>CM060562.1:54431585-59231585 GCA_030625065.1 Alectoris magna
ACATTTGTTATAAACACTTAGATACATGTCTGTTAACTTGCCAAGTTTTAGATAACTGTCACTAGCCTTTTTTAGTTCATCAAAACCACACAATGACAATCAAAGGAACAAATGCAGCAAACAAAATGAAGAATAATGCCAACGTTTCTTTTTACAGTGCTCATTTCGTTTTGTACCAACTATGTTGATATCAGCATCTATTCTACAAGTCTGAACTCCCTTTCAATGACATAATACTCTTCCTGTGCAACCAAGTGTCATTTGTTGAAGTTTAAAAATGAATAACCTGTCTGCGTTGTACTGTTTTGTTAGGATGGTCATATGAACACTGACATATAAGACCCAACTCTGTAATTGCTATTATTATTATTATAAAAACAGTATTAGTAATCTTTGGCAGAATGTTAAGATTACATCACATTCATTTTCTTGCCTAGTTGTAAGGATACAAGGTATAATTATTATATAAACACAAACAAAAAAGAGAGGTTTTCAGAAGCTTTAACTTTTAGAGATGTGGAAGTTCAACTGATTGATCAGAATGATTGCTTCCATAACTAATAGTTTTCTCTGACCTACTGGATCTTGGCATATTTAGGGCTACAAAGCTGGAACACCTCTCCTGTAAAGGCAAGTTGAGAGAGCTGGGACTGTTTAGTTTAGAGAATAGGCTCCAAGGAGACATTATAGCAGCCTTCCAGTACATACAAGGCAGATGAGGAAAGATTCTTTGTCTTCATAGTGATACAACAAGGGGTAACAAAAAGATAGTAGATTAAGATTAGATAATAATAAGAATGTCTTTACTTAAAGGGTAATGAGGCACTGAAATAGGTAGCCCAGAGAAGCTGAGGAACCATCATCCCTGGAAATGTTCATGGCCAGGCCGGATGGGGCTTTGGGCAACCTAATTTAGTGGAAGGTGTCCCTGACTCCTTCTACTCAAATCATTCTGTGATTTGATTTGGGATTTAAATGACAGTGGACAAATAATGGATTGAATGTCAGTTATGAATGAAAAAGAAGACACTGAATAAAGATTATATAATATCTAGGAATGTGAAAAACTATTGCTTCCTCTTTGAAAATATCTAAATTACACCAAAGGAGAGGTGTGGGAAATAATCTTCTAATGTCAGAGACTGAAAATACAACTAAAGTTCATATGTGGAGGTTTCAGCATCTCCAGCATTGAGGATCTTTTTAAAATAAGCTTAAAAATGCTTCTCAATAGATCTATACTTGACTAATTCTGCCTTAGACAGAATGATAAATTAGCTGGGTATTGCAGTGATATGATGGTAAGAAAGTTTTCAGTTTGTTTTGTTCAGACTTTTTTCTCTTTGGAACCGTGTCTTCCTCATCTTTGAGCACTGCAATATTGTCTTAAAACACAGATCCCTACAGGCATTCTTCATGGAAATTCTATAGTTAATTGACCATTGATAGCAACATGAATCAAAACAAAAAAGAAGTCAAGAATGCTTTGTGAACTGGGAGCCTAGGTAAGAAATTGCACGAATGAGTATGTGAGGATGAAAGGGAGTGATCAGTGCTGTGATTCTATAGACATTTCAGTCAGCTCAATATACAGATTATTACATATAGAATACATTTGTTTTACATCCATTTAAATTTTATTTGAGACCCTGGAGATCAGAAACTCAAGTACACAAATTAACAGATACGTTCTTTCACTTCAGTCTTTCAATGCAATAACCAAGATGTCTGATAAGAACCACAGATTGGCTACCAACTGTGATAAAACACTGCAAATGCTGTCATGAAGCTTGGTAACGTTAAAACTGTTTCTGAATACTTTTGATTTATTGAAGTAAAGATATGAATCCCACAATAAAGCCTTACAAGTCACTTGCAAAGTACAAATCCCAGTTAAGTTGCTTGAATTTTAAGCCGAAGTACCCAGGAACCACAACTGACAAAAATAAGAAAACAAGATCTAACTCCTGAATACAAGGCTGTGGAATTGTTCATTTTAACTTCTTCAGCAAAAGCTGTATTAGCTGCATGACCTCTTATGAGTATGGTCATAACATAAGTCTGCATTTAGCATTTTCCATTCTAATTAACAGGATCAGAGCAACAGCATTTACAGCCCTGAAAGAAGACTATGTATGTGGAAGCATGTCTCCCTAGAGTACTTGTTTCCAGCAGCTTCTATATATTTTTACTCAGATCAAACTGACTGGAAATAACTCTCCAAAATCTTTGCTAAACAATTCAGGTATATTGTGGAGAACTAAAATGAAAAGCAAGGTTTTTTTGTTTGTTTGTTTGTTTTGTTTTTAATTTTTTTATTTTTTGCCTCACCTTCAACACTGGGTGCAGCTTTGGGCTCCATGATATAAGGACATAAAACTACTAGAGTGTTCAAACGAGGGTTACAAAGATGGTGAAAGGGAGGGCCAGAGGTGTACAAGGAGGAGCTGAGATGCCTTGATTTGCTCAGCCCAGAGCAGAGGAGACGAAGGAAGGCCTCACGGCGTCTGCAGCTCCTCACAGGGAGCAGAGGGGCAGCACTGAGTTCTGCTCTGTGACAGCCACAGGGCCCAAGTGAACGGCATGGGGCTGTGTCAGGCGAGGGTAATGTTGGAGGTTAGGGAAAGGCTCTTCACCGGAGGGCATGGAACAGGCATCACACTATTTCAGTGCTTTCCTTTTACTCATAAAATGCTTTTTCAAGTATTGCCTTAAATTGTTTTTATTTAGGAATCCAGACCTGATGTTTTTTGAAATTGACAGAGATGTTCTGGAATTTTATACCTGTTCTATATTTAGTCTCACATTCACATTTTCACAATTGTAATCACACATCACACATTTTTGCCTTCTTGAAGAGCTTACTTCCCTTCTTCACTGTCTCCACACCAAGGCTGACCATATAATTTGCAGACTGTTCTGAGTATTGCTAGAGACATGTATTGCTAGGTAAAAAAGATGGGTCATAAGATGCAAACAGATGATGTGTTATTTCACTCCAAGACTGCATCAGCTACTCTGTGTTCTCTGTGTTTGTAAAACACTCAACATGATAAGCAGTACTGCTTTTGTTCTTCGTCTGAAACATCCCCCCTCTCCCCCCTCCCCCTTTTTAAAAATTTATTTTATTTCTTTTTTTGCAAGAGAGCAGGAGAATGTTTTTTTTTATGAAACCACAATATGTACCCAGCCAAATTTACACAGAGATGTTAAAATAAACCACTGTCTGGAAGTCTATTGAAAGAACAAATGAATCAGAAGTCTTAGAGCTCTTGCCAGTGCCTCCATTTTTCTTCTGGTCAAGTGCATTCCCAAGCACGTAGGTTGTAGGTCTTTCCTGGATGTTACCTAAAGTCACAAATCTCTATTCCCCACTATCCCTTTAGCTGCAGTAATACTGTCATGAGCACTGATTAATGACAAACTTGAATACTGCAATTTGAACATAAATGAAGAAGAATGTACTATAGGTATTCTATAAAATTTTAAGGAGAAATGTTTGTAACAATGGAAATTCATAAGAAAGTATGCAACTGTTTTTTCAGTAGTAGAGAAACAGACCTTTCAAAACTGTTCCTGAAGATAAAATAACATTATTTAACCACATTTTGTCCACACATAACCTAATGCCTCTTTATGAAAGCACAAATGGATTTTCTCCACTATTTTTGTGTTATAGAACAAATGCTAAAATTCTAACAAGTGTATGACTGGAAGAGATTGACATTTAAAGCAAGTGGTAGTGCGCTTCCATTATATTCTCACAGATACAGAGCAATTGCAATGGCTCCAAAATAAAGTTCCATATGAGAATTCGAGTTGATTATCTGAACAGTACATGAGGACAGAAAGATTTCTGAGTAATTTAAAATAACTTTGAACAAAACAACACATTCTCCTCAGAGATACTGTAAACTAAAATATTTTCCCCAAGAAACAGGTTTTTACATTTTAAGAGCTCTGTTTGTATGACAGAGATAATTGTTATCGCTGACTTGTACTAATAACGATTTATCTTGAACTAGCTCCAATTTTGTCTTTTCTTTAGAGAGTTCTGAGTACATTTTTTTCTTCCTCTTTTGTCTGTCATACACAGCATCCCAGTAGGTACTATCCATGATTTTCCTTTATAGCTTGGTGAAATACTTTTCAATAACTTCAATGCAAAGCAGACAAACAAACAAACAAACAAAAAAAAAGCCCCCAAACTTATAAAAAGTGGTTTTATTTTGGTTTATTTTTTAATAGGTACCTAAGCACTCAACTTCTATTCTTGAAATTCCAGTCTCTTCTATCAATCAGAAAAATACACTGGCATCCATCACACTTTTTTTTTTGCCTAGCTAAATAAGGTGTATTTCATCAGTCTCCAGCATGACTACACTGAAACCTCTTTTCGATCCACACCAGAACAGAGCTCTCACCTCCAGAGCACTGAAGAAAGTAAGAGGTTCTCAATTTTATTTAACAAGTTCGGAGATTTCACCTTCTCTACATCACCCCTAGATGTACGGGACCAGTAAAAAATCCTGGAGTTAGTAAATAAAATGCTTATAAAACTATCTTATTTTGCTCGACTATAGTTTCAAAATAAAATCAAGAATTTCTAACAATGTTTCAGAAGACATTACATAAACAAAGTGAAAGGACTTACTTAAACAGTGTGCTCACGTTCCCAGTGACAGTTACGGTTCTCACAAAAAACTCAAAGCTTTTCCAAAAATATTTTTGGATGAAACACAAGGTGAGAGTAAACAACTTTGAAGTTATTTCCAAATCCACGTTTGCAGAGGGTTTATTTTTGATTCAGAATATTTCTGAGCACTGTGAATATTTTTATGCAATCATGCTGGTTAAATGTTTTTTTTGATGGAACCATAGAAAAGATCTTAAGAATTTGAAGATTAATATTTTAAAAATTTATTTATAAGAAAATAGATGTTTCAGATAGTCTGAAAAAATACATAAAATCTAGGCATTATATGCACTGTCAAATGTTACAGTCATTTTATTATTTGCATGTCTCAAAAAATAGAAGTGTTTAGAGGGCATCTTTATTCAACAGTAAATGTTTCTTCCCCTTTGTCCACTGCCGTTCTGAATATTATGGTCAGAATTACCATCCTCATATAAATGAACTCACTACTTCCAAGTAACCTGAGAATATATTTACTTTTTTGCCTTCAAGAAACGTATTTCCAATGTGTTTCACACATGGACCTTTTACATCAGGCAGAAAGTGAAGAAGTCCTGTTATGACAAATATTAAAGGAGATGGAGACTGACATTATGGTTTAATTAAAATACTTGCTAAACTATAATCAACTTTGATCAGTCTAGCATTTTGCTCTGTGCCCAACAGAAAGCCTGAAAATGAGTTGAAAAAGTGTACAATATCTTGGTTTCTTTAGACAAAGACAGCTATGTATAGTCACAGACAGAATGAAAGTGGAACTATGTAAACACCAGTGACACTACTGAGAGCAGGCTGTCGATCAGATAATTTTGCAGTATTAACTTCTGTGAGATTAAGATGGAGTTCCTTACCATCTATGAGTTCTAAAGTTGCAACTGCCAGATAAGGATAAATTAAGGAGAACCATAAGATTTTGGGCACAATAAACTCCAGCAGCTTTTAGCAAGCTTGTCAGTTGCCTTTAAGCCACAGATCAAACAGCTGTTGTTGCAGTCTCCACCTGATTAGCAAGGGTGAAACACACTATATAAGATGCAGGTCCAGACTACAGCTATCACACACCTCAGAGTATGTAGAAGGAGGTTTTTTTTTGGTTCATACTTGCCCTAATGATCTCAGGCATGGTAGTGATCTGTGCCAAATGACCTTGAGCTGTATAAATTCATTAGGAAAAATGATGAGCAATAGTAGTGGGAGGCTTCCTCTTGTGAAGGACAGAGGTGCCTATCTCCTAACCTGACCTTCTTCTGTAGAAATTTTCTATTATTTGTTTTCAGTCTGGATCCAAAATGTTGTAGAGAGATTGCCCCTGTGGCTACTACCTTTTCCTGATCTTTTACAATAGCACTAATGATGCTATAAGGGGCAACCTGGAGAGCATTGAAAGAGACTACAGAAATGTGAGGACCCAGGTATTCTCCTCTTTACTGCCTGGTGAGGGGAAGGGATACAAGGAGGAAAGTACTCATACTGTATGCCAGCAACTAAACATAGAGCAGTTGTTGACTACAGAGATTTCTGAGGCCACTGGGACCCTATTAGGACAACAGTAATTGCCTAGGAAATTCGTACTACCTCATCAAGCTGGGTAAAGGTGTTTGTCAGTAGGATGGCTGGCACAGTAAGGAGGATTGTCATCTAGGAAAGATAGGGGAGGGAGAGAATTAACAGACGTCTTGTGAAAGAAATGTTGGCAGCGTTAACAAGAGAAAAGGCCTGGTGTGATGTGAAAGAAAGGGAATACAGAAATAATAGAACAGTACTTCAGGAAGTGCCTTGCCTCCTGCAACTGATGAGGAACAGCTCCATTTCACCAGTACGTACTGGGTCTGGCCAGCTGGAAAAGAACCTGGCATCCAGATGGACTCATGCTTGAATATAAGCCATCAGAGTACCCTTACTGGAAAGAAGGCTATTCTGGTCTGCATTAGGCAGAGACATCAGCAGTACTCTACTTAGCACTGGTGAGGCTTAGCACTTGTTCTTCCATCTTTCCCACCCATCCAGTGCAGGAGAGATATGAAGCTCCTGGAACAAGTTCACTGAAGGGCTACTAAAATCCTCAAGTGACTGAAGTATCTCCTTCATGAGGAAAGGTTGAAGGAACTGGACCTGTTTAGCTTGAAGCAAAAAAGGCTCAGTAGGATCTCATCAATGTGTATAAATACCTGAAGGAGAGTGCAGTGAAGATGGATCTGAGGTCTTTTCAGTGGTGCCCAGTGACAGGACAGTGTCAGAGGTACAGACTAGCAGACAGGAAGTTCCCTCTGAACATCAAGCAGTGCTTCTTTACTGTATGGGTGACAGAGCAGTGGAACAGGTTGCCCAGAGAGTATGGATTTTCCTTCCTTGCAGATATTCGGAATCTGACTGGACATGGTTCTAAACAACCTGCTCTGAATGCCTCTACTTGAGCAGGGGGATGGGACTTGCTGACCTCTAGAGATCTCTTCCAACCTCAACCATTCTATGATCCCGTGAACGTAATTACTGGATAACAGCAGCTCTGTAAAATATTTGGAGAGAGGAGTCATTTGGTCCTGAGGAAAATAAAATGGTCAATTAATTCTAGATTTCTATTTTATTGTCAGTAGAGTCCAAATTCAAAACAGATATTGAAAGACAGCCACCACACACTGCATAGCTTAATTATACAGTAGGGTAGGTAAGATGGTTTTGGAATGCCAGATAAATTTGTTCATCAGATGAAGAAGCCAAAATTTATCTGACTATCCATATGAAGGATGTAGCCTTTCCAAATGAAAATAGGCACATCAATGGGCTAACAAGAATAACTATGTTCGTTCACTTGTTGTGTCAGCAGACACGTGCTGCCTTGTGGTGAGAAGCATGTATCTAACTATGACACAGGAGCATAAAAATACTGCACATGTGTGTAACTTCTGAAGAAGGTATCTCTAAAGGGACCTAGAGAACCTGACTACTCTTTTCTGAGATAGTAATGCTTTAGTAATTTTTTGTGATACAGTTTTTCTCTCAACTACTAGAAAACATTAATAAGGCCACATTTTATATTTAGGAGTTAGGCTGTATTTCTATATTATGCTAGATGATGTATTCTGTTTGTTTATTTATTTATTTATTTTCCTACACCGTCTCTCTGTTTCTATGTTCTACATAGAATAAGTCCACATGAGGAAAGTAAATCCAAATCTCTTTATACTATTGTAAAATATTGCCTTTAAGTAGATAGGTGGTATGAGATAGTGACAATGTTTCGTAAAATTCCTTACTGTTTAATTTCTCACAGTGATGTGAGAAACTGTAAAATGGTTAGAAAACAGCTGTTGACTGAAATCTACAGAAGCACAGAATTTTTATGCATCCCTTACAACAAAGCAGTCTACCATGCCTTTGGGATTACCAATTACTTCTTTAAGATGCTACAAATGGAGATTATTGAATATGATCACGTTTATGGTATTTTTGTTTGTAGCGTTTCTTTTTCAAGTACAATTTTTAAATTCTAAAAAAATATATTTTATGTATTTGCAAAACAAAAAAAAGTTTAATATAGCTGCACCATTATTTTCAGTATCACTCCAATATCTTAATGTCTTTCTTTTACTGAGGATTCTAGGCTCAGGATACCAGAACCCACTCTTTTGCCGACCTCTAACACTGCCTGTCTGGTTTCTAAACAAAATTGTTACTAATTTCATTTTGGGGAAAAAAAGTATTTAAGTTTTTTTTTTTTTTAAGTGTTTTTTTTGTTTGTTTGTTTGGGTTTTTTTTTAAGTCATCATTTTTTTCTCTCCAACGCTGATATTGTCAAGTGGAGGCAGACCTTTTCCTTCACTTAACTTTAGAACTTGCCTTAACAGGAGATACCAATTCCTTTAAAAATCACAGAATACCATGTGCTTAAAGGAACTGTTTTCCAGCCTACTAGAATTTTATTACGGTTACATTTGCTTCAGTGAAGCACCCTTCTTAATGAGAACCAACTAATATTCAAACTGAATTTTTGTTGGTTTTCACCTTTATTCTCATGAGGTAAAACAAGTAACATTGATAGAATTGGACAAATTAAACCGAACACACCTATGAAAATACAAATGTATGTTCTGTGCAAAGTATTTGCTATTTCTTTTCTACTGTAGAGAGCAGGTCCACTCTGAGCATCCTTCAAGAACAAATGTCTGGCATGTGTTCATTTTTTCTAGTACTCCATGCATTCTTTAAGTGTAGTAACTGCACGATTTCCAGTGACTGTGGGCTAATTTTCAAAATTTAATAGATTCTTGCCAAAGGGGTGTTATGGATTTCTTCATGCTTGACACAAAATGTTGGAAAGACTGACTTTACGCAGTGAAAAGAAACAAGGTTCATACATCAGCAGTTTGCTTTCCTACATAATTAGTCAAAGATAGGGGAAGGGAAAACTGCTGCATAAAGGTGATCTGCTGCCAGCAACGTCCATGTGAGTATGGAAGAAGTTAAAACCAGTACCCTGAAAAAGTTCTTCTACCAGCTTTTTAATAAGGAACTCTCTGTCTTCTCATCCTCATTATGTGTTTATAAAGATTCTTTATTAAGCTTTTAATGCAGCACAGGGGAATCAGGCACCCTGTCTAACTTTATTAATAGAACTGTATTTCCTTTGGTCCTGAAGTGTGTATATATAAATGTGCGCATATACATATAATAGATACTATATATCTTGTATATATATATTTTAAACAGGTAAGAGTAGGCATGTAGCCTTTCCTCTATGGGTTACAGTACTCAGGGAATTTTGATTGTTTGCAAATACACTTTGTAAGCTGGAGTTAAAATACACGAAGTAATTTTTTTTTACTAATACACAACATAGCATTAATATGTTTTTTTTAAGTTAAGAAGAAATGCACTCACTGCCCCAGTGAGATATCAGTGGTCTTTCGCCTGCCATGCAGTAACCACTCCCAGTGGAAAAGGATCACCTCCTTCTACCATTTGGAATAGAGTTGATGAGCTGCCATTTTCTGACTCCATTTCCAACCCCCCCCCCCCCCCCCCACCAACTCCAATTGTTTTTAACTTTCTCAATGTCAACAATTTCACATCTGCCTTCACTGTTCACATATAGCTCTAGTCTGTGTATTTTCTCAACTTCTGAACTTCACAGTGTCCTCAGAAATCTGAATAAACTTTATGATGTGAAAAAGCCAGATCTTGTGATCCAAGGATCACATCGTGCTGAATCCTTGGTCAGCGTGTTTCATGTAGACATTATCATTATCAAAGAGATTTCTGGATTCTGAATCTAAAAGTACTACAGATCTTCTCATTCTGTGCTTTTTCTTACAATAAGATCTATGAGTTTATGTGAGGTGATATCAAGGCCAGTTCTGAGAAACTGGTACCAGGAAATATTTTTCAGTATGACAGAAGAATATAAACTCCCTTTCTATTGAAACCTTTGGTGATCTTTTAACTGTCTTCACAGAGAATAAATGTGTTGTATTGGAACAAGATTTTTCAGACTGTAGAAGAAAGCCTTGTTACTCTGGCTAATGAGTTTAGCATCTTGGATTTGGGGTGCTGTTATAGAAGCACTGGTAGAAGGCAATTCAGTCCATTTTTACATCTTTCCAAGTCAGATATTAGAAATATCTCTAGGGGAATAAAGGCCTAAACAATCTTCATTGTATCTACTCATTCAGAGTAGAGGGCAGATAGCACTACTCTCTATTTCTCCAAGAAAGAGAAACAAACTAAATACTTGTCAGTCATACTACGTGATCACTGTGAAAGCAGAATTAATGCATCAGTGAAGGGGGGAAAAAAAGAAAAGGATTTTTCTGCACTAGCTTCTAGGTATAGAAAGGGAACGTAAGCAGGGGTACTGAGGCAACAGCAGGCAGAGAAGTAAAATCTGCAGCACATTAGACTAGAAATATAGCACAGTCACTGCAAAATCAAGGTTGAAAATTACAAGTTCTTAGATGGAGGAAGAAAATAAAGTTCACTAAGCACAAAGTGATGCCCCCGTAAAAACCAAATGTTCAAGTGTGACAGATACAGAGGAGGTGGAAAAATAAGTGAGTACCTCCAATGAAAAGTAAAGAAAAATATCTACTGCTTTCTCTTTAGGATAGAAATCAGAAGTTATAAGGCATATTATGGTAAATGCTAGCAGTGGTTATAGTCAGAGATCCTCTTGTTTACTATCGTTGATCTGCTTAGGATGTGATTTAGGGGAAATAACGCTTCCATAAGCTCTGAAATCTCATGGATGAGAAAATGAAAGTGAGCAACTTTTTATGGTATTACTGACAAAAAGCCAAGAAATAACTAAGTAATGTTTACTAACGAAGACATCTACAGTATGCCAAAGTGAGAAACTGATGCATTTTTAACTCTCGGTAGAGGCATTTTAAAGACTATATGCAGAAAACATATGTTTGTGAGTTTAATTTCAAGAAGTTGATAAAAATGAGTTAACGAATTGAAATGCCACAAGCACAAATCCATACTGAATGGCTTGAACAGATCTTTTCTAGATGTCATTCATATTACCTAGCAAACAGAGGACATAAAAGAATCATAGAATCATTAAGGTTGGAACGACCACTAAGATCATCTAGTCCAACCAACACCATGTCCACAAAACCATGTCACACAGTGCCGCGTCTAACTTTTACGTGAAAATGTTGTGATTTCTTTCTTAAATAATGGTGTAGTCTGAATGGTATTTTTGCATATATAACTCCTTGCTTTTGAAAGTATTTCTAACACTTTAAGAAGGGACAGACATATCTGTATTATACAATTCTTCCCCCCCCCCCCCCCCCCCCGAATTTTTCTATACTGTTTGGAACTGGCTTCCTGGAATTAGTACAGGAGATCAGATGTTTCCTCCACTGGTATATGTTAGCACAGACTACTTTTTGTGATGTTGAATGTGAGAACTAGTAAAAAATATTTTCTTAAAATGTTTTTTTCTATTTTGTTGCAATGAATGAACTAACCACTTTTTTTTTTTTTTTTGAGACAATATTTATTCTCTGCTCCCTCATTTCTAATACTTCATGAAATATCAAACCAATTCAACAATTGAGACAACTATGTACATGAAGGTGAAAGTTCAATGACCTCCATGTGCTGTTTGTGATAGTTGTTGCAACTTCTGATGACAGCATTCTATTGACTGCTTTAACTACATGGATCTGTTTTGTACAATAGCCACCTTTCAACTTCAACAGCTTTACATCAAATGACAGCATGAAGTGTTGATGAGGTCTTCTGCAGACTTGATTGTATAAACTAAACATCAAAATAGATTATTAGTTGCTAGACTGTTAGAAATGTGTTTGAAGGAGTCACAGTCTTAAGCAGTTATATCTCTCAGCTTTAAAGCCTCTTTACTCATAATTGCATGGACACATGCTGCTTTAGATCTATTATCTTGCTCTTTTGTCTGCAGTTTCAGATTTACCAAAGCCAAGATTAAGTCAGTAAGTTGCCTGGTCTCACAGTATGACTCCTTTTATTATTATGGTTGTGTTGCATTTGTCTATATTTAGCCAGTCAGCAGCTTAATGGGAGTAGACAATGAACTAAGCAACTGAGTAGAGGCAAAAATTGTACTTTGTGTATACAATATTATTTGTGACACAGAAAGGTCTTTACAAAATCGCTCATCTTCACTGTTTAGCTCAATAGATTCAAGAGTTCAAATCTACAGTGAAAAAAAATCATATTGCATATAAATTAATTCAGTATTATCATGTGGCAGTACAAGATGAACGCACAAAATTCAACATCAGATTTTCATTTCAAAAGCCACCCGGGAAAAGTTCTGTTAAACCTTAGGAAAAACAAACAAACAGACATTTGGTAGATTCTTCTACTTTCTTAAAAGTGGAACTTACCACTTACTCACAATTAAATAACATATAAGCATGGGCAGTATTCAGATTTGGATCTCAATTTTTTAAACCTCTTTACTCATGTGTGGTTCTATATGCTTCCTTCTCATGTTATTTGGGAGTACAGAAAATGCAGGTATACAGAAGTTCCAGGCCATTGGCCCAGAGGTAGGTTTTGCGCTTATAAGATTAAGTACAGCTTTCTCCAGTTTTTGTGAGTCATAGCTCCGTACTAAGAACAACTGCAGACTGTAGGACAGGGAGTTAGAATTAGAACAGTTTCTGTATTATTTGCTTCAGAACTGTCTTCCTCATCTGTTCAAAATAACACTAGCCTCAAGGTAGCAATCACCCTAAAGTCCCTTTTTCAAGTGCAAAAAGTTGTGTTCTAGAACACTGTAAGGATAGGCAGCAGATGCAATTGCCTTTGATCAGTTGTCAGGTCACCCAAGAAAGGTATTAGTCACAGTCCCGTAATAAAGAAGGAAAAGCTTACCCCTTTCTAAAGATAAGGGCTCACTGAAAACTTCCAAAGGGAATGATTTCCAAGTAGAGATGCTTCCCTTTTGGTTGCAAGTCCTTAAATGAGGTTAGGGAGGGATGGACCCAGCTTCCGGTTGCACAGGTGAATTGCTTCCATCTGAGTATGCAGATGCACAGTCCTTCACCAGGTGCTCAATCATCAGTTCAGGCCATGACCTAATGATTCCCATGTAAACGTAAATAAAAAATTTCTTGTGCATCTGCATAGCTTATCTTTGCAGAGATGAAGACTAAGAGTAGAGCTGAATGACTTATATCATAAAGGAAAAACGCTCAAAATGAAAATGAATAATTTATTAGTACCATTTACTTAACATTTGACATTAAACAGAACAGCCTATTTCAGGAATTTCATTATGGACAGCTAATACTGTTTTGGTTTTCTAGAAACTATCAATTTATGAAACAAATATCTCTTGTGTAAGGGATGTTCAACAAATCTGTGTGGTTCACACAAGAGCCCAGGAAGTTCTGCTGGCACCAAGAGACTTTTTCTATGGATTCTTCATCGGTTGTATGTAAACACAGGAGAGTTTGAAATCTCTTAAGAACCCCAGACTATTATCTCTGATGTATGAAAGACAATGATATGATAGCAATTTGAAAGAAATTACTGAATTAATCTGTTTACCTAATCTCATATCCAGGCTATTATAAACCTAATGGCTGCAACTGTGAGAATAATGACTTCTTTGGAAAAACTAGGTTTTATTTCACTGGGCAAAAGCATTTTGTGCATTGTTATTGCTGTATGGTAACCTCCACCAAACAACATTTTATCAAATAAACAAATAAGATACAATCTTGTAGTGTGTCCTTTTGAATTTCTAAACATTACAGCTATGAATAATTCTACAGCAGCAATAGGCATTTAAATAAACTGGGATTCATAATTAGAAAAGAAAAACAACAACAAAAAAATAGGTTAAGAAGTCATCCTGTTTCAGTGATGACAAGCTGTAGCTGGAAACGAATCTTCAGAAAATGACTGGGTATGACATGAGAGTATCAGATTTTCTGTAACTGGTAGGGACTTCAACTTAGGTATCTACAGAAAGCCAGAAATCATTCTAAAATTATTAGAAGGAAAGGGTCAGATAGTCAACTTCTTGCTTTGATAGAGGATGTTGTATACCCGCTTTAAAGTATAGTTAGCGCAATCAGTAAGCATGGAAAAAAAACATTATTGTGTTATCTCTTTCTCCACTCTAATCAGAAGTATCAGGGTGAAAGAGAAATATGTTTGGTTTTGTTCTAGATCCTAGATAAAAAATGCATCAGGAATAAAACTATGAAAATCAGATTGCCATAGCTTTTCTATACTAGTGCATTAGAAAAAAAGTAAGATAAAAAACTTCTGTAAAGGCTTTTTTTCTATGGATGTAACATTTTCAAAACATCATTTTTACTAGTCATTATAATGAAATTTATTTTGCATGTCCTTTCAGGGAAGGTATTTGGATTATATATTTTTTTTTCATTCAGCATAGACTAAAACAATCAAAATCATTCTGAAGTTAGCAATCTTAAGTTACAAGAGTAAATAGCATTGAGTTTTGTATCCACCTCTGACTGATTTGGTTCCATAATGCTGTCTTTGTCTGAATGGACACAAAACATCTAAATTAGAAATATGCTTTTCATTTGTGTGTATGAAATAAGTACAGCATGTGAGAGAACCTGATGATTATATCACTTGTGAGAATGAAGGAACTCATCATTTGAGAAAATGACTCCATCATCTGCCCAGCTCATTATAAAAATAACACACTTTCTCTCCATTTACAATACCACCATATTTTAATGCAAAAATGCATGCCTATAAATCATGAAATTTACCTTTTAAATTTACTGTGCATGTTTTCATTTGCATTTAAAAGTGCAAACATTTGCTGTGTTGCACATAACACACAAAGTAGTTGAGCACAGAAGTTACTTTTTTTGGTTTGTTTGTTTTTTTTTTTTTTTTTTTTTTTTTGCTTGTATTCTTTAATCTCAGTGAATCCACTGTTTATAAAACAAGCATTGCTTACCAAGAATTGGCAGCTATATCTATACTGCGAAGTGGGTACACATGCTTGTGATGCTGAAGTAGAAGTTTGATTCAAGATGACTAAACACCTGTGCTTTGCCACTTATTCATCATTTCACCAGCTTTCCCTGGAGCAGAAGTTCCATGCAGTCCAGGAGAGGCTCATGGAGGTACGGGCAGTCCCCCTGCAGCCCACAGGTACCACAGGGAGTAGATCTCCACGTGGCAGCCATGGAGGAGCCCCCAGGGCAGCAGTGGATGTGGCCTGAGGTATGCACAGCCCATTGATACTCCTGTAGGAGCAGTCCCAGCCTGAAGCTACAGTGTGTGGAAAGGACTCTGTGGTGGGAGAGGTGGAGCTGCTTCTTGTGGGGACCCGTGCTGGAATAGTGCCTGAAGGTTGGGCCCTGTGGTATTTTGGAGAAGAGCTTGGAGAGCTGCAGCTTGTGGTGAGCCCACAGAGAATCTGTTCAGGAAGGACAGCATCCTGTGGGAAGGGTTCCATGTGAAACAGAGGCAGAGAGGAACCACGAAGGAGTAGCAGAGGTGAAGGACTATAGACTGACTGCTGCCCTCATTATCCCTTCCTCTGCACTGCTCAGAGGGAGGAGATAAAACGAGGTAGATGTGGAGAAGGTGTTTTTAGTTTGCTTTTAGTTGTCACTAGTCTAGTCTGTTATCAATAGTCAATAAATTTTGTTAATCTCCATTACACTGAGTCCATTTTACTCTGATGGTAATTGGTTAAGGATGCTTTGTTTTGAAAACAAAACAAAGAAAAAACAAAAAAACCCTGATCTTTAATCAGTGTACAGCTTTTGGCCTAGGTTAGGAACAGCTTTCAGGGGTTACGAGTAGAACTGGGATCATGATAGTAAATTATGAATAACTTTCTGCCAAGAGGCTTTTTCTCACATCTGTTTAATGAAACATCTTTGGAAATGGAATACAATGGAACTGTGACTACTGTGAATCCTAGCATCTCCTTACCTCAAATTTTTCTTCCCTTAACAGGTACAAGCCTACAGAGGTACCCACAGAGGCAATGGAGTATCAAGTCAATGTTCCTTGTTCAGTTGAATTACATATTACACTGAAATATTATACAGAAATATCAGTTCCCAAGGTGATACGTCTGAATCACTGGCACATTGCTTTACGGCATGACACTGTACAGCTTGATTTTTAGTGCTTGTGTTGTTTCCAGTAGCTCTGGGATGCCTGATCTGTGCTAAGTTAGGTAAGGAGGGCAAAGTGCAGCTGCCTGCTCCACTTACTCCAGCCTAGTACAACTCCTTCCAGGCAGCTGAGGCCCAGCCTAGCGCTCAGGGTGGAGAACTTGGCTTTGCTTTCTCTTTTGCATCTTCAACCAGTAGTAAAGCTGAGCTGTGTCCCAGAGGCACACAGGCACATACAGACAGGACACTGATGCAACTGGTCACACACAGTCTGCCCCAGCAGAGGGCTCAACTCAACAGCACATAAAAAAATCCTCTTGTAAAACATTGACATATGCAGCCGACACACCTTCCTCGTCTTTGACTGGTAGAGATAGGTCACCAGTGAAGTCACAGACACACACAGAGCAGTCTTTAGGTTCACAAGCACACACATTCACAGATCCTTCAAGTAACAGCTGGATCTCTCTGTCTGCCCAGCACCCCTGCCCAGATCCTCAAGTCCTCTTCCCATATCCACTTGCCCCCTACTTGCAGTTGGTCTTGTGATGTTCATTGCAAAGACACGCATTCATACCTTAGGCAAAGATGTGCAAACCACATCTGCATAGTCCCTCTTGTCGCATCAGCACCACACCCCTATATCTTTGTCTTTATAAGCAGTCTCCCAGTAGTTGGCACTCCGCACACAAAGTCTGTGGAGCCCACCCTGGATCCCTAAAAAGACTTTTCATTCCTACAGAGACTATCCTCCCACCAGAATTTATGAGTGTACTCACACAGAAAACTTGAAATTTATAGCCAGGAGGAAAAAAAAACCCACAACACAAATCCATTTTTGTTTGGAAGATAACTGTAGAGGTAGCAGCAAAGAAACTATTTCTGCACATAGATTAATAACTCTTACAATACAACAGTAGCCTTACTTTCCATGTATTCTTTAATAATTTGTTTTATATGTAGAACTGCGGCATCATCTGTAGTTCCCAATAGATGCATTCTTCCTTGTGTGTGTGTAAATATCTCCCTGTCTTAAAAACATTTGGGACACATGACTGAAAAGCCTTTTCCTGCTTATGCTCCCTTTGTGCTTCTGAATTTCACTTAGCCAGATATTTTGCAGGCAATGAAAAAATCCTACAAAAGTACAATAAGGTCTGTAGGATTAGGAAAAAAAAAAAAAAAAGGAAACACAGGACCACTGCATTCAGTCTTTTACTCACACAGGCTGCTACAGAATATCCGAAGTCTGCACAAAACCAATTTTTCATGCCCCTATACACTATAAGCCAGAAAAAAAGAAGTTATTACTACCACTATGCATTACAGGATTGCAACCATACTGAGATTACTATTAGGGCTCAGATATATGATTCAGCTGTGCTGTACTAGTTTAGTGACAAAGGTCAGAATGAAACAAGCATGAAGACATAAGCCTATTTAAAACAGTCTGAAGGAAAATTCTAGCCCTGAGTTTCATTATGGCTGAATGGAGGGCACATAGTTTGTTACTTTCCCCCAGGGGACACATGGCAACAACTACTGAGTTGCAATAGCTGGATTAGAAGTTTGAATCTAGAGGTTGTCCTCAAGCGTTTCAGCTTCTCTGATTCTACTGCAGTACTCATACAAGCCATTGCAATTGGGAGAAACTACAACTTTGGAATGTTAACCATTGGAAACTAAAGGAAAGCATTTGCTGTTAAAGAATCTAAAATGTCGTTTACATCAGTATTTCCTAACTGGACACATGAAAAACACGTGTGCTAACTGCAGATAGCACTGTGACAGACAGAATCTGAAAGCTTGAGATGTTTGCCTGTGTTGCAACATGGGCCAGTGCTATGGGTTATTTTTCAGATACTCAAGTAACTTTGCTTCTGTAAAATTATATCCCAAATCATACAAGCCTGTATGCAAACAAAGAGCAACTAAGTGTGGCAAATGCAATTTAGATTTTTGAGGCATCATAGCAGAGACAGATGTGTGAACAGGAAGAGTATGTATCTTCCTTCAAAATTAAGTAAATACGTGTATCTTAGCTCCTGCAGCGATTTGAATATTGGGTGAATATTATTTCTTTGTGGTTGGCAAATATTTTCCTATTTATCTGTTAACCTCAGTGAAATGTGACTAGTGAATAGCTTTCCAATAGAAGAACTGTTAGACCATTTTGTTATTTTAATGTCTTGTTTTCCAGTATTGTTTTTAATGTTGCATCTGGAATACTAATACAATAATTCCAGGGTAATTTGATTCTTCATTAGGTTATAACTTCATAGTACAGAAATAATTACTTAATGTGGTTATCATAATGGACATGGACAATGCATTGCGTAATATTAAAAAAAAAAAAAGAACAATTAGAAAACAACTATTGGTCATTATCAGTGAAAAGTGAGAGTGATTTGTTATTGCTAAGAAATGAGTACTTAAACTTCACAAATGGAAAAAATATTACAAAGTCCTTAAAGAGTTACCAAATAACAGAATCAGAGACTTAAATATGCCAGAAAAATTATTAAAAAAATATATTAACAGTCATTATTAACTACATCTCTAGTGCTCTAAAGCTGTAAACTCCCACTGAAATTGTCATGCAAAAATTTAAAGGTATATAAAATGTTCAAATGTCTGGACATCACTATTTTTTAGGATGTGTGAGATTTAAAAACCTCCTAGGAATTTCACAGATTAAAAGTACTAATCCGTTCCAAACAAGGGAAATTATTAACATCCTTTTATCATAAGGGATTTTTCAGTTCATCTCTACTTCTTTGCTAATCTTATATTTTAGCTTTTTTTTTTCCTCGCTCTTCAGACAATTATTTAAACTGGTGAGCTAGGGAAACTCTCCTACCAAGTAGCAGTGTTGGACAAAACAAGAATAACCAACAGTGTCACTGCTTTTCAATGTATTATTTAGAGGGGATGAACCACCGAACTACAGCTGTGATATAAATGTCAGTCTGCTACCCCTTCAAAACAATACTCTCTTGAAATATTTACCCTATCGTTAAGTTAGTAGTCATACAATCGTAAGAATATAAAAGTGAGGAAATCTCAGAGAAAGCATCAAAATGACTGGGGAAACTGGAAGGTTGACTTCTGAGGGAAAATTTGCAAATCTTAGTATGCATTCTTAGGTGTTTGAGGAGTTATATTTGTGAGAATCCTTGACTTTGTAATTGAGAAACAATAAAAACAAAAATTGATTCTTTCTTCTATTGGGAGGTTTCTTTCATTTTAAGCTATAGCTCCCTGGTCTTTGTGAAGGTTTCTGCACAGTAAATTAATTACTGCCTTCTTTTCTAAAGGTTTTTTCTTTGAAGTTTTTTTTAGCAGCAATTTGACAGCCTAAAAAAAATGAGCTCTGCACTGATATTACTCTACAAATAAGAAATCAATAAGTTTGCATGTCTAAAGAGAGGTTGTCAACCGTTGACAGTTTTCATTAGCAAAGACAATATTGCAAAATGAATAAAGTTACCGTCACTGAAATGACTGTAGCATTAGACACAGTGGATCTTGTCTTTTGTTACTGCAACAAACCAATGTAATGCCATGTTAAATCATGTCCAAAACACCAGGATACACCCTGGATATCAATAGCCTACAGAAATAGCATCCATCCAGAAAAGAAAAACTGGAGGGAACCCCTGGTCAGCAGACTCACAATTTCAGTCATCTTTGTAATCGGCCACAAGCAAAAGAACTGATTTATAATACTTGATATCATCATCTCCCCGAGTAATGAGACTGCCTTTATCCATCCTTCCTGTAGAGGAAATGGTTAGCTTAAATAATTTACCTAACAGAAAGAATGGCAAGAAGACTATGAGATAAAAGAGTCATGGCAGCGATTATGAGAAAAGAGGCACAGCAGCTCTTTACACATGGGAAGAATAAATGTAGACAGAGGCAAAGTGCAACCTACAATAGTGAAGAAAATGAAACATCATATTCCCTCATGCACATAGATCTTTACTGTGGGAGAAAAGGCAATATTCAACTCATTTCATTAAGTGAATGCATAATAACCATCTGGTAAAGGATCATTGGGAAAGACATAATGGGACACAAAACTACTGGTATGTGGAGTGAGAAGAGAAAAAAGTATGAAGGAGCAGATAAAGATAGTCACATAGGCAAATTACATGAAACAGTTATAAAAAATGATTTGGTTCTGGAAAGTGCACAAAGCCCATAGCATAAAAGGAAAGGGCATTTGGGGGAAAAGAAAACAGGATGGGACTAGCGCAGAGTGAACAAGAATGAGAAGCCATGTCAGGGAGCTTGAAATATGGATATATAACCTTTCCAGAAATGTGCACTCAGGAAGTGAGGGAGAAATTTATTTCAAGTCTCTGATGCAAATGGTGTGCTCAGCAAATCACAGCAGCAGCATGAGCTTTTCTTCTGTGCACTGGTCTTCACCATGAAAAAAATATTTTATTAGTGCTTATGTTCTTACTAACCTGCCAACACTACTCTTCCTTGAGGCTGCAATACTGTATATTTTTTCCAAACTGAATTTTTCAAGTCACTGAAGAAATTAATACATTTAGTGACACGTTCCTGAGAGCAAAACCTTTTTTCAGAAGTAGAGTGATAGCATACCTTGCTGATGTGACTGGTTTTAAGAAGGGACTGCCATTTCATGGAACTAATGGATAACCATCAGCTGTCAGTCAAGAAGGAATACGAGTATAACAGCTCAATAAAAAAAGAGGTTACTAAGTAGTTTTAAAGATAAGGTAAATACCATGACATCAAAAACAAAGAAAACTGCAAAAATGTTTGGAAGTGTAAAATCATCAGATGATTATAAAAATAACATGCTTTTAAAATTAAAACAATGCCTCTACACAGTAGATAATCTGAATGAAACTGAGATTTGATTATTTCCATCTTTCCTGGATCTGATCTTTATTCCAGTATGATGCATTTGCAAAAGTGAACATATACTGATTAAAAAAAAACAAAACTGTATGATTTAGACTTCACTAAATACAAGTCTTTTGTGTGGCTTTTAGAGACTACTTGAGAATTATCTTTGAAATGAAAGAATCAGTTCACAAGTGATGAGAGTGAGTGAGCCTGATTAGTTTTACGTCTCTTCTTTTAAAGGTGAAGTCTACTTGAAGTCAAGAAACACATGCTGCAGAACAGCTTAATATGCAGCCACTGGGAACTGGAGTTTTGTGTTGAGATCATTTACACATTTGTCCATGCTGGGAAATTAATCTTTTGCATTCAGTGGATGTCAGCAATGCATGATGCTGAATTTCATGAAACATCAAGCATGAAAATGCTTACAAATTATTCAGCATCACTTCAGAAACTGTATCTGAATGTTACCTTGATTCTGCTGAACAGTTTTAGGCAGTTTTGTACCTTTGTTGAACTGATAAAATCCAGCAAATCCTCACAAATAAAATAGATTTTGCTTCAGAAATGAAGGAAGGACACATTCAGTTTCATTTTTGTGAGTGAATTGGTTTAAACATGTTTCTATATGTAATGAGGTGAAGGCTATCCACTGGGGCCTGCAATTTTCTCATAGCTGATTGCATGGCTAGTTACTTGTTGTTTGTTTTACATGCTATTTTTTCTTAGAAAATTGTAGACAGGAGCTTGCTATTGTTCAAATCAGTTCTAGTTGTTAATAAAAAACTAGCTGAATTCTTTTCATCTCATTGCAGAAGGGGAATATCTGGACAGCTTTCAATAGGTACAAGGAGGTTTTATGAGACCAGAATAATAAAAAATGACACCTAAATACATAACTTACTTATGTAAAATAAAAAAACCACATTTTTTTATTTCCAAATACCACATTATTCATATACATAAAGCTTGTATGCTGCTTATTTTATTTTAGGAAGGGGGTAGGGATGGGACATGATTGCTTGTTTCCATCCATGCTTTTTTGTTGCTTGGAGTTGCTCTCGAGGAAGAATGAGGGTAACAAAGGGAATATCTCTTTATCTTTCAATTCCTATGAGTAGTTTCTGAGTGAGAGAAGACAGGAATATTCACATAGGTGATCAGTTCCCAGCACCTATAAGTATTATTAAATCAGAACTGTCATAAATTGTGCTTCAAGAAAATCTTAGAAAAATATTTTAATAAGGCTAGGAACACAATTCAGACTAGAGATGTGCAGTTTTGATATAATTGGGATATTGTCTTTCATCTATGAGGGTTTTAACTAAATTACTAAATATAAATCAAACCTCAAAGACATAATTCTGCCTCTGCTAAAAGAGAACATCTAAATTTAATATCACATCATGTGACAAATTATGTCCTAAGCCTTTAGAATAGATAACTGAGAGTAAAGCCAGCCCAGCACATTTTGTGCATGAATTTTTGCACACTGTGCAAATTTAGTAGAGGAAATTATCAACTTCTTCAAGGTGACAAAATATGAAAAATTACATCATTACTTATATAAACAATAAGGGTAGTGAAAACTGAGGCACACAGTGAAGATGTACATAACCATAAATTTTAGAAGGCCAGGAGGAAAAAAAAAAGTAGAAATCAAATCAAATTCTAGCAAATTGAGAAGACCAACATATAGGAACCAATTACAGGATAATCACATTTGAGTTGTATAGCACAGGAAGTGAATAGATTGAAGAACAACATAGGCAAAATGAAAAGAAATCCTTCACTTAAAATGAATATTCCCAAGGAAATGCATTGATCGCTCCAGTTCGTGTAAAGAACTGAATAGCCTCTGGAACCTTCTAATCTATTTTAGAGAATATTTTCTAAGATTTCTGAAAATAGGATTTTGAATTCAGCAAAAACACGATCAGTTTGAAATCTCAAGTTATATATATTAGTTGAAAACATTTATAATTACATCACCATACAAGTTTGAATAAATTAACTTTAATTAATTAATTAATTAAAATTAACTTTTTAAATCAAACAAATCTAAGTTCCATATCTGTGTTTACATGAGTGAAAACACATAATCACAGATATTTAAGATTTGAAAATTTCCATCAGAGAATGATCCTTCACACTAGTAGTGCTCCAGGTAACCCTTGAAGAATGTATTTATTTCATTATTAAAGATTTTCAAAAAAAGGAGAAATACCTACTTAAACATTTCTACAATAATCAAAGAAGTGTAACTGATTCTATTCTTATTAACACTAAGAGATAGAGTCCACCCTTAGCAAGCGTGCCAATTATAGAAAACTGGGAGGAGTGGCTGACACACCAGAAAGGCTGTGCTGATGCAGGCTGCCCAGCATTTGAAGGGGTATGATTTACTATCTATATTCTTCTTATTAATGCATTGTATTAAAGCAGTTAAAAGCCGATTGTTGTTGGGTCTTTCTTACTGAGATTCAGGAGGAACCTGGTGTTGTCTCTCACACCCCACCTCCTTCCTCCACAATCACTTTTGGAGCTTCTGAAAAATATTGCTAAGTGCTGCATGAAAGCATCTAGCTTCACTGAACCAATTTCCATTTAACTAATCTCCAAATCCAACCTTCTACTAACCATCACTTAAAACTAATACAGCTTCCAAGATGCATCAGTAGTGTTTCACAGCCGGATATAAAGACTTCTAACTTTCACTCCACTTCTCAGCATATGCTAACTAGCACATAATTTACCATTTATCACTTCTGATCTACTGTCCACCCGAACACCCTGCATATTCACTCCAGTCAAAGCATCTCCAGTTCTTTAACTTCATTATGGGCAAGCCCAAGAGTTAATAGGCCTAAAACGACAAAATAGGCAGAAACTCAAGCAAAGGGATTTGAAGAATGTGGGAGTCTCAACTATGTTACAACATATCATGGAAATGAGAATTAAGCTTAGAATCACAGAATCATAGAATCCTTAGAGTCAGAGTGGTCCTCTGAAGGCCATCTAGCCCAACTCCCCCTCAGTGAACAGGGATACCACAGCTAGATCAGGTTGCCCAGGGCTTGATCCAGCATTGCCTTGAAAGTCTCTAGGGACCAGGCATCAAACACAACATGAGGCAAACAGTTCCAGTGCCTCACCACCCTCACTGGAAAAGATATTTTCCTTATGTCTAACCTAAATCTACCCTTTTTGAACTTGAAACCATTTCTCCTTTTTCTATCACCACAGACCCTGCCTGCTAAAGAGTCTGTCCCCTTCTTTCCTGTATCTTGCTTTCAGATACTGAAAGGTCACCTTGCAGCCTGCTCTCCTCGGGGCTGAACAGCCCCAGCTCTCTCAGTCCATCCTCATAGGAGAGGTGTTCCATCCCTTGTATCATTTTTGTGGCCCTCCTCTGGGCACATTCCAACAGGTCTGTGTTTCTCCTGTACTGAGGACTCCACTCCAAGTGAGGCTATGCTTTTTTTCATACAGTCCAGGATATGGTTGGCTTTCCGGGCTGTGAGGGCACACTGCTGGCTCATGTCCAGCTTCCCATCCACCAGTACCCACAGGTCTCTTTTGACAGGGCTGTGTTCAACCCTTTTATCTCTCAGTGTGCATTAGTAATTGGGGTTGCCTTGATCCAGGTGCAAGATCTTGCATTTGGATTTGTTGAACCTCCTGATGCTCATCTGGGCCCACTGCTCAAATCTGTCTAAGTCTCTCTGGATGGTATTCTGTCCATCTGGTGTACTGACCACACCCCACAGCTTGATGCCATCAGCAAACTTGCTGAAGGTGCAATTGAGTCCATTGTCAGTGTCACTGATGAAGACATTAAAAGTATCAGCCCCAGCACCAACCCCTGGGGGGACACCAGTCATCACCAATCTCCATCCAGATGCTGAGCCATTGTCCATCACTCTCTGGACTTGATCCTGCAGCCAGTAAAATCTTACACTAATATTAAACCAGTTTTGAGAACAGATTTGAAAAGATGGATAGTATAGCACAGGTGACTTCATGAGAGAACCTGTGACTTACTCTGTACTCTACCTACATATTCGATCTCACTGTTTCACCACTCTCGAGATTTGGAGAGTTGCAAGGTGATCAAACATAGGTATTGAGTTAAAACATTTATCTTGGTTTTGTTTTTTGTTTTTTTTTTTGGTTTTTTTTTGTAGAGGAATGGATGCCTCCCACAGTTCTAGACTATGGGAGATGGATTTACCAAGGATTTTTAGTCTGGCCCTTCAAGTCCAAAAACACTGTAACAATTCGGACATTAAATTCTAGAAACAACTGTGCTTGCAAACAAGAATATGAAGAACTTTTATCCAACAAATTGCACTTAATCTCTCCTCCAGCATTTATCATCCTCTGCAGTGGGTAACACACCCTAATTCATAAAATGCTGCCAGCTCATTCAACCCACACTCAAAAACAGTTTATATCCTTTAATCCTATCTCTGATGGGAAAGTTAAAAATATAACATTCAAATATATCTGTTTATGTACACAGGTCTTCCATGTGACTCCAATCATGTGCAGCAATTGTTTTACAAAGCAAGATCAGCTGCTTTCTTTAATAAACAAAAAACAAACAAAAAACCAACAAACAAAAAAGACCTTTATATCAGAATAAGGAAAAAAAAACACCCAAACTGTTACTTTTATTCTCCTTCATTGCACTGAAAGCTGGCATAGCATTACAGCTTCTCACACGCAGGTAAGGAAAGTCAGAAACAAACCTTTCTTGCTGTCTCAGTCCTATGGAGACTGTAGAGCTGAAGTCCTTTGCATACTCTGTAGTCCAGTGCTTTGGCAGCCCACTCATACGGGTATTGTACCTGCCTTTAAGCAAACCATGGAAACAAAGTGGCAGTATTAAGATGGTTGCCAGTCCAAATACGTATGGAATCTTTCCAGCACATTTCACTTCTTGGATATCCAGCACCAACACTTCTTAAAAAAGTAGGATATGTCAAACTAAAATGATAACTGTGAAAGGTGGAAGGGTATTCTGAAATAAGAATGATTCTGACAGTCTTAGCTCAGTTATTGTTTCAATCCTACCCTTTCAATTCCATCCTTGTGTATGTCTCCAGCAGACTGCATGCTTAAGTCAAACACATAATTTATTTAAAGGAAGTTTCTAGTGTGGGGAAAAAAAAAAAAATAAAAAAATCACTTTGTAATGAAATGTTAGCAAAATTTAAAATGATAATTACAAAAAAAAAATTCAATACAGAAAACACCAATTATCGTGGTTTGTACTCTTTTTCTTTTTTTTCTCTCTTTCCCCCTCTGTATATAAGTACCAAAGTACTATAATTACCTGACTTAGATTCAATCACAGTGTGGGAGATATTTGGAAATCTAGTTCTGTAAAATCAATTCCTGTGTCTGTATTTAGCCTGACATGTGTCTGCTGTGTACTCATTCTCTTCTACCTGGCTAAAACTGAACCATCAGTCATTGCTAAGAATTATTACTGTCATGAAACTTCACTCTACAGGAGAACTTTTATATTAAGGATTGTTTTTCAGAGAGCTTTTATACTTGGATCATTATCCAAACTGATAAATCCTTAATAGAAAACATACGTTTTCTACATACACATAGTTGGTGTTGAATGATGGGAGAGGAGACAAGTAAAAAAATTGATTTGGTGTCCCTTTACACTAGACAAATTAAAGTGTCAATATGCTGTTAAAAGTCTGAGGATCAGATCCTCAGAGATAATCATATTTGGAAACAGGCTGATGACTGCAAAACAAGAACTGTACAAAAATCTCTGTTCCCAAGAGCATTTATGCATGCATCAGAATTTGGAAAATTATTGCTATTAATTATTATACATTTATTTCCCTAGTACTGTGAAAGACAGGAATAAATATTTCAGCATCAATATCAATATTGATTTTGCTACTGACAGTGTCAAAGCTTAAAAGGAATGAAAGTTTGAATTTTAGCATCTTGAAGTGTACTGATTTACCAGAGGTTAAAATACATTACCAAATTTCAATCTTCAGCATAACTTATTTCTTGTCTGCTCTGTATTTATGGTTGATGTTGCTAAGGGATTCTAGAGATTAAAGAAAACAAACAAACAAACAAAAAAATAACCACAAAAAATGCTGTAAAAATGTTAACTATAATTAGTACTGTAATATTTGAAGATATCTAATCTTTCAGAGAAATCACATGATTGTGAATAACTGAATTTACTGGCATTAGGAGACATTAATGGAGAAGATAGGGCATTCTAGTGCAATGCTGAGAAAAATCACCATTCCCCACACTAAATACTACATTTAGTGCATTTAATCATTGGAGATCTCAATAAGACAAAGGATTACTTACTGGATAATTTTGATTTTAAGAAAAAATTCTGTAGAATTTTCTTTGGTTTGTTTGCTTGCCTACTATTGTTGTTGATATCCGTTTTGTAAAATGTCCCTTCATAATGGTCTTGATAAAACAAAAGACAATTTATGAAGAAGTACATAGGCTGCACCAGTTAATAACTTGGAATGTCTCTCCTATTCAGTTATCTGGTACCAATTTCCACTCCTTTTTCAACTTTGCTCAGTCTTTTCCACCAAAAAAATCCTCTGAGGACATAAACAACAAAAAACAAACAAACAAACAACAACAAAAACCAATGACCAATACCAACCAATACCAAAAACATACTAAACGAAAACTATCTAAGCAAAATATATTTGTCATATATTTGTCTCAACCCAGCAAGGACATTATTGCCTCAGGAAACAACATGCAAGAGGAAGTCTTAGGTGAAAGAGCCTTTTTTCCACCATCTCCAAAGTATTTTGTCAGAAGGGAGGAGGCCTACCACTGAAGTTCAACTTTTAAAACCACCAGCAGTACTTTGGGAGGAAACAATGCATTGGAAGTGAGTGGAAATTACACTGGTAGATGAAGTCAAAGCTTCAGTTGGCTATTAAAACCACTTGAAATGACTGCAGTCTACAGTGTGGATACATCATAAACTACAGGTGAGTGCATTCTACATTTATGAAATGTTCTTGTAGTGTTGTGCTAGAATGCTTCCATAGTGAACTGCAATTACCTTTGGAGATATCATTCGCCTGGAGAAATGTTCAGAAAGGAGATTTGGTCAGTGTGGTCTATGTATTCACAACATACAGCAAGAATTTCTGGAGTTGCTGTAGATACTATAGTGTAGGAGGAAAAGCAAAACCATTTTGTTTTATAAACAAGGACAGAAAATATAAAGCAATTAGGTTTTGAGTAGTGGATTCTCCTGGGACATATATTTCACTAGATGTTTCTGGACAGTCTGCCACTGAACTATCCTTCTTATTTATCTCAATAGTCCCAACACTACTTGGCTAACATGTTTGTACAGATGATTCAAATCAGGATCTGCAACTCTGATGAGAAATCCAGTATAAGTGTACTGTTTGCTATGTAGATAGGCTGCTGCTCCTGAATGTTTGTTGCAGTGGTCCACAGTCCTCTTATTCAGTTTTGCCAAGATACTGTCAACAGGAGAATGGAAAGATATTTTCACGGTACTGGAAGCAACTTGTAAGGATCAGAATAACATTCAACACAACTATAGCAGAAGTCTAACACTAAGAGAATCTGGAGAGTACACAGAAATACAGAAGTATGTACTTCCAGAGTTCAAGGCCATGTACTTCTATGTGGAAAGCTTATCTTTCAATTCATGAACACCCTCTGCCAAGTGTTTTTAATATATGTTTTTTATATAAATATACAAATACTGCAGACAGGTGTATGCATCTACGTCAACAAGACAGAAGTACTTTGTTTCTTTTAAGGCAATAATGTATCAATTAAAACATTTCTTAGTGTTACGATAATACCACTCACCGGTGCTGTTAATACAGTTGTCATTTTGACAAAGAAATTCTTAAGCACTACTATTTTTTCTCTGTTAATCAACCAGTAAAGACTATACTTACCAATTGCAGAGACTGAAATTCAAAAGCTTAAACTCATAAACAACCTGCTTGTCAAGAATGAAACATCTCAGTCCTCCCTGTCCTCTGGTAAGACATCTTCACTGTGATTTCTACATTACGCCTAAGAAACCCACAGAACTATCTAGACTGCAGACTGCATCTTTCAATTCCACTGACACAAATACAGGAGTCTTTGGAAAGTAGAAAAATAATTCTGCATACTTCTAAAAAGTGAATTTCTTCATATTTTTTTAAGGAATTTTATCAGTCATATTTGTTTATCAACTATGAGCGCGCTTCAGAAAAAGATACAGATTTTATCATCATGTCCAGTTATGGATGTAAGACAGGACATAAGTGGTTACATTTTGATTTAAGGTGCCCTGAGGGACTAAGGACATTCTTATGGATTGACTTAGGACTTCCCTATAACATATTTGTTTAATATCTCATGTTTACAAGAAAAGATGGCCTGCTGTTTTAAAGTGTTATTAGCACTTACTTTGGGCCACAAGTGTATTTGCCTCTGTATATCAAAATACTTATTCTAAAAATTGGAGACAACAATTATTTAGTTGCTTGGTAAATTTCATCATTTCTAGAGGAAGTTTAGAAATAGAACTTAACATTATGACATTATATGATGTACAACGTCTTTTTGACCACAATGGCAACATCATAAATTTTTAAGGACAGTATCTACACTTATTCTAATTAATGATCTAATCTGAAGTAATTCAGTCCTTAAATCATTCTTGTGTGTCAGCTGGTAGATCTAAGCAAAGGTTATCATTTTTATTACGAGGAAACTTTATTTCTGCTCATATTAAGCACAATTCCTTAGCTAGAATATTTTCCCAGGGCATATTTCTAGTTGGAGAAATAACAGCTTTATATTAAATTCAGAAATTTAATGTCACTCACCTTGCTATTAAAGTGTGCAGACAGTAACCAAAGTTTCTGTACTGTTTATAAATGAATCATTCAACAAACAAAGCTAATTACTGCCAGGAGAATTTGCCACTACTTATTTCATCTTTGAAGTAATGGACACAGGAGTCATTAACATAGATCTAAGTATTTATTGTCTTTCTGCCATGTAATGTGAAATGCATTTATTAGCTGTTCTTGTTCAAAGGCATATATAGATTTCCTAAACACCTTATATGATCTAAGAAGTCCGTATTCAGTGTTTTGTTTTTTCACGTGTTTGTTCTCTGAATGTGTTTTAGTACTGTTTTCTGATAACAAATTGGTAGAATTTTTGTTGAAAGACGAAAATAAATTGCAAACTGCAATCTAGGAAAAATTCCTCTTACTGTTATTGCTTTTATGCTCAGCAAGATCATGGAACAGATCCTCCTAGAAACTCTGCTAAAGCCAATATAGTTTCACTAAGTGCAACTTGCACCTTGCATATTTGGCAATTTAATAGCAAACAGCCTTCTATGATGAGGCTACAGGATTGGTGGATAAGGGAATCTACCTGTTACCAGGTAGATGGCATCTACCTGGACTTCTGCAAAGCACTTGCATGGTCCAGCATAAGAGAAATATGGATTCGAGGGATGAACCACTTGGTGGATAAGTAATTATCTGGACAGTTACCCTCAAAGACTTGCGCTCAGTGTCGCGATGTCCAAGTAGAAACCACTGACAAGTGGCACTCCTCAGAGATTGATATTGGGACTGGCACTGTTTAGCATTTTTTTCTGGTGATATGTACGGTGAGACTGAGTGCCTCCTCAGCATGTTTGCTGAGAACAAAATGCTATGAGTTGCAGTCAGTGCACTGGAGGGAAGGAATGCTGTCCAGAGGGATCTTGCATAAACCATACTAAGTTCAGCAAGGTCAATTGCAAGGTTCTGCACTTGGATCAGAGCAATCCCAAGCACAAACACAGTCTGAGCAGAGAATGAATAGAGAGCAGCCAGGAGGAGACCTAGTTCGGGGTGCTGGTTGATGAAAATATGACAATGATCCAGCAACATGCTTGCAGTCCTGAATACCGGTAGTACCCTGGGGTGCATCAAAAGAAGCATGACCTGCAGGTCAAGTGATTCTCCCCATCTACTCTGTGAGACCTCACCTGCAGGACTGTGTTCACCTCTGGGATCCCCTACATACGGAGGACATGGAGTTGTTAGTGTGTGTCTAGAGGAGGGCAATGGAGGGTTGCAATGCCTGTCCTATGGAGACAGACGGGGAGAGTTGTGAGTGTTCAGCCTGAAGAAGATAAGGCTTCAGGGAATCCTTACAGTGGCATTCCACTACAAGAAAGGTGGGAAGAGACTCCTCATTGGGGAATGCAGTGGCAGGGCAAGGAGTGGCAGTTTTAAACTAAACAGAGGTAGAGTTAGATCAGACATGAGGAAGAAATTCTTTACTTGAAGGTAATGAGGTTGTGCAGAGAGGCTGTGGACTCTCCACAGCCCTACCCCTCTGGCTCAGGTTGGATAGGACTTTGAGCAATCTGCTCTAGTGGAAGATGTCCTTGCCCATCACAGAGGGGTTAGACTTACTTAGATGATCTTTAAGGTCCCTTACAACTCAAATAATTCTATGATCTAATGCTGCAATCAGATCTAAATTCAAGTTTGTCCTTGCTCTGAGTGGGTAACAGGACAAGTTGATCTTCTGAGGACCCATTCAATCTAATTTATTCTATGATTCAATTGGTATTTATGAAAGTATCTCAATCTTGTTCTAGGCATGTTTCAAATGTTAAGAAAAGGTACTTCTGTAAAGCACTTTTCAACAGGCATCTCATTTTTGCTGTTACTAAGCCTCTGCTTGCATCTCCACAGAATTCTACATGTCTTGCACAACTACAGTCTCCTCTATCACAGATGTTTAACTGACAGCAGGGTTGATTATGACTTGACAAGGCAGAACTTGAGGCAGTCATATCTAGAACTAACTTTCTGACACATTAATTATTAATTAGGTGCTATCTAGTACTGGCACTCCCACTGAATACAAATGTCACCCAGGGCACATTTTCCACTATACTTTTTTTTTTTTTTTTTAAACACAAAGAATTTTCTGTATTACGTTTTATAGAAAGTGACAAAAATATAACAGAGCATAAACTCCCTGTGAGGATCCAGGAAAATAATTGACTTTGTTCAGTGGGTAAAAGCACATAAGTATTTAGCATCAGCTCAGGATTATGTTACCCACTATAAGATATAAACAGTGACTCAGCCAGTAGAAATGAGTAGTTGCAAATTCCTAGCAAAAGCAGCATTAGAGAAATGGAATCCTTCTGGGTTCAATAGCTATAAAATCCAAAGACAACAGCACCAACCCTCATTAGGGTGATTGTCTTCATCTGGAGACTTTCCATAACATAAAATGGATGAAAAAATACTTAAAAGACTGTTGAAACATTTCCATGCTTTGATTATTCTGCTTCTAGGAAGTCTGAATCAACTTGAGAAGGATTTTTTTTCCCCTCAAAACAAAATGGTATTTTCTCCCTCAAATAAGAAAAACCTTTGGGAATCTCTTTTCCTAAATAAAAATAGATTTCACTTAACCATTTTGAACTTTTACAGATTTAACTTCTATTTGCCTACCAAGTTTTCTCCATGTTTGGGCTGTTACAGTGGAGACCAGACTGGCACATACAGTCTTTATACAACTATGATTAACAGATTCATGGTGCCATGGAAAAAAATCCATTAGCTGGAAGAAAATGTAGTAAAATTAACAGTAAGAATCTGCACTGTCTTTATGTACTAGGTTCCACAGTGATTCCAAAATTTTCAAATGTCAAATGGTTACTTGCCATAATTATCCTAGACAGGATTTGCTTGAATTCCTTAAAAAAATAATTATAATAAAAAAGCAAAATAGTCCATACAAAGTAGACTTCCTAAAAAATCTCAGTTATTTTTGGAATAATTTTGCATCTACAATTATTTTTAGAAAGTCCCTTATTTAGAATGGAGATAAGAGACAATCTTGTTACATTAGCGGATTCACCTGAAAAAATATTTAATCATAAGTAAAAGGTAAATTCTTTGGGAATCATTAGCTTCAAGAACCAAATAACATCTTCCCCTCATTGCCAACTGCAGTTGTACGCATCAGGTATTTTTCTCTAAGCTAAAATGAACATTAAGGAAAACTAGAAAGGAATTTAAATAATTCCAGGGGTATTTTTCTTATAGCTATAGGCAACTTCTTGCAAGTTCAAAAGCTTCTCTGACATAATGATTTTTACAAGTCCAAAAGTAAATCTGACTTCAAAGAGTCTCACAGATTTTCAAATGTAACCCCATCTCAAACATCGAAGATTACTTCAGCTGAAGAAGAGTTTGGTATTTTTACCTTATCAGATTATAAAGTCACTCCTGCACCAGAGAACGCTTCATTATGCCCCGGATTTCCAAGCTTCCCCTTAACACACATTTTCTAAGGTGCCCTAAGTGGACACTGGGAGTTCATTTGCAGCTTTCCCTGGAGCTCTGTCAACTACATGCCAGCAGCTGATCTCTGGCCAGATGCTATCAAGTTGAACATGCCAATGACTGAGATACGCATACCTTACTTCAGGTAACTTAAAATCTCTCCTTCACCTAATTGCTCATCTTTGAAAGATAAATATTGCTGAATTTGTCCAAAATTATTTAAATTATTATAGCAGGTATCTGACAGACAGCATGATAGCACAAATATATTTTCTTTATGAAACGAGGCCAAAATCAAATTAAAATTCTATTTCCTCTGACAGGGATTTTTATCTTATTCTGCTGCTATTGGTATCAACACTCTGTCATTTAAACACTATGATTCAATAACTTTGAATTATGGAACATCAGCACAAGGGATGTCTCATAAAATAGCACATCATTACACATTTATCTACAGGCAACTCTGGGGAAAAGGAATGACCCACTTGACTAATAATTTCTTAGCCTGGAAAAGCTTTGGCAGATAAAAAGCTTTAAAAAAATTGATGTTCAAATGTAGTCTACTAAGCACATATATAATATTAAATGCAACACTTACTATTCTCATTAAAAGTACTGGCTTTTTAAAAATACCCATCATCTATCTCTGAATTTGAATATTAATTTTCCACATTTAATTTGCAGGAACAAGAATAGCCTGATGTGACACAATGATATCATGCAAAATATTTTAGATTAATGGATTAAAATAGCATTTTAGTAATTTTGAATTATTTAGAATTAAAAATCCTGGAGACAGATTCTTCCTGAAAGCTCAAAGGGTAACTCCATTGCCTGATAACTCAGGTTAAGACTTAGCAAGACTCATCAAAGAAATGTCTGGACATCTTTTATTGTTGGCCATGTATAAGAGAGAAGATGGAATACAAAAAAAACATAAATAAGACAGTAAAGAGCACCTGCATGGATGGCATTAACTAACAAAACAATCTATCGCTTTTCCAAACAACACAAAGAAGCAAAGGCATCCTATATTAAGAAGTTTCTACACTCAGGATAAGCTACTCCAAGTTGGGAGTGGATTCCATTGCAACCAAAGACAAAGCACTGTTTATTCCACATTCCTGATATTAATGTTATTTTGGCACTAAATCTCAAGTTTTTCAAGAATTTTGAGATTTTATGAATAAATATATACATTGTCACTTGAGAATATTAAACTGCCTGAATGAGCTCACCATAAGAGCCAGACAGAAGGTCAGAAGACTTGCACTTTTACTTCCACGTTGACAGTTGCAGAGGAATATTTGAACTGTTACAAAACATGAGACAGGAAAGCAAATACATCTTAAGTGTACTGCAATGATCAGATAACTAATTTAAGGTAATTGAGCAACATGCATGAAAGAAGTTCAAAGAGACTGTTTTCTTTCCTCATATGAGATAAAGTTCTTGATTTTCACAAAAATAAAGTACCACAAATAAATGGCAAAAATGATGCCACAGTTCTATCTAGCATTATAGATGAGTCTAATGAATGTTTCATTTTGAAATTCAGTTTAATTTACAGTACTTTCACATTTATAGTATAGTGGCATATGATACATAGATAAGTGATCAAGTCAGTGATTCTGCCAACAGGATTCTTAATTCGGATACCTGCTATTATGTATTTCAGTTACAACTGAATTACAGACAATATAAACTGGCAAATCTGTATAGTTAAATGTTTCTTTTTGGCAGGTAGGATGTGGCTTTCAGAAACCTGGGTTCTCTGTCCATGGCATGGGGATTGGAACTAGATCATTGTTAAGGTCTCTTCTAAGCCAAACTATTCTACAGTTTTATGACTCCTTGAATATAACTACGTTCTGTTCCTCCCACTTACTGTACAGCATGATAAAAGAAAGAGAAGTGAATTTTAATCCTTAAAAGTGCAAGAAACCACTGAATAGTGTTCCCCATATCTTGGAGAAATAGCCCTACTGTTGTAGTAGGCAACAGCGAGGATTCACCCTACCATTAGGCAGGCAGCGTTCATTGTCTCCACCACCTTCACTCCCTTTAGTTGTGGTTATGCATATAGCTGTTCTCAGATGAAAACTCTTGTCTATGATTTCCAAGTAAATACAAATGCCTATGTTTTGGGGGGGCTGGATATGGCGTATGCATCAGCCATTAGCACTTCTCATTACCTACCCTTAGTTGTTCCCCACCTGGCATGTAAGGATAGTTATTTTCCTTAAACATGTTCAAATTGCCCTTTTACATACCCCCAAATGACATGTATGATGATGTTTAGTAGTCTTTTACTTTTTCAGAATAACAGTTTTAAATCTAAGTTTAAATAAAACAGAAAGCCAAAAACTATCATCTTCTATCTTTCTGCTCATGGACTACTACATGAAAGAACCATTCATCTTCATATCTTTAGTTAATAAATGATAATTTCAATATTAAAAGACAAGATGCAGTCTATTTATGGAATATTGAATCCAACTGCAAAATTCACATTGTGAATGTAGTAAAACTAGATAGAATGTAACTTTCCAGTTCCAGAAAGCAAACCAAAAGTTTGGCAATACATAATTCAACACCTGACCAACCCTGCAGTCCTTCCCCCAAACCAATTGGGAAAGGGAGCCTCCAATATTATTTCTTAAGCTGTTTCAACTTACTGGACTGTAAGTCCCATTCCTTAATTTCAGCCTTCATTGTCCCCTCCCTCATATGTCTTATTTTTTCTACTGCAGCCTCTCTCTGACCTGCAGACATTAGACCCTGCTAATAGAAAATGTAACAGAGGTAGATGACAGGGAAAGATGATACAAAAGTATTATATTAAAAATTAAGCTGCCAGAATAGCCAGCCTGACACAGTGGAGAGTTACAGAATACAGGCAGGCTTGTAATGAAAGAAAAAACTTCAACACCTGGCATTAAGAAGATAGGAAGAACGTACTGAGGCTACTCACAGGTGGGAGCTTCCTGGCAGTCTGTAGGTACACCTAGACCAACTGCAGCAAGCTGAACATGAAGAAGTGGTACACAAGGATTTCTTAGCAGACTTGGAGGAACACACAATGCATCAGGCTGGAGGAAATTTCAGAATATATCTATACTGCCAGCTTATGTAGCTAAACAGCTCATTCTGATTGTGAACAGGTTAGTGAGGAAAAAAAAGTATTGCTTCATAGGCTACTTATGTGTCAGATCAGGTTTGTCTAGCTAAAGAGAAGACGTTGCATGAGAATGACATTTTGACTCTTGGGTTAAAAAAAAAAAAATAATAATTCTGCTGTTACTGAGGATAAAATTAGTATTTTCCTCACTGCCATTTTTCTTCTAAATTTCTCGAGGAACTAACATCCTGCACTAAAACAACTGAATCTCATTGCTCTATTTCTTCATATATTTCTCTAAGGAATGTTTTACTATGGTCAAATTAAAATATGTGGAAAATTACTTTCAGTAACCAGAAATTAAGAAGGAGATAATAAATAATATGAGAGCAATAGCAAAAACAACATTCAAACAAGACAACCCCTACCAGAGGCCCACAAGACATATCAGAAGACTCTTTGCTCCATAAGTGAGTAAATTCAGCTCTTAGACACAGTTATTTTACATCATTTCAGAGGCTCTATAGCATCCAGGACATTTACAGAAGGTACTGTGTACAGTCTGCAGATCTGTTTCTTTTTCTATAATTTTCCAATATCCAACCGTTTCATCTTTGACATGTAATGTCATTACTGATGTTTGGAAATAGTTCTCATTCTCTTATGGTTAAGAATGAAATACAAAAGTTTGTAAAGCATATTTAGCATAAGAATAGCCTGGAGAGCACTTTCAACATCTGTGGAGTACATTCCAATCTATTGCACATTTATCCTGTCCATCACATTCATATTGGGACTGGAATGTTTTTATTCTTCTGGTAGTGTGACATAGTGTTAAAACAGAAAAGTGCACTTCAACAAAAAAAATTCCTATTCAATTCTGCTCCTCATGCAGTTATGCTGAATAAAGAAATTGTGAGCCTGGCAATGATCCTTTTCTTACAAAATGATTGTGTACACTTGTTTCACATAAACTTGCTTAGAACAAATCATGTTTCAACCTAATGCATTAACCTGGGTAATGCTCTTTCAGACTTGTCCATTAGTGTCATTTAAGCTAACCTAGGCTGCATCTTGGCTAAGATTATACAAGCTTAATAAAGAAGTAAAATTCAGGTGTACCGAAAAGATGCTGAAAGTGGCTCAGTTTTAATATGTACTGTTTAGCTCATTTTTAGAACAATTATATCTCCAAAACAGCAGATCTTTGAGCCAAAGAGGCATTAAAGAAACAGCATCATAGAATGTCTAGGTTGGAAAAAAAAACTTTCCAGATCAGCAAATTCAACCATGAACCCTACCTACTGAGTTTCATCACTAAATCTTGTCCCTTAGCACCACAGACTTTTGTCTCTTAAATACCTCCAGGGATGGGCAATCTTTCCTGCCCCACCTGACTGGGATGCCCACTGCAATGCTTGATCACTCTTTCTGTGAAAAAATTCTTCCTCATTCTAAAACTCCCAAATTCCAAACCTCCTCAGGCACAGTTTGAGTCCTTCCAAGGCATAGAAAACAGACACCTCTCGTGCTCTTTTGTGGTGGCTTAACACTGGTAGCAAGCTAACCACCACCACGCCACTGTCACACAACCGCTTCTAAAAAGAGTAGGGGGAGAAAACAAGATGGCAAAAAGGTTATGCACTGAGATAAGGACAGGGAGATCACACACCAGTTACTGTCACAGGTAAAACAGGCTGCTCCCCTGCTCCAGTGTGGGATCTCTTCCACTGCATGCTTTCCTTCATGACTGATTCCACATGGGCTGCACGGGCCACAGCTCTCCAAGCACTGCTCCAATACTGCTCCCTACTACGAGGCCCACCCTTCAGGCACTGTTCCAGCATGGGTCCCCACTGGCAGCAGCTCCCTTAGCCCTTCCCCACCACGTGCTCCCTTCCATGGGCTGCAGCTTTGGCCCGGACTGCACCTGCGGGGGTATTCATGGGCTGTACCTCCTTCAGGACACATGCACTGTGTCAGTCACACACCACAGGCTCCTCCATGGCTGCTGTGTGAAGATCTGCTATGCACAGTGCCCACAGGCTGCAGGCTCCTGCATGGGCCTCTCCTGATCTTCCTGGAGCACCTCCTGCTGTCTTTCCGTGCTGACTTTGGGGGCTGCAGGGTTGTTTCCTCACATTTCTCACTCCTATCTCCCAGCTGCTGTTGTGTTGCCTTTTTTGTTTTCTTTCGCTTTCTTAAGTGTGCTCTCTCCAAAGCACAACTAGCATCACTCACAGCTGAGCTCTGGCAGTGGCGTGTCCCTGTTGGAGCAGCTGGGCTGGCTGTGATCTGACATGGGGCAGCGCTGGCCTCTGCTCACAGAGCCCCATTCCCGAAGTTCCCCTTTGACAAAACTTTGCCACTTAAGTCCAGTACATTCTTATACCTTGAAGATGACTGAAAGTAACAGTAACTGAGGAGAGGATGGAACTTCACACACTGATGGCTTTTATGCTTTTACTAGATAACATTAATTAAGAGATAAGTTGAAGCAAGGATATGGGAAGAGTGCAGTATCTTCAAGGAGATACAACGTGAGGAGTTTGTTTTCTAGTTTCTAGAAAACAGTTTAGTTAATCTACAAACTAATCATATTTTGTTTCTAGAAATCCCCCAAATCCTTTCTTTCTTCATGACAGCACTACATGCTGTTAGAAACCCTTCACCTATAAGGACAAAAATTCTTTCTACCATCCAAGAAAAGAAAAAAGAATTTTAAAAGATGCCCCTTTTCACTCTAGTGCTATGCACCTGTCATATCTGGGACCTGCAATTAGCATCCAGAGGTAGCAGGTCCTCCTTTTGAAAGTTTCTGCTTGGCTGTTTGCTTCTATTTCTCATAAGATGATTATTCTTCTATCTGTGATACAGAAGCCTGGTTCATGACCCAGCTGACCTACTATTGGACAGTGAGTCAAGTATCTCTCAGCAAAATTTCTATGTCTGTAATATGAAGACAGGCAGAAGTTAACTCTGAATGTTGTATCTTGTTAAAGGTTTGTTCTCAAGCTCAGTTAGACACCAATGAGGATTTAGTTAAGCTAAAGCAATTAACAATTTATAGATGAATATTTCAAATGAAGTTCAATTATTCCTTATGTTTTCCAATATTTTAATACATTGGAGATAAGCTCAGAGTCTTTGAAAATCAATATCTGTTAAACTAGAGTAGAATACATACCTCAATATGTATTTGGTCGACAACTACGTTTCAACCGGGAATACAACAATCATGGTTCAGTAAAAAGCTGCTGCTAGAATGGTAAGTATTGCATAAGGAAAAAGAAAACAAAAACTAATGTTTGCCTTCTATCTAAACTGAATTAACAGTACAGTGTTTTTCCTTTTTAGTCATAGATTTAACTGTTGGGTTTTTTGTTTGTTTGTTTGTGGGGTTTTTTTTTGTTTGTTTTTTCCTGTTATGGAAAGAGCCAAGACTTCAGTACAGTTTCAAAATTCAGAAATGGCATTCCTTCTGATGTTATCGAAGTCCATTTCCCTTTCCTATTGAGCCACCTTGTGGTTGAGAATAGTAAAATACTCTTTGTTACATTGCAATTTAATGGGAAAGTTCTCTGCCCAGTGTTACCCAGCGGTTCCATTAATGAGTTACTATTCTTTATTCTTGAATGTCAGTACAGCAGATTTCTTCTGGTGAAAAAAAAAAAATCACAAGTACAAAAAACAAACAACAAACTTATTATATGTACAAATGCAGAATAAATATAGAATAAGATATAAGTAAGAAAGGGGAAATAATTATTCTTTAACAGGCAATTTAATATAACAGGCACTTAAGTATAAAGAGGTTGTAGAACATTTCAAATGAGGCCATGCAATTTTTACTTAAAGAAAATAAACCTAATGCTGTGTATTTCCAAGCGTGCTAACTACTACTGGAGTGTCTTAAACATGCATGAACTCTTCTGACTTGAGTATGGTAAACTGATTATAGTGTAAATACAAGGAAGTCAATTTTTCATGTTCTTTAGTTACCATGGCCATAGTGATAGTAATCTCTATTATTTTTACATAGATGCTCCTATAGAGAATCCTGTAAATTGAGAAAATGTTCAGAAAATATGTGATCTGCCAGAAACAAACAATGAAAGATTTCTTCCATGCACAGCAAATATATTGTATGTAGCTCCCAAAGAGGGGAGTAACAAGTGATTTCAGTTGTATTATTTTACTCTTAAGCATTCAGTAAAGGAACATTCTGGAAAATAGGAGAAACTCCATGTTGGCTTTTTTTTTTTTTTTTTTTCTGTAAAAAGGTATGCAGATCACATTGCTGGTCATCTTAAAGAAAAAGTGAGTAACTAATTTATTAGTCAGCACTGAATAAAGCTTATTCCTTACATTACTGACTCTGTTTAAAGGCTAGACTTCTGAAACATCATTTTATCTATCTCCACAGGGTAACTCCCCATACTGTGAAGCAGCACTCATAAAATATCTAAGCCTTTGACAACATTTGATACCCATATGACAAGTGACATAAAAAGCATCAGTGGCAATCCTCCAAGTGGAAAAACAGAACTCCAGAAAAGATAAAATTAAAGAGAGAAGTCTGAACCATTTTGCCCAATATTCCTAACTGGGGAGCTCAGCAGAATGAAAAATCATGAGATAATGGTACTGAGAGCAAACTGTTCAGAGATCTTGACAAATTATGATTTCTTCCTTACTTATGCTAAAGGATGCTGACTAGGCAGCTATCAAAGGCATTCAACATCCAACATAAAAATTTAAAATTTGAGATTTATATATTTAAGAAGAAAGTAGGATAAAAAGATGAAATCATAGGAAAATTTGTTACTTGCAGAGCAAATCTTGCTGATTAACTAGATCCCAGCTGAGGGCCTAGTGTTCTGGGAGTTGTGACTTAAAGGAACATGACTGGGATGCTGAGTGTTCATCTTGACAAATAAGAATTTGTGGAGAAATGTAAGTCACTGAATTTGGGCTCAAATTTACAAAGCATGAAAATATTTTCATAGTAAATATGGTAGGGAATCCAAAACACTACTGGTAACAAGGCCTGTTGCAATAATCAGAATTAAAAACTAGCAGAGCAACACAAGCCAAGACACTCTGATACATGTGTGTTTGTGTTCATGTCTGTGCGTGTGTGTTAGGTTTCCCAAACACCAACAGAATGTATTGATGAAATAGACAAAAATAGCAGAATTACATTTGACACAACCTTTGTAGAAAAAAAAACTTTCATTTTTACAGCATTAAATGACTGAACTGAGTCATTCGGAAAACAAAAAGGAGATTTAGTAATGGATACTAATGAGTGAGCAAAAACATTTCTGTTGCTACTGTTAATAATATATAAAAAGTTGAATGAATAGGAGAGCAATCTGGTAGAACTCTGCTTTTTAAATAGGTCAGCATATCTCCTGTAAAAGAGTATATGGGTGAAATGGAGAAGGACTACACATATTTTAGGGAGATAATTTACATTATCCTCAGTGAAAGAGCAGCAATGGCTGGCATAAAAGAACATCTATGTTTTAACCTCCTCAGAAGGGTGCTGGTGTTAGGTGGACCGAGAACCAGTCCTCCTACCAAAGCAGGATATTCTGTGATCATGCAGAATTTCTGGATCACAGAATCACAGCGGTTGGAAGGGACATGTGGAGATCATCAAGTCCAACCCCCTGCTTCTTCATCTCCCATCTGATTTCACATTTAGAACAAAATAAAGCAACCAACCAGACAAAAATGTTGCATAGCTTTTGAGCAGGCTTAAATGCAGAGCAGATAGGAACAGTAAGTAGAAGACGTCATGTAGGAATCTCTAAAGTATATCTATAACACACACCATCACCTATGTGTAAATGTATTTTTGCAGCTCCATTTTTTGGTGGGGGAAGGAGTTCACCAGCAAATCAACACAAGTCCTTTCTTGAAGTTAAACCAAATAATTCATCACTGCCTCATGAAACACAATGGCTTCATCTTTTACAATCATTAGTGTTTGTGCAATGTACTTAACATGTGTAGATGTATAGTAAATAATTTCTGGGTGAAAAAAGTTAGAACTGAAAATTACTTACAACATTTGACCTTTTTATGTGTTTACAGAAACGTTTAGAATACAGAACATAAGAATATGTTCAAATAAGATAATGCATGACTGGTTTTGATAGACGTATATTTACATGGAGCAAGGAGAGTCTGTGTATTAATGGAGAATTAATTGCCTTCTCATGTGTTGGAAAAATAAACAAACACTCTACCACTACTTCATCATTATCTCCCTTCACAGCTTAAAGTAATGTACTAAAGCAAAGGGTAGTGGGCAGAAAAAAAATAGAAAAAGAAAAACCAAAACCACTCTTTATAAAAGAAATGCACAGTATCTCCAGTTCTTACTTGTCAAGAGACATCATAAGATGACTCTTATGACTCCAATAAAACGACTAGAGAGTTGATAAAGGCACAGATGGTTCAGTGCACATTTTCTTGAGATTGCCTAATAAAACATATGAAGAAAATTCTCACTTCATGAAAATTTATAGAAAATTTTACTAACATTTTACTACAGATATAAATCTATTTCAGTGCAAATTAAGTTGTCCAGGAAAAAAAAAAAAAAAAAAAAAAAAAAGCAGAAACATATATTGAAGTTTAAGGTTAATATTGTAGTTAGAAGAAACAAGATTGGAAAAAGAATGATGATTTTCTATACAGATATCTCTGTGTCTGGGTAGATTTTTTTTTTTTCATTATGACCTAAATTAAAAATGTAATAATCGATTTGGTAATGGATAGGATAATTATTTAAAATAAATGGAGATCCTCTCTGAGATGGCGATGAGGAATGGGCAGCTGTGACTGGATGGATAGAGCTTCCTGCAGGGGGCAAACTTGGGCCATTTTCTGATTGCAAGCGAGATCCACTCTGATTTATGAGCGTTACATTTCTGATTCATTTTATTTCATTTTTTCCAACTGTTGTTATGATTTTGCAAAGCAGTTGTTTATCTCAATAATCCTGAGCCAATTTTAAATAACTGTGTAGAATTCAAAAGAAATAACAACTGCAAACCTTAGAAAATCTTAAACCAGGCTTCAAAAAAGATGCAGTAATGACTCACAACTAAATAAACAAAAACGGTACCCCTAGTTTCCAAAAAGGTTTAGAAAGTTTTTCCATCACTTCCCTACTACCATCCCCCCCCCCCCCCCTTTTTTTTTTTCTTTTTTCTTTTTAGGATAATGAAGTTTACAGTGTTCCTTTTTAGAAATGCATGTCTAAAAATGCCACAAGAAACACTGTATTCCAAGCAAACTCAATAAATTTGTAACTTAATTTGCAACCTCATTAAGATCAAAAAACAACCTGAGTTCCCAGCTTAGATCTACATGAAAACTCAGTGAATACATTACAATTTTTTCTTGTTACATATTGATATTGTCTTGAATGCCTTCAGGTATGGGACATCCTCAGCGTCTCTGGGCAAACTGACCCAATGCCTCGCCATCATCTGAGTAAAAAATTTCTTTCAAATACCTAATCTATAGTTTGGGTGATTGGGATAGTAAACACATTTTACAAATGAAATGGTAGTAAACTAAAGAGTAAGTGGTTCCCAATGGGATAATGTACAAAAGAAAATTTTTATTCCATAGTTTCTCATAATGTCTCAACACAGCAGCCACTAAATATCTAGGTTTACCAAAGCTGAAACCTAAAATTAACTGTACTGAAAATAGTATTATTAATATTCTGATTTAGATTTGTCAGTAAGCGCTATATTATAGAGTAGCTTACTGATCACCAGTCTTGCTGAGTAACCAGAAATTTTCCCTTAAACAGAGTCCAGTGATCAAGAATCGCCAACTTGCCATGTAATGTATTCATTGGACACTTCCCTGCAAAAGTACAAACTGTGTGTATCAGACTTTTATTCGATTTCCTGGAACATATGTGGGATTTTTATTTACACTGCACAAACTTGAGTCAAATCTTTTGAGTTTTACAGATCTTGGCTAGGAATCTCATGAGAATACATTCTCTTACATGATTTGTAGCACACATTGCTTTCCTAGTAAGAAACCAATTAAAAAGGAAAAACAAACAAAGAAAAAATACAATTCTAGTGGGATTTGACTAAAATAGGAAGTAAAGAGTCTCAGAAAACTGAAAAGCTGTCAAAGGTTACCAACTCTTTTTGGAGTGAAAAGGTTTTAATCTAAGTTTAGGAGAGACATAACTATGGAAATACAATCTCAGACATGCACGGTCCCTTCCTCTGAGAAAGTACATGGAGATTCATAGCACAGTCTGCCTATTAGTCACTATGAGTCACCCTCTTTCTTATTGGTAAGAATATGGTGTCTTCTGAAGCCATTAATAACTGTAGAAATTTTGTCATTCTCTCATCTCCTGTGAGAGCAGCAGCAGTTCTCCCATACTTTCTGAGTGAGAGGACAGGGGACAGACACCTCAGAGTTCCGTTAATAATAAATTAAGCTTCTTCTTAACCTGGAAATACTTGAAAGATTTGAAGGTTTGGGGGTTGATTTGTTCAGATGTCTTCCCCAGGTTCACTGGTATTTTAAAATGGGCCTGATGGTGTTTTTGTTGCTTACTAATAGAGGCAATAAATAAAGAAGCACTAATAAAATAAAATTGTAAAGGTTTTCATTTGTTGGGTTGTTTTTCCTTAGCAAAAGGTAAAAAATTATTGTAATAATTATAATAAAAAATTCATCTCATAAGTTTGTAAGACTTTTTTTTTTTTTTCTGCTAGAGTTGGGGGAAATGTTCTTCTATGTGTTTGTTTTAGTGAGAAAAAATTGCTGTTTACCAGCCATGAAGAATTCCAATATGAGCTATTTCCAGTTCATCTTGTCAGAGGTCTTGCACTTCACTCGAGACAAATAAATGTTTATCAGTGAGATAAGGATCATACCATCCCCAGAAGCAACTCACTTAGAGGCTAAGATACCCTGTTTCAATCAAGTAGGAGGAGATTTAGAAACAAACACCATCATCCTGGTAAGTTATCCAAGCAGAGGACCCAGTAGAAAGCACGTTCATAAACCATGTAACACTGAAACATCTCATCTTGGCTGTATTTTCTGCAGCTTGAAATCTAGCAGTTGTGCTCTGCTCATTCCTGCTGGGTCAAACTCCACAGAGAACATGCAGGAAAGTGAGAGTGAGACTTGTCAGGGCTCAGGTGCCAACATGCTTAGTCTTAGAAACTGTCTTGAGCAACTTTTTAGCAGCAGAAACACCACCTTTAAAGCTTAGGAGTAGGTATGTGCAAGCTTTTAAGATCTCTGTTTAAGCAGTGGTACCCTGGTGGGTGAGATAATTCAGTGATTGTCTGACAATAACAAAATTTGTGATATGACCAACAGTTATACTTGCTCAGTAGCAAAAAATATAAAATCCAGTCTGTCCCAGTAACTAAGAAAGGACTCCTTTAAGCAACCTGTCAAAACTTAATCCAGAGCATTGCTAAAATGCAATCTGTTTCCACATTACTGGAGTGGCTGTCATAGCAAAATATGTTGACTGATACACCTTGCTTTCCTTTTCTACCCAGATTTTTAAGCTTTCCTCTTCCTTCTTGCTTTTACTTCCACAACTGAATAGCACGTAACCAACAGCCTAACACCAGCCTCAACCCCTAGATGAACATGTCCTCTCACTTTCAAAATATATATAAGATCTGTATTAGATCTACTTTGAGAGTGGTTTGAGCTGTATCCTCAAAGCTGAACATCTACATTAAATTCAGCTAAACTTTAACATCTTTTGCTCTGTCTTAACCAGTTGTAAGGGTTCTCATAGTATAGTGCATGTCGTGGGACTCCTGTATCTTGCTATTAGAAAAGGTTTATTAAATCAAACTACACTTACTCAATTTATAATTCTGTTCCTTTAGCCTTCAAAAAATATTTCTCTGAGGCTTTCCTTTGATATCCGTCAAAAAGTGTGGTCTACTCCACTTAAAAAACGGAACACTGAAATGGATAGTAAGAGCAGAAAGGCACAACCATTGTCACTCTATTTTAAGATGAGGGCAGACCTTTCTGATTATTAAGTCAGAGTGAATGGATAGCTGCTAGAGAGTTTAAATTAAAAAAAAAAAAAGAAAAAAAAAGTCTGCTTGAATGAATTCCAGTGAAGATAAGAGAAGTACAAATGATATATTTCATTATAAACCTTGCAATAACTTAAAATTCATTAGCGTTTGAAGGCTGATGGATAACTAGAAAGCATTGCTATTATAAAGCAAAGTGCAATTTTTGATACCGTGCAACTCCTTCCAGATCTCTAATTTTTCCCTCTTTTATGATATTCACAGCAGAAATAAAGAGATATCTGTCGTTCATGAGAAATGAGTCTAATTCTGAAAATGATATTGTTAGTCATGTCAAGTTTTAACAGAAATGGTGAAATAATGATTTGCAAATAGTGGGAACCAGGATCAGAAGGAATAGTTCAGACATGCAAGTGCAGGAGGTCTCTGTCTGCTTAGAATCTCAATTACAGTAGGTCAGCCAAAGAGAGCTCAGCTGCAAACATGAAATTTAATATGAATGTATTCAATGGTATATGGAAGAAACATCTCACATAGGTAAACCACAATTCAGTCATGAGCTCCTGAGTTGACTATTTAGCCTCCTTATTTAGTTTTTTTTTTTTTTTTCACCAGCTGGCAGATTTAATTTATTTATTTAATTTAATTTATAAGGTAGTAGATGATAGAAATTGTGCCATGGAAAAGGCGCACTGGTTTTAAAGGATAAGTCAGAGCCTCAGAAAATATGTGTGATATCAAGTTATCTTTTACCAAGCAATAAATAAAAAATGTTACATTAGAATAATGCAATTTATAATCTAATTTTGAACTCAATGCAGTTCAATTTATAAAAACATTCTTTCCATGATTATGACGTTGTTTTGACAAACCAGAATGGTATTTGAACTATTTTGTTAGAATCCAATGTCACATATATGGTTAGATTCTTCCCACATTTTATTTTTCAAAAGAAAAAAAAAACAATCAAACTCTCCTGTTTTGAATTTTTAGATAATAGTAAATCTCAGCTTCTTTTCTAGGTACCTTCAGGCTTCAGGTAGTTACAAAGACAGATAGATAAGTAGGTAGGTAGGTAGGCAGAGATGCGACCTTATCTCTGGCGAACAGTGTGATGAAAGTAGACAGGAAAAGTCTTCACGAGAACTGAAATTTAAGAGGGTAATGTGCAGTAACTGTTGAAATTAGGTTGGGATGTGTAACGACAACACAGATGCTAGAGTCATCGACTCATAGGAACATCATCTTTGGCTCTTTTCGCTTTTCTCTTTGCTGACAGAGCAGTTAAGAATGAGTGCTGGGAAAATAATTGATTTCATTTAAATATAGCTTTCCTGGCAGGAAATGAACAAATTCATTTAAGAAGAAAAGTAAATTACCAATGATTTCTGACTGACTTTTTTTAAGGAAGCACTCAGTAACAAATGCGGACCTGACAGATTTTCAATGGAGCTGCAATAACACGGAGTAGAATTTAGTTGAGCTGTGAATATTTACTATTGATAACTTCCTTTTAGATGGACTGTGGCACAACCTGGAAAGTCTGCATGTTCTAAATGAAGTAAGGAAGAGTAGGTTTAATATATATTGGATTTTAGTGTTTGAAGAAGTAGTCAGAATATACTAAATTGGGAGAGAGTGAAGAGACATCTATTGAAACTTCATACATCTCATTTGTGAAAGACAAAACTGTTTTTCTTTTTTGTCTCACAGCTTACTTCCTGAGGCCTTTCTGGTGATAAGACTCTAACTGACAACTGCTAATTATCTAGAGGGGTGAATGGTGGGTGTCACCATGCCACAGTACCTCTGCTTGTGATTGTAAAGATAAGCAGAAGTGGGAGAAGCAGTCTTTTTCAGGAGTGCAGCTTGAAGGAGCTGACCACTGCAAAAGGTGATAATGCTTGTGCATGGCAACAAAGGCTCCACTCCCTGCTGGCTTGTCTGTTGGGCCAGGAATGTCACACTAACTGAGAGAAAAGAAGAAGAAAAAAAACCACAGAAATGGGGGATAAAAGGCCCTCACTAAACTAGGGACTTTGGAGACAAACTCCCAAAGACGCCTTTGATGGAGAATTCCCCGAGGGGAAAAACCCCCTGAGGGGAACTCCCCCCCCCCAAGGCCTGCTTGCTGTGGATCTTCCTGGCTTTCTCCCATCCCCCGCAGTGATCAGACGACTTCTTGAGATCAACTGACCTACTACATACCTTGCTGGACCCACGGTGGTGACTATCATCTCTTTTGCTCTCTACAGAGACTCCTTCCTTATATTTCCTATCTTTCCTATCACCCATCTTCCCTTCTCCATCTCCCTGAACATCTAGGACTTGTAGTAAACTGTTTGGACCAACATTTGAACTGTTGTTTCTTAATCTCACGCTGGGTATACTTATATCAAAGAACCTCCTCTTCCTCCTATAAATTGGAGCGAGACATCATTCAGGCAACAAAAGAAAGTAGGTTTGAAATTTTAAGTTAAGGAAAATTAGCTGCTAATAAATAGAGTGCAATCTTGTCAAACTGCTGCCTTGGTAATAGTAGGACTGTAAACTTTCCTCCATAACATACAGCAATTTTCTAGATTCCTTATTCCAAAGATGATCTGTAAGTTGGATTTATTGTTTAGCTTCTAGCTCTACTGACCTCAGCAGTCTGAATTTATAAATCCAGCAGAATTAAAGAGGAGGAGGAAGTGAAAATTGTTTACCTTGGAAAATACCATTACTATTCCATTAGGTTATGGCCTCAAATTCCTTGGCAACAACTATGTAACACTGAAGAATTAAGGCAATGTCCAAAGGTCATCCAGTCTTCTATGGATGCACAATGGAGTTTTATATATCTCCCCTTTTTTATGTCTGCCTCAACATTTCAGGTAGAGACAAAGAACAGAAAGTGGATAGGAAAATCATTAACAGTATTCGTCTGATAACCACTAAGCTCTTAACTTCTCTTTCTGTTCACTAAACTGGTAGTGTCCCTACAATTGTACATGCAAAACAAAACAAAACAGGCTCTGAACAACACAACATTCATTCATATTTATGTATATGTATACATATGTATATATGTATTTATATTTATATCTCTTTATATACCATTAATATTCTGCTAAAAAAATGATTGTGTACTTTCAAATATTGGTGCAGAAATCCAGATGAAACTCTCAAGGAGTGCTTCTCAGAATTCTTGCCTACGTGATATGGCAACATCACAGCACAAATGTCATCAGCCTTGTGGCACTGTCCAAAGAGAGAATTTTCTTACTTACTTACAAATTATGTTCCATTCCTCATCTCTTTGTTGTGCTGTACAATACTGTATATTGTATTAAAGACCTCATTAATTTTCATTGGCACCTATTGGCACTAAAATCAAAACAAGCAGTTATCAATAATAAACACAGAGGGGATGGATGTATATGAGGTGAAAGTGCTCCTAGAAAGAGCATTTTTCAGAAAGTAAATATGTATCGTGATATATATCAGAAGAAAGTTCTTGAGCGGCTTTTAATATATGATTGAAATGAATTTGTGGAATATTAAATGAAGAAAAAGGTGAAATAAATGGTTATAAGTCATATCTGAGCAGAAGCTGTGAGAACCATATTAAGAGCACAAAAAATGCCCAAGAACATGCTGGGGCTGAGTGGTCGGATAGCTTGGGGTACTAGTAGGCAACAAGCTGACCATGAACTAGCCATGTGCCTCTGCAGCAAAAACCAGCATCTTAAGCCACTGTAAGCAGAGTGTTTCCAATAGGTTGAGGTCTTCCCCTCTGCTCAGCCCTGATAAAGCAACATCTACAGTAGTAGTACACTTCTCAGCTCCTCAGCATCAGAAAGATACTTGCTGGAGTGAGTCTGTTGAAATCCCATGAAGATGATCAGGGTGCTGGATCATCTCTCATATGACCGGAGGCTGAAAGAGCTATGACTGCTCAACCCAGAGAACCAAAGGCTCAGGAAGATCTTATCTGTGTGAGTAAATACCTAATGGGAGGCAACCAAGAAGTGGGAGCCAGAATCTCCTTGTTTGTACATAGACATGGTACAGGAGGCAGTGCACACAAATTAAAACACATGAAACTGTATACAAACACGAGATTATTTTTTTCTCTGAAATCTATCAAACACTGTGTCATGGTTTTGTAATTTTTGCTATTGGTATTCCACATCATAACATCATGTGGAGCACAGAGAAGAAGTACTACACATCCCAGGGGACCTCACGGTCAGAGAGGAAAATACGTCACGGAAGCGACGCTGGCACTCTCTCTCTCACTGCCTGGCAGCGAGTGTGGGTGTGCTTCCAAGCCGCGGCGCCTTCAATTTCAAAGTAGGCTTCTCGGTCTTCGGAAACCTCTCTTTCTCTCTCTCTTATTTCACTTGATTTATTAGCCTCAATTCCAATTAGATTGTATTATAGTAAAATAAGTTTTACTCCTTAGATCGTTGCCGCTGCTCTGTTTGTTTCCTTGAGCCCAGCTCCCATCTCCCTACCCCTTTCCCTTTTTTCCCTTCCCCTTTGTCAGGGGCTGGGGGCCCACGGGCCTACTGCCCCCCCTGTCACGGACACAGATTGATCTAGATAACCCCGTGACACACTGGAATAGATTGTCCAAAGAAGTTTTTAAGTCTTGAGAAGTGGAACTACTCAAAATTTGAGTGTATACAGTTCTGGGCAACAGTGTGTACATGAACCCAAATGAGTTGGAAGGCTGAACTAGGTTATTTTAAGAAGTCCCTACTAATCTTAACATTCCTGTGATCCTGTGATGAGAATTTAAAAAAAAAACAACAAACCCCAGAAACCCCCCAAAAATAAAACAAAAACCCCCACAACCTATCCAAGATTGAAGTACTTTCTCTTTATGACAAATGCTTCCCCTAACTTTTCCCCAGCAGCTTTTCAGAAAGCTGAACACTTCTAAAATTGAATAATATCCATCTCTAAGCATGTGGAAGACAAAGTGATCAGTAGTAGTAAACAAAGATTCACCAAAGGGGAAATTATGCTTAACCAACCTGGTCTATTTCTATAACAGAACAACTGACTGGGTACATTAAGTGAGTGCAATAGACGTTGTCTACCTGGACTTCAGAAAGGCTTTTGATGCTATCCTCCATAATATCCTCGTAGACAAGCTCAGGAAGGGAGAGCTGATTGAGTGGACAGTGAGATGGATTGAAAACTGGCTAACTGGCACAGCTCAGAGTGTGATCAGTGGCAGAAAGTCTAGTTGCAGGCCTGTACCTAGTTGTCAGTATGGTGACTTGGATGAAGAGAGAGAGAGCGCACCTCCTCCCCAAATACACAGATGACAGAAAACTGGGAGGAGTGGCTGATACCCTCACTGTCACACTGCCATTCAGAAGGACCTCAACAGGCTGGTGAGGTGGGCAGAGCAGAGCCTCTTGAAGTTTAACACAGGCAAGTGCAGAGTCCTACCACTGGAAAGAATAACCCCATGCACCAATACTCAACAGATCTGAGAGTAAAGATTACATCAGTAGACCTGCTGGCAGTGATCTTCCTACTGTTGTCCAAGATATCATTGGTCTTCTTGGCCACAAGGACAGGAACATTTTTGGCTTGTGGTCAACTTGTCAGCAGTCTTGCTTTACAAAGCTACATTCCAGCAGGTCAGCTTCAATAATTCTGTGATTTGGTGGTTCAGTGAACATAGTGATGAGGAACACCAAACTCTTTGTCATCTCATCTCACAATAAAAGCAGAGGCAACACAAAGATATCTTCATAATTAGTTGGCTGTAATCCTTCTTGGCTGGGAGAGACAGGAAAAGGCAGAATTTGAAAGTTGAAAGGTTAACTTACAGCATTCTGATGGACTCTATGATATTGTATCCACATTCCTGCACAGTTCATTTTCTGCAGGGTGAAAAAGGTACTATCCTTTATTTATAGCAGTCATGTGAAAAATTAAGGTCTCTGGTTTATCTCTACAGTGGATGACCAAAATGTTCATTAAATACTTCTGCTACTAGTTCTAAATTTGTATGATCTGTAGCTTCATGTTCAATGGAAATTTAATCAGGAGAATACTGACCCATTATTATCGTATAAGTTAATTATTTTCCTTGGCACAACATTAGTCTGTGCTAAGTAAAACACTTCCAGAGAGAGCCTAAGGGTGTCAGACCTGAAAGTCTTCCCAGCTGCCAGAACTGACAGAGGTCATGCTGCATGACTTGCTGTCATGACCAGGGAATAAGACAGATCTCAGACCTGTTAAGTTTGCTAAGGCAGGCAAATCAAAGTCAGGTAAAAAGCACAGTGGCAGCTTGATAGATCCTTCATGCCTACGTCTTTCCCCTAGAAAGTTTCTCTCTGATCATAGCCTACTGGATTTTCCAAAGCCTAGGCTACAAGGCTCTGTCTCAACAGTTGAGTAAGATACTGTGAGAGTTTAAGAGATGAGCAGCCTAAATTTGTAATATTAACAGTCAATCTGCCGGAGGTTACCAGTCCTCTGGCAGACTTCATCAAATGCAATGTATCCCTGTACCCCAACCAATTCAGTACATATCCTGGCATTTTTTCCCCATTCTCCACTTGCTGCTAAATTAATGCACTGGCCTTTAGTCCAAAATGTCTAGTACATGCATTTTATTCTGTCAGCTCTATTACAGAGATGACTTTTTTTCCAGTAGTTATCTTAAAATGACATAAGATCAGTCATAGCTCATTTGTCAGGCACATTTTTCTTTTGAAGACAATAACCAAGATCCAAATGGACTTTCGGCCTTTTGGAAAATGCCATCCTACACTTCTTGGAACTTCTAGCGATCTGTAACATAAAAAGTACCAGATCTCCCAAAATGATGACAGAATTTGTTTTAAGTGTTGCATTGTACATTGGCGGCATATTTTACATATGGACTGTTGGGCTGCCATCAGCCCCAGATCTTATATTAAGAATTAAAATACTTCTGAAAACATGATGGAATAAACTATGACCCTAGCTAAAAAATGATCTTTGAGAGAGTTATTAACATAGATATTAAGGCTCTCTTACAGATTGTTAATGCTTAGGTATTCACTAGCTTGGGAAAAAACATATACAAAGTTTCATGATATGTTGCAGGTAAAGAAAGCAATTAATTTTTAGCAGAGAGTGATTTTGGTAGATGCCATAATATAGAGGTAGCATTAAAGTTTAGTGAATAATTTAAATGGCAATTTAGAGTACCTCTAAATACATTTGAAAAAAGAAAATATATATAGAAAATGCATAGCTTATTTACAAAGATTCATGATGAAAAATGAAATAACAGTAATAGTCCTAACATGACCTTAGCAGAAATAAAAAAAAAATTGCTTATGGGAAAAATTGTAATTCACTTATTAATTCTGAAGCCTTGCTGTAATAAATTGAATTACATAACAGACATCAGTTCAGTCTTGCATGGCTTATTTTCTTGAAGTGTGATGTAATCTATCTTTTTAAGTGTTTTTGAACATGAAAGAGGAAGTTCTTTGGAGTGTAAGAATTTTATGCTGGAATGAAACAAGACTGTCTCTACACCAGGAGTCTGCTTTGAACAGATGTTACACTAAAACTTCAAGGAGAACATTAACTTTTACATAATATGTAGAATTGTCCAATTCTGTATCATGCAAATAAATTTCTTCTTGACTATAAATGGTGATCATTTTATTTCCCAAGATATTAATGTTGATTGGGAGCTAGTGATTTTTGGTCTTACTTGAACTGAGAAGACCCTCTTAATACTATTTATGTTCTCATTTTAATTACTCTGATATCATTCCAGAGTAACTCCTTTAAGACAAAAGCATTGATCTGCCTTTCAGTTGTTATAAGCAGACCTGAAGTTAAGTGTAAACTTTCACTGAGATTGACATTACAGTCCCCCAGAGAAAAAACAAATTATAAAGAAGGTAATTCCAACACCAGTAGGCATTACACGTAAGTCTTTATTTAGACAGAACCAGGGATCTAAAACACCAGGAAATGGTAAATCAGCATCGTAGCAGTGAAACAGAAGCAGTAATCAGATAAGGAAGTAGGAACAAGGTAGCAAGTTCTTTACAAAGAAGCTAGCAAAGAAGAACCATCAGATGCAATATTAAACGAAAGAAGAGAAAAAAATTATAGTAAAGGTATAGGATGAAATTAGGGGATCATATGGGAAAACTCCTCCTTGAGATTTATCTTTGCACAAAGCAGTATTATTGAGAGTGTAACAAAAAAGAACATTAATTAAAGGATTTCATTTATTCCGTACTACCTTTGCTTACTAAGAGGCAAATTTGGTACAGCCAGAAAGAAATAACTGTCCTGTTTGGGAGGAAAATTTGTAAACTAAATGTTTGCATTTTAAACACTTTGTTTGCATGAAGACATGACCATTATATACTGACAAAGCAAGAAAAATACTGAATTTCTTAGAAAAGTAGAGCAAGAGAATCTGCCATTCTCTATTACCATACCTGCAAGTTATCAGCTGCACCTATCAAGGAGAAGTTGTCAATCAACTCTATTGCAAGGATGAAAGAGTAGATGGTACAGTTTAATTTTATTATGGAAATTGATTTGCATCTTTTATATGTCTTGATTGAAATCTTTCCAGGTAATGGCATTGAAGAATACTCATAAAACTGCCATGACTGTGGTAATAACTATTATTATGATCAAATTTAATAATAAAAAAACCTGCCTGCAAGATGGGCAATATGAATAATTCATGTACAGTGTAGCTCAAAATGTGATAGAGAGAAAAAGACTTGTAGGAAAATTCTTAATGTATCTAGACAGGGATGATAATTGGTTTTTGCAACTAAATGAGTACTTCATGTACACGACAGCACTAACAAGGAAGAAGAAGAAATTTACACATTTGGGAGACAATTTCATTTATCTGGTTAGAGAAGAATAAGTGGAATAAATGGTTTCCCTTAAAGGAACTGACAGAAAAATGCATATCATAATAATAATTAGTTTTGTTACTACGGAACAACAGAACAGGAGACACAATAGCATCTTTTCAATAAGTAATAACATATGCACCACGTGCCTACGCAGACCTTACTTTTGCTATTAATCAACTACCTGTAAACACTGGCCAGATCTCTTCTAAAGCTGCCTTCCAGTTGAATACATAAACAGGAGTCTGGCATATGGAGAATTGTTTCAGAGTTGCACTTTATTTAATTTTGTTTGATTTCTTCTAAGTATACAGTAGAAGATAATCTTTTGTTTCCTCCTTTTATTGCCTACCATCTGGTGGAAAAAGAATGCAATAGCATTAAGAAAAAGATAGATGACTAAGACAAAATTTTAGTGGCAAGGTCTGAAGTTTGGTGAATGAGTTCACCAAGGATGTCAAGTTCAGAAACAGCAAGCCATACAAGATCTCATCCCTCTACGTTTGTTTAAAGGCACTGATTAATTTTGGTAATTGGCACTGCATTGGGAGGTTTGACCAGCGGAATTTCCTGTATTTTGTTGTCAGTGTTTGTCTCTCTAGAGCAAAAGAATCTTGACAATAAGAGAATTCACAAGGAACAGCCTAAGTTCTCCAGTTTGAGCAACTTAAGTAGGGTCATTATTTTCTGTTTGGCTGGATCTCTTCAGTACTGAACACACACCAAGAGGACTTGTATATCTCTCATGAACTTTACACAAACACTCAGATCAAAACAAAACAAAAGAAATTCTACTATAAAAGAAAAAGAATAATGTTGTATAAGAAAATACCTCTGCTCCAAGAATCTTTCTACTGATGTCAGTCCAGCCTGTCATTCAGGTGTATGAGGTTCAGGGTTTGACAAGAAAATAGCTTGTTCTTTTGATTTTACTTCTAATCAGAGCTAAGCATATGTACGAAAATTACAAATATCTGTAAGTAGTGACATGTAACAGGACAGGAGCATACTTCTGTCTAGAGTACACTGTGTTCTCAAATTAATGCAACAAAATTAAAACTGAATTTTCCTTTTTCAAAAGGCATTTAACAAGGTTATTTACAATAGCATATAAAACCCTGAATAAAACTTGGGAATAGGATTTAGTAAAAATCCCCCTTAATACAATGTGCTTTACTCATTTCTAAATCTCTCCACATGTGGACCTGAGATCAATCCTCTTTGTTCTGGCTTGCCACCAGGGTCTCTGATCAATGTTGATTAAACAAAATGACAATAAAGAAAGATTTTAAAGCTACTGTAGAGAACGGTGGGTAAAAACAAAACAAAATAAAACTAAGCTGTGCTCTTTTGTTACAGCTATGGTTTGTGTCTCTGTGTGTTTGTTTATGATGATTATTTGCTATGGAGATTAGATCTAAAGGGAGTTACATTTGAGAAGCTACACAATAATCCAGCTAATAGACATCTTAACAAGTACAAAAGTACAGTAGCATGGTTAATAGGTCTGTGGTTGTTTTGCCAAGATAGAGATCTAGAAATGATAAAACCTCTAAATCCTCTCATCTAAAAAATTCTGCCCCATGTGGGGCTTTCAAAAATGACTCAGATAAAAGGTCAGAGCTTGAAAACTACTTACTAGTTCCTAAGAAAACCAAAGTAGAGAAGGGAATGTTGTCCAAAGCCCAGAGAACCGATCAAAATATGTAACTGATAGCTGCAAACACCCGCTCTTGAGTCTCGCTCCTGAGTGTGAGCTGTGGGCTGGATAGGAGCATAGAACAGCAGCACACCGGTCTGGAGTGACAGTTACAGCCAGTCACACAGCAGACTAAAGTTTGTGCTAATAATACAGGGCACTGTATCCCAGAAAGCATACAGGTTGCAGATGTGTGTCTTGGTGAGTTCTCATTGGATCTAGTCTCAAGCTGACACGTTGTTCTAGACACTGTCTGCTCAGGGCAAATGTTTGGGATCATCAGTCCCAAATGAATGGCACGAAAGGACATAGCAAGTAATATTTTCAAGGCAAAGGAATTTATACATAAAACTATGATAGCAACATATTTTTTTTTTTTAAATTAGACATATCCAAAGGGCATATAATTTAAGAACAGACTTCATGCAGCTGATTCCGCAGATTTCCTAAATACTTCAGAAAAGGGGCAGCATCTGAGGAAGGTAGACATTCTTCATTTTACATACTGACTTTGCATGATTTGTAATTAGAAAGCATGGAGATGTCAGAAATTCCCAGCTGTCTGGAGATTACTTTACAGTTACACTGAAAAAATAATTTGTCTTACTTCTGAATCCCCACATTTGGGATGAGTGCTCCCCACTACTCAAAAGAAAGACATTCATGTTGCTTTGAGACAGAATGAGTCTTCCTTTATCCCTCAACTTAAAATTGTACATTTGTTTCCTTTACAGACCAAATCTGCACTGCACGAAAAATGGGAGGGATTCTTCTTACTGGGAAGAAAGAGCTAGAGAATTTGAGATATTCCTTTCCATGCCAAGGGTTTGCAGTTAGGAAAAGGTTATGGCCTATCACCCTATCACTTTTCAGAAGTTTACAGTTGAAATTCATTACATTCTTCAGTCCTGTGTTCTCAATTTTCAAACTTATTTAATACTTCAGAGAAAGGCAAGATGTTATTCCCAGAAGAAAAAGACATGTCATCTTAGATTGTATGTTCAATGGCAGAAGTTCTTTGGCAATAGATTAACAGTCGTATTTTGTCCCTCTGGATGCTTTCTACATTTCTGTAGTTGCTAATTATACAGCTACCATTCAGAAATGTCATTTCTTTGCAACAAATATGTACTGTAGAATAATACAGAATGGACGAAGGAAGGAAAGGGAGACTACGGTTTGGTAATTCAGGAATTCAGGGGATGGGAGAGACTCAAGCACTAGTTTCTGACCTTAAGAAAGAAAGTTTAACTCTTGGCTTGAGGCGAAGGATTTGGGGTTCTAAAGGGACCCAGAAGATCTTATTCTCATCACAGCTGAGATGAAAGAAAAGCAATGTATAAATTTTCTACATTTTTCACAAAGCTGTTTCTGCATCTGACAAATTTTTGGTTGAAATAATTGACAGTATGTATCCTAAAAGCAAAACAAATGGGCACTGTGATAAAGCACACTTGGGTGGGTCATAAACTAAAAAGGATAGAGTCTGAAATCTCTCCAATTTAAAAGCAAAGGACTGTGCTGTCCAATCTAAAAAACCCCTTCCTCTGTTAGAGTGATCAACTGCTGAATGCCAATAGGAATGAATTTAAGTTACTCGTGAACACCTATACGACACATAGGTGGTCTGCTTTGAAGTGTCAGTGCTTTAGATTTAATATGCTAATAATTTATGCGTAAAACACAGGTTGCATTGAAAGAAAAATCCAATATTGTCAGTTTCCATGACAACCAGAGTGCTAGCAGATTACATTGTCTCACATCAGATGGTTGCCAAGGTTGTGACCTACTTCTTAGTTCTAATCACTTCATTTGAAGAATTTGGAAACGTTACCTGTAACGTAAACACCAATTACACATGGATAATTCTTAAATTTAAAAACATACTTCATGTTAAATTAAAGAACAGTCTGAAAAGGAAGCATAAAGTAATAACACCAAGACCAAGGAAAGTGTGTGAAAAGTCAGTGGGCTGGTGTGCAAAAATTCAGGACCAAGTCAGTGGCTGGGTACATCATAGGCTAGTAGGTGGGTACCTAAAATCATTTCCACTTGTCTAGTAGTTCATATGAAATGAATGTTGCGGTTGTCCACAAGGAGCAGGTTTTTTTTAGAGTAAAACTTACCAATGAAACTGGCGATTAGTTCTATTGGTGCTCAGAGAATCCAAAGAAGGAAAGGACCCATGCACGAAATAATCCCTCTAAGAATTATGATAATCTTACCCAGGCAAAACAGGGAAGACTGCCAGAGTTGATGCCCATGCTGCTTCCTTGTGTGAAGAGAGATATTTCTTGCCAAACACTATCAGTCAGATGCTTTTCCCACTCCTGACATCAATTATTAAGAACAAATAAAATAAATATGATAATTGATATCAATCTGTTCCTAACCTCAATTGAGATATAGCTGAAGGAAGCATCATTTCTAAGATCAGAACTTCAGGATTTTTTTTAATTTTTATTTTCTAAATGTGAGCAAGAGACCAAATATTTCACAAGTTTTGTGCCAGAGTACGAAATAAATCAACTGTTGCTGAAGTTAAATGAAAAGGATTCTTTCCAAATAGCACTTTGTATTAGTACACTGCATAAAGTCATATCTTCTGGGTTTTTCATTGTCTGAAGTTCATTTTAATTTTGAATCATCTGATACCTCTCTCTGATGAGCCGCTTTTTTCCTTCTCCTCATGATCACTAAAGGTATCAGACTGCCATCCTTAAGTATGTTGCAAAAGTACCTGAAGGGCCAGACTGCAGTTTTAGTCAGCAAACAAATGGTCCTATATTATTATTTACTCATTTTACAGTCTCATTTTAAAACAACCTAATGTTTTTCAGTTTCATCACTACCACTGTAAACAGGCAAACAATTGCACCTCATGCAGTTAAAATCCCACGCAGCTACCAGCTTGGATAGCAACTGCTGTCAGCTGTGATGAAGCCACTATATATATGTCACTGAAAACTTGCATACTACTTATGTTCGATAGGACAAATAATCCCACTGCCTATCTAATCAAACTTGTCCAGGCAGATCACCTGAGGCAAAAAAGAAAAATGGCTTTGGCCATTCTTATTTTTAGGATTGGTATTTGCCCAAGTCCAATCCAGTGACCACCAAACATCAGTATTACAGTAATTGCATCAGAGTTATGTAAGTCCAATAATACACTGGAATTTGTCTTCAGTTATCACTATATGATTAGGAGAATGCAAATAGTCATCACTTGAAAAAAATGACTTTATTTATTTATTTATTTTTACACTAGTAGACTTGCTTTATTTTCTTTTTCTTCCATTCCTTTCTTAGAAGTAGTTCCATCACGGTAAAAAATTATCTTTGAATCCTAGACTATTGTTTTTATGTTTGTTATACCGTAAACTTTGCAAGAGTTGCAAATAATATGCAAAACAAAACATTGCAAAATCCGTTTCATCATGTTCTATTTTTGCTTCCAGTTCTTTAACCTACTTTGCTCATGACACATGCATTTATAACTGGCCTTTATTAGGAGGTAGATTAACTCTAATGAATAAATATGATAATGGATGCTCCTTCTTCCTTCTGCCCCAGGCTGGTCAGCTAGTTCAAACAGAAAGATTTACACAGAACAATTGTTGGCATTGATTTACGTGATTTCCTATCTGTCTGGTTTGCACAGAGATATAATTCATGTGGATATTTACTGTTCAGCTTTTCCTCAGAAAAATCTGCAAGTGATTCCTCTAGATCACTTCAGCTGGATTAATATCGGAACATTCCTGAATGAGAGAAGAATGTTTCTAGCAACTTGCAGGTAGCACGGCTTTTTTTAAATTTTTTTTTCTTTCATTTCTAACTACCTGTTCTTATGTAGTAACAAGCTGGATAAGATAGAAATGTCCCTAGAGAGGCAAACCTTGTCCTAGAAACTAGTATCTATGACTTTCTGTCACTCTGTAGAATCATTTCAAATACTCTTTGTGGCTCAGACCACATACACTGGAAAAGGGGGCTCTCAGCATGACATAAAAGAGAGCAGAACAACATAAAAACAGACAAATATAATGCTTAGATCTTTTAACAGCTGAACACTTGGGATCGTGTTTATTTGGTGCATGGATCAAAAAAGATGGAATAGTACATTCGTTTACCGTTCTCTCAAGGGCAAATGGGAGCTGAAGACAGGACTGCTATTTTCTACTGCCCCTTCTTCTTGGCTTTACATGAAAGTATCAAATCTCAGTGCTGGACCTCAGAAGCAGTGCTTTGAAAATGTCTCTGAGTACCGGCCTGGATATCTAATGCTAGGAGCCAACTATGGCTAGCAGACTACCCTGATGTGATGCTTACACATTTCTCTGTTTCCTTTGGTTAGTTATCTGAATGACAGCAAAGAAGTCCAAATTGTGCTCAGGTTTTGTGAACCCCATAGCAGGGTTCCTGTCACTTTAAAACTGGGCCCTCCAACACAGCTAGGCATGCCATTAGTACCCTGGTGTTTTATGCTATTTGTGCATGTTTGACATGATGATCTTATCCTCATAACTTTCTATTTGTAATCTTTTGCATACTTTTTCTTATGAACACCATAACAACAGAAAAAAAATGAAATTATCTTGAAATAATTTATTTTCATAATCCGTTCTATTTCTTCTGTCTCATAGTCAGCTATTAGTGGGGAATAATTATGACGCATTACTTTAAACTTATGGCTACTCTCTTTAGCAAACATTACTTCAAGTTATTAATTTGTGGCGAGGTGAAAATCAAAGGCAAGCTGGGGAGTGAGACATATTTTGCGTGCATGCTTCTTCTGCTCTGCAGTGTTTTACCCGCACAGCTATGTCAGTGAAGAGTGTGAAAAATCACATATTCTTTGCCAAAATAGTTGTACCAGCCAAAAACCCCATGCGGACACAGCTATGCTGACAAAAGAGAGCTTTATGGGCTGACCTCTGGGTGCTTGGGGAAGTTATATAACTATGCAGGCAGAAAAACTCCTTCTGTCAACAGGCTCTGTCTCTAAAGAAAGGGATCTTTCTGCCACAGTTAAACTGGCATGGATATATTAACATCGTTAGGCCTGCAATATGGACAACTTCTGCATCTTCTTGTGCACTGTCCAAAGGAATTTAATCACAGTAGAAAAAAAATAATCATGGCTAACTTAACTTACTGTGAATCCTTAATTAGCAACATACAAAATTTTCCCATTATCTTCGTCTTATTTCTAAAATATAAAAGAAGTTAGTTATCTTTGATGGTGATATTTTTGTTGTCTTTTTCTCCTCTCTCTGGAGAATTTGTACTACTCGAGTATTTATCATTAGGAGTTGGTTTTCTAGGTCAGTGGTTTAAATTCACGATTATCATTTATAATATGTCACATTCACTGATTCATTTCTAAAATTATATATTTTCTTCACAGTTCCTTCTAATTTATAAAATATTTAGAAATGTTTTCAGTGACATCATTCATGCATCAAGTTATGAAAAGAAATATGTTATGAAAATATATTTGCATATGCATTTTTAAAAATAATTTTATAAATAGCAGCTGAAAAAAGGGAAGTACTAGGGAAAGTGGTATTTTGCTGAACATTTACACATTTATTTACACATTGTGAGCAAAGAAGAATTTGAATTTTTATTTTTCTGTAAAGACAGAGCTAAGTGAAAACTGGGACTTCAAGAGGGCCTTGGAAAGAGTAACCCAATTACTCTTTTCCTGTAACTATATACAAATCTGCTTGTTATTTTTGCATTATTCAAAATGATTTCTTAATTGCGCAGAAATCTGATGAAGAACTTTCTCTTATTAGACAGGAAAACGTTCCCAATATTTTCATCTTCTACAATATCAAGCCTTCTATCCTTCCTAGTGATGGTGATGGGAGTGCACAATCCTTGCGCACTCCCCTTTCTCAGGGGAATATTTATATATAAAATCAATAAATATAAAATTTGAAGAAAGCCAGTGATGAGAATAAGATAATTTCATTTTGTTAGCACATTGTGTGTAATAAATTAGTCATTAAAAGAACAAAAAGCAAACTAGCAGAAAAAAATTGGTTTTTCAAAAATATCTATAATATTTTAAGCAGCTGCGAGGTAGATCATTAATAAATAACATTTGAATATTTTATATTTTGAGAAAGAAACTTAATTTCCTGATAGTAAGTTATTCCTTTTTGAATTTTTAGACTTGACTGCAGGATTTTTCTGCAGCTCACTGTATGCAAAAGATTGAGTTGAACAACTCAGAAGACATTAACTAATTGATGCTGAACATGTCTCACTGACAAAATGTTGCACCACTCAGTGGGCAAGAACTGCTTGAGACAAACACAATCACAACATTGAGTTAAAAGGTACTTTTAAACAAACTTTGAAAAAAGCAAAAAATTTTAGACATTGTTATGAGCAAAATGTGTTGAAGAGTTGTCCACATAGTTTGAATAAGGGTGCTGAGAAGTCTCTCATGCTGGAAACCAGAAGGATTGAATCGTGCCAGACAAGTTATGGAGAGAACCATTTGGTCTTGCTAAGCTAATTTCTGGGTAACCCTGAATTTTGACTTCTTAAAATGAAGCTCAACAGACAGTAAGCCATAAAAAACTAACATAAAATGTATTTGTCTTTTCTAAAGGCGGAGTGCTCAAAGAATGAAAGCAGAAGACTGAAGCACACAGTTACTACTAAGAAGAATGCATTCTCATTAATGTTAACTCTTGTATCTTTACTTTTATATATATATATATATATATATATTTGTACTTATATTTGCACAGAATTTTAAATAGCATATTTATTGATGGACAAAATGTTCAGACAAGCCCTCCCGGGTATCATGCGACTTTCTCATAGCTCACAGATGACTGTCTAAAGAGCGACACTTGGATATCTAATTTTCAACTCAAACTTCTCCAGAGAGGAGCAGTTTTTTTCCTGCCATTCCCTCAGCATCCTCTCAGGGAGAAGTTTATTTTGAAAAGGGAATTAGAAGGGAAAAGTAAGGAGAATTTTGAGGAGAAAGGCTAACTTTTCAATTACACTGAACACTTGCAGGTGTACAGACTGTCAAGGAGGAAGTCACTATGCTTTACACAGTCTGTTTTACTTTTAGTTTTAAAGTTTATAGCAGGTTTAATTGCACCTAGAAATTTGCACCTAGTCCCTAATGTGAGCTGAGCAGTGGTAGCCGCAAGTTCAGCAGGTCTGGAAGATCTTCTTGGGGGATGTCCTTACATTGACCAGAATCAAGCCAGGAGAAACATCTCATCTTAAGGTTTTGTGCTATTAGATGCGTTGCGAGACAAAAAGAAAAAAAAAATAGGTTTAATTGTCTTCATTACCACAGAATTTTTGTCTGATATAGATAAACAATTCTGGATTTTTAAAATATCTAATCTGTTTGGTTCCAGTAATAGCCAGGCACCTACAAGGAGATCACTGCTGTACCTTTGCATTACGTACTTCTGTTGCATATAAGTTTTCTCTCAAGAAAATTGTATTACAGTGCCTATCTAAAAATGTTCACTTAAGGCTGTAAAACAGTACTGTTGCAGATGCTTGATTAGTTTGGAAGATAAATGAAAGGACAATAGCATTTTCCTCCTAATGTTGATCAAGGAAGAGCCAGAAGTCAGAGGCAGGAAATTTTTTTCCCCAAGCATCTTCACACATCTGTTTTGTTCCCTACATCAGGCTTCTTTTTAATTTATGAGATCTGATAAAGACTCTTCCTTCCACTGCTGTACTGGAGAATGTACAAGCAGAACTGGATTGAGAAGACTCTTGTATTTAGAGGTGCCCTTTCCCTTACTAAGGAAGATGACAAAGACAGGTATAACGGGATGTTTTATAGTATTGCAACAAATTAAGCCACTTTTATTAATACAAATGAAGCAGTTTAGATCCTTTGATATATCCATAGTGCCTACATCTTGCAGGTGTCTCACTTCAGTCAATTAATCAGACATTTCCCAGAGCATGGTAACTGTTTATGCAATCCACTTAGATATGTTTTATAACATTTTGTTTAATCCTCCCTAACTTTTCATCCTTGGCAAGAGCTTTATGGTAACATAAACTGTAATTGTGCAGTAAAGAACATCACCTTATCTTATGGTCTACAACTGTTTTATCACCCTCATCCTAACATACACTCAAACAGACTGAGCAGTGTGCTGCTTTAATAGCAAGTAGGCACAATGCCTTCTTGACAAAGAACTTAACCTCTATCTGTACACAGTCATAAGTGTCTAAAGGATTTTTATATTTCTCTGTCAATGGCAGGAAGAAGAATATATTTTCATTATAGCTAGCAGATTTTTTTCATTAAAATAAATGTTTGCCTTTTCTGTTTTAAAAATAAAGAAAGGGAAAACCCTTCAGTATTCTCCATCCTTCTTGAGAGAACTTTTTTGAACATGATAGTGTTTTTCATTTTAATATTATGTTTAAATTATAAATATTTCTCCTTAAATTCTTCCATAGAATAAGACTAGAAATGAAATAAAATGTACATGATGTTTGTAAAGACATAAACAAGGTGAGAGAGGTAGCTCCAAATCTTTGCTAATTCATTTTATTGGATAAATAAAAGATATATACGTATATAATCAGCAACTGAAACTATATTCAACCATATTTTTAAGTCAGAAATGCTTCAGAATCAACTGTCTTCCTTGACCTTTTGTCTTAATCTGAGCCTTGTTTTTATCAAGTTAACAAAACACCTAATCAAAAACTTCTGCTTTCTGGACAAATCTTTGTCCTCACCAGTTTCCAGCTACCAGTGAGGAAGGGAATCCTGGTCATTGGTGAAACTCACTCTCCCTCTAGGAGACTTGCACTATTTCCAGATTCACATCTGCTTATGTAATTCACTAGATATTCTGCGAATTAGGGACTTGGGCTGCAGAAACACCTCTTTGCTCCTCATGCCTTTTCTGCTCTATTGACATTTTGTCCCTGTCCTCACAAGGACTTTAGAAAAATCTTGGAAACATGGCAGTCAATCCATGAAAAAGCAAGAAGGACCTTGACGGGAAGTAGAAATGATGATATAATGCATGCATTGGCACTGCTGCTAAACACTAACTTCCTCATATCAAGCTTATTTTTTCTCCTTTTGGGAGAGAGGATTAAGAGTAGTAGTTTCCTGTTTGCAACAGTATGAGTGTCTGCAGCCATTACGGATTATACACTTGTACATAATCTTTGGCCTCTGAGACTAGGAGAGTAACTACAGTGACAAATAAAAACCTATTGCTTTAGCGGGTAGAGATGGAAATCAGCCACAGACATGAACTTAAAAAAATAAAACATCAAAATTAGGATAGAAGTAAGAGAGAATAAAACAAAACAACTCACCCATTTAATTCCAATTCTTCATGAAGTCAGTGTTGTACAAGTACTTTTCTCTCTCAAAGTCTCCTGCCTTATCAGAACTATTTTCTAGTCTAAGAGGTGCTGCTAATCTGTGTCCACACTGACTTGGACCAGGAAGGTGCTGGTCACAGAGGTATTGGCTGGCATCAGGTTGCCTCTCTACTTCCTGAAGATACCCTCTAGATTTCTACTGTACGGCATAAAACTCCACAAACATTTCATCTCACAATAAATCTCCAATAGTCAGGAGCACAGTAAACCATAGCACCAAATTCCATTTGTCAAGAAAGAAACTTCTCTCTTCATGTCCCTTCCTCTTCTAATCCTGTTTACCACTTGAAAATTGAAGCCTATGAAGAAATTCCCTAGAGTTTATTGAATAGAATTTTTGTGCAAATTACTCTGTCAGCAGTTTTCACTTGTTTGGCTGTTTGTTTTTTTGTTGTTGTTGTTTTGGTTTTTTTTTCCTTTAGGCTTCTCCTCCTTCCTCTCCCAAGGAACAGAAAACCTATTTCCTCCTCAACACATGACCATAGAACTTGATGATATCTAGCATCAGTAATTCAATTCTTCACCCTAACACTGCATATTTTTTAGCTATGTTTTCTTTTTAAGTGAGAGAAGTATGGAGTGACATTTGGATCATTTCCAGTCTTGCTGCTGTGTGCCATCCTAAGTACCACGATGATCCTTAATTGGTAGTAAATAGGGAAAAAGCAGCTGCTTTGCAAAAATACAGCATAATGGGTTTGGAGTCTATGGTAGGAAGGTTTCATGTCACAGCTAGCTTCAATGGAAGACTTCAACCTTTCACTTGCTAAACTAATAAGTCCATGTATTGCTAGAGGGAGCAGCGTGGGAAGGAATATCAGACAAGCAATTCCAGTACTGTGTTGGTTGGACAGATTGGAAAATTATGACAATTTGAATAAGGACTGTTATCCTAACTTCATAGCATTTCACAACAAATACATTTAGGGTTTTTTTTGTTTGTTTGTTTTTTGAGATCACCAAGCCAAGTGAAACAAAGGCACTTGAATGTTAAACATATTTTGCATTGTTTCGTGTAGGAAGAGACTGGCCTTCTTTTCCATAGGGGATGTTCTCACTTCACTGTTAACATGATATGAGAGGGCTACCATTTTTCAAAGACAGGAAATAAATGTAATTTCCTTGGTAATTTCTTTTTCTTATCACCAGACAGAACAAGTTATCTCCAAATTCAATTTATTTGAAAAACAGTGTTAAAAGAGACAGAAGAAAGAAGTAAAGAAAGGTATTCACTTGTTATAGCAATTGGGATATGCACTCCTTTAATTCTTGAATATTGCAAACCTAGAGAGTTTTTTTTTTTTAAGTGAGCAATTGCAACCAGGTGGATGCAAATTCATTGCCCAATAATAAATTAATTTACTTAGGTATGATACATCATCTTCCTCTTCTCATTACAGTAATTGAATATTCATCATATAAGAAGTGCAGTTAATTAGCACATTACTCATTTACTGGACAAATAATGAACATCTTATCCTGAACAAAGAAAGAATAAGAAAGCCAGTGGGAGAGAAAAGAAAACGTACATTTTTATAAGGCAATTATTTTAATTAGTCTTCTTTTAAATAGAGTAAGAAGAAACACCAAAAATATGTAATCAACTATTTATTATTATTTAAAGATAGCTACACCATATCTAGAGATAGCATAGCTTAAGCTTCATACAGAGAAAGGAAATTTCTCCCACAGAAACCAATGGTAAGCCTCCTGTGATGTCAGTAAGACTGAATTTCACTCCTGATATTTCAAAAAGAAATATTATCATCAGTTTAAAACAAAGAGGAAGCCTTTACAGTACTTGGAAATTGATTCACTTTTTTTAGATTATTACACTCTTGGTTGCTTAAGCCTTTTTTTCCTGCCTGCTTTTCAGCAGTCTGTGTCTTTTGTTTAATATTTACGCAGTAAAGATCTTTCAGAAATGCCTTTTTTTTTTTTTCTCTCCTCCATTTGTTCACAATGCATTCCTTCCCCATAACTCAGGATCCTGTATTGTATGCTACAATCTTCCTATCACTAGCTAGTCAGAAAAAAGAAATTCCATTGGTATAAGTTGGCATGGCTCCATTAAGCACAATGAAGCCCACCAAATCACCTAGATGGAGAACATGACTCTTAACATTGAAGTTTATTTAAACAATTTTTTAAAGCCTTTGGTTTCTCACTGTGATAGCTATGCATTTTGTGGAAATTTAAAAGACTCATAAATGCAAAACAAGCAAAATAAGTATCTGACATAATTCTCTTAATGTCAGTGGTCTCTCTTCCAAACTTAATTACATCCAGCATTTTAAAGCTGAGCCAGATATAAACTCTCATTGGAAATTTACTGCCGAAACAATTCAATTCTTATAGGTGAAGCTAGAGCTGCACCACTTGGAACTATGTGACACACTCCATTTGTGGGACATTTTCCTTATGACAGTTTATCATCTTACTACAATCTGTTGTTAACTCTCCAAATGTTTCTGACATTAGCTACATTTCACAAGTGCATGACTGTGATAAGCAAAAATATCTGACCAAGAAAAATCATATACTTGGAAACAAAGTTCAGACAAATTGAGGGTTTGGAGTGAAGAGTAGGGGAAGAAAGAGCATGGAATGGAAACAGACAAGAAGAGGAGGAAAAATAAAGCTTTCATTGGCAATGGGAGGAGATAAGAACTGCTTTCTGTTAACAAACCTCTATTGCCATCCATTTTGGCTCAAGAAATTCCTGTCAGCCACCAAATAAGATGAATTTTATTCAGAGAAAGTAGTTATATTAGTCCCTGGAATTACATTTAGTATGACTGAGTGATTGTATTCCTCTTAATGATTACATATACATTTCATAATTTAATAATTAATAATTTTAATGCTCTCAAACCCTACTAAAATTTGTAATAAGTTTACATAAAAAAAACTAATTTATTTCTAAATTATTACTAATTTATTTCTACTGTCTATAGATGTGCGCAGACATTTAGCTGGAGTGTAAGACAGTTCTGACAACGTGGCTGATGTCTCTACTGCAACTGAATACAAATATTTATAGATTAGATTATACCTGTTATGTATCAGGAGCTCTGTCTTTTAGTTACTCTTTCTGTTTGTACGCTGAGGTAGAGCAACCCACCATTCAACTATCTTGAAGTGCTCAGAGGGATCTTATGGAATTGCTAATTCTGGGCATTGTGCATAATTGGAGTGGCATTGTGGGAAAGGGCAACATAAAGCCCCAAAATATCACAGCTAGCAGTAGTGGAGGCTGCTGGCCAGTGGATGATAAGACATTTCTTTGCTAGTGGGCTGAGCACAACTCTCACTAAAGCTAAGTCTAGACATCTTTGTACTAGATATTTAATACCCTTGGTAGCCAGGAGGACATTTGCCATTTCAAAACATAGTTCCTCTTCAAAGTCTAGTTCAGCCTCAGATGCATGGAGCTGGCAGGCCCTTTTCTTAGAGGAAGGTTCTTGTTTCAGCTCAGGTAAGAGTTGATCCTTGAGAGTCTTAAACCACTGAAGAATGTTACTAGCTAGCACTGTGTAATAGGAGCAAACCATTTTGCATTGACATTGTTCTAAGCTATAACCAGAGATAAGCTATTCTTGTTCCTGCCTGGATCATCTGGGGCCTCACCTCTAGCACTGTACTACAATATTAATAGAGTGAATCACTCAGTGAGAAGCATTAACGATTTACTTTAAAACTTCATCTAGCAGATGTGCAGAAGCCCAAATCTTTGTTCAGCATGCTGTTTCACCCCACTAAATTCTTATCCATTCAGTGTAATAGAGAGTAAGAAAGAAGGATTTTTGAAAAGTGTAAGGAAGAACTACACTGTAGCCACAATCTAAACATCACTTAAAGAATGAGACAGAAAATGCCTCTTAGAAAAATACTTTGCTATCTCTTGTAACCCAACCCAGTCTGGCAAATTCTGTGGCTTTTATGAAGTTGCTTATATCCTATATCCATGTACACCCAAAAGATTTAGAACAAGTTCCAAATAAATCTTAATGCACATCTTCACACACAGCTCCTTTCCAGAGAACTAAACTTCAATGCTCAATACAATTTTAGGTCAGAAACCAAAACTACCTAGTTACAGTGCTGCGACATGATGTAAGGTATAGCAATAATAGCAGAGTGGCACAATCCCAGGCAACAGCAAATGAGAACAAGCCCAAATACAGCAACTGCGAACACAGAAAGAAAAACCACTTACCTACAGGAAGCCTCTAGGTAGGCAGGAATCTCCATAGAGATATTCTCACCTACACTTCCAACCCTTAAATGAGGTCTGGAGGGGGGGGGGGGGGGGGGGGGATCCTATTTCCCCCCCTTTTGGTCACTTACGGGCATTGCATGCTTCTGAGCTTGCCTGGGTTAGCCCTGCCTTCCCATCAAGTGCTCAATCACTGGTTCAGGCCATGATTTAGCATTTCCACTACACTAGTTTTTTGTTTTGTTTTGTTTTGTTCAATGAAAGAATAAAGCAAACTAGATAAGTAGGCATGTTGTTGCATGTGCAGTCTCTAGCAGGTGTGTTTTTAAGAGCCTTGGGAGAATGGGAATTACCCAAAATATACGATACATGACCCTGGGTACCAGATGCAGTACAGTAACTTGAGTTTAACTTACACAAATGAGTGTTGTTGTATGTACAATTAAAATTTTACTTATCACTCCTTCAATTAACACTTGGTCTCTTCCACTGTTAGTTTGTGACCTTGGTTTGATAGTGTCTTTGCCGGCTTATATTCCATGTGAATTTTGCAAGCAGCAGAAAAACCCAATAGCAGCTCAAGACATCTGCAGATGTGGACTCAGTTCAGGGACAGAAGGGTTAAAAATATAGTGGAATAGTTTTCCCACAACAGTAACAGCTACTGTGAGCAGGTGAACAGAATTAGTGATCTTGCCAGGTGCTTGTCTGAGGGAAAAAGCACCAGAGGTGGAGCCTGAGGGAGAGATTGAATGATAAGTGGTTACTGTGAAAATATGTGATTCATGTCTCATCTGTTGAAACTCATACATGTGTTGGTTAAAGTTTACATGAAATCTTGCAGTTTTCTTAAAGTCTCAATTATTGCAGAGTCATTTAAGAGGCTGCTACAGCAGTTAATTGCTCTCGGATGTGCTATGTGAAACTCTTGCCAGTTCAGCTAGGTGAAAATCTGGGAATCTAGCATATCCATTAGATGAAAGAAAAATTTTGGCACACAGTGATATATGTGAGCAATGCACCAATTCAAGTGTTTAGAGCAGAGTGCAGTGTATGAAATTCAAAATGAAATGTTCGTTACCTCAGGATCTGGCGTACAGACTACATAACAGCATGAAAATCAAACCTCCTGCTCAGCATCAGCACTCATGTATATCTGGTGAAACTAACCTATCAGACTGGGGACTCTGATGTAGGAAAGGGACAGCATGTGAGTATACAGTGCAGACAGAAAAGCAGCAGATACCTGAATAAAGATAAAAAGTGACCTGAGTTTAAAAATAGCACCATCTTTTCCATCCAAGAAAAAAAAAATAAGACCCCAAATAAGAATGTCTCCTGGTCTAATATCTTGATTAGCTTACTGAATGTTACTGATACATGCCTCTATCTGAAGTATTATTAGTAGGATGTGGAAAGTCCAAGGGCATTACCTATGCTAGGAATAGTATTTATTTTCTAAATAATAAAGACAGTAAGCAGAGATGACTTGTGAAGAAGAGATTGCTTCAAAATGCAAATCACGTAGGAGAGATGATGAGTATGTCCTCCATTAATCTTGCTATACTTCGCTGATCTAAATGTATTATTTGTATAGTGTTTATTCTCTAATAAGATAAAATCAAAACCTGTATTCCCAAGAGTTCAAGGAGGTCACCAGTGTGAATTAATCATTAACCAAATATGAGAGGTGTGCTCCAAGGAAATTGTGACCAATTCTGATTCGCATACTAATTGGTGGTTTGTTCAGAGAAGTGTTAAAAAAAAAAAAAATCAGTCTGACAAAATGAATTAATTCAGTGGAGATGTCCTTCTAGTAGATACATAGTTGTTTGTGTTGGAAAGGAAAATACTGAAAATCAAATCTACAAAAATACTGCTACAGAAGATAAAAGGAAATCATATGTATGCTCTGTAAAGGGAGACTGGCCTAAACAAATGTACATGCATTTCTATCAGCATATCAAACTAAAACTGCTCCAAGGAAGAGAGGACTTGGAATAAAGGTGTATAAATCCTACAAAATATTATTTGGAAGAAATAAATAAACAGCAGAAAATTCACACAAGTAAAATCTGCTTGGTAACCGGATTTGCACTTGAACCAAACAATCTTCTTTGGCTTATCTATGCAAGAGGAGTGAATTTTGAGTTAGGTAGTTGAATTCTTTAGAGTAATGCTTTTTTTTTTTTTTCCACTTTTTTGTGCATGTGTGTGTGCGTGTGTGTGTGTGTGTGAAATAAACAGACCCCTAAAGTCCCAAGTGTTCTCTATCCTGGGCATTATCAAACAGAATGAAACTCAGGATTAAATCATCAGTACTATTCAGTCTACTGCAGGTTCCAGGTCAGTGACTTTGCTGCTCAATCAGCCTTCCATCTCAAAATCCCAGGATTTGCAGTGTGCCCAGGGACTGGCAGAATTAGGTAGTTTCAAAACAAGAACTGTGTGCATCTGTGTGTATTAAAATAGAAGCCCTAGCAAGTACATACCCTGGAAAGTACTTTGTCTGCTCTCTGATTTGGACTGAGTGAGCATCTGCTGAAGACATTTTGGGAAAGCGTCTGCAGAGAACAAAGCAACTCATAACATCTTCAAGGATATTTGGATCCAATTATCCACCAGCAGACAGAAAGCTAGTGCATGCTTCATAGTACCAAGTTCTTCCTTCACAATGGGGAGTGAGATGCTGGCTTCTGAAAAAGCATCTGTCTATGGATCATGTCGAGGAATAGTTTCCCATAAAACCTATTACCGTATGAATCACCATAGAGACCTACTGCTCCACCTGTTCTGCCACAACTCCATGGGGCCGGATAGGATCTGTCCGAGGGTGCTGAGGGAGCTGATGGACACGATAGCCAAGTTGCTTTTCACCATTTATCAGCATTCCTGTTCAACTGGAGAGGCTTCAGAGGACTGGAGGCTTGCCAGTATGACCACCATCTGCAAGAAGGGTCATAAGGAGGATTGGGGGAACTACAGGCCTGCCAACCTGACCTCGAGATCAGATAAGGTTATGGAGTGAGTGAGATCAGATGGCATGCGTGGTCAACCTGGGGATCAGGCCTAGCCAGCATGGGTTCATGAGGGGCAAGTCCTGCTTGACCGACCTGACCTCTTTCTGTGATCAAGCGACCTGCCTGATGGATGAGGGAAAGGCTGTTGGCATAGTCCACCTAGACTTCAGCAAAGATGTCTCCTGCAGTATTCTCCTGGAGAATCTGGCAGCCCATGGCTTGGACAAGTGCACTGTGCTGGATAAAGAAATGGCTGGAAGGTTGGGCCCAGAGAGTGGTGGTAAATTGAATTAAATCCAGCTGGTGATCTGTCATGAGTGGTGTTCCTTAGGGGTTGGTATTGGGGCCTGTTCTGTTTAATATCTTTATTGATGATCTGGATGAGGAGATTGAGTGCATTCTCAGTAACTTTGCAGATGACACCAAGGTCAGAGGAAGTGTCAATCTGCCTGGGCGTAGGAAGGCCCTTCAGAGGGATCTGGACAGGCTGGGTCACTTTGGTTGAGGCCAATGGGATGAAGTTTAACAAGACCAAATGCCAGGTACAATACTTTGGCCACAACAACCCCAGGCAATGCTACAGGCTTGCAGCAGAGTGGCTGGAAGTCCGTGCAGAGGATATGGACCTGGGGATGCTGGTCAATGCACAGATGAACATGAGCCACCCAGGTTAAGTCACTGTCCTTGGAAGAAGGACAGTGTTCAGAATTCAAGAAACATTTAGATGTACTACTGAGGGACTTGGTTAAGTAGGACAATTTTGGTAGTAGGTGGATGTTCGGACTCGATGGTCTTAGAGGTTCTTTCCCAACCTACGTGATTCTATGATTCTACGTAAAAATTAGAAAGAAAATGGCCACTCTGGGCCATATCTTGTGCATCTCCAACAAGAGACAGTAGCAAATTCTAAGAAGGTGTAATGCATTTCCACAGTCTTTGACATTCCAGTAATTCACATCTTCAGAAATCATTGTGGTGAATCATTGTATTTAATAGATGCCTACCATTTATCATGCTAATAGTCATACTAACCATACTCCATAAAATTCTGTAACTTTTTGAACCAATGTTTTGTCCTCTATTACATACCTGTTTTTATCCCTCATAAATTCATCTCAGAATCTGAAAGTTTTCAAAATCGTTTGAAAGGCACATGTATGTAAGTAACATAATACAGTCGTGTTGAATCCTCCAAATAAATCAATAAACAGATTCTTTGGTGATAAGAGATATCTATTCATTTATCTTTTTTTTTTTTAATTATTTTTTTTTAAGGATGGTTTATATTTACAAAAAGAAAAAAAAAACAAAATAAAAAAAAAACAACACTTTGACTCTTCCCTGTTATTCTGTTTAACTATGAATGTTTCATAATATCAGTTTTATCCCTATTAACTAAATGAAGTAATAGTTTGCATTTCCATGTAACTCTAGAATCTGTTTGTAAACATCAACATTACATTTTCTATCCTCGACTCTTCTCCTAGTCTGATCTTGAGGTTGTATTGCAACATACATTGTGCTGAAAAGGTCATGTTAGATATTGAGCAGTTTAGTCATGCAACCCAAAAGTCAGAGCCATAGGAACTGAGCAGGGTTTGAGAAAGTAGGGTGACAAGAGTGTCTGTAAGAAGTCAGGCAGAAGTAAGTACACGCACAAGCAGCGAGAACCTGACTAAGGCAGCAAGATCTACTCAAGACACTGATCTGTTATTCATTCATCAAAAGGAAGGACTCAGTGTGACAGTATAATTAATAGTAACTACGTTGAAAAGATTAAATTTTTACACTATCTCAAAGAAAAGATTACACTCACTTAAATGACAACATCACAAAGTTTTATTTGACAGTACTAACAGTAGTGCCAAACCATACTTGTAAGGTAGACCTCCTGCTATCTTCATAAAGCTGCCGTATATTTTAAACAGCTAGATCACAGTCATTTCTCTGTTTCATCCAAATATTACCAAATTACCAGACATTTAATAGTCTAATTTAATAATATTTAAGAAAGAGAAAGGTGTGGGGTAGGAAGAATTAAGCCAGACTGCAAAAAGCAGTAGCTATCTGAATGCTTTGAACAGAAGGGTAAGACCACTAGAGAGACACACAGTTCGCGTAGGTTCAACATAGCAAAGTGAGAGGTTTTGCACTTGGGTTGGAATAATCCCAGATATGTATACATACTCAGAGAAGAACTCCTTGAGAGTAGCCCTGTGGAGGATGAACTAGGGGTCCTGGTGGATGAAAAACTGAGCATGAGACAACAGTATGCTCTTGCAGCTTGGAAGGCTAGTGGTATCTTGGGCTCTATCAGAAGAGAGGTGGGCAGCAGGGACAGAAAGGTGATTGTCCACCTCTACTCTGCCCTCCCGAGGTCCCATCTGGAGTGGCCATCCTGTGGCAGCGGGGATTGGAACTTGATGATCCTTGAGGTCCCTTCCAAACCAAACCATTCTATGATTCTCTGATTCTCTATGGGCAGCTAATTAAAGGATTCTGACCAATTGCCCAACATTACTATTTTGAGTGCTCAGGTTGGAAGAGAGCTACTATCACTTTCTAATCTGCCTGAGTCCACCCATAGGATTAGAAAAAAAAAAGTTTTTTTCTTGAAAGGCAGAAATCAGTCTAAATACTTTTCCTTGTGAATTCTGTTTTCCAGCTGAAGCTTTGTTTTAGATTGTGTCCTGTTTCTTTTAATTTTAAAATGAACAGTATTGTGGAAAATCATTAAAATTAATGGGGGATTTATGTCTTTAGTGCCAAGAGAAATGTAAGTGCTATAAAAGAGTTTACTGTGTTGAAACTCTATCAACACCAACAAAAGCACAGTTCAAAACAACTCAACTTCATTTGCAAAGGAATCAGAGTACTTTCAGAATGAAAGGGACTTCTCAATCTCTGAGGCACAACTATACAAGCTGTTCATCACTTGAAAGAAATCCAAGGATCAAAACATTGTAGATTCTTCAGAGATAATAAAAACAAAACAAAACAACCCAACAACTTGCTCTTAGCTTTCATTTTTAGTTTTTGCTAGCTTAGTTTATGCAGCTGTACTACAAAATAGCACGTTATTATTAACGCTGTATTGATTTACTCAACAAAAAACACAGTCCACTGTACAGTATGAAAGGTGAGTAACTGTCTTCGAATATATCTGCTCAAACAGCCCTAACTGGAAATCAAAAGATTATAAATCTTTATTTAGGCTGAGGGAGTATTTTGGGTCCAAACCAATAAAGAATGAGCACTCGGTTAAAAGTTCTTAGTAGGGGTAGGAATGTGATAAATAGGTGAATCAGTTTTGCCAGTTCTTGATTTGCCTGATTTGAGGTTCTGCAAATCTGATTTGGAAATGAGATGACATTTCAGATAGCTGCCTATCCCACAGGACAGCACTTTATGTAAGGCCTCAGTTCCCTTTGGCTCTTTCTTCAGCTCTTTTTTTCCAGCATTTTGATTATCGTCACCCTGCAAGAACAGTGCTGCATGCACAACTTGTCAGATAGAGATTGAGGATGCTCCCCAATTCATCTGTGATGCCTGCTGGATATCAGTTACTGCTGTTTGATACCTAACAAAGAGAATATTAATCTTTATGCAGCATAGCTCTAGGATCAATCAAACAAGCTGCTTGGGATTAGAAAAGCTGTAGTCTCAGATCAGACCTGTTATCCATCTAGAGTGGTAGCATGTCACTGACCAGATGTTTCAGAGGAACAAAGCGATGAGAAACCCAATGATATATTCACATTCTAAGGTACCCAAACTAAAACTAAGAGAATTTAAGGGCCTGTCTTTGTGAAACTGTTATGAAAGTCCTGTATCCCCTCCTAAGCCATCTGCAAAATTCAGGATTTCCCTTCCCTTTTAAAGCAGAAGAATGAGAAATGGGATATTTACCTGGTTTAACTTGTCTTCCAATTTTCATCAGTTTATAACAAATAAGAGTCATTATTTTAAACTGCTTGTTTCAAACTCTGTTTTAAAGTGTTCTATCTTCATTTAGCAATTATAGATACTTGAAAAATACCAAGTCTCATTGTAATGGTTTAGATCAAAGGAGAAAATTGCACTGATAGTACCATATGATTTAGAGATAAGTTCAAACTCAGTGGGAGGTATCTTTCAATTCAAAATGCTCTTTCTGTCAGTAGCAGAAGAATGAATAAATCTTCAATGGATAATTATATTTATCACCCTGAAAACATTGAAATATTGTTTTGTTCAAGAAGCAAAACAAAATATGCAGAATTACACCAAATTTGTATGAAATATTGCCCACTTCTAAACCATACATGCTGATAGAAATAATGTTTTGTTTTCCTTTCCTTTCCTTATGTTCATGGACAAGTTTATTAATGATATCTTGAAATACGTTAAATGTCTCACAAATATAATTACTATCATTAACATAGAGAGATACAATAAACTTATTTGTATATAGATTATATATTTAAGTGTGAATAATGAATATAAAATATACTAATACATAATAAGCCTGATAAATGCATTTAGTTTACATTTCTAGCATACACATTAGTTAACATACTTTATTAAATACAGTGTAAGAGTGACGCTATTACTCCCCCATTGCATGGAGCTTGTAATTCTGTTTCCTTGCAAGTAGCAAGTATCAAAAGTTATAGCCAAAAATGGTCATGAGTAAGGTAAAGCTCATCTAAAAAATCTGAAGTTTTTCACTCTTCATCATCTCAGACCCCAGGCAGTACTATGTAGTCTCACTTCAAGATTTTGTAATAATCTTACAACCTTTATGTTTAAAGCCTTATATTTAAAAAATAACTTTTTAAAACCACAGCACCGAGGTCTTGTAAGCATCTAGCGTTTCTCCTGAAACAATGGCGTTTCTAGCTTTATGGCACTAAGACAAGGCCAAAGAACTGTGAGGCCAAAGGAGTTCATCAGTTAAGATCAGTATTGAAAACACTTCATAGACATTTTGTTGTTTCTTTGTTTTGTCAAATGGTCCATCCAAGCACATTTGAACCACTGTAGAACTTCGGCATTCATGACAACCTATGACAAGAAGCTCAACAATTTATTTTGTTGCAGGTAACAGTATCTCCTTTTGTTCTGAACCATTTTCCCTGCTGATTGCATTTGGTGCTCCTTTGTTCTATATTAAAAGAGAAATAAAAGAGACATTCCATACTGGTGTTCTACACACCATTCATGATCTTACATGGATTTCAGTAACATCTTACTCTATTTATTTCATCTTCAGTGAGAATGACAGGCTAGATTCCTCGTTGGAAAAACATTTCAGAGTTTCGAATACTTTGTCTCCTTTATCTGCTCCTTTTAAATCACAGTTTATGCGTTAAAATGGCTCCAACATCCCATCCTAAGTTTCTTTACACAAATGCTGTCTCATACTGTATTACTAATATTGTGATTTTTTAAAATATTTACAGCCACTGCTACTTCCATGCAAAATACTTCTTCTGCATCACCTACAGCTACAGAAGAAAATTCCCAAATTGGTGAATACATGTCCAATGTATTTTAAGTTTTCTACTGCAGCTCTGTGTTTTCTAAATGCTTCTCTCTACTTCAATTTTCTTGACATTAAAATCTCTGCTTCGGGATTTCTGCTCCTGAGACACTGTTGAATTACTTAAGTGAGGCTTTTTCTGTTGCTACTATTGGTGCTTCTTTTTATTTTTTCCTACATGGCCACAACTTCAGCTTTCTTCTTCTTTCATCCTTTCAGAGGATGCATTCTCAACTGAAATAGATTACTTTTATTCTTTTTTTTTTTAAAAAAAAAAGCAAGATAGCTTTAATTTTAGCTTTCCTTAGGTCTTTTTATCCGGGTTGTATGCATTAGTTCAGAGACTTCAATTCATATGTGCTTAACTAGCCTGCAAGATATTCATAAAAATTCTGCATGTTCTCTCTCTCTTTCTAACATTTTAATATCTACTTATCAAGTTTCTTCACTTTTTCATAAATTTCATCCCTCAGCATAGAACTATCTTAGTGAATACTGGGTTTTTGGGGTTCTATTTCCTTGATGAGAATGTTGAATGTATACTGCACTCAAGAATGCATGGATTATAAAATTCTGAAAGAAGCTCAGCACTCTTTTCTTTCACTGTTAATTTACTTGTGATAATGTAAAATATTTCCATTGTCTAAACGCATATTTTTCCTGCTTTGTGTTAATGAGTTGAATAGATTAACTGCATCAAGTAACTGAATGTACATTTTGTTACGTCCTTCAGTCCTGATATGATTTCCCTTCTTATGTTTCAGCCACTCTCATTCTACCGGATGGCTTATTTATTGTACAGAGCTTCTACTATGTATTTATTTTTTCGCCTTAGGGTTTAAACCTTTGTTTCCTGGTAAGACAAAACCCACTAATTTATCTGCTTAGGCTTTAGCAGATCTCACTTCAGAAGAGGGACCTTCTTGATCTGAAAGCTTATTCTCTATATCACACGAGTTTTAAGTACCTGGCTTTCTGAGGATAGCTATATCTTCTAATCTCAGCAACAGGTGACAATCAAAATGATGAAGAATTAAGAAAAGAAATGAAGCAACTTATAGTTGGGTATTCATCCCCTGCAATCTCTGCAAAGGAACAGTTTGAAATGAAATAAACCCCTGATATGTTATTATTTATGAAAAGATTACACAAGTTCTATCACTGCCAGCTTGTTTTATTCTGAACAAGCAGGGGAGCATTTCCTTTGAAGTAGAAAACATGTTTAAGTAACCATTGTATTTTGTTTATTTTTTAATAAAACAGTTTGACAAAATAGGTAGTAATGTCTTCATCAGTCCTAAAGAACAGCTTTCCCTCCTGAGTCATAAAAACCCTAACAGTATTTAAGAACACTTCATTGCTGAGAATCAGAGCAACAATAAGTGCCATAGTGCAAGCTGAAGATGTTAGCATAGGATTAAAATATAGGAAATAATACAAATTATTCTCAAAATTCCATCATTTTTCCAAGACAAAAAAAAAAGAAAAAGAAAAATAATGATAGAAAAATAATTTTTGTTGTAGAATAGAATTCTGCTTTGGAAAAATATGATAGAAAATTATTTCAATATTTTTGACTAAATTTATCAGTCTCTCCCGGAATAAGACTCATCCAGTCTGGTGGGTCTTCATCTCATTTTCAGTATCCTTTCAGGCTGTTACTAATTCATGGCAGTCTTGTCTGTGGAACAACAGGAAAATTCTTTTCAATGGTGATTATTTGACTGGGTCATATAATTGATAAAACAGCCATTTATAAGTATACACATTGTTTGGAACGGTTTTGCTTCTTAGGGCTTTATAGAAATGAAGATAAACTAAAATACAATGCTTCTCAGAAAATAAAATAATAAAATAGCAGTATAAAAATGTTTTCTGTACATGGATACAATAAAAGGGTAATTTACAGGAAAGCTGGAAAGAGGGATTAAATGCATCACACTTGGGCCAGAAATGGTTTAGAGACTCCACAGTACTTTTTATATGACATTGATCAGCATATTAACCCAGAAATGGTACACTTACAAGGGACATTTTGAAAGCCTCAAACACGCTGATACAAAACGTCCAAAGTTGTTTGTTCTCAAGAACACTGAAAAAAAAAAAATAAATCAGAAGTTAATTGCTATAGTCTCAAGATTTTCTCAATACTATTAAGTACATAAAACAGGAACTATACAAAAGTATTAGAATAGATCTGTAGCGCAGTTCTTGTAATATTTTTCACCCTTCATCTGCTAGCAGGAGGGAAAAAGGGAAAAAAAAGAAAGAAGAAAAAAGCATTTTTTAAAGTGTAATTGCAGTTTGCCAGAAAGCCAGAGCTTAAGTAAGATGTTTGTTTCAGTTGTCCCAGCTGTATGTTGCCAGTGTAGACTTCAGTTTAATTGCGGGTGTTCTTTAAAGTAAATCATTATCTACCATTGTCATTCCAAAATGATAAAACATTAAAATAGATGCAATGTTCAGCACTATTTAGACAGATCTGAAGACATTTTAAAAGCATGTATTCTGTAGGCTTTAGATCACAGAATTTTATGCAGTTGCTAGAAAGACCTTTCAGATCAAAATGTAAGCCAAATCATCCATAAAATATTGTAAGCTAGTAGAGAAAAAAGGGATAAGCCTTCTCATTTCCTCATTCGTCTGAAATTGGAAATGCTATAGAGATGTTCAATTATTGTCATTTTATCAGAATATCTCTTCAGTCAATGAATGAAACAGATATTGTGAGATATCAAATAGTTTGTTTCCAACAAGGGGAAGTGCAAAACTCCTCAGCAAGATGTGTCAAATTTGATGTGACATGTTACTTGGGATTTTAAGAGTCATATGTATGACTAAAAGATTCTCTAATGATTAAGAATGTCCAAACTCAAAAATAAGGGAATTATAGTTTGTCACCCAAGGAAACAAACAAGGTACAACCCCAGGCAGCGCTACACGCTTGGGGCAGAGTGGCAGGAAGACTGTGTAGAGGAGATGGACCTGGGGGTATTGATTGATGCTTGGCTGAACATGAGCCGACAGTGTGCCTAGGTGGCCAAGAAGGCCAAGGCATCCTGGCTTGCATCAGAAACAGTGTTACCAGCAGGAGCAGAGAGGTGATTGTCCCTCTGTACTCAGCACTGGTGAGGCCGCACCTCAAGTACTGTGTCCAGTTTTGGGCCCCTCACTGCAAGAAAGACATTGAGGCCCTGGAACGTGTTCAGAGAAGGGCAACAAAGCTGGTGAGAGGTCTGGAGCACAGGCCGTATAAGGAGAGGCTGAAGGAGCTGGGAATGTTCAGCCTGGAAAAGAGGAGGCTCAGGGGAGACCTTATTGCTCTCTATAACTTCCTGAAAGGAGGTTGTGGTGAGCTGGGGGTTGGCCTCTTCTCTTGTGTCATTAGTGATAGGACTAGAGGGAATGGTTTCAAGCTGCGGCAGGGGAGATTCAGGCTGGACATTAGGAAATGTTACTTCTCAGAAAGAGTGGTCAGGCACTGGAATGGACTGCCCAGGGAGGTGGTGGAGTCACCTACCCTGGAGGTGTTCAAAGAACAATTGGATGCTGCGTTGAGGGACATGGTTTAGTGGGAGCTATTGGTGATAGGTGAACGGTTGGACTGGATGATCTTGTAGGTTTTTTCAAACCTTGGTGATTCTATGATTCTATGAAAATGTTAATGTTCCTTTGTGTAGTGTGTAGTAAAAGAATAAGAATTACTTGCATTTGATTTTGTGTCAGCCAAAATTAGAATTACCAGTAGCGTTTCTGTACCAGAAGCTCTATTCGGCCCATTGTTCTTTTCTACATCTAGGCTGCATGTACACTTGCATAAAGGCTATGGGAACAGATAAAGGACACAGAGTGTGCAGGGACACAATGGAAGGCAACAGAGTCACTCTGCAGCTTACAGAAGTGTGGAGCAGCACATTGTAGATGCTGTGAACAAAAACTGGATTTGTTCAGTGATCTTGGTATTTACATTGAATCTGTGTGTCACTCTACCTTAGTGGTTCTGACATACTGCTCCTTACACTACTGTACTGTTGATTTAAGAAAGTTTCCTCCATTGCTGGAACCTTGCCTGAGACTATATTCCCTCTTAAAACAAAAGAAAAAAAACATAAACCAGAAGAATAAAAAATATATATTTCCCTGGAGAGGATAATTCTTCACCTAGGCCACCTGCAGACTGAAATACAATACAGCTCTGCAGAGCATTTTAGAATCTGGATGTAGTAAAATTCTGTGACATAAAGATCACCATTGCCACATCTACCATCCACCCTGTTTGCAAGTCCCTGCAGCAGAGGAAAGTGAAATCATGAGAAATATGTTCCCCTTTCCCACGTTAAAACAATCACTTTCTTATAGTCAAAAGCAAGCTAATATCTGTTATCACTTGGCAACATAATTTATGGCAGCTGCACTCAAGTGGAAATGTTTATGCTCTGCTCCATAAATGCATTGAATATCTTGATAACACAACATAGTTCTCAAGCTGTACTATTTAGAATATGTTTGTGAGGTAGGATTCTAGGATAACCTGATTAAGACTTTTAAAGCGTAGCTAGCAACATTTTCCCTGAGACTGTTCCTACTTATACTGAGTGATGAGCCTTATACTGAGTACAATTTGTTCCATTCCAAAGACATAAGTCACACAGACTGATTACTCTGTACAGGACCAGTCATGTTAGACTTGATCCAGCTGGAGACAAGAGGTGCCCTCATCTTACAATCTGTAACATATTTTATGAGTCTAAAGTGACTTTAGAGGGAAGATTTATTTCTCTACCTGCCAATTAAAGCAGGGAACTCAGGTCTACCTCTCTGTGTCAGAACAATCTACCTCCCCAGAGGATTTTTTGGAGCAGTCTGCAGCAAGAAAGAAATGCAGCCTCTGCTCCTACTCCATGAAGTAGTGTCACAGGGACGCTCTTCCTTCTGGACACAACTTTGCTGTTAAGACCGATGTGCCAAGCCCATATGGTTTCACTGAGATCCTCTAGGCTTTACAGGGCTCCTGCCACATTCTTTGGCTCCAGCTTACAGAACGTGTTTCCAGGATAGAGGATCTCTGTCCACTATCACTTTTTGAAAATAGATCTCAAGCTATAAAAACAACACTGAGTCCTCTAAGGGTACCTCTGCGCTCTTAAAAAGCTTAGCTCCCCAGTTCATTCCTAAGTCCTGACATGCTCATATTAAGGTCAGCATGGATATTTTTAGCACTATAGACACAGCTTAAAACTCTCCATGAATGTCAGCATGACCTTTTTTCCCACTTGTTGATAAGTGCATGTTATCTGAGGAAAGAAAATACAAACTTTAGGAGACTTCCTTCAGCACATCTGGGCCAACAAACAACAGACCTGTTCTTATGCATCAAACATTCTCCAGTGAATTCACCTACAATTTCCTATTCTCAGATGTTGTATTTTCAGACACTTGGCACTGCTTATTCTTTGTTTCTGTCTAGGGTATTTTTAATCCCTAAATAGTTATCTGCAGAGGAACTAGAGAAAATTACTTTTGCTCAGGATACTGTCACTGTATTCCTTTGTTTGAGTAAGGCATACTCAAGTGCCGATGGCCATCAGCAGGTGTTCTGAAAGGCTCTGCTGTGCCTAATTTATAAGCATTTAAGTCTTTTATTGATTACATCCAAGATTCATTTGGGATAAAGTAAATTGCTTTTCCCGAAGAAGTACATATTTGTACAATGTAATGACCCCCAACAGGAAAGACAACATTTTTGTGAATGCCTGAGTTACCTATGTTTTGCCAAACAGAGTACTCACTTGGGACACAGGAAGAATGCAAGCATTAATATGTGAATCCTTGTTGCTTAAATTATTGTTAAATCTGAATCCTATGATGGATTGATGTTAATTTCCCTCTCAAATATTTGCTTTATCCCATGACATAGAAGTTTTGAAAACTAAATATTCATTCTGTTCCCTGCACGTATTTACGCTTTGTATCAAATTACATTTGAAGTCTTTCCCTATCTTTTTAGAAGATCTGTGTGCTTGGAGAATTATACCTTTTTTTTTTTTTTTTTTTTTAAATATATATATATATACTAAAACAATCATATCAGGAATAGAAAGAATTATACAGCTAGGTTCTTGGAAAAGTCTGTCAACAATAGCAAGTATAGTAAAATACTTTGTGCTGATATAATTGCCAACCTAGATACGTTTCGGAAGTTTTCTTCTTGTAATTGTTCCAATCTGGTCCCATTTACTGAGCTCCCATTTGAGATTCAAGTGTACTAGGTGCACTCTTTGTGTGCTCCTTCCAGCTGACAGAAACCTGAAAAGCATTCAGTATAAGGATTCTGAAATCTCTCCAAAACCTCTGCACAAATCATGTAAGAATCAAAACACAGATCCAAAATAACAAATATTGACAGTCATGCCTATCTTCAGAAGAATGCAAAGATGAATCACAGTAACAAATTGAGAGCCATGGGTGATCTTCAGAGTAATTCGTAGTAAGATATTTCTTTATTCCTTTCCTAACAACAGAAAACACTGATTCTTTCACCGTTCTATCACCAAACCCTTTCCTTAAAAACTGTATACTGAAAAACTAATGAATGAAAATTCTATCCACCTGGACAGTTGAGAAGGAAATTATTTTTCTGATGTGTTTATGAAGTGCCTGATATCATATATGAGACAGTGCCTAATGTGTTAGCAGGTAACACAGATGAAATGTTTAATACACTTCCTTTACTATCTAAAAAGAGCCATATTCCAGGGAAAAAGGAGCACCAAAATTGTTTGTAATATCACATTCAAAAAACAAATCAAAAGAATATTGTTTATAGTCTCAAGATGCACCAGAAGAAGTTTCGGTTGGATATCAGAAGAAATTTCTTTACAGAAAGGGTTGTTAAGTGCTGGAATAGGCACCCCAGGGAGTGGATTGGGTCACCATCCCTGGATGTGTGCACAAACTGTTTAGATGTGGTGCTCAGGGACATGATTTAGCAGAGGGTTGTAAGAGTTAGGGTTGTATGGCTGGGCTGTGGTTGGACTCTATGATCTTGAAGGTCTTTCCCAACCTGAGTTATTCTGTGATTAAAAGTTTTTATGTCAAGCACTCTCTATCCACTGACTCTGGTGAAAGGGGAAAGTGCCTCATTCTACTTCACCCACAAGATCACAGGAGTGGAAGTGGCATGAGCTGCAACATGACAGATGGTCAAGGTCCTAGAATTATGCTCATATCTTTGATAATGTGTGGACAAAAGTAAGGCAATCTGTTCATCAATCAAGGTAGGTGTTTTTTTTGTACAGACTTCATTTACATTGCATCTTTGGAAGATTGGAAGAGAAGGACCAGCTTCCAAACCTACATTCATTTCAGCTGCCAGTAGCACACATCACAGCACAACTCATCAACCTATGATAAGGTTACACCTAGAAAATGCAGTAGCTTGAAAATTACTCGTATATAAATGTTCAGAAAGAGTCAGTAGAGCAATTCTGTACAGTGACATCAAGCTTGTGCTGGATGCCATCTCCAGACAATTGGGAGAAAAGGAGGTTATCAGGAGTACCCAGCATGGGTTCACAAAGGGGAGGTCATGCTCGACCAACCTGGTGGCCTTCTATGAAGTTGTCACTGGCTGGGTGGATGGGGGGAGAGCGGTAGACATAGTCTACCTGGATTTCAGTAAGGCTTTTGATACTGTCCCCCATGACCTCCTTATAACAAAGCTGAGAATGTATGGGATAGATAAGTGGACAGTGAAGTGGGCTGAGAACAGGCTGACTGGCAGAGCACAGAGGGTCATCGTTGGCAGTGCAGTGTCTGGCTGGAGGCCTGTAACTAGTGGCATCCCCCAGGGGTCTGTGCTGGGTCCAGTCTTGTTCAACATCTTCATCAACAACCTTGATGGGGGGGGATAGTGGCCACCCTCAGCAAGTTTGCTGATGATACGAAGTTGGGTGGATTGGCTGACACACCTGAAGGCTGTGCTGCCATTCAGCAAGACCTGGACAGGCTGGAGAGCTGGGCAGTAAGAAACAAGTTTAGGTTTAACAAAAGCAAGTGTAGAGTCTTGCACCCAGAAAGAAATAATTGCATGCACCAGTACAGGCTGGGGGATGACCTGCTAGAGAGGAGCTCCGCAGAGAGGGACCTGGGCGTCCTGGTAGATGACAGGTTGGCCATGAGCCAGCAGTGTGCCCTCATGGCCAAAAGGGACAATGGCATACTGGGGTGTATAAAAAAAAAAAAAGTGTGGCCAGCAGGCCAAGGGAGGTGATCCTCCCCCTCTACTCTGCTCTGGTAAGGCCTCATCTAGAGTACTGGGTCCAGTTCTGGGCTCCCCAGTATAAAAAAAGACAGGGATCTCTTGGAGAGAGTCCAGAGGAGGGCTACAAAGATGGTGAAGGGCCTGAAGCATCTCCCCTGTGAGGAACAACTAAGTGAACTGGGTCTGTTTAGCCTTGAGAAAAGAAGGCTGAGAGGGAATTTGATCCAGGTTTATAAATACCTGAGGTGTGGGTGCCATAGTGGTGAGGTCAGACTCTTTTCAGTAGCGCGTGGGGACAGGACAAGGGGAAACAGGATGAAGCTAGAGCATAGGAAGTTCCACATGAATGTACACAAGAACTTCTTTATGGTAAGGGTGATGGAGCACTGGAACAGGCTGCCCAGGGGGGTTGTGGAGTCTCCTTCTCTGGAGATATTCAAGACCCGCCTGGACGCCTACCTGTGCAACCTGGTGTAGGGAACCTGCTTTGGCAGGGGGGTTGGACTCAATGATCTCTGGAGGTCCCTTCCAACCCCTACAATTCTGTGATTCTGTGATCTTTCAGTAGAACCCAGATTCTAGCCAACATAAAGACTAGATGGTGCTCATGTGTCCAGAAGTTTTCAGCCTCTTTTCAATGTTCATTGTGTATTTCTGTAAGTTATACACTGTTCTGATCTATTCCTCATCTGATTTTTTTTTCTACTATTTATCATCGATATATGAATGCTTCATAATTAATTGAGAAACAGAGCATGCAACTCAAACAGAAATGAGTTAAGACTACCAATGGAAGTGAAAAAAGACATCATGTCCAAACTGCCAAAACTAATTTCTGGCTCCAAGGTAAGCAATTCATATCTCCAGAGCAAGCAGTTTATATACATTGTTCTGAGAAACACTTTGGGTTACACTGTTTTAAACAGATGACCTTGGCGCCAGGTCCTTTGGTTCAAATCCCCATAGAAACATTGAAACTGTAAAGCATGTACAGCCCTTACACTCTTAAGGAAAAAATTACCTATGCACCACAATATCTAATCTCCATTACAGCATAGGATGGAATTCAATAGTGGATTTGAAAAACAAATTCTCACAACGTTTTACATAAAACTTTTTTCCCCTTCTTGCCTAAGCACCCTGGCAAGGAAACAGTGGAAATGTGTTCTAGGAGGAAACTGTCACACTCACACCCAGCATATTTCTGGAAAACCTGAACATTCACAGTAGAGGAAGCAGAGAAAATTTTGTTAGTTACTCACTAGAAAATATTTGTGAAAAATAGCGATAATATTCCTTAGAGTCAGAAAGCAGATTTGCAGAATAAAATTCAGAGTTATTGTAAGGCCTTTGGACATAGCACTCTAGTTGCCAGTGAAAATGTCCTGGAAATGATTGGAAAACAAGGAGGCAGTTGTCAGAGTAATTCTCGACTGCTTAAGACTGCATCCTGAAACCTGAATTTTCGTACTTCTAATACATTTATATGAAAGTCAACAGAAATATTAATTGCACTCAACTACTTTACTAAAATACTATGAATAGAAGGAAAATCAAAAGGTTTTAGCACACACTGTTTAAAATAATATGTAGGTTGCTCTAAAAACAGTGTACACTTGCAGCCCAGAAAGACAACTGGACTGCATCAAAAAAAGCATGGCCAGCAGGTTGAAGGAGGTGATCCTGCCCATCTACTCTGTGCTGGTGAGGCCTCACCTGGAGTACTGCATCCAGAGGTTGAATCATCAATACAAAAGAGACATGGACCTGTTGGAGTACATCCAGAGGAGGGCCACAAAAATGATCCAAGGGATGCAACACCTTACCTGTAAGGACAGGCTGAGAGTGCTGGGGCTGTTCAGCCTGGAGAAGAGAAGGCTGTGAGAGGACCTGATAGCAGCTTAAGTATCTAAAGAATAGCTGCAGGAAAGAAGGCAGACAGGGTCTGTGGTGATAGGGAAAAAAAAAAAAAAAAGTAGGGGGAAAATGGCTTCAAGCTTAAAGAGGGTAGATTTTGGTTAGACATAAAGAAAAAAACTCTTCCAGTGAGCATGGTGAAGCACTGGAACAGATTGCCTCATGTTGTGCTTGATGCCCCATCCCTGGAAACTTTCAAGGAGACTCTGGATAAGGCCCTGGGCAACCTGATCTAGTGGTGATGTACCTGTTCATTGCAGGTGAATTGGACTAGTTGGAAGGGACCCCTGAAGGCCATCTCTAAAGATTCTATGATTCTCAAGTAATGCCTTTAATTTATTCCCCATGAAAATTACAATAAAAACAAAGAGCACAACAATACTACCAGATACGGTGTTTTGTAGCTGAGAATTTGCTCATTTTCAAAGTTACCACTATTAGGCATGCACTTCCATCAGTGTTGAACAAGAGCCTGCATTTCAAACTTGTGAATATCTGCATGGAAGGTGAGCCACTGTTTCACAACTGCTATGACAGCATAATTGCAAAACGTACCACCCCACCACCTCAGTGCGCTAACATCTACTGTCTCCATCAACATTTAGCAAGTGTCAATGAATGTCAATGGGTGCCATTTCCCCCCCCCCCCTTATGCCATCTGTCACATGGCAATAAAATGTAACAGAATATTGATGAGAAAGTTCAACCTCTACTGTCATATCACCAACATTGGCTTCTGATGTCAAGAGACAATAAAACAGGACACATTATTTTCAGAGCAGCGCTCATAGTAGACATCTCTCTCAGTGTGCATACCTTGGACAAAGACGTTAAGATTCGCTTGCAGGAATCCTTAAGAGCCCAAATCCTTTCACTTATGCACAGCAAGTGATGCCAGTGATGTACATTTAATTTAGCAACAGAATCTCAATTAAAAAAAATGACCTTCAGAGCAGTTGAGGATAAAGCTACTGAAATGCTTTGAAATGTAATGACTAGAATCTGGAGGCATGTTCTGGAAAGTAAAAAGACCTTAATTTTCAAAAAGTCAGTTTCTGTTCCACTCTGTAAAGTTTGTATGTCTGTGGCAAAAGGTAAATATATATAATTTTCAGTCCTAGAAGCTCATGCTGAAAAATCGTATCATGGAGAAATAGGTTAATTGGTGCTTGATCACTTGTCACTTAACAGGAGCAAGATTACCTAAATTATAATTGCAGGAGAGGAAGAAGTGAAATCTTGCAGAAGTGCTTAAGACACAAATCTTTTGTGCATCCGACTGCTGGGACTGAACAGACACCCAGCTCTCAGTGCTGCCTTTGAAAACCTCAGCTTAAATCTGCACATACAAAACATTTTCTGTTTTTAGACATATATTAACCCTGTCTGAACAGTGTTTTTCTTCCATACTTTGTACCTTCAAGAGATTTTTTTTTTTTAAATTTTTTTTTTACAATCCTTCCTGCCTTGCTGCAGGTTACTGGCTCTAGAGCAGGCTGCAAGAGCAGAACTCACCCATGAAAGCTGTTTGGAATCAGTGAAAGAAGAGTGCGGTATGCAGATAAGCCCGGCATCCATGCGGGCAGGCTGAGGAAGGACGTTTGCTCTTGAGTGCTAGGGACACAAAAATGAGAAGCTCACAAAGGGCTGCTGCTGGTTGCTGAGAGAAGAGGCGCGTCGCTAGGTGGCAGAAGCGCTCCTTCAGCTACTCCTCATACCCCGCTGGTGTAGGCTGTAATTAGGTCAGTCTGTGGCAAAGTAGGACTGAGTGATAAATAAAGTAGGTTTTCGCTGCTAGTACACACTGCAGCTTAATTTCACTTCTTTTTAGGTAGTGTTACAAGGTGGATTAAAACTTTTAAAGGCAAATAAAAAGTTGTCTTGCCAAAGTAAATGAAATTTAAGCTCACTGAGAAGCAGTGGGAGAAAAGGGAGAGAGGAAAAAAGAAAAGGAAAGATGACTCCTCTCTGGTGACATTGATATTCCGTTCAGAACACTGAGGTGGGGGAGGGTTGTGCAGAGATGTGTGTTAAATCTCAAATCCAAACAGGCAAAATATGCAGCTCTGCCTGCTCTAGTGCAAGGTAATGATGTGCGGTTTTTCCTTGAGATTTGTCTAAATTTACAATGAAAAAAATACAGTTTTATTCAGCAAAGCATGAGTGAGTTCCCCTTCCAGAGATCAGAGTAATGTATCTCACTATGGAGGTGGTACTGAAGGTCAGAGATGAGATAACATCTCCTGCATTGCTTAATCTCCATCTAACTAAAAACCACTTTTCCACAAGCTGACACTGAGCTCTGGGGTAAGGAAGGTACAAGTTGTCAGAATAATTATTACAGTATGTGCTTAATCAGACTCACAAGGTTGTTCTTCTTGGGTTAAATCATGTTAAAGACTCAATACTGTTGCTAGTGAAGTCAGTGCAAATCTCTCCAATTCCAGTAAGAACAGATTTTGCCCTGGCATTTCTGTTCCCAAAAGACATGTTAGGAGTTTTCAGGAAGAAAGAGGACAGGGATAATCCTCTTCAACTCTTCCAGCTCTCTACCTCTAAAAAACTAGGACATAACAAGACCTACTTAAAACAAAATGACTTGGCTAGCTGAAGTAGATTGATGGAAAATAAGAAGAAAGAGAAGATGAATGTAAGTGCTTATTTAAGTAGAATATAAAATTACTCCTAAATGTAAAACAGTGACCTTAAATAAGATGTTGCAGAGGTATGCTTCAAAAGTTCAGATCATTCCTCTATTTAGCTCTCCAGGTGATTACAGGAGTTATTTTGTCTTCAAGACTTAGTTACGAAATTCCCGCCTAAAACCTACCAGGACCCAAACGCAAGAAAAATGCTAAATTAATTCCCCTAAAAAGACTGATTTGATCAACATACATAAGTATAGATAGCTTACGTTGACATGATCAGTGATCTTAACAGTGCACTTATACTTGTTTTAAAGATTAGGTACAATAACATTAGCGTCTCTATCTACTGTAATACCTCAGCAAAGAACAACCATAATAAGAGTAGAACTTCAGTAGCATCAAATTAAGTTTGTATGAGGATTTCCAGCAAACCTCTGTTCTGTTTGATAATAGGACAGCATCTCTTCTGAAGAGTCCTTGTCATTTCCTGTTTACAGCCACTCCTTAGGTGGCTTCACCTTAGCTCTCTAGGTGTTGTATGGCAGTTGACCAAATGAATGTATACTTAATGCGAAGGAGGTTGATGTAATGCTATAACATGATGGAAAATATCGCAACAATAGCAGAGCGGCACAATCTCAGTCTACAGCAAATTAGGACAAATCCAAATGCAGCATCTGTAGATACAGAAACAAAGAAAGAACTACTTACCTTCAAAAAGCCTCAGAAAGTCAGGAATCTCCAGCAAGACAGCCTTGCCTTCACTGCCAGCCCTTAAATCAGATCTGGAACGGGTGGATCCTGGCTCTAACCCTTCCAGTCACTCAGGTGCATTGTATACACCTGAGCTGGCCTGGGTTGGCCCTGCTTTCACACCAGGTGCTCAATCACTGCTTCAAACCCTTACTTAACACTTCTGCTACAGTTGGCCATTCCTGGTTTAGCTGTTTGGAGATTAATTTAAGAAGGAGGAACTTGGGGTCCCATGTTTGAGTGTGATATCTGCCTTTGTAATTCTACTCCCATATGTACACAGCATTCACAGTTATCATCCTATATCTTGAGTGAAGAAGATCTCATTTCTTCTACCTATTCTTACTGGTCTCTGAATTTCCAGTTCAATTCTCTAACAAGTAAGCTGTTCTGTAAATAGTAGGAACAGGTTCCGTAAACCATCTGACTTCTAAAAGCAATGCATTGAACTCTACTCTTAACGGGGTACATGAAAGCAAATATTCCACGGACTCAGGTTTCCCCTTTTCCAGTGACAGATGGGAACTGAAATCACCCTTGGTGTCTTTCAGTGCAGCCTGACTTCTTGGAGAGATCGCATTACGCAGTATATGGCATAAATCCTTGTGTATACCACCATGAATAACAATGCTCAAAAGATAGATGTATCTCTTTTTATAGGCATCTAAGACTTATATTGGACCTAGGGCTATGACTTTATTGTTTATTACTGTTAATGAACTTAAATAGGATGCCAGTTACATTTGCACATGAATTCTACTGTGAATTTCAGAGGCTGGATTAATTTACTAAGAAGTGAGAAGTGGGAAAATAACAACACAGTTCTGTGGTGGGAGTAATAGTTACAGCAGATCAACCTGAAAGAATGAATGTGTTAATGGTAGCCATATCAATTTGGTCCTCAGGTGGAGACAGGTGTGACAGAGCAGAATGTTAAAACAGTATCCTCCCTCAGTCCACTTCTATCACCTCTATTAAGGGTCTTCTGTAATAAGCTACTGAATTGTTTTTAGTTCTGTGTGGCTCAACATTAAACGCTGAGTAATACCACAGTAAAATGATTTGTTATCTAAAGATCTTTTCAGGCATAGGTGTCTTACAACTACCAAGATTTCACCAATGTCACTGCAGTTATCCATCTCCAGCAACAGCTGATGTTACTACTGATCTCACCTGTAATTTGCTGTCCTTGTGTTTGATCTGGAGATCATGCATGAGCCAGTTGACTAGTTTGTCTAGTTTAGTCAGCTGCTGTGCTTGCTGGAAAATCACTGTGCTCAGGACTAGAGTCCTTTCAACAAGTATTGGTTTTACTACTATCTGTAGAAGACTGAGAAAAGTTGAAAGATGATGGTGACGATAGATGGATTTGACTGTGGATTTTGTATGGGAACTGTTGAAACACGGCCTGTAACGCGGATTGATCACCTTAGGCAAGCGCTGAGTCAGCTGAGGGAGCACAGGTAAAGGCAATTCAGCTGTGTGACTGGAAGGGGTGGAACTTGGCTGTACCTCTCCTAGATCCCGTTTAAGGGCTGACTGCCGCTAAGGAAGGATCTCTTTCTGGAGATTGCTCCCTTTGGAGTTTTTCTTTGAGCCTAGGACACATGCGAGCATGTTCATTTGTTTTCAATTAACCCTTTCTACTGTGATTATATTTCTAGTTGTACATCTGTAGATATCAGCCTAATCACACCACTCTGTATGTTTGTTGATTGCACAATTTATAGTGCTAAAGATAGCATTTGACAAGTTAGATCCTAAGTAGTTTATTTTCATTACACTGAAGTTTGAATCTGATGTATAAAGACCGGTTGGTTTTGTTGTTTTTTTTCTTTTTAGTTTTTGTTTGTTTGTTTGTTTGTTTAATTTTTTAGCAGTTTCTGAAAACATTTTGTTGAATGCTGGGAGTTGTTGGTACTTTTCCAATTTGGAAATTTGGAATTGCTTAGCTCACGAGTTCATGAAATAACTGCTACAACCGAAAAGTACTGCAGACTTATAAATACATTACTTTTTCCTTTCTAATTGAAGTCCAGATGTTGAAAAGAAAATACATGAACAGAAATGATTTTTTTTCTTTTTAATGTATAATGTGGTTTTTTTCTGCTTGCAGAATTATATACAGCTTAGAATTTCTATTTTGCAGTTGTGTTATGTGATACATTGTAAAACTTAATGCTACGTTTGAGATTACCGAGTCAGTATCATAAACTATAATATATTTAGCTTCCTGATCTCAACTATTTTCCCATAAGAATCAAATCACTATGGTAAGGGAAGGATTTGCATATTGTCTATTGAGTGTCCTCTTGCTGAGGATCAATCTAAGCAGAGGAGCTTAGTCTTTCAGGAAGTTCTAGTCACAGAGCCAGTGATGGGACAATGTCAGTGCCTCTTGCTGTTGTTTTTATACTGTATGTATGTTACTGTCAATGTTATATGCCGTATCCTTGCCTTGTGATCTTGTATGTGTATGTATATGTGAATGCCAGATGTACTGTGAACAAACGTGTAGCACATTCCCTTCCATGATATTTTCCAAAACCATCAGTGCCTGAATTATGATATGACCATCTGTGTATACCCCCACCACTTCCAGTGCCATTTCTGTATATGTACGTATGGCAGAGGAGCACTCTGAAAACATAAAACAGGGAGCAGGCACTGGCTTACATGCTGAGCTGGGCTGCTCCTGACTCAAGGTGTATACGCATCTATCTACATCCTCGAAAAACCATTAAGTGCACAAACATTTGGGATAACATGTTCTGACTGTCACAACAGTTTAAGCAGATGTATTACTTTCCACTTGTAGAACAAATGGACTTTTCTGGTAAAAGATACAGTTACTTGATTTCAAAATCAATTCTATTTTGTGCTGAACAGGTGAATATCAGTCTACTCATTCATGAACTTCAGCATGGGAATGAGGTTGTTTGTTCATCAGAGATATCAAACTGTGGTGAACAGGTTGCTGCAGTTTTAGTGATGAACTTAATTGGCATCCAGTGGCTATGAAATAACAGAGGGTACTGCAGGTCAAACTTCAGATCTGTTGGCAGAGCTCTGTGGGGAAGCTTCCACAGTACCTACTGCACTATTGTTTCTCTGTCCAGTAAAATCAGCATCTCTCTTTCTGATGATCTCTAGGCTTTTATTTTAACAAGAAAATACACCACCTCATAAGGAGTTCTGTGTGCTAGAATGGTGTAATATATCATTTGCATAAGAAAAGGTGAATAGGCTCAAAATACCTCCTTGAAATTCAAGGAGTAGAGTTTTCCTTTTTAATGATAAATTCTCATGTCGCACTGTATTTCATTGTGTGTCTTCCACAAAATCATTTGATTAGAAAACTGAGGATAATTGACATGACAAAAACAAGGACACAAGAAGCGAGGCATTATCTGTTATTTCCACAAATATTACAGCTAATTGTGTCAATTAAATTAACTAATTAATCTACAGTAAATCACTTGAACACATACCAGCAAAAAATTCAAAGCATGTGTCTCTACAGAGAAATGAGTATTGTTCCTGAAGGGTCAGAGTTTAGGAATTGCTATCAGACATAGCACAAGCAGGATAACTGTGATTCGAATTTTGTTAATAATCAAACGCAGCTTAGTAGTCTGCAGGTCATCCCACTGCCTGGACAGTGATCTGGTAATAGACATAATATGTGACATGCTGAAAACTGATCTGGACGTATTCTGACTGTTCTAGGAAACAGCCTAAAGCCATGGTTGTATCACCACAGGGTTGAGCCCCCGTTAAAAAGCCACTGGGAAAGACAGGGTATGTGTGTTGGCCTGCGCTCCGCTAGTTTCAAGCACGGCATGCCAACCTGCAGCATGCTGCATAGGCAAGCCAGTAGAGGCAAAACCTGCACCAGTCAGTTTAATGACCCTAGGACCACTCTCTCTAGCACTGAGACCTGCTGGCAGAGAACGGCCCATGCCCATTCCTTTAATCTCTTGCAGTCCCATGCAGGATGTCCCTTGTCAGAATGCCTGCTGGAAATGCCCTTGCTAACTCTCAGACTGTGCCCAGGAGGTATAGAGGTGAGTGCCAGTTCACTCAGCCCAAGACCATCTTGAGCTGTTCTCTCATTTGGATGGCTCAGAAGGTCAAGACAGCTCCTGGCATTCTCTAGAACTCTTAATTTCCTAGTGTACAAGCAGTCATGATGCATCTTTTATCCTGTGCATGAAACTCTTACAGGTCATCACTGTTTTTATCTAGAAAGCATAAATTGACTGCAGACACTGGGGTCATAGGTGACAAACCTAAGTACAAAGCTTTTCTCCAAATTAAATATTTCCTCCATGGTTATGATATTTACCTGGAGCTATAAACTGAAGCATTTATCTAATGCTGGACTCATACTTTTCCTATACATACACACATGCCTCAAATTGACAGACCACCAGTCAAATTCATTGTCAAGAGCTCACCTTAATCTGGGGCACTATCTCCAGTAAGATGAGGTGTAATGTGTGAAATATAAGATGGGCCCTAGGAAACCAAGACCATTAAAAAGTTGTATTCTGTGGTTTGATTCTTTCTGGAAACAGACCACTTAAACAAATAAAACAAACAAGAAGTGTCCAAACAGCTGTTAGCTAGTGTAGTCTTTGGAGGGAGCTTCTGCAAGGTAAGGAACAAGAAGTTGTCATTTTTCATCTGGTACTGTTTGATGTCATTGTTCATTGGTATTTTATTTGTCACATTTCACAATTTTAATAAGAAATAAACTAAACTCTTATTTGTTTGTAGTGGGGTAAAACTACCTTAAAATCACATACGCTTACACACATGTTTTAAAGCTGACCATTTTAATGCTGTCTCTTCTGAAAGTGTCTGATCATTATATCCTCTTTTCCTGTTTCATCTTTTATATAAACTTGTCCGAATATAAACTAAAAAGCTTTCCATAGAAGAGTATTTAGATTGTATGAAATGGTATTTGAGAAGAGTAGAAGAATTTTGAAATATGGAAGAGGAATTTGTGCACCAAAAAAGTTTAATTTCTCAGTCACAAGCTGAACATTTTAAAATGAACTTTTCAAGTTGCAAAAATATCCCCAATATCTGTAATTACAAAATATGAAATAAAAACATTAAAGTTTGTGAAGGGCAGCACTGAAAACAAGTTTCAAATGGGAGAAACTTGTGCCTCCCATTCAATAAGAAGTTGCCTCTCCCCAGCATAATCTGCCACATAATCACTGTATATAGAAGTTCTGACCCTCTTTACAACTGAAATTCCTTCCTCTGTTGTTGTTTTTTTGTCCAAACTGAAGTATCTTTTGTTTTGTTTTGTTTTAGTCTCTGTGAAAATCATATTTCCCTTCGCTTCCATCAAAACGGGATGGTTCCAGTCTATGGAATTTCATAGCAGCTGTGTAAATTGTACAAGAGATTCCTGTCTTTCTTGAAAGCTCCAACTGCCTCCTCCTGTAAGTACAAGAGGCTGGTTCACAAAACTATCAATGTCTAAATTAAGAAGTGTATATCTAACCTCTCATTATCTAAATGTCACAAAATGATACGAAGTACACTTAGTGATAAGTTCTCCTTTCTAACTGAAAATATATTATTTAATGACAGTTGTTCAGGAACAAGGCGTTCAGTAAAATAATATTTGTAGATGTTCTTTCAAGGAGTGGGTGTGCCTTTCAGAAATAAAGAATGAAGATTTAGTATCTGTATTGCCAGGGAAACACCCTTAATCTCGTCATGGTCAGTCTTCTCAGAACAATGATGCTCAGTATACAGTAATATATGTAATATGTAATTATTTTTAAGTTTCAGTTTTTCATTTATTATTCTTTATTATTATTATTTTAGGATTTTATGCTTATTGCAACAGAAAAGCACAGTCATATCATTGTCCAGAGTAGAGAATGAGTCTTTACTGAAGCAATTGGTTTTAGAAACTTTTAACTTGATTTACTTAGCTGCATGCTGATCAGTCAAAAGTAGGGATGGCTATAAAACAGTGTTTGGAACCAGAGTCTGGAAATATTCTTCTTTCTGCTACATCCCCCTCTACTTAGTAATTCTTAGCCTGCATCCAAGGAACTGATCTTGAGGTCCAAGACCTGACTCAAGTAAAGTTTTGAGCAACCTTTGCAGCTAATTTTCTTTTGAGCAGGAAATTGGAGGAGATCTCCCCACGTTGCCTCCAGCCTGAATGATTCTATAATGCAAATCAAAATGATTGACACATTCGTATCTCAAAACAAACAAACAAACAGACAGGAAATGGTATTTGGTTTAAGAACTGCCAGCTGACTTTTTATTCTTAACATTTCAGGAGTTTTCCACTAATACGGTAGCATTAAATGGTGTTCACAAGAAATAGCTACCCTTTGGAGGAAAAAAAAACAAAAAAATCATGCCAATCTGCTATACAGAATTGGTAATGTCGCATACCAAAAGGTGTATTTTACACTGTGTTATCTTAATGGAACATACTTTACAGACAATACACAGATCCACACATAATGTTTTCCTTGAAAGTGTTGACTTTTTTTGAAGCTAGAATTAATCTGGTTTGGGTCGTCGGCTTAATAATAATAATTTTTGAAAATTGCTTTGCCAGACCTTGGGTTTTATGTTATCACAAGCACACCTCTTGTGCCAATAAACATAATTAGCATTTCAGGTTAGCTTTCCACTGAGGGATAGGAAGACACTTTCTTCTTTCATATAGTTTCCAAAATTATAACTGGTTTTCATTGTATTGAGCTATTTCAACAATGAACACGCTTTCCTTACATTATAAGAAACAGGTGCCATTCTTTCAAAGCATGGGTGATGCAAGCAAAACAGCCAGGATGTAACTGGGCTTTGGGACCACTCTACTTTTCCCCATCCTGCAGTGCTCTTTCCCCTCTCACAGCAGCAGCTCACAAATGTGCTGCCTTCTGGTTTCTCCACAGGGAGCTCTGGTGGGCAGAAGGCAATGTCTTGAGTTTCAGCAGTGCTGTTCTCAGTTTTCTCTGTAAAGGAAAAATTGGTGGGATGCATTCACCTTATGAGTTGTGACTGGATCATGCCGCCCTACTTCTATGAAAAATCCTCTTCTAGAAAAGAAGAAAAAAAAAAAAAAAGAAGAAGAAAAAAGGGCAAGTGGGCTAATTAAAGATTTCCCTTTCATTCTTAATTTTTTTCCTCCTGTTAACTCAGTATATTGTCAAATAATTCTGGTATTGCATGCAAAACAAGATTACTGAAAAAGGTAAGCCTTATTATCACAAACAAATGCACACGATTGTCTTTTAGAGGTAAAAAACCATGCTAACAAGCCTTGTATAGTTGTGAAGCTGGGCAGAAACTTCCTCAAACACAATCAAATTGCAACCAGATTAAAAGGAAAGAGCATCAAGATCAGCAAAGACAAGAAAGGAACCCAGGTTATGAAAGAAGTAACATCTTGATTTTTCTTCTGTGAGATTGACTTTTGCCTCTTTTTTTTTTTTTTTTTTTGTAGTTTTAACACTGAATGACTCAGCATATGATCTTTATCAGGAACATCATGAATCTGTTTGGACTTTCTATTTTATTTAAAGGTGGATCTTCTTATTGATTTTATTGACTGCTCTGCTTCACGATCAGTGCAGTTGTTCTAATGAAATTTAGCACTAGTATTATGGTCTTTTAAAATCTGCTTTATTTTCTAACCACTGGGCTTCATAATTCAGAAGTAATTAAACATTCATGTAAACATTCATGTAAAGACATTTCATAAATCATGCTCAAACATCATCATAAATATACATATAGGATTCTTTTCCTCTTGGAAGGAAACAAATGCTCTTACAATGATGGATTTAATGTATTCATAATTATCATCACAAATTTGCATATGATAAGCAATTTTTCTGAATGTAAGATGCTGCAAGAATTGCATTAATTTTTAAATGACCTTACTTGACCTTTTAAACAATATTTTTTTTAAAAAAAGCACCTAAGAAGCATTTACTAAAGCATTACTAGTTATTGTGAAGATCAGGAAAGGATATTGGCACACTATAAGCCACAGAAATGTGTCCATTTTCTGAGAAGTAAAGGCTTTGTTTGTTGGGAACATCTGTTAATAACAGAACAAGAGATGATGTTGTCTTGTTGTTAAAGATGAAAGTTCCAAGTCCATTCAGTTTCAAGTTTCACTATTTCAGGTATAACATTTCTTCTTTATAAGGGGAAGAAATCCTTCTGGCAAGGAATGAACACTACAGAATATGCTTCCAGAGGTATAGGAAAAGTTTGGAATTCTATAGTAAATAAAAATTACTCTAGACTAAAGATAATTGCCTTCCCAGATGGCAAGTGGTACTGGATTTGCACTGGGAAAAGCAGGTACAAGAGGCAGTCTTCTAAAATAATAGCAAACTATCACTGTATCACAAAAGATGGCTAAAGTTGCTGATCACGTGTGGATGTTTTCTTAATGGCACTGAATGTGCCATAACATAGTTCATGATTTCCTTTACTGACATTCAGATCTAGCCCTTTCTTTTACAGTGGATTTTGCACAAACGTTAGAGACCCCTGACAGCTTCCTCCTGACTGCAAGGTGTAATTAAGTTAGGCTCCCATGTGCACATATCGTATGATTCTGACCTCACAGATCTGTGTGTGAGACAGTATCTGCTCGGGAAGGTAAATGCAAGGTGAGTGGCAGAACAAGACATTTGAGGTAAGTTCATAGATGTACGTGCTGGAGTACACATGGTAGGTTTCACACAACAGAAAAAACAACAATGGTAGTTCTTTATTGCCCAAATATGGGACAGAAATCAGAAAGAGAGTGGGAGGTAAAAATAAGATGATCACCATCAGGTGGAATTAATGTTAAGAGGTTTCAGGTTCACTTCCTTCATTATTAGTAACTAGGTATTTCAAGTAGAAAGAAGAATTATAATATCATCACCATTGCCCATTCATGCCTGAGGAAAGGCTTTATTGTTAAGACCTTTTCAATTCTGTTTTCCACATTGTAAAGTTGGATAGAATAGGCACTGTTCAGAGACTGGTGGCAGATGAACTAAAATTAAAAAATGAAAGAGAAAAGGTACAATGAATGAGTACAGAGAATGATGAAATCGCAATGAGGGAAGTAAAAAAAAAAAAAAAAAAAAAGAAAGAAAGAAAGAAAGAAAAGGATCTGTGGGAGAATGCATAAAGAAATACATGGGAATAAGCCTACTGTTTTTGGCTGGGGCTCAGTGGGATTTGGCCCTCTTCCATCCTGCTTACTAATTGCTTCTGGAACAGAATTTGCAAAGTTACTCGGTATGTGAGAATTTAACCCTAAAAAAAAAAAAAAAAATAGTCTTCCTTCAGAGGGAAGCTTGTAGGAATCTAATTTAGACATTTAGACCATGATCTAATTTATGTTTGGACTGCACTGATATAATAGCATATCACACACCTATAATAATAATACTGAATGTAATGGGGGTCATTATTCCAGGCTGCATAGCAGATAAGAGGTGACATGCTTGTTTTCAAGGCCTATTGCATTCTTCTAAGGTAACTTCTGCCTACAGCACTCTTAGCCAATAGTGAAAAGCTGCATGTTGGAAAGCAAATACATTGCTTGTCATTTTTGGTAGAAGACACAGCTGTAGCTCCCCACTTATTAGACAGAAAATGTATCCTCTACTGTACTGCTTTGGGCTCTTTGTCGGCGTACACTGTGTGCATTTTTTGATACAACACAGGATGATCTAACAAGACACAATGTGACCCATGTAAAAAAAGCACTAAGAAGAGATTTGCTTTTTTAATGAATAAAAACAGGCACTTCCTTTGACAACATCATTTCCAGCTGCCTTTTTATATTAAAGATAGCTATGCTTATTAGTAAGTACTTGACACTACACCCATATTGAATTTCTGCTTGTTTGTTCATTCAGAAACTTCACTAACATGATATTTTGGAGATATTTGCAAGATTCATACGCAATCGCATATAGCTTACATTCTGCCTATAGGGACCTACTGAAAGATATGGAAGTATTCACAAGTGCAGCTATATCTTGTCCAGTCTGTTCTTTGTAACAGCAGCATATTGTGGACATATGCAGTCATTAAGATCAGAAATCCCTTCGTGTATAGTAGAAAAAAGAGTGTTGATGTAGTTCTTTTCATGCAAAGAAAAAGAGTGTCCTGACCTAGTCAATGCATTTCTCAGGCACAAACTTTTGTAGTTACAGAACCAGCACTATCAAATGTGGAACTGAATTGTGGGGTAATGGAGCTGGTTAGGGGATTGGAAAGCAAGTCTTATGAGGAGTGGCTGGGGGAGCTGGGATTGTTTATTGTGGATTAAGAGGAGGCTCAGGAGAGATCTTATTGGTAACTACAACTGCCTGAAGGGAGGTCATGGTGAGGTGGCGGTTGGCCTCTTCTCCCAGGTAACTAGCAATAGAATGAGAGGTAAAGACCTCAAAATTTGCACTAGGGTGGTTAAGATTGGATATTAGGAAAAGATTCTTCTCCAAAAGAGTGGTCAGGCACTGGAATAGACTGCCCACAGAGGTGGTTGAGTTACTGTCCCTGGAGGTGTTCAAGAATCATGCAGATTTAATGCTTAGGAACATGGTTTAGTGGGTAATATTGGCAGTAGGTGGGTGGTTGGACTAGATGATTTCAGAGGTCTTTTACAACCTTGATTCTATGAAAATATTCTGCAGTGGCTCAGAGACAAATGGGTGTTCTTGACAAAGCCTCATATAAAGAAAGCTACTTTTAGTTTTGCTTAGTCATGTACAAAACTCTCAGTGCCTGTAAAAATTGACAGAAACAGGGGCCAAAGCCTCCATGAACTATCAGTGTGTCACAAAATCACTGCTGTCAGAGAAGGCCAACAACTTCAGGAGTATCTAGTATATAAAACAAGTGACAACATGATACAAAGTAAATAAATAAATAAAAAGCTTATTATGATAAACTTCTGTTTAGTTTGTTTAGTTCATTAGTTGATTAATGTAATGTTCCCATTCCCATTTGCTACTGTTGCACTCAGCTGAAGGTACACAAAGTACATTCTGAACTTTGGAGTAAGCATTCTGCCCAAATAACAGTTGTCTTCTCAACATATATGCTGTATTTCACAGACAATGTTCAGGGTCACTTAAATCCAGGACATTTTTATTGCACTGAAAACAAAAATGATAATTCATTTTTTATTATTATTTTTATTATTATATCATATTTTATTATATTATATTTATTATATTATATTATATTATATTTATTATTATATTATATTTTATTATTATATTTTATTATTATCCAGGAGAAGCTGTTAAGTGTTCTGCTTTTGACCTTACATCTTTCAAATCAGGCAAACTTCTGAATTTTAACACAGTCTTGAGTGTCTGATGTTTGCCACAGTATGTGGAAAATGTCAAAGACCGTTCTTGATTTTAGAAACAGGTAAAGCAGTAAGTGACTAATGTTTTCTCTTAATGGATGAGAAATTAATGTCCATAAAAGTAAGCTAATAAGTCAGCACAAGCCCTGTCCAAACAGTTTCTGGACACCTTACTCGTACACAGATTTGAAGAAAACCTATACAACCCAGCCAGGCAGTGAGATATGAGCAACATTTTGGTATGAACTTGTCCTTTTTCCTGTAAGTGCCGTCATTAGCTCTGGTGCCATGCTATAAGACTTCTTCCAGAGCTCTTCAAATAATGCAGTTATAACCTGGTATTTACAGTACATTAAGATTGATATATTCACTCATATAATCAGTTGTGTTATTTGTCAAAATACAAAGTGCTAATAGTCATATCAACAATTAATGAGATGAAAATGCTGTGTGAAGAGAGGATAAAAAGTAGGATTTGTCTTGTGTCATGAGGTTTGGATGAATATCTCCTTGAAGTACAGCAGTATTAGTCAGTGAGGCATGGTGGAATATTGTCTCAGATACAGGGAAAGTTTCTTGTATTCTGGGAAAAACAAACATTGTTTTGGGTGTAACATAGACAGCTTTCATACACTCTGTTCTTGATGAGAAAGTCATGCGTTAACTGTGTGCTAAAGCTCCAAACTAACAAGATATGAAAAGATTGTAATTAATGGGCTGGGGGAAAAAGAAAAGGAGGTGGGGGGGATAGGAGGGGGGGGATGGGGGTTGGGGAAGGAAAATGAAAAAGGATGAAAGACTAATAGCTAGAAATAAAGAAATAGGATTAAGTATTGCTGATATCTGTATGTAGCCTTCTACAGCCATTCAGGGAAGTGGAAAAACTACATGTAGATTTTGGGGTGACATTCATACTTTCTGAATTTGGCCAGTACAACAGAACTGGAGTAAATGGTAGAGAATGCAAAGGTAAAGGAAATATTAATGCAGATAAAATATCAGAACTCTCCAATGTTTCATGTAGCTGATGCTTTTCAATCCACAGCACTTGCTCAGTATCAGACCATTTCTTATCCATTCAACTTCTAGTTGGAAAACAGTATGAGGCAGTCAAATTTTCTGTCCCAGTTGCAAATCACATTACTATGTTCACATAGTTCAGAGTTTGGATGCCAATTTGGAAGCCCCTTGTATTTCATCTTTCATCCCATTAACATCTATCTTGTATTGGAGTTTTTAAAACCTTTTGGAACAATTGTGTTTACACGACACCTTCCACTATAGTTTATACTTCCCAGTTCTAGGTGCTTCCTCAATAGGGAAGAAAATTTTTAGACATTTCTCAGTTTAGCTTCATTCTTACTGAAGGACGAGTATATAAACCTGTGTTTGGAGCCATACTAATGTTATCAAATAGAGTATCTATTATTTGGCTACCCAGGAACAGTAAATTCATGTTTGCTGAAAATGTAATGTCTGGATCTATTTTCTGTAAGAGATCCATCCATTCAAAATACATAGCCACATGTTAGAAGATGAACATGCTCAAATTAAACAGCTACTTCAGACATGACAAAATCAGAACATGTGAGAAACAACAGAAATATTTCAATAACAGCATAATAGTTATTTGACTAACTTTTGTTAAACTGCTTTTCATCTGAAAATTGTGGTTCCATTAGTTTTTATTGATTACACTAGCATCTTCTAGACCCTAAATGGCAACCTATAGCTGGAGACTGGGAGTGGATCTTCTATGAAAAATTGATATTTTGGCATAACAGCAGAGACAAGAAAAAAAAAAAAGAAGGAAAAAAAAAAAAAAGAAAGAAACTATGGTGTTGGACCTGATTTATTTGGGGGAAAAGAATGGAGAAGAGTAAAAAGAGGTAAGAACAAGAGAGCCCTCCTTCTCATTACTATGGATTTGTATGGTAGCATTCTGCATCTCAGAGTCAGAAAAGTACATAATTTTAAAATTATTTATACATGCATGCAACATCATTTATAGTTAAAAATCTTTAAAATTATGCTGCTTTCTAGAGAACAGTCATGTGGGATTAGACCAGCAAAGACAGACTGAAATGTAAGACAACATAAATGTAACAGTACTGAGGATTAAAAAAAAGGAACAAACAAAAAACCCCCGCATGTAAATGTGAGAAACTATCACGATTTTTAGCCATTTGTATGTTTGTACACATTCTTCTACAGAAGAAGCAGCGTAGTGCTTAGGCTTGTTTACTTTATCAATTATAACTATTTGTACAGCAGCAATCACAGTATCTAGGTGCCAGTTTTGACAAAGTTTCACTGGGAAAGAAACAGTTATTATAGGTTTCATAGTGAAATAACTGGTTATCTGTCAGCAGCTGCTGTAGAGAACTGCAAATACATCAGTGGCTGTACAAAATGAGTTTTACAGAGATTTGGATACACATCACTGAGTGCTGGAGAGATACAGAAGACTGTGCTGTGTTCCTATTGTGCAGAAGACCAATTTTCCTGGAAAATATATTTTGAGATATATTCAAAGAGCAAAATTCTGTACAAAAACAACAGATCCCTGAAAATTAAAATCTCATCATACTTCTGTGCCTTTCACAACACATGAAAATTAAATACAATTCATTCAATTATATTTGAAGGTGTTATGGATATTATAATTGATTTTCTAACTCTGGGACAAACTCAAACTGAGATGACACCATTGGCTTGGCAGAGACAACTAGTGATAGTGATGGTCTAATGCAGTGAATAATGTCTTAATGGATTTATATAGGACAATATTTGCATTATACTGTAGCTACCACTAGCTCTAACTGTAAGTTTGGGTAGTCACCTCATACTTGTTTGTATGAAAATGGATTATTAAATCAATTACCAGGTTGCATAGACAACAATGCTTAAAAATACAAGTTCTAGGGGGTGTATATTTGCAGTAGAATTTCTTTATTTTAACTCATGCCTGCTAATTTGTACTTCTAGTATTTCACTGATCAAAGATGCTTTAGGAAGGCAAGATCCACATCTCTCTGTGTTATGCTTAGGGAATAACTTCCATTGAAATTACAAGTTATGCAACTATGCATGTCTCTGACATTCAGGGCTCTTTGTACTGGTGAATCCCTTGAGGAAATAATTTGTTATTCCACATACTTCTTTGAAATATGCTGTTTAATTCTTCTAATAAAAAGTACTCATGTTCTGACTTGAGGTATATACCATGAAAAAGGAAAATATTATATTTCTGTCTGAGTCATCAGGTCCTGACATACCTGCATAGGTAGAATAGCATTACCTCTGTGTCCACTCTTCACAAGAGTATTTTAAGCAGATATGTTCTCTAATTCAGAAACTGTTCTTTAGCCACAATGCATGTCTCTGTTTACAGAAAGGAAGAAAGTGGAAAAAAGTGTGAATAACGTAGGTGAGAAGTACACTTTATTTTTTTTTCCTCTTCTATGCACTTCAAAGTAGTTTCATTTTAAGTTTTGGGCACAAGTTGGGGTCATTTCTTTTTTTTATCAAAACAGTTTTCCCATCTTAATTAAAATCAGTGGACTATGCAATTCTGTTAGACTGGAGGAAAGAAGAGTTTGTTAATTTACATTTAAATAAAACTGATTTTCTGAACTTCTCATATACTTGTGTTTTTAATATCTTGAGCTTCATATTGTGTTTCCATTGGGATTATGGGGAGTCTTTGCTCACAATGCTGTTATCATTTGGTAAGGGTTTTTGTAGCCATGTATTCTAAGAGCAGAGACAAAACAAAGGTTTAAGAGAGTTAATCATTTTGTTACGTCTATTGATATAACTTGAAGAAAAGACAATTTGAAGAACTCAAAACACTGACCATTTTTTTCCAACTGTTCCATTTGGTCCAATAGAAGGTAATGTTCATTGTGACTGCTATTGCACTGATTCTATTTTGGTGTCCTATAGAATCACAAGGTTGGAAATGATCTGCAAGATCATCTAGTGCAACCGTCCTCCCATTACTGTTGCTACCACAAGCTACTAAACCATATCTCGTAGCTCCTTATCCAGACACCTCTTGAACACCACCAGGGACAGCAACTCCACCACCTCCCTGGGCAGGCCATTCCAGTGCCTGACCACTCTCTGAGAGAAAAAGTTTTTCCTTATGTCTAATCTAAACCTCCTCTGGTACAACCTGTGGCCATTTCCTCGGGTCCTGTTTGTTGCCTGAGAGAAGAGGCCAAAACCCTCCTCATCACAATCTCCCTTCAGGAAGTTGTAGAGTGCAATGAAGTCTCCCCTGAGCCTCCTCTCATTTCTTGATTAATGATTATCACCAAACAGATTTCAATGTTTTCAGTAGCTTAAGTGTTTGAAAACCTTTATTGTTCAAATAAAGCACTAAAGAACTCCAATTAACACCTGAATTATGGATAATTAATGAGAATTCTCCACAGTACAAAGAGATGTAAAGTATTTATAATACTACTATAGTATGAGGTATGTAGAGATGCATCAAAAAAGACTCTGAATTTGCTCATTTTACTTTCCTAAATCGAATAGTGCACAAAGAAGCTTTCTAGTTAATAACTATTTTAACATGGAAGCCTGAAGAGATTTCCTTAGTTTGCAATTAATAATATATATTTATGCATTCAGCCCCTTATTACGATTGAAAATACAACGCTTACCTGAATGCAATGTAACATTTTTGAGAGTGCTTTCAGCTTAGATTTGTTCCTGTCATTGAAAATAAGATTAAAAAAAAAAAAAAAGAAATTGTTTTATATCTGGTGAAAACAGAAGGATTTTGGAACTTTTTTATTGAATTGTAATAGAAAGTAAAAAAGAAAAGGAATTGTGACAGAATAGAAATAATTATGAAATATTTAGTTCAGTGATGGTCAATTTCAATGATTATACTTCAATTTTTCAGCTAAATATTATTTGAAAATTAGAAAAAATAAGAACTCGTACTTAAAATCTACCAAAGGGAACATTCAAAACAAGTGCTATTTCACTTAGATTAATTCAAACTGATTGTTCTACTGAGTAAGCAAGTGCACACTTTTTTCTGACTTGGAATATTTATCCAACAAATGAGATGTAGGTGTCTGGTTTTCACAGAAATTCAAATCAATTGCACACTTCAACATTTTTTATTTTTATTTTTTTATTGCAAGAGCATATCAGACTTACTGTAGATCTATTGTCTGCCTTTACAGTGCATGCACAATAGATCCAGTTTCTCCAGAATATCAAAATTTTTGCTCTTTCAGTGAAAAAGTTCTCGTTTTGTCAAATTGCTATTTCTACTAGGTGACAACTAGGTGACAACATTTGCTAATACTAGTAGAAGCATTTTTGCTTTTCCATTCAGATCTTCCTTTGAAGCCTAGGGAAGCTGATTTCTTGATTCTCTTGTATTTTGTCATTTTTTTTTCCAGTATGATTCTGAAATCAGGAAAAAAATGAGAGAGAGAATGCGTGCTTCGTTTAATGCTATCAGCATTGATTATACACAAACTTCCTTTGCCTAAGAAAGTGGAAAATTCATACTTGATACCAAGAGAAAGGGCAGTTACCTATGATCATTATGTTCTGTATAAAGCTAACAGAAAAACCTTGCTTTTCCTAATGCTATTTTGCAGAAATTTAAATATTCTTTAGGTTCAGGGATTTTTCTTCCACATTATAAGGAGTCACTTGAAGATACACATAAATACTTAAGACTTAGATGCCTTACATTAAGTTGACAACTCCCACTGTCTTTGTTGCAATTTTGCATCTAAAGATTTTTGTATCATGTCTGAGAAAGTATAAATCTAAACAAATCTTTAAAAAGAAAAAAAAAAGAAGAAAAAGAAAAAAAAGGAAAGAAGAGAAAAGAAATACCTAAACACTTATTATGTGTCAGAGTAAAAAGAATGGAAGATTTTAAATGTTTGCGTCCAGAAATCTAACCCTTAGGATCTTTTTTGAAGCTGCTAAACCATTAGAGATGCAGCCATCCATACTGGAGAAAAACTCATTGGTAGTTTTTGAGACAGTGAGAGCTATGTCCTTATGAAACATTAATTTTTCTTTTTTTCTCCAGAATATTCTGCTGCTAATTCAAAGTTCCTCAACTTGAAACTGATCAGAACATAGTGTCATGCCCATTTACCAATTGGTTTGATTTTGCTGTGCAACAGAACTTGAAAATAAAAGAAGGTATGAGGTGCTGTTACTACGTTAAGCTTGGAAATTTCAGAGAAATGCAATGTACTTAAAGTTTCCAGCTCCACGTAATCATTACCTATTAATGTTGGGTGAAAATTCTTGACAAATGTATTGTCATGAACAGTTTGTTTCGATTAGTGGAGTATTTGGCAGTTACGTCTAATCTCCCATTCTATAATTTCACCATTAATAGGAAGGCAGTGTTTATCTATTAATAATGTTTTACTACCTTAAAATTTATTCACATTTGTGTGTTGCTATGATATAGGTATCTATTGCTATGAAATAGGTATCTAACATTCTGCTGAACATCCCTATGAGTGCTCACATACAATACAAATCATTTTTCCATTTTTAAGTTGGACTTTTATGGATACTGTGAACATTTTTTAGCTTTTTTTTCATTAAATGCTGACTATACAATAATTAAAATATTTTTATTTTCTCACTGCTTTAGGAAATACAACTTTCTGGTGTTGTTAAATTCTGTACTTCAAAAATGCTCCAGGGCTTGGCAGGACAGCAAACGTGAGAACAGAGAAAAGCAAGGCAAGGCAAGGTGGGGCAAAGCTGGAGGTGAAAAGATACAAGGAGAGAAGAGAAAAGGCAAGAAGAGGCAAGAAGAAGAGGGGGGAAAGGAGTAGAACTGGGGAGAAGCGAGAAGGAGAAAGGAGGGGAAGGGAGGAGAAGCACCTGAAACTTATTTATAATCCTAAAACAGAAAATAAATGAATATAGTTGAAAACAGGTAAATCATCTTCTCAGCTATACATAAAATTATTGCCAGTACTATATTGATGTTTTATGTCAAGTACATTTCATTTTCCTCTGTCAAATCTAATCAATCATTTGTCAGTATGATGCATTTCAGAAATGGTAACTGAATAGACGTAAATCCATTATCTCTGAGAATACAAGATATTAGAAGATACACATACTTAACTTCTTCAACAAAACCATTGAAACAGTGTCCAATAACTGTAAGGACAGTATCACATATAAAAACTGTACAAAGAAAGAAATAAAAATTCTTGAATTTGTAACAGAAAATATAGTAATAATTTAAAAAATTCCCTGTGACATCTGTGTAACCATTTCAGTCTCCTCTGGAAGATCTGAGTCCTGATCTTGAAGAAGCAAAAATACATCCTTAGAAGTAAGTCCCAGTGGTTAAAGGCCAGTAGGACTGATTCAGCCGAATGAAAGCTTTTTTTTCAGAACATACAAATAAATATGGATGCCTTAAAAAAAACCACCAGTGGTGTATTTTGATATTAGTCAATATACATTAGGTTTACTAAAGAATGAAGACATCTAAATTCAAGTATAACCCAAGACAAGAAAGTTTCTATGCTCCCTTTACAGTAAGATTTACATACCTTGAAATGGGAATGGGGACGTAAGGCTGCTGAGCAAAAGGCATGCTATTGCTCTCCTAGGAGAAAAAGCTATAAGGAAAAAAAAAAGCCAAGACTTACAGTTCTTCACTTCCTGGAGCACCTGATTCTATCTCAGCCTTTGTGATAAAACCTGCCAGAAATGTAGGAGAACTTGAGTCTAGCCACTCCAGGAAGAAAATTCACATCATAATTGAATTCACTACAGAAATTAGAAAGAAAAAGAAGGGATAGATGGATTAGAAGTGATTCTCATTGATTCCTGTTGTTGATGGGCAATGAGAACAATTGTTTTGGGAGGGGGGAGATGGGAAATTTTCTATAGTATGTGCAGGCACAGAGACATCAAATTTACATTAAACTTACTTTGACAAGCTGTTTTTTTCATTAAAGAGATATGATTGTTATTGAGTGATTATAATTACATTATATGATGCAACTGTTACTGCTTTAGTTTTTGGATACGTTTGATTTGTAACGATGAGGGAACATGACTGAAATATGAGCTAAAAACTAAACAATGAAACATTTTCGTTCTCACTGGTAGGTCCTCTGTCACTGTTTGTAAGAAGTGTGCTGGATCTTCTCAGAATTTCATTAAACGTACATTAAATTCCATGGTAGTAGAAGTACTCAGAAAAAGAGACTTTAAACATATACTGATTTAACTTTCCAGCAACAACAATTTGTAGTGACAATTCTGCTGAAAAGTTATGAAAAGTTAATCACTGCTCCATGGGTTTCTTTTACTCAAAAGAAAAATATGATGTTGTAAGAAAAATAGCTCTTAATATTAAAATATAAAACTTTATTAAAATGAGCAGATAAGAATCCAAGTATTCATGGGTACCTATTATGTTGAGGATAAAGAAACATTTTTAATACCTTTTTCAAACCACTCAGTTATTTTATTTGAATTCATAAACAAACAAACGAAACATGCCCAGGAAAATTATTCCCACAACAGGAAATACTGAATTACATTTTCTAGGTAACTAATTTCAAATGTATCCTTTATCTTCTCTTCTTGAAATTAAATTTGTAATAATTTACCACAAATATTGCAGTAATACTGTAAGATTTTATTCACAGTTTGATTTCAATCTTTCAGAATACATTTTAGGAACTGGAAGATTGGATAGTATGTTTTCTTGTTTTTTATTTTTATTTTTAAATTTGTGTTAATCTTAAATAATAAAATCATTCAAGATGCTCTGCAGTAGATAGAACTACAGTACTGTAATACCTGATGTTTTCATCAGCATGAAATTGCTTGCTTTGGATTTCACGCAGACTTTTCTAATGCTCATTAGATCTTTTTCTTCAGAAGTGTGTTTTTGTTCTCAGAAAATACTAAAGGGAGGTTAAGATAAATAAATGGATCAGAACAAATAGTCTGTGCAGTAAAATATACCAAGAGAAAGGAAGGGATTATAATTATTGTGGTTTTGAAAGTTACTAAATTGTTGGAACTGGCAAAGAAAATGATCATTTGCATAGGTATCTGCCATATGATTATGTATCACATGATTTATGTGCAGCCTTGATAGGCTATGGTGAAGAGCATGCTAGAAATATGATGGATGAATGAAAAGTTCTCAGTGAGGTGAGTGTGAATTGGAAAGTCAATATCAATTTGAAAATCAATCAGCAAGAATAAGATTGCTTAGTTTGTGTGCACAAAATACTGGGTTATGTGCTGTCTGTAAAGGCTAGGTGAAGATTTCTAAATATTACGGAAAATTTTCTCTAGCGATGTTAAAAAGTCTGCTACAGAATGTATGTGATTCAATTGTTTATAGTTAAGGAACTGATAATGTTTTCTATAGTAGAACCTTCTCTTCCATTTCCAGAAACCTGCCCTGACTATCTAGGGTTTAGAGGAGACGCGTTTCCCTTTCAGAAACATGAGTAGGGTAGAATGGCTGCAACTCCCTGACCTCTAGCAAAGAACCCTATGGTGGTAAACTAATTCTTTAGATAGCTGTCTTGGTGGAGGCACTTGGCTGCTCTCATCTCTTTTTCAATTTGAGAGGGTTAGCAAGAGAAAAAGCCCTATTGTTCCTATTCTGAAAAACATCAAACATAAGGCTATCTAAAAAACCTGCATCTATTTATACAAAAAACTACTTAAGGGCAGTCATTTTCTCTTACTGTTTTTGTAGTCTAGTACAATAGGATCTTGCTCTTGATTGGGAGCTTTTAAGATTACATTTATTAGAATGTCTCTAAAAATACATTGAAGATAATAAAGGTTAAATGCCAAGATCACCAAACTTAGGAAATACCAGAATTAATACTGATAACCTTTATTTTAGGTTATACATCCTCCTTTTGAATATGTCTTTTCAATAAATTATTCCTGACTGATTCCCAGCTTTGTTTGTTGTTCAGGAAGGCTTATGCTCGGTGAATGAGCAAAAGTTCAGTATTTCATTCCATTCTCTTGTTCAGGGTTTGGCACCATGCTTTGAATACTGGCACACCACCTAATTTATCATCTCAGTACAGAATTAATATTCACATGAGGTTTTCTATGACACTTACTGCTGTAGTATTTGAATGTGGCATGAATAATTTAATCATTGTCTTGGTATAAGATCCATATATATGTATTTCAAAAGATTATATTTGTTTTGGATGCCCAACTGAAGATGGCCTGATGCGTTTGAAAACTTCTTGCACCAGAATGTTGTGTATCCAGAGCACAACTCACATGCAATTCTGTAGCAAATGAAGAAGCCTAGTATTTTTGAGGTTTGTGGACACCAAAACCAACATTCATTTCAAAATCAAGTTCTATATGACTTATCTACCTTAGTATTTGAATGTTCACTTGGACATTGGGATAAATCTATTTCTCCTTGGTTCCCTGGTAGAGCTATTACAGAAAGAAAAAAAATCATTCTTTTTTTTTTCCCCCTAGAATTATTTGCTTTCAGTTCACACAATAAGTAGGGTGAGAGTTCCTAAAGCAAAAGTCCCACTAATTTTAGCAGATTTTGGTGAATACTGGTGGAACACTGCCTGCAGGAAAACAGAAAAGAAAGGAGGAAGGAAGAAAGAAAAAGTGCAAATATTGTACTTCTCAGAGGAGATTCGTAAAGTTTTGGATCCAAATAAAGCATGATAAAAATGGAAATGATACATTTATAAGATCCATTATGTTCATTGTCATAAGATATAAGTAAACATAATTGGAAGTGTGCAGAAAAAATTACTTTCACACACAGACAAATGAACAAGAATTCTGTCTCCTATTATAAAAACAGAAGGAATACATTTTTCACATTTTTAATATGGAATACATGCAACTTACTTACCACTCTACATCATCTAACAGTGTTTGCAAAATAAAATGGAATCTCTTTCACAGGCACTTTCCACTATTAAACACCTTTTTTTCTACAATGATCATTAAATGACTTAATATACAAAGTTGCTGTCATTCTCTTCATGACAAGGAGCAAAAATATAAGGACTGGTAACACCTATCAATTACCAAGTTAAAACATGCAAAGAGTAGCTAGGTCCTGTGGTTTTACTTAACTTTCTATTCAGAGAGTAAAATGCAACTCCAATCTGGATAGGAAGACAAAGTGATCTGCCAGCTTACTTAATGGCAGTGACTATAACACTAACATGATATTGACAGGGAGATACTGTTAAGGAGGGGGTGTGGGGGGTGAGGGGGTGGGATTCTCTCCTTGGTAGGCAGAAATTATCATTTGGCACTTACCATCTTTAAGTCATCTTCTTTATTTATTTATTTTCCTAAATCAAAATAATGCCAAAATGTAAAGACTGCTGAATGGAAATACCATCTCTAATTGTCAGGTAATTTATATCTGTCCTGCCAGACCCTAAGTTTTGGGATCTGATTTAAGTTATGTGACAAAATTCAGAATGAATGCATATAATTATTTCCCCAAATTTGTGCTGAGGAATTTTATCTAACTCAAGAATGATGCTCATTGTTTGATATCAGTATAATTCCTATGTCATATAAGTAGATATAGCTCTGAATACAGGCCTGCTAGCTTCCTTCCTCTAGGTCATACTTCCTCAAACCATGTATAAGTACTCTGTCTAGTCCAGTCCTTGAAAAGCATTTTAGCAGCTATAATAGGCAGAAGATGCATTCTTGCTTTAATTAATGTGTGCTCATAATTTCAGAGATGTTTAACTGGTCTATTTTTTTTTTTTTTTTTTCTGATCATAGTGAACAAGCCCTATGCAATTACAATTCAGTGACTGTAATTGAAGCTTTATCTACTGATCCATCAATTCCATACAGAAAATAATTTGAAAGTTACAGCTTGATTACTTTCTCCTAAAGAGCCATCAAGATTATATATTCTATCTTTACAAAACTATGTAAAAGAGATTTCTTTATTGTTTAAACAAGATATGAAACAGTTACTCAACAGCACATCTCAACACAAAAGCAATTTTCCATCTTGAGAATATGTACCTCAGATCAGCTTCTAAAATACACATTAAAGGCAAGGCCATGTTATTCTTCTCATTTTTGTTTCTCATTTGACACACTATTGGCAGAATAGTAAAATTAGTTTTGCAAAAGAATTGTAAGATAATAAATGATGAAAGAAGTAAGAATGAAAATATGAAGTTTTAAAAAGAATGAATTAAGGTCAAAAAGCAATAGTTCCTTAATTGTGAAGAACAATGTTGGTTAAAAACTTACTAATGACATGGATTATAAAAGAAGACGAAGAATGAAAGGAAAATATATGATATACATTAATTCATTTTATTTGTAATAACTTATGATAACCGTACATATTCACCATATATATGATTTGACTTTTTTTTCCTCTTATACATAAGAAATGTGAAGCAGAACAGCCAATAGAATAACTAAAAATGACTAAATCCTAAAAACTGATTGCTGTTGTTTAACTCAGCGGGTAGCTAAGCACCCTATAGTCATTTGCTGACTCACCTCTTCCCAATGGGATGGCAGAGAGAACAAAAATAAACAAACAGTAGAATTCATGGGTTGAGATAAAAATTATTTGCTAAGATAGAAAAAAGAATGAGGAAAAAATGGTAATCGTTATAACAACTATATATGTGTGTGTATGTGTTACACTTGATGCAAAAGCAATTGCTCATCACCCACCTACCAGTGCCCATGTAGTCCCTGATCAGAGTCAGCCTGTCTGATGAACTCTGCCCTTTTTCAAACCTTCATTCCATATGATGTCAAATAGCATGGAATATCCCTTTGGTCAGTTAGGTCCTGGTTCTGTCACCTCCCAGCTCCTTGTACATCTCAGGCCCCCTGCTGGTAGGACAGTACAAGTAAAAAAACTATCCTTGACTCCGTACCAAACTACTCAGTGACAATCAGAAACATTGGTGTGATATCAACCTTGTTTTTCTCCTAAAATAAATAAATATCAGACATCATACTAGACACTATGAAGAAAAATAACTCTGTCCCAGCCAAAATAAAGACACTGCTTCAAGATGCCTTGAGTCAGGCCTTTAAAGTGCCCGAGTAAGACAGAAAGAAAGCAGAGCGCCAGGCAAATAGAAATGATATTTGTAAAGAAGCAGAGTCCAATTTCTGAAAACTAAAACCATTTTTTTCAGCCTCCCAGAAAGCTAACTAATGTCAACCAATTTAAATCACAACCAGTAAGGAATAATCTTTGGACTTCTAGGTCTTCTATCCTGGTCAGACAATAAGCGATAAAATTGTAATTACATGATAAGGCTCAAAATTCATTCACATTTGAGTTGAGGTGATTTATTGTTTGGTGGAGTTTTGAGAATGGAACAATCATCTCTCCTATTTACATAATCAAGGCACCAAAATCTTCAGAGCAGGGCATATGATCAGCAGTGCGCTGTGCGATGCGTGTCAGCATCACTTCATTTTTACAGCTCAGGCTGTATTCAGTCTTAGAATGTACTAGCCTGTAGTGAAAAATCTGTCTTCTACTAAGTAAGAAAGATTAATTTACATTAGTAAATGGAATTATTAGCATGTGACATTAGATGTTCAAGCCCATCCTTCAGATGCAGCCCTACACCTTCCACCATGGCACAGGGGCAAGGCTCCTCTCTGTGAGAACCTTGGACTCATACACACTCAAGATACAGATGGGAAAGACAATTGGAACACCACCTTTGTCAAAAGCTAGTGAGAAATTGCATGAAGAACTAAATTCACAGGCAGAACAAACCTGTGGAGGTTTTCCATGGTGACTGTGTTGGTGCAACACGCCATAACTGCAGGAACCACATGGTGGGTGCAAACCTCTCATGAGGGATGCACTCCATACCTCAGAGTTGTAAAAATTGTCACTCCATTGCTTCTATAAAACATCAGTATTATTTATTTGTACTTGTCACTACAAAGAGATAGTTAAAAACTCATTTTCATGACAGCTATTTTTTTGGTGTGCATGTGTGAAATGAATCAATCAGACTAAAAACAAATGAAAGAGGTACAGCTCTGCCCGGATCCCAGCTGTGTGCTGTTACCTGATGGAGCAGCTCAGGCACTGCTGTGGCCCTGACTAGGGCATGATCAAAACTGCAGATTAAATCTGGGGATTAAAGTGCTACAATGAAATACCATCTGTCTGCTGACTCTTAAGCCAGGTGACACAAGAGTCTGTGAGAATTGGTGAGATGGGGCTGTCAGGCATCAGCTTCCCCCCCCCCCGTCCATAACATTTCCAAGTTTGGAAGAGATTTTTCCCTGCAAAGGGAAAGAGTGACTGTGAAGAATTCATTACCAAAACTTCTTTTTATTTATGTTAGTGAACATCTACTGCCTTGAAAGGAACACCTAACATTTTATGGCTGTCATAATAGACAAACAAACACCGAAGAGCATGACAAGAATCTGAGGGGGTGTCAGCCCACTCACTGTCCCCCCTACACAAAGGGGCACAACAAGCAGACCAAGAGGAATGAAATGAAGGACACTAAGAAAAGCTTACCATTCACGTAAATCAGCAGTTACACTTTGAAGACTAACCATGACAATGGATATTGGAAATCTCACTTCTAACTTGTTAACTGATGAAAAAGAAAAAAGATGCATTTGTGGGAAGGTGAAAGACAAATCCTTAAGGAGAGGTGAATTGAGAAAAGGAAAAGAGAGAGGCATGCTGTGTAATAGCACCTCTCTATCACCAAGGCTGTGCAATGGAAGCAGCAGGTGAGGCCCCCTGTACACAGGGGGAGCCAGCTCTTTGGCCACCATTTTACATGCTCAGCTCCATTTGCCCAGGCTGCTAAATGGTAGTCATTTATTTGGTTTTGTGTGCAATGAATGGGGAGTGCTCAAGGATGAGTATGGGGGCCTGATTCACCAACTGTAAATGGGGCTATAGCTGTTGGCCATCTATTCTGTCTATTCCTATTGTGAACCTGATCTTATTACACTTTCTGTGGGAACGTGGCTCTGATCTCCTCATCAGGTGCTCTCACTTCTCGGAAAAGTTTTGTGTTTTAACCCAGCAGATTGTGAAGCATCACAAAGCTTTTTTCTCCCTCTCCTCCCCTTCCCCAAGGAAGGAGAGAGAATGGGAAAAGAAGTACCAAGTAGAACTCATGGGTTGAGATAAAAACGGTTTGCTAAGATTGGGAAAAAGAAGAGGGAGATAAAAGAATAATAGTTATTTATATATATTTGCCATAACAATTGATGCATAAGCAATTGTTTATCACCCACTAACTAATGCACAGCATGTCCCTGATCAACAACAGTCTGACTGGCTAAGTCCCTTCCCTCTTTTAAACTCTCATGTGTCGTGTGCTATGGAATATCCCTTTGGCTGTTATAGGTCATATGTAGGAATTATGACACATAGTATTTGTAGCAATTTAAGACACTGACAAATAAACATAAATACACTAGAATAATTTAATGAATGAGAGAGCTAAGAGCAGCATTCATTGCAAGCTAGATATAACAAAATTACTAATAACATATTCATTAAAGAAAAAACCTTTAAATATCACTGTTTAGTATACCAATCAAGAAAGAAGTGAAATGATTGTGATAGAGTGCAAACTAACTCTGTAGCAATGGAGAAAGATGTCAGGAGCCATCTAATGTCAGTACTGAAAGAACATAGTGAAGAAAGAGTGAGATTGTGGTTCCAAACTCAGCAAAATGCCAAGAAGCAAGATACTGCTGAAAAACTGAGACTCCCCATTGTTTCCAGAGATTCCTCCAGAGTAATTTAAAACTGCTGTTTCACAGACGTTCAAGTTAAATTCACATCTTTGTGGCGGCAACAGAGCCTGGCTCCAGCTGAGCAAATCTGATGCCTGTATCTTGTCTCCCTGTGAGGCACTGACTTAATTTCTGAGAAAGAGGGTGAGAGCATATTTTACATTTTAGGATATAAAACTTATGTGTGTGGGGGGATTGAAAAAAAAATAAAATAAATCAGCACTATTTATTGTGAAACTTCAAGCATAATCTACCACAAATTGATATATTCAATTGAGATAATATTCAAGAGTCCTCAAAAACTGGCTGAAAAAATATCTGTTCCCCTGATGTTCACTTTTAATAAATCTCCAAACAAGGAAATTCCAACAGCTTGAAGAAATGTTGATCTTCCATATTCAGTAGCTGGAAAGCCTTGTATCAGTCGTATGCAATAACAGAAAGGCTGATATAAAATTTACTGATAAGGAGTTTAGTGATAACAACAATTAGTGTCAGCCAAGATGGTTTTACATAAATTAGATCTAGTCAAATAAACCTGTTTGATTAGGTAATAAATTCAGCTGAAAAGGTAAATGTACAGATGTCATACAGTCAGGCCATGATAGAGATATTACATCGTGGTCCTGAGCTCCAATTAGCGTTACATAATATCAATTAATCACATCAAAAAAATTAAGAACTAACCCAAAGATGAATCTCAAAAGGTTATTTATCAACTGGGCTTGAGCACCAAATCTGTCTTTCTAGTGGAGCTCCACAGAGATTAGTTTATTCAGCATTTAACTCTTGTAGCATTCTTAACAATGGTGCAGAAATAAACATTAAAAAAAATTACTGGTAAATCTGATGGATGACATACCTATTGGAACAATGATCTCTGAAAGCTGGAAACAAGGAAATTCTATTGATGTAATATTTTTAAGTAAAACAGACCCACATACAATCAGATTCAACAGAATCAAATCAGAAGTGAGATGTTTTGTACCAAGCAGTGCAGGAAACTTAGTTATAAGGCAGGATGATATAATGAAAATCAAGATTCCAAGGAGAATTTAAGAGCTTCAGTGGACAAGCAACTTGATGTTTCTTGTCAGTGAGGTGCCATGGAAAACAGACTAATAGGAAAAGCAGAAACAAGACAATGAAAGTTTCATTATTACTAGGTTTAGAGAAATGCAATACAGAAAAGCCATTCACAATTCTTATGCCTCCACTTTTTGAAAACAGTGATGCAAGATGTAGTCATTTGCTCAAAATTCATCGAAGTTCTACAAAACTTCTTTGAATTACAATATTTTAGGCTTTCTTAATGGAGGCTTAAATGTTTGTAAGACAAGACAGATATAAGTTGGTAAAAATGTAGTTACATTTTAATGGGAAGCAAGCATCAGATACCAACAGTTTCCATGATTTAGTAGGTTAAAACCTTTGACTTCATTAAAGTCAGTGCATAAAAGTTGAAATCAGATAAATTCAAGAGAGAAACAAGCCAAAATATTTTGCAGCTAGTATGGAAGTGGTAAATACAGATGCATTCTAAATGGGAATATTCTTACTACTGGCCATTTCTTGAGCCAGCTCTATCTAATTTTCTTCCCTCTCTTCTCATTTAATTCAAGCGCTGAAGTGTTCTGCCTGAATATTTGTTTATATTCATCTGTATTAAACTAATTTAAAAAAGGTATCTACAAAGCCAAAGAAAAACTAATTTTTAAAGTAAATTACTACAATTCAGGTGTAAACATTGGAGTTAATGACAATAAACTTTTAAATGAATGAGTAGTTTAAAACATATTACAAAACACCTACATACAAATTCTGTACAGAATAAAGCAAGGAGGTGAATACTTGATATCTGAGGATAGAAAGAGAATAAAAATGTACATATTTTTATTAATTTATGTTAAAAAGCAAAACTATTTCCATTAATTCAACTTTTTTAAAGGGCGCTGGAAGAACGTCCTTTCCCAGCTCCACTTCATACACACTTCCAGGTTCCCTCTCTAAAAAATGCAGTCCTATTTCTAAACTTAACTTCATCTGTAACATGAGATTTAAACCTAAACAAAATGAGCATGGGGATGGTCTCCAAACCAGCAGCTCCTCACACAAATATCTCTACATCTTACAGTTCCTTTTAGGAACTAGTTTTCCAGTCCCACCTTATCTATGGATCAGAATTGTCTCTTGTTTAATGCTCATCCCAAACTAATGCTCAATCAAGCTGCCCAAAAGCAAAGTCTGTACAGAATGATATAGTCACTTCTGAATACCCCTCAGAACAAGACATATGCTTATAGCTTATAATCTTGGTTACAGATTTGGGAGACTTTTTCCAACAAGGTAGATTTTCTGAGAAGAACTACAAACACCCTTGTTGGGGGGGAGGGAAAACACCCTTCAATTTATTATTGCATTACTTAAAGAATACAATCAAGTTTTTAGACATGCTGTGACAGTTTTTTTCCATTCTTAGAAGCAGCAGTTACGGAGTTACATCACCCTCACATCTCATTAGGATTTAATCCCAGAGGTACCAGATGAGAAGAAGTACAAAACTGCCTCTGAGCAGTTTTAATATGCTCTGTGAATGGTATTGGTCATAATCTAACAATAATAATAATAATAACAACAACTTACCCTGTTTCCTACAGCAGGGGCTTACTGAAAACCCCCAGAGGGAAGAGATTTCTAAATAGAGATGCTTCCTTCTCAGCTAACATCCCTTAAATGAGTTTAGGGATGGGTGGACCAGGGTCCACCCGTTCCAGCTGTGCAGGTGAATTGCTTGCACCTGTGCTCCCAGGGATGGCCACATCTCTTTGTTGGGTGCCCAATCATGGGCTCAGGCCATGACCTATCTGTTCCCATACACCAGATTAGAAATCCATACAGAAGTGTTGATTGTGACTTCGTTCAAAAAAATAATCAGAAGAAGCAAGTATTTAGAACAATGCTGTCACATTTGCTAGGATACCATTTGTTGTAATATCAGGCAGATGATCTGCATTCAGCTGTTTACTATTTAAAATCCAGAAATCTTTATCTTTAGGAAGACAATTTGTTCTTGAAAATTCATGTTGTGTTTCTTTGTTTAAAGACAACCGTTATGATAGTAAAGTCAGATCAGTGTTGGGTAGAGGTTAGAAAATTTTCTGATAACATATGTTCAAACTGAATCTTCTTACTGAAGTATTCCAGATTCACTCTTCAGCTTGCAAAGCCCCCACATATTCCATATGTAATTTCTGCTCAGAGTGAGTTTATTAATCTCAAAAATTGTGTGATGGGGGGAATCAGATGCTTGAGAAACTGAAACTGCAGATCCTTGTCTGACTGATGAGAAGATATTTGTGTTTATTTGAGTGCTGCTAGTTAGTCCACTGTGCCTTCTCTGGCAATTGAAGGAGGTGTAATTATGAAGAATTGGATGTCTGTTCTTAAAAATAGAATTATTTGCTTTACAGTTTTCCTGGAGAAGTAGAAACCAAGAGTGAGGGAAAATCAGAGCTTAAATTGGCTGCCAGTTGTAGTCTGCTTCAGGATGAACTGTATCACTCTTCATGCTCTGATACAAACAAAGATCAGAGGAACCATTCAACTGCCAGCTGAAATGTCCTACAGTATTTGATATGGAAATGACAGAAATGACTTAGTGTTTAAAGGAGTTTCAAGTCTCTATGGCATAGGAGTAGGACGCTTGCTAGAATGCCTTGAAGTCCTCCACTGGTGTTAGCTTACACTGAAGAAACTGAGCTGAGCCCTATGTCTCCATTAACTCCATTAGTTTAAGGCCTATCACTTACTGCATGTATGAGTACAAACCAAAACCCAAGTAAGTTTAGGAGTTTTAATTTGGAAAAAAATTCCAATTGAAATCACTCTTAACAAGAAATCTACAGGTGGTTTAGATTAAAAATGTAAAAGGTGAAACAATCTTGAAAAATAAATTTTCCTTCAGTAAGTCCATAAATATTTTATGCACGTAGTCAGAAGGTTGACTGATATACATGATATATCTTGTATAAATATATATGAATATATATATATAATTACTACGATCTATGAATTTGTTTCACATTCTTGATAAAGTAGTAGACAGATCATCCATCTTAAACAACATTGTTGAAGAGAATAGTTTGGAAAGCATTACTTGAAAACACTGCAGATGCTAAAAAATAAGCACAGTATAAAACACACTTATTGCAAATGTTTAAGGTTGAGAATTAACTATGGAAACATATGGGACATCCAGATACTACAGATATAATACTTGATACTTGTAGTAAGCCTATTGGCTTAATAATTCTAAACAAATTGATTAGATCTGTCACATGTAAATTAATAGAAGTGTACTTGAAAAACAAATAAGATTGTTTATAGATTTACATTTGAAAAACTTAGGCACATGTAGAAGAAGTGTTAAAATACAGTCCAGTTACTTTTGTGCATGCAAATATTTTGACATAAAAAATGAACACTTTTCTGAACACCTTACTTACAAGAACATTTTATTGAGTGTGTGGAAAATATTTTTTCTTTGACTTTGTTGTCATTCCAGAAAAGATCCAAGACTGAGTGCAGTGAAAAATAGATTTTGAATTGATATATATGGATAAGACAAATTTTAACAGTAAAAAGAAAAGCGTGATATTAGAAGAATCCACTCCAGATTCAAATTCTTTAGAAATAAATGCAAACTTTGCTTTAATTGATGTTTTGATTCAAGGTCACAATGAACCAAAAAGAAATATATCTCCTAACATTAAAAAGCAGAAGAGGCAGAAGCTCTGAGATTTATGCCCAGAGAAAAGGGGCAGCCAGTGTAGTTCTTGAGAAAAATGTTGTTATCATAACTACTAAGCACAGTATGTACACAAAAGCAAGATGATTTGGGATGACACATTTGTGGAAGTAGCATTTATGAGACATCATTACTCATGTCAGCTGTATTATTATTAAAATCTTAGCTTGAATGATTTTGTGAAACTTTATTGAATAAAGTTTATATTCTGGCAGCTTTGGAAAAGAACAAGAACACCTAATGTCTATTTTCTAGTAATTTAAGAATACCAGCAGAAGAAACAGATGGTAAAATAGCTCTATATCTTTTGGAAAATCTTCTATTAACATTAAAAATACACCTGCTGGAATGTGTGATCTTACTTTAAGTGTAGAGAAGCATTAACAGGAACATACAGCAGTGTGGTTATATCTCTTAATTGGTATACCCTAGTGGAAACAAACATGCTAATTAAGCGTTCATCCTGATTATAAAGGTCTGATAGGAATACACTGTGCTGGGAGACATTAGTTTATATTATAGCAATTGCTTTAGAAATAATCATAGTAAGATGTTTCAAATATTTAAATTATATCAAAGTAAGTGACTCATTACAAAGCATAGAATGAGTGTAAATTTAAGAGAATCTCAGTAGAGAAATTTGTGAGACACAACAAAGTTTGTAATATCAAATTATATAGAATTGTGGACAATGCCAAATAGTCACTTTGCCTGACAAGTCATGCCATTTTTCTATTCATTAAACAGTGAAACTGATTACATTCGATCTGTTTCCTGAACTTATTTTGTTTACAGCTTCGCTTTAATGGAAGGACCAATTTACAAGCTGATTTCCAAATTCTTGTTCAATGCTCCTACTTCAGCATCATTATTTTGAATATTTTACTTCAAATTTTTGCTTTTGCTCCTTGGAGGATAACATTCACTGAAATTTGCCAAGATGTTCAAACATACTCTGATCACATTCAAAAAATTTCTTCAATTTAAAAAGAGCAGTGTTGTCACAGCAGAATGAGAGCATCATTGCAACTTCCAGACCATTGCTTTTCAACACAGCAGATTCCAACAAGAAGAGTGTTTGTGTCCTTGACATCTGACCTACTTGTGACTCCAAAGAAAGAGAGAGAAAGAGGAAGAAAGAATTCCCTTAGACAGAGAGATTGGTGATAGAAGCCAAAAGTATTTTTTCAAGGAAAGGGTTTTTCATGGAACTAAGAATGCTTTTCTGCAGCCAAATCTATTGAGGGAGGTCTAACACCAACAAATATATCTCTTGACTAAAGTGTGTACTTTGAACTGAACCATGAAATGAAACAGCATTTGTCTGCTTCTTTCAGTGGCATTTCTAGAAGTACTGAATATATGGAAGAAGTCTATGGGAAATTAAAAAGGCTGTCAAATGAGCATATATCTTATACCACAGGAAAGAAAATAGAACAGAGGATTACTTCATATGATGCATTAGCAACTGTGTTTGGAGACACGCTTATACTTGGCAGAAAAGTGAAAAATAGTCAAATTTTATAGTTATGGCTATTTTTTTATTAAAAACCCATTAAATCCAATATCTTATTTAAAGTTGAATATACTACCACAAATTCAATCTTAAACCCACATAGAACCAAGATTAGCAGTATTAATCATCTGCTATAAAAAGAAAAGTCCAGGAGCTAGCACAATGTAACATTTCTGATAACAGTTCTATTCCTTACTGTAAGTAGAGTAATATAGGTACAGTTCTGCTTAACTTCTTCTCTGTTATGTGTCAACAAATAAAAAAAATAATGTATTTATATTCAATTCCTTACAAAATCTTAGGGTTTACCTTACGGTCATGAGTAATAGAATTTCTCATTTAGATGGCATAAAATATACCCTTTTTTTTTTTTTTTTTTTTTTTAGGTTAAATGAGAAGTAAAGCTCTAAGAATCCCAACACTTTTATTTGGCAGATCAGATCAAGCCCTTCTCTTGCTTCATTCTGAGCTTTATAACTATGTGCCTTGGCCCTCACCCTGATGTTTTGCTGAACTGTAGAGAATCCCCCAGTACAGACTGAGCTCTGGGAAATCTGCTGGAATCTTTATTTATAAAACTTCAGTTGTAATTTACCACAAAATAAGATCTGAATATTTATGTTTCTATAAAATACTGCTGGTATTTCTATTCAATTAAAGAGAAAAGGCAGTAGATGAAAAGACAAATAGAATCATGCTCTTTGGCCATAGGGAATGGTGTAGAGAACTTAAGGTACAGTATGTGTGAGGCTGCAGGGATGTGGGATTACACTCAACTTGAGTGAAAGGGTAAAAGAATTCTGAGAAAAAATAGCCATTGAATCCCCAGAATTAAAGGGAGCTAGGTAATTAAAATGCAAAACAAAAAAACCCCTCTCCCTTCTACCCTTGTTTTGCAATTTTGTGCAAGTTCTGAACACGTCCAAATTACAAGTCCTTTTGTGAACTTCAATTCCACAAATCATCAAATTTTTGTATGTTTTCATGGAAATGTATTCAAAACACTGAGTGACTGGGTTCCATCAGTAATTGAAGTTGTTGGAGTGGGTCCAGAGGAGGGCCACAAAGATGATCAGAGGGCTGGAGAAACTCACCTGCAGGGACAGGCTGAGAGAGTTGGGATTGATCAGCCTGGAGAAGAGAAGGCTCTGGGGAGGCCTTATAGAGGCCATCCAGTACCTGAAAAGGGGCTTACAGGAAAGCTGGGGAGAGACTTTTTGTAAAGGCAGGCAGCAACTGGACAAAGCGAAATGTCTTTAAACTGGAACAGGGTAGATTTAGACTAAATATTAGGAAGAAAAACTCAGTGAGGTAGTGCATGAGCCCACCCTGATGGCATTCAAGGACAGGCTGGATAAGGCTGTGAGCAACCTGGTCTAGAGCAGGGGCTTGGAACTAGATGATTTCACAGGTCCCTTCCAACCCAAACCATTCTATGATTCTTAATGTGATTTGTGATCCCTTATCTTTTCAGTATATGCAAATATATTTAAATATATAAACATGCACATGTATGACTATGTATATGTAAGTGTACACTTAAACATATACTTCAAATTTTATACTCGTGAGAACTTAGTGAATAACTTCAACTTAGGAGTTCCGAGCCCAGGAAAGAAAACAAAGAAGCCCTACAACTGCATCTGTGCTGACAGTTTCCCTATCTATTTCATTCTAGTCTGTTACAATGTACAAAGTACAACTTTTCCAGCATACCTAAAAACCAAGATTTAAAAGGAAAGTACCAGAGATCTTTGGCACACGTGTCTGGAGCAGGACAATGGGGCACCTGCTGTAATCAGAAAATTAACTGAAAACACTTCTTGTACAGCTGAGTGGACTATAATTTTCAGTGCTCAGATGTAATTAGAAAACATCTGTGAAGGAAAATCAATTGTTCCTGGTAGTCAGTGGCTAATTTTCCACAATCAGACTAAATAATGCAGTATGATATCTTTGAAATGAGTGAGTAACCATTTCTCCTTTCTTTACTGTTTTAACAAATCTCCTTTTATTTGTGCTCGATATCCTTTATTTTCTTCACACCTAATTTTGACTGTTCTTAGATCCTCCTGATGATATTTAAACCCTGTTTTACTGTAAAAACCAGCCTGCTACAGAGTTCTTTAAGGTGATGATTCGTGATTCATGAAGGAAGAGTTGAACAAATGCTTATAAATTGTTCTGTGATGGTTTCATAACGGAAGACTTGCCAAATGAAAAAAGTTGAATCCCATCAATGAAATTGCACATTTATTAATATTAATAAGTATTTGACCCAGCAGAGGAATAAAGTCTTCAGATTCTGTCTTGATCTTCAAAGTGTCTTTGAGATACGCCTGCATTTCAACGTGCTCATTTTCTTTTTGTTGACATTGTCAAGAAAGGGGGAGGAGGTGAAGTGAATTGTGTCCCTCATGTAGTATGAGTAACAGATTGCTGGATGAACCCCTGCAGTTGCGATCCTGAGATCAAATTACAATGAATTTGTCTGGAAGTCTGGAAGGAGAATATGAGTTTCAAGTTATTAGTATTTGTATTATCCTAGTGCTGTTAATATTGATTTAATCATACACAGTGACAGAAATTGAAATGCCAGGAGTGATAGCTGTGCTGAACAGCTTTGAGCATGTAAAACGGTATGGTGTTCGATTAAATCACCCTAGCTTCATTTGTTTAACTTAAACTGCAATGTAAATTTTAATCTCTCATTACATGATTTGGATCCGAATTTACATAGGGTTAGAAATAGTCAAGCATGGTGCGTGTATTTGCAGGAGTATTTCCAGTGGCCGCTTATTAGTCTGAAGGTCTGTTCCCTCAAAGAGAGAAACGTTGCAGTGAGCCTGCCTTACAGGAGCCAGCACGCTCTCCAGGGCCAAAGCTGACTTGTTGTCTGTTTGTACAGTGCTTAGCCCAGTGATGCCCTGATCAATAATCTGAACCCTGAGGAATTACTCCTGTACAGCCAAGTATTGAGACAACCACGTTAGCAGCTCTCAGGGAGTAGTCCAAAGCTGTACCCTGCCCATTGTGCCGCTCTGCTGCAGCAGACTTTTCCTGTTCTGGTAGGGGCAGGGCCTGCTTGTCCCCAAGAACCAGCTTGTCAGCCTTAACACTCAGCTGCACGTTGTAAAACTTCCTGCACCTCTGGCAGCAAAAGGCAAGACAGACGTTCATGCAGTAAGTGTGTTATAATTACGTTTTTAAAATTTCTTCCTCAGTCAACAGGACTGCATGGCTGGGACTAAAGGCTGGGATTCTGCCTTCAGCCCCCAACTCAGATGCAAGTACCCTGGACCTGTTTCGTGTCACTGCTTTTAAATCAACTTGTTCACTTAATGCCAGGATTCTGCTAAACGTAGCCATTCTGAAAAACATACCTAATGATAAATTTGCTAAAAACACCCTGTAGAATAATAATAAGGAACTATATCCCATATTTATTTGGGAAAAATAGCAAAATATTTTCACAGCCTCTAAACTAGTCTGCCAGAAAATTTCCTATATGCGGTTTTGGGCTTAGAAATAAGTTAGCTGAAATAAAGACAATATTGTAACAGCAGTTATTTATATAAAGCACATTTCTGAGAATTTTTGGGTGGCAAAATTCGGAGAGATTCCTAGAATCTAGATAAAGACAAAATATTTTCAGTATGTTATCAAGGACAGATGTACATATAAAACCTTAGAACTTTAAGAAGCTATCCTTCTTTGGCAGGTTTCATATTAATCAGTGAAATAAATCTGAGACAGGATGTATTCATTTGGTCAGAATTATAAGGCTACCTTTAGCAAGAACATTAAACGCTGGCCATGGAGTTACATTTTAGATAAACACTCTAAACATTGACTCCTTTCCTTATGGCAATTTTACATTCTGTAACTGTGGTGAGTTTTCTGCTAATTTATACCAGCCTAGATGAAATGAAAGTAAGGGTCAACTGGTTTCACAGACTAAGTAATTTGTTTCCCTGTGCCAGCTTCAAGTTTAGACCAGGCAGATAGAGACCAAAAGCTGCGTCATCTGGCAGTTCAGTAACTTTCCTTAAATGAATTTTGTGATCTCATCCCTTTTCCCAGAGGATGAATATCTCCTGACAATAGGCAAGCAAACAAACAAACAAGCAAATAAATAAAGAAGTGCCATCACAACTTCTATGCTTGCTTAGAAGTCTCCATAAAGGGGTCAAACACTAAGGCCGAGTGCCGGAAGGACACAGAGAACAAGCTATTGCTTATACCTTCAAGGAAATTTCTCAAGTTTAGGATAGTTAATGAGACAGAAATCTGGCACCCCTTTATGAACATTGAAATTGCATGGAAATTCTCTTCAAGCTGAAAACTGGACCGATTTTTTTTTTTTTAATGAGTGAATAGACCTCTTTGAAACACTCAGTATGAGGTGAGTGAATTTGTTCACCTGACTGGCAAACTATGGATTAGTGTGAAGGTCAAAAACCAGGAGAGGAAAAGGAAAGTCTGTTGACCCAAGCAAAGATTTTAAATGAAGTGCAGGATCTTTTAATTTTACATTTTCCTTTACCCTTATATTCCACAGCACTGCTTTATTTCTGTCATTAGTACAGCTGATTTATCTAATGAAAAAGCTGTGTTACTACTACTACTAGGGGAGGGATGCTAACTGCTGAGCAACAAAATTAAAAAATATATTAACATTTGCAATATAAGCCCAGACTCCAAATTCTCCAGATTCATTCCCTCTAACATTTTCTTCTTTTTTTCGTTGGGTTTTCAACCTCTCTGAGCTTTTTGCAGGTGACAGTGTTCTGATTCTAGAAGGCAGAGTGAGCACTGAAATTCCCTGCAAGATCTGAATCTCCCTCCATTTATTGGTATGTCAGTCCATGAAGCAGCCAGGCACAGATGTTACACAACAGCAGCAGAGGGTCATAGTGTCCTAAAAATATTTGGATATATATATTTATATATATATATATGTTATAAGAAGAACTCTATTTAATGCCACAGCTTCCTTTTTTCTTAACAGTGGTGTCTGTTGTAACTAGAAGCTGGACCTTAAATTAGGTTATTCTGTTGATTCACACAGAATTTGAAAGGAGAAAAAAAAAGGAACAGAAAACATGGCATCTGAAAAATAGTGTAGACAGAAGAAGAAGGGGGAAAGCAGACACTTGAGAAATTTTTCAAGCATGATTCTTTGTCTTCTTGAACTCTGATTTAAAGGTTGCTTAGCAACAGTGGCAGTAACAGCTGGGACACCCTTGATCTTGTTGTGTAAACTATTAAAAATAGGTGATAGAAAGTGGCACCATGGAAACAATGACAATTCTGAAGCAGGTGTCTGCAGTGCTGCTTTTCAGCTTAATGTCAGAGGTGTAAATTACAGAATTACTTTTTCCCTTTAAGCTGAATTCTCAGAAAGGAAGGAAGGAAGGAATCTTTGTATCTCCAAAATTAAATAAGACTGAAGATAGTATTATCCTATTCTGTGGCATGGCACTGTTTCTGATTACTGCTTTATGCAGTTTCTTGCCAAAGCCTTTAGAGGATCTTCATTGCCAGAGACTGAGATTGTTTCACCCCAATGAATTACTGAAGCAGTACTTCAACAAGGAGCGTAACTGGTATTTACAGCATTAACCTCAGCTATGAAAGGAATCATAACCTTGATTTCAGCTGGCCAGGTTAGCTAAAGCCTCACCCCCTAATTATTACTATCAAAATCACATTCTGAAAATTCTTACCTTTTTACTGAGCTAACGATCATAGATGGGAATAATAAAAATGGAAACCAGAATCTGCAATGCTCATTCTGAAAACATTCAGAGACCCAGGGTCAAGATTATTTTAATATGACTTGTAAATCTAGGGCATGCAGAAGAATACCAATTCTCAGAAGCAGTCATTTTCTGCTGTGTGAAGAGGGCTTCTTTTTAGGATCTTAATTTCAATGCCTGTGTTAAAGAAGAAAAATTTCTTTAAAAACATGAGGACTATCCTTTATTAGGTAAAGATTATTAAATTCCATGTTATTAGTGACATTTTAATATAAACAATATTGAAGAAGAGAGATAACATTCCCTGGTCCATTGCCAGATTTTAAAGAGAACATATTTGTAATGAGAGAAATAGAGGCAAATATTCATAAAAGACTTAGAGATCCATGCCTTTTAAGCATTTTGAGAACTCTTCCCTTATTTTATGATGGGAGTATTTGCATTCTGATGAACTAATAATCACCAGTAAGACAATAGAAACAAAGCAGGGTCTGGGGAAAGAAAAAGAAAAAAAAAAAAAGAAGAAAAAACCATATCTGGTCAATACATCTTGCTTAAATACAAATTTAAACACCAATTCTGGTGTTCTGGATATTCTGACTGACTGAAAAAACTCCACCACTTCACTGCAATAATTGGAGAAATCAGCTTAAATTTTTTAACATAGCTTATGCATCTGAAAACTATTTCTCCTCTGAGTATCCTTACTGATGCTGAGATTGGCTCATTGTATTTCTTTGTATTGTAGTACTTTGCATTTCTTCAAATAGAGGAATTAGGGGTTGGAATGTGTAATTTTGGTATGATACTGTAGTGTGCTTTACCATTATTGGAAGGCATTTTGAATCTCATGCTGAGACAGAATAGAGTTGACGTATAATGGCATCGCTTCCCAAGGAATTAACTTCTGTTGCAACCTGGCTGGTGAGTAAATTGTGGGTATAAGACCTATTCTTTCAGTTTACAAGAAACTTGATAGGAACCTTTACTGCACTCTCAGCTGGGTGGGCAGAGCAACAGTATAGGGTAGAATGAAAGTTACAGTCTTTTTCTTCCAATCTAATCTGATCTTACATACTTTCATACATTGTTAGACAGAACAATTACTCAGGCAAGTTCAAACAGTCCAGCTGACACTAGGCTTTATTTGAAAGAATGTTAATACTATTAAACCTTTGTGCTCAGCACACATTTCTTCAAAAATTTCTCTGTAGCATGCAAGAGAGACGTACTAGCCAAGCTGATAGACTTGCCTCCTTGACCTCCATGTATTAAGCTAAGTGCTGGAGCTGACTTCACCAAAGCCTATTCTTGCCAAGAGTTTCATAGGAACAATTCTGCAACTGAATTATTTATTTTCCTCAAATTATTTTGTGAAGTAATATATTTGATTTCTATTATCCTGTCTGGTATGATAACTCGCATGTCCTCTGTAATTCGGATGAATGGAGAGTTGTCAAAAAATGTAGAATTTATTTTCAGTATTCCATACATAAATCATTCAGTTTTCATTAGTAGCAACTAATTCACAAAGAAGGACACTTGAAAAAGTTGTATTGAGAAATTTAGATAATGAGCTTTTTCTTATTAAGTTTGTGAAATATCTAAATACTGGTGTGGTGGCTACCAGCTGAGTGTTGGAATAGAGACTTCTCTTTTTTATCTATCTTCATTTGAGTATTATTCTACTTCTAAAAATCATCTGAAATCAATTGAATTACCTAAGAAATAAAATAGCATAATTGACCGTAATATCTTTTACAGATCAAGAGAACATAACATACATCTGATGCTGAGAATGTCTCATTCTTTAAGAATTTCAGGGAAAATAAAACTCACCACAATTATGGCTAATCTACTTGTGTATCTGTTATACCAACACATTCTTTGATTTAAATCAACAAGTTCCATGACAGTGTACAGACTTTACAATACCAAGGGGTTATACGTTGCTTTCACTGTTTTCTAATGTTCTACATTTTTTTCTGTTCCTGATACATTTTACTGTAACAATAACAACACTCATTAGGGAAGTATATCACAGGCAATGAACTTCATCTAACAGGGACTACCAAAGCACTAGAAAACACCAAGTATATAACAGTAGCTGCCTAAGCTATGCTTTTTAGGTAAAGGGAACTTTTAAATTGACATCACAAGCATGTGTCTTCCCACATAGAGGACTTTGAGAGGTAAGTTCAAGGGAGTAATATTCGTACTGTTTCCATTATTAGCTTATTGTTGTTTCTTTAGATTCTTTCTCACCATTTGCCAACACTGTTTTCTGTGAATTGCTGCTTTATACAGATGGTAAAGGATGTTAAAGTCCTTAAAAGTAACCAGAGGAGGGCAACAAAAATGGGAAAAAGGACTGGAAGATATTCCATATGAGGAGAGACCGAGAGCACTTGGGTTGTCTTCTCTGCAGGGGAGAAGGCTAAGAGGTGACCTCATTGCTGTCTTTGATTTTATGAAGGAAAGAGTCAGAGAAAAAAGTGACAGCCTCTTCTCCCTAGTAATTGATGACAGAATGTGTGGAAATGGCGCTAAGCTGTGCCAGGAGGTTCAGACTAGATCTGAGGAAAAATTTCTTTACCTTGATGGTATTCAAACACTAGAACAAGCTTCCTAGAGAAATGATTTATGGCCCATGCCTGCCAGTGTTTGAACAATGCCCTTAGTAGTATGTTCTAGCTTTTGGTTCGCACTGAAATGGTCTGACTGTTGGACTAGACGATCTTTGGTGGTCCCTTCCAACTGAATTATTCTATTCTGTTCTTTTCCGTTCATTTTTCCATGGATCCTTTTACAGGTGTCTGAAAACCAGCTATCTTCCTGTTTCCTTATTTACTACTAGCATAAACACCTATTGATAAATGAGATAACTGTTTAGGGTCACTCAAAGAACAGTAACAAAACTTCACAGTAATTTAGGAACATCCTGGATCTACTTTACAGATACAAGATATTTCTACTTTAATACATACATTAACAAGCCCAACCACAACATACTGCACCAATGTTTTTTTCTTTATTTGAATGAGATGGAAAGAACAACTGAAGTTATAGATGTCTTTCGTATTGCTGGAACTGTCTGAGATTTTTGGTAAGTTAAAAAGGAGAGCAGAGTAGGTGTAACTAATCTTGATCTACCCACTGGGCAGAAACATCCTCTAATTCATCACTTTGTCTGGCAGAAGAATTATCTGGAAACTCTTCTGCCAGCTACTGTGATTACAAACCCTTCAGCTTAGCTGCTGTTTTCTGTGTGTGTGTAAAGTCAAGAATAGTATGCTCCTGACTTAATATGGTGAACCCCCTGAAGCTGCTCTCCCCAAATGAGATAAAGATGAAATAGTCATAGTATGGATAAGATTACAATCTTCTTATATCCCTTCTCCTTTGGTGATACTGCCACCAAAAATGAAGCAAAAGAAAAGGAATGAGGAGCCATAGGAAAGCCACTAGTCATCTTTTATTCCAAATGAGCTCTCACAGAACTTTAAAATTGAGCAAATCAAAATGTGAGGACCAAACTTGGATGTGCATTTTTCCCTTTTTCTTCTGTCGAGGTTCTGAAGCACAAGATCTTTGTGCTCCTAGCAGGGGTCACCCATCCCAAGAGATAGGAGGACACCAGATCTGACCAGCAAATAACTTTGGGGTAGAAAGGGAAGACAAGTTGCATCTGATTGAATATATCCTGTAATTTAACCTCATCCCACCGACCAGTTTGAGAGAGAGGAAAGAAGGGACCACTCTGAGTGCTGGGGATGGTAAGTAAGGACTCAGGACTAAGACCTGACTTTGCACACTGCCTTAGCTGACTGCATGGTTTGGAGGCCAGCCTGGACCTGTGGGGAAGACCTGGGGCCAAAACCTAGGAAGGGCTTGAGTGGAGCCCCTCTGCAAAAGGCAGAAAGAACTTGGGGGTCTCTTAGATTTGACTGGTCATCTGTGGTATATAACATCTGTGGTTATAACTCAGTGTTCTGACATCCTTCACCTCTGCTAAGGAAGAAATTTCCCATCTGCATTTGAATCTTCTCTCCCCCTCCTTCATTCCCTCTTCTGGCCACTCTTTCCACATTTGCTTGATTCAGCATTTTCAGGATCTGTGTGAGGCTGTTTTCTGTACATGCTAGCAAATAAACATATGGAGCAGTCCAACAAACTCTGCTCTTGCTGATTTCACTGCCTGCTGGGCAGTATAATGAACCACCACATAAACTGTTTGCCAGCAGTATTTTGAGATTAATGTTTGAAAAAATAAGCCCAAGAATGGTAATACAAGAGCTGAAAAATGGACTCACGGGTTTCTCAGAAGAGATGCATTTTACTCTTGCTATGCCCTGACAGGTATCTTCCCATCAGGGCTGTAGTTTGTAATGCAGAATTTAATCGGATGTTCAAGATAATTAAAAATACATTTTGAAATGCTTTTGGGAAAGAGATATGTGGAATGAAGGGAAAGTTCTTAAATGGACTTACAGACAATGATTTTACAGTTCAGTTCCCCTCAGCACTCCTATTAAAATGTTTCTTATTGTTACTTTCAGTCTGTTTGTAGATTTACAGTATCAGCAAAACAATTATGGACTCTGTATTATCAAATAAAATGCATATCAGAAGGATTTATATTTGCTTTTTTAAAGTCTCAGTAGCAGCATTTCATGCAGAGGTTAGAAGAAACAAAAAATATCATACAAGGGAAAGACAAGCACAGAGGGAAATTAGAAGGTTTCATGAGAGGGTATTGGACATCAAGATCCATACCTGTGCAGTGGTGATTCCATTTTCAGAGGTTTACTGGGACAACTAATAGTCTCAGAGAACCTGACTCAGTAAGACTAATGCTCTGTGACTGGGATGGAGTCCAAGAGCCAGCTAGATAGAGCTTCCCTCTCTCATTTGCATGAGCTGTGGAAGCAATGAATAGTTCCTGGTGTTTACTTGAGAATCTCATCTCATACCCCAAAAGATGTAAGGCATTTCCTTTATTTTGTCCTTACCCTTTATGCTATCCCTGTGGAAGGAACAAATGGAACCACTAGAGGAATTTGCTTCCAAGAACTTTTTTTCAAAGATCCATGTGACTGTTATAGAAAAACACATTCCTTAACAGTTTTGCACTGTAATTATGCTTTTTTAATGTTCTCATATCTGAAATCAATATATATGCCCTCCTGAGTAGCCCAAGGGAAAAATAAGCGAGTCTTTTCAAACTCAGTGGAGCAAATTATGCCTTCAGTAGAACATGCAATTTTGGCCACATATTAAATATGTATATAAAAAAATATTGCATACTGTTTTACTTGGATACTTATTTATTTTAGTTAGAATATCTTGCTCTTTTCAAGGCTGACTGTCCCTTCTGGCACTGGAACTACATAGTACTGAATATGTGTGACACCACATTAATTTCCATAGCAGGGGATTATAATATTACAAACATGGGATTAGGTCCACTTGAAGGATCAAAGCAAGAAGAGAAGTGAAATGTGAGGAATAGATCTTTTATTTATTTATTTATCTATTTGCCAGGCAAACAAATAATACAGTTAAGAAGAAAGTAACTGGCCAAGTGAATATTTGTAACTTAACCTGAACTCCTGATCCATGGGCATGTTGGATTTTACCTAACGCATTTTTTACCCATCGAAAAATTCGGAGTTGTTTGCATTCTTTTGCTTTCCATTGCAGCAGAGCTATTCAATACAGAATCTGAAACAATATCCTGGGGCTATTTTCATACAATTTAGCATCTTGCATTCATGTGCATCAGGGAACAGCTACGCTTCCCGTTCACGTTGCTAAGTTATTGCAGTACATTTGTGGTCGATTTTTCCATTGATGCTAGAGCAGAGTATAATTAGCAGTAAATAACTTGTTCCATGAATTCAACCTCATTTTCCTTTTTGTGGAATGTCCACAAATAGATAAAAACATATCTCTTATCCCATTTCAATGTAAATGAAGAGAAGCTTTCTGTTTTAAGTTCTGAAGGTTTCTGAGCATTTTGCTGCGATTATTCAGTAACTGAATTTGGATATTAAATATGTACTTGAGAGCTATGATTTTTCATTTAATTTCCATAGTTTTTTATAATTTAAGAAGTGTTACTATTTCAGGATGATACATTAATTTGATACAGTGTAGCATAAATTTGTTGAGTGTAGGAGTTATTTGTGCAGCTGAAGAAAGAAAACTAAAGTGACATACTACATATAAATGTCATGGACAGAGGGGGAAAATTAAAAAAAATAAAAACCCCACACGCTGAAATAAAAAATAAACATAAATTAAAAAAAATCCAATTTGTTTCTCTACAAGAAAATGCTTAAAAGCCTCTCCCACAGTCCTTAAAATGGGTTGTGATGTCTTTCTCAATGGAATAACTGGTTCATTATTCAGTAATCTCGATGAAGCCGAGAAGCCCTATTTTGTTTCAAAAAAGGTAGGAAGAGATGCTTGATTTTCAAGTTTCTTTTTCACATTGTTTTCTTCTGTTATGTCATGTCAAATCCTACCTTCCTTGTTGTCCAAGCAATAGTCAATTTTATCTTCGTGCTTAAACTATCTAGAACAATGACCCCTTTCATAGGAAATTTTCATAGTAGGTCTGAAAACATATGTATGCATTCTTTATGATTTATTTTCATTCATAAATACTACTTTTCATGAAGAAAATGAAGATGCATATCTGTTACAAATGCAGGGAAAGCATACAATAATTAATCCATTTTAACTACCTCTTAATCTAAGGGTATTACCAAGAATACTCAAGTACTCTATGTTTAGCTGTTGAATAATATGATGATTCAGATTCATTTCTCATGGGGAGCAGAGTAAACAAATTAAGTCTCTAAACCACCTTTGGTAGCTTCACATCAGTTTCTTATAAGAGAACATTCATGCATGGAAAAGAATTTTGGAAAATTGTAAAGATGTGATAATCACAAAGTATCCAAAGGATGTACCATAGGCAAGCAACCAGTTTAGGCAAAAATGAATAGAATAAAGAACAGACATTATTCCCCATATGTGAAGGCTGAACCCTGATCCCTAAAAACACCAGAACAGCTCTCCAATACCTCCTTTGCAAACTGCTAAATGAAAGTCGTCTTTGAATGAACTTTACAAATCAGACTTATGTACCTGGTGTATATTAAATATAGGTATACCCTGCCAATGCCCAACTGTTGAAACTATCAGAAAATCTAATTGTGTACTTAATTTGAAGATCCCACTGGGGAACACAGGAGCTAGAGTGTTCTCTATTGAAAACAGTTATGTGCACTCTGGGCTGTGCACGCTAGGCTGGAGAGTCTGGAGAATTTATAAGAAAAGAAAGGAGGAAAAAAACAGTGAGCGAGAGCATTTTCTTGCCAAGTATATTTATCCAAGCTCAAGATTAATACACAAGAGCATAGAGGCAGAAGATTAAGGAACTAAAGACAGTCTTCATTCCTTGTTGTATTTTATTTTCACTTTGAAGCTGTTTGAAGTGATATGTCCATAACATTACATTCTGTCAAGCACAAGGCATTGTTCATGAAACAGATGTCCAGTATATTTGTACAATTTGAGTAGTGGCACACACATACAGTTGCACAACAGAAGCTAGACTCTCACAGAAACTGCAGAGGAATTTATCATATGTGAGTAAGAAATGAAATAAAAAAAAAAATCCTATTTCTAAACCTGCTTTGCTTTCAAGCAGCACTAGAATTAAGACTGTATTTACATTGAAGATAGGAGAATTTTGATGAAACATTGTTCCCAATAAAAATATAAATTCCTCATCTAAATTTGAATAAAAGTCAGGAATCATACATAGTATGGACATTCTAAGTTTGCACTGTAGAATAAGAACAGAGAAATTAAAGTTTAGCGTGTTATATTATGGACTTAATTAAAATATGAGAGGTATTAATTCAGTCAGATAGTAGAGCTGTATTTAAATATATCTTACAGCCTAACATTGCACACCAAATACATGGCTCAATTAAATGAAGTATTGAAATGTATGCATAGACAACTCAAGGGTTCAAAGCAAGACATAATGTGCCAATTTTTTTGGTACAAAAAATTTGCTTGGTTCTAATATTGCATAGGTGGATTTCCATTTATCTAACGTCATAATACTGAAAGGTGAGATACAGTAATTACATTTTTGAAGGAAAAATGAACTGTACCATACATAACTATACATACATCCTATGCATATTGCCAAAAAAGACATAAAATAGGCTCTGTAGGGAACTATGACTTAAGAAAAGCAACAGCAATGTCATAAACAAAATAATATCTTGAACAAACCAGGGAAGGAATAACTTTCTATCCATTCTTTAGATCAAAAATATCAAAAATAAGGTGTTGATTCTGGTAACATACTCGGATTACAGCTGGGACAGAGCTGGTTTTCTTCATAGACTGAAATGACGTTACGTTCTGTCTTCAGGAGAAAAACATTGTTGATAACTCAGCAATGCTTCTAGTTATTGCTGAGTAGAGTTGTCCTTGGCTCCGTACATTTCAGTTTTTCAGCTTCTCGTAGTATCCTACCAGTGAGGGGGGCTGAAGGGGTACAAGGGGTTGGCAGGGGATAGAACCAGGACTGCCAACCTAAGCTGGCCAAATGGATATTCTATGCTGTATAACATCTTGTGAAAAAACTATAAAACTGAGAGAAGATGGCCAGGAGTACAGCCACTGCTTGAAAATTGGCTGGGCATTAGTTGGTGGGTGGTGAGCAATTACTTGTGCATTGCTTTGAATATTTATTTATTCATCCATTTATTTATTTATTGTAAATGTTCTTTCCCTCTTCCTTTTCTGTCTGAGTAAATAATTTTTATCTCAACCTGACATCTACATGTTTTTTTTTTTCCAATTTTCTCTCCAGTCCCACTGGGTGTTTGGAAGCAAGTGAACAGCTGTGTGGTGTTCTGCTGCTTATTGGGTTAAACCACAACATAAAAGAAAACATAAGAAAGATAAGACCCATATAACTTAAAGAATTCTATGGACAGAAATTTACAGAAATTTGATCACAGAAATTTTGAAGAGAAGCAGTTCTGGAAAGCAAAAACACACAAAAAGCGAAAACAACCATCAGAATGTGTCTTCACTCAAGTCAGGTCTGGAATTCTACCCTGAACTTCTCTTCAAAATTCATCCTAGCAAGACTATGGCAATGCACAGTGTATTATTCTAGTACTTACACAGTTATTTTGGTGCAGTTTTTACTTAGTTCTACAATGTGTAGAAAGCCAAGAGATTTTGGAAATGGTGTAACTTAACCCAGGCCTTTTCAAGATGACATTAAAGTGAACCTTATTTTCAGTATTTTCTCATTCAATGCCATACAAAACAAAGGACTAAAGTGCTTTTAGTCTAAAAATAAGATTCGGGGAGAAGGAAGAACCTATATATTGTTTTCTTTGACCAAAATGCAGAACTCATTTAAGCAAAAAAAAATAAAAATGAAGTTTTGACCCAGTTTAAGGGCTAAGTAAATCTTCTACTAACTCAGAGGAAACAGAATTTCACCTTGTCTCTTACAGAACACAGATAAATAGTTGCTCAAAAAGACCAAATATCCAAATGTTAACTGTTGCGAAAGTAAACTGCATACACACAGAACGAGTCCTGACTCCAAGAATGAGGAGCTGAGCACTGCTTGTGTTGTAACATAATTATGGACAATATTTAAGGAAAAAAGTGTTGTGTTCAATACACTTTATAGTTACTTTTTGAGGAAGAAACATGAACTGCCTGTGCTAATTTTCTGTCCTAGATGTTACAGTTCAAGGAGGAAAGGAAAACTGTCAGAAAAAAAAAAAAAAAATATATATATATATATATATATATTTCTATGATCTGGAATCAAGCATAAAAAATCTCTGAAATTATTTGCATTCCAAGCACTGCAAGCCTTTCTAATTCAGTGGAAAGAAAAGCTAAATAATAGTGATGTTTTTGGATTGATTTGTTTTGTTCTCAGCATCAAATGCTCTTCCCAGTCCTTGGAGCTACATTGTCAGAGATTGCTCTCTATCTATTGCCCCTAAATCTGAAGCAGGAAGCCAAGGAGTGTTTCTTTGACCTTGATGAGAATTTTAGTATCTGAAGTAAAAGTAAGTGCATAAAATGATTTCATTGGCTACATGACTTTGGTACATACAACTGAATCACCAGCATTTTTTTTGTGCTGCCAATATCTCTTCTTTAAACCATGTATACATATAAATGGTCTTTGCAATTCAAAAGATTGATATTTAGGACTTGTGGTGTCTCTATGAGCATTGGCTTGTACAGCAGCGTCTCTTTTTATCTTCTTTACTACTTTAGAATCTCATGCATTGTTTCTTAATAACTGTAATAAAGTGGCTGCGCATAAAAAGGTGATAAAAGAGCATTCTGCCAGAAAACAGCAGATAACTTCTTCCTGTCTTGCCTTGAATGTACTCTGTACACTGAGGAACTGATAATTTTCTTGGTGATGTGCTTTGCAGTCTTTCGACAGCTCTAGATTTTCACCAAGCTGAGTGGTGCAGTTGATACGCTAGAGGGAATGGATGCCATCCAGAGCGACCTGTACAGGCCAAGAGGTAGGTCCACGCCAACCTTGTGAAGCTCAATAAGGCCAAGTGCAGAGTTCTGTACCTAGGCAAAGGCAATTCCAAGCATATATACAGGTTTGTCAGAGAATGGCTTGAGAACAGCCCTGAGGAGAAGGATTTGGGGGTGTCAGTTGATTGAAGATTCAACATGAGCAGGCCACGTGTACTTGCAGCTCAGAAGGCCAACTGTATTCTGGGTTGCATCAAGAGGAATGTGCCCAGTAGGTCTAGGGAGGTGATTCTGCCCCTCTACTCTGCTCTCATGAGACCCCACCTGGAATACTGCATCCAGTTCTCCGGGTCCCCCAACACAAGGAGGACGTCAAGATGTTGGAATGAGTCCAGAAGAGGACTACAAAGAGGCCTGGAGAGCCTCCTTTACAGGGACAGGCTGAGAGAGCTAGGGCTCTTCGGCCAAGAGAAGAGAAGGCCCCAAAGAGACCTTATAGCAGCCATCCAGTACCTGAAGGAGGTCTCCAGGAAAGCTGGGGAAGGACTTATTACAAGGGTGTGTAACGCCAGAACAAGGGGCAATGGCTTTAAACTGAAAGAAGGTAGATTTAGACTAACTATTAGGAAGAAATTCTTTACTGTAAGTGTGGTGTGACGCTGAAACAGGCTACCAAGAAAGGCTGTGGATGAGCCCACCCTGGAGGTGTCCAAGGCCAGTCTAGATGGGGCTTTGAGCAGCCTGGTCTACTGGGAGTTGTCAATGCCTACATCAGGGGGGTTGGAACTAGATGATCTTAAAGGTCCCTTCCAACCCAAACCATTCTATGATTTTATAATTAATTCCAAGAATAGAAGTCAAAATGCTCTTTATCAAAACATGTAGGACATACGATATACATTAAACTATGTATTTTTCTTTGTATTTCAGACTTTGCATAACCTTTACTAAAACTGTGATTCAATATTCACTTTGCTGTATTTTTCTCTTTTTTTCCCCCTCTTTAGTAAATGAGTGCACTTGCATTTTGTTATAAGCTTGTGCAAATTCTACCCTGTTAACAAGTAAATAGTTTGTCTGATATTTTTACAGAAGTCTGAATGTATGCAAATCCCTTGAGTATTACAAAACCATGAAAGGTTCTCACTTCGTTTGTAAAAACAGAGTTAATTAAACCTCTGTTTATATGATAGGTCACAGGGACAACTTTGGTGTCAAAACTTACGTGGACAGCATGGGGTTTTCCTTTGCAGGCATCAGACATTCACTCTTTGTTACTTCCTTTATTGGAAAGGGAGTGTGAGGATAGATTACTTTATACATTGCCAAAATATTAGATATAACTTATATATCACAGCATAGGCAAGTTGCTAGCTCTGTGAATTCCATTCACTGGCATTTTCAAAAGCCACTCCTAAACTATTGCTTGCTTAGGTCATTTTTAGCTTCTTCCTGCCTACCCTGTCAATTCATTAACTTTTTTTTTTTTCAGAAAAGACTGTCAAACTTGTTTACCTTTCAGTAATTAGTTTGTCACTTATTAGTAATAATAATAATTCAAATGAGAGATAAATAGTTCGTCACTGGGTGAGAAATGTAGAAGCTTGAACTATTAGCTACCAGAGTTACATTATATAGAAGGAAAACTTGTGCACAGCAAAGGATTCCCTAAGGATTTTACAAGCTAGAAACTTGAACTTGTGCCTACAAATTAAATCCACAAAGGACAAAAGATGCCCAGTTTTTATAGAGTAATTATGGTAATGAAGTCATGGACATTCAGCAATTTTTTATGAAGGTATTGAGGGAGGAAGATAGACGTTGCCTATGAATTAAATACTTACCGAGGATTACAGGTTACTTGAACAAAATTCAGTCCCTCCTTTATGAGTCCACCTTCCTTAATGTCTGATTACCTGTATGCTTAAATGTGAAATTGATCTTCACTGCCTATGCATGAAGTTGCATAAATACATAAATTGATATGTTCCCTTTGGCAGACAGCAACTATTTTGAGGTTTTCTCTCTTGCATTCTATCTGAAAATAAACCACCTCAGTTCAGAAACTGGGTAGTGTTATGGTCTTCTACCTCGCAAGTGTTTTGGATAAAAAGTATGATTTACTTCAGGGACTCATCTCAGAGGGAAACTGACTATTATCTCACCAACCACTAGAAAGAGAGCTAAGCAATTATTAACTTTTTAAAAAAATTATTAATATTTTTGTAATTGCACACAATGGAAAGCTTAGAGATGTCTGAGGAATTCTAGGAGGGTAATGACCTGGGATACTCTATCTGAATCCAAGAAATTAACTGTAGACATTAGTTCAGCTCCAGCCTTTGATGTTTGTCATTTGAACTACCAACAATAGTTCTCACTGGAATCCTCAAAGAGAAACTTAAGTGATTGTGGATTTGAGACAATAAATATATATATAGATTTATATCCATATAGCAGTAGTAACAGAAATGACGTGTGCCAAGTGATAACTCTATTAAAGATCACAGAATCATGGAATCATAGAAGGGCTTGGGTTGGAAGGTACCTTCAAGGTCATGCAGTTCCAGCCCCCTGCTATTAGTAGTGTTGCCACCCACTAGATCAGGTTGCACAGTGCCCCATCCAACCTGGCCTAGAATGCCTCCAGGGATGGGGCATCCACAGCTTTTCTGGACAACATATTCCAGTGCCTCACTACTTTCTGTGCAAAGAATTTCCTCCTAATATTTAATCCAGATCTACTATCTTTTAGTTTAAAACCATTCCCACATACCATCTCACTATCAGACCATGTAAAACATCGATCTCTCTCCTGTATATAGGCTGTCTTATAGATGTTCCATCTCCTCGAGTGTTTCAGATGCTGAACATCTGTAATATGGACTCAGTGTGTGGATCATTAGAAAGAGCCCTCAAAAAAAGTAAGCACTGTTTTTTGCAACAGAGCAGTAATGAAAAACTGACCTAGCTGAGTTGCTGTGTCAAGATGTCTAGGCCTCTGGTTTGTCAAAGAACAATTTTCTGGCTGGCATACGTGGATATAGAGATCTGAGGAGGCAGAATGAGTGGAAAAGGGCTACCCTCTCTGACTGTCCATTAGGCTATTGCTGATAAATTCTGACATATATTAAAATTCAGCATAGAAGGAACATGCAGAAAATGTAAGGAACAGGTATCTTAAGGTTCTGTAACTTCCTGCTGTGGAAATAGAGGTTGGTTTTGGTCTCATGACTAGCTTAGATCAGCATTTCCTCTTTCTAAAATGGGAAAAGGACCAGACAATGACAGGGACCTTAAGAGTTAGGTGAGAGTAATATTGTTCTTACACTGCTAGTTGCAGTTGTTGTTCTTCCTAAAACAACTGTAGTAAAATGAAAAACTAAATAAAGTAGTAACAATTCTCTTAAAGAAGGGACAAGACACAACCCTGTCAGAAAGTATTTGAATTCCTAATTCTGTGTTACACGTACAATTCTTTTAGAAGAAAAATTCCAAACCAAGATATTAAAAAGTGTATTAAAAAATAACTGTACACTGCAGAATTCAGCAATATTTTTTTCATGGCAGATGTTTGTACTCACGACAGCACCATGCAAGCTGAAAAATAGTGACTGCAGAATCTTACACACATCCTCTCATAAAGTTTCATGTTTACTCTAAGGCTGAAATTCAGAAATGTAAGCCACTTACAATGGCAGTATGAAAAATATGTATATTGTCACTTAGAAAAAATTTCTAAACCATCAATGACATAAAATTTCTTTTGAACTGAAACTATCATGTACATTTAACATAAAATGCAATTGTGAGTGAGGGTTTCAAAGGAGTGTATGTGTTTAATATCACTAAGAAGTATATTTTGGAGAGAAATAGTAGAACAAGAAAGATGCATTATTAATAGAGAAAAAGTCATGTTTAAGAATATAAAAATATTCAGAGAAAGTGTTTGAAAATTATCACTTCGGCCTGTCAATGAAGATACACTAGCATTGCTTTTGAATAAATTAGTCCAGTAAGATTATTTTCAAAATACATATAGTTTATTCAGCAGGGATTAAAGGGCTTGATATACCAAACTCAATGCAAATTCTTTAATATCAATTAAATAACCCTTACTGTAATATGCAGGAGCACCATCATATGCTTTTATATGTCAAAATGTTCCACTCTGAATGATTAACTGATACTTTTTAAAACTGAAGTACACATATGATGTTCTGCTTATTAAACAGAATATTGAACCTAAAAAGTTAATCAAATAAAGCAGCTATGGAATCTGCCACCTGTGTACTCTTCTGCAAATCATGGAGAAATAAATGATGGATTTTGAGTTTATTGCCACACACACACACACAAAAGAAAAAAACAAAAAAAAGCAACCCAACAAAACAGAAGGTATGTCTTAGTTTCAAGAAACAAAATCCCACTGGACTCACACCTAAGTCCATACTCAAATGACTTTCTCTTTAGTATAAGCAAAAGTGTTGTAAGTTAAGCCTTTCACCTTAGAAATCAGTGCTACTAAAAATCCTGAATTTTTCACTGGAATTGAAGGTAAATATAAAATTTTAAAATAAAAATTTATGCTAAATGTTTATATTTTAGTATGTGCAGAAAGAATTTTGTATACATAGTTCATACATTGTTATTATGATCACCCAGCTTAGACAAGAGCACAGATCAGTGGCTTGATTTCCTTTATTTAACAGTAACTACTGAAAGCAACTAGAGCATAGCATGCTGCATTATCATCTTGTGCTTACCTGAATAAGCCCAGAATTGTCATCCATTCTCAGTACTGTATCAGGCAACTTTTGAGTCTTCAGCGTATATTCCTGTTCAAGTAATGCAATAAGATTCGACTGATATTAAACACAAAAAATGAGCATTTTTTCAAGGAAAAAAAATATTTGCAGAAAAAGGTAGAGTTCAAAAAATTATCATGAAGTCATCTGCAATTGTCATCTGCATAAACAGTAGGAAAAACTTCCAAATAACCATAAATTAGATAACAGTTACAGCAAAAAACACAATCTTTTTATACACTAGGTATTTTAGCTCTAATAGCACTGAATAGAATAGAACTGATTGTACTTAACACCCACAGAGCGTCAGAACAATATGCAATATTTCTTCCTTAAATTAGTTTTAACAATTTTTGTATTGTACACTCATTTCATGAGTTTTGTATCTTATCCAAGAACCACGGTGAGAGCAAACGTGCAAAAGACTGGTACTAGAACATATTTGTAAGTTCAAATATAATATAGAAAGTACCAGTTGAAATATAGAGATGTGAAAAATCTCTAAACAGGAGCTGATCTGTACAAGATTATTCTAATTGCATTTAAAACTACTATGATAAAGCAGTTTCCAAAAGGCACAAATATTTCATGGGGTCATCTATCACTTATATCTCTTTTTTTAAGTAAAAATTTGAGTAACCAAACCCACTGTATCATTAAAAGACTTTGCTTTTAAAAATACAGGTAGTATTGACTAAGAACTTTTCAGGCAACTAAGGAATGTTGAGTATAAAGAAAGGAATGTGGAAATTTATTTCCCTGGAAGAAAGTAGAAATCACTGGTAATTCATCACATGCACAGGAAAATTGATTAGCATTTAGGAATTAATCATCTGTGTTCTACCAAAGTTCAGTAAAAAGACAAATGATAACAGACTAAGTAGTTGTAGAATTTAAAGAAAAATAAAATACAGATTCACTAATGGCTGGAACAATCAATGTGCGGGAATGATGATTTTGGCTAACATGAAAACCCTGAACTAATTATCTGAGTTAGTCTATTCTGGGTTAGAGTATAGCAGAAGGAGATTCACAAACAGTTTGAAACTAAATAACACTAGAATAGTTGAAGTTTCTGATATCAGCTATTTAAATGTTTTTATAAGTTTTATAAAATAATTTATCTATCTGAGCTGAAGAGATACAAGTACTGTGACAGACTAAATATGTGAACTAAACCTGAAATGGATAAAAACTTGCAAGATATGCACACTGCGAGAAGAAATGGTTCAAGGTCTATGATGGATATTCCATGGGCACTAAACACATCTTTTTGCTAGCATATATTATTTCTGTAATTTCTTCTCTCATGTTCCTCTAAAAGTCCAGGTAACAGTGTTTACCTGGAAAACATGCCACAGCTATAAGGACATGGAGAGCTTAACTTCAAGGACAGCAGGACCATGTCATGTACATTTTGTAGTATTTCTATTGCAATTACATTTCATAAAAACTTGAAGGGAACCTGTCAGTACAAACAGTTAAGGATCATCTGCTTTTGGATATATGAATGTCTTTGCAGAACTGCCTTATAGACTGACACTCCATTTGAAAGTGTCTTGGACTAAATTTAATTTAAATTAAAAACAAACAAAACAATAATAAAGAAATAAAGGATGAAAGTTCAAGGGGAAGGCATAGCTATGTAGCTCTCTGGAATGATTTAACATCTGCTTGCAGACTTTCTGTAATAGATAGATTTTTCCAAATTTAGTCTGGGGCTTTCAACACTCTCCCATCTCCTCCATTCAATTGCTTTCTATGAGATGAGGGAGGGTGTTTCTGACAGCACCTCTTGATTTAATTTTATGCTGTTGGGCAACAGCATATCAGCCATAGTGCACCCCTGGTGGATTTATACAAGCTGGGGGATATAGTAATATTCTATTGGATATTTTGCTATCATAGGCAGGATGCCAGACACAACAGATAGAATTAATTATTAACAGCACTGCTATCTTTTTAACTTAGCTTCAAGGCACTATTGTGTTTGCTCTCACTATGCTGATTATTTCTCAGCTGTTCTGCATATAATGAAATGCATATGCTTCTCAGATTTCAACCCTTAATCTAACAGGTTATCTGTTGTAATCATAAATCCTGTAATTCCCTGAAAATGCAGGTATTGGACTTTCTAATCTAAATGGCAAAGCTCTCTGATGGTGGCAGCAGCATATACAAGATAGCGCTGAAGAACATGCTCTAGCAGACATGCAACAATATAAATTCGTGGAAGTTGTCTGTTGGGAAAATATACCCACCAACTAACCAGCTAAATTTTGTACCATAACTGAGTAATACAAATAATTTAGAATCATGGAATCATAAAATCATATGGTCATAGAACAGCCCAGATTAGAAGGAACATCAGAAGGTCATTACATCCAATTTCTTGTGGGAAAAGGGAATCCTGTACAATCTCATCTTGAAAGCCTGTGATGATGGGGATGGTATCAAGTCCCTAGGGAGCTATTCCAGTGATTAAATAATGTCACTAAAAAAAATATATGTATATATCAAGACAAAGCTTGTCCTGTTGCAACTTGTACCTGTTGCCCCTTTACTTCTCCAAATGACTCCTTGTGAAGACAGACCTGTGCTCATTTGCATAAGACATCTGTCATTGCTTCCGGGAGGTAAGTATTTCCTTTCAAGCCTGTAAATACCTTAAAAGTTAACTTATTGTGTCAAGGGTATACTTGAACATCCTTCCTTTTTTTTTTCCACCTGAAAATTTTCATTTCTAATGTCTTTTTAATTCAGTACTGTAGTGTTATTTCTCAGTAAACAGCACCTCTTTAGTGTTCTATATAAAAATAAAAAAGTAAATATTAATAAACACCTGTCTCTATATTGTGAAATTAATTTTTCAATCCTAAATCAGACTACAAGCAGACTGGAGCAACAGATTGAGATTTCAGCAACAGGTTGAAATAGAGTAAGAAGGAGATTTCAAAGGTAACCACAAAATCAGCACACACTGACTTTTTTTCACTACAAAAAATTTTTTCTGAATATTTATTGAACCAAAGGAACCAGAACTATTTTTTATATAAATGAAAGTCTATTTTTGGGATCCAACAGGCAAGTCTGGGGAAAGCAATGGCTTTTTAATTGGCCAAAGTAATTACAAAAGAAAGTTTTTAGCTTTCCTAATCTAAGGGTTTTGTAGTTCATACCTATGCACAAATTCAAAACCTTGTCAATTGTTATGACTTATATTGGGATAATACTGATAAAAAATAACTTCAATAAAGTTTCCCTAGTTACACATGCAGAAGAAGTAACAATTTTCAAAACGTGAGTAAACAGGCCTCCTTCTAGAGAAAAAAATTTGCTTAGCATAATTTGAGAATTTAAATAAGATTAAATTTCATTTTGTTTCATTTTACATTTTTTTAACTTGTTGGTTTATTTATTTTATATGAATTCTTAAAATACGACTAGTACTAAAACATGAGGTTGAATTCTTTTAAAATTTCTCAACATTTCATGACTACTTCAGACAATATTTCACCAAAACTTACCATAGATTGTGAGACAATGAGACATCTATGAATTTGTCATAGTGTTTGTTTTTGTCAAGAATGCTTCTCATTGTCTCTTGAGATTCTTCCAAGACCAGCTACCTCTAAGACAAACCTGTTTCATTAAACTGGAGGTTTTATTAAGTACTTGGAGGGGAAAAAAAAAATAAAAAAATAGAGGCTAGTGTGGATACTTTCACAAAAGAATCACTAAGAGAAAAACATGTTTGCATTTGTCACTTCTCACTTTTTTTCTTCTGGTGCATAAATATGTAAAAAGGATTCTAGATTCAAGATCTGCATTTCAAAAATGTTGTAATGAGTTTTCTTCTTTAATGTTAATAGTAGAAAGGTTAAAAGGTGACAATTATTCGTAATGTCTACATTAAAATATTACCACTATTGAATGAAACCCTTCCTCTTCATTGGCAAATAATTCAGTCACTACTTTTACTACTGATTTGGATTACAACTAAGAATTATTCTGGTCTATTAAACACAAACGACTTTTGAAAATTATGGTTACATATCTTCTGATTTTTTAAGTGCATTGGCATACAGAGTGAGTGAAGTACATATGAGAGCTGCTCTGAAAGTAGTGTCTCCTATTTTATTATGTTGGCCCACAGCATCAAAGGCAGATGGTGGTGGTAAGGCAGTAGAGGTTGAAACTTCCCGTTAATATCCTGTTACATTTTGGTGCCGTGTGACAGGTGGTAGCAGAGGGGTAGTCTGATAAAATAGTGGCTGACATGGAAGTGCCTATGAAGCAAAGGTGTGTAATCCCCCAGGTGGAAAAAATCACAGCAACTGACAGTCATTGACCAAGCACAGCTGTCATGACGCAAAATGAAGAACATCTCAATCAGCTTATCCATGCGAATCAGCTAATGGTGGTGACTATGCTGAAAAACGATATTTTGTAGCTGAGAATTTTCTCTTTCAAATTTTGTTATCTGTTGTAGTTTCCAGGGAAATAAATTGGAGGCATTACTTTCAGAGTGATCTATGTAACAAAGTAAGATTTTCAAAGTGACTTTGTAAGCTGCAATACATTTAATATACTGCAATGGACTATATGGCCTTTTATAATCAGAAGATTATATGGTATAGGGCTTTTATTATTTTCACAAGCTGATAAAATCTGAAGTTAAAAGGATCAAAAGAAAGAACAGGAGAAAAGTAACAATGAAGATATTTGTCAAATCAATGCATTCCCTTTACTCAAGGCATTATTTGACAGCTTCATATAATGCCCTTTGTATAGTTTCAGTTCTATAAAACAGAATGCTAAGAGAAAGGAAAATGCAACTTCAGCTCTTGAAAACACTAGCATCTCCTCAGGGTGAATGCATTACAAGTATTTTTTTGGTAATCAACGATGAAACTTGAAGTTGATCAGATAAGGTAAACAAACATGTAATCTAAAAATTCTTTAACTAAAGGCTTGCTGCAAATATACAGCTGAACTGTTGGAGGTTATATTGAAGGTTATTATTTTTTAAGTAGTATCTGCAATCATTATTATATACAATAGAATGCAGATTATTTTAGATTATTTTCCTTTTTTTTTTTTTTTTTTTTTCCCCTGATGTATTAATTCTGGAAGGCTAGTATTGCTTCAAACCACGTAATTCTTGGTTAAGCATACAAAGAAATGAAAGAGCGTATAGCTAACATGTAACTTTGATGACAAAAAATAAATAGTTTTTAGTCCATAAATAGCATAATTTTTTTTTTTTTTTTTTCCCAGAGTACTGAAGCTTACCTTCTGGAGAAGATTCTGGAGAGCTAGATATGGCTCATTTACTGCCTCCTCTCTTCCTACATTCCCACTACATTGAGACCACTTCTGTCTCACGTGAGCAGAAGAAAAGAAATTCAGATCAGAGAAAAAGAAACTCTTTATTAGGAGACTGGTGAGACACTGGAGAAAGTTGCCCCATTATTGAAAGTGCTCAAGGTCAGGTTGGGCGGGTCTTTGATCAACTTCATCTCACGGAAGATGCCCCTGCCCACATCAGGGGGGACTGGAATTATATGTTCTCTAGAAGTCTAATCCAACTCAAACTATTCTCTAATCATTTTCTATGAACTCTTCCATTTTGAGACCACATTTGGAGGAAAACTGGTAAGCATGAGGAAGCATCTTATTCAAATATAATCTGTATTTCTGAAAAAAAAAAAAAAGAAAAAAGAAAGAAAGAAAGAAAAACCATTATGTGCTTTGCCAAAGAGGAACAATATATTCCAAAGACATTTTACATCAATACTGCAAAGGTTAACAATATTTTTAAAGCAAGGTAGAGATTTTCAATGTAGGTAGAATCTAAAGCCCTGATATTTACTGAGTGAAAGTAACTGCTCTCCTTGTTTTCACTTTCATGTTTGTTGAACAAGCTACGGGCATTATTGTATGGTTTCACAATTCATTCACTTGCTTGTTCATTTGTTTTCATGCAACAATCCCCACAGAGCAATACAGAAAAAAACTAAAATGTATGAGCAATACTATCTGTTCTCCAATGTCCATGTGGAAAGAAATGAAAATTATAATTATTCACTGTGTTAAATAACGTCCCTTTAATGTCTAACATTTATTTTGAATGTTAGAATTCAATTACCATATGATAATAAAGATCCTTGCAGTACTATATCTTTCAGCACAAAAGGCTTATGTAGCTAGTTTCCATCCATTATTTGTACATTTCCAATTTGTTTAGTACAAAAGTATAATTAGAGAGAAATATAGGATAATAGAAAACAGCTCAGTTTTGTCAGAAATATATACAAAATCCGTATGAAACAAGAAAGCAAAGATAGAGTATTAAAAAAAGAGAGGGGCAAAGCATTTAACCAGAGAACTTAAGCTGCAAGAGAATCCAATTGAAACAGGAGAAAGGTGGTTGAGTAACTGAGTTATATGTGACCCTGTTAAAGATGATCAAAATGAGCTCCTGAAATAAATGTCAATATGATCCAAAATACTCCCAAGGGATACCAAAACTAAGACAAGTGACAAGCAATTGTGGGTCTTTGTCCTACAGAACTGATGTTACTGTCACTATAGCTAGAGATGATATCACCCAGCACACAGAATTTCTTCTGAAATATAGAATAAATTCATGTTCTGACAGACAAAACAGTATAATCACATTGCTTTTAACTTCTAAAATAATCATATACATAAGGTCACACACAAAAGGAACTAACTTATTGTATGTTAAAAGAAGGGCAAACAAAGAAGCGAGAGAGTGACTGAAACATTACACTCTGTCCTGTAACTGAGGCTATAAGACACCATAACTTACATATGGTGTGAATCCAAATGGATAGAAACTTCCAAAATCTGCAGGCAAACAGATTCCTCATTAAGAGAAAGTAAAAAGTTAATGAACTGCAGATGAAATGAAAAAGAATTGTGAAACAAAAATATCTTTTCTCCATTTTAAAATTCCTGTGCCAAATTATAAACCACTTTAAAAAGGGCTATTAAAATAAATACTACAGGCTTTCTGACAATAATGTCCCCCAAATGGTATCACTGGTATCTTGCTGTGCAAAAATATCATATTTGATTAGGAATTTAGTTATTTATGACCAACAATCAAATGAAGAATTTCAGCTGCTATGTATTTGTATATAATCGTATATAATTCAGAATAACTACTGAAGCATACTATACATGATTGTAGAAAAGATAAGCTTCTATTTTCAAATTTTCAAACTTTGAAATATTTGGAGAATTGGGTCTTCTGCAGATGAAACAGTATAAAATTAGTATAATCCCAGTGAACATTAGAAGGCTTATTACTAAGGTGATCTGCTTTTCATGGGTATACAAACTATGAAATCACTTTAAAGCAAAATGGAAATATGCTACTACTTTTTGCTCTTTACTACTCTGCTTCTTATTGATTAGCTTTACGGGCAAATACTGATACCAGCAAATGTCTGAAGCAAAATTCCCTCGTGTTTCAGTGTTTCTCCTTTAAAAATATTGTTCTTACGTTCTCTCGCATGTTGTGAGTGAATATAAAGTAAACCAGGGACAATGTGTTTTTAATTTTCTCAACATAACATGAACAAAAAGTTCTGTGATATGTAAATTGAAAGGATATTTCTGTAATTCTTATATTATCAATAATTTATGAGCAGTTCTGACTAACCCAGTTAAATGGAGATTGGTAAATGTGACCCTGGTCTACAGGAAGTTCATGAAGGAGGATCAGGGAAGTACAGGTCTGTAAGTGTGATCTTGGTACTAGGAAAGGTTATCATTTATCTGAACAGTTTGCAGGATGAATTACTGGTTGGGAGCTAGGTTCATGGCATCCTGGTGAATGGAGTTCAATTCAGTTGACAACCAGATATTGGCACAGATTATCCCCCAGGACTCAGTTTTGGGATCAGTATTTTAACATTTTTTTACTGATCAGGATGAATGGACAGAGTGCATCTTCAGTAATTTTGTAGATGAAGGCTGGACTGTTGATCTACTTGAGTGTAGGAAGGCTTTGCAGGGAGATCTGTATAGGCTAGAACAATGGGCTTCATGTGAGTTCAGTTCAATGATATTCAACAGGGCTAACAGTTAAGCCCTACACTTGGGTTATAGCAATCCAATGGGGTGATACATGCTTGGGGAAGTGGGGCTGGAAAGTTGTCAGGCAGAAAAGGACCACAGGGCACTGCTCAACAGCTGGCTAAATATCAGCCAGCACTGTGTCCAGGTGGTGAAGAAGGCCAATGGCAGTCTGGCCTGTGTCTGAAATAGTGTGGTCAGCAACTAGAGGTGATTGTCCCCTTGTACGCGGCAGTGGTGATACTGCACCTCAAGTACTGTGAACAGTTTTGAGACTACTATAAGAGAGATGTTGAATTGCTTGAGAGTATGCAGAGAAGACCACCAAAGCTGATTAAGAGTCTAGAAACTAAGATTTACGAGGAGCAATGGAGGGAATTGAGATTATTCAATTTGGAGAAAAGGAGTCTTAGGGGAGACCTCTACAAATATCAGAAAGGAAGTTGCAGCCAGGAGGGCGTTGGTCTCTTTTCTCACGTTACAGGTAACAGTACATGAAGAAAATGTCCCAAGCTAAACCAGGTAAGCTTTAAATTGGATATTAGGAAAAAAACATTCATGGAAAGGGTGATCGAGCACTGAAATGGGCTCCCAAGGAAGTGATAGAGCCTAGATATTTCAAGGCTCTATTTTGCCTTACATTCACAAATGCTAAGAATGAAGTTGATACCCAATGCAGTAAGTAGCAGATATTACTATATTTCTTTTAAAATAATAATAATAATAAAAATTAAAGGAGTAAGAGGAAAGAAATGCAGCCTAGTTCTAATGTGGTACTGTCTAAGACAAATAGATTAACTTCAGTATTTTCTTTGGATAGTTAAACAAGTTTGAGATGGGTAATGTGCAATACACATATGATCCTATTTGTGTTAAAATTAAGAGCACTGGGATGCACTTTCAGCAGTGACTGTGTTCAGCATTCATTTTCTGCACTGAATGTTTAATATGTACCATTATAAAATATTTTCATTCTTTGTGTGTTTTGCTTTATTACAGCACTCAGAAGGGAAGGAAAAGAATATGTACACAGATGGCATGCATATTGATAAGTGTTTTTTACCAATTCCTAACAATTATTTTGCTGTTTTAGCTAGCATCAAGGTTGAGCAAAATGGCTTTGAATAAAGAAATTAGTCAAACATTTTCTTTTTTTTTGGAGACCTGTAACTAGCAGTGTTCCCCAGGGGTTGGTGCTGGGTCCGGTCTTGTTCAACATCTTCATCAATTACCTTGATGAGGGGTGTGAAGGACAGAACTGTTTTTATTCTTTGTCTCAAAGCTTGCTTCGTAAGGCATTTCTGGTGATAAGACAACTGCTGGGGGGGTGAATGGTGTGTGTCACCATGCCACTGTATCTCTGCTTATGATTGCAAAGATAAGCAGAAGCAAGACAAGCAGTCTTTTTCAGGGGTATGGCTTGAAGGAGCTGACCACTGCAAAAGGTGATAATGCTTGTGCAGGGCAATGAAGGCGCCACCCCCTGCTGGCTTATCTGTTGGCCCAGGAATGTTACACAAAACTGAGACAAAAGAAGAAGAGAAAAAACCCACAGAAATTGGGGATAAAAGGCCCTCACCAAACTAGGGACTTTGGAGAAGAACTCCCAAAGAAACCTTTGATGGAGACAAACTCCCAAAGACACCTTTGACGGAGCAAAACTCCCAAAGACGCCTTTGATGGAGAGAAACTCCCAAAGGCATCCCTGACAGAGAATTCCCTGAGGGGAAAATCTCTTCAGAAGAACTCCCGAGGCCTGCTTGCTGCAGAGCTGCCTGGCTTTCTCCCATCTCCTGTGGTGACCAGACTGGTTCCTGAGATCAACGGACCTACAACGTACCTTGCTGGACCCACGGTGGTGACTATCTCTTTTGCTCTCTACAGAGATTCCTTGCTTTTCTTCTTACCTTTTCTATTGCCCGTTTCCCCTTCTCCATCTCCCTAAAAGGCTAGGATTTGTAATAAACTGGTTGGACCAACATTTGAACCATTGTTTCTTAATCTCACGCCGGGTATATTAAAAGAATCTCCTCTCACTCCTATTAATTGGAGCGAGACAAGGGGATAGTGGCCACCCTCAGCAAGTCTGCTGATTGTACAAAGTTAGGAGGATTGGCTGACACACCTGAAGGCTGTGCTGTCATTCAGCAAGCTGAGAGAGCTGTGCAGTAAGAAACCAGATGAGCTTTAACAAAAGCAAGTGTAGAGTCTTGCACCTAGGAAGGAATAATTGCATGCACCAGTACAGGTTGGGGGATGACCTGCTGGACAGGAGCTCTGCAGAGAGGGACCTGGGCGTCCTGGTGGACGACAGGTTGGCCATGAGCCAGCAGTGTGCCCTCATGGCCAAAAAGGCCAATGGCATTTTGGGGTGCATTAAAAAGAGCGTGGTCAGCAGGTTGAGGGAGGTGATCCTCCCCCTCTGCTCTGCCCTGGTGAGGCCTCATCTGGACTACTGTGTCCAGTTCTGGGCTCCCGAGTACAAAAAAAGACAGGGATCTCTTGGAAAGAGTCTGGTGGAGGGCCACAAAGATGGTGAAGGGCCTGAAGCATCTCCGCTATGAAGAAAGGCTAAGTGAACTGGGTCTGTTTAGCCTTGAGAAAAGAAGACTGAGAGGGGACCTGATCCAGGTTTATAAATACCTGAGGTGTGGGGGGCAAACTGGGGAGGCCAGACTCTTTTCAGCTGTGTGTGGAGATAGATAGGACAAGGGGAAACGGCCAGAAACTGGAGCATAGGAAGTTCCGCATGAATGTGCGCAAGAACTTCTTTACGGTGAGGGTGACGGAGCACTGGCACAGGCTGCCCAGGGGGGTTGTGGAGTCTCCTTCTCTGGAGATATTCAAGACCTGCCTGGACGCCTACCTGTGCAACCTGGTATAGGGAATCTGCTTTGGCAGGGGGGTTGGACTCGATGATCTCCGGAGGTCCCTTCCAACCCCTATGATTCTGCGATTCCATGATTTTGATGTTTATTTATACAAAAACATTGAAGACTTTTTTTTGTTTTGTTTTGTTTTTGTTTGTTTGCACCTCTACAATTTCAGGATCAGTAGAAGCTGAAGATTGAAAGAAAGTATATTACAAGAAGTGTTCAAGAAGAAACTTCATTTGCTGTATGACAATTCAGCTCAGTAATTTTAGTCCAAAGACATTTCCAATCTGTGTAGAAGGTAAAACCATCTCCAGCAGACTTTGTCTAGAACAGCGTATCTCACAAATTAGGCAAACTGATAAACAATTTTGCTCCAATAACACATCATCTACATGACATTATTCTTCCATGTCCATTTTTATTTCATATCAGCTAGATCAGTGCCAATAAAAGGAAAGAACTGGTCTAGCTGATGTGAAATAAATACTGATTGTGCATCCTTGTTCTTTATAGAAAAATCACAAAACTGTTTCTTCACAGAATTTCTAATATAGTTCATGCATAGACAGAGACAAAGCTTGAGAAATTTAAGATAGCAGAAAAAAACAATTGGAATTAGAATGTGAACATGAATTCAAAACACAAAAACCTGGAAATGCATGCTTTGAGCTCTCTCTTGCATTTTTGTAATAATTTTTATTTTTGCTTGAACAAAAAACCAGACTCTTTGTGTTTACAGTGAATAAATATACATTTCAACTCTACAAATATTTGAGTCAAATAGCATTCAGGTTGCAAGAGCATAAGTTATATACTATAAAGTACTGTTTTAAAGACAATTATTTGGGAAAACAAGACCAAGAGTGTAAAGCCAGCAGTTAGCAAGTTACTTTGAAGAACAGACTGTTACATTGATAGCTTGCCACAGGTACTAAATAACCAAATGTGGATATATATTAAACACTTTGAGATACAGTAGATACGTTTTAACTTAACAGGCCTGCTCTGCTCTACAGAGACTGAAGATTTCTTTAAAGAGGAACACTTCAAGCAAACAGTGTTCAAGCCATTGAACTGAACAGCATCATAGCAAATACATGTTAGACAAAGGTTTTATAAATCTTGCACGTCATCAGCTTTATAAAGAGTTTATATTTTCTTTTTATGCATTGATAAATATTTGACAGAAGACAAAAGAATTTTAACACCGCCTACTTCAAGAGTAAATTCTTTCAGATTACAGGCATTTCCTAGACTGCAAAGGATAAAAGTAACAGGTGTTTTGAGTCTAGAAAATCACCGTGACTCAATTTACTATAGCATCTTGATGGAGAATAATGGCATTTTATTCAATTCACTAAGTGTTATTTACTGTAGGAAGAACTACAGCTGAAATGACTTATAGGTGAACATCATAATCTTTTCTTAGCTAAAATATAATAGTAATCTTACATAAATGTGGGGGGTAAATATGCATGAGGAAATCACTTTGTAAAAATATTAACATAATTGCAAAATGTCTGTTCCAGAAATTGCTCATAAAATTGTGTGAGAAATCCTCTGTGCTGGTAAAAAAGAGGATGATAGCTCAGGGATTTTCCTTGCTCCTTCCTTTCCTTTCTCTTTCCCCTTTTATTCTTTTCCTCTTTCCTTTCCTCTTTCCTTTCCTCTAAAAAGGTAGAATGTTTGTAACTTCCACACATCACAGCAAATGACTTGTATGTCTCATTTTATAGACTTCCTTTGAAGCAGCAGGAGAACTTCATATTTCAAACACCGGGCAAGGGTAGAAATGGACCATTAAAGATCATGGCACAAATCTAAAGTCATTTCAGTAGAAATGGAGGTTTACTGTACCAAGAAATGTTAGAAGAAGGAACTACCTTGAGACACATTCAATCACAAACTCATCTCAAGACTGTTTATTGGCACAGGTGGAGATGAGTACAAATACAGTCTTATAACCTTCAGTTTTTTAAGGAAGTTTAAAGTAGTACTACATCACCCAATGAAAGTTTCTTCTGGTTATTAAACATAATGTTTGATATGGGAAGAAGAAATAATATTCTGCGTCTTGCACTTACTATGGCCAAATTTTGAATAGAGATTACAAATGTGACTGATGAATTATGCAGACATCAACTAAATGTAAAGGTATGTTGAATGCAATTCAGTAGAGGTATAGCCTAAGTTTTGCCATACGCTTATTCCATAAGTAACCTGTATGCAAGAAGAAATAATATACTATTTCTTGATGCTAAGTCTACACAAAGGGGTTAAATAAGACACAGGTTACCTTAGCAAATAAGAGTAATGACTTCAAAGAAACAACAAAGAAAGCAAACTAAAGAGCAAAACCAGAAACCAAAATGGTCTTGCAAAATAAATAAATAAATAAATGAATGAATGAATGAATGAATGAATAAATGAATAAATAAATAACATCCAAAACAAACAAACAAAAAACCAACAAAACAAATGAAAACAAACTAACTAACTAAAACAGGTAGAAAATAAGGGCCAACGTTGAGATGGAAAAATACACTGGAGGAGGTTTAAAGGTAAAATGAAATACATACTAAACTCTGAGACAAAGAAAGAGTAAAGCCTGCAAGGCATACAAAAATTCTTTAGTTTAAGTAGAAATTGTTGTATCCCAACAAACATACTGTATCCAGATGAAGAGAACAGAAAAAGGGGAGCAGTGAGATCTGAAGAAAAGCTGAGGGAGACACAAAAACATTTTCAGAGAACCTGAAAGATTGATAAAAAATAAAATAAAACCTATCCACTCCACCCCAATGTCTAGTACTGAATCATAGAATGAAATAGAATCACATAATGGCTTGGAAGGGACCTTAAAGATCATTTAGTTTCAACCTCTTTGTAGGAGGGGTTCTTCATTCTCAAGGCCCTTCTCTGAACACCCTCCAGCAGTTCTAGATCTCTCTTGTGTTGGAGACCTCAGGCCTTAACACTCCAGATGGGACCACATGAGGGCAGAGCAGAGGGGGGCAATCACCTCTGTAGCCCTGCTGGCCACCCATATTTGATGCAGCCTGGGGTCCTGTCGGCATTGTGGGCTGTAAGCCATGCTGCTGGCTCATGTCCAGCTTTTCATCCACCAGGACCCTCCGGACCCTCTCTGCAGTGCTGTTTTCAACAGATTCTTCTCCAGCCTGTACTCATTTTGGGGACTGCCCTGATTCAGGTGCAGTCCCTTGCATATGGACATGTTGAACACCATTAAGTTCATGTGGGTTCACTTCTCAAACTTATCCAGGTGGCTGGCTATTTTGTATTTTCCTGGATGTGCTCCAAATCTGAAGTTGATTGCAGACAAAAGAATCAAACACAAATTCTGATGGAATGTGGTACTTGTAGACACTTCAAAGTCCAGAATGATTATAATCAAATATCTTTCATTGATAAACATAAATAATCACATTGATTCTGTGAGGTAGTTTTTAAATGTTTGAATAATTTAAATTGTGAATCATGCATATTTTATCATTAAAATCATTCAGTTCTATTCAACAAACTATTGTAGAAAACGTGTTTCAAGCCTGTTTTGACCCTAAAAATTGCAATAAGTGGTCTTTTCTTATGTTTTTTGTCTTAATTAAAATCAAGGCCTTTTAAGGATACATTAAGATATTTAATTTTAGCAGTAACACATCATGACTTACATACTGTAAGAAATGATATGAGGCTGAATATCTTCTTTACATGTGCTTCAAAATAATCCAAAGAATACTTTGTATACTGTGGAGATATTGCAGAAGAGATACTTGGTGTAGAAGAAACTGCTTGGGGAACAGCTTCTCAATTTCAGATTTTCATCTATGTGAGTTGAGAGATACCTTGTTTTGGGACAAGAATTATGCTTCCCTTTTAATCATCTTGTTTAAACTATGCAGTTCTGGATGTTGATGTAAATAGAGTTGTATTTAAGAGACGGGTGAGAAAGAAGTAGTGTATGATGATTCAGATATACCAAGCATCCCCGAGGAGTACACACAGCCATATGTTACTATAGATGACAGTTGGTGAGAGAAAAGTCACCACTTACTGCACTCACCTGTGGGTAAAAGCGTGAAGTATGACGGACTGTACCTGAAAATCGAGTAAGGGATCATAATGTAAACCACATTCAGAAACGTGTATACTTTTTATTGTTTTTTTCTTACTTGCAATAAAACAAGGAAGAAACGTATTTCCAAAAGTGAAACTTCTTGGAAACTGTGTGAGTGAAACACTCTGGTTCAAGGAGCACTCATGGTTGAACTCATTCCCTGGGGAAAACTGGCAGAATTTAATTTACCCAACTGAATATTCACATGTCCAAAGTCGAACAGCTTCAAGAGAACACAAGAGAAAAATACTCAAATACTCTATGCCCTGTAGTTCAAGATCTTCCTTAAAAAAGGGTTTATAATTATTTTCTACTTTTCAAATAAATCTCAGAGGTGATAATTGAGTTAAATTCTTCAAACACTGACATAATACAGAAGAAAAAAAATATACCGAGTTTCCTTTCTGCTTTTTTCTTAATGTTGTGTATAAGTATGCCCCATAAAAAGTTTTATTTAACTTTAAAAGTGAGATAGTTAGAGAATAAGGAATTTATGAGCCCCACTGGATTTTGAATAAATGCGTTAGTCTGGCAGGTGACATCAAAAACTATACTGTAGTGAAGCAGAAAAGCTAGGATTTTCTTATCCATTACTGACTCTTGCTAAATTGTTTAAATGAGATTTTTGTGAATGCTCTGGCAATCAGCACCAGAGTTATCTAAATAGTGCAGCGAAACTCTCTAATCGGTGAATGTAATTCAGGTGCAATGATAAGTATATATAAGTCTTCTATGATTGTACATGGAACAGAAACAGGAATTCCCCACCTCAGATACAATATATAGTTGCTGCTTGTTAGTTTGTTTGTTTGTTTCTGTAAATTTTGAGAACAAATTATTCATGCTATGCAGTTAAATTGAAAACTCCACTATTTTTCCTTTCCTTGTATCTTGCCAGCACAAGGTGGTTAAGATATTTTGGCTGACATTCACAGAATGGTATTATTTCAATGCCAGAGGCAAAGTTTCTTCTCAGTAAGCAATAAATCTCTGACTTTAGAATTCAAAGCATGTTGTCTGCTTTTGGGGATGTATTGCTGGAGATTGTTTTTAGTGTATTGTCATTTTGCTAATTTGGATAAATTTTTGGTCAGCATATAGCACTGCAATGCAATTTTAGAAAACCATGGCTTCTGAATAAATCATCTAATGTGTGTAAATTTTTTAACTTGTTTTAATCATCTCTCCATGAATACAACTGATAATATACAAATTAAACTACTCCTTCTATCTCAATCTGTAAATTGACAGCTTGGCTAAATATACATGCCACTTTGAAAGTAATTCTTCCTATTTATTTACATGGAAACTACTACAGATACAAAGAGCACAATATCACTATTTGACACAGCATATTCTAAGACACAAAACACTATTTTTTCAGTATAGTTATCATCATCAGCCAAGTGTTTTCACCAGCTTTGAACAAGAGCCTGCATACTGTTCTCATAAAAATCTGCTCCAGTGGAAGTGGCTTTCTGTCACTGCTGTAAAACACACCACCACCACTTCACTGAGCTACATCCACTGTTGGATCTCCATCAACATTTAGCACGCATCAATCAATGTCAATGGGTGATTTTTTTTCCACATGGAGGAATTAAATGGCACACCTTTGACACATGCACATTTGTGTCATGGCACATCCATGACAGACACTATTTTGTCAGACTGCCCCTCTGCTTCCATCTGTCACACAGCAGGTAAAATATAATGGGATATTGGCGGGAAGTTTCAACTTCTACTGCAATATCACCAACATCTGCCTCTGACATAACAGGCCAACATAGTAAAATAGGAGGCATTACCTTCAGAGCAGCCTTTGTATATACTTGGATTCATCTTTTACTTGCTCTTGTGCTTCCTGAAGTATACCTGTTGTAAGTATAATAACTATATTTGAAAATCTGCTTGTCTTATCTTCACAGGTTGTGGGGTTTTTTTGTTTTTTGTTTTTGTTTTTTATTAGAGCAGTTAATTCTTCAACAGAATATTTACAATTCAAATCACTCATCTAGGAATGATTCTTACCTTTTTTAATTATTGTATGTTGATGAAATTAAGTTAACTTATTCACTGGATGCTCAGATAAGCAAAGTGCCTTAAAACAAAAAGGATCTCCATTTAAGGAAAAGAGAAAGTTTAAGACAGTGAGTGACAGGGTAATCTAGCAGTATTGTTAGGATTCTACAAAATTTTGGATCTTCTTAATAAAGAATTCTGCAACCCTATTTCCTTTGAATGAAATGTTTATTAAATGCTTCTTGCATTTCTCTCTAAGTACTTCAATATAGATAAAAGAATGGATAGAAGTAAGAAAAGCAACATATACCAATACAAAATAAGGCAAGCCAGCCCTTCCCCAGGAATCCAGACAGTCACAGTAGTGCTTCCTGACAGAGTAAAGCAGCAGGAGACAGCTAATGAGGCAAGTCATCCGTTATCATTGCAGTGCTTAGCCTGATTTAGTTATCTGAATCAAAATGACAGATTCAGGAGGAAGGCTCCTGGGAACTTGACTGAAATGTTATGTTGATAATATCATGCATTGATCAGTCTAGTGGAGTACCTCTTTGTCTCCATGCCAACAATGAATAGAACCAAAAAAAAAAAACAACCCAAAAAGCAAAACAAAATAAAAAAGCAAAAAAAAAAAAAACAAAACCAAAAAACCCCCCACACAAAAAACAGGGGCTAAGAGGTGTGTTTTTGGAAAACTGATATTGGGGAAGATATTTTCTTTATAAACAGGTTTCATTAAACACTGAAATAAGCTCCATGCCTAGGACAACTCATGGCTTTTCAAAATATGGAAGGTTTTATAATGTAATTTCAGCTTGTCAGGAACAATTTTCTTCTTTCCATTTAGGATTACTTAGAAGTTTAGCTTTAGCAGCTACAGCCCATGTCACTGGTTGCTTATTAACTTTATTCCAACATAAAGAGGAAGAAATAGACTTTAACTATTTCAATACCAACGGTATGCCACTCAGTATTTCAGAATGACATGTAGTTTTTATTTTTATAATTTTTATTTTTTTATATTTTTATAGAATATTAAACTTATTACATGGGCAAAGTAAAGAAAAAAATAATGAGTTAAAACAGGAAATATGCAACCTAGAAGTGAAAAAAAAATGTACACTGTCTGAAAAACGTATAAGAAAATTTTGTCCAGAAATTGAATGTAGTGATACCAACAACACAGGCCTTAAGTTGATTTAATTGTTCAGAAAAACAGCAGTTCATTATAGAGGCTTTCAGTACCTTGCATCTGTCGAAATATTTAACATGGTATTCCTATTCTAGAAGAATAGTGGTAAAAGAAGGTGGTAAAAGACTGAAATAGAAGCCAGAAGATACTGGTTTCCTGTAGATATTTTCCCTGTAGATATTCATACACCTTTGGTCAAACTACAATATCTTTTTGAGACTCAGTTCTCCATCTACATCTCAGTGCTTCTATTCCTCATTCCTTGTCTATCTTTAAAATTTAGGTAATAAGATTTCTTTCTTTATAACAATCTAATCTGATCAAATTATTTATGTGCCATATAATATATATTGTGTTGTATGGGAGCTCATAATTATTCTCAAGTGACAGCAAAGTAATATATAGTAAACTTGTACTTGGATTGAAAGACTGAAAGAAAAAAGATTCATTGCTACATTATTGAAGGTCTTCTCAGAGCACTAGCTTAATGTTCAGAGTTCCTAGAATTGAAAAAACGTGACTTTCCAGAAGTCCTTCCCCTTTCTTAGAAAGTCTCCCCTTTCTTAGAAGAAGAAAGCAAATAAGTTTTCAAATAATCTTTTACTGAATGAAAAGCAAAATCTAATTTTACAAGCAGTTTTATGACTAATTGTCCAATAACTATACTGAAAATCTTTGTGCCATGCTTGTGTGTCTTATTCACAGAAACCCAAGGAGACTGGTCATGTGAAAAAAAAGCTCGGTGTGGTGATTATAGGTTGGAAGAGACCTTGCTCCATAACAATAGGAGCTTATCTTCACTTGCTTAACACCTCCCATACTGGAGAAGGGAGTGGTACAGTGTACTACAGCAAAAATTGCAACAAAGAAACTCGTGGCTCCATGGTTAACTACTCTGCGTGATTAAATCCATGAACGTGACTGAATTGCAGCTAACTGGCTGTATCAAATAACATGGTTATTGGATTTTCATTCTGTGACCTGAAAACAGGTTTATGGAGATACGGTAACCTGTTCTGAATTACAAAGGTACTTCACAACAGAATTTAAATCTGAGTGTATAAGTGCTGATCCAGTATTATTCCATCTGGTCATGCTTTTGTATTTCAGAAGACCCTGAGTAATACACACGTCTCTATAACAGGTTATTCAAGAAAAAATAGCACATGATTTGAGAGTTACTTCATCCATTTACCACTAAAAAAAGAAAAAAAAGAAAAAAAAAAAAAGTGAAAGATGACTTTTCCAGTCTATCTCTAAAAAGTAATTTCCAGAATATTAAATAATCATGTAGAACTGTAGAAACATGCCTTGTTTTCCTAGTCTGTCACTTTTAGTTACAGATGCATTAAGCAGAGTGTTGATGATAACCTTACTTTCTATCTTGGTGAGTTATTTCATTATATTTTATGGCAGTACTTACGCCAGTCTATCAAATGGGACAGTTCTATAACTATGACTAAAGAATTATAGAAACGCCATTAAGTAAATTCAATAATGATGCAAGCTTTCCATGAAGTGGGTTGAGTGAATGAAAAAATGAGTGAGAATTTTTGTGCATACAGAAATCAAAACTGAAATAACAGGAATTCTGATGAAATTGGGGGAGTGCAGTCAGTAATTTCATGTATATGTGTGTGCATGTGTTTAAAGTTTGGTAATTATGGTTGGTTTGTATATATTAAGCATGGTGTAGCCATGTAAAATAAGGGGTGGAATGTCATGGTTTTCTGATTTTTGGTTATCGGTATTCCACATCATAACTTCATGTGGTGCACTGGGAGTTAAAGAGGTTCCAGGCACCTGTCTGGAAGAGTAGAACTACATATCCCAGAAGACTTTGCATTCAGAGAGTGGATATAAGTTTTTGTAGATCACCTGACCTGCCCTTTTTCGTCTCTCTCTCGTCCCCACTGCTCGACATGACTGCGTGTCTCACCTCAGTGTTATGGTGAGGCCTTTCCACCTTTCAAACACTCTCTTTCATTATGTTGATTTATGAGCTCCAGTTCTAATTGTATTGTTTTATATTGTACTACAGTGTGTTATCTTGCATTCTGATACCATATTTAGTAAATTAGTTTGTTTCTTCCCAGATCGTTATCGCTGTATTTAATTATTCAGGGCCCCCTGTTTCCCCTTTCCGGAAGCACGAATTTGCAAATGCCTCCACCCCGCTAGTCATGGAACTGGGCTGAACCAGCCCGTAAACCACTGACAAACTGCAAGATTGGAAATAATCTAATAACTAATAACATCAGTGGCCTAGTTTTATACTTAATAATTTCTTCTTCTCATTAGTATTCTTGCTACAGTTTTTTTTTTCTACCAAAAGACTTCAGTGTAAGTTACATAAAGAGTGATCTAAGGTTTCTTAGAAAATATCTAGTTTACAGTAAGATGGCTAAGGGAAACGATCTCTTTTATAGTGAACTTGAAATCAGAATGTACTTCTTAAAACCAGCTACATTTTTTCTGCTCCCATTTAAAAGTTTACTGATAAGTTTTTAATTAGAAGTCATATAGATAAGCCAAAACTCCTGTTGCATTCAAAAATGAAAGACAAAACTTTGTAAACAGAGTGTTTACAGAGGCGATGACTTCTGCTGTAAACTGATTCCGGACAAAAGCTGAAGTTAGAATGAATAATATGACAGACAACATTTTATTTTATAAATCCTGCAAGTACATAAACATTTAATTCTTATTCTCTCACTGAGAAAAAAAAACAACAGAATCCCCTCCTCATTTAAACATATTTCCAGATTGTCTGATACTTTCCTTTTTGTAGCCTTCCACTTATCTCTGTTTCTGAGTCAACAGTTTATGGACTATTCCAGCCACTTGTAATGTAAAAATAAAAAATAGGCTCATATTTCTTAGTACATAGTATTCAAACTCAGTTTAGGTGTATTAGGTTTTGGTAACAATAGGGATGTGGGATGGCTGCTGTGAGCAGAGCCCCAAAGCTTCTCAATAGCAAATAAAAGCTAGATCCATCCAACTCCAAAAGGGACATGTCCCAAGTCAACACAGAGCCTCAAGCAATGCTCCTTGCACTTCTGTGAGAGCAAATTTAAGATAAAAATCCTGTACAACAGTATCCGGGATGGAACAGTGAAGAAATGAGAGGAAATAGCCCAGCAGGCCCCAGCATCAGTAGAGAAGGAGAGGAAGAAGTACTCTAGGTGTAGAGCAACAGGTTCCTGCAACCCAGGAGAGGCCCACGTAGGAGCAGGCTGTCCTGCAGCCCACAGGCTGCGTGACTGCATGGAGCAATCTCCACATGCAGCTGTGGAGGAGCACATGGATCAGTAATGGATGGGGCCTGGAGGAGGAAAAGCCCATAGAGAGCCCCCTCAGGAGCAGCCCTAGCCAGAGCTGAAGCCTATGGAGAAGGAGTGTCCTGTGGTGGGGAAGCTGCTGCCCATGGGGACCAGTGCTGGAACAGTACCTGAAGTGTAGCTCCATGGTACGAAGCAGTGTTGGAGCACACTTGGAGAGCTGTGGCCTGTGGGAAGCCCATGTGTTATCAGTTCAGGAAGGACTGAATCTCACAGGAGGGACCCCATGTGGAACAGAGGTAGAGAGCAACCATAAAGGGGCTGCAGATGATACAGTTTTATGGACCTATAATGGCTCCCATTCCTCATTTTCCTTCACTGCTCAGAGGGAGTGGTGAGAAAGGGATGATTTTTTTTCTCCCCTGGGGATAATTATTTTTTAGATTAATTCATTTTATATTTTTACCGAGGTCTTTCTGGTTCAATCAACAAAATGAGACATTTCCCACTGTTTGCACAGTTTTTTTCTTTGTCTTCATCTGTCATCCTTAGAACTCTTCTCTTACGTATGTTAGAACAAAAATAAAGATTCAGCAATGCAAAAATACTGTCTGATAACAATTTTTGTGACCTCGTTGTTTTCAAATTAAGTTGCTGTTTTAGCACATCAATAACTGAAGGTAGTGTTTGTCCTGCAGCAATCTATTAACATAATGTGAGAAAAGTCAAGAGCATAGTATGTTTCCGAATGCAGTCAGCAAAAGTGCAAATAGCAATTACAGAAGTAAATCTTTTTGCTTGCAAGTTAAATAAGTAAAGGTTGAAATCATGAGAATTTAAACCATTTTAAAGACATTTTACACAGTCTTTTCTCCATATCTTCATCCTTTTTGCCAAAGACAAAAAAAGGAGAAGGGAATGAGTAAACAGCCTGAATCTATTTTGTAAGAGATCATGTCAGTTGTTATTAGCTGTAATATTATATTTCATTGGGACGGTTGAAGGCAAACGGAAGGTCAAAATACTAGTATTTGTTATTTTCCTTTGTTCTTTTTGGAAGAAGATACAGTTAAATATTTCCACTGACTTTAATAATTTCAAATGCAGCTTATTATTAGCATCAGTCACTATTTCATGAAACATTTTTAGAAAGCAAAAAGCTTTTGAAAGGAACAGATGGGTGCAGTACCTTTGGGGAGGTGGGAAGTAAGTATACTGTGTCATAACAAATGTCATGCCTGTAAGAACTAATATGAACAACATGATTTCATTTATCCTCTAAGCATAAGAAAATAATTATGAATTGATTCAATAAACTTTCTGAAGATATCTCATTTTCCATAAGCAGACCTCAAGGAACTTCACAGTCTCCTTTTGTTGCAAGTGGAGTGCAAGTTATCGAAGGTAAATGGGATGAAATGTCGGAGTCAGTAAAGGAGCTGACTTGTCTGAGATGTAGCTCAAGGCTCTTTCCATCAGGTAATGTACTGTTTAAGTAATTTTGCAATCTTTCTTTTAACTGTACTGACAAATGCAGCTCATCTCCTCCAATACCTTTTACAGTCATAGACATAATCTGTTTTTTTTTTTTCCTCATGCTTAACACCTGTCTGAGGTTTATGTATGCTATCACAAAGAATAATTGTTAAAACAATTATCAGTGGTTTCAGGAGTTCAGTCTATTCAAGATTACACTAGCAAGCCCCTAGCATAAATGGGCTTTTTACCCTTCAGTTACTGTTCAGCTTTTGCTTTGATCCATGCTTAATGTTCTTGTTTGAAAACACTGGTTCCAAGAATCACAGACTAGTTAAGGTGAGAAGGGACATTTGTAGATCATCTAGTCCAGACTCCCAGCTCAGGCTCAAGTAGTTCACCCAGGACCACAGCCAGGTGTCTTTTGAAGATCTCCAGCCTGTTCTCCATTCACCCACATAGTAAAGATGTGCTTCCTGATATTTGAGTAGAACTTCCAGTATTCCAGTTCTTGATCATTGCATCTTGTCTTATCACTATGAACTTCTGAAAAGAGGCTGGCTCCATCTTCTTTATACCACCCCTTAGGTATTTATAGACATTTATAAGAGACACTGAATCTTCTCCACGTTAAACAGGCCAGATCTCTTGCCTTTCCTCATAGAAGAGATTCTCCAGTCCTTTAAACATCTTCATGGCCTGTCATCGGACTTTTCCAGTATTTCCATGACTCTCCTGTACTGAATCCAGAACTCCAGGCATGATCTCACCAGTGCTGAGCAGAGAGGAAGGATTACCTCCCTTGACCTCAACCTGAAAACCGTTGACTTTCTTTGCTGCAGGTGCACATTGCTAATTTGTATTCAGCTAGGTGTCAGTCAAGGACTACAAGGTTCTTTTCTGCCATGCTTCTTTTCACCTGATCATCTCCAAACACCCCAGCATTTACTTGTGCGTGGAATTTTTTTCCATGAGCTGTAGCTCTTTGCACTTCTTGCTGAACTTCGAGACTCTCTTCTCAGTCCATTTCTCCAGCCTGCACCAGTTCCTCTGGATGGCAGCATGACCCTTTGGCATATCAGCCAGTCATCCCACCTTTGTGTCATCTGCAGACATTCTGATGTTACATGCTGTGAAGTACACTTAACACACTGCAGACAATACACTCTGTTTGGTGATGAGAGAAGGCTGACTGAGTGAATATAATAATTAATTTTTTAAGAACTCGGAACATGTTCATGGGCACTTTTCTCAACTTCAGTAAAAATGAAAGTAATTCATAACAGTATTTTTTACAGGTTGTCTGTCAGATAAAATATAAAATATTATTTCAAGAAAGTAATACTCGCTTGAAAGATCCTACACAGAGCTCTTTGAGTTATCACCTTCTAAGTGTCTCCAGTATTAAACTACTAAAAGAAACTTCTCAGACAATTTGTTTTCAGAAAAATCAGCAATTGCTTGTAATTCTCACAGAGTCATATTTCATATTAATATTGTGATAGATTAATAAAGTACAACAACCTATTACTAAATAATGAGTAAGTCATATTTAGTATATATCAGATTGTATATTGAATGTGAGAGGATACAAATTCCTTTCTAGAATTTAACAAAAAAGATCTTTAAGATGTTGTAAGTTAATGTCCAAGACCTGATTACACAGGAAAAGAAAAATTTGAATTTTCTAAGTCTACATTGTGTGAGTACTACCAGTCAAAGTAACTACATGCAAGATACTTCCATCTAGCATGAATAGTTGATGGAAGGAAGGGAGGATACATGAGTTAATAAATTGCTTGTAATTACATCAGTTTTTCTCAGAATTATTCATCTCTACAATGATGGCGCAGGTGGCCTGACAAATAGTTTGGAGGACAATGGGCATTCCAATGCATTAATCGGATAGCAAAGAGGCAAAACACACTTGAAATGAAAAACAGATAGTAGAGACATTAGAAAGCACTTCTTGAGTTGTAAGATATTTCTGTTATACCAGTAATTAGACAAATAAAAGCAGATATACATATATAAACTCTAAGGTTGATACAGGTAAAAAAAAAAGTACAAAATACAATAACTGATAGTGAGGACTGTCAGTCTGACAAAATGGTATCTGTCCAACAGATGTGATTTGGATTCGGATGAAACGGGAATTTATGTTTTTATTTATTTATTTTTAACAGAACAAAGATTCAAGCTTGTTTTCTTCCAACCTGGACCAAAAAGTAAAGACTTCTTACTGAAGACAATCTCCAAAAGTTATGATTTAGAACCATGATAAAAATCCGCAGGATTAACTGTTAAAGGAGTTTTACTGAAATCATGTGAAAGAACTGCTAAAATACCTGATTTACTTTAGTAGCACTATTACTAAAACGAACTATCACAACCATATTAAGTGCTAGTAGATGTACTATATTAATTCTTCCATAATTCACCAATTTACATTTTAATATCTTATTCTAATCAAAGTAATATAATCACTTAAATATTTGATACTGGATTAATCAATTTACATAGTTTCCACTTAAAGCTTTCTCAGTTTTAAGTTATAAATCTCAAGTTTATAACTTTCTTGAATAAGCAAGGATTCATGGCAGGCAGGTTTTGTATAGAGGAAGTTTGTATATGTTTCAGATACAGGTTATGGTTTGCAAAAGTATGTGAATTTCTGTCATCATTGAGGATAGACCAAACTGCAAAAATTGAATTTTTTTGTTTTCTTTCTTGTTTAGTTTGTTTTATATGTTGAAGAAGATGAAACTGAGATGGAGAATTCAGCATAGGGAAAAAAAGAGGTGGCCTAATAGTAAAAGGGGCTAAATATTATGCTGCAAAATTCTTATCTTTAATAAGACATCAGTGCAGGAATTCCTTAATTGACCTTTCACAAGCAGTCATTAATTGTGCATTCTTTATATTCTGAGCCTGACCTGACATCATGGGGTCTGGTCTACAGAAGTGTTCAGCTTTAAGGGATTTGACACAAAAAGGCTGTGAACCTTCAAAACGCCTTGTGGTACGTGCCAGAAAACCAGATTGCATGCCCTCAACTTGGACTGTAAAAACCTATTAACACACTTGACTTCTTTGTATCTCTCTAGTACCAATAAAATAGAGAATTACACTATCACTTCATATTGCTGAAGTGCTATGAAGACACATTAATTTTTATTTTTTTTTAATTTATTTATTCTAGAGTGCTCCGATATTATTACTTGGGCATCAGAGAAAAAAAATGAGAGAAAATTAATCATCTTTTCTTCAGAATAAGTATGTACTACATAAATCCTAAAGCTACACATTTGACAAGGAAAATAAAATTTACTGAACGTTTAGTTTTCTAATTTCTTTATTCTTGTCCCTTCTTCAGTCACTCTGCTATTTTTCTTTCCTACAGTTACCAATGTTCTTTCATACTTGTCAGAGTCTGGTGTTGATTATTACCCTTATCTAGCCCTCCAAATTTCATCCCAAGGGAATATCCTGTTTTCCTTTTCCCTTGCTTCCTGTTTAAACTGCCATTCTAAACATAGACAACAACAAGAAATGATTTTTTATTCCTTGATGTCTTATTCTACTTTCTATATTTCATTTGCTTTGTATATGCTACCAGTTGTGTAATTAGCTATGTAAGAGAAAAAAATATAACTTTTCATTTCTGTGTTCAACCTCACACAACAAATGTTAATTTTTATCTGAGCCTTTTGATACCATAAAATAAATATAAAATACAACTAGTAACATGGCTGGCCTATATTCCTGTTGGAATCTTACAACACACACAGCTTTGTTCAGCTGTGGCCTCATTGATTTCCTGGCATATTAGAATTATGACAAGAAAAAGAGTGAGAACTGAGAATAATGTTGGATATTCTTCTACTTTCTGGTCTGTTTAATACATCCCACTTTAAGCAGGTGTCTTGTAAACAAATTATGTAAAATAAAATCTACACATAGTCTTCAAATATGTAACACACTACATATTTCAGGAACATCCTGCCTGTATTATTTCATATTACAAGTTCTATACGTGTACTTCCTTTACCATTTTTTATTGAGAAACGGGATTTCAGCCCCAAATGCATCCTAAAACATCAATCTGACACACTAACTTGGGTTAATCACTTCTCTAAGATAGCAGAATTTATCTACTTGAAATTTAGATGGATTTGGATACAAGCTTACGCTTGTAGAGTCAGTATTACAGATTACATGGCTTTCTGGTCCAGCTTCCTAACTAGCTGGGTTAACTGAGTACCTGTAAAAAGGATCAGGAAGGCTCTGAGTAAGTTTGCTGAATGTTTTTCATATTTCTCAAGGAAATAGTTATTTTATAACACTCCTACAACTATCTTTCATCATCACAGAATTAAAAGTTTCAGTAAACCTCAAATAAAAATCAGCAGGAAGAGTAAACACTGAGGAAAGATATAAAAAAAATGAGACTAAAGATTTTTGCATAATTGAACTTTGACAATTCAGTTTGCCCTGATTTTTTCCTAATTTTATTTGGAAATATACTTTATTAAACTAGTAAGAGCTATAAAAATTTTGAATACAAAATCCAACACAAATGTTGGAAGCAAAAAGCCCTTTCTGCGTTGCAATTGAATATAAAGATACCTATGTTTACTAGCTAGGGAACTAGAGTTTACTCCAGAAATCAAGTAGAGGTATCTAAGAGACTGACAATCAGACAAGTATCATACTTAAAAACAACTATTTACTTGATAGTTACTTGTTAACAATATACAATAACATCGTAAGTGGCTACTTCTTAATTGCCATAAACCAATTGATTAACACTAAATATAGAAAGTAATTAGTCCTGAATAAGCTCAACCTAAAGCAGCCATCAGTACACAATCACCATGAGAAAAGAACCTTCAGTGGGCACTGAGAGCTGTAGCTCATCAGTGAGGTCAAGAGAAGCCAAGGCCGATCCTTATGAAAGATGTATTCGGGGTGAAATGTCTTCTTTCTTCCCTGTCTTCCTTTCCTCATTGCTAGTGCTTTACACTTCTCTGTCCACTTCCCTGAAAGATAAGAAGCGATTTAACTTGCTTTAAAGTCTTATTCAAATCTTAGAGACATCTATCTTTGCAGAATTCTCATTTTAGCAGACACCCTTCTTGTCTGTTTTACTTCCCTAGCTCTTTGGTGTATTCTACTTCTTGCAAGTTCTCCTCTTCTGTGTTTGTTCAACTATATCCAAGATCTGTTTTCCCCTTCGGATCTATGGCTATTATTTAAATATTTAAGCTTAGCTATTACAAAATTTTATTAATGATTCTACAAAGTTACGAAATGCTTAGATATTTTGCCAGTCATACTGTTACAGTCTGCTTTGCTTGGCTTCAAAGCAAGAAATATTATGTATTCCTTAGTATGTGGAAGCCATTATGGGTTCGTTGGCATTGACCTCAGATACAGTGAATCACAGAATCACAAAATCACAGAGTGACCTAGGCTGGAAAAGACTGTAAAGATAATCTATTTGGGTAAAGAAAATCAAGATCTAAGCCCCTTGCCATAGACAGAATTACCAACCATTAAATCAGGAACTAGGCCAGGCTTCCCAGGGCCCCATCCAGCCTGGTCTTGAACACCTCCAGGAATGGGGCAGCCACAACTACACTGGGCAGTCGCGCCTCACCACACTTCAAATAAAAAATTTCCTCTTAGTATCTAATTGTATAGTTGTTATTATACAAGGTTGTAATAGATGGATAGTCAGAGGCTATAGAGAAATAACTCACCCACACTGAGGCTCATGACTAGGATGGATACTCACCACAAGGAACTCCACACAGGAGCAATCTCCAAAAGAGATGCTACCTTAGTGGTGGTCAGTCCTTAAATGGGATCTAGGAGAGGTGGAGTCAAGCTCCACCCCTTCCGGAAGCACAGCTGAATTACCTTCACCTGTGCTCCTGCAGCTGACCCATCACTTGCCTCAGATGGTTAATCAGAGGTTCAGGCTGTGATTAACAGTTTCCCATACACTAAGCCTCTCTTCTTTTAGTTTAAATCTATTCTTCTTTATCCTACCACTATTTGCCCATGTAAAAAGTCATTCTCCCTTCTGTTTATAAGCTCTCTTCAAGTATTGGAGGACTACAGTGAGGTCTTTACAGAGCCTTCTCTCCTACAGATTGAGCAAGCCTGGCTCCCTCAGCCTTTCTTTGTAGGAGAGGTAAATATGTCTTCTATTACAGTGGTCTGTCATTTTTTCCATGTTTTTCCTCTAATTTTATTCTTCCTGAACATTTTCATCACAAAAGGTAGTGTATTCAGACAAAGAGCATCATTTGATCATCATAAATATATATATGTAAGTATATATATATTTGACATAAATCACAGTTATATTCCTACACATATTGTTCTTGACCCTAACAATTCCACTGAAAAAAAATGCACCAAAGAGCAGGCAGGCAGATTTCTAGACAGTGCCTATTACCTTTTATGGTAAAGAAGCCTGTTCATAAGTCTTCAGTACCTAAACATAAATACATTTTTTTCAAAGATCCTGTAGAAATATCGATCAAAAACCCTAGTCCTCCAAAAGCCTCTATTATTTAGACTAAACATATCCATTAACAATCTGCATTAATATGTTCTTGTGGAGTAATAACTTAGTACAGCTTCTCTAGCTTTGTGTCATTTGCATTTGTTATCTCTTCCAAAATCTTTTAGAAGTATCCCATTCCCTGATTGCACCTGTCTTGGTATTTTGTCTGGAAAATACATCTTACAGAGGTTCTCAAGAGAGTCGTGCATTTTTCTCGTACAGGGTTTGATGTTAAATTTTTTGCTGGTAAAGGTGTAGTAGACAGCGTAGTGGAGAAAACTCAGAACCTCCCAGTATCGATGTTCAGAAATTACTCAAAACAAGAAGTCTTCAGCTGTTATTAGAAAGTTATCACTTACTATAACCTAGAGTTAGAACTGTGTCAGGAGATTGTCGTCAAATGATGGAGAATGCTTTTTCCTCAAAATCAGATATTTCGCACACACACACACAAAAGTATATATTCTATCTGTGGTTACAAAAGATCTACAGCTCTTCACTTCTCAGTCTGTCTTGCACAGTAATCAGGAGGCACCCTGGTTGTCTAAGGATGCCAAAAGAATTGTTCTGCCAATCTCTCTATTGCATTTGTACAGATACATTTTTCTTTTCAGTAGATGACTACTGAAATCTTTTAATCCTAACATGTCCAAAAGAACTCTTTAACAGAAAGTGACGTTTTCCTGACTATACATTTCCACTGAAGTTAAATCCACATTGTTTCTTGAGTGTATTTGCTACATCTTTTTTCCCCCTAATATGCAGTGCAAATGTTTAAAATCAAATCAGTATTAACAACTTCATCTGTGTCTCTGTGAGTTTAGTTGTGATATTTTTCTCTTATATATTACCTTCAAAAATAATACTGAATGTCCATAGTATGACAAATGATGGAGCCTGACATCCAAGTCAAAAATTTTAGGAAAAGAACCTCTTTCAGGATAATTCTTCCTGCTTCCATGTGTGCTAAAAATACTATGAGGAAAGAACCTGTCAGCATATTTTAGTTTCTCCCTTTTGATGCCTGCCAGAACTCATAACCCATGCAGCATTTCTATTAATGAAAACATTTCTTATTTTTTCTAAAATAAAAACAGAATTTATTTTTTAAAAAGAAAAAGGTTAGTTTAGATACTGTAAATTTTAGTCAGACAAATAGATTGTATTGTTAACTTATTTAACCGGCAACAGTGCCAGATTTGAGACCTTTTTTAATGTCAAATTTACACTGGAAAAGAAACCAACCTCTGTTTGTTCTTGTCCAAAAGGAGTCTTGAAAACCTGAAGCTGAATGTTATTAACTTTATGACTGAAATGTAGCTTTATTCCAAAACCTGGAAAATGTTTTACTTATCTGTATTCTAATCTTTAAAATGTTTTGTTGTAAATTAGTTTGATTCTAAAGCACAAAATCATTAAATCATTCAAATAATACAACCACAAATGAGACCTTATCTTTTCATAAAATGACAAATGAACACTTCAATTACTGTTAGGGAAGAAAAGATTTCGTTGTGAAAATTACATATTTCAGAAATTACCTTTTCTCATTTACAGACTCAATTTCAACAAATAACACTTTCTTAATATAAGAGTTTATATACTGCTATAAATCCATTGGCTTTCTCAATGCTATTGTGATATTTGGATGGTAACTATCACTTATTTCTCTGATATATCCTTATTTCTCTGATCCCAGATAAGACATGATAATGAACAGCCCTTGGAGAATTATGTCGTATGTATCCTTTCAATGTCTTCTTTCAATCATATTCATTCTTGTTCATTCTACAGGTACCTCAACAAGAAAAGGAATGTCCAGCAGGTATACCCCCCCTCTAGTAAGGGGCATAGGCAAGCCGGTAACAACAGACAAGGAGAAGGCAGGAGTACTTGATAACTTTTTTGCTTCAGTCTTTTCTGATAACTGCTTGACACACAGCCCTCAAATGTTTGGTTTGGTAGGATTGGACTGGGGAAACAGTGTCTTTCCTACTACAAGCCAAAATCAGGTTCGTGATCACCTGACGAACCTGAACATTCACAAGATTATGGGTCCTGATAAGATGTATTCCAGAGTCCCGAGAGAATCAGCTGATGTAGCTGTTAAGTCATTCTCAATGGTATTTGAAAAGTCATGGCAATCAGATGAAGTTCCTGGTGACTGGAAAAAGGCAACATCACATCCATTTTTAAGAAGGGTAAAAAGGATGTATGCTGGAGGTAAAAGGATGGAGACCAATGATAAGTGGTGCCCCCTCGGGTTCAGTGCTGGGACCAATGCTCTTTGATATCCTCATTAATGGCATTGACAGTGGGGCCAACTGCACCCTCAGCAAGTTTGCTGATGACATCAAGCCATGGGGTGTGGTCAACACACTGGAGGGACAGGATGCCATCCAGAGGAACCTGGACAGGCTTAAGCAGTGGGCCCAGGAGAGCCTCAGGAAGCACAATAAATCCTAGTGGAAGACCTTGCACCTGGGTCTAGACAACCTGCACTGACAATGCAAGCTGCAGGATGAAATGACTGATGAGCCCTGTTGAAAAAGACCTAAGGGAACTGGTGGATGGTAAGGTTGACATGAGCCAGCAATGTATCCTTTTGCAACCCAGAAAGCCAGCCATATCCTGGGCCATTGTGGCCAAGAGGGCAAGGGTATTGATCCTGCCCCTCTGCTCTGAGCCACTAGGGCCTCACCTTGAGTACTCTGTCCAGATGTGGAGTCCTCAGTACAGAAGAGACATGGATCCATTGGAGCTTGTCCAGAGGAGGATCACAAAAATGGTCCAAGGGATGGATCATCTTTCCTACAAGGACAGGCTGAAAGAGGTGGAGCTGTTCAGCCTGAAAAAGAGAAGGCTGCAAGGTGGCCTGATAGCAGCCTTTCAGTATTTTAAGGAAAGCTACAAGGGGAATTAATTTTGCATATAAGGAAAAAATCTTATACAGTGAGGATGGTGAGGCACATGAATATGTTGCCCAGAGATGTGATGGCTGCCCCAGTGTTTCTGGAGACTTTCAGAGTGAGGCTGGATAAGGCTCTGGGCAATGTGATGTAGCTGTGGATGTCCCTGTTCATTGCAGGGGAGTTAGACTAGATGACCAGTAAATGTTCCTTCCAACTCTAAGGATTTTATGATTCATATCATGGTCTTGGCTACTCTATGCTAATCAATGTACGATATTATTCATATCTCAGTTCTTTTCTGGTTGAACTGGACAAATTACAGTTTCTTCATTTTGTTTTTCCCTATGTACCTAGGCAGATGGTTCTTTTGGGTCATGCTTGCCACTTATCCCATGTTTGTACTTCATACTAAGACAGAAGTCTGGCCCCAGTTGCTACTAAATAATTACTAATAGTGTTATTTCAAGGAAAGAAAACCAGAAAAAAAAATGTTAAAAGACAGCTATTTGAAAAGCAGCAGAGGAAAATAAAGGTAAAGCTTTAACAAAATGCTTAATTACAGCAGTTCAACTCAGTTTTCATTATCCTTGTTCATTAAAAAAAAAGGAAGCTTAGAATAGGGAAATTTTCTTCCTTCCTACAAATGGCATTAACTTTCCCAGCTGTAACAGGCTTCCACAGCAAATTGCAAATTTGTCTAACATGCTGGTGGATAACACTGTCTGTGGTGAAGTGCATCATTTTGCTCAGCAGCCTTGAGACAAGTAATATTTCAGTTGATCCAAAATCCTTCATTCTCTTTCTCTTTGAAAAATATATCCTAAAAGCAGGTACACAAAAATCCCCTTTCTCAATTTTACAGGAATTTTTTTTCTATAAAATAGACAATGGTATTATATTTACACTTAGACATGGTTAATTTCTGTGCCCTAAAAAGCAGAATAATAACTAAAGAGCAGTAGCCATGCCATTGTCTTTTTTTTTTTTTCCTTTCACAATCTCTAAAACATAACTGAAAAACACACCAATTTTCCAGTAAGTGGCATATTTTAGCTTTCTGTAATGCGTGGAATAGCAAGCTGAGACATCAATATGTCTTCAAAATCACTTAAGTGCTTGTCATCAAAGCAAGGATTAATCACTTCACAGTAAACTTGCACACAATGTGTGCAAATTCCAATTCTTTGTAAAAGAGGATGATCCTAGAGCTTTGACAGGTGCCGAGCCTGACATCTCAGGAGACTGAAAAACTGTATGTGGCCATAAAACATAGACCATAGAGAGAGAAACTCAAGCATGACTCAAATGCATCAAGTCAACTCTCCTCCAAAAGGCAAGTACCTGTTCTAAAGTTGAGGGGTACTTTCGCCTGCATTAGACATGCACTCATTATCCTTGGTCACAGGAAACTCTGATAACTAATACCCATGGTGATGACAGCAGTCTGGTAAAATAATAATAATAATAATAATAATGTCCAATGAATAGGCTAGCAATTGTTTACTTAAAAAAACCATAAATCTCCAGAATCAGAATACTGACATCTTTTTCACAGCTGTTTCCTTTCCAGTCCTCTTCTGGCATTTCATAGCTTCAAAGTATCTATTGTAATTTCACTGTGGGTCTTCTCTTCTTCCATTTCAAATGATTCTGTGATTCACCCTAGAGGAGAGTAAGTTGTTGCTTTTGCCTTTTACTTCTTTTTTCAGACACATGCCCAACCGCAGCAGTCATAAGCCACTTACTGGAGTGATATGTAAATCTTTACTTCTTTAAAATTTTGCAGACTTAACCAGCCCTTAAACTTTTCTTGCTTTCTTTCTTTTTCTTTCTGCTTCCTCATTTTTCCTCTATTTGAATTCACTTAAATGAACAGTTCATCAAAGATGGGGAATATGTTTATTTTGCAAATGATTGTCAGGACCCCATCAGCACCACTCCCTGCAAATTTAATGAAATCCAGGCTTCTGTTTAAGAATTCTTAGGTGTAACAAAACCAGGCTGATGAGAAACAATTTGGTTGTTTTTTTGTTTTTGTGTTTTGTATAGCTTCATTATGTCTTCACTCTGTGCTCGTAAATAACTTAAAACACCCTCCATACTTTGGTAAAAAATCCTTGAAAAACATTCCACATCAGGACTTAAATATGGTAAGTAAGATTTCAGATTCCCCAGTCACGTCTCATCCGGTATGAGTGATAAAAGTAGTAGTTTTTTAAAACTTACCTTGATATACCAGTATGACACTTCAAACATAATATGCATACAATCTGCACATGATTTTCAGGTTAAAAAAAAAAAAAAAGAAAAACAAAACCAAAAACCAAATTTAAACACACACACACAATTTTAGCAAGTATTTCTAGACTTTAAATACTGAATTTTCCCAGAGAGAACAATCAGTGACTGGCTTATCACTGCAGCAGGTCATCAAGACCTTTATGGTGGCTGACAAAGTATTTCAATCTGCTTTAGGACTAACTGTTCTTCTTAAGGCACAAAACCTACAGTACATTGACTGTAAAAGATGATTAACTAATTTTCAGTTTGTTTGTGGTCAGATAGCCATTTATAGTACAAACAGACAAATCACTTCAAACAGGGAGAACACTCAAAGTTAAGTGGTATATTTCTTCAGCCGATACCCAATGACCTTTCAAGATGAAAGCATAATAGTCAACACAGAAAAAGAAAAAAAGCCCTGTGTTCTGTTTGCAAGGTTTAGAGGTCACTTGGCTACAGAGAGAGCAGGATACAATGGAGGCTGCAGAAAACTCTGAAGAAGCAAACATGGCTGTTCGTTTAGAATTTTTTCTTCTGAGCCTCACCATTCACCACTAGCCTTCTGCATTCAAGAAGTGCCTCTGTTCCCCAAACTGAGGATACGTTCTGTTTATTGTGTGGCTGAGACTCCACTTATGTATCAGCTGTCTATCTGCACTCTTCTTTGGAAAACAAGTAATTGGTCAAACCCAAAAGCAAAATGGCATGCTTATCCCATTCAGCTGTCTGGTGATCATATGACAGTGCTGAGAGAATATGATGGAAGTCTCACAAGACAAAGTAAGATATTATTCTCAGTGAAAACCTCTGGCTACATGCACCTCTTTCTATCAGTACAATCAGGGTCTTTGTTCTGTCTTATATCCTGGGAGTCAGCTCACTTCTTCCATTGAGAAAACTCAAAGTAATTTCCCACACTTGTAGCAAGGCATCCCTAGGTCATAAAGATTGTTCTGTCCCCTGAGCACACAACAATGTTTAAACAGAACTAGAATATTAGAAACAATTTTATTATTTTTTTTTTAGCTGATGCTCAGAAGTTATACTCTTTAAGTGGACTCTTCTTAGCAAAACGTATTTCTAGCAACAGAAACTAGTTTCGACTATGCAGAATACTCTTTTAAAAACACTTATCAGCTTGATTTAAAACATTCTGTATTGCTCCTTTCAAAAAACAAATAGGGTTTGTCAGCGCAAGTCCTGGAAATACCAGTTATCTTACATGCATTTTACTTTCCCATGCTTTCCCTACTACCCATAAACATCTCCACAGTCATATAACCACCAAATTAACTACGCTTCTCCCACATGTTGGCTGAGAGAGTCCTTTTAACTGCTGAGAAGTGTTCACCCTTTTTAGCAGTAGTCACCAGTCTGACCAGCAATTTAAATGGCAGAAGCTGGCATTCAAAGTGCACTTTGTGCCATTACAAATTATCTTTTGTCCCTACTCTATTGTCTCTGCATTAAAAAACAAACACAAACATTGATTAAACATGGTCCAGTTTTGATATTAAACCCCACATTGTACCACCACCATCATGCTTCTTTCTCTATTTTAACCCTCACTTGAAATAAAACTTTCTATTTGAAACTACTTTTTAACTTCTTAGTGCACTGCTTCTGAAAAAAAGGTAGAGCTGAATTATATCTCTGCTTTGGGAAAGTTGCCTCTAGAATATTTTTTTTGATCAAGAAGCTAAAGACTTAAGTGAGGAAGCATTAGCAAGATGATGTGGAAACTTGGGTGCCTACCTGGATTAGCAGAACTGTTAGTTTGGTTCTGCAGTGAAACAAAAGCTGAGGAGGAATAGATGTTAGTCTACATCAGCAGGGTAAACACCAGAAAAGAAAAGAGTCATTTAAGTGACAAACCAGTGTTATCACTAGAATAAGTGCAGGTGAACAGCTGGAAATAAATTTAGCAGGAAATTAGAAGAAATGTTCCAGTTCTTAGAGAAGTCAGTTTCTGGAACTGAGCCTTCCAGTAAGAAATGAGAGCACCCCCCAAAAAAAAGAAAAAGAGAAAAAAAAAGTAAATCTTAGTAGTTCTGGAGACCAGGAGAGTTAATGAATGGGTCATCTGAAAAATGAAGATGTACATAAAAATATTTCAAAAACTTTCTGCACTCGTATGTTCTTGGGATATTGTAATGTTTTTATTTATTTTGATTTTTAGCTAAAAAAACTTAAAAGGAATTTCAAAGGCAGGTGGAAGGAGCCATGTGCAGGAAAGCTAACTAGACCTCTAATTTCAACTTTATCACCTTTGGAAATTACAGCATCAGAATGGATCTCTTCAGATAGAAGAGAGATTATACAAGTAAATTTATGTTACCTTACTCTTGAAACATTCAGTGCTTCTATGGAAAGCTGAAGCTCTGAAAAATTCAATGAATTACTGGCATGGAAACTAGAAGGTATCTCTCCACAATCAGGTCCCAGAGGCCCACAGTTAGAAATGTCTGCCAGCTGTACACTGCAGCCCAAGGCCCAGCTCTGTGAAACACAAATACATGACCTTGACTTGGTTTTACTATAAAAATTGCTGCTGTGCTGTGTGGGAGTGTTCCTAATGTGAAAGATGGGTGTGATAAGAAAAGAAAAACAAAGATATGAAGGGAATTGAGAGAAAACCAGTTACCAGCTCAGGGAATAAAGAGAAAATACGCAATGTGAAACAATATACAATGCTGAGAAAAAAATCCTAGAGAACCGAAACAAGACCCTTGTTGGGGGCTGACTCTCCTCCTTCACCTGAAAGACTCATCAAGCACCTGCCTTCTAATGATTAGTTTCATATTACATTAATCTCAGTTGTTAGCTAATTTACCTATGTAATAAGCATGTCAACCAACAAATAATTTATACATACTCATATGCTTTGCAAGTGTTGGTAAAAAAAAAACAAAACCCAAACTGAAAGTCTTGTGGTATTTGAAAAGGAATTCAAAATAATGTCTTAGGGTTCAGACGGTCAAGACATCCATTGAGAAAATTAGTTTTATCTTTTTGGATACATTAACATTTTTAAATGCTATGTTTTTGAACAGTCTGACCCAAATTCTTGCCATCACCAAGTTGACAGAGCACATGGGTAAGGTCTGAAGCTTTATAACTACTTGAATACTTGAAGTGGTGATGAGGATACGATTTCTGCTTTCACCAGAGGCCACTCTGTGGCCTTCCTCCTCATATGTGTATGTCTGCATTTTTTCATGTGACTTCAAACTGGCTCCTTATTTGTTAATTTAATATACATTGTTGAGACAGATTAGCATGTTTATACCCAGCTGGTGATAGAAATGCTAACGAAGTTAATCTTTGGGGCTGTCTTTATTGTCACTAAGGTCTATATCTGTTCTTACTGCTAATCAGATAAATGTTGTCATATGGAAGGAAACAGTAAACAAATGTAGCAGTGTAAGGTTATGTTCAGCTGGACACCATGTACCTGGATGATTAATTGAAGGTATAAACTAAAAATCCACTGAAATTCAGCAGTTCCGCCAAACAGAAAAAAAATAAAAAAAAATAAAAAAAATCAATAGGAACACTGTGGTCCTTTGTGAGAAACAAAAGACAATTCGAGAATATATTTTCAAACCTGCCAGGAAGTCACTGTCAGGTGCAAGCCTTTTGTTTTTTCCTCATTGAATTATAGCTTCTATTAATACAATGGCATTGACAGTAAGGATAAAGTCTAGTATGGAGAAATCCTCATGTCTTTCATCATCTCTGAGGTTTTCAGTACATTCTTTCTCTAGTTAAAAACCACTGCTACTATGTAATCATTTTTTATTTTTAGGTTTTTTGTTTTTTGTTTTTGTTTTTTTCTATTTTCCTGTGTAGATGCTTAAGAAAGCTTTAAGTGGTGTTAGGAAAAAAACAACAAACAAACAAACAAAGGCTTGTATGGTTGCAAGATGTTTATGAGTATGTGACCTACCATGTTTAGTTAGCATAGCACACTACAATATAGTGATGAAGAAAGGGTGATTCCTAACGGAAAGTGAACGTATGAAAGATCACCTTTCTTACAGATTATGTCTAGCTATATGTGACTTCTTCAGAGGGACAGTAGTGGGAAAGTAGACTTCGTCTTGAGTCTGAACCCAAAAAAATCACATTTCAGAAGACACAGATAAGTGCCCAAACTACTTATTTCCTATGATCAATTTATATTTAGCAAGCAAATCAAGAGACTGAGAATTTTAAGAGACGGAGTTCCCATATTGGGAAGTACCAGAGATGGCTTGCTTCTGATCTTGAGAGGAAATGTCAATTGTTTCAATACTGGCTTTATCAGAGAATGGAGAAAACACTATTTGTGATTCTTTCTCCAAATAATAGCTCCCAGTCCAATATACTATGAGATTTGTAAGATCAACTGATTGCTCTCTGAGAACTGTTAAAAACATTCATAATGCAAAAAGCTTCCCTAGTGCCATATGAACTCATCCTGAGGCCAATGTATTTACCATAAAGATATAATGGATTTGTTCTTTAATCTTCTCTTTAAAATATTACAGTCATAGAATCAGTGGAAATTGTATAATGCATCTTTGCTGACTAGCAGGATATGAATAAGCAAAGATTACAAACTGAATTCCTATTCAGCAGTTTTTAATGTTGTTTGGAAGAAAAAAATGGTTAAATCAGGAGTGATTCACCAATTCGCAGATCTACCAAGCGCTAGAACAGTTCGATGTATTCTAATAAATGCAGGTTCCAGTGTCATTTCATAATAAAATAATGTAATCAACATAAAATAAATGATACTGTATGTAATATATCAGTATGTCAGAAGACATTAAATTGAAATTTTGAAGTGAGGTATGAAATACAGATTTCTACTTCTGAACACATTCAAGCATACACTGCAGTTCCAGGATAATGAAGAGGATAAAAAGTCACTGGAGAAACCTGTGTGAATGGTCCTGATCTAGAAACAAGTAACAGGTAAGGTGAAAAGCTGATCCTATAGGGTCGTGATTTTCTTTAGGAAATAAGAATTACCCATAAATTCTGCTTAATATATTCAGACTAGATCTGCACTGGACTGTTACCAAAGTTTATTAACTGCTAATTCAGAAGCCCTGTTGTCAAACAGAGTCAGGACAGATTAAAAGCAAACTATAAAAATACAGTAAGCCCTGTGGCTTCTGTGTACCAAATTCTCAACATCATTGGCCACGTGTTGATACTTCAGTGTAAGATTGAGTTCATGTCACTTCACAGAATTTATCTAATAAAATTAGATATCTTTGTAACCTGAAAATCAGTAAAGAGAACGTAGTTTTAATCACCAGTGGAGAGAGACAGAAATCCCCAAAAGAATGTTCTATCCTATCCCAACGTAATAATTCTCAGGTAGAAGAAATTTTTTTTTGTCTAGAGATATCTTTCTCCTCTTCTTTTGGCACAGAAATAAGTTTCCTCATCAGATCGGTACTCTAGAGCATGAGCTTGTCAAATTCTATCTGGAATCTTGGAAGAAGAAATTCAGCTGACTGGTAAATACTGATATTAAACAAAAGGTACCTTTGTAAGCTGCAGTATGCATTGAGGGAAACAAAGAATTTTGGTGTTGTTTTTGATTATGGAAGACTATATGTGTGGCTATATACAAAAAGCAGGAATGAAGTGCAGAAATCAAACTCTATAACCACAAAGTAGTTATAAAGCAGGTATGTTTAATCAGTGATGCACATACGCCCTGGTGCAAGGGGGATTGCTCCACCTAACTTGCACACCGTTAGGAGAAAGCATGCTATAGATATAGGCTGAACTAACACATAATCAATAGTTCACAGGAATTTGAATACATTTGCGTTACATTCCTGAGACCCCATTAGCATGTGGTCCCTCCCCCCTTGTGTGTGTAGCGAGTTGTGGGGGTGATTGTCGGAGGAAGGCTCATCATCTTCCTCACGAAGGCTTGTAGTCTTCCTCGCTGTAAAATTTCTACCCCGAGGGAGGGGCACCCCCTAAACTGGTTCCAGCTTACCCTGTGGACAGGAAGAGGACTTTTTCAAATTGAACTCTTTACCAGAAAGAGCATTGCATTCCTTCTTAGGAAGGAGTTTTTAAAATCTAATTACTTACATTAGCAGAATGTGCCAACACTGATGTGCGAAACAATGATCAGAACACAAAATCCCAGAGTCACTGAGGTTGCAATTTCCCATTGGGTATTTATATACACTGAAAAGACCCCTCTGAGCCTCTTGTACTCCAGGCTGAACAATCTCAGCTCTCTCAAGCTCTCCGTGTATGACAGATGCAACAAGCTCTTAAAAATCTTTGTGGCCCTTCAGTGGATTTCCTCTGGCATCTCCATGCTTCTCTGATAATGAGAAGCCTGAAACTGAATTCAGTATTTTATATCTCGCTATACCTGAGCAGAGAGATAGGATCAACTCCCTTGACCTGCCACCTCAGCCATTATGGTAATGCACAGTTTTCCAAAATATATTTACTTATTTGATGGTTATTTTACAGGAAATTATTGCTCTTGACAAATATTATACTTTATACAAAGTAAGAAAGGACTGTACTTTCCAAGAGTACTATCTATATATTTTTAAAATCATTATTCATTTTAAAATTATTTTTAGTATAGAATCTTTTCTCATATTTAAAAAATTTTAAAAATTATTGACCTTAGAGAATTGTTGCACAAATATTTTGAACAATTAAATATTTTCCTCCTTACCAGCTACATGAAATTTGATTAGAATTCAGCAAATTATATCAAGAAACAAAAGATATTTTCCTGAAAGACTCTTTAAAACACTGGTTTTAAATATTCCCTTCCAGTTTAATTACTCGTATGTAACAGAAGGCAGCTGGCTACTATAAAACCATCAAAGTCATCAGGGCAAATGAGAATGCTAATACCAACACAAACCATATTCAGCATACCTCCTGCAGTCTCACAAACCACAAAAGCTGAGTATTTTTCTGTAGCTACAAAGGACTTAGTTTGAACTTTGCTTTTCACTGTCACTCATGTACATCAGACCTTTCCAAGTCAGCATTGTTTGCTGGAGATTGTTTATTCACTTAATGCTGAAAGCTGCTCTGTCTGATGTTAAAAGGTTATCATGAAAAAAAATAATAGTAAACAAAGGAATACCAGCCCTTCACCACTATAGAGAGACTAGAAAAAAATTTAAAATAAAACTCTCAATACATAAGGAAAACATGTGCTGCATTCACACAATCTGATCTTCAGAAAATAATCATTTATAAATAGGTCAGTAATTTAGTGGTTCCTGGCTCACCAGAAGACATTTAATCTTCACAAAACAGTTTGTAAGCTCAAACACTGCTGTCATTTCCGCCCCACTCCCAGTTTGCCTGTATTCAAGAATATTCAATTTCAGATTTCAACTGCAGAATTCATCATGATTTCACTCTTTGCTTATTCTCTTTTTACTTTTTCAAAAAGAATTTTAGTATGAGGTGGTTGTATACTTAAAAGCTGTCACTTGACTTTCATGCCAAACTTATAATTCGTTTAACTGTCCTCAATAGCTGATGGCTTATACTTCAGAGTCAGTGAAAATACTTTTTCTACTTGCCCGTGACTTTTACAACTTTGTCTAATAAAATCTCATTTATAAACATTTGTCTGACTGCATTCACTGAAAGTATTTTTCTTACCAGAGTAGAATATTGGATAATTTCTGATGGAACACATTCAAAAAGGAAGGATTTGGGGTCCTGTACAAATGATACAGTACTGAAAAGTTCTGAACAGTAGTTGAAGAATTGAGAATAGGACTCATTTTATTTTTTTCTTGTTAATATGCTTTCAAACTGCCAGCTTGTTTCTCAAATAATGAAGACTTAACAGATGTTAGTGTTAGGGATTTAAAATTCATTGCAAGATTTATTACTTTCACTTATAGAGTGAAGGACTGTTCAAAACACCAAAATTACAAAACTTTTAGGAAAATTAGAGATGTTGATTAAATATATATATTTCATGATGTTTAAAGTTTGTCTATGAAGTTCAAGTTGCAATTTATTTCAGTGCACTATTTTCTACTCAGATCTTAAGAACAGGAAAATAAAAAGAAGCTAAGGATTTTTACACAAAGTAAACATTAGGTCTGAAATAGTTTATTATAATTTACTTCAACATGATTAAAATACAGTAATTCATTTAAGCAACACTCAAGATGTGCAAGTTATCACTTCCATGAGAAACAGAATTTTCTTTGTGTGACTGGCTCTCTAGATGTCTAAACTGATGCTGCTATTTTGAAGTAATGTGAAAACAATGAAAGAGGAAACAAAGAATGGAGATGTCAGCTCTGACCTCATTGAAACAAAGCTGCTAGGTGAAAAATGCACATCACGTCTCTTAAAACTATTTTAAAGTTAGATAAATATACAGTGCAATCTGCAGACTTTTCTTTCGAAAGAAGTTTGCATATAGACTGTGAAAACATTTCTTACTCAGACTATGTAAGGCTTTCTTTCCTGAATTTACTTTGATTTTATCTGTGGATATAATGGAGGGAGCTGCTTGGAGGACAGCAAGTCACAGCAGTAGTAGGTAGGATTCCACTGCTTTTAGTGTCCAAAACTGTACCATAGGAAACAAATGCAAAATAACTTTGGGAAAGAAAACAATATGTACCAACAGGATTGGGGATGGATCCCAGTTGGCTGGGCCCTGCCCTGTCACCCACAGCCAGCAAACAAGACAGGAGCTGTCAGAGGAAACCTCTATGTCTTACCTATGATAGCTAAAGAATCACCTTTATTTGTAGAGCACCTGAACTGAGCTATGCTAAAGAATACTTTACATGAAGGTTTGATCAAGCTTCTCATCTTCTGAGTTAGGTCTCTTGCTAACTAGGGGTTACACAGTAAATAATAACTGTTACCTTTTATCAAGAAAAGAATAACAATTGAATATGTAAATTGACAAAAGAATTATAATACACTGTTTGCAAAGGTAAGACAAAAGTAAAATGGAAAGACTTAAAACATTGGTTTTATAATGCTCAGTGTATACTAAAATCATTTGATTAATATCAAGTTAGGAGGTAGCTCCCTTACAGGACTTATGGGTAAGAAACAGCTAACAACTTACTTTTAATAATAAGATCAGTCATTACCAGCATTTCTTCTTACTTTAAGATTCCAGATTTATTTCCATAGGCAAAAGATACCTCTACTGAAAGGTTAAATGCCAGTAAAGAGTTAAGAAGGTCTATATTCTGTCTCCTTTTTTCACCTGACTTCGTGTCTATTATACTGGATAAATCACTGATTAGTCAGAAGTAGACGTCTGTCACTGGGACAGTTAGCTTTTCCAATAGAAAGTTTTAAAGAATCACAGGGAGGAAAAAGCGATTGGGAGCAGCTGTGCAACAGGCAAAGGAAAAAGAGGGAAGGGCAGTTGCACCAAGATTTTCTTCTTAAGTGGTAAACACTGTTGAAAAAAAAAAAAAAAAAAAGCTGAAAGGTTTTGATTTCTTTGTGTTTATGAGAGAAGCAGAGAGAACAAAGTGCATTCTAAAAGAATAGACAAAAAAAAAAAAACAAGCAAAAAAAAACCACAAACCAACAACCACGACAAAAAAAAACAAATACCAAATAGCTGGAGGAAGGCCTGATATCCAGATCACTGGATTAAGACTGATGAAGGCAAAAAATGCAGTTTTTAACTGGCACCTGATACTAAAAGGCTGTTCGCAAGTAGTAGATATGTGATGTTGACTTCAACAATGAAAACTATGAATCAGGATTCTTAATCAAAGAGGGTTGGATCCTATCAATGAGAACACCCAGCTACTGATGTAGTGGCTCCCAGCAAAAGATTATGTGAAGTAGAAAGACAGACAGCAGTCTTTATGGTTTTTCCACTCATCTATGCGTGACACTTCCCCTGTCTCCCAAGTGGTTCCTCATTCATGCAAACAACTTCAAAGACATCAAGATCCCATTGAAGACAAATTCTGTAGGAATACTCTATATTTACAATAGTAAACAATAAAATAAAACAACATACTGTCAGACCAGGATTGGGTAGGGTGCTTTACTGTCCTCCATCAGGCTGCAGTGACCAAGATTGGAGCTGCCCAACTGTAGACTAATCATTATAGCACAGATGTTCAATACTCTTGGTCATTAAACAGCATGTAGATATTGCAGTAATTGGCATTCTCTCCGAGCAAAGTGGGTTAAATACTCTCTGCAACACACTACTTTGAAATGCAAAACAGATGTATATTTGGTTTGGCTTCTGCAAGTAATACTTAAAATAGAAGCTTGGAACTAGATTCAGAGAAATAACATTCTAACATTACTTCATTCCACTGTCTTCATCCCTACTTAGACCTCAATTTCTGCAATAATAAATGCATATGATTTTATTTTTTCAAGTATCCCTATGCTTCTACAGAAGAAAAACAGATATAAATTAAAAAAGTAAGATAGAATGATGTTTGTCACACATCACATCTCCAGATCCATAAACTTCATTAGAAGAAGTTTACTTTAATAAAGCCATCCTGTAGTCATCTTTAAATGTCAAAAATCACAAGAAACTAGAAATCTATGTATAATGGTAATAAATCAACTCACGTGGTGTTTTTTTTTTTTGCAAGATGCATAAAACAAATTTGCATGGACAAATACTTTATAGATTCACTCTCAAATGACTTCAAATGGACAACTACAATCTCTCAAGAATTCATGTCCATCTTTAACATATGCAGAGGTCATTCAATCACATAAATGAACAAATTCAAGAACTAAGCTATCTAGATAATTCCTCTCATTCTGAAGAAAATGCATTTCCTCTCTTACACTTTTACTGCCTTGAAAAGAACTCTTTTTTTTTTTTTTTTAATACAGTGGAAAGCAAAACAAAGAAACAAAGAAAGGAACAAACAAACAAACACAAATACTGAAAACCCCTCCTCTCAAACACAATGGATTTTGGTTTTCTAACATTTAATATTGATAAATATGGGTGATCGCAAAAGAAGACAATGCCAGTGCCTTCAAATAGGATACTAACCCAACAGAGCAATAGGAGGAAAAAAAAACAGAAGGAAAAATTTCTCACCCCTTCCAATAACCAGTGACAGCTCAAGAGAAGTACAATCTCCATCCAGAGAGAGGCTGCTTCTTTAGCTGCTAAACCTTAAATGAGGGTGAGGAGGGGTGGAGCATGGAAGGAGTCATGCTTTCTCACCTGATGCTCAACCTTCGATTCAGGCAGTAACCTGGCAATTCCGCTTCAGCGGGCAAGAATTTTTCAACCAAACACTATTGCAACAGTATTTGCAGATCCTTCAAGTGATGTTATATTATATATATTACATATATATATAATATATTATATATATTATAATATACTTAATTCATTGGCATTTTTTCCTTTTCTACTGAAACCAATAAGCTGTTTACAAGATACTTTGAATACATTGCAAAATATAATTAAAAAAAAACAACAACAACAACTTTTGGTTTAAAATATTTATATACAGGGCCTGTGAAGCCTCTGAGTAGTGTTTTTGAAACATTCCATGTTTCAACTTTGTTCAGCAACTTTGTGGTCATTCTGTGACCAAATATTATTATCATAGAATCATAGAATCCTCAGCATTGGGCAACCTGTTCCAGTGCCTCACCACCCTCATTGTAAAATACTTTTTCCTTATATGCAAACTAATGTTTCCTCTTTAAGTATGAAACCATTTGTCCTTGTCCTATAACCACACACCCTGCTAAAGAGTCTTTCTCCTTCTTTCCTATAGCTCTACTTTAGATACTGACAGGCCTCTATCAGGTCACCTCAGACACTTCTCTTCTCCAGGCTGAATAGCCCCACCTCTTTTAGCCTGTCCTTGTAGAAAGATGTTCCACCCCTTGGATCATTCTTGTGATCCTCTTTTGGATGTGCTACAACAGGTCTATGTCTCTCCTGTATTGAAGACTCCACATCTGGATGCAGTACTCCATGTGAGGCCTCACCAGCTCAGAGCAGAGGGGCATCATCAAATTCCTTGTCCTGCTGGCTGCAGTTCTTTTGATATAGCCCAGGATATGGCTGGCTTTCTGGGTTGCAAGGACACATTGCTGGCTCATGTCAACCTTACCATCCACCAGTTCCCTTAGGTCTTTTTCAGCAGGACTGCACTCAATCCTTTACATCCCACAGCTTTTACTGATAGTGGAATTTGCCTCGACCCGAGTGTAAGACCTAGTATTTGGATTTGTTGAACCGCCTGAGATTCTCCTGGGCCCACTGCCTAAGCCTGTCTAGGTTCCTCTGGATGGCATCCCATTCCTCAGTTGTGTTGACCGCACAACACAGTTTGGTGTCCAGCAAATTTGCTGAGGGTGCACTTGACCCCACTGTTGATGTCATTGTGAACATATTAAGGAGTATCAATCCACTACTGAATCCTGTGGGATGACACTCATTATTGATCTCTGTCAAGACTTGGAGCCATTGACCACCACTCTGGATTCTGCAGCCAGGTCTTCACCCATTGAACAGTTCACCCTCCAAATCAACATCTTTCCAATTTGAGGAGAAGGATATTGTGGATTATAGTCTCAAAGGTCTTTCTGAAGTACAGATGGATGACACCACTGGCTCTTCCTTTGTCCATTGATGCAGTTATATGATCATAGAAGGCCACTAGGTTGGTCAAGCAGGATTTGCCTTTTATGAAGACATGCTGATTCCCCCCTATCATCTTCCTGTTTTCCATGCACCTTAGCATAGCTTCCAGGAGGATCTGCTCCATGATCTTCCCCGGCACAGAGATGAGACTGACAGGTTGGTAGTTCCTGGGGTCATCTTTTGTACCCTTCTTAAAAATGGGTGTAATGTAGCATTTTTTTCCAATCACCAGGGACTTCATCTTATTGCCACGACTTTTCATGTACCACTGAGAGTGACTTGGTGACTACATCAGCCAATTCCCTCAGGATTCTGGGATGCACTTCATCAGGATCCATAGTCTTGTCACTGTTCAGGTTCCTCGGGTGGTCATGAACCTGATTTTCGCTTACAGTAGGAGGGGCATTTCTTCCCAAATCCCATCTTTCCAAACCAATTGTTTAAGGGCTGTGTGACAAGCAGTTATCAGAGAAGACCAAGGCAAAAAAATTATTGAGTACCTCAGCCTTCTCCTTGTCGGTTGTTACCAGCTTGCCTGAGTCATTCACTAGGTATAGTACACCTTCCTCGACTTTCCTTTTCTGGTTGAGGCACCTGTAAAAGCCTTTCTTATTCTTCTTGGCACTCTTTGCCAAGTTCAAATTGGGCCTTGGCTTTCCCGATGGTATTCCTACAAAGCCTAGCAGCTTCCTTATACTCTTCCCATGGTACCTGTCCCTATTTCCACTACCTGTGCATTTTCTTCTTACTCTTCAATTTGACCAGAATGCTTTGGTTCAGCCATGCTGGTCTCTTGCCTTCCTTTCTGACTTCCTTCTCCTGGGGATGGAGAGCTCTTATGCTCTGAGAAAAGCTTCCTTAATGGCCTGCCAGCTCTACTCTGCACCCTTGCACATGAGGACAGTTTCCCAGAGTTTTCTTTTGACTAATTTTCTGAGGAGCTGGAATTTAGCTTTGCTAAGATTTAGTGTTCTAATTTTACTCTTCTACTGTCTCATATCCCTCAAGAGTGTGAACTCAACCATAACATGGTCACTACAGCCCAGGCAGCCTCCAATTCTCATTGCATCAATCAATCAGTCCATTTGCCCTGGTGAACAATAGGTCCTTTATTGCATCCCCTCTGGTGGGTCTGCCCATTACCTGACTCAAGAATTTATCCTCAGTGCATTCCAAGAGCCTCCTGGATTGCCTACTGCTCGCTATGCTACTTTTCCAACTGATGTCTGAGTCACTGAAGTCCCCCAGCAGGCTGAACACTTAAAATCATGATGACTCCTACAGATTAAGGTAGAAGACTTCATTGACAGGTTCTGCTTGATCAGGTGGGCTGCAGTAGACATCAATCACAAGGCTCCCTTTGTTGCCTTGGTCTCTGTCACCCATAAGCGTTTGACTTTCCTGTGTCTATTGTTTAGGGACAGCTCTTCACATTCTATTCCTTTCCTGATGTAGATAGAAAGAAGCCTTCCTATTCTATCTTTTTTTCTCCTTTCTAAACAGCTTGTAGACTACAATAGCCACACTCCAGTCATGAAAACCATCCCATCAGGTTTCGGTGACAGCAAATATATTCTGGTTTTCTAGTAGCATGATGGATTCCAGCTCTTCCTATTTGTTTCCCAAGCTGTGTTGCATGGTGTAGAGGCATTTCAGCTGTGCAGTTGGTCTTTTTACTTTAATTTTGGTAATCCATCAGGTCTTGCTGAGAATAATGCTAACAGAAAACTATTAATTTTCTTATCGTTCAGAACAACTTATTTATTTCTGACTAAAAATCAGAAAGTCTGGTTTCTCCTTTTTCCCACCCCATCAAACTAGATTTAAATTAGAGATAAAAATATACATGCATGATATTTTCATAACTTGTAACCACTTGAATATAAGATTACTAGAGTATAAGAAGCAAAAAATTCATTTACAAACTTTCTATATTTTTGTTATGTAACTAGCAACGTTATACTCTATTTCAGAAGAATATCAGATTGTGTTTTGAATGTTGCTTATTGTACCACATAGTAGTTACAATATCAAAATCAGTTTTTCTTATCCTCTAGCTATGACATTTTAGAATTTGTGTCTAGGAACTAATAGCTTAAAGGAAACATAACAAAGCAGAACAAAAAATACTCTTTCCAATTTTAGTTCTTTCCATTTAAGTCAAGATCTAGAAGTTACATTTTTCTATGTGATTTATTGTCACCATGAATAATGATTATATCATGTCAAATTTTAACATCTGGTATTTTACTGATTGTAAGACACAAACCTAGGCAGGTTTTTTTATGTTTCATAAGAGTCTCATAGCTGTAGTGGTCACATAGTCTGTGTCATGCAATTCCTCCAGGTGATTTTGACCTAAAAATGAGGTTCATTTGGGATGAAATTTAAAATTTAATTTTTACATTTTTAGTTTATTTTTCCTTCTGAAATATAAACAACTAGTTTAAAAGCTGCCTCAGTCTTAACTTCTAGCACCTTAAAATATTATTCAACACAAGCTTGTTAGATTCCTTGCAATGTTATACAAGTATCTCTTGAAGGTGTACTATACATAAGTAAACTGAAAGGACTAGAAAAAATGCTTTTAAAACCTGTAGTGAAATAGGAACTTCACTTTCATAGTCAAGTCCAAAGTTTCATAAGGCAACATAAACAAGCATGACATGAAAAGTAGTCACTGGAAGTCAATGCACTGAAAATGATGAGATAAATACAGGTAGTATTGATATCATATAGTTGCACATGAAAACAGAACAACAAAATGCAATGGGTGGAAGGAAGTCCTTTATGGGTAAGGAGGAGGCACATACAAAAGGTTAAGTAAGTTAACAACATTTACAAGTATGTTGAATGAAACAGAATAATTAGCATGAAACAAAAGGGTCTGAGTCCCTAGGCTGGTTCAGAGTAATGTTAAGCTCCCTACACTAAATATTATTGCTGTGTTAAGCTTTACACAAAGAGTTGTGATTTCTGAGTTGTGATTCACTGCTAATATAGCCAAAGTGATGTTCGTTGATGAAGAAAGGTGGTATGCTAAACTGTCAATTCATATCATTATATAGCTAGGGTGAAAGAGTAGTCAGGAAGGAGCACTTACGACTCAAAATTAGAAATTTTCCAGTGAAGGTCTGGGAGTACATTTTTCACTCAATGTTAATGGGATTTTAGTACCAAGCTGCAATAGTGACCTTTGGAAATCCTTATCAAAGTGACTGAATTGAAGACAAAAATACAGAATTTCTCAGCAATTTCCACTACTGTGTTTGTAGACTGGATGGTAGAGAGCATTGTACCTATCCTTAAATGATGTGTTAAGGATGAGCCTGAAAATTATAGACCAGTGAACATGACCTCAGTATTGGATAAGTTAGCTGAGAACATACATATAGAGACTTACAAAACACACAAATGACCACAATACATTAGAAATCAGCAGAGCTTCTGTAGAAAGAAATAGAACATTTTAACCTTGGTTTGTTCAAGAGAATAGAGACAATAACAGATAATTATTAAATGTAACTTATTTGGACTTCTGAAAGATTCCATGAAAAAATTGTGTCCCAAAGATGCTACCAGGAGAAGCAGATAGTGTTGGAGAAAATTAGAATATTTAATAAGAATGCTATTACATGAAAACACAAACCTGACAGAAATAATAGTTAATAAAATAAGTATTTTCTAACATAACAAAATGCATGAAAATCGATTTTATAAATATTGTTATGCTATTGTCTAGGGAGGTAATGTGTCTCTATCTTGGCTTTTATGGTTGGTTTTGGTCAACTAGCTTTGAAGTCACACAGAAGAGGTTGTGAAAAAAGTATGAAAACTGATTGTGAGGAGAGAAGCAAACAAAATAAGTTTTCATTTTTGTCACTATTCTTGTCATGCTGTATAATCAATTTTAAAAGTCAATGGCTCTAAAACTGCCAAAAAACCCCCACAAAACCCAGTGACCTGGTACAAATTAACTGTACTTTTAAACAGTGTTTGCAATTTCTGTACAATTAAACTGCTGGGCACTACTGATTTCACTAGGGACATTATCTGCCAAGTTCCTATATCATTCCTATTAAACTTTCACAGGCTTCAAAACAGACAAGCATCCAACTTTCCTACTGAATATTCATTGCTTAGTTTCAAACCATGTCTGCTAATTATTTCAGAGTTCTAGGAAAAAAAAGTCAAGAACATTTCTAATATTTCAATTAGTCTGATTACTGAAGTTCCAGGGCCCAAGAATTTTCCTTAACTGTTCTTAACTGACAAGCATAGAAGTACACACTATGTATTACTGAGATCTGGTTTCAATATTTCATCAAATAAATTAAAAATGAACAAATAACAACAACAAATTAAACAAATCAGAATTAAGCATTTTGATTTGCTATTTATCTCTGTCATTTGAGATCATTCAAGCAAACATCAGGTATTTTCATTCTGCTACCAAGTCAGGATTAATGCTCAACTTGCATTCTCCTGAAGTTGGTATCAGTGAATACAAAATACCCACATCCAAGAGATGGAAAAATTTATATATATATATATAAAAAATATAATAATATAAATAAAATATATAAAATAATAGAAATAAAATAATATAAAATTTTATATATATATATATAATATATATAATATATATATTTTATATATATATATATAAATATATATATATAAAATAGCTACCATTATGCCAGTCAGAATACAATTATAAGGCTACCTGTCACCCTTCATCAAATAACTAGTAATCATTCTTTATCAGTATCTAGAAACCAACTAGTCCATTATGAATTATATGAACTTCTAATCACTTATAAAATGATTGTAGCAACATCTTGCCTTGTTAACTTAGAAATAGCAAAGTCACTTGAAGACTCAGCTTTTCTAGGCCTAATTCTGTGGCTCCTGTGAGGTACAACTTAGACATGCATTTGGAAATGTTTAACTGAAATTCATGATGTTTGAGAGTTTTTAAACAGTGTCTAATTCGGAAATAGAAATGCCTGCCAAGACAGACCATTGAACGTTTGCTGTGTAGAGAGAGTATGACTCATTCTTTTTTTGAGCAGCTATCACATCTGGATCTAAGATTTGCAGATAGTTTAAGTTATATGATGGCATGTTACACGGCATTGGACCTCAGGCTCTGGAAGAGCTGCAGAGTCATGGAGCTCAATCCAACTGCCTGAAGATTGCTTTCCAAGGGCTTTAGCATGACATTTAGCAAGGGAGGCAGATATGACATTCAAATGAGAAGAAACTTGCATTTATACGAAGTAAGTAGGGTAACTTCTTATACTTCATCTGGAAGCAGATGGAATAAACAACAAAGCTGTATCTCCACATTTGAATGGAATCCTAGAATTCAGTTCATAACCAGCAGTAAGATTGTGACCACAATAATTTTCAATATACTTTGCCAGAAGACTAAATAAACTTGTACAAATGACATAGAGCCTTTTGTGAACTGGACTTTCAGTATACAAAGCAAAACACTTCCTGTTTACTAATTCCATTCATTTATTACCAAAGAAAAAGACACATACACTTTTACATAGTTTAGCAACTTCATTTGCTTAAATTCAGTATTTTCATTTGCTTTTTGGAAAGCAAATTTAATTTCATGTACTATTTCGCCCCCAAATAATTTTTTGAGCACAGTAGATCATACAAAGCCAAGATTCCTTTTGTCAGTGAAAAAACATGTTTTAAATCATATGCTAAAATCTTTCAAAGCACATTTTGCTTTCAACAGCACAACTTTTAATTAATTCAGACTTAAACATACTTAACCATACAGATGTAAAATATCCCATCTGTTAGATTCATTTTTTCTTTCCCTAATGTTGGAACCTATGAGGCCACAAACCCCCACACTGCAGGCTGAAAAAGAAGTTGCTTGTTTTAGCAGAACTGTTTCTTTGAAAGTCCTACTCTTGTACTTCAAATTCCACATCTGTATTTCCTATGCACTAACACTTCTGTTGTCATCCTCTACAAACTACTGATTTAAGTGCATCTGAAGTGTACATCTTTCACTTAGATCAGAATAAAACACCACAACACACTCTGGAGTTGCTTTTTCCTTTTGTGCAGAAATAGACTTGTAATTTCTGTTTCTCATGTACCAAAAGGAACATCAAAAGATATTTGTTTATGAAATAAAAAAAATATTACTTTATGACTTATCATTAAACACAGACATTTGTTCACCTTTCCAAGACACTCTCTTAATGTCCATAATGGACTTACATGAGATGATATACTCACAAAGTTAATTTGCATGGATTTATTAGAAAATTCTGCTCTGACTACTGTAGACTGCTTCAGTTGACTATTGAAATTTGTATTTTTGTTAAGTTAAACTTAACATGAATTTGCTATATCAGTGAGTAGTTTGGAGTTGCATTTCAGCAGCAGTGTTTAGATAATCTAGACTGTAAGATGAGATGAAGTTTATCCATGCTGATTTTATTCCAGTCAATAATCTTTTCAGTGTTTTAAAGGAAGACAAAGATACTTGTGCAGTTCATTCTATTTCACATATCCAGAAACTACTTTAGAAAAAAGAAAACAAATTTTGAAGGCTGTTGATTCTACTGAACCCCAAGAGCATATTTCTATTTAATGCTTGACAGCCTGCAGCTACTCATTCCTGCTCAGGTATATAGCAGTTAAATGATGGGTCCACCTCCAGCTAAGTTTAGAATTTTTCAAAACTTCCTTAGTATTTATCTAGCAGATGTAAACAAGATGGCTTGTGCCATTCTCATCAGCCCATTCCATTGCTCACTCTTTTTCATGGCTTCTTAGTTAGGATGTATTTCCCTAACATTAATGTTTTTTCTGCCTTCATCGTTTCCCACAGCCTTCCCAAAAGGTTGTCTTCATTTTTGCTTTTGTTTCTGTTGTTTTGTTTGCTTATTTATTTACTTATTTACTTTTTTCTCTTTGGAAATTTTAGACTAATTTGCTGCAAGTTATGACATTAGTGAAAATAGGTTAGATTCAGTTAACCTATGACATCTTTTCATTCTGTAGGTTCCATTTATGTTTGATGAAGATACATAGACACTGTTAGCATGTGTGATTGACTGAACAATCTTTTTAGATAAACATGTTGATGAGATAATTATGATGACCCCTTAAATACATTGTCCAGATCTCCATGGAAGGAAAACTAAAGATTACTAGACAAAATGAAGATCTGCCTTCAGCCAGATGAGTCCTATGCAAAGTGTATGCACTGTGCCACATTACCATACTTGTCATAGATTAGAGCAGCATTAATATGGGAATCAGGTTGATGTGGGGAAGATGGAAAATCAGCAGATACCTCACAAAATTCTAATGCTATTCTGTGTGTGGTATACTGAATTCATAATCTTTTACGAAGTACATTCCTTGCACTTGTGAAAATACTACAGGCTTTTTCACTGTAGGAAGTACATTACTGCCAATTTCCTGTCTATGTAAAGGAACTGTACTTGAATTTTTCTTCCTGAAGTACTGAAATTGTTATGGAGGAACATACTTCCTTTCCTTTTTAGGAAATTGTCAGGAAAAAATGTAAGTAAAAAATAGACATTTGACTATATTTCTAAAGTTTTACTTAATCTATTGTCCAAGCCAAACATAATTCATGGAGAAAATCTGGCATAAATTTAATATTGTTTTTTTCTGGTTTTGTTTTTTTTTTTCTAGATATTTCTCATAAGTTGAAAATTGCATTCGAATTTGCTTTTCTAAATGGAAAAGAAAGTACAAGTCTCAGAGAAAACATGAGAGAACTAACTAACTACATACTTAACTTCTAACAGAGGACATAAATATCTCCTCAGAATGAAAAAGTAAATTATTTTAATCCACGGTGTCAAATAATTGGAAACAAAATGTGCTCAGAACCTTCTGTTTGCATTTTGTCTGACATTTTAGGAATAAAAGGCATCCCTAAAGCATCATCAGAATGGATATATAGAACCTTAATGATTTCTAAAAGGATGATGCTCAGGCACAGAAAAAATAAAAGATTGATCTGAGGCAAGAATTTTTTGGCAGACCTCTTAAGAACAGTCTTCTATGAAAAAACTAAATGATTTTTCAGGCAATCCAGGAAGAGTCTGTGCAGTGAGTCTGATCAGTTGTTTTGCAAAGACAACAACATAAACATACTAAAATCAACATTGCCTGCATTAATAAAAATACAAATGAAAAAGGAAAACAATATTTTTAGTCTTAGGTATTGTTGTAGCAGTTAGCATTCTGTTGATCAAGAGAACTCACTAACTTAAGTTATTGCCTATGCAGATACTTGAAAAAGGAATATATTTTCATGGGAGGCCTGAAGTGATATGCTTTATGGTGTATATGAATAGAATGTTAGAGAGCAGTGAAAAAAGATTTTTTGGCAGTAGCATAAAAAAATATCTCTTTAGCTTGCCACTATATTTAACTGAAGGACAAACCCTACATTATATGAGAAATACAACATGTGGCATTTCCTAGAAAGCAATCTCTAATGACTTGGAGAATACATCTGCATGAAATAGAAACTTACTTTATTTCAGTTTGGAGCTGAAAATTTGTGAACATAATCTGTTCTAGTTTATGGTTGCCATATGGCTTTTCTGTGATAAATTGCTTGAGTGCGTAAGTAAATAAGAATACACAAAACAAATCATACAAATTAAATCATGCATTTCCTAACAGAATATTTAAGATCTCAGTTATTGCTAGTAGATCAATGGTCAAGCATATTTAATTTCCAAACTGGCAGAGGATGTTTATATGGATCATTCTGATAGTTAATCAATTTACAATATGTTTACTATGCAGCTTTTCCCATATGAGAATGAAGTACTCTGAAGGCAATCCTTTTCCATTTCTATATAATTTCAGATTTTCAGATGTTTCTGAAAATATGATTAGAAAAGAATCATGCTGTCAATATACAATTATAAATTCAAGTAAAAACTTGTGTCTACACTTTAGATCATGTGCATGAAATTTGGAAATTATGTCAGATAAGAATCATGGAAGTCTTTGTTTCTCCAAATGATGAATGAATTCCCACTTAAGTAGTGGATTTATGACATTCTTTTTCAAGCTTTTTATTATCATAGAATCATAGAATCACTCAGGTTGGAAGGGACCTCAAGGACCATCAAGACCAACCGCAGCCTAACAATAGTACCCTAACTCTAACAACCCTCTGCTAAATCCTATCTCCAAGCACCACATCCAAACAGCTCTTAAACACATCCAGGACTGTGACTCCACCACCTCCCTGGGGAGCCTATTCCAATGTTTAACCACCCTTTCTGTAAAGAAGTGTTTCCTAATGTCCAACCTAAACCTACCTTGGTGCAACTTGAGGCCATTTCCCCTTGTCTTGTCACCTATCACCAGTGAGAAGAGACCATCCCCACTCTCATTGTAAGCACCTTTCAGGTACTAGAAGAGAGTAATAAGGTCTCCCCTCAGCCGCCTCTTCCCCAGACTAAACAGCCACAACTCCCTCAGCCTCTCCTCATAGGGCTGATTTTCCAAGCCCTTCACAAGCCTCTTTGCCCTTCTCTGGACCTGTTCCAGTACCTCCACATCCTTTCTGTACTGAGGTGCCCAAAACTGAACACAGTACTTGAGGTGAGGCCTCACCAATGTCAAGTACAGTGGCAGGATGACTTTCTAATACAAGCCAGGATGCCATTGGCCTTCTTGGCTGCCAGGGCACACTGCTGGCTCATATTCAGCCGACTGTCCATCAGCACATCAAGGTCCCTTTCCATCAGGCAGCTTTCCAGCCACACCTCCCCAGGCCTGTAGGGTTGCCTGGGGTTGTTGTGGCCAAAAGGCAGGACCCGACACTTGTCCCTATTGAAACTCATGCCGTTAACTTTGACCCATCGATCCAGTCTATCCAGGTCCTTCTGCAGTGCCCTTCTCCCCTCTGGCAGATCAACACTACCTCCCAGCTTGGTGCAAACTTACTGAGGGCGCACTCAATCCCCTCGTCAAGGTCATCAGTGAAGATGTTAAACAGAAGCAACCCCAGTACTGAGCCTTGGGGGACACTGCTCTTGACCGGCCACCAACTGGATTCAACTCCATTGATCACAACTCTTTGGGCCTGGCCATCCAGCCAGTGCTTCACCCAGCGGAGCGTACACCCATCCAGACCATGGGCGGCCAGCTTCTTCACGAGAATGTTATGGGGGACAGTGTCAAAGGCCTTACTGAAGTCCAGGTACACCACATTGACAGCCTGACCCTCATCCACCAAGCGGGTCACCTTGTCATAGAATGAAATCAGGTTTGTCAGACATGCTGACTGGGCCTGATCCCCCGGTTGACCTTTAATTGGTCCACAGTGGTTCCCGAGATTATCCGTTCCATAACCTTCCCAGGCACTAAGGTGAGACTGACAGGTCTGTAGCTACCAGGATCATCTTTCCAGCCCTTTTTGAAGATGGGCATCACATTTGCCAGTTTCCAATCCACCGGGACATCCCCTGTTAGCCAGGACTGCCAAAAAATGATGGACAGTGGCTTAGCAACCACATCCACCAACTCCCTCAGCATTCTAGGGTGCAATCCATCTGGCCCCATGGACTTGTAAGCATCCAGCTTTTGCAGCAGGTCCAAAACTATCTATCTCGTCATGGATCATGAAGGGCTTCTTCTGTTTCCCATCCCTATCTACCAGCGCAGGGGGCTGTGTTCCCAGGGAGTAACAAGTTTTACTATTAAAGACTGAGGCAAAGAAGGCATTAAGTACCTCAGCCTTATCCTTATCCTTGGTGACCAGGTTGCCCTCGGCATCCAACAAGGGATGGAGATTCTCTCTACCCTTCCTTTTGCTATTAATGTGTTTATAAAAGCATTTACAGTTTTCCTTTACCTTAGTGGCCAAGCTCAGTTCCAGCTGCGCTTTGGCTTTTCTAATTTTCTCCCTGCACAGCTTCACTACATACCTGTAATCCTCATAAGTAGCTTGCCCACTCTTCCAGAGACCATAAACTTTCCTTTTGTTCTTGAGTTCCAGCCAAAGGTCTCTGTTCAGCCAGCCCGGCCTCCTTGTCTTCTGTGATATGGGGATGGTCAGGTCCTGCACCTTTAAAACAATTTCCTTAAAATATTCCCAGCCTTCCTGGGCTCCCACTCTCTCCAAAACTACCTACCAAGGGACCCTCTCAACCATGGTCCTAAAGAGGCTGAAGTCTGACCTCCAGAAGAAGTCCAAGTTGGCAGTTCTGCTGACTCCCCTCTGTGGTTCGACAAGGATAGAGAAATCTAGCATCTCATGGTCACTTTGACCCAGATGGCCTCCAACCTTTACATCCCCCAGCAGACCTTCTCTGTTGAGAAACAGCAAGTCCAGGATTTTGCTTCCTCTCATCGGCTCCCTCACCAGCTGTGTCAGGAAGTTATCTCCCACACACCTTAGGAGCCTCCGGGACTGTTCTCTGTCAGCTGTATTATAATTCCAGCAGATGTCTGGGAAGTTGAAGTCCCCTACCAGAACAAGGGGGAGTGACCTAGAGACCTCACCCAACTGTTTATAAAGCATCTCATCCACCTCTTCATCCTGGGTGGGTGGCCTGTAGCAGACTCCCACAATAACATCAGTTTTTTTGGCCTTTCCTTTTGTTCTGATCCATATGCTCTCAACCCTGTCATCAACATTATTAATTTCCACACATTCATAGTCTTTTTTAACGTAGACAGCTACACCACTGCCTTTCATACCCAGCCTGTCTCTATTGAAAAGCCGGTAGCCCTCCATCACAGCACTCAAGCTGCTGGAGTCATTCCACCACGTTTCCGTGATGGCTACTATATCATAACTTTCCGAACACACAATGGCCTCCAGCTCCTCTTGTTTATTACCCATGCTGCGTGCATTAGTGTAAAGACACCTGAGCTTGGTCCCCTTGTGAGTGGCAATAACCCCGATACACTCATGACCACACTCGTGTGTTTCTACAGACACCAACCTCACAACTGCCCTTGTGTTCTTCCTACAAAGGGGTGAGTCATCCTCCTCATCCACCAAGGCACAAGACCATGGGGTCTTACAAGCACATCCCTCTCCTGCAAGCACAGGGACGTTAGGTGACCCCAGTTACAACCCCACCCCTCTTCGTACCTAGTTTAAAGCCCTCTGAATTAACCTAGCCAACTCCCATCCTAAGACCCCTCTCGACCGGTGGGAGAAGCCACTCCTATCGGCCACTAGCTGGCCCAGTCTCACGTAAACAGAGCCGAGGTCAAAAAACCCAAATCCCTGCCGGGCACACCAAGCTCTGAGCCAGGTATTAGTCCGTTGGCCCATTATATCGAGTCCCCCATTATTCCTTATAGCTGGAGGGATAGAGGAGAACACGACTTGTGCTCCCGAAACCTTTACCTGACTCCCCAAGGCTCTGAAATCCTTCTTCAGAGTCCTTAGGGAAGTTCTGCCTAAATCATCACTACCAACCTGAAAAAACAGCAAGGGATAGTAATCAGAGGGCCGGACTAGGGAAGGAAGTTTCTTCCTCACATCCTTAACCCAGGCTCCTGGGAGGCAGCAGACCTCCCTGTGTAGGGGGTTTGGTTTACATATTGGCCCTTCTGCTTGCTTCAGTAGAGAGTCACCAATAACAATGACCCGGCATTCTTATACTCCAATTATATTGGAATTATATTCCAAACCTCAAATAAAATGAGTCTGTCCTCTATTACAAGATCACTATGACTGCACTATCCATGTTCTGAAGTGTTTCAGGAAGTGTCCAGATTTACTGGTCACTCTAAGATTAGTTTAACTGGGTATATGTACACTAAAATATCTTTAACAGTATGATGTTGTACTAATTTCATCTCCTGAAAGTCTTGCTGCAGACTAGTGCTCAAGATGCAGTGAGATTATTTTTATTTTCTTATCTTCTTTCATTTGATAATTTATTACTCAATAGAAAACAGAACTCTCCTTCCAAATGACATGTAAGATATACATTTCAAGTTGTCTTTTAAAGAAAAGAAAAATTAAAACAAAAAAATTAACATTAAATTAAAGGAAAGAACTGGAAAAAAAGCCAAACAACTAAGGAACTAGGGCTTAACAGAATACTAAATACCAATAATTATTTATATTAGACTAAACAAAATGAGTACAATCTGGAGAGACTTCAAACAAAAATAAAATGTTTCAGTATGATCAAAACTAAGGAGAAGAGTAAAAGATTCCAGATAGGGACTAAGTCTTCATTGCTATATGTTTACTTGTGGCATTGTACATCTGTATATCAAATACAGAATTATTAATTTTCTCTCCAAATTTTCAATTGTATTTCAAACTGAATTGCTGTTGTACTTCTATGTTTACCTATGTACTTGTTGTTTTCAGTTATATCAAATATTTATCCATTACTCAGGCCACTTTAAGATAATGAAATATTTTCAATGGCCTCTTCTGTGTTTTATTTTTCTCACATGATAGTTTTCAGTTGTGTTGATTTTACCAACACTACCTTCAGCTTTAAAAGACATTTCTAAATTCTCAGTGAGACTAGATTGATCAGAATGCAGCTAATTGCTCATTTCACATCCAAATTGTTATAGAAATTATTCAAAAATGGAAAACAAAAAGAAAAAAGGCAAATAACAACAATAATTTTTTAAAAAGCTCAGGAAAAGAAAGTGGGGAAGAAAATAACTTTAAAAAGTTTGCAATAGAGAGTATGCTTCAAAGAAGTCAGCTAATAAAGATATTTAAACAGCTAGTGGAAATGTAAAGGATCATTCTCTTTTCTGAAAAGGTGTAAGCTCGACAAGACCTCCAATCAGAGAAAAAAAATCCCTGCTGAGAAATTCTTACTTTCTGCTTCAGGTGTTCCCCACAGCTGCGATGGCATTGATACTAGACAGGACAGTGCTCCCAAAGACAGAGTCATCTGTATTGTGATCAAAACTTGCAAGTTCTGATGACTGAAATCACCATCCAGTGGAAGGTAGTGTCAGCCAGCCCACATAAACCTGTGGTTGCCACTGCATTTTAAAATACTGAGTTTCACAGAGAAAGGAGAATATTTAAATTCTGCTGCTTTTAAACAAGCAACATGTATGTGTACAGGGTTCCCAGCTATGAGAAGGCCCCACTAAGAGCAGACTGATCACAAGACTCAGCTGAAGTGGAATAGAGGGAAGGAAGGTACCTAAGCATTGGTATCTTTAAGTCAAGCATCTCCTTATCTCTATCTATTTTTGCCCATTATGAAATGGCCAGCAATCAACATTCCCCTACAGGAAGAGAAAAATCTGGGTTCAATAGGGATAGTATTCTTTTTGTAAGTTTAGAATGCCTCTATTACTTCAGAGTTGCAGGTTTCCCCTGTAATATGGGAAAGGGCAATTTTTTTTGTCTGTGGCTGAAGAGGCCTTCTTAAGTGGGTCTTCTTCATCCTGAGAGATTTCTACAACATCTGGACTGTCACCTGATAGCAATTTTGCCCCAATCCCTAATGAGTTACCAAAGCTGCTGCTGCAGTTGGGGTTTCAACCTGTGGGCCTGCATTGCAGAGCATTAAGTCCCAGATCAGCACTGTAATTCCTTACATTTTACCCTGAGGCACTTGACTCTTTCCATATAGCTGAATAATGTGATAGACAGCTCTGCAGTCCTTGCCTGAGGGCAGGTCTCTGCAGATTTTAGGTGTATAAGATCTTTACTGACCCAGCCCTATTTAACCCAACACAGCAGAATTATCAGAAAATGTAGCCATTTTAAAAAATTCTTCAATGTGAAATGTTCAGTTTGTGATTTGGCACACATCTCCTAAATACATGCCTTTGAGCAGAACTTCTTCAGCATTGAGAGGATAACGAGGTAATGATAAATTACTGGTTTTGATGTCTATTTGGCTTGCAGCCACTAACAGTACTTAGGATCAAGAGAACGACAGATGTCCTTTATAATATATGTTACTGAAGGAATGATCCCAAATCCAAAGCACTGTATGTTCCTTCAAGAAAGAACTTAAAGGTGGAAAATGTCACAGAGGTAGAATTAGGTATTACAAAATATATATTTCAGATGAATACCTTAATTATGTTTGATTTCTTGGATCAGTCTGCTGAGTTGAGTTACAAAAGATCAATTCTGGTATTTGAACTGCAGGAATAGATTGCAATATAATAAAAGTTGTGTTCAGGACAATAAGAAAAGGACATTTATCAGTTTTATGTTGTATATCTAGGTTTAGAAAACATTTGCCACATACAATGTTGTTATGCTTCTCAGAGATAACTTTCTTCTGTTGTTTTGCGTGGTTTTTCTCTTTTTTTTCTTCTGGGTGATACAGACGCTGTCAGCTGATCAATATTAAATTGAAAACAGTTAATATTTGCTCTACAAAAGATTTCATTACAGACTACTCATGTGTCTGTTGCCTGTATTTATTCCTTCAACAGAACACTACATGCCACACCACATCACACAGAAATGAGATAAAATTTTGACATTTACCATCTAACTTTGTTAAGGTAGGTTATTTCTCTCTTTGTGATTGTTTCTGACCTGCTCACACTGTGGCCTCCAGAAAGGTCTGTACCTTGTTTTGTTGTATTTTTGTGGGTGTGTTTTTTTTTTTTCTCACACTCAATAATTTAAATTTACAACAAATATCATGTTGCTTTTTACACAGGTCAGTTCAGGTTGTTCTCTTTTGGCAGCTTGTCCTATTTTTCAAATAAGTTCCTGCCTCTACAGACAATCTGTAAAAATGCATATTTTTCTATGTATGTCATTAGTTGGAAATAAAATGTTCGGTTATTACTGAGAAAAAAAACATTAGGCGTACTTTTTAACCGCAACTGTAGTTCTACGAAGTATTGCAGAATGTGAGCATGACACAACTGAAAAAAAAAACTTTAAATGGAAAAGTGAGAAAACCATGTATTAAATACACCGAATGACAGAAAAGCTGATGGGAAATCGATGGATTTTGTGGTACTATACTTCAGAATTTATGTGTATGGTAACACACATATAAGAAAATTCAGTTATTTACAGTCCTATGATATTATAAAAGTAAATGCACTGAAAGCACTCAGCAACAACAGAAGCTCACACATTTCACGACATCTCTCACATTAAAGCATTTAATAAAAACAAATTTACCAAAAATATCAAGATTCAGATGCTTAAGTTCATGTAGTATCCTGTTGCATAATTATTCAGATTGCTAACAGTTCTGGTATCTTTGGAAAAATAATGATAGATATTTTCCTGTCCCTGTCACTGAACGAATTTGTTGCACAGAATCCCAGACCCACTGATTGTGCCCGCATTAAAAAACTCCCACTGGTAATCTCAATTTTGTGTCCTGTTATATATCGCAGAAAAGGATGATTTTCCCTGGGTGCATTCAAGGCCAGGCTGGACATGGCTCTAGGCAGCCTGGACTAGTGGTTGTTGACCTTGCCTGTGGCAGGGGGGTTGAAACTAGATGATCTTTGAGGTCCTTTTCATCCCAGGCCATTCTATGATTCTATGATTCTATGATTCTATGATCTCCTACTTAAATCAAAATTATTAGAAGATCTTAATGTTAATATGTGAATAGTGACTTGAAACAGACAATATCTGTACAAGAAGAAATGAAAATTCAGTGAGTTCCCACACTGCTGTAAAGAATTTGTGGTGATAACATTATTTTTTTCTCTTGCCCTTCTAATTTTCTCAGCTAAATCATGAGAGGGAAAGCCAAAGTGGTAAATGAAAGTATCTGGCATGAAAAAAAAGATAAGCAGAAATAGTTATTAAGTGAAAATACTTCCTATATATTGAACTTCTCTCTACACTGAGGGGAATGGAAGATACTAGAATTATAGATGTAGAAACTTGCTTATGATTTAAATCTTCATGCCATAGGTAGCTGGAATATACCATAGGTATTGCAGTCAGAGAATTTCTCCTGCACAAGTTCCATGCGCTTCTTGCCTAAGTATAGCAAGATCCATTATTCCGAGACAGAAATTTAAATGACAAAAGTAGAAAGAAAGAGCCTGGAGATCTCAGGAGTTAATAACCTCCTCTCAGACTGTACTTGCTAAACATCCTCAGTGAGTGTCCAACAACAACTAGAACCATTACCTCTTGACAGTATTGTTTTAAATCTGAATTACATGAACAGAAAACTGTTTGGATGAAAAATGAAAAGAGCCCACAAACTCGGGCAGTGCCAAAAGTGAAACAAAGCAAAACAATTTTATGTGCCATGCCCATAGCACTTATTTGTATATAATTTTGCACTCTGTGGTTCATTCTCCCATTGTCACCATGAACATGGTATTTTCTCTATTATTTTGTTATCAAATTTAAAAACAACTCTTTATAGCCATTAGCATCTTTAAAGCCTTTTAGTATCATGCCACAGACAGGAATAGCTGTGCACTATATTTGAAGTTGTTCAAGTTTATAAAATGAAAACACTGACACAGTTACACTCAGGAAAAAGATATTAAGGATTCCCATGAAACACAGGAATCTGTGAAGCTGTTTTGTATCAATTTGTTAAAGAGTCAACTTTATTTTAAAGTAAATACTCATTTCTCTTAAACAAAACATGAGTGGAGTACCTTTTCTAGGTTTTATATATATGTGGGGGGAAAAAAAGGAAAAATCATTTACGATCCAAATGAGCAACAGTGTGTCTTTTTGACTAGGGTTCATCCGCGGTTCAGGCCGGGATCAGGATGGACCCTTCTTTGCTTTAGAGCAGCAGTGTTTTCACGTAGACCAAATCTCACATACACAAACACAATGAAAATATTCAAGATTAATGGTAGATTTAAAACTATACAACCAGATGTAATCTTCAGCAGATTTGATTTTGGAAAACAAGGAGGAGTTACTGTATTTGAGTTACAAACAAGGTACTGCTGTGGATCAACATAATCTTTAAATATATCTGAAGATTAACAGGCACTGGAAATAAATGAACAAAAAAGTTCAGGGTGTATTAATAGGTCTATTTGAGCTTTAATATTTATTTCTGTACAATCTTTCTGCAGAAAAGTTTGCTCCTTTGAATCTGGCATACTTTTCAATGGGCATTTAGAGTTTAGCAATCCTTATCCTTCTACAGAGAACAAAACTGTTCACCCCCTTTCACAGATGTGCTGTCCTATTCCGGGACTCAAATGTCAGACCTTTTGGGAAAGCACATTCCATGGTTTGAGGTACGCAGTAATTTAAATATAGATCAAGTCAACAGGAAAAACTTCCTGTCAGAGTGCACTCTTTTAGCCAAAAGGAAATGATAGAAGATAGTTCAACGGATATAACATTCAACTTGCTAACACTTTCAGCAAATATAAATGGCACAGAAGGAAAAAAAATTGTAATTTACAAATCGTCTCTTTCCATCCTTAGGTTCTCTGAAGCTCTCTCTTGACTACTGTTTCAAGAACTTTGTAAGAGATATTCAAGAAAGATTAAAAGTTAAATTTTTTTTATAATCTTTACTATCTCTGTTAAGACACCACAGTCTGTGAGACAAAAAGTCCAATGGAAGCATAATTGAATCCAATGTAGTTAATATTTTTAAAAATTATTTATGAATATTTAGTTGTGCTTCAAATCTGAATGTCTGAAAAGTATCATATACTCAGGACCTGAACTTTTCCTATGTTCAAGAATAGATCTTTGAATATGGATCTCTGTTTTGTTCATGTTTTTAGGTAGAATTTTCCAGTTTTCTCCATTTCTTTGGTGGAAAAATGAAAAGCCTGTTTCTAGCATTCCTGTCCATTTAAAGAAGTCCAACTGTGAAAATCTCCCCGGATAACAAATCAAATTTACAAGAACCTGACTTTGAAGAAGCAGTAATGTGCAAAGTATATTGTTTTTCAGTGATACTACAACATTTTGAATGCCCTCATCCCTTAAAGTTTTTTTCCGCAGTAAGTGTCCGCGCTTCTCCTGAGGAAAAAGAGAAGGGGAGATTTTCCTTTAATATGAATAAAATTAAGGAAAGAAAAACTTTCATAGCAAAACTCTAGGCAATATCTGTAGTTTTCCATAGCCTTTATTTCCACTAAATTTATAATTTAAAATTGTCATTATGACAATGAAGACAATCTCATTATGAAGAAGAGTACAATCTAGAAGTCCAGACATAAAGACAAATTTTCCAAAAAGAAAATGCCCTAGCTTAACTATTAGAATCCCAAATTCATACCTCTTTTTAATAGAGGAAAGAGGATTACTTTCCTGCTCCACAACATGTCTAAACCAAGTGGAAAAGAGAGCAGAAGAATGGTGCTGTTTCAAGTACAGTATTATAAAGAAAAATTGCATTAAAAAAAAAAAGTGAAAGAAAGAAAAACATACGGGAAAAAGTAAGAAAGAAAGGCCATCAGAGGTAGCTTCATTTTTCATAGGAGCTGTGGGCATTCACAACCAGATTATTACTTTCCTTGCACACATTCATTCCTCAGCACTTCTGCTTCTCATCATCAGCATTCCAATCTGCAGGCCTCCAGCTGCAGCCACACATGCAGGCACTAACACTGGTGTGGGGGAGCTGATTGTATAACATAAAGTGTATGACAAAGGGCTTATTACAAAACAAATGCATAAGGGTCTCCAAAAGTGTTACTCCCCTCAAGCAAGCAAGGCAGGAAATTGATCATGATTTTGCAAAGCAATTAACTTTGAAAGGAATAATAAATCCTATTTATCTAAAACAAGCTTCGCTTTAACTAAAGACAGCATCTCAAGCCCTATGAAAGTCTTCCTGAAGAAGAGTTATAAAATAAAGCAGTTACGAAGGGTGAGACAAAGTAGATGTATATAGAATGCATGTAAATTCATGTTATGCACACAAGGCTTTAAGTCAAATACACTAGGCAGTCTCACTGTTTTACAATAAGAACATGAAAAAGTTTTCAACACTGACAGAAATATTTTATGACATCTATCTGATCAGTTTGAAAGACCACTGGCTCACTTACCATAGTGAAATCCAGGAACAAGGCCAGTAATCTTTAAGAAACAAAATTTAAATACTTCACTTAGTTGCTTAAAAACTTAGAAGGGTAGTATGGTCTAAATATTGGACTTCTCAACTGTATTGATAGATACTCAGGACATTTGACTTCTGCCTTTGTGAACAACAGTTTCTTTGTTTGCTCATTTGTTTTCTATGTATCATATCAAGGATATCTACGATAGTGTTTGAAACAAGGCTTGAGTTTACTTATTGTAACAGGCCCACAAATCTGCACTAATTTTGTATAATCCAGTCGAAATTTGATTTCCATCAAATTCAATGGCTGAGATTCTTTACAGGCAGGTTTTTAGTTACAGTGTATCACTGTCTGTGAGTCTTATTAAATAATTTTTGTACAGCTCATAGTTTTCGAGTTTTAAATTATAAGCTTATTTTTTTGGGAAGTATAAAACTACTAGACACTTAAATATGCTGAAAGTTACTCAAAAGTGAAATCAAGAGACAAATGCTTGTGGGCAACTGTCTCCATATGAGGTAATACCATCCATGAAAAGAAAACCAAAGAGAATGTTTTAGTGAATTTAAATTTGTTCACTGTGTTTAGTAAGGCGTCTAGAAAAGAACACTTGAAATAGCAAATACCAACTAAGAGAGAAAGCAAAAGTGAAAACAGATCTAAACAGGGCATTTGGCCAATGTCATGGGGTGTAACTCTTCCATCCTGCAGTGATTGTCTTGCACTATGACTCATCCAACTCTGAAGTAATCTAATAAAGATATGATTCAGGGCAATGTGATAGGAATCATGATTGATTTTGCATGCATCGGTTTCTGACATGTACAAATGGAGAAGACTACTTCATAGATAATCATTTGAAGCCTCCAGAAAGCCAAAGACATAATTCATAACATAAGAAACTTTTCTTTGCAGGAGAGAATATTTTTCTTTATGTAGAAGCTGTATAGAAAACAATATTTAACATAATAAATTTTAATTAAATAAAACATTACCTCTGAACTGGAGAAAGAATGAACATAAAAAGTTTTCTGTAAGTTTTATCTTGACTATTGGAGTTAATTCTTTTCAGCCATATCTTTTATTACAACAAACTTACTTGGATTTTAATTAGCAACTTTATCAAGAAAAGCACTGATTTACTTATAACATGATACGTCCCTACACTGAATTATCAGAGATGCTTTTTGAGATCCTGTACCATAGATACTTCTAAAAGGCCTATTAAATCACAGTGAAGAACACATACTACTTTACCTTGTAGCATGCTTGAAAATTAAGTAATAAAGTTCAACCATCACAGGGCAAACAAAAAAGTAAAATATCTGATTTTTTTTTGCTTTCCTTCTGTTTGTCTTTTAATGGCCATATTTTGTTGATATTCTTAAGGAATTCCCTTTGCTTGTAATCCAACTTGTACTACACAAGGAGCAAAGGAAAAGTTGTGAGTGACTCTGGACTGAAAAATGGTTTGTCCTTTCCTCCCAGAACTACATCTCACTGTGGCTACCCCCACCCATTTCCCGTGGCCCCCTGAGTATGTGTACATTACTAAAAAGCAAGGTCAGTACTGGAAACTGCAACAGACCTTTGCTGAAGAATTTTAAATTCTCTCTTCTTTCCTTCAGCAGCTCCATTTTTTTCCTTGTAGCTATTGTCAGTCAATCAGCATAAAGAAAACAGCTAGATTAACTTCACTGGAAAAAAAAAAAAAGTGAGCACAGATTTCACAAATATCAGAGTTCATACATGCATTGACATAAAATCTACAGAATGTAAAATCAAAGCTTAGTTACTAGACACAGCCACCTTTCTAGCTTTTCTTCCAAACTGTCAGTATCCATTACAGCTTCAATTCTTCCATTACTGCACCTTTCTTTCTTTCTGCCTATCATTTATAGAGAAAAGTAAGCTTATGTTGCATTTACCTCTGCTGCTGAGAACTTGAATGAACCTGGTTTTCATAGATATTAAGCAAGCTTACTCCTTTATCACGTAGAGTTATACTGTAAAGCACATCTATATTTAAACAACTGGCTAATGCGTACAGTCATTTATCTTGTTCTAAATTAATTAAATTGCTGTAAAACTACATAGACTAACTGTGCTCTCATACACTTTAACCTAATTCTATACTTACTCTTCTTATAAACTGTAATGTCAGATTAAGTTAAATCACCTTACATCTTAAGTAAATGTTTTGTAACCTACAGCATAGTTTCAGAAATTGCATTCCACTCTATTCATTTCCATTTATCTGTTCAACCACTCTGCCTCAGTGATTTTATTTCCATGATTTCTCTTTAAATCTAACTTCATTAGGAGTTAATGATTTCTGAAGTTCTTGCTCTCTCTCTCTTTCTCTTTTTTCTCCTCAGAAAATCCAGTTGCTGGATAGGCCCTATCCACATCTGTGTTTATTACCAGCATCTCTGTTTACAGCATTGGTATTTGTACATGAGCTGAATTGTGTAATGTCCAACTAGAGGAATTACAGGAGGAAACTGTCCACTCTGATATCTTGAGGCTTCCCAGTGAGAGAGTGGAGACATTCAGGCATTCAGACTTTGCTACCTGAGACACCAATGAACCACGTTAATGAATTCTGAATACCAATGAAAGAATTTCATCATCTGCAAGACTTGATGAAGTGAAACTTACAGACTGTGCACCATTTCTATGTTTAAAATCGGTTACCGAGAAAGAAATCTGAGTCCTGTTGGATATCATACGCATCAAATTTGTTCATTTTATTTCTCAGAAATTTTGGGAAAGCTGAAAAGCTGACATATTCTCTCAAAAATGTCAGATTTTAGTCAGGGCACTGATACAGTTACTACCTTAAAAGAAGGAAACCCAGATTGAGAAAAGGGGAACAGCTATGAAGACAGTGAAAATATACAAGATTCTTTTCTGCTCGCAACCATTGCAATCCTCCATTCCTGACCACTAATATTTTTTCTCTTTTACTTTTTCCTGAACATATTTTAAAGAAGCTCTGGGGATGGAGACTGCCTGTGCCTGAGCTCACCTATGGGAATTTGCACAATCAGTGTACAACAGTTTTGAAAGTCTTGATGTGCATTGTGCCAATGAGGTTTTTAATTAAACTCAGTGGCAAATAGTCTGAAGCAGCTGAGCCCCATAGCTATCATATATGAAAGAAGAAGACTGGAGTAGATGGATAATTACATTGAAATCAAAACACATTTTAGGCTCCAACATAATTATCTATGTCACCAAGACGTTCCCTCAAAAACAGGAAATATTTGTAATATAGAAACCCATGTATATATATATATATCTATGTTTTATTATCAAACTCAGACAATATTGCATGTGCAAATAATAAATTTAAACTATGTGTTTTTTCCACAAAAATATTCTTAAAACACAGACTCTTGAAAAAATTACCCCATTTTGTCTCTGTGCCCAGAAGAGTCTAAAAGCCTATCCCACACCACAACAATTTTTTTTTAAAGCTGACATTACATTTTCTGGAAAATGAAACAGAAAATAAGGAGCTAAGAAGGAAAATGAGGAGCTAAAATTTGCACAGATAACAACATAGTGTTATCAAGGAAGGAAATACTATTAGGATGATTTTAATTGTCATTGCATCATGATCTCATAAAAAATCCTAGACAGGAATATAGAACCATATATGAGGCAGATATGATAGAAATCTGCACAGATACATATTAAAGAAGTTGATAATTTATTCAGTAAATGAAAATGTTGTGTTTCAGAAGTATTCTGTTTAGACTGTGAGCGGACTGTAGTAAGTTCAGAACTGAAATGAGAAGTCAGATAACTGCTAGAATTAGAACTGAATCCAGAAAACAAAACCCTTCTATCAAGCTCAGATTCAAATTTCTGTCAAATGTGATTATTACTATCATCTCATCACATGTGACTCTTTACTTAAAAAAAAAAACAAAAACAAGCAAACAAAACAATAAAAAGTGACTCTTCAAAAAATGTTTGAATATTTTCCCCTTTCTCATTCAGAACGTCTTTGAACTTGAACACCTACTTGCTTATTGGATCTAGATCACTTTACATCAAGGCTGAGGTTGACAGGTTAAATATTCTTTTTACATCAGTCCCACAATCAGAAACATTTAGGCTTTGACCCTGGTGGTAAGCATTAGAATGGACAACCTGGTGTCCCTAGCACTAGGACAATCCCTTGACCACTGGCTGCAAAAGATTCCAGAAGTTAATTGCCAGCAAGCAGATATTGTTCTATGTGTTTTAATTTAAACTTCTATAATTGTCTTAGAGTGCCTCCCAGTTTTATTTCCACAGGCTTTGCTATCAAGATTCTGTTTTCCCCTTTCCTGTTATCTCAATGACTGCTCATATAGGATGGCACCCCTCTCTCTTAGCTGATGAATCCTTGACATTTTATTCTCTTCTCATAAGCCAGCTGTTCCATCATCATCATCATGTTAATTGTTCCTTTTTCTTCTCCGCTACATCTTTCTTGAGATGTGGAGACCAAAATGACTCACTACAATCAAGATGTAAGCGCATCAAAGTTCTGAGTGGCAAACTCTCTCTCTCATTCCTGTTCCCAGTAGCTTACATGATTATGAACTTCTGCTGAGTTTTCTTTTTTCTTTTTTTTTCTATTAGTACTGCATGCCAAAGGAATGATTTCAGACAATTGTGAGCCCAATATCTACTTCTTGAGTTAAGGACTATCTTCAAGTTCTGTGCTGGAGAACACTTACAATGAAAAGTTAAATGGCTTTCCCTCTGTCACTGTATTAGAACCAGACCTATTTCAGAATGTCTTCTTGTTTTCTATTGCATCACCAGGCAACTCTAGCTTCTTGTGAATTAAATAACAGCACTTACTTGTCTTTCCAGCTTTCCCTGTAATTTGTTTACTGACTTATCTCTTTTGTTGTACTATAAGAAATGAGCAAGCAGTTCTAGAAAGATATGGCTTGATGGTTATTCTCAGAAGCATGATTTACCAAAGAACAGCTCACTATGTCCACAGCCAAGACCCCGACTTAAGATCAGTTACCTTTGTGGCTTGTATCTGCAAAGAGGAAACCATCACAGATCTAAAAAAAAATTAGATAGCATAATGTCATAGTGACATGGAAGTATATTTAAAGAGAACATTAAATTTTTAAATTATGCTTGGAAGAAATCCTACCCTAATTATTATGAACTTCAGGACACAGTTTAAAAGTATGTTTTCAGAAAGCCCTACTAAATATGCTGTAAGTGACAGGTTTTTTAAGCTCTCATCCACATTTAAAACTGAGAAAGAAAGAATTAAACATCTCGGTTTTATCCTTGTCTCATGAGAACTGTCCCCTCTCACTGACAGCTCTTTTGTATCATAATGAAGCCTTTCCTCTTTGGGCCTCTTTTAAACTATTTATATTTTTTTCGGCTATGCATGCTATGTTGTCAGGGAGCTCCCTTGCCAGTTAGTGTTCTCATTTGAGGTGATAGACTACCAGTAAATAAAAGTGTTCAATTACCAAATGAGATCTAAAACTGCAGTCCTATCACTTCAGACTCCATGATAAAAAGGATACTGGGAAAGCAGGAAATAATACTAATTTGGGATTAATTTTTGAATAGTGTTCACTAATTAACTATTCCAAACACATTAAAAGCCTGAGGGAATCTTTCTTGTCTCAGTGGTGGAGATGTAGTTAGTATAAAATTTTTAACAGTGACAAGAGTATCCTTAACCAGGAACTCTATGCCTGCTAGCAAGAGAAGTAAGTAGTACCTGAAGTCACATTTTTGTGTCATGACTTACAATAGTATTCTACATGATATACACGTTAAACTAAGTATTTTTTGAAAGGAGAAAAAGAAAAGGAAACAGTTTTGTGAATTTTTTAGATCAAGCTCCCTACAGGTTTTCCATAGGCAAAGTTCACTTGTTTTTTACTCTCTCTCAATTACTCCAGTTAAGATGATCTGTATTAAACAGAAGTCAGGAAAGTTTTGATGAGTAATATACCTTAAAATTTGCAATGCTTCCTCCACATTCCTCCTTCAGCTTTTTACTTCCCCTTCAATCCAACTCGGAGGTACTTTTGTCTTTAGTATGTTTCCTTCTCCTACCCTTAAGCAATTAGGCTGCTTATAGATACAATGGTCAAAACTCCCCGTCTCCTCAGTTTTTCCTCTTGAGAACTAGAATAACTGTACCTCTATTCTATTAACTTTGTTTTTCTTTTATTGAAATGTGACAGGAGCATTTCATTTACCCTTCATTCAGTATTCTCTGTATTCTTCAGTATTTCCTTGCATGGTCTCTAGAATTTCTGTTCTGAACTTATATGAGGTTAATAGACTGAATAGATAAAAGAGTTCATTCAGATCACTGAAATTCCAAGTTCAGCACCAAGTTTTTCTGAACTGTATTTAGACAGATAAGAAAAGAAAATAGAGAAACAAAATGTATTGTGGTTTTCCTTAAAAAATATTATCTAAAGTTACTTTAATATGCAAATACTGTTTGGAGACAGTTGTCAGATACCCAGTTTTAATATATCCTTCCTGAAACTGAAGTAGGTTTAAGAAAATGCCTGCTATATACATCTAACACTGCAGTAACTTTACTCACTGATTTGGGATTTATTTATTTTCCTTAAAAGTCAGCATGGAAACTTGAGTAATACACTTCCTCAGCTATTTGGCACTCAGCTCAGCTAGACAATAGTACACATGAAAGTCATAACAGTGTCAATATTGGTAATGATGGTTTGAAAATCAAATGAAAGACCAATTTACATTGAGTTTTGTGGTCACTGTCTTCAGCTGCCATCTACTAAAAAGATGAAGATATAAGGATTACTTTTTTAGCTAGAAGGCACATTCTGCTTCTCTACTGTATTACACTGCATATGTTTGAAAACTATCCACTTTCTTGTCAGCAAACAAAAGAAATACTAATTTTATGTCCAGAAATTATTAATATACTCACAGCAAAACAGAGAAGGAGCAAAAAATTACATACATCTTCCAGTGGACTCATTCATTTCCAGCTTTTATGGCTCTATTTTTTTTTATTTATTTGCTATTTTTAATAGACTTCCTTAAATATTTCAACTTCTATCTCTTGGTAAGAATTTTAAATGAATTATCAAATGGTAAGAATTTTAAACAAATAATATATAGCTTCTTCTTTATTTTAATGTGGCTGCTAAATCTTACTTCAATAAGGAACCAATTCATAATCAGGTTTAATGAGACGCTTGCCTTTACGGTGCTCAGATGTCCTTACTCTGAACTCAGACAAATATCCTTTTTTCTTTTTTTTTTTCTGTGTGTGCGTGTGTGTGTTACAACCTCTGTTGACTCTGCTCTGCATTCCTTCCCCCATACTTTCCAGTTCTGAGAATAATTAGCAACATCCACTGGTGATAACAGGGCTGCAGCAACCTAACAGTGATATCTTGCCAACACCAGCTGTGCTTCAGTATTTATTTATTAAGATCACAATATTTACACAGGACAAACTTGCTGAGATGGCAAATGGATGAATACGGTTGCAGCAGCTGAAATTCAGCTTGACTTTTGCAAAGAAAGAAAATTCATACTGGGTAACTTTTATCTCTAAGTAGAGGAAATCCAAGCCTTTATTTCCACTTTCAAATTATGTTTTGCTGGCTCTTGAGTTTAGACCATAGGTGATGGAGGGAAATTTTATACTGCAGAGTGTAGTGAGATGAAACTTCTTTGTGCACTGTTCAATGTGCACAAGACATTGGATGGGCAGGAAAAGGACTCATCAATAAGACAAGCATCCTTTTTGCATTGCTAAGGCCAAGTTTGGACTGAGCAAGTCACAGCTTGGCTTTGTAAATCATTATAAACTTGAATTCTCATATTTCTTGTCAGTACTGGTGACACACTGTTAAGCTATTATTTGAAAACTAGCATCCGTATATTCAGTAGCTCTACTGCTTTGGAATTCATCTGAGGTGGAAAGAAACATTAGAATGTGAGCGTGTTTTACATCAGAGTAATGATCTTAGGAGATCATTATGAGCCCCTCATGCTAAAGTGTAGTATGTAAGTTTAAACTCAGAGACATTACATGTTATATATTTGGAAGATTGCTGGCTGCTATATCCTCTTTTTGAAAAATGGTGTATTTTCTCTTCTTCTATCCTGAACAAATCATATCCTGATTTATTATATCCTTGATGAAATCATATAATTCATAAACATTTCCTTTAGATCTAGGGATAAAGGAACTAGTATTCAGATGCAACTCCAAAATTAGAGTCCAAATATTCAAGAAATGTTTTGCTAAATTATTCATAATATAAGTAGGGCTAGGATCCCTTAGGTAGAAGTAATGTCTTCCAAGGGAAAATTTGAACCCAGGAAGCATTTTCTAGAAAATGCATAAACTGAACAAAGCACCTTTAAATAGAGAATGAGCAGATTAATTTATTTTATTCTTCACAGCTAAAAAAAAAAAAAAGAATAAGGAAATACATTTTCTCTTGAATTATGAACTTAAAATCAAAAGCCTATTATTTTGTATACTTGGAGTTTAGAAATGGGGCACCATCCCACAGAGTCTGAAAATGTTAGGCAGAACCAGGTACCCATAACAGTATACATCAACAGCCCCAGGCACAGTAAGCCCAGAATCAAATAATCCAAGAGGCAGGGCTAGAGAAAAGGCCACAGGATGTGCCCAAGAGGTCCATCCAGAAGCTGGAGAGGTAGAGGCTGGCACCCTTCCAGCACAGGTCAGGCAGGTCACAGGCTGGCCTGAACTGGTGTTCCTGGTCTTACTGGTAATGCAGCAGGGGATCACAGTTGAGTGTGTTCAGGGCCTATCAGTCTTATTTGTGTCCTGAGTACGCCTGAAATGGGGTCATCCTGAAATATTCTGAAACAATGTCACTCATGCTTGCTTGAAAAACAATCTGGGGAAACAGTACCTGTATAGTTCAGGGTGAAGGGCACTGACAGGATATTATTCTGTATTACAGTTGATGACTTCCGATCTCTTCACTGACAGTAAATAAAAAAATGACCTCCTTATGTAAGAAGGCAAATCTTTTCCTAAGCAAGTAATAAACAATTGGGTAATAAACTATGCCTGTATGAAACCATAACACGAATATCTGGAGGGGAGGATCTTTTCTAATTTTTGAGTGTGCATAATGCAACCTGAATGATTTATAAATATTTTCATGTGATATATGAATCAGATAGCCATATCAAGAACTCAAATTCTGCAGAAATTGGTTTTGTTTCACCTCCAGTAAACAATGGTTAATCTCCACTCAACTGTTTTGCACGCATTAAACCTTCTCAGGATATATTATTTTTCCAAAGTGGGCAGCTTGTCTGATTTTAATCAGTGATAAGTGATTAACATTGTTGAAGATATACGTGAGAAACATTCCTAAGTATGGTTCACCTGACCTCTCCAGATGCACTAAGCATGATGTTAGCTTTTATGAACAATGAATACACAATTATTGACTGCTAAGAGTTTGCTATAAATTCTGGAGTACATGATCAAAAGTTGTTATCAGTTAGTAACTGTTTTCTGGTCTGCATGAAATAAATTGACCTTATATCCTTTTCCATTAGTGAGCATCAATACTACAATAAACATCACTAAGGAATGTCATGAATTTTTCAGTATAAGAGCGGTATTGAGGCCAAATAATTACACAAAATACTGACCTTTCTCTTATCTCATAGGTGGAAAGAATTCTAATTTAAGAGTTGAACAAAATGCAGATTTTTCTGTGATATTAGCAAACACAGACCTGATTTTTTGGATCAAGATTTCTTATGGTTGGTAAATGCCATGAAAGTGATAACTGTGTGAGAAAACCTGGCACCTCTCTTGGCTTATTATGATTTTTCCCTTACATAGGCTGGATACATGTACAAGATAACACTCCTAACTTATCTCAAAATCAAAAGTCTTGTTTCAGGCTTTTTAACTGAGATGGTTCCCTAGGTTTGGAATAATAATAATAATAAAGAAAAACAATAGCAATCTATATGTTAGTATATATCTCATAACATTACATTATAACATAGAACAACGTATATTATTGTTTTTTTTTGCGTAACAGTATGTCATTACTGCATGGGCATACAACCCAATCCTTGAGGGGACTGATGTAAGATCAAGGGAGAAGACCCAGTTTTGGTCAGTGTCAGAGTAGTTGTTTGCATGGCAGTGAGTCATCCTGGCTATTTCTCTAGTTCAGAATGAATTGAACTTTGCGCTTGGAACTGATCAGTTTTGACTTGACTTCAAGAGTTAAGAGATACATGGGTAGACACCTACCTGTAGCTAGATACACGAGAAGACAGATTGTTACACATAAATGCCTGTGTGTATGCCTTAGTTTATTTGTATACTCCATATCTGTTAAATCCTATGGTATGTCCCCTACATGAATGCCCATCTCTTTGAAAAAGGATGTTTCTGACTACTATGAGTTAACTAAATACAATGAGAATGAAAATCACTATGTAATCCTAAGTAGTGTATTTGTAGTCCCTTCTACTAGAATGTAGATGTTAGCTGAGTAAAGGACAGCACATGGGCTATTATTTAATTCGATTACAAAAATAATACAAACTTAAATGTTAAATGTTTCTAATTGTTAGCAATACTATAGCAATGTGAAATGAGCATCTGTAACATCACATAGGCTCTAGGATGTTAATTAATCCCCCAGCAAATTTTTCCCGTTTTAACATTGAGGAGATCATAAGGTATCTCAAATATTTTCTTAATTAAAAGTTATATGCAGAACATCTGTCTTAGTACATATTTACTTCTGCAATATTGTGCTCTCATTAAATTATGTTCTGGTAGAGATTAATAAAGATGAAAGGGAGCTGTTTTAGAAGCTAGAAATGTAAAATAGAAAGTACAATGTATGTTGAGATAATTTGAAAATGGAAACATTTAATGAAAATTCTATAGAAAGTCTAAGAAAAGATATTTCCTCGAATATTTCAGGAGTCTGTATTAATCAGTGAAATCAACTGTCATTAGTTAATATTTACAGTTTTGCTGAGTACATATGACTGTGGTATTAAAAACATAATACGCAACTTTCATTAAAGAGTAGAAATGTTGCATCACCAAAAGGTCTGGAATGGCAAATCCAAACGTTCAATGGAATCATTTCTAAGAGCTGATCCTTTCCTACTTCTATCAAGTACTAGTGAAAGCGATGTATCTTTGTTATTAGTATAGGATTAAGCCTACTATATTACAAAGTCACAAACCAATTTTCACAGTCCTTTAACCTGTGGGATTACAAATAAATGACAATTAGTAGGGAAAGAAATGAAAGCTGGCTGCAAGGAGGATTTCTATTTCAATGAAACCTATGCACAGGAAATTGACTTTGAAACCAGAAGGGAATGTTTAAGGACTAAATAATATGAATTGCAATTTTCTCTTTCTTTCCTTCTTCTTAAGAGTGAGGAATAGCTTTTTTTCCACTATTGCTCATATACTCACAAATGAAAAAATGTAAGAGAATTCCTTGCATTTGTAATAACTTTATGGAAAGAATTGTTCTTAAGACAATGATCAACACAGATGATCTATCAGTGTTGTAAACATCATTTGATGAGCAGAAAAGTATAAAAACAAGAAAATAAACTGGGGGAAAATTGTCAGGAGAGAAAGAATGGCCTCTGGCACTTTATGAAAGTGATAACTGAGACTCTTTATTAGAAAAAATACAACTCTTAAATAATACAATGCATACTTCTCATTGGGTGCCAGCATGAATCATGTGTAACACCTCCATAATTGATTGGTTAGTATCTGGATGGCACGAGGCAAACACTCACATAAGTTTCTACTCTGATTCGTTGGCAGCAAGCAACTTCTTACCTCACCCTAACGTGTAACTTTCTGCTCTTACGCTAATGCAGCTCTTTTTCTGCTTATGCATCTCCCTATTCTTGCAGACTTTGTCAAGGGCTGTGACTGACCATTGTCAGTACAACATGCACCACAGCATGTAGGCCTTAGCCTAGGCTCGCATAGTCATGTCCTCTACTTACCAAGCATGTCTCTATAGGAAATAAAAGAAAATTTCCCTCTATGTAACAGAAAAAAATGTTTTCATTCCTATCAGAAACTCAGATTCAACCTTAGTGAATGTAGTAGCTTTTCCCTTTGACTCATGAGGACAAGTGAGCATTAAACCACTTTGAAATAGTAGTACTTCTATTGTACTTTGACTACAGTAGATTAATATACTATAGTTGCAGCTTTTACACACATAAATTGTGATTATAGAATAGATAAATGAATAGATATTTCATTTAGACACAGAGTAAAACTTCTTACTGTGAAAGTATACATAATTTAAATAGCATGAAAAACAAATCAGTTAACTTTTAAACTAATTATGCATTTCAGTCACTGATGCGGTTAATTTAATATTAGTAAAACAATAACAGCCTGATAGATATTAATTGACAGATCACTTTATGTGTTTCTGTAAATGTAAACAAAATTAGACAAGATGTTTCAATAGGCATTAAAATGATACAGTCAACAAATGTACTGTTATGAAATTTAAATAGAAAATCCAACAATCATTCAACAGATACTATATATAATAGATACTATACTGACCTTTGGAAATTATTTTTGATTTGTCATGGCCTCTGATAGGAGTCACAACAAATTAGATTTTAGGAAAGTCTTCTAATGCTCATATTTTAAATTGTGTTTAGCAATAAATAAGAATGTCATTATTTCCATCAGATTCTCCTTCGCAATGAACTGTTAAATACTAAGCAAACAATAAGCTTAAAACCTTATTTTTAGTATTCCTCTATTTACAGATGTGAAACCAAATGAAAACGAAAAACTTTACTATCATAATTCTCACAACGTGCCAATGACAGACTTTCAAAAACTTCTATAGTAGCATAGGCTTTCAACAGAGAATTAGCAATATTAGGAAACAGCCACTGTCTACATTATACTTCGATATCAAATATCTTCATTTATCCATTTCCTCCTGTATATGCTGTATTTTGATTAAGATCACCCATAAGCAATTCACGTATAAAGATTTTTTTCATTAATGCTGTAGTGTTGAATGTTATCAAATCATTAAGCTAAACTAATCTTGGTAGTCTGGATCTTTGATCTATTATACATGTATGCCTGACATAATATCTGCAGTTCATGGTTACCTGACTGAAAAATCTGCTAAGAAAAAATAAGTATGGCTGAAACTGAATAACCATCCTCCAAGACCTAAGTGATCTTAAAAAAGCTAGATTAATTTAAGTGCTGTTTCAGCACTTAAATGCTGCTTCATTTATTGTTGTATTCTTCACTGGAGATAGAAGAGGTTAAAATAGTGGAAGCTGCTCTGAAGCCTCCTGGAGCACCAAAGACCTTTTCCCACTTCCGTGTCCAAAACAGTAAGCTACCTCAGCTATATCACCTTGTTTCCAGCCGTGAATATCCTGAATATATGCAGCTGGATATGGATTCTAATATTAAGATCATAGATGTCTGAAAAATCATAGGAATAGACAATTATTTCTTTACTGATAAAGACATACAATAGAATGTTTAACTCACAGTGTTATAGGTTGATTGCAGATCAAAATCATTGCATATACACAGACTTTTGCCAAGGATTGACCAGACGTGTTTCCCCTATGTGGGAAAATCTTCAGCAGCTTTATCCTAGTAAACACAATACTTAAACTATGTAATGAAATAATTCCACTATTGATTGATAATTTTAGCAAAATTTGATAGGACTAGTGTTAAAGATTTAAAATCAGAAGAAGGAAGATTTAGGTTAGATATAAGAAGAAAGTATTTTCTGTAAGAGTGTTGATGCACTAGAACAAGTCACCCAGAGAAGTTGTGGGTGCCCCATCCTTGTAAGAGTTCAAAGCCAGGTTGAATGGGGACTTAGGCAACCTAACCTAGTGAAAAATATCCTTGCCCCCTTGCAACTCCCCTTGCAGGGGAGTTGGAAGTAGATGATATTCAATGATGTCCTTTCATTATGATTCTATAATCTTCTGTTTCTATGTTGATTGTTTAATCACTTTGAGTCAGTACATCAATACACAGAATTTGGATTAAGAACCATAATTTTTTTTTGTATCTGAAATACCTTAAATTTCTACAAATTCAAATGCACATCTAATGCACTTCTTCAAATATTTATTGTACCTTTTCATTCATTAAATTTTAACTCCTTCTAATATTTTATTAGCATCTTTACTTGAACTGAATACTCTTCAGAAAGCTATAAATTATTCCTCGAGTATTTGATAACATGTTGAGAGGGGTGAAACACCAAAAAATACATACTGAGCAATAGTAAAGATCAAGGAAGATTCTACTTACAATAAGGTTTTAAAACTTAAAACAGTCAGCATTTCTGTTGTTACAGTATTTTCCACCACATTTACATTTTAGTAACGTGAAAGCTTGTTCAGCTAAAAGGAGATGAATGTATGCAGAATTAAAGAATAACTGACTATTAAACATGATTCTTCATCTTATTCTACCATCCATCTCACACACACGCACACGCGTGTAAAAGAAAGGATAAATGCAGAAATCAAGTCTTTTCACAAGTATAAGGACACTGCAAATATTACTTAGTATCTTCTGCGCTATAAAATGAAATCACAGAATCACAGAATCACAGAATTATCGAGGTTGGAAAAGACCTAGAAGATCATCCAGTCCAACCATTACCAATACTTCCCAGCTAAATCATACCCCTCAACGCAACATCCAAACGTTTCTTGAACACTCCCATGGTCGGTGATTCCACCACCTCCCTGGGCAGTGCGTTCCAATGCCTGACTACCCTTTCTGAGTAGTAATACTTCCTAATGTCCAGCCTGAACCTCCCCTGGCGCAGCTTGAAACCATTCCCTCTAGTTCTATCACTGATTACACGAGAGAAGAGGCTGACCCCCAGCTCACCACAACCTCCCTTCAGGAAGTTATAGAGAGCTATAAGGTCTCCCCTGAGCCTCCTCTTCTCCAGGCTGAACAATCCCAGATATAATGGGATAATAATAATAATAATAATAATAATAATATATAATAATAATAATAATATAATATGATAATAATAATATAATATCTTACAGAACACACAAGTAGAAAGTTGGTATTGAGTTATATTTAGCTGAAAGGTTTGATTCAGTTCATGTAAAACTGTAATTCTTTTTAAAACAACCTCATAGTGTTAGAGAACATTTAATCAGACCTTTGCTACGTAGTTACTACCTTTTAGACAGTGGCTGGTAAGTCCCAAGGTACCTCCTCATAGCTAAGGGCTGCTTAAAGGGAGTTTTTGGTGGAAGTTAAGTCTTGCTGCAAATTTCAGTTTGACTCCAAGTACAGGACACTGTACATGTCCTGTTGTGACAGGAAAAGCATATGTCATGGGACATCAACACAGCCAGTGTCCGTGGATTTCCTCTGCAAGCATTTCTCAATCTTTCATTAAACTAAGAACAAACCATAGTGTTCTCTAAAACAAAACAGGTGATACTGGTGTAAGGTTTTATTTTGCAACCAAGTGGAGAAGAACTGAAGACTAGAAAGAATGGTTTTCTGAGTGGTGAGAAAGGCCTGAAAAGCTGCATTCTTTATCTCCTTTATATTTCCTCTGAAGTGACAACTAAACTCCTACCTGTCTTTTCCCACTTGTATTCTAGATGTGCACTTTTTCCTTGTTCAAACAAACATTATTTTGAAAAACAACAAAGATACTGTCTATCATTAGATGGTCTAGCTACAAACTGAGAGTGTAGACATTTCTCTCTGAGTTGGTTGTCTTCACTCCCTTTGGAGTCAATTAGAAGGACATGCTCCCAGATTTGTCTGAACCCAAGGTATATGTCTAAAATAAAATAGATGAATTGGCTGAACCAGCTCAATAAGAAATATGCTACCACAATTCTCAGGAGTGTTATAACTACGTTAGTTGAACAATATCACCTAATACCTCTATAAAACATTGAAGCAGTTGATTTCAAACATTTAACAGAGAAGTTCTCTGGTTTTGTTCTCTGTTTTCTCTGGAAAAACTGACCTTGGACAAGAGAAACACATTTACCCAAGACAGCTGCAAAAGCCAGGGACCCAGTCAAGCCCACAGTAGTTTGGAATGTCTTTGCCAGTAATTCACACTGACAGTTTGGGAGAATGTGAATTCAGATGTGAATCTGTAGAAGAACTAATTCCAACAAATACATCCTTGGCTTTTGAGAACTTTTATTTGGAACCTTAATTTTGACTGTGTTGGTTTTTAATCACTACTTCATTCCCACACACCTCTTTATTTTGAGTTATTTTCACTTGACTTAGTGTAGAATTTAATTTAAAAAACAAGGATATATTCAGACAAACATTTGGTAGAAAGTAACAACCAATTTTTTCTTCCTAAGATAATAGTTTTTTATCCTGAAGTCTACAGATATCTGTGCTCTGAATTTTTCTAGGGAGAACCTGAACATGTAACCACTGCTAACGAAATGTTCACTGTAGTTCTTCCCCTGGAAATGATTTTATAGAACCAATGTGCCAGACAAACTAGCAGTCAAGCCTCCCCCCCAAAAAAAAAATGACAGTCTTGTGGAGAGGTGTCAAGACCTGTTTTGATCTGGCACCTAGAAAAGCCCATCATCAGCATGATCTGTGCCCATCAAAGAAGACTGCTGCAGTTGTCTAAGAAATTTTATGGGTTTCAGGCACCTCCTGGGAAAGCATCCTGGAGATCTTTCCCCATCCAGCAAAGCAAACATTCACAGGCCTGAGCTGTACTTGAGATCCCGTTGAAAAGTATTGCCAATGTTCTGTGTTAACCATTTGAGTTCTCTTATGTATGTGCTTCTTTTGTTACAGAACTGGAAGTCCTCTGCGTTTACTGTCAGGTTTGACTTCCAGTGCTGTTAGTATCTGCATCAGTATTTTAAATTCAGTTATAAAATATATCTGTTACGAAGACGATGCAAGTATACCAAGGCTACATTAAATTATATGCTGCACACATGTTTTACAACCGAAACAGCACTGAGGACCAGATGTCTACACTGAGGAAATTTTGATTGCAGGGGAGTTGTATGTCGCATACTTCAGTTTGGAGTCTTGACCCACAGATTGATTGCACACTAATGGCTATAGTGCTTTAGTAGCACTCCTGGAATATGTAGTCCAGTTCAGCTTCATTATAGGAAATCCAGTTTACATTCTCTAAGCAACTCCGCATTGTAAAGTAAGGTATGGTAAGTGGAGAGGACCAGGTGATTTGCTTCAGAAGTACACTTAGGATTCAAATTAAAATGGTAGTATATACATGTCCTGAAGTGCACAAATATGAAATTGTGGATATCTGTCAAACATGACTTCTCTTTGGCTTGATTCTAAGATACTCGTTTTTATTGTAATTTTTGCCTAACTGTCAAGGTCTTCCCTCTAAGATATGCTTCCACTTACTTTAAAAAACTGTGGAAGATTTTCCTCAGTACGGTTAAGACTTCTGGTCAGTATTAAATATTCAGAATATAGCACTATGAATGTTTATAAAGTACGCAAAGAGAAAAAAAATTCTTCATAATAGCAGCTTATTTTTAATTTGAACAATAGTTTGGGGGAAAATTTCCTGTCCTAGGAGACTGCTGCTTCTTTTTTTTTTCTTTTTAAATCAGATTCCATTTCTGATTATTCAGATTTCACAGAGATAATGTGTACTACAAAGTAATTCAGAGGAAAATTAAATGCATTATTCTTTCCATAATAATCTCTTTAACAAATCCCAGTATAAACAACTGCAGCATGAATGACAGTTTCATTTATATACAATGCTATATTTCAAATTTTCTTTCACTCTGATGTTTTCTCTGTCTCAGCTTTTGATCTTCCTGTAATCCTGATATTCTCACCCCAAGAAGAATGAACTCTAGGTGTTGCTAAAAATAAAACATTTTAAAAAACTGTTCCAGCTAGCTGACAGTATTTAAGATTCCTTGTATTCCTAGAACAAAGAGTATGAGTGCACAGGGGACCACATAAAGGTCGTTTTTACAGTATCAGATAATGTTAGAAACCAGAAAATAAACAGAAGTTTCTTGGCTTAAATGAGGCAGAACATTTTCAAATGTGATGTGTCAGCCATTAAGACTTCTCTTTGGCACAAGATCACTCAGAAGAATAATGATTTTCACCAAAAAAGGAGGTGATTTAATTGCCTAACCTGCATTATCCTGCATAATAACACTCCAAGCTTTCTTAGTGCACTCTTCCCCTAAAGTATTTTATTCATTGTGTCAAATTCAGCTATTCTCTTCAACTGTACCACAATGGTTTAGGCAACAGGGCTTCATTAACCTTACTAAGAGAGCAATCTAACCTAATTTTCTGCCCTCATATAATAGGCTTAGCGGTTGATTTTGAAAAGACTAATGCCTGTCTTAACTTTCTATCAATGCTGCTCCACTGGCATCAATGAACCTCCTTTGAGTGTACAAAGAGAGTACACATTCATTAATCTTTGCTGAACAAGAAGCCTAAATTCTGTGTGAATGAAATAAGACCAGACTGTGTGCTACAAAGTAATATTTTACAATGGAAAACAGTGTGACATGGCAGTTACAACTGCATGATTCTTCTGCATATATTTCTGAAATTTCTGAAGCTGAGATTTAACTTTTTTGTGCTTCAGAAAGTATTTGTGAAAGCTAAAAAATGTGTAACTTTGCACATTTCTACTCTAAAAATGAATCCATCTTCACTTCAAAATAGGAGGTAAAATTATAGCAGAATGAAATATTCCTTTATTTCAGTTGTTTCAAATTGAAATATGAACACTTTCTGTATTATTTTTCTTTCCAATAGGACTTCTATAGACAGAAACTGATTTCATTTGATATTTTATCACTGTCTGTTATTTTCTACTTAGACAGTATGCAAATAAAGATAAAATGGTGAATTCTGAGGTTCAGAAATCATCAGGTATGTATATGACTTAGTTTGAATTTGAAGTAATTTAGAATATATATTTGCATTTGATAAGTACCATCATTGAATTTGTTTTCAACAGAAAGAGACAGACAGTATTCCAGATACAGATTAACATATTTAGTTCATCTGGTGTTTCAAGTCCTATTCCATGTACATAACTGTCCTACACAACTCCTTTTAATATAGCTGCCATTACAGCAACTTTTCCTGTAGATGTATTAAGGTTATTGTATTATCTGAAATGTGGATTTTCTTGTTCTTGGCACACTGCAGCATATGTAGATTATAGAGGACATCAAGGCTAATTATCTCAGATGAATACAAAGCAAAGGCTGTTTCAAAGACATCCTGCTATTAAGTAGATGACTAGCAGTTCTTCTTGGTCTCTGGTTAATGTATATCAAAGGATGCCAATGGAAGATTTCATACTACCAGAACATAATTTAAGAAAGATTGGGAAAATGTTCAAATACTTTAAATTACCAAGTAATCTTCAGTACTGAAAACAAACACATTTATGCTTGACTTTATGCTACTATGAGATAGATGGATAAAAACTGTAAGGCTCAACAGAGCAAAACATCCTTAGTTTGTCCTAAAATATACATGGAAGGAACTAAAAGAAACAAGCAAAACAAGAAGAAAATTTAATTTGCTATATTCCTAAGGAAGTGCTTTTATAGAACCATCTATGACAGAATACTTCCAAGAAATAAAACTGTTAAGAGCAGTCCAAGAAGATAATACAAAAATTTTCTGACAAACATGACATATAAACTGTCAGCAAAAGGAAATCGGAAAAGTCTATATCCTGGATTCAGCTCAAGCATCAAAAGCTGCAAGATAATTTCTGACCACAGTGTTATAGGAGTTCTGAAAAACTTGTTTTGGACTGCTGATAAAACAAACATACAAACAAACAAACAGCTACAGGAAAATTAGAAGTGAGAGTTTGGAAAATGGGAACTCCTTTTTTCAAAAAGTTATTTTTTAATAAAAGTTCAAGTTGATTTTTTTTTTAAAGGAAACAAAATTAAATCAATATGTATTAAGAAAGAAAACTAGATGAGATAGTTTCTCGAAGCATCTTGTGATTTTTATTTTAAACTTCTGGTGTATATATTTGGCAGGAGGATGGAAGAATGCTGAGTCTAACTTCCAATTAAGCATTGACTATGTATTTGCATTATTTTTCTAATAAGTAGAAATGAGTTGTACATTTCTAGTTTTTAAATGAAGAAGGCAAAGCTGATGTAAAAAAAAAAAAAAAAAAAAAAAGAAAAGAAAAAAACCACAGTCCATGTTATGACTTCCTTTCCTTTCCTTTCCTTTCCTTTCCTTTCCTTTCCTTTCCTTTCCTTTCCTTTCCTTTCCTTTCCTTTCCTTTCCTTTCCTTTCCTTTCCTTTCCTTTCCTTTCCTTTCCTTTCCTTTCCTTTCCTTTCCTTTCCTTTCCTTTCCTTTCCTTTCCTTTCCTTTCCTTTCCTTTCCTCTCCTTTCCTTTCCTTTCCTTTCCTTTCCTTTCCTTTCCTTTCCCTGTCCTTTCCTTTCCTTTCCCTGTCCTTTCCTTTTCTTTTTTCCTAAAAGTTCTATAAGGGATTTTAAAAATAATTCAGAAATGACTCTAAGAAAATTCCAAATAAGTACACTGAGAATTGGAAAACTTTTTATTCATTTTCCAATGCAGAATAAACTTTTGTCTGTTTTTTTACAGATAAAAATAACACAGACCAATTATTAAGAAATTCTTTGTTTAATCTACTGTCATTTACAGCAAGATGAGTAATCCCTATGTTATTTTGGGTGCACTCCGATAGGCATAGCCATCAATTTAGCTCTAATTAATGCCATTCTTTGGCTTTTAATGTTGATGTGCAGACCATAAGCTGAAAAATCCTTGAAAAACATAAATTACACTTCTGTAAAGCAAGTTTATACTGCATAAGAATATAACTGGCAGCTGTTTTGATGAATCATGGACAGGAATTTTTGAGTCATTAAATGCTGCAGCTGTAAACAGTGCAAATATGTATTTGAAGATTTGATGTGTTGGATGTTGAGTAGATGACTTCTGGTTGCAGTTCAGAATACACTTCCATTTAGAAGCATTGAGGAGTAAATCACATATTATACATATTATACATATTGTATTATGTCAGAATTCCACACAGTTACAGAGAACTGCAAATCTATTTTAGTGAACATCTGTCCCTCAGTTCACAAGTATGACAATAGAAACCATTTCCATAGGAAACAAAGTATTTCAAATGAGGGGGGAAAGTAAATTACAACACAGTTCTGCCCTTTATACAAGCAGAAGAGATAGCAAACAGACAGTATGGTAAAAAGTTTTCTCTCCTCTCCTCTCCTCTCCTCTCCTCTCCTCTCCTCTCCTCTCCTCTCCTCTCCTCTCCTCTCCTCTCCTCTCCTCTCCTCTCCTCTCCTCTCCTCTCCTCTCCTCTCCCCTCCCCTCCCCTCCCTCCTCTCCCCTCCTCTCCCCCTCCTCTCCCCTCCTCTCCCCTCCTCTCCTCTCCTCTCCTCTCCTCTCCTCTCCTCTCCTCTCCTCTCCTCTCCTCTCCTCTCCTCTCCTCTCCTCTCCTCTCCTCTCCTCTCCTCTCCTCTCCTCTCCTCTCCCCTCCTCTCCTCTCCTCTCCCCTCCTCTCCTCTCCTCTCCTCTCCTCTCCTCTCCTCTCCTCTCCTCTCCCTCCTCTCCTCTCCTCTCCTCTCCTCTCCTCTCCTCCTCTCCTCTCCTCTCCTCTCCTCTCCTCTCCTCTCCTCTCCTCTCCTCTCCTCTCCTCTCCTCTCCTCTCCTCTCCTCTCCTCTCCTCTCCTCTCCTCTCCTCTCCTCTCCTCTCCTCTCCTCTCTCCTCCCTCCCCTGTTTGGAAAGTTTCATAGCATGTATGAATGACAGTGATAAAAGCACCTCATACAAAGTGAAAATAAAAATAAAAACTGTTGGTACTGTACTCTGTTATAGGTTTCTTATGTAAAGATTTGAAGTATGCTAGCTAGCAGAGAGAGAGAAAAAAAAAAGAATTAAAATAAATATAAATATATTAAGTATATTAAAACACATTTACTTACAATCTACTGAGAAGTCTTCCTTGAAGTGCTAATTGCATTTTGTCCTGCATTATAACAAATAACAGTGTGACAAATCCCTGGCAAGTTTCCTGAAATCTGAAGCTTTTCAACTTTTTGACTGCTGGCATATACACTTTCAGAGGTGTAACACTTATATGACCAAATTCCAAAGAGGCCTTGAAATTATTGACTTCAAATTAATGCTGTCTCCTATGTGGGAGACAGAATTGAAGAACAAGAATCTAAACCCTTTGAGCAGCAGTACAGCTTATGTACTAGGCAGGTGTTTTATTTTCTTCTTAGCTTATTATCTTAATTTTTTTTTCCCAAGTCTCCTGGAGATACTTTATATAAAGCACAATCAATAATTTCACAAAGGAATGTGTGCCCTAGCCAACCTGATCTAGTGGGTAACATCCCCATCTATATCAGAGGTTTTGAAACCGGAAGATCTTTAAGGTCCCTTCCAACCAAGCCATTCTATGATTTTATGAATATGTATTTGCTCTAGTGCAGTGTAGGAAAAAGCACTGATATTTTTTTGTCCACAAAAAAATAAAATTTTGTTCACGTTTTGAAGACTTTTCAGAAGAATTTCAGAAGAGAGTTTCTTAATGTGCCTTATTCTCCAAACAAGCAGAAAATTTCTATATTAAATTCCTAGAAATAAGTGCTTTGTAGGCTGGCCTCCTAAGGATACAAGTCTTACAGGAACATAATATTCAGGTGTTTTTTCAGGTAATTGTTTACATTATTTATGGGAATAAGTAGGTGTTTTTGCTACAAAAACTTAATTCTGGTCTTGGAAGGAAAGGCTAACCAAAGAGACAACACATCTCCTCTCATATTTGTAAACAAGATACTGTCCAATGTTGAGGCATGAACAATTTTCCAATGCAAGTTCAGAATTAAAAGAACTTTATGTGTAAAAAAAATATTCAATTTGGAGAAATTTGCATTAAGAGTGATTTTTTTTTCCTGTAAATACTACATGTACTGGTTAAAGTATGCTGGGGACTGTTGGAGGGAGAGACTTACCAACAGGAAGACCTGCTAGATTTTAGTGTGCCTCTACACATTGAGTTTGAGAGATAGCTGGGCTACCTGTGAGTCTTAGCAAAAGGTGCATTAAAAAGAGCGTGGCCAGCAGGTCGAGGGAGGTGATCCTCCCCCTCTGCTCTGCCCTGGTAAGGCCTCATCTGGACTACTGTGTCCAGTTCTGGGCTCCCGAGTACAAAAAAAGACAGGGATCTCTTGGAAAGAGTCTGGTGGAGGGCCACAAAGATGGAGCTGCCTGGCTTTCTCCCATCTCCTGTGGTGACCAGACTGGTTCCTGAGATCAACGGACCTACAACATACCTTGCTGGACCCACGGTGGTGACTATCTCTTTTGCTCTCTACAGAGATTCCTTGCTTTTCTTCTTACCTTTTCTATTGCCCGTTTCCCCTTCTCCATCTCCCTAAAAGGCTAGGATTTGTAATAAACTGGTTGGACCAACATTTGAACCATTGTTTCTTAATCTCATGCCGGGTATATTAAAAGAATCTCCTCTCACTCCTATTAATTGGAGCGAGACAAGGGGATAGTGGCCACCCTCAGCAAGTCTGCTGATTGTACAAAGTTAGGAGGATTGGCTGACACACCTGAAGGCTGTGTTGTCATTCAGCAAGCTGAGAGAGCTGTGCAGTAAGAAACCAGATGAGCTTTAACAAAAGCAAGTGTAGAGTCTTGCACCTAGGAAGGAATAATTGCATGCACCAGTACAGGTTGGGGGATGACCTGCTGGAGAGGAGCTCTGCAGAGAGGGACCTGGGCGTCCTGGTGGACGACAGGTTGGCCATGAGCCAGCAGTGTGCCCTCATGGCCAAAAAGGCCAATGGCATTTTGGGGTGCATTAAAAAGAGCGTGGTCAGCAGGTTGAGGGAGGTGATCCTCCCCCTCTGCTCTGCCCTGGTAAGGCCTCATCTGGACTACTGTGTCCAGTTCTGGGCTCCCGAGTACAAAAAAAGACAGGGATCTCTTGGAAAGAGTCTGGTGGAGGGCCACAAAGATGGTGAAGGGCCTGAAGCATCTCCGCTATGAAGAAAGGCTAAGTGAACTGGGTCTGTTTAGCCTTGAGAAAAGAAGACTGAGAGGGGACCTGATCCAGGTCTATAAATATCTAAGGTGTTGGGGGCCAAGTGGAGAGGCCAGACTCTTTTCAGCAGTGTGTGGAGACAGGACAAGGGGAAACGGCCAGAAACTGGAGCATAGGAAGTTCCGCACGAATGTGCGCAAGAACTTCTTTACGGTGAGGGGGATGGAGAACTGGCACAGGCTGCCCAGGAGGGTTGTGGAGTCTCCTTCTCTGGAGATATTCAAGACCCGCCTGGATGCCTACCTGTGCAACCTGGTGTAGGGAACCTGTTTTGGCTGGGGGTTGGACTCGATGATCTCTGGAGGTCCCTTCCAATCCCTACGATTCTGTGATTCTGTGATCCTGTAAATAAATAAATAAATAAATAAATATGTAAAGTTAACTTCTCATCAGATGAGAATCAGGCTTCTTGAACTACATGTCTGAAACAACCAGACACTTTTGAAAATGTTGGTCAAACTTTCTACTTGTTTGGATTTTGGTGTTGGTTTGTTGCTTTGTTTTGGGGGTGGAGAAGGTGTTGTTGTTTCCTTTTTTTCTACTTCCATACCTGTTAGCACATAGGTTACTTGCTAATGAACCAATATTTGAACATAAATAGTCATTGACATTATAAGAAGAATATGTTTTAAATGAAGCAAGGCAATGAAGAAACAGCATAACAACCTGCCATGCCACACATTAATTTGAGAATGCTATATAGTGTTTGCAATATCTTTAATAGACGTAATAGATAATTCTGTTGTACACTCAACAAAACAGTAATGTTGTAAAACCTGATCAAATCATGTTATGTAGCAGGAACAGTAAACATAAATCTGAACTCCAATTTGGGAATTATAAACATCTACGTTTTGTTCGCTTTTGCTGATCTCATGAGAAAGTGCCCCAAATCAGCTTTTCCAACTGACTCACATCCATCACTTTAGAGCTACGGAATACAGAAGAGCTTCCAAATGAGGATGAACAAATGATTCAACATCCCATAAAGACATCTAGGTGTTATAAAATGAGCTAGAAATTGAGATAGCCAAAATGAAAGCTTAGTCTGAAGATTTCTTTTCTCTTCTTATCTAAAGGTAGGGATAATGATTGATCCATTTGGCAATATTGTTTTTTATGGTGTAATTAGTGTTTGAAAGGATTGCTGAATATGAAAAAAAAATGTACAACCATATGTGTTATTATTGAAAGAAAATCGATTACAGCTCTAGAGCTCTCTGAAAGCTTTAATAGTCATGGTTGAACTCAAGTATATCTCCACAGTCAGTCATTATCTTTAAGAGAATACTAGCTTTAAAGCGAGAAGTACAAATTAAATTTAAAGTCTACTTAATGTATTAGTGGTCTAGTAAAAGTTAAGAGGCCTCACTACATAAATCCTGGTTACAAGAAAAGTAACATTTCTTATATTAGTACTGCTGATGATCACTGATGACAAATGCTAGGCAAGTTTATTATTTCAAGTAATTGTCCATGACTACATAACCAAATTTTTAGAAAAGTGTATTGGCTCTGCCTGTATATCTTTCTACTCATGCTGATTTAGCATAAATGTTAATGGAGAGTAAATGTTAAACTCTGTACAAAGAGTCATGGAAACTGAATGCAAACGGCCTAATTCTACTGTGGTCTAACTGTGGAATCATTCCAGTGCAGAAATTTAGCTCTACAAACATGCACACACAAGTAAGAAGCTGCTAGGCTTTGTGCATACAGCCAAATGAAGAACAGAAAAAATAAGACGTAACCTAGATTCTTACAAGTAGCCAATGCATTCTGATTACAAAAAACAAGTAGTTACATAGGTACCTGATTACTATGGTTTTAAATACATTAATAATAATAATAAAAAAATGCTACAGAGTAGATTAGGCTGTTTTGCTGTATTTTACACTCTAGCCAGCTCCGAAATGAAAAGATTATAAATTAACAAAATTTCACTGTACCAGTTAAAGCTGCCTAAGATTGCTCAGACACAGAAGCATTTCCTGGAGCAACTCAGTCATACAGAGATGAGCAGCCTTTTTTCACTGCCATTTATTCCATTTGTCCCAGAAACATTTATTGATACATAATGTAGTGGAGCCAAGGATCACTGTGTTCTTTCCTTCCCGCAAGATAGCTCTGTTCCTCCAGGAATAAAGAGAACAATCTCTTCTGACATTTTTGCATTGTACTCTTTTAAAAAGAAATACAATGCATTTTTCTGTATTTAATCTACAGTTCCTGATTACATTATGATTTGATCATCTACCATAGATATTTATGTTCTACAAGATCAGTAGAAAATCTGTGGAACAATTACATCCAGAAGTGACTTTTCAGTTATCCTTTCCCTGTCAAATTGCACATTATTCTCCACTGATGAATAATAGGATATTTTGTTGCTCAACATGTATGACAGGAGAATGAACTGATAAGTAATGATGAATTTGTATCAGTTTTATAGACCACACTGAATTTCTTAGGCTTAGTGAACAGGAGGATCTTGTGCAGCCAGTGTCATATATCTAAAAGCAAAAAAAAAACCTCCTTTAAAGAATTATAGTTGTTGACTGCAGGGAAGAGACTTTCAAGCCAAAGCTTTTGCCACAAAGCAAATGTGAACTCTCATGGTGAGGTAATTTTATTCCTCTAAATGAAATAACTGAGACTATTTTTTTAAAAATTTATGCACTTGTTACAGGTTTGAGTAATTTGATGATTTGTTTCAAAGCAAGAAACAGAGAAATAAGAAGAAAATGCAGAAATCTTACATAAATTCATAATTCCATCTGATACTATACTAAAAAACAGACTTCACTAATGGTCTTGTCAGGGTTTTATATTTATAAAAATTAAGTATAAATTACTTTTCTTGTATTATGCACCAACAGATAAGCTATACCAGTTTGTAGCAAAAAGGTCATGCTATAGACCAGACCATTTTGAGGAACAGCTATTTGAATTTCCTTCACATACAAACACATCTAGTACTTATTTTAATACATCTTCCCAACTTATTTTGAAGCATGTTTTCTGAAATGTTCAGTGAATTGCACTAGTAACTCTTTTGATATTTCAAGACAGTTTAGTTCTTAGCAGTTAATTGTTCTTCCAACCATATAATCCTTTATTTCCAAAGTTTCCTTCCGTAGTTTTATTGTTCTTCATAACATATTGAAATGGCTAATACATCTTCAAATTACGAGCTTGAAATGATGTATCTGTTATGGTTGTGATGGTACAAATATGCTGTCAAGACAGAGTTTGTCCAGAGCACCCATATCTCCTTTAGATCACTGATATTTCTGGGGAAAAAAAAATAAAAATAAAAATAAAAATAATATATATTTGTATATATTTGTATATATATAAAACACACAGACACACAGAGTCTGCTCTGAAAGTTATGTCTCCTATTTTATTATTATATTGGCCCATGATGTCAGAGGTGGATGCTGGTGATAAGGCAGTGGAGGTTTAACCTTCCCAGCAATATTTGTTATAATTTGTTGCTAAGTGACAGACAGTAGCAGAGGGGTAGTCTGACAAAATGGTTTCTGACATGGAATTGTGGATGAACCATAGAATAATAGAATTATAGGGTGATTTGTGTTTGAAGGGACCTTTAAGATCATCTATAGGCAGGGACACCTCCCTCTAGACTATGTTGCTCATGACTCCATCCAGCCTGGCCTTGAATGCCTCCAGGGAAGGGGCATCTACAACCTCACTGGGCAACCTGTTGCAGTGTCTCACTACCTTCACAGTAAAGAATTTATTATTGAGATCTAGTCCAAATCTACCATCTTCCATTTTAAAACCATTTCCTCTCATCCTGTCACTAGATGCTCTTATAAAAAGTCCCACCCTTGCCTTCCATAGGCTCCCTTCAGTTACGAGAAGGTTGCCATAAGTTTCCTCCAGAGCCTTCTCTTCTACAGGCTGAGCAGCCCCAGCTCTCTCAGCCTGTCCTTACAGAGGTGGTGCTCCAGCCCTCTGATCATCTTTGTGGCCCTCCTCTGGACTCACTCCAACAACTCCATGTCCTCTCTGTGTTGGGAGCTCCAGAACTAGATGCAGTATTTCAGGTGCAGCAGACTAGAGGGGCAGAATCACAACCTGCTTGTGACACTTCTCTTGATGCAACCCAGGACACAGTTGGCCTTATGGGCTGCAAGCATACACTGCTGACTCATGTTGCATCTTTCATCATGAAACAAAAATGTGTCATTGAATTCCTCCACCACACAGTGGCACCCCCTGACATTCATCGACACTTTCTGAACATATATGGAGACTGAACAGTGGATGTGTGTCCTGTGAGGTGGTAGATGGTGCATTTCAGCAGTGTCAACATCGACGGTAGGTCACCTCCACTGCTGCAGACATTTACAGGCATGGCAGGCAGGCTTTTATTCACTGTTGGCAAAAGTGCATAGGTAATGGTTATGACTATGTTGAAAAATAGTTTTTTGTAGCTGAGAATTTTCTCTATCAAATAATGTTACTGTGCTCTTAGTATCTCTTGTAGTTTCTATGGAAATAAATAGGAAGGTTTACTTGAATAGACATACGTTTTGAAATTGGGGAACATAAATTATAACTTGGGATTTTCAACATGCGCAGGCTTACTTATTTTTTCTGTTCTATACGGAAGGTTAAATTATTTCATATTCTGATATTTTTATTATTTTTTTTTATTCCATGCTTTTGATAGTCATCATCCTCAGTTAGAAATTATTTAAAGTTAGATATTATTTTATATTGCATATCTAAATTCTTACTTAGAAGTTTGTTCAGTGCTTGCTGTTAAGCAATGAACGGAATGAATTTCATTTTAGCAAAAGTGATTAAGTAATGAATCTAACAAGTACAAAATAAAACAAATAAAGGATAAAACTTAGCTTGGACATTCATGATGGAAAGCATGAACTTAGTCCCCAAAGCTAAGAATATATAAATTTATTGTATAATTTGATGCGTGAGAAAAATAGCCTTAATAAATCATTAAACAGATGCATACGTAACCTGCATTAAGTTTACATGAATATTGAGGTTAGAGTGAATTAGAACTGTGTGCAATATCTAGATTTCACAGTGTTTGGCACACTGTGTTCTTAACTCATTTGTTGAAATGAATCACCAAAATCAGGCATGTTGGTGTCCTACATCAGAACCAAAAATCAAACATATTTCCATATAGATCCATCGTTTTGAGGAAGACTGTTGAACTGTTGCACAAAGGAAAATAAGGAATGTATTCAATATGTCAGTTTGGACATCAGTCAGACTTTTCCAGGGTACTATGAGCTTATTTTGAAATGGGCTATGGGCATCTGTCAAAAAGTGAGGTCTACCAAGAGCACCTCCAAATACTTTGTTTCTTCCTTACCTGGTCACAGAATTGGAAAGGTTACTTTAATATATATACATTTGACCATATAGATGGCATAAACATCCCCCCCTCTGTAAGACTTAAAAGATTTCCCTTGATAGATTCTTCTGTGTAGGCTGAGCAGCCCTCAGAGAATTCCTTGTCAGAAGGTTCCCAAATGAGCATCCTTAGGAGATCGGAACTTTCCAACAGCTGATCTACTGCTTAGTTACAAACTTCCTGGAGTTACAACTTGACAAACTGCTTTATCCTGAGCAGAAGTCATCATTCTGTCCAAAGGGGCTTCCACCTGAAAAGAAGATCATCAAAAGTTTAGCAGATGGCTGTTCAGAAACTGCAACAAGGCAAACATTAAAAAAAAAAAAAAAAAAAAAAAAAAGGAAAAAAGAAAAGAAGGAAGAGAGAGATAGAGGGACATTAGTCTTATGTACAAAATGACTTTAATGAATTTAATACACGGACTCATGGAGTATCTCAAGTATCACACAGAAATTGAAAATTCTGCACAGAAACATTTCCAAACTGTCATATGAATTAAAACTCAGCCTCTCAGAGCTTCAGCTGTGAAGGACATTCAAGTCAAAAGTTCTGGCGAATTCTTATCTGAAATTTAATAGAGAGCTGTTTAATTTAAGGCATTAACATTAAAAAATATCTGGATGACACCCAAGACATTACAAAGCTATGATTTTTCAAGTATTCATAACTTTGTACATTTTTTTAAAACCACATTTCCTATGCAAATAATTAGGCTTCATTTTTTTTTTAAAAAAAACCTCTGTCTTAAGAATTAGCATAAAATCAATTCTCTGTTCCAAATTCTGAATGCAAATTCGGAAAAGAAAGCACCTCTTACAAAGGAGCCATGTAGTTTCCTTCTACAGAAAGGCTGGAGAGAACAAAGGGCTTTTGGTGTCATAATCGTGTTTATTTCCTACTCAATCTTCACCTTGCAGGGAAGCAATGCATTTTATTACTTTTAAAAATGAAAGTCTATTATTTCTGCAAGCAATTTCTGACTGATAGCAAATTTCCCACATAGTTTAAGTTGAGTGCATTTAGTATCTGTGCATTTGTCATCCTTTTAAGGATTAAATAAGTGACATTTAAAAGAAAGTAAGATATCTCTGTTCAGTGTCCTTTCTGTAAAGAATGATTCTCTAACTCGCCAGGAAAATCATCAAGAAAATGATTGTACCTTTATATCCGCACATACAAGCACCTTAAGAGAATGTATAAAGAGTTTGTGTTATACATAGAAACGGATATATATAGACATACATGCATACATTCATGTATATATATATATATATATATACACACATATGGTGTGTATCCACATATACGTGTATATGTATATGTTTATTTATTATACCTATTTATAACCTATTCTAGGTATATGATACATTGTAGATTTCCCTATGTTTTAAAAGAGTAATTCTCAAAGAACTCAAACCTTATTTTTTAAAAAAATCAATTTCTCCATTTTCTTATTCTTAAAAGCTGATCATATCAAAAAACGTGTCAAAAGAATTGTGCCTTGTTGCTCTTCTAATTCTTCACCCAATATCAGAGTTTCCAAAAGCATGTTAATTCTGGATAAACTACTACAACTTCACAAATCCAAGTCTACAGTTAAACAATAATAAAAATAATAATAATAATAATCCCAGAAGTACTTATTGAACTACAGATGTCATAAAGTTCTCTCATTTGCAGGGCTGAGCTGTCTGAAGTGCAGATCAGACACTTAGAGTGAAACTAGCAAAAGAACTATAATAAAATAGCAAAATAATGCTCCCAGGATCTTGAGATCAGTCTATGTGTGATGAAACATAGAATCATAGAATCTCTAGAGTTGAAGGGGACATTTAAAGGTCATCTAGTCCATCTCCCCTGTAATGAACAGGGTCATCCACAGCTAGATCACGCTGCTCAGAGCCGTTTTCCCTTGTTCTGTCACCAAGACCCTGTTAAAGAATCTGTCCCCTTCTTTCTTGTAGATCCCCTTTAGACACTGAAAGGACACTATCAGGTTACCTTTCAGCCTTCTCTTCTCTAGGCTGAAGAACACCAGCTCTTTCAGCATGTTCTTGTAGGAGAGATGTTCCATCCCTTGAATCATTTCTGTGATCCTCTGGGTGTGCTCCAACTTGTCCATGTCTCTTCTGCATTGAGGATGCAGTACTCCAGGTGAGGCCTCACCAGCTCAGAGAAGAGGGGCTGGGTCACCTCCCTTGGCCTGCTGGCCGCAATTCTTTTGAAGCAGCCCAGGATATGGTTGGCTTTCTGAGTTGTGAGGACTTATTGCTGGCTCATGTCCAGCTTACCATTTCACCAGAACGTCCAGGTCCCTGTTGGCAGGGCTGTGTACAATCATTTCAACATGCAGGTTGTATTGACAGTGGAGGTTGCCTTGACCTAGGTGCAAGAGCTTGCATTTGGATTTACTGAACTTCCCAATGTTCTCCTGGGCACAATCCTTAAGCCTGTCTAGTTCCCTCTGGATGACTTCACATCCCCTGGGCATGTTGACCACACCCCACATCTTGCTGTCATCAGCAAACTTTCTGAGGGTGCATTGGACTCCACTGCTGATGTCACTGATGAAGATATCATAGAGTACTGGCCCCAGTGTTGGTCCCAGCACTGAACCCTGGGGGACACCACTCATCACCCTATCCAGACATTGAGCCATTCACTCTCTGAATTCCGCCCTACAGCCAGTTCTTCATCCATTGAACAACCCACTCATCAAATCCATATCTTTCCAGTTTGAAGGGATATTGTGGGGGGACCATGTCAAAAACCTCACTGAAGTCCAGATAGATGCTCTTAGTGGCTCTTCTCTTAGCCACTGATGTAGTTACGCTATCACTGAAGGTTACTTGGTTGGTCAAGCAGGACTTTCCCTTGGTGAAGCCATGCTGGTTCTCACCTGTCACCTCCCTGCCTTCCATGTGCCTTAGCATAGCTTCCAGGAGGATCTTCTCCATGATCTTTCCTGGCACAGATACGAGGCTATTTTTCTGTCTTTGCAGTTAGAAATTCACCAGGTTGAGATAATACGGCCGCAGACCTCACTGCAAGAAAAAATTACTTGGCTAAAGATAATATTTTATTATCAGAGAGGAGGTGATGCACAATGCAGATCTAAGTTCAGTAATCAGTCTTTTGAAAGCCTCTCTAATCTGCAATGGAAAAATGTGAAACCTTAATAGACTTCCATTCACACTTTGACTCATAGCTGAGCTGGCACATGTGACAGTAGATAATTCATACATGGGAACACTCAGCAGCAGCTGGACTTGCCAAACCTGATGCTAGGCCTTAATCTGTTGCCACAGGTAGATGCAGCATGTCCAGAGGATTGTGAACCTTCTGAGAGTTCTGTGGCACCATATGTCATTTGTAGAGGGAGCTTGTCTGGTGGAACCTGTTCCTGGGCTGTTGTGGAGCCACTCCTCAGCAGGAGGGAGAGATTTTCCATCCCAGAACAAAGACATTGTTTGGAAGCCTGGATGATGCCACTGCGGCATGTCCATGATGGATTATGGCAAGCCACCAAGGCCACATTCTCATGCAGATTTGGGCCTGTCGGTAGTCAGTGAACCTGAAATTGGTACAAGGAGAACAAACTTGTTCTTGGACCCCTTTCAGAACAACTATCCTCATCCATTCAGCTGTTTAGAGAAATTTACTTTGAACTTTGATCATATTTCATAATGAAGAAAAACTGATTAACAGTCTGGCCTGCTGGGAAATATATATGTCTGATATGGTTTTAGAGGATAACATAATCCATGCCACACAGTCTTGTACATATGTGCACAAAGGCTTTCTGTGAAAGCACGGCTGCACATTTTAAAACTATTTTATCTGCTTTGTAGAGAAGGGAAGCCTTAACAAATGTTTGTGGTAGAATCAGAGTACTGCAAGAACTTAATTCCACATCCTTAAAATGGAAACGTTCTGTCAAAGGCTATCTGGGGACAAACCAGTGGCTCTCACATTCCCACCATGGTTTGGATAAATAGGAAATGCCATTTCTTAGGGAAGAATTGGAAGAACAAATGCAGTGTTTCAGATAAAGATTTTCACAACTGCAGCAGTGTGTGTGTTATACAGCATCCCCACATTCAAGTCTGTCGGTCTTTGCACCATTTGCTGGAGAAATTCAACATCGTTTGTGCTTGTGAAGATTCTGGAAGTATTACAGGGAGAAAAATCCCATCTTGAACATACTTTTGTAGCAGAATCTTTTGCAGAGAATTTTCAAAACCTCCACAATTGGATATGGTTCATGTAGCTGGACACGCTTCATTAAACAAGTCTTCATAATGGCCTCCTGTTACATCTGCTGAAAGTAGAATGCTTTGATCTCCCATCCAGGAGCAGATTCTGAGAATGCCAACAATATCATGCATGCTGGTGGTAATTTACCCTTAATTTTCCCATTTAGTTTGCATTGCAGAACAGCAGGGAAGTTGACTCAACTCTGAACACTGTAGTGTCACAAGAATCAGTAGAAGCCACTGCCAACATTCATGTGGATTTCATTACTTCAGATTTGAAACAGGAAGATTCTCTATCTGTTTATTAATAATTGGTAGCCAAGCAGGTAGTCAACTATCCTAACATCTTTCATGAGACCCCCAGATATTTATCATTATCAATTGACTTGTTTTACTCATCCATATATGATACTATTTTACTCAACCATATACGCCTCTATCTGCAAACTCAAATTCCGTAGTAAGTATATAGCTAAAATTTATTGACAAGACACTTCATTTTTTACTCTTAATGAAACTGTTGATGTGTGGCCAATACTCCATTCTTTTGGAGTGTATTCATTTATTCATCTATTTTTTAGGGAAGTTGTCCTTTTTTTTTCCTTAAAAATATAATGGTGATTTACTGAGAAAAAACCAGCTTTTTTTGTTCTTGTCTTCTTTGTTTACAAATTTCTACAGTCCTCTAGAATCAGAAAACTCATGAGAGTTTTTGTTGTTGCCATTTCAAAGCAGGTTGTGGAATGCACCTGGTGTACTGGATGTTCAAAATGGGAAACAAACTAAGCACTGGTCCAAAAAGTCTCAAGATATAGTGAATCTGATCCAATATGTTTTTTGAATAATGAAATGCAGTTAAAACACACACACACACACACACACACACATGCACACGCATTTATTGAGTCAGAAGATTTTTCTGCTTGGGAACTGACATTCATGTGGAGTACTATTAACCACAAATAAACTGTACTTTTTATTTCATCATGATGACATTTCCACTCTCTCTTCATGATATCCAAACTCTCGAAGTCATAGATATCATCAAACTTTATCACAGCCAAAGGCTGCTTCTTTTTCTCCACAGCAACAGGTTCTCTCAACAGTCTTAATTTGTGGATGGGATTCATGTACAGAAATGTGACAGCCTCTTAAAAATACATACAAACAAAATCCACTGCAATAGCAAATTATTAGCTAGACTGCTCCAAAGCAAAAGGTAGGTAGCACAGTTTTAATAAATGAGTCAACATGTTGTTTTGTAAAATAAATTTTTGAAGTGGTGATGAAACAGACTATAAACCCAAAGCATTCATTTGAAATTTTCATGATGGTTTAATGCAGAAGAAATTGAAATAGAAAGAACTAAATCCTCTAAAGAAAGCCCTTGTGGTACTTCCTCACTGAATTGTCTTATTTTCCTGTGCAGCCCTTAGGTAAAAATCTGAACAGTCTAGACAGTCTAGGAAATTTTTGAAGATAGTACTGCTCTTCATAAATCGATACCTTCTATTATTTATTATTAATTATAATACTCTATTTTACATCTGCATGCATTGTGCCCTAATAGAAAAAAAAAAAAATTCCTCCCCCCACACACAAAAAAATCACCATTGTTACTAATGCATCAAATTTTAGTGAGATAGAAAATCTACCTAATGACAAATACAATTACTCCTTTAATGCACTTCAGAAACAGAAAATGTTAAGATTTAAATATATCTAGAACTGAAATTTGAATTTGAAAAATATCACTCAGCACACATCCAATGTTGAACAGAAGATATGAGCTTTTAAATTGCCTCTAACTTTATGAGCTCTTAGGGTACAAAAAGATGTTGCATGCATCTCACTTCACATAGTTATCTAAAAGTCAGTTATCTGCATTTAAACAGTGGTCCAAGGTCTCTCATCAGATTCTTCCTTTCTTGGGAGAAGCTTCTATTTCCAAAATGCAGTTATCACACAATGACAGATGTTTAAGACAAGTGAGATATCCTCTCATCTCTAAATATATTTCAACCATTCAGAAAGAGTGGATAACTTAAAGTGTTTATTTTTCAACATTCAAAGTAAGACAGGTTTCCTTGTCACTGAATATTCACCACTGATTAAATTCTTAGACATAAACTTAGGCAATACCATTCCAAATTTATAATTACAGTGGAATGGAATACATTGACATTGAGGAAATTCTTGTGAAAATATTATTCTTTCTGACCCAAAAGTATTTGGAGAACTATGTCAGGTTTCTATTTCTGACTAATTATACAGTTGCTATTATATGTTACATAAGTATAGAAGTGGCTCATTTTCAAAGGGACACCTCTCCTGTAGCTAAATTAATAAGGGCTGATCCATACCAGTGTCCGTTAAGGTACTAGGGTATTATCTCCAGAGACTTGAATCACTGTCCAGAAATGTCACATCTTTTCATTCGTTAATAAAGGTAGATAAGAGAGAATCTGTGGGTTAACTAGGCTCCTAATTTAGTGAAATTTTAGATCTTGGATGGAGTAGGTTCAGGACATGTCCTACCTCACCAATCAGAAAAGTAAATTAAATAAAAGCCTGCTACAGCAGTATATAATATGGTAATACAGTTAAATGAGAATCCCATAAAACAAGCATTTTAAAAATTATGCTAACACTAAACTACAGTGCAAGCCATGTAAATTCAATGATGTTTCTGCCATTGTCTTAATTTTACTTAAAAAGCCCACTGCTGCTTCTGCTCGCCTGATCGTTTGTGCATGTTATACAACTTTGCACCACAGAAAATGTGATTCTGTGACAGCTCTCAGTGTGGGACCTGAACTCCAACAAAAAAATCCTTAACAGAGAGATCAGTAGTATTAAATCAGGATAATTTACTAAATGTGTGCAATATGTGTTCCTGCAGATATGATTTGCTGATATCATTGTAGACGAGGCCAGTATTAAGCTTATCTGTTTGAGAATAAGATTGATGGAGTTAGAACCTGTACCTGTGTTTGGCAGGTGTGAAAGTCAGATTGCCATTTTTACAGAGAAATTGAAGGTATTACATAATCAAAATGATTTTAGACACATTGAGGTTTTAAGAGAAGTGATTATAAATACATAAAACAATGAAAAGCATAATCAGCTGAAAGTACAATTCTTGAAAACACTTTTAACTCATCTATTGAAAATATCATCTTTTTTCTCTACTAAATCCACCTTATGAGAAAGCTAAACTTATGTAAAAACATAGAAATGTTGTAATTCAGAGTGTGTCTGATAGAAAATAATTAGTGCCATATTGCAATTTTGCAACTCAAGTAATGAAGCATTGTGGTATAACATTCAGAACCTGCACAGTAAATAATATTTGATAATCTGGTTTCACTGCATAACACACAAGACTCAGTGATTATAATTAACCTACTTTTTAAGTAATTATTTCAGTTTTAGTAATTAAGATCCCACTAATATTACAGTTCTACTCTGTCACTTTGTTTTGTCTGGATCACTAGTTAATGTCTGAGATTCTGGGAAGTTTAAGAAGTTATAGCTGATCCTTGTGACAAGATAAACTAGATGGAAAATGGCTATTGCTTACATACCTGCTGTTCATAGGAACCTATGTTTCTCTATACCCACTGAATTTCTCCCTGCAGAAATATAATTATATTGATAAAAATATTTCTTTCCATTTTGCTACAAACTTTAAAACACACATTTGTGTAAACAAGTGCTCATCATATTCCAAAGGCTTGAAGATCTCTTATCATGACAATGTACTGTTTCTATAGGTTAATTAAAAGAACACAGCCAGAAAAAAAATTGCTATTCATAGTAGTGTCATATTTGTAGGTTTTAGTCATCTGGATGATTAGACAAGACAGAAGAAGTTCAGTGTGTAATTTACATTTCTGGATACATGTTCAGATGGTGAGCTCTTCAACTGGATTATCTTGATTTCTCATTCATAATTCTTTGTACTACTTTATGAACGCTTAGGGGAAAGCAGTAGGCAAAGATGATTTACTTGTACCTAATAAATGGAAAATTTCCGTTTTCTAGTGTCCAGAATTTTTGGAGAAGAATACCAAGTTATTCAAGAATAACTAATTGTTTTGGATGCCAATAAAATCTTTACTGTTAAGTAAAGATTGGTTTCAGTTCCTTAATTTGTTACAGTTTCAATCCATATCCAAATTATACTGGAATTAGTGCAGAGAAATTCAAACATTTTTAATGCTAAAATAAGAAGTTGACATTCACATGCAGCATTTTTTCCTGTACATTTCTAAACTGCAGCATAAGTAATGTTGAATGCCTCATTATTTATTTTCAAACAAGTAGAAATTCCATATACCTTGCAAATAAGAGAAATAAGCTTTGAACATTAAGATACATCACTCGCACACACAGTTTTGTTTTTGCTGACCAGCACTCACATCAAATTTAAATCTTCTGCAGAATTACAAAAGCAAGTGGACAAGTAAATAGAAAACTGGAACCATGCCTCTTTTTTTAAAATTTGTCATTTATAGGTCACTGTCCTACTTTGCCAAGTTTGTGAAATGAACTTTGCCCTGTTGGTTCACTGCATGTTCCCAAAAGAATAGTTACAGGATAAAAATGGAATTCCTGGATGTGCCACAATGACAAAGAATACATCTCCTTTCTAAGTTCTTGTAGTGAATTTTCTAAAAATAAAAAATAATGGACACAATTTTCTGAACAGTGAGAGGTTTGTATCAGATCTACAATTTGAGCTACTATGAGCTTTTGTTACATCTTTTTTTCTGAGGTTTGATACTTTTTAAACTGATTTGCATGCAGCATTAAAGTTACCCAGCTGTTCAGATGAATACATTACTTTTAGCTTTCAAATATACAAAAAAAAACCCAAAAAACAAAAAACACCCAAACCCCAAAACAAAACAAAAACAAGACTATGCTCTCTGTGTGTTTGTTTGAATGTGGGATATTGTGCTTTATATATAAAGTAATTATACATATTTATTTTTAAATGAATGCTTATGCCATATAAAACAGTAGTAAATGCCTTTCTGCACTGTGAAATTTTGGTAAAGATGAATGACGCAAGGGAATGAAGAGCACCCTAAGGAACAAAGAAAGACCCTCAGATTCAACAAAAAAACCAAACAAACAGAAGATGACCACCAAGACCTATTAACATATACTGAACAGTTCTCAGCATCAAACATAGAAGCAGAAGCAGCACCACACAGTACTACCTGATGCATTGTTTCACTGAAATTTGTGAAGAATTTTTGACAATCCCTTCTTAGCATTTATGAACTGCTTATACTGTACTGTTAAAATCTCCTGAGAAAAGATTATTTGTAAAACCAAGATGGAGTACAGTTTAGGCTGTAAAATTTTCCAGATGACATCAAAGCCTCATGTAGGCCTGTGCAAGTCCTTCCAAGTGTCAGGGTCTTGCTTAAAACAGACATATTTCAGACAGTGTTATACCACACAATCATGGAATAGACGAGAGAGAAAGGAGCCTCTGGATATCTTGCAGTACAAGCCTGACTCAAAGTTTTATCAGAACCATGTCTAGTTGGATTTCAATTATTTCCGAGGTTGACAACTCCAAAACATCTCAAAGCCTGTTTTGGATCACTGTCTTATTAGGAAGGAGTGAAAAAAAAAAAAAAAAAGCCTTTTCTCCTCTAGGCTGAGCACTGCCAACTCTCTCAGCCTTGCTGGATGCTCCAGTCTGTTCCTCATTTTTGTGGCCCTTCGGTGGTCTCGGTTCAACATGGTCAAGCTTTTCTCACACTGGAGAGCCGAGAACTGGATCCAGGACTCCAGGTGTATCTCACCAAATGCTGAAGAGAGAAAACAATTCTTTCCCTTCATCTGCTGACAAGACTCCTCCTAATGAAGCTCAAGAGTCTGCTGGCCTTTCTTACTACAAGGGTACCTTACTGGTTGTTTGTCACCTTATTGATCAGCAGCACTCACTCCTTGTCCTCTTCTGCAAATCTGTTCTCCAGACAGATGTTCCCTTGGACCTTACTTGGATTATGATGAGGCACATGTTCCCATCTACAGGTTCCTGCCTGAATTCTGCCTAAAAATTCACTGCTGAACTTCAATAAAATAATAGCTAGTAGAAAAATTCCTGATAGAGGTTATTTGAATTTTAATTTTGATATGTTTCACATTTGATAACACTTTTTAATTTCATTCTATATATGCGCAGTCAATATTTTTGTTTTATATATATTGTCACATTGCCATGATTTGCCATGTTCTGCACTGTTTGCAATTTTCTTTTTGTAAAGTATGTTTTAATTGTTCAAGTACATTTTTTTTTCATTTGTGGTCAGAAAAACTTGGGCCTTTTCTACATTTTGTGGTGGGTTTCTAGAATTATTGTGATTTATCAACTCATATCTGAGGAAGAGGAGATCAAGGTGAACAGTGTATAAGCCTGATTTGTCAACAAGACTTTGTTTTCTAATACTGTCATGACAAACACTTACTGTGTTTACCATGATGAACCACGCTGTTATAACTAACTGCGGCTAGTGAACGAATAGCTGTAGGAATACCTATAAGCATCTCTGTAGTGAAAAAGGTAAGAGGCAAGAAAAATTATTAAAAAATACATTAAGAAGAGAAACAGCATAACTCTAAAACAGGGAACTGGAATCCATGCTCAAATAATTGGAACTTATAAAAAAAAAATACTGTGGAAAAAAATAACCCTGTTAACTAAGGAGGTCTTAACTTTCTCCATCTATCCTTGATTGTGTCTTTAGAGTAAAGGAAAGAGCTGAGACAGTCTGGGGTTTATTAAAATCTTCATTGAATTTTCCTTTGTTAATTAAGAAAAATCAAGGAAGAGGTATACAGACCCTATTTGATTAGAAGTATTTATGCAACTTTGTATCCTAACAGATCGCATTTCAAAGTCATCCACAAAGTCACACGTGCTTTAAAGTATCTCTCTTCTGATCTTTTAGATTCAATTATTCAGACTTTTTTTTCTGGATATGCTAACATCACATCACATGCAAAACATGTCTCATTTTTGTCCAATACAGTTTATAAGACAAGGCTTTAACCTGGGATGTTTAAGCAGTTGTCCTCTGCTTTTATGCAGCAGCCAGAGAGTCAAGTTGTCACCTTCATTTGCATCAATTCTCTTGTGTTTCTAAATCTCAACATCTTTTTCAACAGCGTGTGTACCTCCCAGTGCCCCCCCGCAGATGAACAATTTTCTATCCGATAAACAGGCAGATGAGTGCTTTCAGGACTACAGGGCAAGGTCCTACCAGTATACTCTATAATCTTCATTCCATCATATCAAGTATGTGGAAATTCTTTCCTCTGTATGAAAGAATAGACCGAAGTGTCAGACAGAGAAGCATAGAAGACCTAACACTAAAGGGTAGAAGCCTGAATAAAAGGCAAAGTAATGGCTTTTCTCTACTTTTAAAAACGTTTGGCACTTCTGCCAGCTCCTCCATTTTCTTGCAATGTCTTTATTATTTTTTTCCATTACATCAATTTCTCCATCTTTAATCATGAGTTTGCATCATATTCTTTGGTGTCATGTATATGACTGTTGTGATTTCAAGAGATCCAGCAGATTAGGCTTGGGTAGATAAGGCTTTTCTCTCTCTAATCAGACATGCAAATTGGTAATGATGTGCTCACCAGAATTTATTTCTATTTCTGTACAAGTATATATTTAGAGCAGTATGTCCAAATTTTGTCTAGGTATAACTGAAGGCAAGACAAAACTTAAATTGGTATTGATATCAGAATTTCTCCGTGATTGTTGTGATACTCTTTTTCTTAAGAGGCACCCATCTCAGGTACCTGGAAGATAATCCACACTGAGTAATTACTGTAGAATGACGAAAGTTGCAGAATCTTTTCTTTTTTTTTTCTCTTTAATGTATAAGCATGAGCCATGGGCTAACTTGGTATTATTAACTTTGTTCCTTTACTATATAAAATGAAAATAAGAATTAAAAAATCCTTGTAACACCACCCTGAGCCGGACAACAAAGACCATGAAGGGATCTTTCTAGTGAAAATTAGTATAACTCCCTCTTTATTTACTTGAACTTGCCGATATTTGTCCCTCCAGCTTTTAAATGTTCTAGAGATGCAAAATATTTCATGCTAAGCATTTTGTTAAGTCTGAAACAGAATATTTTATTTTTGACATTCTTGAAAGAAAAGGCAGAGAAGTCTCATTTCGGATTAGCAGATTGTATCAAGATTTCATATTCCTATCTAATAATCCCGTGCTTAGGAAATTCATTTAAAGGCATGAAATACACAGGTGAAGATTTGTCTTGTGTGGTGATCTGAATATGCACATTATATAGAGGTTAACAGAGCAGTTCCAAATATTTTTACGAATGTCACTCTTCCATATCATTTTCTGTCAGATCCATGATATTCTGCACAGACTGTTTAAATATTCACTGGGCATGAGGAAAGCATAAACATGACTATGAGGCCTACTTTTTCAGGTATTCTTCTGGGCAGGACATATTAATTCAAATCTCTGCTCTGAGTCAACCAAAAATAGAACTTAGATTTCACTGTGTTCCAGCAACTTACTCGTGGGAAAAAGCAACTTTGACTAACTGGATTTTATGGCAAATGCTTATAAACTGCCTTCAAATTTCAGAATGCTCTGTCATTTTTGTTTGGAACAATAAAATTTGGTAGATTTTTATCTGATCTGCATTTCCCAGGGAATGACTAATATGTTGACAATTTAATATCCACCTATACCAGATATCTGGTATAAAATACACATACTGAAAAGAAAGAACAACCAATGAAAAATCTAGCTCTACTTACTAGAACACATCAGAACTTGAGAACACTGGAACAATTCTCCTTTTAGTAAATTAGCTCTCCTTTCCTACCCTCCCCTTTCCGTTTCAAAGAAATGTCAGGAAGGGTTTTCCTCATTGCATCCAACACTGATGCCATTTCAAAGGAAGAAATTATTTCAAATCTGCAAAGAAGGTACAAATACAGCTTTAAGTAAACTCCCAAGGAATATGTTTCTTGGCATTTTGGCTTATCTTTCTACACAATTCAAGGAAGTTGTCTGCATTTGTGTTCACGCTGACCCTAGCACAATAGAACTGCTTTGCTACAGTGAATATCAGTCTGTAATTTCTGGCACAATAAAACTGTGCTATGGGGAAAAAAAAAAAAAATACCCCCCAAAAAAGCTACTTTAAAACATCCATCTTAAAAACACCAGAAAAAAAGCAGTTAGGTACTGTAGTGCCTTAGCCATCATCTGCTCACTCATGGGGACGTACACACAAACAAGGATGAACATCTCTATTCTGTCTTTAGATTCCATCATTGTTCACCTACACATTTGAACATCTGTATAAGAATGACTATAAGTGATTTCCCCATTTGCATCCAAATTTTATTTCTTCTACAACAAATGTGAATGATCATAAATAAAGAAGAAAAAAAGTAAGCTTGATGTTTTATATTTTGTTTTTTGTTTCCAGATTTCATGTTTGAGACTAAGGTTCAAAATCTGAAAGGATAGCACAGATCTTCTATTTTCCAATTCATAAACAGAAGAATTGGATATTTTTGAAGCACGTGAAGCAAATAAAAGTTTTTTTTAATTATTATTCGTAACTAAAATTCTGGTCTATTTTTATTCTTACTGTAGCTTTTATGGAAAGTCATGCATCCCAGTTGGCACTTCAAAGCAAGACTTATTTCCAATTCATGACATATTTTTTCCTTCAATTACTTAGGTTCATTTCCCTTTCATTTCAATTTTTTGTTTTTTTTTCCCCCCCTTTTGACTCTTTCTCACTGAGATAAAATTGCTACAAAGTGTGATTCCCCATTTAGAGAGATATATCATATACTTGAGTCATTTTACTAGGGTTTCTTTGTGTTCTGTTTGTTAGTTTTTTAAACTATCATAACTATGTGGTCTTGACATAGAGCTAGAGTGTGGGAAGGAGAAAGACTGTATGGAAGAATGCCCATTTGTGCATTTTATGATAGCTGTTGCTGTCTTCAAAGTGTCATTTTTCACTCTCCATACTGTTGTACTGATGGCCTGGTGGGTTTCTAAATTTATTTTACATGTTGTTTTTTTGCACTCCAGCTTTCCTCAAAGATTGATTCTATCTCTTCTAGGCCCTCTACTTCCTTTCCTTACTGTCTCTCTTTTTATTTTTTTTCTTTCCCATTCTTCTGTATCATCAACTGAGATGACTGCCAAATCTTGAGTTATTCTCAATGACATTAGTGTGTATAATGTCAGGCACAGGTACTCACTGTTCTTGAATAGTAAGAGATTCCAGAGAAGATGTTATAAAGTGTCTAATAGAAGCACAAAGATAGTCATTAAAATTAGATTCCAATCTGTAAATATATTTCTAATTAGTGCCTTCACAGTGGATTTTCTTGGGGCTTATAGTGCACATGCCTGGAAGCATGCTGGCACTTTTAAGAGTTGCAGCACAGCAATGTTTCAATCTATGCTTTGAGATGTGTATCTGTGAATCATCCACCCACAACAGCAGAAAGAAAAACAGCATCTTCATCCAGGGCTACAGGGGGGAGATATCTTTCAGTATCTTCCCAAACTAGTTTCTTGCTCTGATGGCAGAGTAAAAGTAGTCTTTTTAAAATGTACAAGACATTTGTAATTGACTTTACATATGATCTTCTACAGAACTTGATACCTGGGTGCTACTCTATGACATTGTAGACCTCTGGCAGATTGGGGGAAGAAAAAAAAAAAAAGCATTTTGCTTACTCACAAACCAAGGATAGAAAAAAATGTGTCCTGACTCTTATACATATCATTACCTACAATAACTGTGCTTTATTTAAAGACCACTTTGTAGAAATAGAAATGGCAGGTATGTCAGCAAGTCTGCTATTAAAAATCATGTGCTCAATGTGCTACAGTGCTTATTCAAAAATAGCTCATACACAGAAAAATGCAGTCCTTGCAGCATTGCCAAGGTCAATGAGTAGTTAAGATGGTCTGAACAAGCGTGGATTCTGCAACTGAAAGCTTAACGTTAAACATCAAGTACTTCTGAAGTAAGTTCCCTTGAATTTGAGCAAATCAGATCAGTACAGTTTATTTCTCTTAACAAGTTTCTTTTCTCCAGTGGCATCCAGACATTATTTAATATTACTTACTGAGGAACACAATGACAACTTTGAAAAAATCCAGAATCTTTGGGTCAGATTCTTCAGCGAAGTTAAGACAGATTTCTCATTTTACTTTAATTGATGACATGACCAAGGATCCTAAATTGCAATATTCATAGACAAACAGATATGCAAAATAGATATGCTCGGCTCCTCATAGTCTAACACTTAACAAATAGGCTGTGACCAGAAGACTGGCAAAGGCACCCATATATAAGTCAAGTCAGACAGGGTTAAATGGCAGATTTGGAACAAGCTTTTCCGTGAGACATTTGGAATAAACTTTTCAATTTGCAGAGAACAAGAGCAAGAATCTAACCTCAAAGAATCTTACTACAGCATTCTTGTGGAATAATCTATCCTTGACATCAAGTCATAGGCAAGAGCCTATAGTAGGGAGGACGATGAAGCTAAGAGCAACTTTAGCATTGGTACAGTATATTTATATGCTCTGGTTCAGAGTAGTTACATACTTTACTCTTGATCTAAGAAAATTACTTCTTTCCTTTTAGACTTGATGGAAATGACATAAGTGAAAAACATCTGAAAATTTTTGGTGGATCTGTGGAATAAACATATTTTCTCAGATCACAATCTTAACTGTGTAGATTTTTCAGGGCTAAAAAGGAGTAAAACTAAAAATGCCTTTACATTGGTCAGCAGCTCAAAATAGGTAGAGGAAACAGAGCTGGGTTAGGCAGCACTGTTTTTATCTAGTCACTTTTCACAGAAAGACAGTGGTTCAAATATAAAAATGATGCAGTCATATCAAAGTGAAGAATGAACAATTAAGATCACCAGAACGTTTTGAGAAGGACTTCACTGGGGTAAGAATTGAGCACCCATCCAGAGGCAACCTGAGAATCTGTACCTGAAGAAATGGTGCTTCCAACAGGAGCGGAGCCCACTTAAAGAGAGGCAAATGGACACATTCCCTTCAGTGTAGGCATGGGACTCCTACTGATAGTAAAATACAACAATCCACAGGAAAAAAATGAAGGAAAAATTCCTTATACAAGAGTTTAAGATATAGCAATCAAAAATAAATTCCCAAAGAATTTTCCCAAAGAATTCTTAGCAGGCTTACAATTATTTTAGATGCAAACACACTTCTTCCCTTGGGTGTTTATGCTTACAAACACACATCAGAGGCAATGAGTTTGGTTCTGAGTCTGTAAGATTTAATAGATCAAGACAGAGGTAGTCATATCTTCATTACACACCTTTACATGATGTGCTGTGAGTAATTCTGGAAATACCTTATTCCATGCTATATCATAAATATGTTACTGCATTTAAAACAGAGATCCATTACCCTTGGAGTAAAGTGGCTTCTGTCATCTGGATATGTTTATTTTTGAAAGCTTTTTGCACTTTCATGGCTTCATGACAAGTTTAGACTATTATAACACATCCTAACTGTAAACTGAGATTTGGAATCAAAGCAAAACTTCATTTGTTCAGTATTTGCTGCTCATTAATCTTTTTTTTTTTTTTTCTTGAAAATGTCCACCAATTATTTAACAACCCACAGTGCATTGTAATGTCACATATTAACTTGTCTCGTGGTTAAAATAAATCACTTTTCTCAAGATCACATGGAGTCTCTCAATTTTCTTCAACTGTGTGATCAAAATGAAACTGTAAAAGTTTCAATAGTCCATGTCTAATATGTGTTAATATTTATACTGTTTGTACATAGGTTTCACTGATTACTATAGATGTATGTACATATGTATGTTTAAATATGAATGCATGTATATAAATACAGGCAGGCAAAAACAACATTGCATTGCTATATGTACCAAATACTTTTCCCCAAAAGTATTGGGGGAATACATGCAAATTAGAGTACAATAAACATTTAAGGGCCAGACTCTTATTTGGATTTATATGTTCCTTAACAGTGTTTTCAAGAGTTTAAAACTTTTGTTATTTACAAAGGTCCAGAACAAGTCGCAAGTCACTGATAGTTCAGTGTCTTCCCTGTACGGAGAATATCATAAAAAGACAGCTATGTATGTGTGCTATATATGCTTACATTAAGTCAAAAGTATTTATTTTAGTTTTCTACTCAAAATCCATACTACTTTCATAACTGAAGAGGTTTCTAGTTTTGTCATCTTGGTATCACAGCTGGGAGGCTGTAAATACGTAGATTGCTCAGAAAGCAGTGTTTCCTATTTTTATTATTTTTTTCCCCATGGAAACTACAACAGATAAGAAGAGTTCAATAACACCGTTTGCTAGTGTTTTATAGCTGAGAATTTAATTTATTTTCATCATTAGCTATGCATTTTTGCCAATGATGAACAAGACCCTGCACGCCAGACTCGGAAGTATCTGCATGGCCACCCAGAATGTGTCTTGTCTTTTATATTGCTGAAACACACCACCCACTGCCTCACTGTGCTATACCCACTCTTTGGTGTCTGTAAATATTCAGCAAGAGTCAATGAACGTCAATAGCATGATTTTTCCTACATGGAGGAATGCAGTTACACCCCTCTGCTTCATATGCACTTCCATATCAGACATCATTTGGCCAGACTGCCCCTCTGCTGCCATCTGTCAAACGGCAACAGAATGTAATGGACTATTTGTGGGAAGGTTTATCCTCTACCACCGTATCACCAACATTCACCTCTGACATTGCGGACCAACATTATAAAATAGGAGGCATCACTTTCATAAAATAACTTCCAGAGTTATGTGTTTAGAGTAACATCATGACTGGAAAGCCCATATTACCTATTTTGTATAGCAGCCATAGGATCTGCATGCAGTAGTGACAACTGTTTTGCAGAAAAATAAATGGATCTGATTTCTTTCCAGATCATGTAGCTTTCTCAACAGATTGTACAGACAAACAGAATGTAAGACTAAGTGTAAAAATTTACTTCTGTGGATACAAATAAAACCAAGATCACATTTGGAATTAATGTGATAAATGCATGCTTCAATAGCTCTCAAGAAGATAACTATGGCTCTTTGACTTAATACAGAGCACAAGAGCAAATATTGCAATAAGGGATTCATGCACAAAAAAAAAAAAAAGAAAAAGAAAAAAAAAAGAGAGAAAAAGATGTTTGTATTAATTCATTGTCTACATGCGAACACCAGATAACACAACAGTTTAAAATTCAGAATAGCTTTTTCTAAGGAAGCACCCTGGAGAATACAAACACATATTACACTTTATGTAGGTATATCGCAATTACAGATAAGTGAATAGAATTTCTATTATCAACAAAATCAGTGCAAATACATTAAAATGTAGTACACACATTATGCAGTTTTCTAGTATTCTGTCATATAGGAATTAATATACCATAATATGGTTCAGCTTGAGAAGTACTGTGCTTTTGTTTATGCTAAACAACAGGAAAGGCAAGAAATAAAAAATGATAGCAGCTCTTTCTGGCATTTTAGTAAGTCCCTAAACAAATTTCAGGACAAAAATTAGTATTAAAAAATGTAACATGCATTCTGTGACCTTAAGAAGAATATACTGAATAAATACTCTGTTTGGTCCAGTGGTTCATTGATTATTGCTCAGATTCAGTTGTTAATGAAATAATGCCATGGCAAAGTTCAAAGGAATAAAGTTCTCAAGAAATCTGTAAATATAGATGGAAAAGATCAGTTTACATAGTTGAGGATAGATACACTTTTTTTTTTTTTTTTAAACTTTTTCTTTTCATATTTTCAGCTTGTTATCCTTGAGTATTCAACAGTAACCTTTGCTGAAAGCATAATTCATATGAAGATATGATTTGACAGTTGAACTAGGTGATCTTGGAGGTCTTTTCCAACCTTGGTAATTCCATGATTAAGGTTAAGATTACACTTAAAAAATGTAGAGCTTGAACTGTGAGATACAACTAAAATTTGACACTGGTAACTTTATTCTACAACAACAATATGTAATAACACTGTATATCCGCTTGTAACTTTCCAAGAGTTTCTAAACTGAAAATCTGTTTTCTTGAGAGCTCCAGCTTGTCACCCCTTGGAGAAGGACCTGGGGGTCCTGGTGGATGAAAAACTGAACATGAGCCAGCAGTGTGCTCTTGCAGCTTAGAGGGCCAACAGTATCCTGGCCTCCATCAGAAGAGGGAGTGCCAGCAGGGACAGGGAGGTGATTGTCCCTCTTTATTCTCCCCTCCTGCAGATCCATCCAGAGTACTGCAGCCAGGTCTGGGGCCCCCGATACAGGAAAGATGAGAAGCAGTTGGAGAGGGTCCAGAGGAGGTTCACTAAGATGATCTGAGGGCTGGAGCACCTCCCCTACAAAGACAGGTTGAGGGTACCTGGTTTGTTCAGCCTGGAGAAGAGAGAGCTGTGATAGGACAAGGGGGAATGGTTTTAAGCTCAAGGAAGGAAGGTTTAGATTGGATATCAGGGGGAAGTTCTTTACAGAGAGAGTGGTGAAGTACTGAAATAGGCTGCCCAGAGAAGCTGTGGGTGCCCCATCCATGGAAGTTGGATCAAGACCAGGTTGGATGAGGCCCTGGGCAACCTGGTCTAGTACCAGACCTGGAGGTTGGTGGCCCTGTCTAGGGCAGGGGAGTTGGAACCTGACAATCCTTCGGGTCCCTTCCAACCCAAGCCGTTCTTTGATTTGGTGATTATCTGTAAAGGTCTCCAGTAGTTAAATAAAAGCATTTTATTTTGTTTAAGAAATGTGACCCAAGCTCTCCTTATGCTGGCACCAATGTGCAAATCCAGAAAATACTAAGTCTTGCCTATGAATAACAAGGAATAGCTGAGGAGAGGAAACAAAACAACTTCTTTTAAAACCTGGAGATGACATCAAAAGGGTACTCAAGATGGTACTGATGCTGTTTATATCTAAAAAGGGAATATCCATAGACAAGAGAAGCATTGAAACCACTTAGCTTGGAGTGTTCATAGGTTAGCCTAGAACTGTGTTAAAGACATGTTTTTACTTTAAAAAGCAGAAAAAGTATTAGAAAACTGAATAGTCTCAATACATAACAAAGGTCACTATGTCTTGAAAAGTTGCTTCAAAAAATCTTAAATTCTTCTGAGCCTTTTCTTCTGGACCATAAGGTTAGATAGTGATACTGAATATTCCTATAATTCTAAGTTGCATGATAGCGTCAGTAGCTGTGGCACAATATGTGTCCCAGGGCTACAGAAAATGATAATTATTTTGTCATTTTATGGTGTAGCAGACAAACAGTGACATGCATAGCCTAAGATCAGTCAGTGGTGAACATTTATGTGACTTCCTACATACAAAGCAAGATATTAAATATTTAATTGGGTGTTAGCTTGTGCAGAATACAAATTAAACAGAGGTAGAAAACACCCTTTACTCTCATTTGAATGTACAGTATTATTGCAGTCAATTTAAGTGCTCACATATGAATGTGTTGCTGTTTTATGATCAGAAATGTCGCAACAACAAAAATGTTCATTTTAGAATCATTTATTATTTTGGAATTCATTCTGAATTAAAGAGGAAAATAATACAAATCTTTCCTTATCTAAGATCTATCAATATTCAGTTCTTGCCTAATCTGATTCTGAATTTGTCTCAAATTGCTTGGAAAACTTCTTCGTAATCTTTTTGTTATGGGTCTGTAAAGCAGTCCTAATGATCTGGACAGGCCCTGAAGCTCTTCGAAGGCATTATGGAAAAATTAATTGAAGATTCACTGCCCTTGGAATTTACTACAAGTGGAACTTAATAGCTCAGACAAATTCTCCTCCATATGTTAATAAAATACAGTGGCACTGTGGTGCTTCTGTCTTGGTTTCTGCTGTTATTATTTCTGTGTTATCTCAATTAGTTACTGCAGGATCTTATTAATGTAATTCCCACCTAATCCTCTTTCTCTTTTTCTCTTTCCTATGTCAGCAGTATTTTGATACGTAATCTTTTAGTATATAGTCTTCCTTTTCTACTATGTATTTCAGCACACTTTCTAATGGCCATTTCCCATTCAATTCTGTTCTGCATTACATATTAGCACTAAATCCATATTTACAAGAAATTATTCCCAGTTCTGCTATAGTTGTTTTCTCCTCCCTCTCTCTCATGTCTACTACACTACTCCATGTTTACTACACACACAAAAAGGCCTAGTGGTACTAGTTTCATATAATTTTGAAATATATATTAAAACAAATAATCATGATTCATAAGAACAGATCTCCAGAAACAAGAAGAGGAGTCAAGAAAGAGTCAACAAACCCTGGTGCAATATTGTTCTTGACAATCTTTAGTTGCATGACCCGTTTATTTAAACTTACAATCCTCATCTCTCATGTTTGCAGCTTGGGACAAGAATGGTTTGAACCAGCCATTAAATCTACTTGAGCTACTGGCAGATGAGACCCATTAAGTAGCCACATTCTGGATTCCAGACCACGGCAAAAATAAAGTAATAAATATAAGGAAACTCATGTACGCATGAGCCGTCTTCATGGCCTTGCACAACAACAAAGTGCAAATATACATACTTATCTTTACACTGATAATATTATGCACCCCATCTACTTTCAGTAGTAGAGGAAGGTACTGTCGATCCCCCTGTTAACAACTTAATCTAATCTGGAAATAACCTGCAAGTAAGTACATAATCATTGTTCTCAAGTTACTTCCACCCCACCAGTAGAGGTAGTTAGAGCATCATTCATGTTAGGATGCTCACCTTGCAGGAGGCAGTCACCACCTATGTTCTGCAGGACAAAGAAACAATACTACAGGCAAGAACCAGGTATTTTTATCCACACACATGCACCCTTGTTCCACCCCAATCTGTCGTCTAACTTAGAGCTCAAACAAACATAAACAGATGATTCCACTTTACTATCAGAAACATTGGTAAATTATGGCCGCTTGTTTGTTAAACTGGCTGTTTATTAAATTAGGCAATCCTTTTGGCACTACTGAAGTCTAAGGTGCCTGAAGGGCAGTTCAAATACTGCTAGTATATTCTAAACGGAAACATGTTTTCTGTATAAAGAAATAACTTTCTTAAAGAGAAAACCTCTATGTTTTTTCTTGTAAAAACCAAACTTATTTTGCTATGTCTAATGTGGCATATCTTTAAAAACCTTTGGGTATAAAGGCTATAACATTTCATTTCCATGGGGAAGTGTTTGACTAAAGTAAGTATTTTGAGAAACAAAAAATACCATTATTTTTCTGCTTGATTCTATATTTACTATTTACTATCAAGTAAAAACATTTACTCCTGCGAATAGCCCTAGGAATCTTATATTTCTACCACTTTCTTATATCATTTTCACCTCCACATGAAATGCTCTTTACTTCTACTTTATTTTACTTTTTCTTTTTTTATAAGAATGGATTTCAGTGGGATCACTGGCACCACTAGCCAGTACATATGCTACTGAATCTTTACAGCTGTCAATAAGCACAAGTTTGATAGCTAGCATGACTGAAATAGCCAATAAACTGTATTAAAACACAGGAAGACTGAGGCAATCGACAAATGGTAACAAGTTGAAAAGCTTTTCTTCAGTACGAAAAAGAAGCAGTCTAGGGAATCTTGTTTAATGGATTGTCTTTAAGAACACTTGTTATATAAGCTGTCATCAAATAAAAACAATTTTATGAGAAAGATTTGTTGTTTTCTGTAATTTAAAAATTGTGCTCTCAGTTCTAGTCTACTAAGACAAAAAAGGACAGGAAAGGGAGATCTCAATATTAAATAACAGTGAAATAATGGTGACTAATGAGACAGAGAGAATATAGTTATTAAGCAGAAACTATGGTCATAATATGATTTCCTTGCAAAGATAATTTTGAAAAATATGACAGCATACAGAACTCTCCTCTTCTTTATTTGCTTCTTTTTCCTTTCCAATTCCTCTCACCAATCTCCATTTCCCTTCCCTTCCACTGCTCAGAGTCCTACAAAAAAAGAATCACTTCTTTTTCATGATAAAGTTGAAGTACACTATATTTTGAATAACAATATTCAAAATCCTCAAATGCTTTAGGTACTGCTTATTGTAGTTGTTTAAACAAAATGCCTAAGGCAAATCAATGTTCTCCTGCTTAGTTCTGTCATATTTAGTCCTTTTGTGATTTTGCGAAGTTTAATATTGTGGTATCTCAGACAGTGTTAAAATCTTTGAGACTGTGTATAGCTAAGAGGCTCCCACTTCTTTGATTACCTGTACTTAAAAACAAAACTAAAAAAGCCCCATAAAATAATTCATGAAATATTTTGTTCTAAGTCTTACACTGAATAAGAAATCCACATGCCCTTATTTATTGGGAGGACCTCAGGAAGAATTTGAAAGAATGGCTCTCCTGCTGTAAACATCCATTCTGAATTTAACTGCAGGTATGTTCACTTTTATATGCTGTGTCAATACATACATTATTGATTGCATTCATTACTAAGCAATGGCTCATATCTTCAGTACAAAACAGACCCCTTAAAATTTTCATGAAACAAATTTTTCAGCTGATGCTTTAGCAAAAAATTGTGACCAGGCTGTTTTTACCATCTCTACGTCTAGTTTAGCAGCTTGAGAAGGAATTTTGTTTTTTGTCTTGAAAATAAATGAAAAGATTTGAGGTTCACTAAAAGAAGCTACTGAAAGAATCAGCTCTCTTATTCCACTAAATATAAACGTTAAATTTCTCTCTCTCTTTGCCTTTCAGATGTGTTTGTTTATAATGGGTCTGGCTCTGGACACATCTAGATGTCACCTGCCATCTCCAAGTCTAATAATAATGTTTCCAGTTAGCAAGATCATTCCCGGAACTGGTTGTTATGGACAACAGGGCTTCAACAGCAGGCTGAGGTAATTACAGCAAATAACAGCAGAAGTAATGATCTGCTTCCTGGCTGAGACCACCTGTTGTTCTGTTTTCTTTAGGTATTTTCCTAGTGATATTAGCTCTGACTATTAGATGCCCATGCACAGCAGCTAACAGAGAAGTGCAACCTGTCTTCTCTAGCGACAACCGAGACTATGAAATAAAGAATAGCATCTCTACTTCTCCACAAAAATAAAGTTTCAGGAATACAGATCACAAAGGCCAACAGAGAGAGTGAGTATACTTGAGGGTCAGTCGGATATAAGGGAAGAGATGAAGTGTGGAGAGGTTAGTAAAGGAGGCTGAACCAAGATTCCTCTAACTGTCAATCATCTGTGTTGGAGCTTGAAGAAAGAAGGCAAATATATATATATATATATATATGAAAATTTTTTTCCTGATATATATATTATTTCTCCTGAGTGGTTGGAGCTGCACCTGAAATATGGCTATTGTCTCTAGTTAGGCTAGGAGGATGGAGTAGTACCAAGAGTTGCAGAAAATCAGTTCCTAGCTATATACTGTTTGAATTAATATAAATCCAAAGAAAATGCTGTGAATCCTAAACACAGGAAGCATGATTAATTTAGATAAATAATTTTCCTGTAGATACTTGGGTGGAAATTGCTTTTAGAAACAAACTTCCATTTCTTGCAGCAGTCAAGAACTTCAGCAAATTTTCTTCTGGCACCTCTTCAATAACATTAGACCACTTTCTATGTTATTCTTTCACATATTTAGAATTTTGAGAAGCTGAAGACTTCAGGAGTTTTCCCTGTAGATTATGATTAAAGGAGAAAAATGAACAGAAAAAGCCTGAGAAAGGTTTTTTTCCTAGATTAAAAAGAGAGAAGGAGATGACCTCAGTTGTTAAGGCACTTTACGCTGTTACAAAGACCTATGCAGGATTTTGTCAGACAGAAAGGAATATGAAAATTCAGGGAGTGATTATTGCTTTTATCAGTTTCATTGTATAAACACATCAGAGAATATATGGTAGCCAGATGGATGTGATAGTAACTCCATATTTCCTTCTTTCTGTATTAAAAGACAAAATTTAAAGGAAACTGAATTTTCATCATGGATGTCTTGCTAATGACTTGAAGTTTTTATGGCTTTTATGGGCTTTCCAACAAGTGACCTAAATGTCTGCTTCTGTCTATTCCTCTCCTTACAGAGGCTTGGTTATCTCAGATAAAAGATGCAAGAGTAATACTTATGTTGTTTTAAAAATATGATTAACGTATCATATATAAAGGAGGAACAAGGTTTGCCCTAATTTGTTCTAACTGAATACTGTGCTCATCTTCAGGACTTCTTAATAGGATCTTTAGATTTCATTTTTAAAATCAAGCTTTAATTTGTTCTTATTTTCAAAACCTAAACAAGAGAATATACATGCTGCATAATGCAGTCTCTCAAATAATCTGTTTGGCTAGATTTGGCAAACAGCATTTTTAGAAAGAGTTTCAGTGATATGAAACTGCAAGATATATATATATATAAAAAAAAAGGAACTGTTGTGAGAAAAAATAAAAGAACTGAAAGGAAAGAATGTGAAGAAGTTAAACTATGAAGTTGTGAAACTAAGCTCTGTACAAGGAACAGAAGATATTTTTCCCCCCAGGAATTCTATGGAAACAAAACTAGATTTACAAGATAAAAATGTTATGAGGGTTATTCTGGAAGTAACGGTATGGTGGTTCACAGTATCAGAGGTGGATTTGGGGGGTATGGCAATAGAGGCTGACTGTTTACACTAATATTCATTTGTTGCTGTGCAACAAAGATTTTGTTGTTGTGCAACAGATGGCAGCAGAGTGTGACAAAATGGCGTCTGACCTTGAAGAGCATATGATGTAAAGGAGTGGAAGTGAATTGTTCTATGTCAAAAAAACTGCACCTATCAACTTTCATTGATACTTACTGAATTTTGAGGGAGACCAAACATTGGGTGTGAGGCAGAGGGTGGTGCATTTCAGTAGTGGCAAAACTGACAGTGGTCACCTCTGTTGGTGCAGGTGTTTTTGTTTGTTTTTTCCACACAAGCACAGAATGCATCACTGGCATAAATGCATAGCTAATGGTGGTGACTATGTAGAAAAATAGTGTTTTGTAGTGGAGAATTTTCTCTATTAAATGGTGTTACTGTACTCTTTGAACCTGTTGTCATTTCCATAAAAATAAACAGGAGGCATTATTTTCAGAGCAACATTTTTATAGTTTTATAAAAACTATATTCGGAGCACATTTTTAAAGTTTTTCTTAACTGAGTTTGTACTTCCTGAGATAAGAGCAAGGCAGCTTGTTTGCTTCCAGCTATAACTTCCCCAGCTACATCTGATAATATTGTCATCAGTAGAAAAGGAATTAAATCTTGGGGAGTTTTTGTTTCTGTTTTTCAAATAAAAATCATATATATTTCTATTATATGACCATAATTCTAATTACTTTGCTTTGTTTGTTAGCCCTTACTGCTCATAATGCTTTGATTTGCATGTTATACACTTTCTCTCCCAGACTGTACATAATAAGATGTGAAGGAATTCCAGGCTTGTCAGGATGGAAAAAGAAAAATCATACTGCACTAATCTTTTAGTTCCCTGTTTTTCCAGTCTGTGTTTGGGATTCTTCCATCATCATCGTTTTCATTCATGCCTGAAATTAAAACCACCCTTTACTGTTGTATTACGGTTCCTCACCGAAACTACTCTTTTCCATGGAATTCTAAGATACGCTTTCCATAGTTTAGTTCAGCAGTTGCTTATGAAGCCATCTCTGAAGCCCCGTTTTTCCATAAGAACACATTTCTGTTCAGATCTTTGGGTGGAGGACTGTTCAGATATTCAGAAACACATCAAGTCATGAGAAACCACTCTGACATTCATTTTCAATATCCTAGAAACAACTTACGAAACAACATTCATTGGAAGTATTTTAGAACAATAGTATTAAACTAGTGTCTATCAACAGGGTAGATCTACTTCTAGCCAGAGTTTCACCCATCATAATACTATTTCTTAAATACACAATCTTCCTGGGAAATTTCTTATATATTTTTCCTTTTGCTTTGAGTAGCCTTCCCCTTGTTCATGTGTTGAAGACAAATGATTACAGGATACCTTTTGCGTTTGCTATAAAATTTCATTTTTTTTTTCCTCTCTCCAGTCTTCATATTTCTATTTATTACACTACACTTGATCTTAGCCAAAAGGCCAAGAAGTGATTTGAGCCAGGTTTATAAATACCTGAGGTGTGGGGGCCACAGTGGTGAGGCCGGACTCTTTTCAGTAGTGTGTGGAGACAGGACAAGGGGAAATGGGACGAAGCTAGGGCATAGGAAGTTCCGCACGAATGTGCGCAAGAACTTCTTTACGGTGAGGGTGACGGAGCACTGGAACAGGCTGCCCAGGGGGGTTGTGGAGTCTCCTGCTCTGGAGATATTCAAGACCCGCCTGGACGCCTACCTGTGTGACCTGGTGTAGGGAGCCTGCTTTGGCAGGGGGGTTGGACTTGATGATCTGTAGAGGTCCCTTCCAACCCCTACAATTCTGTGATTCTGTGATTTATCTGTCCCCACATCTATAACATAACAATACATCTGTCATGTATTTCCTTCCCTTCTTTTAAACTGTGCCTTTAAATAAAGACTCCTCACCTTTCTGAAAGCATTTAAAACAATCCACCTCAGTAAACATGCTGTCTTCAGCTAGCAGTGCTCATTATTAAATGATTACATCTAAATTTGAATAATTCACTGGTTGATATCTATATCCAATTCTGCCTACCACATCTTAGAATTAAGTTAATAAGAAGAGTCTGGTATTTCCATATGTTATACAGATGAGTCACTCTAGTATAAGAATATTAGAGATGCCAATAAGCTTAAATTAAATAGATTTCATTCAGTAGATACTTTCAGTGTTGGAAATGGACATAGGTAGCAGGAAAAGTGGAAGTCCACAGGGTAGGTAACAGAGGAGGAATCTGTCTTTAATCTGATTATGGGTGGAACAATAGGTGAAGAATATGTAGAACTTCTCATAATTCATTCTCACTTGCTCAAATGGAGTGATGACCCTGGCATCTTCACTTTGCCAAGCACTCCAGCATTGCTCCAGCAAAGTCCCTTGATATATACTCAGTTCTAGTTTCTGAAGAGGCAGATGACAGCTACGTCTGTCTCCCTGACTTTACTGGATCTTAACCAGAATATCCAGCTCCTTCAAGTTGTTACTGAAATATGTAGTATATTTTGAAAAATGTTTGAAAGGAATCTCACAAACCATTAAAGAGTGAATTAGTAAAGCAGTAAGCCCTTGCATATTTAATTACATTTTTGGTACAGAAACATAACAGTGAACAAAAGGTTACCGATATCTTTAATCTATCTATATCTGAAGCTGAGACATTTTTCCTTGATACATGTCTATGCTAAACCTGCCTAGAGGAAAACAGAAGAATGTAAACTGAAGAGTACAACTGTAAAAAGGAAAAATGCATGTACTCTTCTGCAAACTATTCTGCATGCTTGGCTCCAGTTTTAAGGTAAGTTGTCAGTTCTCATTTCTTATAAATCAGTTTGCCAATTCCTTGGGAGGTAACTGCTCAGACTTCTCACATGGCTGCTCTCCTAAGGGAATCCAATTGCTCAGTTTCAGCATGCTCAAGGCACCTGCTTTCCTTACGGACAAGACAATCTCACTGTCACTGACATCAGAGGAATTATCGGTACATTTGACAACAGTGATGTTTGGCAATGAATATAGCTATCATATCATCAAAAGTAACATGGCAGCTTACTAGAAAAGTTGAGAATAAGAGGACTTCAAGAGCTTTCATTTATGTTAAAAATAGAATTGACAAATCAATATTATATATTTATTTGATTACCATCTTAAGAAGTATTTTGCTTAGGGTTTTTTTAAGACAAAAATGGCCAGTTTGTTGCAGAAAACTCTGCCTAGGAATACCAAGAATACACTGCAGAAGTGATTGCTGACAGTGTTTTACATCAATTATAGACAAACTAGTAAAGAGTTTGAAACTGCTGCTAGAAAGAATGTTGATCTTCACAGCAAGAAGTGACATTTAGAAAAATATACATTTTTTTCTCTATTCTGAGAAAGCTTTCAGAGATTACTGTACTAGACCTCTTTTTAATATTTCACTTTCTGGAGACTGTGCTACAAGTTCCAAAAAGCCTTAGAAACTAGGCTATAGATCATTTCAAGTTATATTAAAAGAAAAAATGACAAACTCATGCATGAGCAAATATCTGTAAATATTCATTTTGGAGTTAGGTTTATTTTGCCTGTTTATTAAAAACACAAATGCTCTGTTAATACTACAGAACACAAACCACATGTTTTGTGTATATATGTGCATTTTAATAAATGAAATGGTTAGAAAAGTGAAAAACAGTTTGTGGTAATATATATATGTTAAATATTTAATTCCAAATCTTGGCTCAGCAATAAACTTCCAGATGACATTTATATAACAAGACACATTATTTTTGAGTGCATCAAATATACAAATAACGGTATGTCTCTGTTCAAAGAATTGGGAATAATACATATTTTCAAATTCCTTTTATTACTTTAGTGTTAGGTGCAGCGGGGTTTACACTGTAGTACTAGATTGAAAGACTACCCCTAAAAGAGAATGATTGTACTCTGAAAGATTCTGTGTAAAAGGCTGAGACCAGAGATTACAGTTCAAATAGGCATGGCAGGAAACTGGACATATACCATAGTTTCTACTAAGTCTTAGAGGATGGAAAACCAAAATTCTAGGGACATTTTAGTGCCTGCCTTTTTTGAGTCCACTTCTTGAATCTTTCTACCTGCTTGTTCTTGATTTGAAACTTGCAATTTTTCATAGCATTTTCTTTTTTACTTAGAAAAATGTCAATGGAGTCACACATTCTCTTGTACATTTCAGCAGTGTCAAAAGCTTCAGCTTACTGGGACAGGTGATGAATTATTGTACGCAAAGTGTCTGAAGAGTGTAGTCTGTTTGAAAGCAGCAATTATTAAGATATAAAACAATTTACCATTTCCATGTATAACTAGTGTATTAGATATAAAAGAAAAGACACTGTAAGATTCAGGGTGCTTCAGATAGATAGTTTTCTAAGTAAGTTCCTGTACTACAGTGAACGCAATTACTTGTGGGTTTCCCTCTCCTCACTGATGGACTTTCATAAAGTTACAGAAATATAGATGGAATATATCAAAGGCTTGTTTATCATAGAATCATAGAATCACAAGGTTGGAAAGGACCTACAAGATCATCCAGTCCAACCGTCCTCCCATTACCGTTGCTACCACAAGCCACTAAACCATACCTCATAGCTCCTCACCCAGTCACTTCTTGAACGCTGACAGGGACAGCAACTCCATCACCTCCCTGGTCAGGCCATTCCAGTGCCTGACCACCCTCTGAGAGAAGAAGTTTTTTCTTATGCCTAATCAAAACCTCTTCTGGTACAAGAATGCCTTTACAATATCTATAAAGTTTTAGATATCATGGTGGTAACTGAGGACTAAATAAATTGTAGAAGTTCCTGTAATGTGCTTTCTCCTAGTGTCTATTTTTTATTTTAAAAAATATTTATTAGCAACAGCAGACCAATCTTGTTGGTTGGCCAATGGAAAAACCCACTGACCTCCACACAGAAAAGAAAAATAATTAAATAAATAAATAAAATAAGTCTGCCATAGTGATGAACTTCTTTAAGTATTTTAGTACAACACAAGATATTCATAGCATTTCACTCTTCACAAGGATTAAAGGATTAAAAGAAAATGAGCACAAAGGAGAGAAATCAATCAAATTTTTACCTTTGGGCTACAAGGAAATTCCAGAGCAGCACACCTGCCACCTTTGAACAAACTGATAGTTGAAAACTTGCCAACATGTACTTTTTTCCCACAAAAATCTACTTTGAATTTCCACTTCCCTTAGACAATCTTTTTTTCCAGTCATGAAAGACACAAAAGAAACAGAAATCCCACATCATGCCTTACTTTGGGAAGCCACAGAACTTTCAATATTGATGTGACCCAGAATTCTACATGCCAGGAACAGTAGGAATACTTTGGTAGAATAGTCAGTTTAGAACTACATTTTCATCTATTCAGCTGATTAACAACAGCAAAGAAAGAGATTACAAGTTAGTGACACTAACCTTACTTTATTCTTCAAGCACTAAAGTCAACAGGAATTAAAACAAAAAACAAAACAAAATAAAACAAAACAAACAAACAAAAAAAGAATTACTCTTCTGCTGATGAATGAAAGTCAAATATTTCAAGTAAGTATTAACATATTGGTGTCGTATTGACACAACTGTCGAGTGAGATTCTGCATGGCACCCATCCTAGATCGTTCAGTACTATAATTAGCCTTGGTGCAGGATATGTCAGTACCACATGAGACACCAAACTGATTTAAAGCTGTAAGAAAATAATAAATTATTTGGAGTGCACTTGCAAAAGCAGATTGTAACAAGAAATTATTAAATAATAGTAACATCATAACTAGAAATATCAAAAGTCTTCTCAAATAGAGACAAGGTGTTATTCTTATTTAAAGGCAGAAGAATAACCATGTTTTCAAACATAAAAAGCAAGGCAAATAATGAGAAAGGTGCCCAAGAAGGACAGGAGTTTGTGATGGATTACAAAACTTTTATGAATAAAACAAGCAGCATTTTCTCACCAGAAAAAAAAAAAAAAAAAAAAAAAAGTGATGGAAAAGAAGAAAATTCCAAAGTATATTAAGTTGTGTTTATAGATTTATTACTCATAACAAGTGAGTTAATTACACTCTTCTATTTAGTGCTTAGTAAGCATCAGTTGAAGTCCTATACTGTCTTAAGAACCATATTTGAAAAATGCAAGTAGAGAATTCAGAGAAAAGCCAATAAAAAATGATTAAGTGTGTACAAAACAAGTCCCATGAGAATCCATCCAGAAAAAAGCACTGGAGACATAGTTACTGACAAGGTATGCTGTAGGATCTAACAAAATTTACAGTAAAAAATTTACTGAGAACTATTATGTTTACTGGGAAGTAACAAGAAGATTATGTATGTTAAATAAAACATCTCTATATGAATAGTTTAGGCCTTAGGAAATAAAGCACTTAGAATTAAAATAGTTAAAATTAGTTTGTGAGGTTTGGGATAGCATTGAATCTCAGTGTGCTATAAAGATTTGCTTTTTTGAGAAGTCCCTTGTGAGCCAAGATTTTCATCTGTCTTTATGTGGTTATGGATATATGAATACACACCTAATATACACGTGGATATGTTAATACAGACCTAAACACGTCAGTACTGTATATGGAGGAGGATATGTGATTGATAATATCTTCTCATACCAATATCTCCTCATAAGTGAAAGACATGCTAAAAGTCATAAAAGGGTTGGGTCATTTGTTATAGAGAATGGATTTTCTCCTTTCACTGTTCTGAAGGCTGAAATGCTTTTACCTGACAGCAACGCAGTGCTGAATCTACTTAAATGGAGGAGAGCAGAGAAATATGAAAGACTGTTAAACTTTCACTAACTTCAGAATTCTCTTAATAAATGGCAAAACTAGACATCAGTTTTGAAATGCCATTCTGAATTTGACAACCTTTGCAGACTGCATCTGTATTAAAATTCATTGGAGAGCTGCACCTAATGGCTATTAACTCTTAGAAATTTTGGTCTAGCATTGATATGGGAGAGTTTTCCAGCACAGGCTTAGATTTATGCATAACTGAAAGGGTAGGAACACCATTGCTACCTCCTCTATGACTGCTTTGATTTGGATACTATAGTTGTAGATGTCGTGCCACATAATCTGGGAAAAGTCCATGCTACAAACAAACAAACTGTTTAATAGCGGGAGGTGTGCTATTTATTTATCTAGGCAGCTGCTGCCAAATGAATTGGTTAACTACCTAAGTAAGTGGAATCTCAATGTGCACAATTTTTCTGTTAGTGAGAAGCCAAACTGGCAAGAAGAAAGGTAAGATTGACAGGAAGTTCCTAAACACAGAGGTTTTGACTCCAAGCCTCTGTCTCCAAAATCGAGGATGTATTGACTACTCAATGTTTGGAGACCACAAAAAGTGCTGACTCATTGTTCAAACACCAGAGATATTCTACTCTTTTTCATAAAGATCTGCCATTGGTCAAAGTTAGAGACAGACAGGGTATTTAAGGTGACTGTGTATGGTAGTCCCCATCACTTACTGGTCAGACTTATAAAATTTGGTTGTTTTTTTTCTATTCTTACTGCCTGCTAACTGAATATAATAAAAAAGATCTGCTTAAACCAGTAAAGAAGTACTGAGAAACTGAGAATGACATCAATGTCATTTTATTTGTGAAAAGGAACTGGGAAGAAGAAATGGGCAAGAAACAGAACTGACAGGATTTTAAAGTGTTCTCCTGTTCCTTACTCAGTATTTGCTTTTGCAGATGTGGCTTTTGTTTGTTTGTTTGTTTGTTTTTGTTTTTTTTTCCCTATTCTGTAAGAATCCCAGATTCAGAAGCTAGAAAAGGAAAATGCTAACTAAACGTAACACATGTCTAAATTAATGTCTCTGCTTTCTTCTGTTGATACCTACAAAACTGTTCCTCTAGCTCTCTAGTGCTGAAGACTTAATATAGCTTCTGATTTAAATAATTTCACTGCCTTCATCCTATATTCATTGTGGCATATCTGATTGTTTATTTCCACATTTTATATGGGACAGCAGCACAACAGAAAGCTCCTTCCTTTCTAAATATTAAGAGCTGTTAGCTATTATAACATATCATAAAATATTGCACTCAGAAATTTTCATTTTACTATTAATTCTCAGTAAAATCATACGTTAAGCACCGTAAGTCCCTGTTAATTCAAAGAGTCTTCAAAATACTATAACTCAATAAAAATTTTTACATCTAATAAAGATATTCTGCATCAGGAGAACATTGAAAAAGAGCTAGGTGATTTGTTCTAGTACACAATCCTTGCTGGTGTTATCTGTCTAGGGGGGAATGGATAATAGCTGTTAGTAAATTCTCCCCTCAAAATCCAAATCGTATTAGAAGCTTTTCTGTTGCCAGAAAACCTCAAGCAGCCTCTAGAAGGGCAATGGTCCCCTTGCTCCACACATTATATACATAAGTGCACAAGCCAGGAAGCGTAGAAGTGAAATATCATGCTGATCCAATAGATGAACTAATGAAGTGCTTGTTCTATATTTCTTTAAGTATATTGATTTTGAAACTAGCTGCTAAATTCTTAGATTTCCCTCTAAATCATTCAGTACAAATCCTTAAATCTTTTTTTCCTTCTGCAATGATGTTGGCTGCACTGAACTCTGTTATTTCTTACACTTCCTAGATATCATAGCTAGTTTTCAACTAGTCTTATCTACAAGAAAATCCTCCCTTTTCCCCATTTCTGTCATCAACAGCTCTCCTGTTACGTCACCTTCATGGGGAAGAGCAGCAGATTTCTCTAGGGCTGCTCATGCTGCTTCATCAGCTGAAAGAAAGGGCTGTTCTGCCTAGTGTCGCAGTCAGCTTTCTTCTCTTTCCTTAAGGATACTGTGTCATCTCCGGATACAACTAGGTCCTTCATCAGTCCACAGAAATGGATCTAAATCCTTTGGAATCTAATAGCAAGCTGACAGGATTTGCTGTACTTACAGCTGCTTTTGACACCTGGTCAGGTTGTTAAATTCTACTGTGTACTATTTAATAGTGCAGGTATTTACAAAGTGTTCTCTTCACAAGAAAAAAAAAAAAAAACAAAAACTAACAATCCTTCTATGCTCCTGTAACTACTGAGAAAGGAGTCTTTAAATATCCCCACTCCTTACAGATATCTGAACGTGGATTTGAATATAATAGAGATGCTGCTTCTAAATAAAGCATGCAATGTCTAAATACATTGTTGAGTCACAGTAAATTAATCACAAGTTACAAAAATGAAGGTAGAAAGGAGTAGCAAGGTAGAAATCTCACTGATGACATTAACAACAAAGTAAGTGCAAACAGTCCAGGGCAGGGACTGCCCTTCCCGGGCAACCTCTTCCAAGAATTTTTCCTCAACTTCATACATGGAGAAAAAACATGCATTACTGTCATAGTACATTGTGTCAGTGATCTGAGGAAGGGGACAGATCCCATCCTGGCCAGAAAGGAACCCTGAACTGGTGGCTGTAATAAGGAAGATGGTACTTATCCTATTCAGGAAAACTGGCAAAGTTTACATGCTTCATCCAATGTAGCACGTAAAAATTTTCCTGTAGAGATTTGAAAGGACATTTTGTTTTTCACGTAATCATTCCAGTGATCTGCAAGAATTGTACTAGCAGTCTACAGAGAAGAGATGATGCATAATATTAGCTGCAGAACCCTCTCAAAATGTACTTAACGTAACATATTTCTCAGTGTTAAAAATCAATGAAGTTCTTAGTGCAAAAGTTTGCCCTAGTAGACAATGACATACTGACAACTAGCAAAAAAGCGTAAGCTACAAAGATTAAAAGATGTAATTGAATTACCCATTAGAAAGCACAGATATGTGTGTGTGTATAATATAGGCAGCTTACTATTAAACTTTAGAAATATCAAACTTGACCAAGCAGAAAAGCAAACTAATTGAACTCATGAGAGACCTATGCTTCCAAGAATATTGATTCTGTCAGTTGTGCATGTTAAAACTATACTATAAGCCATGCAGTCTCATTGTTTCCAGACATGCTACCATTAAAATATATAAAATGTGAAAGCATTTGTTGTAGATTTAAAGCTGGACAAAGAAATATCATTCTCTAGTTACCCAAAATAAAATAAAACATTACAATTCTAGTGTCACAGTGTTCCAACTTAAAAAATAAAAATTAAAAAAAAAAAATAAATTGATGCATAATTTCATTATGTCTACAGAGAAAACGAAGTTTAGTGACAGTGGATAAGCCAGAGAAGCTGAAAGACTATCTTTTGTAATGGCTATAAAGTTCTGATATTTGTAATGGAATATTTATCTCCTGGAAGGACAATTGGATGTTTTAGGGTAATAAAGTAATAAAGACCATGAGTGAGCAAATAAATGGTCTAGAATTACTGTGGAGGTTAAACGCGATACATGTAAATTGGGCTTTGCCTAACTGAGCCTGAGATCATAGAATGAAAATTCCAGATTCTTACATACACCAAGACAGTTGTTATTTGTTTGGAATTTTAAAGAATATATTATTATAAGAAGTGCAGAGGAATAAGTTAAAAAATTTGATTTTTTTTTTTCCCAGTTTTCCCATGATCTACAATACTTAGGGTTGAACACGTTTTCTGAGATGCTCATTTCTGCCACATTCCAGCAGATAACCAACAACAACAACAAAAAAATTCTGAAAATAAGCCCAGTAGAGTGTAGTCTATATCTTCATCTGCTGCACTGCTTGGTTAATAATCTAATATAACTGGAAAACAAATGCATCAAAAAGTGTTTGTTTATGTTGCTATGGCTAGTAATCTCCTACTTCAGGATGCAATTCTTTCCTCTTGTCTGTCTACGCCTGAATTAATTCTTCTCCTGAACAGCTCTATTAGACATTTGATTGACTGCTCTGGTTACATCACTGTTTCACTTTGTAGGCTTAATAGATGTATTTTCCATGTAAATATAGTTAACCAGTTTTATGTGTCTGTGTTTTTACCGGCTAACCAAAGATGAGGCCAAATGGTTAGAAATGTTTCTTTAATGCTATATTATAGGGTGTTAGCTTTTTAGTACTCAGTCTATTCCTACTAAGAATAACAAACAAAATAGGATAGTACAATATATTTTATTCATGTTGCTGCTTTAAGTTATGTGTGATGAATATCCATTCTTTACAATCAGCTCAGTTCCATAGTTTTACAACCCTGTAGCTGGTTACTTTAGTCTTAAGGAAAGTTAAGTAACAGTTCAAGCTGGAAGTGTACAAAACTGAAACAGCTGATTTGAAACATAAATAGAAATGGAAAACAGTTCATAAAGAATAATTTACTCACTTAAGAAAACATTAAATTAGTATAGAAATAACAGATCATGCAAATGCCTCTGTTTCTACCACTCTCTTCTGGACGAAATTTCTTCTTTGAGTAGTTTCAAGTTAATTAATTTTTGAATAATTACCAAACTACTCAATATTTTTGTCTCATCAACTCTTTTTGGAGTTAGAGTATAGATAAAAAAAAGTTTCCAATGGTAAAAGTAACGAAAGTAAGAAATCTATGCTGAGATTTTAAAAAAGCTATCTTAAACAAGAAAACGGATTTCCAACCATTTCTCAGAAATGATTTTTTTTCCGCCTTGCAGTGTTTTCTTATTAAGAAATATAAAGGTTCAAATGCAGGATACTACATTTAGACAGTAATAATCAGCTTCAAATACTGACTGCGTTGAGTGGATTTTCTGTCAAATACTCTTTGCTTTAGGTTTAATCATGAGCTGAACATGAGTCAAAATTATCATCCCATGCAATTACACCAAGTGTGTACATACAGGCATGCAGACAGCAAAAACCATTTAGGAGGCAATATTGCTTTAGTTTGTATAAAAAACGTCTACTGTAATCTCATCTTCAGGCTTCAAGAATGATATTGACCATTCAAGACATTCCAATGATGGGTAATCTGAATTATAAGAAACCACAAGGAAATTGTCCCCAAGGAAGATGGAATAAACCAGGGCAGGATAGCCTATGAGAAGTCTGAGAAAGAAGAAGAAAATCCTCTCTTTTGCAGCTATGAGCATTCAGATATCAAGAAAAAGATTTTACTGACAAGGTTAGATAATCACAGTAGCAGATTTGCTGGAGAGATTGCAGCAGCTACACTAGAGATCTCTAAAAACAAACCAGGCAAGTGTTTGTTATTTCATCTCCTTGTTGGACAAGGATAAAGTAGATTGTTTTTTCACCTGAACAAGTAAGTTGGGTGAATTCCTGGCATTCAGCTCCATTTTTCTGTCAAGACACCACTTCGAAGAGAAAGAGGAAAACTAGATGCTTATCAGTGTCAGTAGTTGACAGATAAATAACACCAGAAGATGGTAGCAGTTGGTCCCTGGAACAGGGAAATTGTTTCAGATAAATTTTTGTGATACCAGGCAAAGCGTCATTAGGAATGTCAATAATCACATACAAGGAGAAGTTAACTCACCTGAACAGTGATTCAGTTTCAGACTACAGAATACTCCTTCTCGGGAAGTAGCTATTGTCCAGAATACATTCTCCTATTGGAGGCTAGCCCTTAAATGAGCCAAGAGAGGGGTGGACTCTGGGTCTTTTTAATATGAGAATGCCACAGTTTTTTACAAATATTAATAAAAAGAACAACACAATTGCTATGCTGTTGACATAAATCCATCCACTGCACAAACAAATGAACCTAAATGCATGTTGTTTCTCTGGGGACCCTTTCTTTTCCTTTTCCATTCTGTTTGCCCTTCTCATACTTCAAGTCAAGATTTATTTTATTGATTTAAATAGAAAGCTGTATTAGTGTAAACAATCTAGATGTGTGTTTCTAAGTAATGTTTCCAGTACATATGGTTTCTATGCATAGTATCAGTGATCAGAGCATACTCAGACTAAATAAAATTTCTTTAACAAGTGTCTCCTAAAACAAAAGGAAAGGCAGAAGTTAATGAGATTTCTTGTGTATCTTCTAAACTTCTTTCCATAATCCATAAAATCGCTTAAATATTTATGAATTCATTTGTATAGTTTAATCCATATTTCTAAATGCTCCATTTATCTCACTTAAATAGTAAGCGTATGATCTAAACTTTGACATACACTTAGATTTCTGAAGTCAGATAAACCTTCAGTGGTGTTTTCTATGGCTGCCACAAAAGACCTTCATGGCCCATATGAGATTTCTGGCTGTAAAGTATTTTTAATGACTCTACTTTAGTTAAAATATTTTCCACTTAGCAAAAATAAAACTGAACAAGTTTTCACTTTTAGTCACAATTGTTATGCTTTCTGAAGATCAGAAATCGTCAACTTTGAAACAATAAACATCTTTGAACAAAATTCTTCAAGGTATACAACAGAATTCAATGCATTACAGCTTTTATGATTTCAATGATACTCAATTGGAAAGGATTTATCTGTGACCTTTTTTCACACTGAAATTTACAGTATTTGAAACTCAGTGCTGCAGATTAAATCTCAGTTGTTCTCTTGCAGTAATAATAAAATCCTCTTAGAACTACATTCACGTTATTAAAGTGTCCATTGTTTACAAGCGTAGAGCATGATTACCTCCTACTATGGCCAATGAACATTAAACTCAATTTCTAACATTGTCATAAATCACCAATTTTATTAGAAAAAAAAAAAAAAATTAAGGAAACAAAGACTTCATCTACATCGCAAAATTATTTAACAATGTGTAAGCAAATTTTGCTGGAGGAAAAAAAGTGTATTTTCTACGACAACAAGTTAGATATCACACACACACAGAAAAAAAAAAAATGTACAATCATCAGCTTATTACTATGGCGTGACTCTGTGAAGTATTTCTAGTTCCAATTACACCCTGCAATGCTACCCTTGGAAAAATAAACTCCTGAATACTGCTAATTGGACACTTTAAACTCTTCACCTTTGTAAGATCTGAAAGTAGAAATCAGTCTCCATCCTCAGGTTTTCAAACAAAAAGGATTTTGTAAAACTTCTTCACATTTTAATGAGACAACTCAGAGCTCTACCAGGTTTTCCATTCTGAGCTGTTTTCCAAGCTGCACTTGGAAGCCACACCTTCCAGAACACATCAGATTATAGGAAAAGCAATTGATTCTCACAGTAGCAAAGTGCAGCCTGCAATCAATATTTTCCTTTCCTGGAAGTCTCAGCTGGGCCAAGTTTCAACTGAAAACCCAAATGGGAAACAGAGCTACTCAAGCAACAAAGTATTTCTTTCTCTGTGGCAGAGGCTTCTGGGTCAGTATCACTCTCCTCTGAAAGCTGAGCTGGAGGAAGGCCGACTGCAGTACTCTCTTGGCCGGCTAACATGATGCTTAAGGAGCAGCACTGTCTGCGGGGCTCTGCAGTGAGATATTGTCCCTGGAGGGCTCACAACTCCAGATCCTGCTGATCTCAGCAGCAACCTGGCACTTGAATCCAGATCCTTCAGGGACCGGACTGCAGCTTCCCTCAGTGCCTGCTGTAGGTGTTTAGATGTGTATGCTAATGTAGAAGTGCTATACAACCCCTTTGCTCCAGTATTTTTTTTCCTCAGCAAAGACTGATCATTCTCTAGCTATTCTGGAAAACTTCCCTCTTAGCTGCTTCATCTTCAGCTTGTTAATTCTGAAGCTGTTTTGCTGCCAGAATGTTCCAGCCTGTTTCCCTTATATTTCCCTTTAACAACACATGGCATTTCACTGTTGTTTGGATGACTGTGGCATTGAGTCTATTTCCACCTAGATTCATAACGAAACAGCCCCCACACTCTTCATCTCAATTGTGAGGGGAAAAATAAAAAAGGAGGGGGGAGATGATATACCTAGATGTACCTGGAGATATACCTCCTCATATTAATTAGGAATATAAAGAATGGTGAGAAAGCTAAGTAAGTGGACAGAAGATATTAATTTCTTTAGTAAAACAGGAGTGCAATTGTACCAAATATATGCACCCAAATTCAGAAATTGTTTCAGAAAAAGCATCTTAAAGTTGTGCTTATCATTAATTTTATCCTTCAGTGCAAAAAGGAGATCATATCTTACTGTAAGTTTCAGGGTCACAGGAGAAAAATACCACTTAATTTGGAAGGCCTTTGACATGTGAGTGGCAGAATGTGGTGTAGTTTTCCTCCCAAATACGTTAGGCATTTTCAGTAGCTTGGAGAAGAAGGGGTTATCTGAATTTTATAAAATAAATTATGTTGCTAAATAATAGTATGGCAACAAAGGAGATGGAGAACTATGACTGCAGCCTCAAGAACAATCTGCAGTCAGCATTAATTGCAAAAATGATCATAATGTTGCCATCTGTTTCAGTGGAAACCATTAACAGTTTGTAGTACTTTGAATACGTAAACCTCTTTGTGCTCCTGGAAAGTTACAGCATCAAAACTCAGTGGTTTCACAAGAGTGAATCCTATGTTAGCAATTAGAGCTCAAGGGTGTTTCTCTCCACCCCCCTCAATTTTTAGGGCTTTCAAAATTCATTGCAGCTGTATAAAGTATTAGGGCATTAACTGTTCCAACTGCTTTTCACTACTAAAAAGTGGTTTACTGTCTCCGTTATGACATAACAGACTTTTTTTATTCCTTCCTTATGAAGTCAATGACAGTGTTTACCTACAGTGTCTAACATAACTGCTCTGAAAAACTCTGTAGAAGATTCACTGTCCCTCTTGCTGTGTCTAAAATGGAATAATCTGGAGAGATTAACTTTCTTCTTTAAATACCTCATTTAGGTGATTAAAGTTAGACCAAGTCTCTAGCCACATAATAACAGTGTAAGATTAGAAGATGACACAGAGAAGAGATTTATATATTACTGCTGCCATTGAAATAATTGGAAATTTAAAAATCCAATTATATACTTAATACTTCTCATGAGCAAGAATACAGAGAAACAGGAGGCCACTGGTTGAATCTCTGAAGTTATTATTTTCTTTTCTATTTTATATCAGGTCACTGTTATATTCACTAGACTTGACGTACCTCAGCTAAATTGCTTACCTAAAAAGTGGCCATACCTTTTCAAAATGAAAAAAACACGAGAATGGAATTATAGACTTCTTTTTCCTCAAAAGTGTAAAATGTCCCAACCTTCCCCTGCATGCTATTTATGAATAAAGGGGAAAATAAACCTATAATCAGGTGCTCATCAGCCTTTCAGGATATGCTAAACACAAAATATTTATTTTAATGGTGACAGAATAACTTTTTATCAGTCTACTACTACAAAATATAAAATCTAGAACTTAAAACCTTTTTCTGGTGGTTTTTTGTTTTTTTTTTTTTTGTCTTGTGCAGAATGTTTAGTAGAAACGTTATTTGCTTCTTTCTAAGTCAGTAGCTTAGTTCTTCCAGGCACAGCTAAACTGATATATGAACCACCCTACAATGAGATGATCTTCTGCAAAAGCTGCTTTTAGAAAACTCATTGGAAAGGAGGGCAGTACGGACTGAGGAAAGAAAAAAATGTTATTGAAGTATTTGGGCTATGACAGATTTACATTTAGAATGAGAACATCTTTGTTCTGTCATCTTTTCAGAACTTTCCCAATCAGGCAGGAAATAGTTAACAATCTCTGAAAGAATTTGAAATTCAAAGATGCGTAATGACTATGTTGAGGAAAAAAAAAAAAGAAAAAAAAAGAGAAAAGAAAAAAATGTAAGAATGATAATTAAGAGTCTGAAGTACAAAAGGGTAATGCACTGTCCTCTTCCCCAGTAGGGAAGTTCATTAGCAGTGGAATCGTGTCATTTGCCCATCTGTTCCTAATTGCATTCGCTGCAGGAACTAAGTGACGGAAGTGACATCACCCAGTCCCTGCACAGGCAGCTCAGTAAATCACACATGGCTTTGGCTCTGCATGGGTCCCAGCTCAGCCTTTTCTCCTACATTCTCTAAGGGCCAGGCCCCAGTCCAGTGTATACTGCTGCCTGAGCAGGGCTGGCCCTGATGAGCTCTCTGAGATTGAGGAAGGGAAAAAGAAAAGGTGATAGAACTACTGGATGCAGGCAAAACTATGTTGAGGGGGTAATTACCCTTCGCTGGTTGGAAGCATACCTCTTGTCTGTGTGTTCATAAACATCGGGTGCTCAGCAGCTGCTGTAATATCAATGGGCAATTGAAGCAGGCCCTCATTAGATTAGCGCAGAGCTTATTGCTTGTGCCAGTCTCATTATTATTGGTGACTAAACTGGCAGATTGTCAGGACGCCTCATGGCAAGATGAGCTTTTGCAGCTCTTTGTTTGTAGTTATTATAAACAATGAAGTGAAAGCAATCCCCTGGGCATAGTCATGTCTCAGATGTTTTTTGCAAGCAGCAATCAGCTTGCAGAAGTAGCAGTGGTAAACAACTTCTTATTTTAAGAAGCGATATTAATTAAAGCAGTATGCATGGTTCTGAAAGAGAACATGTTAATTATTTAATGTCACCTGCACTATCAAGCCCACCAGTTGGAAACTGTTTCATTTGCCTCAGATGGGCTCTGCCTGTCATTTGAACCAGTGGAAAATAATGTGTCATGCCAAGTGCCAAAAAATGTAGGCAGCATACAGCTGGGAGTCATATCACATTTTAATATACAATCCAGCTTTATTACTTCTAAAGAATTCTGGATGTGAATAGTCACTCGTACTACACAGTGTATAGTGTATAAATGCTAAACTTAATTGGGAACATTGCATTCTTCATAAGAATATGGAGAATATTAAGTGGGATGCAATTGTACATATTCATGGTTATTGAAATTCCTGGCCATGTACTGACATGACTGCATACCACCAAATGCTTTGGAAACTCTGTCCAGCTGTTAAATTAAATAGTATGAATCAGGAGGTTGACGTTTACTAAGACACTCTCACATTTTTGCTAAGCTTCTGCTGCTATTCCTGTAGCACAAGAAAAGGCTGCCTATTTTTCCTGAAAGATACAGGTATGAACAGGGAAGTATGATGTGAGCTGGAATCATTGGATCTGAAAGTGGGCATGGGCCATGTGTCTTCACTTCACTGGAATTGCTAACTCAACTGAGAACCAAAGGGGCTCATTTGGTTACCAATTTCAACCCTGACACAGCATCACTGGTGTCATTTAGTGGTATTTCTAGTTTCAACTGAGGTAGAAAACTCCAGAAGATTAGTTTGTGTTAAAAGATGACAGAATTCTTGTTAAAAGCTGGAAAAGTGAACATGAATTACAAATATAGAAAATGTGGAAAACTTAATCTTTTTTATATTAATATAAATTGAGTCTTCTTTCAAGCATCAATGGGTGGCCTATTTTTCCAAATTGACAGACATGTTGCTCCGGGCTTTCTGAGAATAACTTCCAATATTTATGTATATTCCTCTAGCTATGTAAACAGAAATGCAGGTGAAAAAAAAAACACAAAAATCTACTAAAACAGGATTGCATAGCTTAGAATCATCTCCAAGCTGACTTCAGATCATTAAAATGGAATGGCAAAGTCAACGCTCTAAAGGTCATTAATCTTTTCCAGAAAATTGATCTAAATTGTCACCTCTTCCTACCTAGTATAGAACCATAGAAACATAGAACTGCGCAGGTTGGAAAAGACCTTAAAGATCATCAAGTCCAACCACAACCTAACCATGCTACCCTAACTCTAACAACCCTCTTCTAAATCGTGCCCCTGAGCACCACATGCAAACGTTTTTTAAACACATCCAGGGATGGTGACTCAGCCACCTCCCTGGGGAGCCTATTGCAGTGCTTAACAACCTTTTCTGTAGAGCTTTTCCTCTTATCCAACCTAAGCTTACCCTGGCGAAATTTGAGGCCATTTCCCCTTGTCCTGTCACCTGTCACCAGTGAGACCAACCCCACTCTCACTGTAAGCACCTTTCAGGTATTGGAAGAGAGTAATAACGTCTCCTTTCAGCCTCCTTTTCCCCAGACTAAACAGCCCCAGTTCCTTCAGTCTCTTCTCGTAGCACATATTCTCCAAGCTCTTCACAAGCCTTGTTGCCCTTCTTCGGACCTTCTTTTCTGTATTGAGTACATATACCTAAATTCCAGCTTCCAACAAGCATCAGTCCAAAAGACTGTAACAATTCAGGCTTTCAACTCCTATTCAGAGGATACCAAACATTAACTCAGTAACATAAAAAGAACCGTATTCTGAGGACATTTTCTATGCTAGGTTCAAATCAAACAGAACAGTAGGAGAAAAAATCAGAAAGCATAATAAAGTTATAGGCATCAATAGCTGCCATACAGAGAAAAGGAAACTAGGGAATAAGAAGACAAGAACATTGATTCACTACTTGCTGATTTGGGAAACAGAACTGTATTTTCTGGCTTACACTGTGCAAGAAAAGCCTTGGAGCCCTACGGGCATTGGCTTAACCAAAGGGTCTGCAATATTAATGAAATGCAATTCTGATAAACTATGAGATCCATCGAAGACTGAGAAGAATACAAAGCTTACCAGAAAGGTTAATTAATTATCTGATAGGTAGAGATAAGATGACAGGAGATCCATATCCCAAGTCGATCTAACCCAAAATTTGACTGAGAATATGAGGAACAATGTTAGCTGCAAGGAGCATGTACGGAAGAAAAGCGATCAACACAGTTAGATTTAGAAGAAATTCGAAGCTAATAGGACATAAATATGTTTAAAATGAAGCACCAAGGAGTTTAAAAGTAGTATTTCAAATCAAGAAAGTGCCTGTGAGCTGCTTGTTCCTTTAAGAAACAGTTATGATTTGTGAGAACAAAATACTGCAGTAAGTTACAATTCTATTATCACCTTGCAACACACTAAATTGATTACACAATAATGTTTCTATTTTTTCTCTGCTCTCTCAACTATACTCAAAGGTGTCTTAACAGTCAATAAAACAGCAACAGCAGCAGCCACAGCTTGCTGATGCTAGACAACATTTTTGAATGGGATTAATTTCATCTTCACAGGGAAAAGAAAAAAAGAAGAGAGTGATGCATCCATTACTGAGAGTATTTTTCTACCACAGTTAAAGATATAGAAAGACTGTCAACTTTAGTTCATTCACAGTTTCTTTTGGTTTTTTTTCCAAGGGAAAAAAGGCTGGGGACAGTTGAAAGTTGGCTGTACAAGACAATTTTCCATGTGTCCACTTCAATTTTGACTCCTTGAGGACTGACCAGCATGAACTTAAATAAATAAATAAACAAACTCGCATATCTTACTTTGTGCAAGACAGCCAACAGGTAGTTCCAATCTGTCCTAACAAGGTGTGAATTAATCCATAATCCATATTCTGTCACAGAAGCTAAATTTGCTCAAAAACAGTCAGAATTAGTCGTTATTTTCTTCAGAAATTGAATTTATTTCTCCCAGGAGTTAAATATCAAGTGAGATTGAACTATTAAAAATATATGTCAATAAAAATGACTATTATTTATTTTCACAGTTCCTGTGTCCGAAACACTGCTTTGTAACTTTATATGAGTAATTTTTCTTTTGCAAAATTACATATATTTGAATTGTCATTTAGGAAAACATTTTTATTAGTCATTAACAGTAGAAAGATCTATAATTCATAAATAAATAAATAAATAAATAGAAAAAGTGTGATGATAAACTGAGCACTCAGCAACTGAGAATAATAGCATTTTTTTCTACTTTAACAAGCATGACTTGGGAAATAGGTATTAACGGAGTGATTTAAGGAATACACAACCTAAGCTGGATAGTACACAAATAGAAGGAAGATTAAGAGTCATTTGATTTCTAATGTGGGGACATACAGAGGAGTGAGACAGATTCTTTAATAAATATTTTGATTTTCAGTGAATGGAAAATGTTCATTGAAAAGGAAATGTTACGAGACTGTTGGAACTCTATTCAAGGAATATGTGAACTGCACTTTGTACTTAAAAGGATGCCTTTAATTTCCAGACTTTTGCTGACACGTGCGCAAAATGGACCTTCCTTTACATTGTGAAGATGGACAATATGAGCGGACTACCCAGCCATGCACACACAAGCCAGCTGCTGAGGTATTTCTGAGATAAACTAATAGCTCCCTTAGGTGAACAAAAAGGGAAGGCATTTCTCTGGATGTGGATCCAGTAGGGATGCTTATATACTACTTTGCTTACAGCTCCAAACTTTCATAACACAGACCTGAAATGCAAAACTTTCACTAGATAATCACTTCCATGATATTTCAAGAGATTAAGCACTTCTACAATAAGACAGCATGGATTGCTTCCCTTCATACTTAAAAGATTTCCTTTTTTCAAGAAAAAGGAAGTCTGACTATTTTCATTATTGTTATTTGTTATTGATCAATTAGTCAGATTACAAATAAATCTGTTACTTTGCTGCTCACACAACTTTACAATTTAATGAACAAATACTTGCCAACTCAGGCAACAATCACATCAATTTTCCTGCTGAGTAGAGAAGAAAATAATCTATAAATGTCAATGTATCAAAAAGAAATCAAAACCAATTAGAATGGTACCCTCTGAAATGTTGCTGAAGGTTCAAAGCATTGCTAAAGAAGATGTGAGATACAATAGGAAAAAATTAGTGTATATATTACCATAAACTTTTCCATAATACTTAATCATTACCTTCCCTGTTCCTCCAAAGGACTTTATGTTTTCAAAATGATAGTTATCAGCTGGTTAAGTTGGTTCATTAATTTTTAAAGTACTAAAAAATAGTAAAATTTTCACCCTTGAGATTTTACAAAGTAAGCTTTCTACTCTACTTTTCATAGCAATAAAAACTGTCAGTAAACATATATGTAAATAGAAAAAGATAGTTTGGCACTGAATCTCTGTTTTTCTGTTTCTTTTCTAGTGACAAATGTATTTGGTATCTCAGAAGAGAGACAGACTTAAAATCGAAAGTGGGATTTAAGAACATTTTAATGATACTTTGTACTGAGCTCCTTTGATGATCAATAATTAGTATCATGCTTGTGTCCCTTTTCTTATTTTCATTGTGGCTTTTTTGTTTGTTTGTTTGTTTGTTTGTTTTGCTTTCTTTCACTTTGGTGAAACACACTGTAATGCTGCCAACTCAGTTTCCTTTTCCCTCATTGGAAGGATGGTACAGCCATACAAGATACTGAACATCTCTGCACACCACAAGAAAGTCATCAGGGACATACATGTACAAGAAGAGAGCTTAAGCTTAATTTAGTTTAGGACTACAAGAGGCACATTTTGGTATGCAGAATCTTACTATGGCAATGTGGTCAATACAGCTAATGGATTCTGGAGAACTGCTTAAAACTATAGGTGTAAGGATGGCCCCTTTGGATGTCATAGCTCAGCCTCCAGATGTGGCTCTTGTTGGTTGCAGATCATTCCTGAGTTTTGTGTTGCATCTTCTAATGCTGTATGGATATACACACAATCCAGTTGACTTTTTTTTTTTTTTCCACTTTTCACACTGAGATATTTTTGCTCCTATTTCATTTTCTATCCCAAAATTGTCTGGCTTCACTGGGCACCATGTATACTTTAGGGGAAAAGTTCTACACTTTTAAAGATGACTTCAGTACATAGATGAGTCCTAGGCATCTAGGGTTTCAGTTACTGTTTCTGAACACTTACAGACATTAAATAGTAAATCCTTTGTCAATTAGGCACTACATTTAAATAGCATCTAAAACAGCATCCAAATCTGAGCTGTAATCCCTATTGTAATTCAGACCTTCAAGCATGATAGGAATCAGACCTGAATCACAACTTTTGTTTATGCAATTGGTAAGAGACTTTCTCCAATTCTTGTGGCTTTCCAGCTTTGCATGATAGATGGCCTACTTTTCATGGTTTCTGACTCTTAACTTGTACAAAAAAAAATGATACATAAAACAATGTGCATGAGCTCTTTAGATCATAAGTTCTTTGCTTGTTGGTGTGGACATGTGGAATTATTTGCAATTTCTGTATAGTCTGATCTGATATCTGATGGCCATCTGCAGTGGTCAGTGATGTAACCAGTTTGGAGTTTTGCTTTTTGAAACTGCTTTTCATAGGTTTTGTTTTGTTTTTTAACTGTGTTGAGGTCTACTTCCTTTAAGTCTTAGTCATGGGTAGCTGTCTCTTCAGTTGCATTGAGTAATCTGTTTACTACTATTCTCTTGGCTCTTTCGCTGTCTATTATTTTTTTGTGCGGAATAGAAACAAATATGAATGAGATAATTTATATGAGAAGCAGAATTTAGCACTCCACCTCATCAATCTTTGCTCTAAATTTCCATGCCTGGGAGCACAGAAAGCAGGTTTGCCATGGTTAAACATTGCCAGGTAACATCATTCACACTTGTTTTACTTTTGTCATCAGTCTTTTTGTTTCTTCAGTGCTGGCTCTGCTCTCCTGTTATTTGGCAGCCAGTTGTTTGAATTCCTCTGAAGTGTAATGTGGCTCATTGTCTGAAGATAGCATGCCTTCAATTTCCTGATCACATTCTTTGCTAAAATGTCTTCCCAGAAATAAAAGTAGCAATTGATTTTGACCATACTGTTACCAAATGAACGGGCATGACTCACTTTCCTTTGTAAGTTGAGCATTTTTTGCACTTAGCACTTGTGCAAAGAGTCCACAATCCTCTAGTAGGGCGGTTACTAACTTTTTTCAGTATTTGCTTCTGGCAACATCCCCTATCCAAGAACATCAGCTGCTTCTTGGAAGACAGTCACCAAGTCAAAGCTTCACACATTAACAGGCTGGATTGGTCTATTATTCAGAAACTAGAAGGGACTGTGCCATGCTTCTTAGAAAATACTTGTGTTACAGCCTGAAAGGTAATACTCTGTTAAATGTATCTATCTGCTTTTAGCAGTGGCTTATCAGAAAAGTTTGTCTTTTTCATATCAAAGTAGCAGAGGGTCTATGTATTTTGGAGTTTTGGAGATGAATACGGGAGTATCAATGCTTCGTAATTGCTGAGCTTCGTATGTGTTTTGTACTCAAAGGTGTAGAATATATTTTTCTATCCACAAATGAAAGCCAACACCTTTCCTCACTAATTTTATAGAATTTCATTTTCTGTTAAGGGTCTGTACCCAAAGAGCTGCTGGATTTATTGCATTATTCTTTCTGGATTTCCTTCTGAAACATAACAATCTGTTTGTAGTTTCTCTACTGGACTGATGATGAGTACCCAGGCAAATATTGTGTTAACTATTTCAGGGTTCAGTTAAGACTAGGTAGAAGACAATTTTGGATAAATATCTGGATAAAAGTTACCAAAAGCTAGTGATAGGGGATTTTCTTAAGAAAATATGGGTTCAAACCTGTGTTTCACTTAAATTTTTTGTCCTGCAATTCAGCTGAACATGTATTAGTGCCCTGGAGATATTTTTTCTACCAGCTTGCTCCTGGGAGTTTGGCTGACTGTCCTGGGTCATCTCAGAGCGGATGCAACAAGTGAGTACAGGGGATAATTACTTTCCTTAGAAACAATTGATGCAAAGACACCTGATCCACTTTTTTCTTGGAAGCTGCTTTGAAACTGAAGTTTTGCCCTTGGCCATCCTGAGCTATTTGTCAGGGGAAAGTGAGAGACAGCTACTCTCTAAGATTTGGCTGCTAGGAGTCCCAAATGACAGTAACGCAGAGAATGACTTCTGACCAGCATGAACCTGTCTCACCGTCTGTGAGAGCAGGGCATATCTGCTTAAAGTAGTAGCAAGTACAGCTTGAATTGCAATGAATGGGTATTTTCCAATAAAATGGGGATATTTAAATCATTCCTAACCACCTTTACTCATAAACTTTTCATAAATCTCAATTTGGTTTGATAGCTGGTTGTCATTAGATATTAATAAGCTCCCACAATATCCTTAGAAGTTGTTGCATCAGTAATAACTACCTGTTTAGGACCAGCTTAGTCAGTAAGCAAGTGACATAAGGGACTTTTGTTTTTGACAACTTCAGCTGGTCTGTACTCCATGGTGTCCAAATTTCAGATACTCAGGAGTTGCGATAAACTGTCATCTTTGTATTTTTGGTCCTGGGTTCTCCTCCCAGTCCTTAAAGTCCGATACTATGGGAAGGGATGGGAAGGGAAGGGAAGGGAAGGGAAGGGAAAGGAAGGGAAGGGAAGGGAAGGGAAGGGAAAGGAAGGGAAGGGAAGAACTCCTGAGTAATGAATTCTGCATATCATCTCATAATGTCCTTCGTTAACACATGCCAATTCCCGTGGGAGCAGATGTACAGTAAATGGCAGTTAGAAGAAAATGGAAGAAAAAGAGGATGCAAGAAATAAAATTTTCTGTAAAATTTGCACCTAATTCCAGGGGACAGAACTAATCTTGAAGTGTCTCCAAGTTTCTGGTATTATTTTGTTCATTTTTTATTTAATAGATCATTTTGTAAGCTGTCACATTTATTTAGTCACTCAGGGGACAATTAAAACTAAGTTCAATACAATGAAATGCTAGGTCATGGGGCTAATGAATGCAATGGTGACAAAACCTACTTACTGATGACTCATGACATAACATGCTGCTAATACATAACAATAATGCTTTCATTAGGAAACACCAATTCTATAAATAAAAAGAACTTTGTAACATTAATGTTGCCATCCCATGAGAGGTGAGTAAATAACTTACATTGTAAATACAGGTTTGTCAACTGTAATTCACAGATATTTCTCTTTTCTCCTTTGCAGTATTATAAAGGCAATAACTCTTATTCCTGGCTCACTATAATGATTGAAATACAGAAGCAAATAGAAAGCTACACCTGTTCATTCTAAAGCTGCATTTGCCGCTAAATCTTTATTAAAACAGCTTTCAAGGTGCAAAGATTCTACACTAATATGATTGGTAACATTATATAAAAATACTAAAAAATTCAAAGAAAAATCCAAGACACATTTCATGGTGATTCAGAAATGTCTTTAAATTCACTGTATTTCTTTACTTTTTAATAATTAGACATTGTCAGCAACAATCAAAATGTAAAATACACTCACTAACCTTGTTTCAGGACAAAAAAGGCTTACCAGCAAGAGTCAGAAAGAAATTTCTCCTTACTGTATTCTATTAGGCGGATAGCATAATGTGTATTGCTTCCTCTGAAGTTTCTGGCATTGACCTCTGGTACAGATAGTGTAGACTGGATGGACCTACTGGTTTCTTCTGCTGTAGAAATAGCAGAGTGCATTTGCTTATACAGTGAGATATAGGATTCAAGAAAAGTTTCCTCTCCCAAGTAGAACGGCCACCATTTTGCCCTGCAACACAAGTTTGCTAACAGTGCTTAGTCAAAGTTTTCCTCTCATGCATTCTTAATATTATTTCCATCAGTATAGAAAAAAGACAATATTCATCTTTTATCCAATAGTTCTTCTAGACCTGTCACTCTCTAAGTCAAGATTAGAGGCTCTGATATTTTAAGAAATTAATAGGCTAAGTATAAGAATTAACGGTGAAGGAAGGTTGAAACTGACCACAGATGTCTTTCATAAATGCACTAGTTTATAGAACAAATCCCAGAATAAAGTATTGCATTCAGATTAAGATCTATATCTGGACCACAGAACCTCTTACAAGAGCCAAAGACATTCTGAAACTTGACTGTGTTCACATTCACAAAGGATTTTTTAATGCCTAAACTATGATTCGGTATCTCTGTTTACCTATGAGTTCAACCTAGCATTCAGAGGATTTATAAATATTTGCAAAGTTGAGTGTTTCTACACAAGGTCAGCAAACAGTATTGAGTACAGTAGTACAAATCTCTCAGAAACCTTGCTATGTAAGAGATACAGAAATTTTCAAAGTAATGTGTATGTTAAGGGTATTCTTTGTCCAATGAACAGTCGTGTGCAAATCTCCAAACAAGCACACTTTCAAGGACCAAGAAAGGATCGCTTTGGTGTAGCTCTTCAAGGACTGATCAACCTAGGCTATACTATACAGTTATCCAAACTAGTGAATTTGTATATTGCCTGCCATTTCGAAGCAACATGAGGCTAATGGACTAGAAATGTAATAAAAATATTTATTTGACACAATATAAGTTGTTCTTCCTTAAACTGAGGAACAAACAGGTTATTGCAATTTGGAAGATAACTTCCTCTTTTATGAGGAGTTGATATTTCAATACTTTTTTTGTGCTTTTTTTTTTTTTCTTTACAATGTAAACCAGCTTAAATATTTACAGAAGAAACTTTGCTCCCTTGTTTGGAATTTTTGTCTTCTTTCTTCTTCTTTTTTTTTTTTCTTTTTTTTGGTCTTTTTCTTTTTTTTTTTTTTTAATGTGAAATAGGTTATAAAGAAATTCAAGAAAACATTATTGCTCTGCTCTGAGGATTTTAGAAATTCCATTCTGATTTGCTGCATCTAGGACAAGCTTTAATTACCTCTGTTCTTGAAGGTCTTATGTATCATCTTATGGTTTCCTTTGAAACCATAGCACTCACTGCCCTGGGTAGTTCACACTTTAGAATAAAAGATACAACAGCTCTTACTGATGCAGAAGAGCACAGTGTGAATTTTTAATGGATCTACTCACTATATCCTTTTCTACTTGGGCATAGAGCTAGTTTCAGGGAAAGAACAGAAAGTGACTGGAGTAAAAACAAACAGAAGAAAAATGGAGTAGCCATCAATCAAGGAATATTAGCAGCCATCTCCTAAGGGTATAGCTGGTGTGGTTCTGTTATATCTCATTTCAGTAAGGGTTAGTGTAAAAAGGGGGTAAAAAGAGCCTAGAAGACATGGTAGGAAGATGGGCACAGACAGGAAGATTTAATCAGACTGACAAAGTTAATATATATTCTCTATGAAAGAGGCGTCTCCAGGGCCATGGTTTCAGTGTTGAACAAAACTCCAGAAAGTTTAGAGAGCTAGACTGAGTCAGAATTGATTTTTCTCTGTTTACAACATTCCCCAGGTGAAAAGCTAATGAACCAAGGCTAAAGCACAAAAAAAGGATAGGTTACTTAGAGAGCTGTGATAAAAATATCATCTGTGAAGATCAGGAATGAACTTTCATGCTTCAGAGCAGGCACCTCTCTAGCCACTGAGAGAAGGAAAGAAAAATGTACTGACAGTGCAGAGCATGGTCTGTGATGATAAACTGTCCCAACCAGAAAGATCATGGTAATCACAATAGTGCTTCATGGTAATCACAACAGGGCAAGTCTATATGGACACCTCTTAAAAAGTAGATACATAAGTATATGACTACTGAAATTTTGACAGGTCCAGAAATTCTGAGGTAAATAATTTAATTTAAAACTAATTTCTAGGGAAAAATGTCAGAAGCCAGAATCTTAGATTGTTAATTAAGGCTACAAGAGAGAAATTCAGGGCTTGAAGGCCCACAGGCTTGGTTAAATATATCCCAGCAAAATGATATAATGCTTTCCTTCCATTACTCTTTCTTCTCAATCAACCCCGACAGAGGCACCACATGAAAAGATACATGTTCTTTGGTTCCAGAGCTTCATGTTTGTTCTTCATAATGCCACATAAGAAGACTTGGACTCTGCTTTGCATTGTGCTTGGTGCATTGTGCATTGGAGACCTTTCTTGTATCTTTTTCAGAAAACAAAATGGAACAAAACCATTTAAATCCTTTTTCGGTCCTACCCTTTCATCACAGAAAGTCCAAAGTGACCTTTTATCTCACTCTTCTTTGGACCTGGGAAGAGTGAGGAAATAAGAACTATTTGATCAGAAACAGGTCATTTTGAGTGCTGGAGATAGTAAATGATATAGTTGCTAATTGTTGACGGCAGAGATTTTTCCAAGTTTCACTTTTTTTCTCTTATTGCAAATCCATTTATCAAGACCTTTCTACAGAATTCTACCAGGTTTTGATTAACAGCATTTTGGAAAAGTTTATTATAAGCAGAGTTGAAACTACAGAATATGTATGACACACATCCTACTCCAGCTCATGTTGAATTATACAAGTAGATTATGTGATTAAAAATACACACAGGCTCTACAGCCTGGTGGTTAAGACATTTATCCATGAAATTAAATTCAACATACCTAATAAAATTTACTCTCGGGGTATTGAGATTTTAGGGCAAGTTTGATTGTGATCTGTCTGTCTCAAGTTTTTTAGCTTCACTTCCACAAAGGCTAAAGTAAACACTGTTTCTTCTCAAAAACTCATCATTCTGCTTCGGATTGGAAAGTTGTTTCCCTTTGAATTTTAGTTTCACAATGTAAAAAGTGCAGCACTAATATTTTTCTTCAAACAGTAGCAGAATAGAGAGAGTAATTAAAGAAAATCCTAGCTATTCCTTTTGTTCCTGTGTTTTGTATTCATGTTCCTCAGATTTGTCACTGATGTGCAATCTACCTAAGATGACTTTAAAATGCACATAAAAATTTCAGTGATTTATTACTGATTTATTCTTAAAACAAAAAGACTGGCAGGGAAGAAACTAAAGTAGATTGGGCAGAAGTTCTAAAGTGGAGAAGGACACAGGAGCTAGCAGATAGTCATGTCTTCCCTTATTCTATTTTTCTGTTAAGTTTTGGGGAGAAAAATAATATTTTTTTGAAAATTCCTTTCTTCTTTATAATTCAAAGGGCATACTCAGGGGACATAAAAACACCTGAAAGGTGTGAACCATGATACAGTTAATGCTAGTTAGCGTCTTCAAATTTAGTCAACAGGATGGTAGGATTCTCCCTCCGCAGAGATCTTCAAAAGCCATATAGACAAGTGCAACCTGCTCTAGATATCCTTTGCTTAATCAGGGCAGATGGAGCTGATGACCTTCAGAGGTGTCCTCCAACCTCCTCCTTTCTGATATTCTGTGATTCTGTGAATTCAAAAGTACGTCAGAAGATGATAGAATCTGACAGTAGTTCTGCCAGTGCTCTGAGCTACTAGGATAGAGCAATGGCAAAAGCAGTTGACTGAATGCTTTCATTACCTATGATGGATGGATAAAAATTCGGCCCACAATAAAATATTCTTTCACCAAAGTACCACACAGGTCTCCCATCCACTGACTTTTTTTTTTTTTTTTTCTCTTCAATAAAGGCCATTTCAGCAAAAGGATTTACAAAGGCTTACAATAGAAAACTTACCCTGTCAATAGATACATCTAACCTGAAATAGAGAGGATACTCACAAGATACTGGCTTTTTTAAAAGTAGTCAACTATAATTTTTAAAAATAGTTTTTTCAGACTGCATTGTGACAGTTTGCTTTATGATGTCATGCCTGGGCAATTATAGAGCCATAATTGCATAGCTATGACTCATTGCAAACCAATCAGTGCAGTCAGTTTCCTAATGCTATTTTCTACCATAATATTGTTATTGTAAAGGCAGGAATTCTTTAATCATCAAGTTGATTGTCTGCCAAAAGCTCATTTTATTGACCATTAAACATGCTTCTGTTTAGAAGAAATGCAACGACATCTCTGTTTCCAATAGCAGATTTGTTCTGCAGTGGTTTTTCATAGTACAATCTGCAACAAAATGATAGGTCAAATAAAATGTTTATCATCTGCAAATGTACTGGTCATTCACAAATGAAGGTCGTAGTCCAAAATGTATTAAAGTCTCTAGTAAAATTCACTGATTTATAAAAGTGTTGTTGACAAACCCCATACAAGGAAAACAAAATTCATATTTTTGTTGACAAATGCTAACCTTCCTCAAAAAGTTCCTATTTCAAAAAGTAAAACTAACATCTGCTTCCAAATACCACAGCTACATGTCTTTTGATGTTCAGTAGCTCTTGGCAATTCAAATATAATTTTCAGTAAGGTTACAGTTTTAGAACATTAGATGGAAAGTGGTAAATCCACCATTGGATTGTGGGAATCTTTTTTAATGGCAGTATTAAAGCTTCTTCCCTCCATCACCAGATCTCATGTGAAGCACAGCATGGTGCTTTTTTATTCAGAGAATCATTTTCTACCTGCTGCAAAGAGGTATTTTGTTGGCAGATACTTCACTGATCTGAAAATTGAGATCAAGTGAAAATATACAGACAACCATATTGACTTTAGTAGCAGAATGATGAGTTGATTCCCAGTCTCTGGAAAGCATGTATGAAACCTTGTGCCAGTACCTAAACACATCTACAGTTGTAATTGCAGCCCCATTCAGTAAAAACAAAACAAAACAAAACAGAAAAACCAACACCCTATTTATCAAAATACATTCTCTTTGGACAACAAAACTAAGAAAAATCATGTTATTATGCTACCTTTTATCTTTAACTGCACAATAAGTTTAGTGTCTATAGGAATAACCTCACTACATTGACCCACTAGTGCCAAATAATGCTTTCTTGCTGTTTTCTCCTTTTCTTATTCAGTTTACCGAGGTAAATGAGCGGAGTTTAAAAAAAAAAAAAAAAATAAAAATCTAAGACAGTAAAATAAATGAATTTACTATTTCTTTTCAGCTTCATGAACATCAGTAGATTCATATGACATTTATCGCAAATAACCAATTCAATCAATGATAAAGAAAGGGGAAGCTGTAGTCTAATAGTGTACTTGAAAGAAAAGACATTTAAATAACAAAACTAATCCAATTATGTGAGTCCTTAAATAAACAGAAGTTTTGTTTTCTACCAGTCAGCAGTTTGTGATCCTTTTTAACTGTCATGAAATTAAAATAGGTATTATTAATATTAAAGAAACACAAGAAGTATTAAGAAAAAAAGAACTAAGATTTACAGACTAATAATCCACTGTTGGTCACAGAATCACAGAAACATTAATTTTGAAAAAGATCTCTAAGATAATCTAGTCCAGCAGTCCATCTACCACCAATATTTCTCACTAAACCACTCCCATAAATACTACATCTACCCTTTTCTCAAACACCTCCAGGGACTTTGGGCCCACCATCCCCTGCGCAGCTTTATCCAATGTCTCCCCACGCTTCATGAAAATAAATTCTTCATAATATCCAACTTGAACCTCCTCTGGCACAACTTGAGGCTACTTCCTCTTTTCAGGGAGCTCTAGAGAACAATGAGGTCTTCCCTGAGCCTCCTCTTCTCCATCATTTGATGATTCTGAATGTGTTGTTTTGTTTTGGTTTTGGTTGTTTAGTTGATTGATCTATTAAGGAAGAAAGAATAAAGGCACTTCTGGTGCTTTGGACCATTGTTCTTTCTCACTTCTCCTATTTAGGAAGTCACAATGGGACAGTGCTTTGGAACTTAGTGGATAAGCCAATACTATCTTCTAAACAATCCCGAGGTTGCGCTCAAAGGTAAAATTAATGTCTAGAAATGTACTCAAAACATTTCATATCTCCAATCTGAGTAGAGCCCAGGCCTTTTTATCCCAGTGTTTTTATCCATTATTCCAGCAGACTGCTGGAAATCAGGTGAAAGCAGATGAAGATTTAAGTCTGTTTGTTATTAGTCATAGGAAATGCTAGGTTCCCCAGAGCATTTAAAAAATCCATTCATTCTAGTTTAAATGTGGTTTGACATATGACATCTAATTTCATGTAATTTCAACCATGTGATTCTAGGAAAACGTACTTCCAGATTAAGACGTATCTAAAAGTAGTCATGGTCAAATTAGATGCTGTACTGCAGATACCCAGGAAGCATAATTGAACTAGGACCAAGAAAACTTCCTCTCTCTCCTTTTACCACCACTGATGTGATCAAATTCTCTCTGCTTGCACTGTATGCCCACTGACAGCTGTCAGTTGCACAGAAACAAAGGTGAAGATATCCACTCAAAAATCCAAAGCAAAATTTTTCAAATGCAGAAACAGAATTTAACAGAAATCCTCCTTTAAAGACAATCATCAGAAAAAAAAGAAAAAAAAACAAGGAAAAAAAAAAAACAAAACAACCAGCCACAACCATTGTCAGGAGTCTTAGTGTTTGGGCACTCTTGCCTTGACCTGCCCCACAAGGGCTTCCAGCCAGAACCCCCTCAACCTTTTTCATGAGTCTCTGTTCAGAAAACCCAGGCCTAAACATGTTCCCTGCTGTTCCTGACTTGCTGCTTGGGCTTCTGGCCTGATCTTGTATCAGACTCGTCACCTCTCCTTTGCTTGATGATCACTGGATTGTAGATGGACAGTGTCCATCCCAGCACATCAACCTCGGTCACGTATGTTAGGACCCTGCTTGTGCTGGGGGACCATGACATACTTCCACTGAAAATCCCAGGCTACAGCAACTGTGTATGTGGAATGTGTTTCTGTATAAAGTACTGTCTGCTAGAATTGTGGTGGACAATGGCTAAAGGAAATAAGCATTACATCTGAAGACAATGATGGAATATACACGGAGACTTCAGGACATCATGTATGCAATGCAGAAAATTTCAGACCTTGAAGGCAGTACCGGGCATAGGGGAGGGAAGAAGCTGTTGGTACACACTTGAAAAAGAGGGCAAAAGAACTGGGAATATAGGAAGAACTGTCATAAAAATATTATTTTAAAAAACAAACATTTTAAAGAAGAGGTCTGATTAAGGGCCCAAAAGGAAGACTAAATGATAACACTTCAGTGTGACTCAGAATGGGAAAAAGCTGGGCCTTCCGGATGAACACTGTGTATTTAATTTCGCAGGTCCATCCACAGAGCAAATCCAGGGAGCAAAGTTGTGAAAGTTATGAATGTACATGCAAATATGGGTCTTGAAAGGATGCAGAATATACTATTCAAACATCAAAAAGGATTATCATCCTGTTCCCATCAGGCTTAATTAAAGCTGGTAATATCAAGCAAGATGAAAGGCTTCCTACAATATTCAAGTCACTTCAAGCAGGATGAAATGCTTCCCAATGCATCAAGTCACTTGCAAAGACAGTTTCCAAAGCCTGTTGTCTTCCCAGAATGGTTGGTTGCCTTCTTGGCTAGGGTCTTCCAGCTGTCATGTGACATCCTTAAGTAAATGAGGTCCAGTTGTTTGTTTTGATTTGTTGTGGTTTCTTTTTACTTTCCTTAGATCTTTCATAAGTTTTTTTGTTTTTGTTTTTGTTTTTTAATGTCTTGTATGACGTAGTGGTGTCTATTTTTGACAGAAAAATATTTTAGAGATTTATTGTCTTCACTTTGTTTCAATTCACGGACACCTACTGAAAAACAGGTAACAACCAGTAAGTTGTCAACTGAGCATGCAACAAATGGAAGTGCAAGGCCACAAAGATTCCATTCCCAGCACTGTACTTTATTACACCCTCAATGTAACAAGTTTCCTATTACAGGAATTGCATGGCCTATTTTCAAAAACCTGCACAAGAAGCGTAGAGGAAAAGATCGTGTTAATGACCAGTAAAAGATGGGAAAAAATACTCTGGAAAACAATTTGAAATTTTAAAGGACTTTGTGATAGAAATAAGAGAAAATATATAGGACTCTAGTATTCCTCATTGAAATATTTCTATTCACTAGCTATAAAATCTTAAAATTAAATCAAATGAACAAATAATATAGTAGACTAAAAATTACTAAGTAGTTAAGTTAATTTTTCTAATTATGGGAAATCACTTCAAGATATAATCTTATGATTTTTAATCAAATCTTATGATTGTTTTAAAAAAAATAATGCAGACCTTCATTTGGTCACAGTGGCATAGTAAATACAGATAGGTAGCTAAAGGTGCACATATGCTGGAAGATTCAGTGTTCAGACCTTCACTTTTAATAGGAAAATACTATTTAAGATTTTTAAGGATAGACAAGACTCAAATTGTAAACTAAGGCTTTTTTGAGTGCTTTCAAAGTAATATTTAGTGAGCTCTGTTCTTTCACAACCACAAAGTGAAGATCATTTTCTCTGTACTTGCACTGAATATTAACAGCTCCTGCTCCATTCCTATAAAAGAAGTCCTTTGTAGCTCACTGTAAGATTTCAGGTCAGGGCTCATAATAAACATAATACTTGAAATGTTCATTATTAATCTACTAATTTATCAGCATGGCAAACTTCAGTCAGGGAGATGCCTTATGCCACGGTCATTCCATTTTTTGCAAATATCTCCAGGCAGCTGAGGAGCTGAAACCTTTTTTTTTTTTTTTTTTTTTTTGTCTTTTTCCTGGAGAAGTACATAATAACCACCATGTTAGAAAAATCAGAAGAGGAAAACACAAAAAAACAGTGTCTGACAGTTAAGATTTGAAGCCTGAAGTCCAGAAAACAATTCAAAAGCAATTCATAGAAGATAATTGTCCTGTCTTGTTGTACAAGTAAACTTCTGTCAACATCAGTCTCCTTTGAAGATTTTGGTAACCACACATTTCTTCATTGTACTGGCGAAGTTGCAATGTTCATTTCTTCTCCTTTTCCATAGACAGGAATAAATACAGAAAATAAAAACAAAGATCCCTTGCCTTCTGCTTACTTCAACTCGTAAGAAAATATTCAGATAATTTGCCTTTAAAATCATTAATATATATAAATTTCAGAGTATTGACATAATGTTTTCTTATATTCATGTTGCTTATAAGCAGTAATATATTTGCAGATCTCCTTTCATCATCATTTTCTCATATAAAAGCTCAGCAAGCAGGTACATCATCTTCAAAGCACCACCAAAAGTGAATATGGTAATTCTCTTCATATTAAAAACATCTTAAAAAACAGAGTGTGTATTATGAATTAAGAAATATGAACATGAAACAAAGTAGGAGAGGAGAGATACTACCCTGAGCATAGAGGCCATTGTTATGTTCTTCATAGTTAGATCAGTGAAGTTTTGATGCAATCACAGAGCTTGGTTACAAAGGCTTAAGTCCTGCAGTTGACTTTGCACAGAGAGATTCCGTTTCCACTTGAAGCTTCATTTTCCTCAGTTGACTCCCATGTGGAGTCAGTTACAGAATCAGAGACTCCAGTAACGATGGTGCTATGAGGGCCCAAGTCCTTGTCCGTTAAACTCATTTTCTGCAGTTGACTTCATGGATTTCAGATGCAGATTGATTAGAAAGTATCATAATTTTAAATGCATGACTGAATTAAAATATTTTCTTTCTGTCACTGCATATAGATGATAAAGTCAGCAGCCTAGGAAAGTAAATAGAAAGAAATGTAAGGAAAGCTTAGACATTAACTGCTTCAACTAACATAAAAAGAGGGAAAGGTTTTGCTGTTGGTTTTTTTTTTTTTCATGTGTATACTTGTTTGATCTTTTTCCCTTGAATTTTCAAACCATTAAAAATTTCTCTTCCACTACTGCGGTTATCTGCAGTGCATTTCACCTTCAAAGGGTCCACTTATTTTCACTGATAGTTTTGTACATTCACAATATAACTCATGGTTAATTAAAGTCGGTCAACACAGCTGAAACAATTATAGGCTCTCTTTTGGATTTAAATGTTTCATCATTGAACAGTTACAATCAAATGCAATTAAATTTTCTGTTTACATAGGCTACAGTTCTCAACACTGTCATTTTTATGGCTTTACAGTGAGAGGAAAAATCCACCTTCGTACCCAGTTTCTTCATATATTTTTATCTTATGTCACTTTCACAGAAGAAGTACTGATGATAATGCTTACTTCAATAAGAGCTAAGAGTATTTCTCTGCATATTGAGTTTTGGAGGCATTTGATCTGTTTTCATTGAACCTGGGTCTCAGGAGAAGAATTAGCCATTTCAAAAGCTTATTAACACTAATTCTTTCCCTTAAGTAAGCAAATCAGAGAGATTTTTAGAAGCTAAGAACTATAACAGAATGCTACAAAACATATGGTTGATGGTTATATTTCCTTTGTTATTCCAAATTCAATTTTCATTTTTGAGTTTGTACATTGTCTAATATTTTCAGACACTTGAGGCAAGATCATTATCTTTACCCACACTTGCTCCATACAATACATACAAAACATATCATTATCAATAAAAGATAATACTGTAAATGTTAAATATTTATACTTACCTTTTTTGGATTATTGCATTCCAGAAGTCTTGCTGATTCTTACAACTTACACTGCTGTAAAGAGAAAGAATTAACGACATCTGTCTTCGATTAATAGACCACAGCATAAAACTCATGCATCTGTATACTAGCAGGCACTTTTATAATAGTTTTTGAAGGCATCATCGATAATATTCAATTGCTGGAGATTTAGTCTATAACATTCAATTGCTGGACATTAAATACTGTCATTCATACAAGCAACACAACTGGCTGGCTGTCAGAGGAATTGCCCCCAACTTCTAAATTCACAACATTGTTTCTTTAAATTGCTTTTAATTTTTCAAAATCTATATGCATTTAAATGTATCATGCTATCTATATATATTTTGGCAGATGCTGCAAAGCAAAGAACTATTTTGACTGAATATTAAAATGGATTAAAATTAGCTAAGTTTTGGCTAAATTCTAGTAGCTGTTCTTTGTTCGTGTTTAGATACCTGATTATGAGAACTTTCAAAAGTGTGACTTTGTTTATCTATTAAGAGCTTTTTGCCTTTCTCAGGAAAAATTAATGCAGACCTTGTCAGTTCTTAGGCTTGTGGTAAATTGGAGTAATTGTAGTTGAGGCATTTTCAATTTTAGCAGCTATACACTTATGATGAAGTTATCCTCTCTTAATGTTATTAAGCCTATGGTTGTACTGAGAATCTATATGTCTTAACACTCACACAGTAAACAACTAAGCTTGCTGAAGCAAGGAGCTACTGGCATGCAACAAGCTGCTTGGTGCTCCACAAGGCTGGTGAGAGATTAGCAGCTAGAAGAAAGAAACAAGCCTCTCCTACTAGGACCCAAACTGGATGAAAATAATCAGAATTTTAGGGAAAGAAAAGGAAACTGGGGGGTATGGTTGATAGAGAACACAGATCTCACATGAGGACTCATACTCCAGAGGAAAAGCTTAGACGTACTAGATGAGAGTAAGGGAAGGAGGAGACAATGACAAGAGCCCATGTGTATCCTCAGGGAATGTTTACCTCATGCAGCGATATTGCAACTCTTATGGGGAAAAAAAAAAACAAAAAAAACACCCCTCCCCCCCCAAAAAAAAAAAAAAAAAAAAAAAAACCACTGAGAGGTAAAAAATACATTTTTCTGAATATGATCTGAAGGGCCTAATTTACATTGAAATTGAGTCTTTCACCAAGCAGACTGTCTTCATGAAATTTGTAATTTGAATATCTCTGAGACCCTTTCCTGATGAAGGCCAGTAGTTGAGATCAATGATTCTGTTATAAGTGGAGCAACAATGATGTTGCACATGCAAGCCTCATCTCCTGGCAAAACCCTCCTGCATGGGGACTACTGAACCCATCCAGGAACAGGAGAACCAGATTAACAATGCATAGATCTCATTGATTCCACTAGTTTCTAACTTTTAAATGCCTGACTTTGCAAACTTGAGTAATGTTATTTACAATACAATGTATTTGAAATGCCCCGTTACTGTGAAGTATGAATGCGTTAGCCAGATTAGTACAGTGCCAGTATGTACAGATTAGTACTACTGCCAGTTGCCAGTAGTACAGATTAAACTTCTCCAATAGTCTTCTCAAATGAAACAGACACAGACCAGCCTTTGTTAGCATGTTTTGCAGTGAAAAACACTTTTTATTTGCTGTCTTTATTACATTCAATGTACTCTTGAAAAGGTACAAATAAAGTTGCAAAAATATGTTGTTTATCAGCCAAAAGAACATTTTGCCTTGTGTTTTCACTCACAATTGAACTGTCTGGAGGAGAAAGGCCATAAGATCAAAGGAAACTGAAAGAAGTAAAAACGATGGCACACTTCAACCCCTGTTAATACACCAAAGTTGTCAAAGCAAGATGCAGCTGCAATGCCAGTGTGGAGAAGGGAGGTTGAGGGGAGTCATATCTGGTTCACACAACTCTAAATATACTCTCTACAACAGGGACTAGTTAAGCTTAGTTCTTTGTGCCCGTCTCAAATAAATCTCCTTTGTCCTTCTGTTCCTGTATCTGAAAATGCGATAAAAATTGGTCTTCCCCAGACTAGGATGAAAAATGTGCTACTTTACAATACATGAAGAGAAAACAAGGACTTTGCCAGAAACTTTGAAACACCAAGCTAGCCTGGGAAAACTAGACATGCATTTACTTTCTAGAAAAGGCGAGAGATCTTTTATTTTACCAATAAACATAAAAACATATTCTTGTCTTCAACAGTAAAATAAGTTAATTGCAACGCTTTTTCTAACCATTTGGAAGTTTCACGTGAAAAGATACATATAGAATCAAAAATAAAATTACAGATACATAGTTACATAAATGCAAATTATTTTAGATTCAGTTGGAGTTGAAAAGAAGAATGTTTTCTAACTGGAGGAGATTTATAGACATACTTTTTGTGAAAAGTTTGTTCTATGTAAAAATGGAAACCATCTAATATAGTATCAACTTCGGCCATTTCTCAGCATCCCAACTGCACTACCAGCAAAAATAACCAAATACGATTACCATCAAGAGCAAGAGTGAATGCCCTTTTTGGTAAGGATTCTACATTCATATTTTGAGGGCAACTTTGTTTATTTAACTCCACTTAAAAAATCTATCTGGTAGAGTTTACAATTTCTTGGAAAATAACACAAGAATTTACAAACTCAACTGCAATTTTAGAGATATTTTTTTTTTTTTTAGTAGATTGCAAAAGGTACACTTTTTTTTTTTTTTTTTTTCCTGAATCTTTTAATTCTATACATATTTTCTCCTAAACAAATGACATGCATAGTGTTAGGGCTCCCACTGAAAAAAAATGGGCATGTTACCAAACCAAAAATATGGGAGAAGGATATTTCCAAGATTATATAAATTACAGCTTTCTGTTCCTTTCAAGAACATCTAAAAATGTCAAGTGTCAGATTGCTCAATCTCATTCACTGACTTTCAATGTTAAGAGCTGAATGGACTTCAAGAAAGGACAGTTAGGAAAGAGGTATTGACGAAGCGTAACTTTAGTCTAATATTGCAGATCTCTTAAGGCTCTGTCTATAGTTAGAAGAGTAAGATTGTCTCATGTAGAAGATGATTCAGAGCAGAAACCTAATTTAGTTGCTCTGACTCACCCTGCTTAGAATGAATCAGCAGGCACTCTTGACCAACATAATGCCTGAAAATCGAAAATGCCTTTCCTCCACCTAGGCACATATGACGCACTATTCCCATTCAGAAAGAAATCTATATTCTCTACAATACTTAATATAACCTATTTAAAATAATGTTTTCCTCCTTTTACTGGAAAGAAAAAAAAATGATCAACAAACGAAGATGAAAATCAACGAGATAAAAGATGAAATATAGTTAAAATATATTCAAAGTAGAATAAGTGCTTGTGGCCAGAGTTTACACATAAAAATGTGATAAATTTGTTCTGATTTCATAGAATCATAGAATCATAGAACCAACAAGGTTGGAAAAGACCTACAAGATCATCCTGTCCAACCGTTCACCTATCACCAATAGCTCCCACTAAACCATGTCCCTAAACACAAATTCCAAAATTTATTTATCTTTTTATGTTATAAGGTCTATTGAGTGTGAATAGTTAACATATTCAACCAACACAATCCTTTGGAGAACAAAAGCTGTGATTTCCTCTATGATCATGGGCAGTGCTTGATAAGCCATAAGCCTAGTAGAAGGATAGAGATAATTCAGGCTGTTGATTTCAAATGGAGAAAAATCAGTCAGATACAACAGCTTGGCAGGAGCAAAGGTGATAGAGAAAATACCCACAGGTATCCACTTTTCCCATCATCATATTCAAGTCTGTTTCTTGATTATTATTTGTTTTTGTTGTTTGTTTTCCAGGGAAATAGATGTTATTGAACTATATAAAAAGGCAAGAGTTACCAATATTATACATTTTTAGGTTTTAATGGTTCACAGTTACATCAACCAACTATGAAAACTGCATTTTAATTAGAACTGTTGACCTTGGGAAAATTCATCTGAGTAGACAGATTCTCAGAAAGAAAGAAAATATTCTCCAAGCTGACTGGAGTTGCAATAGAAGAAGCAAGTCTATTTGAGAACTCACTTTTGCAGCTTTTCAAAAATGTTTGAGTATGTATACAAAAGGGCAATCCTCTTTAAAGAGGGTTTTTTATCAATATTAACACTCACAAAATGGATGAACATACTTATTTCACAGAATTTTATTCTCTTAATTTTAAGGGAAGGCATAACATTTATACAAAACTTTTCCATCTGACTTATTTATTTCATTTGCAAAGAGTGCCTCAGATCTGTTCACACAATAGATTTACTAATAGCAAGCCTAAGTAATATTTTACAAAAGCCTAACTGTAGTCTTATTTACCCAAATGACAGAGATTATGGACAAGTCTGTGCACTTCAGCATCTACAGCTTAGCAGCAATGGTCTGTTATGCTTGTTATATCTGAAGCAGCTTTAAAATAGCTTGGTTGTTGGTCTCAAGCTAGCACCATCTCTTTGGATTTTGGTGGACAATACTTGCAAATGGCTACACTGAACTTTAGCACATAAGTATAATCCCCTGGCAGTAGCAGAAACAAGCTAGGCATACTTGGATTAAGCATCCATCAAAAAGGGGACATATAGTTATTTAAACATCTATATCAGGTATGTTCTTCTCCATCCAGCAGCCAATGTGAGTCATTTCAATGTACATTATTCAGTTACCTGTTGTGAGTAGATTGTTTTTTTCCTTCATTCTCTATTATTTTCACCACATCATTCTCCAGGAAAACTGCTCAGCACGATACACAAGTGACTTCTTCCAGATTTGTTTTGTGAGGAGGTGGAGAAGCACTGTGGTTCTATGCTGCTGCATCGTAACTTTTGAATATGTGTATGATCATATCACCATAGCAAGTGATGACTTTGCATTTTTGCATCTTGTAGTCACATTCTGATGCTCATTGTCACACCATGATACTGCATTTCAATGTAAAATCACCTCATGAGGTCCAAAATAAAACAGTGGTTTTTCTGATGTCCAGAAGCCTAGAAAATTGAAGCATTTGGAACAAAGCTTGAAAAATTGGGACTGCACTGCAGTCCCAAGTTCATTGATCTCATAACCAGTATTGCTTTATACAGTAAATGATTCAGCCAATAGCAGTACATAGGAATTCACTATTAGTTTAAGGAATAACATTTTGTTTGGTTGCTTGTCTTTGATTTACTAGCTGTCATGAGCCCAACAAAATAAGATGGATTACTGAGCAAACAGCACTCATCTTAAATGCTGAACGACTGGCTTACCACAGTTTCATTATCCAGCTAATGGTTTAAGTTTTCTTCCTACTTTAACGTGAGTCTAGACATAACATCACAGTAAAACTTTATTCCAAGTGTTTTGCACTGTTGAATTGAATCTTCATCTATGTATGTTTCTATCTGCCATGTTGGCCCGCCAGAGTTGTTACAGATGACGCCCAATGGTGACAAAATGAAGAGGGGCAGCTTTGTATTAAAACAGAGGAAAGATTCAAAAGATCCTGGAAATCCATTAACAAAACAATACAGGATCTGACCATGGGGTAAAAGAAGCTGAAAGAAAACTTTCTCCATTCTGACACTACAGCAGTTGTTTAAATGGCCAGATTTACACATATAGATGAGATGGGAAGATGTTTACAGAGATCTTGGACACATATGAAATTTGGTAAGGCATGAATGCCCTTGAAGATACTCCAAGATTGTGTTGATCATTAAAATAGCCCTAACTCATGTTGTTTAAGCAAGCTCCACTGTAAGCGACATGCACTTTATTTTCCTCACAAATGTGGAAATTGCTCCTATGTAGAATTTCTATGTGCACTTCATGGCACCACCATAACCCAGGGTGCTAAATGATTCTAGAGTTACGTAGGATTAATAAGGAACTATATAACAGTTTAGTATGACATGACTAATATGCAAGCATGTATGTTGATCAGTCCTGTCAATTATTCACACCAAATATCTCAGCTACTAAGCATATCCAACTAGACATTAAAGTTTAGCAGATGATTCAGTTTTTCTTACAAGCAGAAACTTAAAGGGACTACTTTTCCCACAGTTTCAATGACTGAAAAAGCAGACAGTCTGACATACACCAGAAATAGTAAATGCATAGAGTCAGTCCCCAAAGGGAGCTGAAAGTATAGAAAGATTTATATATGCACAGAAACTGAAAAAAATTTACTTATGCTCTTATCCATCATAAGGAAAAAATATATAAATAAATAAATATTAAAACGTAATAGATGATTTCCCTAATTCTTTAATCCTTTTTTTTTTTTTTTTCTTGAAAATACTGAAAGAATTTAAGAAGAACTACTTTCATATGCAGGTTATTGGAAAAATGTGTTTTCTTTAAAATTATCCATCTTCTTGTGCAGTCTTACCAGTTAGTGAGGAAAAGGAAAAACAGGAGGTAGAAGTATTTTATTCTGAAATTATAGCCAACTTGTTTATGGCTGTTGAAAAGAGAGTAGAGTGGCTTCACAATTACTCTCTGCATTACACGGCTTTTAACATATGTTAAGGTCTATTTCTTCTCTATGGGATGTTGCACAAAAGTGTCAGAAACAGGTATTCAGGCTCTGAGATTTTCATTAAAAAGTTATTATCCCGATATGCACTTAAAATTAGAACACAAAATAAAGTTTAAATCATTCAGTTGAGAAAAAAGTATGAAAAAAAGGAAAGGCAGAAAAGAAATCTCACTGATTTGTTCAATTTTTTGCTTAAGTGATGCAATCATCAAAGCAACTGAGATAATGATGAACACCCTCTGGGTACACTATCTGTCATCACAGAGACGGTCACTGTTTACAACCAAATGATTTATACAGAGATGACACAACTCCAGGGATATGAATGTGAAAGAAAAGAGGAAACTGCATTATAGAGGCTGCTGACTTCAGGGCAGACAGTGCACCCATGCTCTGATTTTCACAACTTAGCTAGCATAACCTGTTGGATAAGCCTTACATGATCTTCTGGGAAGCCACGATCTTCAGCTTTCCATTGCTTAGAAATATTAGAAATAGAGGAAAAAGATGGAATTAATTCACCAAAGACTTTTTTTGTTCTTACAGCACCTTCAGTTCAAGATAAATCATTCCAAACTCCTCAATTTTTTCACCTGCTTTTCCTCAGCAAGCCTTACATCCTTCTTCCAAAGTTCCCAGTAGGTGTGTTACTCTGATTTATGAGTAGTTTTCTGGAATGATAGCTAATTCCACTACTTCTTGCACAAAGAGTCAGGGATTATTTGTTCCCCATGATCCACAGTTGTAATTAGCAGCTGATGTTCTAAATGACGTCCTGCTCTAAATGACGATTGCACAAATACACATGCTTACTTATTGGAAGGGTGAATTAGTTGATCTATTTAAAGGATATAACTGGCTTCATTAGCAACTGAAAAAATATATGCTGCCCAACTAACTGCTTTCTTTTGAAGTTACTGGCATTTCCATGTTGCACCTAATGGTTACTGACTAGAATGTCAGACCATCTACCTACTATTCTAGATTCACTAACAGCTGGCACAGTGAGTTAGCATCATTTACATGGCAAGCTGATGAAACACTGAATTTGCTGAGCAAGAGTGTCAAAAGAAAGAATCCTCGTATGCTTATATATTGATGGTCACTGCCAGTCTATTAGGGACATCTTCCATCACACCTCTAATTTAATGTAGTCACAGTACTGTCTGAACTTCTGCAGTTATTGAAACACTTGTTGCCCTGAAGGAATACAGAAGTCTGCTGCTAATGTAGGTCATTCAAAGGATCCACATTCCCATTCCCAATTACATTTGAATAGGATAAAAATTGGTATAATTAACTGACCTAGTAGACTTACCGATACTTTCTCCTATTCCCTTACTCCGCTAAACTACCCCTTTCCCCCAGTATTCGAGCTCACATTTTTATTTCATGATTCTATTTTCAAGATCACTAGCCTTTCTCTTGAGATTTCTTGTACATGTGGCTCCATTTTAATCGGCTAACCTGTGCACATTAATATACCCATCACCCTGCAACTCTGCTGGAAATATGCCTTGCCTACCTATTTTTACTATCTTTGTTGTACTATCAATCATCTGTTACATTTCTGAATTCTGAATGTGTGTTGCAAATAATATAATGCCTCTATTATGGTAAAATAGCAACCCTGGACAGAGACATTTGGGTCACATGTCCAGCAGTTCCTGTTTCCAAAGATAGCTAAAAGAGAATACAAATACAAGTGTCATATTCAGCACTGTGCTCTTGTTCACTGCAGCTTTCTTTTTTTAGAATTTGCTGCAGTTCCTGTAAGGAGCTGTGTGACTTTCCCAGCTTGTGTTCATTTTTACACATTTGAAAAGCAGGCAGAAACTGTCCTGTATCCAAATCATGTGGGTAAAAAAATATATTTTTAATATTCATGAAAGAAAAAAGTGATGCATTTAGTCCATATGAAAGAAAGGTACTGAGAAGACAGAGGTTTTGTACTGCACTCGTCACAAAAATGGTGCAATTTTCTATACTAAACCATATTTTACAATGACGAGCAATGACTGGACAGTGTCTGAGATCTGAACATTGCAGCGTTATCAATCAATCATGCATCAGATAAACACATTTCAAAGTGTATATTAAATACAGGCTGAAGCTCATACAGCCTGACATACAGTATTTCATTCTCAGTGTGTTCTTTTCCTACTAGTAGAGACTTCTTTGTTCTTAAACTGCTTCCTTTCTGCAAAACAATTTCTGAACCTCAGAGGTTTTTTTTTTAAATCTATTTTTGAAAGTTGAAGTTTAGGTCAAATGCAAATATGAATGTAGTTTTATCCTGCATGCATAATTTGTAGTCTGTGTGGAACTGACTCATCTGTCTTCTGTATCTGGCACTCATGTGATGAGCTCTCCTGCTAAGAGTGACCTATTCATCCTTCAAATAAACATCCACAGAGGAAGAAAAACAATATGTACAGTTCCAAAGACGGAACGACATATTGCGTTTTATGTGATCTACTCATGTCAGTTCTGTCAACAGCCTTTTGAATTAAAAGTCTCTTATTCAGAAAACATTCAGAGATACTGACTAGTATCTTCTGTACTTGAGCAAATCAAAACTCAGAAATACATGAATTTAACATGGTCAGTTAAGATAATGTCTTGGCTCAGTGATCTTCAGCAGAATGCTTTGAATAATTAAGAAAAGATTTGAAGAAGTTTTACAGTTCAAGGAGTTATGGTCTTACGGAAAAGAAAAGAATATTAGCATATTGAGTGAGAAATGTATTTACTACTTGTGGCTATTTTTAAAAATGATTTTTTGTGTATGGCCAACATCATGTAGCAAAACTGTCAGACAATCTTTTACATTTGTGATATTGATTGACTAAAGGTGCTCCACCTTGTCAGTATTTAATATTTATTTAATATTTATTCACATGAAAAATCTTTTCACATCCAACAGAAGAATGAAATTATGAATATTCACATGCCATGTGTGCATGACATAGAATTACATTCTTGGGTGTTTTAAGTAACCAGCCAAAGACTGGACTTGGAACAGGGATTGTAAATATTACTGTTACCACAGACAAATGGAACAGATGTAACCGAATTTGATTTTTTTCAAAATTTGTTGAAAGATTGAGCATTTCTAATCAGAAAAAAAAAAAATGGAAAATCTTAAAGTAAGTTGTAGCCTGAAGAGGATTTTATGCAAAAATTTAATCTAGTATTTAGAAATAATTTAAAAAAATAGTTATCTGACAAATTAAAACACTTTATATAAGTATTGACATCAAGCTTTCATACAAACTGTATTTCTATCTGACAAACACAGATGATAAAAATGGAGACAAATTTTCATTAGTTTTGGCTCTGATAGGTTATCACTTCAAAGTAAATATATTTCCATTTCCTTTTCCCTTACAAACAAACCTTGACTCTAATGGACAGATTTGGTTGATTGTATCATATGCTTTGCAATACCTTAACAAAGGTATCTGTATAAAATCACTGGCCACATTCACACTAACACACAATCTGCAAACTATATCCTAGGAAAACAAGGTTTTATATATTTCCAGAGATGTTACTAAGAGCATAATAAAAATACAAGGATATCTTTCTACACAGGATTCTTTTTTGTTCAGTAACAAGCAGAACCAGCACGAGATGGAAATCATTAGGAAACAAATATATAGAATGCTATAATGTGTTACTTTATTTCATAATTTTCTAGGGTACAACTGGCAGGCTCAGGTTTTGTCAGGTTTTTTTCTGTCAGTGGCACATTTTGAAACCCAGTTTTATATACACTGTCAAATTAACTCGGTTACTAGATCAGAAATATAAAGAAGTTGAGTTAACACTGCAATTAATTCAATCTCAAAGTGGAAACTTACTACTTTCCCTTTTCAGACAACCACCGGCAGTTCTTACAGCATTGCCTGAGTTTCACTTCATTCTGGGATCTTGTTTACGATACCACATCCCACCTCCTACCTCCCTGAAATAGCTTCCTCTGAGCTTGCTGCTATCTCCCTGCTCATTTGATTTAAAAAAAAAAAATCAAAATATAGTGTGATTTATATGAATGATGAATTGATGAGAGGGTTCAGGAGGAACAGTTGATGGTACACCTTTTTTAAAAATAAGGTTGGTAAAGAGAATAAGCATAATAATAATAATAAACAGTAAAATTCAATCTCTGTGATGTGTATGGAAATGAAACACCTTTTCTTGTTAGAAATCAAAAATGATTATTGATTCAAATACAAAATTATTATATGAATAACACTTAACCTGTTTCTTCCAGTTCAAAATTTGAAATCTAGTTATTCGAATGATTTATGGTCACTATTGTAGAGAATTATCTCTTGAAACATCTGAAGGTACATCAGATGGAATCCAACCTCATGAAGTTCAATGAGGCCAAGTGCAAGATCCTGCACCTGGGTCAGGGCAATCCCAAGCTCAGATACTGGTTGGGTGGAGAATGGCTTGAGAGCAGTCCTGAGGAGAAGGACTTGGGGGTGTCAGTTTATTAAAGACTTAACATGAGCCAGCAATGTCCCACATCCTGGGTTACGTGATGAGAAGTATGACCAGCAGGATGAGTGAGGTCTCTCACAAGACCCCACCAGGAGTACAGAGTCCAGTACTGCAGCCCCCAACACAAAAAGGACATGGAGCTGTTGGAGCCGGTCCAGAGGAGGGCCACAGAGATGGTAAGAGGGCAGGTGCACCTCCTGTATGAGGTCAGGCTGAGGAAGCTGGAGCTGTTCAGCCTGGAGAAGAGAAGACTCTGGAGGAACCTCATAGCTGCCTCCCAGTACCTAAATGGAGCCTACAGGAAAGCTGGTGAGGGACTTTTTACAGGGGCACATAGCAAAAGGAAGAGGGAAAATGCTTTTAAACTGGAAGATGGTAGATTTAGACTAGACATTAGGAAGAAATTCTTTACTGTGAGTGTAGTGAAACACCAGAACATGTTGACCAGTGAGGTTGTGGATGCCCCCTCCCTGGAAGCATTCAAAGTCAGTCTGGATGGGGCTTTGAGCAATCTGGTCTGAAGGGAGGTGCCTATAGCAGTGGGATTGGAACTAGATGATCTTAAAGGTTATTTACAACCCAAGACATTCTATGATTCTATAATATGACCCTACAAAAAAGAACTTCCTTATATTGTTACTAGCATATTTCTAGGAGAGTATTTAATGGGGCATTGCCTGCTGCATTGTCCATGATACTAAGAATACAGTAAGGAATTTACACCCAACAGTGAATTATAAAGGAATCCATTGTCAACAAGGACACAGGAAGAAAGACAACATACTCCTTAAACACAACATACACCATGTTATACAACTTAAACAGAAAATGTTCTCTCCTGACATTTACTATTGTTGCCAGCTTCAAAATGATTACAGCATGACAATAGTAGCTAATAATTTGGAGGATTCCAAACTCAAGATAGTTTCAGGGGCTTTGTGGAAAGGAAATTTTCTGTCAAGGAACTCCTATTAACAATTGACAACTATATTAGATAAAAGTTGAACACAGGACAGTAATAAAAAGTACACAATAACTGGTTGATGTAGAAGGATGACTGTCAGCCAGTGCTGGATTATAGCCTACGGTAAGAACTGCCCTGGTCCTGTTATGGTTGCTCCTATGCTACCAGTTTAGCACAACTTCAGATTTTTTCTCTAACAGATTGCCCTCGAATTGCTAATAATTATTCGTACAGGCTTGTCCCACTTTTTATGGTCAACCTTGCACAAACTGGACATTAGATATCCAAGTCCCTGATGTTCCTAAGTGATGCTTGTAGCTGATCTGTGGGCAGCTGCCACAGATGGCATGACAGTCACAGAGATTACTGTGCTTAAATACAATATGATGTATACGTAATCCAGGTATCTGGTGGCCTCAGCAGTTAACTTCCTTTAAGACACAGGATCTAAGTATGACAAATAGCCATTATGAGCAGTAAGAATTCAGTTTTTGTATATAAATTGCCAGTCACTGTACACAAATGGGGAAAATAAGTTACTTCCCAGACTGGAATCTTTGTATTTGAATTGGATTTTGTTATCATACTCAATATTACTAGGACTGTTTTGACTGTTTTACTTGGATCTGTTTTTTTTTTCCCCTGAAACTATCATGAGAACCTTTGGGATGCTAACAGAGGAAATGTGTTTGGGGACAAGATTCCAGTGCCTCTGTCAGATGCGTCAAGGGAAGAATAAGCTGTGGAGGACTCCTATGCAGCCTCTAACATACCTGCAAAGTGGCAGAGATTGATTGGTTCTCTCTGATAGCTCAGAATAAAGTCATGCTGAAACCAGGTCAGAGTTCAGTAATACCATGAAGTACAGTGAATGCGTGGATTGTTTGAAGCTAAAAATAACCAGAGTAACTACTTAGCCAAACATTTTCAAGCTGGCTGTAACTTGAGTTCTGACTGAGTGACTGGAAAGAAAATTATCCTATTCACTCATGGTATTTCGTGTACCTGCTGAGCAACAGAAGTACAGTCTTATTTAGAAACTTTTCTGGGAAACTGTTGGTTCTGCTAGGACTAGCCAAAAGCAAGGAGCTAATTTTAGACTTCTGTGCATAATACTTTGGAGAATCAAGTTAGAAAGACAGTAAAACTTGTCTTTTTCAAGATCCTGTTCTACCGCGTGGCCCATTAACATGACTCTCCATCTTCCCCAATGGGGCTCATAGCAGTGAGATACTCCCTAAGTTGATGCGTGCTTAATAACTGGAGTATCCATGTGCTTGAGGACATTCTTTGGCAAAAGTTATATGGGTTGGTCTCCTTCTTCCTCTTCCTATAAAGAAGCCGATATTTCTTTTCTGTTATTGGATGTAAGGTAATTGTTGTCCACATTCAAAGGGAAGGTTTTCTGTAGTTCAAAAGGTAGCTAGGGCAGCTAGAAGGTTTTGTCTTTTCAATGATGAGGGCAAAGAGTTCCTTGGAAACACTGCTGGGAATTTTCTTTATTTTTCTAGGTAGTCTTTTATTTTTTTGTCTGTCCCACATTTTTTTTTCTTTTTGCATTTCTGAAATCTGTTTGAACATTGCTGACACTTAAGTGCATTATTAAATGTATGTTGCTACAATACTTTTCCTTACACAGCTTGTGCTCTCAACTTGCATCTTTCAGATATGCGGTTTCAAGCAGAATGTGAAGTCCCTCCAAAACCTGTTTTTCTGCTTTTTATGTGGACCTCATTAGCTCAAGGCATTTAAGCTAATGGTCCATTGTGGACTTTTTGCATCTGCTTTAAATAGGTCCTTAGCATGAGCTCTACCCTGCTGATCACTCACATCTTATGTGGTATGAGGCATACTCCCAAAGAAGCAGAGCAGAGCAGATCAGTGAAGGCTGTACTAGATTCTGCAGACAGCAGTTAGTTAGAAATATAGCCCAGGGAGCAGAATGTGAAGGTGACAAGAAGATGCTTAGAAAAGGAAGTGAAAGGGATAAACCAAGCGAATCATAGTAAAACGTAAAAACAATTCCTATTTTCCACAGATTCTTAAATGGCCTGTTAGTCTGAATGACTAAGTTAGTAAAGAAAGAGATTGAATTTAGCTGCAATAAATATTTACAAATGCCACATTATTGTTTTTCCTTTATGTACTCTGCAAAAGACACAATCAGCATTTGCACAACTTCAGATGTAATGCTTCAGATCTCATAAGTAACCGACACCATGACATATACATTTTTTCTCCTGTTCTCTACAAAGAAATATAAATAAGCTGCATGAAATCGTTTTTAACAAATGAATTTTTAGGGTTTTTTGCATTATAGAACAGTCTATTTCCTTCAGGTAAGCAACCATTAACTTTATCCATCACGCTGGAAAACAAATTACTTCATACAAGCAAGGGATTAGGTTGTGCCAGTCTTCAACGCTTGCATAAAGTGCTGCCAACTTTTTCAGTGGGCCACTTACTCTGAACTTCGCTACCCTGAAGTTATAGATTGACACTTATGAGGTCAGTAGTGTAAGGGGAAATTCCCGTAGTGCAAATATCCACACAGATAGAATTGTTTCTACAACTTTGTTCTGTTTGCTAACTTTTTATTTTAATTCACCAATTAATTCCCAGAAGCATCTCATTATCTCATTCATCAGGCTCAGCTAGTGTATCAGTTGTCTGAAGCTAAACACCTGCATATGGCAATTTAAGAAATGCTGATTTTCAGTGACTCGAATTTGTTGTTTAATTCAGCATTAGCTTTATAAACATTCCTGTTTGTCTGTTCTAGGTAGTCAGGAAAAAGCCAGTGAGTCAACTCACAGGAGCAGCTTGCTTCCTAAATAGTCAGGAGGAGAGAAGATGAAAGGACAACACAGACAGCTTGGGGAAACCTTGCAGACTAGTTCTTCCATGAATCACTCCCATGTGTGCAAAGCAGGAAGAAAGGGGTGGAGCAGTTGCAAATAAAATGATGATGATGTATGCCAACATGGGAATTCTAGGAAGGATGTCCTCTTTCAGTAGTTCTTTTGAACACCTTTCCTTGGCACGGTGTGGTTGACTTCTGCCTCCAGTGATAACAGTCATCAGGAAAAAAAATGCTAACATTGATTTGTCTGGGTGATTTCATAGTAGCTATAGGGATATTTTATAGGGAGGATTTTCCTCTGAGGAAAACAAAACACAAACTAAGAACAGGAAAATATGTATGTTGGCAAAATAAGTAAAGGAAACTTTAACACATTAATAAGGTAATAGGATGGAGATGTTTTTATCAAAGACCAAATTAAAGTTGGGATCTTTGACTTCTGTAGTACATGTTTGCTCAATCAAATAGAGAAATAACATTAATCATTTAATTGTACACCCTGTTATATGGAGGAAAGCAGCAAATAGTATCGCCTGTAAAGAGAACCCTGTCAGTGGTGTGGAAGGGAATAGGGATTGTTTTACTTCATTCTAACAGGAGAGATTTCTTTCTAAAGTCACTGTTGGTATATATAACAACATGTTCCTTAATTTTCAGTCTTCTACATAATTTTTCTCAAAAAAAAAAGAAGCTTTTACAGAATAGGAATAATCTGGGTTCAAATCATGAAGTGCTGCAATGCAAAGTGTAAAAGGTCAAAGTGATCAATTCAACTCTAAAACTGAACATTGATAGTTTTGAAATTGTAGTTATGGGAGTTGCCATACACTGATAACACTGAGATTCACTGCAAGTGACTATAAAAGTCTGTTAGAAACATTACTAGCAGGAGCAAAGACAATACAAAGAAACAAACTGATCTCAAATAGAAAAGCATATGTGTGGTAATATTGCAGCAATACCATAATTTTCATAGCCATATCACACTAATGATATAAAAAACTCAATATTTAATTAGTGGTCTTTCAAAAAAAAAAAGAGATAAATCAAGAGAAGATCTATTCTATTCCCCCCATAGGAAGAAATTCTTCACAACGTAAATCATGTTTTTGCTCTGAAGTTTAGGGACCGTGCTTTATCTTTTAAGGAAGAGAAAGCACAATCTCGTGACCATTAAAATGAGCCATAGAAACTGCAAAAGTTCTTATCTACTTAAGTGGATAATTACTCTGAATCCCACTGAGCCTGGTGGCACCTTGTGGCTGTGAATCCTGCAGATTCATTTGGTGTTGATTTACTCCAGATTTTAATAAAATCAGACAATAAATGAGGAAATCAATACCTTCCTTGTGTAAGAGTATTATGAAAAACTGAGGGATAGATCTGAAAACTCATTAACTTGGCTGCCATTCAGAACTGCACAGTTAAAGACAGGATAACTGAAAAGGGAGAGGGAAACCTTTGCTAAAAATTGATAAAGATCTATAACTATTTGCTCCATTTGAATAGGATGTAGATTTTAAAAGGTTCAGCCTAGTTTTCCTGTCTTTCAGACCGAAAGAAAGCTCTGTTTAGAATTGATATCTCTAACATTAGGCCTTACCTTTTCTAAACATTCTTACTCACACAATGTTAACGTATCAAATCAATCATATACGTATACAAGGAAATGTACTTTAGTCTTTCAATTGAATAGAACATCACAAACTTTCTTGGTGGGTATTTTAACTTATTTGAGGAGCCCTGCCTATGACAACACCCCTCACCCCCTCCCCCGCACACACAGTATTTTTGCTCCTTTTCCTACTAAATATTGAGTCTCTACATACCAAACCAGTAATTTCAAAATAGAAAGAGCATCAGATCAATAAAGTGCAAACTTTTTCCCCATTTTCATTTTTAGCAAAAGTTACTTCAGTAACAAAGCTTATACTACGTTGGTTTCTAAGGTCAGATTTTTTTTCTACCTTGAGAAAGATCCAACATTTCATTTGTGGTTATAAATGAGAAAATTTAAGTGCCAGAGATTGCTCCTTCCATTGAGTAATGAACTTCTCCCACAGTCTGATTTCCTTTCAGTCCGGAAAAAAAATGGTGACAGGCACTGGCTAAATTGGCATCCTCCCTAATTTAAACTACAGGGCACAAATGTGACATAGAAATAGTTCTTCACTGGCATTAACTTCACACAACTGATACATATACTTCAGGAGATATTCCTGCTTCTTACTTCAAAGCAGATATTTATCATTGATAGCAGTGCCTCAAACCTCAGCACAGACAAGTAAAACTGACAGAATAAAGGTGTCCCCAGAGGGATGGTCCCTGGTCTACAGAAAGTTCTACAGACATAAGAGCATAAATTTATGTAGCTAAAGCAGAGTATTGGGAGTTAGGAGTTAGTTAGGGACATTCAAGACTCAGTGCTAGATGGCTGTGCATGCAGTGATAAAATGTGCTCCAGCTCATAACTGAACATGGTGAACTTGGGATTCCTGCTCTTCCCATTCACAATGCCAGAATGTGTGAAGCCAGTCCAAAAACTCTTACATTGTGCTTAAGAAATGGTCACTTCAGGGTCCCCACAGATAGATGAGAGAAGATATTTCTGCCTCCAAAATGTGAATTTAGAGTTGTGCCAGAAAAAATTAACACTTTATTCCTCCAGAGTTCCTCTGACCATAAAGAATATCAAAGCTGTGAAGCCTGTAGAAGCAGATGCAGACATCAGCAGTGTGGACAGTTATCAGATTCAATCTTTACAACAAAGTTATGCTGATATAATCCCACCCATACTTGTAGACTGTGTAGTTACTGATCCTACAAATGCAAATATTGATACCTGTAATCAGTTCACTAACTGCCCAAGAGAAAAATTGTGCATAAGCTGAGAACACTCAACTGTGACAGTAAGATCGTGGATAACAAGTTTAGCCTCAGTTTCCCCAGTAGTAAAACTCCAATTCCAATGTTTATCTGCTTTTAGAGGGTCACAAAAATAAATCCAAGAGTACTCGAGAGCTGTAAATAGAAACAGTTGGGTCAGTATATCATTACTATATTCCCCCTGTGGTGTGGGAAACGTCACTATAATAATTTGCATTCCAAAGGAAAAATTCCCTTCTGAAGATTTACTTGTATTCCAGAAGATGAAATTCCTCTCAGAAAAAATCAAAGAAAAAACAACAGAGTTGCTGAGCACACCTTTGCACAAGGCTGTATTTCATTTCTTAAGAGGTTTCACTTTGCTTCTTTCTTCTTTTTTTCTTTTTTTTTCCCTTGCATTTTTCTTTCCCTTATTATTTTAGATAGTAGGGAAAGCTAAGTCTGTGGGATGAGTTCTCCTTTCATTCTCACTTACAGACTTCTACCAATACTGAGAGAGTTAACAATTCAACATTCACCTTACACCTCAGCAGAACCGCTCTTTAGATTACTTTTCATACTTTTCCCCAATCCATTTACTTTTGAAATCCAGCTTCCCATCAAGTTTTGTTGTGATTCCATTCCAAGTTTTCTCAACAACTGTAACCGCAGCAATTCATTAAAAAAAAAAAAAAAAAAAAAGTCTTTATAGCAGTGATTTAAGTTCATTATATATAAATAGTATGCTGCTTCTTCTGCCCATTCAAAATTTGATGTGAACTGGCCACACATACAGGCTTCGGACTGGTGGCTGCACAAATGCATAGATAAAATACACAATCCTTCCCTGCATTTTCAGCTGGTTGTATTGCATAGAATTTCTGTCTAGCCCATTGAAGCAAGATTCTTGGCCTTCTTAGCATCAGGCATACTCCAGGAACACACTGTCACGGGGTTATCTAGATCAATCTGTGTCCGTGACAGGGGGGGCAGTAGGCCCGTGGGCCCCCGGCCCCTGACAAAGGGGAAGGGAAAAAAGGGAAAGGGGTAGGGAGATGGGAGCTGGGCTCAAGGAAACAAACAGAGCAGCGGCAACGATCTAAGGAGTAAAACTTATTTTACTATAATACAATCTAATTGGAATTGAGGCTAATAAATCAAGTGAAATAAGAGAGAGAGAAAGAGAGGTTTCCGAAGACCGAGAAGCCTACTTTGAAATTGAAGGCGCCGCGGCTTGGAAGCACACCCACACTCGCTGCCAGGCAGTGAGAGAGAGAGTGCCAGCGTCGCTTCCGTGACGTATTTTCCTCTCTGACCGCGAGGTCCCCTGGGATGTGTAGTACTTCTTCTCTGTGCTCCACATGATGTTATGATGTGGAATACCAATAGCAAAAATTACAAAACCATGACATTCCACCCCTTATTCTACATCACTACATCATGCTTAAGATACATATATATATATATACAAATAAACAATTAAAAAAAAAAAAAAAATGCATTACACGTATAGGTCTATATACATATATACACATGAAATTATTGACTGCACTCCCCCAACATCAAATTCCCTTGTGGTACACATTGAACATCCCCATCTTTCTGCATCACCCACCACGTGCACCCAGGTCCCTGGGCAAAAACAATTCCACGGAGAGGTTTGCCCTTTCCAGAGGCTGGAAGGACCCACACTGCTTTCCCCAACATGTTCTTTACATGTACAACAGGGACCTTATCTCCCTCTACAGTATGTAGGGGGCTGGATTGGGTAGGACCATCACGATTGACAGATCCTCTGGTATTGACCAACCAGGTGGCTTCTGCCAAATGCTTCTCCCAGTGCTTAAATGTTCCACCACCCATTGCCTTCAACATAGTTTTCAACAACCCATTGTATCGTTCAATTTTACCAGAAGCTGGTGCATGATAGGGGATATGATAAATCCACTCAATGCCATGATCTTTGGCCCAAGTATTTATAAGGGAATTTTTGAAATGTGTCCCATTATCAGACTCAATTCTTTCTGGGGTGCCATGTCGCCACAGGACTTGTTTCTCAAGACCCAATATGGTGTTTCGGGCCGTAGCATGGGGTACTGCGTATGTTTCAAGCCACCCAGTGGTTGCCTCCACCATGGTAAGCACATAACGCTTACCACTGCGAGATCGTGGCAAGGTGATATAATCAACCTGCCACGCCTCCCCATATTTATACTTTTGCCATCGCCCTTCCCCCCAGAGAGGTTTCATCCTCTTGGTTTGTTTAATTATGGCACACGTCTCACAGTCATGAATAACCTGTGCAATAGCGTCCATAGTTAAGTCCACCCCTCGGTCTCTAGCCCACTTATATGTTGCGTCCCTTCCCTGATGGCCCGAGGTCTCATGGGCCCATCGAGCTAGAAATAATTCACCCTTGTTTTGCCAGTCCAAGTCTATTGGAGCCACCTCAATTCTAGCAGCTCGATCTACCTGATGGTTGTTCTGTTGTTCTTCAGTAGCCCGACTCTTGGGCACATGAGCATCTACATGACGCACCTTTATAACCATATCTTTTGTTCGGGCAGCAATGTCTTTCCACAGTTCAGCAGCCCAAATAGGTTTACCCCTCCGCTGCCAGTTATTTTGCTCCCACTGCTGCAACCACCCCCATAAGGCATTTGCCACCATCCATGAGTCAGTATAAAGATAAAGCATTGGCCACCTCTCCCGTTCAGCAACATCTAAGGCCAGCTGGACAGCCTTTACCTCTGCAAACTGACTTGATTCTCCTTTTCCTTCAGTGGCCTCTGCAACCTGTCGTGTGGGGCTCCACACAGCAGCTTTCCATCTGCGATGCTTCCCCACGATACGACACGATCCATCAGTGAACAGGGCATATTTCTTCTCATTTTCTGGTAGCTCATTGTATGGTGGGGCCTCTTTAGCACGTGACACCTCTTCTGCTGGTGATGTTCCAAACTTTTTACCTTCAGGCCAGTCCATGATCACCTCTAAAATTCCCGGACGACTGAGGTTCCCCATCCGCGCTCGTTGTGTAATCAGTGCAATCCACTTGCTCCAAGTGGCATCAGTAGCATGATGGGTGGAGGGAACCTTTCCCTTAAACATCCAGTTCAGTACTGGCAGTCGAGGTGCCAGAAGGAGCTGCGTTTCAGTACCGACTACTTCGGAAGCAGCCCGAACCCCCTCATATGCGGCTAAGATCTCCTTCTCAGTGGGAGTGTAGCCCTCTTCAGACCCCTTGTATGCTCGACTCCAAAATCCCAGGGGTCGGCCTCGAGTCTCTCCTGAGGCTCTTTGCCACAAACTCCAAGTGGGACCTTTCTCACCAGCAGCAGTGTAGAGGATGTTCTTTACATCCTGTCCCGTCCGTACTGGCCCCAGGGCCACGGCACGGGCTATCTCCTGTTTAATCTGTTCAAAAGCCTGCTGCTGCTCAGGGCCCCATGTAAAATCATTCTTCTTCCGCGTCACCTGATAAAGGGGGCTTACAATGAGGCTGTAGTTTGGAACATGCATTCTCCAAAAGCCCACTACGCCCAGAAAAGACTGTGTCTCTTTCTTGCTAGTGGGCGGAGACATAGCAGCGATTTTGTCGATCACATCTGCTGGGATGTGACGACGCCCATCTTGCCACTTTATACCTAGGAACTGAATCTCTTGGGCAGGTCCTTTTACTTTGCTTCGCTTTATAGCAAAACCAGCTTGCAGAAGAATTTGGATTATTTGCTCTCCTTTCTTGAAAACTTCTTCTGCTGTATCGCCCCACACAATGATATCATCAATGTACTGCAGGTGCTCAGGCGCACCACCCTGTTCCAGTACAGTTTGGACCAACCCATGGCAAATGGTTGGGCTGTGTTTCCACCCCTGGGGCAAACGGTTCCAAGTATACTGAACGCCCCTCCAGGTGAAGGCAAACTGTGGCCTACAGTCTGTGGCCAAAGGAATGGAGAAGAAGGCGTTAGCAATGTCAATGGTGGCATACCATTTGGCTGCTTTTGACTCCAGCTCGTACTGGAGTTCCAACATGTCCGGCACAGCAGCGCTCAGTGGGGGTGTGACCTCATTCAGGCCACGGTAGTCTACTGTCAGCCTCCATTCTCCACTGGCTTTGCGCACTGGCCATATGGGGCTGTTAAAAGGTGAGCGAGTTTTGCTTATCACCCCCTGATTCTCCAGCTGGCGAATCAACTCATGAATGGGGAGCAAGGAATCCCTGTTGGTGCGGTACTGCCGTCTGTGCACAGTCTTTGTAGCAATCGGTACCTGCTGCTCTTTCACTCGTAGCAGCCCCACAACAGATGGGTCTTCCGATAGGCCAGGCAAAACAGACAACTGCTTAATGTTGTCTGTATCTACAGCAGCTATTCCAAAGGCCCATCGATACCCCTTAGGATCCTTGAAATGCCCCCTTCTTAAGTAATCGATACCAAGTATGCATGGAGCCCCTGGGCCAGTCACAATAGGATGTTTTTGCCAGTCTTTACCAGTGAGGCTTATTTCAGCCTCCAACACAGTCAATTCTTGAGAGCCCCCAGTCACTCCAGAAATATGGATTGATTCTGTCCCTTCATGACTCGAGGGCATTAGGGTGCACTGTGCACCGGTATCCACCAGTGCCTTATATTTCTGTGGTTCTGATGTGCCAGGCCACCGAATCCACACAGTCCAATAAACTCTATTATCCCTCTCCCTCCCCTGACTGAGGGCAGGGCCCCTCTATTCATTACCTGTGGTAACTGGAGCAGATGTACTGGCAATGGATCTGTTTTGTAATTCTCTCACCCGTGCTCGTAGTACTGGAGTGGCTTGGTCATGCCACTTCCTCATATCTTCTCCATGGTCACGTAGGTAACGCCACAAGGCAATACGCGATGTAGTCTTACTGTTGTTCCTTGCTTGAGCTGGAAAACGTTTGCGTTTAATAGCTGAAATTTTTGATGATACAGGTGAGGAGGAGGGTTCATCACCTTTAATTAACTGGATCTGAGTTTTCATTAGTTTGATCAGCTCCTTCATTAGACTCCCTTGATGATCCTGATCTTCATCAGTCGTTTCTGATACTACTACAGGATCATCACGATTAACCAATAGAGACATTTGCTCTTCCATTTCATTCAGTCTGTCCGTTACTTCTGAGATGGCTGAAATGGAGACGTGAGTTGGAGGTAACTGTTGTTCAAAGTTTTGAAGAGTAAGAACCAATTCAAAAACTAGGGGTCTTCTCTGTTGTTCCTCGTACCTTTGAAATGTTGCTGCTAGTGTAACGGCGTACCTCTCTGGTGCTGTCTTGGTGAGTTTCTGCCATATATCAGGTGTTGTCCTCACTCTCTCAGGATCATGGTCTTGGCGAGGATCGGCAGGATCAAAATTAGGGTTATACAACATTTCCACCACAGCTATTTCCCTCAAATACTGGATACCTTTTTCAATTGTATCCCACTTTTTCATCACAGGCTTTAGACCGTCCTTGAAGGGAAGCTTTTCCCTCACAGCTACTAACATTCGCTCCCAGAGGGTGGCAGCCCCATCCAAGCATCTACTGATCCCTCTATCAATAGTTGGGTCTCTGGCAATGCCTCCTAATTGGCGAGCTTCATTCTCATCTAGAGACAAGCTGCTGGCCCCGCTGTCCCAACAGCGAAGCAACCAGGTAACAAGAGATTCATTCTGGCGCCGTGTAAACTCCTTTCTTGAGCCTTGGATTTCAGACATCTTCAGAGGTCGACGAACAGTAATCGAGACTTCCTCCTCGTCACTCTCCTCCTCACGCCTCTTAGTTTTTCCTTTTGCCATTTTCGGTACTGAGAAAGGCACCTCGCTTGGACCTTCCGCTGCCTCCTCCTCCGCTTCTTCTTTTTTCCGTTCTAGACGTGAGGACACCCGTTTCCATTTCTTGCCTTCCACAGGGGCAACTGACATTTTTACTGGTGCCTCCTGTGACTGATCAGATTTGACTTGAGGATTTCCCCTTTTGGCTTGAACCTCAGCTCGGAAACTCTCTCTTTCCAGAATAGTATTATATAGAGCACGGTAAGCACAAGCCAAGCCCCAAATAAGTCGTACCTCCTTAGATCTATCTAAGCTGCACCATCCCTGACTCAAATACTGGCTTAGTTTCTCGGGATCCCACAGGTGTTCAAGAGTGAAATCCCATGACATTGCTGGCCCCCACGCTTCTAAGATTTTTCCTAAACCTCTCCATACTCCCTGCCAGTCAGCATTCTCTGGTTTTGGAGGAGACTTCTGCATAGAACGAATGTATTGGAGTACATTCAGGGCGATTGATAACATGCACATGGATATGAGCACAAGTATGAGTACTAACTCAGCTTTCGAAAAGCGTGTGGCAAACCGAAAAGACAGCCCAGAAACCGGATTGAACATCGTGTTGTTTGTAAAATTGGCTATTCCGTCTGGGATGTAGTTGTTTGTAAAATTAGCTATTCCATCTGGGATGTAAGTGTCAAAATCCAAATTATACCACATTGAATATAAGTACCAGGCAGGTGTCTCCATCAGTGCCCTTATTTGGTTATATACGAACACAATTCCACAACAGTAAATCATGACATTAATAATCGGCCAATACGATGAGAGGATCATAACTGTTTTCAATCCCTTAAACAGAGCAGCTATAATGAAGAGTGGATTCATAGCTGGTAGCTGCTAAGAAAGGAAAAAAAAAACAAAAACAACCAAAGAACCAAAACAGAAGACACTCTGTACAGTGTCCAGAGTTTGGCAGACTGCCCAGACTACAATCTAATCTATGAAGGTCAGGTAGCAATGCTTCTGCAGTCTCTGGCTTAAAGAAATCCTGGTGTTTTTTGCTTCTTCTCTACTAACTAACTTTTAACTAATGTTAAAAGCTTTAAAATTGTGCCCGCATTCTCCACCAAAATCTGTCACGGGGTTATCTAGATCAATCTGTGTCCGTGACAGGGGGGGCAGTAGGCCCGTGGGCCCCCGGCCCCTGACAAAGGGGAAGGGAAAAAAGGGAAAGGGGTAGGGAGATGGGAGCTGGGCTCAAGGAAACAAACAGAGCAGCGGCAACGATCTAAGGAGTAAAACTTATTTTACTATAATACAATCTAATTGGAATTGAGGCTAATAAATCAAGTGAAATAAGAGAGAGAGAAAGAGAGGTTTCCGAAGACCGAGAAGCCTACTTTGAAATTGAAGGCGCCGCGGCTTGGAAGCACACCCACACTCGCTGCCAGGCAGTGAGAGAGAGAGTGCCAGCGTCGCTTCCGTGACGTATTTTCCTCTCTGACCGCGAGGTCCCCTGGGATGTGTAGTACTTCTTCTCTGTGCTCCACATGATGTTATGATGTGGAATACCAATAGCAAAAATTACAAAACCATGACACACACCCAGGGCACTTTTCACTGCAAATAGAAACACCTGTAAATAGACACAGGGAACAGCTCCAAAAGACAGTACAGAGATATCCCTCTTCCTGTGCCAATCCATTTAAAGCCACTGTTCTACACCTTAAAATGAGAAATGGACAGAGCGAAAACTTTCTTTTAGATAATCACTAGTTTCTTCTATATTTTCCAATTTCTGTTGAAAAAAAAATTCTCACCCAACTATACTCTTACTTCTCTACTGAGATCATCAGAACTATTTCAGCAGAGGCTGATAATTGAACAGGGATTTTGCTTACCAAGTTAAATCATAGCTGCAGGTATGGCATCACAACATCAGAAATCTGATATGGTAATAATTTAAGCACTGTGACTAGAACACAATATCCACTTAAAGTGGGCAAATAAAGGTTTATCTGTGAGACTGGTAGAGCTTTATGGCCTGGGCAAAGTTTTGGACTCTGCTTAAAGAAAGTTGTGAGGTGAAATATATTCATTGCTCTAATCACAAGGAGTATGGGCTACAGAGATGGCAGACTCAAAGATAGTGAAAACACTATTTTAAAGGAATATTTTACAGCCTGTCCAATTTCTCTCAGCAAAAGTTAGTGGGTCCCAGCTGTTCTCTCAACTTTTTTTGTGTTCTCTTATCTAGCATCCTGAACTCAAACTTAAGATTTATACTAATTATTTTTGTCTCCTGCTAACTTACACCCTCTCCTCAGTCCCATCTCACAGCTCTGGTTTTATAGAATTAAACTTCTTCTCCAGAAGATATACATATGTAAACTACAGCTTAGCTTTAAATATATTGTATCTTCAAAAGGTGAATTATTATTTTCCCTGTATTAAAAAAAAAAAAAAAAAAAAAAAAAAAGCATAATAAAAGGTTGTCAAAACCTCTCCAAAAATTTGGGTTGTATTGTCAGTTCATTTTTTGGGAGAAGCTGGCTGTTAACTGCCCTACTATGTGTGTCTGTTTCTCTCTGCCTATACACTGCAGATACTTATAATAATTTCATAATTTCATCATTGTGTTTTCATCAACTCCTTTCTATGTGACTTTGTAATTGGAGGTGGCACAGATATCATCTTCCTACTATAAGGTATTTTCTTCAAATGCTTTAAACTTTGTTAAATTTTAACAATAGCAGATGATGATTTCCCTGCAGCTATCTTCTGGAGTCCATGTTTTATTCTTAGATGATTATTTCATCCACTCTATAAAATTATGTGCATGTACACAAAAGCTCTAAGAAATCATGGTTTTAGAACAGGGAAAAGAAAGTAGGCAAGGAATCATCCTTTTAGCAGTGGTGTGTCACTTTCTACTCATTATTTGCTTTTCTTTTTCCCCTCAAATCAAGAGTGTATAAAACTTGGTTGACACGGAGTCAAGAGGGATTAATTCAGTTTTGGCATATCTAAAATAGAGGGGCAAATCAGGACTTTCCCTCCAATTCTGGCTATCCAAGAGTCACAAGCTGACATTTCCTTGAACAGAGGGATTAAGAGCACCGCTCCCTTGTTTTGGTAGTACTATGTTGTACCTCTCTCCTGAGCAGCAGGAAAAAAGTGGGAAAATCTCTACTAGAAAACAGAAAAATTGGGGTCTGATGAAGGCATCAAGGCATGCAAATTGAATTGTACACATTACATATACTATATGCTCCATATTTCTTCATAAAATCAGAGAATCATTAAGGTTGGAAAAGACCTCTAAGATCATCTAGTTCAACTGCCCATCTACCAACAATATTGTCCACTAAAACATATCATCAAGTACCACACATACACACTTCTTGAACACCTCCAGAGATGGTGACTCCACTTCCCTGAGCAGCTTGTTCCAGTGCCCAGCTACTCTTTTGGAGAATAAGTTTTTTTTTTGTATCTCTCCTCCTTTGTTGATGTAATTTTGTAGTACTCTATAGTACACTGAAATTCATCTCTCAGTACAGATCTCTAAATTTCTGGGTATATACATTTCAGAATGACCCAAGAGCAAAATGCATTTCCTCCATCAAGAAGACTTGTTTTAATGTCTCAGGCTAAGCCCTTCCTTCAGCCCCACTCCCAAGATCAAGGCCTCTCTCATGGCTCAGCCTTACTCCATGACAGCTGGCTCCCCTTGCTGCATGGCACTGATTCTTGCCCAGCTTTCAGCATTGAGCAAAGAGATGTCTACTAAAAACAAAGCATGAGATTATATAACTAAAGACAGAGCTATAATGTATATGCACAGGAGGATTAAGGTCATGTAGGGTATTCTGTAGTGATTTCTAGTTATTTATCTCAATTTCTGCTCAGCACCTACCTTGTTTCTTTTTGAAGACTCTATTCCCCACTTCAGCCACAACTTTCTCTTACCCAGCCCAACCCATTTCCAGAATCATGTTTCAGCCTCTTTTTATTCTTGTCTCTTGCCCCCATTTTGATATTTTATGTACATACAGCTCTCACTCCCCACTCCTGTTTCTCACTGTTGTTTGAACAAATAGTACACTGCCTGAGGCTGCTGTCTCCTGACAAATACAACTCTCCCTTTTCCATCCCATTCTCATGCCTAATTCTATGTTCTAACACAAAATGCTTTCAGATGTACAGAAGACTTTCTGATTTAATTTCCTCTCCAGACACAGAGGAGAATTATTTGAAAAATCCTGATTAGACATGATCTGAATGAACGAAGGGAACATAAAGTACGCACAGAAATAATAACAGTGAGGATTCATAAGTAGGTTGCTCCAAAAGTAATGCCTTCTATTTGTTTCCATGGAAAATACAACAGATACAAATAGCACAATAACACTATTTGATAAAGTAGATTCTCAGCTACAAAATACCATTTTTTCAACATTGGAACTACCATTATCTTTACATTTTCACCAGCAGTGAACAAGATCCTGCATGCCACACTTGTAAATATATGCACCAGAGGAGGTGATCTGCTTTTTAGTGGCTGCTGTGATGGTGACATTTCTAAGCAATTGTTGCCCACAAGGTTCAATTTCATCAGCCCCAACAGATGGCAGTCAGAATGCTCCAAATTTGGACTACACAATGGGTGTGGTAGGGACAGTCCAGCCAAGATGGCAATACTTTCCATGGTCTTCAAACTGGCACAGAGCCTGGCATCATCATTTTGCAAGCGAAATGTTGTCTTGTTTTCTGGCTTGACTCTGGAAAGTAAACTTAGTACTGTGATGTAGCAGTCAGAGTTTATGCGTTGTCAGGGTTCCAGGAAATCCGGAAGGATTACACCTTTGCTTTCCCAAAAGACAGTGCACATCACTTTGTCCGCTAAGGCCTGTGTCTTTAACTTATTTTTGGTGGGATTTCACATCGCTGCTGCATGGACTGCTGTTTTGACTACAGGTCATAGTGATGACGCCACATCTTACCACCAGTAAAGATGCAATTTGACCAGTATCACAGCAGTAATGATTGATTTGCTGTGGAGACTAGGTTCAGAGCAGGTAAGACCGCACTGGGCAAGGGATCTGGAGTGAGAAAGGCCAACAAAAAAAACCCCTATTTTTAAGGCTTTTGCGAAGCCAGCAATAGTGCTGAACTTGTGCTGGGGGCCTGGCAGTGTGTGGGCAGGCTGCTATGCAAGCAGGGGAGCAGGGGTTGAAGCTGGCACATTAGCAGCACAATTTAAACACCCTATGAATGTGCGATCGCCTGCCCTTGACATTGGTCCTGGTAATAAGCTTTAAATAGTCTCAGGGAGTTAGCTTCTGCCCACAGAGCACATCAGGTGAGAAACTGTGGCTGCTGCCCAGTGAGAATGGGGAGGTTCAGCAAGTGAGCACAGCCCACACTGCCCATGCAGCACTGCAGCTGTGGGTGTGGGAGGTGGGTCAAGTGGTGAGGAGTGTAAGTGCTGTCCCTCTTTGGTCAGGAGACTGGCTTTCCTCTTGGCAGTCTCTGAGACCACAGGCCTAAACATGGTCTCCACGAGACAGCAGGCTTATTCCAAGGAGACCATGGTGACCCAGTTGAAGGGCCTGCCCAAAAATGTAGCTGTTCAGGTCTCTGACTGCAGGGAGTGTCTGAGCTTGCTGCTGCCGGGGGAGGGTGGCAGGGATTCCATCTGTGTGAGGTGTGAGCAGGTGGATGAGCTGCTGAGTGTGGTGGTGAAGCTCAAGGAGGAGGTGGAGAGACTGAGGACCATCAGGGAGTGTAAGCAGGAGACTGACTGGTGAAGTGACTTGCTGGCATGGCAGAGGGAAGGGTGCCAGGGAGATACTCCCAGAAAAGTGGTTGACCCCCTGCCCTGACAGACATGACAGATGAGGAGGTTCGAAGAGAGTCCCATCTTGGTGTCACTGGAGCCTCCCTGCCGGCCTACCCCACTTCCCCAGCTCCCTCTAAGCAGCAGGTTTGGGACGCTGGAAATTGAAGGGGAGGTGAGTGGGAGGTGTTGGAGGATCTGCTTAGGACGGAGTCTAAGGCAAGGCAGTCACCCCCACGCCTTGAGACTGCCTCTGTCAGGAAAGAAAGAAAGGTGGTCATGGTGGGCAGCTCCCTTCTCAGAGGAACTGGAGGGCCCCATATGCAGACTGGACTCAAGCCATTGGGAAATGTACTGCCTTCCTGGGGCTTGGGTCAGGGACATAACTAGAAAACTCCCAAAGCTGGTTAGGTCCGCTGATTACTTTCCATTACTCACAGGTCAGGTAGGCAGTGATGAAATTTCTTGGAGAAGCCTATGAACTATGAAAAGAGACTTCAGGGGTTTGGAGCGTTTAGTTCAAGGAGTAGGAGCGCAAGTGATCTTTTGTTCTATACCTTCAGGGGCACTGAGGGACACGGAGTGGGATTGAAAAAGCACAAGTAATGAATAATTGGCTCAGAGGCTTGTGTCAAGGCAGAAACTTTGGGATCTTTGATCATGGGGCAGTTTACTCAGCCCCTTGCCTGTTGTCTGTGCATGGAACTCACCTATCTCAAAGGGGGAAATGAATCCAAGTGCAGGAGCAAGCAGGGCTTATCGAAACAGTTTAAACTAGCAATGACGGGGAAAGGGGACAAAACAGAGCTCACGAGAGGTGAGCCTAGGGGACCAATGCTTGAGCTGGGGTGAGACAGATGACTCAGCTGAAGTGCATCTACACCAATGAACACAGCATGGGCAACAAGCAGGAGGAGCTGGAAGCAATTGTGCAGCAGGCTATGACCTAGTTGCTGTTACCAAGACATGGTGGGACCACTCCCATGACTGGAGTGCTGTGATGGATGGCTACAAGCTCTTCAGAAGGGATAGACAAGGAAGGAAGTGTGGTGGCATGGCCCTTTATATTAAAGAGTGTTTTGATGTTGAAGAGCTTGGGGTTGGGAATGATAAAGTTGAGTGTCTATGGATAAGGATCAGGAGGAAGGCCTGTAGGGACAACATCTTTGTGGGGATCTGTTACAGACAGGATGAAGAGATGGACGAGGCATTCTATGAGCAGCTTGCTGAAGTCGCACGATCGCCAGCAATCATTCTCATGGGAGACTTCAGCTTCCCAGATATATGTTGGAAATAAAATACAGTCCGAAGAAAGCAGCCCAAGAGGTTTCTAGAGTGCGTGGAAGATGATAGCTTCCTTACACAGCTGGTGTGAGAGCCTAACAGGGATGGTGCCCTGCTAGACTTGCTCTTCACTAATAAAGATGGATTGATAGGAGATGTAAAGTTTGGGGACTATCTTGGGCAGAGCAACCATGAAATTGTAGAATTCTCTGTTCTTGGAGATGTCAGAAGGGTGAGTAGCAAAACTGCTATCTTAAACTTCCAGAGGGTAGACATTGACCTGTTCAGGGTGCTTGTTGCAGGGGTCCCTTGGGAGACACTCCTTAAGGGTAAAGGGGTCCAGGAAGCCTGGATGCTCCTCAAGATGGAAATCTTAAAGGCACAAGAACAACAGGCTGTCCCTGAATGCTGTAAGGTGAGCCGTAGGGGAAGAAGACTGGTGTGGATGAACTGGGAACTGTTGTTGAGACTCCGGAAGAAAAAGAGAGTGTATGTCCTCTGGAAGAAGGGACAGGCTACATAGGGAGACAACAAGGAAGTTGCTAAGTTATGCAGGGAGGAAGTTAGGAAGGCAAAATCCCAACTTTAACTCAGATTGGCCAGTGCAGTAAAAGAGAATAAGAAATCCTTTTACAAATATATCAATGGTAAGAGAAGAACCAAGGGGAGTTTCCATCCTTTACTTGATGCAGCAGGAAATGTGACCACTGGGCATAAGGAGAAGGCTGAGGTCCTCAACGCCTTCTTTACATCTGCCTTTAATAGGCAGATCAGTTATCTTTAGGGCACTTTATTCCCTGATCTGTAAGTCTGGGATACTACACAGAATACATCCCCAGTGATTCAGGTGGAGACAATTAGAGAGTTCCTCCTCCATCTGGACTGTCACAAGTCCATGGGACCAGATGGGGTCCACCATAGGGTGCTGAAGGAGCTGGCGGGAGTGATTGCCAAGCTGCTCTCTGCCATCTAGCAGTGCTCCTGGTTATCTGGAGAGGTCCCAGAGGATTGGAGTCTTGCCGTTGTGACTCCCATCTACAAGAAAGGCTGTAAGGAGGATCTGGGGAACTACAGGCCTGTCAGCCTGACCTCAGTACCAGGGAAAGCTATGGAGCAAATCATCTTGGGTGAGATCACATGGCATGTACATGGCATACAGAGGATCAGGCCCAGCCAACATGGGTTCATGAAAGGCAGGTCGTGCTTGACCAACCTCATCTCCTTCTACGATTGGGTGACCAGACTGATAGATAAGGGAAAGGCTGTTGATGTAGTCTACCTAGACTTCAGCAAAGCCTTTGACACAGTCTCTCTCACAGTATTCTTCTGGGGAAACTGGCTGCCCATGGCCTAGACAGGTATACCCTTCTTTGGGTAAGGAACTGGCTGGAAGGCCGTGCCCAATGGGTAGTAGTTAATGGAGTTAAGTCCAGTTGGTGGCCTGTTACAAGTGGTGTCTCCTAGGGGTCGGTACTGGGGCCCATCTTATTCAATATCTTTCTTGATAACCTAGATGAGGGGATTGAGCGTACCCTCAGCAAGTTTGCAGATGACAGCAAGTTGGGAGGTGGTGTTGACTTGCCTGAGGGTAGGGAGGCCCTTCAGAGGAATCTGGATAAACTGGATTGCTGGGCTGAGGTGAATGGGATGAGGTTCAGCGAGGCCAAGTGCTGGGTCTCTCCTGCACTTTGGCCACAATAACCCCATGCAGTGCTACAGGCTTAGGTCTGAGTGGCTGGATGACTGTGAAGAGGAAAGGGACCTGGGGGTGTTGGTCGATGCTTATCTGAACATGAGCCAACAGTGTGCCCAGGTGGCCCATGGCATCCTGGCCTGCATTAGAAATAGTGTTGCCAGCAGATGCAGAGAGGTAATCATCCCCCTGTACTCAGCACTAGTGAGGTCACACCTCGAGTATTGTGTTCAGTTTTGGTTCCCTCACTACACGAAAGAGTGAGGCCCTGGAATGTGTCCAGAGAAGGGCAACAAAACTGGTGAGGGGTCTGGAGCACAAGTCTTATAAGGAGAGGCTGAGGGAGCTGGGATTGTTCAGTCTGGAGAAGAGGAAGAACAGGGGAGTCCACATTGCACTCTTCCTTAACGGAAGTTGTGATGAGGAGGACTTTGGCCTCTTCTCCCAGGCAACAAATAATACCCAAGGAAATGGCCACAAGTTGTACCAGAGGAGGTTTAGATTAGACATAAAGAGATCTTTTTCTCTCAGAGAGTAGACAGGCACTGGAATCATCCCTGGCAGTGTTCAAGAGGAGTCTGGATGAGGAGCTTTGAGGTATGGTTTAGTGGCTTGTGGTAACAATGGTAGTGGGAGGATGATTGGACTATGATCTTGCAGGTCCTTTCCAGCCTTGTGATTCTATGATGTGATCCAGGAAGCTGTTGCCTTCAGCTTCATATTCATTCAGTAGGTCCTTGAATTTGGCTTCTTTTCTGCTCCTGTGTGAGCATTCGTGGAACCCTCCTTTGTGATATTCTAAATTTGCCCTCATTGTTTCCAATGCATTGAAATTGATATTCAGCTTCATCCACAGTTCCCTGCTTGCAGTACAAAAATTCGCATAGATGAGCTGATTGAGATGCTCTTCATTTCATGATGTGACAGCTGTGCATGTCCATCCAAAACATGCCTTGTCTTTCATATTTCCGTCGCCACTGATGAAACACACCACCCACTGCTTCACTGTGCTCACATCCTCTGTTTAGTCTCCAAAAAACATTCAGCAATCATCGGTGAAAGTCAGTGGGTGCCATTCTTCCTGCATGAACGAATTCAATGACATATTTTTGCTTCATCTGTACTTCCATGTCAGATGCCATTTGTCAAACTGCTCCTTTGCTGCCATCTGTCTCATGGAAACAAAACATAACTGAATATGGGTGGGAAGGTTCAACCTCCACTGCCAATACAACCAATATCCACCTCTAAAGTCATGGGTCAACATCATAAAATTGTAGGCACTATTTTCAGAGTAGCCCTCATTTGTGTAGAAATATATGTATAAACGCGCGTACAAGACGTGCTTGAGAATAGTTTTTGAAAGTGAAAAAATAGTTTAGCAGTTCTTCAAATATAAATCCCCATCCTTTGAAGATCATATAGAAAACTTTAACTCTTGGCAGATAATTGGAAAAAAATCTTCTCTTTTGTTTCATATCTAACTTAACTTAAAATTATTCTATTAATATGTATAGAGCTAATACCAGAAATCAGTCTCGTGCAAATTCACCATTCCTTGAATTAGCATCTAAATAAATACTATATGACATAGTGCTGAATTGTACTCATGAACATTTTCAGAGTGAATATATAGTACTTATACTGTAAATGCAGTTTGCTTTATGTTCATGGCAGTTTTATGGCTCCCTGTCTTATCTGAAATTGCCTCACCTCAGATTCATTGTGAAGCTGTTTTGCTATAACATCATGGCAATTTTTGCTAACCATTTCAGTTTATCAAGATACTTTTAAATCTCCAGGAAGTTGATTAAAAGCCCACCACACTTTGCTTTCTGAAAGTAGACTGCACTTGCATACCAGCAATTTCAGTGAGAAAAAATATCTATCATCTGAATGTAATAAGCTTTGAGTTAAAATGGACACAATACTATATTATCATGCACAGTTGTTTCAAGCTTCATCTTATGTGTTTGGCTGCATAGCATGTTCTGGTTAAAAGAAACCTATGACCTTTAATAGGAAGCACTACTGATAAAGAAATTAATTTTTAGATCATAGGACCAAACAAGGCAGTGTAGTACGAGAACTTAAGAATTTTAATGATAACAGCGCTGAGCGCAGATGAAGCAGAGGCTTTACATTTGTAAAACACTGAGATGAGCTGATTTTTCTCTCATAATTTATTCTCCTTAATGATTCACTGAAACATGTTTCATATATTGTACATACTCTGTTGTATATTGTATATAACACATACATTATATATTTAATATGAAATACATACATACTATATATATATGTATAAAATATATACTATGCATGTATGTATATTTAAAAGAGTGAAAATTTCTCTTCCTTTTCTGTAGAAAATCAGTTGTGGATTTCCTTAAAATACCCAACATTTCCAACAACATACTGTGTAACTATTGTTTTAAAAAATATGTGATTTATATTACAAACTATCATATCTAATATATAATAGGAGGGAAAATCCCCAGGAGAAAATAATGTTGCTATAATTCACAACCAGTTTGTTAGAGGTTTAGCTATCAGCTTTGCCTTGGGCCATTAACTAACAAACCAACCATTAACAGCTAGTAATGACTTTTTTTCTTTTTTCTTCCCCCCCCCCTCCCCCCCCCCCGCGGGAGTTTATTGGTTAATTGAACTCCTGTGTTCTGTCAGTTATTTTTATGCTATCTCACAATGACTATGCATTACTGCATTTTCCTAGTATACACACCACCTACTGAAATAAACAAGATAAGTGTTGGAGAATTGGATCTTCCACTGTACATCCTATTTGAAATACATTACTTTAATGAACAGCTTTGATGTAGCAGACGTGCTTTTTCATTTTTCCTATTCTCCAGAGCATATGCATCAAGCAACTTAGATGCAGAATTAATGCGTGCTTCTGTTCAGTAATGTATACAGTGTCAAGACTCTGTATTAGTAAGCTGTGTTATATATTCATTTGGGTAAGACACATTTGATTATTAGCATTCTGTTCTACAGCAACAAGCCACATGTGCTGTCTGTTGCCATGACAATAAATTAGGAAGGATAACCTGACTACTTATCAATTTTTATTAGAGCAATCATCCTACCTGCTTAACCCCTCCGTAACAGTGGCATATTTAAACACAGCTGATAAAATCAATATAACTCTGGGGGTGAGAGTTGAACTAACAGAGGGGGGGGAGGAAACCAGGATACTGTGGAAACAGTAGAGAGAAATACTGACTGACAATACGATGCTGATGTGATTCATTAGTATTACAGGATCAAAAATGTTAATGTTTCTGAGGGTCTTAGCACAGTGGGTAGAGATGAAAATAACAGCAAAAACTTAAGGATAAAATGAGAAGTGCTTTCCTCCTGCTGTGTTTAAAGCGGTATTTCTAAATGCACATGCTTAACTGTAAACCTGAATAAGTAGAATCAAAACATCTACTTGCTAAATATTAAGAAACATCTTATGTTTCTAATTATATCCTTCACAGAAGAAAGGAATAAGCTCAGTGAAATGTCATTGTGATAATTTTTTTAAGATACTGAATGTGCTATTGCTCTATGAACTTTAGGACTTCTGCTAACACCCTTCCAATTATCATACACTGAAAAATCAATTATTCTGTAGTATTCAGAAATAACAATAAGCTTCCCATTCATTCCAAAATCTTCCTGGGTTCAAAATAAAAGTTAAAACAGATTGATTCTGAAATATTTTATTTGGATCTGAAGATCTAAATGTTCCTGCAGAGCTAAGTCTGGTTAATCCATGTTTGATTGTTGTAAGGCTGACTATTTAAATCTCACTATTAGCATTAATACTACTACTTGGTACACATGTGGAAAAAAAAAGAAATCTCAGATTGTTTTAATGAAGAGCTGGACATCACCGGTGTTATAGCAAGACATGAATGCGCAGTGGCGAAGGATAGAAGCAACCTCATTGGAAGGGTTCTCATTTTCATTGCTGAAATGAGATGTGTCCTGTTCTGCTTTTGAATTTTGGTGTGACTGCCCATCACCTTGGCCTTGTTATCCCTTTAGTGTCCACATGATTTGAGTTATCATCTTACATGGTACATTTGTGGACATGCAGCATGTGGTTAATAAATTGCTTACAAGTCAAAACTTTTCCAAAGCGTTCAAAACAAGGAAGTCTCTAACACAACCAACACCTTATTTCAGCTGCAAAGTATTAGAACAGAATTTTCCAAAGCAACTGACTCCTTCACTTAAAATCCTGCCAACCCTCATCTTTTTTGGAGCCATGGAATACAATACCAAAAGTCTGATGAGAGCTAGACCTTGTCTCCTGGTGAAAGGAGCAGCTCTAGCATGGTAGGGGAAAGTCTCATCTCCTGGGATTGAGAGCTTGCTCCAAGGGTAAGGCAGACCTCTTCTCTTGCCCCTTCATTGGCATCTGCTCTGCTTACTGAGGGAGGCAGGAGGACTACCAAAGGCAATTTCTTTTCCACTGTAGGTTTCCTCCATGTGCTGCAGTGAAAGAAAAGCACCCCTTGGGAGTGTCAAGGTTACCAGGGGGACAGACTCAATGTGGAAATGGTACTGATGAGAATAGCCTGGAACAGGATGGTGAGCAGGAGATCTTGGGAATCTGGGACACTACTGGGAGAAGAGTGAGCAAGAACGGCATTTAGCGTGACCTGAGCTGTGACAAAATAGGACATGTGGGAGAACTCATGCCTCTTTTTAATGCTCATTGTTACATGAATTGTCAAAGTTAAAATAAACCACAGTCAAAATTAGTGTGCAATTATAAAGAATACAGAATATTTCCATCTGGGTGCTTATTGGACTATCTGATGTTTAAGTTAATTCCTACAGTGAGGCACAGTCTTCCTGGTCATCTAGGTACTTAAAAATACTGATTTATATATGCAATGACTCTGCACTTTCAGTGATGTTGAAACTCTCAAATTGTGTTGGACAAGTTATCTCGGGGTCAGAACAGCTTTCCTCATAATGTGTTAAATGATAAGAGAGTTCTGTGACTCTTGAAATAATTTGTTCTAGAAAGAATAGTTCACTTTACAGGGAGCTCCTAATCAGATATGCTAAATGTTTTTCTTTACAATGCCAAGCCATCAGCCATACACTACATCAAGGCTGGCTGATAGATCAGAAGTCTTGATATTTAAAAATGTAGAGAACCCATGAACCACAAGAGCTCTCTCTGTCTCTGTGTATGTGTGTGTATTCAGCAATAACTGGATTTGATAAATCTGTATGTGCTCTCACTGAGCCTCCTGATCCTTGCAAGGTGTTCAGCTCTCCAAAGGAAAATCCTTTGTTCAAACTTCAGACCGACACTATGCTTTCCACACCTGAGGAGATGTCAAGGTGATCCATTTCATTCCCATAGCTGAAGATGCATTTTCAATGGAGCCTGAAGTGCTCAAGGTCAAAGTTCAAACTGTATTGATGGATTATTTATTCTACTCCACTCCAGTCCTGACCTGTAAAGGAAACAAGATATTGGTACAAATGACTGCCTGCTGACAGATTACCAGTTTCTAAACAAGGTTGCAGATTGTGCAGACCTCTCTAGAACTACAGTTGTGTGCAAACTGAACTTCTGGGGTTGGAAGCTGAACAAATCCCGTCTTTATTTTGCCCCCAAAATCTCAACTCTTCCAGTCGCCTCACTAGAAAGAAGAGTTTTGAAACTAAATCCATCTAAAATCCTTCCAATAAAATATACCAATAGTGTGCATCTAAATAGCATACCTGACAGCATTTTTAAATGCTGTGTTTTGAGCATAAAAACAGAAGAGTAAGTGACAGAAATCACTTTAATAACTGTATTTTTCTCAATCTAAACATTACTAGATCACAAAAAAATGGACACCAGACTACCACTAGGGGCTGCAGAAATAGCCTGCTATTGTCAAGCAGGCAACAAATGTTTTTGACCTCAGAATCTCATACAAAGGGCAAAATACTGTTATCCTGGATATCACACAACCATAGAATCACCAAAGTTGGAAAAGACCTTCAAGATCATCCAGTCCAACTATCCACCTACCATCAACATTTCCCAATAAACCACACCCCTTAGTACAACATCTAAACATTTCTTGAACATCTCCGGGGATGGTGACTCAACCATCTCCCTGGGCAGCCCGTTCCAGCACCCGACAACTCTTTCAAAGAAGAAATTTCTCCCATATCCAACCTGAATCTCTCCTGGCACAATTTGAGGCCATTCCTTCTAGTCCTACTGCTAAATATGCAAAAATAAAGGCCCACCCCCACCTTGTCACAATTTCCTTTCAGGCAGTTGTAGACAGCAATAAGGTCTGACCACCTCCTCTTCTTCAGTTCCCTCATCCACTCTTCATACAGCTTGTGCTCCAGACCCCTCATCCGCCTCACTGACCTTCACCGGACACACTCCAGGGCCTCAATGTCTTTCTTCCAGACACTGTCCCAAGCCTGTAGCGTTGCTTGGGGTTTCTGTGGGCACAGTACAGGACCTAGTACTCGGTCTTGCTGAACTTCATCCCATTGGCCTCAGCGCAGCTGTCCAGCCTGTCCAGATCCCTTTATGGTTCCTTCCTACCCTCTGGCAGATCAACACTTTCTGCCTACTTGGTGTCATCTGCAAACTTACCTAGGATGTACTTAATGCCCTAATCCAGGTCATCAGTAAAGATATTGAGCAGGACAGGCCCCGATACCAACCCCTGGGGAACACCACCCATGGTCAGTCACCAGCTCCATTCATCACCTCTCTCTGGGCCTGGACATGCAGCCAGTTCTTTACCCAGCAAACAGTGCACCTGCCCAAACCATGGGCTGCCAGTTTCACTATCAGAATACTGTGGGAGGCAGTGTCAAAGGCTTTACTGAAGTCTAGGTAGACTACATCAATGGCCCTTTCGTCATTCACCAGGCAGGTCACTCAATCATAGAAGGAGATCAGATTGGTCAAGCAGGACCTGCCTGTCATGAACCTGTGCTATCTAGGCCTGATCCCCCAGTTGTCCTGCACATGCCGTGTGATCTCCCTCAAGATCATCTGCTCCATAATCCTTTCTGGCACCAAGGTCAGGCTGATAGGCCTGTAGTTTCCTAGATCCTCCTTACATTCCTTCTTGTAGATGGGAGTCCCGTTAGCAAGCCTCACTCCTCTGGGACCTCTCCAGTTGACCAGGGATTCTGATAGATGATGGAAAATGGCTTGGCTATCACCTCTGCCAAGTCCCTCAGCACACTTAGGTAGATCCCATCTGACCCCATGGGCTTGTGGCAGTCCAGGTGGAGAAGTAGGTCTCTAACCATTTCCACCTGAATTGTGAGGGGTTTATTCTGCTCCCCATCCCAGACTTCCAGGTCAGGGTGTAGAGCACCCTGAGGATAATTGGTCTGACTTTTAAAGACAGATGTAAAGAAGGCACTGAGAAACAGCCATTTCCTTATCCTCAGTGGTCACATTCCCCCCTGCATCCAGAAAAGGATGAAGATTCTCCCTAGCCCTCCTCTTACTGTTAACACATTTGTAATAAAATTATACTTCTTTTCTACCTCAGTGGCCAAGTTGAGTTCAAGGACTTTTTCCTTTCTAATTCTCTCCCTGCACATCCTAACAACTTCTTTGTACTCTCCCCAAGTTGCCCATCCCTTCTTTTGCAAGAGCTAGAGTCTCTTTTTCTCCTGGACCCTCAGGAAAAGTTTCCTGTTCATCCACACTGGTCTTCTTCCCCGCTGGTTCGTCTTACGGCACAGGGGAATAGCCTTCACTTGAACCTTTAAGCCTTTCTTCTCGAGGAGGGATCACCCTTCCTGGACCCCTTTACCCTTCAGGACTGAAAACCAAGGGACCCTCTCTGCCAGTGTCCTGAATAGTTCAAAGTCCACTCTCTGGAGGTCCATGGTAGTAGTTTAGCTGGCCCCACTCCTGACTTCACCAAGAATCAAGAACTCTACCATTTTTTGGTCACCCTGCCCACAACAGCTCCTGATCTCCACATCTCGCTCTAGTCCTTCTCTGTCTGTGAACAGCAGGTCTAGCAGGGTACCTCCCTGGTAGACTCTCTTACTACCTGCAACAGGAAGTTATCTTCCATAATCCAGAAATCTCCTAGGCTACTTCTTCTGTACTGTACTGTATTTCCAGTATATACCAGGGAGGGTGAAGTTCCCCATGAGAACAAGGGCTGGTGACCACGCAACTTCTGCCAGCTGTTAATAGAATGCCTCATCCGTCTCTTCATCCTGGTTGGGTGGTATATAGCAGACCCCCGCTAGGATGTCCTCCTTGTTGGCCCTGCCCCTGATCCTTACCCACAGAGATTTAACCTTATCATTCCCACCCTTAGCTCAACAACATCGAAACAGTCTCTAACACAGAAAGCCATGCTACCACTCTTCCTTTCTTGCCTATTCCCTCTGAAGAGCTGTCAACTGTTTATGGGCTGGTTCAGCCCAGTTCCATGAGTAGAGGGGCGGGGAGACCCACGGACCCACATCCTGGGAAAGGGAAAAGGGGGAAAGTGGAAAAGGGTAGGGGGATAGGCCTAAAAACAAAATAGTGACAATGATCTGAGGAGAAGCAAACTAATTTACTTAATAAGATATTGGAATGCAAGATAGCACACTATAGTAGAATATAATACATTATATCTAGAGTTGAAGCTAATAAATAAAATTAGAGAGAGTGTCCAAAAACCAAAGGCTTTACTCATGCTCAGGTGAGACATCTAGCCAGGCCAAGCAGAAGGGAAAAGAGGGGAATGTCTTGTGAGATGCAAACAGTTTTATCTTTCCCTTTGAATGGAAAACAGAAACAGAATAACACAAAGTCCTCTGGGGTACGTACTATGTAGTTCTTCTCTTCTGAGAACCAGGTACCCGGAACTATCCACAATCCACAGAACTGGAGCATTGACTCTTTAACTCCCAGTGCACTACATGATGTTATGATGTAGAATACTGATAACCAAAAATGATAAAACCATGACAATAGCTTATAGCCATCCATCGCAGCGTTCCTGTTGTGGAAGTGATCCCATCATGTTTTTTTGATGGCAACTAAATCATGGTTTGCCTGATGGATGATGGCTTCCATCTCGTCCTGTTTGTTACCCATGCTGCATACATTCATGTAGATGCACTTCAGCTAAGCCACTTGCCTTGCCCCCAATCCCATATTTGTTCCAATAGGCTCATGTATACACACCTAGTATAAAGCTGTCTTGATTTGTCCCGCCAGCTCCTGGGCTAGGATCCCTTTTCCCCCTTTGAGACAAGTGAGATCCATTAGCAGCCATCAGGCAAGACACTAAGTAAACTGCCCCGTAACAATAAATATATAAATAAATAAATAAATAAATAAAATAAAAATAAAAATAAAAATAAAAAAGTCCTGCAATTGCTCCAGTATTGCAGCCATGTATTTACAAGAAGGGTTTTCATGCTCCTTTCAGTATCCCTTCCTGTCACTGAAGGGATAGAGGAAAACATGACCTGTACGCCCACTCTATCCACTAACTGTTCCAGTCCCCTGAGGTCCTTTTTGATACTCCTCAGGCCTCTTTCAGAGACTTCATCACTACCGGCTTGAACTATCAATAAAGGATAATAATCAGAGAGGTGAATCAGACTAGAATGTTTCCTAGAAATATCCCTGACCCAGGCCCCAGGTAGGCAGCACACTTCCCCATTTCACTGAAAGGGTAAGGCTTACATCTGAAGTCAGGTAAGGCTCACATCTGAAGACAAATTCTTCAAAATTATGATGGACAAGAACAGTTTTTCTAAAAGCCAATTTTCTGCCATCTTACCCAGTTAATTAATCAATAAACAATAAGAATGGTACTGCAGATACAGGTAAAGAGCAGAAGCTAATTGTGTAAAGGTAAGATTGCTGAATAAATTCATGTAGTCTGTGGAGCGGTTCACCTATCCATGAATGTAGGAAAGAAAGCTTCTCTTCCCACTCAGCTATTTTTAGACTGGGTAGCATATTACAGAGGGATAAGCAGCTTTCTTTTTGTATGATAAGAAGATGATGCTACATAGAAAGATTCTCTATCATCTCCTTCATTCCCATAGCCAGGAGAACAATTCCTCCAGAATATATTATGACAGAACCAGTAGTAGACTGCCGGTTCCGTGACTGTAAAAATTAATAACCCAAGTGGCTTTAAGTAACATTCTGTTACAGTTTCCTTTTGGTACCTGGAAGCATTCCTGGAAAGAGGATAAAAGAACAATTTCAGTCCAAATAAATTAAGAATGTTCTGTGAAATCCATCCAGTCTATTTCTTGTTTTTCACCTCCAGATTCTACGTTAGCTGATGAACTTATCTATGTGCTCGGAATAGGGGCTGTATGGAGGGGAGAAAAAGGAAGCTTTACAGAATATGTATGTTTGCAGACAGAGAATTCTACAAGATAGGCATACGTCCTATAAATATCCTTCAATAAAATTTTGAAGTAACTTCTACAGGAAGCATTAAAAAGTTACACTTCATTTCATTGCATACAACTCAGCTATAAGAGGTGTTTCAAATTTACCAGTGTCTGGATTCCAGTCATAAAGAGAGCTTGATATGAAAAAGTAAGAAAACAAAAACACAGGAGGCACTGAGAGTAAAAAATAGTGAGTAAAAATCCAAATCCCTGCACAACAAACAGCAGTGGAAACAAACAAACAAGCAAACAAACAAACCCACAGAGCTATTTGTTTATTTGATTTTTTTAATTTTTTTTTTTCTCTAACAAAATCCTATGATGTGGTGGGAGAAGTCAGGGATACAACAAGTCTCTCACAGGAGAAAGATTTCATTAATGACAGTTCAGACATTTTTAGGAAATGACTAGCATACAGAGCAAAAAATATACTTTCTAGACCATCTAAAACTCTTACTTCCCTCACTGTGTGGCTTACAATTTACCCCAGCTTCTGTACAGCTTTTTACAGTCTCCACAAGTAAAAAGTTTGCTAATGACCAAGCCTGGGGAAATGGTATGACCACAGCATTCTCCAGAGGCACAAAAACTCACTATCTTGACAGATGGTTTTATTCATTCTTACGTCTCAGTTCATGCTATACAATTGTGATTCTTTCTTACTGTTCCTTTTACGTTATTGTCTGCTCTCCTCTGGCTCCTTAGATAAATCTTCAACTAAAATCCAAGTGTAAAGAAGAGGCATATTTTCCTCTGAACTATAAGTATTTTTAAGTGTATTGTGATGCTTTTACTTGCATGAGGCACTTTATTTTTCTGTCTTTAATTTATACAGTTTCTCCAGAGAAATTAATTGGATACACAGGCAAGAAGCCAGCTGTGGAAGTTGTGATTTTGAATAAATGTTAGATACATTGTGATTGATTATTCAGCCTAAGAAATAATAAAAGTTCAGAGGAACTCAAAAGACACACCTACATGATTTAACAGTATAATATTTAATCAAATATTTAAAACTCGCACTTTTCCTTAATTCTAAGAGTTTATAAACAAAGTATCTCCCCAGGTTCCAGGACAAAGGAAGATAAGTGTCCTATATATGGGAATAAGAATACATCATCTACTTCTGAAACCTTCCCAGGGTTCAGCATGCAAAAAAATATTTCTCCTGTGCACAGAGTCTTTGGTGTCTAATAGAAGCTGGCTTCAGAATGCAAATTTTCTGAGAGTTGAAGGGGAATTGATACCCACCTTTTACCTTCCCACCAACTTGTACAAAATCCTACAGAACATTAATAATCTACGTAAATATTACTCTTCAGTTAAAGTGGATTCAAATCAGAGAACTAATGCAAAAATTATTCTGTAGATGTCTGGGACAAATGGTCAGACAGGTTTGATAGGTGTGTGTATTTACGTGTAACCACACACACAGAATAACAAAGTAAGTTTTCCTATGAAACCAGAATATTAAATAAATGGGTATTTGCCCATCTGGGCCTAAAGGTTTCTATACTTGTAAACAAGCTTTTATTCCTAACACTGGATAGGTTAGAAAACAGACTTTGCAGTGTGATTAAAAGCTTAATACATCTAAAATTTGAAGGTTGAGACAGAATCCAGGAAGAGTCTTGGAACATATTATCCTCCTTATCTGACACAAGGGCACCAATGACATCTCATTTCTACTGAGAAAACATCAGTCTTTTTCCCTCCGCTGCATAAAACTGTGGGAGTTTCAAGCCATCTAGGGTGACACATCTCAAATCAGCAACAAACTGCTGAAGGTTTTATAATATAAAAACAAAACTTGGAGTTGTTTTCTGAAGCACATAACCCAACATTCTTGTTTTTAACTGCAGTAACACAAATCCCACATTCACCATTTTCTGTTTCCAAGGGTCCCAGGAAATAACTGACTGTTGTGTTAGAGAACCTGCAAAGACATCAGATGGATTAGAGTGCTGCATTCTCATAAGAAATATGAAGTTAGACCAAAACAGGCATTGAAAAAATGTAGAAGTATCTACCTATCTCTAAAAGTATCAGAACGTTAAAAAAATTATTAAACAAAGAAGCAAGAACTTGATATCTATCTTAACAAAGCAGAAACTGAGTAAGTCCATGGTTATAATATAAAACTAGAAAGATACATATATAGTAATTATAATATGTAAGTAGAAAGATGAACAGCTATTTAAGCTAAGAATGTCAATACAAGGACATTCAAACCATAAATAAAATTAAGCTTTCTGTTTCTCAGCTGTAAGTATGCTGAGATTCTCAATGAGCTCCCTGTATGGCCAATGATTTTTAAAAGGTCAGTTCTCACTTGTCACTTGACACTTGTTACTTGACTTGTTCATGAGTTTTTATAACATCTTTGCATGGAAAGTCTTGATTTGAAGATGCAGGTTGTATTCATCAGCTTTGTCTTCCTCTGAAATTTTATGGGATCTGCATCACTGGTATCTAAATGCATCAGACCAAGGACATAAGTGAAAGTCCAAGAGATATTTTCAAGCAAGGAAACTGTCTAATTCTTGACACACTACAATGGAAATAAAATCTTATTTTCTGTAGTAGGCTTCCAGTTGCAGTCACTCTGACTGTAAATCTGTATTTCAAACAATTAACATCTACCCTGAGGAGATGCAAATATGTCTACATCCAATTCTTCCAACTGGTTCTCCATTTCACCATTATATTTTCCCTTTCACTTATAAAAACAATTTACTACTGTGGCTTTTTTTTGTTTGTTTGTTTGTGTTTTAATTATTATCCCAGAGAGTGCCGACTACCAGCACTTTTATCTGTATGCTCACTTTCTTCATTTTGCCAAGCAAGTTCATCTCCACTTACTATCCTAACACCTCAATGAATTCATAATACATTCATTGTGAAAATTAAAATCTTACTTGCTTGCAAAAGTGTTACAATTTCTATGAAAAAGTTTGATCTTTACCAAAAAGTTTAAGGAAGTTTATTAAGTAAGGAAGCAAATTTCCCAGCTCAAAGGCTGGGAAATCAGAAGGAGTTTTTCTACTACTGATGAGCTTTATTTTTTCAGTTCCCAAATTTGGATCCTATACCACTACTGAGTTAGCAGTCATCAAGTTGACATTACTATATAAGAGTTAAACAAATATTTAAACAAATGATTTCATTTACAAGCATTCAAGCTCTTCTGATAATTGCTAAATCAATATTAAAGAAGTTGAAAGTATTTAAATCCTACCTACCAGAGCTGCAAGTTGAAGTATTCTGTTATAGTACATCAAGAGCCACAGATCTAAATTTACACATGGTAATTAATATTTTTAAATTATAGTACATTATTTAGCTCAAGTATTCCTTTTTAGTGTACTTCCCAACTCCATGACAGTGCAGAGATAGATACATTGTTGTCTATCATTATGGAAAAGGTTAAACCCTTGGTCTTTCAGATGTATATATCTGTGGCTGTTTGAAGAAGTGTGAACTAAATGCCCTGCTGGAATGCTACATTTCAAAAGGCCAGGAATGGGCAGAAATGGTAAGAGTTCTGATTATACATGAATTAGACGAGCACTCCAGCTGCATTCTGCTTCCAATTATTTTTGAATCATCCCCAATTCTTGGAACTAAAATGTGAGAAAATGGGAGAAAAACACAGCTTGAATTCTGCATTTATGTAAGAGAAAGGTAAGTTAAGAGATAGAAAAACAATGTCAATAAGGCATTTTTAGACTACGTATTACTGTTAGGATGAAGCAGGAGTGTTCATGTCACAGGTTAAGATTATAAGATGTCTGTTTGAGTTTTTTCTTAATAACAATGTTGAAGACCCAGACTTTCTTAAAAATAGAAGTTTGTTCTTTTTCTCAGCAAAACAATGAACTGTTTTGGAACAGATGTACAAAACTCAGTGAGATGACTCATCAGCTGTGCTCAGTTTCAGTGGCTTTATCTGTGAATGTGTATAGACAAAAAGCCACTCAAGAGAGTTCATAAAAAACAGCCCGTCTACTGAGAGCTAATCATACTGGGCTATTCTTGGAGGAACACAGTGTTTGTACGTAAAGCCAACAGTTACCAATTATTGCCTCTCTTTGGAAAAATGAACAGATCTGTGCAGTTATTTAATGGTGCTCTCCGCAAAGACTATTTAAAATATTTGAAACTGTAATTGTCTAATGCTGACCTGATCCAGCTACAGAGCACATTGCAGTACAAAGGCATTTTTGCTTAACTCAGGCTTGTATTCTCCACAGCAGACATCCGGTGTCTCGCGTAATAAAATACATACTGTAATATGTTGTTTGCATGAAGTTGTATTACATTCAGGAAGATGGATGAAAATCTGCATTTTAACTTTAAATATTTGCATGATAGCTCTTCTTTGAGGAAATGACAGAGATCCCATCAGAGTTCTACTGATATTAATAAATGACACAAATAAAATAAATGTACGGGTTAATCATACGCTTGTAATCATAATAAGTGTTACAGTCTCATTCCCTCTGACACACAAATCAAAAGCAATTTAGTGAAGAAAGTTTTGTTTCAGTAGTAAACACTGGTAGCACACACACACACACACACACACACACACACACACACATAAAGAAAGATCAAAATGGAGCATTTCTACTAGAAAATCTATAACTTCACTTTCAATTCCAATTCTAGTGTTAGTGTCACTTTTGTGACAGTTCTTGTAAAGTTGGTGCAACACCATTGAAGTCCTTTAAAGTCAACTGCAGTACATGTATATTATGTGCCTTTTTAACAGATGTAAAATAAATGACTTGGATTTGAGGGAGGACATATGGTGAAAAGCAAGGAAAGAAATTCATGTGATTTATTCATGTAATTTTGAAGTAGCACCTTTAAAATCTTATCCCATTAACATCCATTGCCCAACTAATTACTGTAAGTAATTGACAGCTCTCATTAGGAAGAGACAAAACTAAATGGAATTAAGGTCTTGCTTTTGCTGTTGGAATTCCATAAGCTGATGCCTTCACTGAATGGAGCCTCTTGGCACACGTGGGCTTGATCTTGATACATGAGTCCACCTGTGTAAATGGTATTACAAGACAGGAGCCTAAGTGATATCATAGGAATTAATTAGGCAGGTTCTGCGATTGAAACAGGTCTGTTCCAAAGTTACATAGAAAGTTAGAAGTTATCAGCACTATATAGATAAAAATTATGATAGTTAGTTACTTGGATTTGGAAAATACTGCAAGTGGCCTGCTCTGAGGTGATCAAAACCTGAAAGCAGAGAAGATAATTTTTTCAAACTTGTTAGTTTTTTATTGATTTAAGCCATTAGTTGTTCTTTGTTTATTACTGTTATTGAGAGATTATAAATGTTGCATAGAAAGATAAATAACCAAATATTGCTAGCAGTAATAAGATATACTCACAGAAGCCCACTTTTAGAATGTACCCCTTAGACTTTAATAAGGCATTTAGGGAGTAGGATTTATTTATTTTTTTAGTCCTAGCCAGTTTTGAGAGAAATGTACTGTATGATACTTACACAAAGTAAGTTTACTCTTAATATATCTACATCCAACTGTGCAGATGGTGTGGGCCAAATTTACCTGTGGACTAAAGAGCTGCAAATCCTATTGAAGTGCTGTGACTAATTGGTAACCAAGCAATAGTGCCTGCTACACAAAGCAATGAATTGGTAAAGATGGATGGATGTAAGTAGTGTTTTAGAGAAGATATATAAAAAAGCAGTATCAAGCACACAAGAAGGTATAAAATGATCAAAGTTAAAAGTCTATTTCATTTTATACCTGGCAGATCATCTGCTCCTCATCACCTAGAAGTACTCCTGCCTTACTGGATTTTCTGTTACAGTTCATTCCCTCCTCTTTCTTACTCAGTTGCTTTCATAATAGGTAGAAGCAATTTACTAAATAGATGTAAAATCCATTTTGCTACATATTTTTTCATACCTAACATACTGATGGAGATACTAGTAGAGGTAACCACTGATTCTTGTAGCCGCAAGAGGGGCAGCTAACTCAACACTTTTCTGTACTTTCTCTACTTACCAAAGTGATACTGCCAGCCTTCTCTGTCACCTGCCTCCTCAGTGGCACTTCATGCACCCTTCCACAAGACTTCTCCTTCATGTACTTATCATTTAACTCCATGCTCCACCTTTCACCCTCAGCCCTGTCTGATGGGCCCTATCTGTTTGGAAGCTGTTCAGAGTTGTATAAGGGTCAACTGGTACCTGCTAATCATCACGATGCACACTGGGTACCATTCTGGGAAAAGCCAGCAGATGAGCACCAAGATGATCAAGGAATTGGAGCACTTCTCCTACAATGAAAGACAGAGAGAAATGGGAAAGTTCAGCCTTGACAAGAGGAAGTTTAGGGGGGATTATATTCATGTCAAGATTCTCTTTGCAGTGGTTTCCAGTGTCAAGACAGGAGGCGATGAGTACAAACTGGAACATGGGAGATTCACGGATGAGGAGAGACAGACTCTGAAATTATTTTAAATAAAATCAAATGTAATATTTTAGTGCTGTAAAAGTTTCCTGGCCTCCTGTTTGAGTGAGAGAAAGGAACTCACAGGAAACTAATAGAGAGTGGAATTTCCACCCCCTGTTCTCTAAAGTCACTGTGTAGTGAATGGCTGGCTAAATATATATATATATATATATATATAGTTTGTTATACTATGAGAAGTGAATATAAAAAACAGATTCTGCAGCAACATCAGGACAGCTGCAGCAACACTACAAGAACTTTATGAATAACTGCTTTGGGGTTTTGTTGGCTGAACTGAAAAATATTATGTTCAACACAAAAATTAAATATCTTGTTTTTCCTCTTGAAAAGAGATGTTTTGTTCTTAATGACTATTTCATATCATTTGTCTATAACTCAAGCACCAAAACTTAGTTTTTAGCTTAAATGATTGTCATTTAGCTTAAATGATGTCAGGACCAGATAGGTCTCTCTTTTAACCCCATCTGACTATTAAATATGTTGCAGATAGCAGTTGAGGAAATTACCTATATTGATGTGGATCAAACAAAAACAACCTGTAAGAACAGTAGTGAATTGATAGTCTACTATTGAGTATACACTAATAGTAATATTATATATATTAATAAAAGTCTTATCTTTCTGGAAAAAAAAGATGGAAAACACTTTCTTATTGCCAATGAAAAAAAAACATGAGAAATGTTTCTCAAATCTTGGCCGGTAATTGCCACTTATTTCAAGAAAAATTACTGGTGGGTTAGAGAAAAGAGATCTTGATCCTCTACTGAGTGGCATAGCTATTGTGAATTTGACTGAGATAGTTGCCATCATTTCTTCTAGATCAGAAGCCAGAAGTCCAAAACAAGACTTCTGACCTATCTGGCCCCATTTTAGTGTTTAATTTATCAGATCAAACACAGCAGCCAGAAATGCAACAAAAATATTTTGGGCGAGCATAAGGTGTTTTTTTCTTCCCTTATTTCTCTATTTACCCTTTTACATTCTTGATAAGAATGGGATTTTGGTGAACAAGCTTAGAATATGAGAGAAATCCACAGCAGTGTAAAAAGTCATAGCTTATAAATGTCTGCTTTTGACTGAACATCTTCAGCCTTCTGAAAGGGGGAAAAGAAGCAACAGTGACAACATCTGGAAGGCTTCCTTTGATAAAGCATTTTTCATATACTGCATCTCAAAGCAACTGCTTTGTATCTTTCAAAACTTAGATTGTGCTACCTCCAGCTATTTTAAAGGAGGCACTTGTGTCAGCCTTGGAATAGCGGGGCTTATTGGGAACAGGCCCAGGGCTACCTTTCTGCATGTGGTGGCAGGAGGGAAAATTCTCCTTCAGTTTGCTGGCCAGGGTCTGCACAGGACACAGGGATGCAATGTATAAGCACATATTAACTGCACTTTCCCATTTCTCCCTATTCACATCTCTATGAATTGGAATGTTTGTAACATATCACTTTCAACAAAGCCCAGAAAGTAAGATCAGTAGGGGAAAATTCTACAGTAATCTGTCTAATTTGTTAAGAATAAATATGAATAAATAAATTTTACTCTTGTAACACACTCATTTTAGAATTCACTCGTTACATAGTAATGTTTTGTAGCATATACTATGAAAGGCATAAAATTGAATGGGCCACTTATGTTCTACACATAAATTTCCTGTCTGTAGCTTACTGCCTCCCACTCTCTTTGTCTATATAACTGTACGAAGACTAATGTATGTTTTAGATTAATTAATACTGGGTAGGTCTGGCATTGTTAAAAAGCAGACAATATTAGCAAGGAAGTAACTAACTGGTTCCAGTTTGGGTCTTCATTCTGTTCTCATGTATGCACGAGTGGGTAGCGTCGCTGCTTGAACTCAAGTGATTAGGATAGCCTAAAAGGTTACTGCAGAAATGCTAACCATGTTCCAGACTGAGAATGAAGAACCTGATCTACAATGGCATTATAATTTGACAGGGGTGACATCAACATAAATTAAGTCATCATGATGTGACTATATACATATGTAACTATGAATTTAAAATGGGTTTAAAATGTAAGCAGAAGCATATCTTTTAAGTGATACCGTAATCTTGTCATTTGCCAAAGTACAGAATGAGGAGAAAAAGACAAATATGTATAAGAATACTTACTGGATTGCCATATTCTCTCTAGTGCATACTTAAATTGATCTACATTTTCTAATGTGTGAGACAGGATATTTACCTTTCACACAGGAATGAGGAAAGGTATAACTTCAGTAGTGTTTGCAAAGTGCTCTCTAATTTTCAAGGACTGATAAAGCCAGTGAGTGGCAAAGTGCCAAAGAATATTTAGACTGAGAAGTGCTTAATCCAGAAGCCTCTAGGGAAAATATTCCTCTTCCATTTTTTTTCCAGAATCACAGATCAGGATCTGGTGAGCAAGACTCGCTTTTTACACATGCTCAAATACTGAGAAAATGGAAGAACACAGCATCGAATACTTGACCAACATCCTATCATGTTAAGAAAAAAAAAAAGATGCATGATCAGAAATCATTACAAAGAAAAATCATTGGAATTTTCCCTCTTGCCTTTAACTGATTATCATCTATTTAACAAGATTTTGTGGAATTGCTTTGTGTAAGGACATATAATGTAACAACAGCTCTATCAGTTCTAATAACAGTTCTCAAAACAAGAAATTCCTGGGTAAGGAAGGACATTTATCCAGCATGAGGTAATTCATGAGGGCATTTCTTAAAAAAAGAAGGAAAAATTGGTACTTCCAGAAATAAATACAATTCTATTTGATCCAAACAGCATCTTCAGTATTTAAAGATTTTTAAAATCATTTAGCATACTTTTAAAGTAGTCACAGCAGCAGATTCTCTCAGAGGATTTGTTTTCAGAAATCTCTAACTGTGTAAAATTTATCATCCACAAAGAATCCTTCTAGTTTTCAGGAAGCTGCAGTTTCATCACAGAAAATATTTCTTGCCTTTTATGTTTCACAGCATTTTGCATACATATATCTTTTACTCCAAGGATCACTAAATGAGAATTCTTTACAGAAGCATTACTGGGACTTAATCTGCTAATTTCATGTCAGCGTTGTAGCTTGACTTCTCATAGAAACCTTATGCTATAATTACCATTTCAGAGGGTAATTATAGAAGAGGATCACCTATACCTGACTAAGCAGTCTTTCCCAAAATCCCTGGGCAAATATGTAAGCTGCGGGGGAGAGAGGGTTTTGGGAAGGAAGAGAAAGGAGCTAGTTTATTCCTGACAAGAAATGCATGTTAACATGCCTACATATCCACATCTCATGGTGAAAATGTTCTACTTTCTGCAATCATTCAAGGAATAATTTCTACCTGTAATTAAACAAAGATGAGCCTTCTGTTCTTCCACAGAAAGGGTTTTGATGAAGGCAAGGACCCCAACAAGAGGAGCACCCACCTAACGTTCAGAAAGATTGGAGATTAAAAGCTCTCCCCATTGACTTTATATCAGCATTGAAGCAGAATTTTCCTCTCTCTAGGTGATGTGTTTACTCTTACTTTACTATCATCAATCCCTCCTTGCATGTGAACTTAATGACCACATAGTTCTTAAAAGAGATGGGACAGTACCTACCCAAAGCTTCAGGATGGTTGCTTTGCAGGATGGTGCTCAAAACACAGGGTTGTAAGGAATTTTGTTTCACTTTCTTATTCCACTAGTTCTTAAAAAAAACTCTGATTTATCCAGTATGGTGCAAAAACAAGCCTGTAAATCTTGATGTAATTTGGCAAAGCTGAAATCTTTTACGGCCAATCTTAACTACCACACAGAATAGTATCCAATGCTATATTCAATCTAATCCCAGCATAAGAGTGTCTTATATGCAAACCAGTGTGACATTTCGATAGCTAATCAACTGCTTACCATAAATGCCTTGAAAGAACTCTCAGAGATCAAGAAAATTAGAAGTTCTGTTAGTCTGAGACTTAAATACTGTCAAAAGGGAAGGGGGGGGGGGGGGGGAGGGGATCAAAATTAGTGTTTTAATTTGAACTTAACAATTACAGTAGCAATAATATACTACCCTTACAAATCTTCCAAAACAGTTACTAATTTGTCAGTGACAAGACTAAAGGAAGTATAGATCTTGGGTTTTTTGAGGGAAAATAATTAATTTGACATTAAGTAAAGAAGAGTATGAAGCTGTTGAAGACATGAGTAACATCTTCAAATGAATAATCATTATAAGAGGAATCGCTATAAAGATTTTATTTGAAGATTAGAAGCGAGTGGATAATACAGAGGTTAGGTTACATCTTTGTCAGGATTATTTTATTCAAGCTATAAAAGTACGAGGAGCCTTCAAGGATAAGAAAACAAAACAAACAAACAAACAAAAATGTTTCTACAAAGCTCTTTAGGCACGATCACTACTGATCTAGGATCTGTAGTATGTTAATTGAACTTTTCCACAGTTTTTAAAGCTGACAGTTTAGTACAGGCAATGCTCCTTATTCAAACAGAGATTTTGGCATAAATTAAACCTATTAGTAATGATTGTCAATCACACTGCTAACTTCTTTCAGTTAAATATATTCCAGGGATTTTAAATACCCTTAAGACTCATGTTATCCCAGGAACTATTTTAATCTAGCATCTAAATAGGACCTTCAGTATTATAGATACAGTTGCCAACAATGTGTTCTTTGTTATGGTTTTAGAAAAACCATCAAGGTCTTTCTGAAGTGTGCAGTGGAAACATGCAACCACACACAAATTTATGGTTTGCTTCAGCAGACAGCAGAAATAATTTTAGAAGTAGGCAGGTTTGGATTTTTTCTTTCCCTTTGGAATTCTGAGATTGCTAGGAATGCCTTTCTGTGCGAATTATTATTCATCAAATTACACAGGAAGCAGAACAGATCGGAAGAAGTTGCACAACTTACTGTAAATTTCCAGGCTCTCTTTATAGAAATCATGTTCACACCAGTGACAGGAAAAATATACAGAAGCACAAAGTGTATTGTTAAGGCTTTAGTTAATCATCAAAGCCTTGAAGTTGTTTGGGAATTTTTGTTCAGTGCTGTTAATGGTTGCTGACTCCCTGGTAATCAGATAGAAAGCACTGGACAAATTCTTCTTCTTTATGCTTGGAGCCAGGTTCTACCTGGGACAGTTACAGGTGTACTTGTGCTTTTGAGGGAAGATTTTGTTTCCAAAATGTGCTACCAAATCAAAAGCCTCTAACTGCACTTCCAACTACACATCACTGAGATAAATAAAAAGGAATCATACCTTACAATTGTAATTCCAGTCTTATGTGGGAATACAAGAAGGACTGTATGGAGCAGCAGCTGTGGAGCAAGATAAACAGCATGAGGACCAAGGAAAGCTCTAGAAGAAGAAAGAATAGCTTGTGGCTCTGATTGGATAAGCGCCTGCATGAACGGTTGAAGAAGTGTTTGTAGAATGTTCTGTTGACATGTAGGGGTGAAAGGGAAAGCTAGGAAAAGAAAACTTGTGAAGGTATATAAGTGATGTGAGAACTTATAATAAACAATTTGGATCGTTCACATCTGGGTCCGTGCATCAGACACAGCAGTCTTACTCTGCCAGACTCAGATCAGCTGATAGTAAAAGGAAGATGTTCTTTTTTTCTACTTTTTTTTTCAGAAAAAAATAAAAAATCTAAAAATACAGAAATACATTAGAACACAGACAGAAGCAAGATTTGTAGTATATACATCAAGAACAATACACATATCAAGAATTATTTATTTAAATCACCTGATTGGTGAAGAGTTTTTGCATCACGCATAAGAATAAAACAAAAACAAACAAACAAACCATAGAACTGCTGCATACACATAAACCTGCATTATAAACCTACAATTCCCAACATGAAAAGTAGAAATCAGTTTTGTTTGCTCTGGGAAACTAAGTGTTCTGTGTGAGACCTAACTATTTCTTTCACTTTTGTATAGGAGTCATGTTGGATATATTGGACACATACTGTACCTTTGCAAGGTGTGATGAAACAGACCACTCCTAATTTTCTTCCAAAGGACACTATCTCCATATACAATCAGAAAATGACATATACTTGCTTTATACTTACTGGCTTAACTCACTGTGTCTTCACCCATCCAGTGAAGTAGCTTGATATCCTAGAAAGCTGTGTGCAAAGGATGAAAATCTTGAAAGGTCTTCGTAATGTATATGAAATTATCCAATTTACTATACTGCTGGAATTCACCAATGTCACTTCAAATTAGAGTTTATGAATAATCTGTGTTAGACATAGAGGCAGTATTGCTCTTCATGTGATCTTCAGGGAATCCTTAAGGAAAGGGGATATTATGAATTTGAAGTTTCATCTCAATGCCAGCTAGCAAGAATCTTAAAGGTTATTCTGTTACCAGTATTATGTTGCACAGCTGAATTCAAAGCTAAATTTGCAAACCTGTTGGCTAAGCTTCTCTCTTTTTCTCTCCTAATCAGTTTTAAATCTCCTTTAAAAGTGTCATCAAGTATGTCAAGTTTATGCTGTACAGTAACCTCTACTCCCCAGCATACATCTGCATGACTGAGTTGAGTCAGAGTCACTGTGACTAGGTCCTTCTGCAGATGCAGGTGGATGTTCTAGATTCTATCCACAGTGCCCAAGACAAATCAGAAGCAAGAGACATTTGATTTTCACTCTTTCTACATACAAAATTTCATATTTCTTTCCTGATGGAAAATTAAAATTCAGGTCCAAGAGTGCATGCATTTGTAAGTCAGATAACTCTAGATCACTTTCAAGGTTGCTCCAAAAGTAATGTCCTCTATTTATTTCTGTGGAAACTAAAACAGATACACAGGGCACAATAGAACTTAACAGAGTGAATTCTCAGCTACAAAATGCTATTTTTCAACACAGTCACCACAATTAGCCATGCATTTTCATCACTGATGAACAAGAGTCTGCATGCTGCCCTCATAAAAGTCTGCTCCAGCAAAGGTGACCCATCGTCACCACTGAAATGTACCATCCGCCACCCCACTGTGCTCACATCCACTGTTTGTTCTCCACAAACATTCAGCAAGTGTCAATGAATGTATATTTTTTCAGCATGGAGGAATTCAGTGACACACTTATTCTTCATATACACTTGTCAGATGCCATTTGTCAGATTGCCCCTCTACTGCCATCTGTGGTAACATAGTAACAAAATGTAATAGAATATTAGTGGGAAAATTAGACAGCCAGCATGGCTTCACCAAGGGCGGATCTTGCCTGACCAATCTGGTGGCCTTCTATGATGGAGTGACAGCTTTGGTGGATGGGGGAAGGCAGTGGATGTCATCTACCTGTACTTCTGCAAAGCCTTTGACATGGTCCCTCACCACATCCTTCTCTCTAAATTGGAGAGGTGTGGATTTGAAGGACAGGCTGTTCTATGGATAAGGAATTGGGTGGCTGGGTGCAGCCAAAGTGAAGTGGTTGTGATTACTGACTCTGTGTCAGGGTGGAGGCTGGTCACAAATGGTGTTCCACAGGGGTTGGTCTTGGGACCAGTGCTCTTCAACATCTTCATCAATGACGTAGGTGATGGCATCGAGTGCACCCTCAGCAAGCTTGAAGATGACACCAAGCTGACCAGTGCAGTCAATACACTGGAAGGAAGGGAAGCCATCCAGAGGGACCTGGACAGGCTGGAGAAGTGGGCCCATGAAAACCTAATGAGGTTCAATAAGGCCAAGTGCAGGGTGTTGCACTTGAGTTGAGACAATCCCAGGTATGTATATAAACTGGGGGAAGATCTCCTTGAGAGCACCCCTGTGGAGAAGGACTTGGTAGTCCTGGTAGACCAGAAGCTGGACATGAGCTGAAATGTGCACTTGCAGCCCAGAAGGCCAACTGTGTTCTGGGCTGCATTAAAAAAGGGGTTGCCAGCAGGGAGAGGGAGGTGATTGTCACCCTCTACTCAGCTCTTGTGAGGCCCCATCTGGAGTACTGCGTCCAGGCCTGGGGCCCTCAGGGCAAAAATGATGTGGAGCTCTTGGAGTGGGTCCAGAGGAGGGCCACTAAGATGATCAGAATGCTGGAGCACCTCTTCTATGAAGAAAGGTTGAGGGAACTGGGCTTGTTTAGCCTAGAAGATAAGGCTCTGATGAGACCTTATTGTGACCTTCCAATACTTGAAGGGAGTGTATCAACAGGAGGCGGAACGGCTGTTTACGAGGGTGGATAGTGATAGGACAAGGGGGAATGGTTTTAAACTGAGACAGGGGAGGTTTAGGTCAGATATTAGGAGGAAGTTTTTCCACAGAGGGTGGTGACTCACTGGAACAGGCTGCCCAAAGATTTTGTGGATGCCCCATCTCTGGAGGCATTCAAGGCCAGGATGGATGGAGCTCTAGGCAGCCTGGTCTGGTGGTTGGTGACCCTGCACATAGCAGGGGGGTTGAAAGTAGATAATCATTGTGATCTTTTTCAACCCAGATCATTCTATGATTCTATAATTCTACATCCACCATTGACATCATGGGCCAACATAATAAAATAGGAGGCATTACTTTCAGAGCAGCCCTCATAATTTTGAACCACAGATGTATTTCTATGCTGTGTTCCTCCTGTCTGTTTTACAACGTTGAAGTTAGCTTAGAGAAGAGAAATTGTGCTTAATACATTCAGCATAATAGATATTCTATAAGAAAAGAATACAATCATCTTGATTTTCTTCTTTTACTTGTCACACGAAATTAGAATTGCCTTGTATTTCTGGTTGATACCCTGGAACAAAGTTAAATAATGAAGATTTTCTTAAGTGTGTCATCAGTATCAGTGCCACTGGCTCCATTATGCATGGCTATTGAGAGAGTTTTACACTGCTGAATGTGTGTGTAGATCTTTCTCTCATTTATTCTGATGAGCTCGGTAAGCTGAATGATTCCTATAAATAGACAGCTTGCCAAAAATGATTCTTCTGTTATTATCTATTAGATAGATGGCAACTAATCTGCATTCACTTCTCTAATTTCCCTGCATCTGGGTTCTTCTGGAAAAGAAAGCTTTGCCAGTCTTATTTTCACAGCTTTGCCAAAATTATGATTTAATAGCAATAAAATTTTCAACAGAGAGGCAATTTTTCCCTGTTTTTATCCCAAAGTCGTATCAAGTGAACCTGAATCAATGATAAATGTCTACATTAAAACCATCATTGCTAATAGTATTCTATATCATTCGTCTTTTATTCAGTGTGACAAAATTACAATCAGCACAAAACTATGGCTACTTGTGATTAATGATGGTTCTACTTAGGAACTGACAGTGAAGATCCTGGGAGGAAAATGATAATTTATTTCAAAATTTCAAGCTATAGTTTTTGAGAATAAAAAATAGCAGTTCTGTTTTCAAAACTGTCATTAATATGTCTGCTGCTTTTAATATTGTCAGGAGGGTTTGAAGTTACCCAAATTCTGAAGTCATAATTCCTGCCTTCTCAGGCTGGAAGTTTTGGCTTAGGAGTTCTTAAATCCCTTACATACTATACACTGTATTTCAGAAGAACTAGAGAGTATGCAAGGAAAAGTGTTGCAATTATTCGGGGGGGGGAAAAAAAAAAAAAATGGCCTGGAATAAAGTCTCTCTGAGAGCATGGTAAATTAAAAAATTATAGATAACCTTTATGAATGAATTAGAGAGCAGAGTTTGTGAAAGACTGTAAAAGCTTTCACTTGGCAGAGCCTAATCATGGTAAGGTCAGAAGTGGCTAAAAGCCATTTTTACCATCTGATAGCCACTCAGCAGCATTAGGATGGTGTTTCTTGGCCTGGCACAGATGTTCACATAAAAATAAGTACTCCTGTTGACATTCTCAAGAGTCTGAACAAGCAGAGAGACTTCCCAAATCTGTTGTCCAGAATTGCTACAATGCAGAACAGCTGGGCAGTGTATAAAAGACCTATGTTGCTGCTTCTGAATTTATTATAAACCTGAGAAACCTTTGTACTTTGAACCATTAGTCTGTAAATTGTACTGATGCTATGGTTGTTCAGAATTGCGAATGAAGTAAAAACAGTAACAAAAGGCAAAAAATGTACTGTTTTAGATGGGATTATTTACAGCATTGATCAAAGCATGATCACTACTTTCAAACTGCTGAAGGCTACAGCAAAATTCTCCTCCTCCTTGGCCAGGGTCAAAGTATTCTAAATCAGTGTTTATGGAAAGTCCATTTTAAAGGTGAAACTCTGGCACTAAGTGAGGTCACTAGCTAAACTCTAAAGGATGGCATTCCAAGTAGCATTGTACCCTAAATATCTCCATGCAAAAAGAGAAAGCTTCTGTTTTTACAGTCTTTCTTATACTTAGACAAACTCCAGAACACATGCAGAACAGGCAGAGCTAACTACAAACTCCCCCTGTGATGTTCCACTCAAATTTTCTGAAGGTTAATTTGGGAAAATTACGTTTCATAAAATAATAGAATGGATTGGTTTGGAATGACCTCAAGGATTATCTAATTCCAACTCCTTTGCCACAGGCAGGGCTGCCAGTTGCTAGATCAAGTACTAGATTAGATTTCCCAAAGCCCCATCCAGCCTGGCCTAAAACATCTCCAGGGATGGGGGCATCCACAGCCTCTGTGGACAAACCGTTCCAGAATCGCATCACTCAGTAAAAAACTTCCCTCCAGTATCTAATCTAACCATTCTCCTTGTCCTGTCACTGTCTAGCCTTGAAAAAGCTGATTTCTCTTATCTAGATAAACTCCTTTTAAATACTAGAAGGCCACAAGGAAGTCTCTCTGAAACCTTCTCTTTTCCAGGCTGATCAAGCAGTTCCTTCAGCCTATCTTCATTGGAGAGATGACCAAGCCTTCAGAAAACTGCATGAACCAGACTGCAGTCACAACATCCACAAGTAGTGTCAATATGTGACTATTCATACAAAGTTTGTATTCCTATGCATCAGCTATCTAAATACATACATACATATACATATGTATACATAGATTTTTTTTATCTAATGCAGCGGAAAAATACAAATACATTTTCCATTTTCGAGCAAATGAAAAAAATACCATTATCTGCTGGATTTTCACAGAATCTAGACTTCCTTTCAGAAGCACTCTTTGAGAGTCAAGACAAAAATCAGTTGAAGAGCTACAGAAGAATCACTTTCCATTTGTGGCATTTTGCTTACCTTTATTCTTACCAGCAGAATAATGGATTTCAGCTTTTACATAAATGCTGTGGGTAAATTGTAGCTAAAGAAATATAGTTTCTAAAAACAAAGAACAATAGATATTTGAAAATTAATTGTTATTGTGACTAAATCTGACATCTAAAAGCTCTGGGAGCCTGTCAAACACCACAGGAGAAAATTTGTTCCTTTATTTTTTTCTTTTCCTCGTAACTACTGAGGAGTAATTTAAGATGGTTTTTTAACAGCAAAATGACCTGGGATCAGTGCATGAGTCCAACAACACTGTGCTTCTGGATGATCACTGGAACTCTACGCCCACTGAGGTTCACTACGAGGTATGTATAAGAGTCATTTCTGTTTAATTTATGTTGAGTCTCCATCAGTGCTAACACAGATCATTGGAGAACAATGGATCTACCAACTGTTGAAAGATATTACAGAACTCTTGCATATAAACTTACTTCAGTATTACTTTCTTTAAAATTGCATTTGTTTAAAGCATGGACATATCTTTACCCTACTGAACAGTCACACAGTAACACAAATATAAAAATATCATTAAATATTTGTAATATTTTTATAATATAACTACTTATGAAAGGTGGACTTTCTTTTTAGTTTTTGAATTAATTTATTCTTGCAGTAATTTTGATTAGAAAAAGATCAGTGACGTAATTCAATGGATCAAAAACTATAGATGTTACCTGTACACTACTTGTATGGAGACAACAGACACTTAGTGACATTCAGATCTTATTGCAAATCCATAGAAAGTGACCTTTGCAGTGATTTATTGCGATTTAAGTCTCCAAATGAGGCACGTGAAGTTTACGCTTAATTAGTTAGTCAGAATCTCCCATTAAAAGTGCTACATGCGATAGATAAATCAAATGTAAAAAAAGCACACACTGTTCTCTTTCTGACGTAGCTGTTCTCAATGAATTTTTTTTATCTTAAATAGCAGTGACACAGTAGAGCATCTTAAAAACTGATGGCCAGGTCAGAAACTGAATTTAGCACATCTGAAAAATGCTTCTAGCTGTGTTTTACCACCCTCAGGCACCTAATATAAATTGTTTCTGCAAACAATACTCTTTTCCCAATTAACTCAGTGGAATTTTATCATGCAATTTACCAAGATGAGTCTCACACTTCAGCTTATTGGTATATTAATTTGCTGACTTTTAATAACTTATATTAATATAATCAAATAAAAAATAAATGATAATGGCAGTAATATAATCATATGATGTAATTATACAATGATCTTTATTAGTTAATATACTATACTGTCAGTTAAACTCTATCAAAATATAACATGCTATCAATTCATAAGGCATGACTTTCAGATAAGGTGTAATGCAAAGGAGTTTTCACTGTGTTGAAGAGAGCAAATGATGTCAGTGAGACAAATAAAACCAAAACAATAGATTATGGTCTGAGAAATAAAAATGGTTATGTAAACATAAAGCAATATGAATAACTTATATTGCATTACCTAGCAGTTAAACTGTAGAGAGGCCTTAAATATATCATAAGATGGTAATGGTAGTGATTATCAATTGTTTGGAGAGCTTTTTTCCAAAAGAGTGGCTTCTTCATGATTTCTTTTCTCTTGTGTTTTCCTCACCTAAATTCAGGCAGAAACATTTCCTTTCACTACCTTTGCTACTACAACTGAAGTTGCTCTGCCACTAAAGGTTAAAGATTAAGGATCATTAAATAAAATCAATGTTAATTAATTTCTGTCCCTTTACTATGCCGTGGTTTTGGTTGTAACTTCTATTATCATCAGGTCTATCCATATCTGTTACGTTTCAGAGCTTTCACATTTTATACTAAAATTTGTTTTCCAAATCCCATTACTCACAACAGTGTTTGGAATATTTAAATTCTTGCTCTGAGGTCAATTATTCATCTAGCCTGTGATTTCATACTGTATGAGACTGTGGTTCCCTCACACCAATCCTAGGCCAACATGCTTTATCAGTTGCAATTAAGATGTCTTGTGCCTAACTATCAACACCTTGTAAAGAAATAATAAATGACAAAGCAGTGACACATACAGACCAAAAAAAAATGATAGTTGATCTCAATTCACTAATCATCGTTTATGGAAGAAATGGGCTACTCAAGAAATGTAATTCTTAACAACTAAGTATTCACTCTGAAGCCAATGGATGCTGCTTTAGTCGACTGAACTACCATGTGCCTAAATAGCAGTTAAATTGGGACATCAACTAGGTGAAAGTTTGAAAAAAATCACAAAAAAACCCCGCTATTTAAGTGTTATGCATTTGAGGCCTACACAATAAAAGTGAGTCACAGAGCAGCTTAAACCATGTTTCAGCACTGGGACACTTATAATTAGGGAACGACAGAGAAAGGAGAATGTGAATCATTTATGTTTAGAAACTGCTGTCTCAGCACCAGCAACAGAATCCTTCTTTATAATATAACATCCAATGGTTAAAAGATATAGTACTTTTCACAGTGGTCTAAAAGAGTAAATACTTTGAATAGTACTATTTTATTTGTTTTTGTTAGTTTTCACTTTTGTTATTTCATTTTATTTTTAAATTTATATATCCATACTATTGTACTCATGAAGACTGTGTTGTTATCCCTAAACAACTTTTATTTTCTACATCTCCCATTGCTGTCTTCCCATTTCAACCTGTTCATAATAATATTCTCCATTTCTTATGTCTGTGCGCTTTCATTAGGTTAAAAGGTAATTCAAGATAAAAAATCTTTCCCAAGGGCTCCTCACTTATCTGATACCGATTTTCACTTGAATTCAGTATGATTTTTTCCTGTTCTTACTTAATATATTCTCAGAAACTTGCCCATGGCACTGAAAGTTTACAGTTTGGGTTTTGTATAGATTTGTACTTATTAATATTTTATTGGTTGGTTTTTACAACTCATGGTGAAAAAATGTCTTCTTTTTGTACTTTCATGTGTACCTTGCTCTAGAAGACATAACAAACCATGCTGTGATAAACAGTAAAGTGAGTGTCTGAAAGGTAGTAAAAGGCTCCATAAACTTGCAGGTCTTCTTTCATTGCAGTGCCCTGAATGGGCATAGCGTTATTTCAAATGAACAGACTTTAATGCCTTTTTTCCTAAGAAACAAAAAGAATACTATAATGGTTGAGCTCCAAAAGTTAATTTTATGAAATTACATTATATATTTTTCATTCAGTTACAAAAACTGGACACAGTCATAGAGTGTGAGTACCCAGTGATGCATCTGTCAGACTGGAAGCTCTGCCTACAGAGAAAATTAAAAGCACTGAATTAGAGTCTCGTTTACCCCTACAGGTTCTTCTCATATAGATACATTACTAAATTCTATACACTAAAAAATTTAAGGCAATCTTAAATTTGCCCTAGTATTTTTTGATATTTGAGTATCATATTGAAGAGGAACAGAGATCAAAATATACCAAAAAGAGCATAAAATGTTGCTATGTGTACAAAGATTGAATAACATAAATATTTTAGAAGGCATGGGGAAAAAACTGTGGGAAGAATTGTTCCAAAGCAGTAATGTGTTCTACTTACTACAGTTATTACATTCACATCTTGTCTTTACACAAAAGCCAATATTTTCATGGAAAATGATTTATTTATTTTTTAAGTGTATCCTTGCCAAATGAATGTAGAATCTAAGCAAATCTGAAACTTCAATATAGATTTTTACCCATGGGTAACTGAAGTTAGAATTAGATACTAATAGTTCATTAAAAGGGATGCCATTTATTGCCATTTATTGCCATTTATCAAAGCCAATTAAATGAATATCTTCATCTGTCCAGTTAACACTATAACTTCCCAATTCATTTCTAGGTCACCAGACAATGTATTTAGCATCTCAGATAGAAACATCTGAAAGGAAAAGCAAAACGATTACTAATACTTTCTAAATGTCTTAAGTTCTTATTCCACAGCTTACTGCTTTTTCTCTCCTTATTTTATTTGTTTCTATACTAGTTTGTACTACATATATTTCAAGTGAGTTAGGGTTTGGAAGTTAACCTGATCAAATCCTTCAAATGAAGGATTGAATAGGTGTTGCACACTCACTGTGTGCAACTAACTTTTATAATACCTAATACCTTTTTTAATACCTAACTTTTCCACAGGGTAATGCTCACATGGGGGAGTGAATTTCTCATACAGCAGGGCCGGTCACTGTTGGGATGTCAACAGAATTCACCATTCCAAGGGTCCTTGTAAGAGCATCTCCAGTGGGATCAGGAACTGCTCCCTATGAATTCTTGAGGTCTAGATGGTCTGGGGTCCAGAATGACTACTGCAGTGCATGCATTAACTCTTTCCATTATCTTAATGTATAAAGCATCCCCTAATTGTATTAACTATAATCAGATGGTTGCCCTACATGACCATCACTGCAGCTGCAGGAGCAGTTTATACAGCTAACCTGTAAACAGTTTTGTAAGTCTTATCGCTGTGACTGTTTTGAAGATAACTGCCACAGCCAGATTCTCAGCCCAAGGGATTAAATGGCATAATTTAAGCATAACTGTCATTCCCATCAGTTTTGGCCCAGCAGGAGTTGCTCAGGGTAACATGGTAACATCTAGGATTGTCTGAAACTCTTGCATGTTGAGTTCCTATATGAGTAAGCCAAAAGATTTACTGCAGAGCTGCTAAGCAGTGTAGTCCATCACCTTGTTTAAAGTCAGATCATTGTCTCAAATCAGTTTATTATCTTTCTCTGAGAACATTAGCAGGGGAGTTCCTGGAATTGGAGGCAATGGCTAGGTGTGAGGTTGTGCACTCACAGGCATGCACATACAGCTTAGATGTTAGAATTGAAAGAATAAGACAAATTTGAATCTCATCTTTACAACAGTGTTATTGCCTAGATGACCTGTATCTTATGTAACAGGTCAAATGCTACAAAACTGTCTTTGCAGTCATCAAGAAAACCATCTGTAGGTGCATTCACCATGGGAAATTTCATGTATGTGTTCAGTAAACTGATATTTTATTTTCAAATAATGTGCACAGATGTTTTCTTTTTTTTTTTTTTTTTTTTAATCCAGAAAATTTCTGCATAATAATCTCAGTAGGACTAAGTGTATATGAAGTCTGGACTATTAGATATGAACATAAGAAATATGCAAATATGAGAAAAATGTAAGGAAGTGAATACTCAAAACTGCAAATAGTTCACAGTAACTCATTTAATGAAATAAGCTCTCTATTTAACATCAAGATGTGAGTGAATGTCTAAGTGTATTCAGCATGATTTACAAACATAAATTGAGACTTTAAATGCTCATGTACTATAAGGTAAGTAGCTAATTCTGCTCGTATCATGTGAAAGTTTTTTTTTCATTTAGAGCATATCTGGAATGAAGGAATCAAATCACAAATATCCTGTCAGCTGTAGTGCTATTTCTAGCAGGAGTCTCCACTCAGTTTCTTTTCCAGCTCAAGAACTACAATATGCGAAGTTACAAAGGTCAGTTTTCTATCTTTTCTTACTCAATCAACTGCCACTATCCAAGCTACAAGTTGCAAGTTCCTTTTCACAGATCATCACATTTCAGTTTTTATTGCCAGGAAGAATCAATCTGGTGGACTCAGATTAATGATATTATTTCTGATAATATTATTTTCTGTAAAGTTACTTCTACTTGTGCCACTTTGTTCCTCACACTGCAGATCCAAAGCATTTTGCCTTGCGCCTCACCGAGACTCTCCTCACTAACAGTCTAGCAAAATTTTATAGAGCTATTGCATCTCCTCAGCCTTTCCAAAGCCTTTTCCCCACTGTATTTATTTCTTTATTTTTCTATAGAATCAGCTGTAGAAATATCTTTTTTAAGGAAGGTAAAATATATGTCCTATCTTTGCAAAATCTTCCAGCCAGTAGCTCATTGTTTTTGCCTAGAATCACAGTATAACTACCTTTACATTTATGGTATCATCTTTTATTTTCATTGGTGCGGTGTATATTTATGGTAGAGTAAGAAAGAGGGATAATAAATATTGCAACTGAATTACGTTACCTAATTCAATGAGCTCACCCTTGTCTTCCTCTCAGACAGAAGTTCAGTACCAATATTCTACTTAGGCTTAGTGAAATCCCCTTTTTCTTTATCTAAGATGGTCCAAGATAAGGACTGAAAAGAGAACTACAGTCTTTCAAATCCTTAATAACTGTTATTGTTGTTAAGGCAGATCAATTAGCACTTTCCTCACTTGTGGGGGGTTGGCTTTAGCTAGCTGTCTGTTGCCCAACAAGACACTCTCCGACTCCCCCACCTCAGCATAATATCAGGTGAGAAAATTTCACAGAAAAACTCATGGCTGTGATTAGGAAGAGAGATCACTTGCCTTTTACTATTACAGGCAGAACAGACTTGACTTTGGAAAGATTAATTTATTGCTAATTAGTAACAGAGTGTAATACTGAGAAATAAAAACAAAATCAAAACACACTTTCCCTCCAAGACCTTTCTTTTCTGGCTCAATCCATTCACCGAGCCAGTGCAATTGCCTTGACTCAGGTGCAGGATCTTGCACTTGACCTTGTTAAGCTGGATGAGGTTGTCATGGGCCCATCTCTCTAGCCTGTTTAGGACCCTCTGAATGGCATCCCTCCTCTCTAGCATGTCAATTGCACCACTCAGCGTGGTGCCATCTGCAAACTTGATGAGAGTGCACTTGATCCCACTGTCTATGTAGCCAACAAGGATGTTAAATTGCACCGGTCCCAGTACTGATCCCCAAGGAATGTCACTCGTCGCAAGTCTCCACTTGGACATTGAGCCATTGACCACAACTCTCTGAGTGTGACGACCCAGCTAATTCCTTATCCAGTTGAGTGGTCCATCCATGAAATGCATTTTTTTTCCAATTTGTTGACCAGGATATCATGTGGGACAGTGTCAAGCACTTTTCGTGTGTCCAGGTAGTTGGCACCAGTTGTTCTTCCTTTATGTACTGATGCAGTAACTCCATCATAAAAGGCCACCAAGTTCGTGAGGCATGACTTGCCCTTGGTGAAGCTGTGTTGGTTACCACCAATCACCTCACCTTTATTTTCCATGTGCCTTAGTAGGGCCTTCAGGGGGATCTGCTCCATTATCTTGTCAGGCACAGAGGAAAGGCTGACTAACCTGTAGTTCCCCGGATCTTCACAGAATCACAGAATCACAGAATTATCGAGGTTGGAAAAGACCTAGAAGATCATCCAGTCCAACCATTACCAATACTTCCCAGCTAAATCATACCCCTCAACGCAACATCCAAACGTTTCTTGAACACTCCCATGGTCGGTGACTCCACCACCTCCCTGGGCAGTGCGTTCCAATGCCTGACTACCCTTTCCGAGTAGTAATACTTCCTAATGTCCAGCCTGAACCTCCCCTGGCGCAGCTTGAAACCATTCCCTCTAGTTCTATCACTGATTACACGAGAGAAGAGGCCGACCCCCAGCTCACCACAACCTCCCTTCAGGAAGTTATAGAGAGCTATAAGGTCTCCCCTGAGCCTCCTCTTTCCCAGGCTGAACAATCCCAGCTCCCTCAACCGCTCCTCATAAGGCCTGTGCTCCAGACCCCTCACCAGCTTCGTAGCCCTCCTCTGAACACGTTCCAGGGCCTCAATGTCTTTCTTGCAGTGAGGGGCCCAAAACTGAACACAGTACTCGAGGTGCGGCCGCACCAATGCCGAGTACAGGGGGACAATTACCTCCCTGTTCCTGCTAGTAACACTATTTTTGATGCAAGCCAGGATGCAGTTGGCCTTCTTGGCCACCCGGGCACACTGTCGGCTCATGTTCAGCCGAGCATCGATCAGTACCCCCAGGTCTGTTTCCTCAACGCAGTCCTCCAGCCACTCCGCCCCAAGCCTATAGCGCTGCCTGGGGTTGTTGTGGCCAAAGTGCAGGACCCAGCATTTGGTCCTGTTGAACCTCATCCCATCGGCTTCAACCCAGCTCACCTTACGGAAAAATGGGGGATATGTTTTCTCTTTTCCAGTGGGGTCTTCACCAAACTGCCATGATCTTTCCAATATGATGGATAATGGTTTGGCAACTTTGTCTGCCAGTTCCCTCAGAACCTGTGGATTGATCTCATCAGGTCCCGCTGACTTGTACACCTTCAGATATTTTAGATGGGTTTGAACCTGATCTTCACTTAGAGCAGGCAGATCTTCTTTCTCCCACTTCTTACCTTTGCTTTCTGCAAACTGGATGGTACAGCTAGAGCCCTTACCAGTGAAGATTGAGGCAAAGAAGTCATTGAGCACATCAGCTTTCTCCATATCCCTTGTCACCAAGCCTCCAGTTTCCTTCCAGAGAGAGCTCATATCTTCCCTGGCCTTCCTTTTATTATGAATATACCTGTAGAATTTCTTCCTGCCCCCCTTTATGTCTCTGACTAGATTTAATTCTATCCAGGTTTTTCCTTTCCTAACCTGATCTCTGGCTGTTTGGACAACTTTGAAGTCCCCCCCAAATAACCAATTCCTGCTTCCACTGTACTCTATTGACTGATTTACATTCTCCGAGAGAAACCTGGAGAAGTCTCAGCCATGCTGTATATAAAATTTTCACCCTGCTGCTTCTATTGCATATTTTATATTCAGTCCTGACAGGTTGGATGTTGATGGCTGTAGATGAAGAGCTAATACACAAGAGAGACAGAGATTTAAGATAGAGTTAACACAATCAAACAGGACACAGGAATTAAGATCCTATACAACATCACTGATTAAGCAGTAGAAGAAAATCAGTGAATAGCATATTTTCTTTATACAGCATCAAGTCTGGAGGAATTAAAATTTTCTGCTAAAGAAAAAGGAAGTAAAAAATATGAGTTATTAATTTTTTACCATATTACACAACATTACATAACTTGGGAAACTTCTATACAAATAATGATTTTTATTATTTACATATTTATTTATTTATTACAGTAGAGAGTGTATGTTTGCAGGACAGTGTCTGGTCTTTCAGTATGAATGACAACATGAGAATTTTTAGCTATACTGAAATTTGTACAGTATTTTCCAAGTCAGAAAACTCCAAAGAGTTTGTTTGGTGTAGTCTGTATTATGGCAAGAGTTTCTAGAGCTACACTCCTCGAGAAACTTACTAACAGGGTTTGCAAAGATTATTGTTGGGTGATTTTTGTTTTTCATTTTTTGATGACTAAATATGTGACCATTCAACAACAGGAATAATAAATGCAGTTCAGGTAGAATTCATATCCTAACTGTTTTCTGTTTCAAGCAATAAGTAAGTAAGTAAATAAATAAATAAATAAATAAATAAAATCTGATATTCATAATGAAAAATGAAATCTTCCCTCCACCTCCTCTCTCCTGTTTTCCTTGGTTCATAGAAAATAAACGGAAAGATTTCTGTATGAAAACTGTCAAAATTCTAACATGTATTTTCCTTACAAAATAATTCCATGGAAATTTCAAGAATCAGCATTTAAATCCTATTTTTATTAGCAGCATTGCACTTTACTTTTACTTTCCATTTCCTATCCTTTCAGATTACACTTATCACTATTTTAAGTAGAGATAGTTCAATCTTCTATTTCGTTATTATTCCCCTTTCACCTAGCTCTCGCCCCTTGTCTACTATAAAAATTTTCTTGGTATATAATCACCCATCCATGCTTCAATACATTCTGCTTCTCATCCATAAAGAGACAGGTATAACTAAAGTTCTTTAAATTTTGTGCTGAAAAGCTTTTTTTTTTTTTTTACCTGTAGGAAAATCATCCACGTTATCTTTGTTAGAATGAGTGCTTAAAGATTCCAAGAAAAAGAGGTGTTTGTTTGTTTTTTTCTAACTGCTTATCTGAAAAACAAATATTTCATTGAATGTTTCCTTTTTATGCCTTTTTGAGTCATGTGAAAATGCCTTACTTGTTTATGGCTCTTTTTTAAAACTTAGTAGTGTATCACTGACTTTCTATATCAACATCTTTAGTAGATTAATTCTGGAGTATTACAAAAAATACCTGATTTCTATGGGTAAAAATCACATTAAAAGGGCAAAATATCAAAGATCTTTTTTTTCTTTTGGATTTTTAGTCAAAAAATGTGTTCTGAAAACAGTGTAAGAACTTAGTAAAATCCCTGCTGTATATTGACATTTGTTATATCACCACTCCACTTAACACCTTAAGATTACCCTCAGGCATGTCTAGGATTCCTTAAACATTTAGATGTCTGTCTTTAACACTGGTGAGTTTCCAGCTTTCCATGTGTTAAAGTGAAAATAGTGTTTGAATGGAAGACTCATATATAAATGATGTTCTTTTTTAAACAAAACAAAAACAAAAACAAAAACAAACAAACAAACAAAATCTGACCAAACAAACAAGCATTCTTTGTTTAGTATGAAGATAGAAAAAGTTACTATTTAGAACTTCGATTATAAAAACTTTGAGAAAAACGTATCTATGTATGCTATACCTAAAAAGTCAGCTTTAGAGGAGGTTTTGTAATACAAACCAAATCCCTCCTTACAATAAAAAAGGTAGGCTAGCAAGTAGCTTTTTAATAAAAATGGGTGACATTATTTGGCAAATAATGAATTGTTATTGTTTTAAACATGAAATCTACATCCCCCTAAATGGAATAAATTGTGTTTGTTGAGGTAATTTTCAGTGCTATAAAGCCTAACTCTCATTTAAGAAACATACATTAGGAGTACAAGGTGATCTGGCACGCTACAATCATCAAAATTCCAACATTGTCAGGGTAGGTGTTTTTTCCAGGTGGGCTGTCATCTCAATACGTTTCCTCTTTCAGTCTAAACTGGCTTGTTCTTGTCATCCTGCCAGTTTTGTCAGTTATAGGTCTGGATTTTCTCTGGAGATTTTGTTGCCTTCTTTGAAGAATAAGCAGTTCCTAGATCAGAGTTGTTGTGAATGAGTAGTCCCAAATAGTGCCAGAGACCATCCTCGGGGATCAAGAGCTGAAAGCTAACTAACTAGCTTGCTTAAGAACATCTACAGAAATGCAGTTTCCTTTGGAAGAGTGGATTGGTGCTGGGTTATTATCATTGCTATCCCCTTTCAGCAGAAGTTGAGAGAAGCTGCACAGAACCAGATGAGGTAGGCCAGAAGGATCCACCACTGGTACCTCTCCTCTTTTGCTGCATCCATGCCAATGGCAGCATACAGTACAAGGAGAAGGAAAAGCCATAATGCTACTCAAACAAGGGGACAAACACATGCAACCTTCTGGCAGAAAATCTGAATGGATACTTCCAGTTCCTAGAGCTGTATTCAAATAATCTGCAAGATTGTCATTTTATTTACTTTGTGCCTATTAAAGCTTTATAAGGAATGTTCAGTTCTCTTAAATGACCTAGGAATAAGGACATCGTATGCAGCAGTATTGCAATCTATGCAGAGTAAGCCTCATTAAAATCCTTCAGCTCAGGTCTAGAAAAGTCACTTCAGTGTATTGGAGGTTATTTCAAACTTTCTGCAGCTAATCAACCATTAGCTTCTTCATCTAATGTCGTAGCAGTAATATCTGATATTGCCAGTGGGACAGTTGTATGTGTAGTGATGATATTTGTCCAGGGGAATCTGTACAGAGCCCGGACATTCCCTAAATACAACTTTCTCTACTGCCTCCAGGAACTACAACTCTCATTCTCCAGTAACCTTCACTGATTTCAAACTACTAATATAACAGTGCATTTCACATGTTTTTTATAGCCTTGTGCCTAGTTCGGCCTACAAAACAGCAGCTTCCTTAAATAATCCAATATCTGATTTTCTGAGCTTTAATAAATAACAGGTATAAATGGTTACTATAAATAATAACACTGATTATCCTGTGTAATCAAACTCTTCACCTGCTGTGAGACGTACCACATTTATGCAGATCAGCTGTAGGGTTTTCATCCATGAAATTATAGAATGTATAATGTGATGGGCCATGATATATTTAGTATACTGTAATTGCTTATTTATAAAAGAGCTATCAACAGCCCACTTTAAATAAATTCAGAAATCACCGTAGGGCATTTAAAAATGAATATTTTATATGACATTTCTAAAAGATTATGAGCATTTCTTTGAACAGTAAAATTAATGTCTGTTTTGCTGTTTAAAGTCATCTTGTGTAGATTCAGGATAATGGCATATAAACTGTAATTACTATATTTGTGTTTTAATTAGGAACATAATCATCCACCTCTCTCATTCTCCAGATTTCTGAAATTAATACTGAGAGGGATTTAAAATGGTCTGTTTACTCATAGAATGGTTATAGGAAAGTGAATGAATTAGACAATAAGACATACACTTGCAGCTAACTTCTAGCAAGAGAAGATCTTCAGGGTCATCCTTGCCTATTGTATTTTGAGACCCCCTGGATGATTTTTATCCTTTCCTGTAAATGAGGTCTAACATCAACTGAAGGTATCCGCTTTGCCTACTCCCTTGCATATATCAGCAACTTGCAATGCATATACTCAAATGCTTTTTTCTGGAAGGGACAGAAAGGAAGAAAACAACCATCCTAACACAGAAATCTAAAACTTGCTAAATCCTCACTGATATGAAGGCCAGTTGGGTCTCCATTCATTTTTACAGATTGAGAGATGAATAGATAAATAAAAAAGCAACTATTTCATACTCTTAGTGACTGTCAACACCTATTCTATGTCTTCTAGAATAGTGTTGTTAATATACATGTTTCTCCATGGAACAATATAACAAAATCACCCTTCAGAGTCATCATTCTGTTTCTACCTCCCCTGTTGTTATGTGATTTAAAAATAAAGCTTGAAGAAATGCCCAAAGCCTACAGCTACCTTGTTTTCCCTATCTGCAACAGAAATTTAAAATGATCACAAGTTCAGCTTGAATGCCTGCAGCTGGATATTAGTGTAATATAAAAGTTTATATTTATGAAACTAGACTTGGTATTTCATTATACAGAATTGAAAATTTGGAAAATTAATGAAACCTTACAACTTTGTTTCATGGCTTGGTCTTCCAGTGGTTAATAAGACAATTAATCTCCAGTAAGATTTTCCATGGGTGAAATATTTACTAAGTTTCTTGAACATGTAGATTGTCTGGTATTTAGTGTCAGTATTCCACTTTGAGGCGACATCAGTAGGACCTCTCATCTCTACTAAATCACATAATTCACTGGAGATAAGTGACATAATTGACAGTAAGATCCTATAGCCCATCTGTCAAATTTGGTGAAAACTAGCAGATCTGGCTGAAATTGCAAATACAAAGGTTTCTATGAGCAGAAAGAGACAGAAATCGCTAAAAAAAACACCTTCCTTAAGTCAAAATAAGGACTTTAGTGATAATTTTGCATTCTGTATCCTTATCCAGCCTGAATGAATTTGTACAAAGCAGAAGAAAAATAGGAAATTATCATAAACTTTTCAAACAAGGTCAAATTGAAGCTTGGCTCAAGAGCTGGGTAAAATTATAAATAGATTTTACTAAGAAAGTCTGAAATGTCTAACCTATTTCTATTCAAGAATCTTTTTCAGATGTTTTTCCTGCCTGTGTTTACATGATGTGTGCATGATTTCATTAATGCATGTAAAATATTTTTTTTCTATCTTCTGATGTTAAATGGGATTATACACTTACAGTGCAGGCAAGGAACAACAGCTGAGATGTACAGGTGCCAGAAGGAAAACTCTCTATTGGTAAGTCTTGAACTAATTTCCCGTTGTTTCCGGCTTTATAATGCAGGGCAATCTGCAGTCACTAGACCATCATGAATGATGTATATTTTCACAACGTATTGGATCAGAGCCATGTTGCACAGATGTTTCTGTAATTGTGATTCACTGGGGAAATTTATTCTTCAGTGTCCCACAAATACATATTTTTACCTGTGCAGTCTAGTAGAGAAGTTGGGCCTGCAGGACAGAATACGTAGTTAAGATGGCTGACAGAAAACCAACTAAGTATATGCTCTTTGAATTGTGTGTCTATGAATTTCTCTAACCACATTCCTTTTTTTCTGCAACTGGATTTCCAGTTATTCTTCCACAGAGAAGGAAAAACACTTGGAAGACTGAAGTTTTAATTTGGTTATTGAAAAGTAAAGGGGAAAATATGAATTTTAGAATATCATTTTATGGATAATCTTGAGACTGTGAAGTCAGTTTAATTTCAGTAAGGACAATGCCTTCATGCTGACATACAGATCCTAAAATCTTTGAAAAGTCTTAGGATGAATATGTATGTGCATCATAAGAATGTCTGCACAAATTAGGTAAAATGCCTCTCTAAAAGCATCCAAATACTTATTTGAAGAAAGTGCTATTAGTTCTAGTCATCATCATTAACTCCTATTCTCTGATGGCTCATAGGATAATCCTTTTCCAAAATTTGTCTTAGTCAGGACAAAAACCTTCTTGTGACTCCTTGGTTTCAAAGTATTTTTTTTTCTCTTCAAAATACATATACCTTGAACATTCAAGCAAGGAGAATTTAGCAACAACAGCTCTGAACAAGAGATGATTTTGAGTGAGCTGCAGAAAATGTTGTTGGAGAATCAAGATTTTCCCCCTTACTTTGATCAAGCAGAAATACACTGTTCTTCACACAGTCCTAATAAAAATCTACTTGAGGGCTTTTTGTTCTAAATTCAAAGTGGAATAGTATGAAAAAATAAAGCCTCACTTCCAGTGTAGTCTAAGACATATTGTTGCAGTGGCAAGCTGCAAAGATAACTTGGAAAATGCACAGATCTAACATCATTCTGGTAACCTCAGAACAGAGATAATGTCAGCACTATTCACCCTTCCCCTGACAAATGAAGTGCAAGTAACTCACATTAATAATAGAAAAAGTAGGCTCTTTAAAATACACATAACTGATAAAATAATTGTTGACTCTTTCCAGTGCTTTTCTATTGTTCATCTGGTATTTTCTGAGGTTTGTCTGTCTAACTATCTTCATTTAAAATGAGTTCTCCTAATGTTGCTCTGACAAACTTGCTGTCTTAATTATTTCCAGTCTTTACAATCTCTCTGCATAAATCAGTATTCAAGGGTTAATTTTTTCTCATTGGTGCACTGTAAATACTAGGATTTCTGATTCTTCCTATTCAATCTATTTTACAGCAGTGTCACTACATTGATTCCAAAGGAATCACTTATGATTTACAGTGGTGCAAGAGCTGAAAAAATTCAAGCATTAATCAAGTGGAAAGCCCCATATGAAGATTAAATGTAATAGGCAAAAGTTTATAGTCAAGAAGACCATGGAAACAATAGACTTATAGAGAAGTAAAAAGAGGTATGTTGATGAACATATGCTTGTGAGAAGGACAGAATAAAGAACAGAGAAGGAAAAGGTGAAGGAAAAGAAACAGAGATGTTGTTGATTTGTAATTGTTTTAAAAGAATGATTAAGTGCAGTAGTTGAGAAGAAGAATTTGGTTGTAGGAACTGTCTCTTTGTTGCTGCTATCTTGGAGATTACATTTGTTTTTCTTTTATAGTCCAGCTAAATTAGGACTAATATTTCTGAGGCACTACACTTCTGGATGCCAAGATGTACATTCAGCAACACCCAAGTTAAAGTCCTGAACAGCAGATAAAGATGTTTTCTGGGTTGGATTAACACGACAGTTTTGGAGGCTGTAAACACTGCCACTCCACAGCTGCCCCTGGCTCACTCTACCCAGGAGACCAGGAGTTCCCCACTCTGCAACAGAAAGGGTCATATTGCTACATAGCTCCCAGCTGTTGATACATTAGCTGAATCTTCACTTCTCATGTTGCCCTAACGAAGATCATGCCTCTCAGGATGCAGCTGAACCATCTATTTTCAATTCAGGATGGCTTTAAACAGTGTATGCCATAAAATAACTCATAAACAAGCTGTTGCTGTATTGGCTGGATTAGCTGACAGTGGGGTGAATTGAAAACTAGCTGACAGTGACACAAAGTCTAGTTGGAAGAGTACTCCAGGGGTGAATACCAGATTCAGTCCCATGTAACATATTCTCTAATAATCAGGGAGATGGAGTAGAATGTATCCTCTGAATATTTGCTTTCGATATAAAACTGGGAGGAGTCAAAGATACACCAGATACAGTGTGCTTTTTTCCAACCTGACAGGCTGGAAAAAATGGACTGATAAGAGCCTCATGAAGTTCAACAGGGGAAATAGCAAAGGAGCCTCATGAAGTTCAACAATGGAAATTGTAAAGTTCTTTTCTTTGTGAGGAATAACCCCATTGAATCAGTAAGTGCTGGGGGCAGATCAGATGGGTAGAGTCCTGTCAGTAAAGGAACTCAGGATCTGGGTGGGCACCAAGGTGAACATAATCCAGTAGTGTGCCTTTGCAGCAAAGAAGGCCAAGAGCAATCAAGGCTGTGTTAGCAGAAGTGAAAGGCGGAGGGAAGTGATCCTTCCCCTCTACTCAGCCTTGGTGAGGTCACACCTGGATCACTGGGATCAGTGTTGGATTCCTCAGTGTAAGAGGCATGGAGCCACTGGAGAAAGTCTAGGACAGGGCCATGAAGATATTAAGGAACTAAAGCATCTCCCCTATGAGGAGAAGGTCTTAGAGATCTGGTCTGTTATAAAATATAAACCTTTCACATACATTACCCCATTTTCAGCTCTCTGCATCAAATCAGACACAGGAGAAAAATAAGTTTTTTGTATTGTATTGTCAGAAAATCAATTTGTTGTCATCAACTTTGACAACATCTTTGTAAATCCAGGAATGCTTAAGCCTTAAGTACCTCTGTCACCAGCATTAATGTGCCTAGTTAATTATGTCGCATGTATTTCAAAGCAGTATTTTGCTTTCTGACAATGACATAATAATAAGAAAATTAAAAAGGGAAATGAAACAAGTGGTTTGTTAAATTGGTAATGAAAAAAAATCAACTGAATACTCTAAGCAACATTTTTTGACTGCTAAAGCTCTTTTACTATGTTTTTCTTCTTCATCTATATGCAACATCTTTGTAAGAAAAGCAGGCAGTGTTCTTAGATGGTTAAAGATACTATCAATCATTGTCTTGCTTGTAATGCTTCAATTGCTGTGGAAAAATACTGTCAATTTCATGGCTACAAACTGATGCATGGAAAATCCCACCCACTCCCTACTCAAATAGTAATGTTTGCATATGAGAAGAGGAGGCAGAGTTAGCAGGATGATAAACCATTAATAAACCCTTCTCTGTGCCTCCCAAGTGTTTGGAAAGTGTATTGTGTGACAGTCAAGATCTTTGTAGGATTAGCTTAATGGTTTGTCACTTTATAAGTTCATGCACTGCTATTTTCTCTCAGAGCTTTTGTATGTTTCATAATATACCGAACACTTGACCTTACTCTAAGTACTTTGTAGCTTTTTCATGCTGCATAAAGGCACAAGTCATTGAGATACTTGATATGACATGGGGCTGAGACCAGTTACCAACCTGTGCACAAATTCCTTCCAGTATTTTACCTTCAAGGATTGTCAGAATCTGCAACACTACTGAGGATGTAATATAATTTGAAGTCAGTTCCATACAAAGGAGAGGAGTAAATGAAAACATTTAGATATGAAGAAAAAACACATATATGAGAAGAATAGATCAATAAATCTGGAATGGGAAAGGGAAAGTGGAAGGGTTGAGGAGAAAAAGGGAAGAAGGAGTAAGGGAGGGGGAACTGGAAAAGAGAAAGAGAGAGAGAAGAGAAAAAAAGAGATCACTCACAGAAAGACCTTCAAAAACAGTGTAATTCCATAAAGCACAATTATTTCAGCTGTGCTACTTTGCAGACTTTGCATGTAGCAAAGGGAGACAGTAGGAAGTATAACACATGAGTAAGGTAAAAGTATGCTAAGAACTATTCTCTCTGATTATCACAGAACAGATAATGAGCAGAAAAGTCAAAGACTCAGATATAATGATTACAAAATCTCTCATTTTCTCTTTTCACTTTCCTTCACTCTCCTTTTATTTTTGTAGCATGCTCACCTGTATTCTGGTACATTCACACCAGTACTATCATAGTCTGGGTCTGTTTTATACCCCCATTTGAATTCAGATATAATAACCATTTTGTTCATGTTGTTGTTCATCTCCAATAGACTTCAGAAAAATAGAAGTGAAGACAACACATACTTGTTGCTACCTGGAAAGTGTGAGGCTTAATCTTCATGTGTATTTGAACAGTCACAAAAGAGTTGCATTATGAACATCTCAACAAAAGCAACAGAGGAACTATTACTATAGATGTGATAGACTACTTCAAATAAGATTTCTTAGTTAGTTTTACCTAGAGATTGTATGCATGTCCATATGCATACAATATACAATTTAGTAATGCATTTTATGTACTGTAGCATATGCAAATATCATCATTAGAAATAATAAACCATATCCATTTACTAATAGATACCATCCATCAATACATGTGGGTTGTATAGTACTGAATGCTGTACAAGTCATCTTGGATTCTTGGTCTAAATCACCCTGGGTAAATTAATAGATCTAAACAGTCTAGGTAAATATAAATTGAAACTCAATTTTTAAGTAAGTGAGCTTTTGACTGTGTCATGCTTCCTAAGTTGAACGTGTTCTTAGCACAATACATTAGCTTGTTTCTTTCTGTTGAAAGTAACAGGAATATTCGGAGAGTAGAGTTTATCCTCTTTATTCACAGGACTGGCCAATATTCTTCCTGTGGACGAACAGTTCTGTGTCTTAGAACTAGTGTCTGCTGAGTCTTATAACACCATTACTTCTAGGAATTATCTCCAGTGCAATACATGATAGCTGTTCACTACTAATATTGGCATTACCATTGCTGCACAACTTTTACAGCTTTTTCTTCACCAGTAAGCCTGCTATTTTCCCATGAGGATTTTCTAGGCTTCTAGAACTTTAGCTATAACAAGGACCTTAAGAACAGGCAAACTGGGAGGGAGCACAGAAGTATTTGTTATTTTTTTAATCTGAAGATGCACATACTGTACAAGACTAAAAAGGATAAGGAACCTGGCAGTTTGTTCATTTCTGCTGATAGATAGTAAGATGAGGCAGTGCTGGATGCCAATGTGCTGTCATTTTATTTAAATGTAAGATGGAAAAAGAGGGAATTTGTTTCAGTATTTAAATCATCACAAATCAAGTTGGCCTATGTAAAGCCATTTTACAGAAAAGGTTTCATGGTTGTTTTTGTTATTTGGGCATGGCAAAAGAGCGTAATGATTTCACATTCAAGATTTTATAGGCTCCCCTTAGGGTGTTAGACATTATATCTTAAAGTTGCACCTACTCTAGCTGACAAAACCCACATGGCTCCTTATCCTAATTTGTATCTCCCACACTGCTGAGGAGTGACTGGAGTGGAAGCTAAAAGTTAAGTTGCAGTTATTCATTGCATCCTAAAAACATGTCAGTTAATTAAATATTTACTAAACAAATCCCCTTTATAAACAAGTTATATCAGAGACAGGCAGCTCAAAGGAGATTACTAGAGTTCATCAGTTTGAACTCTTTAAGCCCAAGCACACATTGCATGAAAGCAGTGGCGAATCTTTGTACTAAGATTACTTCCCATCAATCACAGCACGTGCAATTCCTAAAACGCATACTATGGTCTGGTATACTAAAATGGAGCAGACATCTCCATCAACTTTACCTTCCATCTCTATGCAGCCTTTAAACTTCTGAATATATACAAATACTAGTTTGAAATGTCCAGGTTTATATGTTAACAGTTCAGTATTATGAAACATAGTGTAAACAATGAAAATATGATGAAGTAAGTAACAAAAATAATGACTGTACTTGGCACACACTGTGAGTCGCAAGTGAGCTCTGCAGGTTCTCAAACCCAGTTGAGGCTTACCAACTTGTACCCTGCTTACACTGCTCTGCTGTCTGTAGCATTGGGAATAGCCTCACTTTTTGTATTTCTGCTAGCCCACTGCACATCTAATTGTGTGGCATGGACATATATCTAACATCAAAACTCTTGTGAAAAAACTGCAAATGAAGTTTTACACACAGAAGACAGACAGTTTTAGGTGAAAAAGCACACAACCTCCCTTCCGTTCAGCCAGATATGTAATCTTACATATGGGATGGGACCACCTTTGGGATAAGCCAGAGAACTGAAAACATCCATTGTTAACGTTACAAGAGATCGCATTAATTAGCCATGATTTTTAGTTGTTTAAACGTATCATGCATGGAATGCTCATTGGGGAAGATCTCACACATATTTACCAATGAAATACAATGATTAAGAAAAACTCAAATAAAGCACTTTGATGGTGTCCAGAGAATTGAAGTATTAATTATATGAGGGATGCCTAATAAATTACACTCGCTGCATAGTTTATCAGATAAAGATAGTAACTACTTAGGAAAGTGCGAAGGACATAAATAGTTAATACACCAATATAAATAACTTGAAACACACAGTTTCCATACTGTTTCTTTCTCATCCTCTTTTTAAAACATTATTTTAATCTTTACTTTTGATTATGTATTTTCACTGCTCCCAAATTAAAGTGAAGGTAATATGCTCTCTATATGAAACGTTGGTAATAGAAAAATCAGCAAAAAACAGATCTCCTCCATTTTCTCAGCTTTTATTCTCTTGAAATAGACTGCTTTAATATTTTTAATAACTCTACAATTTTGCCTAGATTAAGAATGAAAATTTTAAAATGCTTTGAGTCCTCAGTTTTCCAAGAACAAATAAAATGTATGCTCATTTTAAATCCTGAGGGGTCAAGTTGTACTAATGCCTGGGTAGCAGCCAACAATCTTGATTGGCAGCATGACTCTCTGTGGGACTTAATCCAGTGTCTAGTGGAAAGTCATTTTCTTCTAAATATTATCATTTCTATTGCCAGAGAGAGAGACCTTTTCTCATATCATGAAAAGAAGTGGACAAGCGCTGGGAGGGAGCTTTAGAGAGAGTTCAACCTCATATTTGGTTATGACATGTTCTAGAACTTATTAAAGTAATTCAACCAGCAAATGATTAAACTTCAATAATGTTAAAAGAGAACGGTCATAGCCTTCTTACCAGGAAAACTTGTCAGAATTAGTGAAAAACTTCAGTCCAAGCAGCACATCTGGTCATTGAATAAGATTTCCAGACCACTAACAAATTTAAAGAATAATGTGTCTTCTCATTGAATTCCAGTTTTATTCTATTATTATTGTGTTTAATTCTCAGAATATGTGTTTGTTAGTCCAAAATCTGTGTACATCTGAAATACAAAAGGAGAGGAATGATATAAAAATACAAGAATGCAAATGCTATGAAATACTGCAAAAATACTAGCTCTGCTATTCCTATGTATCTCAACTTCTGGTTGGTCAAAAATGCTCTCATAAGGATAAGAAAAGGTAGAAAAGTTGCAACATATTTTTTGTCTTCATGCAGAACATTAGAACCACCCTCAAAATTTGGTCACACAGCACATAGTACCTGCCTACATGAAAGTCTCTTAAAATGTGTCACAAGCCCAGAGTCATGACTTAACTGATTCAAACTATTCTGGGCACTACAACTCAAATGAACAGCAAAGACACACTTTATCTGGAACATTCAGTGTTACCTACTGCACAGCACCTGGAGAACAGTTTTCAGATGAGGACCTCTGCTTTACGTTGCACTGCTCACCTACCTATTGGTGGTGACTGTATCTTTACACACTTCTAAACATTTCTGTCTGACAACATTAAAAAAATTGCAGCTGTTTTGCTGTGATCTTGCCACCAGCACAAATAAGAATTCTCAACTTCATGCAAACTGATTAACTAAGTAAGTATTTCACTTTTCAGAAAGGGTCGTGATTTTTGGATGATATGATGGAAATGAAGAACCTTTTCCATTTATGGTCTAGACTCTAGACTCTAGACCAATTACAATAGTTGTTTCCGATTTACCCTGACTTGAAATGAAAATGTCATTCACTGACTTTGAGTTATCTCCTCTTCTAAGTCCTCTGAACATATATGTGTCTTGAAAATGAAGATTAAAAATAGTCTAGAATAAATGAAAAAAAAGGCAATACCTTTTAAAATAGTAAAAATTCTGTAAGTATTAAGTATTGGTATATTGGTGACTTGTTTGTTTTTTTTTCCACAGAGTTCTTTGTTTACCTTAAATATATCACCAAATATTTATATGTTCAATAAACTATACAGAACTCTCACTGCTTCTTGATTATTCATTTGTAAAATGCACTCCTTAGTAAACCACAATTACAAAAATATGATTTCTTAATGACAGTACTGTGGAAAATGTAGCTTATATAATAAGAACATTAAATAGTAAAAAAAATGAGTCATTTTAAATAATCCATTGTGTTGAGAAATATATTTGCTTTAGTATGCAGAAATCATATTCACTGAATGGAGTTTTAAATAGGCTACATTCTATTGTATTTTACCTTCAGGGACACTGAGATTGTATTTTTTGTAATGTGCTGCATACTATTCACTTAGAAGTTTCATTCTTATTACATGTAAGTTTGTGGTGGGTTTTTCTTGTTTTTTATCTGTTTTAGCAATGCTTTTTCAAATTAAATTGATTATTTTACTAGGCTGCATGGGATAATGTCTGAAATGCTTACAGTGTTTCTAACAGTTTAAGAAAAATGTAAAATATTTTCAAGTAGATTATTTATATTAATGATATCCTCTACTAGGATAAGATTGTCCCTTCTGGCTCCATTCTCATTGTTGTTGTTGTTACCAAAGTGGTGACACTAAAGAAAAGGAAAATCATGTTAACAACAGTAATGAATCGCTGTTTACACAGGTTCAAACAGAAAAAAAAAAAAAAAGAAAAAAAAAAAAAAGATGAAGAATGAAAAATGAAAAAATAAATGGATTTTATCTTGGCTATATTTTTCTCTAATAAAGAATATTTTCAAATGGTAGAAAACTGCCATTTAAACCTTACAAGTCACTCATGGAATGAAACAAAAATACCCTAAAGCATTTCTGTATTCTAGACTTATTTGGGACGGAGAATGGCTTGGTAAATTTTGGTGGCCTTTAACTCCTCTATAATCTCAACACAGGTACTTGTGGTAATATCTATCAGGATCCAGTAATGAAGTGTGCTGAAAGTCAAAGGGTAGATATATTGAGAGCCCTTTCAAGGTTATCTTGTAATGGCAAAGTCCATCAGAGTTCAGATATACACAGCTCTGATATACCCATTTATACACAGTGTATGCACAGTTAAGACACATGCAAGTATCATATCCTCTTCTACCACACAAAATCATCAGATCATTTTCTTTTGTTTTCTCTTTGGTATGCAGTTCATCACAGACACGATTTTTTCTTCCTCTTCTGCCATAACAACTAGGATGTATCAAATGCAAATTGCAGACAGCAAGCTCAAAAAACAGGAAACACCATTTTCTCCTATAACACATTCTGAAGCGATGGACCTGCTTTCAGCATTGTGGATTCACACAGGTATGTAAATCACCTGGAAAACTTCATGGAAGAATATTCAGCCTCTGGTTACTAAATACAAAGGTATCACAACTTGCTTGGAAATTTCCTGGGCCACGGATCTCTTGCAGCTAGGAGTTCAAAAAACAGAAGAATCACTATCTGCTTACTCTGAGCTTACATTGAGGCTATTTTTCTGCATGAGCTTCTATTCATATGTGGTATTTCTGTTCTCACATTCTAGCTACTAAAGAAATTTAAAAAGTTAAACAAATTGAAATTCTGATTGACACTAATATTTCACTGTTTGAGACTAATAAAGAGCAAATGTGCAGTACTTTGAATCCTCTCAAACACTATTGTTGAGAAAGAAATTAGGAACAGACTAATCTGTGGAAATGTGAATTCTTCAGCACTCTAGCTAAATGCTTTCTCCTGCTGTGTATAGAGCCCTGAAACTGGGAGTGCACACAGACTGCTTTCTCTCCTTCCAGTGGAGGAGAGAAAGAAGGAAATTCCTTCAAATTTTGATAGCAGAAGACAGGGGAATCAGCCCCTCTGAGCTCTCTTGCTCAGATCCTCTGGAAGGAAGAGAAGTGAGAGCTGTGCCAAAGAAAGATACCATCTATTAAACAAAGCTCTGCCTTGAAGAAACAGACATGGAACTAGAAGCAGAGAAGCAGTTTTCTGGGTGCAGCAATGCAGAAGGGGTATGAGAAACTGCTAGGAAGTAAAGACCATGATGAAGTTTCACCTTTCTGCTTTCTTTCTGGTGGTAATGCAGAGAGTGTTTTCCTGGAACTGTGTTTTGAATCTGGAGAAGAAACATTTCATCTGCTTCTGTAGGATATTGTTCTCACCCTTCACTGCTGACATATAAGTAAGTACTCTTCTGTTGAGAAGGAGCATTTAAACTTATCCAACACTGACTTCTCCTACAAATGAGGCATTATTCAGAAGTTATAGTACAAGACTACAAACTCAGGAGACTTTATGAAAGTTCTTGTGTGTTTTCAGAGGCATCCAATGCCATTTACAGCCAAACACAGTTCTTCATCTTTGTCAAAATTACTTCATATCTGTTTTTAAATAGTTATGAGACAACCCAAATGGTTATGAGCAACTCCTTATTTTCATTCAGCAAATTTAGCAAACTTGGTACACCTTAGCCAAGTTCAACTCAAATTTGTAAAAACGAAATTAATAAATAATAATAAATAAAACAGATCTTTCTTTTCTCATATCTTTTCACATCTTCTCATATCTTCTCATTTCTTTTTTCTTCTGTATTCTCTCCTTCTTTTCCTGGAAATAAGCTGCAGTTTTCCCAAAGCAAAAAGAAGAAATACAATATAAAATGCAAACTCTCATTCCCAAACCCGTAAGATAATCATGAACCTTCTGCTGTTGCTGTTGATCCTGCTGCCAGCACTGTCAGCAGCTCCAGTGCTTCTATAGCAACAGCTACTTCCAACTGTGCAATGCTTGCAAGTAATTTAGGTGCATAAGACAACGACATTTTAGGGATGTCTGCGTGTTATGCACTAGAAACATAACATTGTCAATAAGAACTGAGCCTGCCTCCAATTATAATTCTTCTGTATCTTTTCCACGTCCTCCACCACTTCCCTGGGCAATATCAGTTTGCAAGGAGACATTACAAGTGGATAAAAAACAATCAAACCTAACATCAAATATAACCCTTCTCCCTGCGAAAATAAACAACAACAACAAAAATAGAAAAGTAACAACCACAATAGCATACCAGTTACTAGCGGGTAACAAAATGTACATGCTCAGGTAGGATGGTCATTTGAAACCAGGATAAAGCTGTTGAAACATTTCTCCTTAGTTTAGGAATATACCTATTACCATGGGTCAACTAAGCATCATGTTTCATCTTTTTGTAGTCCTAAGGACATTTCTGAAATTGTTAGATTAGCTACAATCACAAAATTCTTTTTCCCAATCCAGGGTGTTTGGTTACTGTCTGTCATCTATTGAAGAAGTATGGGTGGGTAAATAGAAACATATTCTTTATAAAGATCAATAAACATGAAGATTTCACACAGCACTTTCAAAGGTATTGGCTGCAGTATCACCTGATGCTGCCACCTAAATCTTGAGTTAGCAGGAAGTTTTGCTCACAAGAAGATTATGTGAAGTAGCAAACATAATTTAGTGAAAGATGGTTCAAAAGATTAAAAAGCTCCAATTCCCAATGTTTCTGGCTTTCTTTTCTCCTCAAACCCACCCTTAAAATGACCACCAGCAATGTTTGAAGAATTTAAAATTATGATGGCCCAACATGTTATTCTCTAAGTTTTTCTCATGTTCCTGAATTCTTATCCACACTGATAAAACTTATATAGAAATGCATGGAATAATAAATCTCCTAAAAAAAAAAAAATCAGATTCTTTTGTGTTTTCTAGCATTCTTGAAGCAAGGCTCAAAATCAAAGAAATATTTTAAACAGGGTCAAAGTGGCATCTTCATGTTTGTTATTGCAGGGGAATTGTCAGGTCATGTCCTGAACCAGTGGTTGACCACCAGGAGAGAAAGTGTGGCTAGCCCAGGGAGCTCATGTGCAAACAATACATCTGTGTGATAGGAAGGGGTGTATTGCAATAGAAGGCACTGCCATTGCCTTCCTTTGCACAATTGCTACACTTATCTTTTGTAAATTTCATACCAGTTCTCAATGTAGCTACCTACCAAACCCTTCCCCCCCCCCCCCAAAAAAAAAAACCACCAGAAAAAAACCCTCCGTATCTCCTTTTATTTATTTATTATTTATATCCCTTCTATCACCAGTTTAGATTTCAATGTCCCTGCTAATTCTTCTGAACTAATCTGCAAGACAGTAAGACATAGCCTACCTACCATAGCTCAGACCCCTCTATTAAAAATGAAAGAAGATGTAGTCCCATGGCTAGAAGATTACCAAAATACAGGCAAGCTCAGCATGCAAGAGACCTTGCTATCATCAGTTTATAAGATGACCATCTCACAGTCTATGGAGTTTCTTGCTGAGAACAAATCTATACTTAGGCCCAGAAAGCAGTGGGTAAAATTGAAAGTTTCCTGTATAACCTTAATCAAATTCAAATGTGAATGAAACACACGTCTCTCAGTAGATAAAATAAAAATAAAAAAAATAAAGGGGGGGGAGGGGAGGGCGGGGACAAAAATTAAAGATTCTTAAACATTTCTTCACAACCTATAAATCCTCTTGGCAAATTATGACAGCCAAAGTGGGGAAAAAAGATCCTATTAATACAAGATCTTGTTCTGCAAGACAGGACTTTTACTGAGGCTGAACCTCAGTAGAAAACATCAGCCCTGTAGACAACTAACAACAAATGTAGGAAACAGCAGCCAAAGTTGTCTTATAGTATGATACTTTTAGAACAGTCTAGTGAAGAGAATTGTTCATCGGATTTGTCTGCCTTAGTACTCCTAACTACGTCTGATCTAGATTTCTCTGAAGAATAATTAATTAGTGTAGACACTGCCTTGTGCTGGAGTCACTTGTCAATGCATGTGAAGAGGCCACAGTCCTTTGACAGACATTTCCCCTCCATTAAAGTCTTAGATTTTTTGCTCAGCTCTCAGTTTTTCACCTTCTGCTTCTGTCCCAAAATCTGCTTCTGCTTAAAATTTATTTTCTGTTTTGAGAACATTCAAGCTTTTCCTCCCACAGCTCTGCATAACCCTTAGTTTCTCACCTCCTTATTCAGTCCTCTTTTTTTCCTTAGAAGCCTCTACAGGCTATTTAGCGAGCATCATCATTCTCTCTGAATCTAAAACTAAAAGGAAATATGAAATGTACTTCTTTTCTCTGTGAAGGAGAGTATTGTGTCCCACTAAATCACTTATGCCAGTAACTATTTATCTGCATACCTCAGAAAACCACTACACTAGATAAATGCTGTGTGTTTTTGGGCTTGTAGCCTCCAAACAGACATGAAAGCAGTCAAATTTGATTCTCCCACTTTGTGCTGTTAACCTACTGCCTCACCCATTTCTAAGTGTGTAAGTAAAACATTCTACTGCACTATAAATTCAGCATCATACTTGCTGGGATAAAATGAAACCATTCATCACAAAGATCTCTTCATTCATTTTTTCCACATACTGTTCTCTGGTTTCTCAAGTATAAAAATAATAGTATTTTCCCTCTTCATGAGAAAAATAAATATATCATGCCTCAGTACCATTCTTAGTGTGTGTACATATATGCTAAAACCGTGCTTAGTAGCAGAATGCATATATTCATTTCCAGTAGAGATATGAAGACACAAAGACTCCTCAGGCTACCTCAAACTTCATGCAGAATATCAACATGGTAAACAAAAGAAGAAATCTCAAAATATGAAGAAAGAATACTTGATAGACTGAGAGAGAGAGGGGAGAAATTATTTTGTCTTTCACTGAATTATGTGCCTCTGAAATAATTCTACACAGCGCCAGAAAAACTCCTAGGAAATTCAAAACACTGTGACAAAGAAATGAAACAAGTGTCACCTTTGAGGAAAGACCAGATATTTGATTCAAACTGAATTTACTATAGCATCAACTATAGCAATCTCAAATGTTCAGAAGCATATTATATGCTCAGAACCAATTATAAAATTATTAAATTATTAAATGTTCAGAACCAATTATAGAAGAATAATAGTATTTTCACTAGTCATAGAAATCATGTTTAATGGTAAAACGTTACTTTTTGTGTGCGGCTTTTGTATCTTTAGGGTACACTCTGCTCACATACACATCCTTCTCTGCAGACAAAAATAAAAAACAAGATGATGAAGTAATGTAATGTATTACTTGTATAGTTGGGGGGTGGGGGAGTAGAAAAATTGGAAGAATGTGTCTGCTTATTTAATCAAAGGTTCCATCAGCAGTGGCTTTAATCAAGATACCAAAATAAAACCAATGAATGTAGCAAGCACTAACTAGGTTGATCTGGTTGTCTTATGAAAAGAGTAAAACAAATATGCTATCATATTTGAGTGGGAAAAATTCAGAGAGACCCTGCTGGGAGAGGTCTTTCCCATAGAGAAAAGCATCCTCCCAGCACCTTACCTTCCAGCAGCTACTTGGCTGAGCTAATCAGATCTGGGTTAATGCAATGGCTTCAATCCACATCCCACTCTTTAATGCACAAGGTGAAAACACATGTCAACTCAAAAAATCACTCAAGTCACTCTCTAATTCATGTAATGTAGATGATAACAATTGCATTATATTTTCATTCTTTCCAACCACCTCATTTGAGAATAAATATTCATTCTTTAGATCACCACAGTCCAAAGCTCATTATTGACCTTAATTCTGGTTTGAATTTGATCTCAGCAATAAAACAGAGAGTGTTTTCAACCTCCCACTACTCCCCTACAGGGCAGTCAGCCAAAAAGCAAGACAACATCATCACCACAGTTTGATATTGTAATTGTGCCCAGAATTTTTCTGCATATCACTTCCACACAAGTATGCATAACAAAGCTGCGTGTATTGTATGCACATAGATCATGTTCTGCATTTGGAATAATGTACTTAAGCCATCAGTCATTCAAAAGTTTGTTTTGAATGTATTTCCAATATTAATGGAAACCTTTCCACAAGCAAGCCTGAAATACTCAACGTGGTGAGGAACTGCCATCACTAAAAGTGAATATTCAGAATTCAAATTCTGTTTTGTCCACTTCTTTCCCTGCTTCAGTGCTGTCAGAATTGACAGTACTGACAATGAATAGGTCAATGCTCCAAGATCATGACAATGGAGGAGAGAGAAGAAAGAAATCTTCCAGATATGAGTCAAGTAACTTTACATGTTTTGGATCTGTGAACTCAAGTGATTAGAACTAGGGAATAAATGTGCCTCAGTGTGAACTGTTACTCCCATATCACAGACTCTGAATGAATATATTCTGTGCAGAGGAGAGAGCTGCACAGCACAAACAGGCTCAAGCCTGACTCTCCATATTTCCACAGGATATCTATTAATTGTATGTGAGCTAGTTTCTGTTTTAAGGTAGTCACAAAGCCAAAAGTTAGGAAAATAATAATTCAGTCTTGCTTTCAGATTGCAAACTGAAGTAAATTCCTCTAGGATTTTCTCAAGATGAGTGATATCTTAAGGGTAGTTTGCTAATTACCATAGAAAGAAAATCAGAGACAGCATATTGCTGCTGAAGTAGTGAAACAAGTGTCTTCACTCATACATAAATATGGTCTTGGATGTTTTGCCACCAAACTTTTTGTAGAAGTGCATAAACATGAAAAGCTGAACAACCTGTCAATCTTAAACATATTCTAGCTTTCAAGGAAATGGAGAGGAGGGGATTTCAAGAAGATACTTTGTACCTACAATTTCTGCCTAGTAATTATGCTATCAGTTTTGTCTTATTGAAAATTAGTATAAAGGAGAACAGGAAACACTAGGACAGAAGCAAGTATTTTATTTTATTAGGAAAAAAGAAGAAGAAGAAGAAGAATGACAGAGTAGAGATTCTAATTCTCATTCTCTTAACTAAATACCTTTTTCCTATTCAAACCACTTTAAAATGAAGTAGTGGCATCTGCTGTCTTCACAAGTACATGCATAATTATAGATAACCAGCTTACAGGTATTTCAGTCCACACAATTAAACTCATCAGCTGAGAGTTGTTTGTGATGCTCTCTCACTCATAAAAATTGTCCATTTCTAATGACATTAATTAGAAATTTTTTACCACAACAGGCTTGAATACTTGACACAGAAGCAGCGCTCTTAACTTCTGCCTTAAGTAACTTAAAAAGCTCAACCTGTGTAGCTTATCAAAAATATTGAGAGGAGACTTGATTACTAAACAGTAGTATCTTCATAGGGAGAAAATACAAGGGTTCTCTAAACTAATAGAGTTATAACAAAATCCAGGAGCTGACAACTGAAGTCAAGCAAATGAAGTGAGAAATGAGGCCCGTTTTTTCTTAACTAAAAGGAAACAAATCACTGGAGCAATTTCCAAAGGAGTAAATAGATTTTTGATCTCCTAAGGTTTCAAGAACAACATTAAATGCCTTTCAAAAAGTTATGTTTTTGCCAGATACAGTACGGTTTAAATGAGTATCAGCTACAGAATGTTTTGGAGAATTTAACAATCCATGATATCCAACAGGTCAGACTTCCTATCACCATGCGAAGGCTAATATTTTTTTCCTATGCCAGTTGATGTTTTTGCAAAACAGTCTTCCAAGCACACATTCCTTCCTTCAAATATGATATAGGCCAAAGTAGCAACTTCAAATGATGAAAACAATTTGAAAACAAGTGCTCCAAGCTTGACTGCTGTTACCTGTGTTCCACGTTCTGGGTTAACATGGCTGATTATAAAAGACAGAGCTACCAATATGAAGCAGTGTACATTCTCCAGAACCATTTTTAATGAGTACTAGTGGTTAAGGAATAGACTAGAACTTGCTTTTTAACTGTAAAACACAAGGAGAACTGCTTTTTACTTATCCCACATAGCTAGTTACCACTCAGGAGGAACTGTAACAGAAACAGGTAAATCTCTAAGCCTACACAGTCCTTTCTTTGTATTTTGAGATAGTGGAAGCTTTCTAATGAGAACTGAAGTGCAAGGTCATGAGCTCTTTTTTTTTTTCTTTTTTTTTTTTGCATGTTTGTTTGTTTGTTCGTTTCTTTTGTCATTCAATCAGACATTGTCATAGCAGAAAGAGGCCACATTTAGAGCAGTACCAAAAGTTCCATTTCCCGTTATTATACCCATTATATCTAGAAATAAACATGATTATCACACCATGAGAACATTATGTCTATGTTCTGAACCAATATTATTTAATTAATTGATTAATGTCTTCCTGCATAACAGATAATTCTTTATAAACTAGTGATCAGACAAATCCTTCATAAGAGATCCACAAATATTATTCCATCATATCATTGAAACTATATTGATCATAGAATCATAGAGTCATAGAATTGCTCAGGTTGGAAAAGACCTCAAAGGTCATCAAGTCCAACCGCAGCCTAACCATAGTGCCCTAACTCTAACAACCCTCCACTAAATCATGTCCCTGAGCACCACATCCAAATGGTTTTTAAACACATCCAGGGATGGTGACTCAACCACCTCTCTGGGGAGCCTATTCCAGTGCTTTACAACCCTTTCTGTATAGAAGTTTTTCCTGATATCCAACCTAAACTTACCCTGGAGCAACTTGAGGCCATTTTCCCTTGTCCTGTCACCTGTCACCAGTGAGAAGATACCAACCCTGATCTCGCTGTAAGCACCTTTCAGATATTGGAAGAGGTCAATAAGGTCTCCTTTCAGCCCCCTTTTCCCCAGCCTAAACAGCCTCATTTCCTTCAGTTCATGTTGAAAATGTGTTATTTTCAACATTCCAGGCTGCAAGTACTTATCTCCGAAGATATGAATGAAGTTGAGCTCCATAACAAAGTATTTCTATTACAAAGAGGAAGACATCAGGTCTTTCCCTTTGAGGGTTAATACGGGTCTGCATTATGGCAATGGGGAAGCTATTTCAGTCACTTTTGCTATGACATGGTAAATATTACAAATGCCAAGGCAGTTAAGCTAGTTATAGTTGAATCAGACCTGTAACTGTGTCTTTTTTTGAGAGGAGGAATTGAGAATAACTACTGTGGTACATGCCAAAGGGTGCTACCTCACAGATTTCCAACAAAATTTTACTGACTGCAATACACCTATAGCATAAATGAAGAACTGCATAAGCCTGTCTCTTGATCTTTAGATATTTATTCAACCAGCCTGTTATTTAATCCTGTATTCATTTATTGTCAAGTGAAGGAACCCGTTTGCTGGAGCAACATCAGTTTGCCTAACATCTGTAGCATAAGTAACACACTTACTTAGTAACAGTGTTCCTAGAAGTCAAGAGGAACCTGAAATTTTTTAGGCTGTCTTAGAACTACACCTTCTACAGAGCCCAACTGACCCCTAACAGATCTTCATAAAAGCACTAAAATCAGTAAACATGAAACAGAGCAAAGTTACCTGCTGAATACCAGTGTGATTCAGGCAAACCTTCCTCTGTACATCACTCAGTCATATTTTTCTCCATACAGCAGCCTATGGCATTAATTAGAATTCCCATTTTGCAGTCAGGGAAAGAGAAGAACTTTACAGACTCTTCCCACAAAGGAATACCAGAAACCTACTGAACTTCAGCTGTCCTTGGTCTCAACACAAACTCTTCAATTAACTAACAGTTAAATTAAAGTACATTTTATGAATGGAAAGTGTGCACCAATCAGTATCTATTTTTCAACAAATAATCGGAATAGCTACTGAAAACTCAGAACTGAAAGGACCAAGGTAACAACATCATAATAATAACTTGGTAGCAATAAGTTGCTGTGCAAGCAACTGTGACTTTCTGTAATAGCAACTTATAATAATAGGTGTTCTCAGGCTATGGCTTTGATTTAACAAAGTTTAATAGACCTTTAATTAAAACTTAAAGCACTTGCTTAGCAGAATGCTAGAGCATAATGAAGCATGGATGGTTTATGATAAAGCCAGTATATGATGAATTTTAAACAGCAAGCAAAGAATGCCAAACAATGGAGAAAACTCTATAAGCTTGCAAAATTATTTCTTGGACTACTTTATGTACCTCAATCTGAATTCTGACAGTGGGTAACCTCACCTTGAGACTTAACAGTCACATGCAGCTGCTGAAAATACATGCAGATGAACACATACATTTTTCTCTCACTTACTACACTGTTTATTGCTACTACTCTCTAACAGGTATTGCACGCTCATGGTAAATACTAAATCATGAGCTGATTTAGTGTCTTACTTTAGTCCAGCATACAGTTCTAAGGAATTTTGTTTGAAGACAATGCATAAGTAAGTTTTGCACTTTTTCCTTTCTCATTCTCTTCCCTATCCTTCTAAGGAGTGTGAGAGATTAGTTGCCAGCCTGTAGTCAACCTAACACAAGAAGTAAAAAAGTCCAAAAGCAAAAATAAAATTGTGGGCACAGAAAAAGGAGATGGTGAGAATGAGTCTCAGAAGGTATGTATGCATTGTTATATTCTTGCATTCATTGCATTCCACTCCACCTAAAGTAGACAGGGACTGGTTTTATTTTCTTTAAGATGTGAGCAAAAGAAGACGGTCAAAAAGCCATTCAAATTATTGTAAAATGTTTTCAGCTAGCAGATGGGAACTGATAACTCAAACACATCAAAAGTAGAATGATTTGACTGTGTCTAACCTGAGGGAAATATTGAGAGTGTAAATAGAAAAGAAAGACAGAAAACTGATGAACTGAATGAAGGGAACATGTAAGAATGTGTTTTTTAGAGGCATTCACCACATTTTCTCTGCAGGAAGGAGCACAGCTGCCTTTTTTTTTGTATAAAATAACAACAACAGCAAAAACAATGACGACAAAACATCTCGTGGTACATCTTACTGTATGAATGGAAAGAATTTATGTCAGTTTCCATGTGTTTCTACTGCAAACTCTTGTGCCTTTGCTGAGAAGTGCATACTGCATTCCCAAGCCTCCATCTGCCAGGCCCATAGGGTAGGATAAGCATGGCTTTGGCTCTGCAGCATTTCTAAGGAACTTCTTAAGCTTAAGGGGCAAAAACACTAGTAAGGACAATTTAGGGGAAAAAAAAGAAAAATGCTAGTAAAATTTGCATGGAAATATCTTGTACCAGCTCCCAGGAGCTGCACTGGGTATTGTAGGAGGCACATTAAACATTTGCAGGTCTTTCAGCACTCTGGGATGCACTAGGTAGGGCTATGAGAAGTAGTCCCTTGCCACTTGCAAAACAAGATGGCAATTAGGCGTAGATGCACCATTCCTGATGTTATCAGCTTATTCCTCCTGGAACATAAAGCTCTAGGGTTCTACAGCACAGTGATTTTAGAAAGAAAAAAAGGAGCAGTAATTCTGTCTTTGGAGCCACTCAAAATAGAGTTAAGAATAATTTTCATCGCCTAAATGTATCTACTGTTTTCCAGAGAAAATTTGAATCTAGGCTACATAAAAGAAAACTTTACAATTATGTATTCCATAAAAATAATAGATTTACCCCTTCAATCTCGTATTATTTTCAATACTTAAGATATACTCCCTGTCTGAATGTGAAAGTAGTTAGGAAAGGTTAGCTGTCCACTATATATTTATTCTCAAAGAGAAAATATGGAAGCTTTCCCTCCCTAAAGTACCAAAGATCAAATGGGAATAATTAGTTACAGAATTACATTGGCTTTGTTAATCTTTTCTTCACCTCTTCGTATTTCAGTGACTAGACTAGCTTATTTTATAATAACTGCATGATAAGTTGAGATCACTTGTGGTGAGTTAAAAGGATCATAAAAATTTCTGGAAGTAATATAGCAGAAAGTTTACTTGCAAACCAATTGCAAGGGCAGGGGCTTTAATCTAAAGAGATCAGGGCTAACAATGACCAAAGAGGCTAGAAATATATGAGTCCCAAAAATTCATTACAAAATAATAATATTGGAGAAATATGCATTTCACTGAATCTTAGGTCTGAGATGAAATTTCTGCTTAAGATGTAGTGTATAGCATTCATCTACATGTGAGAGCCCTTATTTCAAATACTGACTGACATAATGCAGGAATACAATTAGAAGTTTTGCAGTTCCCAAGCACCAAGTTGATAAGATACAGACCTCTAATTTTCTAAACACTACAACTACACCTGTGTAAAGAAATTATCAGACTATGGATGAAAACAGAAAAAAAAAAAAAAATCTATAGGAGCCTTTCAAATATCAAAGCAAGAGTACAGTTCATCTCTTTAATCTTCATCACTTTAAAACAGGCACTGAAAAGAAATCAGCTTACTTTGCCTTAGTGACTATAAAGAAAGCCTAAGGTCATTAGGTCACATACTGTATGTGTTACTGAAAAGTAAATGCAGCTGAGATACTCCCACTTTATTGTTTTACAGTGTGTCACTTAGGTCCAAATGAGTTTAACTAGATCATTAGGAGACTAGGTGAGTCTTGCATGTGGATTTTGTATGTGTGAATGTGAAAAATCATTAAATCTCAAATCTGAGATTTGAGATAGAATAGGAACAAAATGAAATAGGATATCCTGATAATTTGGGTAGGAAAGAAATCATGTATATTTCAGCCTGCTTTGCTAAAGATGAATAAGGAACTAATATGTGTTATGCAGCAAAAAAGTGTACACAGGTGTCAGAGAATTGATGACTGAAGAGAAAAATCAGTGATGCCTAAAGCATATTCAAGTGGCAGAATCCCTCATAATCGCATCTAGCCACAGGCAGGAATGATGAAAGATCTGTCCCATTTTTCTTAGTTACAGAGAAGGAAATATAACTTTTTACAGGCTCATATATGTGTGTCATCCAGATCCTCAGTCAGTCCAGACTACCAGATTGATAATGAACTCCTGGTGAATCCAAGTAGAATACTGTCAGAAATGATCATAAAAATATTTTAAGTCAGTTGTGGCATAAAAATATTTTAAGTCAGTTGTGGCTAGCTTTCTTCAAGAAAAACGAAAATAACTCTGATTCTTACCTGCAATGTGTCTTTGGGAAAATGATAGAAAGCAGAATTATTAATTAATTTCCCAACATAAAATTGTTGTAGATTTAAAATATCTGAAATGATTTAAAACTAACATGGGGACTTTATACATGAACATATTTTGCGTTATGTAACTTCAGGTATGAAGGTGAGGTCTTCCACATTGTCTTCTAATTATTGGAGTGTTATTAGTTTAAATAACTCAAATGTAAATGTTTAAATAACTCAAGTATCATAACTTATAACAATAAGTTTGAAAAGGGTATGTATCCATCAACAAAATTATAAAGGTTAGTGCTTGTTTACTCTTTTGTCTGAGAGAATACTACTTTTTACAAGAGCTTCTTAAAATTAACTCAATAATTGCTAAACAAGATTAATAATATTTCCTGTATGACTGATTCATTTTTATAATATTTAAATGGGAATAAAAAAGGAATGTCTCACTCTCTGAAATTTCCAGGAACTGGTGGAAATTATGGAGATGAAAATGCCATGTTTAATATATTCCAAAGACAGCCTGCAATTTCTTACTATTTTAAGAGATGCATTCCCAAGACAAGCTCCTACTTTCTTATTGTAGATTAACAGAAAACTGAGTTTTCATGGTCTTTGACTTCTGGAACTCACGTACTCCAGAGAATAAGGACAGTGGTTCTGACATAATGATCTTCTTTTATGAAATCTGTCATTCGTTCAAGACATAAGTCATCTTTCTATAATAAAAGTATCAATAAGATCACTTTACACAGTTAAATTTTTTAGAAGTACAATCATAAATTTCAGTTAACTGCAGAAGGTTTGCACAGATGTTGAATTATAATACATAATACATATAATAATAATGCAGCTACTACACAGTGAAATAAACCTTTAATTTACCAAAATCAGTTGACACAAGGACATTCATATAAAAATCAAAATAAATAAGGAGACTAAAGGGCTTTGATCTATATAAAGTAAATATTGCTTTATATCATCAGTGTTAATAGTAACACGTCTTATTTCTCTGTAATCTATCTTTTTTTATGAACATTTGGAAACTGCAGTCAGTATTGCACATTTACAAATCAGCAGTGCTTGTCCTCTAGGACAATAGAAGATCTACATTTTCTGCTCTGTGAAGTCTGGAAGATCTGAATGTCATGCCTGTAACTAAGCCGCTTGGAGAAAGAATCAGATATAGGATTTTTGTGTGTTTTTGTATCTTTATATTTTAAAGGGAAACATCTAGCTACCAATGCAACTGCCAGTATAGCAGGAAGACACATCATCAGCCAGAATGGAAGTAAATTAACAAGTATAGAAGTGTAAATTTACATAAAGCTTATGGAAACCCTATTTTTTCATGCAGATAGAGACAAATACTGGTGTTATGAAGATACTTAGCTTCAAAGTGAAAATAAATTGAATGTCAGTAATATTGTTTGTCAGTAATGTCAGTAATATTATTTGTTTCAATATGGTTACGTGCAACAGTACTTATTTCAAGTAAACAGAAGGTAGTGGTAGTCATTCTGATAATTAGGAAAGTTGAAAAGCTGGACAGTTCAGACCACATACACTGAAAACAATTGCATAGCAACTATGCTGCAGATTTCTGGGCAGTGATGAATTTATAACCTTAAATATGAAAAAAACTGAAACCATTGGTGGTGGACTTCTCTTCTACAAGAGAAAAGATATTTTTCTGCAAAAGTAGAAATATAAGAATGAAAATAAAGCATAAACCTGAAATCTGGAGATGTAAACATATAGAATCTTGGAGTGGTTTAATTATTCCAAAGAAACTCGGTATGAAGTAAATAATGTGAAACTATTGATAAATGCTGCTGTTACTCATGGAGTGGATTTGAATCTTTTGGCTCATGCATTTTGAAAATTTGCTGAAGAATCATTTAACGTGGTCCCAATTTTTAATGTCTTATGGTGTGTTGGTGCTATATCAGGTGAAATAAACTTGTACTCTGATATAAATTACCACTAATTTAAAAGGAAATGAGAATATTTGCAAAGAAACAACATCTCTCTGTCTGTCTGGGATTAAAGTGCTGAGAAATATGCTGCATATCTGAGAGCTTACTAACAAAAAGGAAGAAATGAACTTGTTACTATCATTAGCTCATTTGCTGGAGAAGAGGAATCCCCAGAAGACATGCCAACTTATCAACAGAGTAAATGTAACAAATGCTGGAAAATATGGGTACCATACAAGCATACATTATGTTACACATCCTTTTCTCAACATGGTGACAGTAAAGAGCAAGTCTCTTCAGAAGCCTTCCTCCCAGCAACCACTTCCACTAATATGCAGAGCAGTCTGATCCCACAAAATTCAGAGTAACTCAGAACAAAATTGGAAGGGGAATATAGCCTGCTCCTCAACATTAGCGCATTAATTTATTATAGTCTTATTATGATAGGTAGTCTGAAGTGGGTTTCTTTCAATTTCTTTGGAGTAACAACAGAAAAATATTTACTTTTTTTCCCTAAATATTGTAGGATAGGATATTTTCTTAGGTGTCATGGTCTAGCAGTTTCTGTCATTCCTTTTTCACCACTATATTTACCTGCCTTCTTATCCGTACACTGCACAGATGAAGCCAAGCTGAATTCAAGCCAGGTTTCTTATGCTTGTTCTCAAAAGGTTTGGTTGTCTTCATTGCAACTAAATTCACATCAATTCACCCAGAATTTTCTCCCACCAGAATGACCACTACAATGGAGAATATTTAAGAAAAAGGATCTGTAAACTGTCCCTCTTCTCCGCTATTATTTATTTTTTATTATTATTTTCCTAGCTTGTCAGGATAAAGAGGAAATTTAGTGATATGACTCTTATTAAACTGTATTTCATTAAAACAAGAGCACCCTCTTTGAAAGTTATAGGCAACATTGAATTCAGTCACCTGATAAAGTTCATTTTTTTGTGCTAGTTCATACTGGCATGGTTTATATTTTCCCCATTCCTTCTAATGAGATTGCTGTTTCTTTTGTAGAAGGAAAAAGATCTTGGTAACACAGGTGAAACTGTAAAAATCTAACCCTTTAAACAAAGCAGTAAATAAGAAGTATTCTTTTATTCAATTAGGTTTTTATTTTTTTTTCACATATCTCCAATTGAATAAGAGCAGGGAATGTAAATATTGCCTGTTGTGTCCTTCTGATAAAGATATCCACAAGTTCAGATGCTGGAAGAAATGTCATGTGGCCATTTCAGCTCATGTCATTATACTATAAATAGATATCCACAGGCATACGAAGGAACCTTGTTGTGCTGCTGCTGTCAGTGATCTCTGACTGCACTAATGTTTTCCCTTTCAGTAATATAATCTTATTTAATGACTGTTTCCCTCCCTATTCTATTTTTGGAATGGATATTTAATTATATGCCTGGTTTATCATTTGTAATATTAATTACATCTAGAGGTCATGTGCTTGTACTTTTAATTTTTAATGTTTTTAAAATAAATTAAAATATATAATTTTAGCATGACTAATTTCCAGATATTAAAAAAGGATTACAGAAACAATTATTCTCTATGTTGTAAGTCTAGATGACTCAAATGGTGGCTAAATGGAGACCAGTCTTTCCTCTTTAGGACACCAGCTCAAATCCACCTGGTTTACTAGAACCAGAATGCCAGGATCAAATATGAGTGTCTGAGTCATTTGCTGCAACAATGATAATGATTTATGCTGGGATATTCAAGGCATCCCAGAAGTGCCTAATCTCCTTAGGTACCTTTGCAAATCCTAGTCTCAGCTCTTCTCTGAGTTCACAAAGTCAATCATAAAGTGTAAAGTATTCACTGCATTGAAATCAAAGGGAATTCTGCCCTTCATTAAGCCTAGAATTCAAGCTACTCAAGCCAAGTCTTACATTGTTCTTTTTTTTTATTATTTTTATTTTTTTAATATCAATTAGCTTCTGAAGAGTGGATTAAATGTGTTAGAAGTTCTGTTTCCAAACTCTTCAGGATTTTTCTTATTTCATCCCAAGTTATGTTTTCTTACTTGCTCCGCCAGTAGGGGAATGGTGGGAGGCAACCTTAGCAAGACAAAGCTGACAAGAGGATCAACTGAGTATGAATAAAGCTGCTTAGATACATCCATTTTTTGAAAGGCGTTTGCCAAACCATTAGTCATGCTGTGATAGATTTTATAAATCCCAGTACTGTTCAAGGTCTTAAGCTATGGGAATACCTGCAAAGTTGCAGCCCAACAGGATTTGTAATTAAGCTAGTTAGAAAATAGATAAGAACTAAATATCATTATCACTTTTTGCAGATGAAAAGACAAGGAGTAAGAGTCGTAAATGTCTTTTGTTTGCAAATTTATTTGCAAATAATAAATCTGAGCATAAAAAGATGCCATTCTCCAGGTTTAAAGAAATGTTTTTGAACTCTGTTGAAATTCATCTCTCCTGAGCACAAACAACTGGGCAGAATCCTACACACAAGTTAGAAGATGCATCACTCTATCACAATTATAGCAATGATAGTCAAGGATTTTAATATTTATATGTATGAATATTAATTAGTTCAATATTTAAAGATTATAAACTAAAAGCAACTTCTTCAGTTTGTCCCAGTTTTTCTAATTTGCACTGAGATAATTTTAAAGTGTTATTTTGTCATATCCTCAGTCTCTTCACACTTACTCACCCATTTCTAATGCTTCTTGGAGGTGTGTTGACAAACTGTTACTCTTCAGGCCTTGTAGAAGATTATTGTATACCCAAACCCCCACATTTACTTCTCTTCTTGACAATGGCAAACATTTTCATTCCAGCCACTTGAAACCACCTCATTTCTCTTCAGGGCACAATTGTATTTCCATTCATCCCTGCTGGGCCGTGGAAACAAGGAAACAAATTCAACCAAAGTTAAGGTAAATTGATTCAGTCAGGAGGAAAAAAATAGCTCCTCAGAAACTCCTGGCCAATGGACCAGGTGCTCTTCTACATCTTGATATATGCTAATTCAAGTTCATTAGACAAGAAGTGTTTTATATTTATCATAATTTAGGATTAAGGACTGGATTGAACTGCTCATTCTATGACATCACGCAGTGACTGACCAACTGCTGACATAAAAAGCTAGGTAATGCTTCCGAATACAAACAGATTTTGTGTGAGGGAATGTGAAGGGACAGAGTAAGAACACAGGTGAAAAGGGAAAATAAATTTCTCTGCTGAGGACTTTAAGAGTAAGACGGAGATTTTTGCATAGATAAATCCTGTCCTGGGTGAATTTCCAGAGACTTTGCTTCACTCTGTGGGACAGGAAGTGTTTTAGATGGTAATTTGCAACCCAGAAAAGTTACCAGAATCAGACTTCTACATCCATCTCCCAGAACAAAGCCTGGTGAATTTGCACTGTTGAGAGGGAAAATGTACAGGTGCAAACTAGGAACACAGAATGCAAGAAGAAATGATCAAGCAATTTTTCCTGCTAGACTGAGAGCTTCACTTTCTCAATTTGAAATGCTCTTTTGAAAACACCTGCCTTTAAAGAATTGGCCACAGCAGTGCTTTGTCAGAGATAGTCAGTATAGGATAAGGAGAAATCTACTCTGACTTCCTGCATCACAGCAATAAGATTGTTAAATTTCCACTGAATAGTGAGTCATCCAATTTCTGGCTAAAATCAAATCTAGTGAATGTAAGTCTTTTGTTTTAGGCAGACTGTGAGGAACTTTGACCTGCTTTCAAAGACTGGTTTTTATTTCTCAGTCAAAAGAGTTAAAAGCTAGTTCTTTGGGGGCTCTAAGTTTGTTCTGAATGTCTCTATGAGGAAAGTGTTACTTGGAATACATTTTCTGATGTTGGGAGTGCCTTATGTAAGGATCCCTGAAAGGAAAGAAGGCTCTGAATTCTGTCTACCTAAGAATGGTTCACCAAGCAGAGCCCTGGGCAGCCTGATCTAGTATTAAACATGGAGACTGGTGGCCCTACATGCGGCAGGGGTTTGGATCTTGATGATCCTTGAGGTCACTTTCAACCCAAGCCATTCCATGACTCTATGATTCTATGATTCTGTGATCTACCTCACTTAGGTGCCATGTTGTCCAAGCCCTTAAAGTAGCATTCTGTTGACTGTGTTGATCTTTTCTTTGGCACCCTGAGCACCAATTACTTTTGTGGTCTATGAACGAATAACTCAGCATAAACTTCAGAAAGGTAAAAGGAAAAATGATTTCAGCAAAGCACTACCTGCAAGGAAAAGATGAGATCTCACCAGAAAACCTTAAGATAATAGGTTACTCTGTTTTAATTCTGGACATAGAGCTAGGGGGAAATACTGCTGGCACCAGCTGGCCTTCAATACTCATATTCCATGAATAAAGCATTATGTTAGATTCCTACCTCATTAAATCAGCTATTTAGCTATGTTGTGTTCTGCTACTGCAGCTCTGATCTGTTTTTGCTGTGTTGTTTGTAATACCTTGTAAGGCAAACAAAATGCCTGAGGTACAAGGTACAGTGTAGTACAAAAGTCAGGCCAACTACATTCTTGTCGAGTACATTTTTACATTCCTCACTGAATATTTCTTGAGCTGTGTATTTATTTATTTTTTAGTGTAGTGTTGGTGTTGCAAGGAGCATTCAGCTTTCCCAAAAATTCAGAACAGTCAAAATATCTCTGGAGTTTCACAAGAAAAATTTCCTTGTCAACACCATTTAGGAGCTTTTAACCATAGGAGCTGAAAAAAAAAAAAAAAAAAGCGTAAGAATAGGACTACATCTTAAAAATGGATAGTTGCTGTTGTAAGGCCCTGGATTGGCATTCCTGGAGATTTTGATGGATGATTAAGACAAATACCATCTGGACAAGCAGCAGCAGAATGCCCCCAATATGCTATTGTCTATAAGTCCTGGCCAGTAAAAGCCAGCTGTAAATGACTGTCAGGATTGGATGGGTTCTGTCACAGACTCATTTATTCCTCCTTAAATGGACAGGATGCTCAGCAGTGACTAAGTTCCCCAGGGGGGAAAGAAAAAAAAAAAGTTAAATGTACTGTTTCTTTAACAAACTTTTGCTTGAATTTTTTTCTCCCAATTTCTGCAATGAAATTACTTAACTATTTACTTAACTAAGCTGCTGGGATATTGTGCACACTGTTTATTAGACTGAGCACCGAAATGTCAGCTTCATTATGGAGATCTAATGTTTGTATCTCATCTTACACTTTGAATTTAAATATAGTAAGGCATTTTTGTTCTATTCTTGTTACGCATAACATGACAGTGCGGTGTCAGTGTACAGAAATAAATTAATATGAAGAACACATGAAAAATATATTTTTATGCAAATAACCAAAACACTAAATCAACAGTACTGTACATATAAAATACTCCAGAAAGTGATGTCAGAACTAGTTCTGCTCTCTCCCAGACCTTAACCCTTCTTTGCCTAAAGCCTTCAATTTGCAACAGAGAGAGGGAGACAAAAGACTGTTTTAGGATTTTGACATGGAGGTAAAGAAAATAAACTTTCTAGTGGATCCCACTAAAACATTTATTGTAGGTCCATCCTTTGCTCTAGTAAGCAAACTGGATTCAGTGACATATCTGGTTTTGTCAGTATTTTGTCATTGATTCCAAAATTTACATTCATGACATAGGTATGAAGGCTTTTGTGTAGTCAGGCTTGCTCTCTCAATTTCACTGTCAAAACTAAACACATGGGGTTACGTTTTCCATCTTTTTTTTTTTTTCCTTATTTTTAATATTTCACTGCTCTTCTGGTTATTGCCAAGTCAGAATCATCAGACTGATTTTTACTCTCAGAATACCTTCTTGGCTCTGAACCACAACAGATTTTATCACAGTTTTTTATTTCCTAAAATATCTTCACTTTCTTTCTTAATCAAATGATATGAATGGTATACACTACAAAATAGAAGTACATTTGGTAGGAGTTTCTCAAGTGCTGCTGCCTCTTTATTTGGTTATTAAAGAGCATTTTGGTTGGCTTTCAAAAGCAAAGGAATAAATTTGATAGTCCCTTGACACTCCTCTGCAAGTGTATGTATGTGCCTGATATGAATTCTGTCACAAACCAGTGGGAAAATTTTTTTGGTGCCCATTGTGAAAAGATTGGCAGCACATCAGTGTGTATATCCTGTTATGAGTCTCTTGAGCTGCTTATCTTTCTCAGTGCTAACACTCATCTTAAGCAAATCCTACATTCTGCCAGAAACCCGTTGCCTAACTTGGGTCAAGTCTCTTGGGGGCAGATCTAGGTACAGTGTGTTAATGCTAAGTATAATGGTCAAGGGGTTACATCAAATCCAGTATTTTCCCTCTGAACATTTATTTTAGGAGTGCAAAATCTTGTGGTGTAGGTGGGTTATGTCTTTCTCTGTCCCCTTTCCCTGTTAATAGAAATGGTGTCAGAAGATAAGAATAAAAACAAAAGGAAAGTAAGAACGATAGAAAAAAAATAGGTAAACAAATAAATAGATTCTGGAATCACAGAAACTCACCCAAGGTATTTCAAAAGAGGTAAGGATGTGGAAAGAAAACAAAACATAAGGGAAAATTATAAATGTAAGTAACAAAGACGAAGCATTGAAGAATGATAACACTCATGTCATTTGTTGTTACTCTCTATTAACAAACATTAATTTGAATAAATCTATCTCAAAACCATATACACAGACTAGTCAAGATACCTGACTATCTACTCTGCATCTTATTCACGAACCTGTACTATGGGCTAGACCTATGCTGAACCCACCATTTTGCCCAAATTATGACACAAGCAAATGCAAGAACTGGATATACTATATCATATGGATATATACTATATATATATCCATATATATATTTTTAGTGTAGTGTATATTATATATAATAATATATATAATATAGTATAGTGTATTATATATATAATATATATATATACTGTATATTATATGGATATATAAGAGAGATAATGAGTGCATTAAGAATAGTATTCTTAATACATTAACTTAAAGGGGACAAAGAAAGACACACAAAAACAAACAAACAAACATCCTAAATTATTTTGCCATTTCTGTTTGGGATGAAATAGACCAATTTAATGGCTTACATGGTTAGTACCAGTTTTAAATGAAAATCAACCACAAACAGTCCAGTTGATTCATCCCCAATAACCTGTTCAGAGTACAAAGATCTGAGTTCCCTCCCACCTTGCTCATTCTGAAAGGTGACTTGGGGATGATGTGGGTTATAACACATTCACAAACGTTAGTTAGGTTTAGGATTTCAAGTCAGAAAATGGTGGGCTCAGGGACAGCCACTTTGCCCAGGAAAACTCTCAGTAGAAATGCAGTAACGGATGCCAAGAGTCATGTTACTAGCAGCAATTTACAGATTCTCATCATAAAAGAAAAAAATATACAAAGGGACTTAAGGTGGTAGTTTAGTATGGATTTTCTCATCATGAAAATGTCCTTGCTGTCATAGAACTGCATCAGATCTTGACCATTCCCTCCATTTAGTTCCTTTTTATTATATTAGTAAAATTATGACTTCATACAGTAAAATCAGATTGAATAACTCCCACACAGATAATAGTAAACTGGAAGCCAGAATGTTAAAAATGTTACAATTTGCATTCATATGGTACCTTTCATCGGAGAATCTCAAAATATTTTTAAAATGACTATAATTCAGTTTTTCAAAGGAAAAGGAAAAAAAAGAACAGAATCACAAAGACTCACATTTTACTACTTGGATATAAATATTAGATTTGAAGAACCTCACCCAGCATTCAGAACATTCTTGTTGCTGGTAGTAGTTCTGAAAATTAGGTCATAACTAGCTTTCAAGTCAACAAATACATTGACTACTAAAATTAAGTACTTTCTATGTGAACTAGTTGCTAGTAAAGATTTTAAATGTTTAGGATCAAGGTTTATTAAAAAATGAAAATTATTTTTATGCAGCATCTTAAAGCCTCAAGTTTGTGTTTATTCATAAGGTTCTGAAAATTATTTTCACCTCATTTCTTTATATATTATGCAATGCTGTACAAGTCAGTGATTAATACTACAGTTCATTTGGCTTTCAGAAAAACCAAAAGCATTATTAGGATTATTGTGGGGGTTTTATTTCAAATCACAAATAATTCAAAATATCTCCTCATTCTGCACATCTGCAGTTACAGGATAATGAGAAATTGAGTCAGTCTACTTTCCCATATCAACCCTGTAGATAAGACAAAACCGTTAGCAACTTCCAGATATTCTAAGAATTACCATTGGCATCTAAAATTACACACCTAACTGTGCTCATAAATTTATTAGCAGTTCTTGAGATCTAGACTGAAGTAATGAATGCAACCTGTTCTGCTCAGGTGACCCAGGAAATCCCAGCTCTACCAGTGGTACCAAAATGTTTCCAAAAGAAGCCTTGGAAATCTTCAAAATATAACCACTTCTAGGGTATTCACCCCTTTGTCCAGAACTGTAGTCTACTTCAACTTTGCTATATTTTGGAGAAATACCCTAGGCAAGGAACAGAAGGCTGTACTCCCACTCTGAAAGCTGCACCAGTACCTAACTAGAAAGTGAGTGCTTGAAGAATGTGGGGAAAGGATGGAGAAAGGACCTCACATTCTATTATAAGAACAGGTGCTAGAGTAAGCGATTTGTCCTCTCTTGAGAAGGTGAGATGTCCCTTAATGAATCTGTTCCTACACTCTTCTGCTCAAATGCAAGGAAAGGAAAAAGATTTCAACCCTTCCAAGATGTCTTGAAGTCTGTAAGTGTGGACACAATCCAGAGATACAAGTTTGAATGGACTTAAACATTTGTCTCATTTCCTGCACAAAATACCTGAAATAAGACAAGTTAAAAGATATGAAGCACCACTGCTGGCATTATTTTTCCAGACAAGGATACCCATCTCTGTTCAGTGCAGTTTTGCCAGATGTAAAAATCATGTGGGTGTGGGCATTTGCCGTTTTCTGTTCATTCCACTCAAAAAAAAAAAAAAAAAAAAAAAAAAAGCAGACATAGAAGTAGGTGTCTCAGATAGCCTATATCTGTATTTTCCTTCACGGGGATTTTTGGTCCTTATTGTAGTGAGCCTTATCCAAAAACTTCTTTATATTTCAAATGTATCTTCACCCAAGTTAGTGTAAGCATCTTTCTACTCAAAATCCCAATTCAATCTTCCACATTTTTTGCACTTTTTACTCACCATAGATGTTTATCACCGTAATTCTCTATCACAGTATACTCAGTAAAATAAATCTATCTATCTAAGTTTCAGTCTGAGGTAAGGTAGCTCAAGAAGGGAAATATTCTTCAAAGTGAGAGTGCGGTTTAAAGAGTGAATGACAGGCATGTTAACAAAATATCCTTGTCATTATAAGTGGAAGGGTACTGAAAATAAGTCCAAACAGACTTCTTGTTGGTAAAAATCGTGTTGATGTAAAAACTGGAAACATCTGTCAACAACATTATTTCAACAGATCTCTGCAGTCTGCCGCTTTTGAAGAAAACATACATTCTCAAGAATGCTTCATTCAGCCGTCTTGTTTCATCTCTAATTTTTCTGCTCATGGCTCTGAAAAAGAAAAGAAAGAAGGAAAAAGAGAAATGAAAAAAAAAAAAAAGAGAGAGAGAAAAGAAAGAAAGGAAAATAAAGGAATTTTTCCTGGTTTTATTTCCTTACATTAACTATTGGCTTGGTAACACTAAATTTACCTGCAGTTAATTCTCAATTGGTACCTCAGTAAATTTTATGCAATCAGTAAGTCCACTTGAGTCTGGTTTTTTTTTCTGTGCTTTTTTGTGCTTTTTTTTTTTTTCCTGTTGTCAATCATTATTCTTAATTTAATTGTTCCTACTCAAAAACAACTTCCACAAATCAATTGCTGTCCAGGCGTGACCTCTGAACTGATTGCTATCATCTTTTACGATATGCAAACCCTGAAGCTCTCTGGCACCAGCATCTGAGAATGAATCATGCCTTGTATGTGGGACTGTGGCAATAATCACATATAAGTCAATATGGCAACAAGTACTTAAGAAGCTAATAACAGTTAGTTATCTGCTTGAAGGTTCTCAGACACTCTCAGCTACCAAAGACTTCATCTTCTACCTTCAGTGTAATTATGCATGGTTTTTCTGAAATGAAATATTTTGCCTCTTATCAGAGTAAACTCAATAATATTTTCAATTCATTTTAGTAAAAAATCAAGCAGATTTTTGAAGTCAAGAAATACCTGCTGTTTCCATTTGATTCTGGCAGAAAAATAACCAGGGGAACATAATGTTACAGTTTTTCTTTCCTGTATTGAGACAAGATTGATAAAGACATTAAGGTGTCACTAGTGCTATCTGTCTGAAAAATATATTCAAAAGCAATGCTGACAGATGAATTTGCAAGTCTGCTACCCAGATATTAAGTAGTCTGTACAGCACAGGAAAATCTTGTTGCAAAGATCTTTACTTGCTGCTCATTCTGTTCAGTTTCTTCCTCCTCCATGTGTACATCAGAAATTGAAACTTTGGCTATCAAACACAGAAAGGTATCTCAAGGCAAACTGGCTAGGTTTATGACGAAAGGCTAATGAAAAGGTTGGTAATCTGTGCTGAGAACAGCTGGAAAGATGAAAGATCAGCCTGGAGATAAAATGGTTACCAGTTTGAATGTATGAGACATTTTTTCCTAATGTTGAATGTTAAAAATGTAGAATCCAGAAATTTGCTAAGGTGGAAACAGGAGTTTGCGTCCAGATTTTGCAGCATTCACTTCTTCTCATGTATACTGATGGACCTCAGTAAGGCACTGAATAATAGCACCTGCTTCTAACCAGAGAAATAAAGAAAAAATGAGAAATACATAGCAAGCAGAAAAACAACTGTTGCTAAGACACTTTACCATAAAATAACTATCACTGACTTAAATCATACTTTACAGTTTTAATAAAATATAAAAGATGCTGTGACATATGTGACAACTGAGGAAGCACCCATACTCATCTTGAAAGGCAACTTTTGCTGACTTTTCTCCTTAGCACTGGGCTGTTCCAACTCAATTCTCTCTCTCTCTCTCTCTTTTTTTTTAATCCTTTCTTTCAATAAATGGGTGTATTATTTATGTTCTTTGTATCTGATGTATTTTCCCACTATTTCAGAGTGACCTATGTATATGGTTTATTTACAGAATACTTAAGTATTTAGTATGTTTTTAAGCCATAACAAAGCACTGTGGGCCAAGACTTCATTCCAAATACTCATGGAAGGCAAAGGCAGAGCTCTCTCTGATTTCAAGGAAATGTATTTTTAATTTGTAGAAAACTGTAAAATTGATTAATTGATTAATATATATGTTTAAATAGTCTCTGTGAGTTCACATCTAAAAGCCACTCTGCATGTATAGAGTTCTAGTCATGAGCTCTGGGTAAATCAAACCATCTCCTTAAACAGTAGTATCTATTCTATTATCTTGGGAAGTTAAAGCTACTACTGTATGGTTTAGCCACTATCTGATCAGAAGATAAAGCAGCTCTGCTATACAAAGCTGGTATTTTTCAGAAGTCATAGATACAAGCACACACATACACATACCAGCATGGACCACTCCACAAAGTACGCATCTGGTCATGCACAATAGGATGCAAACATGCTTCAGGAGATGACCCACACAATGTGACCCAGACCAGCACGAGATTTACAGATTGTGTCTTGACACTCCCTATATTTTGCCCAGTATCTCATTATCTTGGGGACGCTATCAGAAAAGACTTCTGTGAAAAGAAATTTAAAAAAAAAAAAAACAGAGAGTAAATCAGAACAACTCGGTAGACTTTCTCATTACTGAGACCTTTCCTGGGAAGATCTCAGAAGGATGGAAATGGAGCAGGACATGTGTTATGTGGAGATAATGTTTTTTCTGTGCAAAGAACTTCCTTCAGAAACTCAAAAAAGAGTGCATGACATTCAGTGGCATTTCAAGAAAATGTTAGTTTATTCTTCCTCTTCTATTCTCTGCTACACAATCTACAAAACTCTAGTCCATGCCCCTGGATCTCATAAATTTGTAGGAGGTGGAAAATGCTTAGGTATTGCTCTCAAATAAGGATGCTATATTCTAGACATCACAGAACATGCAAATAAGTATAAATGCCCTTCTGAACAGTAGAAAAACAACTTGTAAAAAGGGTAATTTGCAGATGCTCATGTAATTTGAAGTCCCAATTTGAACACCCTTATTTGAGAGATATTTGGACACTACAAAATCCTGATAGTTCTATAATACTTTACTTTATTTCACTTGTCACATTTCTAATGTTTAACATAAATGTTAAAACATTGCCATGTAAAGCATGCAGAGTGTTAAGGAACAGTTAATGCTTGTAATACAGTAGATGAATCACAGAATCATAGAATCATAGAATTACTCAGGTTGGAAAAGACCTCAAAGGTCATCAAGTCCAACCGCAGCCTAACCATAGTGCCCTAATTCTAACAACCCTCCACTAAATCATGTCCCTGAGCACCACATCCAAATGGTTTTTAAACACATCCAAGGACGGTGACACAACCACCTCTCTGGGAAGCCTATTCCAGTGTTTAAAAACCCTTTCTGTAAAGAAGTGTTTCCTAACATCCAACCTAAACCTAGCTTGGCACAACTTGAGGCCATTTCCTCTCGTCCTGTCACCTGTCACCAGTGAGAAGAGACTTGTCCTGCTCTCACTGTAAGCTCCTTTCAGATACTGGAAGAGAGCAATAAGGTCTCCCCTCAGCCTCCTTTTCCCCAGACTAAACCTCCTTTTCTCCAGTCTAAAGTATGGGATGTGGAACCTAATGAAGTTTGCTCACTAAACAAGTATATACACTACATGTAGCTGTGCTGGACATCAACCAAGGAAGCAATCCAACTTTTAGAAGCTAGTTAAAATGTTTACACAAGTTTTTTACACTTCAGAATATAAAGTAATTACATTGAGCTAGAGAGTCTCAACACGATGAAACTGTCACTATCCATCAGTTTGGTAAATTGAACTCATTAACCACTTACAACCTAACCTTTACTCTGAGGATGGTGAGGCACTGACATAGGTTGCTCAGAGATGCTGTAAGTGCCCCATCTCTGGAGATATTCAAAGCCAAGTTGGATGGAGCCTCAGGCAACCTGATCTAGTGGTGGGCAACTCTGCCCATAGCAGAGGGGTTGGAACTGAGCCTGAAAGAAGGGCTTAAAAGTCCCTTCTAACCCAAGCCATTCTGTGATTCTATGATTCTGAAAACAACCCTTAGCTATTGAGCAGTTACTCTCATTGCTGGCCTAAAAATTTCTTACTTGAACATGCAACTCTTAATTAATTCTTGTACTAGAATAGGGATAGAGAACTCCCCAAAAACGTAGAATGGCACAGAAACTGTGAATACGAAAAATATCCATTCTGAGAAAGTGAATATTACACTGCCTCCCCTGAATTTACTTCTGTTTTGTACTACAGAGCTGGTTTTAAACCGCAGAGTAGTAGACAAGAAATACTAGTACCATGCAAATCAAGTACTCTGATAAAAGGTCATTCTGTTTGTTCAAATTTATTTAAAATACACAATGGTTTACCTCTATGCAAATGTACATGGGCCACACACCGTGGATCTTCCTAAGCCTGGTGTAAAACTGACTCCATATTCTGCTGTCTTTGACTAAGTTGACATAGACATAATCTTGTCTTCCTATCTGATCCAGACTAACAAGTACTGCTGGTAGTCTGTGAAGACAGAGTCAAGAGAAAAGGTACCTTCTTATTTGTCTGATGAAGGTGCTTCAATCTCTTAATTGATCCTATCAATGTATTTCATCCCTATAGCAAGTTGGTTAGGTTAGCTCTCTCTAACTGAACCTTATATGATGATGAAGAAAAAAAACACATGAAACAAATGCAGTAGTAAGTAAAACTGGGTTGTCTGAGACAAATCAAACTGTGATACCAAGAAATGTTTTTAAAAGTTGTGTTAGAAATACTAAAGCATGTGATGTACTCATACATTAAAAAACATCAGTCAAATTAATTTCTCCACTCTGTTGTAATTAGATATGTATTACCAGGAATGATATTTTACCCGAGTCAAGACGTTATATTGCAGATAATGAGGCTGTTGGTTTCACTGATGTTCTAAATAAAAGGATAAAATAGCACTCATCTTTCTTAGCCCTTTACAATGAGCATTTAGCCTCATCTCTAGTGTAACTAACTGGTGATAGGACTAAAGGGAATGGCTTCATGCTGTGTTAGGGGTGATTTAGGCTGGACGTTAGGAAATACTACTTCTCTGAAAGAATGGACAGGCAGTGGAATGGGCTGCCCAGGGAGGTGGTGGAGTCACTGACCCTGGAGGTATTCAAGGAACGTTTGGACATTGTGTTGAGGGACATGGTTTAGTGAGAACTATTGGTGATGGATGGTTGGACTGGATGATCTTGTAGATCTTTTCCAACCTTGGTGATTCTGTGATTCTCTGAAAAATTGTCAATTAAATATTCTGAAAAGATAAAATGAATAAAGAGACAAGTCCTTATTTAGACACATGACGTGTCTTAAAATGTGTCTAAAACCAATGAAAATCACTTTTGCTGTCTACTGTAAATAGGGGTTCATGTGATGACTAGTTATTCTTATTATTTCCAGTATACTAACCATTTATCTTAATGATCTGTATATATGCTTCATCTGTTTCCTTTTACCTCTCCCTTAAATTACTTCAGCCTTTTTACCCTGTTCCATCAAGTGTCGCATTCTACAGGCAATTATTCAATTTACTTTTAGCACTTTTTGAGCACTTCTCAGTTATATGCTTTTTGTGTTGTTGTTTTTTAATTTATTGTACAAAGGTTGCTCCTTATTTATTTCCCTGGAAACTACAACAGATACAAAGAGTTCAATAACACTATTTGATAGAGTAAATTAGCAGCTACAAAAAAATATTTTCAATTCAGAATCCACCATTGGCCAAGCATTTTCATCAGCAATGATTAAAAGCCTGCATGCCACAGTCTTAAAAATCTGCACCAGAGGAGATGAACCACTGTCACGTTTGGCACTGCTGAAACACACCACTCACTGCCTCACTGTGTTCATATCCACTGTTCGGTATCCATTAACTTTCAGCAAGCACTGATGAATAACAGTGGGTGCCACTTTTTTCTGCATGGAAGAATTCAATGACACATCTTTGTTTCACAAGGAAGTGCCTGGCATGCCAGGCACCATTTTGTCAGACAGCCCCTCTGCTGCCATCTGTCACACAGCAAAAAAAATGTAACAGAATATTGGTGGGAAGGTTCAACTTCTACTGCCATACCACCAATATCTGCCTCTGACATGACAAGACATTATAATAAAACAGGTGGCATTACTTTTGGAGTAGCCCTTGTATATAATTAAATGTCAACCTGCCAAGACCAGGTTGGATGGGGCCCTAGGCAGCCTGGTCTACTGTTAAATGTGGAAGTTGTTGGCCCTGCTTGTAGTTGGGGGCCATTCTGTTATTCTGTTATTCTGTGTGATTCAAGGATATCATTTGTAACATGCATTTTAATACCATTTCCAAAAGCAATGTCAGAAGAACATAATAGTTATCTAATTGTTCATAATTAAGTTGATTTGCAATTGGAATGTAAGAGAAAGTGACTTATTATTTAAAGCAACACTAGGGAACATGCACAAATGACCTCAAGGGAAGAAGAAATACTTTGCTAAGTTCAGATATTTGGTTCCCAAACCAAATTCATCTCTTATAAATAGATATCCTTCTCAGTATTTCAAAAGAAGAGCAAATCAGTAAGACCAGTTCCTAGCACTAGAAACTGTGTTCCAACTCTTAAAATTGGTTAAAATCTTCTGACAAACTCACATACAATTTAGCCAGTGATTTTTCAGGATAGCAAGTACGTGACTTCTCAGTTTGCTGAATAATTAGTAGATCAATTGGACTGCTACAAATAGGAATATTTAATACTCAAGTGTGCAAATCACTGTTGACCACACCAGTCATAATAATCTCCATATGTAACATCTACCTCAATATTTCACCAGTGATGGTTGAACAGTCTCATTTATTTATCAACTGTTTTAGAAAATGTACCCTAACGTGTCCCAAGGCACATATACAAAATGCAATAACTTGCATAGAAATGATGCCCTACAGTATAATAGAATACATACATAGGAAAAAATGTATGATATGAAAAATCATTCAACTAGTAAAATGGATACTGGTACAGGAAATTTTTCAGAGGTGGATTTATACACTAGAGATCAACTGACTTAATGCCACTATGAATTCAGTATACACCCTTTAGGAAACATTTAGAGACTCAGTCAGATCAATTGAAAAAGTTGTTCTCTCCCTCTTCCTTTTTTACATGTTCTTGCCAGGATGTTATGTGACTATCTAGCAGGGAACACTTCACAGGGCCTGATGTTTTACTTTTGCATATATGATCCACACATCAATGGAATAGTTCTCTCATGCAGAAATATCTTTCTGGCTACTAACTATTATTTCTCATGCCATTCCTTAACTTCACTTTTTTTTTCACTTATTATTAACTTAGACATTTTTTACTGTTCACCTTAATTATATACAACTTACTATATCATAACTCTATTTTTCTTAGTACTCATAACTCAAGGAATATTTCCCACATTTAAAAATTTCATTTTCCAATACCATTAAAGGAAAAAACGGGAAATGTTTTTTACTGTCATGAGTAGCGGGGGGGGAAAAAAAAAAAAAAAAAGTATTTGCATTTCTAGAAAAAAAGAGAATCAATACAAGGGGAACACCAAAATTGAAGTGCTTCATTTTCAGTACTCTGAAGCCTTTGCGGATCAGACATCCTAGCTATGTTGACCCAGAAGTTAAAATTAAAAGCACCACTTTCAGCCATCCTGGGTTTTGTTGCCACTTTCACAGAAGAAACATTAGGCATCAATGCAAGTTGCCACAATACCACTACAGGAATTTATATATTTTTTTTCCACACAGATAACAATCATTAGAATAATACATGCCCACTAAAACATAACTCTGTGTGCCACATCTATCCTTTCTTGAGAACCTCCAGGTTTGGTGATTCCACCACCTCCCTAGGCAGCCTGTGCATTGCCATTCTGAGAAGAATTTTTTCCTAATATCCAACTTGAACCTCCCTGGTCCAACTTGAGGCCACTACATCTTATTCTATCACTAGTTACCTAGGAGAAGAGGCTAATCCCCAACTCACTACAACCACCTTTTTGGGAACTGTAGAAAGGTCACCTCTTCGATCCTTCTTTTCTCCAGACTAAACAATTGCCATTCCCTCAGCCATTCTCGATAAGACGGGTTCTCCATATCCTACACTGGTTCTCTTGCCCTACTTTGAATATGTTCCAGGGCCTCAATGTTCTTCTTGTAGTGAGGGTCCAAAACTGAGCACAACACCCAAGGTGCAGCCTCGCCAGTGCCAATTACAGAAGGATGTTCACCTCCCTGCTCCTGCTGGTAACACTATTTCTGGTACAAGCCAGGATACCACTGGCCTTTCAGGCTACCTGGAGAAAAGGCAGGCTGAAGTTCAGCCAAATGTCAACAAATATACCCAGATTCTTTTCCTCTGCACGGCATTCCAACCACTATGCCCATGCATATAATGTTGCATGGGGTTGTTGTGACCAAAGTGCAGGATCTGCCATTTGGTCTTGTTGAAGCTCACACAATTGGCCTTAGGCCATCTACCCAGTCTATATAGATTACACTGTAGGGCCTTCCTACCCTCACGCAGATCAACACTTCCTCCCAACTCAGTGTCATCTGCAGACTTACATACTGGGGGAATACTCAATTCCCTCATCCAAATCATCAATAAAGATATTAAACAGGATGGATCTAAATACCAACCTGGGAAACACCACTCAGGATAGGACACCGGCTGGATTTAGCTCCATTCACCACCACTCTCAGATCAGCCAGTATTTTATCCACTGAAGAGTACATCTGCCTAAGCCATGGGCTGATAGTTTTTCTTTTTTTACTTTAGAGTTTGAAAATAATGTAATATAAGTTAATAGATCATTTTAAAATAAAAAATAGCAAGATTAGTATATGGTAATATTTCACATATACATGTTTTTTGGTCCAGTTAGTATTTGTGCATTAAGTACAAAAATTTTCCTTGAAAGACAAATCTCAGATTACTCTTTCCATGGTTGGTTGTTTTATGTTTTGTTTTGTTTTGTTTTGTTTATTTTATTTTGTTTTGTTTTGTTTAACAAGTAAAATATACTATTTCTGGAGGTACTGATAGGGAATTGTACTGATTGTATACAACACCGGGGGAATGGTGTCAAAGTTTTTCAAATTCGTAACAGTCCAGCTTCTAATCCTCTACTAAAAGGCATTTCATTCTTTCCAAATATCTCAAGACAAATTATTCTCTTATTTGATACTACAGATAGTATAACACTCAATTCCTCTAATGCAGACGGCAGTTTCAATTGACCCATCTTACAAGAGATCCTTCACGTCAAACCTTGGTGGAAATGGGCTCACAGATTCTTTAAATCTTCTGAAGCTATGAGATCCACTGGGATCAGCTGCAGGACTAGAGAAATGGAGAAGGATCAGAGCTTTTAGGAAAGTTATAACTCAACAGAAATAAACATCTACAGATTTCCAGAGTAAATAATTCTTAGGTGCAATTTGGACTGTCCGCAAATACACTGAATTTCAAATTGTCTGCAGATTTTATTGGTATAAGAATTTGGGTGAAGAGAATCAGCTCTGATCTTTCCAAGGTGATCACAGTGTTTGGTGATCCATCTTACAACAAATGCCAAGAACGTCAATACTTGGATGACTCTATTTGAAAACTGCTTAAGATTATAACCTTGAGAAGCCTAGAGGTTAGTTCCCTGAAACAGTCTGTCTGAAGTCTCAAGAGCTTTTGAATCAGCTAAGTACTCACTTGTTCTAAGAATGAATTAGAGAAATTGAGTCTTCAAAGTCTGTAGCTATTTAATGACAGAAAAGGATTTGGGAGGAATTCATTAAACTTATCCTTTAGTTTGCCTTATGTTGGTATAAATGTAGATAATAAAGACCGTGGGACACTCTCACTGAAGTGAATGGAACTTTGCATAAAACTTAGTTGACTAATTCAAGAAGTGATTACATAAGTCAGAAAAGGAGATAGTTTTTTCTATTATTATTATTATTGTTGTTGTTTTCTTAATTCAACAAATGCATTTATTTGAAAACAAACAAAAAAAATTGCACTGAAGGCAGGAAAAAAAGGAGAGAAAATTTTGTTTTCATATGCATAGCTTTCTCCCACAATTTCATTTTTTAAGCGAAAACAAATGAGACAAAATTACATGTAACTCCAGAGTAAAAATCCATTCCCTCTCAGTTCCTCAGTTACTGACTTCCTTCACAATGGACATCTTTTCCTTTCTCTGTATTTCATATTTTTTTTCTTAACACACAAAAAAACCCCTTTTCTTCTCATTTTAAAAAACAGACATTCACACAGGAAAACTATGTCCTTGTATTAAATATAGACGTAATTATACAAAGACATTTTCAGATATATTCTGTACATCATGAGAAACAAGTAAGTAATAACAAGACTCTTTTTCTTTCTGGTAATCTTTGGAAGGCAGCTTTCCCCATACAGGTGGCTAGATGCCCTCAACATATTGCATCTGTTATCTTTGATATGCTTAATACAGGCTCCTGTGGAGACATTCTCTTAATTGTGAGTCAGAGAAGCTCTTGGAAACCTGACTGTCTCTTTTACTTTATCTAATGTGACAGGCTCATTTGTCCTAAATACTTCATTTTGCAACCTTCAGACTCATCCCCTAGCAGTATCATATCACGTGTGTCACTCTTTCCCTACTAATATCCAATTAGGCAGTCATCCATCTTTCGCTATTACCTTCTTTAATCAGAAAGTTAGATGCAGAGATGGAGAAGTTGTATTTTACCCATCTCCTACTCAATGCAGATTTATTCCCCGGAGTAAATTTTCTAGCATTATGTTTATTTAACTTAGATTACTATAGATTTTCAAAATAAAGTTTGAGCCAAAGAATATGAACAGCTTGGATTACACCACTTGAGAATTATATGAACAGTAACCAATGCCAAGCATATCAATAGACAGGAAACAACATTTGCAATGTGAGTAGGGAAATAAATGTGTGTGGTGCTATACAATCAAATACAATTCATAGACTTAAAGATTGGTTAAATAGGTTCTAGTGGAACTAAAACAGTTCTTCAGGAAAAAAAAAAAAAAAAAACTGCTAATGGGAACCAAGTGAGAGGAAAAACAGAGATGGACATCATTTACATTACCTATAAATTTATGCCACTACATATTTGACCTTTTTTTTCTATTTTTAAGAGTCAATTACAGCATGGAATACGTGGATTTTTCAATGAAAAGTCCAAGCTCATCTAAAAAAATGTAGACAGGCCTGAGATTGACCAGCCAGACCTTAGACAGCTTGCAGTATTTCCAGTGCTCCACCAAAGGACTCTCCAGCACTGGTTAGTGGATGTGATCAAATTCAATTGCCTGTTCTGTCCCTGGGTTGTGAAGACTCCTACTAACTATATCAATTAGTGCCAGCAACAGTAGTATTTTTTTTTTTATGCTGTCATGGTTTTATGATTTTTTTGTTACTGGTATTCCACATCATAACATCATGTAGTGCACTGGGAGTTAAAGCGTTAATGCTCCAGTTCTGGGTACCTATCCAGAAGAGAAGAACAACTACATTCCCCAGGGGGCTTTGCAGTCAGAGAGGAGATGATATACCTCCTGGCAAGGTCACCTGCTTGGGCTTTTCTCTTCTCTCTTCTCCTTCGCCTCTCCTCGCTGCTGCTCTTCCCAACTACATGCATCACTTCAGTACCAGTGTAAGGCCTTCAGCTTTTCGGACAGTCTCATTCTCATTATATATGATTTATTAACTTCAATTCTAATTATATTGTATTATGGCGTGTTATCTTGCATTCCGATACCGTATTTAGTAAATTAGTTTGTTTCTCCTGAGATCATTGCCACTGTTTTTAATTATTTTGGGGTCCCATGTTTCCCTTTTCCGGAGGCGCGGATTTTGTGAAATCCTTCCACCCCACTAGTCACGGAACTCGGCCGAACCAGCCCGTAAATTGTTGACACTTGCTTTCTAGATCTGGGGATGATCCAACCAAAATTTCTTCATATAAATCACTGAGCAACTGTCAAATGACAGAAAAATAGAATAGCCACCAACTTACAGAAAGAACTGTTCATGCTCAAGAGGGAAAAGAAGCAGTGGGTGACCAGGTCAAATAAGCTCATATCAGAGGACACAATCAGAACCACCTCCACTGACACAAAGGAGGGCACAAATCATTAGAAATGAGAGCAGCTGTTTGGTGATAAGACAGAGGGCAGTGAGAGAAACAAAAAGAGTGATGACGCCTTCAGTTTTCTACATACTAATACTAAGGTGTGACTATACCAAATCAAGGCATTCACTTGGTGAACTCCAAGCATAACATAAGTAGATTTAGTATTAATTTGGCCTTTAAATTAACAGGCAAGTTGATGTCATTTCCAATTAGACCTGCCTATAGAAATAAAAAGCTTAATTAAATAATAAATTTTATATAGAGGTTCAAATTAAAAAAAAAAAAAAATAGTCATTCCACCACTTTCTACTTCGCTCTTTAAAGAGGCAATGAAATAAATGCTCCACAAAAGATAAACATCAGTTTCTGTTGATGAATATCATAACTTCACACACTGTCCTCATTTGTAACAAGGTCAAATTGCAACAGATGAAAAAGACCTCTTATAAAAGGGAATAGACAAGCCAACAACCCTTGTGTCAGAACTGCTTATTCTCATAGCCCTCAGTCTCACTAAGCACATCTATGCTAGTAATTCAAGGGAAGGTTTTTTGCTGTTAGATGCCAAATAAGATTCTGTTGGCAAAATTGTTACCCCCAACACTGACATGATTTTGTTGCATGCCAAGGATCTTCTCCATTGATCATTTCTCAGACAGAGCTTGGAATTTACTAGAGACTATTCAGAAAAAGAGACTGGAGTTCAGGTGTTTATTTCAAGTGGGCTTTTCTTTTCAAGTTGGCTACCCATGGGACAGTAGAAACTGTCCCATTTCTACTTACCCTCTTGTCTTTGGTACCTGGAAACAACAGTGACAGCAGAAGAGAAAGGAAGTGAAGATACTTTGTTTTCTCTATGCATTCAGTGATATGATTAGCAAAGACAGTGCCAAACAGGTACTAATATCACAGTTTTCCCATGCAGTCTCACTCTACTTTTGAAGCAGCCCATGTATGCTGTCACGACTGCCTGGATAAATGGGCAGAGATCAGTGGATGTTATGTACCTTTACTTCAGCAAAACTTTTAACACCATCTCCCCTTACACGCTCCTGGATAAACTTAGTAAGTGTGGGATAGACAAGTGGACAGTGAGGTGCATTGAAAACTGGAGGTGCATTGAAAACTGAATAACTGGAAGAGTTCACAGGATTGTGATCAGCAGCACATAGTCTAGTTTGAGGCCTGTAGCTAGTGACATTCCAATAGTGACATGGTCAGAACTTGATCCAATCTTGTTTAATATATTCGCGAGTGACCTAGGTGAAGGAGTAGAGTGCACCTTCAGGAAGGCTGTTGATGATGATACAAAACTGGGAGGAAAGGATGACATACCAGTAGACTGTGCTGCCATTCAGTGAGACAAGGGCAAATGTAGAGTCCTACAGCTGGGGAGGAATAACTGCGTGCATCAGTACAGGTTAGGGACGGACCTGCTGGAGAGGAGCTCTATGGAGAATGACCTGGGTGTCCAGGTGGACAACAGGTTGACCACAGAATCGCAGAATCACAGAATCATAGGGGTTGGAAGGAACCTCCAGAGATCATCAAGTCCACCCCCCCTGCCAAAGCAGGTTTCCTACACCAGGTCACACATGTAGGCGTCCAGGCGGGTCTTGAGTATCTCCAGAGAAGGAGACTCCACAACCCCCCTGGGCAGCCTGTTCCAGTGCTCTGTCACCCTCACCGTAAGGAAGTTCTTGTGCACATTCGTGTGGAACTTCCTACTCTCCAGTTTCCAGCCATTTCCACTTGTCCTGTCTCTGCACACTGCTGAAAAGAGTCTGGCCTCTCCACTTTGCCCCCCACACCTTAGATATTCATAAAACTGGGTCAGGTCCACTCTCAGTCTTCTTTTCTCAAGGCTAAACAGACCCAGTTCACAGATTAAATTCCAGGTGGGCTTTAGCCTTCCTCATCGCATCCCTGCAGGCCCTGACAACATTTCTATATTCTTCCCAAGTGGTCTGACCCTTTTCCCACATTTCATGGACCTTCTTCTTCCCTTTGAGTTTGCACATGAGCTCCTTGCTCATCCATGCAGGTCTCCTGCCACCCTTCCCTGATTTCTTGCTCACAGGGACACACTGATCCTGAGCTTGGAAGAAGAGCTGTTTAAATGCTGACCAGCTCTCACAGGCCCCCTTACCTTCTAACACCCTAGCCCACAGGATAGCTCCAAGTAGGTCCCGGAAGAGATCAAAGGTTGCTCTCCTAAAGTCCAGGGTAGCAATCCTACTTTTTGCTTTTCTTCTTCCACTCAGGATCTTGAACTCCACCATCTCATGGTCACTACAACCCAAGCTGCCCCCGACCTTTACTTCCATAACAAGTCCTTCCTTGTTAGTGAGAATAAGATCCAGTAACACCCCTCCTTTCATCGGTTCCTCCAGCACCTGCATTAGAAAGTTGTCTTCAGCACATTGCAAGAACCGTCTGGACCATGCATGCCTGGCCATGTGGGTTATCCAGCGAATATCTGGATAATTGAAGTCCCCCATAAGCACCAGCACCTGGGATCATGATGCTACTTCCAGTTGCTTATGGAAGGCCTCATCAACCTTCTCCTCCTGATCAGGGGGCCTGTAGTACACACCCACAACAGTGTCACCTTTGCCAGCCCGCCCCTTGATTCTCACCCACAAGCTCTCCAGTACTACATCACTTTCCCCCAGGTGGAGTTCAATATATTCTAGCTGCTCTCTCACATAAAGAGCAACTCCACCACCTCACCTTGCCAGCCGATCTTTCCTAAAAAGCACATAGCCCTCCTTGACAACATTCCAGTCATGTGAGCTGTCCCACCACATCTCCGTGATCACAATGAGATCATGGCCTTGCAACCGCATGCTGATCTCCAACTCTTCCTGTTTATTTCCCATGCTGCAAGCATTAGTGTACAGACACTTTAGGGAAGCAGCATCCCCCTGCCCCTCTCCACCCCTTTGAGCTCCACCCTCTTCACCCATCAAGCTCTGTTTTGAGCCTCAAACTACCCACTCAATCCCGGTGGCCCTCATTTTGTCCCCTTCCCCCTTCATACCTATTTTAAAGACCTTTCAATAGGTCCAGCCAGTTCCTCGGCTAGGATCCTCTTACCCCTTGGGACAGGCTACTTCCATCTGCAGCCATCATGCCAGGTGCCAAATAAATTGGCATAATTGGCATAATGGCCCATTATTTTAATTTTAATTACCACGAGCCAGCAGCATGCCTTTGTGGCCAAAAAGGCCAATGACATCCTGGAGTGCATTCGAATGAACATGGCCAGCAGGTCAAGGGAGGTGATCCTCCCCTTCTCTTCTGCAATGGTGAGGCCACATCTGGAGTATTGGGCCCATTTCCCAGCTCTTCAGTTCAAGAAAGACAGTGGTCCGCTGGATAGATTCCAGTGGAGGACCACAAAGATGATGAGGGGCCTGGCGCATCTCCCTTACGAGAAAAGGCTGAGAGACATGGGACTGTTTAGGCAGGACAAAAGAAGAGTGACGGGGGATCTTATCAGTGCCTACAAATACCTAAAGGGCAGATGTCAAGTGGATGGGGCCAGGCTCTTTCCAGTGCTGCCCAGCAACAGGATGACACATCCTACTGGTAAGGGGAGGAAAGGGGTGACTGAGGGGTAACAGGCACAAACTGGAATACAGGAAGTTCCATCTGAACATCAGAAAGAACTTCTTTTCTTTAAGAAACTGGAACAAGCTTACCAAAGAGGATTTGGAGTCTCTTTCCCTGGAGATACTCAAAACCCACCTGGATGCTTTCCTGCACAGCGTATTCTAGGGAACTTGCTTTAGCAAGGAATTTGGATCTCCTAAGGTCCCTTCCAAACCCTACTATTCTATGATTCTTTGATTTTGGTTGAAGGAGTCCTTTAAGATCAGCAAGTCCAACCTAACCTACAGAGTTCTTTCACTAAACCATTTTCCTTGCTGCCATGTCCACAAGTCTCTTAAAAATCTCCTGAATGCAGACTCCACCACCTCCTTTGGAAAGATATTCTCATGCTTGAGAACCCTTTCTGTCAATGAATTTTTCCTAATATCCTATCTAACATCTACCAGCACAATTTGAGAAAAATTTTTTAGACTGACTGTCTTCTTTAATGAAATTTTGGCTTTGATTTTAGTTATTTATAAGGCATTTTATGACTCCATTAGAAAACTATCCTTTAAAGAATGAATAAGTATGAAGTGAAGGAAATATTATCTTCCAAAAAGTTAATATACAAGACATTGCAAAGTAAGAAACAAAAAACCTCAAAAAAAAAACTATTTTAATGAGTACATTTTAATAGATTTGGTTGGCTAGCATACTTGGATGTATTATACTTATGGCTTTTCTTTTTTTATTTTCCTGAGATCTGAATGGAAGAGATTTTACATTTTTTAGATTACTAAATTGGACAGGGCTGTGCACTGTTATTCTTACTGCATATTGGCTTCAGGGATACAAATCTTTGCACTTTTTTTCAACATGATCCTTTTTGCCATTTCCTACTGCTAGCAGAGGAGCTACATGCTGTCTTGAAGAAATCTCTTACATTTCTTTTGTTCCCTTTCATTCATTCCCTCCTGTGTATCAAGGGTCACAGGCTCATAACATTTTTGGACATTTGATGGACTCCATCACAGATCTTTCTTCTTTTCTTCTTATTCTGACATAAAATTAGTCTTTTATTCATTCTGGTGGAGAGGGTGCTTCTTACAGATATCCTGGTTTAAGTCAATGGTGAAAAGAAGTTAAGGAGGATATTTTATTAAATACAAGATGATTCATAAGAAAATTTCTTGAAGTTTTCTGGAAAAATCTTCCAGGAGATTTGACCTAAGATAAATATTGTGTTGACTTTATGAATGATAGTTTAGAGTAAGTAGGGTGAATCCAGAGGTGCTTTGCTTGGCTTCAGGTGATGATAAGAGATTTGGGGTTTCTCAAGTATTAAATTTAAATTAAACAGGATGCAAATGAAATAAGAATGCTTATTTCCAAATTTATTCCAGTACAATCTGAAATAGAATCTTAGCTGACGCCTCTTTCATGAAATTGCTAAAAGCTTAAAGAAAACTGATTGACATTGCTGAAGAACTCCAGGAGGTGGTACTCTCCAAGCTGACTGAAGATGGCCTTAGAAAGATGTCCTGCCAAGGTTCAGAAACAGGACAGCTTACGTGGAGCATGTCAGCATGGAAGCTGACAGTCCATTGTAGTTTTTGACCACATTCAAGGACAGCTAGGCATACACTGCTCATCTTTCTAAAGATGTGCTACCATAACTGAGGGGTTCTTTGCTCAACACCTCTTGCTTCTTGGATACAAATTAACATTCATACACAGCAGCACAGGCTCAGATCCCACCCCCTTGGAGCAGAGGTCTGTCTGTGCACATCCCGAGTAGATGGGTCCTCAGAAACGTGCAGGCATAGTTCACAATGCTTGAAAACATTTTCAAGGTTATGCCAGGAAACAAAAGGATTTCTGTGCCAAGAAAAATCTAAAGCTCTGCAAACAGGGAAGGATAGCCAAGCTGGTCTCATTTTGCGAGCCAATTCAAAGCTTCGCCCTCTGACCCAGGAGTAAACTAGCTCTCTGTCCACCTCAGAATTCAGACACAGCATGCAGATAATTTGTTTTGGACTCTAGAGCTGGAAAGCTAGCACATTTTGGACTAGATATTTACATTGTAGGTTTACTTTACAATTTTATTCATAAAAGCCCTGCAGTTCAAATAACTGGTTACCGAATAGGTTGCAAGGATAATTTTAAATTGTTTGTGGGATTTTTCTGTGTTGTTGATTTTTTAATTTTTTTTTTTTTTTTTTTAACATTTAGGTATGATTTTCAGTAGCGCACTGGTTTATATTGCTAGAAATTCCAACTTCTCACACTGCCAAAAGCACACCTTTGGGAATAATTGGAGGTTTTAAATAATATTACATTCTATTTTTTTCTTCTTTTTTGCTTTTGATTGTCCATGCAAGTTGTACTTGCAAACTGGCGAGATCCAAAGGCACTTTTATTTGCTCCCTGTTGTTGAGCACTGGGAAGGAGAAGAGAGGATATAGTCACACAAATAATAACTTTATATCAAAAACCACCATGCTTTTATCTGATACCTTAAATGCGTTTTTTTTTTCTTTACCCAGATCCATTTTATCTGAATCTGATAAAAACCTGGGATTTGTAATTTCTTTGAAAATTGCGCGATACTAATGTGTGGTCTAGGTAAGTTCAGATCCTCCTTGCCTTGGGCCATACATGATGGTCATTTTCACAGGATTCTCATGCACGTCCTGGTACAGATATCACACAGTCCTCCACAATACCTACTAATACGAAACAATCTCAGACATTTCATCAGTTTATTTTGTATTCTGCTGGCATCGTCCCTCTATGACATTGTCCCTACATATTACTTTTATATACCGTCACTCAAAGTTACTTTTAATCATAAAAATCAAACTGTTCTTGCTTTGTCACTTCTATCCTCTGTATGAGGTGCATGACTTTTCGTGTTGCCTTAACAGCAGTAAAGATAAAGCCACTTTCACATGTGCAAAAACAAGCTCAGAATACATATTTTAATCACACTGAAGATAAGGATGAGGGCAGTGAAGTGGGACAAGAGAGGAGCTCTTTATTCATAAAAAATTCTTTCTAAAATAAAAATAAAAACTCAGTGTAATATAATTACTATTTTTTTTTGTGGAGAAAAAAGAGACAGCACATTCTGTGTAACTCTGCGTAAACTCACTAGCTATAGCTTATGCGATGGGCTATAAAACACAGGTTAATACATTCCTCTATGCCCAGCAAGAACTGGATGGAGAAAATCTCTTCCAAGCAGTACTACCCTATCACAGGTCTGCACTCCTCCATGTTTGAGTCTGCTCCAGTTCTCTGAGACGCTGTTGCTCCCACATGTCTATGGTCTCCATCCTGGGTCATCTGCCAGTACATATTAAGGCAGCCTTCAACTTGTGAGAAATCACTGAGAGAGGTAGAATGTTGTGTTTATCCACAGTGGCTCATTGCCTTCTCCAGCACTATGCTGTTTAGAGAGATGGTTCAGTTTAGCAAAATCTCTCATGAACAAATCTCAAAGCTAGTTAGGAAAGCAAAGGAGAGAACAAAATTCAGTTCTGCAGTCAGATTTTGATAAGAGTTGAACACTCAAATGACTAAGCTTTTTCTTCAAGAGGACAAGGTAGTTTTGAAAGTAATTGCCGCATGGTCAAAATAAATAAAAAAAATAAATGAAGGCAGGAATAAGTAATCTGACTAGGTGTCTGACACTATTTCAGCAGATGATACAGAATTTAGCACTACTCTGTTTAAACAGACCACTCATTACTGTTTTTGCAGAGATTGAGAGCAAATCTAACCAGTGTTTAATCATGCCTTATAAAGAAAAACAGATGAGATTAAAAATAAGAATCAAAGCATGTTTTTCAAGAAACATCTTATACGTTGTGAGGAATTAATTAGGAAGGGGTTCTTAGTGTTTGAGCTTAGACATAACATAAAAGGTTATGCATATTTGCATATCTGAATTGCTGACCACAGACTGGTCATTGTAAGCATCTTTACTGACACAAAACTTTGACTTTATAGATATCAGTTTTTGATGTGTTTGTGTTATGTTAGTGATCAGTACTCCTCCAGAGACTATAGCCTACCCTACAGGGACTTCTTAATAACAGATCAATAAAAGAAACCCTAGAGATTTTATGGTAATGTTGTAAGTCAAATATCAAATGGTTTAGCAGTGATGATCCAAAAGATAAAAAGTTCTCAGTAAGCGTATTTTGGGAACTCATCTCACAGAAAATCTACAGCATTTACCCCATAGTATATTCAGCAACCACATACGGCTAGCTCTCTGAGGGTTACATGATTGTCTAGTTATGTCCCTTGCAGTGTCACAAAACTAGAGAAGATTTCACAGAAGTGGAAATCTGTAAATCACTATTCAGCTGAATTTGTCAGATGCTGTTTCATGCATATCTAGCATCTCTCTGAACTTCATGTCTTGCTCAGGAGTGTAGAAAGAAACACAGATACCTTCACAGCTCTGTGACTCCACAAATCTTGAAATTACATCTAGTCCAGGTTATCCCAGCTACCACAAGAAAGATTCAGTGATTTGAAATAAAGTCATAATACCCATTAACCCTGTATTTAAATACATTTCAGCATCCCAAATTGAAATCAGACATCCTAATTCAGATCATAAAATTAATTAACAAGAGATATGAAAAGGATATAAAAGTAGGAAGGGAGATAAAGACATATGGATTTTTCAGTTCCTTGTCCAACAATTTTAATAGAAGTTATAAATCTCTTGGCTTTTTTCCTATGCTATGGATTGGTTTGTCTGTGAGGGCTGATCCAAAAGTAATGCCTCCTATTTTATTATGTTAATCCACAACATCTGAGGCAGATGGTGGTCGTATGGCAGTAAACGTTGCACCTTCCCACCAATATTCCATTACATTTTATTGCCATGTGACAGAGAAGCAGAGGGGCAATCTGACAGAATGGAGACTGACATGGAAGTGCATTTGGAGCAAAGGTCTACCACAAAACATGGGGATTTTCTTTTAACAGATTATCTGTTGGTTGCGTGCACAAAATATATGACTATTTTCTTTCTGATTAATGCATGGAAGGTTAAATCCCCTCCTTCTTAACTTTTCTGTGTTGCTCTTTGAATATATAATTTCTGTCTCCACTTTCCTTTTTTACTTCATGTCTTTGAAGAAGACATTTCTCTGCAGCAAATGTGGTACAGCTGAAACAGATGCAGCCTTCATTGGCAAGTGGTAAGATCTGTATATACTTTATTGCATGGCTGAGGCCTGCATGCTTTGTCTGCTACGACAGTTTTAAAAAACAAAAATGTAGTTATGTGAGAAATACACTGGCATGGGGCTGTGGACATAGAGATTCTGTTTTCTCCTCATGGCTGGAACATTCATAGTCTTTAGCAGTTCTTTTGCAACATAGCAAAAAGACTTTCACTTGATACTCATCATGAAAATGGAATAATCAGTCAGTTCTCTTTTCATTTTCTCTTTCACCCATCCTTTTTTTGGGGAAGGAACAATGAATTTGGGTCAGCAAGGATATGATTCAATTTCTGAGCTTGTTACCTTAGCCTTTTATTTATTTATTTATTTGTTTGTTTGTTTGTCTGAAGGAAGAAACAGACCTTTTAGCAAGTAAATCTCCTTATACTACATGTGACATCCAAACAAGATTATAGCATTAATATCCCAGAGCACATTGTTTCTGAGGTAATCTTAAATGACTGACGTGAGACTGGACAAAGGTACTGCATATATTTATATTCGATCACATTGACACCAGTCTCTTGGCATTTTTCTGTGACCACAGTAAGTAAACTAGAAAACTGATCTGAGACCTTAAACCTTTCTTGTTCACAAATGCAAAAACAAAAACAAAAAATACTGACAGGAGTAAATAAACTCTTCTGAGTATTTCAAATGTCCAAGTATATATTCTAGACTTGATAACAACAAAATAGCATGGATTCTTGGTTTTTGCTCAGTAAATATTACCTCCCAACAGATGTACACTCTTCTACAGAAACACAGATCTAAAGCATCACAGTGTAATTCAGGAGGTCTCTAGTTAAGTCTGTTCAAGGTCGACTGTGAGATCAGACCATGCTACTCATGAATCACAAAGACTAAAATTCTCCAACTGAATCCCCATTTCCCTCTTCCCCTCCATAGAAAATAGTCCAATGCCTTAAAAATAGATATCTGGAGATCACTGTATGAATGTTATGAATTTTGAAAAATTTAAGATCAGGTTTTCAAGATTTTCTTCCATAGTCTTGAAAAATAGATTTATTATTAATTTGTGACCTTCGAAAAATAGATTTATTATTAATTTGTGACCTTCTTGGAGTCATGGGATACAAATACCTTAGATTATCAGAAAATCCCCTAACAATGTCCAAGTTAATAATGCTGGAAATGCTACTTCACTGAATGCATCACTGCTGTCAATTCCAGCTACATCTTAGTAGGTAGATCCATTTCAAGAATTTAAATTTTAATTGTCTTTTTCTCAGGCATTTTAATATACTTATGCGTACTTCATAGTCAAATGTATTTATTGTTTGTTAGGTCACAGAAACTGTGGTGACACACCCAGTGCTATTAACCATACATATTTAACTATAAATCAATATGGGAATACTAAGTAATACGGAAAGAGTACTTTAAGCAAATCCTCAATCCATTTCCCTTAACAGGCTCAACTGAAACTCCAGTCCTTTCTCCATGTCCATATTCTGGGCCTCTCTGAAAGACACATATGGGAGTCAATATCAATATGTATACATGCCTGTGCCAGACCCCACCTCATCTCTTTTAGGGCCTCATTGTACTGAAGTACTGGTGGTAAATGGATAGTGCTGTGGCATTCATCACTAAAGACTGTAAAAGACCCGACCTCAAGTTCCTGAATCACAAACCACAGTATAGCAGAAGTAATCAGAGGGCAAAGATCCCTGCATGTTTCAGGTTCCCTGTTAGATGCTAAGAGACAGAATTCTGAGCTCAGCTGACATTTAATCTGACTGATTAACTTTTTCTCTTTTCTTTTCTTTTCTTTTCTTTTCTTTTCTTTTCTTTTCTTTTCTTTTCTTTTCTTTTCTTTTCTTTTCTTTTCTTTTCTTTTCTTTCCTCTCCTCTCCTCTCCTCTCCTCTCCTCTCCTCTCCTCTCCTCTCCTCTCCTCTCCTCTCCTCTCCTCTCCTCTCCTCTCCTCTTGCCTCTTCCAGCCTGGTTTCATATGGTGTAGAGAAAGGAATCCACTAAATTTTCCTCCCAATTTGCATATTTGCGTAGATGTTCCATGTCTGCTATCCATTGACACAAAATGAGTAGGGGGGAAAAAAAAAAAAAAAAAAAAAGGCAGTTTTCCAGGAATACAGTACTGGGCTTCATCTTAAACCTTATGCTACTTTATAATACAGTAATAAATCTATCTTTAACACCTGAATGTAACCAACAATCTTCTTCACAGATCTAGAGGAATCCCTCTAGTTTTATTATGTATTAATTATGTAGATGGCTATGTGATTTCAATAATTAGCAAAACTATTGTTAAGAAAAATGCCAGCTACTGCTCCCTCTAATAAAGACAAAACATTATGCAACTCTTCACATCAAAAGATACAGTCTAATGTTTCTTCTGAGTCATGACTCACAAAGTTTGCTTTCTCTTAAGCATGTAATTTGATCTCCAAGCATGAGCAACAGTTTTTGTATTTCAGTCAGTAAACAATTGCTCTTAAAAAACATTCCAACTGATGTTTATTTGTACAATCTGTCCTTCAGCAGAGCCTTAGTTAAATGAAATAAAAGATGTAACTCTAATGGCAAAGTGTCTAAAAGCTGACAAAACATTACATTTGATCATGTATGATGAGTGAACTAAGGAAGTACATCGTTTGGAAAGCTGAGGCAGCATCTCATTGAAACGACTGTCTTAAACATCGCTTCTTTCTAACTAACTGGTTTCTATCACTGCAGTGAGAATATTCTCCCTTAAATTACAGGGATCAGATTTCGAATAAAAAGCATGAGTAACGCATAGTTTGAATGAAAGAAAAAGCACTTTGTTCAGTCTTAAGAGTGGTTACTGTGGATACAACTTTCCCTTGGGATGAATGCTATGGGATCATTTCTTTTCCTAAGAGATACAAAACATGGAATCAATATCAGTTCTGAGGCCTTGATTGGTGGGCTGACTGAGTGGGCACTTTTAGAATAGCAAACAAGATATTATTTCTTGCTTAGGATAACCCTGTTGTGATTAAGAAGGCTATTTAAAAAAACAAACAAACAAAAAAAAAACCCTCAAAATATTACACAAAGATTATACAATCACTGAAAAACAAACAAGCAAACAAACAAAAACAACAACAACAATGAAACAGATTGCAGGTTTATAACCTTTAAAGCTAAGAACTGTAGGAACAACTTTGGGCATCCATTCATCATAAAAGAAAAATAAATTTCCACTCACATTCAGTGGTCTCTCACTGTCTGTTTTACAGCACTCCAGAGAATATTGGTATAACACAGATACCTAACTATATAATAGAAATTCCTTATACTTTGAGAGGTAAGAAAAAATTGAGCTGTCTTGACAAAATCCGACACCATTTTGCAGTGTTTACCAAACCCAAATAAATATGTAATTTCAAAGTCGAATTTTAGATACTTTCAATAGGAACCAGCACCTCATTCAGGACAGAAAAGAAAATTAAATGAGTTTCTTGTAAAGGTTAAAGAGAAGATGTGTCCTTATCTCATTTAACATATTTGTCAGTGACCAGGATGAAGGAATAGAGTGCAGCTTCAGCAAGGCTGATGGTGAAACTGATGATGATGATCATGACTGTGCTGCCATTCAGTGAGACAAGGGCAAATGTAGAGTCCTACAGCTGAGGAGGAATAACTGCATGCATCAGTACTGACCTGCTGGAGAGGAGCTCTATGGAGAATGACCTGGGTGTTCAGGTGGTCAACAGGTTGACCACGAGCCAGCAGCATGCCTTTGTGGCCAAAAAGGCCAATGACATCCTGCAGTGCATTCGAATGAACATGGCCAGCAGGTCAAGGGAAGTGATCCTCCCCTTCTCTTCTGCAATGGTGAGGCCACATCTGGAGTATTGGGCCCATTTCCCAGCTCTTCAGTTCAAGAAAGACAGTGGTCTGCCGGAGAGATTCCAGTGGAGGACCACAAAGATGATGAGGGGCCTGGCGCATCTCCCTTACGAGAAAAGGCTGAGAGACATGGGACTGTTTAGGCAGGACAAAAGAAGAGTGACGGGGGATCTTATCAGTGCCTACAAATACCTAAAGGGCAGATGTCAAGTGGATGGGGCCAGGCTCTTTCCAGTGCTGCCCAGCAGTAGGAGAAGGGACAATGGACACAAACTGGAACAAACTGTTCTATACAAATATAAGAATTAACTTACTTACTTTGAGGTTGACAGAGCACTGGAAAAAGCTACCCAGAGAGGCTGTGGAGTTTCCTTCTCTGGAGATATTCAAAACCCACGTGGACTCTCTCCTGTACAACTTTCTTTGGGGAACCGGTTTTAGCATGTGGCTTGGTCTAGATGGTCACTAGAGGTCCCTTCCAACTCCTACATTTTTATGGTGCTGTGATCTCCATCTGTCATAATGAGAAAAGATATTATTCCAAGCATAATTATTTTTAATCTAGTTCATGTTATTTTCCTTTTACTGCCTAAAAGTGGGAGGAGTACACCTGTGTTTGTCCATATAAGTCTTATTTGTCTAGTTTGGGTTTGTTTTTTTTCTTTGTGTTTCATCTCCTGATTTACAGATTTCTATATTATTATGATACCTATTCTTAGTGACAGAAGAGTGACAGATTAGGCACATCTTTATCTTGTTCTGCGTGTCCACATCATCATACTTTACTAGCTCTTGTATACTACAGTTCTTTAAGTGCTGCAGTCTTGCAGACAAATGGCCACTATGACCACAGACCTTATGGATACAGCTGTGCAATTTTGTCAGGTCTCTAAATCACCAGCTAGATTCTGAAACACTGTAACAAATATTTTAACCCTTTAATAAATATATAAATAAGTGAAAGAATAAATGAACGAATAGAACAGATTTTCAGGACCTTTAATTTCCCTGGATCAGGCTGTGATTGCAGACCTTTATAGTATAGGACACCCTTAAGCCAGCCACAGGACCAGAGGCAAGTGTCTTCTGTCAGCTGAGGAAGACAGGCGTACAATCTGTAACAGAGGATATTCTAACCCAGTGCAGAACTTTAGTACCTATAAACAAACAAACAAACTTTTTTGGAAAAAGTTTACAACAGACATAGATTATTCAAATACATTTAGCTCAAATACAAAGTAACTGCATAAATAAGTAATTGAGGAGGAAATACATTGCCAATCAAATCTAAATTGCTTCTTCAAATCTAGATCCGGTGTCTAAAATGTTAATTTGAGGCTTTGTCTCCTAATCTGCAGCCAATGTGAAGTGAATTCCTGGTGCCTGGCCAGTTTCTAATGGACAGGTGGCAACTACCCAAGAAAAGAAGGCAACCACAATTGGCACCCTGGTGAGGAGTCATAGCAGTGGTACAAAGACTGAATCATTCGAAAGAAAAAGTGATCTCCTCACCCCCTCCGGACAGTTCAACTAAAGCTGGCCCGAAACAAATAGGCAAAGCACTGTGGAAGAAGACTGTATTATGATTGTCCTGCCTTCCTTCCTCTTTCTGAATAAAACAGGGGACTTGCTTTTCCAAGGCTGTCAATCTCACACCTTTCATGATTTGAGAAATAAAGAGAGAAATGTTGCTCTGTCCCCCTTGACCAGGTTTCCCTGCTGTGACAGTGAGTGTTGCCAGTCACACGCTCCAACTCTAGATCAAAACCAGGTGGCACAGCAAACTGTATTTAAACTTTGACCCTCAGTTCCACTCCATTGAACAGCTTTTACTTGATATAAAAACAAGGGAGGGGGGGGTGCGGGGATGAAGAAGGAAAAAAGGGGGAAAATGTCGGGGGGGAGGGGGATGCTAGTAGCAAATGCTCTTCACTTGCCAGATAACTCATTATTGTACCCCAATCTCAGATGTTTCTGTAGTGTGAACCTCCTCCAAGAACAGTGGTTGTAAAAGAAGGTTGAATTTGTCTTTCAGATTCCAATATTGAATTTTCTTTCCTCTTTCCTTTTTGAACAACCAAAACAACAACAAAAAGCATAAAGAACAAGGTAAAAAGAAATTGATAAATCTGTCTAGCTACTATGAGGAAACAAAATGACTGCTGTGCAATGTCACAGATACAACTGAAACAGCATTGAAAAATATCCAAACAGGAGCCTTTCATGTCTGACTTACTTCATAGGTCACCCACCCCATGCTATGTGTTCTTTCTGTGAATCTCTCAGCTAAGTACTTCCAGCTAAAGTAGTTCAAGTACAGAGAAGAGAAAAATCAACAACTACAACAAAGAAAGAGCTCACGAGTAGTCTAGAAAAAGCCTTTAGCTGGTACATTGTAACAGGCAGCACTGGATTAGTAACAACATAGCAATAACTCATTGCAATTTGAGAGTTTGTCCTAGAACTGGAGTACTTCTTAGATTTATCCTTCAAGTTTGAAATATGCTATCAGATATGTGCATGATTAGAGCACAGTGCATGTTCGTTGGAGTTAAAAAAAAAAATCCCCAGAATCTCCACTTCTAGCAAAATGGTACTCTAAAGTAGCTTAGAAGCAGCTACAGAACAAGAACAAGCACAAGTTATTCAACACATGCAATGAAAGGAGTTCCAAGTTTATTTCCATTAAAAAAAAAAAAAGAAGAAGAAGAAGAAGAAGAAGAAGAAGAAAATCATATTAAGAATACCTACCACACCTAGAATTACTACTAGTGAAATGGAACAAGGGAGAAAATTCTTTCGCTTTCCACAGTTGTTTGCATGCTTCTAGATAATTCTACCTCAGTAACTGAAAAAGCTACACAACAGAAATAGTCAACCACACCAAAGCTTTGCAATATTGGTAGTTGAAAAGTATTTTGGAGGTTAGATTTTGGTTTTGGATTTTTGTAGGTGGTTGCTTTTGTTTGTTTGTTTGTTTTGTTGGGTTTCAGGGTTTGTTACTTTGATATTTTTTTAAAAAACATAGGACCACAGAAAAATGTTTCAAGTTTACTGAAATGTTCAGAAACAAGTAAGGGCTCTGAGTTTCTGTTGTGGTTATTTTTATTTTTTTTCTCCACTATTTAATCAATTACATTGCTGGTAGGCTTTTAATGTTTTGTACCTAATAGATTTCTGTAATCTTTCGGGATGAAAAAGACAGCAAGGGAAAATAGCAGCCTACGACACTGCAAAAACCATCAAGCAGATACTGGTGCAAGAAGACCCCAGCTCAGATTTTTGTTTACACTGCAAATCCAAATATCTCCATGACTTCTGGGAATGTATCTATCCATGACAATACTGTTGGGGGGGGGGGGGGGGGGGGGCGGGGGGGAGGGAAGAAAGAAAAAGAAAGAAAGAAAATCAGAATCTGGGCTACCAATTTTGTGTGTTACATTTAAAATGCAGACCCAAGCACACATGATTTGAAAAATTATCTACTACAGTAAAGCAATGAAGAGCTCAGAATTCCTACAGCTTGGTGGCTTTATTATTTTTTCTAATACTTACCTGCACTGTATTTAATCATGACTATCACAGTTTACCTTTGCTCACAAAAGTCACTCAAAGCTCTTTTACCTTGGCCTGGTAACATACTTACCTTTCTGCAATTTTATGCCATTCACTCATTGCCTTATTTGTACCTGATTAGTACTACAGCCCTAGGCGGTCATACATCTTAATGTTTTTTCTACTCATTGTTGTGTTAGAAATTGATCATTATCTGCTTTAATTTTCTCTAGTTACAATTTTTTCTTCTTCTTCTTCTTCTTCTTTTTTTTTTTTTCAGACTGGCATCCTAAGGAAATATAGTTCGCTTCATCATGCTGTCAAACATCTTTTAATAAAAAATGTAATCCACAAAATCTGAAATGCAGATTGGAATCTGATAGATAAGTTATCATGAGAATTTTGAGAAAAAGTTGGAAATTAGTTGGGGGAAATTCTGGAATTATTACCTTCCCCAGAGGTGATGCAGACAGTCCCACACAGCAGCAGGGAGAGAGCCAGGGGGCAAACATGCAGCACGGCTTACCCACTGCAAACATAGCAGCTTGCTCAAGGGAGGCTGGTACTGGGAATAGAAGAAAAATTGTGTAAAATGATTAGGGTACAAATCCATAGGAAACCAGGTTTTGTTTGTTCTTTTCTTCAGAAACTGTTTGATTCAAAGTTTTAAATATTTATAAACATATGTTGTCCAGAAGCATACCATTTTATTTACTCAAAACCCACTTCTCATTTTTACGAGAAATATTTTCTTTGCAATGAAAGCATTCCAGTTGCACTCCTGTACACTTTCTGTAAATACTGTCCTAGTCATTAAAGAATTTTTGTTGTTGTTTTTGTGAATATTTGAAATGTTTCTTGTTCATACCTTTGGCCTATTTCATTAAAAAAACAAAAACAAACACAAAAACAAAAAAAAAACCTCAAGCATTTTACAGTTTCCACATCAACACTGGCTTTTAACTGATGACATCATTTTTCACATGGGAATTATAGAATCATAAAATCATAGAATCATCAAATCATAGAATTGCTCAGGTTGGAAAAGACCTTAAAGATCATCGAGTCCAACCACAACCTAACCAGACTACCCTAACTCTAACAACCCTCCACTAAATCATGTCTGTAAGCACCTCATCCAAATGGTTTTTAAACATGTCCATGGATGGTGACTCAATCACCTCCCTGGGGAGCCTATTCCAGTGCTTTACAACCCTTTCTGTAAAGAGTTTTTTTCTGATATCCAACCTAAACTTACCCTGGAGCAACTTGAGGCCATTTCCCCTCATCCTGTCACCTGTCATCAGTGAGAAGAAATCAACTCCACTCTTGCTGTAAGCACCTTTCATGTATTGGAAGAGGGCAATAAGGTCTCCCCTCAGCCTCCTTTTCCCCTGACTAAACAGCCTCATTTCCTTCAGTTCATGTTGAAAATGTGTTATTTTCAACATTCCAGGCTGCAAGTCCCTATCTCCGAAGATCTGAATGAAGTTGAGCTCCATAACAAAGTATTTCTATTACAAAGAGAAAGATTCACGCCTTCCTCTTTCTTGAGACATCTCTACGGTGCTTTTTGTTCCTTTCTAAGTAATTGTTGATATACCAAAAATAAATAAATAAATAAATAAATAAATAAATAGAAATACCAACACTGGTTACGTGCCACAATTCCAGGTGGCTCTTATAGAAGCTGCTTTCTTGCATTTAAAAATTTTCAGGTCATTTTCCAATCCTTCTCAGCTCCAAGCCAGCTACAGTTCATAAGCACCTAGTAGGAACTGACTGATCTTGGGTGAAGCTACTGATTTGCAGTCAGCCACTTTTACATGTCTTGTTTCTCTTGCTGACTTCCTTGCTGTTTATCTTGTACTGAACACTGGCCTATATAACTTTCTAGGTTAATCATTAAAAATCACATACCTCAGCCAATTTAAGTCAGTGTAACTGTGGAAAGTAAAACTCTCCAACAATAAGAATAAACTGTTACCAAACATTTCAACTTTATTAAATCAAATCAGAACTTATATAAAGTTTCATTTGACAGTGCTGAAAATCTTCATTGTAGCTCAAGTGCACTTATTAACTATGCAGTTTCTGGTACATAAAACAGTGTCACATTATTAGAATAAATGAATTTTACTTACCTTTCTCTCCAAAATGCCACATACAAACAAAATATTTTTGTAGGTATTATTATTTTTTCCACTGTTCTCTACTATCAGAAAGGCAGATACAAGTTTAAAAGGAATAGTATGAATTTATTGTGCATAGTTTTGTCATTTATTCAGTGCTAAGGATCTTTAAATTTCAAAATACGGCAATAGGGATGAACATTATCCTCATGAATGTCTGTATGTGACTTCTGATGTAACTACCCATATAACAGAAATGCGCTGTTTTTGTTGTGAGTTACAACTACACTCAAAAAGATCTACCATAGAGATGCTGGTACAAAGATTTTGAAGATCACAGGTATTTGGAGTCAAAAAGAATTATTTTGAGGATAATTGGAGAGAGAGGATATGAAGAAGCATGACATTAATTATACAGATTAATACGCTACATATTTTGTTTAGGGAAAAGGATTGGGGAGCTGATGCCAGTATCATCATTTTCTTATTAGCACAGTGTAACCCGTGGGCCCATGGGCACTGACAAATTTAGAGACCCTGGACTTCTTAATAAAACACTAGTGAAAAGTCTCCTCCTACACCACTGTAGCTAATAGTTCATTGGTTTTGGAATCAAGCTAGTAATGGAAAGATGTTGTTTTTCATGTCCACAAGTCTTCCTACTTGACCTGCATCAAGATTACCCTGACCAGCAGATGCCTCAGCAGCAGAATACCTAATAAGCTCTCTGTGAAAGAACGTATGTGATCTAGCAGCCCTCAAACTGTGAATGACTGTCATAAATTTCAATACACTGGGTCTGTGTGGATAAGATAGCCTTACTCCTTGAATGACTCACTAGACCAAAGGAAAGTAGTCTGCACTATCACCTGAATGTAGCATTTCAAATGCCATTTATTATCAAGGGCATTTATCTGTTCATTTGTGTAAACGAGTGCTTTTGATCAATGAATGTATTTGACACGCATTTCCAGGAAAAAATACCAAATCAACATTTAAATTGTTTCATTTAGGTATTCATTTATATTCTGAGAACTGTTCCATATTTTTTTTCTTAGTTCAGACTTTTCATCGTATCTTTCAGCAATTTTGTCATTAATATGCTCACTAATACATTGATGGAAGTCTATTGTTCACAGTGCTTCGTTTTTTCGTATTAATTCCATATTGTATTATTTGTATTCACTTTGGTGAACGCTCCTTTTGATCTGCACCTTATCACATTAATGATTTTGCTACAAAAAGCATTGTATTATGAGACTTCAATAATCTGTTAGAAAAATTAAATGCTAATAATTCAAGTTGATCAAACCACACAGCAAAAAGAAGGTCAATAAATGAGCAGTAAGGGGTTAGCAAAGCTACTAGAAAAAATACAGAACTCATTAATGACCATTGTATCAAATATTTTTAAAGATGAACAATGACATGCAAATCTAGAATTAGATAGTTAATTAACTACTGTTGCATAATTTGTAACTAAACGTATTTCCAACAGTAATTAAATAGATAGGGATATTGACGCTGGTTTTATGCCCTATTATTATGTATTTTCATCTACATCTTTTTCTCCATCTCTGTCCTTTTTGTTCAGTGTATCTGTATTAGTTTTGCTCTCTGAGGATGTGTTGTCCACATTTTTCAGGCTGCTCCTGAAAACACATTCAGATATTTTCTCATTTCAGACAATTCAGTTCTATGAGTGCCTGTGGTAAATACGCAAAATCCAGAAGGCTGTGGGGAATCTGAAGCTAGGCAAAAAGGGCTTTCTTTCATCCATACTGTATGCAGTACTGGGTTGATGGCTATTCTTTTTAGAAATGGTATTATATTTGTCACTTTACAATAACTCCATGACAACCAATCCTTCTGTTTTTGTAGTATCAGATAAATGCAAACCAAAGTAATCATACCTCAATTGGGACTGTTTGAATGTGGGCAGATAAAGTTTCTAAACATTTTCTTTATCTTATATCTGAGCATTTAAATTCTACTTTGTTTCATTTCTTTAAATACAGTTCCTCTGCAGATTTGGAGGTAAAGGTTTTTATTTACAATAATAACCTCTGTTCAAATTATGTAGCACACCAATATGCTCTGGAGTTTTGGCAAGTAAATAACTGGAGAAACAGAAGTAATGTTATTTCCTAAGAAAGTTAATGTGAAATTTCCAGGATCAAAACGCACACCAAAAAAAATGCTTCTATCAGGAAAAAATGTGGGTTTTGGTGTTCCTAGACTCATGTCTACTCAGTTCAAAATTGCCTTTTTAAAATGATGTGTTTAATAATAAAGAAAGCACAGAAGTAGACTTTCAACTGCAAAACTGATTTTGCTACTGTCACAGGCCAGAATTTTAATTATTTAATTATTTATTAAAAAGGGATTCTTTGTATATAATAGCTAATTAAGCTTTAGTCTAGCTGATATTAGACAGCTCTATACAAAATCTACACCACTCTTTGCAGCCTCTCATTTTAAATGTCTCACACTCACAAAATAATTCAGGTTTGTCCTAAGCTGAGAGTATTTCAGACAGGCTTCTGAACCTGCAAGCTATTCTGTGCAGTTTGACCTTTCCATCTGCACACAGACCTTCTAACTCCAGCAGCAGTGGTCTCTGGTGTCAGGGGCTGTCTACACACAGCAGCTTGCAAGACCAGAATCATCATCACGCAGGAGGATCCAAAAGTACATTCAAAGGCCACATCAAAAATCTATAGATGTGAAATTATTGCTCGTTAGATGTATCAGAGGACCTATCTATTAATAATCAGAGCTATCAGAGGAGACTTCCTATAGTTCGAATTGCAGTTTTAACTTTGGAACTTGGACTGCTAAGTTCTATGACTACAAATGGTCATAGGAATCTTTCTTGTGTAAAGAAGCAAATCACCTTTGCTATAAGTTAAAATAATATAAAATAATTCTATGTATATTCAATATGTTGTAGAATTTGTTGTACTCATACATTATATGATACAAGTGGAAAATAATTAACTAATCTTCCTGATCATGCTCCTAAATGAATGCTCTCCATCTAACACAATATTATGGATAATCACAACTAATTCATGGGTAGAACTTATCTTCCATTTCACCGCCACTTCCTCCCTCTATTTAAGTGATCAGATTCCTGAAATGCAAGTGTACCAGGAGATAGTATTTCAGATTTCCATAGTTTCACCCTTGTCACACTTATACATTCATCCATCCAAAGGTTCCTGTTTCTCTGTCTATCAGATTTAAGGTTCCCAACTACATTATCAAGTGCATTCATCTGCCCCCGTCATAAGCCCTCATCTGTCTTTCATCTCTCGTTTGGACTTGAGGTCGCTTTAACATTTGTCTACCCTATGATGTTAACTAATCATTCTATATTTCCAGCAGGTGTATTTATATTTTTTTTTTATTCTAGGCCACCTGCTTTAGGGAGAACTTTGTCAATGATGTCCAGAAAGCACTTCATCAGTCTTTAAGTCATCGCTTGACATTCCTTTGCCACAATAACTTTCAAACATACAAATACACTTTGGCAGCAGTTATGCAGGAGATATACTTACACTCCTGATTGCTAGGATGACAAATTTTGTCTCCCCTGGTGTGTTCAGACAAGAAGGGTGGTTTGAGACTGTGTAAACATTCAAGTTTGCTTTAAACTTCCCTTAGGCATACCACAGGCTCCTTGGACACCAAGTCCTCTGTATCTCAGTTTTATCCTTCCTCGTCCTTAGACCTGAAGTGTTAAAAGAATATGAACCACAATTTTGGTTTTGCAGTTTTACAGCTGGTCACACATATGGGAGATAAAATGGAGTCCTAGTTCCTGATAGGTTTCTAGATATTTTCATTTATATTCATTAAATAAAAATGAAATAAAATAAAATAATAAAACAAAATAATTAAAAAATTGGATTCCCTGTTGAGAATCCAAGTTAATCCCGTATACTGAGACTGGTGAGAAAGATGAGGAAATAGACTTCTAATAACATGACAAGCCACTTTGGACATACGAAAACAAATTTACATTCTGCTTCCTAGTAGGTTTTATGGAGAGCCTGGAGGCTGAACCACCAGCACTTTTTCTTTGCCTTTCCTTTCCTTACCTTTTTGTCAAATGATGTTGTGATTTTACTGCTGGGAACAAATGTACATACATGAAAAATGAAATCAAGGATTAAAATTTCACTCAAGCCAGTCTAAAATAAAATATATTTTATTTTGACAACTCTGTTCCTTTTTTCCTATTGCTTATTCAACCACCTCAGTTCTCATTTTAGTTTGAATATGTTTTCAGCATAGCAGGATACTCAATGATTCTGCTTGCATGGGTCTTTTTTGTTGTTGTTGTTTGCCTTTCCAAACATTTAATTGAACTTCCTTTTTTTTTTTTTTTTTTTTTTTTGCTACCACATTTGCCAGGTTTCTCGCATAATACAAACTTTAAAACTTTCCAGTTGAGTTTATTTTTTACTTGAATCTAATTACTACTGTTGGACCTACCCTTGTTTTCATCCCTAATCACTCTTAGAAGTTACTGATTTCAGAGCTTTTAAAAATCATTCAAATAATTTTTCCAATCAAGTTAGATACTTGGTTATTATTAGTCTTTTTTTTTTTCTCCTGCAAGCCCATGTAAGTAGTCCAGCTCCATCTATTTGTATAATCTATTGAGCTGTGCTATCTATTTATGACATAATGGAAAAGCAGGCAAGAGTGATGGGATCTGTGTTCTTGGCAGTAGCAGTTGCAATCAATATTCCAGACATGAACATGCTGTCAAAAATTAAGAATGCACAGAACTGTATTATTTTATCATGGCCTGGGTTATTTCCAAAGGAATCTGGGGAACTTAGAGGCCCAGTTCTCATTAAATTCTAACAGGAACTGGGAGTCAAATGCTATTGAGCTGTCTTAAAAAAAAAAAATCACAGCAGTGGAGAATAATTTGATGAGGTCACCGAATGCAGATAAATTCACCATGATTTCTACATGCAGTTAAACAGCTTCTTGGGCTTAATTCTTCTATTTTAAAAGGATTAAGAAAACCAAAATAAATGGTATTTATACTTTCACAGGATTTTAAATAATGTTTTCCTAACAATAGTTTTGTGTTTTCTTTTTCCTTTTAGAGTGAAATTGTTTTTAATATCATACTTTGTCTTCACTTTGCCACGATCTCAGGAGTAAGTGATAAAGAATCCAACTGCAGATATAATCTGCAAAACCTGGGGAGAGACAGGGGTGACAGGAAAGCAAGTATACAGTAGATATTCTACTACTTTCATATTCCGTGGGTAATCATGGTAGAAAGAAGGGGTGTGCTCAAGTTCATAGTATCATTTGAGTAGGAAGGAACACTTAAAGGTCATCCTTGCAATGAAAAAGGACATCTAAAGATAGATCACGTTGCTCAGAACTCCTCCAACCTGATCTTCAGTGTCTCCATGGACACCCAGGGATCCTCCACCTTTGGAACTAGATGATCTTAAGGGTCCCTTCCAAGACAAACCATTCTATGATTCTATGATTCTATGACTCCTACAATAATATATATTTATTTAATTTTGTTCAAATCTTTGTCAAAGACCTAGCAACATGCTGGGCTTCTGTATAATAAAAATGGTGAAAAGAGGCAAACTGGAATGGCAAGGATTTTGGAATAGTGACATGGAGTATTTCCCATGACCTTCCAGCTGTACTAAAGTGAACCTTTGCTGTTACTACTTCATGAAAGTAAGACAAGATCTGTTGAAATGTTAAAGATGAGTTACTTCACTGAATTAGAAACTAGGTTTTATACAAAAGAAGAGAGTAGGGAAATAAATATAGAATCATAGAGTATCCCGAGTTGGAAGGGATGCGTAAGGATTGAGTCCAACTTCTGTTTACAATGTAAATATGGTGAATGAAGAAACACAAAAATGGAACAACTAGATTTTTAGTCAAACTATGCTTTCTTCCTGTCATTTCAGTGTTCCACCAGTTCAAGTTTTTTCTAAACATATGAATATATTTATAGACATACAGCTATGCATGCATGTGTGAACGTACACATCTATTCAGTGGATGTGAAACGGCCTTTTATCTAGCACATTATACCTATGATAATGTAATGGCTCCCGTTTAGTTAAAATTTACATATAATCCTTCACACAGATTTCAGATATCTTAGAACAGAATTTTGTATTATGTTAATGCAGTTAACAGTTTCAAGAAAATATATGTTATCCCCTCTGTGACTGTTTTGTATTCTTTTTCAGATTTCCTTTTTATTACCAATTGTCATTCCACAATTCACATACTTTATTACAAGACATTTGTTTCCTATGAGGGAATGTTTTCTAAACTTATGATCTCATTATAATTAACAACAATTACTTGCAGCATTGATTTCCAGAAGAGAAAAAAAAAAAAAAAGAAGAAGAAAAAATAAAGCATGAGAAAATTGATGCATTTTTAAATAATTAAGTCTTCTGTTTTGTTGTGGTTTTGTTTTTGGTTTTAGTTTTTCTTTTCATTTTCTCTCCACTCAGAATGTTCCTAAATGTTACTGGAAGTACTGTCCTTCACATAGTCACTCCAGAGTACCTATGAGGGAAGCCATACAAAGAAAACATTCTGCTGCTTCCAGACCCAATCAAATCAGTGTAATGGTTTCTGAGAAAGAAGAAACTTTATTCAACTTTCATTCATGTAAAGAATGAGATAATAGAAGACTTCCACGGCAGATGAACACCCTGCAGATACTGTAGTTTGTTGCAGCATACATAAGGCCTCGTTGGGTTCATTACATAAGGAAAAACTCTCTTAAATTGTATTCTTCCTTTAGGCTTCAAATACAATTTTTTTTTTATTTTTTTATTTTTTTTAAAGAAAAGAAACAGTATCTGGAGGGGTTTTGAACCCCAGTATGACTTTTTCTTTTGAATGGCAGTTCTGATCTTGGACAGTTTTCTATAATTCTTCCCTAACTTTAATGAGGTAAAATTTTCCTATACAGCAGATACCTGGGCTCTCACCATCAAACTTAAATAATTATTTCCTAATCAGACCAAGAAAAACAAAAACAACCAACAAAATGGATGTGTTATTTCTTTTTGGTATTCTTTGTGCCCACAACCTTTGTATGGTTTTCAGTTTTAATTGAAATTCTGTAGCAGCAGAGTTCAAACGCAGAGTGGATCTCAGCCAGTGTATTGAAGCAACAGCAGCAGCACTGCCAGAGAGGTGTGGTTGTTTGACAAAGAAAAATGTTCCTTTGCTTTTTATAGCACACCATTGTTAACAGCTTCCCTTTTATTGCAGTGGGAAAGATAGCCGCCACTTTAGTGTTCAAACGCTGTGCCCACAAGAATCCCTTCTCAGCTGCTTGTACCTTTCCAAATTACATTCCTCCTGAGCTGAGACTATTCACCTTCACTCTCCACACAGACACAACTGATTTGAAAAAGCTTGCATTAACAAAGAAATGTCATTAAATTAAAAAACTGGAAAAAATATAAAGCAGTAGACTTTCAAACATGTTAGAGAAGAGAGTTTTGAAAAGTGGTGACTAGAATTTACTCTAGCTTGACTTATTTGACCTTGTATATGTTTAACATTGATTGATTTTCATTCAAGACATGCTAATATTTAAATGATATATGATCTGTATACACATACATATGAGAAATAGGAAAAGCATGAAGAAGGAAATTAGTTCTTTAAGAAAAGCCTTGCATGGCTCAACATTACCAAGAGGCACGAAAGACCTCTTAGTAAGGTTTATTAGCTTTTACATGAAGTTCTTGTAATTCATTTTAAAATGTCCACTCTCTGATTAAGTTATAAACAGTACTAAACAGATTATAAATATTTTGTATGTACAAAGCAATAATTTTATTACAGATATAAAATATTTTAATTACTTATCTAATTAGTATGATATTGTCACTGACAAATTTTGTTTTGCTCATCATTAAACCATCCCAGAAAAAGAAAATATGTGGTACGCTGACATCTATACTATGGAATTTTGCTTAGATCTGGCAATCAGTAATTGTGCTTGTTCATACACCTGTATGATATGGTCAAAGCTAACATGTATTTGCTGTTTCATGTGGCTGAAGTAATCTCACATACAGACTTCACAAAGCTTAAGAGTTCACTGACCCCTCCTCAAATCAAAAAGATTCTGAAAGGAACCAGAGGAACGTTTCTGTTGTGTGTAACTCTCCTACATTTGTGTGACAGAAGTTCAAGAAAGCTTTTGAGTTCATAGAATGTTTGTAATTTTTGTTAATGCCAGTTTTATGGAGGTGATTTGAATAAAGGTTACATTGGATATACTTTTGTGGAGGTTAGATGTTAACTATGCAGCTGAATTTGGAATGGCAAACACAAAATTTCACACTGAGGATGAATAATTTAGTTTTTAAGTTGCTGGCAAGATAAGAATAAGTGGATAGCTGTCAAGTGATCTTTATCTTATTAGTCAAGATAAAACAGAGTTTCAAAGACATAAACAGATTGTGAAGCAGACATTTCCCTTCTTACCATTTCTTTCACATTTTCAAAGATCCTTGCAAATCTGTCCAATTGAACTAGATATTTCTGTTTTTTTGTTTTGTTTTTCTCTTTATAAGATGGTACTTAGTAAATGAAAGAAAGAAAATACCCTTAGTTTATGCATCAGTATCTAGAAATCCTTCACTTGTGCCACATTCTATAATAAATTATTTAGAAAAGCAAAACAGGCATATATTTTCACTTTGTTTGTTTGTTGTTTTTTTTTTAAACTGTGAAGCTCTGGGCAATATGTTCTACCTCAAGATATTTGAGTTTAGGTATCTTTATGACCATAGGTCAAAAGCTGATACACTGTTGTTTTCATTAATGAAGGCAAGCTTTCCACTCTTTTCAGTTTCCCTTTATATCCCTAAAATTCCTCTTCCTGAAGTGGCATCCTGTGAAGAAATGGTGCTACCAAACTTTTCTTCCTTCTTAATGAAGACAATTTCCTGTCACAAGTATTGAGTGAGCCAAATAGGAAAGATCCCCTCCTGAATGTGCTGTTTAAAAATAGAGAAGACCTTGTGGGTGAAGGGAGAATAGTAGGTGGCTGTCTTGGCCACATTAATTATAAATTAGTTGAGTTTAAAATTTGTTATGTAAGGAGAAAAATAATGCCAGTCTCTTCTCTGTTGTAACTGATGCACGAGAACCATACAGAGGGAACTTGGATCTGACAAGCTTCAAGATACTTCAGGATTTTTGAGGAGGAAAAATAATTGTATTGGTATTCATCAACATAAACATTCAAAATTTCATCTGCCTTTCTTGTTGCAGTACTATGTTTGAAGAAGGGTGTACATTCAGGAAGAAGTCACCCTGAATTCTGAAATGCTTGTCTAACTCATCAGATAGATCATAGATGTTCTCAATTCCCATGTTTTACCTATTTACACGATGTGAAACACATTCCAATCTCAGCAGAATGCATGTGGCAGGCAGCAGTGAGTGATGAGGGTCAGAAACCAGATTCTGTGCAGTTAGCTGCACAAGATTTGGCTGCCTGCATTAAAGATTCTCTTCCACTGGTTTAAGCAATGACAGCAATAGTTAGAAAATACATTCTGTGATCTGCTGAAAGAAATAGGAAAAGAGAGCTGTATAGACCACATAAGGGAACAGGTGACATCACAGACTGAATCTTGACACCTCCTGTTAGATTCAAATACACCTGATGGTGATACTGTGATGGGCAAAATTCACATACTGTCTTGTTTAGATGATAGAAAAGTTCACTGGGCACAGTTGTCACATTAATTAGTATTTTGCCAGTGCAATGAATCTAGACTGGAAAACAGAAAAACTATGTAAAAGAAGAGGGAACTGTTCTACTGGAAGATGTGACTCCACCATGTTGTGAAACTTGCAGTTTTTTAAGAGCTCTTGTTGCCTTACTTTGTATTAGTTGGGCTATTCACATGAAAACAACATTCTTGTTCTTTCAGAGTTCCCTGACTTGTTCCCTGCCTGAAGTCAACATAATGCTATGTTTGTGAGATTTTAATCACCTCTACTCCAAACAATTATGAAATTATAAACAGAAGATTATGGCTTCAAGTGGGATTTAAGTGGCAGAAACTCATGAACTCTTAAAAGCAAAAATCCTATTATCATGCAAATTCTTCTATTAATGAAGAGAATTAAGTGATAAATAATGTCAAAAATCTAAATTTGAGTATCTTAATCATAGACAACAGCAGGTCTTTCAGACAGAGTAATAGTAGATAAAATAATTTCATAATAAAAACGTAATACTAACAATTATATTTCCATTATTTATCTGTAACATATGTTTTCTTATTAGCAGGATTTTCATTTATTTGTTGGAAAAACAGATCCTAACATTTTTTTTTAAAGATAATCTTATCATTTTCTGTAGCATATATACATATGACCATATGTTTATGGCATTTATATCTAAGATAAGCAAAGCACCTGTGATTTATACTTCATCTTCTCTCTCCTTCCAATTTAACAGAGCTGAGAAGGTCAGCAGCAAGGCTGAAATGTTCAACTACAGAAAGACCAACAAAAGTGACCTGCCAGTCTACATGCGTGCAAAATCCCACAGAACAGCACGAGTCTTACCTGAATTTATCTCTCCACCTCAGCTACTGATAGCAGAGAGAAGGGCTCTCCGCCAGACTTTTGCTCTTTTATTCCTAAGGCAGGACATAAGCAAAAACAAACATTTGGCATCAGCTTACCACCTCAAAGAATTGAAGCAACATTAAATGTATTTCTCCCTATTTCCGTGCTTCTACTCATAGGGAGAAGTTGTACGTCTTCTGCTTCACTTATTTGTGCAGAGCTCATGGCTACCACTCTCTCCTGATTGATATCTGCTCAGCAACACTGACCAGCCGAGTAATTGGACTGCTCAGAAACACTTGTTCTCACCTATGATACAAGTTTGTGTTGCCCTATGAATCCCTGGCAAACCATGACACACCTACTTGAAAAATTGTTTGTTTCCAGTATGCTGCCTGAACTGCACCTTATAGGGAGATATTTTTTTTCCCAAATTTGCTGAACTGCACTAATTATTTAGGGCCTTCTACACAAGGATCCTCTGAAACTGCTTTATATATAGATGTAGCATGCTTTATTTCCAGCAGCAAGCATGTGGCCTGAGAGACCATTTCAGAGGTCACATTCACTGCTGGCATAACAACTGGAGAGCAAAAGCAGCTGGATACGCTTCAAGCATTGGAATGGGCTGGTCAGGGAAGTGATAAAATCCCCATCTCTGGAGGTTCTTGAGAGACATGCAGCTGTGGCTCTAAGGATAACATTTAGTGATAGGACTCAGTAGGTCAGGTTGATGTTTGAACCAGATGATCTTGAAGGTCTTTACAACCTAGATGATTCTCTGGTTCTAAAGCCACTGCACCAGGATGAGGTGATCTGGTTCAGCAGAGGTGACTCAGTTCAGAACTGAAGTACTGACCCTTTTCTAAAACTGATTGTAGTAAAGGTGAAGTCAGTTTCTCACAAGAGAAACGTGCGTTAATCTCAATTCTTCACCTCAGCAGATAATATTTTGACCACTGAAGTCCTGCTATGCACAAAATTGCCTGAAAGATAAAGTGTCCATAAAGCAGAATAGAGACGAGAATAAGGATTAGTCCATTATTACTCATTTTAAACAACTTGATTACTTATGTTGAAGACTCTGTAATCGAGTGAAAAAGAGATTTCTCCAGAATTGCATCCTGAGAAAATGGCTGATATTTGTTAGGCAACAGACTTTTTGTATATTTACTTTATTTAATTGAAGTTCCAATTACTCAATTGCAATGACAGTGGCTTCAAATGGGATACAGGCATCACAGAGCAATAGCAGAAAGCAAAGAAAGAAAACTAGTTCACCCCCTTCCAACAGCCAGTAACAGCTCAAGAGAAGCACAATCACTGCCTTGGCTGCTAACCCCTAAATGAGGGAGAGAAGTGAATCCAGGCCTCACTCCTTCCAGTCACTCAGAGGCACTGCTTGCACCTGAGCTCCCTGGGTTATCCATGCCTTCTCACTTGGTGCTCAACCATTGGTTCGGACTATGACCTGGAAATTCCACTGCAGTTGTGTATTTGAAAGCACATTCAATTACATCATGTAAAAATCTTCATCCAAAGACAAAAGTGCTCACGTATCTGTATCTTATATTCTTTCTCAGAAGACTACCAAGAAGTTTAATGATTGTCTTCTACATCTTAAATATTCTTTCCATAAAGCTTCTCTATAAAACTAATGCTAACAGCTAGAAGAAGCAACTATTCTGGCTTTGGTCATAGTCAAAACAATGCTTTTTATGTTCTTGTTGCACAAACTTGTAATTAAATAATAATTATGGATTGGGATTGTTTAAGTCTTTAGACCATGTGAGAAAATCAGCTTTAAAAATATTCTTCCTTGATTGCCCTTTCTCAATACAAAGAACTGCACTCCGAGTGTACAGAAATCAGAAAGTTAAATAAAATACATTATTATTCAGTCATTGATTAATCTATTCATAAGTCTACAGCATGAATTTACAGACCTAACTCAACACAACACTTAACTTGACATGTAACAATACTGTTTACATACATGCTTTTTCTTTCTGTCAATATATAATGACAAGGTTTCTGCTGTTGTTTGCTTGGTAGATTGGTTGTGTGTTTCAGTTTGTAGATTTAAAGATCAGCTAGATTCTTACAGGTCTTCTTGAGATACAGAAGCATAAAACATGCACACATTTTACTGGCTGTGTAAGTTTTCTTTCCCTAGTGCTCTCTATAGAAATAATTGAAGGTAGAATGTATGCAAGTTTTATTTAGAAAGTTTATTTAGAAAGATTGTTAATGTTTTCAATCAGTTTACCATTTAGAATTCAAAAAAAAAAAAAAAACACAAACAAAACACCAAAAAACCAAGAACAGGCTGCAACATCTAAATGTGGTGATAGTAGATTCCAGCATTCCCTAATCTCAGCCATTTTTACCAGTACAGCTTCATTTTCTTTTCCAAGACCATATAGTATATAAGCAGTGGTTTTAATAATAATTTTATTGAGTCCTTGTATAGTTGTTATTATACAAGGTGATAACAGATGAATTTCCAGAGACTATAGGGGAACAACTCACCCACTCTGAGGCTCACAGCAAAGATGGATGCTCACCACAAGGAGCTCCACACAGGAGCAATCTCCAAAAGAGATGCTGCCTTAGTGGTGGTCAGCCCTTAAATGGGATCTAGGAGAGGTGGAGTCAAGCTCCACCCCTTCCGGGAGCACAGCTGAATTACCTTCACCTGTGCTCCCTGCAGCTGACCCGTCTCTTGCCTCAGATGGTTAATCAGAGCTTCAGGCTGTGATTAACAGTTTCCCATACAGTCCTAAATACCAGCATGATGTTTTAATGAGGACTAAAGGAGTAAACAGACAGCAGGCCAAACATTTTTTTCTGAAACACTTACCAGTTTGAGCTACACAGTAATGGAAATTTCATACATTTCATCCCTTTGCTGGTATTGCAACCTACAAATGCTACACTGTAATTGTAAAGCAATAGACTTACATCATTCTCTGCCGTGGGAAACAATCAGTGCACTATAACAGACATACTTCTCTATTATCCCTGTTTAGTGTCTCCAGCCAAAAAGCAGCAGCAGCAGTTCATCCTTGGTCAGGTCTCAGTTGGGACTGTGTAATTACCACTGTGGCAGATCAGAGGCAATTAATTTTGTTTCTCTTGCTTTAAAAAGCAGTAACCAAAAGGGAGGGGTGGTGTGGTAAAATTTTTAATGTCAGAATGCAATCTTACACAGAGGTTACACAATTAGATTAAGAAAATGTCAAGCTAGAGAAAATTTAAAATAACACTACCTCAGCTTGTTTACAATGGCAGAGCACTATGGGAGCAACACCAACTTATACAGTCTAAAGATCTATTACAGGTTTTCAGCAGCTCAGGCACTGCTATTACAAAACTTTTTTCATTACCAAAATCATCACAGAGTACTCTCTTTTCTACTACAGCAAGGTTTGATGCTTGATTGTTATTATTCAAATCTCATACTTGGAGATGATGATATTACTTTGGTTGTGTGAGCCACCATAGTTATCTTTCCTCAAGGTGTATACATAGATTCCCAATCACAGTGGTTTTGCCCTAAGAAAGTAGACTTCTGTGTAGCAAGATCAACCTATGAGAGGTTTTTCCAGCATGTTTCTAAGCATTTTATTTACAAAATAAGGAATCAAACACATTATTAAATCCTACTTATGAAGTCTGTTATCACACACTTAATGTGCCATATTTATTAGTTGTAAAATAATTTGGAAAATATGTAAATTATATGTGTTACATCCTTTCACATGTACACTGAACTTCACAAAGAATAAAAAAGAAGAAGAAAGAAAAGAAGAATTCTTCTTGTGAACAGGAGATATTATACAACAGGTAACTTGTGATGTATCATCCATTACTAGTTTTCCACACTGGAAATGAAGAGGTAGGCAAAATAAGTTCTCAGGTGATCAAAATAAGTTCTCAGGTGATCAAAAGGGACTTCAGGGCTCTGGAAAGATTCTGAAGGGATCGGGAGCACAAGTTCTATTCTCCTCTGTCCTCTCAGTTGGTGACTGGGATCTGCACAGAGGAGGAATGAATGTCTTTGTAAATAATGTCACAGTCAGGCTTTAGGTATTATGGTTTGGGATGCAGCCTCGAGAAAGCGGGAATGCTGATGGCAGACAGAAGCTGACTGACTAGAAGGGCCACAAATATTCTTGGGAACAAGTTGGCTGGGCTTGTTATCAAGGCTTTAAACTAGATATGATGGGGGAAGGGAGTGTACTGGGTGACAGGGAAGCTCATGGGATACTCATGGAATACTGTCACCTTGGGAGGTGGTAAGGGAAAACCCCAGACTTGTCCTGGAGGGTAGGAGGGGTGGTGGAGTTGCCCTTTACGTTAGGAAGTGGGTAGATTGTGAAAAGAGGTGTCTGAGAAACAGCCATGATCAGGTCGAGAGCTTGTGGGTAAAAATCAAGTATCAGTACAGTAAAGGGCATCTAGTTGTTGGGGTCTGCTACAGGCCACCTGATCAGGGGGAGTCTGTTGACAAGGCCTTCTTGCTTCAGCTGCAGGAGGTGTCATGCTCACTGGCTCTTGTCCTGATGGGAGATTTCAACCACCCAGATGTCTGCTGGAATAGTGGCATGGGAGGTGGCAGACAATCCAGGAGATTCCTGGAGTCTGTCGAGGACAACTTCCCAGTCCAGGTAATAAATGGGCCAATCCAAGGTGAAGCCTTACTGGACCTGATGCTCACTAATGCAGAGGAGAGCATTAGAGAGGTTAAGATTGGAGGCAGCCTGGGCTGTAGTGACCATGCCTTGGTAGAGTTTGTGATCTTGAAGAATGCAGGCTTGGCAAAAAGCAGAGCTAGGACCCTGTGCTTTAGGAGAGCAAAATTCTGGCTGCTCAAGGAACTGCTGAGTGAAATCCCATGAGAAACCGTCCTTAAGGGCATGGGTACAGAACAGAGCTGGCAGCTCTTTAAGGACAACCTTCTGAGGGTGCAATGGCTCTCCATCCCACAGCAGAAGTCAAGCAGGGAAGGCAGGCAACTGTCATGGCTGTGCTAGGACCTGCAGCTTAAACTGAGGGAAAAGAGAGAAATGTGCAGAAAGTGGAAGCAGGGTTGTGTAGGCTGAGGGGAATACAGGGCTATTGTCCTTGTGTGCCGAGATAGGATGAGTAAAGCCAAGGCACAGATGGAGCTGAACTTGGCGAGGGATGTGAATGATAACAAGAAGGGGTTCTACAGGTATGTAGGCAGGAGGAGACAGGCCAAGGAGAGTGTTCCCCCTCTGATGAAAGGTAATGGGGAGCTGGCTTCCTCAGGCATAGAAAAAGCTGAGGTACTCAATGAGTGCTTTTCTTCAGTCTTCACTGGTGGTCAGGCTTCTCATGTCTGCCAGGAACATGAGCCTCTAGGTGAGGGTGTGGAGAGTGGTTTCTGTCCCACTGTAGCAGTGGAACAATCTGAGTCCTCCTCATGAAGCTGAATGTGTATAAGTCCATGGGCTGGATGATATCCATCCTAGGATTCTGAAAGAGATGTCTGATGTGGCTGCTGAGCTGCTCTCGATCATATTTGAAAAATAATGGCTGCCTGGTGAAGTCCCTTGTGATTGGAAAAAGGGAAACATTACTCCAATTTTTACAAAAGGGAGAAAGGAAGACCCAGGGAACTACAGGCCAGTAAGGCTCACCTCTGTGCCTGGGAAGATCATAGAGCAGATCCTCCTAGAAGCTGTGTTAAGGCACTTACAAGATAAAGAGGTGATGCGAGACAGCAAGCATGGCTTCACCAAGGGCAGACCTTGCCTGAGCAATCTGATGGCCTTCTATGGTGGAGTGACAGCTTAGGTAGATGGGGGAAGGATGATAGATGTCATCTACCTGGACTTCTGCAAAGCCTTTGACATGGTCCCTCACCACATCCTTCTCTCTAAATTGGAGAGGTGTGGATTTGAATGATGGACTGTTCTGTGGATTAGGAATTGGATGGCTGGATGCAGCCAAAGCGTTATGATTAATGGTTCTGTGTCGGGGTGGAGGCCTGTCACAAGCAGTGTCCCATAGGGGTCAGTCTTGGAACTGGTGCTCTTTAACATCTTTGTCAGTGACATAGATGAGGCCACTGAGTGCACCCTCAGCAAGTTTGCAGACAACACCAAGCTGACCAGTGCAGTCGATACACTGGAAGGAAGGGAAGCCATCCAGAGGGACCTGGACAATCTGGAGAAGTAGGCCCATGAAAACCTAATGAGGTTCAATAAGGCCAAGTGCAGGGTGTTGCACTTGAGTTGAGACAATCCCAGGTATGTATACAAACTGGGGGAAGATCTCCTTGAGAGCAATCATGTGGCGAAGGACTTGGGAGTCCTGGTGAACAAGAAGCTGGACATGAACCAGCACTGTGCGCTTGCAGCCCGGAAGACCAACTGTGTTCTGGGCTGCATTAAAAAAGGGGTGACCAGCAGGGAGAGGGAGGTGATTGTCCCCCTCTATTCAGCTCTTGTGAAGCCCCATCTGGAGTACTCAGTCCAGGCATGGGGCTCCTAGTACAAAAAGGACGTGGAGTTCTTGCAGTGGGTCCAGAGGAGGACCACTAAGATGATCAGAGGGCTGAAGCATCTCTCCTATGAAGAAAGGTTGGGGGAACTGGGATTGTTTAGCTTGGAGAAGAAACCTCCAGGGTGACCTCATTGTGGCCTTCCAGTACTTGAAGGGAGCATATAAACTGGAAGGGGAATGGCTGTTTACGAGGGTGGATAGTGATAGGACAAGGGGGAATGGTCTTAAACTAAGACAGGGGAGGTTTAGGCTAGATTTCAGGAGGAAGTTTTTCCCACAGAGGGTGGTGACACACTGGAATAGGTTGCCCAAGGAGGTTGTGGATGCCCCATCCCTGGAGGCATTCAAGGCCAGGCTGGATGTGGCTCTGGGCAGCCTGGTCTAGTGGATGACGACGACCCTGCCTGTGGCAAGGGGGTTGAAACTATATGATCATTGTGGTCCTTCCCAATCCAGGCCATTCTATGATTCTATGTACATTAAGATTGTTGAACAAGTTGTCAGCAATAAACATCAATTTTTTGTCTGTCCTAGGTAAGTTCCCAGCAGAGAAATAAAGCCCCCTTTAAAAAATAATCTACAGTTTGCCTTGCTCTCTCTTTTAAAAGCTATATAAACAAACAAAAAAAAACAAACAAACAAACAAAAAAAAAACCCAGTGCTGTACAGATAAGTGAATAGTAGGTTTGTTAGCCACTTTGGAAGGAAAAAAGAATCTGAAATATGTGACAGAATCTTAGATCTAGCGCGTTATGTTCTAACACCCTTTGAAAGAATGAAGTCCTTAATTTGACAGCAAAAGTATACGCTACTTCTGACCCATCACGATGCTCTTGAAAAAGAGACTGCAATAAAAATGATGTACACGCTTTGCTAAATGATCCATTTCTATTCAGATAACAAACCTCTCTTAACATCTAAAAATGTTATCTCATCTCTTTGAAACTGAATGGGATTGTCAATAGACTCTTGCACGGGTGAATTGACTCAGGCTATTTCAGAAAAGTTTTATGAGGGAACTGCAGATAAATACGTAGAAGATATGAGATAGGATTAGATTACATTTTGTCTGCTATATTATACAACTAATCAATTTATTTACTTTTCCCAAATTTTATTTTAGGTTTTGATTTTTGTTTTAATTGGATGTGGTTTTCAATATTATCTGATGGCAATTATATTTTTGTGTGGATTCTCATACACTAAAATTTCAGGCTTCAGGCTTTTTAACATCCAGTATAGGGAGTCATGCACTTACTTTTCTCCCAGATATCACCTAGAGAAGGCAAATAACCAATTGCATACTGGTCAGATATCAAGTAACAACTTATCTGAAGGCTCTTATTTCGTATTACCCCCATTATGGAGATAATTGTGTTAGTAGCAGTGGTACAGAATCACCTTCCACTTCTATAAGCCTGGTGTTACACTGGTAGCTATGCCTGACATGTAGGAGGCTACAGTAAGCAAGGAGTTACACCATGGTGTTGAGGTCAGGGAATCAATATCCTGGACAGGGACAGCACAAGGAATATAACATCCTCGCCACTCATGATCTTGTTCCTCTCCTGCCATGCAATTAACAACTCACCCATTACACAGTCCAGAAACTAGTCTGCCCCCAGTAGACGACACATCATGTGTGGAAGTCCTTTTCTTAAATGCTAGTGTGCAGTCTTAACACAAGAGGCAGTGCATCAACTATCAGACATCAAGATTTCAGAAAACTATGAGCACTAAAAAGACAATGGTTCTTGCAATCTTAGGTTTAAGTTATGTGGTGCAGTATTATATATGCAATATAAATGGAAAGCATAAGTTGAACTGAAAATCAAGGCCTTAAATTCATTAGTGCTGGTGCTCCACTCGACATCTGTTTTACATTGGCATAACACCACTAAGATTTCATTAAAGCGTATTCCTATACAGCAGAATAGAGAGGAATATATTCTAAGCACTTTTTCCTAACCAGGGCCAAAGGCTGGAAGATGGTTTCGGGGGCCACTGAGTGTACAATAACAATTATCAGGAAATTCTCCCTTGTGTGAATGTTGACCTTTCAATGTTGTGGGTTTTTTTTCATATTTTCATCCAATGAAGAATACACATTCAAACCAAGCATACTGGATTAAAGAAAACAGAAGTTATATATATACATTCTTTGCACATATTAACCTGAGCAATCACTGGTCTAATAAGCAGGAGTGGTATGGAAGTAGACTGAGGTTAACTGTTTTACCCTGTATTACTCATACATCTGTGTGCATGACTTCACATCTCTTTATCCACTTCTGTTCAAGTTCTGTTTTACTTTGTACACCAGGAGTTTGCACCCTAACATGTGTCATTTGTGTACTAGAGCTCTAGAGATCTTGGCAGAAATACTGAGGATCCAAAGGCACAAATACATTTACAATATATTCTGCCCTTCTTTTCCCAGAGCAGCACATTCAATACTGATATTATAGACATACTATATATATATATATATATATATATATACGCCTACCAAGGAGGGAACATGCTTGATAGCCTGGATTCTGGTTTCATAAAACAGCTTTCACTGGACTGGTTTGCTTCTGTGGCTGTTAGCTATCTGGCTTGCAAATGAAGATATTAGTTGCTCTTGTTCCTTAAAGAATACCCAAGGGTACAAAATCTCCTGCATAAAGTCAAAACACACAGTCTGATATCCATATAGAATAACGTATTTTGTTAATAAGAGCTTCTTTAAACTAAAGTACCTACATTTTTCCATTCTTTATACACAGACGGTACCATAACATGGCACTAAAAAGAAATCAGACTTCTAGTCAAAATGAGGATCACACCAATTTTATGAACAATCTGACCATAATTTCAATTATGTCGTCTGGGTCCTTTCAAACTTTTTACTGACTCTGGTTTGAGTGACATGTTTAAGTTTCTTCTTTTTTTAATGAATAAAAGCCATTTTGAAAATCTTGCCTCATGGCAGCATATACTGCAAAAACTATCAATCAAACAAAAATCACACCTTTCAAATCTGAACATTAGCTCAGTAAGAGGTGTGGAGAAGGGCAAGCTTGTTGCTCTGTAAGTAACTGATTATTTTACCACCATTCAATTTCACATTTTAAACACAGACTTGAGTCAAGGTAAACCAATTTGTTTAAGGGTAATATGAATGTTAAATAACTACAAAACTCCAGGTTTTTTTTGTTCGGGGGGTTTTGCTGCTGTTGTTTTTTTGAAATATGAATACTGTGTTTATAAATCATAGAAGAGCTTTGCTGGCATCACATGTCCTATTAAAAAATTCCTGTGTGGTCTACTTTACCTTTTGCCATACAAATTGTTTTTCAAATATAATAAGATAAAACATCTTTCTGCATTTAAAATATACTACTATATTCAAACTACATTAATTATGACAAATTAATATCTTAAATAATAATTTAAAAAATGCTGGAAATCATTTTTTTTCTACCCTAGAATCTAAATCTTACTTCGGGAACTGAATGTATTCCACACAAAATCAATATTGATAAAAAAATCCTCACTGATTTTAAAGCCTTTCTCATACTTATCTTCTTTGACATCAGAATTTTGCCTGTGAATTATTAATTCAACTCTGTTGTTAATGTATTGGTGATACAATCTTTAATTAGGTAATTACCTAATATTTTTTCAACACAATACACAAGATGATTGGTTCTCTCTTCATGAACAGTTAATCAATACTTCCCGTTTTCCTCCTATTTATTGCATAGTTCTGACCTTATTTATTCCAGAGTCTCTTCACTCAGAGGGATAATATTTATTACTCAATAGACTTCTTTGTGATATTGCTGTCACCACAGTAGGGTAGAAGGGTAAATAATTCATCTTTGCAATATTCCAAGCAGATAAAATATTTGGAAAATTAAGACTTAGGAGAACAACTGCTTTCTATTAGGGCGTGGAATTAGTAACAGATTTTCACAGTTTCATATTTTTTGTAGCATTTCACCAAAGCAGCTCAGATGGACAACAGTTTAGATTCAAAAGGAAAGACCATAATTATAAAGGCATTTACTCTTCTGGAAGATGGGAAGTATGAGTTGAGCCTACCCAGATCATGTGGAAACTGTTCTAATTCCTTCATCATCAGGTAAAAAATATGACATAACCATCATCGTTGTTTGAAGAAAAAAAGTCCTGACCTTTAAAATCAAAGCTAGTCCAAGGCAGCTACAGTGATGTAAATAGTAGATAAGCACCTGTTAAACATGAGAAAATCTAAAGTGGAAGCTATGAGGAAAACCATGGTCTTCCAAATTAAGTACGTTATGTTTTAAAATTTTTATCTGAGACTTTTAAGGACTGTCTCAAATCAACATGAGAGGATAAACATCACTTTGTGGACAGTTTTACATTTGAAAGCATTTCTTTGGAGCTGTTGGCCTTGGAAAGGGAGTGCTCAATACTGTTAATTGGGTGAAGACCTGGCCTGCAAGCAAATAACTCTAGCTTGTTAGGGGAGACTGGGAGATGATAGCATTATATCCTGTGAAGACAGGACACAACCTGGCATCAACTTGCTTCCTCTTATCTGCTGACTTAAATTTGCAAAGCCTGGAAGACTGGAACAAAGGAGCTGAGATCCCAAAGCCAGAAGCTGTCACTCCAAAAAGAGCTGACTCGACCCCTCTGGACTGTAAGTAACAGTTCATACTGTCGTTGTTAGTCATCATCAACTGAACTACAGAACTTCCAATGATCCTTCGCTACTAAGATCATCTGACACCAAGACATCGCTGGATCTAGGAGTGGTGAACCATTTTGCTTTGCTGTCTGACTGTCTCCCCATTTTCCATCTTTTCTCTTTATCTTCTTTTTTTTACTCTTAGTAGTTGCCATTGCCTAAAATTCTTTGTAGCTGAAAAGCTTATTAATTGTAATTAGCCAGTTTTACCTGCCAGCAGTTGTTAGAAAAGCTCTCAGTAAATTAATGTGCATTATTCCTCAGAGTCTGGGAGGACTCCTTAGCAGTAGCGACCCCTTGCTAACTAGAAGAGGTGAGGAGATAAAAAAAGATTCACCTCCCTTGAAACCCACTGAGTGGGACAAGGCATCTCTTTATGGAAGCTTTAGGAGAGAAGTAATGAAAGAGCTAACCTGACTACCACGGAAGACTAGCTCTTGGTATTGTACAACAGAAAGTATAAATAAAGAATTGTTTCTTTCCATCAGTAGATGAATGTTCTAAATTCAGCGAAGTCCACTGTGAAACAGATGAGACACTGGTTTATACATAAGACTTTCTTCTGCTGAAATGAGGAGCCCAACACCTTCAGTAAGCGCCACGCATGGTGGGAATGTATAGTCTCCTCAACTGTGTCTACAAAGTTCCTAGTTATCTTTACATCAGCTTTGGGAAGATACAGTTTTTGGCCTCGTGTCCTGAACAAAAGGCATTTCTTCATCACCTGGAGCAACCTGAAAAATAAAAAAGTGCTAATTAAAGCTGCATTGAGAATTTCGGCTCATTAGTGGTGACTTTCAAATTTTGAAATGTATATATAAGAACTTTGAAATGTTTTCTAAAAGCTGTTATGGTTGTTACTACCCTACCTTGTCTTTCATGTTTCTTATTTTATTTGGAAATTTAAACATGGGAATTTCAAAAGGCAAATGTCAAGTTTTTTATGTGCCTCATTTATTTTGCAATGACCTGTTCTAAAAGGCCAGAAAAAATCTTTATCCAACAAACAGCGTCCAAAAATCTATGAGAAGTAAAAAGTCCACTGAAGTTCTCAGAAGAATTTAAACCTTATTTTAGCAGCTTTAGCCACTGTGACATTCACTTAGGACAAAAATTTAGTTTCACACATGGGCAACAAGAAGTATATCTTATTGATTTTCTGCAGAAAAAGCAGAAGTAAATGAAGGTCTAGAAAGAAAATAAATACTTATATAACCATGTACAATGCACAAGTACTTCCAGATTTTCAATTGGCTTCTATAGATCAGCATCTCCACAGTACGTTAAACATGCAGCTTTGAGTTACAGGGATGCACAGGGAGGATAGAAGCAATGAAGCTACAGTTTACGCACAGGTTATCTTTAGTTTAGGGAGAAATCAACAAAATACATGTTTGAATTTTGCCCTGAAGACCAAGTCTGAAAACAAAGAAAAAAAAAGACAACAAAAGTCTGTTTTCTTTGTCTTTATTCTCACAACTTGACAAACTGAAGAAAATGAAAGACAGGAAATGCCTGTCTTACTTTCTTTCCTCTTTTTCTTTTTTTTTTTTTCTTTTCTTTTCTATAAAAGGGAAAAGTGAAAGCCCAATAAAGATAGCTGGGGGAACGATGCCTGAGTTGTTGCTACGCTGCACATATTCTTATAGCCTTCTAAATCGTAAAATGTTAACAGCAAAACTAAATCTTGACATGTTGATAGCTAAAACCATACTGCAATATGGCACATCAATTGCCTGTTATGTTTTTGAGGACCAAAAAATATTCTCTTCTGTACCATTAACATAAATCAAACTGGCTAAATCATTTTAATACTCCAGGTGCCTTTTTTTTTTTCCTCAGATGGCACAATGGTTGATGTCAGTGCTGGTGATGCGGGGGAGGGGGGAGAGTGGGGGAAGGAAATCACATAAACTGTGGATTTGCAGAAGTGTTCTGTAGACAAATCAAACTCAATAAGCTTGTCAGATGAACATTTCACATTAAACAAAATAATAACCTGTCATATGATTTTAAACAACTTTTTTTTTCTATTTTTTTCTCCCTTTTCCTTTTTTTTCTATTTTTTTCTTTTTTTTTTTTTCTTCAGGTTTCAGAAGAGTAAAGTGAGGTTGTAAGCACAGTACCACAGCTGCATTTCTCAAAATCAGAGCAAACATTTAAAACCCTTCGTGCCCTTCGTCCTTGCCAGATGTTGATTCTGACAGGAGAAAAAGTACAATGTTTTTTCAAAACCTCAGAATGACTGAGATGTAACTAATGCAAAACACAAAAATAAATGAAAATAAAATCTCCAGTTCTATATCTCTGGAAAATTACTGCATACAGGTAACATTTCCTGGTGCTATAGAAATAGATGCATTAATATAAAATAAATAGGGCAAAAGCCACAATATACAAAATTTATTTATGCCTGCTTTGGATATTTGGAGGTCTAAACCTCATGCCCTAAGTAAACAAGGTAGGGCACCACTGTCCTCTCTGCTAATCACCAGTAACTGATTTCTCTCAAAAACATCTCTATCCAGTCTCTAATAAATATTTAAGTCTCTGGTGATGGTAAGAGCTCATGCTGGAATTCCTCTACTCAGAGAAGGAATTAAGCTCATAAAATCTCAGGGTTCATTCGAGGTAATCTGTCTATGAACTTGTTTTTTTCATAAGAAATTCTGTTTCATGAGCTGCCTCAATTTCAAACCACTAAAACTGTAATTAATGGTAATGGAGTGACTAGACCTCATTTGTCTGATGAGTGCACATTCCACCTGGTGCCCGTTCTTATACTAAGGCTTGCTGCTGTGCTCAAACATGATTATATGTGTTGGTAGTCGAGAGATACCAGTTCATTTCTGCAATTGTTTATATATAATCTTGATGTTTGTTTCAGCATCTGTGCCTCAGTTACTCCTGACTGTAGAAAAGCTGAGGAAGAAACAAAACAAAACAAAACAAAACAAAACAAAACAAAACAAAAAAGGAAAAAACTATGAAAATCTCTTTTCTGTTTTTTTTTTTGTTTGTTTTTTGTTTGTTTTGTCTGGCTGCTGCCTTCAGGAAATTAGGTTCTGATTCTGTTCATATTGATTTTAACAGCAAACTTCCCAATAAATTCAGTGGTTGAAGATCACAGCTTAATGAGTGCAATTCTTTAAGTTTGTTCTTGGTACAGCAAGTAGTCTTATTTATATTGTAGTCTTGCAATATTCAGGTAATAGTCAATATAGCATTAAATGAAACTCGGTAAATTTTTAACTACATTCAGAGAGACTCAGAGCAGGATTTTAGTATTAAGGTACTATTGCAGAAACTGTGCATATTTTTACATGAAAGAGAAATGAGATAGAGAACTATTTGTTGAAGGAGTACCTCAAATCCTCAATCTCTCTTGTCTATAAATTGCATTCATAATTGACAGCTCATTAACAACTCATTACGGATACTGAATATTACACAAACAGATGCAGTTCAGTGAAGGACACAAAAACTGAATTCATGAAAAGGAAAATAGGATGATATTTTTCAGTTGAAGAGTATGACTTCATTAATAGCATTTAGGTTCTTTTATCTGCATTTAAACTGCCATAAACAGAGCAAGTGATAACAACAACTTCTCAGCATCTATGAAAAACGACCATTATTTCTGTAGACAATAAACCATCTGTATAACCAAGCAATGCCTCCTTTCCACAGACTAACAGGTTTAGAAATTACAAGCTAATCAAATTCCACTAAAGTGAGTGAAAATAAACAGGAATTCAGTAACTGGCTTCGCATCATCTTTGGAATGAGCTCAGTAGCCCTTGTAAAGCAGCCTTGGACACACTTCGTTACTGCTTTGTAACACTGACATTTCTCAAAAAGTTACAGTGATACCCAGCTCACTGCTGCTGTTTCTTAAGCAAATGATCAACAAAAAGAAAGAAGGAAACAAGCCAGCCATTCAACATGCTTCTGATTTCAATTACCCATCAACTGCATTTTAATTGTTCAATTTCACAGCATTTGTTATTTTTTAGGTCTATCAGATCAGACATATAATGATAGCTCCAGGGGAAGAGGGCTAACGCATCTTCCCTGTATTCTAGTACCATTTCGAATGAGATGTTGGTATAGCGCATTTACTGGCAGCCTCAAATTAAACAGTTCCATGATCAGAACAATGGAATCAAGAACTCCTGTTACACTGGAATATCAATACTTCTGATTCAAAAAAACGGTTAGTATAACTGCTATTTTTTCTGCAGTAAAAATCCAGAAATTAGCACAGAAAACACTGAATAGAAAATTGTATATGCCTATCTACAAACTAAGGAATTAGAAACTTGAGAATTACGTGTTTTATGTCTTTATGTCTTTATGTATTTTTATTTCATAGTGACAACATTTATTTGTACAACAAAAATGAAGAGCTGATACATCCCTTTTTTTCTTACCTCAAGAAATCCTGTTGGCCAAAATCTCCACTGTACCACATTTCGTATACTGAGCTTCTATCCAGACAGAGTACTGCAGCTGTTTGGGTAAGCAGGATGTATAGGGCTTTTTTATGTATCAATTCCTGAATGGATTTAACTTCCTTGAAAGATGATTCTCCTAGATTTGAAGAGTTTCCCAGATTTTCCCTCTGTAGATCTATGCTATAGCACAGAAGGCCAAAACTATTCTGGGCTGCATCAGAAAAGGAGTGGTCAGCAGGGTGAGGGAGGTGATTGTCCCCCTCTGCTTCATCCTCATGAGACCCTGTCTGGAATACTGTATCCAGGCCTTGGGCCCACAGCACAAGAAGAATGCAGGGCTGTTTAAGAAAGTCCAGAGGAGGCCCTGAAGATGATCAGAGGGCTGGAGTACCTCTTCTACAAAGGCAGGCTGAGGGAACTGAACTTATTCAGGCTGCAGGGAGACCTTATTGCAGCCTTCCAGTACTTAAAGAAAGTTTATAAATGGGAGGAAAATCTTTTTTTTTTTTTTTTTTTTTTTTTTTACACAGAACGATAATGATAAGGGAGATCTAGGTTAGATAGTAGGTGGAAATTTTATCACTGAAAGGATGGCGAGGTTCTGGCACAGGCTGCCCTCAGAAGCTGTGATTGTCTCATCCCTGGAGGTGCTCAAGGCCAGGTTGGATGGGCCCTGGGCAGCCTGAGCTGGTGGGTGACAGCCCTGCCCACAGCAGAGTTGGAACTGGGTGGGCTTTAAGGTCCCTTCCAACTCAAACCATTCTATAACTCTGCAATTCTATGCTGTCAAAAACAAATGGCAAGAGTTACAACTGAGCACTATCATGTCAAAACTGGAAAAATTAATTCCCACTCAAAGGTTTCTGGAAGGCTCTTTTGCCTTCCAAATAAAAGAGGTAACAGGAAATCTCTAAAGCTTATGTGTCTGATATTTAGAAAAACAAAAACAAAAATAAATGAACAAAAACACTAAGAAAACTAGGGAAACTATATATAGGGAAAACTATAGGAAAGCATTTAATTCTTTACCTTTAGAAATATTACATGCAAACACAAGTGAAGCATGAAATGTTTCTGAAAATGTATAAATACTGTTTCTCACTGAGACTTTGAGATCTTTCTAACTGTAGTATTTGGAAGGGAGAACTCACTTTTTAGACTTTTACAAATTATATCGATGAATCGTGCATATACAGACAAAATTAGGTTAAAGGTAACTCTGCTGTTTTATCAGATTAACAGAACAAAAGATAGAGAGGCTCAAAGCTAAAAGATTACAAGATGAGCCAACTATATTTAATTTGTTTATAATTGTGTAATAGCTTTATGTATGTTATTTTTCTAAATCATCAATGGTACTCAAAAAAAAGGGGAGTTAGAGAGCCAGGGCCAATAAAATTTGCTTTTATTACAGTGACACATCTACCTACATGAAAGCACCAACATCATTAATGTTGTCTGTGAATGCGTACCTATTACAGTAAAAATCACATTATATTGCAGTCATATGTCATAACATGAACTGCTAATGAATCATAGAATCATAGAACTGTTCAGGTTGGAAAGGACCACCAAGATCAAGTCCAACTACAACCTAACCATACTACCTTAATCACAGAATCACAGATGGAAAACTGACATCTATGCTACATCTCTGATGACCTTAAGATACACATGAATAAAATGATAACTTTTAATGCAGAAAATTAAAAGAAGAAGTCCTGCTGTATGTACAATGTTTAAACTTCCTTTATTTTAATGAACCCTGAATGTCACATAATAATTGGTATGAAAATGGAGAAAGTCCGTGGGAATTAAAGCTTTAATGAATGTCTCAGTCTGGCCATACAGTGAATTCATAAAGTTTTTGTTTTTCTCCACCAAGGTTCTCAACTGTGGATATTTATGAAGTACGTGATATGGATTTGGAACAATCAATTGCAGATCCTTTAAAACTTCAGATCAGCCCATAGAAACATGAGAATATGCGCATTATTGGTGAAGCTCCCTGAAAAGAGCAAAATGTGGTATTGATCATTTTTAATGAAATGAGAACATCAATCCTTTGCCTTAATATTCCAGAATTCCTCTGCTCACTCTAAAATATCCTTACAAGCAGATCCCTGTGCAGACATTTATATTTTTCTGTTTAAGATTAGGTCAGCATTTCTGTTCCAAATATCTCCGGTGTTAATTTTTAAGTCATTCTTATAAATGTACATCAGGCTGAAGTTTAGAAAAACAACAAGAAATCATCAGGGGAAGAAAAGAAAACTCAGATACTTTGAATAGAAATGACTCATTTTTCTCTTCCTTTTCAAAGATTTGCAAATCAGGAATACCCAAAGAAAAATTATTTTGATCAGTGATGAAATAAGTATGTCTTCAAAGTCTTTACATCCAGTGTACCGGCTTTTTCTTGAAGACAGCTTTTTGAAAATCATGTAGTCATTACCAGGTGACATTAAATGGCTCTGTTATACACTAGGTCAAATTAATTATTCCTTCTGACTTTAGAAATCCGGTGAACATCAGAACAAGGGGCAAGTGTTAAATATGCATCTTGGTTTATGATTTTTATGTTAATAGAGTGTTGATCATCCTGCACTACAGTCAAAAATAAAAATCTTTAATGCTACCTTTATTTCTAAATGCCACAATATGTTGTAATGGCTAACTTGTCATATTTATATTTTTAAACACATTAGGTTATGGGAAAAAAAGTAAGACAAAATATTATCCAGATATTTGTTCTAGATTTTGTTTTAAATACTAGATAAATTCTGTTTCAGTCACATTGAGTTTAATAATTGTATCTTTAGCTTTAAGACTTCATTCTGAACTATCATAAGTCAGTGCAATATTCTTCCGCCATTGTTTTTTTTTGAAAGTTCACTTCTACATCTTGTAACAAATGCAGAATGGGGCACACAATTTCACAGGACTTTTTGTGTGTGTGAAAAAGGGAAGAGAGTGCAGGAAAGTACCTTCAAAATATCCTACTCAAGATCAGTGGTCTTGTAAATTAACAGAGCACAGATCCATCATCGCAGCTGCATCAAGATGCACTGAACTTATTGCATTGTTATTATTATTGCATATCTTAAAGATCAAAAAATTTTAAAAAAAGTTTTCAGAATTCAGAAAAAAAATATTTTCTTCCTACATTTCTGAAGGAGAAAGAGGCTTGGCTTCTCTCGTTTATGTGTCATTGCAGAAGTGACATATTCATTCAGTTGGTTTTAAGCCATGAGCAAAATATGTTGGCAGTATTTTTCTCATAATTTTCTGCTCTGCACAAGCAGTCACCTCTCCCACAAGTCTATGCCAACAAACATAATCTTCATTAGCCTATGGAAATATGTATTTTTATAATTAACCACCCAGCAACTTCCAGGAAACTGCATTCCTACAAGGACTGAGTTGCCCTAGTGTATCTCCCCTTCTGTACTTTGTGTACTGTGTACCCAAAATAAATAAATAAATAAATAAATAAACAAACTTAAAAAAAAAATTAGAACTAGACATTGCCTAAGGTATACAATTGACAATGCAATTCAGAAAGACGGGATAAAAAAAAAGTAATATGTTAATATTCACCCTTTCTGATCTCAGCAGTAGAAGTAACTCTGTTGAAGATAGTTTATATTTTATTTACCTTGTATTTACATGTCTTCATTTTATTTTCCCTCACACAAATACATTACAAACAGATGTGACAACTTCATAGATATTTTAATTACCTCATATTTATGTCTTTTTATTCTAATCCCCCTCACACAAATACATTACAAACAGATGTGATAACTTTGAAAGAAAGCAGACTTTTTTTTTTTTTTTTCTCTAATCAATCACTTTTTATTTGGAATCAGAATATTTCCTGGTAATAATTGTCTAATGGGATGCTGTTCTACCAGAAATGAAAGTAGCAAATGGTATTTTCTTCACAGAATCTCTGCTAGATGTTTTTAAGGAAATGAATTTTTATCATTTGTCTATGTGATGACCACAAGTCCTTATACATTCATTTGTATAAATTCACTCTCAACATCACTGTTGCATTTTATTACTATATTGCCATGACTAAACTAGTGATCTTTATAGAAAGACACTAACAGCAAAGCACTTAATTATATTTTTTAATGCACTTAAAGGATTTCTTCTGTATTTGTTTCAATTAACCTGAGGAATTCAGTTCTTCAAAACACAAATAAGTTCCTTTATTAAAAGTCTTGAAGAAGAAATGATCTTTGAGGAGTTGGTGATTTTAAGCAAGCCAGATCTGTGATGGTGGACCCTGTACTTGTGAGTCTTGAGAGACTTGTACCTTGGCATGAGTGACCACAATGTAAGCCTTTACATATATAAATATAGCAGAATATCCTGGATGTACACTGTTTCTGGATACAGTTCATAGATACTTGTGGCTATATATGTTCTGGTGGGAATTATGAAAGATAACATTCTTATCTGTTGAAAGAAGATATATAGTCTTTCTACAGTAGATAGAAGGAGCGACAGTGTGGGGACAAATTGAATATCTCCACAGACAAGAATCCTGAGCAGCATGCTGTGGCTATGCATCTTCCAGTGCTGCAGCACAGTGAATTTCCCATCATCTGAAGAAACAAAAGATTTGTTTCCCATCTTCATCTCTTTTCCTGTTTTATACCACATTCCACTTGTTATTCCATTCTTGTTGAGATCCAGAAAGAACTACACAGCTTTTGGTGCTGATGCAGAGCAGTACCTACAGAACTTGAAAATAAGATTGACTGAAAACTGAACAATTAATGGCCAATTTTCAAACCCTTGCAATAAGCCTCCAAGTTTGGGAGCCATACAGAGACACCTACAGTGACCTGGGCTGCCTATAGTGCACAGGATGCAACTACAGGATACTATCCACACCCTTGGGGTAGACTGGGATTAAAGAAAGAAAAAGAGGCTGTCCTGATTCATTATTTGAACAGGCTAGTAAATTCCCAGATGGTCCATTCTGGAGTGACAGGGAAGGGAAGGGAAGGGAAGGGAAGGGAAGGGAAGGGAAGGGAAGGGAAGGGAAGGGAAGGGAAGGGAAGGGAAGGCAAGGGAAGGGAAGGCAAGGGAATAGGGAAAGGGAAGGCAAGGGAATAGGGAAAGGGAAGGCAAGGGAATAGGGAAAGGGAAGACAGATATATCAGATATTCATCAGGTCTTATACCTTCAATTGAGGAGAACCTGGGCAGAGGTTTTTGAAGGAAACTGAGCCATACCTTTCCTAGTATTCATTTCTAACATATTCGCAATATTATTATACACACACACACACACACACACACACACACACAAAAAGACAGATTTTGGATTTAGCTGCAAATTTCCTATGATTTCAGAATATGAAGGATCAAAACCCTTTTACCAAAATCACACGTGCTTATACAAATGTATTTTATTCCCAGATAAAGTCCTGTGAAACTCAGGAATACAGAAGCTAATGATGAGCAATACTTCTCCATGGTCTTTAGGAAAGGATATTCAAACAAGTGCCCTTGCCCAAAATCTAGCATCAGGTCAGAACTTCGACCTGTCTCATATAGTTTCTCGAGAAACTTCCAGAAGTCCTTTTGTTTGAGAAAACACTGAGCACATGCAGAATGTCTGGAAGAGAATCTACAGTCCCATTACAATGCACAGTCAGGTGCATAATAGAAGACACTTTTAATTTTAATTTATTAAAGGCCAAGGGATCACCGCAGAAATGTATGTGTGCACATGCATGGTAGTTTGTTTGAATACCCTCAGTGTTCAGAGATTTTTTGATTTAGTAGCTGATGATTCAGCCAAATCTGATATATATTTCAATAGATTAACTGGCTCTGATGGATGCACTGCATTATCCAGTCATGCACACATAGAAGAAAACTCTTAAAATAGCTTCAACATCAAGGAACAGCAAAGTAAGAGCTCTCACAATTTGACACCTAAAACTACAATAAAGGTCATGAAACAGATCTGCAGAAATGAGTTTTACACTTTTATTACTCCCATAAGTAATTGATTTTCTGCTATTCTATGTCAATATTTGTATTTCAAGATCTGCATGCCTTCCTCTCTGTTTAAGGTCATAGGACTGTAATTCTAGAGAGAACATAGATTATTTTCTTCTGAAGCTGCTAAATTTTTATTCAGATTAAGCATTAATCATAAACACTAAATTTTATTTCAAGGTAAAATACATTTCCTGGCTTTTTTACACCTTACTTTTTCCCTTCAAAGGAAACAAAAATCTGTCATTTAGTATATAAATTCTGGAACAAGAGATTCACCAATGAACCTGCAATACTACTAAATATGAATTTATATCCTTGCAAGTTCCAATTTAAACATTCACTTACAATGCATTTCTTAAGGGTTTTTTTTGTTGTTGTTGTTGTTGTTTTAAGTCCAATTCTAGATTCAGGGAAACAATCTGTGGAGTCCAGAGTTAATAAAATAAGAACAAATTTTTGTTCTGTCATAATCAAAAATAAAGGAATCTTTCAACTACGATAGTGAAAAAAATAAAAGCTCCTTTGAACCACAGACATGAAAGAAAGAATGGGGTACAGGAGTTCGTCTTTTCTTTCCCGTAATTTCCATTTTGTGTCCTTCCTGCAGATTCCTACTAACCTGAAACTACTGCTAGTTTTTCCTAATGCTCATTGATGTCAATAAGTGCTCAACGCATTTCTCTTCTCTTCCTGCTTATTGAACAGCAACAACAAAAAAAGATGCCCTTACTTCTCATTTCAAATGATAGTGTCTCCCTTGATCTGTTCAAATAGGTGATTTGACTCCCTGGCCCACACTCACTTCTGCCTGTAGAACCAGCGTCTGATTTCAGGAGTGCTCTATTGGAAAGGAACATGTAGTTGATAACGGCTGCAAGGCATTTACAAGTCATGCTTCAAAGAAAATTGCAAGGAAAATAATATCCTTAAATAAATCTAAACATATCACTATTAAAACTTTTGCAAATTACAGTTCTTTAAGAATAATTAAAATTGTGTGAGAAGAAATTCAGTTATTGAGGAAAAACTATAGTATATATACTATATATAGAATATATATACTATATATATCAAATCTTTCTTTCAAAATAATGAACCAAGAAATGGTAGTTTTGGATCGCTTGTTTTGCACACCAGCTGTTGTCAGGAAGTGAAAAAATGCTAGAATTTTGCAAATTTTTAAGTAAATATTTGCTCTTTTTTGAATTGCTTAAATTAGAAGAAAATATTTCCAGGAGAGAATGATTCTGCATTCTTAAAATGAAAGAACTGTAAGATTACTTCTAACTACAGAAAAGCTATAATGAAGTGCCTTTCCATACCTCTCAAGCATATACTTTCCTGAGAAGAGGTTTGTTACCTTCAACTTTCTATGGATAGGACCATACTGTCCCACCACTCTAAGACTAGAAATCCTGGTGAAGATATCTTATTTACTGCTCACATTCAACTGACGAACAGACACACATCTGTGTTTATTATCAATAAACCTTTTCTTCCAAGTCTTTGACAGCAGATGAATTGAAGCGACCCTGATCCAGCTTCTCCAAAAAAAAAAAACATTACTTAAACACAGAGAAAAAAGCTTAAACAAATGAAAGACACTTACCTCAGCTTCTGTTTTTCCTTTTGATCCTCAATAAATTCAGCTTTACTCTGCTACTTCTATCACTAGGCTATCTGGGGATAGGTGAGATGGGTTGCTCTGTTTCAACTTGCCAGTGTACCCCTCAATCAGTTGTCATGTCCTGCCTGTGCTGACAGCTCAGTTAACCACCTTTCTTCCCTCAAATCAGTGTCTGAAAAGCTGTAATGTCCTGCTTGGGGACTTGCCCGCCAATTTGATACCTGGCAGATGCAATTTCCAATTTACATCTTCCTTATTAGTTCCCACAAAGACTTTGGACAATTTCCTCAGACTCTTTCATTGTTTTCTTTCACGTTGTTTCCCTTAGCAATCATGCAAGACAGCATCAATTAGGAAAGTGAGATGCATATGGTAATTGTTAATAACATGCATAGCTCCCACATAAACCAAAGTAGTAGAAAGTAGACATTACTAGAGGCGACATCCTCATTCCCACACTTTTTCATGGTTTAATTTGTCACAAGAAAACTTGATTTCTTGTTCCTCAGTGTCTTGAAATATACTTATTTAGTAGGATGTTTGAAGTGCACTTTTGGATCAGCCCACACTGTATGAATGCTTTCTGTGAATACAGTAGCAATAGCTGTATCTAATAAATTTTACAAGAGTAGCTTTTCCATTAAATAAACAGGAAATTGCTTCCAAATATAGCTGGAGATGGTCTACTTTCAAGATACTCTCCCCCAAGCAAGCAGAAGTGGAACTTTTACCTACCTACCCACATCTCCGAGCTTCAGCTGCTTTGAGCATGGCTTCACTCTTGTTGTTACTCTGTTACATCCAGTATGTTTCACCTGCTGAGTCTGCAGAAGTTTCCCAAGAGAAGTACCAAGATCCTCATGCAAGTACTGTTTTAAAATGTGCTGGAAAAAGCACCTCTGAATACAATGTGGACAATTAACTCTTAAACAGATGATGAGCAAGCACTTCTTACTCTGTTCAGGGAAATAGGAGCAGGTAACTTAGTATAGTAAACTTTGGTGTTATTGCATTACAGGTTATGGCCACTGAGAACTTGTTATGTCCCCACACGTCAAATACCATCCCTTTCTGTGTATTTTCTGTCCTGTAAGTGCTAAATTGAAGTAGTTCACAGTCAGCAGAAGACTAGAACTATCCAGTAGTGCAACCTTTCAGTTTCTGTGCTTTTGCGCACTTGTATAAGATGTGGTGAATTTGGCTAATGTGAAACCAGGCTGAGCACGTATTATGATGCTTAGAGAATACGTATCATCCTAAGAATATAAAAAGAAATGGATTTCTTAGTGCATGGCAAGCTGCAGTTACTTTTACTACCTAAGCGGAATTAATAATCTCAGTTATTATATGTGTTTAAAGGCTGATTTGAACATTCTTACTGCACCGTAGCATTAGGCTACCACATGTCACTGCATGCTGCTTCTGTCACCCTAGAACCATCTGCAGATTTAAGAGTCCAGAGCTTCTGGAAACACCCTTTTCCAGCAGAAAGAAGCCACTTCTGCAAGCATCAGAGTGGGCTGACAAGGAAACCTATCTACATGCATTCAGTTAAGAATCTGGCCTTACATTGACTGCCATGAAGAGATATTCTGACCAAGACTCCCACCAGATATTGCTGCTCAGTATTTCAGTAATAATGACATTATACCTGCCCTCCTTTGTAATACCTTGGTCAAATCTGCAGATATGACAGGTGCCTACATGCATTGCACCACCCTCATCTGAGCAGCCTGCTTTGTTGAAGATGAAGCACTACAACAACGTCAGTCTCCCTGATAAAATTTCTGAATGAGAGCAACCACAGGCCTTACTATTACACCATCTGGGCAGCTTTGATATCGTGCTTTAAACATTTCGTTCTACTTCCAGTTAATCAGACTGGTGCCACATGTTTGATGTTCAGTGAGAAGGAAAATCTTTACACAAGCTAACATTTCTTAATTCCACTTCATAGTGAAGAAAGCTTAGTTGTATGATTATAAAATCAGTGAATAATAACAGTCATCACCATCATCTCATTTTTGTAGTCTAACTGCTAGTGCAACTCCTAAAGGCAATTACATTGGGACAGTAGGCTAAATAATTTCAGCCATTTGACTTAAGATTTTCCAAAATCCCCATACAGTACTTTTCTACTTTTCTAACATAACAGTCTTCACTAGGAGAAACAGATGATGTGGAAAGTGGAAGCAGATCTGACAGTGACTCAAAAACTGTGAAGGGAAAAATATGTTATATGGTTAAACAAAATATCACTCATGTAACTATACAGCGAACATCATTTTTAAATATTAACATGTGCTACCACTATTCCAGTGCAGTGAGAACATGCAACCATGCTAAAACCTGTTTGCTCGAGTCTGGACTAAAAACATCAAGCAAGTTATAATGCCTTTATAAAATATTTGAAAATGCTATGATGTTATAAGCATTATGAGCGTGAAGATGAGGTGGAATCTGCATATTAGGAACTGACAAGTGACTGAGTCCTTTCAACTAAGTATCATATCAAGACTTTCTCCAGTTTGCAGAAGGTTCCTCGCCATTCTGTTCAAGAGACAGACAGCAAGCTATTCAGTTCTTTTCCTGCATAAATCACAGGAGAGAAAACAGCAACATACTATAAAATATATATATTTAAAAAAAAAAAAAATCCTGTTTAAACAACATTTTCATTTTGCCTAATAGGGAAAGATCACGTCTGTGTCTAAACATACTTGAGATTCTCTAAGCACCTTTACTTATTAATGGTTACTATGAGATTACATCTATACTGTTAAACTGAATGTTACCTGGCCCAGTACCTGGCCCTGAAATCAGTGTAATATTCTGGCCTCTTCCTATCTATCTGTATCATCCTGGCTTGAACAGTCCATGTTTTCCTCTAACACCCAGTTCTGTCTCCAGAAGTAACTTTAGAGAGCACAAGGTGTATGAACATGGAATCTAAAGGGATTTTTTTCTGACAGTGTCTCTGCACAGAATATTTTCTTCCAGTTCCTCGACCCAAGCCCTAACACCTTTTACTGTAATGCAACAAGTCTAGCCTGAAAGTCTGAGGTTTGTTATGTTTATGCATTTAACACCAACACTCAGGCTTTAAACAGAGAAAATATCACACTGACATTGTCAGATTTTTTCCTTTATAAAGGGCTGTGATTTTCTTGTAATAACTGAGTCTGAGCTGTTCTGTAAGACAACACTTTGGAACATCATGAACATCAAATTCCTCAACTATCCATATTGAACAATGTGAAGCCTCACTGACCCCTTCTCTTAACAGCCACTGGCTTCTTACCTTGCAGAGCTCTGATGGAGGCAGATGGAGGAAAATATCTGGCACTAGTCAAAGGATGAATATTACTCATTTTATATTGTGTAATCACTTTTGCATACAAAGATTTGTTAAGGCACTTGCTTCTGGCTCCCTGAAAAGCCCAGTAACATCACAGTCTTGCAGGAGTGATATGTTTTTTGCTTGGGGGGGTCTTATCAAAGAGCTCATGAAGTAGTCTCAGCCTGACACTCCATCATGTCATATCCACTTCTTCCATCAGAATTTGACTTGCAACCTCTTCTAAAGCAATGTGTTATCTTTGCATTGTTAATGCACTGTAAAAAAGCAACAGGTCAGACTGCCAAAGGTGAACCAGTGTTGGTGAAAAACAGTGAAAGTAGACATACATACACATGGATTTTCTATTAAGTTTTTCTACCCAACTCATAAGCAATATAACTCAAGACACGAAGGAACTTGTAGAAACTTAATTGTACTCATAAATTAGACCAGATTTTTGTGTGTCACCTGTATTTGCTCTCAGTCACAAGATAAAAAGGTAGAGCTTGGTCAGCAGTGGTATATGGATCTCACAGTAGATGACATAACTGTCTCTTCTGGATTTAAAATTTACGACTGTTAATGAAAACAAGCATAACTGTTCTTTCATCATCTATGTCACAAACTGTTTAAATGGCTTGCCAAGAACTAATGTCCAGCCTCTCTATTTCCTGAATGAGTTTATGCAGCTCACATGAAAAATGGAGGCCATCCATTCGAAAAGCAGAAGCAAAATTTGTTCAAAAATAGTAACAACAATGCATCTGCTTTTGCAAAGAGAAAAATACTAATAATAAGAGATTTTCCTAGAAAGCAATGAAATAAACATACGAAAAAAGTTTGTCAAGGATCAGTGGGGATGGGTGGTCCCTATGGGATAATAGTTCAGGAGCAGCCCCAGTGCAGACTGAACCATGTCCCTGTTGATAGGGAGTGTTCCACAGCACCAGAGCAGGATGGAAAGGGCAGGATGACAACAGCAGGAGACCCTAGTGACTGTTGGTGATCTTACAGCAAGTGACTTGATCTCAAGATTAAAGAAAATGCAAACAAGGAAATAGACAGGCACACACATATAAATCAAAAGATGAAGGCTGATGGCCCAGCTGAAACAGAGTCCCTGGACTGGAAAGAGCAGGAAAGGAGGGGGACATTCCCCCTGGAGAGGTTGATTGGAGCCGTTCAGCCCTGCAAGAAATCTGAGGGCCCTCAAAGGAAAAGATTCTATGGCAAAATATTCTAGATTTAATCCAGTGTAAATTGAAATGGAACAGTTTTTGAATTCTCCAAGCAAGCATTTATGGTAAAGATCTCAGTTTTATTTTCATGATAGCAATACTTTATTAGATTAAGGAATTGTAATTTTGAGATTGGCTGCTACTCACTTGTGGACTCTGAGCTAATATTTTGCAGCTGACACAGTTCACTGCAACAAATGTTTCAAAGTTTTCACAAGGGAGCGTAGAATCCGGACCAAATTCTGTTTTGCATATATTTGCAATGTTATTGTCAAACAAGACTTTGTATCACATATGATCAAGTATGTTGCAACGCAATACTTATTATCACCAGTTAAATACTATATGTTTAGGCCAGTATGACCCACACATGGCTCATGCTATTGCTTATCCAGGATACAAGCAAGGTGGAATCATAACTATTTGCCAAATACAAATGCAATGTGAAAAAAAGAACTTCGGCAGTGCTAAACAACACTAACAATTTTACCAAATGACAATGAATGCTGTATTAGAGAGGTTATCCTTATTGCTCAATTGAACAGTTGCAAGATAACTGTAAACTTTCAGCATATCTGGCTAAACATCATATCTCTTTGAAGCACATCACAAGTCTGGTTCAAGGTATTTCTTGTCTATTCTTGCTTCTTTCCTATTTACCTGTCAGTCTGTACCAAAAGCTGAAAGAACCATTCCCTAAAGTATTTTTCTTTTACTACTAGATATAGAGAGGATAAGTAGCCCAAGGCTTAATGTTTTTCAAGCTTTTAAATACTTTTTATCTCAATTTAGAATGTGTATGTATCATTTCTTTGACAATTCAGAAGTAAATGATCCCCAGTTCGAACTATGACTTTTCAGATCAGATCTGCTGGATAAAAATTTGTTGGGATGATACGGAATTCATCTGCAGTAGATGATAAATGAAACTGACAGAAGTAAGGATTCACTGACAAAAGCAAAGCAAATTCCAGAGATCCAAAAATCCTAAACATGGCAATGTGTCAAATAAAATGTCTTTATTCATAGCTCATATACCGAATTGTTTTGTTCAGTGAAAAAGGGATTAGCCAAAATGCAGTCAGACATCTGGACTGTTCCATTTCTAAATGCTATTATTTTCTCTTTTTTTTAAAAAAAAAAACATTTTCAGTCAGCAGAGAAAGAACAGAATCATGGTGCCAGGAACCAAACAATCAGTAAGGATCAGCCATAACATGCAGGCAACTCCTTCTCAAATTTGTGGCTTTATTTCTGTGGTCAGCATTTAAAACATCAGACATGAATTAATAAATATTGATGGCTTCAAAGTCCTCACAATACAGATCTTTCTGCAGTATTAAACTGAATGAGGAGACATGATAGGGAAAACATTATCATTTCCTGTAAGTGGACATCAACAAGGACAATTGTCTTCATCTATTAATTAATACTTAGAACAGAGTGAATAATTCAAACTGAAATATTTGTTTGAGAAAGTCTATTCTTTTACTGATTGCCTTTTTGAGAGCAGTCATGGCCTCCTTAAACTCATTGCTTCAAAGGATGGACAGACCATGAATTATTCAGTCCATTCATATATTAATTTTCTACTGAAATTTGTATTCTTTTTCTTCAGGTTTATTTATTGACTCAAGACAAAAGAAATGAGTGAACAAAATCTTCTCACATAAAATTTTTATGAATGAAAACTTTAGACACGTATCATGAGACCAAGCATAGGAATTAGGGATCATCCATGACATTAAGTACACACTTCAGGAAGAGTAAACTTGGATAGCAGGGAAACTACTGAAAATTAACTCCAGTTAGAAAAATAACCAATTTATCAGAAATAAATAAATACAACTCACAGAGTATAGGTTGTTTAATATTGCCAAAAATAGTAAAAATTTTCTCATTTTTTCAGTCTGTGTACCTACTCATTTCAATCTTCTCAGAGAATATTCAGTTTTCCTGTCCTGTTTTGAGGGGACTGCCACTAAGCAGCTGCAGAGGAAGAAAGCGAAAAACAAACAAACAAACTAAATAAATAAATGAATAAATAAAAGAACTAGTATTTTCTAAAAAGAGAATTTTGTGAATGAAACACTGGAAAAATCAGTCAGGAGCGGTCAAGCACTTCCTAATTTTTTCACTTAACCATATCACTTCAAGGATAGCTATTTTAGTAGTAGTATCATAGAAACTGTTGGCCACTTCAGACTGAATGACATAGCTGAATGCCAGGAAAGCATCATACAGCTAAAAGACAGAAATGGTTTACCATGTTGATCCTACCAACTGAAAGCATACTGCAGTACACCCTCGTGAAATTTTAGAGCAAAATGTTATTTATACTTCTATATTGACCAGTGATATGCTCACCAAAATACACTAATTGCACTGCTAAAGGTTAAAAATTATGTGTGTGTACCAAGCTGCTTCTGTCAGCACTTATCTGTAACTGTAATGTTCATAACAGTCTGAGAGCATTAAATCAGTTGTGGGATAATGAAGGAGGGGACTGTGGCCTGTTCTGCAATGACAAATCAAGAGAGAATATTTGATCCAATGGCTTTGGGAAAAGGTATGATTAGAAGCGGTGAGAAGAACATAAATATTTCATGCAAGTGTCTGGCCAACAGCAGAGAAACCAGCAGGAAGTACCTTAATCTAATAGACCCCCACCTTCTCTGCTTGACAAGGAGGTGAGGACTAATACAAAAGACCTCTTAAAACTTTAGCATGGACTATTATTATGTATTTCAAGGAATTTATTATGGCAGCACCTGCCTGTGCCACCAGAGTCTGAGTGAATGTCAACCTTTCCTAACCTAAGTTCTGGCTCATAAGGCTTTTATAACGACCATAAAAAGAGGCTGTAGGCTCAAACTTGGTTAACAAGAATTTCAGAGGGTAATTTTCACGTGTACAAAGGTAATTCTGATGTTGGGAGATTTTGGTAAGAGCTGCACACACGTGTCCTTTTTACATCTGCATATCTCTTTCTCAGCTGTTTTTCCCTCAAGGATTGCTTAGATACTTTGGCTTATTTCAAGCATAATGAAAACAAACAAGCAAGAGGAAAAAAAAATTTTTTCCTTTTCTTTTTTCTTTTCTTAAACTCACACTGTATTTTTCATAGTCTCACTGTTCTCTTCACTTTCTTGTTTCTAGAAAAACGATCAAATGAATATACGAATAAAGTTCAGTTTGAAAATGAGACAAGATACTGGCTAAAAAATATTCTGATAATATGGGAGTAAGTCAGTAGATAAGCTGTGACCAGTGTTGAGTAAATAGTGACTACACTAATTGTACAGGCACACACAGCACAGCAACAAAAATACTGCAAATGCTGATGTTCAAAGCAGAAAACCAAAAATTTGTGGCAAAAGCATGTGATTTGTGAAAGCAGATGCCTCAGAGCATTACAACAGGTAGTTCCAAGCTATATATATGATATTAAAGAAGTTCAGCAGTAACAATATAATACTATGCAAATATTCCTGTTTTGATATAAAGAGCATATTCCTATATTTAATACTGGTACAACAAGAGTACTTAGAGGCTCCTTCGTGAGGTTGGGCTTACTGGAGTGTGGCACAAGGTAAACAGGAGTATAAGATTTTACTACCTAAATAAAGCAGACATACAATTGTTGAAAAGGAATGGACAGGGTTAGAAATTTATCTTCTGTCTGAGAGGGATCTTGAAAGTACAGTTCATGACAAGTAAGTCTGTCACTTTCTCTAGGTACTTGTCTGACTATCACAGACTGAAGCTCTGCAGAACATACTTTGTTGTCTCTGAGAAGTGTCTATGTCTGAGCTTCCCCGCTTGCTCTCTGTGATACAGAAAAAGGACACCTAAGAGAAAACTTAAGCAAGCAGTAGCCTCCCCTCAGAGTCACACAAGGGAATTATGGTAGAGAAAGTCTAATCAACCAAACCTCCTCCTGCTGTCCTGCTCTTAGAAGCAACTGGAGGAAAAAAAACATCTTACAACTGAAGTAGACCAGAATGAAACAGGCATATCAAAAATAGAGCAGTCTGTCCCAGGCCAGAAGAAATATAAGTAAGCGGCATTTTTCCCATATGTGCAAATGAAGAATTGTATTTGAGATTGGATGAGAACGAGATTTGATATGGAGGTAAAGTAGCTAGGGAACAGTATTCAGGAGCAGCTGGTGTGCAGACAAAGATTTGAATGATGGGATTGAGTAGTTTGTCTGTAGAAAGAAGTGGCAAGTTAGTCCATTCTTCCTGAAGTAGCTCTCATCCCAGTCTGTATGAAACAGACAGAGTTAGAGTTTCTATATCCTTCTACCGTCAAACAACATAAGAGTAGAAACCCATCAACACAAAAAAGAAAAAAAAAATAAAAGAACAAAAAGAAAAAGAAAACAACTTATCTTTCAGCTCTGGGGATGAAGCAGAGCTATGTTTTGGACAGACTCTCTCCTCATTCACTGACAGTGTCAAAGACAAAGATGTCAAATGCCAGTACAAAAGCTAATAGGATTATAAAAACTTTCTTCTATAACAGGAGAAAAGAAACTGAAGTTGAGATAAAAGAGAATAAACCCTTTAATACTGTGACAATGGGTGGCCATAACTACTTTTATATAAATGATCCACATACCATGTCAAAATTGAGGTGTGGAAAAGCAATTTTTCATTTTTATGCAAGTTGAATAGCACTAGCAGCTTTAGCAAATGAATGAAGAAAACCTCATCCTAAGTAACACCTAAGGAATTTGATTAAAAATTGGATTGAACATTAAAAACAGTGACTAAGCTGTAACTCTTATAATGCTGTAGTTCTGAGGGGGTGCTACCAAATAAGGAAATGTGCACATACTTTCTCCTTTTCTATCTTCATTAAGCATGCTTTCTTAATCCTGAAGTCAGTTCCTGGGTCTGTCTTTGTAAATAACTCAAGCCTGTGTGTATGTCCATGTTTCTCCTTCACAAGTGAGATTTCATTTTGTTGATCCCACACCAATTAATCATGAGGAAATATTTGAAGGAGATCTTTTTGGCTAACTTTACTAAATGCTTTTCAAGCGTAGTGACAGCGTGAAAGAGGCATTGCAGACAATCACACTCAACAAAACAAACTAGCAGGTAACTCCTGAAAGACTGCGGAGCAAACTTGAGGGAAGGGTGAGTAAGTAGAGTTAACTGACGGGGACGGTCAAAGAGGTTTCACAATCGGATCTTTTCAGAAGTTGAAAATCTATTGCCAGAACTAGTGCTGGACCTCTCCAGAGATCAGAATAGAACTAAAGTCTATGGGTAAAAATTTATGTTTCCTTTATCTGCACTGGTAATTTGTTGGGCTTTGTTTTACTTTTGTCCAACAGTCTGTCTGGAACCAAGGATAATACCTGCAGGAGATGAGACTTCTGATAACCTGCTTCTGTCCTATTTCAGGTGGAAGAACATAGCAGAAATGAGCTGGTAGTTCAGAGACCCGCAAAAAATTTTTGTTCCCCGTGGCTGCATCTTGAAGTCTATTAAGAGTGCTTGAAACAAGGATTTATGAGTGAGTCATGCAGAGATGACCACTTAGCACAGTGAAGCTCAAAAAATTGCCTTCCAGTTTAGAAACTGAAATTGGATCCGCCTGGGGTTTGAGGGTTTGCGTTGTTTGGGGTTTGCTATTTTTTAGGTGGGAAGAGGGATTTGTTGTTTGTTTCCTTCTTAAGCATGTACAGTAATGTTATTTCATGTCACAACTGCTTAAAAGGAAAACAAAATCTCTAAAGTCAGGGATGACAAAACTGATATCCAAATTAAATTTAATACAGAAAGACACAAAGCAAAAGAAGTCCTTCAACCCTGAATAAAATCCAGTAGAAAATGAAAATCAACTGATGAAAGAACAGAGTCATCCATTCTTAATGTGGAAGAAGTTGGTGATTCAACTGCTAGAATAGAACAAAGAAAAATCGAAAGCATTTGTAGATAAGAGAACAGAACCTAGAGGATATTTTCAGTAAGCATAAAAGCTCTGTTACCACTAGAGTGCAAAGATAATGGTTTCTACCTCTACAATTCCTTGCAATGATTGTTTTTCAATATATAGTATAAAAGAAACAAAGACTAATAATTGCTTGTCGGCACTGATGAAGCATGACAGGCATCAGCTGTTGGAAGGGGAATACCACTTCACTTCTGCATTTGAAAGTAGCAGACTGCATATAATTTATATTGTTCGCCTAAGAAATTGGCTAAGGACCACAAAAGAAAGGACATCGGAAGGTCAGCATAAACAAACTGTCTATGTCTCTAGTTAAAATATATTCAGAGATTCTCACTCACTGAGATAATTTAAAACTGCATAGAATAATGTTGCAAATGATAAAATGGATAGATCTAGTATCAACTCACAAATGAAGTTCAGAAAAACTTTGACATTTTTCCAGGAAGAAACATCTCAGAACCTTTTATTCATTAATTTCTTAAATACCAATTTCTTTTGGAACTCAAGAAGACCTTTTTGGAAGGTCTTTAAAGAATGTTGACAGAATCACAGAATTTTGGAGATTAGAAGGAAACTCTGAAGATCACCTAACCCAATATCTCCTGCTAAAGCAGGTTCCGTAAGAGTACATTGCACAGCAAAGTGTCTGGGAAGATTTTGAATACCTCCAGAGGAGATTCTACAGCTTCTCTGGGGCAGTTTGTTCCAGTGCTCTGTCACCTTCACAGTATAGAAGTCCTTTTTTAAGCTCAGGTAGAATTTCCTGTGTTACAGTATGTAGTCTACAGACAGAAGATTTTCTAAACTACTCAGGAGAACAATACTAGGCAACAAAGCTTTCACTCTCAAGTTGACAGCTGAACACAACACAAGGAAGAACTAAATGATATTCTGAGAAAAGTGTAATGTTTAACCAGGACTTTAATACACCACTGAACCTGTAATTATTTTTTCACTCCGTAAAAATATTTTGAGACTAATTAAAATAATGGTTATTCAGGGACAGTACTAGTGATTCTTAAATCATAGAATCATAGAATCGTAGAATCACCAAGGTTGGAAAAGACCTAAAAGATCATCCAGTCCAACCGTTCACCTATCACCAATAGCTCCCACTAAACCATGTCCCTCAACACAACATCCAATCGTTCCTTGAACACCCCCAGGGTTGGTGACTCCACCACCTCCCTGGGCAGTCCATTCCAGTGCCTGACCACCCTTTCTGAGAAGTAATATTTCCTAATGTCCAGTCTGAATCTCCCCTGCAGCAGCTTGAAACCATTCCCTCTAGTCCTATCACTAACGACACAAGAGAAGAGGCCTACCAAATCCATTCAATTCATCAATTGAATGATGAGATCAATTCATCCACAGATACCTTCAGTCCCCAGGGCTATCAAGGCAGAAGTTTTCATCATTGTGTTACCCTTCAAAAAATCCTAAAACAGTACATTCTTAGGAAATGTGAGTACATATAAATATATGAAAGATAAATCAATGAGCCAAATAATATCACAGGGTACAAGGAGAGCAGCACTAACAGAATACATAAAAGAATTAATGCATAAAAGAATTTATTATTAATAAAAGAATATAGTGCTTTATAGCATATAAACTTGTTGGAGAATATAACTTTTTTAACCACTCTCTATCAAGAAAATCGTCTTTTAAGATTCACATAGTCCTTTTTTTTGACACAGGGTAATTTATTTATATCTAGTGTTTAACTTCTCTAGGATTTTTCATTCAATATAATACTTTGAAAATGTGCATTCTTCATTATCATCCAATATCCAACAAGTGATAATTAGGATTAATTTAATTAAGTGATTCTGCCATGCAGAAATACATGTATGCTTTTCATTTTTTCTTAAAAGAGTCATAGAATGGTTTGGGGTGGAAGGGACCTCTAAGATCACCTAGTTCCAGCCCTCCTGCTATAGGAAGGGATACCACCTTGTAGACCAGATTGCTCAAAGTTGCATGCAGTCTGGCCTTGAATGCTTCCAGGGAGGAGGCATCTACAGCCTCACTAGGCAACCTGTTCCAGCATTTCACCACCCTCACACAAGATAATATCTAGTCTAAATCTACCCTCGTCCAGTTTAAAACCATTTCCCATAGTCCTGTTTCTACACGCCCTTCTAAATAGCCCCCAGCATTCCTGTAGGCACCTGTCAGGTACTGGAAGGTCACTATAAGGTCCCTCTAGAGCCTTATCTTCTCCAGGCTGAAGAGCCCTACCTCTCTCGGCCTGTCCTTGTAGGTGAGGTGTTCCAGCCTTCTGATAATCTTTGTGGCCCTCCTTTGATCCTGCTGAAACAGCTCCTTATCCTTCTTGTGATGGGGGCTTCAGAACTGGACAGAGTATTCTTGCTTATTCCTATCTAATACTTCATTTCTGTGGGTAAATATAGGTGGATGCTAAAATTAGAGGAAAATAGCCACAGAATATTCCCATTCTTACTGGGGTCACAATGTCCTTCCAAAATGCAGATCTTCTCCTTGTTGTCACAATTTCCATTACAGATACAATGCAGACAGAATAATTACAATGTAAGATGGGGAAAGTGTGTCTTTTTTATTAGCATCTTGAGGGGGCACATTTTCTTGTTTTTGAACAATATATGTAGCTCTATCACATTCACTGCAGGAATTTCCCAGAGAATTTTCAAAAGAACCCTTCCTCTTGTAAATAGGTCAATTTTCTTGCAAGTATCTATTCCAGAAAAAAGGTGAATGTATAAAACTTGAAGGTGGCTGTTACTGTGCACTGGTTGCACCTTTCATTTCACACCTTGTCTTCACTAAAGATGTTTTTGGGTGAGTTTCACACCTAGACTAGAGAACCCATTTTGACTTCTGTCAGCATTTTAGCACCATATAGATTAGATCTTCATGCACTGTTCTCAAAACACTTCTAGAATATAGATAGTAGCATAGATACTTTCTAAGTCCCAACTTCAAATTCAAGCTAACGTTAGGAAGAAGGAAATTCCTACGTCCAAATCTCCTTAACTAATAAAAGCTTACTGCAATTCTATATACCATTGCAATTTGTATAACTCAACCACTCATCCTTTGCTTTGCTTCCAAGGTAACTGTAGTGCATTATAAAGAAATTCAGTGAGCAATGACTCTAAGTTTTCTTTCTTGATCAGTGTGGAGGATTATGCAATTAAATGAAGAGACTTCTGAAAAACAAAAAAGTAACATACATTGCATGGGAACATACAAGCCCATGCTCAGAAGGCAGGAAAGTCCAAAGCCTTAGGTGACCAATGTCAGTGAATTCCCCACCCTATGCTAATAATCTTAGACTCTCAGCAGCTTTCATTAGCTCAGAGCTTTATAAATGCTCTTACATATCCCTTTTCCTTCCAGCTCCGGGCACAGTAGGGTAAGTTTTCACTTACCCATAATGTGCAGTGCTAACACTGTGTTAGGAGGACTTTGTAGGAAGGATGATTTGCCATCCCCCCTGTGGAGCAGATTGTGCTCATGGAAAAACAAATGACTTAAGGACATGATGATCCCCTATCATCTCAAATGGTGGAAGAGAAATAAGAATCTGCTGGGAGGGATGGAGGGCGGCAGCTGTAAAGGCACTGATTGATTGGTGTAGGAGGGTCTCCCATACAAAACTGACATTGATCTATCTTTTAATCTAACAGCACAACAACAAATCTTAAGGCAATCAATTTTAATGGTATTAATAGTCCCATTCAAATTATTCACTTTCTACCTTAATTTAGGAGGTTGGCTTCATATTTCCTCAGCAGATTTGTCAAACAATTATTGCTATTTCTCTGAGACCAGCTTTCCTTATTGCTTCATTTCTTTAGCATTCGCTTCTTTAAAGAGTGTTACAATTTCCTCCCAGCACTGAATAATTACTAATTCATTCATTTTCTTCTTGTTGTGATAATCTTTCTTCTTTCTATAAATCATTTCCATGTTGGCTTTTTTTTTCCTTCTGGCAAAGCACAGCCAACTTCAAAATGTCTTAATCCAACACAAACTCTGATCAGTTTAGATAATCTTTGTCACTCCTGGGTCAAGGTTGGGCACGGGTTAGGACTCTCCATTCTAGTAATTGCCTTGGCTTCATCTGTAATTTGTTCTCTTGAATAAACCATCAGTTCTGCTTGTTCCTTTTTCCCACTGCATTTTTTTTCCTTATGCAGTGGTCATGGGAATAAAAAGGAAATTTTAGTTTGGCAACAACAGACACTAATTAATTTTATCACATTCCATTGTTTTGAACTAGGTGAGAGGATGAAATAGAGCAGGGCTAGGAAGAAACTCTTCAAGACAGAAAGCAGTAACTTGAGCAGCAAGCTTGCACATCTCATAAGCCCTGCAAACATATGATCATCTTCCATGGCTGCTTAAGTCTCTGGAATAAGTAAATAAATAATAAATAAACAAACAGAAGCCAAATTACAGTATTCCTGTAGCCAATAGCCACAGAGTGATGCAGTTACATTAGTTTCCATTTCAATTTGTTTCTAAATAAGGTACAAATGTAAATACATGTAAACATAAATACATGTAAACACCATATGTATAAGCCATATATCCCTGCTATCTAGGGACTAAATCTTCAGTTAAGAGATTACAGTTAATGGAATGCAATTAAGTAAACATATCTTTAGTTTCGAAGAATTTCCTAATTTCAGAAAATTCAAATACTTTTAGAAAAAGCATTTCTGTTTACTGTAAGTTTGGCTTCTGAGTTTTTTATTTTCACATATTCTTCCATAAGGATTTGCTACTGACCACTTCCAGAGGCAGGCTTAGTACACTTATCATCTGACACAGTAAGATAGATCTTACATCGCAGTGTGGGTCCTCTTCATAGAATCATAGAATCATAAAACCATGGAATGGCTTATGTTGGAAGGGACCTCAAAGGTCTTCAAGATCCAGCCCCCCTTCAGCAGGCAGAGTTGCCAACTGCTAGGTTGAGTACTAGAACAGGTTGCCCAGGGCCCCATGCAACCTTGCCTTACTTTAGCATAATACATATTATTGGCTTCTGGCAGGTGGATTTAGAAATTTTTGCCATGTATCTGTCACTCAGACATCCATATACTTTTCAGAATTTTGATATTTATCTCACCTAACTCAATATTTCTACAATATCTGAAAAAATGACCCCACCTTGAAACAACTGAGTTACCTTTCAGGAAGTCTTATCTTCTCTGTCCATTGCAGACAAACAGTCTGGCCTTTTAAGACTGAACTTCAGCCAGCTTGTCAAGGGTGTGATCACTTGTGTGAAAATCTCTTGTGTCTATGGCTTGTCTCCTTACAAACATATTAAATTTGCAAGTTAACAGGATCATAGAGGTTCAAAGGGACAGCTAGAGATCATCTAGTCCAAATCCCTGCTAAAGCACCTTCCCTACAGTAAGTTACACGGGGAAGTGTCCAAGGAGGTTTTGAACGTCTCCAGAGAAGGAGACTTCACAACCTCTTTGTGCAACTTGTTCCAGTGCTATGTCACCCTCAAAATAAAAAAATTATATTCAGTATCTCCTTATGTTCAAATAGAATTTCGTAAGTTCTAGTTTGTGCCCATTACCACTTTTTCTGTTGCTGGGCGATGCTGAAAAGAGCCTGGACCCATCCACTTGACCATTGCCCTTTGGATATTGATAAGCATTGATGAGATCCCTTTTCACTATTCCCTTCTCCCAGCTGAGCAGCCCCAGCTCTCAGCTTCTGCTCACAAGGGAGATTCTCCAGACTTCCAGTCATTTCTGGGGCCATCCACTGGGCGCTCTCTGTCAGTTTCCATTATCAGTTTCCAGCTTATTAAATAAGATGTTCGATAAGACCAGACCCAGTACCAGACCCCAAGGAACACCTCCTTCTACAGGCCTCCAACGAGACTCTGCTCCACTGATCACAGCTTTCTGAGTTCTCTCAGGCAATCAGTTCTCAGTCCACCTCACTGTTCACTTGTCTATCCCACACTTCCTAAGCTTACCTACAAAACTAGTTAAAGCAATTAAATAAACCCTATCCTTATAATCTAGACCTGAAGACTCGAAAGTACCCTGTCATAGTCATTAAATGAGAAGATAACTTATGTCCATTAGAGCATTTTAAGATACCTGTTCTGTGACTTTCTCATACTCCAAAAGAGCTCCCTTATTCAGATTTATAAGGAGACTGCAACCGAAGATACCATATGTGCATCCTATCTTTTCCTGTGTGTAAGCCTGGACCCTTATATCACTTGTAGTAAAAAACACAAAATGAAGGGAACATTTCCCAGAGACATTAAAAAGTAAACAGAAGTTCTTCCCAGCAGTCTGCTGGATCAACTATCTTTTTGTTTTTTCCACTTTTTATTAAGAAAAAACAGAGAAGGGGAACCGAGGGAATTCAGATTAAGCTGGGAGAGAAACAGAAAACGAAAGCGGTGAAAGAAATAAGGAGAAGAGCAATGGGAAACAAAAGCTTAGAAGGAGATAAAAAAGGGTAAATGAAAATGAAAGTACAGAGATGCATCCCATTATGAGGGATGAATGATTTTATAATGAATATGCTCACAAGGAAAATAGAAGATTTTCCTTGAGAATGCTCAGAAAGAAAAGGAGGCTTTTTTTTTCTTTTAGATTTTATAGTGAAAGAATTGGTGTTAATGTATGAGAAAGGAGATAATTTTACCAGAAAATCATCAGTAGCACAACTAACTTATAAAAAATAATTGCTGAATTTACTCAGACACAATATGCACTTCATGGTACAGTGTAATTATATGACAGTTGCACTGCAAATTATATGGCAGTTGCCATTAATAATATAGGAACACAACACAAAATATTTGAACATTTATCACAGTTTGATATTTTTAACATTTGCTTTTGAAATCCATAGTATGTTTGGCTCTACACTTACTAAGATCATACTAAAAAAATCCTGTAGCTTAAGTTTACTATACTAGTGATGAATTAGCTGTGCATAATCACAGTGTTGAGTAATTAATGCATTTTTAAAGCCCAAATTACAGTGTACAATTATATATCAAACAACGGTAAGATATGAAGACAAAGTACAGTGTAATTGCAGTGTATCTGTAGGATATCGAATGTGACTGTAAAGTATCAGTCAGTCAAAAGATGTACATGTCATAATTGCCCAACACTGCACTAGACAGTACAGTGTTAAACATCACCTCATTAGTCCCAAGAAAGTGGGAATATGTTCATGAAACCTCAGCTGGAGGAAGAAATGAGAATATTTAGAGGGAAAAAACTCGATAGATCACTCTGAAAATGGTGAGAGAAAGGTGAGAGAAAGCACCTGAAGTTGTTGATAGGACTGGAGTATTGACTATGAACATCTTATGCATATTTTTGAATGCAACACCTGACTTGTGACACAGTAAGCAAGAAGATGAGAATTGGTTGTCTTGCATCAGCAAGAAGTTTCTGAATGAATATTACAGGAAACAGTAAAATACTATAAAAAGAAAACTGGCTGCAATCTGCACCTTTGCATCTGGAAAGGAACCTCGGGTACTTGTGGAAGGAAATGCGTGGCAGTACTACCCATTTATGTTCACACCATCCCTCATCATTTTTTCTCCTTTTTTTTTTTGGGGTTTTTTTTTTTTTCTTTTTTTAATTAATACCTGAAAGCCATTGGGATGTTAAAGTCTTCATCTTATCTAGAAGTTTCTTTCCTCTGTGGGAACTTCTTCAGTGTTAAGCATCATTGTCAAAACTTCCGAAGTGTTCAAAAATCAACAAATGCCAAAAATCTTAGCCAAAGTCCTCACAAACCCAAAAATATATATCTTTCATCTTTATAAGATTCAATCCTTCACAGCCATTTAGTAAGAAAAAAATAATGAATGTCACTCAGTGCTTTGTCTATGGTGCTAGACCCATATGGCCAGAAACTGAGAAGAGTTGGAGGAGCCTTACAGAAGCATTATGTATGCAGTGGCCACAATCCTTCACACTGCTCAGAGTCACACTATTGTTTCCCAATACAGGGATTTCTCATTGATTTGACTTGAAAATTAAAGACTGGCTTGTCATTCCTGACTAAAAAGGAAAAAAACTTGTGTAACAAAAAGGCTGTATGGGAGCCCTGCAATGACTTTAAAACGAGAGGGAGATTTGGTCATAAAAAGTATGAGTAGAAAGGCTGGGCTTTCTTGGTTGTCTAGGAACTGTTGTGTGAGCCATTTTAAAGTTTACTATCTTCCAGTCTTTCTGTTTTTCTTTTATCCTCTCTTTCAGTTAAAGAATACAATTGTAAATTGTCTCTTCCATTCATTTCAACTCATCTCTGATAATTATACCTTCTTATTGATGTGTTATTAATACCTTTGAATGCCTAAGAACTTACGGTCCTAGGAAATGAATACATATATGAGGTAGGTTTTCCTACTCTGTCTTTTATTCTACAGAATGCTGACAAGTAATTTACTAGACAATAAACTAAACGCAGCTTTTCTATAAGTTCAGAGATTGGAGTGTTTTGATTGAGAAACTGGAATTATTGTAGAGTGAGTCTGAAATTATTTTCTACAATATTGATTCAAGAGGACAGTTAAGTCCATCAGAGCAAGATAGAGGACTGCTTTATGACCTTTTTTAATAGAGACAGAAATACAGCTGCAAATTTTTGCAACACTTCACCTGTCATCACCTACATTTCCATTCTGATATTCCCTCCAACAGCCACAACATGCTAGGGACGCCCTGGAAACCACTAGTGATTTGCAAAAGCTGTCCTTTCCCATGAGGGCAAACAAATGTCTCCTGAAACAGGTGTTGGGCAGGAAGGACTGGTCAACTGGCAGAGTCTGCAGTCTAAAAAATATCCTGCCAGCAGAAATCCAGACATTTCAGATGCAAGAAAATGCTTCCTAGTTTCCATGCACATCAGTTTTTTTTCCACTGAAATTCAGTATGAATTGTCAGTCAATACATTATATAAGAAAGAGACTGTTAATCTATTAGACAAGTCTGGTAATGTTAGGAAAACATATCCTCTTAACAAAGCCTGGGGAACTGTGGGCATGAAAAGCTCTAAAATAATGTGTGACCTTATCCCTCCTCACCCTCTTTGACTGCACTGTTGGCAGTCATCTCTCTGCTTCTGCTTTTCACTCACAGTCTTCGACATTTTGTATGGATACTGAGATAAGGTTGTAACAGGAGAACAATGCAAGTGGCGTGGTAAGGTGTTTTCCCTCTCTCCAACTCCAGTTTCTCATCCTACCCTGGAAGACCATGAACAAATAACACAGCTGCAGTCTTTTAACAGCTTGGGATCGGGTTCACACTTTCATTCAGGACAGTGCAATAGAAGATTTCTGTTTATCTGAGCCACCAGAGCAATCAAATTTGAAGACAATTTGCTTTTTTTTTTAGTATAACAGAAATCAACTAGAGCAATTTAGGCCTTTTCTAGGACTATCTTTAGAGTCCTGTGAAAGATAAAAGTTAAAATAAAATAAAATAAATAATAATGTCCATCCAGTTCAGCAAATTCTCCATTAGAGGTATGTAAGATCTAGCCAATTTTATAGTTCAGGAGGAAAAAACTTAATCAGAAGGATCAGAGCTGCTGTTTTCTGAGAACAGAACAAAAGCTTTAAACAGCAGTGGAAAGTCATGGAAATGAAGTGGTATTTTTCAGAAGTTTAAAATAATTCTGATGCTTCCTAACAACAGGTAAATGACCTCTTGACAATTTCAAATAGAATATTTGATCATTTCCTTATATAAATTAAAAAATCAAAATGCCAAACAAAATCAGTTAACATGTTTTCAGATGTCTCATCTTCTTCCCTTTACATGACAAACAGGTTTCACTGTATTCCAGGCACTCAGAAATCATTAATGAATAACAAATTGCCATAACATTTTAAGTATTATTTTGGCCTTCTTACTGTTTCTCTGATTTCCGAGACTTTGAGATATAGAGTCAATATTCATGATTAGTCTGTGGTGAAAATCGCTAGAAACTGATGGTTTTTTCCAACATTTTCTTCTGAAACTGGGTAACTGACAAAATTCCATAACTCCAGGATACCATTTTCTAAGCTAATTTAAAAAAAAAAGTGCTTAAAGCAGTTGCAATATTGTGTATTATTCCTTGATACAAATACAACATCTGGTAGAAGAAAATCTAAACAACTGTAAATAAAACACATTTTCACAGATGAAATATTCTGCTTTCATCAAAAACACACATTTCCAGAAAAATATTTTCTTTTGAAAATTTGTGTTTTTTTTCCTGAAAATTTGTTTTTATTTTTTCTGAAAATGCTGTGAATCTGAAAATGCTGGAAATTCTTCTGATGTGTTATTTCCCCACTGCATAATCATCCTCTCCGTGGAAAGAAGTTTTTTTCTTACTTGCTATGGTCTGACTTCAGCTCCCCTCTATTATACTTTGCAGTGCCTTTGTCTTCAGTAGGTAGTGTTTCCTCATTCTGAAGTTATTCGTATCTATGAGCATCTATCAAGTCACCACTCAATCTTCTTTTACGTTAAAGGAGCGTGAGGGATGAAAGACCTAAGATTATGAACTGTGGATGGGAACTAGAATGGAAAGCCTAGTTTTCTTTATGGGACCTGTCTTTTGCCCTCAGGCAAACCAGCTTATCTACTCTCATGTCTTCCTTTATACAGATATATTCCTGGTTGTTTAAATTGCAGAGTCTTTGGGTGTGTGTGGACACATCCAAATCACAGATTAGCAAATTTTTCCTTTTTTTTTTTCCCCAGGTCTTTATTAGGGCAATAAAAGGCAGTGTAACCATAGTACAAAGGGGTCTATCCATCTGGTTAATTTACACTTCTTTGCTTGGTAACTGTTCTTACACTGTTCTTTAAAGTTTTTCTTTATTTGCTTGTTTATTTTCTACATGAAACACTGAATATATAAGGATACCTCTTTAGATCACTGCTGACCTGATTTCAGAAAATTTGTTATCTATTTCTCATAAGAATCTGATGTTTTTTCAAACAATTTCAAATCCCAAGAGAAAACCATGGTAAAGTAACGGTTTCAAGAATACATTTTTGTGGGTGTTTTTAACAGTTACATCTCTAGTGCAGGAAGTTCTGTTTTTTAGAACATCAGTTATTTTTTTTAAATTAAGCATAGGCTTAGTCTTTATCTTTTACATCATCATTTTTATTACAGCAGAATTTGTACTTTATGTATTACTCTTGTAAATATTTCTGCAATAATTAAAGACCTTAAATGGCTGAGGCAAAAGTAAGAGCATAATTTAATGACACCTAAACTCTGCTCCATAGTGTTTATTGGTTTTTATGTAAATTGAGTTAATTAAACTCAGAGTAAAGGCTAAAGGGTTAATCAAGTCCAGGGCAAAGTGAAAGATTTTTGAAGGTAGTTGTGTCCAGAAACATAATGACAGTCAAGACAAACAATTCTAAGGATATTTCAAAAGCAACCTACCATGGTAGGCAGCCATAGGTAACCTGTAGATAACATTCTTCTCTGGTTACCCAATTCTGTCTGTATAGTATGATCATCTATGACAAAATACACCACAGTACTTTAGCAAAGAGACCAAACCAATGGAATAAGAAGGTGGTGTATTACTTTCATCAAGGCATTACCTACTTTCCAAGTTCTCCTAACGTGACTGAAAGTAATATTAAACATTCAAACTGTGCACAGAAAAGAAATCTAGATTTGGATTGTTACATGAAGGTACTAAACTGCATACTTTCATGAGATTCATCAAATTACTTTTCATGTGTTCCCAGAAAAAACATTACTGAAGTTTAGATCATATTCCAATTCACTCCAGAGTGCCTCCAAGATTAATTAAGAAGTTGAATATTAATTCTTACTCCAAAGAAAGAGTATGCTGAAGTGCTACAGAGGGCTGGTAAGGATACTATGAGAAAGTTTGCATTCAGTAGTTCCAATAACTGAATTTAATTTCTGTCTATCTTTGTATAGCCAATTATTTTTCAACCCAATGAATATGGAGAAAGACAAGGAAAAACATACACGGCTGAGATGAGGGCAGTGACATGTTCATTAATATGACACTCAGACCCAATTTAAAGTGTTAAGATCTCTATGGGTAACTTAAAGACTAGCAAATTATTTACACCATCCGTCTCACCGTTCTGAGCAGAAGCCTAAAAGTGAAGCTGGTGGGAAAATAAATCCATCCCAATCTCAACATCAAGTAACTGTGCAAGGCATGAACTTATTAGCTGGTGCAGATTAAAGTATTTCAAATTTTATGATAAAACAGAAAAGACCGCCCATACTGGTACCTACCTAAGCCTGTTGTCCCAGCTGTACCCAAGGATACCTCCTTGCTAGTCTCTCCCCTTGTAATTGTTGCTGACTGTTTCTGATTCTAACATTTACCCTTCAGTTCTCCTGGCTTGAACCTCAGCTTTAGGGATGACTCAAATATTAACCATGTAAAGATATAAGAAGCAAGATGGGTAGTTTTTACTGGTAGGGTAATCTGCTCAGAATTATCCTGCATACTAGAATTCTGACAAAAGGAAAAAGATATATATGCACAAAGGCTCCTGGCAGTTTCGTTTGAGTTTTGTTTTTACAGTCAGCAATCTAATATGATTTTGAAAGTAACTAAAGTGTTCATTATGTATCAAGGACACAGAAAGGCTCTATAACTGGTGCCCTGGTTGGCTTAAAATTGTATTGGCGCCTTCCTGCCTGCTTCAGTATCTTAAACTAGGCATGAATCACAAGTAAATTGCCCAGTCTAATCAAATTCCACCTGAATATATATTACATACAGTTGCAGAAGATGTGCTATATCTTGAAAAATGGAAATATTTCAAGGTCTAATCGGATCACTTTAAGTGGAAAAGCAGTGATCACTAATGCCAAATGAAATTAGATGGTGGAAAGTACAAAACGGGTTATTAGATAAGGGCAGAGTGATCACTACTATAAATTATTGATCACTACTTCCAAATTCCACTGTATGAATGACATCTCCTCCAGTGTTTCTAACCACATATCTGTTGTTTTGTGACTAACATCCTTTAACCTTATACTTTCAAAGTACATGCCAAGTGTTCTAAGAATCAGTGTGATAGATAAAGCCTGATCCATCAGTTTTTATTCCTAGTTTTTGTATAAAATGCTATTAAGCTCAATGGCAAATAAGTAGATTTAGTCCTAAGCTGCAGGATAAAGCTGAGGGTGATTGCTGCAGAAGAAGCAGAAAGGGAAAGAGAAATGTGATTTCAAAGAGCATCTGTAGTCAGGAAGTGAGCAATCGGATTTCTTAATGGAGTTTAAATCATCTTTCGCTGGCATACATTCCCAAAGAGCTACAACAGGAGGGTAAAGAGTATGTAAGTCCCTGCCAATATGTAGGGGAATTTAAGAAATAAAGGGAACACCCTACTATGAGTGGTAATATTGTTCTTATTTATTGGGAAGTTTTCAGTCAGGCTAGAAAGATATATCATATTCAGACCAAGGAAAACCCCAATGCACTGAATTCCCTGATATTTTCATATGCAGAATCCAAGTCTAGCAGCCGGTGGAGATTACCAGAGTCACAGCAATAAGCAATGACAGTACTGAGCCAATATGTAAAAGGAAGAGAAAAACCACACACTGACTCACAAAATATGGATCACTGGACTGATTTGCCTTCAGAGAATCACTGAAAACATGTATCTTTCACTTACATTGCAACTTATACTTCATGCTCCTACATTTCCAAGTTAGGTGCACACACCAGATTTTTATTTCACTTAACACCACTCTTCTGTGACTTTGAAGACTTTCTTCCTGACTGATCTGTCATATTTTTGTGAAATAATCTAAAAAATCTGGATTGCTTATGTTGCAACTTTGGTCTGTCTTGAGCTTATGGGCTTGACCATTTTTTCACGGAAATAAGAAAGGGTACAGAAAGACAGAGACAAAAAGGAGAGAATGAACCAGTTGCCACGCACTGCTTAGTTTGAATCAAAACTAAGGCATCCAGGCACTGAGAAAAGCACAAAAGATGCATTCTAGTTCTCATGTAAAAGTATACTTCTCAAGGATTTCCAGTTCAATTCTCTGAGAAAACAGCTTTTGATGTAACTGCAATTTTTTTACTTCATTTTCGGATGAATATCATGGAGTATTTGATATATATCAAACATATCATTTAGATCAAAAGGATAATTTTCATCTGAGAACTTAGTATGAATCCTCTTATCTGTTATGATTGTATTGTTTTTGCTGGCAGTGATGGTAGTGGTGATGAGGTTTGAGTTCTTTTTGGTTTGTTTGTTAAGGATTTTTGGTGTGAAAAGAAATGATATTAAAATAGGAGTTAGTTATTACACACTAACAGTACAAATTTTTTTCACAATATTTTTGGTAAATCAACTTGCTGAATCAATGCGGGCTGCAGTTTTCTTTTTTACTTCAATATTGAAAGAAAAAACACTGGCTTGTGAACTTGAAGTCAATTCAGAATCGATAGGAGGAATATCGATATAGCCATTGAAATTAATAGTGCCATGTTAAAGAATATGACCTGTTAACAAACCAACATTTAAATAACCACTCCTGATCTCATGGAATATAAAAGTTCCATGGTTTTGAACAGTAGTGTGAGGAAATCTTTACTCATTAGCAGATCAGATTTGTTAGATATGGTTTATTGATTTGCAAATCAATGAAAGAAAGATGTTTTTGAAAATGCATCAAAGATAATTTATTAAACGCTCTAGTTTAAACTTACAGAAGATCTTATCAAGGTAGTTAAAGATAAAATCTGTCATATGTATATCATTTAGATCTGTAAAGAAGGCCAACATTTTTGCAAGTGCATTGTGCTTTTCTTCACCAATCTTCACTTCCTTCTCAGTACAAGAAAGACTTCATAAAGGGCTATATGAGAACCTATTGACAGATTTACTCAAGATTGATTCAAAAATCTTTAAAGACAAGAGCAAAGAATTAAACTGTAGAAATATGGTCAAATCCATGAGAAAAAAAATAAAAATTTCAAGAAAAACACGCTGTAAAGCATATACTTCAAAACAGTTCATCACACCTCAAACGTAAAAAGATTTATATTTATTATTCTTCTCAAAATTCTTTTTGTAATGCCAGTTCCAGATCATATCAAGGAGTTCCATTCAATTTTTTACAAATGGATTTCCCATTGTGTTCACCTTCTCCGCAACCCATCTTTAAAGTGAATTTCATGTAAGAATATACAGAAATGGGATATCCAATTCACCCATGCGAATGTTCACCCTAGCAGAGCAAGTGTGGTCATTCAGTTCACAAATAGAAATGTTATCATGTGGGTTTCTGACCAATTGCAACTAAGTAACACAATATAAGCTTTGACGTTGCATATCAGCTACTCAGAGGAAATGGTTTATGATTAATGCCTTCAGACAATGAATATTGAAAAACTGCAAATGGAGTCCAGTCATGGAAACAAGGAATCCTGACCTGATCACAGTTATTTCAGGGAACAAAGAAGAAAGATGCATTTATACAAATGATTGACTTCAAATTATTTCTGCAAGGAAGACAATTTGTTTATATTTCAGATATGACAGTTCCCAATACAAAATTAGTTCTTACCGGTTATCCAAAAAAATAAAACCAAGTTAGCTCTGTCATTATTGACTGCTCATTTGCTTGTAAAACCATACATAAAAATGTTTCCAGTACTTAACCATAGCATAATAAGCTACGGAGAAGCAACAGAACACGGATATCTGGAAATTTGTATGTTTTGAGTGCTGTCTTTTCTGTAAGATATGTTTTGACCATTCTTTTGCATTTAATCTTCAACAGTGATTTTTTGCATGTATAGATAATCTATTCTGAGATGACAACCATATGCATTTTTTTTCTTTCAATATTAAAGTAAAAAGAAAAATGTAGCCTATATTGATTTAAAGATTGTCTATGTTGCCTCTCAGGAAGTCAGACCACAAAGACATATTATCAGCAGGTTATTTTCTGCTGTTTGACAGTAGCAACCACATTGTGGGATTTTTTTTTTTCTTTTTATTCAGACATTTGGAATTGTTTGTTTCTGTTGGTAATGACTCAGTGTTCCTAACTCATAAGTGCTTGAAAATTTCTCATTTCAGAAAAAATGACAGAATAACATGAAAGATGCTGTCACTTGCTGTATTTTTCTGCAACCTCTGTGACATATCTCAAGTAAAGTAAAGAAACAGAACATTTACTTTTCCCCCATGACTCTGAATAGAGACTGCATTTGATTCAAACAGTTTTAACTCTTTATTATCTGCCGGTGGAAGGGAGCAAATCTTCAAAGGCTACAACAAGGTATGGGAGGATGAGTCAGCCAAGCAGGAAGAACAAATGAGAGACCCACTACCCTTTCTTTGACTGTAAGGGAGATGGACTTAATAAAGTTGTCCAGGCTGTCTGCAAAGGACGCTCTGTTGGGCCCAGACCACACCATCGTGCTCTGCATAAACACAGCAGGGCAGCTCACTAAACTAATTAAACTGGATTTTCTTTTCAGCAAATAAAATCCAGGAAAAAATGCCTCTCTCTCAGCACTAAGCAAAAGAGAAGTGTTTTAGCTTCTCTATGAGTCCCAGCTACAGGATCACAGACCTTCAGCTTAGTTGCTTATTACCGCAAACACTCCTTCAATGAATATAAAACCTGCTTAACAAGCTTCAAGTATACAAAACTGGGACCGCAATGGCTAATATCGACTGTCTGATCTCAGGAGTGAGTGGCACAATGGCAGAGATCTTATGTGACTGACTGAGCATGAATGTTATTTTCCCCAGTGTGGCCTAATACGCCCTGTCAGACTTGCAGGGGGTAAACTAACATCAGCAGGAAACCTTCAGTTAAATCCCTGAGAACCATTCTTTAAATATCTCCCCATGTGACCCTTTAGAACGGTATTAGTGCTACACACAACACAACCTTCTCTGGCATCTTATTGCCAGAGAAGGAAGATTGTTTCAAATTGTCAGGACATGTAAGAAAAATATAGCCCATCCTTGTTAAGGAGATCCCTTCTAAGTTGTACAAGCTACAGATATGGACTTTTACTGATAAAAAGGATGTGCTAAAAGAAAGAAAGCATACCTTGTCTGTGGTGTTGTAGCTACTGCTGAAGCTATTCAGCTACTGCTGAAGCTCTGCACTCATAAAATCCTTCCATAGCCTCTGGATTTGGCCCACAGACTGAGGAAGACCATATCTGAGAATTTCAGGACCAGGTCTTCAGACAGACAGGACTAGTGGACTTTTGGCTCCATTTACTTTTGAAGTTTTCTTCCCTTTTCCCTTAGAAACTCCTCTCATGACCCCAAGTGTCATGTCTACTATCCTAATCAGAGTTACAGCAATCGTAACTACTGCCAGCTCTGATTATTTCCCACAAATCACATAGTGTTATGAATTAATGTACTTAAGAGTAAAAAAATCTTAATCCAGATATCATTTCTCCTTTTTTTCTGCCAACATATGTGGTAAACTAGATGTTGACAGCAGCATATACCTCTGTTTTCTGTCCTCTGTTGTGTTCTCTAACCTTCAAAGGGAGTCCAGGCTTTGGGTCTGCAAAATTAACTCTTCTGCCTTCTATATTATTTACTTCTTGTATAATTTTTACTAACTTAGGTATTATGGCCTTACAGCTGTTTTGTGACAGAGAACAGTTCAGAAGGCAGAATTCAAAAAGCTAGTAGCCATTTCTTCCTCTTTTCTAGAGCTTGATTATGCAAATAGTAACAAGTCTTTGCACTTTCCCATATGTAGGTTTGTGTTCAAAGATACTTAATACCTCACCTTTAAAGGGAAATGGAAAAATAAAACCTTTCCCCATTACAACTGTTCATACACTCTAATTCTCCCTATTTCTTTACATTAATGAATTATTTGTTTTTAATCAATTTTCTTTCAAAAAAGACTAAGAAGATGTAAAGTAAATTAAGATTAAGGCAATTTTTCTTTTGTTCCCCACCTACTTGTGGCGTGTTTTTCAACAGCTCTTCTTGAAATTTCCCCATTAACTTCTCCCATTCCAGGTTGTACACACTATTTTCTTTGTAAACAATCTGTGAATACAGACTTTAATTAGTAAAGAGTATTCGCTAAGGGAGGATTTTATGGAAAACACTCCCAGGCCCTCCAGAGCTCTTCAACTTTAAGTGAAGCTGAAAAATACTGATGGAATGAAAGTGGGAGAGTAAATTTCTTGAAGTGTCTCAAATCATGTTATTTACAGCAGAGGAGTATATGTGTTAGGACCAAGTAGAGCAGCATGAAGATTATCATCCCCTCATTTTTTATGGCACTGAGTCACTAGTATGGGAGTTACCAAGTTCAGCCCCTCTGGACATCTTACGATATGAAAAGGATAAAAGTAATTTTACTTGAAAATGTGAAACATAATATGCCAAAATTTGGATATACTCACTCCTATTGGCACAAATGGAAACTATGTGAAAAAGTGAAGGAGTTAAGTGTCCTGCAGGGGACCATTCACTGGCCTGAAACTTTAGCTCACCATGCATGTTTACTCACATTAAAATGAAGTATTCCCCAGTATGCTATTAGGAGTTTCAATTCATTTGCTTTATTACTGAGTACTGTCTTGTACTTTGTGTTTCACATATTGTATTTGCAATGTACAGATCCAGTGCAATCCTCAGAATGTAAGAGAATTCATGGCATGTGGAAGAAAAGAATGTGCAGCTTCCCATTGCGTGGGGTGGGGGGGAGAAAGCCTTTTCTCAGCACAATGCACAGTGGAGCTAGGAAAGACAACATACTGAAATATTGCATCAATTTCCCTCAGTTTCTCTTTTTCCAAATGAAAAGTCCATATCTGAAGACTGACAGCCATACAACCTTTGTCTATACTGCTTTGTGATCATAGAATCATAGAATCATAGAATCATAGAATGGCCTGGGTTGAAAACGACCACAATGATCATCTAGTTTCAACCCCTTGCCACAGGCAGGGTCACCAACCACTAGACCAGGCTGCCCAGAGCCACGTCCAGACTGGTCTTGAATGCATCCAGGGGCATCCACAACCTCCTTGGACAACTATTTCCAGTGCTTTACCACCCTCTGTGGGAAAAACTTCCTCCTAATATCTAACCTAAACCTCCCCTGTCTAAGTTTAAAACCATTCCATTTTGTCCTATTGCTATCCACCCTTGTAAACAGCCATTCCCCCTCCTGTTTATATGCTCCTTTCAAGTATTGGAAGGCCACAATGAGATCTCCCTGGAGCCTTGTCTTCTCTAAGCTAAACAATCCCAGTTTCCTCAACCTTCCTTCATAGGAGAGGTGCTCCAGACTTCTGATCATCTTAGTGGTCCTCTGGACTCATTCCAAGAGCTCCATGTCCTTCTTGTACTGGGGCTCTAGGCCTGGATGCAGTACTACCTCCCTCTCCCTGCTGGCCACCTCTTTTTTAATGCAGCCCAGAACACAGTTGGTCTTCTTGGCTGCCAGCTCATACTGATGGCTCGTGTCCAGCTTCTTGTTCACCAGGTCCCCCAGGTCCTTCTCCACAGGGCTGCTCTCAAGGCGTTCTTCCCCCAGTTTGTATAAACACCTGGAATTGCATCAGCCCAAGTGCAACACGTTGTATTTGGCCTTATTGAACCTCACTAGGTTCACTTCTCCAGCCTGTTCAGGCCCTCTGAATGGCTTCCCTTCCTTTCAGTGTGCTGACTGCACTGGTCAGCTTGGTGTCATCTACTAACTTTTCGAGGGTATGCTCAATGGCCTCGTCTCTGTCATTGATAAAGATGTTGAAGAGCACCCATTACAAGACCGACCCCTGTGGGACACCACTTGTGACTGGCATCCACCCTGACATGAATCATCGATCACAACCCTTTGGCTGCATCCAGCCACCCAATTCCTAATCCACCAAACAGTCCATCCTGTTGCTTATTGCCTGGATAGTTTCTGAGGAGAGATGAACAAATGTGTTGCTGCAAATATCAGAAATAACCCATCTTAATTAAAGATGGGTTATTTCTGTTTGATTATTTGATTACCCACAGGTAATCAAAACTTTATCTTTCCATTCACCTATGCCGCAGACGTTTGCCCTTTTTATTCTCCTTCTGTAGCATTACAGTTTTTCAGAGTGGAAACACTGCTAGTAGGTGAGAACAACCCACTTTCTTCATACTTCAAAGAAATGCAATTATTTTATTCATCTTTCAGGCTGGGAGCCACTCTTTGTTTTGGTACACCCAACACCTTCTGACATCACAACTAAGATACATTTTTCTGTGTAAACAACCTCCACCCTCCAAGCAAGCACAGAATTTCTTAGATAAACAGCTCTGTACATACTAATGAAGATGTTTGCCTAGAAGAAAGGTTATAAAACTCAGAATCTCCCATGGCTGAAAAGGAAAAAAAGTCAGGTCAGAACATTCCCCTTGGGCAGCAAGAACAGTTTATGTTACCAAAGAAAGCTCCATGAAAGCCCTGCACATTATTTCACAGAGAAAGCTAATTTTTTAAAAGTGATGGTTGCAAAATAAAGTCTAAAATAATGCAGAACCTGTTTTAGTATTTTCAGATGCAGGTTTCATTTGAGTACAGAACAGTGTTATTCCTCTTACTAAGGGATTAATTTATGTGTGAGATAAATTATGCCTTACAGTAATTTTTGTCCAGCCCTACTCTTGCTTTCCTGTCTCACACTATCTTGTGAGACCTTTTGGTGCAGCTGGATGCTCGCTGAAAATGGATGAAGAATGCCACAGTGTTCACTTAGGCTAACAAATGGTGAGCTTAGTTCTGGAATAACTGCTAGAACTCAAGAGCATCCAAGTTACGCTTGTGTTCTATTTCAATGTCCTTATCACAAACATTTCCAGCATCAGGAAGCTGACAGAGATCTATATCAGAAGACTTCCCCCTGACAGCAGGTAACCCCCTTTTTTTTCTTTTATTCTTTTTCATGGATTATTTTTATTAAAGTGGCAGTTTGCATTGGAATCTTATTTATAAGTATTCATAAGTTAAGGTTGTTTCTTTGAAACATGCAAGATCTTCTCCCTGGTACTACTCATGACTGAATAGTGTGGCAAGATAAACAGCAGATCTTTCATTTTGATACTCTTTACCATAGTGATTCTCAGCTGAAAAGTCAACAGTTAGTTGAGAGAAATTACAGTTTGTCCTTTGTAAAAGAAATGTATGTCTGGAAACAGAAAGGAAGATGGGGGTGGGAGAAGTTTTTGAGACATATGTGAACCAAATGCTCAAACAACCCTCATCTCTAACCAACCTCCCCTTCAATAAAACAAAATATAATTCTAATTATAATAATTAATAAATAAAGATATAAAGATAACCAAGAAAAAATCTCATTGGATTTTTCTGAAAGACCAGATGGATATAACCCTATTAAAAATAAAACCTGAAAAATAAAGTATGAAACATAATAAATAAAACATAAGAAGTGTATTACAGTTGGAATATCTTGTATTTCTCAACAATTATTCTGTTGTATCTTCTGCAGTTTCTTAATGTTATTTTAACACTGAGAATGAAAACACTGATTTCTTTTTAAGAATTTCAGAATAGCATTGTAAAGTACTGTAAGAAAGCTCATTCTAGATAGATTTCCCTCACCAATTCACTAGTTAGAAGTTTGCTTGTGAAAATTCCTTTGAGAGGAATAGGTTCACTGTAACCAGATAACAGACCCTCCCATCACATCAGCTTAGCTTTTGTTCCTATTCATGGATGCCAGGAAGGAGCTCAAGGAGTCTGGTTCGCTAGGTGCCCTGGAGAGATGGTACTGCTCAGCACTGAGTTTTTAAAGGTAGTTTGTGGATAAGAGATGAATCAGAGAGAAACATCATCACAGAACAGAGTAACACACAAAAAAAAGTCCTTGCATTGTACGCATTCAAATCTCGAAAGACAGCTGAGCACAGTACATGAAAAGAACTTGTGTGCTCAAACATTTCTGCTTTTTCAACTTCATGAATTGTTCTAATAGAAAATAGTTCCTGGGTGGTGAACAGAAGACTACTTTCACTGAACCAGCAAAAAAGGAGAAGGCAAAATAAAGGAAACAAAACAAAACAAAACAAAACAAAAAAAACATCAGCAACCATACTGCAAATGTTTTTGTCAGATTAGTAGATTGCCTAGTTTAGTTTGGATTCTAACACATGTAGATAATTTCCTTGTTCCCACAAAGATGAAGGAAACAAGTTTCACTGTCAATAAATAGTCACATTTCCTGGTTGAAGACCAGGACACAACAACTTCTTGAAGGTAGTTTCACTCACAATGCAAAATAAGTTTAGCAGAAGGAAACAATATTCTAGCACTTCTGACATTATGGAGTTTTTTTTTGTTTTTATTTGTGAAGTTTTTTTGTGAAGTATTGACAACAGAATTACTATTTAGACCTATTCTACTAGTCTGAGATGTAGATGACACTTAAATCATTATTTTTGCTTGCCAACTCTCTTGAAATGTTGTCTTTGGTTTCTTATGGGTCTGTTCTTCAAGAGAACAGAGCAGATTTTGAAAATCTGGTCACATTTTACTTGGGGGCAGAAATATACTTATTGTATAAGGGAAAACATTTGCTTTTTTCTTTTTCGTTGATATCAAACATTAATTATCACTAGGCAACGTAGATAGAACCTTTGGCATCAAATCACTAAGGAATGATCGAGTTGACTTCTAACTTTATGTAGAAGTAGTCACTGGGGAGGGGAACAAATTGTAACTACTGATCACCTATATGGTATTTATGTGAACTTAAAACTCCTAAAATTGAGATAACCTGCCCTTTTGGCAGCCAAAACTGAGAACAGTGTACACAGACAAGCGGGTCATAGACAACTTCCATTTCTTAAAATGTCCCTGGATATCACAGTCAAAACTCTGAAAATCTCAGTTGATCTCAAAATTCCTTTGGAATCCCCAGATTGGTCTTCATACATCATTTGGTATCTCCATGCGCTTTAGAAAATATTGTCCTCAATCAGTATGAAGTGCTTCTCAGCCACTCCACCTTTCTTTAGCTTTCATGCAGAGGTAGAGAGTATGAACCTCCTTAGAGCCCTTCTTGTTTTCATTTTGGAACAGATCATAATGTCTCTCCATTTCACCAGAGCTACTCTTTCTCATCACAGCTGTACTCCCCAGTATAGGTTAGAGGAAATCTGTTTTAAAATCAACAACAAACATCACATCCCCAGAAGCCAGATACTCTCAGATGAGGTCACTGTCCTGCATCATCAGGTAACAGCTGCCTTGTGAGGAGACTGCTGAACTGTCTAGGCTGACCTTGGAGTGATATTAAGAAACAGAGTGGCAGTGATATTAAGAAACAGAGAGGACAACAGTGTCTGGAGAAAATAGCATAATGTTGCAGTAACGAACAGACTGTTCTTCCAAGCAATCAGTTTCCAGCTGAGGGTAATATTAGGACTGTGAGACAGAAGCTGAAATAGAGAATAAATATGCTTTAGTTATATGTTCCCATGTGTTGAAAAGAAACCAGTTTTCCTGAGAGTACAGGATTTCATTCAGCTCTATCTTTCAGAGACTCCTGAACATTCAAAGTTCATATGATATGACACCTTTCTGATTAAAAGCAGGATGAACATAGCTCTTCTTCAGTACTGCTAGACCAAGAAACTTACTTAAACGTGGAAGTTACCCTTCATTGATTACATGAGGAAGTACAGAATGACTCAGTGTGAAATGAAATGAAATAAGAATGAAATAAGATAAAGGCTTCATAAACATTGACCAAACAGCATGCCTCTATATCAGCAAGAAAAAAAAAAAAAGAGTGGTTTTACTCTTGAACATTTTTTTTTACAACAGATTTACCAGAATGGACATTTACTGAGGTACGTGTTCAGCCTTACAGAAATTAATAACTAAGGGCAATACTGGTTACAGAGTAAGAGAGTCTGTGGATAGTATAGATCCAAATGATCTAAAACTAAAGTAGATTAACTATCATTTACATAGAAAACATAGCAGAGCATGAAAATTTGCCCTCATTTTGTAGGAAATATGCCACCATCCAGCTTCACAAAAACAAACTTCATTTGTTGCACCTTTGTGTAGGATAGGGTCAGTAAGTTTTGCCAATCACAGAGAAAGTCTTGGATTGACATGGTACTATTTCCCCTGCAATAGAAAAAAAATCCCACTTCATATTAAACACTGGGATCCCTGGAAGTCCGATGTTGACTTAGGTGATACTATCTCCATGTTCTTCTTGAGCAAAATTTGCTGCTCAAGAACAATTTATTGAAAAAATATGAAGAACAACACACATATTCACGGGAATACAATATATCCCCCTCCCCATCATAATTTATCAAGGTCAATTACCATTCTTGACATAAAATATGCATGTTATCAACATATCACAACAGTCTGGAAATAAACGCTAACCCATGGAAGTGCAGTAAATCATTTCTTAAAGAAATAATACAGCATATTGTTTGTATGGCACAAAGCTTTTAATAGAATTATAACCTAGTCCATATGTATTTTAGCTCAGTGTTTGTGTAGCTCTGTAATCCTACGTGTGACATTCTGTATCATGTTTACTTTTGACTTACTGGGCTCTCAATCTAATATTAAACACCTTTTGGGTCCAATTATCTTCTAAGATAAAACAATGTTATTTGCTAGAGGAAAGCATTCCATATTCCCAGGCAGACCTTAACAGCTTCCTGGCTTAAACCCAAAATCAAAATGAACAACAAAGAAAAAATCTTTTTTTTTCAGTGATCATTTTATTTCTGAGGCGACAATCATCATAGGGAACAGTTTCTAGTATGGAAAACAAACACCTTGTATAGAGTTACCCACAAAATCCCAGACACATGGCTCGCAGTCCTTTACAAAATGCAAGACTAAATCCTTGATTTGATGTCTCAATAATTAATTTCCCCAGATCATCTCAGCAACAGGAAACTACAATTACAAAAAATTTCAAAGTTCTCAAGGAAAAGCCTGACACCTCCACCCCAGCTTCTGCCACATCCAAAAAATATTTGAAAAGCATTTCAGCAAACAAGCAGAAAAGTTAATTTAAAAAAAAGAGTGAGAGAGAGAAAAAAAAAGTAATAAATTAATACAAATCTTCCCCTAAGATACTTTTTTTCTGTATCTCAGACATGGCAGACAGGCTCAGACTGCATCCGCAGACATAGGGGAAGCAGAACACGTTTCTGTACGAAACTGCTTGTTTTAATATGGCTATGAAAGTAGCAGAGCACATTCATATAAACATTATTGAATGACTGGCAGAATTGATTATTTGGTCCTGCTAAGCACTTAAAAATGCTTGACTAATGATTTTGAATTGCTCTTGAATGAACCTGCAACTTCAATGAACATTCAAGAGATGACAAAATAAATCTGTGTGCGTTGTCCTTTCCAGCTTTTGGCAACTCGTCTGTTTCTGCCTTCCTTGAACACAATGTAACAGGCAAAGAGAAATATTTTGAGAAGTGCTCATAATAGTCTGACTTGCATGATTACAGTGACTGGATACTTCTTTTCATCTCTTGGACACAAGGAAGAGGATAACACCTTCCATAATCTAGATATGTTAGGTGAAAGGTACATCCAGCCGAGTGTCTTGAGCCACAAAGCGGCACACCTACTTTCTTGATACTTCCCATTCCAATATCTATACAAACCCACTCAAGTTTCCTCCTTTCCCCCCAGAGGATCCTCAGACATTTTAGATGAGCCATTTCATGCCATTAATCACCTCAGACTGCCATGTTCTTACCATTTTTGTTATTATACATCACTTGAGAGGATGGGATGAGAACTGTACAGCTTGTGTGAGATACTGTCACATCTTAAACTTTGTCATAGTATTGTCTTTGATTATATTTTTCATTATTGCCTTTTTAATCTTTTATTTTTTTACTACTGAGTGAGGAAGTGAAGATTCCAAGGAAGTTTTATTAGAGTGTTAAAGGCTATATTGATATCTGCTAATCTCATTTGTATAACTTTACATTCATTTAGAGGTGTTTATTTGAGTTGTTGGGTTTTTTTATTTTTATTTTTAAATTCATTTCTTGCTTTGTTCTTTTCCTGTCCTTATTTCATCTTTCTGAAAGCTTTCTGCCACATTTTTGCAGATTATTCAATATCATTGAAAAATCTGTCACCACAGTGTATGATTGGCCTTTCTAGATTTTTGATGCATTGTTATTTGGCCATAATCCCATACACAGATCCTTGTAGCACAAAATTATAACCTGCAATGAGAATACTGTTTATTATTTTGTTTTATATATTTTTATTTGCAGTCCATAACAAGGTATTGGTTTTTTTTGAGGACTCTTCCTCTTACAACATGTTCTTACCTTCTTAGAGAGCTTTTGGTGAGAGGTATACCACTTTTGGAAACTCAGCCAAATTGTATCAGCTGGATGTTATTTCGTCTTTGTGCTGGGTGATTCCTGGGCTATCAGATAGCAAAATCTTTCGTCCTCATGTTTGTTAATTCCTTCCAAGAACTGTACTGTACTGTACTAGCTTTGTGAGGAATGGCCTGCATTCACATTAGCAATGTTGACTGTTCCCTGGTAAAAAATGTATTTATCAATTTGCGTAGTAACTCTATCATTTAGCATGCTTTTTATCACTGTCATATATCAGTCTAATGTCTGAACATCAGGATCAAGATAAATTTAAACATCTTTTTACACAGTACATTACTTATTCATTTATTTCTTTCTAACACATGTGGATAAATAACACCAGATCCTTACGACATCAAACAGTTTATTTTGTCTATCTTGTTCTGCAGTGTCTTCTGCTAACTCTTTGTTTTGAGACAGAACAGCAAATATGTCTCCTATAAAGACTGTAAATGGTGAACATGGAGGGAAAAATAAGAATCAGAATTAAAAAAAAAATCAGTCTTTCTGATACAGCCTCATCTTCTATAAGCATTTCCTTATTCTAATAGACAATGTTCTACAGATTCCTTGGGAGGTTTCCTGCTCATGATAATGTGTTTGAATTGAGATTTATTTTTAGTTTCTGTGCATTTTTTCAAGTGTTTCCTAAAAATGTTATCTATATTGTCTTGTCTCTGTTTTGTTTTTTTTTTCATTTTACATACATAAGTCTATGTTGTTTTTATTTACTCTTCTTGCTCTTTTTTTTTTTCTTTTTCATTTGAACTCAACTTGGCCTTCTTGAGGTCATTCGCTCACTTATGGTAACCTGCTGTACAGTATTCTTATGCTTCTCCCTCAAGTTTTGTGAGAAGCATGTTACCCTGTGTCTCGCTCCAATTTATAGGAGGGAGAGGAGGTTCTTTGATATATGTGTACCCAGCATGAGATTAAGAAACAACGGTTCAAATGTTGGTCCAACCAGTTTATTACAATTCCTAGCTGTTTAGGGAGATGGGGAAGGGAAGGTGGGCGATAGAAAAGATAGGAAATATAAGCAAGGATTCTCTGTAGAGAGCAAAAGAGACAGTCACCACTGTGGGTCCAGCGAGTTACGTTGTAGGTCCATTGATCTCAAGAACCAGTCTGGTCACCACGGGGGATGGGAGAAAACCAGGCAGCTCCGCAGCAAGCAGGCCTCCGGGGTTCTTCCGAAGAGGTTCTCCCCTCAGGGAATTCTCTGTCAGAGGTGCCTTTGGGAGTTTGTCTCCATCAACGGTGTCTTTGGGAGTTTTTCTCCATCAAAGATGTCTTTGGGAGTTTTTCTCCCAAGTCCCTAGTTTAGTGAGGGCCTTTTATCCCCAATTTCTGTGGGTTTTTTTCTCTTCTTTTGTCTCAGTTTTGTGTGACATTCCTGGGCCAACAGATAAGCCAGCAGGGGGTGGTGCCTTCGTTGCCATGCACAAGCATTATCGCCTTTTGCAGTGGTCAGCTCCTTCAAGCCCTACCCCTGAAAAAGGCTGCTTGTCCTGCTTCTGCTTATCTTTGCAACCATAAGCAGGGGTACAGTGGCATGGTGACATCCACCATTCACCCCCCTAGCAGTTGTCAGTTAGAGTCCTATCACCAGAAAGACCTCACGAAGCAAGCTTTGAGACAAAGAATGAAAACAGTTTTGTCCTTCACACCCTGTAAGGGATCAGTGTTATATGTTCAAAATTTCACCATCATCTGCAAATATCTCCTCTTTGTTACTGTTCCTTGCAACTTACTTCCAGCACAACTTCTCAGTTTCAAGTTCCCTTTTTTTTTTTATTTTGTTTTGTTTTGTTTGTTTGTTTTGTTGTTTTTTGTTGTTGTTTTTTTTTGTTTGTTTGTTTATACAGCTAAATATTGTGGCAATTCATTTCTTGGTTACGTGTGCTAGAGACTTGGGGAAGGGAAGAGGTATTGAGGTTCCTTGACACCATAACTGTGAAATGAGATCTGGGGAAATGGCTGTTTTCAGAGAAGAGAAGGCAGGGAGTTGCAAAGCTAGTGCAACTCCCTGAAATCTGAAACAAAGAGAAAGGGTGGTGTATAGAAAGATCTGTAAACAAGTTTGGAAATGGATACTCTGCAAATCAAATTACCAGAAAATGTTTTTGCTAAAGGAACTAGAACTCACATGCGCAAAGGGCACAGAAGACAACACAGAGGTAAACCTGAGAAGTGGGTACATATGTCCGTGGGAAGCCCCGAGGACTTCGAAGACTGGAGAGGAAAAGCAAAAGAAATATTTATTCTGTTTCAGGAGAGGAGGATTGCTCTAGGATCTACCCATGTGGAAAAGGCATGAGTGCTTCATACACACAGATAGCTTGACATATGGTTTTTATATATAACATACGGTATGTGTATGGACTGTAATTAAAGGAAACCACTCTTACGAGTCAATATATGATCTCACATAAGTTTAATATGTAAAACATATGCTATTTAGGTATATATAACACTTGCATATAACTTACATTTTTGTGGTGCATCATGGGCAAGCATAACAGGAGACATTTGGGTGATTGTGGATGCAAGGGGAAGACAATATCCTGATGGAGTATACAATATGAACAGTGACTAAAATGGCAGAAGAAAAGTTAGTGAATAAGATTAGTCTTAGTAAAACTAAGGGAAGGGTGGCAGGAGACCTGAGTGGATGAGCAAGGAGCTCATGCACAAACTCAAAGGGAAGAAGGTCCATGAAATGTGGAAAAAGGGTCTGACACGGGAAGAATATAGAAATGTTGTCAGGGCCTGCAGGGATGCGATGAGGAAGGCTAATGCCCACCTGGAATTTAATCTGGCAAAAGTGATAAAGGATAATAAAAAAAGCTTTTTTAAGTATGTTAACAGTAAAAGGAAGACTAAGGAGAATGTGGGTCCCCTACTAACTGAGGGGGGTATTCTGGTAACTGGGGATGCTGAGAAGGCAGAGGTACTGAATGCCTTCTTTGCTTCTGTCTTCAGTGAAAAAGCTCTCCCTCAGGAATCCCAGACCCTGGAGGTTAGTGAGAGGGTCTGGGGAATGGAAGACTTCCCTTTAGTTGGGGAAGAAATGGTCCGTGAGCGCCTAGGCAACACCAATGTCCTTAAATCCATGGCAGAAGTGACTGCTGAACTGCTCTCTATCATCTTTGAGAGGTCTTGGAGAATGGGGGAGGTGCCTGAACACTGGAGGATAGCAGATGTCACTCCGGTCTTCAAAAAGGGCCAAGGAAGATCCAGGTAACTACAGGCCAGTCAGCCTCACCTCTGTCCCTGGAAAGGTGATGGAACAGCTTGTGCTGGATGCTGTCTCCAGACAATTGGAAGAAAAGGAGGTTATCAGGAGTAGTCATCATGGGTTCACCAGGGGGAAGTCATGCTTGACCAACCTGGTAGCCTTCTATGATGTTGTCACTGGCTGGGTGGATGCGGGGAGAGCAGTGGATGTAGTCTACCTTGATTTCAGCAAGGCATTTGATACTGTCTCCCACGACATCCTTAAAACAAAGCTGAGGAAGTGTGGGATAGATGAGTGGACAGTGAGGTGGGTTGAGAACTGGCTGACTGGCAGAGTGCAGAGGGTCGTCATTGGTGGTGCAGAGCCCGGTTGGAGACCTGTAACTAGCAGTGTTCCCCAGGGGTCGGTGCTGGGTCCGGTCTTACAGAATCACAGAATTATCAAGGTTGGAGTCTTGTTCAACATCATCATCAATGAACTTGATGAGGGGATAGCAGTCACCCTCAGCAAGTTTGCTGATGATACAAAGTTGGGAGGATTGGCTGACATGCCTGAAGGCTGTGCTGCCATTCAGCAAGACCTGGACAGGCTGCAGAGCTGAGCAGTAAGAAACCAGATGAGGTTTAACGAAAGCAAGTATAGAGTCTTGCACCTAGGGAGGAATAATTGCATGCACCAGTACAGGTTGGGGGATGACCTGCTGGAGAGGAGCTCTGCAGAGAGGGACCTGGGTGTCCTGGTGGACAACAGGTTGGCCATGAGCCAGCAGTGTGCCCTCGTGGCCAAAAAGGCCAATGGCATTCTGGGGTGCATTAAAAAGAGCGTGGCCAGCAGGTCGAGGGAGGTCATCCTCCCCCTCTGCTCTGCCCTGGTAAGGCCTCATCTGGAGTACTGTGTCCAGTTCTGGGCTCCCCAGTACAAAAAAGACAGGGATCTCTTGGAGAGAGTCTGGAGGAGGGCCACAAAGATGGTGAAGGGCATGGAGCATCTCCGCTATGAGGAAAGGCTAAATGAACTGGGTCTGCTTAACCTTGAGAAAAGAAGACTTAGAGGGGACCTGATCCAGTTTTATAAATATCTAAGGTGTTGGGGAGCAAAGTGGCGAGGCCAGACTCTTTTCAGCAGTGTGTGGAGACAGGACAAGGGGAAATGGCCAGAAACTGGAGCATAGGAAGTTCTGCATGAATGTGCGCAAGAACTTCTTTACTGTGAGGGTGACAGAGCACTGGAACAGGCTGCCCAGGGGGGTTGTGGAGTCTCCTTCTCTGGAGATATTCAAGACCTGACTGGACGCCTACCTGTGCGACCTGGTGTAGGGAACCTGCTTTGGCAGGGGGGTTGGACTCGATGATCTCTGGAGGTCCCTTCCAACCCCTAAGATTCTGTGATTCTGTGAAAACCATGGAGAGGGAGAAGGAGGAGGTTTAGGGGGTACTCCTGTTTTTTAGCTTGGAGGACAAAAGCCTTTAGTGAGAAATAAGACATCATATAAAAAAAAAAATTATGACAGATGGAGAAAAAGCAGCACAGAGAAAATACAAGAAAATATGGGCAAAATCAAAGAATTTTATAAAATGTAGCAGAAAATGGAAAAAATAAAAATACAGTGGAATGAAAGTAAAAGAAATTTTGAAAATGGAAAAAAAAATACAACAAAGATAAAAAATAAGGTATACAGAAAAAGAAACAAAAGATATTTGATTATTTTATTGATGGCAATTAAATACATCAATACAGCTTGAAAAATACAGCATCATTTTCACTGTATTAACAAAGTAATATTAGACTTCTTTTCCTTAGCTTTTGTCGCATCAGGCCTCCTCCGGATGTTGAGATTATACATCATTAGGATCCATTCGGATGAAAGGCACTATGTAAATTTAAACTTATTAGCATAGTAATTGTGACATTTTCTCAAATGCATCATGATTCAGTCTAATTTATTTGTTATTTGAAATGATTTGCCAACTAATTTCTGTAATTCTTGATCTGCAGCTCATTTATATTTTATTGTGTAGAACTGAAATTCATAATCCGTGCTATTTTGGCTGAAGAAATAATCACATGGTGATTTTTTGTTTGCTGATTGGAAGACCGCAACTCTTAGAATATACATTTTGTTCCATATATTTTCTTGATTATCAACTTAAAATCTGTTTGTAACTAGTAGTCTATATTTTACAAATAAAACTAGAAAATATTTTACAAATAAATTGAGAAAATATTCTTAGCAGGAAACTCTGTAAGAGTAGATACTGATGGAAAATAAATAAAATAGATATACATACGGTGTAAAAAAAAAAGCATTTAAAGTTGTAAATGAGTGTTCACAGTATGTTTCTTCAAGCATTTGCTAGTTCTGGAAACAATCATGGCCTAAGTCACACCCAGAAACATGTGTATACATTATATTTAAGCCAGATCTAAAATTCTCACTAATTTATGGGTGAAAATGGAGTTGCTAACACTCCTAATGAGCTTGTTTTACAAAAAATAGCAACATCTTATTGTTCTTCTAAACAGGACAAATTAATAGGTCCTAGAACACTAGCAACAAATGAACTTGGGTTAGTGATTGATTAAAAGCAATTTTTAAAAATGTTGATTTGTTTGGATAAATTAAATTCTGATATGAGAGATGACTTATCATAACTAAGTTCTCAGTATTTCCCAGATAATGTCTTAATTCTTACAGAAACATTGTGCCAAATGCTGGGATGAAAACGTTGCTCATTATTTCATCTTGCTTAGAAGTATTGTGTGTATTTAAATTTCTATTGAAGATGATAGAATTTGAGCATATAATATTGGCTAATCTGCAGTTCACATGGTCCTCTGCCACATCAAGTCATGTTTCACCTGAAGAGAGATGAATCACAGAATGGATACAGTAAAATGCATCCAGATGCAAACTTAGTTGGGATTTTTAATGATATTCATGTAATGAATTATCAAATTATTGGTCCCCATACTCATGCTCTAATGTTCATTGGAAGATGCAAATTGTTTTAACATACTTTCTTTATAGTTTTTATCAATGAGTATAGTTCTTTTTAGGGACTTTTTGTAGAGTCAAAGATCTGAGACACCCACATATTGCTGAGAATTTGAAATTAGACAAGCTGTCTGTGAGTGTTAACAGTTACTTATTTAAGCAAAATATATGCACTACTTATATGTTTGTTGTCATTCTCTTTCAGAAACCCTAGGAAAGTGTCAGGCTTTCTTGTAAGTAGAACCCTGTGCTTTGCAGAGGATATAGCTAATACATAGTGGAAAGATATAACTGATTCTGCTCTGAGAATAATGAAGATGGAAAATTTTCTAATTCCATGATTTCTTTTCATGCATACTTGATACTTGTAAAAAGTGCTAGAATAGTTGTTGTTGTTTTGTCAGCAGTAAAGTTGGAGCAGCAAAAATTTTCCAATACTTTCTCTGAAAAATACCTTAGTCTTCATTTTGATGTATAATAATAAAACTCATTTGCCCAGTCTTACGTTTCTGTTAGATTCATAACACTGACTGTCATGATTTTATGTAGGTAATAGACTACGGGTTTAGGTACACAGCCAGTCAATCTAGATGTGTAAAATAGTGTTCAGATTATGAAAGTCCTGAAAGTAGTTCTAGATTACCATACAGTAGAAGTGCAACATATTTCTGTATTACCTGTATTCTGTAGCAAATGGAAACATTTTTCTGCCATACTCTGCCCATGAGATTACTTTCCAGTGGAATGATAATCAATTAAGTAAGCATGCAAATTCATGCAACATACACTGTATATTGGAAATCCAATAACAAAATGATTAAAACTAGAAAGAGCTAAGGCTGTGAATGTAATTATGCTCTGCTTAAATCAATGTTATTAATTCTTACTGGAAATTGAAGTTATAATAAGGCATCTTAAACAAAACTGCTTAATTTGAGATGAGAGTATGTCTGGACTCCGAGATATATGATTTTTTTTCTTCCCCAGTTTTTAACTCTAATAATGTATAATCTTCTAGGGGAATAAACTGAGTGGTTTGAAATACCTGATATTCTGAGGGATATTCTGAACATGATATTCTGAGGGAAAAGGGGGAAGAAACAATTGTAGTTTACTACTACAAAGGCTTTTCTCATTGTTTTTCTTTCAAATCTATCACTTGCTCTAAGACTTAATTGGCTAGATATAAAAAAAAAAATGTTGAACATCTATTATAGAACTCAACATGGCACTTAAGCTTATATATTTAGATCTTCGCATCTGTTCCTAAGCCCCCACACATTCTTAGATGCAAAGAGAATTTAAAATCTGGTGGAAAGCTTTGAGTGTCAGCTCATGTGACTAATTCAAAACATGTTCAAAATAGAAAAAGAGTAGGCAGAAACAAGACTCTAAATACACCAAAGAGTGCAAAGAAAATGTGTGGGCAAATTCCCCCTGCGGTGGACTCTGAAAGGTTATGCTTAATATACAGAAAATTACTTAATAAATTAAAAATTAAGTTAATCATCTTTTATGTAAAAAATGTAAAATGCAACATTAAGAATGGACCATCTTACAAAGACGTTGCTGGCATACAAAACACAGTATTACTCCCCTTTGAGCCAGGAGTATACTTCTTTGTGAGCCACGTGCATTTTATTAAAGGACTGTAAAATGTTATACAAAATGTACTTGTTAAAGAAATAGATTATGTTTTCTCAATATGAAAATGTGATATCACTGACAATCTGTTTCAACAGAAGAAAAAAAATTACACTTACAACTTAAATTATTCAAGTGGGTGGTAATTGTTTTTCCCTCTTCTATCACCTGAAATACTTTTCTTTGCCACCAGAGCAGGGAAAATCCTTTTTGAAAGATCAACATCATAACACATCCCTGCTCTTTTTTCAGCTGCAGTATTCCTGAGACTCTGATTATACATGCTTAGCACTCAGTTGGGGTAGTTTTTATTATGAGATTTGGTAGCATTTCAGGTAAGTATCATCTCAGCCACACAATAAGGGGCAACAAATAGTTCAGTATTTGTGCAAGACACTCTACACACAAAATTACAGTATTAAGAGCATTAGTCACTTGAATGAACTGACTGGCTGAACATTGCTAAGTGCTCTTTAGTAAGTGTTCTTTTTATTTCTTCTAGTGTAAAAGGCTTGGCTACAAAACTAACGGGCTTTGTAGGTAGGAGCTGGCAATTAAGGTCTTTTGCACAAATGCAAATGTCTGTTAACTGAATAGTTCTTAGTGGGGCATTTTGTTTACTGAATTCTACTTTAGTTGCTTTGAACTTGAACTTAGGTGTTAAATTGTTTTTTTTCAGCTACTTATTGATGTGATTTATATGCAGACCTCCCACACACATCTAATACAATATACTTCACAATGCACTGTGATTTTCTGTTCAGTTACAGTTTTTATTCAGTTTTATGGCTAGAAATCAAGATTCCATACAATTATTGTGCTCACAGAAGTCTAGTTAACTACAGAAAGGAGAAGAACACTTCCACTTGGAGGCAGTACATATGCACCATTCTATCACAGAATTATTATGGAGTATTTTGAATTGGAAGGAACATTTAAAGGCCATCTAGTCCAACCCCCCTACAATGAACAGGGATATCTGCAGCTAGATCAGGTTGATCAAAGCCCATCCAGCCTGTCCTTGAATGTCTCCAAGGATGGGACATCCACCACCTCTCTGGGCAACCCATTCCTGTGCCTCATCACACTTACTGTTAAGAAACAAACAAACAAACAAACAAACAAACAAACAAAAAAAACTTTCTTCCTTATATCCGATCTAAATCTTCTCTCTTTTAGATTGAAACCATTTCCCTTTGCCCTGGCACAACAGCCCCTGCCAAAGAATCTGTCCCCTTCACTCTTATAGCCCCCCCTTTAGATACTGAAAGGCCACTATCATGTCTGCCTGGAGCCTTCTCTTCTTCAGGCCGAACAGCCCCAGCTCTCTCAGCCTGTCCTTGTAAGGGAGGTGTTCCATCCCTTGGATCAATTTTGTTGCTCTTCCATGGATGCACTCTAATGGGTTTACATTTCTCCTGCACTGAGAATTTGAGCCTGTCTAGGTCTCTCTGAACAGCATCTTGTCCCTCAGTTGTGTCATCCTCAAACTTGCTGAGAGTGCACTCAGTCCCACTGTTGATGCCATTGATGAAGCAATAGGGCATTGCTCCCACAGTTCCCACCTTCTGAACCACCCACTTGAGGGATGTGTGTAGAGCAGTTGCTAGTGAAGACTGAGGCAAACAAGTTTAGACTACTAAGCCTTCTCCTTGTTGTTTTTTACTGGTCTGCTTGTATTGATCACTAGGGAAGGTAAGCCGTCCTGGACTTTCCTTTTCTGGTTGATATGGAAATCTCATGGGCTCATCACTGCATCTTTCACATTAGCCTGCAACATTTTCAGATGAGACCTATTTCTCTGCAGATTTTCCCAAATATGGATAATTTGTTCACTGCCCCTGATCCCAGAAAATATCTACCAGGAGTGAAAACCATTTACAAATAGAGTTCAACTGATTAACACTCAACTCAGGTGCAAAACTCTTCTACTTCAATTTAGGGAACTGTCATGAATATATCTATACCTGGGATAGTCACGTTGGCTTCTCTTTACAATTAATAGTGAAGATAAAATTACTTTGAGATTCATCAGATCCATCTGAAGTGTTCACAGTATGATGACTTAAAGCAGGAAGTGCCTACCAGACATATAAGAGAAAGAAGTTTGAGTAGTATAGAAGAAATATTGGGAAAGTTTTTCTGGCAGAGGGGGAATTTTCAATTGTCAAAATGTGAGAAAGTGGAAGCTGGCAACACATGAAGGGAATATAAAAGAAAAGAAAGAAATCTAGTATTCAAAGAAGCGTAGTCAAGGTATTTAAGGTATATAACTCGTAGAAATTGCTGGGCTCCTAAATGATTCAAAATGATGTCGTGTGTTAAGAAAACCAAAGTATTCCTCTCTTCTGTTTTGTTTTTCTCGTTCTAGACTTTTTGTCCTGTAGTGGAATTCCAAGGTCACAGCCTGAACAAATATGTGAGCATATGACTGCCTGGAGCAGGGTGGAGGGGGCTGGGGGGGTGGGGAGTGAGTGCAGATCCACCCTTTCTGCCTCAGTGAAGCTTCTGGGAGCGCATGTGCAATCTGAGTCAGTGCGGGTTCCCCTTCCCCCCATCCTTTCCTCCTGTGGCTCAAGTAAGAATGGGAGAAGGCTATATTCCACAGCTCTCCATTCCTCAGCTAGCCCCTTTCTCCAAACTGTTACTGGGAGGGGTGAGTTAATTTCTCTTTGATATCTTTTCCTATAGTGCCTATTTCTCAAATAAAGGCTCTGTCATCACCTTTGTTTGCTCTACATGTCCAGCTAACTAAAATCCAGTTTTCTTGGCTGAACTGGTAGGCCTGACCGTTTTCACAACCAAACGTCACAGAAACTGCGAGCCAGATCTGTGAGACAGTGAATCTTAGGGAAGTTTTCTTGGGAACATTTAGATACCAGCTAATCTTGGGAGAGATAGAGCTTTGCGTTCCCATTTCAAGAAACCAGAAAACAGATTTTGCCTGTAAAATGTGCCGAAGTTCCTAGAATTTTCTCAGAAGATAAAGACTCATGAACCCAGAAATGAATGTTCAAACTCAGTTCTAGAACTTCAGGGCACTCAGCTGAAGTGCTTGGTCAGAATTTACTTTGCAGTGTGTTGATCTGATGCCAAAGTAACCCTCATTATGTTACAAGCACTCCTTCACAAATTTCAGTTTGTAGAAAAGGATTTAGTATATGGCAGTAGCTCACTTAAAATATAAAACAACTTGATTTGATTAACAAACATTCTCATTTCACTAGCAGTATCATAGTGTTTCTCTTCATCAAAACATGGATCCTAATTTTCATAGGTCAGAGCTCAAACGTAGTGACCAGCTCATTCAACGTGAAATAACTGTTGATTGAAATAAAGCTTTTAAATAACTATTTAAAACAAAGGAGGTTAAAGCTAAGAAACTAAGAAATATTTTTGTGCATCAAGGAAATAGTTTGTAATTGTGAGCATGCATAAATAATATCTGGAATTAAGAGTTGGGGTTTGTTAATTATGGAACAAGTGCTTATACCTCCACTTGCATAAAATATCAACATATTTTTTATGCAGCACTTGAGCTCTTCACTGCAAAAATATTTGGAGCTGGTCTTAATTTGGTCCTGAAGTTCCAACAGCTTTGTTACAAACTCTAATACAGTTATTGACTTCTTAGCCTGTAATGAAATGGAATGTATGCTCTTTACATTCTGCAACTGCACGATTACGCATATATCTATGTACTCAGAAACTCATCTCTCATGTAAAAATACATAAAATGCAAGTGCTAGATTAAGAGCATTTGTGAATACTATCACAGAAGTTGATCACACACTCTCTTTAACACTTATTTTTATCTGTATTTAGTATCTGGCAATAATAATGTACATTAAATTATTCTGAGTAATTGCAGGTGCAATGCAGTGAATAAAAACAAAAACAATGGAGAATATTTTACCTCTGTAACAACAATATAATTATTTACCTTTCAGATATTGAGCAAAAGTACATTTGTGTTGGCAAGTACACTTGATCTTTTCCTAATGCTCAAGGTTAACAAACAACAAAATAGAACCTAGTCAAAAATCTTAGCAAGTGTGTAATTTTGACAAAGTGCATCAAATGCATTTAATAGAATAACAACTTCAGAGGAATTTAACCAAAATATATGATTAAATTTTAAATGGGTAAAAAAAGAAAGCATATGTGTGAAGGAAAATCATTTTTCCATGTAAATTGTTCTATAAAGGCAAAGGGCTTGAGATAAGGAAAAGAGGTGGAGCATAAAAGCCTTGAGATGCATTTAAAACCAAAATGGAAGAATTTCTTAAAAGGCAAGGAAATAGCCTTCATATAATTCTATAATTCAATAGATCTCAATATTTAATTTTAGTTTTAAGAAAAAGTCCTTTACATTCCCTATGTCTGAACATATTAATCACAAATGTAGTTATCAGCTGTTCCCTGGCTCTGAGCTGTTTGATCATCCAAAGCTTATCCTTCTGAAAAGCTGTGGTACACACCAAACCTTTAAAAGGAACCATTAATAATGCACCCTTAGCATGTTCTGATCTGTCCTTGTTTGAAATGAAAATATTTTGAGTATCACGTTGATTTTCAGTAGCAGAAAAACTGCAGAGTACATTTCCATAATGCAGATGTCAATCGTATTGCTTAAAGCAGATACAGAAAGTTCTTATATAATTCCAAGGTGGCAGCATAACTTGATTAAGGCAAATTATTTGGGTGTGATTAACTGGACCCATATGTCAAATTGGCTCCATGATGATTGCCTACCCATATTACATTTACTACATGGCTAGTACAGGAACTCTGTATCATGGCTGGAACAGCACATAACACAAATGCCAGATGTTCAGAGATTAGTTCCCCTTTTTTTATTCTTTTGTTCCAGTCAATCACAACTAGAAGGCAGTTCTGACAATATGTAAGGCTAAATGGATAATGTGGGGACTGATAGATCTAGTTTTCTTTAGCTCAACTTCATTGCTGCTTGCCAATTTTGCTTCAAATTTGTTTGAAGAAATTGATCCTCATTGCCTCCCTGTGTAGATTTCTGATTGAATACAAAATGCCAGAGCTATCTCATGGGTTTAGGGAGTACTACACTGTGGATAAAAGGGGGTGAATATCCTCTTTCTTTTCTTTCTTATGACAAGTCTTAGTTTCCATACAAGGACATCCGTGTCTGAGCAGAAAGGAAGCCATGGTGCACTTCATTGTGTCCACATTAGATAACGGGGACCAGAATTCAGAATACACTGCATATAAACACACAGTATAAACACACCTGATCCATTACTTTGCAAACTGATTAAATTGATCTAATAAGTAGAATACATTAATCTTAAAGGAAGGTAGTGTGGATGCAGTATTGCACTGAAAAATCTTGCGGTTGATTCACAGTAGTTTCTTTGTGTATATGTTTGTGCTCTTCATCCTTTAAACCATAGTTTCACTTGTCATAATCGAGTTGCACACAGTATTCATGCAAGCGCACACAACTTAAGCTGTGCTGAAATTGCAGGCGATCACTAGAGGCACTGGCACAGGCTGCCCAAAGAATCTGTGAATGCCCCTAGGTGCTGAAAGCCAGATTGGATGGTGCTGATCTGGCTGCTGATCTGGCGAACAGCAACCCTGCCCATAGTGGGAAGTTTTGGAACTGGATGGGCTTTAAGGTTCCTTCTAACCCAAGCCATTCTATGACTCTGTTATCAGGGTGAAAAAAAAGTTGGTTGATTATCATCTTCTCTCCATATCACACTTAGCTTCTTGCTCAAATACACTAAAAAAAACAAGAACTGTCACTTTAAACAAAGTATCCATACTTTCTTTGAAAAAAAAGAAAGCAACAGAGGAACATAATGGCTTAAAATAGGATGTGACGCAAAAAGTTCAGTCCTTCAAAGTTAAGATAGTATGTTTCCCTTAATATGCAGAGATCAGAAAATTTGAAAGTTACTCCCTCACCTAAGAGCCTAGTTTCCAGCTGAGGAAATCTTTTCCTAGGAGATCTTTTGAGCTGGATGTCTGTTCTGAACTATATAAAATGATCACATTCTTCTGCAAAGTTTAAAATCACACGTGGAAACCAGCTGAAACAGCTGTTTCATACTTTAAAACCAGGCTACTAAAATTTCTTAAGTGCCCATCAGCATATAGGCATTCAAAACTTTTATAAATCTGTATCTTCAGAAGTTTAAAATCCAAGCTAAAATAAACACTGCGTAGCAGAGAGCACTTCTTCCATAGACCATATTTTGCAACAGCCTTAAACACATCTGCACAGGGAAATTGCCTATTGCACTTCAGTAGAACAAGCTCTTCCTATAAACTACTAGAATACCTATATAGTGAATGTTCCACTCCAGAATAAGAGTGATGTAACAACAAGATAACAATTCCACTGAGATTTATTTTGCCATTGATAAGCTGGAAATTTTCTGCTTCCAATTTTTTCTTTTTCAATTGGAATATCTACTTGGACATTTTAATCATTCAACAGGAAAAAAAAAAAAAAAAAAAAAAAAAAGACCAAATACTGCCTGTGTTGTCACTGCATTTCCGTTAAAACAATGGTTATTTATTTGTTCAAATATGATCCAATTTGTGTGATATTGTAAACTATTTCTATGGTGACAGAGATCTTGCAATTTAGCCATCAGTTACTGCATACCTATACATGTGTATATACTACATACATTGTAAATCTGTAGAAAATATTGCAGACAAATTTGTTGAAGGGGTTTTGCTCTTAACATTGTTATGCTTTCAAATTAAGTGAGACTACCTTTTAGTTTTCTCTTCAATAAAAATGTTAATTACACTTGTGCAAATAGGAGGAAGTCTGTAGGCTGATCCAGTCAAATATTATATTTATTTCACTTCTGAAGATATATTTTCTTAAGCAACTGCATATTGGAATTCACTATAGAACGTTCTTATATTAAAAAAAAACATATGAATTCTTTTCGAAGACTACAAATATGTGCATAAATATTTCACACTTATTCTAGAACTGCTAAAATTTGAAGGGCGTTCAAGTTTTGGGTCACATCATACTTTTAGTTTTCCTTCCAGACCATGATACCCTGTCTGACAATAGTATAAGTTACATGAAGAGTCTTGTCTTTCCATTGTTTTTCCTGCATTCGGTCAACTTAATATATATATATTATATATATTAATTATTATAATAATTATAATAATATAAATATTATATATATATATAATATATACATCTATATACATCTAAATTATATTTTAATATATATAAAAAAACCGTTTATCATAATTCAGGTATTTATTATGTAATGTAATCGTGTGAGACTCGTAAATATCTATAACTGAAACTTGACCTGCATGTATAATACAAAGCTTATGCAGCATGAGTTTAAACAACTGAGGAGTTTTTGTCTTCTACCACTTCTTTCATTGTCATCTATCAGATGTGCTCATACAATGAAAGTCAGACCCATGTTAAGTGATGACTTAAGCCCAAAATATACAAAAGGGGAAGAAGAAAGAAAATTTCTCAGGAAAGTCCAGCCTCCATAGTCACCATTTCTGACCTCCATATTAGAAAAGCAAATCAGGGAGACTTTGATTACATGTATGTACAAATCCTTCTTATGTAACTTGGAGAAACATAAACAAGTTTGTCATATATTTTTACCTGAAACCCCTCCACAAAATGCGTTGCAATTACTCAGTCCAAAAACTGATTTTTATTCACACTGAAAATACTTGAGGGAAATATCCCAACCCTAGAACAGGGGCAAAGTTTGGGTAAGAAAGAGATTGAGACATAACAACTCTATTTTAGAGACAAGTAATATCAATATCATATTTGACCTAAATATGCCTTTTAATGTATATTTGCGGGCATAAGTAGCACTAAAAATATACAGAAGCTCAATCCTTGTATACTGTGAAGGCTCAGTCTCCCCTTGCTGTTCATAGCCTCTTGTATAAACACAGGATCTTGAGACTTCTTTTCAGTAAGTGAGGAAGTCAAGTCACTCCCAAACAGCTTGTAGAAGGACACCTCAGATGACAGATCTGGCACCTCGGCCTTCTTGTTTATTGGGGAACTAGAACCACAAGTTATAAAATGATTAGTGGGAATCACTAAACCATGATATCAGCTGGTACACCCTGCAAATCAAGTGGAGGTACCAAACTCAATGTTAACACTCGAAAAAAGAATCAGAATTGCCTTATCATCAAGTTGTAATATGAATATTTTTAGGACTGATGTTACAAGATATTCAAGGAAACTGTAACTAATTTATCTTCCTGAAGTCAATTTTTGTCTTTGTGTAGGATCTAAATATTTATCAGACCACTGATAGTGTAAGAGACTGACTCTGCACCCTATATTGGTACTCAAGTAGGACTACAGAAAGCCAGTTTCCAGGCTTTAAGCTACCGCCAAAATACTTTAGTGGAAGAGTTTCAGAGTTTCCCTCTTGTAATACAAAAAATTGGATACCAGAACTGTGAAAAGAGAGAGCATTTATCATGTGAACTTTGACACGGAAAAGCAATAAAACGGGCATGTACTAACTCCTTGCTGCTAACATTTTGGAAGTTATTCTGATGTCTTTCAACAGAAACTTGTATATATGCAGTTTAAAACATCTATGAAAAGGTGGGAAGCAGAGGAAGGAAGGATGAACACTACTAGCATTTAAATGTCAGCCTAGTTTGCCTGAAGAGGTATTTATGAGTCTAAACTCTCCTTGTGAATCTAGGTCTTTAATGTTTAATGTGCATGTTACTGATTGCTAGAGTGAGATGAATAATTCACAATTAGCAGTGCATTCATCCAGTCTAGCTTATTCTGCTTGTAGGATGTGGAAGAGTGTATCTAGATTTCCTGAATTTATTTGCTTTATTCCTTTAGATGTATAGCAAACAGTTTCTGTCAGGGATTTGTCCATCTCTATAGAATTCTGAGCTTTGTGAATTAAAGTGGAAGAGTTCAGATTTCCAGATATTTTTTCTGGTCTCTGATTATGGTTTCTGGTAGGTTTTTAACATCTTGAGTCACTGCAGTATATAAAAAATATTAAAGAATTTTAAAACATTTTAATTCTCGTCCTTTCTAGCTGCACAACTTTTCAGGGATTCATAGCCTCTGAAATTAGCTTGTTATGGAATATCTTTCCTGAAAACAGAATTAATTTTTCATTCACTATTTTGTAATATCTTTGCATGTAGGATTCCTATGACCTTGTAGAGAAAAATAAATAAATAAAAAATAAAACAAGTTTGATACATGGCTTTTAATTGCCTATGCCTTATTACTTATCACCTCCACATTCTCATGGACTATCAGTTTTCCTTATCCCCACAGCCACTGCAACACTGAAAAACTGTGAATTCACTGGTAACTGTCAATGCGTGGTGTTCTTAGCTCCTTGTCTGGAGAAGTTACCCATTTTCAGGGAGAAGCCTGGATGCAGCTGTTGTCCATTTCTAGAAGTGATACGCATTTCTTAACCTGCTCTTGTATCTCAAGGCATCAAGCTGTCACCACAGCAGGTAGTGTTAATCCATTTGAAGAGACTGCAGTCTCTTGAGTGTTTATACTAAACCCTTAATAATACAAAAGCTATTTTTTGAATCAGATTTGTACTTAGGTGTGATGTTTCTGTATTTCCTTTGTACAGGAAAAAATGTCACCTAGTATGTAAAATGATGACAAAAAACCCCACTTGCTCAAGCCTCTGTGGAAAATATATAAAAAACGGACATGAAATGAATACTGAACTCAATAAAAATTGCACAAAAATATTGTACTGTGTTTGTCTAGCTCCTAATGGCTAAACAACAAACAAGCTAAACAGTTGCCATGCAGAATATATTCACTGCTTGTTTGTTAGTTTAAGGCACATAATCTACCTCAGAGCAAAATATCGATCTTTAATTAACCTATCAAGATTTTTATGTGTTGTTAATTAAACCTTAGAAATATACTCTGGGATAAATATTTTGATAAAACTCCAGTATTTGCCACCTCTTTTCAGCTTTGTACTCAATGACAACAATTCACAAAAACTCCGCAGGGCTAACTGCACTGTAGCAGCAGGGATACTCTAAATGTCCATCTTGGATTTATAATAACAATAATTTTACTTTAATTTCTTCTTTGGACAGCTTCATTAAGCTAATACCTTTTTCCTGTGGGGTGGAGATGTCCATACTGCTGCTGGTTTCAAACAAGAAACATAATATGTTTATTTACAATCAGAAATAAGATTTTTGCTCTTTTGCTTAACATGCCATTGAGCTCATCTTCTGGACTGATTCAGTGTGGCTGTCACAACAGACTAAAAGTCTGTGCAAAGACCCTCTTCATTCTGTGAAGTTTATAGAAGTCCTGAAAACATTAAAGAATATTTCTTATTACACATTTTGCATTTATTATAGCAGTATATTTTGAGGTTACATCACTGGAGAATAAGACAGAAGACAGGATCATGTAATAAATGATCCAAAGTGCATACTGCTTAAATTGCTGCCTCAGAAACCTGAAAAAGGATGAATGTTAAAAACTCTTTTGATGTCCAGCTGGTAATAGTACTTACATTTTATTTATTATCCAGCTTGGATAAAATACCAAATTCAAATTTCTGTTTTGTCTTAGCTTTAATTTTTAAAGTTTTCAGATTTTCATAGAATTACATGCCTAGTTCTTAAATATCAAACTTTCCTCCAACCTAAAATAATGTTTAAAAATATCTTAAAATACTTTCCTATATTATGAAAAACAACAATAAACAATTCCTCCTTATATTTGTTTGCAGACAAAGCTTAAACTTTCCGTATGGATTTTAACTCAAGAGGATAAACTAAATTACACTCTCTCTGGCAACATCATTGCACTGAAAATATGTCTCAGGAGGGCACATTCAAGGGAATCCCACAGTCAATTGTGATTTTCTTTATTTCTGTTTATAGGAATACTCTCTTGTAGAGCTTGTAGAAAGTAGTTATGTTTTTAATCCAGTTTATTGTATAATATAAATGTAAGATATTTATGTTTTTGAGTTTGTAATCTTCGGGAAACCTTGGTTGCTATGACAGGGAAATAAACAAGCATAAGAAAAATAATCTCTCCTAAAAAATTCAAGCAAATTTTAGTTTCCCCAAAGTTATGGCAAATTAGAACAAAAAGAGGGTGTTTAAAGATTTTGAATGTTTTTGACTCACAAAAAGAAGTATCAAGTTTATATGAGACGGATGAAAATGGTGTTCCAGAGATAGCTACCTAATCCCTAACCCAACCCCCCTCAATAAACTATCATCTGATAACAAACTCAAATGTTTTGTTTTGTTTTGTTTTTACTGGCATAAACTCCTGAAATTCACATAAATTCAAAACAATTTGCAAAAATTTTCACAAAAGATTTGCTGTATCAGTAACATCATGTAACATCAGGCACTATTTTATTGCTATGAGCTTCAGAACCTTATCTTCCCGATGTCTTTCTAAAAAGACAGGCTTTAATTTGTAATGTTCATTGCTGCTAGGTGATATGCGCCAATAGTCTTAGACTTCCTACCAATAATAAATCAAGTGATAGATCCTGGTTGTTTGCCTCCTAATTTTAAAAAAGCATGACAACTCTCGTAAATCAAGATGAAATTTCTATCCACTTCAATTTATTCAGTTGCAACATCTCTGGAGAGAATCTAGTTACCTTGGGATATTCTCCACTTTGGATAGTGAGATCAGATGTGTTGCTATAAAAATGAGCTTGTTTCCAAGGAAAAAAATGGAAAAGAATCACTCTTTTTCATCATCCTTTTCAATTCTTGGCCTGGATATATCATTAATGAGAATTAGACAATTTGTGTATTTTACCCTACTTGCTTCATATCAGCTTTCATGACTTGCTTAAGTCTCTACTGAATGTAGTCTCTCACGAGACTTGAAATCATTAAACATTCAATATCTATGAAAATGCACTTGATTGTTTGCTTTAAATGTAGGAATTCTGCGGTAGTGGTAGCCTTGTCATCCAGGGTTGGATGGACAGAGCTTTCTGCATGATCTTAGTGCTGTTCACCTACACTGCTGATTTACATTCCTGGTCTTACCTCCTGAAAATAATTAAGGAACATTACCAGCAGGTTGAAGGAGGTGGTTCTGTCCCTCTACTCTGCTCCACCTGGAGTACCACATCCAGTTCTGGAGCCCCAAACACAAGAAGGATGTGAAGTTGTTGGAGTGAGTGCAGAGGAGGGCCATGAAGATGATCAGAGGGCTGGAGCACTTCCCCTGAGAGGACAGGCTGAGAGCTGGGGCTCTTCAGCCTGGAGAGGAGAAGGCTCCAGGGGGACCTTATAGCGACCTTCCAGTTCCTGAAGGGGGCCTACAGGAAAGCTGGGGAGGGACTTTTTACAAGGGAGTGTTGTAACAGGATAAGAGGAAATGATTTTAAACTGGAAGAGAGTTGATTTAGATTTGATATTATGAAGAAATTTTTATTGTGAGGATGGTGAGACACTGTAACAAGTCGCTGAGTGAGGCTGTGGATGCCCCCTTCCCGTAAGCATTCAAGGGCAGTCTGGATGAGGCTTTGAGCAATCTGCTCTAGAGGGAGGTGTCTCTGCCTGTAGCACGGGGTTGGAACTACATGATCTTAAAGGTCCCTTCCAGCCCAAAACATTTTTTGATTCTATGATTCACTATTCAAAGATTTTCCATTTAGTTCTTTTCCTTTTAATGGTGTTTATATACAGCTGACACTGGTGAATGAATGCAGAATGAACCCTAAATAAGCACTGAATTGAAATATTTCATTTCCAGGGGCTGATCTTTTTAGGAAGTGGGTATCTTGTGATGAATATCCCTTGACACTCGAGGCTGCATTCTGAAACTGTACACTTCCAAGGGAATTTCATGTGGGCACTTGAAAATCTTTACTATACCAATTGCATTTAATATCTTTGCCTGTCTGCTGAGCATCCTTGGAGCTGGTCTTGTGAATATGTACTGTGACAAAAGTCACTTCATTCCAGCATGCCTTCTGGCTCTTGTGGCATTTCTTGTTTGATTAAGCCTGTAGCCCAAGAGTAGGAGATTGCCAAATTAGTCCAAAATGGTGGCAGGAATAAGAAATGTTAGTAACAAACAAGAATAATGATAACAAGGATAATAAGAATAGGATCTGCTCTTACTGCTTCATGAGTAACAAAGTAAGCTTCGAGTCCATTCGAATATTTTCTAGGAAGATTGACATATGCATTCTGGACATTTTCTGCTTTTATTTGCCTAAAAAAGTATCCAATGTTTCAAGCATCAATTTGATTTTTTGAGCTATTTTAAACACTGTGTACATCTGTAAATGTTTCTGCTATATAAGCAGAATAGTACACAACGCAAACATTAATTTCATTTCTAGTAGACTATATACTACAATAATTAAACACATTTTTATCATAAATACAGAACTGCAGACAAAATTAGAATAATCTATTGTCTGTATTAATTAAACTTATGTATATTTTATTTAAATTGCTCTTCATTATCCAGAAATCAATTGAATTAAACTCACACTGCATGGAGAACTTACAGAACCGCAAGGGTTCCAATACGTTCATCCATGTAGATGGTGATCTATGTAAGGCTTCTACTTTTCTTCAGAAGAGTTAGCATTTGAACTTAAACATCCTTAATTCCTATTGAAGTGCTATAGCTGCATATCAAGAAAGAATCAGACTGTTTATTGTTAGTATATTTCTCCTCTAAATGCTAACCTTTTAGCACCAGTAGTAATGTTAAAAACCTGAATAGAAGTATGAATTGTTAATTTACAGAGATGTTTCTAAGACTAGCTAAATTTGGCGTAGACTTAGGATCACTGTAGAACTGGATTTTTCTCATGGGCTAATGAAGATAACAATCATGCTTAATTACTGTGCCAATAAGATGCCATCACAAATTTTTCAGAATATGTTTTCACATAAGATAAAGGTTACTTTTGTGTTAATTTCCAAAGTTGTTTTATACATAAATTACCATTGGGTGGAATTAATTTGTCAGTTTCAGGGGAGAAATGACAAGTACCATGTGGAGCAGGTATTTTAGCAGCTTATTTAGGCTAAAAATTGTCATTATTTCAACATACCTCTGCTGCCAATCCAGAATGCAGGAAGGCAAGAACACTTGAAAAGATAAAGATGGTGTATGGAGGGCAGGAAGATACAGAGTTAACATGCAGGAAAGGTTTATTCTTTCAACTTTTTTTTTTGTTGTTGTTTTGGTTTTTTTTACTTTCATGTTCTGTGGGAGTAAGGGAAGAAAATGAATGTCAACAGCCTTTTTGTGGAATGTATTGGAGGCTCACAGACATGAAGGAGAGAATGCTTTAAAGAGGCTACTCCTTAGCAGTTGGGCCTATTTAAAGGCATCTGCAGGATTAAGCCCACAAGGCTTAGCATACTTGAAAAAAAAATTGCCATGAATAAAGTGCATTGAGTGGGATGTAAACTTTCCTCAAATTTATTTGAAGTTACTGTTGCCATCATGAGTTGGCAAGCTTCCAAATATAGTTGTTTAGATGTGAGAGACACAGAGCTATGCAGATGTTGAGCAATAGCTGATAAAGATCAGGTTAGTTTGGAGGGAAAAATCCCAGTAGCCTAGCACAGTATCTCCATAACACAAAGCTAATTTTAACCTAGCAAGTTAAACATTTCTAGGGGAAGACAAACAGTACAGAAAAACAAAACGAGGTCAGGAGATTAAAATAACAATGCCAAATATAAGTGTATGAAAGCTTCAACGAATGCTTTGCTTCTGATTTTTTTTTAAATTTTTTATTTTTGTTAATAATAAAAGCTTCAGAGTAGCTACAAGTACCTTCAGATTCATTTTATTTATACAGGTACTATATCCTGTTTACATTTATGATCAGTTGAATTACGAACAGTAATACTCACCGCAGCACTAGATCTCACAATATTTGTGGAAGTTTCATTGGTTTTGGCCCATAGCACTGCACTCTCATATTCACCCTGCCTGTCTCCCAAAGCCATAGGGAGAGCAGGCAGACAGACACATTATCCTTATCTCTAATACATCTCTGGTACGTTATGTCTGCTAAGGAAAAGGACCTTGTGTAGAAAGGCAGTACAAATAGATAGCCAGCCTACTCACTTGCCTGTATTGCTTCAGGTCAGAAGTCATGTGTTGTTCTGGCTTATTCAGGTGGAAAAGGTTAATAAAGAAGAACCCTGCTCTGCCAGAGTGCACAAGAGAAAAAACAGAGGGATAGAGAGAAATGAGACACCAGCTCATCACTGACAGAGTACCAGATGAGCATAGAGAAAAAACTGTCCAGTTGTGGCACAGAAAATGTTCTTGGAGGGTTTGCAGGTAATTAATAATGGCAATAGGAAGGTAAGTCTGAAGTTTCATTCAACCAAGAAACAGAATTTCTGATATGCTGCTTTGCACGTCTTCTGTTTGTTCTGCGCAGGAATGAAAGCGCTGCAGGGGAATCCCTGTAATATTTCCTAAAGATTCTGACAGACTGAAATTTACTCTACATTTTTCCTTTGAAGAGGAAAGAGAGAAAACATGCAGGTTTTTTATGTACTAATGCATTAAAGATAGTTAATGCTCACAGGCACCTGGAAAGGGACTATCAATGCTCAGAAGGGCTTACAACCTAGCAGTATAGTCTCAGTAGTATGTTTGCATAGACCTGGACACTCTTCATTCTCTCAGCTTGACACTTTCAATTTCCTTCCTTCAAAAATCCACTTGTCCAAATCTGCTTCTGAAGTAGCCGGTTGTTATGCAATTGTCAATCAGTTGTCATACTGATACATATTGTAGCCAAGCAATTAGCCAGATCCAAAAGAAAACTTCATCAAGTTTCTTGAATGAAGGCTGAAGAATAGGCTCTAATTTTATCCTCAGAATCTCAGCTGGTGATCTCTTTTAAAAATAATGATATTATCTTTTGAAATACTAAATAATCTACAAATAGATACATGACATAGATGTACAATTAAAACAAAACTACAGTGCTAGCACAAACACAAATGGATATAGACTGATCATGAATAAGTTTAGGCTGGAAATTAGAAGGTTTCTAACAATCTAGGGTTTGTGGCTCAGAAACAGCCTTCCAGGAAAATATATATATATATATTTTGCCACAAATATATATATATAGCTTATATATATATATTGAATATATATATATATGAGTATATATATTCAGCTTCGTAGTGGGGGCAAAGAAGAATTCAATTTCTGGAAAAAAATCCTGCTATCTCAGCAAATGTTGCTTTTGAAAAACTATGGTCTTCAATGCTCTTACTCAGCTTGGGAGGGTGTTAGAATAAACCTTTCTCCTTTTCTTCTGCCATTACTTTGTCTTTGGCTTTACAGATCTATAAGATTAGCCTCCTTTAACATCATTTGCAGAAGATTTCTGGATCTTAAACTTTTTTTTTTTTCTTCTTTTTTTTAAAGCATTATATGAAGGAAAAAAAGATTTTGCTCTTAGAGCTCTCACTCTTTGCTACTTGGTCTGGATCATTCCCAGCATTTTATATTTTCTTTCCAGCAGAAGCTCCCATTTTATGAGTGGAAATTTTGTTCCTGAGCAAAGTCAATTCATGTTTGACTTCTCTCCTCCAAGTGAACTACTCTAACCTGAGTAAAACACATTGAAGGTTATTTCCAAGTTATTTGGTTAGCTAGTCTTTTAGATGAGCAAGTCTTCCCTTCAGTCCATTGTTTCCCCCATGTTAGACTTTATCTGAAAGCAATTCAGTTTCTAACTTCTTCCTGTTTGCTGCAATAACAGAAAGAGTCTGTATTCATGCCACATGTCTTATCATTGACATTCTTCCTTGTTTGTTTGTTTTTTAATTTTTCCTTTCCTCTTCTGTATTTTCTTTTATTTAGTTGTACCCTATGCCTTCTTCAAGGACCACAGCATAATTCCTGGTTGTTATTTTGCATAAGTGTCAGGTCTTTGAATGCATATCTTATTTACCTTTCTTTGCTGTAATCAAATTTGATTTTTTATGAGGAAGTCTCTGAACAATGCATTTATGACAAATGACTGAACTGTTTTCTTTTCTTACTCAATTTTTATCTTTTGGAGTACATATTCCTAGAAAATTTATCAGATTTTTTTCATCTTGGACCCCCCTCTGCCTGTTGCCTGTACTGCACAGAAAGAAGACCATACATCTCACACAGTCACTATACATCTTCCTGGGAGAGGCTATGGCTTCCATTTTTAGTAGGACTCAGACATACTGAAGATGCAGTAATGCCTAAATATGAAAAATTTTCTTCGAAGCCATTCACCTCATTCTCCTCTGCAAAGTCTTGAAAACATTGTAAGCACTTGAATTCTGCACTTGTCCTTCATCTCTCTCTTTATAAAAGACCTACCTCAACCTGCTCCCATACAGGCAGATGATATGAATGCACATATAAGATCTCATGTACCATCTACATATGCGCGTGCATGTTACTGTAGCTTGCCAGTTTGCCTGCTCAGAGTGCATTATTTCAGGAATAATGCAATAATGTGAGAAAGAATTTCATACATTGAATTATAGATTAATAGTGATGACATGAAAATATCAGCAAAGTTCACTTTTCCTCCGTGCTCTGCTACAGACTTTATCATGATCCTCGATAAGTCAGTGTTTCAGTTCTCCCCAAGATCCTTCACAAATGCATGAGAAGCATAAATTCACCACTGATTGCATGATGCTCATATGTCATACTAACAGGGAAGCACAAACCTAGCAGTATTGTCTTTCTCTGCAAGTTCTGCTGATTCTTTTCCTTGACATCTTTCCTAGATTGCAGTTAGAAAACCAGCAGAGTTTTTCAGACACCAACTTAAAATTATTTGAATGTTTCATTTTTCCAGTCTCAATTATACTCATTGATGTTGCCATCAAATAACCCAGAACCTTGACAATACGGGGGAGAGATACACAGTCATGGATGTCATGGAGTCTTCTCTCAATGTACTGCTGCATCACACGGCTTATATACCAGCATGGTTTCCACGCATGCTCATCCCGTACACCCACTATGCAACCCCACACACACACAACCCTTCCCACTCCCAGAGTCCTCCCTTGCATAAATCATGTCATCACGGGGCATCTGGCAAAGCGCTTCTTCATATCCCCGTTCCATGGCTCCTCTTCAGCTGCTTCGGCTGTTGTTATCTTAGCAGTTCTTTACTCAGGCCCATCCCCCGGTTGACCTTATTCTCCAACATTCATTAATATCATGCATAAAATAACATTTTCAATTTATTTATTTATATATGTGTATATAAAATCTGTAAATAGAACCTTTTGAAAATACTGTCAATAGCCATTTTGAATCCAAACTTCCTACAGTTCATGGCATCAAAGGCTGGTTATCTGACAGTAAAAGTTTGAACATATTTGGCTAATATTTACAGAGTTGTTGGCAGGCTTTGCTCTTTATTTAAACAAGAACAACTTAATTTGTAAACAGAAACATTTGTAGACCTCTAGGTTTTCTGAAACAACAAAATGTAACAGTTACTTATTTAAAAAAAAAAAAAAAAGAATTCTTCATGCACAACAGAAAATATTTTACTACAGATAGTGCTGGATTCATTAGAAAGGTATTGCAACACCAATATTCAAAGGGATTCTAGATGCTACCACAGTGTTCATGCTCCAGTGTTATCTGAGCACCACCAGCTATAATGCATAGTAATCTTATTATGCATCGACAGCTTACACCCTAATGGCTCTGATGGAGCTGTTATGATGTATTGTGTCATATCCTAACAGGGATATAGTGCTAAAAACAGCTGTATCTTGATAAGCTCCACACAAATCAGGTTGGAAGGATCTATTACTCACTTATTGCTGACAGTGTAAATAAGATAAAAAGTTCGTATAAAATGAAAAATTAAGTGCTCAGGAGAGGTCCGCTTTAGTAAGAATAATAATACTTTCCTCTTATCTAGATACTTTCGTCTAATGATCTTGGAAGACTTTGAGTAACTGAGCTTTATCAATACCTCTGTGAGCTAGGAAATGTTCTAATTTCCCCCATCTCACACTGAGGTACAGATACATTCTGTGATTTGTCAAGGTCACCCTGCAAGTCTGTGGCAGCACTCCTTGCTTCAGCCGTGAGCCTTAGGCAAAAAACAATGTTATTGTTTAGAAATATTAACAAACTTGAATTGCACCCAGTTATCATGTCATTCAAAGACCATTTAGTAATGCAAATTCATACTAATTCTAGTGCTAATTCTTCAGTACTAGCAGAGAATAAAACTTATGTCTTTGCCCTTGCGATTCTTTGATTCCATTCATTAAACTGAGAGTGGTGACATTATTTGCATATAATTTTTGGAATTTAATTTTGAGTCAGGGTGAGAGCAAAAGAAAGATTTTGTATTCTCCTGCCTGTTGGTTCAGAGGTGTCTCAAGACTGTGCTTTTACATAATTTAATGCAGTCAGTGTGACTGTAGAAAGAACTGCAGCATCATAAAATATAAAAATAGACAGAAAGTGCAGGTGCAAAGGAAAATGATATTCTTGTATTGGTACAGTCTTCAGCTTTTCCCATGGGGAACTGAAGTTTTGAGCCTTTAAGTTTGGAGGAAAAAAACAATGCTTTAAATTGAACAAATATTAAAATTGGTTGAAATCTTCTGATCTAAGACACTTAAGAAAAACTGGAAAGTAAGGAGATAGATGCTGCTCTGCTGGTGCTGTTATAAAGAAGAAGGGTACAAAGAGCAAAATATTTTCAGAATAATGGGTGGAGAATGCAGCTGAGATGTCTGTACAATAGGTATAATTTCCTTCTCACCATGCTACCTCATGCTGGCTATCAGCAAATCCTTTTCTGCAATAACTAAAATAGCCAACTTTCCAACATTCTTCAAAAGCATGCCTGGACAGGTAGCACCATCTTAATTTTCCCTCTCAAAGCACGATCCACAAAATATTGCCTTCCACAAGTGCAAGTCAGCTGGAGCAAAAGGATTCCCTGTGTCTTCTTCCAGCACTCAAAGCAGGCAGTCTTACTTTGTCCTTAATCATACTTAGTTATGACATGAAGAGTTAAAAACAGACACCTGAGAGATGACAGATAATATTTTAAACGACTTCGACACACGTTTAAAGAACTAATAGTTTGTTCTTTTCACATCATTATACTAAAACATAATTGCTGCTGTAGCTCATATGAAGCTTATGAAGTCATGTAATATCAAAACCTAATGAGCAGTTTAATACATGTGCTCTATAAGGTATAAATACAATAATTTCCAGATCACATCCAGAAGAGCTGCTTAATGGTCAGTAAAGTAGCAGGAAAAAATCCACGGCCTAAGGGGATGAGAGACTTAATGTCAGTTAATAACATTTCATGCAGCATATACATGTACGCTTCCCCAAGAGAATTGCAAGAGGATAAAAGGATGAAGAGATAATAGATATTCCAATGGCTGTTCTCTACTGGCTTCTCTGCTTACTAGAGAAGAGGAAACGATTCAGAAAATATAATTTATTCAACAAATTTTCTAATCCACAATAAAATTTTCTCTATTTTTTTAGTATTTGAAATGCCTTATGAAATGTTTTCTGCACGCAAATTCTGGGTCTGAAATGACTTCAGAGATTTGTTGTGTAAGTATTCAAACCTAATCGATTACAGACAGAGAGAGAGAGAGATTGGGGCTTCAATTAATGTCAGTTTAAAAGTCAGATATTTGCTTTAAATTTAGCAGTACTTTCAGTTACACCGAAATTTAATATTACTGCTAATGCATTAAAGAGTGTGAGATAACAGTTAATTTACTTGTATATTACTATTAACACAGTGTTTTTCTTCCATAAATCTAATTGATGCAGTGTGTTTTATGTGATCATTATTTTCTATCAAATCTAAACAAATGTACAATAGGTTTTAGAAAACAATTCTCTAGAGTTATTTTTCAGTATTCTTTTAGGGATATGCTGGGCAATACTTTAACATGTTCCTAATTTTATTGCTGTTTATTTGTCATTAAAATGTGTATGTTCAATTCATTCATTGTGTTAGGTAAGTTTCCTGAATAAAAACTATTTTCTGAAGTAATATAAAATTGTGTTTATCTATTTTTATTTTCATGTAATTGTGCTGTAAATTAGAATATTTTTAAATCATCATGTGGAATTCTTTTCATGGGTTACCCAGTTGACCGTAACCATAGTCACTGCATAAATTGGGAGTTATCACTATCAAATGTATATGCTAAAGTTAATATTGGTATAATGCAATGGTCTAAAAAATCTCATAACATATCCACATCTAAATAATGTAAATTACTTATAAAACCATGTCTGAACAGAAAGCCTTTACTAAGACTTCTCCATCCAAGACATATTGGATACCGCTAATGCCATGTAATTCTTGAACTGCTGAAACTCAACAGCCTCATTTTATCATTTATTGCAATGCACAGTTGTTATGATTGTATTTTCCACTCACATCAGTATCCACCTTAAAGATTTAAATACTTACCATGTACAACATCAGGCTTCCTAAACCTGGATATGTAAGAAATTCACAAGGTGTTTGATGCTTCAAAACTGTCCAAAATGGAGAGACTATTATACATAACAGGTGGAAGTAGTTCAAACATACCTTTTCTCTTTGATATCTGTTTATTATTTTTTCCTATAATCTCTTTGAAGCAAGGTGTTTCCTCCACCCTTCTATTAATTCTCTAATGCAATTATATATGTATTTCTTACTCTGGAAAGAAGCACTAAAATATTTTGTAATATGTAACCTCATGCCATAATCAAGTGGCTATGCTTTCAGAGGCCTGCAGAAACATAAACTGGCAAACAGGTAAATGACATGAGATGTGATATTGGATTCCTTTCCTTCTACTGTGTTTGTTATTATTGTACACCCAGAAGTCTGTTGACACTTTGCTTTCTCCTTAATTTGCTGTACATGGCTACCAGTGATGTTAGTCCATAACTGTTACTTCTTTCACTGTCTGCAGAAACAGAACAGTATAAGTTTCTTTCTACATTCAGTCAAGATATCACTACTTCCACTGTTTTGAACAAATTGTACTGAATTCTTAGCACTGACAGAATTTGTCAGGACATATCACCTCATTTCTTGATCAGACTTCTTAGCAGAACCTGTATGCTGTTTTGTTTTCAGCATAGGAATCATTCAATTGTAATTCTTCCACACTGGATGAGGTAGCCTGGGTATTGCAAAGGAATATGCAGTCCTTATTCACAAGGACACAAAAATTTCTGTCTTCTTTAAAGGGCAGTTTGGACATACTCTGAAGGAAATCACAAGCAAAAAACTCCTTGGCAGGATAAAAATGAGGATACTTAATAAATTTCCTTTAGGGGAAAGAGAGTACTCATGAAACATTATATATAGTGGACATTCAAAATAGTGGACATTCAAAAAGAGCACATAACTTGGTCACTTTCTGCAGTTCAATCCCCTTATATGCATCCTCAGTGTACAGAATGATTTTATGAAGATGGTCAGTGGATACATCTCTGCCCAGACTTAAAAGGTCCAAGGGCTCATTTGTGAGAGCTTTACCCCTTCATAAACCTTCAGTACTGATTCTTCCTTAATGACCCCAGTTTCTGAAGTTCACTGTGTAAAGAACTTTCTTTCACCAGCATTAAACAACACCTCAACTAATTTCAGGCTCTCATAGGCCTTATATTGTGGTATTTTGTGAACAACTGCTGTGTATTCAGTTTACAACTTATCTACCTTCAGTCATATTCTCCCACAGCCTTCTCTGCTCTTAAATGAAGTCTCCCAGCCTTTTAGTGTCTCTACAGAAGACAACTGCTCTATCACTTCTAACATTTTACTTGTTTTTCTCCACACTTCTTTCAACTCTGCTACACCCTTCCTTAGATGTCTGGACCAAACTACACATGAGACTCAGGGTATGGGCACACCAATTACTAGAGTGATACCCTGTTCTTTCCATTTGGATGCTTTTTGTCTCTAAGAATAATCTCACCTACTTTTCTAAACATGTCCAAAATTTTGGTGGCTTATTGTCCACTACTTGACACTAAGTCAAGTCTAGTCTGACTAATTTGCCTGAGCGATCCAACATTTTTTATGTAATTACTTCAAACTGACCTACATATTCTAGTCTAACTACTAAAGAAATGCATCAGGTGTTGGAGTCTCAGTGCTAAATGCCAATGGAAATATTCCACTGAGCTTCTCTGCTATGTCTTTATCATCCCTGCATGCCCCTCCTACATATTTGCTATGAAGCAGCAAAGTACAAGATGATCTGAAACACAAATATTCTGGAGTACATCCACAAATAGCTGTTTGATACCATTTTCACAAAGTGCATAACCTGTGAGTGTTTAAATACGTTTACACCCTTCAGGAAAGCATGAGGCACCAGTTGAGCTCACGAAGTGCAAAACATGCAGAGTTCACTTGTATTGAAGCTTTACTCAGGAGAATAAAAGGGCAAATATGAAATGGAATATCGTCATACCACTTCAACTAAGTCTGCAGCAGCTTCTTTCCCCTCTTAAGGACTTTAGAAATACTGGGTCCTTATTTTTTTAAAGTAGGCTTTTAAAAGAATAGAGCTATAATGACACTGAAGTAAGTTTGTGCCTATATGTATGCTGCTCCTATGAAGTAAATACTTCAATTTTTGTACTGTACACAGGCTTTCAGAAAAAGAATGAGATGCACAGAAGTATAAATCAGAAGCCCTCTATACCCAAAGGAGAGAAAGAGATTATCAGTAGCTTATTGTAATTAAAATGATTAGGGAAAATCTGCCTTTACTAGAAATACTTAAGCTACGAAAAGAAGATCTGGCTCTTACACAATGCATTATATTTTAAAACATTTACAGACACAAGGCAGTAACAAAACTGAATGATATCTAAACCTGTACAAAGAATCATTTAAGTTTATATGCCTCCTACTCTCTATTTTAGCCTGTATTTCAAAAACATAAGAGCGTTTGGACAGTTAAAAGTGAGCATCACAAATTCTTTACCTCAAAGAATACCTAAATTAGAATTTGGGATCCCTAACTCCCACAGATGTGCACTGTTCATAACAACCTTTTATAAGCTTGGCTCAGGAAACTGTAGATCTGTGTCATTTCATTCAGGAAAAAAGAGTTCTCCATGGGAATGAGCATTTCTTTGTATATTAAAAAAGTCATTATCAATTGATGTATCATGAAGGGTAAATCAGTCATTAGACATTAAGGCAGCTCCTTTTTATTTAAAGAGAAGTGCCAATGAAATGCCTAAACCTGATACATATATCCAGGAAGAAGGATTCGCAGCTTCATGACACCCAGTGAGACTAAGATCAATCCCTAGAATCCATAGAAAGAAAACAGAATTCTAGTGGCAGACATCAAAACTTGCTTCTGCAAAAATATTTTGATATAACTACAGCAGTATACACAAACAAATGCTTATAAGTAAGCAATTACATTTCCCTAAACATCTATGACAGCACTTCTAGTAGTAACAACATTTCCAGCCATTGATCTTTCTGATGTGAGCAGTTCCAACAGATTCAGATAATGTCTGAGGAAGAACAAGCATGCTTCTTCTTCACAGGGAATAAAGTTCCACCTGTCCTAATAATTTTAAGAAGTTTGTTCTTAAAAGTTATGCAATAGTTTCTAATTAGTACGCAAGTATTTCTTAATGGTAAAGCACTATAAGAAATCCTGGCCATCATCACTCTTTAAACTGAGAAGACAGAAATCACGCTACATTTATAACAGTCCATTAATTCACATCTGCATAAATAACTGGTTGGGAAGGAATACTGAAGTAGTATTTTGTACAGTTCTATTGAACTCTCTTCTCAAAACTCAGGTTAACTCTTTGCTGGAGCAAAGAATGTCTGTCTTTTCTGAACCATTAATTAAGCTCTGTGTAGCAAGTGAAATGCCAAAATCATGTACTAAATACATTTCTCACTCTGAGGTGTAATTTCTTTATTAAAAATACAATAATATTAAAAGAACTCTAAACAGCATCCAAAATATTGACAGAGAGCTTGACAAAATGTATTAAATACTAAATATACTAATGATTCCTTCACAGTTTTCACACTGTTATGCACATATTTCCATGTGAGATTTTAACATAACACTGTCACATTTAGTGTTTGGCAAACGTATCACTGCATTCTCCTTTGAAATTTATTCAAAGCCACTTTAACATTCTTCATAGTCCACCTTGAGTTTTTAAAGATTTGGGAAAACTGCAGCAACAGTTTCTTTCAGAATCACAGAATCATAGAATCACCACTGTTGGAAAAGATCTCCAAGATCATCCAGTCCAGCCATTCACCTACCACCTATATTTCCCCACTAAACCATGCCCCAATATCTAAACATTTCTTGAACATCTCCAGGGACGCTGACTCAATCACCTCCCTGGGCAGCACATTTCAGTACCTGACCACTCTTTCAGAGAATAAATTCTTCCTAGTATCCAACCTGTATCTCCCCTTGTGCAATTTGAGGCCATTCCTTCTCATCCTATCAGTAGTTGCGCAGCAGAAGAGGCCAAAACTCACCTTGTCACAACCTCCCTTCAGGCAGCTGTAAGGGATCGATAAGGTCTCCCCCGAGCCTCCTCTTCTCTGGTCTATACAGTCCCAGTTCCCTCAGCAATCCTCCATAAGACGTGCTCCAGATCCCTTTACCAGCTTCATTGCCTTTCTCTGGACAAGTTGAAGGGTCTCAATGTCTTTCTTGTAGTTAGGAGCCCAAAACCAAATGCAACACTCAAGGTGTGAGAAGCTTAGAATTACAGGCTCAGAAGAGCTAGATATGATCTCTGCAAACAAAGAAAACTTCAGACCTTTGACCCTAACAGTTGTTCAATATACACATCACATCCCAACAGACTATACATTAATTTTTAGCCAGATATGAATATAACAGCCTTTATTCAAAATGTTACAGACATAGTTTCAACATACAAAATATCCGTTCCTAGAGTTCTGGAAGACCATCACTCTGCATGTCATTTTTCCCTGTTAGTCTTCCTAAATTAAAAAGGACCGTAAGTTTAAGCTCTCCATATCTAAGACAAATGACAGCTTGAAGTTAATTTGTAGGTCTGTTAAGCTCTGTAACCTCTGGTTGTAGTGAATGTTTCCCCCTTGATCTGACATCTGAGTCCAAGAAACATACTGAGAAAAGTTTCCCTAGCAAAGTTGAACACAGAAGTACGGGAAGGACTCATTATATATGTGACTCAGCGCCAGACTTCTTTGACCTCAACTCCAACATCTGAACTAGTCCCATCTTAAACTCTTGCCATTTGATTTATCAAATTATTATAATTATAATCTGAGGAATTTGTCAATATTCTGTTTATGAATTGCAGCAATAAGATATGTAGTTTCATGTAGGTTGCTCCCAGAGTAATGCCTCCCATTTATTTTCATGTAAACATACAACGGATAAAAAGAGCACAATAACACTATTTGTTAAAGCAAATTCTCAGCTACAAAACACTATGTTTCAAATCTGTCACCATAATTTCATATACATTTTGACAAGTAATGAAAACGAGCCTGCATGCCACACTCATAAAAGTTTGCATGGCTAGCCAGTGGCTTGTCTTTTATGTCACTGTCACAGCTGCTGAAACACACCAGCTATCACTTCACTGTGCTACAGACACTGTTTTGTCACCATCAGTGTTCAGAAATCATCAATGAATGTTAGGGGGTACAATCTTTTTCATGTGGAGGAATTCAGTGACACACCTTTTCTTCATGTGCATTTCCAAGTCAGACAAATTATTAGACTGCCCCTCAGCTGCCATCTCTCACATGGCAACAAAACATAATGGAATATTACTAGGAAGTTCCAGCCTCTACTGCCATACCACCAATATCCCCCTCCAACACTGCGGGCCAACATAATAAAATAAGAGGAATTCCTTCTGGAGCAGCCCTTGTACATAGATTGAGTTGTATGATGTATCAGCATCCAGACATGCTGGGGGGATGTGTAAAGAGATGAATCCCACTTGAATGTAAGGACTCTGGAAAAATATTGTATCACTACTATAACAAAATCAATTTTGTTTAATTTATCTGAGGATGAAAGAAAAGATATAGCATTATGAGAATGGCTATTGTGGCTTAACCTGGCAAAATAATACAAAGTCATTCACTTACTCTTCTTCACCCCACAGTGAAATGGGAAAGAGCACTCAAAAGTGAAAGAATTTCTGAGTTGAGATAAGAATAGTTTCATAAGAGAGAAGGGAAAGGGAAAGAGAAAGGGAAAGGAAAAGGAAAAGGAAAAGGAAAACAATAACACAAAGAATAAGCCAAGCAAGTCAATTGCACAAAGCAATTGCTCACCATCATTTGACTGATGCCCAGCCAGTTCCCAAGCATCGATGGCCTCCCTGTCCAGCTCCCCTTAGTTTCATTGTTCCACATGACATTGTATGATATGGAATACCCCTTTCACCAGTTTAGATCAGTTATCCTTGCTGTGTTTGCTCCTAGCTTCTTGTGAGCCTCCAGTCTCTATGATAGCAGGGTCTTAATGAAAGCTGATAAGTCCTTGACTCAGTGTAAACACTGCTCCTCAACAACTCATTGTGTTATTAACATTAGTTCTTACCCTAAATTCAAAACACAATACCATACCAGCTATTAGGAAGAAAATTAACTCTATCCCAGCCAAAATAAGGCTAACAGCAAGCAGAGACTAAAATAAAATGAGTTGTATGAGGAAAACACAGTGGAAGGAAATGAGATATATTTTTTGCCCTAAGAATACTACTGGAAAAAGAATCTGATTTCACAAGGTACGAAGAGAGTACCCTCAATATAGAGGAGGCATCAGAGTGCTGGGGGACACCTTCAAATATACAGTGGCTATTTTGGTACAAATTAAGCACCCTTCCAACACAAAACTTGTCAACAGCAATGACCATAAACTGATACAAAAGGAAACGGAACAACAAGGTTGGTTATATTTCAGCTCAGGTGATTTTCTGATTAATGACACTCAGTACTTCTTTGTTTCCACTACTTGTCCAGACTATCTCATGATATGTAGATTTGCTGCATTCCTAACACTTTTTTTAAAGCAATTCCAAAGCATTTTTTTCTTTTATTTGGTTTGATTCTCCTCCCCATCAGCTTAATTTTATGTTTCCCTTTTTCTGATTGGAAGGTGGAGATGTAGAAGATAAGAGACTATAAAATTAAATGTGTCTCTTCTATTCTCCATTTTTCACCAACTTAAGAATTGAATGTTGCTATAGAAAGCATACATGTTAAACATGGAGCTGAAAAGTTTGTACAGCACTAGCAATTCTTTTATAAAATGGGAAAGCACAGTGTCAGATTTGCACCCAGTTGTACAAGTATCATATCACAGAATCACAGAATTGTAGGGGTTGGAAGGGACCTCCAGAGATCATCGAGTCCAACCCCCCTGCCAAAGCAGGTTCCCTACACCAGGTCGCACAGGTAGGCGTCCAGGCGGGTCTTGAATATCTCCAGACAAGGAGACTCCACAACCCCCCTGGGCAGCCTGTTCCAGTGCTCCGTCACCCTCACCGTAAAGAAGTTCTTGCGCACATTCGTGCGGAACTTCCTATGCTCTAGCTTCATCCCATTTCCCCTTGTACTGTCCCCATGCACTACTGAAATCATATATCCTCTACAACTCTAACATCGTGACTATAAACTTAAATCTTGGTACATTTACAGCACCAGCTAACTAAATGGCAGCTTAGAGTGGCCAGTACTTCTCACCAATGCAACCAATAAACAGTAATATGGAAAGAGGTGTCAGATGATCATCTTCAACATTTTTCTGTGACAGCCTGAAATTATTTTATCAATTAGTACAATTTTAAACTTAAAAGATAGGAAGAAACTACCTGAGCCTAGAAGATAATGGTATTTGCTCAGAATAAATAAGGCAAGCAGAGAATGAAGGCATGATATTCACCATTACCATCATCATCATGACTATTATTATACCATCCCACCCATGACTCAATCTGAAATTGTCCTTGATAAAGCAGGAATGGCCTGAAGGATAAGCAACAGTACAAGTAGTTACCACCAGGGAAAGAAGGAACTCAACAAACAGAGCCTCATGATTTGCCATCAAGTTTGTCTTGTTTTCAGATGACCTCCCGTTTTCTGAATTCCCTGTGGTAAAGGTTATTTGCAAATGCTTAGTAAGTATAGCTCCTTAACATTCTCTCTGTGCCTTGTCAACATTAAACAAATAAATAAACCTTTGATTTGTTTGGTATATTTAATCTTTTTCCAGATTTCATTTTGATATCACAAAATCTTGACACTACTCTTCAACTCTTCTCCTTTGAATCTGACCTGCTGTATTTCATACATACCCTTGGGATTTATGTCCTCTAGTTAAACTTCAGCACACAAGAAAGGTAAATGGTATGATTCTTTTCATCTAAGAAGCCATTCTGAAGACAAATCCTCATGGTTTCTATCTTTCTTTATACACACTAACATTTTTGTAGTTCATTCCAATTACAGTATTCACAATTCTATTGTCACACTTGTCACAATGCCCTATCTGATGTTTTGCAAAAACTCAGTACAATTACAAGAGTTTGGTAACAGTTAAAATTCATTTATTAAAAATGTGAGCAACCTTGCTGTGAATCATAGTTTACATGGTACAAAATAAAATGAACAGGTAAGTGAATCTGAAAGACGCTCTATGATGAAGCTGCCCTTCTACTCCTTTCGTGAGGAGCTGCAGGCCACCATGAGGACATCCCTCAGCCTCCTTTTCTCTGGGCTGAACAAACCTATGGACCTAAGCTGTTCCTCTCACACCTTGTCCTCCAGACTCTTCAACATCTTATAGCCCTTCTTTGGATGCTCTCTAATAGTTTGATGTCCTTATATTGTGGCACTAAAACCTGCACTCAGTGCTTGAGGTAAAGCCATACAGCACAGAGCAAAGCAGGACAGTCCCATTCCTTGCCCAACTGGCAGTCCTGGGCCTGATGCACCCTAGGATACTGTTGGCCCTTTTGGCTGCTAGGGAACATTACTGACTCAAGTTCGACTTGCCATCAATATGTCCTGTTTAAAACAATATCAGTGAATATTTTCTTTATGTATGACCCATTTCCATTATTTTCTTCCTGCTTTTTGTGTTGTTCATGTAGGAGCAATCCCAGACCTGTACAGACTGGGAAAAGAACTGATGGAAAGCAGCCCTGAAAAGAAGGCCTTGTGGATTCTTGTAGAAAAAATGTTGGACGTGAGCCAGCAGTGTGCTCTTGCAATCAAGAAGGCTATCTGCATCCTGGGTGACATCAAAAGTGAGGTATCCAACAGGCAGAAGGAGGGAATTGTCCCCCTCTTCTCTGCCCTCATAAGGCCACAAATGGAGTACTGCATTCAGACCCGGGGCCCCCAGTACAAGAAAAACGTGGAGCTGTTGGAGTGGGTCCAGAGGAGGACATGAAGACGATCAGTGGGATGGAGTACCTCTCTTATGAAGAAAGGCTAGGGGAACTGGGGCTGCTCAGCCCAGAGAAGAAAAGATTTTGGGGAAAGCTCTGTGAAGCCTTCTAGTGCAAGTGCATAAAGGGAGCTTATAAAATAGATGGAGACCAACTTTTTACACAGGCTGACAGTGATAAGATGAGGGAGAACAGTTCTAAAGTAAAAGAAGTGAGAATTACGTTGGATGCTAGGAGGACATTCTTTACTCAGAGTGGTGGGGCACTGGCACAGGCTGCCCAGAGAAGCCATGGATGCCCCACCCCTTAAGGCTTTCAAGGACAGGTTGGATTGGGCCCTGAGCATCCTGTTCTAGAGGGTAGCAGCCTTGCCCACTACATGGGGGTTGGAACTGGATGATTTTAAGGTTAATTCCAACCCAAGCCATTCTATGATTTTATGATATGATTGTATGATAATTGCTAATAAAATAAAGGAAAATGGGGAGAAATAAAAACAGGATTCTACATCTTAGGTGTACTACATGTATAATTGCATTCACTGGGTTCTACTGTATAATTTCTTTTCTCAGACATGAACTGAGTAACTGCTTTTTTTTTTTTTTTTTTTTTTTTCCACTACATGATTTGCACATTTGATCAAGGAATATAAGACTCTATTAAATCTCAAAGAGTTTTAGATTAGATAATACAGAAGAAGTTTATTTTTCCAGGCATGATTTGAATTACAACTATCTGCAGTTCTTCCTAGCCGGGGAGAATTTTATTTGTGAAGAAAGAAACACACTTATCCTTAATATATGATCATTAAATAAACATCTTCAATGCAGAAGATTTTTTATATTAAGGAGTATTAAAAATATATCAGTCTACTGCTTTATTTTGAAAGGCTATATACAAGAGGGGAAGTAGGGTGATACTAATGTAGAAAGGTATAAATAATAAGCAAATCTTCTCACTCTTTCCAAATAAAAACTCCATGATTTTACTTGCCCATTCTCAGTAAAAGATAAGTTGATTCTGATTCCTAGTTTATTTTGAGATTTTTTTTTAGTAGTCTTCTCTAGGCATACAACTCCATCTAGCTTTCGGTGAGATCAGAGTGCCAACTTGTCTTTTCAACTCTACTTCTTCAGAGAGCCCCAGAACTCCAATTTGTCCAATGATGTTCACACTGTTAACGAAGGGAGAAAATACAACTGAGCTTCTCCAACTGCTAGTAACAACCGGATGTATGGAACAGATTTGTTAGCAAATGAATATGCGGTTCACTGAGAAATGTAGAAGTTGGCTTTGGGGCCAACAATGCTTAAATTTTGAAGAAAAAATAAAGACCAAGTAAATGAACTGTAACAAGATAATGTGTTAAAAGCGTGATGGATGATGGAGATTCAGGACTATTTATCTGAAACAAATACTAATTAACAGTAGTCTCAAATAACCTTACACCAGACTTTGCCCTAATTATTCTTGACCAGTCTCTCATCACAATTAGAAATGGGAAAACAATAGTCATCTAGGCTGATTTGTTATATCAGCAAAGACGGGTGGAAAAGGACTTCTGTATAAAATTTTCCCCCAAAAGTATCAAGAATCCAAGGCGGTCATACAAAGAAATGACCTCAGAAAAGAAAGTAACAAATTTAAGTAGTCTCAAAGTGAAAGAACAGACAAGATCAGTCCAAGTTCCCCAGGCTAGATCCAAGTAGGTCACTCCTAAAGTAATGCTTCCATTTATTTACATGGAAAGTATAACAGGTATGAAGAGCTCAACAACACTATTTGATAGAGCAAGCTCTCAGCTACAAAATACTGCTTTTCACTACCATTAGTGAAGTGTTTTTTCCAGCAATGATCAAGAGCCTTCATGTTGCACTCACAAAAATCTGCACCAGTGAATGTGAGCACAGGGAGGTGGTGGGTGGTGTGTTTCAGCAGTGGCAACAGTGGTCAGCTCTGCTGGCTTGGTCATCTATTCACATTTAGCAAGCATTGATGAAGGTCAATGGGTGTGATTTTTTCCACGTGAAGTAATTCAGTGACACACCTTTTTTTCATATGCACTTCCATGTCAGACATTAATTTATCAGACTGCCCCTCTGCTGCCCTCTGTCTCATGGCAATACAATGTAATGGAATAACTGTGGGAAGTTCCAGTCTCTACTGCCACACCACCAATATCCACCTCTGACATCTTGGGTCAACATAATGAAATAGGAAGCATTATTTTTGGAGCAGTCCTCTTAAAACAGATTAGTATGTATTACTTCAAAACAAAACAAAACAAAAAAAGTTCCTAAGGCTCTTGATCACTGTCAACTGACCATATGTACAGCATCAACATTTGCTGAAATTATATTTAAAAAGCCCTGCCCTAGATCTAATGTTGAGAAATTTCTGAAGAGGCAGTGTTCGTCTGTGTTTAAAGGAATGTGTTAATGGTCAAATGGTTTACTGATGCTCACACAATGTACTGCTTCTATTAAAAAAAAATCTTCAGGAAAAAAAAAAATGAAATAGGTGAGCTGCATGAAATCTTTTGCACATAGTTCTCACAGCTTTGTTAATCTAAAACAAGCAAGTTTTAATTTGTCTCCTGTTCCTGCGTAAAATTCATTTTCATGCAGTTGCTCTCCTCTCACCAGTTTTGTTCCACGGAAGCCATGGGCTCTACTGGTATTAATCAAGTAATACTGGATTATCCAGACCGGTAAACAGCTCTATAAATCTCAGATGCTCTCCTGAAATGGCTGCCAACAGGTGGTAAACTGCTACTAATCAGTGCAAACAATTTTGCAGCAGGGGCATCAAGATGCTACAGATACGGATGGCGCAAAACAAATGGACTTCTGAAGTTTCTGGGACCACACACTAGGTTCATTCAGGCCATGAAGCAGCCATCACATGGCAACAATTTTGTCACTGCTAGTACAGAACACAATGGAATACATGTCCTGGAACTGAAAAGCTCCATATCTCATTAACTATCCCCTGAGTCATGCTTGTCACCAAGCTTTAAGTTTTAATTTCCTTGTTTCCATTTGTTGTCAAGGTTATTTGACTGTATCTCTTTTGTGTTTAGTCAGTAGTATTAATGCATTTGATGAGATTATGTTGCTAACCTGGTGCTCCAAGAAGTCACAAACACTGAACTGTTTATATAGGAACAAATTAAGTACAGCTCTTTACTTTGAGATAGAAAAATAACTAGTCCTACAAAACGTAACATCTTTAGCAAAAGCGCTTTGTAGAGCTAGATTATCAAATGTAACAGTTCAATGGTTCAATTCATACCTGACAGGCTTCAAAGAATGTATATGCAAATTGATCTCCCAGCTGCAAGAGTAATTAACATGGCCTGCTGCAGGGGGCTGTTCTTCCACCCATTCTGTTTCATTATTATTTTAGTGACTTTACATTTTTCTCAACACACTGTCTTTTGGTATGGAAATAAATTTAACTTCCTGCTTTATGTAAACTTCATTAAACTACAATCAGCAGGGAATCTAGACTGTTGGAAGTGCTAATGTTTGAAAACCAATACTGCCTGACATAGACCTCAGCACTGTACAAGCACTGCTGTTGTTGGTATTATGTGTATTTTCCTGAGTTTGCCCAAAACAGTTCTTATAATATTTTAAGGTACACAATAAGTCTTTTTATTCTCTCATATTTAAACCAGTTTAACGGTATTGAAACAGAACTAGCAAAGGACTAGAAAAGACAAATAATCTTGGAACGAGTTGTTTAATCCATTATTCACTAGGATATTCAAATCACACTTACATTCAAACCAGTGGACTTATTTTAACAAAGCAGGAAGGGTACAGCCCTAAGTTTATAGCATTTCAGGCAGCATCAGACCCACTGACAGTATATTGGGTGATGAACTGCAGTACTATTTTCACAGAGAGATATGGCCGTGAGTAATACATACTCTAAAATGTTCCCCATATGGTTATGAGGGAAAACCAAGACTACTTTCCCATTATATAGTACGAGAACAACATACAGGGAGGCAATTACATTACACATGCCCGGGAAAGCTATAGACATAAAAAGATTAATGCGTTTGGATACCTTTCATAACCAGAAACTTCTGTAAGAAGCCATTTCTACAAATTATAAAGCAAAATCATATGTTAAATCATTTTAAGCAAATATTTACAAGAAGGCATAAAGTAACAGTTATATCTATAATTCATAAGTGGCTCAATTTTGCTTTACAGAAGGTCATGGAAGTCAATCGATTTAGTACAGGATAAATGTAATCCAGACCACTGCACGTTTCCATGTTACATGCTATGAATTTTTATACCAAAGTTAGCTATTGTTAGGTTTTTGGTGGTTTTGTTGTTGTTGTTGTTGTTTTGTTTGTTTTTTTTTAGACAAAAGCATTTACAAGCTTCAAACAAAATGTAATACAGCATAGGTCAGGCTGAGTGGGACTCTGACCATCCTGATGTAGCTGTAGGTGTCCCTGTTCATTGTAGGAGAATTGGATAAGATGACCTTTTAGGATCTTGTCCAACTCAAATGATTCTATGGTTGCATGATTCTATATATATGAATGTGTACATGTACATGACCACACATCCATGTGAAATAATGTTGGGAAAATCAGTGTGTGAGTTTTTTTGTGTTTGTTTTTTTTTAATAATTCAGGCAATTTTCTCATCAAATCAGTGTCAACTACAAATAAAAAGTCCAGTCTGTATGTTACTAGGTTTAGGCCAGGGCCTTGGAGAGTCAGGTCATGCCCCGTATTTATCCTCATCTGATGTCAGAGTGCAAAACAACTAAAGGAGATCTTCTGTTGCCTACATACTACTGCATACTTAGTACTCAACAGAGGTTAACTGAATATGCTATAAGGAAATCATTGGTGGGAGTGGGAACAGAATCTGTACTGCACTGGTGGATAAAGACATTCTTGACCCTAGATATCATCTCTACATCGTTCCAGAAATTAAGTAAATGAATCATAATATAGAAAAAGACAAATATGCAAAAGAGAAAGGGAGAAAGAGAGAGAGAGAGAGGACAAGCTGTTTGAACCAATTTTATAATTATGAAGGTATATTGTTTTCAGCAATAACAGTTGGGAATTTTCAGTTGTGTCTTATAGAAGTAGGTGTATATTTCCCCTTGAGTTTTATTTCTGGATGAGAGTTTATCTTTCTTAAACTCCATAGAATAAACCAACCTGCATTTTGGTCTGCAAAGGAGGCTTCATAAATCACATGTTGCCGCTATGGCAAATTGCACATTTATGAGGCAATTTCTGGCAGATTAGCTGATGTGCATCACCACATCTTCAAATTCAAGTGATTTGGACATGGCCCATAATGAATAAGACATTCCAGCAACAGAACACTGATTTTGCATTATTATTAACCAGGGGTTGACAGCAGAATACCGATTTTGCATTATTATAAACTGGGGACTGAAAGTTGCTGCTGTCTGGAAAGTGCTCAACAATAATTTGTTGGCAGTTTCAGCTGAAAAACCAAGGACTGGGGAAGCAGGGAGGCTAAACATGTCTTTCTAACAGAAAGCCTCTCAGGACAATGCTGAGAAATACTTCCATGTCTGTGTAGGGGCTGAGTAAAGATTGTTACTCACGCATCATGAAAGAAGAAAGGTTGAATCTTTAGCATGGACAAACCTCCATGTTCCACATCCCACAGAATTCATCCTTTAAAATAATTATAAAGAAAACAGCAGACCTGTAACATGAGTTCAAAATGCTGACAGGATAAGAAAACAGTCACAAGCAGGGACTGATTTTTCACCTCTTTCCAGTTTTGCTGTAGAGGTGAAAAGGCTGAAGTGGCCAACAAAAATCCTGCTTCTGTAATTTTCCACTGTCTCTGCAAAACAGCTCTTTAAATGCTTGACCTTGAATGCAAAAATAATCTGTCCTTTATCAGTCATGTCTTTTCATGGCCTGGTTAATGGCATCAAATTTACATCCTGCTTTACTGTGAAGCTTCTTCTGATAATGAATTCAACCAAATAGCAAGTACCTGTGCTCCAGAAATGCACTCCTCTTCATTGTATCGAAGGGGAGTGTGGATGCCTTTTATCTGTTCACTTGGCATTTGACTCTGACCTACAGGCACCAGCCACCACCATACATCTGCTCTGGATCACATTCCCCTCCCTCCCACTCAGGACGTTTTGCTGGAATGCACTCATCAGTCTTTTGAAAATTAAAGACCCCAAGCCACTCTTTTGTAATAACAAGCATTTCTTCTTTGTCACCCTGCATGTCTTTTTAATCATCTTGTCTTTCAACTATTATCCTATCTTACTGAAAGTAATCAGATATCTCATATGAAAAAATAATTCCCATCTGAATGAGATCTGGCAGTGCCAAACATTTAGTTCATACAGGTGTAGATTCAGCTTAGTACAGAGAGTCCCCTTCATGCTGCACAGTGCCTCATGCTGGTTCAGGAGCTGGATTATGGTAAGACTGGGATATGTGGTAGAGGATGCCTTCATCTGGAAGGCTGCAAGGCAGGCAGTGAAGTGGGACAATGGCACATGCACACTGTGAGGATTTTAAAGAGGGTCCACAGAGAGACAGCAGTCTCTCTAACTCCTATTCAGAGACACAAGTCGTTACAGATAATCTCAACAATACTAGTTCAAAACCTAGCCAAGAATCTCCAAGTATCACTCTCACATGATTTGCACCAGCCTTGCTGGTGAACAGCCCATAGGCCAGAGATTCTAACCAGAATGAACATTCACTGGCATACACACATACTGTATTGTGCAGCCCAAATCTACACGGCAGTTTAGAATATATGATGATATACTGTTTTCAAATCCAAATTTAAAACTGACACCCAGTTGTTTCTATGTTCTCTTTCTCACATCAGACATATTACACTGACCACTGGTAGCATGCAAGTTTTCTTAGCTGAAGAAAGTCACCTTCACCATCTTTGGTACTATAAAACACACATCAAGACGCCGTGCGGTTTGAACATGGGACCAGATTCTGCTGTCCTTCTTTCCAGAAGAGAGTTTCAGCACTAACTTTCACTCAGCAGTTTGACCACTTTCTCCCTGCAATGGTTTGTCCTTCTGAGTACCCTCTATCAGCTCTATTTTATTTGATCCAAATCTTTGCTTCTTATGTGAAAAGGAAGATGCTGGCTTATGCAGTCTTTAACAAATACTATTTAGAAAAAAAGTGGTTAATGAAAAACAAAAGGTAGTGCAAGGTAAGATCATAACATATAGAGATGTCTGCCTTGCTGCCTGCTTAGCATGTAGGAGCAGTAGATAGACACATAGAAGTACAAATTTATCTGAGAGGATGTAAATCTCCTTTGCCCTTCTCACCCATCCTGCTTATAAATTCACACAGGACTACGTGTTTTCTGGGCAGAGGCAGCAGGTGTGTGCTTGAGAGTGGCCGGCACCTGCTGGGCCTGTTTCTGGTTCCTTTGGAGCATGCCCTGAGACAAGCTGCAGCAAGAGGAAAATTTGAAAATGAATACGGTAATGTGGATAAATGACAGCTCTTCACAGACTGGATAATGCACAGCTAAATTATGATGCATTCAGTTAAAAATGCAAGTACAAGAAGCTTACGCTCCTGGCCATTTCCACTTAATTCAACACATTGATTATATAGCCTAGAATAAATATATTTATACGATGATAACTAACTCAGGGATCTGCAGGACTCCTGATACAATGTTCTGCTGAATTAGAGAAAGTATGGAGCTGTAGGAAAAAACATCCACTGCCCCCTCTACGTCCCCACAAGCAGTAGTTTGAACTAAAATGACCCAACTAACTTGAGGCTTCTGTGATTCTTTTGTCCCTTTTCAATAGACATTCCAAGCACCATGCGGGGTGCACTGTCCCTCTCTGTTGAATGATAAGTGTGCAAAATTGATGGCAGGTGTCCTGTTCCACATCTGCAGTATTCTTTTTGTCAAGCTATGAAGGCAGGAGGAACAAATGTCCTTGACATCTATGAGGGGCCATCTGACTGCAGACCTGAGGATAAACGTCTGATTATATGCCCTCCAGCTCATGCTGGATCAGTGTCAGCAGCAAGAGCAACAAGCTGTGCTGTGTTTGACGTGTAGAAAGGAGACAAATTTATTGGAGAAATTGCAAGTTATTAAAGGGAAGAAAAAGAAGAAGAAAAAAAAGGATGTACTTTGTTCTTATTCTGACTCATAGTCTTAGGAGCTGGTAAAGATATCAAGATGATAGAATCACATCCTAATTGTGCTTTTGAACTGACTACTGGAGGGAATTCTTCCAAATTAAGGAGGCTATAGCCAGAGTTCTCCCACCTATTGTGGTCAAAATCATTTGACTCTGTATCAACCGTTAAACTACACGTCTCTTTCTACTAAGACTTCTGGTAGAGAAAAATGAATCTCCTCAGGAGGATCAAAATGTTATTCTGCTTTCTCCCTGTCCCCATTTGTTGGCCTCCTCTTCAAGAAGCAAGTTATTTCTCTATCACTGATGTCAAGTTTGTATGCAGATATTCAGCTTCTTCTCATTGGCAATTTATCAGTTTCTGGCTATTGAATATCAGTTTTCCACTGAGTCAGTCCACACCTTCAATGTGAAAGTTCTCAGCATCAGATTGTTGTGGCTCAACTCCCAGCATCCACACAACGAAGCATAATGCAGTCTCTCACTCAATCCCCTTCTCACTGGGATGGAGGGTAGAACGAGAGAGGTAAAAGTGAGAAACATAATGGGCTGAGATAAAAACAGTTTAATAGATAAAGCAAAGCCGTGCATGAAAGCAAAGCAGAAAAAAAAAAATAAAAAAAAAATTCATTCGCTACTTAGCAGCAGGCAATCATTCAGCAATTTCCAGGAAAGAAGGACTTCTTGAACGTAATAGTTCCTTGGGAAGGCAGATGTCATCACTTTGAGCCTTCTTCTTTGATCCTTGTCTCCCACCAGCTTTCATTGCTGGGCATGATATCACATGGTAGAGAATATCCCCTTGGTCAACCAAAGTCGGCTTTCCTAACTTGTCCCCTCCCAGCTTCTAATTCGCCTCCAGTCTTTTCACAAGCAGGACAGTATGAGAAGCAGGAAAGATCTTATTGCTGTGTAAAAGCTAAATAGCAACAACTAATATCACAGAATCACAGAATTGTAGGGGCTGGAAGGGTCCTGTAGAGATCATTGAGAACAACTCCCCTGCAAAGCAAGCCCCCAAAAGCAGGGAAATATGTTAGTGTGTTATCACCACAATTTACATCACAGTTCCAAAATACAGCACCATGCAAGCCTCTATGAAGAAAATTAGCTCTGTTCCAGCCAAAACTAGGACAACCACCCAGCACCTCAACCCTTACAGATTAGTCTGTCTGCCAGGTGCCTTAAAATAGGACTATCAAGCTGTCAAGTGGAAATAAAAACAAACAAACAAACAAGCAAACAAAAAACTGAGCATTTGATGTGCCCACACAGTCACTCTATTAATTTTGTGTAAATTAAAAAGGAACAGCTGTCTAACTCAGAAATGTGTTGGGCATTTAATTAGTTTCATTAATTAGAGGAACCTTCCCCTAGAAAGCAATGCAGAATGATGCTTCTGAATCAGGATGGTCTGAACATGGGACAAAGTGCCATGGAAACCTACAATTGATCTGCTTGCTCAGTATTTCATCCAGGTACCTCATAAATTCCTGCAGCATTGGTAAGATGCTACTGGTTTTGCCCACTAGTTCAATACCAAAAAAGGAGCCAAGCAGGGTCACCGACAGGGGGTTTGATAATTCTACACAAAGCTGCAACACTTCAGAAGTCTGTGACAACCCTTCACCTTAATGTTTGCAAAGGCTGGTATAAGAAATGAGGGGCAGCATTAAAAATGCCATATTCACATTTGCTGGGAGTAGTAAGTGGGGCAGTTTGCAGTTAGCATCGCTATGATGCCTGCAGGTTCAGAAACCTGGCAGTGCTCTCACCCTTTCCCAGCGAAGGTCCTTTTCACAAAAAATGGCTCATATTGACATTTTGCACAGTCTGACTTACTTTCTTTTTGACCCATATTTCTCTTTCCCACACCAGGTTTCCTATCTTGATTCCACATTTTTTTTGGCTTTGTTTACTCACTTACTTAGAGAAATCTAGGATCGGCAGTTTAGCACAGTGCTCTTGCCAAAATCCAGTTCCAGGTGACTTTTAGTTGCATGAACAAATGCAGGAAGGCTGAGATAGGTTAACAGCCTCTCTGGCAGCACCTCACTTCCCAAGTTAATAATCTTTAATTTGCTGCTGAAGCTTACACTTTTTACTGTTTCAGACAAACTGAGATGTGTTACTTCAGACAGTACAAATGCTAGTTTTCTGTTTTTGACTGGGCAAATGAATTCAGATGGCAGATCAAGGAGTAGGCTCTTCAGAAAGAGGAAAGGACTAGATGTAGTTATTTCTTGATACAACACAACTGGATTAGGTCTTGATATATGAAATTGTCACTGATAACTTTGGAGAGGAAAATAGAAATTCATGTAAGCAAAAAACTACCCACTCTTGGAAACATACACTTTACCTAACTGATTTAACAGTAGCTAAGTGCTCTTAGATCTAAGCATATTTTTAGAAATGCCTGTTTGATTGGCAATATTATGAGAAATGAAAATCAAAACAATTATTATACACATCTGTGTTTCCTATATATCAATTATATATCAATTTCTGTATGTCAATTGTTCAGTTCAGTTCTGACATTTTGGTTTGTTTTTTTGGTTGTTTTTTTTTTTAATTTTCACTGTATGTACATGCATGTTTACATATTTAAAGATAATTGAATGTTCTGGATAACACGTAAGGTCATTTTCTGCGTGAAGAGGAAAATTTGTAGACTTTTTTATCACAAGACTTTCATTAAAATAATGGGAAGGATGAAAATAGAAAACTATTTTTTCCCAACATTTCCTGCAAGGTACAAATAACTTTTTCAACATTACTTACATTTAGAACCTATATTTATTGTGTTTTTAAAAAATTACAGGTACCCCTAGAATTCACAGGGAATCATTAATGGCTTCTGTCATGGCTAAATTTTGTCATCAATCTCTACTGTTTATCAGAAACATGAGGTGGTGAGCTTAACTCTAAGTATCCTTTGGACTCCAAAAACAGATATTTTTTCCACAATTCCTTTAAATAGTTGTGCCTTACCATGTCCCTTCAGACTCATGGCGGAGTACAACAAATTCTTCCCACATTTAATCTACCCCTACAGATTCTGTGCTGGGAGGATCTTCTATACATCTCTGAGGCTCTTGACCTAGAAAGTGGTATCTGCCTCTAAACAGAGGCAGATTGTGCATGGGTACAGAGCCTAGATCCTAACACTCAAAATCTTGATTTAACTAGGATATCTAAATTTAGAAACAGCACCAACTTACCATGGAGACCCAACAGCTATGTGCATAAGTGATATCTGACAATATAATGAGCTAATAGGTGAGAGAGGATGAAGAGTTTCAGTATCTGCAGTTTAACCAATACCAATTCCTAGTAGTATTTATCAGTTAACCAAAAGAGGGGGCTAGCTCATTCTTTTCTCATGTTTTTCAAAAATATGTTTATATTTCCTGACCATAGTCCTTGGGTTCTTGGAATGTCCCTGAAGGAAAAATAAGGTAGACTTCTCTCCTGAGTCACCTTTATTATTAGCAAATTGACTCACGGTGAGGCTTCTTGCTTTCAATTTGGTTGGCAACATTTCCATCTGCATGATTATATTTCATATTAAAAGGTGCCCAAATAGCCACGGTACATTGCAACTTTGACAAGAAAAGAAAACCTGTTAGTGTGTTCTCAGCTGTAGGAGTATACATTAAACTGCTTTTTTTCCTATAGCCCAGCAGAGATTTAAGAAAGGAAAAATTGTTACACAATTTTCAATTTTAAGTACCTTTGACTTATTGCTGTGATTACACTAATTGCTTGTCATCCTAGTGGGAGGTTGCAGGAAGCTGTTTTGAAGTAATCAAGCTGAGATGTGGCCTTCTATTTATAAGAGGTCTAGAAACCTTACTTTCCTAAAAAGAGTATCTGGTTGAATCTCTAAAACATATCAACTACAGTTTCTTTTTCCTCCCTCAGAATCTCACCCAAGAGTTTATGATTCAGTTATTTCTCACTGTCTTTAAACTTCAGATGATGCAGCTAGAGAGCACCTCAGACAGCTATTGTTCTCCTATTTGCTCCAGCCTCTGAACATACAGCAAAACCTCTAGCTGTATATTAAATGCTGCCTTATGAATATGCATACAGACTACCCAACATGTACGCAGCTTAAATACAAAAATAATAATTGATCAAATTCACATGAAAGGGTTTGGTACCAAATCAGTTTAGTGTTGTGATATATACTTACGGTATCTTAGAAAGAAAGTAAATAACTTCTGCCGTGCAGTTGTAGCACCACAGAAACTCTACACTTCACCTAATTGAGTAGGCGTAATTTAGATCAGGAACATTTTGATCTATGATGATTGCAATAAGGACCACTGAATATTTTTTCTCTATTCAGACATTTTAAAGTTAAAAAGACGGACAGAAGTCAATGTATTTGCCTGAGACAAATGAGGACAGAGTCAAGCACTACTGGGATTTAAATCAGTACTTCTAAATTATCTATTCCAAGTTTTTGTGTGATGAAGACAGGGTAACCTTATACCGAGAAACAAGATCTTTCTGCTGAGAAGAGGTTAAATTTCATAATAGATCACTGGCAGGGTTTTGCTGTTGTTGATGTTCTGCTTTTTTTCTAGTTTATGACTACAGTTTCTTGGTAAAACTGGGCACGTATTCTTAATAAGTTGTTCCAGGAATGCCAAAATGACTTGATAGCAAAGGTTATATTTTGCCCAACACTATCAACCAAAGAAAAAGAAAATGGAAATTCTAAGTGAACTGTTCTGACATTTCTGAAACATTTCATTTACAGTCGCATGCAATAAACAAAGAAAAATAAAGAGCTAAATCCACACCGGTACTGAAGAAAACAGCAGAAGTGACATTTTTTCACAGTAGACTTGCTACTAGAGATTTTATGGAGACTGAACAAAACTCAGGTTAAAATCCTTTCTCAGCACAAGGGGATTTGTATTTCATCTCCCAAGGAAATGTCTTGCCCACTGACTGTTCTATAAGTTATCCTGAGGTAGAATAGATGTATGAAAGATACGATGTTTCTTCAGGCTATATTCACCTTGCAAATGGATATGAATATGAATTTATAGGAATGGTCTTAAATATGGATTATGCTGGCAGCTGATTTAAGCACTTATCCTTTAAATACTAAGAGCTTTGTTACCTGAAAGCTGGTATTCCTGGATGTAGTTCTGTCTCAATTAATAAGTCTCACAGAGGGTATAGAACAGAACCATAAAATCATAGAATCACCACAGTTGGAAAAGACCTCCAGGATCATCCAGTCCAACCTACCACCCACCACCAGTGTTGCGCCACTAAGCCATGCCCCTTAGTACAATCTCTAAATGCTTCATGAATATCTCCTGGGATGGTGACACAACTACCTCCCTGGGCAGCCCATTCCAGCACCTGACTACTCTCTCAGAGAAGTTTTTTCCTAGTATCCAAGAATCCCCCCTGGTGCAACTTGAGATCTTGCCCTCTTGTCTTGTTACTGTTTACATGGGAGAAGAGGCTAACACCCACCTTTCTACAACCTCCCTTCAGGTAGTTGTAGCAATAAGGTATCCCATGAGCATCTTCTTGTCTAGACTAAACAATGCCAGTTCCTTAAGCCACTTGTCATAGACCTGTGCTCCAGGCACCTCACCGGCTTTGTTGTCCTTGGACACACTCAAGGTTCTCAATGTCCTTCTTGTAGTGAGGGGCCCAAAACTGAACATAGCATTCAACCAGTGCTGAATACAGAGGGATAATCAGTTCCCTGCTCCTGCTGGCAACACTATTTCTGGTACAAGCCAGGATGCCATTGTACACCTGGGCACACTGCTGACTCATTTTCAGCTGAGGATCAACCAAGCCCCCAGGACCGTTTCAGTATACATAATAGCTGTACTGCTTGTACATGTGTTTAAACCGTACAGTGGAAGAAAACACATCCCAGGATAGCATGCATGTACAGGTACTTTCCTGACAAATTAGACGTCATTTCAAAACACTTGTGTAAAAAGGATCTCAACTAGAATCTCCTACACAGTATACAAATTCTCCAAAACTGAACTTTTCAGAGATTGATGACTGCGTAACACCTATTTTTAGATAGTTTGCAACCACAGATATCTGAAGCTGAGACACAAGAAAAGAGAGTTTATGAAAAAAAGAACTGACCATGGGAAACTGGAAGGTTTAAGGAGTTCTGTATAGGTTGTTCCAAAAGGAATGCCTCTTATTTATTTCTGTGGAAACTATAGCATGTACAAATAGCACAATAACACTAGTTAAAAGTGCAAACTCTGAGCTACAAAGCACTAATTTTCAACATTATCACCACCGTTAGCTGTATATATTCACCAGCAATGAACAAAAGCCTGTATGTCACACTGGTAAAAATCTGCATGGATGTATGGAACATACATAGTTTGTCTTTCATGTTGCTGACACCACTACTGAAATACACTATCCACACCACTGTGATATCATCCATTGTTTGATGGCCATAAAGCAATGGTAGATGGGTGCATTTTTTTCTGTGTGGAGGAATTCAGTGACACACCTTTGCTTCATCTGCTCTTCCACATCAGACACCATTTTGTCAGACTGCCCCTCTGCTTCCATCTGTCACATTGAAACAAAATGTAATGGAATACTGGTGAGAAGGCTTATCTTCTACTGTCATACCACCAACATCCCCCACTGATGTCACGGGCCAACATAATAAAATAGGAGGCATTATTTTTGGAGCAGCCTTTGTATTTAACTGTTTTATTAGAGAGGCTTATAGAAGTCAGAGGTCAAACAAAAGATTGCTCTTGAAATGGGATTTGAAGACAATCAGGAGGTCAATGAAACAAACAGCAGCATATCTGTCACAGAAACTGAGATTCAGAGGAGAAGGACTAGTAGAAAAAGGTTCAAAATTAAAAGCCCTCGTCTCCCTCTATACATCATTGCAAATCAATACAAACCAAATAATTCACAGAGCAAGGCAACTCTGTGTGTTTGTTTGCAAGCCCTGATGGATCTATTGGCTGACATGCCTGTTGTTCCTATCCTTGATGTGACATACACAGCACAGGTATCATGATGTATATAAGCCATGAAAAACTCCAGTGTGTTTCATTATCATGAGAAATGCAAGAGCTGGCTGCTTTTGACAGCCAGTGATGCTATTAGCTAGCCTTTTGCGTTGGTAGCTGAAGAAAATCCAGTCAACATATTTTAACCTTCAGAGCAATTCGAGCACATTGTGATCTTACCAAAGCAGCTGATAACAACTGAAGTACAAGCTCTGCGTCAGACAAACAGCAGCTGGGGGAAGGGAGCTCTTCTCTCCTTCCTCCCCCACGCCAGCCCAGTGTGCAGACAGGCTCGTCATACTTTGCAAGGCAAAAGACATTGACAATATCTTTCTTCCTCGAATAACAGAGAAAAAAAATACCTTGCTGCCACACTGACGTTTTACAGAGCAGAGAAAAAACACCGAAGCACTCAATAGCTCTGAGACAGGACAAGGAAGACAGCTCACACTTATCCGATGCAGGGACTCCAGCATAGATCTTGGATTATAAACAGGATTAGGCTCTGGGCCAAGACAAATCATGAACTCTAATAACTTAATTTCAACTCCACTCTGCAGTCTTTCATTAGGAGATGTAAATGCTCCTTCTGAACATTTTCAAAGTAAGGAAACCTGAATGGTCTCCAATTTCAGTTGTGCACTATGAGGAAAGTGGTCTGGTTGGGGAGGTAAACTGGTCAGCCCGTTGAGTTCAGTCTGGGTCTCGCATATGTAGGAGTGCAGGAATCCCACAGTTTCACATTTGGAAGTGGGCCCAGGCTGGAAAGTAAAAATAGAAAAGTGTGTATGTGATTCTGAGAAGCTCAGATACGCGGAAAGGGGAGAAAAGTTTCCTTTAGACCTTGATTCAGGCTTTTCAGAAGTTTCAAGGACAAAGATGAAGCAGCTCCAGGGCTCCATTTCATTTTGGAAACTTGTAATTCATTATTCTTCACAGTGGAAAACTATTCCTAGCAAAATGGAACTATTTACTTTAATCTTGTTTTCTAGTTTGTTAAAAGAATACTCTTAGCTAAAACATCTTTATATAGTCTCCATGCTTTTGTATCAGGACCACATTTTAACCATTATTTTCTAACACTAAACAAGTGGAGGCACTGGTAAATGGAAAGAATTAACAGTAAGTAAAACTCTTCCTTTAAGCTTCAGCCTTAGGAGTGAACAGCTGTCTGATTTCCCACAGGGAACATAGTTCTTCTTCCCTGCTCAAACATCCTCAGAATGAGCAAAACAGGTTTGCCTGGGTTCATGTATCAAAGAGTACTGAGATTAGAGTGCAGTGCCCAAATTTCCTATACAGTAAACCTCATACTAATTTAACATAGTGTTGTCCACTTTGAGAAGGTAAATACAGTGCAAACTGAGGAGTAGCTAATATGGAGTTAAAGCAGCCATCCCTTGATCCTGTCTGCTGGCAGATGGTCTGCTGGTCTGCACTGGACCCACCCAGCAATACCTTGCTGTATACCCATGTGTCTGAACATGCACCTATATACACAAAGGAGGTAGCTGCACAGAGATACTAAAGCCAGGGCACCATTGTCTACTTTTACCGCAGAAGGAAGTAAAATCCAAAGAAAGAAATGAGAGTCACAACGAAGGGTTAGGAAGCCCCAGGAGAAGCACTGCTGCTCTATCCCTTGCCATTTCCACATGAAGCCTGCTATCCTTGCTGCTTCTCACAACGAAGGGTTAGGAAGCCCCAGGAGAAGCACTGCTGCTCTATCCCTTGCCATTTCCACATGAAGCCTGCTATCCTTGCTGCTTCTCATTCTCTGGCTGAGTCTTTCTTTCTCTTATGACAGGGAACACCTGCAAACCACCCTGGGTTGGTTTATCCCTTTAGTTTCTGGGAATTCTCATTACCCCACAGTCCCCAGACTGGCACTGAAGGTCTCACAGCATAGGACCAGTGTGGGGACAAGGCAGCTATAATGCGTTACGAGGGGCAGCAGAGCAACAGCCAGGCTCCTTCCCAGTAGTGGCAAGATATACAACATCCCTAGGTAGCTGAGAAACACTTGGCCTTTCCCTAGGACTTACTAGATCATGTTTACTGAGGTCATTTTCTGGAGCCTCTTCTTTCTAACTTCTCTTTTCTGCCAGCACTGAAAGAGGAGGAGATAAAACAGCTATCAGAGGGAGGATGCATGTTTGCAAACACGTGTTTTTGATTTTAAAACATTATCAACACCTTCCTCAGTAGTGTCTTATTTCTTTTTTTTTTCTTTTTCTTTAAGTTATAATAAAACAATTTTTTGTGAAATAAGATCACTTGAAAGTCCAAACAGTTCAAGCAAGAAATCACAGAAAGATAAGAATAACTCAGCAGTTCTACTTGCAGAATCAGAACAGACCACAGCTTAAGTGAATAAATAAAAAGACTAGTAATTTAGTAATTTTATTGAATAATATGGTACAGTTTCAATTGTATCTCTCAATATAAACAATTCAGTGATTGACGTGTTTTTATGAATTTGTGGGTTGTGTCTGTAATGAATATGCTCTGGAATGACCTTCCGAGAGTAATTCAATACCAGAAAGAGACCTCTGCTAATCTGGTTTTCTGACTATTGTAGATCAGTTTTTAAATGCACAGAATTTCTACTAATAAAAAGAAAAAATACCATGAACTATGGAGAATAATAACAGCTTTTGCAGCATGAGTCATCTCAGCATCTTTGAATGTTCTTATACAGTATTTCATGTCTTCCCCACTCTTGAGATAGTAGACAGACTGGAGAAGAAATCAACTAACGTTTTTCAGAACAGTAGTTTCCAGCCTGTAACCATCATAAATACACAGGTTAGATGGACTACAAAGAGAACATATGAAAAAAGCTAGTCATCAATATCCTTATTTTTGTAAACAGTCCACAGATTAATGCACGTGATACTGTCTGTGAACAGAGAAACATCAACCATGAAACTCATCTTTCCGCATTCAATGAGCAACAGGCTGAAGCAATGTGTTCTTTTCTCCTTGTTTTCAGAAAAGTCCACATAGCCAAATTCTCTGATTTGACGATATGTTTGGGTACTGAACCCAGTCTTGCATTGCACCCCCTAAAAATTCCTCTATTTTAGGTACTGATGAGAATAGTGCTGTTAAAGTCATACAGCTGCTGGAGGCATCCCTGAAAGCCTCCATCGTTGGGGCAGCAGTGTGTCAATGAGGATGTACTCCTTGGCTGTCGTATTCTTAACAAATCCAAATAGAAACCCAAGGCAAGTACTCCTCTAAAACAATGGAAAAAATGCCAGTTATGCAGTCAAAGTTTTCTAATCATTCTGTCTTTATTTTATTAACTTGTATGTCTCAACCTGGCACTAATTAGTTCACTTCAATCATCTACGCTGCAACCAAAAAGGTGGGATTTAATTTTGCACCAAAATTTTGTTCTGTTGAGTCATAGTTAGTGAGTTCCACTTTGATTTTGCTGCTTTGAAGATTCCTTTCCTGTTTGCTATGAAATCAATATCACTCTACTGTGAGTTTAAACGAGGCAGGGAGGCGTAAGTTTTGCTGATGAATTAACTTCAGTGTTTTGAGGGTAAAAAAGAACAATGACTTAGGCTGCCAAAATGAATACACAGACTGTAAAGAGAAATTACTCAAATATAGGCAGGTGAGAGTCAAAGTCACAAGTATCACTGTGAAAGAGCTGCTAAAGTGGAGAAATATTTATGCTCTGCATAACATTTGTGCTGCAGAGCAGATCCGACTCCCCTTGGGACAAAACCTCACAAATGGGTTTCTTTGCAGGCATCACAGTTGGCATATAAACTCTTCAGTGTCAAATAAAATGAAATATAAAAATATATGAGCAGTGCACAAATGGTGAAGTGAGAAGTAAGTATTCAATATTATTTTTTTCTAGGCCTCCTTTCTGAGAAAGGATAAGAATATGTATAAGAAGAATATGTACAATCTCATTGCCCTAGATGATGGGTTGTGAGGTTACCAAACATAAAGAAGCTAGTAGGAGCGCTTACAGTCACACTCATGCACTCCTCTGACCACCAGTCATTCGCACCTTTTTTCCAATACTATATTGCTTTACTATTTCTGGTACAAACCTGCATTAATGACAGCCTTCCTGTGACAGAACACATTGGTATTCTCTGTTTAGAGATGTGACTATCCTCAATAGCAATGAATTCAAGTGTGGATCAAAAGGAGGAATGGTTCAAAAAATGGTACAACTAATCCCATATTTAAGCACACAGGAAGACAAAGATATCCCATAAATTGCACTAAAAACTGCATGCACCTTGTTATTTATTTATTGAGTTCCGGTGGTATGTTCAGTGATATGCACGAGAATCTTTTGATAAAATTATTTAGGTCATTTCAGATTATAATGTCTCATTTTTCTAAGTCAGTATTTATACAGAGACTTAGAGTCCTTATAGAGGCTCCAGCTCTTGTAGACTGGGGGAAGTTCTAGCAGCAGGATGTATATTCATCTTTAGTATATGCAGTAGACTGCCCATGACCTGCCCCATGTATATATGGATTTCCCAGTTCATTTTAGCTTGTACACCCAAATTTTTCAACTTCAGTGTAGTTCAGAGACTTCCCTTTCTCCACTTGTCTTATTCCCAAGATCGCCGGGAGGTAAAGGGAAAGAACAAATAGAACAAATGCATTTCTGCTGTAAGCAGATGAAACCTTATACCCTTAGTTTTCCTCTGTCCCCATTTTAGTACTTGTCAGTTGAGGAGCAGCTGTTTACACCAATTATGAATTTGGCCTAAGATATAGAAATAAAGCACAGGATTGTATTTCATGGAGAGCACATTAAAAATAAACAACTCGTGTATGTGCAGCAGAACAGAGTCTTGAGTCTTTAATTATAGGAAACAGGAAATACTTTGGTTGCCCTCCTTCCCGAGATCAAAATTAGTTAATAATTATACCACTTCTTAAAGGTTCCTTCTCCCTTTGGTTTTATTGCCACTGGGGAGGGGAGGGGAGGGTAGAGGAGGTGAGAGGAAACCAGGGATCACCGTAACAAATGTAGGTGGAAAAATGAGACACTGTGTTCTAAGAGCAAGGAAAGCTTCACTTGATGAAATCAGCCAGTCCTTCCCTCGTGCAGTGCAGGTCATTCAGGAGCATTCAGGAGAATTCTTTTGCTTCATTATCTAGGAAGCTGCAGAGCACTATCAAAAGGAATTCAGGATCCGGGTTTGGGGTCAGTCTTAGCAAAGATTTCAACCATTTTTAAACCGTCTGGCAATTTTCTGTGCGGAGATCCAGCTGGAAGTGGAGACAAGGAGACAAGTTTTTCTTGTATGAGTAACCTGGCATTCTTCTCTGCTTTAAGGCATTGTCTCCTCTATATTTGCATTTCTTCCTTTTTAAACTAAACAAATTCAAAATTAACAGCTCTTCAGATAATCTTAGCCAGATCCCAAAAACGTTGCATGAGACTCAGTGGCAATGTTTGTTCTGTTGCAAGCAGTCTGCACAAGCTCAAACCAAGGAAGGCTCTTTTATTAACATTTTTTTAGACAAGTATAATGACATATTTTATACAATAACATAGGTGAAGACTGAAAATCCAGGCCTGCAGCTTCACTGTAGAAAGAAAATTCACATCCTGTCAATATTGGGTTTTTGGTCTGCAAATGAAGATGTAAAATCATGCTCATGTTTAAAACATCGAAACTAATTTTGCTTTAGGAAAGAAACAACACATTAAGAACAATGTGTGAATATCCACTGGCAGCCCTGAGTGCAGAATATTGTTTCAGTAGTGCAGTTTGCTCATATACATAAAATAAGAGGGATTCAGTCGGTTAATAATTTATCTTGTGACTCCTTAATCTTGAACCAAAAATATCCTTGAATGTTTCCAGAGGAGCTGATGTCAGGCATCCACAGCAACAGTAAAATCTGACCCTCTTCTGCTTTATACTGGCTGACAGTTCATTGTAGCCTTGGCTCTGCGAAAGACATACATACGTGATTAATTTCATGTGCAACAAGCAGTGTTGTTAGCATCACGTGCCTATGTCTTTCCAAAGTCAAGGGCCCAGGCTCACTGTTGTTTGCCCAGTGCCCTCTGAGCAGAGAGAGCCCTTGGGAAGGGCTTTGTGAAAATATTAGTCTGAAGAAAGGAGAGTAAAAAAGGAATGCTCTCCATGAAGTCAATCTCTCTCTCAGAGATATTATTTAGTAGGGGCTGTCTGCAAGCCTTGCAGGACCATCTCTTGTCAGATGCCTGCAGGGCAGTTACCCAGCCAGAGCAGCCACTTCTGGCTCTGCAATACTTTGTTCTGAACACTTAGCCATCCAGTCAAGAGGGTTGGGGTCACCATCCATGAAAGTTTCCCAAATGATGGAAACAGATATCCAGTTATTTTTGCTGCACTGGCAAAACAAACCTGTTTTTCAAACCTTTTTCCTCTTTTTTAAGAGCTCTGGTCTTGTTTGCCTAACCAAAGGAAAGGCCCCAGGGCTGAGGCAGTGAGCATTCAACAGCCGCCAATCTTCCAGCAGATAGCATTAACCCTTTGGTGGCAAATTCCCCTCCAATGAAAAACGGGTGCCTGCACTCACATTTATCTGCTACTGGGAATGTCCTTGAAAGTTCAAGGTTCAACAGCAGTCAAGCACTTAAGCAAGCACTTACTGCAGTTTGGTGGTCAAATGGATAACAGCAATTACCTCCAAGGGCTGCTTGAGTGTTTTCAGCCCTGATGCCGACTTGGCTTTCCCCAAGAAACTCCCTCTCACTTTGCATCATGGTGTGCATTAATACTGAACCTGTGAGAATCGTTTAACCAGATAGTCAAGGATTTGTTTCACCTGAGTAAGGGACAAGAATGTGAGGAGAAGCACCTACTGCTATACCAAATTTTAAACTATAAAGCCATCAGCATATTTTGGACTGCTGCTAAGCTGAACACTCACATTCATCTGCAGGAAGCATTTATATTTCATCTCTCCAGTCAGACAAGTGACAATTTCTTATATCAACCTTGCAAAGAGTCCCTTGTTGAAACAAAACAAAGCAAAACATGTTCACACAGCCTGATAAAGCTCTCCCTGATATATGTGCTTACAAATACAGTGGGCATAAGTATTAGGAAGTTAAATAGATTTGTAACACAATGCTGCAAGAAATAATATCTCTCTTGGTGCTAAGTGGTAATTTCAGAATGTTGAGGAGAGGCTCTTAATGAGTTTACTGTTCGATACCATGGAGAAGATGATAGAACTGGGATGCCAAATGATTAAACGCTTGGAATTATTATTCCTTTCAGTATTGTAGTATCTATAAAGACCAACTCAGTCTCTGCTCCAAAGAGTCTAGCAACGGAGCTTTGATTTCCCAAGATTTATTTGTTGATTTTGTTTCTCTCTGTTTTAGAACATCCACATTTGTTTCCAGTTTTTCTGAGTCCATAAAAAGCTTGCAAGTCTGTATTTGTCAAGAAGATAGCATGAATGGAAAAGACACAGAATAGCCACCCACAGCATTATATTATCGTCAGCTGCAAAATACCTCAAAAGTAATTACCATTCTAGAAATCCAGTTTTGTGCTCACAGTTACTGAACAGTTATCAGATTCATCTAACACAATTCTCTTGGGGAAAAAAAAAATTGCTTATGGTAAATGAAATAGGTTGTCAGTGTACTCAGAAATATGCATCCCTCCCCCTCAATTCCCGTTACTCTGGAAGAACTTCTAAATATTAAAGATGAGCACTGGGCAAGATATACAAAGAAGAATGAAGCCTGAATTTCTGTTTAATGAGTCGCCACATGCTCTCTTAGTAATTCTTTCGTGCAAGAACTTCCTTAAAATGTGATCATTAATAACATGGTATTTGACAACTGGAATGAGTCTTAGGTTTCCACTCTGAAAGCACTTTTATACTACTTGTGATAACCACTGGAACAACAGGATTTGAGTGTAAGTGCTCAGCTTATCTGTGACCAGGTAACACTTAGAACTCAAGCTGTCTTACAGCTAGAGCTTCTCTGATCTAAGTTGGCTAATGCAAGCACTCACATTCAAACAGCAGTGATTTCCTGGCAAATTTTCTCTGGATTACACCACTGGCTAAGATTTTTCTAGTCAAATTTTTTGGCATTTTCATTGCTCAAGAGGCAAGAAAATAAAGGGTTTTGACAAAAATTGCATTCACTTCTAATGACCAATGTCTTGGGACATAGAATTGGGATACATTCAGGATATTGTGAACCTGAGGTCCCAATGCAAACATTCACATCCTAAGAAATTATATCTATCTCTGAACTACAGTGTCCTCAGTATTAGTGTGACATCCTCTCGTAGTGTTTTAGAATGAAATAAAATTATTTACATTTGAGATATTTTAGCTTAGAACATCAGAAACATGAGAAATTTGTGGCAGCTTAGGTTGGCAAACAACAGAAGGGTGAGGAAAAAGGATCAGAAGGTCAGGAGGATAAGTGTCTTTGGAATAAGGTAGATTCAATCAGACAAAAAAATAGCTTGTTACTACCTTTTTCTACCTTTTTAAAATACATCCTGCAACATTCTTATGCATTATTTGCATAGTTTTGACATTTTTACTGCATTGTTGGAAGTGTCATAGACAGGGAAATTTTTATATGTATGTATGCATATGTATAAAACTGTTTTCTGGAACTGTGTGATTATTTGGCAGTTTGTTTTTATTTAGTCAGTACTTAAGTCCTCATGGCTACAGAGAATAGTATGAAAATACTTCTTTCAAAAACTAGGCATCGTATATCAAAATGTGTCATTCTTGAAACCTCAAGATTTTGAGGCCATTGCATAGGTGTGGGAAACCACACCATGATTCTGAATGCTTCAGTTTGACAATACAAATTGAAATACTTCATATAGGGAGAAGTAAATTGTTCTGTGATTCAAAAATCTCAGGTAGCTTTCCAAACAATGTAGTATAAAGGTCTCCAGGCAGATATATGATCACACACACAGCTTTAATCTTGTGGCCACACTCAGGTGTTGGCTAGAACACCAATTTCTGCTTTTTCCAGCAATGAGAAAACTGCTTGCTCCTGTCTGAAATGTAAGTCAGTTGGAGAGACTACTTATACAGATAATGGATACAGAGATGTACACTTACCTACAGATATATTCAGAGAGAAAAAGAAAGGAAGAAGGTCATTATGTACATATCCTTGTCTAGAAAATAAATGATGTTTGCTTTTGTACATAAGGCTCATGATTTCCATGAGGGAGTTATTAGAAGTTTCCTCCTTGCATTTAGTTATGTTTGGAATTGTTTTTGGAATGTTTAGACTCTTTTCTTCAAGTTGTCACCAGCTTATTTCCACAGAATTACATTTTACAAACAAGAGCTGGCTAGAGCCAACTTGGCTTGGCTACTGCTGCCGGAGGGAATTTGAAAAAAATGATAATTTTCCTGCCTTTGGAAATAGACAGGCATGGACCAAATCTCACCTTTTTGCACCCTTTCTGAGCTGAAGCAAGCAGCTTTTGTTTTCTTAGAGGAACTCTCTTGTTACTAGAAAAGCGAAAATGCATACAGAATATTTTCACCCATAACATATATAATATCTGAGCAGACATTAATATTCATCTTAATGACTCTTAAAACACAGTGCCTCATACGAGTACAGTGGAGTGCCCACTGCCTCCCCCTGGAATGGAGTACTAAGGATGGGTGGCTGAAAAGCTTCATTCGGTGTAGAGGAAAATCACACCACTGCAACCAGTACTCAGAACAGGAGGCCAAAAAAGGTTCAAAGCAACCCATTTCCTTGTCTTTTCTAAAAGAGCTAAAGTTAATGATGGAATTGACTGCACCCAGAGCATTTTCTCTTCAGTGTTTCTGGGACTCAAAACTAGATACATTTATGACTGACCCACCTGAACCTTACTTGACATCAGCTTACCCATTGCTACCACCAAAGCACACCTTTCTTCACTGTAACCACACAGTTCAGACTGATCTTTTCGCCTAGTAAGAACTGTCTTTCTTTTGTCCTTGATCCTTCTGAAAATGCCCTTCTTCAGCTTCAGTCTCATAAACTACATTCAAAATTGCAGTGTCCTCTTTTCTGACATTCTCTTTTTTGTAAAGGACTTGCAAAAGTCTCTTCAGAGAAGGAGGTGCTAGCTTTAAGAGAAATTCAAGGGGAACTTTAAGGGATGATCTCCCCACACAGTTTCTCAAAGGTCAAAGTGAAGTGCATTTTCTTATAACTACAGTTAGATAGTAACCGCTGGTTAGTGATAAATTAAGTCAGCACATCTTAGCTTGGCTTGGCATGAGAACAGGGTATTAATCACCAAATAGCCATAATTTACCTTCAGTTAAAGCATAAATTACAATCATGGATAGATCAAGCTGAGTATAAGCATTTTCCAAAAGCAATCTGCAGGACAGATTCTCAGGCAGTGAGAGCTTCCAAAGTTTAATTAAATTCAGAGCTACATCAATTAACACTAGTTGAGATTTGGGTCCAAAGGACGATCTGTAGAGCAAATTGAAGAAAATTTACCTTAATATCTGTAAGGACATTCACACTGGTTGTCCTGATGGAAGAGCAAATCTGTCCTGAGGACACAGGAACATATTCTGATGCTTCTCCCAGGTGGAATGGTACAAGCATTTTCACTGCACTGTGCAGAATAATTCCCTTGCAAACATGTTCTGTATGTAAACAGTTACCTGAATTTGCTGGGAGTGTCAAGTTAATTGAAAGTCAATGCTTCTCATTGCTAAGGTCTTCTGCAACAAAAAGTCAGATAAACATAAATCTTTGTGCAGAGTACATGAATAAAAATAATTCAGACAACAATTTCAGGAGTTAAGGTTTTCCAATGGTGTGATGATATTGCTTGACTTTCAGCCCAGTTATGTGAAAAATGGAAAAGAATCAGTGTGCCCTTCAATACTCCCCAAAATACAAGAAAAATTACATTTTTGTGCGGGAAATTCTTGGGGGGAGGAAGGGGGGGGGCATGGGAATCAATAATTAAGAGTAAAAGAGGAATAGTATTTTAGAAGCATTCTGGTGAGGTGCATTTATTATTTCATATCTCATATTTATTCTTTGGGGAACTATTTCAGACAGCAGAGTGTCTGCAAAAGTAAGAAATTCCCATTTTCAACTTTTGCTGTCATTTTCTCATAAGGTTCTGGTCAGAAAATGAGATTAACATTTTATAAAAATGCTTGCAACATTTTTGCCACTGTCTCAAAATGAGTAAAAATGTGTCAGAAAGTTTGACAAACATCCACATTGTGCCTCTATGCTGTCAAGAGCATCCCCCTTCTTGATGAGCCAAGACATGCACTACTCCCACATTCACACTTCTGCTTAACTCTCTGTAACTTCTTCCTGCAGGGACTCCTAAACCTTGAGCTGAGAGACTTTCCCTGGGTTTACATTAGGTAGAGCACAGCTTTTTGCCATGTTAACAAAAATGCTATTTCTCTTGGAAACAGGCTGACCATCTGAACACTGCCTCATCCGAGTACTTCTAGATGTTCAGCAGCTGAAGTGTCCTATTGTGGATCATTCCCTTGCAGAACAAATGTTGCTATCTGAGACCGTTCCAAACATTTGTTTGGCACACGAGCATTCCCTCTCCTTTTGAAGCAGTATTAAAAGCACTGTCAGCTCATTAATGGATTTTTTTTTTTTTTTAACTTTTCTTTTGGCAGAAATAAACTATAGCTGAAGGAAATATCTTGTAAACACTGAAACAACCACAACAGCATTCCAAGCATACATGCTGGAAAACAAAAACAAAATAAAAGCAGCCTTTTGCAATGAAACATGTCTTTCCTGAGTCAGCAAAGACTCCCATGACCTTGCAGCCATTCTTTGGAATGGCCACTGAGAGCTGCATGAAGCAAGCAACAAAATAAAGCCATCATAGTGCAAAGGACAAATCTTCCAGGGCTACCAGACCTGTAAACATCGAATACTGAAATTTTACCCTTCGACTGACTTGTGCACAAGTGTCACTATGCCTACACTAAAGACCAGATTTCCCAGAGAACTCAGCCTCCCTCAAAGCAAATCAGTAAAGTTCAGAGTTTTAAAGAACTTGGCAAGCTAGATTTTCAGAAGACCTTTTTGCAGAAGGCTAGCATTGTTATTTAAATGTGATCTGGCATCACAATAAATGTTTGTACATAAAGAAGTCCTACTGATGAGGCAGATGTGAATCATATGCTTAAAATGTAGGAATGGGATTAATACATTTACATTCCCTCCTTCTCTTCTTTTCCCCTTTTATTTTCTTAATTCATCTTCATAAGCTCCAGATTTTACCTGAACTCTGTAGCCTCTACATAGGCATTATCTGTAAATAATTCTACATTCTTCGTTGCCTTATTGGATATCATTGACTGAATTTTTTTCACTAAGCAGTTTTGATGAAAGATACGCTATGAAAATCCATTTGATAAACAAAAAGTAGTGTCTTGAGTGAAAGATTCAAAGATTTAAAAGAAGAAAGACCTTTCTCAGACATGTCCCTCTTCAGTTTAATGTGCCTATACTTCACAAGCCAAGGCAGAGAATGTTGAAGTTGGTCCTGACTTCAAAAGACCATTATGAGTTGCTACATTCTGTACCTTTTTAGTATGGCTGGAAACAGTTCTACTCATACCCCAATTTTATGGTATTTTAGATGTATTTAAATGAGAAAGAAAATAAATAGACTATGTTTATCAAACTTAATCTCTACGTTTTGGGAAAATTGTTTGTGAAGATCAGCCTTTTGTAAATTCCAGAAAATTCCAGATCATTCATTAGATCTATGGGAAAGCAATCACATGACCATGACTTCATACAACATGAACAAAATTGGTTTATGTTCTTATTATTCACTGTCTAGGATTGGTCCACACTTCCAGGCTCGTAAGAAAGCCTAGATAAAAATTCTTTTAATGGCAAGTTAGGTGTTCATTTAAAAATGACAAAAATAACTTGAGGAGATTAGATCGGTAGGTAGGTGGATACATGCATACATATACAAATGTACCAGAACTTGTAATGAAATTCTGTGAAATGCTCTGCCCTCAGGTGCTTTCAGTCTCATGACAGATATGTGAAATGGATTTTGTCATCAGTCAAGAAGAATACAGGATCTAGAGCTGCCATCAAATGTATGGGACAGTTTCTCCTAAGATGCAAGGTTTATGTAAGATAACCATAAGTCTCACTCATTCTTACAGCAGTTCGAGCAAAATAACTGTGGTCATCATCTCTCATAGCTGTCAAAATCCTCTGAGCAGTCAATGATTCAGACACCCAGAGCAATTACCTGCAGCAGACCAATTTTTGTGCATCTTACTTACCAAAAACCACAGGAACATAAGAGCTCCTTCTGGTATCCATGGAAGAGAATCTGCAAGTAGAAATGAATTTACAATGTAATTGAAAAAATTGAAACCACTGAAAGGAACAACTAAGGAAAGGAAAAATAGAAGATCATTGTGACATCGGTATTTTAAGCATGTTGCCTTAAAACATTATCTGTAATACAGAAAGTTAAACGAAACATTTAGAAAAAAAAAAAAATCTAGATGATCTCTTCTGGTTTCACATGTCCATTTTGTGTAGTTCGGTTTCCCTTTTTGGCCACAATTTTTATCTGTGACTTCAATGTTGCATAAAGATATTCATTACTGTATTTCAACCGCAAACAGACAGAAGGGACTATGTCCCCTCCATTGTATATTTAATGTATCCATTTAGAAATTTAGTCACTCAAATCTCGTATAGATGCTTGAAGGCACTACCAACTTTTTCAATTTTACATTAGGAATTGGATAGGAGATGTACACCCTAACCCATGCATGAAATATTTTTTGGAAAAAGCATAACATCCCTGATGTAGGTCAATTATTAATGAGCTTGGCTCTGAATTAGTGTGTTTCAGCTGCAGAAGGACAGCAGGAGAGTGTAGAATATCCTAGAGCACTTGAATAACTAGTCCCATTTCTAGCAGAGGAGATAGATAAACTATCAGTCACAGTACACTTTGCTTTCCAGACTTTAAAACAAGGAAAAAGTTGTGTTTAGTGAACTTTTTCACCTCAGGGAAGTGATAAAATTCCATGGCATTACAGAAGTCTTACTAAGTTGAGTCACAACAGACCTCAGCTTAGGTCTGGAGAACTGATGATTCCTCAGTTCTCGTTACCTTTTCAAAGATCTTTGCTGCTCCATGGTGTGATATCTTGTCTGAATTTCTCTACAAGTCTCAGCAAGTTTCATTCTCCAGTTCTGATGAAAACAGCGAATTTCTTCAGATTTGCTGTTTCACAACATTTTGTATTATTGCTCTGTCTATTATAATACATTTACGAATTTATATCACATCCACTGTTATGTTCATCAAAGTGCTTTTCTGTTGCCCTAGAAAATTGTTCATTTACACAGAAACTAGCTCTGGAAGGAAAATTTCTAGAATTTTACTAGAGAATAAATTTGAAGAGGTGTTTTTCTCCAGTGGTGATTTCAAAGAACTGACACTTTAGCTAATCTATTGAACACTCCAACAGTGGAAAAAATGAGATAATCCGCAATTGTCTACTTCCTCTAGAGAGACATCGTAAAGCATTAATATCTGAACAGACTATGTCCAGTTCCAGAGTCTGAACTTTTCCATTCTAAATACTGTAAGAGATGTCCACCACATGACACCACAGGGAAGATGCTTTCTTTAAAAAATGAAAACTGAAATTTCATGAATTCAGAGTGGAACTGAAAGTTCAACTTCAGCTGCCTTTCTGCTGTACCTCAGAAGAGTTGGCTTTAACAAGTATTGTTGCTTGAGTTTGAAAACAGAGCAACTCCAGCCACTAGAAAATAAGCAACACAAGAAAAAAAAGTCTCATCTAAGTGTGAAAGTGTATATGTCCGATTATAAATGGAACGAAGCTATCCAGTTTTGTTTTCACGACTGTGTAAATTCCTTGGATTGCTTACATAAATAAATACACAGTGACAGACATACACAAGAAGTTCATATGGTCACACATCAGCAAATTTTGAGGCTAGTAATTGTCTTGCATATCACTTAGATATTATCCTAAATCTGGCAAAACAAGCAAGTGCATATCCATATTCATTATTTCCTTTCTTTCCCTTTCCAAGCCAAATGCAAAGAATCATCCCAATCCCCCTCTCTATCTTCTTGTTCCCTTTCTCTGCCAATTGAAAGGACAGTGGAAGAAGTGCAACAGAGGAGACACTGTATTCAGGAATCCTGACATGGGCAACTCAGGAGAAGAGGTGACGTTCCCTAGATTGACAGCTGCCTACACAGGGCATTACATCACTGTACCACACACTCATTAACCAGGTGCTGTCAGGAGTAAGAATCCAAGAGAAAGGAAGGTGAAAATCATGTTTACAAACCACATGTATGATGTCTTTCCTCCCATTTGTGGTCTTTCAGTAGGTCTATTTAGCATTCTGTACATCTGCTTGGGATTTTGTTTTTTCCATTACATCTCCTATCATATCAGCTACAGAATACATGAAGGTATCCATAAATTATACTGCAGACTCGGAGTTTCTAGTGTGTGAACAAAAGACACAAATGCAAATGCAAGATGTTTAATTCGCTGTTTACATGTGATGTTACCCAGGTGCCAGTGACATCCTTCTGACCAGCACAGAGGCACTGGGGACCAACCCAACATACATTTTTAATGTGATCAGCTGTGACAGCACATACACAGAGCAGACCTTGTGGCCTTAAATTCATCCTTTTAGAACACTTCTAGGAGCCCCTAAGAAATGGTTTAATTAATCTTTTTTTTTATTATTTCTTTTTTTTTTCTTTTTTTTTTCAGGATTGCAGCTTGGTTTTTTGTGGATTTTTTTTTTTTTTTTAATATAAATTATGTACACTGAAAACCTGCCAATTATAGCAAATTAAGGGACTTGGCAAGTGCATCCCTTGGAGACAGATGGTAAATAACATTCAGATTCTGAGTTGAAATAGGGCTAGCGATTAACTGGTACAGGATAGAAAAGCAGTCCAAATAAATGAAATAAAAGGTTTTGAAATGAATGCAAGTAGTGCAGGTTGTTTGTGTGTGTGTGTGTGTGTTTGATAATGATGGCACCAAAAATATTGATGATTCATAATTAATATTCTGCATTCTCTGAGTGGCAGCAGGATTCTACATCTTTAGCACTACTTTAAAAAACAGTGCTTGTTGTTTATTTTTCTCTCACAAGTCTGCAAACAACTGTCATTTCATCCTTTTTTGCAGGATCTGCCAGTTAAAAAGACAATGGTACAGGTTCACATTTAAAAGAAATTGCCCCTGCAAGTAGGATAGAACCACAGGCAAAAAAATCAGAGGAAACAGAGCTATGGTCTCCTGAGGTGTAGACTGATATAATGTAAGAATGAAACTACACCAGGAGAGTGCATTTGTTTCTGACTTCAGCTGTAAATGAAACAGGAGTGATGTCCTCAGCCTTGTCCCCTACTGCCCATTTCTCCATTTCTAAACCTTAGTGCACCTACTGTTCTGAATAAACCTCCAGTCCCTGGCACAGCAGAGGTGGTACTGATCAGAAATGCACTGGCAGAGCTGCAAGATCGCTAAAAATGAAGATCCTGCAGCACCTGCATGTGCTCTGTCTGGGAACAATGATTATTACTAACCTGTCACTCTCTGCAGTGCTAAAATATACCAAATATAATTCAGTTTAAAAATGCAAAAGCACAGAGAGATCTTCTTAAGAATCCAGCCAGAGACAAAAAAAGATGACAAAGTCAAGAGTGTGTTAGTCATTTAATTCATACTCTGCTTAGGATACTAAATTCAGGAAATGACTCAATCATTGCACACAATTACAGCTATTTTTGAACCATAGATGATGCAGTACGCCAATACTGATGCAAAAACATACCACAATTAGTTCCTGCAAATGCTCTTGCAATAAGGCATCATATCCAAGGGAGCCTTCAACCTAATTAAGGCAACAGAGTATGCCTCAGGGCACACCTCTCTATATGATTTCATTATTCTTGCAGGATGACCTGACGATGATGTCACCAGTGTGCTGCTTCACTTTGCATGCTCATAAGCACATGCTAAGAAGGTTAATTGCTTTGATACATGTTTAAAGGGTGCATTTTGTCTCAGATGTTAGAAGCACAAAGAGCAGTCCAGATATCAGTCTCTTCAATTTAATATTTGTATCCAGGAAGAATTAAAAGGAAATCAAGATTATATATGACTGAAAAAAATAAATATAGGAAGTAACAGGTGAATTTCCAAAAAAAAATGGATTCTTTATTCAAGAAAATTTGATATAACATGTAACGATTTTTCTCGTAAACAGGAGTCCAGAACTTTGAGGAAAAAAACACAAACAGTAGAAACCTATAGAGATCTGTATTACTCTTGATTAGTACCTGATTTTTGGGAAACTGAGATCCAGACACGGTCAGAGTAAAGTTTAACAGTAAAATCTGAACTGCATGAAAGTGCCATATATGTCACTAGACACATTAGGGATACAATGACAGGGAGAATCATCAGCTTTATCTCAGCTGCCATGCTGAAATTATGCATAGCAAACTGCTAATATGAGGAATCACTCACTCTTCATAAATCCCTCCAATACCCCCTCAAACATAGTAAGAGCAATAGGAGCCTGATCTTCAAATAAAGGACTCCAGTTTTCCCTTGAGAATGGCTTCATTTGTAGCCTTGAATACATATTTCTTTAGTTTTAAATCCAGTCTGCAGTATGTCAGGTATATAAGATTTTCCTTATGCTAGAAAATAAACTGTAGCTCAGGCAAATTATGTCATTGTATAGAAATGTCAGACTGACAATAAATGAATAAATAAAAAGAATTCATGTTCAAAGCTACGGATATTTCTAAATGTTTACTTTTTATTGTTTAAAATTTCTTCTATTGAAAAAATATGTATTTCCAAAATTCTGATTAACGTGTACTCACGACATTTCCAATTACAAAAATTATCTTCTTAGTCAAAATTAATTCACAGAAGCTAGAAAGGGTTGACTGAACTAAGAATTACAGCATTTGTATCAAATTTGTGAATATTGCCTTGAAATATCATGAAAAAAAAACAAAGCTCAGGAAGGTTTTTTATGCTTTAAGACTCAATTATATGCAAAATTGATGACATCAAGCTGAGTGGTGCAGTTGACATGCTAAAGGGAAGGCATGTCACCCAGAGAGACCTGGACAGGCTTGAGATGTGGGCCCATGCCATCCTCATGAAGTTCAACAAGACAAAATGCAAGGTCCTGCATCCAGGTTGGAGCAATCTGAAGCACAATTAGAGGCTGGAGAGAGAATGGCTTGAGAGCAGCCCTGAGGAGAAGAATTTGGAGATGTTAGTTGATGAAAGACTCCACACGAGCTGGCAATGTGCTCCTGCAGCCCAGAAAGCCAACTGTATCCCGAGTCAAATCAAAGGAAGCATGACCAGCAGGATGAGGGAGACAATTCTGCATCTCTACTCTGCTCACAAGAGACCCCACCTGGAGTAATGCATCCAGTTGGGACCCTCAACAGAAGGACACAGAGCTGTCAGGGTGGATCCAGAGGCAGGCTGTACAGATGCTCAGATGGCTGAAGCACCTCCCTTACAGGGGTAATCTGAGAGTTGGGTCTCTTCAGTCTAGAGAAGAGAAGGCTCTGTGCGGACCTTACATCAATGGTTCAGTACCTGAAGGGGGACTAAAGGAGAGCTGGGGAGGGTTTTTTTAAAAGGCATGTAGTTACAAGATGAGGCGAAATGGTTTTAAACTGGAAGATGGTAGATTTAGGCTAGGTATTAGGAATAAATTAGTTACTATGAGAGTGGTGAGGCACTGGAACAAGTTGCCCAGAGAGGTTGTGAATGCCCCCACAATGGAGGCATTCTAGGCCAGACTGAATGGGGCTTTGAGAAGCCTGGTCTACTGGGAGGTGTCTTTGCCTATAGCAGGAGGGCTGGAACTAGATAATATTAAAGGTCCCTTCCAACCCAAAGCTTCTGATTATCCTGTGAAAACTGGTGACTGTAAATTTCTGTTTCTGACATGCCAATATATCAACTCTCCTCACATGTTCAAATTAGTTTCACTTATGTTTTTCCATACATGATAAAAGGAAAAGACTAAAGGTTTGTGCAGTGTAAACAAGCTTATCCTGTAGAAACTCCCAGCTGCCAATATGAAACATTATTCTCTTTCAAAGTCTACTTTTTAAAAACTATTATTTGATGAAAGAATGTATGTGGGAAAAGTAATCTCTGCAAAGTAATTCACAAAATTAAGTGAAATGAAGAAAGCTAAAAGGAATCTGAATATTGTTTGTAATAAAATTTCCACAGGGCCACAGTAAGGTAATTTTGAATATTGTATACTCTTTTTTTTCATACAGGGACAAAATCTTTAAGAAGTTTTGTTTTGATGATATGAAGACAAGTTTGATGACACCAAGCTGAATGGTGCAGCCGACACAATAGAAGGAAGGGACATCATCTAGAGGGCCTGGATAGTCTTGAAAAGTGGGCTCACAAGAACCTAATGAGGTTAAATGAGGACAAGTGCAAAGTGTTGCACTTGGGTCAAAGCAATCCCAGACTGAGTACAGGCTCAAAAAATATATTGACATCAGCCCTGCTGAGAAGGACTTGGGGGTCATGATGGGTGAAAAGTTGGACACGAGTCAGCAGTGTGCACTTGCAACCCAGAAGGCCAACAGTATCATAAGAGTGGTGGCTAGTAGGTAAAGAGCCCTTGGGCTCTTCTCTTCTGTGTGGCCCCATCTGGAGTTCAGCATACAAGTCAGAGGCCCCAGCACAGGAAAAATGCAGAGCTGTTGGAGCAAGTCCAGAGGAGGCCAAGAAGATGATCTAAGGCCTGGAGAACCTCTTGTCTGAAAATAGATTGAGGAAGTTGGGCTCATGTAGCTTGGAGAAGAAAAGGCTCCAGGGATTCTTCATTGCATCCTTCCAATACTTGAAGGGAGCTTACAAGCAGGGTTAGGACCAACATTTTACATGACCTGATAGTGACAGGACAAGGGGAAATAGCTTTAAACTAAAAGAGCAAAGATGTTAGGAAGAAATTCTTTACTCAGAGGGTGGTGATGCGCTGGAACGTGTTACTGAGAGAGGTTGTAGATGCCCCATCCCTGGAGGCGCTCAAGGCCAGGTTGGATGGGGACCTGAGCAGCCTGATCTGATGAGCTCTGCTGTCTTTGATTCTATGTTTCATTAACTGGAGGGTTGGATTTTTGTTGTTGCTGTTGGTTGATCAGTTTATTGGTTTATTGGTTAGGACTTTTTGTTTGTTAAAGGAAAATATTTTCTGAGATCGGGAAAATGAAGCATGTGACCATAAGCAGCAGAGGGATGGGGGAGGTTGTTCTTTTAAGGGAGAGAGCAGGAACATATTTGTTAGTTAAAGGCCAGAAAAGGAATTCTAGTATCATAAGAACAGGTTTGTTTATGTTACTGTGTTTTGGGTTTCTGTATTTGCTCAAAGACTGGACAAATACTGGACTGATACTGCAAAGCAACAGCTCACAGATGCACTGTTTTCTCTGCATTTATTGTCATTTTTTTAACTTCCGTCATGCCTCTTTTTTATTATTTTACATGAACATGATTATTTCTTTGCATGTGAATGACAGTCTGAATAATGTCCATGTGAATGCCCATGTTCCCATTTGAATAAAAGAGCTTAGTGTTCACTATTTTCTAGTCTAAACGGTATGAGTTACCCAATAAAGAGCAGCAAGAATATTATGTGACTTAAGCAACCAGTCATAAACTAGAGAGAGAGAAGTAAACTGGATAAAATGCATTTGTAGGAACTGTGGGGCAAAGAGTTTGTATTAAAACTTTCACTGTTAGATATCTGACGATGCCCATGTACAGTTTCTGAATTCCAGGAAGGGTGAAACTCAATAATTTAATTTTCTAAACACGTTCTTAGTCCAATCTTAATTAATATTAAAAGACATTTAAGACGGAAAAGATAACATGACTGAACTTATGTTTTACAGGTATTTTAGCTTGATTAGTTGAGTCGTGACAATGCAACCTCCATCACAGAGCTTCACTGCAGTATCTTCTGTCCTTGGTCTCCACAAAAAGATTATCATCATCCTGAATAACTGGTAGTCCAACAGGAAGATAAAGGAAAACAGCTGGCTTTAAAAAGCAGATGGGTAGGTCACGTGGTACTAGTGAGAGCATAATTAACACAAGCATCATCAGTCACAGAACACCAGCTGCCAGCAAACCTGTACATATCACTTCTATGTTGTTTTGGCTTCTTCAGAATTAAAAAAAAACCTATCTAAACAAAGTAGAGATTCTCAAGAAGTCTTTTTCTGCTTAAGTCAGGGCTCTTGCTGAGTACCTCTCCAGCTGTATGAACCCTGGCCCTGTCATGGCATTACGTAAACTATTGATGAGCTCTCCAAAAAGATACAAATCTCAGCCAGGTTTGATGATTCCCCTGAGCAGTGAGAATTAGATTAAAGCAGGAAGCCAAATAGACTGAAGGGGAAAAAATATGAGACTATGATTCCTTTGAGAGAATAATGTAAGGCACTATATCACAGCAGTGTGGAAAACAATTTCACAAGGTGTAAATGAAAGGAGAAAATAAATTTGATAGCACTCCTTTTGTGCTTTGGCATATGTATTGGCTCTTGACCCAAATTTCAAGTGATTTCCTTTAAAATAATTTAAGACTTTCATTAAGGATCTGGATGATCCCTATTAATGTTGTCCTGTTCAGGTCAGGAACCTGGGAACACTTCAAAGAGATGCACAAGTCCAAGTGTGCTCTCCAGTCATACCACGATCCCTTCTGGAATGAGACCTAATCATACTGTGTTCTGCTTCTCCACTGTATTACTGTTTTCCTTGAAAATGAAACCTGACCATAGTGGCCTAATATGGTACAGTCACTCTGACCAGATGCCAGGATGATGCAAGGAACAGGATCCAAGAAAACACCGCATTACAGACTTACTGTACAGTTCATCTTTATCCAAAAGGTTCGCAGAGATGCGTATGGCTGGATTGTCCATCAGAAATAACACAGTCACTAATTCTAATCCAAAGTCTAAGCACATTGTTTTCTTACTGTGCATCATTCTGTTTTACAGAGGTGTGTATGTTTGTGTGCATGTGTTATGTCATCTATAGCAGATAGATCGAAAAGTACCATGGCAATATTAAATCAATACTCATAGAGTATGATGTAATGTTATTGAACTAAGGCAACCCCACTGAACAACTAACTGTAATGACTGGATAGAATAATACATTTATTTAAAGCTTCTAAGATCTTTGGAAAAAATTTTCTTCTGCTGTCTGTTTTCACACATTTATTTTTTATCTTCCTGATTCAGCAGAGGGTTTTAAAGAAATGTGTCAAAATATCATAAGATAGGCTATTTTGGTATCAGTCAAAGTGGAAACAAGAACTTTCAGTCGCTTTACTTAACGTACTATAATTAACACTCACTTGTTTTTGAAGTTCATTCTCACTTATCTAAGAAACATAAAAACTGTGAAATAAATAATAATGAAATATTCCTGAAAATAAAAATTACCCAAGAGTTTTTCTATAACTCACCTCACTGTTAAAACCTGATTGGCTAAAGCCAAGATTGTTTCCAGGAACAGATCAGGTTTTGTAAATCCTTTACCTGGAAAAATGTTAGAAATGTTCTGAAATGACAACATTGTATTTCAATATTCACATAAAGAAAATGACTCATTAGTTACAATCTATTTCTCACTTTGGAATGGTTTAAAAAAAAAAAAAAAAAAAAAACCTAAAATAAAATACTTCATTGTTGGCCAAATTATGTGTTTCAAAATCTCTCTGTTTCTATGAAACATGATAATAATTTCCCTTTCTGTTATAACAGAAATTTTCCAGTACTGATAGGAAGATGTTGATAGCAATTGCTAAGGATATCTCATACAAAGAAATAAACAAATGATTATTTTAAAATCTAGTGAGTGAGGATATATTCTGGGAAAAAAAATTTCATTTACTGGATTCATTTTCACAAAGAAGTGACCTCTTATATTCACACTGTTTATGTTGTAAATAATTAGAGCCATGAGATTTAGAGAACTAAACAAAATTACACTCTAAAAAAAGTTTAAAAGGAGATGTACAACATTTCTGAAAAGTAGTTTTCAGGAAAAGGTTTTCAATTGCTAGTGTACATGAAAGAGAATCATTTCTTAATTCCTGTCTAAAACACAAGTGACATAATTTTCTTGATTAATATGTTCTTTGTACTTCTAGAGGGGATTCTCTGACTAAAATTTTAATACAGTTAATCAGCAATTAGTCACTAAACCATGTTTTATGACTCAACATTTCAATGAATCAACATTTAGGCAAGAATTACTACTAATTTTTTCTAATAAACATAGCGAAATATAAAGAATAAAGTGAGATTACTGTGGTCACACATAGAATCAGCAAATAATAGGAGTTCATCTTGAACGGTGAGTAAAATATGCCATACACTATAGCTAAAGAAATTGGACATAAATGTTCAGAGGCATTGAAACCTCATTAATGTTTACAGATATGTAAAAGGTGAGTGTCAGGAGGATGGAGCCAGGCTCTTCTCAGTGACATCCAATGATAGGATAAGGGACAATGGGTGCAAGCTGGAACATAGGAGGTTCCACATAAATATGAGAAAAAAGATTTCTTCACAGAACACTGGAACAGGCTGTCCAGAGAGGTTGTAGGGTCTCCGTCTCTGGAGACATTAAAAATCTGCCTGTACGCGTTCCTGTGTAGCCTGGTCTGGGTGATCCTGCTCCATCAGGGTGATTGGACTAGATGATCTTTTCAGGTCCCTTCCAATTCCTGACATTTTGTGATTCTGTGAAAGTATACACCCCATGTTAGCTTACACATAAATGTCAATTCTCTGGCTATTTTTTATATCAGTTTTTATTTACTGTTTCTCTCTACAAAAGAATCTCAAGGAAAGTCTGAACAGTCAGCAATAAAGCGCAAACTTTTACTGAAGAAAAAAAGAAAAAACGTACATTCTGAACTACTTTGTTATTTCTTCTTCCTCCTCCCAACTGATAGCAAACACAGCAAAAATGTTCAATGTATATAAGGATTTAATTTTCAAGCATGTTCATTTACAATGTCCAGTTTAATCTCTTCCCGGTCTCACATGGCCACCTTTTGATGATGCTCTGCGTCCCATTTTTGTAAGTGAAATTCTGTATAAATTCTTCAGGTTTGTTTTCAAAGATATTTAGTTTGTGCTAGTCGTGAGCTAACTGAAAAACTACTTTCCAGAAATAACCCTGCTTATAAAAGAGAAAAGATCTTCCTGAGCTACAAAAACCACCAGAGTATATAGGAGACAATGATTAAAGCTGTATTAGCTACACTGTAGTTTATTACATCATTAAAGTTGCATCTTACAGAACTGTTGTGCCATAGCATTCAAGTTGTGACAAATATCTTACATGTATCTGAGTATCATATAAAATACCCTCCTTTTCACCAAAGGCAGCCTTTAAAAGTGCACTTCTAAGGCTTTGTAGATTTTTCAGTGTCAGCAAAAGATTATAGCTGCAGTAGAGCCCCAAAATGCCAGCCCAATTTTTATGTATGAACCCTGGTACTCCAGGGGTATATTTGTTTTAATGGTGGTAATAAACAATAGAAAGAAAATACAATTCTAGTTATGACTGGGATCTAAATATACTAAGCAATTCACAGGGCTGTATGTCCTTGCATTTAACAATGTTTGTTATAGTACATTCTGAATATAAGGAGATGTATGTAATGGGAGTGGAGAGTGTAGCTTGTATTTTGATTCAACTTCACAGAAAGATAACCAGAAAACTTTTTCTGTGGTTGATGCTTCAACTTATTTCAAGGCATTTCCTTGTCTTTCAGTCCGTTTCCCCAAATTAAGATCCAGTATGCCACTAGCCTACTATTAGGTTGTATAAGCATGCATGCACTGCAGACATATTCTCCACTGCAATTGCACATATGGCTGTCACTCCATGTTCTGCACTGAAGGATGGATTCTTGCAGAAAATTTCTTCCCTCAGACTTCCACTAGCCAATTTGATATCTTCCTCAGATCAGAGACCCTAGCTATTACCTCCAGAGGCTTGGTTGTGCCTATGCACATGCTGGCTCCATGAATATTTAACAGAGAAATAGAAAAGAGACTTACTGGTGATCCATCTGTTAAGCTGTTGGAGCTTTACCAGGGACCCATGAATTGGCTGCAGTCTTCTTCCATAACACTGCCAAGGTTCAATAGAGAATTTAAGGCATTCAGCTGATCCACTGCCCAAAGCTGGGTACTGAGAAGAAGGACGGACACAATGCATAGCTGGTGGCAGCAGATTTACCACTGAATAAAGCCAAAGCTATCTTTGACATAATCGTCAGTGCCGAATAATAAATAGTAACCTTAAGCTATTGTTTTTAGGTTGAATTTAGGATGTTTCTGCTCTATTTAAAGTAGTTAATGTATGTTTCCTCCCATGTGATTTTAGCAAAAACAAGTACTACACTAGCATGCCAAATATAATCCCATGGACTTTTTGGCTTCTAGAATTCTCTTCCATATCCAATAAAACATGAGATAGTAAAAGTATTTTGGGAAGATAGCATGGGATAAGAGGGAGAACAACACTGCAGATCAGTGCATTATATTATCTTCTGTCACCTAATGGAAAATGTTTCTTGGGTACCATCAGGATTTCTAATAAATCATTGATGGCTCATAAAAAAAGTTGAGTCGGTCTCCCACAGGACATGTCACTCCCATGAAATTTCAGGACAGCAGCTAAATTCCCTCTCTCCTTTTCATGAGTTTTAGATTTCGTTTTCACCCTTCAAAACTGAAATTATCTTATGCTTTAGAAGTCAAGCAAACCACATTATTTGTTTTCAAACAAGTCCAACTATTTTAAAAGAAAGGTTAAAACCAAACTGTTGGTTGTTGGTGGTGAAACAGTTTTCATTTTATGTTAGATCTACCTGCATTTTCCTTTTTTATCCTTGTCTTTTCCTCCCAGTTCACTGCTCTCCATGGGAGTCAAGGCTGGAAAGTCTCTAAGGGTTTGTTCCTTGACAAAATTTTTAGCTTGTTTAAATAAAATTCTATACAAATTAAGGTAGTTGACATGATATAAACTGGATATCAGCAAATGTGGGAGAAGTTTTGTTCAGCTCAATGGCCCATAGGCATTTTTAAATTCTGTAAGGCCAAAATAGAACCCTGTCACCTAAGTGTGGAAAAGATTCTATTTATTTCTTCACTGACCGTAATTGGCAGCATCATGTTAGCTAACTCTGTTGTTTAAAACCATGTCTAAACACAATAAAATGCCCAGTGCAGTAAAGTCCTTAAGTGCCATTAAAAAGACAGAGTAGTTAGTAAAACTAAGACTGTGGTTTGATGGCATCATAAATCTGTCTTGAGGTCTCCAACTTACCAGTGTGGCAATGTGATACACAGCTCTGCTCTGATTGAAACTGTGTAAAATTTATCCAGACTTTCTGGCTGTCTGCTTCCATACTGTTAGATTTTTTCATTAACAGCTGGTCCATGCCAAGTTGTTCCTGGATTTTATCATTTGATCAAGTCCTGACACTACCGCTCTACATCTTGAAAAGACTAGATGCCACCAGCCTGCTCTATACATGATCTCAGAGTTTCCATTTTGGTGTATTTCTATTCTTTCTTGCTCACTTCAGCTCATCCTCTTCTGAACATAGATTCCTGATCCAGTTGTAGGAAGTTAGAACTTCAGTGCTCAACAGCTGGCACAAATCACACTTAGTTTGCACATTCCATGGTTATGCTTTTGACAGTTGGGTAATTTTGAGATTCATACAAGAACTGCTGGCCCGGCCAGCAGAGATATAGCAACGAACTCTGGGAAGTGATCTGTCATTCCCTACTACACAGAAGCTTCTGTGTAGGCTCCAAAGCAGTCTGGAACAAGGTAGAGCAAGACCAAGCAAGAAACCTCAAACAAATCCAAAGAATGCAAAATCTGATGCATCAAGCTTACCTTAACTCTAGCAGGAAGCACTGTAATATGTAAGGATGACCCTTAACGCAAGTTCATTTCAGGCAAGAAAGAGAGACATCCCAAAAATCATGACAAAGCTATTTAGAGAATGATCTTCCATCATTAACTATTACCAGAATCAAGCAGTTGATCTATTTGTCACAAACTAGAAAATGATGTCTTCTTTAAAATGAGGAAATTTTAATTTTCTGGCAATGTAACTAGGCCCTGAAATCTTGGCCAAAATACTGACTGTCCTATGCTTGTCTTAGCTTCAGGTGGGATAGAATAGCTCCAAATCCTATAACAGGTCCTACAATTTCTCCAACATCTGAGATGGGTGCTGCAGTTGCTCTGATCTTTTTGACAGATCCTGTGGTTACTTTAGCTTCTAACAGGCCCTGCAGGTTCCACAACCCTCACAACCAGCCTTGTGTTCACTCCAATCCCTGAGACAAGCCCTATATTGGGAACCAAAATGGCTGTTGTGGTTTAACATGACAGGTGGCTGAGCACCACGCAGTTGTTTGCTCACTTCCCCCCATTCCCAATGGGATGGGGGAAAGAACTGAGAAAAAAACTTGAGTTGATATAAAACTATTTACTAAGATAGAAAAGAGGGAAAGAATAATAATTATGACACGCACACACATATATATATATATATACACATAAATGCATAGAACAAGTGATGCACAAGAAATTGCTTACCATCCCCCATTTAAAAATCCTTCCACTTGACTTCATATGGTATGAAACATTTCTTTGGGCAGTGTTAGATGGCTGTCCTCATTCTGTTCCCTCACAGCTCCTCACAGGCCCTTCACTGCAAATGGCTTTGGCTGTCCAACACTGCTTAGCAGTAACTATGATCATCTGTGTGGTATGGTACCTCATATCATGGGTTCTCAATAGAAGGATCCTACAGTTTGGGTGTGTGTACCACCATTAATGAAGTTGTATCCACTCCATATATGGAGTTTACACACAAAACACATAAATTTCTTAGTCTAAGGGCATGTACACCTCTACAAAAAATCTCAATGAGAGTTCATTACAGATAGGAATTCATTTGATGAAATAAGAGCATTCTGTATACATATTTCCCCTCCTGAATAGTTATCATTCATATGTTTTATCTCAGAAACATGGTACAAAACTGAACTGCAGTTCAAAACATTGATACATCATCCATCAGATTGTCCCTAATGTATGAAGTTTCTTTCTTGATCCTGTGTAGGTTACCTTCCCTGACCAAGAGTGCATCATTTGGCTCAGTCACTACACACAGTAACAAGCTATACTTATGCAGATTTCTTTAGATCATGAATAAAATAAGTTTCATCAGTAAGACTGGTAATGGTCATTGTACAGATTAGCACAACTTGCAGCAGAGAGCATCATCCACTTTTTCAGAAATTTTACAGTCCAGCTTCAACTAAACAGATACTTTTTTCTATCTTCATCTAGACTTGACACAGTGTAAGTAATCCATGTCCTACCAGAAATCTAAGACGCACAAGATGAATTACATGCTGTAAGCATTGACCATTTTTTCATTGACTGCAAGATATTAGATTGTACACCTATTTTTTTTTTGTTATCATAACCAAAACAGTATGAATATCACCTATTACAGAGGTTCAGAGAGTTCTAAAGCCTTTAAAGAAGTCCATATCTAAAGAAGTCCATACCCAGAAGCCAGTCTTCTGCTGCAGCAAATATTAGCCATGTGCACATTGATTGTTCTTCAGTAATTATCCTGCTGCTTGAACTACATGATCTTTAAGATCCCTTCTAACACAAGCCATTCAATGATTCTATAATATTCTGGATAGTTTAGGTTGCCTCTGTTCCACACGTAAGGTTAGGGAATAATGCTTCTACTGATGGGATGAGACTTGGTGTGTGAAATGATCCTCAAAAGTCTTTTTTATTCAGAGGCACTGCATCCTGCTGACACCATTTGTTGACTATATAGAGCCTGAGATCCCCGGATAAGATGATAGCCCTTCAACCACTTCCAGGATAGTCCTCTTAACACCCAAAGCGCTAACTGCATAAAACTTATCTCAGGAGCCTTCCTACAAACTATGGGAAAGCATTAGTTAACTGCAGACAAACCCCCCAGGATGTTGAAAGTATGCCTTATGAGATTGTTACCATGAGTAAGTACATTTCTGGGCCATTTATGAAGGTAGATACAACCATAGTAAATCTCTGATTGCTGATTGATAGCCAAAACCTTCTATAAGTTTTGTCCCTGGAATGGGCTGCCCAGGGAGATTGTGAAGTCACTGTCCCTGGAGGTGTTCAAGAAACATGAGTATGTGGCAGTGAGTGACATTGTTTACTGGGCATGGAGGTGATGGGTTGATGGTTGAGCTAGATGATCTTAGTGGTTTTTTCCAACCTTAATTATGCTGTTAGGTTTCTCCATCTGGGGACTCAATTAACAAATAAAACTAGTAAAACATGTAGGATAAGACATTCAGTGATGGGAAGCATGTAAAATCAAGATAGGAATTAATAACTGTTAATAACTGTTCAGAGCTATTCTGTTATATTGGTCACCGTTAAAAGAGACTTACAGATTTGACACCATGATTATTATCAGTGCTTGTAGCACTGAACTAGAGGACAATTAGTTTTGCATAAAGAAACTCTAAGGAAGAGATATTACTGTTTATATCCTTAGTTGAAAAACAAAGGAGTTTATGTCACTACATACACAATGTTTAATGTTTCTAATGAAAATTAAAACATCAGCGTAGTTTTTACTTACAGTGTGTAGCAGAGTGGCGGAATCTGACAACTGTAATCTAAATACATTCTCTAAACAGATATTCCTGTGTGAGGGCTGAATGCAAAAGCAGCCACAATAAAAAGGATTGTGCACAACATATAATTTTTAGCTTATTTAAAAATGTTTTGTTCCTTTCATAATAAAGTCTGAACTCTGTATTTCCCTGATGCTCTCTTTTCATACTTACAGCCCCTTCCATGATCCTAAACCATCATCTTTCACTTACTACTCTTCTTATTTCTCCTGCTGAACATGAATGATTATGCAGCTTGTCTGGCTGAAAACTATGTTGTACTGATCAGTTTCTCAGTACATGTGTGTTGACTGGCCACTGAGATACTCAGAATGGATGAAGGACTGAATTCAAACAGGATTTCTCTCAGGAGGTTTCTAGAGTGTATCGCAGAAGATAACTTCCTGTTGCAGCTGGTAAGAGAGCCTACTATGGGGGGTGCCCCGCTAGACCTGCAGTTCACAAACAGATAAAGATTGTCTTGGACAGAGTAACCACTGAATGGTAGAGTTCTTGACTCTTGGTAAAGCCAGGAGTGGAGCCAGGAAAACTACTACCTTGGACTTCTGGTGGGCGGACTTTGAACTGTTCAGGACACTGGTAGGGGGGGTCCCTTGAGATTCAGTCCTGGAGAGTAAAGGGGTCCAGGAAGGCTGGACACTCCTCAAGAAGGAAGTCTTAAAGGCACGGGAGTGGGCTATTCCCCTGCGTCACAAGATGAGATGTCAGATTCCAATAGAAATGGCTAGCATCTGACAATCTGTCCAGAGAGGCAGCTGTGAACCTTTGGGCAAAGTTTTTGGATAAAGTCTCCTTGACAGTTTCTATTGTCATGAATATTAGGACTCCCAGTGGACAAGACAATATCTCTTTTTTGCATGTTTTCTAGAAGACAAAGATATACTTTTTAATAACAAAATATGTCAATACAGTGATGGAAAACTAAGTATAATAGGGACAGTAGGACAATAGGACAGTAGGAAATAGGGACTTCTTTGTTCAGTTTGGTTTGGTTTAATTTGGTTTTGGTTGGTTGGAGGGTTTTTCTTTTGCAAAGCAGGCAAGAGTAAGGAAATCACAAAGCTCCAAGGGAAGTTTCTACCACCATCCCCATCACAACTACTTCCCCACACATGAGCAGACCCAGAACACCTCCCCACAAAATTCAGTCTTCTGAAGTTACAAAGAATATTTCAGAGCTCCAAGGAAGCAGGAGCCAATTGAGCTCAGCTGACAGGGACTTGTTTTGTAAGGTCAGCTTGCTTTCCTTAGTCTGTGCCAGGCTTCCTTTGAACTGCTGGTGGCATCCAACACATTCTTTGCCTGCCCCACCCCAACAGGCAAATCAGACTTGCTTATTTCCCTAAGCCTTTTGCTTGTAGTAAACCTATCATCTTGAACATGTGAGCCCATCGTGATATATATTACCACAAATTTTAATGAAGTTAAATTGATTCCCCACTTCCACCAGCATCTTCAGTGGTTCTTAAAGTAAAAAATAAACTGTTTAAGACAGAGGTGTTTTCAGAAGGAACTGCTGCAGTGAAAGATAAAAGGTTCTGATCTTTGCCCTTGTTGCTTATTTCCACTTCCAAACTTTATGAAGAAACACTGAGGTGATGACAAGGAAAACATTCATTCCTCTTGTTACCTGGGGGAGGAAGGGAACATAAGGAATGAAACAGATCTTTGTAAGGCAAAACTGTAAGCCAGATGAAGACATGAAATTATATTGGGAAAATTTATCAACAACTGTTGTTCCTTTGACAAATGTTTTCTATGTCAAGTAATGCATTTGATGAACAGCCTAAAAAGCTGATTGAATATCAGAGTAACTAATCTGTCAAATACATTATTTTATGAAAAATGGCAGTTTATTGACTAATGTTTGGCTTTTGTTAATCAGATCTTGAAGGCTTAGTCAAGAAAAACTCCCTTGAGACTAAATCTTGATCTTTAGTTTGAACCAAGGTATGCTACACGCTGAAGTACATTGCTATTCAACACAGCCAAAATGGTGCTGTTCTCTTAATGAGAAATGCACTGGAGATGAATCTATGCATTTGAGATTCTTGAATTATTGTCATGGGGAATATGTTTCAGTGGTCAATCTAAATATCTCCAAAGTTCTCTCTTTTCCTCTGCAGATAATTGTACAAAATAGAGCAATTAAACTGCATGAAAATACTAATTGTGAGCAAGGTAGCCATCATCAAGCATTTGGCCTTAAATAGAGATTCCAGTGGCATACAGGAGATGTTTAGACCAGGAGAAGGACAAAGGAAATAAGTAGAGGAAGCCAGAACTTTATCTGACATAGATATAATCATCATAAAAACAATTCATCATTTAATGTATGGATTTAATCAACAGTGTACTGCATTTATCACTGAAATAGCCCAGGATTTTAATGTTGCTAACATTATTGCTGACCTTTCCAGACAATAGCATACTAGTTCTGGTCAGCTTTCTATTGTGATCATATAGGATTTGCAGCATCAAAATAAAATATATCCTTCCTGCTACTGATCTTCATTCGACTTTATCAAAGAGAAGAGTATAGAGAAAACATATGAACATTCAAGTACAGGAAACAGAAAGGAATGCTGGGAAATGAATGCCAATGCAACTTTCCACAAGCTTATAAAGTAGTAGATATTTTCTTGGCTTGTATTTTGTCACCTAACACTCTGCTCCATTCCATTTAATGAACAGCATTAATTTTGACATCTCCGGACAGGGCAAAGGAAAACGTGCTGTATAAAAACAGTAGGTGTTACCACGCAAATCATGTGAAAATAAAACCAAATTTGAAACTATTTCAATAACTACCACTGTCTAAAGGTCTGAAGAAATCTCACGTTGCTGTCTGAATCAGAAGTAATATTCTGTTTTACTGACTTACCTATATCTAAACAATATCATGTTGTACTCTGAACAAAGTTGCATATTGAAAATTTCTTCACTCAAATTACTTCAGAAAAGAAGACTTACTTACACTATTTGATTGCACATATACATTAACACTTCAGAATACTTGCCTCTGTCCTAACCATCCTTCTTCTTTGCATGAATGACACAGTTTAGATTTACTTTATCTCCTTACTAGTAAGTGATATTTTGTCATTTGGAAGGCATGAAAGGACAGTAGACATCCCATAAAACTTGATATTCAATGGGGATTACACCTGAGATGTTCCTTACATGCAAATGTCTTTTCTCCCAGTCCAAGTTTTTTCATTGCAGGGGGTCAGAAGAAATCTACTGATGTTAACTGCATTTGTGAAGAGGATTTTATACAAAGCAACTCTTGCTATAGAAGAGATAAAAGAATAATCTAATTGGACTGAAAAAAAGGGTATCTAAGAGCAAAAGATGTGCCTAGTCAAAGATATTTTGATAACCTGAAGGAATGTGGAAGTAGGTTCTCCTAGTAAGAATAATGTGCCTAAAATTACCAAAAATAACATAAATTCTACGTGGGCTGTAAGGCTAAATGCAGAACCAAGTGAGATTTCAATGCTTAGGTTAGAATACCCTCTTTGCTCCTATTTCCTGTCCTTCTCTCATCTTTTTCTCCTTTCTCCAGTTCTGTCTTTAAATTCTTTGTAGCTTGGTGGGAAAGCACCAGTAACATCTGTAACCTGGACCAAAGATGACCTGTATTACACATGCTCACAGGGACTGATTAGCCCTGAAACAGTATCCTCCCTGGCACATCCAGTCTACCACCTTCCACTGTGAACCATACCTAGCAAGAAAGGTAATAAAGAGACTGTCCCTCAGTGCAGACCCCTGCATTCCAGAATGCCTGGCTATTATCACACTGTGTGCCATAGGAAGAAGAGGTTTCAACATGCACTGTTTGTAAGTAAGGAAGAAAACAGAGCTGGCAGCCTGCAAATCTCTCTGCACTTGTGTATTTGTTGCAGATGTCCAACACAACCTGAGATAAGCTGAGATAAGCATCAGGCATTGTAAGAAACTTGTCTCTCATTTCTCTTAGGGGGTTTCTGATTCAGAAGGGCACCTAACACACACACCTGCACTATAATTAACACACTTTTTACATTAAATATAAGCACTAAAGTGAAAATGAATTTTAAGCCAGATTCACTCTAGGTGGTTATGTTGCAAAAGTATATGTGAGGAAGACATATAATATATAGATATGCATACATACATACATAAATCACTCTTTATAAGAAGAAACATAAGTTTTCTCTGTATTCTCTTTGCTCACTTGCACAAACTTCCAAGCAAAGATAACATTAATACAGTGAGGGAAATTCTATGAGATCATTTCTGATGATTTCTGATGCATGCCCTGCATTCTCTGGAGTTACTATCTGAAAAGAATAAGCAGGAAGCAGCTGTGTAACTGCTGTACCATTCAGACCATGGACTATGTTTTGCTGTTTATGTATGTTTTATTTTTTTCTTTCTTTTTTTTTGTTTCTTATTTTTCTAGTTATTCAGGTGAGCTTGAATCAATCTTTTTTTGGAAAAAATATCACATAATTTGACACTGAAAGCAAAACAAATGAAAAGAGGAGCATAAGTATGCATATCAGGAAATAAGTGCAAATAGAATCCACTAATTTTGGAGGTTCAGAATGTTGTCCAAAACTTTCACTAAAAATGAAGGCATACTATTAATACTATTCTTCATAATACTACTGGGAGCTAACTCCAGAACTCTTCAAGGAGTGGTTTTTCAGGTTTCAGAATATTTCAAAGGGAAAATGGAAAAGGAAAATCAGTAATTAAAAAAAAAAAAGAAAAAAGAAAAAAAAAGAATATTAGAAGTGTTCAATATTATCAAAGTATTTGGGTTTTAACTCTAAATCTAGGCTAAAACGTTCTTGAGAAACTACTGACATTACTAATATTTTTCCATTTCTATAAATTCTTTGGTATTGTTACATCTTAGATTAGGAATGCTAATAAAAATATCATAAGCATGTGTTAGCAAGAAAAATTAAGCTCTTTTGCATGATTTCTTGGAGAAAAAAAATTGATTACTTTTTTTTTTTTTTGAGATTTCACTGAATTCTTTTGTTTTTCATTGATAATATCATGATTATGTTGAAAAAAAGGTATTAAGAGTACAGCAGTCGCTGAAGCCATTCCATTCCAAGGAACCATCACATTTAGGTTGTTTTTCGCTTTGTAGCATAGCAGTCTGCAACATGAATGTTTTAAAAGAAGTATTTGGATATTATGGAAGGTACATCTTAATGGACACATTATTTTAACATCTAGCACTTGAGCATTACCACTTGCTGGTCTGTTTTAGGAAGAACTTGATCATTTCTTGTGAAGTCTCAGAGGAATAACTAGAACCTCTTAATATGTGTTCTGCTTGCAGTTTATCCAGCACACAGCAAGAAACAGGCCATGATCTTCTCAGTATGGCCACTGTCATTGTTTCTGTAGTGATGGTCTGATCATGACATCTGCTCTATAACAGAGTTGCCTGCAATAGGTGATGCTGAACTCCTGCCACACTGCCTGGGCTCAAAGCAAAATCCTGAGAATGAGAATAATGTCCACTTCCTCATAATTTGAGGATAATCTCAGAGCTCAGTTTGGTGTTTTATATAATCATCTTCTGCTTTATGTGACCATTTGCCCTCCCTGGTCTTTCTGCTCTTTACAAGTTCATGCTCACTGATCTTGGGTCAGCCCTCCACAGAACACAGTTCTCAGAGCACTGTGCTTTGGATGACATTCTCAGAAGAACAAGAGGAACTTTTGTGTTGGGCTGTGCTCATATCTGGATGTCAACACAGAGCACAGAAAAGCGATCTGCCTCCCTAAATAGATAAGGCCCAAGACCAGTTCTCAAATATTGGCTCTGAAGTATATAAAACACTTTTGAAAAGTATAATTCGGTGCTTTTCTAAAATGCAATTTATTCAATTGCTTGGCTTCTGAGACAGGTCAGCTGCCTCAGAAAGTTTGACACTCAGTAGTAGATGGAAAAGACAACAGCAGCATCCTTCCTTGTGTATTTAAATTACAGTTTCCTATAGGAGACAGGAAAGATTAGGGGTCTGTGTCTCACTTCATTTACCCTGACACAAAAATACAAGGCAGTATTTTGGGAAGCCGCATGAAAAAGTATCCATCACAAAAGATAAAAGACTATCATTTTGAAAGCTGTCTCTTTCCTCAGAGAGGGGAGCCTTGTGATGGAAGCACTCTGTTGTTGAGGAAAAAGGACACACATATACATAAACAGATCCCACATAGTACACAATGCACTGCTTCTCTTCTAAACATAGAGCATGCTATCAGCACTGCTGTATATATCATCAGCTGAGTGGCTGCTCAACACCATGTTTATCTAATGGACCATAATAGACAGAGTGAAGGAGCACAATAGACAGTGAGCTGTGCAAGTATGTTCTGGGCTAGTACAGTCTCTTCTCTTCTCCAAATGGGGAAAGGAGGGGGTGAGGGCATTACTCAAGACAGATCACACGGCTGTCCAGCAGCCGCTGAACCACAGCATAAAGGCCTTGTTTAGATAAATAATGAATCCTTTACTTTATTCTTAGAAGTGGAAGTCTCTAGAGCTGAAACACAATGTCCCACAACTGCTTCTGGCATCTGTTTTTCAGAGAGGACTGGGCCACTTTTACAAAAGTCTGCTCTGTTTTCGAGAGAATTCATTTCTTCCCATCAATAAGTCCCGGTCACTCACAAACAGCAGCAAGGCAATGAGTAAAGAGTTTCAACGCAGCGTTTTGGAAATGAGCTAATCAATCTGAGGCAAATCATGTGTCTTCCTGGGCCTCTTCCGAGTATTCTACAAAGTGTTCTAGGAAGAGTATACAAAGCAAAGGGAAAACTATTATCTGCTGAAAAGTCTGCATCGTAAGAGATGTAGTTCTCCATTTTTAAAACCTCAAAAATGAGTACTCTTTTAGAATTTAACCTCATTATTTGCTGTGTTCTGGAAATCAGAATAAAGCAGATGACACATTTGCCACGTTCGTGCAAAAGCTGAAGATTTCTTTATATACTAAGTGTTTAAGGTGTATGATTCATACAAGACGTCACTAGTCATAAGATAACCACAGCAGTTTGAGATTTTTTCTCCTGCCTTTTGAATGCAAGAAGGAAAGAGGAAATAAAATAAGGGTGGCTTACTCCTAAAGTCTATCTCAGTTCCTGCTTAAATACTATTTTGGAGAAGCACCCCCACTGTGAACAATTTATCCATCAAATTATCCTTTTTTTCCTAGCTGTGCCTTATTATCAAATGGCTCATGAATGCTATTAATCTAGTGTTTATTTGACATCGGGTTTTGTTCAAAAAGCACTTCAGTCAGTGTTAGTTCATGACCTGATCATGACAGATTTCACTGGACATTTCTGAGGCCTGCACAGGTGTTGAGTTCATGTCTGAAGAGCCTAACCTGAGCCTCCCAAAAAAGAGAAGTTCACTTCATTTTTTTTATAAATGCAGGGTCTCTCATTCGCAAAGAGGGAATGTGTTCTACTCAAGCACACCTGCAGCCAATGCTGGGCAGGAAGAAGGAGTGAAAGGTAAGAGACAAGGCAGGGGGAGCCTTCTGGTGAGGTTACAGCCAAATGATAGCTTGCTGTCTGGAGGAGTGTTCTGGGAGGAAAGAAAAAAGACCAAGTAGTGTGGCTGAAAGCCTGGGGGTGTGTGCAGACATCTAAATGAAACAACAAGGTTTGGGTAAGATGGTGGCCTACACTGAGTATCTGGCTTTACTGCATTTCTGGAACCATTATTACTAAAGAAAAGACAGAGGTAATGAGTGTTTTAACTGACAGGCTGACATTGATGGGCTGCAATATTCAGAGGAGACTCCTGCCTGGGCAAGAAAGGGAGGAAATCCTTAAACTGACTGCAGGATTGCCTCCAAATTTCTTTTCCTCATTTTTCATTTTTATATTGCTGTAAATTTTATTTAAAAACTTTAAAGGGTAAACCAATAAGCATTACTTAGCATGCTTACTTCATGGATAGTTTAACTAGGACTTAGAGATTGCAAAGGGCTTTACCTCTTTTGTGAGAGGAAAGATTGGCAACAGAATAACAAAATGAGGGGAATTTGGGAATGCTATTTCAAGTAACCTAGAAGCAAAACCACATAGTGTCACCAAATCATTCAGGAAGCTATAATTATCTGCCCTGTTTTGGAGAATACTTGTGAGGAACCAGCCAATGTTGCAAGTGGTGGCCTCAGATAAGAAAAGAGGCCTGTAAAATTCAAGCTTCAGTAAAAAACTATGGATGAGTCACAACCAGGGTTAAAACTGAAACAAAAGACCGCATTGCACTGAGATACTTCATTAAGATAAATACCCAAGATACATACACACAGTCCTTACTGCCTCCTACCAGGAACAGTTCACTCTTTTCCTGATGATTTTATATACACGCCCTCTGGGGATACAGCTGACTGCTAGCAATTACCCTTGATACACCAGCAGGTATTTCCTGAGGGGAAATGAGAATCCTAATAGCTAGTGGCTGGTAAGGCTCTAGCTGACTGAAACAGTTTTAACTCCTGACAAACTAGGACCTACCCATTCACTTTGTCACAGGTACTGTAATGCCTTCATTGGAAAGGGCTCTAGTTTCCAGAAAAATTTCCAGAGATGTTTTATAGGTACAAAGTTCTGCATCTCTCCTTTCCATCTGGTTCTGCATGCCAGGCAGTGGAGTAGAAATTGGGAACAAGTGACAGCATGGCTCAGGCTCTCTGAGATCTGCACTACTGAGCAGATAGGAGTATGTGAAGGTCTCTGATGGTGCAGCATCACAAGTGTTGAGAGGGAAGGATCTGCATGAGAGAAGGAATGACAGATTCTCCAATCTTCCATGGGCTGGATTTTCAAAAGCAGGTAAGACTGTGTCTGTGTTACCCTCAAGGGTAACACAGATTTGCTGCCAGATTTGCCTTGTATCCTTCAGGCATGTCCCCTCAGCACCCTGCCATAACTGTGAGCTACCAGGTAAAGGAAGGCTGGCCATACTGTGTAACTTCTCTCCCTAGACCCAGCAAAAAGAGTTTGGTCTCATCTGAGTGAGGTTACTAGTGAAATCCAAGTTCAGCTTCTTGCCCAGGAATTTAAAAGACACTGTTGGCCCTCACTTGCAAATATGAATCAATGGCAACAAATGTATTTTATTAAAGGGAGAGGAGAGGTTTTGAGACCTAGTAAAACAACTAGCTGATTTGCATTACCTAAGTCATGAAATGCAGTTATCACACATTCTTTTCTGGCAAAACTACACCAGACAGTTTCTTTCTCCCTTTTTGTGGTAACATCTTCCGATTTTGAGACTGTCAAGTATTCCCATATAGGAAGGTCATTTCAAGCTCCTTCTACTCTTCTGTTTTCTTCTTTCACACCAGCATCTCTGCTTACTGTGTCTGTTAACTGTTGGCAGTTTCTGTTATTTTACCTTTTAACAAAAACACATGTACAACTAAGAGAAATATCAGTCTTCTCACATATGCAAGATAGTGTCTCCTGTTTCACAGCTTAACATTATCCATTTTGATAGTCTTTTCACCTCTAACTTTCACATAGTTATGCAAGAAAATGTTGTTCTAGTTTAGCATGTTTACTCCTCCTATGTATTAAAGCATAAATAACTAATACACACTTTCTGATGCAATAAATGATATATATGTAGGAGCTTTGTCTCAGGTTGGATGCTGTCCATTCTCCATGCCAGATACTGATGAGATATCCTTGTTCTGGGGGTAGATTCTTAGTGAGGGGGAGAGTTACTGGCTGGCATTGTGTTTAGAACTGCTTCCAGTTTTCCATGGAGGTAAGGAGATGACTTTTCCGGTGTAGAGTAGATAAACTGCATCAAGGTCAGGAAGATTTTTGCTTTTCTGACACTTCTGAAAATTCCAGTGTTAAACCTCTCAGGGTAAGCACAAATACAAAGGGAGGCCTCTCATCAGATTAAACTCTGGATGATTTTTGATTTTTGTACAAGACTGTGAATGCTTTGGAGTCATAAAAAAAAAAAAAAAAAAAAAAAAAAAAAGAATTAAACTAGTGAAAGGTTCAAAAAAATCCTAACCCTCTAGTATCTGGTCTTCTATCAAGGGGATAAATAAGATTGTTACCTGTCTACTTAAATATTTTTCTCAAAAATAAAATACAAATTACATATGCAAGCCTAAGGCACTCCACATACAATTTTTAGTACCCATTATTAGTTAGTAATAGAAGAACAAGATATTTAACTATAACAAGGGGCTTAGAACATTTTATTGGCTTTTGTTTTTTACTGTAAATCAACTTTAGTCTGCTGCTCACTGGCTTTGTTTACTTAAAAATGTTTCAGAATACTTTGCTAAAGACAAGCATTCTCATGTTGCCAGTTTTTCTGTCAGACTGAAAATGTGCATAGCTTATTGCTTTTTAACACTTCACAAGAACAGAATGTTTCATGCTTCAGTTTGAAATGCCTGCAGGTTCTCACAGATTACTTTGTGAAAAGACTGTAGTGCCTACATGGTCAAAGTGCAAATCATGACCCTACTGTGCAAAATTTCACCATTTTGCACAACTTCCTCAGTGCATGGCTCTGAATAAACCATACTATACTACTGCCTCCACCACACAGCTTAGAATTACAGCTCCAGTAAAGACGTTGACACATATCAGAGCTTCCAAATATTTGCTCAAAAAGGAGCCAGAAAACACTACTCTAGAAAGCATAATGCATTATACAATTACACATCCTTTTTTGGTCAAAGATTACTAAAAAACAACATTCTCCAATTGAATGTGCTGTGTGAGTTGAGTGCACAAAGGGCTGTGTGACTCAAACTGTCAGTGTTCATGTTATGTTATTAGTAGTCCAGTCCAGCTCTCAGAATCTCACAAACTAGAGCACAGAGGTGACCTAAAAAAGTGCAAGCTGGAACACAAAAGGAGAGAAGTTGCTGAGCGTTTGATGCTGGAGAGAGTGTGCTGAAGACTAAAGTAGACAACCCATCAGCTAACAAAGAGGAAAGAATGTGATCTTTGTGCACTATACTGTGCAGTGTGAGCTGTTCCCCTTCCCCACCATTCCTTGCTGTGTTAGTCCTTCACTGACGCTGCACATGGGTTCTCTTCGGGCCATTTTTTCACAAGAGGGGATACTTGCGTCTAGGTAAAATATTACAGAGGATGATTTCAGTTTCCAAGTGGTATTTCCATGCTTCCCAATCTGGCTTGATAGCTCTTTGCTTTTTGTAAAGAGCTGTGCAAAGGTTACGGGATATGAACCAAGCTTTACAGATTGATTAAACATTAAGTATTTACAACGGATTCAGATTACATTCAGTTTTATATTTGGAAGTAGACTCCAGCTGTTGGTTATTGTTTTGCAAGTACTAGCAATCCCTTAGTCTGTACGAGAAATCTTGAGAGGGAAAAAAAAAAAAAAAAAAAAAAAAAGGAAAGCATGGGAGTGAAGGAAAGGAGGGGTAAAGCGTATATTATAAGAACTGGAATGAAAGCAAGAGTATCTTAATTATTCTGTCATCATTCAAGTCTTCCTGGTCTTAACTCCTGACAGTACTCATGTCATCTTCTTCAGGCACAAACACCTGCACTGAAGAAAACTTTTCCAGACTATCACAATAGCGAAGTTGTTGCACTTTCTGAAAATAAGTTATTATAAATGTCAGTTTGTAGTATACATGTGGTAAGTGTTATGCAGTCTTTTGCATAGAATAAAGCAGAAATAGGGGAATATTTTTACAAAGAAGAGGAAGTGCTCTCTCAGGAAAAAGCAGACAATGTCTGACCACAGTAATTTAAACAACATTCTGGTGTTTTGGGCAACCATCCATCAAAACACGACTAATATATACCATAATTAGAAATATCACAGTGAGATGGAGAAGGTAAAACTTAATGAGAAAAGACACAATGAAGATTGGTCTCTGGAGAGAGAAGCAGGGAATTCTGAAATAATCCATGTTTGTGTACATGGAAGACAAAAGAATTTCAAACATAGTTAATGAGAGTAGAAAAGACAACATGAAGAGTAAATGACAAAATATTACAAAGAAGCATAGTCAGAGGAGAAGAGTGGCTAATGCCCACATGTAGTTGGCGTTTACTGGTGGATGCCACTGATACATGTTGTGTATGCAATGGAATGAGTACAATTTGTGGAGAAAGAGAGGGTATAATGAGAAGTGAGATTAAACAGTCCATTTTGTTTGAAAACATGACAGTAGGTAAATTACGGAAGAGGAGGAGAAAATCTTTGGAGAACTGTTTGAGGGAAGGTTTGTAAAATGAAGTCTCACAGTTATTCCTTAGAAATACAGGAATTACCATCACCAGAATTCCATATCTACCTTAAAATTTATCTCCCTATGTGGGGTAGAGTTATAACATAGCAGTGCGTTTCTTAGCTCATCTCCTAAAGTTCAGAATTACAGCATAGTGTGAGAAACACTTATTTCTCCAACAAATTCAGGTTCATTGATTCTCAGTGAAGATTATTTCTATGTCAAATAATACATTTCAAATCTCCTTCATAATACAGTACAAAAGGGAATTTACTATATTTCTTGTTAAGAAATCTTTTGTGTTCAAAATAAATATAAAATAAAAACAATAGAAATAGAAATAAAAATGATAATAAACAAATAAAGGAAAATATTTGGGGGCAGAAATAAATTATACTGGTGAAGTTTAATATAATACTGAATTAAGAAAGTTAAAAACATCTTATAATAGGGGGAAGGCTCTCATAACAAGAACCACAATACTAACTAGTAGTTAATGAGTGTTGTCTGAAAAAAATAAAGACTTGAATTGCCTAAATACAAACTGAACTTCACGAAGAGGTAGTGAATTTAACTTTGATTTAAGCAGAGCCTGGCTCTAACATGGGCAATTGTTAAGACAAAGGCTCTGTTAGCATCTCATCCCCATGATGGGAAGTATCATTTTTTTCTGCCTAAGCAGAAGTCAGGACTACCAACCCATTCACAATTAAAGGCTTCAAGCTGCCCCTGAGAAGTTCTTCCAGATTGGTTCCTTCCTCCACCCCTGAGGATATTCACGTGATGAAGTAAATTTATTCTTCACCCCTTTTCTTCACTACGATGAAACCTTCAGTTGCTCAGGCAGAAAATAATGTTCTCTTTACTTTTGCTCCTTTACTTCCCCCCCCCCCCCCCCCTTCTTTTTTTCTGTTTTTATTTTGTGTGCGTGTGTGCGTGTGTGCGTGTTGCTTTTTTTTTTCTTTTGCTAATTGATATTGAGTGAACTTATGATTCTCACAATTCATTATATCCATATAAAAATGTACAGAATATTTAACTCATTTTCACAATATAAAAATAATTTCCATAGGATCTGTTATTGATCTGTTACTGAAAATATTTAAGAAATCTAGAAATGGAAATGAGGACTCAGTGGCAGAGATGTACACTCAAAGAGATGAGAACTGTCTGTAGATTATATAGTTGTAACCAGGATTTACTCCTTGCTGGCAGTCACTGTAGTTACAATCACCCAGAAATTTCGAGAGCCCGTTCTACAATGCCTCTGAACTCCAGAATGCATTCGGGAATGAAGACATGAAATAATTCAAAGGGAAAAAAGTGTTAGTCTTCATCTGTACCAGAACAGTAAAGGTGATTAAACACCAAAGAAAGGTTTACGAAGTAACACAGCCCAAAGCTATATCCAGCAACTCCATCTTTCTTTGCAAAAAATAGCTGAACAATATTCTAAATGTTTTTCATATTTTGAGTCATCACATTTATTTTTCCATCATTGTCTTCTACTACTATTTTTATCCTATGGTTCATTGTTCATTTCCCATTCATTTTTTTCATTTTAATACCCCCTTTACCACTCTTTGTTTAATATGTAACCTCCCTTCCTGCAGCATCTATTGGAGATTTTCATACATTAGCAAGTTGAAGCTTTTAGGAAATATTTAAATTTTTATTTGTTTGTTTCTTTTTCTATTAGCAAATTGTTGAGAACCCGATGATACTGTGATAGACAAATCATTCCAAATTAAAACAGCAGTGCATCCAGAGCTTTTTGCAATGCTTAACTGAACCCAAACCAAGTTTCTACTGCTAAAACCATGAAGGGAGCAATTTCTCATTTATATTTGTTCACATTTCCTCTTAATTTGCTTAATGAAACAAGTAAAATGTTTCAAAATATAACATCTAGATTTAGAGGCCAAACAAGGCAGGCCTTTCCAAAGGGGAAAAAATAAATAAATAAATAAATAAATAAATAAATAAGTGTAAAAAACTGTAGAATTCTCATGAAAGAATTTTGAATACTTCTCAATTGATTTGCAGCTTTATATTTCAATACTCAGTTTTTTACGTTTTCAGTTTTAAACCCAAAGCTTAGATTAGATAATTTGTTACACCGAGTTGGTTTCTGTCCACACATGATCAAACAGGAATTCTAATTCTCCTCAATTTACAAATCACACCAGTTGTTAAGGATGAAGCATTGACACAGTGTTTCACAAAGGACCTCATAAATTTTATCCTCAAGAGGCCAGACCAGAGAGAATAACAATACAATGTTACCACAGCTGCGTTTGGCAAGTAAGACCAACACGTCCACGCACAAGACTGGTTTTTTTTGTTTGTTTGTTTGTTTTTCAGATTTTTGGATTAAAAACAGTAATAGAACTAATGTATGAGGTCACATAAAACCTTTTGTACTTATTTAAGGACACCTGAAGTAAATTTGGTATGCAATCAATCACTTCGCCTACTGATTTTTTCAGTTTGTTTAGCTGGTTCACAATATGAAAGGAAAGGTCCAAGTGCAGTTATGTATGAAGACAGTACATCTGAAGTGAGGTGCGCTATATCATAACATTAATAGAGTTTTAAAAAGCCAGAATACAATTAATAAACAAACACAAGTTATTGTCTTGTGTGTCCAGATCTACCACGTTTCTCTCTGGAGAACATATGCTCTGACTATTGAAATTTTAAGTAAATATTTTTGAACAACAACAGAAGCATATACTGATATTTTCATTACAAGGATGAATTTTAGGGGAAGGAAATTCATAAAAACTGAACGTTTCTTAGCTCTAATGGTCGGTAAGGATCTAAGCAATTCAGATTCTCAACAGAACTGCAGTATTGGAATAGGGTTACTTGTTTTTTTGTTTTTTTTTCTAGGGCAGCTATCTCATTCATTTTAATCTTCCGATTCTTGGGCAACTTCCCTACATTTAGAAAGGAACTCTCAATGTTAATAGTCTTTACAGTTTAGAAAATCACCCTGCTTTGGAATAACATGCAGACATTCCCATCAGAAATCTCTCAGACTCCTGAGACAAACTGAAAGTCAGAGCACTCAGATTTTAAGACTAACTAAGGAAGCAAAATATGTTTATGTATTAAAGGATGCAAAGCTAGATGGAGAGCTTGAACCTACATATGTTTATCTGTCACTGATGGATTTCAATCAGGGAAGTAGTAAACTTGTCCCATGTGTTTTCTCTGTTAATTGGTTTGGTCGATTATTCAGTTTCCAAAGAATGTTAAAAGCTGCAGCGAAAACTCAGTCTGTTTTAAGACTTACCAAAACAAGTCTTTTATTTAAATGTTTCTTTCAAGAACATGTGAAATTCCTCACCTTCATCTTTCATTCTTTGGGGAACAGGCTCAGAGGAAGTGGATTGCACCAACTAATCAGCTGCTTTGAAATTACAGACCATTTGACTGTGAAAACATAAAAGATGTAATCTATTTTTGCCCTGACCTTGTGGTTCCCCCATATGAGCCTACCACCACAATATCTGCAGTTATGGATTTTGGCTGCCACTTTTGTCTATGTTTTTAACAGATGGATTCATTCATTAGAATGCTTTTTCTCATGCCTGTATTCAATTTTCCTCTTCCCTCAACCTCAAAGCACCAACTTCAAATGCAACACTTCCTCTCCCAGAGAAGCATCACCCTCCTCAGCCCTGCCAAGGCTGATGGCACTGAGACTTCAGTGGGTTGAGAAATACACCACGTGTGTTTCAGCCACTCTACAGCAGGAAAAAACTTTCAATAAAACATGGGAAATTCTTTCTGGATAAAGCACTGAAAAGGGCACAAGATTTTGGTTTTATGCTCACAAAAGTGTTGATTATTAATTAGCTTTTACATCTCTTGCTAGTTGACTTACTTACAAACTAAATCCATCAGGATGTCCACCTTAACACTCAAAGTACAGGATTTTACTCACAGGTTGAGAGAAAAAAATATTTAGGGTAATAAAACCATCATTAAGTAAGGGCTTTCAAGAGGGAGTCACAGAAATAAAACTTTTTAACTATTAGTAGTCTGGCATGATGCTGTTTATTTAGGTCAAGCCTTCTGAGTGTCTGTTAGTCCTTTAATGATTTGTTAATATCTGTAATTTTCCTTAAGGCTAAACAAATGAGGAAGCCATCTTGTTTCCACATCAGTGGACCTAGCATGCTCTAGCAGATTGCCATGGCAACTAGAGCTAATGTGCCCAGTATGAAGACAACACAGTGTAGGCCTCATTTCCTAAAAACAGCTCCTACTGAGGTTGACTCACCAATTAAAAGACACTTGTGTCCTCCAGGGTTTCAGAGATACAAATAGAGTTGTGAAGCCTGGCTGGTCAGCTGCTTTACCTCAGCTAGTCACTCCTGCTGACTGTCTAAATAATAAAGAAAAAAATCCAGCAAACCTGGAAAGAAGTGCACTTTTGGAATTTCTCTAAGGATTGGATTAAAGTGGAAAAAAAAAAAAAAAAAAAAAAGGAAAAGACAAGGAAAAAGGAAAATGGAAAAGGAAAAGGAAAGAAGAAGGGAAAGAGAAAATGGGAAAGGGAAAATGAGGAAAGGGAGAGAAGGGAGAGAGAAAGAGAAAGCAAAAGGGAAAGGGAAATGGAAAGGGAAAGGAAGGGGAAGGGAAGAAAAAAGCAAAGCAAAGAAAAATAGGAGGTAGGGAGACGACAAATATTGTTGTGAGTTGTGATTACTAAGTAAACAGTTTGAACAAGGGGGTGTTTTCTAAGCCTTGGTAGACACTCACAGTGTATCTTGTACAACATCAACAATAACATGTTTTGTCATCAGCCCTCTGTCAATGTGTCTGAGTCACACATTTGTTGTAAGTGAGGATTAATTATAAATCTAATAAAAAAAAATGTAAGGTGGTGGGATGACTGTTCCAACATAGCTTTTAGGCATCATTCATCGCCTCATAAATGCTTCACTGTGACATATTTCTATTTTAAAGAAAAAAAAAAAGATCATCTGTTCACAAGTTGTCTTTATTAAAGCAGAATTAAATTATGCAAAGAAAGGTAACTTTTGTAGTATCATCAATTAATGAATGTCTCACCAACTTATCTGTTTGCTTAGCAGAAAATCAGGGCTACAAGTGATTCAAACAAAAAATTATTCATAATCATTTTTCCCTTATAGTTATTATGTTTAGAGAAGGCAGCAGAGTAAATTGGTAAAACTGCAGATGTTAACAATAAAGTAACACTTTGGTCAATAACTGTCAATGTAAATGGTACAATAATTGTTTTTGTAAGTGATCATTGTGAAAATATGGATTAGAAATAGAACAAAACAGAAAGAAATGCTCTGAGTTGGACTCACAGTACAAACTCTGTCTTAAATACTTTATAGCTTTCACATTCATGTAAATGTCTCTGATTGGAGGATACCCATCACAAAGCTCCAAAAGCCTTCAAATGTTTCAGGAATTTGACAAGAACAATCCATCAGAGTCAGGAAACTAAGAAAAAGAAAGCAAATCTACCAAGAAACGTATTTATATATAATACTAATCAAGTTTGGATAATCACTTGCCATTCAGTGTTTTTCAGTCCTGAGCTCCTGAAGTGGTAGATCCTAAGGCAGTCTTGTATTATTTAGCTCCCAGTGAGCAAAGTAGAATCTGCTATTAGCGTTATATAGTATGTGTAGGTTAGACGCTTATATGTGAGAACTGTAAAAGACATTGGGTGAATTTTACTCACCATATAGGTTTGGATTTTTTACTGTTCTCCAAACTAAGGACATAGTGGAGAAAGGTTGATCTGTATACAACAAGGCCATGTCTGTTCGCTTTAAGATGCAGATAGGTCACTGCTAATTTTTCTTAATGTATCTTCCATTGATTTCCATGAGAATGTCAGATCTACATGCTTTTAAGACCTATTTAAATAACTGATTTGCCTCCATTTCTGGGTTAATATGCTGAGAACTCTCACTTGGAAAAATAATTAATTCTAAACTATATTGTACCCACTGTATTACTTTCTCTAGACTCTATGTAATTCTTCCCTCTCAACTGAATGAATGTGATTCATCGTTATTGAATCTAACTAGTTAAATACATTCTATTTAAGAGTTATCTTGTAGATAAACTCAATAACTGTCTGCCTTGGACAATCAACAGCAAATTGTAGCTGTGGTTTTGGCTCACTAGCTAATCAACATTTCCTTTAATGGTTTCCTAGACACAGTGCTATCCAATTTGACTGAGCTCATTAGTTTACTGCTCTTGAGGAAAGCTATTAAAAAAAAAAATAAAAAATTTGAAAGGGCCAGGTAAAAAGTCAACTTACATGTACCTTTGTCCATGCTGAAAGTGTAAAGAAGACTTCTTGTCTTAAACAGAATTACTAAATTTTAAGACTACATTTTGAAATTGACAGAAACAACACAAAAGATTTATAACATCATATAAAAAATGATCAATTCTCACTTGTAATATTGAACTCAGTTGCATTTGACTCACTCTCAAGAAAGATAAAGCAGAGACTGATGAAGTCCAGAGCAGAGTAGAGGTACAGTAGGATTTTATACTGGATGAGAGATTAACCTAGACAGGACAAGAGTAACAGAAGACTTGATAGAGGTAAACAAGATTGTAACTGGTATAGTAATAAACGGATTGGTCTCTGCTTTTACTAAACTATATTTCCATCATGTAACAACATAGGCTTGGAAATTAAAAGGCACTAAATTCCTATTACAATGCATAGTATTTACTTGTATTTGCACAAGATTGTTAAGTGTAATACTAAGATACATTTTGAAAAGGAGGCTAGTGTTATGGTCATTAATATTTTCCATGGCCATGCAAATCATCATAAATGATTTTATATATTGTGTCACGAAGTACACAAAGTGTAATTCTTCCTTAAACATAAGGTCTGCTCTGAAAGTAATGCCTCCTATTTTTTTATGTTGGTGAGATGGCAACCAAGTCTGACTAAATGGCTTCTGACATGGAAGTGTGTATGATGCAGTGGTGTGGAATTTAATTCCTCCATGCAGAAAAAAAAAATGTACCCATTGACATTCTTTGACACTTGCTAAATTTTTATGGACACCAAGCAGTGGATGTGAGCACGGTGAGGCAGTGGGTGGTGTATTTCAGCAGTGGTGACAGTAACATGAAAGATAAGTAGCATTCCAGATAGCCATGCACAGTTGTCACACTACAAAATGAAGAGTGTTTCAATCAGCTTATCCAAGCAAATCAGCTAATAGTGGTGATTATGTTGAAAAGCAGTGTTTTGTAGCTGAGAATTTGCTCTATCAAATATTATTTTTGCACTCTTTGTTTATACTGTAGTTTTTATAGAAAAATAGGAGGTATTACTTTCAGAGCAACCTACATTTTTCCACTCATCTCCTAGTTTTGTTTACTGACAAGGATTTTACAACACTCTGAAGCATCTGCTGCCAGTTTATTCTTTATAAGCTTTAATTTTGTTTCACTGCCCACTGGCTCTAATCATCTGAGATGCATGAAAATAACATTTTATCAACTAATTTTTCTCCTTTTCAATTTGGCAAACATTGGCTTCTTGTGTGTGTTTCAAGCCAAACTGAAATCAACACATCTGTTTCAGTTCAATATCTTCAGTTTATTTAACAAAGTCTGTGTAGTATCTTGATGTCTTTACAATGGTATTTCCTAACCAGTAAAATCAGACTAAAACACCTATGGCACTTTAGAATTTTACTGATTGTATATAATCAAGGCCTTGATTATGTATTTCTGCTAAAATACACCTTTAGGTATGCTAGACCAACCTTCCTGTTTTTTGCCAGCTCAGAAAATTTATTTAACTGGATCCATCAGATTGGAGCAAATCTCAGTTCAATAGGAGCATTCCTTCATCTTACAAATTTCCAGTGATGTGGTACTCTACTTAAATAACTAAGTCTGGGTAGCACTTTTAGCATCCTCTGATTTCACAAATAGCTGCCTTTGAAACCAAGAATCCTTAAAGTGACATCCATTTGTGAACGTGCCTGAGGACATGGGAGTAGAAGATGCTCTGAAGAGATGCATCTCATCTCTTCAACAAAATTCCATCAACATCAACAAAATTCCAGTATGCTTCGAAATAACCAGCCCCTGGTGATACAGGTCTTTGGATCCAAATACAAATTGTCACCAGTGTTCAAAAATTACATCTGTGGTTTAAAGTTGAATTAATACTAGAGTAAATAATTAAAACACACATGAAAAAAGAGAGATCTGGACTCATGACTGTTTTTGCTAGAATAATAATCTCCCTATACTAGGTTTTCAAGGGCATCACTAGGACTTGCCCTGATGGAGCCTGCTACTATCTCCAACCTCTTGTTCAGACCTTGTGGGACAGTGCCCTTTTGGAGAGCACCCTACCTGTATGGAGGTCACCCACAGGACCTGTCTTGTTTTCCCTCATCAACAGGCCCCTGTCTGGCTGCTCCATGAAATCTTGAGCATGTATTTCTAAAAATTTCAACATGGGCCTCAATACCTCCGTGATTTTCACCTGAGCAGATGATCTTTAACCTTCAGCTCTATGTATTTACTCTGATCCCAAGCCCACACCTGGACTCTTTCATCATGGCTTTTCCCTAACAACAATTCTGTGCACCAATTCATGCTATTTTTAGCAGCTGTACCTGCAAACAGAAACATTTCTGACAGTGCTAAGGAGTTAAAAAACAGTCCCACAGTTGATTTCCAAATAGGATCAAAAAATAAAGCAATTCTCTACAACCATGCCCAAGTCACGCTTTCTGATAATTGTTTTTCAGTTGATATTTGGACTGTGATGGATACTATACAAAACAAACTGAGAGCCCACTTGCTTATAGTGGGTTCTTTGCTGAAAATGGATTTAAGCCTCTCTGCAACTTCAGAGCAGTTCAAATTATTTGGTCATCAAGTTATTGACTGGATAAAAATATCACATCTGCTTTTTCTGATGAAGCTGTCTCTCTGTCAGGAAAAAAAAAAAAAAAAACTTAAAACCTCATTGTCCCTATTAAAATTAGAGAAGAGGAAGCATTTATTCTACAGCTTAGCAACGGGAGATTTAACTCAGGAAGTCCTGGCTTTTGGACCATTCTTCAAGAACAGTTTATGAATTCTGTCAAGAAAAGTTTTAATGCAAAATATATAAACAACCTTTGAAAATAGGACGTTTCTTCCTTCTGTCTCTTACAACTCAGACTGAAAAATATCTTCTCCTGATGCATAACTGGATCAGAACCCAGATAATTTTTTAGCTGCTTTGGCTCAGATGGGTTTCTCTTTCTGAGAAGCATTAATCTTTCATTGAGGTCTCATCACAAAGATGGTTCAACTATGACTTAGATGGATTCATGGCAATACTTTCTTAGTTATCTACATTTATTTCAGGAATATTATATTCTCAGAGCCTGTTCAAAGACAAAGGGCCAACTCACTATAACAATATGTCTGAAATTCATCATCCTCAGGTCTCCCATTTGTCCACAATAATGATAAAGAATAATTCTGAACTTAGGTGTGCAACAGCTCAAGAGAAAACTTAAGGCTACTGTGTTCCTAAATTCCATGAGTCAGTTTTTTAAATTCAGTTGCAGTTCAGAGATTATTATTCACTAAAGTTTTATGTGGTATTTTCTGTCCACATGGCTTCAGCTGTACCCTTTTCCTCCCTATATTAGGACCTTCAAGTTCAAACTATCTTGAGTCAACAGGCTTTAGCCTCCTATTTCTCAAGAACACTTTGGAAAATCTTGTCTTTGTATATTCAGTGCAAATATGGCATTATTCCACAGTCCTCTTCTAAAGTAATGGAGCTCTGAATCTAACACTTTGAACTAGACAAAAATTGAGAACTAGTCTACACTCTCTCTTTAGTGAAACCTACACTTTCCCAATTTACAATTTTCTCATTCTCTACCAAAGCAGCAAGTATCATTCTCATGTTTTCAAACTGTGAGAGGTAAATTGAGCAATAAATTCTTACATGCCAATACCTTAAGTTTTAGCAGGAGAAAAATTTATATTCAATAATAAGCAAAACAATTTTCACTTGGATGCCTGACAAAAGAAATCACTGCTCATTCTTGCACAATGAACCATGAAAACCAAGTTGAGCTAAGAACAAAAATAGAGTTGGTGCTGCAAGTACTTTTGCAGGTAAAGGGCTTAGAAACTAGCTGAGATTATTGTCACTAGATTTCATTGAAACTCAGGAGATTACACTTACGAAGAGGTTATTTGTATGCTTTTTCTTTATTTCAGTTCACATGATTTCAACTTTACCGTTTTCAGTCTCACTGGGAACTTCAGATCCAAATGATTTCTAAACCTCTGAGCAAGCTTCGTTTGAAATCATTCTTCACAAGGACCTCACCTAGAATTAAGAGTATTTCAACTAAAAATCTTAAAGCAGTCTTAGGACTAAATATTATCTTTAATGACACAAAACATTCAAACAGGAGGCATGTCTTCATAAGCGAAGATCAGACTGAGTTTTCCTTCTCCAGGAGAAGATAAATGTGGGAACTGGACAAAAAACTATGAGATGTCTCCAGTATTTCATATAGCAAGTACATCTGACAAAGCAATTCTCATTTAACAGAAGATACGATTCCTCATATACATTGTATACGTCTGTGTAATGCCACCCAAGCCTCTCACATTACTCACAAGTGTGATGAATGTAAGATCAGTTGTGTCTGAATTTCCATGTACATCACAGATAACTGAGATCATAGATACTAGTCAAATAACTGCAGATAAAAATAGCAATTTGCTGTTCAGGAGGTCTAGTAAAAGTGCTCTCTATATGTTGGGAGCTGTTAGAAAAGACAAAGAACAAAACATAAGATGTTAGTATTCCATTGTTAAACATAAACGTATGGTGACAGATGTTGACTGCAGTATGCTCTATCTTGGGTTCCCATCTCAAAATACGAAAACAGGAAAAAATCAAAGCAGGGAAATATAAGAGATCAAATGTGTGGAATAGTTCTCATACAAGGCACAGATAATCAGACTAGGGCTTTTCAGCTTGAAAAAAGGATGCCTGAGGGAGGACATGACAGAAGTCTATAAAATCAATGGCATGAAAAGGGTGAATAGGAACTGAATGTACTTTGTTTTTCCCTCAATGCAGGAACACTTGCTGATATAACACAAGCCACATAAACAACAGAATTCTGAGAAACCCAAGTTCAACCACCTACCTCAGTGTTCTACAGCAGCAGTGTTTCTTTTTATGTTTCTTTTTAACAGCATAAAATTACGTCTGAAAATCTGTCTAGTAAGTACAGCAATGTGAACTCCTTTAGATATTTTCTAAACATTAGGACAGAATGAATTAAAGTGCTTACCTGTAGCCATAACTGAGAACTAAAATGGAATTCCCTCTGAATTAATTGTAATCATTTCCTACCTTCGTGATTTTTTTCTAGTGCAAAAATGTTAACAGTATCCCAGTCCGCTAAAAAATTCAGTTTTTGCTGGTCGCTATGTAAAAGAGCCTGGCTCCATCCACTTGACTCCCACCCAATACATATTTGATAAGATTGTTAAGATTCTCCCTCAGACTTTCCTTCTTCAGGCTGAGCAGTCCCAGATCTCTCCTCTTTCCCTCATAAAGGAGATGCCCCAGGCTCCTAAACACCCTAGTGGCCCTCCACTAGACTGTCTCCACCAGTTCCCTGTCTTTCTTGAACTGGAAAGACCAGAACTGGACCCAGTACTCCAGGTGTGACCTCACCAGGGCAGAAGAGAGGGTGAGGGGAACCTCCCTTGACCTGCTGGCCACACTCTTTTTACTGAACCTCATGATACCATTGGCATTCTTGGCCACAAGAGCACACTGGTGGTTCATGGTCAACCTATTTGTCCACCAGGACACCCTTATCCTTCTCTGCAGAGCTCCTTTCCAGTAGGTCAGCCCCTAACCTGTACTGATCTGTCCTTGTCCTCTGCTGCTCAAAAGTGGAACTGCTGTTCTATTGATGCTGTCTGACAGTGATTAATATGCATCACTGTGTAGTGGACCAAAGACTCTGGAGCCTCCTGTTTACCAGTACTGAGAAAAATAATATTCTGCCAAACCTTCACAGTGAAATCATGTTAGCTATGTGACAGCATAGTTGAAAGCCCACAGCCAAGATACAATTGGAGATGATAGTACTGGCACAGCTATGTATATTAAGAATTCGAGAACATAAAATTAGAATTTATGGATACATGTTACACAAAATGAGAGTTTTTCTCCCAAAGTACAGTTAAATTTTGGCACTTGTTGATGCAAATTATTGTGTACAATATCGTTCACATTTTCCAAACATGATTAAATAGAGTAACAAGTCATCAGTAGCTGTTAAATACAGATATAATATTGATGGATAGAGAAATACATGAATTACATATTGCTGGAAGTTCAGAAACTATGACCATAGAAGTGTCCATTACTCATACAGAATTTGGTAACCACTTTTGGCCACTGCCAGAGAACACTTTAGATGAACCTTTGGCCCAGCCTACCGAGGCTACTATTAACGTCTGCCTTGATCCCTTCGCCATTCCTTTAGGTTATGTCACATCCTGACCCTTCCTGTTTCCATCAGTGGTATCCTACTGTCAGCAAAACTGAGCAGTGGGTAGCCATTTGTTTGCTGAAAACCCTATTGAGTTGTCCCCTAAGATTCACTGTTACTTTCTTTAGAATTATTTCCAAATTAGAGCAGTTACAGAACACAATTAGGTTTCTGTATTTTGCAAGACCTTTGATACCATTGCATATATTTGTCTAAGGAATTGTTTCCTTAGAAAAAACAATTCACCAAGTAGACCGGTTAGTCCATCCAAGCGTGGTTTACCTTGGCCAGCCTGCTAACAAAAATATTTATTTATGTTGTTATTAATATCAGGTAGAGTTTGTGCCATCTCCTGGCTTCTACAAATACTTTCTGTCATCTGCTCTATTATACATCCCATGCCACTTTTACAAATGTCTGTCTCTCTGTCTGTGATCTTATACTCAGCATTACATTTATAAGCCAATCAACTTCATTTTGTTTCTTTGTCTCCCTGATGTTTCGTGACCTAGTGCAGCTACAGCAGCACAACAGCTACCCATCTTTTTCCCTGGGGACAGAAGAGTAGTACAGGAGCCTCGCTGGTTTATTTGGCACACAAGGAATCACTGGAAAAGCCTCTTGCCCCAAGCTAATGATAAGTTGAACAGAAAATGTTTGGAGCACCAAAGTTTAGGAGCTTTTTACACTACTTTGAGGACTAGAAGCTTTTGATCATTACAATATTATGCTAAATATACACATACATGCTAGGCATGTTGGTAGGCTATAGAGAGGAAAACAGAGAGCAAAGGCATACAAATAAACAAATAATATTAACACAAGTAAATATTATCCCAGGTATGTTAAAAAATTCTTGCAAAAATAGCAAAGTCTCATTTCCGTGAAAAAACTAAAGGTTGACCTTTGGCTTTGACTAATTATTTTGGTATGAGACAGTAGTTAATTCCTGTTAGGTAGAAGGTTAGTGGAATAACCTTCAAAACTCCTAAGATTCAGCTGCTGTATTTTGTTCTATCCAGTCTGTCAAAATGTGATGATTCATTACAGTAGGTCTAAATGTCAATATCTGTATTTGAATAACACAAACTTTCAGACTGGTACATCTGGCTTACTACTATATTTGTTTACTACTTGCGTTAGTCCAGCTTGTCAGATTTATGGACCAAAATAGATGCAAGATACTGTACAAATACAGACAAAGAAGAAAAAAAAAGATACTGCCAAGAACATATTCAGAATAAAAGGAATTACTGGAACTGATAGCGAGAAAAAAAAAAAAAAAGTCACAGTTTGCCAGTGACCTAACCAAAAGATATTTAGAGAGATGGGAGTGAAAAAATAAATTTATAAAGCAGTTTGAAAAGAAACAGTGAAGTACTTTGAGTGGTAAGGCAGCAAATGCATCGCAGCTGGAGAGGACAGGAGAGAGTCATCATTGTTAAACTGTAAAGCATGTAATTGCTGTGAAAATCCTAAGATCTTATTCAGGAAAAAAATCTATATTTTTCATTCCAGTTATTTCAGATTTCAGCTTGGAAGACATTCCCTCCACCCAAATCAGACTGGCCAAAGCAGTTGACTCAGTCAGTATTAGTGACTGCTGTGGGGAAAGCCATTTATGTCCACTGTGGCAATGAGTTAACAATGACTTGATAATGCTCCACCACCTGATTCAATCAGTCTGCTCTCCACGCATGGCAAACCAAGCCTGAACTGTGAAATTGCATCCTATAAAATTGTAGATGTCCCTGCAGAATAACACTTCATTGATAGTTTGCAACTGTTTTTTGCTGACTTGGAGAATATTTGTATATTTTCCCCTCTGGAACAGTTTTCATACAGTTATTTTTTCCCCTCAAAGGCCACTTTAGAAAATAAATAAATGGTAATTATGTAAAACATGTAAAGCTAGGGCTGAATCACTCATTTTGGTAACTCAGTAGAAAGGCACTGTAGCAGAAATCCAAGTGGATCTTGAAAATACAAAAGAGCACCCCTTTCCAAAATCAGTTTCACCAAAGACATCCTGTATACTATGTATGCAAATTGATTAAGTTGATGGGCCTTTTCAACAGTCATGAATTTCTCTCAGTACCTGCAGCTGCCAGAAACACTTAAGTTACACAAGATAGAGAAAATGAATCTAACAGCCCATTGTGGCTGTGGCTGAAAGGGTAAAGTGTATCTTCACCCAATCTGAGCAAAAGCACAAGCGTTTGCTATACTCCTATGTAAGACAGCTCGCTAGTGTGGAAGAACACTAATCAAAAAACGATCACTATTGGGGGGGTTACTGAATTGAATTGTCTCAAAAGATGGTCTAATGAGTGTCAGAGCCAAATCAGAAGTGGGTCAGCAGTCTTCCACAAGAGATTATTTTTGAGATGATGTGAAGGAATTGAAAATGAAGAGCTTTCTGAAGGATCTTTTTAGAGAACTGTGAATTCCTAGGGATCACCTCATGCAATTTCATGTTGAAATACACAAATGTCTTCTCCCTGACAGTAGAGAGACAGTGCTATCTTCTTTAATGCCAACTTTACTATATTTCAGCTTGAAAAAGTTCCTTCTTTCTTATCAATTTAAAAGGTTTCTTACACATTTATCTAGTTTCTGTGAGATGACACAGAACTCAATGGCCTTGTAAACCCACAGTCATAACCAGTGTCCAGATCCAGTTTTGAGACTTCTTTTGATACTATAATTATTTTATTTTTGCTAATACATGATGCTTCTAAAAGAACAGGCCATCTCGCCTGGTCATATACCTGGAGAAAAGACACTTTTTAAGGCATTACAATTTACATTACTCTTGCTAGATGACCTTGAAGACTTTGTCTGAAATTATTAGTTAGAACAATAATCATTCTGCAGTTATTCTATATTGTCGATTCAGCTTTCAGCAATCCCAAATCAAAGTGGTGTATAATGATTTTCTCATCCTAATCTTCTCATCACTTACGGAAGTACCGAGGAACCCAATGGTAAAGCATGTGGTACTCAAAGCATGGTGCAAATTAGAAACAGTGGCAGAGGTAATGATAAAGAGAGGTGTTGCAATCTCTCACACTGTGAGAATTTCTTTATTTTTTAGACATAACCGGATGCTTGGCTCAAATCTGCCAGGAGTCTTTGATTTTTGATACCTGAAGTGATGCTGAGGGCATACAGCAAATAAAGATACTCATCCAGCTGCTGGATTTAGTAAAGTAGTCACACAGGCAAAAGTGGTATTGAAACTAATGAAGCTTCTATAGCTTTTGACAAGAGGTTATTGCTCAGGGTCTCGGTTTGCAAGACCCCTTTGCCTCTCAGACACCTTCCACGTAGATTTTGTCTGCAGATACTACAGTTCTGATCTCAGCATTGAATTTTGTTCATGAAACTGTCTGAACCACACGGAAATATTTCTGTATTTCTTCTCTGTCTACCCTCATACAACCTCTACAATATTTTGTCCAGATGTTTGCAGAGGATCAGGAGTTAGTAATGTTATTTCAAATATTACCTGATTTGTTAACCTTGTCTTTATTCTCTCATTCCCCAAAGTCTTTTAGTCACCAGAGAAGTCAATTTAAGAATACTTATAAATTATAAGTAGTTTTTCTCACAGTTGGAACAGATTCTACTTGTGTTAAAACTGAGATGTAATCTGATGCTCTGGTTGCCTAAAGAGGATCTTAAAAATGCTTACCCTAATTCTCATTCTTGTTACTGATGCAACCCATCAGAATACATCCCTGGGATATTATTTAAAGACAACCACTCTTCTCTGGGGACTTGCTTATATTGTCTTTCTTATTAGCCCCCTTGGGGGAAGCTGACTATAATTTCCAGGCAACTTCAGTAGTAATGTTCACAGAATAGCAGAATCACAGAATCACAGAATTGTAGGGGTTGGAAGGGACCTCCAGAGATCATCGAGTCCAACCCCCCTGCCAAAGCAGGTTCCCTACACCAGGTCGCACAGGTAGGCGTCCAGGCGGGTCTTGAATATCTCCAGACAAGGAGACTCCACAACCCCCCTGGGCAGCCTGTTCCAGTGCTCCGTCACCCTCACCGTAAAGAAGTAAGTTCTTGCGCACATTCGTGCGAAACTTCCTATGCCCTAGCTTCATCCCATTCCCCCTTGTCCTGTCCCCACGCACTACTGAAAAGAGTCCAGCCTCACCACTATGGCCCCCACACCTCAGGTATTTATAAACCTGGATCAAATCCTCTCTCAGCCTTCTTTTCTCAAGGCTAAACAGACCCAGTTCACTTAGTCGTTCCTCATAGGGGAGATGCTCCAGGCCCTTCACCATCTTTGTGGCCCTCTGCTGGACTCTGTCCAAGAGATCCCTGTCTTTTTTATACTGGGGAGCCCAGAACTGGACACAGTACTCCAGATGAGGCCTTACCAGGGCAGAGTAGAGGGGGAGGATCACCTCCCTTGACCTGCTGGCAACGCTCTTTTTTATACACCCCAGTATGCCATTGGCCCTTTTGGCCATGAGGGCACACTGCTGGCTCATGGCCAACCTGTCATCCACCAGGACGCCCAGGGCCCTCTCTGCAGAGCTCCTCTCCAGCAGGTCATCCCCCAGCCGGTAAGAAAAAAAATTTAAAAACAAAAAAAAATTTTTTACATCTAAAAATTTTACAGCAATGACACATGAGTGAACAATGATCAGAGAGTTCCAGAAATTTTTGCCCTACAAAAGTTTTGGAACATAGACAGTCAGTAAATGCCCAGGCATGAGGAAATACACTCTGCAGTGTTTGCTTTAACCTAACTCTTTGAGATACAGGAGAGCAAGCAGAGATTCCAGGATTTTCTGGACTTAAAAAATAAATAAGATAGAGTGTGTGTATCTGGCAGGAAGCCTCCTTTTAGAAGATAGATAGAATTAATCTCCATGCAGAGCATCAGTATCAGCCTGAGTAGCACTGATGTACCAGTTAAATTCCATTTCAAGAATTTTGTTATGACTTCAGAGGGCTTTGTTTTGGCCACATTGAGTTGGAGAGATTTTCATTCTCAGTGATTTCTTTTTTCATAAAGGTTAATTAGATCCAAGCCTTGTTTAGTTTTTCTGAGTTGAAAGGTAATTTTCAATTCTTTTCATCCCGTTGTAGTGTTAAGGTATTCATCTGAATTTTGAATTATAAAGAAAAACATGAAAAATCATGGGACTTGCAACAGTTTTGTGCATTTTGGCAGTACTAAGAACAGATTGCTGCCAATAAACTGTTTGAGATAGGAAATAATTGGAGTCATGGTTTTGGACTGATGTTGAGGAGGGGAAATGGATAGATATTAAACATAGTTCAGACAGATATTCTTCAACCAAGTTTGTTGAAAAGTGACGTTCAACATATGGTCGTGTATATAAACATGTTTCTTCACAAATAGCTAGTGATGCGGACAGACAAAAGAAAGTCAGATTCTACATGTTTTAGGAGATCAGTGATATTACTGTGAGAAAATTTGCATAGCATAAAACAGCAATTATTCTTTGACTGTCACTATCCAAAGGGGCTGATTATTGTACATTATAGTAATCAAGTAAAGTGGTAATCCCTACCACAAAGTTTAAAATCTAGCTCAGGTTATTGATGAATACAAGTGTTAGTGATAGCTGATGAGGAGCTAAATAAAGTGTCTCAATGTTTTCAATATTTCTATCCATCCAGGCCTACAAAACCCTAAATAACTCTCAGCCAATAAATCTATATCTCTGATCAACCACCGTCACAGAAGAAATGAGCTGAAAATTGAGGCTTAGATATGCAATGAATTTACAGCTGCACAACAAGCTACCTCCCATCAGCTAAGCAATGGCATGTATGATAATGCAGATTAACTTAAACTCATCGTGACTGAAATAAAGAATGTATTACTTCACAAAGAGTGGACACGGAGAATGTGCCTAAGCTACCAACAAGTTGATGGTAGTTGGTGCCTCAGAAGCAGCAAAATACCATAGCTAATTCATACATGCACCATTTGATTAATACTAATGCCAGAGCTATGGTCTGTTTTGATTTCATTGTAACATGCAGAGTATGGTGGTATAAATGGTGCCTAGCTTTAAATGCCCAGGAATGAGGATATACTCATTCGTTTTAGTATTTCCCTTAATCTAATTACTGAGGTACAGGGGAGAAAGGCCCTTTCTTTTAAGACCATCATGTACTCACAAGTACGGAGCATTAGGGAAAAATTCTGTAATGTGAGGGTGCTCAAACACTGGAACAGGCTTCCTGGGGGTGATTGATGCTCCAGGAATGTCAGTGTTCAAGAAACATTTGGACAATGCCTTAATTGATATGCTTTAACTCTTGATTAGCCCTGAAGTGGCTGAGCAGTTAGATAGGATGGTCCTTGAAGGTCCCTATTCTTTTCTATTCCATTGCTTTCCATTGCCTTCTATTCCATTCCATTCCATTCTATTCTGTTCTAGTAAGTGAAAGCCTTTCTTTATACAAGACATTAATCAAGTGGGTGCATGCTTAGGGCTTGAAAGAAAGAAAAAAAAAAGAAAAAAGAAAAAAAGAAAAAAAAACTACACCAGGTCACATTTTCAGAGCTTTATAAAAAGTGATCTCCTCAGTTGGTGTTTTCCAAGTCCAACCAGCCTTCTAAAATTAATACATCATCAAATAGGAAAACACGACGGGTCATTGTCATTGGTGACTCTGCTGAAGGGAGCAGAAGGGCAGTAGGCCAGACCCTCTGCATAGGGAGGTCTGCTGCCTCCCGGGTACCAGAGTAAAGGATATAAAGAAGTAACTTCCTTCCCTTGTCCGGCCCACTGATTACTATCCTCTATTGTTGTTTCAGGTTGGTAGTGATAATTTACACAGAACTTCCCTAAGGACTCTGAAAAAGGATTTCAGAGCCCTGGGGAGACAGGTGAAGGGTTCGGGAGCACAAGTTGTGTTCTCCTCTATCCCTCCAGCTATAGGGAATAATGAGGGACTTACTTAATATAATGGACCAGCAGATTAATACCTGGCTCCAAGCTTGGTGTGCTCGGCAGGCATTTGGCTTCTTTGACTTGGACTCTGTCTGCAGGTGACTGGACCGGCTAGAAACTGATAGGAGTGGCTTCTCCCAGCGTTCAAAAAGGATCTTAGGCCGAGAGTTAGGCAGATTCATTCAGAGGGCTTTAAACTAGGTATGAAGGGGGATGGGTATGTAACTGGGGTCACTAACACAAAGTTGGTGCGTAGCGACCCACTGCTTTCAGGAGAGGGACATGCTTGTATGAACCCATGGTCTTGTGCCTTCGTGATGGAGGAGGATGACTCTACGAAGGGGGAAGGGGGTAAAGGCAGGTCTTCTGGGGATAAGCCTGATGAAGTGGTATTGGGATTAGGAGCGAGGCAAGGGGCTCAGCTGAGGTGCACCTATACCAATGCAAGCAGCATGGGCAACAAACAAGAAGAGTTGGAAGCCATTGTGAGGCAGGCAAACTATGACCTAGTTGCCATAATGGAAACATGGTGGGATTGCTCCCATGACTGGAGTGCTGCAATGGATGGCTACAGACTCTTCAGGAAGGATAGGCAAGGAAGGAGGGGTGGCAGTGTGGCTCTCTATGTCAGGGAATGCTTTCATGCTGCAGAGCTTGCGACTGGGGACGATGAGGTTGAATCCCTATGGGTGAAGATCAGGGGAAGGGCTGATAAGGCAGACATCCTGGTGGGCGTCTGTTATAGACCGCCAAACCAGGATGAAGAGGCAGATGAGCTGTTCTATAAGCAGTTGGCAGGAGCTGCGCGGTCACCAGCCCTTGTCCTCATGGGTAACTTTAACTTCCCCGACATATGCTGGGAGTACGACATGGCGGGGAAGAAGCAGTCTAGGAGGTTCGTGGAATGCATAGAGATAACTTCCTAATGCAGCTGGTGAGAGAACCCACGAGAGGAGCTGCCCCGCTAGACCTGCTGTTCACAAACAGGGAAGGTCTGGTGGGAGATGTGGAGGTTGGGGGCTGTCTTGGACAGAGTGACCACAAAATAGTAGACTTCTCGATTCTAGGTGGAGCCTGGAGGGAGAATAGCAAAACTTCCACCTTAGACTTCTGGAGGGCAGACTTTGATTTGTTCAGAAGACTAGTAGGGGCAGTCCCCTGGCGTTCAGTCTTAGAGAACAAAGGGGTCCAAGATGGCTGGTCGCTCTTGAAGAAGGAAGTCTTAAAGGCGCAGGAGCGGGCGGTCCCCCTGAGCCACAAAATGAGCCGGCAGGGAAGAAGACAGGCCTGGATGAATAGGGAGCTGTTCTTAAGGTTGCGGGAGAAAAAGAGAATCTATTGCCTGTGGAAGGAGGGAAGAGCAACTCAGAATGACTACAAAGAGGCTGTTAAGATGTGTAGAAGGAAAATCAGAGAGGCAAAAGCCCAGCTTGAATCTAAGCTGGCCGCTGGGGTAAAAACAAACAAGAAACTCTTTTACAAATACATCAACTGTAAGAGGAGGACAAAGGGGAATCTCCATTCTTTACTGGACGAGGCTGGGAATGTGATTACAGAGGATAAGGAAAAGGCAGAGGTTCTGAATGCCTTCTTTATGTCTGCCTTTAAAAGTCATCTTGGTTATTCCCAGGGCTCCCCATGCTCTGGCTTGGTAGTCTCGGCTGGGGAGCAGACTGAACCCCCTGTGATTCTTGAAGAAGCGGTCCAGGAATTACTACTCCAACTGGACTGCCACAAGTCCATGGGTTCGGATGAGATTCACTTGAGAGTGCTGAAGGAACTGGCGGAGGTGATCGCTGAACCGCTTTCCGTTATCTTTCAGCACTCCTTGTTAACGGGTGAGGTCCCGGGAGACTGGAGGCTTGCCAACGTGACTCCCATTTACAAGAAAGGTTGTAAGGAGGATCCAGGGAACTACAGGCCTGTTAGCCTGACCTCAGTGCCAGGGAAGGTAATGGAATGGATTGTCTTGAGGGAGATCATGCGGCAGGTGTGGGATGACCAGGAGATCGGACCTAGCCAGCATGGGTTCGTGAAGGGCAGGTCCTGCTTGACCAATCTGATCTCCTTCTATGATCCTGTGACCCGTCTGATGGATGAAGGAAAGGCGGTTGATGTGGTCTACTTAGACTTCAGCAAAGCCTTTGACAATGTCTCCCATGCTATTCTCCTGCAAAAGCTGGCAGCCCGTGGCTTGGATGGGTACACTCTCGGCTGGGTAAGGAGCTGGCTGGAGGGCCGGGCCCAGAGAGTGGTGGTAAATGGAGTCAAATCCAGTTGGAGACCAGTCATGAGTGGTGTTCCCCACGGGTCAATGCTGGGGCCTGTCCTCTTCAACATCTTTATCGATGACTTGGATGAGGGCATTGAGTGCGCCCTCAGTAAGTTCGCGGATGACACCAAATTGGCAGGGAGTGTCGATCTGCCTGAGGGTAGCGAGGCCCTACAGAGGGATCTGGATAGGCTGGTGAGCTGGGCTGAAGCCAACGGGATGAGGTTCAACAAGACCAAATGCCGGGTTCTGCACTTTGGCCACAACAACCCCAGGCAGCGCTATAGGCTTGGGGCAGAGTGGCTGGAGGACTGTGTTGAGGAAACAGACCTGGGGGTACTGATTGATGCTCGGCTGAACATGAGCCAACAGTGTGCCCAGGTGGCCAAGAAGGCCAACGGCATTCTGGCTTGCATCAAAAACAGTGTTACTAGCAGGAACAGGGAGGTAATTGTCCCCCTGTACTCGGCATTGGTGCGGCCGCACCTCGAGTACTGTGTTCAGTTTTGGGCCCCTCACTGCAAGAAAGACATTTAGGCCCTGGAACGTGTTCAGAGGAGGGCTACGAAGCTGGTGAGGGGTCTGGAGCACAGGCCTTATGAGGAGCGGTTGAGGGAGCTGGGATTGTTCAGCCTGGAGAAGAGGAGGCTCAGGGGAGACCTTATAGCTCTCTGTAACTTCCTGAAGGGAGGTTGTGGTGAGCTGGGGTCAGCCTCTTCTCTCATGTAACCAGTGATAGAACTAGAGGGAATGGTTTCAAGCTGCGCCAGGGGAGGTTCAGGCTGGACATTAGGAAGTATTACTTCTCAGAAAGGGTAGTCAGGCATTGGAATGCACTGCCCAGGGAGGTGGTGGAGTCACCGACCATGGGAGTGTTCAAGAAACGTTTGGATGTTGTGTTGAGGGGTATGATTTAGCTGGGAAGTATTGGTAATGGTTGGACTAGATGATCTTCTAGGTCTTTTCCAACCTTGATAATTCTGTGATTCTGTGATTCTGTGATGTTTAGTTCGTATCAGAAAGAATGCATTATATCTCTGGACTGGAATGGACTGCCCAGGGAGGTAATGGAGTCACCGACCCTGGGGGTGTTTAAGAAACGATTGGATGTTTTGTTGAGGGACATGGTTTAGTGGGAGCTATTGGTGATAGGTGAACAATTAGACTGGATGATCTTTTAGGTCTTTTCCAACCTTGGTGATTCTATGATTCTATGATCTCATTTACTAAAGTGGCATTCATTCCTTAGGACAGTCAACTGAACAGCTTCCATCTACACAATATTTGCTTTTAAAACACAGACAGTAGAAACATAAGAATTGTTTGTAAATCAGAAACAGTAAATGTAGTAGGTGTGCTACTGTGCAGTACTTCATTGTGCTACTTCTGATTCTGATCCTTAACATCTATTTTTAAATGTGATTGGAGTTAAATTCTTCTGGATCAGTTTAATTAAATAGAGCTGCCTGGTCTCATAACAGAATTTCTTTGAGAAAAAGACAATAATAAATATCTTTAGGACAGGGAATTTGACTTGACAAATTCTTCCCCACAGCAAAATCTATTATGACTAAAATTATGCAGCAATAACTTAAAATCTTGTTTTCACAAACTATTGACAAATTGTTCTAGCAGATAGGAGAACTTTTCCAAAATGTGTACTTTTTAGGTACTCAAAAGTTTAATATAGAGAATAGTTCTGAAACACCGAAATCCCACTTGTGATGTTTAACATCTTTAACAGTGGCAGAGACAGTGAAACTGAGTGCACTCTTAGCAAATTTGCTGCTGATACCAAGCTGTGTGATGTGGTCAACACACTGGGGGGAAGGGATATCAACCAGAGGGACAAGCTTGAGAGCTGGGATCATGCAAACATTGTGAAGTTCTACAAGGCCAAGTGCAAGATGCTGCATCTGGGTCTTGACAATTGCAATCCCAAATACAAGTTGGGTGGAGAATTCAGAGCAGTTTTGAGGAGCAGAATTTGGGAATGTTTGTTGATGGGAATCTCAGCAAGACTCAGTAATGTGTGGTTGCATCCTGGAAGGCCAACTGTATTCCAGTCTGCATCAAAAGAGGGGTGGCAAGCAAGTCAAGCGAGCTGATTATCCCTCTGTACTGAGACTCAACTTCAAGTACTCTGTTTGGGTCCCCCAACTTAAGAAGGACATAGCCCTGTTGGAGTGAGTCCAGAAAAGATCCATAAGAATGATCAGAGGATTGGAGCACCTCTCTTATGGGGACAAGCTGAGAGAGCTGAGGTTATTCAGCCTGCAGACTATAAGGTTACAGAGAGACCTTATAGCAGCCTTCCTGTAACTACGGCATACCTGCATATGTATAGAGAGACCTTATAGCAGCCTTCCTGTAACTACAGCATACAGGAAAGCTGGTGAGGGACTTTTTACAAGGCTATGTAATGACAGGAGAAAAGGTAGTGATTTTAAACTACAAGGGGGTAGGTTTAGATTAGATATTAGGATGAAATTTTTCTCTGTGTGAGTGGTGAGGTGTTGGATCAGGTTACCCAGAGAAGCTGATGATGCTCCACCCATGGAGAAGTTCAGAGGCTGATAGGATGGGGATTTGGGCAAACTGTTCTAGTGGAAGATTTCCCTGCACATGGCAGGGAGTGGTATTTAAGGGCCCTTCTAACACAAGTTATTATCTAATTCTGTGATCCTATGAATTTGGTATTTTCTGGAAGAACAAATGTTTTGCATTTCTGGATAAAGGCACATGCATGTGTTTGGCTTTTTTTTTTTTTTATGAATGTAGAGAAACACGTAATACAAGAGATGCTGTCCTTCTTTATCTGTGCTGTTCAGAGGTGCTTATAGTTTTAAATGCCTACTCTATGTAAAGATCTCTTTTCATTTTCTTTCTTTGAATTCTGGAAGGTGTGTGTTAGTTTGAATAAACCAGTGTTGTCTTTAAATCTGCTTAACAACAAAAAGCCAAAGTGTCTTTAAAAGTCAGACTACTTGCTAATGGAATGGCTCAGAAAAAATGAGAATTCTGCAACGTGACCTAGAAATTGCTGGAACCACACATTAGCCATAAAGTTAGAATTAAATACTGGGCAAGTAGTTCTAATGGAAAGGATAAATCTAAAAAACTGATTAACTGTCCATATGAAGAGAATTCTGAAACCCACTCAGTTGTTCCTTAATATGGAAGAAGCTTCATCCTGCAGATGTCCTTTCCAGAGGTATAAGAAGTAATTTTAAACAGTCAGGTGATTAAGGAAGTAGGAGGGTAATAAAAGTATAAGCCTTATCAGAGGAAGACTCCTGTTAACACCATGCAGATGATACCATTCTGGGAGGTGAAAGAGATTGACCTGGTTCTCATGGAAGAAAGACAACACTAGGTTTCTTGCAACCTGAGGGATGGTTCTGTTCACAGAAATACTAGATAAAGGCAAAAGCTTTCACATTCCTTTCACTTCATCTGTTTGGACATACAGTTCTCAGCAAACCCCATGCAGAAATACTATGATCTCCAACAGTGCAAAAGAGAGTCTACCACTCTCCCAAGCTTTTCACTAGAGCTACATTCAGCTGGCTCTCACTGGGTCAGCTGGCATCTCACTGGCTTTTTTGAATCTCATTCACAGCCAGTTTCCCATGGATTGTTCATGGTATGAAGGCATCGGTTAAGGCTGTGAGGTCACACATGCCACAGTACATTCCAAATGATGCCTAAGTCATTTTATGACTCTAACCAGAAGTCCCCAAATTGGGAGAGGAGGAATACGACCTAGAACTGAAAGGAAAATGTCAAAAATAGGACACAAAGAGTAGGAAAGAAAAAGGTGATACCAGGGCAATTCCCTGATTTTGAATGGCTGTGTGGATATGAGGTATGTGACAGCTTGGATATTACAGGTGGATAAAAGTTATCTTTTTGGGATGTTTTTCTTAGTTAATATTGGTGCAACTGAAATTGAAAGAAAGGAAGAGCGACAAGCCTAAGACAAAAAGAAAAAAACATTATTTGTTTTGGATGAACATAAATGTGTATGACACAGGTGTAGTCAGAAATAAAGGACCAAAGAACAAGCAATGTGGAAGAACACTCAGGTTTGCAAATCTCTATGTATTAACAAAGAATAGCAAAAGGCTTACCCACAGAATAATACAGTTCTGGAATGACCTCTTTCACCCATCCATTGTTAATTGAATTTTAAAATTCTTTCAATTAAATTATCTATCACCAACCTCCTCTTTTAGCTGTAAAGTGGGCTTCTCCTCTACATGCAACCACAAATATTCTTAAAATATTTGGAATATACAGTTCTAAATTGTTCTTGGTGCATGGCCACTCGTCAGTTTCCATTCAAGAAACTAGCATACCATTTTTCTCTTCACAGGTAGGGGCTGGTATAGAACTTAGAGAAAGCCATATCTCCTCTTTTAAAGTGCTCCTCTATAAAATGAGGATTACCAAAATGTCTTCCTCTGTCAAAAAGACTGTATGAGTGCTAAACAAGAGTAGCAACGTTATTATTCAAATTAATTATCACAGCAATTCCTTGCAGTACTGTTTGCTTTCTGAACCTTCCTCCAAATATTTAAACACTTCTGGGTGGCTCAGTATGAAATCTTAAACAAGCCATAGGAATATACCTACTGTGTGTTTTACAGTGTTTTTACATATGTGAAGCCATGAGTAGGACTTGATGATTGTTGTGGATCCCTTCCAACTCAGAATATTCTATGATTCTATGATTCTACACTGTAAGAGGCATTTTCCAATTGTCCTGAAGTCTCATTATCTCTCCTCAGGCAGTTGCAGCATTGCTTGCGGTGTAACGTGGGAGAGACAGATTTTGTTCACTGAGGGCAAACATATTTAATCTTGTTTTCTAGTACACTGAAATGGCTACAGAGGGCAAAGTCACGTAAATTATTTATAAACTTGGTTTTATGTGAGCATCCATAACTCATACAGAGGGGAATGCATCACTTTCGCTCTTCCAGTACCAAAATGCAGAACAGTGTTTTGTATAGAAAGCCCTAGACATACTATAGATTTACTCAAAGGAAATAGAAAGTTTGTTTGCTAAAACTGAGACAAGTATGAAAAAAACCCACAAAAACAATCCTTATTAGATAATGACACAACAACACTAGGATGAAGTAAATCATCTTCATCACAAGCACCTTACCTCTGTGGATGGCAGTGCCACAGAGGCAAAGAGCAAACTGTTGTCATGCAAGCTTCTTAGCTGAGCTAAACTAGGGAGTGGGACAAAAAAGGAGACTGAAAAGTGCAAAGACTCTTCGTATTAAATGGGAATGCATATCACATAAGCCAGTGCTGGTGGGGGGCCTCTCTCTGGGGACAAGATTTGGAATAGACAGATTAAATCAACTAAAAGCAGTGGCTGTAATTTACATTCTCTTTTACTGAATTGTACTATGATACTAGTAACAGCAGCACACAGAGATTTTTTACCAGAACAATCCTATCTTTTGATAATGCTTGTCTACACCAGGAAATTTAACAGTATCTTTATATCAGCATAACTCCCCATGTGGACATTCTTCCTTCAGAATAATTCCAGGATAATTACAATTATGCTGTATAATTATACTGCATAATTATGTCAGTGAATTTCTTGATGCAAACAAGTCCTCAGTCTTACTTGAATCTACTTGAACCTTCTGAATTATGCCATTGCTTTTGCTGATGTTTACAGCTTTTTCCGAATTCATCAGTTGTTTTGTATTCCAAAACCATAACAGTTGTTTATCCAGGCCAAAAGTATCTGATTGTTTTAATTTGTTCTCAGATCAGTCCCTAAAGCCTCACAGCCTTATCTGATAGTCAGAACATCTTAGTATTTGCTAAGACCCTTTTGACATCAACAGCAGGACTTGAAAGCTTGTCACCTCTGTTTAAAAGCTTTTAAGTGTCTTCAAACTTGATCTGCTTGTTAGTAGTACCAAAACAAGGAATTTCTTCCTCACTGTTGAGTGGGCTTGAGGAACAACATACAAGAAGAAGGCTGAGGTACTCAACAACTTACTTGCCTTGGTCTGCACTCATAACTACTTGTCACACAGCCCTCAAATTATTGGTTCAGAAGGAGGGGATTGGGGAAGCAATGCCCCCCCACACACACCATGAGCTAAGATCAGGTTTGTCACTACCTGAGGAACCCAAACATCTATAAGACTGCGGGTCCCAAAGAAATGCATCCCATAGTCCTGAGGGAATTGGATGATTTAGTTGCCAAGCCACTCTCAATGATATTTGAAAACTCTCATGACAGTCAGGTGATGTCCCTGGCAGCTGAAAAAAAAAGGCAACATCACACCCATTTTTTAAGAAAGGTAAAAAGTATGACCTGGGGAACTACCAATCTGTCAGTCTCGCCTCTGTGCCAGGAAAGATCATGAAGCAGATCCTGCTAGAAACAATGCTAAGACACATGGAAGGCAGGTCATATCTCTCTTGACCAGTCCAGTAACTTTATTTGATGCTGTAACTACATCAGTGGATGACGGCAGGACAAGTGATGTCATCTACCTGAACTTTGGTAAGGCCTTTGACACAATACCCCACAACATCCTTCTCTTCAAATTGGAAATATATGGATTTAATGGGTACACTGTCTGATGAATGAAGAACTGGCTGCAGAATCAAACTCAGGGAGTGGTAGTCAATGGCTAGGTGTCTGGATGGAGATCAGTGATGAGTGGTGTCCCCTGGAGGTGAGTGCTGGGACAGATACTCGTTAACGTCTTCATCAGTTACATCAACAGTGGGGTCAAGTGTAACCTCAGCAAGTTTGCAGATGACACCAAGCTGTGGGGTGCAGTTGACGTGCCTGACGGACAGTCTGCCACAGAGAGGGATCTAGGCAAGCTTGAGCAGTGAGCCCAGGAAAACCTCATGAGGCTGAACAAAGCTAACTGCAAGGTCTTGCACCTGAGTTACAGCAACCCCTGCTATCAATACAAGCAGGGGCACAAAAGGACTGAGCATAGCCCTGTCGAAAAGGACAGGGGGGTACTGGTGGATAGCAAGTTGGACATGAGCCAGCAATATGTCCTCACAGCCCAGAAAGCCAACCATATTCTGGGCTGCGTAGAAAGAATTATGATCAGCAGGTTGAGGGAAGTGACCCTCCCCCTCTACTCTGCACTAGTGCAGCCTCACCTAGAGTACCGCGTCCAGATGTGGAGTCCTCAGGAAAGGAGAGGCATAGGCCTGTTGGAGTGCATCCAGTGGAGGGACACAAACATGATTCAAGGGACAGAACACCTCATCCTGCAGGATAGGATGAGAAAGTTGGAGCTCTTCAGCCTCGAGAAAGCCGTGAAGTGACTTGATAGCTGCCTTTCAGTATTTAAGAGGAGCTACAGGATAGAATGGGACAGTCTCTGTAGCAGAGTCTGTGGTGTTAGAACAAGTGGAAATGGCTTCAAACTAAAAGAGGGGACATTTGGATTGGGTACAAGAGAAAAGTCTTTTACAGTGAGGGTAGTGAAGCACTGGAACAGGTTGCCCAGAGATACGGTGAAAGACCCATTCCTGGAGACATTCAAAGCCAGGCTGGATGAGTGTCTGAGCAACCTGATCTAGCTTTGGGTATCCTTTTTCACTGTAGGGGAGTTGGACTAGATGACCTTTAAATGTCCATTCCAACTCTAAGGATTCTGTGATTCTATGATAACAAGAAATCCAGTTTGTTCATACAACTGACAGAGAGGTTCTCCCTCTCCCTTACCACTATCTTCAGTCTCATTCAGCTTCAGTTAGATTAGGATTTTTTGGTTTTTAACACAGAGGACTGCATCAGAGAATGAAGGTATGCGTGCATGGAAGGAGACATGCCTCTCCATCAACACTGCTGTCCTCATCAGCAGTCATCGTTTCAATGGCATAACAAGATTTGTGTCTTGCTGTAGAAGGTTCTGCAAAGGGACCAATATTTTCCATCCTGTTTTTGTAGAGGTCTGGGAAGCAGTTAATCATGCTAGGCTACAATGTTAGAGGCATCATTATTCCAGCTTGTAGGGAATATATCTGTGTTGCTTTGTTTAAAGTGTTGTGTGACATTTCACTGATCTTGACAAGTTGATTCTTAACAGCTAAAGATTCTTTACTGTACAGGATATTCACACCTCATTTTCCTCCCACTTCTAAATCCCAATGTCAGTGTTATCATTAATAGCAATAGCACTGATGTTAACAATACCAAATAAAGCTAATAAACTGTTATATATGACCTGCTTGGTATTGATGTTTTGAAGCATTTCTGGTGCAGTTGATGGGACTCTTAGAAGTCCACAAGAAACAAGGATGGTCTGTTCTCCATCCAGGGAAATAGGAGTTCTCATGTGCTAGAGTGCAACAGATTTGTAACTGTGCACATCAACATCGCAATAGTTTAAAGCAGGAAGTAAAGAAAATTATTGAATTGTAGCAAAGAAAATGTTGCTGCTGGAGAGAATATTGGACTTCAATAAATGATAAGGAGTAAGAAATACAACTCCTTGCATTTCAACTTCAAATTCTAGCTCAGTCTCACTCCCTGTTCGTATGTGTACTAGTAAATCACCTTATTTTTTCTCTTCTCTTTGACCACAAGGAATAACCTGAAGCAGCTCTTTCCTGGTGCATTCAGAGCTTGAACTGTGTTAGCTGGGAAAGATCACGATAGGGCAAGTCACGAGGGAGTTCTGCTGTGTCCCTTATTAGCTGTGCTGCCCAAATAATGTAGAAGGTCATCAGAAATCATTTTCACTCCGTTTTGCAGATAGGGAGAGAGGCTGTGCTCCTCTGAGCACTCTGATCTCATTTAAAAAAAAAAAAAAACCAGCTAGCAGTACAGCTGTTTACGTCAAAAGGCGGAAGTGGAAGAAGGGCCTTTGTTCCTCCTTGGCAAATTTTCCATGACACTCTCAGTAGAAGAGAGCTATTTTATTCTGTAGGGTGCAGCTCTCACATGGGAATGCAACAGTAACAAACAAAGGGCTCAGCTGAAAATTTGGCAGTAGTCTTCATTTTGTTATTTAGAGCTAGCATTCTTCTAGCTTTTCCCAGTGGCACAAATAAAATTTAGTTTATTGAAACTCCTACTTCCCCTTTGTTCAAGTGTGAGCACTACTTATACAGACATTTTATAGTCTCAAGCATTCAAAAAAATACACTATGGGGGAAAAAGAAAAGGATCTTTTTGTGTTCAAATACCTACCCTTGGAATTGAAATGGATGCAGGGACTGCCTAAGTTACCATTTGTTAATTCAGCTGTCATAGTGCTTGGAGCACTGCAGTAGAAAACGAGCAGTACTGATCAAAAACCTTGTAGATGGACAATGCTGTGATTCACAGCGTAGCATGGGGTGCTGGGGCTGATGCTGTCCCCACAGAGCCCCTTGAATGGCACTGCAGGGCAGTAGAATATCAGGGCTGCTGCTGGCACAACATGGGCAGAGCACAGGTAGCATTTCACCCAGGGGAACAAAAGGAAGGGGTATTTTTTAGACACTGAAAGAACTACAAAGGGCTAGTAGACTTCAGTAGCACATGATGGTACATTTCTGTTGGTAAGACTACAGTTTAGGAAATTACAAACACACACACACCTTTTACTTAAAGAGAATTTGTTTCTTAATCTTTCTATAGCTTTAGGTTAGGATAACACAAGGAGAGTAGCCAGCAATTGTTTTTGCTCTAATTAGGTTCTATGTATCACATTCAGAAGAATGCACAAGGAACTTCATTTTTTAATTGGACTCAGTACAGTACCTTAGTTCAATTGCCCTCAAAGGTCCTGATAATACAAAAACTTCAATGATATAATTATTGATATGCAGGCTGCTCCAAAAGTAATGCCTCCTATTTTGTTATGTGAGCCCACAATCTCAGAGGCAGATGTTGGTGGAATGGCAACATCTCATATCAGTGGAGGCTGAACCTTTCCATCAATATTCCACTATATGTTGTTGCTGTGTGACAGATGGCAGCAGAGGGACAGTCTGACAAATAGGCATCTGACATGAAAGTGCATACAATGCAGAAGTGTAGAACTGGCACCCACTGGTATTCATTGATGCTTGCTGAGTGTTTATGGAGACCATATAGTGGATGTTAGCACTGTGAGGCAGTGGGGGGTGCCTTTTAGCAACAGTGACAGGGACATGAAAGACAAGCCACAATCCAGACAATCATACACAGCTCTTACATTACAAAATGAAGGACATCTCAATCAGCCCATCTGAGCAAATCAACTTACGGTGGTGACTGTGTTGAAAAATAGTATTTTATAGGTGAAAATGTATCAAATAGTGTTATTGTGCATTCTGTATCTGTTGTAATTTCCATGAAAAGAAATAGGAGGCACTACTTTCTGAGCAATCTATGTATATGAAAACCTAGTTGTGATCATGTGTTTAACTTCTTCACAAACTGAATTGTGCTGGGGAAATAAAAATAATTAAAAATCTTGAGAATAAATTTACTAGAATAATTAAATTTAAAATAAACTATAATTTTCAGTTGTGTTGTAAAATAACTCCTTTATTTGAAGGATAATGTGAGTCATGAAAGTAAATGTTAAAATAGATATTTAAGGGCAATAAGAGAAAGCACTAATGTATGTTAGGATGATTATGAATATCATAACTTCTAATATGTGAAATCATAGTGAAAATGAAACAGCATAAATTCTAGGGCAACACTGAGAAGATATGTATTTGCTCAGGCACTCAGAAAAATCTTTTCATGCTTAGGTGGTTTGTGTGGTTAAAGTAGAACTTCCAGAACTTCAAGAGTCGTTTGGATGTGATGCTCTGAGATATGGTTTAGCAGAGGGTTGTTAGAGTTAGGGTACTACGGTTAGGCTGCGGTTGGACTTGATGATCTTTGAGGTCCCTTCCAACCTGAGTGATTCTATGATTCTATGATTCCAAAGCAGTAAGGAAAAATTAAAACAACCTCACAGGAAGAACAATGCTCTGTGTAAAAATAATGTTCGCTGATCCAAAAAGATCTCCCAGCTCCATTAAACTGGAATACGGAAAAGTAAAAGATATATTGAGGAGAGAGAAAAATACATTGATATCAATCATTCAGAGGTAACACTGGGGAACATGGTGACTTCAGTTGTAGTCGATATTATGATGCATTGATCTGAGAGAAAAATATTGATCAAGGTGATGCTAAAGTCGATATTTAACTTCAGGACTCATAACTCTTAATAGTAACTGTAAAGAGCAGTCAATATCATCTATGTTTGATATATATTTTATTGGTCTTACAAGAGTAGAAAAGATTCTTAAAAAGAGAATGTGTTTTCCCCATTTCAGAAAGCTCCTTGCCTTGCCAAAGCAATCTGGATGTATACATTTGCATTTTCAAAGATGGTATAATGAGTGGGATGATCGCAAAACTGGGAGAAAAATTTTAGTGATGAAAAAGCTATCATATTAAAACCAAAACAAATAAAGAAAGAAGAAAGTACAATACAGTTGAGAGTAGCTTTTGTGGATTTATGTCATCTATGAAATACTGATGTACATTCAACACATTGCAAGATTAAGCTATTTAATTGTTCAGGGGAAAATAGGCTGTAAACTATGTAAGATATCTGCAGTTCTCCAGGGGTTTCTTAATTTTCCACTGCTCCATCTCAGCACATCAACAGGATCCATGAAACATTCACGTACATAACAGTTTAAATTATATTCAAAAATTATTCCAGTATATAAACTTTTGTACTGTCTTAAATGTAGTATTTTAATAGGTTTGTTATTATTCCTATCAATCAGTCCGGTTTCTAGTACATTTGAATTGTTTCTCAACCCAACAGTAAGCGTTTACAGTGTTAAACAATATTTTTTTTTCTTATTTGCTGTCTCTTTTTGTTGTTGATAAAGAGATGGCACTGATGACCGCAGTGAAGGCAAATTCAGGTTAATAAATACAAATCATTAAACAAAAGTCCCCATGAGGTAACAAATGACAGATTAGTTAATAGTCTTGGAGCATTTCTAAATATGCTAATGTTCTCCCTAGTATTCAGAAATATTTATGTTATTTCTTTAGACTACAACTGGTTTCAAAAGCTGCCGCATATTTGACAATCATTTTTCTGAAATTTGAAAAGAAAAAAAAAACAATACGTTTATAAAAAACATTACTTGAGCACTACTAAAGAAAGTCTTATAGTTTCCAAAACACAAATTTCTTAGATCAGTTGATAGGATCTAACCCAGCACGAGGGAATGATTTGATATAACCTTGTGTAATAAGTATTTAATTCTCTGGAAAGAGGCTTTATGACATTAAGAAGCATGACAGTTAACCTCCAACAGTTTATTCATGTCAGCACAGTCCAAAGATGTGATTAGCTGTAATGTACTTACCCTCAGAGTCAGGGGTGTTGAGGGAGAAGAGCTTCCAGGAGTATCATCTACACACCACTGCTCACTTCCCAGGGAGCTGTGCTGCCTAATTTCACATTTCAATGTCCTGACAGTCAACAGGCCTACTTTCCAAAAGCATATGATTTTACATGCTGAGATTCCATGAACATACATATATATCTAAACCAATGCTGAGCTCAGTGTTCATCTTCCTACAATAGCTTTGTCAGTGCTTCAGGTTACAAACCCTTGTTAGTGAGCACTTGTTACAGTTAGTAGACATTCAACAGTCTTGGTGTGATCATTTCCATGACCTATTCAATTTTTGATTGCCAAAAGAAAACAATCAGAGGTGTCTGGAAAGAGACTTTCTCAGCATATTTTTTCATGATTTTCCCAGTCTGCAGAACTTTGTGATTAAGTGATTTAGTTTCACTGATAAAATTTCTCTTGTTTTAGGAGATGTCATGGCTAGAAACTGTTATAAGTAGTGAACACAGTAAAAAATGTTGTCCATTTTCCCTTTACCAATTCTGGCAACTGTGTAAGCACTGATACTGGAAGTGCTCATATTCAAACTTGACATGTGGCTGAGGGGTACTATCCAAACTTTAGTGTAATGAGAAGTCAAGTATTTTGTTCATTTTAAACAACCAGAATTGTAAACAGTGGTGATAACACTGGGAAGGAATGCACTTCAGAAGAGAGAAGTCTTTAGACATGATAACACTCTAAGATAACATTTTAAGAGAAGCACGCTAAGGGAGTGTTCCTTTATCATCACAGGAATCTAGCTTTTGAAATGTTCAGTAGGTAGCTGTATTTATTCTAATACTATATACACTCTAATTCGTGATGACTGTAGTGACAAAAGAAAGAGAGAGTGATCCCAGCTTGAGTGGAAATATAATTAAAAATCTCTCTGTACTTCATGTTTCCACTACGTGTAGGCATCATCTCTCATTTGGCTGGGGTGTAATATCTTGGTCTCCCTTTGTTCCCCTGGACAGGATGAAGGCTTTAATCAGTTTTGTCAGAACATTTGCTCCGTTAATCTCCTAGCAATGTGTGATGAATAAGTGACCTATTGACTGTCTCAGCAGTTGGTGGGATCTCCACCCTCATCCCATGGTGAAACACATATAGTTCTTGCTGGCTGCTCATTTTCTTTTAAAAGCGGAGCACTGACTCCCTCCCCAGTGCTCCCCAACGCATCCTACTCTCCACCCCCCTTTAGCCTCACAACCCTCTTCTCTTCTTCCCCTGCTCCCTCTGGAATTTGGAAAATGCTGTCCACACCAGGGCTTGTCCTTAGATAATTAGTCTGTCACAGTCACCTTGAGTTCTGTTACCACAGTGTTCTTTCTGTTGAGTTTAATATCTTTATTTTCATACCAAGAAAACACAGATTTGGGGTGAACAGGGAAGTTTTGGCAACAACTGTCATCACATCAATACAGTGTTAGTGACAAATTTGGAGAAGGAAAATGCCATAGGGAGCATTACCTCACTGGGACAAAAGATACAAAGGCAGATTTGAGAGCTTTCTTCATCACCAACTCAAAAGGAGAAAAATAAGGAAAATCCTATATCAAAATAACAAATCTTAATTGCCTGCAACTGTGAATTGACTTGACAAGGGAAAACAACAACAACAACAACAACAACAACAAACAACACACAGAACTACTGGGCCCTGATGCTGCACGTACTTTCATGCAGTTGTAGGGGTCTGCCTGTGCTGAGCTCTCCGAGGAAGAGAAAACAGTGGATATGTTTCTTACAAGCATCCCAATTTTAACGTGTTTTAACAAAAGCCTAACAGATCACCTCTGAAAAGCAGAGGGTTCTAGCTCCCAGTGCAGAACAATGTTTCTGAAAGTTCCTAAATTAGGCCAGAAATAAAATCCCTTATACATAAAGCAAAATAGATCTTTGGGATAGTTATATAGTTTCAGTTAAAGAGGCTGAGAGTGATGTGTTGTGCTGTGGAAAAGATCTAAAAATGTGAAAGGAAACATGGATTTGAGGAGATATAAATAAAGAGCTGCTTGGCTTCTATCTGAGGGATCTTTTCAGACCTATCTGAAATGCACACCTGTGCTACACAGCAAATAAGTGGAGAATCACTGTTAATGGAATATTGCACTTGTTACAGACTTTCCTTTGCACACAGGGAGATCTGCCTTGGACCAAGATCCATTTCCAACACACAGATTTCAACAGAGGAACATTTGTGAGGACAGAGTTGTTATATTTATTGTACTTTGGATTAGATACCTCCCTCAGTTTTTAAGGGTGATTTGTTTTTTCCATTGATGATTCTCATCTAAGTACACAGGCTGCTCTGAAAATAATGCTTCCTATTTTATTATTTTGGTTTGTGACGTCAGAGGCAGATGTTGGAGGCATGGTAGTAGATGTTGAACCTTCCCACCAATAATCCACTACATATTGTTGCCATGTGACAGACGGCAGCAGAGGGGCAGTCTGGCAGAATGGCATCTGACATGGAAGTACGTATGAAGCACAGGTGTGCAATTGAATTCCTCCATGTAGAAAAAAAGTATATTTATTGACATTTATCAACATTTCCTGAGCATTTATGGAGATCAAAGAATGCATGTGAGCAGAGTGGTGCATTTCAGCAGTGGCAACAGCAACAGTGGGTCACCTTTGCTGGTGCAGATTTTTATGAACATAGCATGCAGGCTTTTGCTTATCACCAGAAAAAATGCATAGCTAGTGGTAGCGACTATGTTGAGAGTTAGTGTTTTGTAACTGAGTATTTGCTCTATCAAATAGTGTTATTGTGCTCTTAGTATCTACTATATTTTCAATGGAAATAAAAGGGGGGCACTCCTTTCAGAGCTACCTATATACAACTCCTGTTTTTGCAAGCTTCTGTAGTGTTCCACAAGGTGTAACAGTTGTACCTGTTTTTATCTGAGATAAGTGGCACCAAAAATCACTTGTCTGAACCATATCCAACTCTTGCAGGCAACCTAACTTCAGGATTTGTACTGTCTACACAGCAAACTCTCACTTGCTGTAAAGTGGCCTCCCGGTCACAGCTTGGTGATGAATCTCTGGAGACGATCTGAGCCATCCTGACTGTACAACCAAAAGGGCTGATAGGATAGATGAAGCCAAGCATGGCATGTCAGGTCCCAGCACACAGCAGTAAGCTTATCCCCAAATGTGTCCATGCACATTTGCATGCAGGTCTTACCCCGTGTTTTTCCCAAAGGCATAGCGACTGAATCATCTCAGAGCAAACAGATGGTCAGCAAGAATATGATACATGATGATACCAGTGCATAAAAGTATGCATATTTGAGTGCCTGTGCATGCCTCCTTTGAGTGAGAATATAGAGTTTCACTGCCTTTTCTAAGGATTCGGGGAAGCTGTTTTCAGCTTGAATTTAGTGTCAAATAAATCTGTTTTATAGGTCACTTGTGATAGCTTGTGACTGAGTTGCATAGTACTGTGAAGCAGATACCATCACATAGAATTCCTGGTGAATAATCAGCCAAACATTTCAGTTTTGTTGATAATGAGTTTTGAAGCTTTTGCAACTGACAAACTTGCTAAAATAAGTAAAATGCTGCTTAAAACACCTGACATGAGTGAATTATGCTAATAGAATGAGTACATGTAGCTCACCATAGATGTATATCTCATGGTTCTTGTTTACACCTCGGCATCTCATTCACACATTCCTGAGAGAAAGATCAATCAAAAGTGGGGTGATAAATAACATGCCTTTAATTAACTAGATTTCAGAAGTATTCATGAGTCCAAAAACTGGTGAAGATGCATATTGTATGGATTTCTTTTTCCAACATTAAAAAGATCCTGCCCTTCAAGCCTGTCTCTCCAGTCATTGCCTCTCTCTTCTGTATCTTTTTCCCATCTCCTCAGAGATGTTTTGAAGAGCTCTGAGGAACCTTCTCAATGAATTTTCTTGTCCAAAACCATCACATTGCTACTCAAGCATTAACAGGAATGTTAAGGCATGGAAAGTAATGTGAGAGGACAGGCTTAAGGGAAGAAGCAAGAATGCACCTTTTCAGCAATGCACTTGAGTCAATCCAGCAGATCCTCAGCAGAGCCTTCATGATCTAAGACTTTCCCCTGCACTTGCAGACTACGTATCACACTTAGGCTTACAGAACCATTTCTCAGAGCTCTCTCCAAGATGGCTCTGGATAATAGATGTGCAGGAAGGGAAACTCTAGGGGGCTGCAAAGGTAATAAATTTCCAAAGTTCTGCTTTTTATTTTAAATCTTTTATGCCTAGATCTGACCTTCAGTACTTGGTGTCTCTCTACTGCATTCAGTTTTAAAGAACCAAAGCTTTGTCACAGACTTCATCTCTTTGATGCTCTGCAGCTAGTAGTCATTTTCAGAGACATATTATCACCTTTTTTCCAGACAGGACTGAATTAAACCTTTTAGGATCTATACACTGAAATGGAAAAGCAAGTCTTCTGTATTTTCTTTTCAGACCAAACTGCCACAATTCCAGCTGTCCCTCTATCTTCTACAGCAAAGACCTTTTTGATAGTTCTGCTGTTACGATGTTTTCATATGTGCTGCCTCATGACTAGTCACTGGTCTTGCAATATACCTCAAAATAATTCTCTCAAAAACCAGCAATTCCTGATCAGTCCTGCATGCTCACCCCAAGAGGCCAATGTCAACAACCGATCCTCCCCTGTTCCAAGGAGGAAATTTACTCCTCCAATCTTAGAAGGTCTTGGAGTACAAGCAAACTGTCATGTATGGGGAAAAAAATTAAAAAAAAAAAAACAAATAAAAGCAAGCCACAGATGCTTGCTTCGTTTTTCGCGGACTGTCATGCAGGAGCTGTATGCTCAGCTCCTACTTCCTCTTCTACTTTCATACTATAGGCTTCTCCAGGCTTTTTATCTGAGGTAAGTGATTGTCAGTTTATTCAAGGCACTTATCATATTTGCAAGAACTAGCTCAGACCTCTCACATATTTGGTCTGGGTGTGATAAGAACATTTGCTCTTTATACATTAGCCCCACTTAAAACTTGTCAAAGACAGCAAGTGGTTCTGCAGTCTATCATCTATTACACAGTGCAAGTGAAGCTGGTTGGTCATTTCCATCAAGCCTTTAAGATCGGGTATTAATATTGCTACTCAAGAACAGCAAAAGCTGGGTGAAGTAGGAAAGCTATAAATATCATGTGAAATGATCAGGCCTGTACAAAAGCAGCTTGATTCCCCTCTGTCAGCTGGAGATGCCCAGAAGACTGTAGGTGTAAGTACCCTAGAGGGAGGCCACAGCTGCTCAGCTACACCTATACTAGTAAACTTAGCAGGTGCTGGGCTGGCTGAACCTCCTCCAACTCCACTGTTAAATTTCTAGAATTGTCTTGACCCTGGAAAACTTGAACCCACCCAAATAATTTCCAGGAAGTCTTCCTGAGTTGGCCTAGGCCAAGAACTCTTCCCACTCAAGGATGGCTGCAAACACCTTGTTCTTATAGGATACAATGTTCAATCAGTCAGACTGTGGATGTAGGCAGTTCAGTGCCAGGTGACTTCAGTAGCAGAGAGCTGGACATGTTTGATTTACTAATAGAGATGTACCCTTCCTATCTAACAACTTCCTGTGAAGCTGAAAGAGAAAACTTCTAAGGGAGCCCAGCTGGTTCCCATGCCCCAGATCTCCTCTTTGATAGCTCTGAAAAGCCAGATTCTAAATTCTCTGCTGAAGTCTTCAATTGCATTGAATGAAAAGGGGATGAGAAGCTACAAAGAAGACATAATTCTCCAATCTCTCGGTTATCCACCCTAGATCCATATGCGGAGTGAAGTAGGTGTATGCCCCGTTTTCATCTAGTAGACTGTGCAGTCTACTAGATCACGTTTCTCACATGGGCTAATGTAAGATTTACTGTCCATAATTAATCAACCTTAGGCAAGAATATTTAGCACTTTTGCATTTTTCATTCTCAAAGTGCTTTTCAAACACTGCCTAATTAAATATCAGGAACAGTCATTTTCAAGCTACTTTACAGGCACTTTAAAAAAATGAAATAAGCACATTTTATCACCTATATGAGGAATCTTTTTAAACTAGAATAGCTCTATTTGCAGCCTGCTGAAGGAATGAAAGCAGTAATTGGACAGAAATTTCCAAACACAGCAAAGTAGCAGCCATTTAGCAATAATCCTATGTAAACAAAAGCCAGTAGCACAGCTTCATTTTTGAAACTTCTGTCTATTTCACATTTTTAATTTGTTTCAGAAGGGACACTTTATTATTAAAGAACCGGAGAAGTGGAATGAGGAAGATTTTTTTTTTCTGTGCACTGGGCAGTTGCCACCAATGGGCCTGGGGTTCTGATTCACATGCTCAGCAGTCACTCATGAGGTCACACCTGTAAGTCTCACCTCATCCCTTTCACAGAGGTAGCAGAACAAGCTGTGTGCTCATGCAGCAGCAGTGTCTACACCTTCAAGATCAGTCCAAGACATTATATTTGCACAGTGAAAACTGTTCTCAATATTCTTTCCTCCTGACTAGAAACACAGTCAGCACTAGCAATTTTCACCAATCTCTAAAAAATGAGTGTGGTGGCCCATGCCTGTAACCCCCACTGCATAGGAGGTAGGTGGGGATCCATGAGCTACAAGGCTGCAACATGCTGGGCCAGTCAGGTTTCCCACCACATTTGGCATCAATATGATGACTCCAATAGAGCTCCGGTCATTGTGTTGCCTACAGAGAGGAGAATCCACATGGCTTAGAAACAGAGCAACATAGTTGCTGCCAGCATACTCCAGTTTATCTAATAATGCATATCAAAACTGCTGGTGATTTAAATCAATAGGCCAGATGACCACAAATTTTAACTGAAGAGCAGACGTACAGCCCATCCTATCCCTTTTGCTGCACAGACCACACAGTGGTAAGGCACAGACAGCAGAGGTGATATGTTAAGCCTAATAGGTATGAGAGCTTAACAGCAAGTTCTCATTCCTGCCAGAAAATAAGATCAACACTGCATAAACAAGCAAGTAAGGAAGCACAGATTCTTTAGGACAAAAAGTACAATATTTTTCTATGATGAAATAAATCAAATCAAGCAAGATAAATGTTCCTCATTAAACATTAAGAGTTTATGTATGTGCCAGCATGGCCCAGTGAAGTTCTGGGCAGAGATACCTAGGCAAGCTCTAAGCAGATCTGCTACTGGAAGTAGCACAGCCAGGCAAATATGGCATTCTGCACTAGCTCATTGGCCCTGCTGCGAAGTCAGCTATATTAACTCAGGCAGTGCATCACACTAATGTTTCTTTGCTCCTTCCAGGGTCCAAGCAGGTTCATTCAGCACCGGTAGCTCAGTGAAGCACTTATATCAGCCCTCCAGGTACGCAACAAGGCAGGGGATAGCAAACTTTCAAGGTTGGTGTGTACCAGATGGTATTTTTCTTTCCCAGATTAGAGGTTAAACATGCTGGTAAGAACACTGTAGGATCCATGAGAAACTGCCTCTTACAGAAACAGTATGCTACCATTTTCTAACATCATCAATTGCATCTGTATGAGGCAGAAGCTCATGCTCTCAGAACTTTGAGCAAGCCAGAAGGTGGGAGTCACCAACTTCTCTCTCCAGATGGTACAGCCCCAAAACCAGTCCTGTGCTAGCCCAACTGGTGCCTTAAGAAATTAGCCTCCATGTTGCTACTGGTTTCAGTGCCTTGGATTGTAAATAGTCTGTAAGGGTCACTACAATGCAATAAAAGGTCAGCAATACTGAAACTTAAGACTAAGACTTTTTTACACATATCCCTGGGACATTTGCTGTGGCACAGTTGCCTTACAGGCAAATTACAGAATGTGTTCCAGCTTAGAAGAAGGCAATCCTATCTTTAATTCACATCGAAATAAGTTGAGAGCCTTTCATAACAGTGCTAAGAATTGGGCTTTGGGTTAGGTTGTTGACCTACATGTCTCAGCTCCCTGGCAGTGAAATGGGAGCAGCCTTTCCAGCAGGGACACTGCTGAGAGAATTTAGTTCCTGATTCACAACTGTGGTGAAGTAATATAGACACATTCATTTTACTAAATAATTTAAAATATTCAGAGTACGGAAAATGGTCCCCGCCTCTCTTTTACCTGTACTATTGTAAATGAAAACAATTGTATTGAACACAACTTGCTTTATACAAAACCTATTTGAAATTGGTCTACAGGTTTTTACGCACTTAAAATGGATAATAGGCATTTTTCTGGTCCCTCTCACGCCCACGTTGACTGTATGTCTGAGGACATATTTGTGGAGCATTTTTGTTTTGTACTTCAGCTGTTTTCAAGACTTACACAAAATCCTTTCATGTTTTGATTTCTTTATCCCAGTATCCTCTCTTGGGTAGAGTAACTTGAAGGATGCACAAGTATAAGATTGAAAATATTTCCATAAAATAATTTGTGAAGTTGTTTCAGATATCAGATATATCAGCATATCAGATACCAGCAGATATTTTAACACTTAGTCATAATTATGTAGAAATGAGACAAAATTAATTACATCTACCTTGGTGGGGTGAAGTTTTCTGGTATAATGTTGACGCACATCCCCATACATATTTTTACCCTCCTTATAACTATTCCAGGAACACAACACAGGATAGACACAGCTAACAGCTACACTTCACTGATCACAACTGATTCTGTTTTGATGTCTTTCCCTGTAAGATGGAAGCTGCTCAGCTCAGCACTACTTGGCAGGGACATGATGGCTGACAAAGACTGAGTTCCCAGTCCACTGCAAATGTCAAGTGTAATGTGTTAGTTAAGCTGCCAGACTAGATCAGGCTTCAGTGATGGTGAATCCCAGCTTCAAAAGGTATTTTATTTCAGACAGAAATCAAAAATGGAAAGGAAAAGGGATTCTGGCTTTCCAATTCCTAATGCTGTATGTTTTTCAAAAATTTTACAACAAATAAAGTTTGCCTTGATTTGTTTTTAAACGAGTCTCACAGTCTGAGATGGCTTATTTCATTTCACTTTATAAAAGCAGGATGAAGAGAGTCCAAGCAAGAATCTTCTGGTATCAGATCAGTAGGCTCTGGTCACTCCAGAAGATCTCCCATAGTGAACCTGTCAGCAGACCCCTACCTACAGATTTATGTCAGAAAACATGTACATGGATAGGAGGACCTCAGGATGGATCCATATGCCTTCTTTCCAAGTGGACAAAAAAGACAAACTTCCTTTTTCTTCTCATCTGACAAGTTAGATGATGCCTGAGATTCAAAATAAGACTGAACTGATCATTTCTTCTACATTCACTTGCATCCAGCATGCATTTTACAAGCTATGTGAAAGCTAGTTGGATATTAACACTTTGTATAGTTTGGTTTCTAAAAAAAGAAGCTTCAAATACTGTATTAAGCCAGTTCTAGCTCTCATACCTTCCACTCACTGCTGTAATGGAAAGAGACTAGAACTAAAGAAAATGTGGATGTGAAAGGCTAAATGACCACTGCAGTGGTACAATTCCAGACCAGATACCTCATGAAACACCAAAGGTAGTGGTCTGAGTAATGCCATACATCTCTAAATAACACAAATTTCCCAGGCTTTGCCACAAATTGTAATACTAGCTTGTATTTCTGATAGTTTACAAGATATCATGCTATAAATGGTCACCAGCTACTTAGAAAAGTCAAATATACGATCCCTTCACCAAGGACTCCCAGGTACTTCTCATCTGCCAAAAGTTCTGGACTAGTCAGTATTTCCATGGGAGCTACTTAACAGCTTTCTGTCATTGCATGTCTCATTTTGTAACTGCTCCTAAAGAATCACACTGTGATTAAGAATGATAGAAAAATAAGTTGTTATTATAGCAGACAATGATTTTAAGCTTTCCAAAATAGTTAATGCAACAGGAATGCAACCAGTGTATAGGCATCCAAGAATACAGAAACCCATTACATTGTCCTTTAAAAGGGTTTTTTGTTTCATTTTGTTTTATGACTAGCTGTTTATTTACTTTACAAAATTCCAAGTAAAAATCTCAAGAAATTAGGCGAAAATGATAAATCTTAACTGATTAGCATTTACGGAACTGCAGCCAACTTTCCAAATTCACATGTTTCTCAGGTTTAAACTGTGTGTGTATTCCTGTAGGTCAATTATTGACCTTGGGTGTGGAGGTGAGGATGGAGATAAGGGGAAGGGAAAAATAAGAGAGAAGGAAAGTAGAGAAACAGAAAATTTAAAAAATCTGTGTCTAGCAAAGTCTGCTATAGTAGGATAGCAAGGAAAGGCTAACAGGGACAATTGAACCAGTATGTGAGATTGTTCTGAAATTAAAAATGAAGTGTATTTTATTTAAAACTTTTCCTTATTTTAAATAAATAAATATAGGAAGAGGAATTCCAGCTGGGATGGAACATACCTTTGAGCAATTTGAATAATTTTAGACTTAGATAAATTGTAGTTAAACCATTTGTTTCAAATGTGCTACAGCCAAAAACTAATCCAACAACCTTTCAATAAAAGAGGTCTGTTGCTAGCTTCAGAACAAAATACAGTGAGCTGTATAGTCATTGGCTATCCATAACTTACATAATGAAAAAAATCCTTCCTCCATAAAGGCTATAATTTCCACATTTCAGGTACCAGCAAAAATAATGATATTCATTTGCTTGCTATAAGTACCCAGAAAAGAGTAAAGGTGTTTTCCTCAAATAGTAAATGCAGAGTTGGTTTTTGTCTGTTACATCCTTTAATTTCAAGAATGAGGGTTGTCTTAGTAGTGAACTAAGATTTGGGGATTGAGTGCACCCTCAGTAAGTTTGCAGACGACACCAAGCTGGCAGGGAGTGTTGATCTGCCAGAGGGGAGAAGGGCACTGCAGAAGGACCTGGATAGACTGGATCGATGGGCCAAGGTTAATGGCATGAGTTTCAATAGGGTCAAATGTCAGGTCCTGCATTTTGGCCACAACAACCCCAGGCAACCCTACAGGCTTGGGGAGGTGTGGCTGGAAAGCTGCCTGATGGAAAGGGACCTTGGTGTACTGATGGACAGTTGGCTGAGTATGAGCCAGCAGTGTGCCCTGGAAGCCAAGAAGGCCAGTGGCATCCTGGCTTGTGTCAGGAATGGTGTGGTGAGCAGGACTAGGGAAGTCATCCTGCCCCTGTACTCGGCATTGGTGAGGCCTCACCTTGAGTACTGTGTTCAGTTTTGAGCACCTCAGTACAGAAAGGATGTGGAGGTACTGGAGCAGGTCCAGAGGCTAGTGAAGGGCTTGGAAAATCAGCCCTATGAGGAGAGGCTGAGGGAGTTGCAGCTGTTTAGTCTGGGGAAGAAGTGGCTGAGGGGAGACCTTATTACTCTCTTCCAGTACCTGAAAGGTGCTTACAGAGAGAGCGGAGAGCGGGGCTGAACTCTTCTCCCTGGTGACAGGTGACAAGACGAGGAGAAATGGCCTTAAGTTGCGCCAAGGTAGGTTTAGGTTGGTCATTAGGAAACACTTCTTTACAGAAAGGGTGGTTAAACACCGGAATAGGCTCCCCAGGGAGGTGGTTGAATCACTGTCCCTGGATGTGTTTAAGAGTCGTTTGGATGTGGTGCTCGGAGATATGATTTAGCAGAGGGTTGTTAGAGTTAGGGTACTATGGTTAGGCTGCGGTTGGACTTGATGGTCTTTGAGGTCCTTTCCAACCTGAGTGATTCTATGATTCCGTGATTCTATGAACTAATCTTCATTCTTACAAGTCTTAAAAGCAAAGGCAGGAAGACTTATTTTCATTCTAACAAAGTCCAGAGCATCCTTCACATTCTCATTTAAAATTTCACCCCCCATCCTTTTCTTACTGATTTTGTACCTGTTGATGGCTGCATGTACCCCTACCATGCCAAATGTTTGAGACTTTACTTTTTGAGGTAAAATGGTGATATATGGCACAGCTTCATATTCAGGGTTCCATGAAAACCACTGTAAAACCTATCACTCTTATACAGACAAGATTCCAGTAAAAATCCCTGATTTTGCAGTGAGCTCAGTGCCATGACATCTCTGTCCACCTGCAGGACTCAGTGCAGCTGATTTTGCCACAGGTTCTGCCAAACATGCCTCTTAACAGAAGCATAGGCAGAGAGGTATAGACATGAGGATTTGATCTATTCGTATCTGCCAAATGTACTAAATTTTTCGTGTACCAAATATACTGAGATACCAAATTGCTTAATTTGCTTAAGCCTAAGGAGGCTGAGGGAAAACAATACTACTTAAACTTGTATGCCATGTAATGGCATAAATGGTTCAGATTGGACATTAGGAAGAATTTATCAGAAAGAGAATGAAATAATAGGCTTCTCAGGAAGGTGGTGGAGTCACAATTCCTGAAGGTTTTCAATAAAAGTATAGATGTTGCACTGAGTGACATGGTTTAGAGTGGTCACAAGCAAGGGTTGATGGTTGGACTATATGGTCTTATTGGTCTTCCCAACCCTAATGATTCTATGATTCAATGAAAATCACATTGCTACAGATCTGAGTGGTCATCCAGCAACAGCAGTCCCAGTTACACTTGTCACTCTCAACAGCAGTCATTTATCTTCTTTCTCTAACTTCTTTGTACAAGCAAATATAAACATGCACAGTGCTAGTGCATTCAAACTGTGTATTCAATACTTTTTTACTTCACATGCACTTGATTTGGGATTTGCCTGTGGCAGCCAGGATTATCAGTGAAGTTTGGCTGTCTTCCCTGAAGTCCTGCTGCTTTGGAGGTCTCCACTGTAGTACGTAAGACAGTTGGGGCAAGGGAACAGATGCTTCTGCAAGGTCCTTTCATCTCGTGGAACATAAGTGCCGCACTAGTAAATATGTACCTGTGAGAGCACACTGAAACTGGGACAAAGGTAAAATGCATTGATTTCACTTTTCATAGCTAAATTTCTTCTATAACAGAAGAACAGATAAAAAATTAAAAAGGAACTAAAACTGTTAAGAAATTGAGCAACATATAGGAGATCTAGTTTTAATAGAAGCAGAATGAGACAGTTCAGGAAAAAAAAAAATTACTCTATTTGCATAGGTTGATGGCTTCTGTTGACATCTCAGTTGGGTATTTTTATGACCAGCTCAGTGAGAAACTGTGTTTTGTTTTCAGCATTGACTAGAATAGCAAAATCAACTGCTCAAACTGCTTGACTTTAGAGGACAGATACTGAAGATGTATTGCAAGACTGGAGAAAAGCAATACAGTCTCAGTTCCAGGTCTGGAGAGGATTGCTTATGAACTGAGTTGTAGGCAGCAAACCAATATATGTTTCTCAGCAAGAAATAGAAAGTAGGGACAGAAAACAGAAATTAGAGAAATGGGCCACTGACACATTCTTGTTTAAGTGAAATTTTCATCTCTGCAGGGAAAGTGATCATCATAGAGATGAATGTGATATTAAAATAGAGGTTTGATAGTTTTTCAATGATTTGTCCAATCCATTTTTGATAATGACCTACTTTTTTTTTTTGTGAACCTATTCTAAGCATTTCTACTTGCATGCAGCCAGTATCTTCTATTGCTTACATTCATCTTGTTATTCTAAGTGATAATTCTATGAAAAATCCTAAGCAATGTGTCTGCCCTTGCTGTTCACAGTCTTAAAGTGTTTATTCATCATGATTTGAGATTTAATTTAATTCAGACAAGCTACATAAATTAGATTCTTTTAATCTTCTGTCATAAACCAATTCTTCTTGTCTCTTCATGATTCATCTTCTTTGATTTATATGCATTTTGACTGACACTATGAGGTTTCCAGGAAACAAAGCATGATTTTATGTATGCCCTCATCCATGCCAAAAGTTGTATAGGGTCTCTGAATAAAATCAAATACCACAAAAGACCGCTGCTTTTCAACAAAGCGCTACGACAAGTTCCACTTCTCCCCCAAAACTTAGAAATTCTACTCTTCCCCATGTCTCCAAAGCATAAAAATGATTTTATTTCATTCTAATAATCTGCAATCATTCTGAGTTACAGTGTTTTCCCAAAGGAAATTGATTTTGATATTTGTTTCCTTATCTTCCATAAGTGGTTGCCATGTAAGGACAACTTACTATTTAGGGGGAAATCGTTATAAACTTTTCACAGTCTTAAGATCAGGCCTTTTCCCCATGTGACACTGAATTTTGGGGCACAACAGAAAGTAGGACTTCCTAGAGCTCAGTAAACAGAGAGAAACAAGGGCAGTCTCCTTCTTTCTCCTTAGGCAGCTCTGATCCTTTTTTCAAAACATTCCTCTGAATCAATTATCTAGAAAAAAATCTCAAACACCTGCTTTGTCTTAAATACGTGGAGAAAGTAGTGATTTTGATAGGAAAATCCAGATGCTTAAATTAGAGTGTACTTTAACGTGTTTTGCTAAAACAGAGCCTGAGGACAAAGGATAGAGTTTGGAAACTGCATCAACAATAGACAGCCATTGTCTAAAACCTGAAATGAACTCAAATATTTTATCTATCTATCTCGGCTATTTATTTATTTTAATATTCACACATACCTGTAATTCCTGCAATGAGAGTTACTGCAATAATATGATATGCAAGAACAGTCTGTTGATACTTTCTGCATATGTAAAAGTGGAAATCTCACAAGAGAATTTGAGCTTGAAAGATTTTTAGCCCGATTTCCACACTGAAAGGCTTTGTTGTGCTTTTGGATCAGCTTCAAAATTTTTTGATACCTCCTTCTGAGGCTCTCCAACTACCGCTAATGTAAAGATCACAGTTTCAGTTTTAAGCATTTATTAAAAAGATTATTTCCTCTGAGGGGAGGGGAAATAATAAATCCACTGATTAAACAGCAGCACTTAGTTTGTATCAAGGAAACCTAAATAATTTTTATGATGCCCTTAATTCCTTGGTTATCACTGTCATTTCCCTACAACTGCTTACCAGTTTCACACTGAGGGTGTGTTACAAGGCTGAGTGGGGACATGCAAATCATGCATACATCCCTGGAAAAATGATTGGCAAATCTGGCTTTTCAGTTTTGCATTCACTTGCCAAAAAATATTCCCTCATCCCCCAAGCCTTCCCTCTGCCATGCCTAATTTAATTTCAAAAGTCAGAAGCTTAACGGGGACATAAGCTTCCTAAACATGCTGTCATCTAACAGGGAATGTGAATTCAGCGCTCATAATTATGAATTTCTTTAGATGCAGAAAAGTCTGTGCAATCTTCCAGATATTCTTGTCCACAAGTGCTAACATAACAGGCTTCATACAGAAGGTGGGGAGCTGCACCTCCCAGCCCTCTCCCTGCACCACCCCCCCCCCCAAAAAAAAAAAAAAAAAATCGGGTTTTTCACTATCCCATGTAGCCAATGAGACATGAAGCTTTTTTCTGTGATATCAGTGGTTGTGGGTTGCAAAACTATTCCATATTTCATCGCAACAACAAGCTCAACAACTCGGTAGGGAGCTGAGGGCAAATCAGAGTTCTGTAACTTCGTTATTTTATCTAGCAGAGGCGACCTGCATGCACCGAATTTTCAGTTTTAAGTAAAAATAAATCACTCATTTCCAAGGACTCTCTCTCTGCACCTTCCTTTTCCTCTTGTCTTTAGGACTTTCACAATGTACAAGTGTGAAAACCCCGTGCATATTTAGGAGGGAAGAAAGGAAATGATGAGGTATCATTCATTTTAATCATTAATTTTAAAAACAGCTGATCAGACTTGCCTTCTTTAAGCACAACCATTTTGTGCCTTTTTTCTTCCTCCGATAAGGAGGAATTTTTGCTTAAAGTGAGAGTTAAGTACTTGCCAATAGCCAAGAGTAAATACTTTTTTTTCCCCTTTTTGTACTCCTGTGATGACTGGCCTTCTTTCCCCTTCAGTAATCACTGTCTAAAAAAAGAAAACCTCCAGGAGCACTTCACTTCTGTCCCTTCCCCCTGGCAGAACGCCCAGCCTCAGTATGATGCTTTTAAACCCTTCCCCCCACAGACACACGGTTTCCACCACATCATTATCCTGCACAGCAGAAGGGGGGAGGCAGGGCTGGGGGATATGATACAATTCAAGCAGAGATACACTGAGACAGCTCTTTAGAGCCAGCACCTAACGCTTTCCATTCTGTATATCTGCACATACTGTTACACATATGCACACGTGCACAAATAACCACATAAGAGAAATCTTTTGGTGTAATGTATTTCATGGTTGTCTTGGGTAAGAGGTCTGTGCCACAAGGAAAACATAATGAATATACAATGAGTTCAGATTGCCAGGGAATCTAAAGTGCATGTGAATGTATCATGCACATGCAAGTGTGCTGGTTTGATGGAAATCCTGCAGCAACTCCAGTAGGCCGAGAATAACAGCCAAAGGAAGAAGAGAAGAAGAAGAAAAAAAAAAAAAAAAAAAAAAAAGGAAAAAAAAATACAAAGCCTTTCTATTGTTTTGCAAAGGGCAAGTTCTCGGATAATCATATGAGCTGTGATACAGCACTCTTTCTACAAGAAACTAACAGGAACTGTGATGATGCACAACAATTCAGGATCCTACCCTGGGTGAACAGTACTGTTATCATCCTAAAGAGTGCTGCAGAAAGGTGACCGGCAGATGAAGGTTGCATTATTCAAGACATTTGGATGGAAAAATTGAACTCGAATTTGCTGCAAGGAGTCCTTTCAGTGCTATAGCTTTATCAGTCACCCAGAGAATCAATAAGTTTTTGCTATATCACTTCTACTGCTGCAGGAAGGCAAAGATCTTCTGTGATAAACTATAGTTTATTTTTTTGTTCTTGTTCCCAAGTGAGCAGTCCACACAGCTCATACAAAGCTAAGTGTCTTACTTGCTTCCTTGCAACCCAGTTCTAGTTTTCTGGGCATTAGCTCATGAAATTGCCCAGAAATGCTGAATAAGACTGTATTCTCTTTAAGCTGATGGTAGCAGCATATAGCAATTGAGTCTGGTATCTTTATTTTAACTTGCTCCTAGCAGTTTCAGTAAAAATCAAAATAAATATAGAGATAAGTCTATCTAACTAGAATTAAGATAACCTGTGAAATGTCACTGGATGAGGAGATAGATAGATACAATTCTTCTATCCAGGGAAACACTGAGGTCGTGCTTCTTGGCACCAAACGTACAGAGCAGCCCTGGCTGAAACAGTCCCTGCCCAGTTCCTGTGAGCTGCTTGCTCCTGTTTGCATGATCTCAACCATTTCAGGGTTGCACCATGAAACTCATTACGAAATAAATCCTATTATTATTATTATTATTATTATTATTATTTTAAGTAATAAAACAATAGAGATGGGAGCATGGGAACAGACAGGCAAAATCAACTGCTGAGGACAAAACTGCCACTATTTGTATTTTATCATCAAATCACAGTCTTGAACAAAAGTCATGCGACTCTTAGATGCTGTGTAAGATAGTATCATGCTACGAAATGCAGGTCCTTTCACAAACAGCTACTACTCCTCCATTTGTGGAGGAAACCTTCACTGTTTATGTGGTCATATTTTGAGCCAGATTTGAGAAATAATCTTCTGTGAAAGGTTGGGTTTTAATGGTTTTGTGTTTTTTTCTCCTGCAAAGACAACAGAGGGTTTGTTTGTGAAGTATATGAGTTGGAAGACCTGGTGAGAGCGCAGCTGTACTAGCAAAAGGAGTAACTCCTGATGGGAGGAAAAAGTGAGCAGGGTGATGGGGCAAAGCAGGGAGAAAAGCTACCTCTGGTGGGATCAGGGTTTCCAGAGCAACCTGTGCCCCAAAATGTGTTATCATGCATATAAACTGAGCTGCAGTCACTGTACTCACCATGGGCTTTAACAGACATTTTATGACGCCAGTGAGCCAGACCCTTATGAGACCTTATACAGAGGAAATTCTACCACTGAAATAAATTCCTACCTATATTAAAACAAGACCTAGCACACAGACTTCTGGAGAGCTTGTATTCTGCTTGATGCAGTACAAGGACAAGTGTTTCCCAAATCATACACCACAGTCTTGGGAATAAGTCAATTAGCAAACTAGGTGAAAAACCTGACCACACCTCTTGCATTTGGAGTCATGCACATTCAGATGATTAGCTTGTGTAAGGTGAGGATCAAAAACTAAATGTTGACACTGCAGCCAGTCAATCAAATCTTGCTGCTAAGGAAGAAGGATGCCTTGGGCAAGACCTAGTCGACCTAGATTTCAAGACTGTAAATACTCTAATCCTGTTTATCTGCTACCTCTCTCAGGGAAAAGCAAATCCTTAGTGGATTCCCAAAGCCCCTCTCCCTTGTGCTAGAGTTACATTTGGTCAGTGAGGGGACAGAGACAAAGCCACTTCTGTGGCTTGTCACCACAGCAGCTTGGATTCAAAACACTTGCAGCAAATTGCTTGCAGTTGTATATGAGAAAAAATCAATGCATTTGGGAGGAAAAAGAAAAAAAGGAAAAGAAAGAAAGAAAGAAAGAAAGAAAGGAAGGAAGGAAGGAAGAAAGAAAGGAAGGAAGGAAGGAAGAAAGAAAGGAAGGAAGGAAGGAAGGAAGAAAGAAAGAAAGAAAAGAGAGAAAGAGAGAAAGAGAGAAAGAAAGAAAAGATATCATATCATCACTTATGGATATCATATATCCTAAGTATAAAGGAAAAAAATATTTTATTTTTAAAATAACTGGAGGTCAGAAGAGTGGCTCAAGGAGGGCTTAATGTCTGTAAGAGACCCCTGTAAACTGAATGTAAAACCAAGCCAGTCATAAGTAGCACCCAAAATTCTCTCTGAAAATCAAGCATTTATTTAAAATTGAAGTTTCTTCATTATAATTACTACTGCTATTGCAGATCATAACCAACTGTGTGGAACAGCTTCCAGTTAGTAGAGAAAGGGGAGGCTGCGAAATTGAAATCAGCAACAAAATGATCTATGTACCACTACAGTGCAAAAGGCTGAGCCCTTTTGCAAGAGAATTGCACTAAGAATGTGAAATAAAAGTTGGCCCTTATCTGCAGTAAAATTTCCCTCACATAGCCTGCCCACATTAAACACAGGGCTTGGGGAGCAAGCTGACTGCTCTGCTGGGTGGGAATGTGTGCAGGTTGAGCAGCCCTTCAGGCTAGGAGGGAGGGAGAAAGGAGGCCCGGAAACTTAAGCCAGTTTCTTTCTGTTCAAAATCCCAAGCATTCTCATTCTTCCATAGCAAACTGTGCTTATAACTACTATTTTACTAAAATGCACATATTGAATATGCTTTCTTTCTTTTCCTGCTTTCTTTCTTTCCTTTTTCTTTCCTTCCTCTCTTTCTTACTTTCTTCCTTTCTTTCTTCCTCTCTTTCCTTCCTCGCTTCCTTCCTTGCTTCTCTTCTTCCTTTCTTTCGTGTGTGTTCTTTTCTTTTTTTTCCTTCAGGAAAATGGTCCAGCAAACCAGTGTAACACTACCCTGTTTTAGATTGTGCAAAGTATGTTTACCAAGGCTGAAAGGAATTTTGTATATACACCCTCCCCCAGGATCTGCAGGGCTTGAGAAGGGCTGAGCCAGGCAGGGTAAGAACTGGAGAAGTTAAGAAAAAAGAAAAAAACCACCACCAACAAGCACCCCTTTATCTTCTTCTTTAATCCTTGGCCTGAAGCATAGAAGATGCTGCAAAAACACACATTTTTATTTAAATTTGTTCCCTGTTAGTGAGTTTTCACTGGTTTAAAAATACTTGATTTTGTTGAAATTCAACAAATGCCACCCCCCTTCCCCCCCAAACACACACACAAAGGTGCAGGCACAGAAAAAAATTTCTAATAGAGAGAAATCTGTTGGATGGGAGCATTTCTTTTTTCTTTCTTTTTCTTTTTTTTTTTTTTAACTCAGACAAATTAAACTACTTAAGTAATGCCTTTGCCACTGACAGTGATACCAGTGTAAGCAGAAAGGTGCCCTGATGTGAGGCAAGGGTGTCAACAAATAGCCAGAAGACAGGAAATGTGTGATTCACAGTCTCCATAGACCAGAGAATCTCCCCTCAGAAGTGTTTGTCTCCATCAATTATAGATAGAGTCTGGTCAATCATCCAAGACTAGACACTGCACTTTTCGCTGACTGGAAGCTGGAAGCAGTAGTGGAGGGCTAGTGATAGTTTTAGAAGCCATTTGAAAATGTTGCACATCCAAGGACTGTAGAAGCTCAGATACAGACATTCTCTACCTGGTGCATGGCCTTGATCTCACAAGACACAGGCATCCTGTTCTCCTGAAAGCAGTTGAGGCAAGGAGTGTCCAGAAAATGCTCTGGAAAATCTTTGCAAAATCAAATCCTATATCTCCATAGAGGAAGAAGAAAAATAAAGCAAACAAACAAAAAAAGAATTTATAGCCACAACTGAGTTCTTAACACAATCTCCACAGATGCACACGGAATGCTGCATGTTAGGGGTTAACTTCTTGCAGGCTGGAATACTATATTCTGTGTTGCATAACTTTATGCGTTTGAGCATGATTATAACTGATTCATTGGATGCTGCAACTGAAAGGGAATTTGTTATAAAGTCAAGTTATTTGTGTTTGGCTGTATGGTAGCAGGATGTTATGACAAACTGTTTCTTCTTACTTGTGATCATATTGTTTTAACTGCAGGGAACTGCTCATACCAATGCGATATAGACTAAAAGTTATACAGAGACAAGTAGGTTCTTCAATCTGCCTTATTTTAGACATCTAAAAATTAGATGAATCACTTCCTGCAAGTGTCTGTATCTCTCCACGGAGAGCACAGTGTCTTAGGCAGCAGTTGGATACATATCAGAAGAAAAATAACACCCTTTCTCTACCACTGCTTTTTATTATTGAGGCAAACTACTGTGAGTACTCTATCTAAATAACTGTATTTATGCAATAGATACAAATTGCTATAACTCATATTACAAACTCACCATAGCTCCTCCAAGCGAATCGCCATCGTCTCAAGATTAACTTCTATACCCAAGTCTAGTGGTAATTTGTGCTTCACCCAAGCAAGACCTTTATCATACTCTCACCAGTTTCCTTTCTGCAGGTTCACATTCACCAGCCAGTGAACATCATATATTTAACTATGGAGGAATAAATAATGCATAAAAAGCCTTTTTGTGAATACTCAAATCTTGTTTTCAACAGATTTACATAAAGTCACATTCACTTTGTCCTTCCTTCTTCACTTCCATTCTAACACGCATGAAATACTCATGGGAAGCAGAATTTGAGGTTACACACTGAAATTCCCTCAGATCTGCTGCAGTTACAGGAATAACTTTGCTGTGATTATTTTTGTAGAAAACAGAAACAATACCACGTGTATGAAGAATTACCATTGGCAGACCCCAATAAAACACTAGTCATAGAGTTTTCAATATAACTGACTTGAGTCATTTCAGGCTGGTAGGTCCATGAACTACAATTAAAAAAAACAAAACAAACAAACAAACAAAAAAAAAAAACCACAGCATAGCAGGACAATAGTGCGATCCCAAGACGTTCTCATTATCTACAAAATACAAATGACAGCAATAGCCAGAAGGATAGAATATTTTGTTCACAGGTATTCTGTTAATAGAAACCAAGACATAATATTTTTACAAATTACTTGCTCAGCATACAGATGAACACTTCACAAACCTCTAAAAACCCCTTGCTTTTAAACTAAAAGGACTTTATTTCCTTTTAAATCAATGAACTTTTAGTTTAAAAGTGTGGATAGAAAACAAGTGACTCTTTTGCACTTTCCCCAGGAAATCAGACAAAAATGCGAACCAGGGGAGGTTGCACCTCAGTAACAACCATATACAACTTTTTGCTGTGTTAATAATAGTCAAACACGCAAAACCTGTCAAAAGAAGCTGAAGGTCCATTCTCTGAGGCACTCTGGGTTCTTGGAGGTTTGTACTTTCTGTTTCAGTGTGACATGCATTGTCTTTTTGGCACTGCAATTATTTTTGCCTCATTGTCTGCCTCAGGAAAAGATATCGCTGACTGTTCCACCGTAGTGACTCTTCAGGTATGAGATAACCTACTTAATGCTGGCTCTCCAGATGTTGAGAAGTATGGACTTTACTGCCATGTGGGATCTTCGTGGCAATACATCCACTGTCAGGATTTGTTTCCCTTCTTCTCTCACAGTAGATAAGCTTTATAGAAAAACATGCTAGTAAGACATGAGACAGGCAAAAATAGCACAACTGCTATTGCAGCTTTCTTTTTCCCTTTTCCTCTCTCCAGAGATCCCCTGCCTTAGTTTTTCTCCATCATTGCACTGGATTTATTGCTCCAGTAAATTTCTGCAAAAGGAGAAAAAGAAGATACTTTAAGACCCTGGGGACTACCAGCATGGATCCCCTGCCTGCTCAGCTCTGCTTTGGAACAGAAGTATTCCAGAGGGTTCAGTTGTTCCACCAGGGCTAAGCCAGAACCAGGGACAAGTAACAAAGAGAGTGGGGGACAGGCAGGAAGGAAGAGGATGAGTGTCTGGAAGGGCAAGATGAGAGAAACCTCTGGGAAGAAATGGAAAGGGCTGGGGGTATCCTTGGCCCCAAGGGACATTCAGATAACAGGAAGAGGAGCGAAGGAGTAGTGAGGCAAAGGTTCACAGTTCTGATGGTGAAAAATGTGCCCATTACAGTCTTGCTCACCTAAGGGGAATGAAAAGAAGTTTTTCCCATCTATTCCATCTTATGTTTGACTTTGAAATCAAGTGAAACACTCTCTTTTCTAATATCATTTAACTTGGTTGCATGCTGTAGTAGAATATAGTACATGACTATTTTTTTTTCCCCACTACAGTAATTTGCACAGTGAAAGGAGAAATGCAGAGATTCTGTGAGATGGGCCATGGAAACGTCATACCATGCTCAAAACTTTACTTAGCACCACTGTGTGCTTCATTTAAAATCTGACAATCCCCATTCTCATATTGCACTTCATTTAAATCTGACATTCCAGTTACCTGGAGCAAGTGCTTTGATGAAGAGAAACTTGGAGGGTATTCCACCAGGACACATTAAACTGTTACAAGTCATAAAACATCTGCACCCAATGGCAAGCTATAAAGCGGAATGGATAAAGCTATTAAATGGATAGCATTGCTGAGCTGAATTTTGCCCCCTGTGAGCACACTCAGCTGGTTCACACATGCAAAAGGTTTTCCCATGATTGTATCTTGTACAGCTCATATGATTACAATTTCCAGTAAGGAAGATTGCTTGCAAGAGTTGAGTTAGGACAGATTTGTTTGCTTCTGGTGAACAAAAAGCAGATAGCATGTAAGATTCCTCCAGTGTTTATTTAGCATGTAATGTGAGATGTCTTTTCCCATTATTTTGGCTGTGTAGTTTTCTAAAACGATAAGTTAAATTAAATAACACTGAGGTTGTAGGGTGGAAAAAGTCACTAGTGTAAGAATTTATATATGTTTGTATTTTAAAAAGCCTTGGTACTTCTATCAGCCCTTTTTATTCAACTCAAACCTCTGTGAGCAGAAATGAACAGGGAGAGGAGGTGACATCTCATTCCAGCTCTGCTTTGAAGTTCAGCAGAGCCACTAGGGACCTTCCTGGACTCCTACAGAGAACCCAGTTAGAAAAGATCAAGCAGATCAAAGCAGAAAGGGTTCGTACCCTCTTTATATCTAAACAATGTTATTGTCTTTGCTGGTTAAGCCTAAATAGAGGTAGGCATAGCTTTTGTTCTAGCAACTTAACATAGACATGAAGTCATCCACCCACATGTGATTCCTAGAGACCATATTTCATTTTTTAAGGAGAAGCTAAAAATGATCTTCAAAGGGGAATGAACAGAATCACTGTCTGTATAATGTCACAGTCTCCAACCAATTTTGTCCAAGAAATGTGACCTTATCTTCTGTCGGTGTCTTCTTCCTAGCTTTGCTATTCTCCACAGCATCTACTTGATGGAGACCACAATCACAAGAAACTGTTCTAAGCTGTTTCACGTTCCAACAACCAGTACTTCTCCCTTATTTTCCTTGAGTGAACAGCCATTTTCAACACGTACATCAGCTTCTAACTGTCACAGGGTCCACATAGTCCCACTTAAGGAAGAACTAGGATTTCTTTTCGCTGATATCTTCACCTTTTTTTTTTTTCCACTCAAAGATTGAACAAAGAAGAAATACAATTTATTGACACATGTTCTCCAAAAAAAAATCCTGCTCAGTAATCTGAAATTCTGTTTCTATATATCAGAATTCCTGTTATCTTGTGACAAATTCTTGACACTATAGATTGATTTGTTATACTAAGCATTTTTAACCAAGTAATATTTTCAAAAGTAAAATGTTAGACTGAAAAATTGCCAACTTCCTGCACCTACTGTATTTCTAGGTAATCTTGTCTGCAAACATTAACTCAGCTACTACCTCTAGACAGGGTAATCACTTCTGCAAACATTCAGTTACTATCTCTGAAAAGACAACTCACACAGCTGTCTTTTTGCTATACATCTATCTCCTTTAGATCAAACAGACTGATTCTCTGCTCACTCAAGCACAATTGCTTTCATTCATACTGGATCACCATTTTACCTGTATGAGTATCTGCATGATATACTTTCATCTACCACTCAGGACATTCTCTAAAGCTTCAACTTCAAGGTAGATTTAAATGTTCTGAATTTTAGATGAATAACATCTCCAGGACAAGTTTTACTCTGCAGATGTCTGCTTACACAAGTAAAGCAGGTACATGAGTTTTCATGACAGTAATCCTATACTGCAAACAGTATAGGAATTTGGGCAGTATAACATTATCTAAAGACATTGTTCCTTTACCATCTTTCATTGCCTCCCATTCCACCATTACTAGCTTAGCTCTTATTCACTTGTTAAAATTTCAAAGAAGTGTCTCTAAGTTTTTCCTACGTTTTCCTTTGGTTTGAGAGAGCTTGCTGGTTAACAAATCCTCTTCAAACTGTATTAGATTTTTTCTTATTAATCTTTCTTGCCACTTACTATGTAGAAAGAATTGCTAGTGATTAATGTACTGGTGTGACAAAACCTCTTCTTGTTGTGTAAACCTGCCTTGCTGCTTCCTTATATTATTCTGTTTGTCTCTAGCAATTTACTTTCACTTTCTTATACTGTAGTCTCATTGCAGAATGTCTTCCCTTGGTGTCTTAGCAACACTGTGGTGGTACTGATACTGCTCCTTAAAGAGAATTATTTGGATAAGAAGAGAATCAGAACCATTGTATCCATATATTTTAACACATAACACTTTTTTCTCAAAGGCCCATGATCCCAGGCAATGTTCACACTCTTGTAGTTTTATGCAAGTGTGATGAAGCATTTGTCCTCTGAGCATGGTACAGACTAACTATTCACTTACAAAAGCCCACTCTTTCAGAATGATCATATTTTGTAGAGTCACAGATAATGTCATTCAATTTTAACCCTCTGAGACAAGAATGTATAGTATGTGTTACAATAAAGTCATGAGCTTCATTTACTCTGGGAACCACAGAAAGAAAGTTCTTCAAATAAAAACAACTTGAACATGCGCACCATAACCACTACAGCTTGAAGCAAGGATTTACACTGCATCTATGAAAACTACCTGCAATTTTTGCTAAGAGCAAATAAATATTATCTTATTAATAAAACCACATCAGTATTTTGCTTTTGTCAAATTCACCTAATGATATGCATGAGCCTCATGAAGTTCAAGGCCTAGTGCAAGGTCCTGTATCTGGGTCAGGGCAATCCCAAGCACATACACAGGCTGATGAGAAGCTCAGCATGACCCAGAAATGTGCCCTTACAGCTCAGAAAGCCAACCATATGCTGGAATGCATCAAAAGCAGCATGGCCAGCAGATCAAGGGAGATAATTCTCCCCATCTACTGTGCTCTTGTGAGACCTCATCTAGAGTTCTGCATTCAGCTCTGCGTCCTGTGATATAAGACGACATGGACCTGTTGGAATGAGTTCAGAAGAGAGCCTCAAAGATTATCAAGGAGCTGAAACACCTCTGCTATGTAGACAGATAGAGGGATCTGGTTTGTTCAGCCAGGAGAAAAGAGGGCTTTGAGAAGACCTTATAGCAACTTTCTAGTACCTAATGGGGACCTACAGGAAAGCCGGAGAGGGACTTTTTATAAGGACACATAGTGATAGGAGAAAGGGTATTGACTTTAAACTGAGAGAAAGCAGGTTTAGTTTAGATATAAGGAAGAAATACTTCATTGTGGGGGTGGTGAGGCATTGGAACAGGTTGCCCACAGAAGATGTGGATGCCCTAGTCTTGGAAGTGTTTGAGGTCATATTGGATGGGAATTTGAGCACACTGGTCTAGAGGAAGGCATCCCTTGCACATGGCAAGTCCTTTAGAACAAGATAGATAATCTTTAAGGCCCGTAGCATGATGATCTTCATTTCAAATATTCCTATTTGAATGTCTGCCAGCTAGGGCTGATTTTGTTATGAAGTAATATGGAAAATGTATTAGATTCTAATTTACCTGCCTCCCGTACCACTGTGCAATTTAAAGGTATGTTGTAAAAGGAATCTCTCTACATTTTCTATTACGTATTTCTCTAAGAATGTAACCCTCCTCACAAATAATGTCCATTAAAATTATTATAATAAAAGTTTGTTGTGTCATTTCTGCAGCCTGTGGAGGTTCCTCTGAATGACAACATGCTCATCTCAACTATCAGTCCACTCCTATTGTCTGCAAAGTTACTGAATGTGAACTGTGGAATATCATCCAGGTCATTCGTGAAAAACATAAAACAATACTTACACATGGGATGCACCACTAGCAACTGCCCTCCAGCTAGAATTTGTGCTGCTGCTCACAATCCTTTGAGTTTATCAGCCTAGAAATCTTTAAGTCCATCTTACTGATCACTTATCTAGCCCACATTTCATCTGCTTCTCAATGAGAATCTTATAGGAGGAAGTGTCAAAAGCCTCATCTGAGGTGTCACATGAGATAACTTTGAAAACCACACTAAAATCAAGCTAAGCAGAATGAGCCACTACTACCTTGCAAACGTAAGGCTTTTCCAGTTGTCTGAAGAATTGCATCACAAAATTCTTCTTAATCAGCGTCAGGGCACCATGGTGGCCAGTAGCTTTGTGGGATCTAGGTTCAGGAAGCAGCAGGGACTCACTAGGCCTGGGCAGGGCCAGATCTGGCAGACGGCCTGTTCCACATTTCCAGCCAGGAGCAGGACAGCCTGAACACTGGGGTGGCTCCAGCCCTGGGCCCCAGGCACCTTCCTGGTGATGGGGATGGCTAAGGCCAAACCAGGATATCAGTCCCTCAGTGGGGTCAGGATCATCCTTGTTGAGGGAAACCAGGATCAGACTATTTCAAGAGTATATATATTTTTTTCCTTTCTATATAATTTTTCAGCTTAAGCAACATTTCAAATTATCAAAATGTGAAAATATTTTGTAACACACATTCATGTTATACGACAAAAAAAAAAAAAAAAAAGAAAGAAAGAAAAAATAAAGAAAACTCACTTGATTATACTAATTTCATAATTTAATATTTTCTCTTTGCTGTGTTTCATATTAACTTATTGAATCCTACCTACTCCACTTCTGATTCTGAAAATGATTGTGGGCAAAATAGACTTACCCGTTTGAATTCCAAGATGGAAATCTACTCTATTTCTACTTCTAGTTCTAAATTCTAATGTACTTTCAAAAAATCTAAGATATTAATAATACTACTTAGTTAAGGATTTTTTCAAAATTTGTGATCCTGACAAAGCCCATGAAATCACATTAAATAAGCTCAAGTATTAATCAGTATGTGTAGTCTGTAAATCTCATGAACTTCCACTTCAAATTGTATTAAATCTTCTTGTTTTCCAAAGTACATTTTACAAATGTAGTACATCAAGCATCACTTCTTCTTTTAAATAAAGATTGGCCAAATACATACCTCAAACTGAGCCTTTATGGTCCCCTTTAATTCTGTCAAAGCTATGGATTTCAGAGAGGCTTTGTCAGAAATAAAATTGAGATTGAGAAAATATATAAAGCAGCTGTCTGACAAAGATCCATATACTTAACTTCATTTAGAACACTTAGCCTTATATATATCTCCTATCTATTCCTGTGAAGAAAAAGAAGAAAGAGGTCTTACATGTATTTCATTACAGGATCAGAGACAGAATCATTACTTCTGTTAAAATATGAGTACATTCAAGTTTGCAATCCTTATGAGGATTTCCTCTTCAAATTAGTATTCATTGATAATGTATTAGAATTTTCCTTATGTTCTATTGAGAGGACCAGTTATACATCCTGGACCACCTATGGAAAAATACGATAAAATAGAAATTACCCAAGTGATCCTGTCTTGAAATCAAATCTTGGTATAGCTTATTTGTCTGATCCTATTTTACACGTGAGACAGTCTAGCCAGCCTAATTCTGTGAACTAAGAAATCACATAGATAAGTAAGGAAAGGATACATTTAAAAGAAACATACCAACTCTTCTTTACTACAGAAACACACAGGGGGGAGAAAAAAAAAGAAAAGAAAAAAAAAAAAAGACAAGAAAAGAAAAGAAAGAAAGAAAAAAGAGGTCCCTAGTGGACTGTCTTCTGGTTTTCTAATTTCAGTTGTCCTTTGACCACCTTTGTGAAGTGTTATACACTTTCATCAGTGATACTGAAGATGTCTCCTCTTTTTTCTTCATCTAGTCTAAAATACTTCTTCAAATTAGGTCATGACCTTATCTTTCCCTCTGGCGGGGAAATGGACAGGTTGATTGTTCACTATGATTTCTTTTAAGTCTTCATAATGGAATAATTTTTTCCTTGGATCAGAATTCAAAACTATGGGCATTTGTGTAAAGTTCTTCTGAATGCAGCCAAGTTTTTCAGTTTTATACACAATACAAATCACAGGCATTTGACTATACATTATCTCATTGCAAATACGTAGTAATAAACTTAAATACAAAGTTGTACATTTTCTCACTTGCAGTATCATTTCCTACTCCTAACTTAAACTAATTGTCAGACTGTTGTTTTTGGTGGGGCTTTTGCTTGCTTGATTGTTCAGTAAACTAGTCAATTTTTAAGACGTTCACTACCCTAAAACTGGGGTTACAACCCTGAAGACAGTGATTTTGAGGCCTACTGGATAAGAAGCTCCACACGAATGCCAGTACTTCTGCAAAACAATTAGTTCATCTACTGGTTCTGTAACTAGAAGAGCGATGCAGAAGAGCAGAACAGAGATAAGCAGTTAAACTCAGCATAGGATACTGTTAGAATGGATGTTTATTTTCCACTTCTGATGATTACATTTTACACAGTGTTGACATCCTGGTAGAGCCACATAAATGAGGACTGAAGGAAATACCTTGCAGTGAGAGTTACAGACCTCATCCTATTTTTTCATGAGAGTACAAGGGATTAATTGATCACAGCATACAAGTACTTTCATAAGGAGGAATCACCAGGTACTCAAGGACTTTGTATGCAGTAGAGACATAAAAGAAAATAAATCAGAACTTCAAAACAGATGCCAAGAAAATTCAAGCGAGAAACAGAGCACAGGGATTTGATTGTAGGGTGAGTAACATATGAAGAACCAGTCAATGGAAGAAGAGGACTCAGTCTATTTCTGTTTTCAAATTAAGATACCTTTCTGTAACATGTATCAATCTTTCTGAAATAAACAACCTCGGAAAAAGAAATTATTAAAATTGGCTAAATTTCTCTCAGCTAGTTTGGTGTGGCTGAATGTTGTCTATTAATTTGTATGTGTCTTTGAAACAGAGACCAAAAAAAAAAAGCAACAGACTTACAGAGAAGCAGACAAAGCCAGAATGAGAGCTGGGAACTCAGCCCACAGCCAAGCCAAGAGAGAGCTGTTGGGATAAGTGCTGATTAGAAAAGAGCTCAGAGCTTCAAGGAAAGATAACATCTCTCTTCATTTGATATTTGTTATACTGAAGAAAAGAAACCTTTGTACTTTTTTTTTTTTTTAATAAATAGGATTTTAGTATCAGTTTCTCTTTCCTTCTGATTTAACAGAATCTGGTTTTCTAGCTAATTGTTCAAGTCAGCGAGAGATAACATTGAGTTTTACAGACTCCATTCAGAGAGTAAAAGGCAAAATTCAAAAGCCTATGATCAAACTAGAATCTTTAATGATCTCTGCATTCCCTAAGTCCTGTGAATTTTTGTCTGTTCTGAATATGTGTCAATGTCCTTCCTGCTTGATATACAAATCTGATTTACTGACTACTATTAGGCCGCTTTACATTCTTAATGCTCTTCAGCAAAACTTAACATTGAGAGCATACTGAAGGTACTTGAAAGATGTTAACATATATCAAAGATGATATGGAGGAAGGTCTCCAACGTTAAGTAATTTTCTCAAAGTCTCTGTGTGAGTATCATCATTTTGGAGGCTACTTTGGATTTGTTTTCCATTTTGCTATTTTCATGATTCCAGACACGTTTGCATTGCATTTAACATGGGATATCTGGGTTACAAGATCCTTGATCATCTGTTGAAATGTTGATTTCATTTTGCCATATTACAAGTTTCCTCAAATTAAAATATATTATTCAAAATTTTTCAAATCTTCAAAATGTGATTCTATCTATACTAGATACTATAAGTAATCTAGTGCTGTGTTATCAAGGCCTCTGAACTCCCAAGTCACAATTATTTTCTCATTATATTAAAATAGATATTTTTAAACAGCCAGGTCTGCAAACTTAGCCATGGTCCTCTCTGTCAGGTGTGCCTTTTTTGGAGCCTTGCCTCATAGTACATTGTATGAGTTTGCAGCAAAGTTTTACTCTCTTACACTTGCATGAAAACCTTACTAATTCTGTTAGTTTTTCTGTTCATAAGGATAACAGGAAAAGGTCAGTCACAGTTGTGTTGTTACTGAGGGGGTAACATGAGGAAATAGAAATACAAGTTTATGTTACCAATTTGAGTAAATTTGAAACACTAAATTCAAATGGTCTGAACAGGAAAACGCATTTAAATTGTAAAACAGCTCTTGAAATTTTACAGAATTGAATGTGTTCCCATAATAGTTAACCAAAAACAAAGAAATGAGGTTGATTGTAATGATTTCCCATCTCTGTCCTACTGCACTACTTACTTTCACATCACTGTGAGAGTTGCTAGCGAAGTGTTGCACAAATGAAGTCCACAGTTTACTCAGTGTTATGTTTTATTATATTCTCCTTCCAGAATCCTCAGTGGCAGATAGGTTGTACTTAAGTTTAATCTATGACTATCAATAGGTAGTGCCTGACCCAGTAGATACCTGTTTACCTGTGAGAATTATATAGGTACACCTGCAATTTTTCATTACTTCTATTATCTTCCTTGTTTTGCGTCATCTTTCACATTATTCATATCCACATTTTGTACATTCTGAAACACGGCAGAGTCCGCTGTATCTTTCACAGCGAAAGTGTCACTTGCATCAGAAAAAGAACCTGGTTTATTAAGCTTATTTGCCAGAAGACTTGATTCAAGCATATAGAAAATTTTGTTAGTTCCCCGGGGAAAGATTTTCCAGTCCTTAGAGGATTTTGAAGAAAACTGGAAAATAAAGAAAAGTATTGTTCAGCATCATTGATTAAAGTATTCTTTACTTTTCAAACAAAACAAAATATAAACCACTTAGTTTTTAAAAACAATTTTAGTTCATGTTGATAATATAATACTATGTTTTGAGGTATTGCTTTTCATTTTGACACTATCAAAAACAAGGCAGTTTAAGTCTATTACAGAACTACACTTCCCTTCACCCTTAAAATGGAATTACAGCGCAAAAGACTCAGTTTTATGAATTAGTTAGATTTATTTAAATCTGTATTCTCTAACAGAATTGTTCTGTTTGAGTTGTTCTATTGGCTCCTTCTTGCATATGTAAACTAAGGCTGGCTGGAACATGAGAGTGGTTAGTGACATCTCACTAGGCATATGATATTATATGGTTTTAATAAGATCAAAAGCACCTATTTCTGAGTTCCACATCATATTGACATATGGTCATCTAACACACTCTTAGAGTCCGTAAAGTAAAGACAGATATCTCTTGATGGTTCCATTTTCATCTACTCTACCTAAGAATATTGAAAAGCAGCAGCTGGAGTTGAAAACTATTTTTTAAAGTGGTGCTTAGTGCTTTAAATGAAGTCTTAGCTAATAAACAATCAGTACGCACACTGTAAACATATTGTTCCTCCCAATGGTCGAGATGTTAATTTTTTGCTATCTTCATATGTTTATACGCTATATGTTTCTGTGTAATTCACTTCCACAGCCGTCACAAAATGATAATAGGTCTTTTTATTATATTTGGACTTACACACAAGATAGAAAAGGAAACATTAGTAGCATCTATCCTTATTTTACAAATAGGAAGCTAAAGTACAAAATAATTCAATTTACTTGCAACAGTTAGTTAGGGCAAGTGCTGATCTGGCTCCTTTTCTGAGCCATCTCTGAGTGCCCTACAGTTTCAATCTATAGGGAGTGCAGAAAACAGTCCAGGTACAACACAGGGATTCTTTCTGAATCTGTATAGATGTACCTCTAAAGCATCTTAATATTTCCTTATCCAGCTAAAAAATGTGTTTCCACAACCAGGCTAACCTGCCCTTATGCTTTGTTTGCCACTACTGGATGGAAAGCACAGGGTTGAATGACCTAGAGTTACCAAAAAAAGATGCTTACAGCTGATGATACTTTATTCCTACTGGTGTGTACAATACAGAGATAGTCGCAGAATAATACAAGTAGGCTAGAAAGAAGCCCCCAAGATTGTCTAGTCCAACCTCCAGCAGAGTTGCTTAAAGCAAGTTGCCCTGAAGTATGACCAGTGGGATTTTTAATATCTCCACAGATGGAGACTTCACAACTTCTCTGGGCAATCTGTCCCCATATTCGACCACACCTACAATTAAAAAAAAAAAAAAAAGAAGTTTGCTATGTCCAAGTGAAATTTCTTGTATTTTAATTTGTGCACACCACCGCCCATTCTTGGGCAGAGCACTACTGAGAAGAGCCTAGCTCCCGCTTCTTAATTGCCTCCTGTAAAGCAATGGAAAGCACAAGAATGACAGCAGAGAAACAAGATCCCAGTCTACAGCAAGTAAGAATTTACTCAAACACAACCACAATGAGCACAATAATAAAGTAAAGAAATTACTTACCTTCAGATGACCTCAAATACACAAAAATTTCCAGAGAGACACTCTTGCCTCCCCCTATCAACCCTTAAATGAGGTCTGGGAAGGGGTGGATCTTGGCTCCACCCCTTTCAGTTACTCAGGTGCATTGCATGCAACTGAGCTGCCCTGGATTGGCCCTGCCTTCCTATCAGGTACTCAATCACTGTTTCAAGTCCTGACTTAGCATTTCCACTACACCTCCCATGAGACACGTTAGTAAGATCTTCCTGACCATTCTCTTGATGGAAGAAGCTGAACAGTTCCCAGCTTTTTAGCCTCTCCTCATATGGAAGAAGCTCTGATCCCTTAATCATCTTTGTGACTCTATACTGGATTCTTTCCCTTATGTTTTTATCTTTGTTTTACTACAGAGCCCTTGACTGGATGCAGCACTCTGGATATGTCTCATTTGTCTTGAGTAAAGGGGAGGAATTGCCTCCCCCAGTCTATTGGCAATGCTGTTCCTAATGCAACCTAATGTGCTACTGGCATGGAAAACTTTCTGTTGTGATAGTGTGATAGGTAGGTAGCAAGACCTCATATAATGAATGTGACTATCTGAAAAAGTTGACTTAGATATCAGTGACTCCAAGATGTGTCAGACAGAAGTACAGGTCATTAACAAGTCCTAAATCTAGCCCTGGCTACAAAACCACAGTGATATGCAGAAATTCTGATATAATTTACCTTTGTTCCCATGCTCTGAAGTCCACCAATGAAACCACATCGAACATTCCTCTTTCTCACCACAGACTGCATTGTAGGTAACGCTTCAAACAACTGGTAAAACAATTAGGTTAATGTATTACATATTAGCCCTACAGAGTACTACAACAACAGCTAAGCTTTGAGTGAATGAGTTAGTTTCTACCCTAAATAGTAAGTCTTAAACACATTTTTTAAAGACAATTCTTGGAGGAAAATTACTAAATTAAACTGTGGGCCAGGTGCCTGCTATTTTGTATTACTTTTGTTTATTTAAGTGCCTGTATGTCTGCAGTCATGAACGTGATACATCTAGAATATTTCAAGGATTTTTGCTTGGGTCTTATTGACTCCAAACTTACCACTCCAAAATACACTTTGATCAAGTGAAAGGACATGTGGTGGCTTATGTTCTTTGAAGGTGATAATGATCCACATCATTCTAAGGGCTCTTATTTTATTCCAATTATTTTTATTGTTGCTGTCATTACTATTATTCGGCATTACTAAGGAATCCGTAGATTCATTCAGTGAGGTTTGCTCTTTCTTTTCAAATTTATCACTATTTAACTTTCTTGGAAGCTAAGTAAACAACAGAGTAGGTCAGTAACCTAGTCAACTAGGTTAACCCATTAAATTGGTTAGTGCTTGAAGCTGCAAGTAACAGAGCATGTTATGTCATTTTTATGACTACCACATACACTGGATAAAGTGACCAGAGACATATTGTTAATAGGGTCTTTCAGAAAAGAAATTCACACAATACTTTTCAAAACAAAGCAACCCTTCTTGAAAATTAACACCGCCCAGTAAAAACACAGCCCATGTTTACCATTTTCATAATATTCACCCAGGCATTTTTTTCACAAAAGATACACAAGACCTGACACTGGATAACTACCTTTGGGGAACACTCATTATGAGATTTGGAGCCACTTTATTAACTCATCAAAAGATAATTTTTGACCATTCCTTGCATAAGAAAGTGGAACTGCTATTTATGTGGCTTGTTACATACTCTGCCTGCATTTCACACAGAAAATAAACATGTGCTGCTTTACCACCCAAACTATAATAAATTTCAGGGGAGAATGGCTCTTTTTTAACTGTGACTCATCCTTTGCTAATTCAATCAAGTTGAAGCTGACAAAATAACAAGAAGATTTTGGAGGTATTTTTACCATGTTTGTCACTCCATCAAATGACAGTGCAAAGTTCCCCTGTCTGAATTTCCATCAAATACTTAGCAGGAATGCTAAGCCTTTCAGAATCCCATTGTAGCTCTGTTTCATGGCATGTGAGTTATTTGCTTTCATCTCCCCTTTACTGTATAAAAGAGGATCTAAGGCTGTAAAAACTTCAATCCAGAGATTCATGCTGCTGTACATAACAGATCATTCCTCTCTCCTCACTGCATCACAACATCAAACCAAACAAAATGTCTCAGAAAGCAACAGTATTTGCAGCTAGGCTGTCACAGATCTCCTTTTTTGTTTTTCAAAAAAAAAAAAAAAAAAAAAAGTGGCTGAAAGCCCAGCACCTGCCTCCATACTGACATTTTCTTTACACTAAGGTAGAGGAATCAACCTCTGTCAATATCTCCTCAGTGATTAGTTAGAAACAATGAAATGAAAAGCCTCAGACTCCTTCCTTGCTTTTGGATTAAAATAAAGGATTAAAATAAAGAACACTTGATTTTATTGATTTAATGAGGGCTGCGGCTTTAGTGGGACATCCTCTGTAATTTGAGAACAAGTAGTGTCCATGGGTATCACAGCCACTTCTTACCCATTTGGTTGGCTTTCCCCATTTCTTGGGAACTTGTTTATGTGTTTGGCTGTTACAGTGACCCACAGCGTTCACTCCTGTGATGCATGAAGCATTCAAATGCCTGCAGTGATTTCAGTCTGTCTCTCTCAACAGGGAAAGAAAGAAAGACTGAAGAGATTGCAGCACAGTTCTGATGAAGAAGAGCAGAGAGGGAGAAAGGGGGGGAGGTGGGGGAACAACATTAAAATGCTAGATAAAACACCGCAAGAGGAACAGGGATAAAGCCTCCTACCTGTAAAGTAGGCTGTGTGCAAAATGCATTAACGTCCTAGTATATTTTATCAGCTAGGAATCCCTCCTCCCAGCTATGAACTGAGAGGTAAGCCAAAGGAGTTTGCGTGTGGTGTTTTATAGTAGATTGATCCATAAGTAGTGAGTTAGTCTCTCTCCTTAGACCTTTTACCTTTGTTCTTTTTTTCTTGAGGAATTCATATGATATAAAATGACATTTTCGTATGGTAATTTCTCCTCCTTGTGGTGTTGCTCTTCAAGATTAGCCAGAGGGATGAAACACAATGAACAGTGCCTTCCCAGGAAGGCACAAACAAACAACCAAAAAACAAACATACAAAGAAACAAACAAAAAATTCACCAAAAAAAAAAAGAAAAAAAGGAAAAAACAAAAACAAATTGAAAACTAAAATACAATCCTTATAGTTAATCTGACTCTGTGATAAAAGTAGCAGAATTACGAAGGCTTGATATATATAAATATAACACAATAGATGTAGCTTTATGTCTTAAACGTCTACAGTAATATTTCTGTGTAAACAAATACACTTAAATACACCAGATGTCCAGCTTCTTTGCCCTCAGGTTACCGTTACCTGGTAACTCCAAAAGTTACAAAGGCTCAGTGCCTGAACGTGATTTCCAAACAGCCCTCCCCCCTTGCTGGTTTTGGTTTCCCCAAACTGAGCTGCTCTCTTCCCCCACCTCCTTTTCCCTCAGAAGGCAAGCAAGTCTGAAACCAAGAGGCAAAATCATTACTTCCCTATTATTTTAAGCCATGCAAGATAACCTCTTTCTCTAGGGCTGATGCTAAAATACACACATGGGTCTGATGTCTAGACAGTTATGAAATATAGGTGTAGAGCTCTGCATATGCAGAAGAGAAATGCATCCCAAATGAAGCACTTTTATTAAAGAAGTATAATCACTGGGATAACTAATTACGTCAATACCACATAGTTAATTAAACCCATTATAGTTACTATTCCCATGGACGAGAGGTCAGACAAAGAAGCTGTACCCCTGACTCTACTGTGCTAACAAAAGGGAGAAATTAAATATATTAAATACTGTTTCTCATTCAGGTTACAGAAAGAAAAGTTTAGCAACTACATATTAACCTAACAAGGAAACTCCAGCGGTAATTTGTGTCAGTGCATTTGTAACAGACTTCTTTAAATGGAGATCTTAACAATTCCGGATAGTTCCATTTGATTTGTGCTAACTGAGCAGATGAGGAATCTGACAGAATTCTTCCAGATTTTTTTTCAGTGGAATTTAAATGCATTTTTTCACCAGTGGATATATTTGATAAGTGACCGGAAAAACATGACATAATGTGGGAAGATAATGAGATTTGCACTGCCACTCAGTCAAATCTCTTTCCACCTCTCCCACCTAAAGGTAAAACAGTTAAAGATGACATTGTGAGATGTCTCAAAGTTCTGGTAACATGAGAGTTATTATTTCAGTTCCCAGTCATCCATCAGAAAAGTTTTCGCAGGTTGCTATCACCTATCTTATAACTAGTCATGCTCTGAATCTAATGACTGGGATTAAAAATCTAAGCCACAAGTAGTTCTTGTATAAAGACTTGTAAATTCTTATAAATTACCCAGTTAGTACTGAAGTAATAATATCTAGATGTACCAGGTGTGAAGTGTCACAACAAAGTCTTAAAGACGATGAAATTTTTTGGTAGTACAGATATAAATGATAAAGCTCACAAGCCACAGTAATACACTTATATTCACACATACACAGACTTATCACAATCAAACAGTACATATCACAGTCATCACTTATAGCTATTGCCTGTGTCAATGTTTTTCAGCTTTTGACCCATGGGTTCTTTGGAATCAATAGCATGCTTCAAAGAGGTCCGTGAGTGATGTCCAAGAAGTAGATTTTCACACACGCCACACAACAATTTAGATGTAAGAAACTTCTTACATAAGAAACCTTACCTCCCTGGTAATTTTGGAAATTCAGAAGTCAAAAGGGATTGCAAGGCTGGTCTGATGCTAATTAAGTAGAAAAGAAAAAAAAAAAAAAGAAAGAAAGAAAAAAAAGGAAGGAATGAACAAAGGAAGGAAAATAAATAGGTTAGGAACAGCAAGCTATTAAAATTCAAAATTTTACTTCAGAGAAAAATTACATGCCCCAAATTTGCAGATAGTAAATTTTTTTCTGCAAAATTATGTGCCTATGTAATACAATTGGCATCTTAATGCTGACCTGCCAGCTCTAAAATTCAATCGAAGTCATCCTAATGGTATTATTTAATTATCTTACATTGTTGTTTAATGTAGCGCTAGAGACTTTATTTCCATATAAGAAAAATTAGAGTTCCCTGACACCTTAATATCCAAACAGAGATTACAATCGAGAGGTAATAGAAGGGAAGTCCTATTTAAAAATAAGAAAATGAGACACACACCAATCAAAGGTATGCTAATATTATATAGTGCAATGTACACTAGAAATCCTAGATTAGTTCCAAATGAACTGGTTTTGCCCTTAATGCACTACGCAGCACAGCTCCCTGAAGAGATAGTAACTCAACTCAAAAATGATACTGCTACATCACAACACTGCACCAAAGTCAAGATGAGTATGGATATACCATATATGACTAGCTCAGTGCCACACAGAAATTCCATGGCAGAGACAATTACAAGTCAGTCTGGAACAAGCTGGAAGTGAGGTTACTCAGCTTCATGAAATTTCCAAAGGAAAGCAGAGATGGAGTAATCTTCTAAAATTAAAAACATTTGTGAACAAGAAAACTGCCCTGTTTTTCTCATATGCCCAAATATAGTGTCAGCTTTATGAGTTCAGACAACAAGAGATGAAAGAAGACCTTACTCTTGAATGTCTATGCGATTCTAGTCTCAGTGAGAATTCCTCATAGCACTACATTTATGCTACATTAGCAAAGGTGTTGCTACTCTGTGACATTCACTGCACACCTATATTCTAGCAGTTAATTACATATGATATCTATGATACCTAAGACTGCTAGCAAAATGTAGAAGGATTCAGAATAAGTTGGGGGCTGCAGTGAGCATAACCAGAAAGTGAAGAGCTTTGCTTTAGGCTGGTAGGAATAACTATCCACTCATTCAGATGGCTTATACCACTTTTCTGTCTATTTCCCTAAAAATTTTGCTCAGATCAACACAAGACTCAGGTGGCTAGAAATACATGACAAAGCTCAGGGTTGTTTTGCTAAAGCTTATACCCTACATTGCTAAATGGTGAGAATGGTCTCTGTTCTGATTATTGCCCATATCACCTAGCACTCTCCCAAGTCATTCCTTCCTGTGATCCAGAAGTTAACATAAACTATTCCAGGTAGGCAGTTAGATGTAGCCGAACTGTTTTCTACTTTGGAAACCAGCAAAATTAGATCATGTGTCTGCAGCCAGAACAGGCCAATGGGACACAGGTTCAGAAAGGTGGCAATGACGCTGTTTATTTTACTATACAGAGATAATTTTGTTTTGATATTACTATTGGTCCCTAGGCAGTTACACATCTTGACTTGCAACTTTACGTTTTAGCCATGAATTCTGGTACTAATACTTGAAAACAAACCACTTCTGAAGTGCAAAAATATTTCAGAGACATCAGAACAGCTTTTGAACATCCAATTCTTCAAATATCTTCTTGCTTTCACTTAAGGTTTTCTGCCATAAAAACATATCTGCCAGCAAGAAAACTGTGATCCAAAGCAGTAATATGCAATTCCTCTGTGGTTTGTTTGGATGATTATTTGGCAGCTAGGCAGAATGGACATTTAACAAATGAGATCTTTACTGAAGAGGATAGAGTAAGTTTAAGGTTGAAGATAATGTTTTCATTCTTCTCTGAAGTCTAATCATACACAGTCAGGAAAAAAGTGACTCTCTGAATGATTTTTTTACTGTTGTCACATAACAGTTCCCTAATCCCAAAAAGGACAGCTGTACTTGTCAAATGTTTTCACTGATACAAGTGTTCAGTTCCAATTCAAATCAAAGACAGACCTGCGTGCTCTCCTGTCAGAGTGCTAAAGCCAATTAGAGAAAGCTCCAGACACCCACCAGTGTCAGAACTCACTGTGGAATTAGTGTGCACTAGTGGTGTTTTTAAAATGCTCTTTTGAGAGCCTAGTATATTAAAACTAAGAAATATGAAATAAGGACTCTTACCGTAAGGCATCAGGAAGCAGCATTTTGCTGAAAGGAATTGATCCCATAGCGTACACTTGCAATGGTAAGAATCTTCTTGTAGCTTTCTGCCTTGAGGCATCAGGTAAAGACCTGACAAGACTGTCTCTTTGGAAAAAAAGTGACATCTGACTCATTTGCTCCAAAAGGACTTTATCCGTCATGGAGCAATTTTTCAGCATACAAAGCAGAAATAGACTAGCATTGAATTCTCTTGACTTGTTGCAGAAGCTATTAGAGTGAAATTAAGTGGCCTTATTAATTATTAGAGGCCCTATTATTTTCCAGGACATGTGATCATTCCTGCTTGGTAAGGAAAGTCAACACATTAATTATGAAGCTTTGTGAATAAGAGGAAACAAGGTACTAGTACCCTCTCTGGAAATCTCACCTATATGTGTCAAGGCGACCAGTGATTTCCACTTGCTGGGAATACTTTTTATGAGGAAAAATTTGCTAATCTTGTAAGAAATTGGTTGAAATCATTGTCAACAAACCAAACATAGAAGATAACCTGAAACTCCAGTTTCATAGAATCATAGAATCACAAGGTTGGAAAGGATTTACAAGATCATCTAGTCCAACTGTCCTCCCATTAACACTGGTACCACAAGCTACTAAACCATATCTCGTAGCTCCTCATCCAGACACCTCTTGAACACTGCGAGGGACGGTAACTCCACCACCTTCCTGAACAGGCCATTCCAGTGCCTGACCACTCTCTGAGAGAAAAAGATTTTCCTTATGTCTAATCTAAATCCCCTCTGCTACAACTTGTGGCCACTTCCCTGGGTCCTGTTTGTTGCCTGGGAGAAGAGGCAAAATCCCTCCTCATAACAACCTCTCTTCAGGAAGTTGTAGAGTGCAATGAAGTCCCCCTGAGCCTCCTTTTCCCCAGCCTGAACAATCCCAGCTCCTTCAGCCACTCCTCATAAGACTTGTGCTCCAGACCCCTCAACAGTTTCATTGCCCTTCTCTGGACAGGTTCCAGGGCCTCAATGTCTTTCTTGTAGTGGGGGGACCAAAACTGAATGCAATGCTCGAGGTGCGGCCTCACCAGTGTTGAGTACAGGGGGATGATTACTTCTCTGCTCCTGCTGGCTGCACTATTTCTAATGCAGGCCAGGATGCCATTGGTCTTCTTGGCCATCTGGACACACTGTCAGCTCATGTTCAGGTGAGCATCAACCGACACCCCCAGGTCCCTTTCCTCTTCACAGTCATCCAGCTACTCAGACCTAAGCCTATAGCGCTGCATGGGGTTACTGTGGCCAAAGTGCAGAACCTGGCACTTGGCCTTGTTGAACCTCATCCCATTCACCTCAGCCCAGCAATCCAGCTTATCTAGATCCCTCTGAAGGGCCTCCCGACCCTCAGGCAGATCGACACCACCTCCCAACTTGCTGTCATCTGCAAACTTACTGAGGGTACACTAAATGCCCTCATCTAGGTCATCAATAAAGGTCAAAGTCCGCCCTCTGGAAGTTCAAGATATAGCAGTTTTGCTAGTCACCCTTCTGACACCTCCAAGAATAGTGACTAGCAAAACTGTTGCTAGCCCTCAAGTTGGCTCCAGTTAAAAAGACAAAGGAACCTGTGGAAAATGTTAGTTTCATTCCTGGCTATAGGGAAAAGCTAAAGTTGGCCTACTAATAGCAGTAGCGAAAATAACCACTATTTCTTTCTTCTACTCTTTTTTTTTTTTTATTCAGATTGCATTTTCTCACTGCTGCAAATGCTGCTGATCTCTGAGCATGCCCAAATGCTATGAATATAAAAACAACTGACATTTCTAAAGGTGAACTTGGAGACATCCTGTCCCAATACCATTGTGTGCACCATTCTTCCTTCTTCTGATACAGATGTCAAGTCTGACAGCCATGGAGATTAATGGTCTAGATGTTGACAGCTGAAGATGAGGGGCTTAGGCAGAAGGAGTCACATGATGATGACTTTGCATTGGGAATATACAAAACAAAGTGCAGCTTAAACACATGTTCTCAAATTCATCTCATGTGGTCGTTCAGTTTTCCAAGAGACTGATGGTCAATCTCTCTTGCAAGTAGACAAGAGCATGACCATACTATTATAATGTTATCTTAAAAGGTTAAAATGCAAAGAAGATGTTTCTTGTTCTAATCAATGAGTAAACATCAGCATTATAGGAAAAAAAAGAATGAGAAAAAAGAAATAAAATCAGCTTTCCTATTCCCATATATGCTTTATTTATCAAATTAGTTAAGGTGCAATTTCATATGGTAAAACCACCAGACATATGTCTAATTAATGTTCTTACTGGAAGCATGATTCAATCTGTCATCTAAATCAGCATTGCCTTAAGTTGACAGAGCAATAAATGCCAACCTATTGGTAAATCCAAGAATTACAGCTGCACCTCAAATAAAACCAGCAATATCTATCTCATTTCTCTCTCTACCTAATACATACACTAACTGCAACTCTGTAACCTCTTTAAGTAAGCCATTTCAACTCTTCGCCATCTTCATTATGATGTTTTTCATAGCTGTCTTGTATATCATTTCAAGGTTGTCTTCTAGGTCACTGACATCTTTCATTTATTTATACTTTATTGTATATTCTTCATCAGTCTTTGATATTCTCTTCGTAGACTGAACAAGGCTAATTTACTCAAACTTCCCTCACAGTAAAGTTTTGTAACTCTCTGATAAATCTGTTTGCTCTGGGGACTCCAAATACTCCAGGTCTTTCTTAAAGTTTGAGAGGGGAAATTTTGTTCCACCTGAGGCCTAACCAAAGGCAAGCAAGGAAGAATATTTCACAGTCACCGTGCATAATTGCCCTATTTAATGAAATAGTACAACAATTGCCTTGTTACTGTACTACCTAAAGCATGCAGCCTCATCAAACAATACCAGTAAGCAGACTTACTAGACACAAATTACAATTTCACTCAAGACATGCAGCAGCCAATAATCTTGAGTCAGGAATCTGCATTTTCTTCTCTAAGAAATGATCAAAAATGATCTAGATAAACTTGTACTGTACAACAATACAATATCTTGCTCTATAAAAAAAATAATTTTCTTCATCAGTGCAGCAATACAAATCCAAAAGAAAGTCTAAAGATTTTCTGAAGCCTACCAAACTTCTGGCAACTCCTGTTGTCTCAAGATCAGAATCACTGAGATGCGGACACTATACTGAATGTAATTTTTTCCATGCAGCTGCTACAGATGTGTGTGGAAATAACCACATGGACAAGTGATCAGTTAGGCCACTTACAGACTGTTTGCACCTGCAAAAACTTCATTTGTTTTCACAGCCATGGTAACCACATTTCATGGAATATCTCTATTACTTTTTTAACAATGCTTATGTGTGGTTTTTGGGGGAATCCTTCCATATTTTGTGATACACCTAATCAGACAGTCAAATTGGATATTACTAGAAACCTATGTTATTCAAAATTGTGTATTGTTAGAAAGCTGTGTTATTCATGATATATTAGACACTGCCACTCAAGGGCAGGTGAGACTGGGTTTTATAAATCCCACCCAATAATATTACTTTAATCTAACATGCCTGTGTGCAAACAAAACCAATGTTCCCTATTTATAGGAGTGGTACAGCAGCTGTGGAAACTTTCCCCACACTTCCAACTTGTCAACTTGTTTCATCTCCAATCTCATTGTTGAGCTTGGCCATATTGCTGATCTTACCAAGCTTATGTGTGTCCAAGTGACAATTTGCACATGTAACCAAGGAATGCGTACACAACCTGCCTGGAGTTTCACATTCATTCAAGCACAAGTTACACTGGGGGAAAAAATAAATAAATAAATAAAAAATCCATTTGTTGCAGCCAATGGGGAATGATCTTTTAAGTGGTGATTCATCAAGTTCCCATTTAGTTTTATGGGCCTGACTATATTTCCTTTTCATTTGACTATGTAAGGGCTCTGTGTGCCATGGCAAATATCTGACAGCTTGCTCAGTGGAATCTGTGCTATGTAGAGCTTGAACAGTACCACCTATTATTTATTGATTTCAAAGTGCATTCTCCTATAGTTCAAACTAAGATTTGACTATTACATCTGTCATGATAAAACTATTACATATAATACAAATACATATAATACATACAAATATTTGTAATTTGTGAATAAAATCTTTGTAAGTTTGATTGATTAAGACTTCAAAGTTTTAAATAAATAGTGTAAAAATACTTTTCCATGTAAATGTATACCTGATCATCCAAAGTCACCTGCCTGTTGCTTGCTTCATTTACCTAGTGTATGATGGTATAGAGACTTCTGGACAATGATGACAGTATGTTTAGTAGAAAGAACACTTTATGCTATTATAAAGAGCCTGTTTAATCCATTAATCTTAAGAAACTTCCCAGCACACTGTAAGCTCCACCATCTCTCCTAACAAGAAGAAATCTGGAGGAAGAAGAAAATCAATTAATGCAGGCAGTGCTGGTAGACAGTTCTTTCTGATGAAGGTGTCAGAAATGACTGATGGCAATCATTTATGCTGTTAGCAGAATGATCTCATGATGAGGAAATTCAGATAAGTTTCTTCTGAAAACGAAATGACTGAGCTCTTGTCAGAAGAGTGCATCCAAGCTTTTCTTGCACAATAGTACTGAAAGAGGGACAGCTGTCACAAAACTGAGAAGGGAAATTAATACAAGAAGTAACTTCAGCAAGCTTTGTCCAGATGTTTTGCAGAGTATAGCCACTGATAGTAGCCAACCATATTGCTGTTACTGAAGAGGTCTTTGTTGAAGATGTGTATTCAGCCTGATAAATAAAGCATTCATCGTGTTTTCACTTCATTTTCATTTAAATACTGATAAAAGGCTTCTAGAGATAACCCTTTTATAAAGTTATTACAATCAGAGTCTCTCCATGAAAGGAAATTTCAGAAAATGAGCATTCAACATGTATGGAGGCTTAAAGGGACCTAAGTGCCACTGTTTGCTACATTTAACTCTCTGGTGTACTTTCTTTGAAAATTACAAAGAAAAGATTTTTACATGTTTTAAAATGTTGCAAAAAAAACTGATAGAAGCAACTTCTCTCCTGTTCTCATCAAGACAGCTGATCTTAATAAGTTTCCCTTTGCGGAGTCTTATAAAACAGATTAAGTAGTGTTTTTTGGTGTTTTTTTTTTGGGGGGGTGGGGGTGGAGGGGGGTGGAGGGGAAGTAATTTAAGTCAGTAAATCTCTCTATTTATAAATAGAACCATATGCATGGTCACCCTTTAAAATTTGCCAGCTGCCAAAGATAACTAACTTAATCATAGTATTCGTGATTTGTAATTAGGCCCCGTAATAATTTTGGAGCTATTTAAGAGACACTGTAACCACGCAGAGATCCAAAGAGTACTAAACTTGGTGGGATCCTTTCTATCCAGTTCAGGAGATTTTGTATTGACTCTCATTGAATTAGTTCTTTTTTCAAGACAAAACTTATGAGTTTCAAACTCACCTCCAACAATTTTTTCCCATGTTCTCAATGTCTGTAATTAAAACATGGCCTCTACTGAGACTCAGTAAGTGCATTGAATCATTGTATGTTTTGGGGCATTACTCAGTGTAACATCCTGGAGGCCTGTGAATGGACAGAAGACAATAACACTAGAATACTGATGTTACCAGATGTATACACAATGTATATATACAGTTGTTGCTTTACCAATACTGAAGATGTTCCAATTAAATGTTATAGTAAGGCATATTCTAGTAGGCAATTCCACTGGGAGCCAAGCTCTGTAGCTTTGTGCCTCAGTTAGCCAATTTATTACTTAATACACAGAAATAAAGTGAGAGGCAGGCCAAATTATATGGGTTTTTTTACTGTTTTTCATTTTCAGGGCTGGAGAAGAGGAGGACACAGCCAGCAGCACTTGAAAACAAAGGGTGATATTCTGGCCTTGGATGTTCTGGGTAAATCCTACTCTGCTCACAGCTCACTGCAAAGTGAACTGCTGCAGTTCCCACGAAGTATGTTTAATTTGGTCATGCAGCCCACTGATCTTTTTACCAGTGAGAAAAACAACAATGCTGTCAGTCATGCTTCAGGCAAGTAGAACAGCTAGCACATTCCAAGTGCCTCAACACATCTCAGTATGTGCACACATACACATACCCACACACACTTCATCACTGCCTGAACCAATACTTCTAAAATTTCGTGAGTCTGTATGTAGTAAATGTGGCTATATAAATACATCTATATACTTAAACAGATGCAACACATTAAAAAAAAATTGAAGAGTTACTGTGCTACTGTAAATACGGAAATACACATTCATTCTCTCTTCAGTCAATTTCCCCCAAAAATGCTTCCAAAGAACAAAAATTTGGTAAATATTGTTTATTTTTACTACCTCATTACATCATACCATCTTAGCTTTAGCCCATCCTTTTCAGTATCAAGATTCAAATTAAAAACAGATGATAATTGTTGGACTTACTTTAGTCAGGGAAAAATGAAAAGAAAAAAAAAGCTCCTCAAAGTCTAAAGAGCAAACTGCAAGATAAACACAACATTTAAGTTTAACCCTTGCTATACTAGTGCTTTCCAGAGTACCAAGATAATGACTGTGAGGACAGCCAAAGAGAGGAGAATCAGTAATGAGGTTTCACAAGGACATTACTGTATGAACTCAGGACTGCAGGGGACCCACATGAAATCAGCACAGGAAAGATCTCCTAAGGGTGTCCTTCTGCCCATTCTGCACAGTGGTACTAAAAAAACTGCTATTGAAGATTATACCTTCTACAAAAGACATGGAGAGAGTAAACTCTTCTTTGCCTATAACCACCATCCAGAAATGTCCTGTGTGAATTGCACCAGGTCAATAAATAGGTGCCTGTAGATACACCCTCCATTAGAGGTTAGAGGAGGACCTGTCCTGGCCATGGGAAACACAAGTAGGACCAGAGGTTTCAGCAATGGCAGTAGTCCAAAAGGAAGAAATTCCAACCTTTCCTAGTCTTCTGTGCCAAATATAACTCATATTGTGAGGTTGGGTATGTATTGCTTATGGTCTTTGGATTCCCCACAGATCGTTTAGTTGATACTTGGATTTGTTGGGAACACCTGTCTGCTTCATATAATTCCCAGGCATTTTGTTCAACCTCAGTCAGTCTCTCTCATCTACTCCCAGAAAAGAGATTACCATATTGCCTGGTATTCTTAAGTACCTCTGAGTCAGAGAAAACAGAGACTTCAGTACGGTGGTCCCAAAACTTGGAAGTGGTAGAGTTTTATGTGAATACAAATACTGTTCCACATAGAAATCCCAAATAGCACTGAAGATTATATTCATTACTGCCATCAAAACATGGGAAAATATTAATGCTAAGATGCACTACATATTTCATCCCTAAGCACACCTGTTTCACCAAATTTTAACTCACAGACAGAAGTCATCCATTCAAGGAAACGTGGGATAACTGCAGGCTGACAGTTTTGTTTAATTTTTTGCCATTGCTGGTGGTGATTAGACACACGGTTTGGTAAATTATAGGTTGCCTGCAATTTCTGACACCAAGGAAAACTCAATTAAAAACTACAACACTCAATTAGGATCAGTTGCCTTAGTACTATTTGTTTCTCTGCTCTTTTGAGAGGTGTCCCAATTTATGCAGATTTCAAACTCCAGACTGAAGCATTTGGATCCCCCTCAAGGTATTTCTTAATGATGAAAATGGGTGCATATTGAAAAGGAAAAGACAAAAGAAAAAAAGAAAGCATTTCCATTAGTAACTTATTTGTCCAGTATCTTGCAGATGGAACACTTGCCTTAATAAACCAATCTAGTGGCTTTCTATCATGAAGTGACAGCATTGGTGGACAAAGGGAAAGCAATTGATGTCATCTACCTGGATTTGTGCAAGGTCTTTCAATGGTTCCCCCACTTGGACCATTGGAGATGATACACAGATTTGAAGGGTAGACTGTTTGGTGGACAAGAAATTGGCTGGAAGGTCACAGCCAGAAAGTTGTGGTCAGTGGCTCTATGTCCAGGTGGAGGCTGGTGATAAACAGTGTTTCCCAAGGGTCTGTCTAAGGACCGGTACTCTTTAACATCTTTCTTTGTGAATTATATAAATGATGGGATTGAGTACACCCTCACCATGTTTGCTGTTGACACCAAGCTGCATGGTGCAATTAATCTGGCAGAAGGAAGGGTGCCATCTAGAGGGACCTTGATAAAATTGAAGGGTGAGCCCATGTGAACATAAAGAGGTTCAACAAAGCAAAGCACAAGGCTTTGCCCCTGAGTCAGAGTAATCCCAGCTAAGTTTATAGACCAGGAGAAAAACTCCTTGAGAGTAGCCCTGCTGAAGAAGAACTTAGGGGTCCTGGTAGATGAAAAACCTAACATGACAAAGAAGCATGCTCTTGCAGCCTGAAAGGCCAAAGGTATCCTGGGTTACATCGAAAGAGGGGTGGCCAGCATAGCAAGGAAGGTAATTGTTTCTTTCTATTCCCCCCTCATGAGGCCCCATCTGGAGTGTTGTGTCCAGGTCTGGGACCCCCAACACAGAAAAGGTGTCGAGCTTTTGGAGAGGGTCCAGAGGAATGCCATGAAGATGATCAGAAGGCTAGAGCACCTCTCCTTTGAAGACAGACTGTAGGAGCTGGGTTTGTTCAGTCTGGAGAAGAGAACACTGTAAGAAGACCTCACAACTGCCTTCCAGTATTTAAAGGGAGGTTACAAACATGAGGGAAATCAACTTTTTGGATGGATAGATAGCAATAGGACAAGTGGGAATGGTTTTAAACTAAAGGAGGGAAGACATAGATTAGATGTCAGGAGCAAGTTTTTCACTGAGAATGTGGTGAGGTGACGGAAAAGGCTACCCAGGGAAGTTGTGGATGTTCTGTCCCGGAAGTGTTCAAAGCCAGACTGGATGGGGCCCTGGGCAACATGACCTAGTATTTGATCTAGTAGTTGGTGACCCTGCCTTTTGCACAGGGATTGGGATTTGCTGATCCTCTAAGTCCCTTCCAACCCAAGCCATTCTTTGATTCTGTGACTCTATTACTCCATGATTATATGATAAATGTGTTGTTACACTGCTATTGCACTGCAAGAACAAGACAAATATCATGATCACAGAACGAGGGAGGCACAATAAAAGATGCAAGCAACTGGAGTTAAAGAACTGACTTCATGTCAGTTTCAATGGCAAATCAAATGTTCTGTAGCTGGCCCAGCAGTTTTCAGCTGGTTTATACAGCTGACATATATCTATTTTTTTACGTTTTTATCAATTGATAATTCCTGGCAGCTCTCTTGAATAATTTATTTTGAGAAAATTGTAATGCTCTTTATCATTTTTTTCTTTCCTAAAACTATATTTAAAAATATTAAGCATTCATTAGAAGAAGATAGAAAGTTCTAAAACATCCTTATTTTCCACAGTTTCAAAGTAATGTTCTGTTGAAGAAATAAAGGTACACGAATACCAAAAATACTTTCCCCTTAGAATATTCACTTGCAAGATTACTTCCATGTAATTTTTACTCAGCACACAAGATTGGAAACATTTTGGATTCCTTTCAGCTATGCTGAGGCCAATCCAGATGTTGAGTACAGTATTTTTATTTTTGATTTCTATTCACTCATCACTAAGCACCAGCCAAAATCTGCCTCTCTGCTTGTGCAGCCTTTTTCATTAGTAGAGGGGAATATGTAAAATGTTTACAGCTGAAACATGCGGGAAGAAAAGATAGCCAATTTATGAGAGAATATTTCATGAAACTACTTATTAAATATTGCCAGCAAGGCACCAAGTATAATTACACCCAGTTGTCTTTCATTCTTCTTTGCAAATATGACATTTTCTCATTTCTTTTTTCATATCTGATGTTTTCGTCGTCATCACTAGCATTGAAAAGACAACAAGCTCATATTCTCTTCAAATAAAAGAAGAAAATCTTCAATTTAACTGAGAATTTGTAAATTTGGAGTAATATCTAATTGATTTCCAATCAATTTCCAATTCAAATAGATGCTTCTTGAATTCTATGTTTCTTCCCTAGAAACCATTCTAAATGTGAAGGAGAATTGTAGGAACAAGGGAGGAAAAGAGGGAAGGAGCTATTTTGGCTTACTTAAATACATTTACATATAAGGAACTGCAATAAATACCACCAGCTGAGACTTAAGGACTTGAACAAAACCACCCCAGTGCACAGACAGAAGCCTGAAAACTAAAAGAGAAGGAAATTTAGCTTTCTGAGAATAAAAATATTTTAAGAAAGTAAGAAAAGTATATGCTATGGTGGGGAATGTTTTTAAAAGCCTCCTTCAAATCTTCTTGGCAAGTTAAGTTTTGTTTGGTTTGGTCAAAAGCACTGTGGCTTATGCCTTTGGCATTCAAATTTACATGCTAATAAAAGTGTGCTTATAAACTTGAATAACCACACTCCACAGTCCCAAACACTGCACCCCTGAATCTAAAAGCTGCTACTGCCAACATATGCATATTGTCCAGATCTCTCCATCTGCAGTCAATTATTTTCCTATGACCAAAAAATTCCAGTCCTTTACTGCATACTCCCAATTATTAAAATGCATTTTTGCTCTCTAAAAATCACTTTTTTTTTTTTTATCATCTTCCAATTCCATATCAAATGCATTCAGTTTAATTACAGCTTTTCCACCAATTTGCAAAGCTTTGCAAATCCTAGCTGGATTCTGAGAATGAAGCTGAACATCTTTCATTTCAATGAACATCCTCAACAAAGAGAGATTCAGACCAAGGTAACTCCTCATTTATACCTGTGTAGCCCCACTGGCTTTAAATTACACTTTCTGCTACCCAAGTATAACTCAAATTTGAGTACCATTATTGGTGCAGTTGATCAGAACATATTAAACAGTGGTGGCAATAAAGAAGAAGAAATAAGTTCACTTCCTCTCTCTTCCTCACATCCCATTGAAGGACAAGGATTATTAAATAAAAAAAACTGCTGCATTCTCATGCTCTTTTCACACTCTGTATACATTTTAAAGAGCTACCTGATGTGCCTAAGAATGTGTTGCCCCTGCTGAAAGTAAAAATTTTTATTTTCCCTGATGCTGCACCTTAGATAGCCTGGAATTCCCTGACGGACACTGGAAAATAAAAGGTAGAAGTTGTCTTTATTTAGACAAATCAGATAAGTAATAGAGATTGATTAGGACATGTCTACTTGTGATTCCTCTAGACAGCCTGAGGTCTTCAGGATGATAAAGCATTTCTACAGTGTCAGAAGTTAATGCCCAGGGTCTTTCAAAACTTATGCTATGGTTGTTATATGCAGATATGTAGAGAAATAAAGAGAGATGGAAAGTGAAGAAAATTCTGATAGCTTTAGGATATCATTCTTCATATCGCTGAGAATTTGTTTTCAAGTTTCATCAGGAGAGCTCATAAATGTCTTTCTATGTGAACTTCCAACTGATGAGACTGAACATCTGAATAGTTTTATTCTGTGGTAGACATGTAGATGGCAGGAAGCCTGCTAGGACTCAGAACTGGTTTCATCAGTTTTCAGATAACACAGAAAGAAGAAAATGCAACCACAAAATAGACCCAAAACAGCAACATCCTGAAAAGATACTAAAGCTTGTGACCAAAGAAGAACAGCTCTGACAAGAATCAGTGGACAGTGACGTAAGCTACAGGACTGCCTTGGGACTTTTACACATGCCTGGATACCTGGCATAAAGAGGAAGTCAATGAATTAACACTGGATTAAAAAAAAAAAAAAAAAAAAAAAAAAAAAAAAAAAAGGAATCAGGTTCAATGCATTGGAGGCTTCTGGCATTTTTACAGCATTTACTACTAATCCTGTAGTACATTTGATTTTAAGTGACAGCAAGTAGCATTATCATAAATGTCAGTTTCATTACTGTTGCAACTTTCATACCCTAATCTTAAGGAAAGCTGAGCTGTTAAGATGTTGGAAAAGAGATAAAATGTTTTATCCTGATGTTATAGACATACGATCACTTGTAGGATCCCACTATCATAAAAGGGAAAAGAAGCACTAAACTTTCTCAGCTGCTCTCCTAAGATTTCGTAAATCACTAGATTCATAGGTTTAAGCAGGATAGGAGGAACAGGGCTGCTAACTAAAATATCCCAGTGTTTTTAAGAGGCAGGGCAGCCTGCATGAATGGGCTAGTTTGAGGGACCTACAAGGAATTACACAATGTTGTAATGGGATATCTAGGGTTTATCTGCATGTGAGCAAGTTAAGTGAAGCACTCTAAAAATTGCTGATTAAACCCAACTACCATGCCATCTTCGATCATACTATACGTATATAGTGTGTTTTACAGAAAAAAAAAAAAATAGTTCAGGAAAATCTTTGACTCCTTTAAAGTTTAGTGATGTTTCATTCACTTATATTTTTTCCTCTGAGGGAAAAAAAAAAAAAAAACAAACAGCAAAAGTACTGAGAATGCCCCTGAAGTCCATAAGGTCAAGACAGACTTCAGAGAAAGTGAGAAAAATCCTACAGTTTGACAAACATTAGAACAAGGTTCCTGAAAACACTCATGAAACTCTTACCTGGACCTATAGTTTTGAAGACAGAACACGAAACACTATTGTGTTTCACTGGACAATTTTACCTTTACACTGATGGCACTGTTCATTGCAGCTCCTACTTCTTTTGCAGGACCAACACTAAGGATAATATACTCAATATAAGGATAATATACTCAAGATCTACAAAGGAAAAAAAAAAAAAAGAGGGAGAGAGAGAGAAAATAAATAATTTGTGGGGAAAACTGGTAATCTTTATTTTTCTTTTATTTCTTTTATACATTTCAGGTAAAAGAGGCTTCAGCATTAGAAGCATAATGCCAATGACAGTCATTAGGGGGAATAGCATTAGCTAGCTTCATTAATTTTGAATAATTTTAAGTAAAAGCAAAACTAGGTCTTGTAAAACTACTAAGGATATGTTCCTCACTGAGTCTCTTTGGGATATCTTAGGCACTGGTTTTAAGTTAACGTTTCTGACATTTACCAAACATCCTGTTAAAACTTCTTAAGATTAGGCAGTTTGTGTTACAATCAACTTTGTTTTAAAAAAAACAAAATCTTTGTTTGAACACCAACCTCTGCCCTGAGGCACATCTGCTGAGGAAGAGACAAAAACAGGTTACATCATCTTGTTAGCTTAAGAAGAGGCCCACAAAATGCATATCAAAAACAGAATCTTAAGAAATCACATATTTTATTTTTATTATTCCAGGAATACTGAGTTGGCATGCTTGACCTTGAACATATAGTGCCAAAATTAATACAATTATGCACAAGAGCCTAGTTTTATACAAAGTACAGTTTATATTTTCAAAATACTAATACTCAACACATGCAGAAATGCTTTCACCATGGAAGAGTTTCAGCTTGCCTCACAGAGATCTGAACTTACTAAATAATCCTACAGGAGAAAAAGAACAATTCCTACATGAATTATGTATTGTAAGCTTCAAAAAGAATGTAATGTTGTTCTGTCACTTTCACCCAACAAGAGACAGAATTGGGAAGGCAGAACAAGTCTTGGACATACTTCCCAGACTCACAGAATCTCAGAACGGCTGAGGTTGAAAGGAACCTATGGAGGCCATCTTGTCAAACTCCCCTCTCAAGCAGCACCACCCAGAGCAGGTTGCCCAGAACCAAATCTGTCCTATTATTGAGCCCATTACTGAAGTAGTGGGCACACTACTGAATGCTTGTTTTCAGACACTTCTCAACAGCTTGCTGAAGTTCCAGTTACCAAGTCCCAGTCACATTGTCTCTGCTCTTACTTCTTCCCTTCCAGCTTGATACAGTCACAAGCATAGCTTCCGCCTTCACAGAAAAATCAGTGGAGGATGTAGAGAACCTTTGATCAACAAACTCATACCTACTATTTGTGTCTATTGCAGTGCCACTACCAGTCAATGGACAAAATGATCCAATTTTGATGAAAGTGAGACAGCACCTGCTGTCTCCCAGTTGCAGGGTGCAACTCTCCAGACTTCCACCCTGAAAAACACACCTCCTTGACCCTCCAGCCACACACTGGTTGTTTCCTCTGTCACCTGAGCTTGGAAAGCATGGTCCTAAAGAAGTCAGTGAGCAAGATGAAAGGGAAAGCATGGTCACTCATCTTGAAAAACTCATTTCCCTTCACAAATTCATCTTCCTCAGTTCATCCATCTTCCTGCCACCTCCCATTTTGAAGTGAGGTACCTTCCCTTCCTTTTTCTTCCTTCCCATTTCACTCAGACTGGCTGACTCTTTCATTCCCTCTTTTCAAGTCTGACATAGTACTATACTCAGGGAGCATTTCTTCAAGGGAGAAAAACACACTTCATTGTACTGCAGGCATAGGAGCACGCTTGTCAGTTCACCTCCTGTGAGGTAAGATACTTTCCTCTTGGATAGACTTTAGCTTTGGAGAAAGTTTGCAGGAGGTAGAAAAATAACTGCAAGTGAGATTTCCAATGACAAAGGCTTACCCAGACCTCGCTGGATGGTGTGAACTGCCAGAGGGCATTCTGGTGACACTGACATTGTCTTAAAAGTGAAAAAGCCTATTATATTTTTATTTGCCACTTCATATGATTTAATACAGAAAATACTCCAGGGAGAGTATATCTTTATATCTTCAGATACCCATAGAGAACTGGCAATACCCACTTGCCAGAGCTTTCAAAATTCAGAATTTCAATGCCATATTTTATTTCTGTGAAATCTTCACTCTTTTCATTTGTACAAATATCATTGTTCCAATAAAATTCTAGCAATGCAATGTTTCACAAGGACCTTTTTGAACAGTTGAATTATAAAGCGTTACACAATGGGCACTGTTTCCCATTCAAATGGTATAATGGCAAAATCAATCCCAGGAGGAAAAGTGCATCGCAGACACCAGCTTTTAAAGTGGGATTAATATTTGAATGTCCACTTGACATCTGATCTCTTGTGAATTAAGTGAAAGAGCTGGTTCTTTGGTATAGATTCTCTTTCCTTGTCTGTCTCTTTCCTTCTTCTGTCATGATAGACTGTTGCCAAGTAAGATCATTACACATGTAGCCATAATCATTACATACACCATAGTGCTTAAGATCTGAAAAAAATCATGACAACATTCTCAGAAATTGTTCAAATAAGATAAACAACAGATAAATCCAAAATACTGGAATACACCCCAGATCATTTGGCTTCTAGCCATAGCGTTGGCCTAATTGTCTCTACATTCTTAGCCAGTGAACAATGAATGGGAGAAGAGCACTACTCAACTCTCTTGTTTATCTGACTGGTGCAAGATCTAGAGCTCTGCTGAGCATTTCAACTCTGAGTGAAGAGCTTTTTTTAAGTTTACTGTACTCCAATGTACTTCACTAATACTTGTGCAAAATTAAGTCTTTCACAAATTCAGGTACTTGAATATGCACATTTCAAAACCTGACAGGATCTGCCAAAATACCTCTCTGCAACATTAGTCTCCAAAACGTGATGCAAAACCCTGGCCCTCAATCATGGAAGCCAAATAGTGAGCCAAATCAGGTAGCTTGTCTAGATAGATAGCTTAGCAAATTCTTCTGGAATTAATACTTTATGATAACGCAATTCTTTAAGACTGCCAGAAGCTTGCACTCTCATTCTCAGGATGTCTGCTCCAGGATTTCACTCAAGATGGATTCTCTTCCAATTCAGCTTGTTTTTCTTTTGAATTATATCTCATGTATTACAGCATGAATCAGAAGTCTGGAAACTTGAAAAAAATTGCTAACAGAGGAAGTATTAAATTAAGAAATTGCATCCACAAAATGCGCTGCGAGCTTACAATAAAATGGTTAACTAAAGTTAAGTATGGTATTCAGTATTACCTAAATTCTAATCATACTTGATAGTGATACAGCCTCACTGATATGCCTGTTTAATTACTCATGATGTATGAATGTGGTGCCTAAGTCTGTTTCTTAGAGCTTATATGTACATGTTGCACAGCATGACTATGACAATAGCCATGACTTAATACCTTGGTTGGCTGTATACCTGCACAGCCAGGCAACAGAAATACGGTTCAGAAATACTGTAACTAACCTGAAATAAGAAGCAGAGCAAATCAGGCTTTGTGGAAGTCTATTCTGCCACTGCAAGGTACCTTCCAGTACTAAACAAGACTGTATTAAGCTGCCTTGGATATTTCTATTCTATCATCTTCAACTTTCAATGTAAACATAACAGAGAAGGTGGCCACGAAGAGTGAACCTGTATATCCTAAGAAATAACCCTGACAAACCAGTGCTCAGGCAAAGGTAGGGAAATAGGTTTTGGTGGAGCTTCCTGGAAGCTTTCCAGGAGCGTATCACCCATACATAGAGACTTTCATAAAGCCATCATCTAAGTTTTGGCCCTTCTACCCTAAATATGGAGATGTCAGTATTCTGTACTGTCAGACACATTTCTCTTACAGTAAAATTATTGTAATCCAGTATCCCTGCAGTCTGAGTCTTCAAAACTGTCATACACAGGTGTTTATATGACTCAGCTCATGCTGTTTATCCAGTAGACAGATATACCATCCAAATGAGACTATTATACCAGAGATCACAATCTAAGTTTCAGATATTCTTTTGGCTTCTTGTATGATAGAGAAGTTGGCACTACCTGGAGTTTTGGCAACTGATACAGTTTTCAATTTATTTCATCCTGAACTTACTTATGTGGTGATGGACAGTCATCCTGTAAGCTTAGGAAGAAGGAGAGGAGCTTGTTTGCTTAGTCTGAATCTCTTGGGTATGCTCACTGCTGTTCTAATGTAAATGTTTATGAGAGATGCAATAAAATATTAAACTGAATGAATAATTGATGTTTACTTTATAGTAATTCAGATCCTTGCTTGTTTGAATAAAATCCATTATTTACAATATTCTACTTAACTAGGAGTGATTTCTCTTTGTTCATGGCATTTACTAATTACTTGTTCCATTTGACACATTTTCCAGGGACATATTGAGATAGTTATTGCATGTCAGTGTTTAAGGGCTTACTATTCAATTTCCAGATACTCTATAACACCAAAAGATATTTGCAAATTTATTTCTTGTTTGGTAGGATATGTTTACCTCTCAAATATTTTTGACATGAACAATTATTATCAACATATAGGTATATTAATTAAAGAATTAATTAAAGAATGATGGGAAAAATCCACAAAACACTTCAAAATAACATACAGCTTGAACTCAGTACATTGGTTTTGTACTTATAATAAACATTATGCATACATATTGAAATGAGAATTCCAAAAAAATGTCTACAAATCTTTAAATTTTTATACCCAAAGTGCATGATGAAGGAAAAAAAAAAATATTCATTTGTAGAATGGCTTCAATCATCCAATTAGAAAGTGAAAATTGTATCTCATGATTAATGATCAAACCTTGAAAGTGAGTAGTTAAAACTGACAGTCTACAAGCAGCTCGTAGCTTGAAAATTATCCATCACAAATATCCAGAGTGAATTCACAGATTCCAAATACAGGTAATACAAACGATTCACTTCTGTTCCAATTAATTATGCAATCAGTTCAATTAGTACAGTCCAATCTCACACAGCAATTCATGTTATATAACAACTCTTAACTTATCACTAAGCACAATGTGCACTGATGTTTTGTACATACTTAGGCAATTAAGCAAAGAATGAATTCCATTTCCCTGCTCAGCACAGGCATGCCCCACGGATCAACTCCCACAAGCTATCTCTTAAAGCCAGGGTGTGAGAAACACCAGGAAAAGAAAAAAGAAAAAAAACACTGAATGTGAGTCTCCGCTAGAAATTCCACCATTAAATTATGTTGTGAATCTACCACACAAAATAAAGCATGATGTTATATACTGTCATAATAAACATGACACAATTCAGACAAAATACTTTCTTGTGAATAAATTGCCAAATGTCTCCTCCTTAATATGTAATAAATGTGAAGTAGATTAAAGGCAAGCTGCATATATTTATTCTCTTCAAGAATTTACAAGAAGGGTACCCAACTATCATGAGGGCAACCTGCTTGCTAATTCTTAATGTGAATAATTGGATTTACATTGGCAAAATATCAGCCAACTTCTCTGGCTGATGCTTTGCAGTTAAGCAAGTGGAACTTGTATGATTTTGTAGTATTATGCCTGTAAAATCAGTCTGGAAGTCTAAAGTGCCAGATTGCAATTTATAAAGAGACTTCACCCCTCTGTGACCTCTGAAATTTTGCATGAAGTTACTGGAGTATTGGTATGCATGAGAAACAGTGGACTGAGTTTAAAGAAAAAGTCACTGACTATTTCCAAAATAACCTACAAGAAGACCTCGGAACTGAATCCAGCTTCCCTTTAAGTTGGTCTGAATACAAAAATAGAAATATACTGCCACTGAGGAAATTTCTGGTTTCACTATTCACTATTTCACTATTGTTTTCAGCTTTCAAACTACTACATTCGAGGTTTGGTCCAGGCCAAACCTGGATGCATGTGTTCTTTTTTTTAAATTCATGTTCAGTGTCTTTTTATATATGGGATTTTAGTATATATGTAAAATAAAATTGTATTTATTTTCTGTCTAATATTTTGCCAAAGAAAATTGTTATTGATAACGGCTACATTCTTTCTGCCTCTAGAGGACCTAACACATAACACCCTTATCTAACGCACTTCAGGATAGAATATCAGCATTCTGTGATATGAATGCAAATAATGCTTTAGTTAGTTAAAGCGTGATCATCTTGCTAGTTTTATAAAATCATCACCATGAAAATGTGGCCTATCTTTTTTAGAGAGATAATGTACATATTGTACAGTGACAAAAACCTGAACAGTGAAAACTTTTCTGTGTAAAAATGTGATCAGATAAGCAAAATAATACTGGTGCTAAGAAACTCCTTATTTCCAGCCCTTCATTCCAGTCTTGTGTATTTTCCATACAGAGAGACAAACATTAAGATAGGACTAATGGGACTTAAGACATCTATGACTTCTTAGAAATATGAAGTTATAGTTTAAGCTTGTCATCTAGAATCTTTTCCTATCCATTGAGGGAAACTGGAATTTTTGAAACTTTAACCACCTCTAAAGGTAAGTATCCATGTCAGCTAGATGAATTGCCCTCCGGAAATATCTATTTCTCTCCACTGATTCCAAGATAGTCTCTGTCTACATTGCAAAAATCTATATGGAATGAATAATACTCACTGGATTACGGTTTTAATTAAAAAGAAAACAGACGTTTTCAAGGAAAAAAAGTGTATCTACATATTACAATCCCCTGCCTAGTGGTTAAGCTAAATATTAGATCAATATGGCATAACTAAGACATGTAAAGAAATAATGCAAATGAACTGATAGAAGAGCAGTTAAGGGATGCAATTGTTCCATTATATTTACACTGTGTTGATCTCACATCACTGTGTGCAGGTTTGGGTATCACAATATAAGAAGGACATAAAACTATTAACAAGCGTCCAAAGGATGGCTATAAAGGTGGTGAAGAGTCTGGAGAGCAAGATGTGTGAGGAGAAGCTGAGGTCCCTTGGTTTGTTCAGCCTAGAGAAGAGGAAGCATCATGGCATCCTACAGATCCTCACAGGGAGAGTGGAGGGGCAGCGCTGAGCTCTGATCTCTGCTGATGGCAACAGGACACAAGGGAATGGCCTGGAGCTGTGTCAGAGGAGGTTAAGATGGGTGTCAGGAAGAGGTTCTTCATCAGATGGTGGTAGGCATCAAGCAGGTTCCCCAGAGCACTGGTCATAGCCACAAGCTGCCAGAGGTCAAGGAACATTTGGACAAACCACTCAGACAGAGGGTTTGGATTTTGGGTGGTCCTGTGTGGAGCCCACGGTTGGACTCAACGATCCTTGAGGGTCCCTTCTAACTCAGGATACTCTGTGATTCTACGAAAGAGGTACAGTGTCATGAATATTTCAATACCAGCACAAAATAATGTTGCTTCTTCAGCGAGAACATTTAAACCAGACAGCATCACATATATCTGTGTTTTAAGTTCAGTAAACTAAGAGTGTGGGATTGAATACAACCATACCAAAGTCTTTCACAAAAAATTCAGACAAACTGAAATTCCATTATTTGTTCACATTTCAGAATTTTCTATTCTGGAATGATGCCAAGATCAAATGCATCAGATGTCCCAAGAAGATTTTTCCCATGATATTTACATCCCCCAGCCAGGAAGTCACAAAGGTTTGAATGAGCTTGACGCTAAGTTGATTTCTTCATATGTTTTCCTAGAGCCAAAGGATTCTAATTCTGAAAATGTCCTAATTCATGATGTGGAATTAGAGTAATTAGTCGAAGTAAACTACTCCAGCCAGTTGCTTTCACATACCTATGCAGGACCAGAAATAAGGAAAGAGATTACTCATCTCTCTTTTCCTAGCCTCACGTTTTCTTCAGGACGAATGTGTGAAAGGAGACCATGAGCCTGGAAACACATGCCAGCACAACTTTCTAGAGATGTATAAGGCTTCTTGCTTTTCAAATGTAAAAGACCCCAGCTACGCTATACAGCGTACCTTTCCAGTCAAACTGCCTGAAGCTTTTCTGTGTGGTTTTTCAGATCCATTAGGCTAAGATCGGATTGATTTTTGTTGCTGTTCTAAATCTCTGATTTTGTAAGTGTACAAGCAATGTCTTTTTATTGCTGCATTTTGCAGTCTGCCATCCTTTGGGGTGGCTTGACAGAGTGCTTCAAGACTGTGGTTAAAAGGGGCAGCAGCACCATGGATTTCATGGCTGTGCTATCTTCACAAGCCTGCTTTCCTCTAACTGTAAACATGAGCTTGCTGAGGATTTATTAGTGGATGTGCAGACTAAACGAAGTCACGCAAGGGTCGTGTCAAGTTACACTACCTGTGAACAGTGGTTTGCAAGACAATTTGAAGGGAACTGATGGATTTATAAATCACTGCAAAGCTGGAAAATCATGCAGTGATGGGAGCTTAAGAGGATCCTGGATAAAAACTCAACAAATTCTACACTCTGCACAGATTTAACATGCTTAGTGATATCTGATTTTTTCACGTATACCACTTTAAAATAGATAGTTGTAAACAAAACTAAAACTAAAAGGATTAACATTCCTTAGATATTTCACCTACATCAGCTACTCCAAAGGAGACATTTAGCCCAAACACTCATCATGTCTTCAGCCTTCCTCTGTGACACAATACTGAGGGAACTAAAGGAGAAGTACTTTAAAAAATTTTGACTCTGACTTGAAAAACGCTCTTTCCACACTACTTTCTCAAACAAGTACGGTTTGCTAATGAATTGTGAAAACAGTGTTCCTACTCATGGCTTGCTCTTAGTGAATGCAATGATGAAGGAACTGCATTGCTGCATTTCTCTTTAAACATTTCTTCTGAATTAAGGTGTGCACCACATATCACCTTTCACAGGCAAAAGTATTTGTTTATTTGGTTTCTCAAGGGAGAAGTTCCAAAAAATGAAATCCATGATAGGGAATAAGTAGAGGGCTTGCCCTGAAAATACCAAAAACTCTATCTCATGCCTCCCCAGCACTAGAGTTGACCTGAATAGAATGACTTAAGACTCTTTTCTGGGAATTGCCCTAAACTGTGACCCATGGCACATTATTTACATAACCTATATCTGCTCTATGGGATCCAGGAGCATTTCCCAGTTTGGGTAGCTGTCATTCCACTTCCCACACATGCTCACATATCCCAGTTCCCATATAGAAATACCACCCTGAAAAAAAAAGCATTCCAAAATGTATGTCATTGACTTTCACTGGGAAAAAAAAGGATGAAAGATACTGGTAGACTGGGAAATAGGGACTGTTGAATCAAATATTATTTGTTTATGGATCAAATTATGACAAGACCAGCACAAAAAAATTCCTGTATTCATACTGTTTCTTTAAGATCCAGATACCCATAAATCTAAGGAAATAATAGTTAAAAATTTGGTTCACTTCTGCAACTGCTAACAGAGAATCCACTCAGAAAGCCTTGTTAATTTTAGAAAGAATCCATGCACATAAGGGAACATAATCAGACAGAGTTTAAAATTTAAAAAAAAAAAAAAAAAAAGTCAAAAAAAGAAATTCTTAAATCCTTTTTTTCCTCATTTTTTTTTTCCTTGGATAATGAGCATGCTATCCAAACAGCTACTATACAAAACTGCCAGTGCTGTGATCCAGACATAATAGTCATAAACAGTTAATCAGCAACCACCCTAAAATAAATCCTGCTCAGTATTCTTTAGCCTTAAGAATTTGTCTTGGCACAAGTTTTCACCTTTAAAAGGACTATGTTCAAACTTTACTAGGAATTTCTCTCATGTAAGGTACTAAAGTGTCTGAAGTAAATAAAACATAAGAAGCAGTAACATCCTTTTCTCATTTCTTTGAAAATTGCTGCAGTCTTCCCTAGTGCTGTCCTCCAAAAAGTGCCATGGATGTTTTTGTGCTATGAGTAACCCCAGGAACCAGACTAGGTGCCCCTCTGGAGACAAAAATTGGCATGACTCTAGGGAACAGGAAAAAGGTTGAATTAAAACTGGGGTAAGGAGAAGGAGGGTGCCTCTGAATAGAGACGACAAGTGACCTGGCAGCCCTTCCACCAGCACTGACCATGCCTAACATGCCCTAGGAAGAAATGTTTAGCCATATATTTCACCCTTTTCAGTGCAGCATCTCAGAGGGAGAAAGCAGGAGTCTCTGGCTGGTGAGCCAGCGCTGGTGAGACGCCTGCAGTCTCAGTCATTAACCTGGCCCCACTGTGCACACCTGGAATTTGCTCCATGATCCCCTCCAAGTAAGCTAGACACCAAATCCATCACAAACTAGGTGAAAATCACAGAATCACAGAATCACAGAATTGTAGGGGTTGGAAGGGACCTCCAGAGATCATCGAGTCCAACCCCCCTGCCAAAGCAGGTTCCCTACACCAGGTCGCACATGTAGGCGTCCAGGCGGGTCTTGAATATCTCCAGAGAAGGAGACTCCACAACCCCCCTGGGCAGCCTATTCCAGTGCTCCGTCACCCTCACCATAAAGAAGTTCTTGCGCACATTCGTGCGGAACTTCCTATGCCCTAGCTTCATCCCATTTCCCCTTGTCCTGTCCCCATGCACTACTGAAAAGAGTCCAGCTTCACCACTATGGCCCCTCAGGTATTTATAAACCTGGATCAAATCCCCTCTCAGCCTTCTTTTCTCAAGGCTAAACAGACCCAGTTCACTTAGTCATATTGTTTCCAGCCATTTGCTCTGAATTTGACTACATTAATTTGGCTGTATTTGGCTACTCTGCTAAGTTAATGCTTTTGGACTGTGATGCACCACTGGCTTGTCACCTAAATAAGCTGTGGTTGTCACCCAAACTGGAGACCACTCTACAGCCCTGCTCTAGGACAAACAATTAAGACTAACATGTTTTTGTTGGTAAGAAAGAGCATCTAAGTATCAGCTGTAAATTGATATTGAAATAATAAAGCATTTATTTATATTCACATCTTTCAAATGAAAGACAACCTCACCATTTCCATATAAGACATTGACAGGCTCATTTTTTTTTTTTTTATTCAGTTCATTTGAGACTAACATAACAGCTAAACTTTATGCTGTTAAATTCCCAGAAATCATTTTTATGTGGCCAAAGAAAGGCATGGACACTAGAGATTTTAAGAAAACACAGTGGTGTTTATTTGATTTTCTTGTTACATAAATGGATTTTATGTACTGGAAAAGTGGCTAATCTTGATAGATGTGCGTGTAGTAATACAGCTGATGGTTACTGAAGCCAGACAATGTGAGCTTTCTCTTTCCAAGCCTGTTACGGAAGAGCTGTGCTGATACTTAAATAAATAAAATGGCAAAAGGAAAAGCGATAGAAATACAAAGCTGATTAAGATAAAATTAAAAATAACTCAACAGCAAGTCCTACTGAAATGCTCTCCAGAAGCTGCAGTAGCATTACTGCATAACACAAAGGAAGAAAAATACATTGATCTCCAGGCACAAACACAACAATCATTAATTTCCTCATATACATTATTTAGGCATTTTAGAGAATGTTTGTTTGGAATGCCTGAATCAGCTCATGAGATCATCATATGGCAGTCTCCAAAAACTGGTGAAGCTTATCAAAGTTGTTGACGGATTACTCTGCTCATCATACAATAGGCCACTGTGAAATATCTTCTTCTACTTTGTCACCCTACACATTAAATTTAACCGCTTCATGTATGTATCATTTGGATATCTACACAGAATATATCACCTCTTTCCCCACATATTTATACCTGCTTTTTTCCACAAACACTGAAAAAACATGTAATGTTTTAGCTCTTAAGTATGCAGAATGCTACAACACCAAGGCAAGACTACCAGTCATGAATTCAGATTCCAAGAGCAACTCATCCTACAAAGAAGAAAAAGTGAGACAAAAATCTTTTATACTGGTTGCCCTATGTTCAAGGCAGAAATAGAAGACCATATAACCAGTGTATTATTTGTTTTTTCTTTGCACTTTATCTGATATCAAGTACACCACTAAAAGCCATAAGACACGGCAATCTAGTCACGTCTCTGATCTTTTTTGTTATCAGTAGGGCTGGAAAGGATAGTAACTTCCATAAGAATAAGAAGTAAGAGCAAATGTGTGTGGATGTGTTAAGAGTAGATATCTGGAACTCAATCTGAGCACGTATGACAGATTGGGTAACAGAAGCATACATCTCAATGAAAGTTATGTCAGTGCTGTTCTTGGTCATAAAGCCTTTCGTTTAAGATGAATTGAAAAGAATCTACACTCTGACAATTTAAAATCTCTTTGCTTTTCAATAGTTATTTTAAAAGATGCATTTAAGAATAAGTTAAAAACGTAGCAATTTTGATGGGAAAAAATCAAAATATATCAGTGAATTATTTGGTTGTATTGATGGTACAGAAAAAACCCTTACTAGTAACAGAATTAATAAATCATAGAATCATAGGATCACCAAGATTGGAAAAGACCTCTAAGATCATCTAGTCCTACTGCCCACCTATCACCAATATTTCCCACTAAACCACATCTCTCAGTATAACATCTAAACATTTCTTGAACATGTCCAGGGACAAATACTCCACCACCTCCCTGAGCAGCCTGTTCCAGTGCCTGACCAGTCTCTCAGAAAAGAATTATTTCCTAACATTCAACCTGAATCTCCCTGGTGCAACATAGTAGGTCTCCAAAAATTTGCACCTGAATTATGGGGGGGTTATATTGCTCCCCATCCAAGATTTCCAGGTCAAAGAGTAGAATGCTCTGAGGATAACTGGTCTGACTGTTAAAGATAGGCGTAAAGAAGGCATTGAGAATTTCAGCCTTTTCCTTATCCTCAGTGGTCACATTCCCTGCTGCATCCAGTAGAAGATAGAGATTCTCCTTAACCCTCCTCTTACCATTAACAAATTTGTAAAAAAGATTTTTGTTCTCTTTCACTAAATGGCCAAGTTGAGTTCAAGCTGGGTAAGGTCACCAAGTGACCAGACCATAAATGTCTGGTATCCCAAATACCCACTGTATATTAATGTTATAATGTTATAATGTTATAATGTAAGAAGTGATGATACCATTTATGTTTAATGACAACTTAGGCTTCTAAATTTTAAGTCTATGCTTCACTTAAAGAATCTAATTAGTTCCATGAAAGTCACTGAAGCTATTCTTTTGAATCTACTCTCTTAAACATCAGCCCATGAGAGCATTATGTTAACTCGCTTGGACAGCGGCAGCTGCCACCCCAACCTAGTGCTGGCTCACTTTCAGTAATGATGCTATGCCTGTAATGTAGCTTAAGACATTCAAGTTATCTCCTATTCCTTTTGGAAAATGCAGCAGGAACTTAACTTCTGTTTCAGTGTTACTGGAGATGTTCATTTAATTACAGAAATTAGATGCTGAAAGAGCATTGCAAACACCAGCAACAAGTACAATTCTGTGATTCTGTGATTCTGTGATAACTGAAAGCACTTCCCTTGAACACTTGACCATCCCCACCCCTTAATTTCTTTTTGATAAGCAACAAGGATTAATATAGTGCAGTAGCTAAACTAAATTTCATACGAACACTTAATAGTATCGAAGACTAATGACGTACATGGGAACAAAAGTAAATGACAAGTTTGTTGCTTCTTCTGTGTTAATTATGAAAGACATAAAAATCAAGGTTGGGAGCAGAAAAAAAAGATAAGAAGCTTAGATTCAGATCAACCAATTGAAATGTGGAGAAAGTACATAGTAAAACCAATAATAAGAACAGCAATGGCAATGCGAATAACACAAATTGTGTTGGATGGGTTTAACACAGATAGGCCACCTGACTGGAATGCGATTCTTTTGGCGCTACTGAGTTCATCCTAAAAAAAGGGCCTATGTTTTGTTTCATACAGTTGCAGGATGGTTTTCATAGGTTATTGTAGCTTTGGAAACAGATAATGCAGTTAACCAGCTAATGAGTAAGAGCTGTGAACAGGCCAACAGGAAGGCACAAGCTCCTGAAATCTTTGTAGAGATGTATTCAACTCACTGTTACCATCTTCCTCTATTCCTGCATCTAAGAATCACAGGAGTCTGGCAGCTGCAACACCCTGCTTCTGGTCTCCACCTTCACTGAGGAGAACCACAATACTTCCACCATGTGAGGGAGTCGCAGATAGCCTTGGGACTATGAAGTAGGCATGGGAAGTAAACCCACTTCTGAGAAAGATGTAGATGACTGCTACCTGAAAATCCATCATCCATTCCATGGCCTTGTGCAAGGACAAGAGATATCTAGGGAAGAAAACAGTACTAAGGTCAGGTATGAAGTTTTCTGAGAACTACCACCATCTCCCACCACTCTTACTACTGTGGATGACTAGGAACAGGGTTCAGTAGGAAGTACTCCCCTGGTACAGAAACAAAATATGTAGCCTTTGTGAACACAGAGTTGGGTATCACTTTTACACAACACGTTTTCTTCCTTCTACATGTCAGTATATCCATGTCAGTCAAATAATGATATTTACTGTTAATGTAGAATAATGCAGAAGAAATTTTCATAGAATCATTAAGGTTGGAAAAGAACACTAAGATCATCTAGTGTAACCACTGTCTCGTTGTCACCATGCCCACAGTGCAATAACATGAATTTGGAAGGTAAATCTAGTACCCACTCTCATACAACCTCAAAAAATTACTGTATCAGAGACATACTCAAACTACTTGTCAGCTAGGGCTTCCTCAAGTGCTCTTAAAACTGTAAGCATAAGATCTCAAACAGAACCAAAAAGTTAAAAGTTTCAACTTTTCATAAACAGCAGGGTGCTTTGATCAGATCTTCTTTGTGATTGTGATAATTATATTGGAAAATATGTCAGTGCAAATATTTGAAAAACAAAGGACATCAAAGCAACTAAGAAGTCCTGTTTGTTTATTTGCTTTAGAAGTGTCCTTGAAAATACTCCTGTTGGTAACAGCCTCTCTCTCAAATGGCTAACTAAATGTCTGAAATAATTATAACAGAACTATGGCAAAAGCTATGGCACAAATATTAAAGGCATAAAATTCAAAGCAAATAGCCTTACAGGAAACAAACAAAAACCCTACTCTTCTCTTACACACAACTTGGTGAACCACTGGCTCAAATCATGATACATGTGACTAGTTATTTTATCATAAATTGTCAAAAGACCCTAATAAAAGCATTAAAGGAAACAGTTACACAAACAGGATGTTAGCATGAAGCATTTAGTCTGCTCATCAGGAAGCAATTTCGAAATATTAATGATCTAAATCTTTCAAATATTTCATAAGTTTGGATGCTGTATCCATAGCACTCTGAAAAAGATAATTTTCATAACAAAATCATCAAATTTGTCAAGTTGAGGCAATCCCAGATATGTGTAAAAACTGGGAAAAGAACTCATTGAGATCAGACCTGTGAAGAAGAACTTGGAGCTACTGGTGAATGAAAAGCTTGAAATGAGACAGGAGTGTGCCCTTGCAGCCCAGAAGGCCAACTGCATCCTGGGCAGCATCAAAAGAGTAGTGGCCATCAGGGTGAAGGAGGTGATCAACCCCTCTACTCTGCCTCAGTGAAGCCTCATCTGGAGTCTAGGCCTCCAGGACAGAAGGGATATGGAGCTGTTGGAGTAGGTCTAGAGGAGGACCATGAAGATTATCAGAGCACTGGAGCACCTCTCCAATGATGAAAGGTTGAGAGAGTTAGGCTAGATTGACTTGGAAAATAGAAGGATCTGGAGAGAACTCACTGCAACTTTCCAGTACTTGAGGGAAGCTTATAAACAGGAGGGAGAACTGAAATTTTATTATGTCATCTGATAGTGACAAGGGGGGATGTTTTTAAACTAAAAGAGGGGAGATTTAGGGTAGATGTTAGGAAGAAATTCTTTACTCGGGGTGATGAAGTGCTGGCACAGCTGCCCAGAGAAGCTATGGGTGTCCCATCCCTGGAGAAATTCAAGGCTGGGTTGGATGGGGCCCTGGGCAGCCTAGCTGGTTGTTAGCAGTCCTGCCCACGGCAGATGATTTTTAAGGTCCCTTCCAACCTATGCTTTTCTATAATTCTATAATTCTAGAGGACGAAAATTTATTTTATCTGACAAGTATATGAATCAGTGGAGAGGAAGAGAATAAGACCAAGCCGATAAGTGGTTTGTTTGAAACAGGTTTTTCCCTGAAGAGGACTTCTGAACATGAGCTTTACAAGAGGGTAATAATTGCTGAGTTCCTTCACTGCACAGACACTGAAGAAATGAGACCAATTATACAATTCCTCTAATATTTTGCAACTCATAAAAGGTCAAAATATAGTTAAAACAAGAGTGACACCTTATCTGTTTCGACGTTTAAATACAGGATTTGCTATTTAAATATCACATATTTGTTGTGCAGCAATATGAATTAGTGATATTAGAAGCTTCATCTTACCCTAAATGACCTGTTTCCATCATAGACTCCCTGCATTGCCATTATACAGCTGAGAATATAGTGTTAACTTTGGCTTAAGGTCTGTGACACTTTGGGAAATATAGTTTGGCAAAAGAGTGATGTTTTGCTTGAAGGGATTATTTGTTTCAGGTTTTTGGAATTATTTTTATTCTGTGTGTCTGGTCAAATTAAATTAAGTTGTTTTGCTGGAGGAAAGGGAATTATTTATTACTATTCTTTGCCCTTAAATTTAGTTAGCTGTGCAGAGTATGCATAACAAATACGGTAAATAGAAGAGAATGATTTTAATTCTTTTGGGTGTTTGATTATGAGGAATTTCCGCCTTTAGAGACTCCTCAGTGAACCACCCATGGGTGGTTCCCTCTAGTATATGTTAGGTATGAGAGAAAATATCAGAAAAAGCGTAGATTTAGCATGACAATTTAGGTCAGGAATTTTGTGTTTGGTTTTTTGTTTGTTTGTTTCTTTGTTTGTTTTTGTAGCAAATAAATAAATTTGTTTGTACATAGAAATTTTCACTCCCAGTTTAGCTAATTTTTTTTTTCAGCTAAGAACAACAGTGTTGTTTCCTTCCATCCATTTATATCCAACGATAAACTCTTGCTTGACATGATACAATAAACTAAAAGCAAGAAAGAAATCCCCCAAATCAAATACAAATCAGACAAATTGAAACAATGCAGAACATGTAAGGGACCCTTACAGAAAGGGGTTACATGGATAGGACAGAGTTAGGCACTGGCATTTCCTCTCTAGCCATAGTCCCAGGCCATTCTCCTCTACGATCTGAGAAACAGATGTGCTCCAGAGAGTTAAGCAGATGCTGCCTACCAGCTTGTCCCTTCATGACACATCTCAAGCATCAGATTTACCTATTACCTACAGCAAAAGCAAGCCCCTTCTTTCCCCTTCTCACTCTTCCGTCTTAACTTGTACCCCTAATACTTCTGCTAACTCAAAAACCAGAGATTGCCTGAGATTAACCCATAACATATCTGGGGGAACAGGATAAATAATCATCAGTTGGCCTGCGCATCTTGCTGGGCCGGGAGATACCTTCATCTTCTGTCTAGATAATTGCTAACACATCCACCCCATGTTCTGTTTGCAGCAACTCCTCAGACTTAAATTAAGGTGAATGTGGGGAAAAAGGATAGTTGGATCCACAGAGAAAGATGGAATTTCTTAGGAAAAGGGTAGCAAGATTTGAGTAGAAGGGACAACCATTTTCATTCTTAAATGTAGACTTTGATGAAGGATAGAATGAATGCTGAAGCTACATATTCATTCTGAGATGGTATCACAATTTTCTTTTGGAGAAGAATAATGGTGTGACCACTGGCAAATATGAAGGCCCCTGTTAGCTTGTGAATGCTGCCGTAAGTCAACATTCCTTTAAAGAGTCGCACATGTGATTGTAGAACTGAAATCTAGTGTGTTTGCATAGCTATGGAGAACTTCAATTACTTTCTGAAGCATATCAGTTTATTATGATTAAACTCATAAGCTTAAATGTTCTCTTTAAAGAAACGGCCTTAGCGTAAGTATGTTTTGGTCCAAGTATAGGCTTGCTTTTATCTTCAAGTGTTCCAGTGCTTTCTGTATGATGACATTGGGTCAGATATATCAGATAAGAACAAAATTAACAAAAAAACAACACTTGGGGTGCCAAATATTCAGCTGTCAGGCAATGGAACTGTTAGTTAATAATTAATCATCCATTTGCTAGCCATACTTAAACAAAACTTATTTTGGTTGAAATCAGGAATATGAAGATTGGGCACTCAGCTGTAAAATAGAATAGCAACAACAGGAAAAATCCTAAGTTCTCATATCTCTGTTACTAAATTCTACTTAAGGAATAGTTGCAAATCCTTCACAAGCAGTCTAAGACTTCACTTAAAACAGCTTAGCAAAGAATAAATACCATAGAAGATGCGCATATGTGAAGTATAAATGCTTGAATAGAGGACTTCTTGGAACACGATGAGTGTTCGAAATTCCACCACAAATTTAGACTTAGGGTGATGGTCAAGGTAGAACTATTTTACCTTTTCCATAGAATAGAACTGAATTATATTCAAAGAAAAAAAAAAGCTGTTTCTCCAGAAAGGCAAAAAAAAAAAAAAAAAGATATCCACAAAAAAATTGTAACAAAAGTTTTTCAAAGAAAAGTTTTCAAACTTCGTAAGAACAAAAATTTTAGTGCATGCCAAAATATTTTGGTAAATATTTACTCAGCACATGACAAAACTAAAAAAAAAAAAATTGAAAATGTAACTTTTAAGCATATTTTATATTTTACAGCAAGTAAAACAGATCTACTTTTGGAGAACTGCTGCCTCTCACCCAATTTTACTTAGAACATCAGTAAGGGCTTATCTGCTCTGTAGATTTCTCTTCATTGAAGAGAATGTATTTTCATGTCTGTGTTTGTGATTTTTGAATATTTACTCTCTACTCCTATTCACAAATAAAGAGATTCCTCGAGTGATAGCTAAATAAAACTCATATTCACTCTTACTGAGGATTTTCACTGTAAGCAGAACGTGTGGGGATTTTTGGTGTCAGTTGGGGAAAGGAATTGTTGTTCATTGTATTTCTTCCTTTTTGCACAGCTCTTACTTCTGTTGTGCAACTGTAAGTGACATCCAATTACTTGATGGAGTGCTGAGTGGTTACATTTTATTTATGTGAAACATGATTTTCAGTGCTTTGTATCTTTTTTTTTTTTTTTTTTGATGGCAGAGCCCTGCCTTGTTTTTCAGACACCATAGCAGGGCGTGAACTTCTCCGTTTCTGCCCAGTCTGAAATCTGATATGAACCTGAAGAGAGATCATATCAAAAAATTAATAACAAGAATATCTAAATCTTATAATAGGAAAATAGACTTCCTCAAAGAGGCACAAGAGGACAAGGGCTTTCAAATTCCAGTCACATTAGAGAGCTAGGCTGAAGCCAATGGGATGAGGTTCAACAAGACCAAATGCCAGGTCCTGCACTTCAGCTACAACAACCCCAGGCAGCACTACAGGCTTGGGGCGCAATGGCTGGAAGACTGTGTAGAGGAAATGGACCTGGGGGTATTGATTGATGCTCAGCTGAACATGAGCCGACAGTGTGCCCAGGTGGCCAAGAAGGCCAACGGCATCCTGGCTTCCATCAGAAACAGTGTTACCAGCAGGAGCAGAGAGGTGATTGTCCCCCCGTACTCAGCACTGGTGAGGCTGCACCTCGAGTACCGTGTCCAGTTTTGGGCCCCTCACTGCAAGAAAGACATTGAGGCCCTGGAACGTGTTCAAAGAAGGGCAACAAAGCTGGTGAGGGGTCTGGAGCACAGGCCGTATGAGGAGAGGCTGAAGGAGCTGGGAATGTTCGGCCTGGAGAAGAGGAAGCTCAGGGGAGACCTTATTGTTCTCTATAACTTTCTGAAGGGAGGTTGTGGCGAGCTGGGGGTCAGCCTCTTCTCTCGTGTCATTAGTGATAGGACTAGAAGGAATGGTTTCAAGCTGCGGCAGGGGAAATTCAGGCTGGACATTAGGAAATATTGCTTCTCAGAAAGGGCGGTCAGGCACTGGAATGGCCTGCCCAGGGAGGTGGTGGAGTCACCGACCCTGGGGGTGTTCAAGGAACAATTGGATGTTGTGTTGAGGGACATGGTTTAGTGGGAGCTATTGGTGATAGGTGAACGGTTGGACTGGATGATCTTGTAGGTCTTTTCCAACCTTGGTGATTCTGTGATTCTATGATTCTATGATAGGAGAAGAGAAAGCGTCCTGGTTTGGCTCTGTCTGCTCTGTAACATGCAACACAGTAAGAGACTATCAACCATGAGTACTGGAGTCGTATTAGCAAATTACAATTTTTTTCACCCAGGTATTTTTTATATCCACTGAAAGTATGGATATAATGACATGATAAGCATGTACTGTACCTAGAAGTGAGCGATATATGGTATGTGGAGATGAAACTTACAGTTCTTTATTTTAGTAACCTCATTATTCTAAGGATCACAGCAGAAGACACTCAGAGGAATAATATTTTAGTAATATTTGCCTTCCAAGGACAGACTGTTCTGTGAGGAATACAATGACAAGAATTACTATGAGAAGTATAGCAATGTGAAATACTAAAATGACTAACCATTTTTAATAGTGTATTCTAATTGCAGTAGTGTCCTTCTTTGTCTCAGGCTCTACTAAGAGATAATTGACCTCTATGTCTGCTGAGCTCTCTCACATTTGAGAGATTCCTTCCTTCCTTCCTTCCTTCCTTCCTTCCTTCCTTCCTTCCTTCCTTCCTTCCTTCCTTCCTTCCTTCCTCCCTTCCTCCCTTCCTCCCTTCCTCCCTTCCCCCCTTCCTTCCTAGCTATAATATTTTGGCTAGTCTATTTCTCAGATGGCCTCTTTGTACACTTCCGTCTACTCTGCCATACAAATCCAAAGAGCAGAAAATAACCAACTCAAAACAACCGTTCCACTGTTATGCTGTTTCAATGCATAAAGTTCAACAATGATTTACCATGATATAGAAAATAACTCTCTTAAATATTGGTTTTAGTTAGCAATTCAAACTACATGCTGAACTGTGTATGATAAGCAAATCTGATAAGCAAGTCTGTGTTGCTTATTGCCATATAATTATCTATTGTTGCGTCAGGTAACTTTTTATCATGATTTAACTGAAAGGAGTTCAATTACTTTTACTTCTTTAATTGGTTCTTTCAGATCTGTTATATTGCCTATCATGTTAGCACCCAGGCAGCTTAAATAAATTAAAGCTGTATATGAAAAAAATACAACTCCTTTGAGAATAGGAATCTCAGTAACTAAATCTCTGCCTCTGTTATTGAAAATGGCCTAGAGGTCAATTGGAAATCAGGGTGATTAATAAATCTAGTAGAATCTTAAAGATTGCCAGAGTCTAGTTTCCTACTGAAAACCTTAACTTTTGGACCACAGAAACCACGCACTAAGGAACAGCAAGTCTCATCTTTGGTCAGGATAGCCTAAGTGATTATCTGACTGATAAATATGTCTCAGCCTTACCACGATAATCAAAACCTTAAGTTGCTTTCATGAACGAAGAGGTTGTACATGGCCATTACAAGAAATACTTACAACATATTAACTGGAATCCTGATGATAATATCTTCTCTAAGTTGACTAGTTGCTCCTGAGCTTACCACTGAACTTGTAACTGAAGAACCACAGAAATGGCATCACCAGGTAACTCTGGGTGTTGAATTTCCTGGACACTGAAATACTTGTGATTCATGACTTTGACACAGAAGAATCAATGTGACATATCAGGGACCTCCCAGCAATCAGTTTGAAACTCCAGAGACAAAACCTGTTGTATTTCTAGAAAACAGTATCTTTCTGTGATCCAGATCTTTCCGCAACTTTACATGTCCCTGAAACTAGTAATTCCATGAATAATTTAGAGAAGACGATAAGTTTATGGAGCAACTTTCTATCTGTGGTGCGTAGGGTTAAAAGCATATGACTCAGTGCTTTTAAGTAGAGCAGAATTTCAGTGTTCATGCCTCTGAAGCTCTTTCCAGGAATGTATTGATAATATTCTGTGAGTGAATGTATTTGCTAAGTCTTTAATTTTCTTAATATCTTTGACAAGATAGTTAATAATGGTTTGAATTTAAAAGGTTGTGCAAAATATACTGCATATACTGTATTTATATTATACTAATCCCATGCTTCAGGGCTCCCCATGATTACTCTTGAGGGCTAGGAAGAATTTTTTTTTTCTTTGATCCATAATAAGAATTTTTTTCACATTACTGTGAGTAATGGAGACAGCTAGAAGACAGAGATGTATTCAGTATTTTTAGTGGTATTAAAGTCACGGAAGTCTGATTAGTCAGACTCAAGATTAAACCAGTGATATGAACTGGGGTCAGGAATGGATTTTCCTGTGGATAAGACTGACCTCTGAGGTGGTATTTTTAGTGGTTTTCTATACCATACAACATTACTTTCTTCCTAGCATCTTGAAGAAAACTTTCTTGAAAAATCCCTTTCTGGTGGATATTGGTGAGTACCTTGATCTCTCCTCTCTCTCCTTATTGCATATTAAATTTATATGCGATACTTTAATTTTAATGAAAAGACTCAGGTCTGTTGCAAGGTGCAGCAAATTTTTGGTAGTTGGCTGTATGCATCGTGAGTGTGATGAACGGTAAAAGTATTCTATGAAGCAGTCTAGATAGACAAAAAGAAATCTGCCGTGTAGTAGCCCTTGGCTGCAGTTCTAGACACTGGTGCATGTAGCCCTTTCACTTCCTATTTTCTTGTGGTTCAAACCACAAGAATTGGTACGCAATTGAACTTTGATATCTAGTACCAGGTTTCCAGATCCAATCTTTCTACTAGTTCTGCAGAGAGAAAATAAGGGAAAGAGTAGGAAGACAAGGGTAAAGGGAGCAAAAATCTAATCGTGTGCAGCAGTGATTGAAACTGAGACCAATTGCAACCTGTTGTACAGAAAGCAAACTGGCTCTAGAGGTAGGGAAGGTTTTGTTTCCATTTCTATTTTGCTCTGAAAAAAATGGTCATGCCTGCCTCTAGGTTACATGCTGTGCTTGCAGTCCTAAGTCTAATGCCTCATCTGTTTTTTCTTTTCTTCACCTAAAGCTAATAGTAGTGTAAGTGTGGGAAATTGTAGATATGTTTCTGATTTAAATAGAGAGTACAGTGTGAATCTATTAGATTAATAGTTATATGAAACTTGCATGTATTTTTCTTGGCAGTCATTTCAATCACTTCATTGTAAGCAATCCAGCTTTCCTCTCTTTCCTCAGTGAAGTATATTTCCAGTGAATTCAGTCTTTCCTAGTGCATTGTCAAGTGCTGATAAATTTTTATGAGCTTCAGCTAGCGGGTGACAGCCGCCATGGATATCAGAAATTATAGGAGAGCACTTAATGTGTGCTGCTCCTCCTTTAGAGTACATCTGCTTCAAGTGTCAAATCATGACTGGTATAAACTTAACTGTTTTTCCTTCTACTGGTGGAGTAATAACTAAAACTCTCCTTGAAAAACTCAAACAAGGTTTTATTAGAATAGCTGACATTTTATGAAAGTTCATGCTAATATCATTAATTCCAGCAAAAGCTGGAGTGGTCTGGGATGCTAGAATGCTGTTGTCTTTGTTTATCCTTTCCTGACTCAGGGAACAAGGAATAGCCAAGAGGAGGCTTAAGATGACCTAAAGTGTTCCTAATTCAATCTCTTGCGCTCAGTTGAGATGTATTAGAAAGATCACACTTGCCATGACTGGATGAGGCCTAAATTAATTTTGCCTCATTTTAGGTAACAGAGATTCTGAAGACAGAATCCACTTGCTACACTCAGCCATGGAAGAAAAATGGGATTTCCACATCTTTGATAATAATGACTATTCTAATATGCATTGACAGAAGGAGAAAAATATTTACACATTTTTTAGTTGATATGAGTAGCAAAAACTTGGGACGCAAGAAAAGCAGAATCTGACTACATAAACAGTTTAAATTCTTCCGTTGCATTCTTAGCCATGGGCTGCTAAGACCCCAAAATGAACTTAGCTATGATATAAAGTTTTCAATCCTGAGACTTTTAAGTGTTTTTTCAACATGGTAGAATGAAAGCAGAGAAATGATAATATGGCTTGCCTGAATATCACAGGATGAGAAACAAATGTCCTAACTTCCAGTCTAGTTAAACATCTAATAGAGCATGTCATTTTCAAAGAAGTCCCTGGAATGCACTGGTAATAACTTTTGGAGCAGTAATTTCAAATTATTGGCATGAGTATGTTTTAAATACTCAGCAGTAATGAGCTCACAAAACAGAAGGGAGCTATTTCAATACAGCCTAAACAAGAGCTATTGAGCTGGAAAGAAGGAAGAGATTTTTGTGCAACATGGCAAGAGTTAGAACAGGGGTGATAAAATGGAAAGATGGTGAACTGGAGCATGCAGCCAAGAACTAGAGGAGGGAAGAGGTGGTAATTAGATAATAGTGGCATAAGCAACTTCTGCATATAAATATATGGCTCATTTCTATGGTGTAATTCATAGTACAGTTTAAATGGCTATTGACATACTTAAGTATTTTAACAAAGGGAATTCCACATCAAGTAAAGATTTTGTCACTTCCTCTGATACAATCTTTGCAGATCTGAGAGCTGTTCACTTATTTTTTGACATGTTTAAAGTACAATGAACTTTTAAAGAAAATAAAGCACTATTATATGTAACACAGATGTACCACATTTTCGTTTACATTCCTTTGATTTATAACACTTACACTACTGTACAATCTGCAATCCCTGGCAGAATTGAGGCATTCTACCAAAGATAAGACATGACAGGTACCCTATGACAAACAGCTCACAGCACAGTGAGCAAGAAAAGGAAGGTACAGTATATGAGCAAATAGACTGAGTTGAGTTAGTGAGGGAGGTAACAAAAAATAGAAAGTTAAATTTTCATAAGTATATGACATCTAGGAATCTACCTCAGAAGTAGATTTCAAATGTTGATTGTACAGCATTGTTTTCCAGCACATCTGAGTTTCTTGAACACCACACTCTCTTGAAATTGAGACATTAGTTTTCATACAGATCGTCATTTTTTTCTGTGGTCTGTGGGGTGCACCCAAGGAAGTGTAAGATGTTCTGGGGAAGCAAGGGAAGACATGAGAAAGAACAAATTCAGCTTAGTGTCCATGCATTACTTATTATTATATTATTATTTATCAAAACCTGCTGCCTGCTCAGAGAATGTGTTAACTAACTCATACTTTCAGTGTCTCAAACACATTTGTTGATGTTATAAATTTGGTTCATGACACATAGAGTCAGACAACATCTGTGAACACATGGCAGAAGAAAAATAAAGGTCATGATCATATAAACAATTCCAGTCAAATAAGACTATTGGTGATATTAAGTACTGACATTTCTTTCCTTGATGCGTATCTACCAGTATCAAACCCACTCTGAGTCTACATTAATTATTTCTCTTGAAGATGTCAAAAAGCAAGGAAATATTTGGTCAGATTTGTATACAGTCAGATAGAAGTGCTGCTTCTAGAAGTATGGTTTTCTGCTGATAGAAAACATTGAAGATTGATGTGTTTTTGTTTTTGTCTTTGTCTTTGTTTTTGTCTTTGTTTTTGTTTTGCATTGATCCCACCATGACTAATTGTCCTTTATTCAGTGATTCATTATTTCAGGTGATGAGCTCTTCCCAAAATTGTCAAGCTCAAAAAACTAGGACTAGATACCCAGATAAAAGGTTACTAAATTCTTTGCACATTGTGTAAGGATTCTATGATATTCCTGACAACAAGCGAGATAAATCAAGGAGTATTGTACATGTGAAGCAACTTCAAAAATAATTTTATTAGGTTATTTAGATGACAGAACGTAGTTGCTTCATTTTGAAAATAATGCCAACAGTTTTCATCCACCCAAGAAAAAAATGTGAAAAATACAAACAAGGAGGAGAAGATAAGCTGTAGAGAGATATAGCTGGGGGGGGGGGGGAAGTAAATGGTAAATGATTCATCCTTTTTGAGGAAGCTCGTATTTTTTACAGTTCATTTCCTCCCCAGTGTAAAATCTATAAAAGGACTTTTCAAGGAAGCTGTACAGGAGAGTGGAGTTTCATTAACATCTTAGAATTACCCTACAGGTATTCCTTGCTGGTAATCAAAACACCACGGCAACTTCTAAAAATAAAAAACACAAAAGCACAACTATAATGAAATGATCATTTTCCCCCTCTCCACGCACAAAATGCAAGTTTAAGAAAACAACCCAGACTGCTCATCATAAGTAAGCTTTAATTTGTATCTACCCTGTGTTCTTTTCACTTCAATAGCCTCAGAATTTGTAAATGAATGGCACTGCTTTATGCAGCCCATTGCCTAGCTGGAGATGTCAGAAGCAATTACTTTCAGAGATCTAAGATTTTATCATACAAATCCTCTTTTTAGCTTTCTCAATGGACATTACAAGTGAGATCATTTGTTAAGCATTTCATCATATCTTATCAATTGGCCATACCTTACATTTCACCACAGATTATATCTCACTGTGCACATGAGCAAGTGAGAAAGAACTAGAGCTAAATGAAGTTGCTTGATAGTAAAGTAGCTTTTTTGAAATTTGACTGCTTGCCTGAGGCAGAGAAGGCAGGGAGACAGAAGGTGCAAAGTGATACTAAACGGTATTTAAGACCTACACATTTGCACATAACTTCTTCAATCAGATAGACTTTGGACCTATATCTGATGTAGTTTACCATCGTTTTTATGTAGGGAATAGTAGCTCAGGTTTGAATCGTAGAATGTCTTAGGTTAGAGGGAACATTAAAGATTATCTAATTCCAAACTTCTTGACAAGAGAAGGGCTACCATCTACTAAATCATGCTGCCACAGGCCCCTTCCAACCTGGCCTTGAACACCTCTAGAGATGGTGTATCCACAGTCTTTCTGGGCAAACTGTTTCAGCACTTCACCACCCTCTAACCAAAATTTTTCTTCCTAATATCTTTCCTAAATCTCCCCTCTTTTAGTTTAAAGCCATTTCTCCTTGTCCTGTCTCTATCAGACAATGTAAAATTCTGTCTCCCTCCCGCCTGTAAGCTCCCCTCAAGCACTGGAAGACTGCAATGAATTCCCCCTGGAGCCTTCTCATTTCCAAGTCAGACCTCAACCTTTCTTCATAGCAGAGGTGCTCCAGTGCTCTGATCATCTTTGTAGCTCTCCTCTGGACCACATGACAGTTTGCATCATGCAAAGATGCTTTCACGTGGTTAGGTAATGAGTTTAGTAGAACAACTGACAAAGGAGAGCTGATCTATTGGTCAGCATATGCTTTCAGAGCAGAGGGGGATCACCTCCCCCTCTACTCTGCCCTGGAAAGGCCTCATCTGGAGTACTGTGCCCAGTTCTGGGCTCCCCAGTACAAAAAAAGACAGGGATCTCTTGGAAAGAGTCCAGCGGATGGCCACAAAGATGGTGAAGGGCCTGGAGCATCTCCCCTATGAAGAAAGGTTAAGTGAACTGGGTCTGCTTAGCCTTGAGAAAAGAAGACTGAGAGGGGACCTGATCCAGGTCTATAAATATCTAAGATGTGGGGGGCAAAGTGGCGAGGCCAGACTCTTTTCAGCAGTGTGTGGAGACAGGACAAGGGGAAACAGCCGGAAACTGGAGCATAGGAAGTTCCACAGAAGTGTGCACAAGAACTTTCTTATGGCGAGGGTGACGGAGCACTGGAACAGGCTGCCCAGGGGGGTTGTGGAGTCTCCTTCTCTGGAGATGTTCAAGACCCACCTGGACGCCTACCTGTGCGACCTGCTGTAGGGAACCTGCTTTGGCAGGGAGGTTGGACTTGATGATCTCTGGAGGTCCCTTCCAACCCCTACGATTCTGTGATTCTGTGATTCAGTAGAAGGTGTTATTAAGGTTTTAATTTTAATGTGAAGACTACTAAAAGGACTACAAAAAGCTGTAAGAACTCTGCTCATGCCATAGCATCCAATGACCCTTTTCCTTTCCCTTCCTCTCTCTGGAAAAGACGCTGTTTCAGTTACAGTGGCACTACTGTTCCTACAGCAGTTCCTAGTCCATCTTTAGACCTTCAAATTCACTCCAAAGGGAATATCTAATAATTTCTGTTATAGTTGACAAGCTTTTCATAGATGAACCAATAGGTTAAATTCAATGTTTCCCTTATAAACTGGAGTCATACCATCTAAGAATATTTTCAGTAGTAAATAGTGTCATACTATTATTATAGCAACAAAATGTTGCCATAAATTTTGTATTATGGGAATGTCATACATTTTAATATCTTTGAAGAGCAGGATGGACAATTTGGCCTCTCAAGATTTCTTCCAGCTTCTATTTTCAATAATATCTATGACTAGAGGTAGAAATTTTGTTTTTTACCTATCTGTAGACCTATAAAAATATCATTCATTAAATCTTAAAGAATTTGATTAGAATCTCATTTTAGCAAATATGTTTTCTCCAATTATAGTGCTACTTGTGAGCCTTTGTCTGACACTAATAACACACTTATAGATGTATTCATAAAGCCCTTGTTCACACTTTGTCCATGTGCTTGCATTGTCCAAGCAAGCATGTCCTTGCTTGCTTGTATGACCAAATCTTTCTGGACACTTCATATCTAAGAATTTTATGTAGTCTCCCATGAGTGTTTAACTATAAACAAACAGAGAAAAACATGGAAATGAAGTAGAAAACATTACATATTTGTCTAGCTTCTCCATAATGTCTATTATCTACTGTGGAATTACTTAATATTTCTGAGAAGATTTAGCAGTTTTGTTTTTTTTTTTCTTTTTTAATTCAGATGCCAGTAGAAGAAGCATTTTCTACCAGTACCAGCTGCTTTGCATATGTCTGTTTCTCCCAAAATGTGAAAAAGAGGTGAAAAGGGTCCCAACATTTTTTTTCAGCACAGTTTAATGATTGGTCAGGACTAATATATTAATAAATTTCATCTCTGGGAACAATGCAAAACATCTCATCTTCTGCATTTTTTATTTGCTTTACAAATCAGGTCTGAAAATGAACCAAGAAGTCAAGGTTTTTCTCCCTTCCTACAGAGGCTGTGCTTATTCCACTAACAGAGTATATGCAAATAATCTTATTTATAATTTCCTCCGTTTCAAAAAGTGGTTAAATTCATCAGTGTATAACATGACTCACAGCGATCTTGTAAGGTAAGTGCCAGTGTGCCTGCAAGAACTTAGATAAAAACAGAAAATTAATGAAGATGCCTCCTGAAGGGGCAATTCATTAACTTCAGGAGGACTTTTGAATATCATGGCACTGTATCATGTCTTAACAAGAAGAGTACACTGGATATAGATAGGTATTTTGTAAGAATAAGGAGGTGCGTAAAGTATAGAGATCCAACAGTTACTCTATCTAAAACTTTTTCGCTATCCACGATTGGCAGCACAATTCAAACTTTCATGACTTCTTGTCTTCTTATTGTAATTCTTCATATTATCTTCCTCTACCAAAAAGCCATATGCAGTTCAGAAAAAGCGGACCACTTGCTTGCTGTCACAGATGATAGAGAATACAGTTACTCTCTTCTCCTGTTCTCTTCTGAAAAGTCAAATCCAACATTTCAGAAACTTTTGCAGAATGATCTGGCTCATCCTACGTGACTCTTCATATTCACAGCACTGCCCTTATTACCCTGGAGCAAAGAAACTATCAATGTCAAGAGAGAAACGCATTTCTTGAAGACAGGGAACTAGTACATGAGCCGAGATTCATGCCTCGAAGACATCGATAAAACTTCATTTGATTCACTGCAAACAGCAAAACTTACTTTTTAAGCAAAACTTACTTTTTACTTACCTTTCTACCTGCATACACAAGGTCCATGTCCCACTAATTTTGTAAGCATCAGCAAAAAAAGACAAAGAGAAAACTTATTTTTAGACATGCTTTGTAGGCTTGGAAGTTATTTGGATGCTCCCTAAGAGCCTCAGAGCATGAGGGTGGAAATTTAGTAACACCTAATACTCTCAGTGTACTAATTGTCCTCAAGAGATTTTTCTTACAGCTTTGGTTGTATTGTATTTTCAGTTACATGGTTTGTCTGTTTTGGGAGAGTAAGGGAGTTGCTTTTTTCGAAGGGTTAGATGACCACACAGTGTACAATGAAAGCAGTAGAGTTTGTTAATTTAAAAATGAGTCCTAAAGACTTTAATATTCCTTGCACTATAGCAATACAGAAAGTCATTCCTATTTAATTAGTTAGGCCAAAGTATTTGCAAAACAATTAAGAATGTAATTTAATTTTGGTGTTTGGTAAACATCCAGGGATTCATTCACTCTGAACTTACGACCTACATGTTGAGTTTACTTTGCAAAGTATCATTAAACCAGTCAGTTAGAACTTACAATTAAAATGCATGACATGGCAAGTCTAATAAGTATATATTACAAATTTAAAATATGCATTAGAAATTTATTTTTAAAAGAAACTTGACAGCTTATAAATGAACTGTGTGGTCAAATCTAAATGGTATCAGCAAGGAATTTATTTTGAAATGTCTCCAGGAATCCTGGGGGATTTAGATTTTTAAGATATTTCCCATGTTGCCTCCTCATTCCTGTGTAAAGACTAATTCGGTGTATAGGTTCCAGGAGAGCATTACTCCAGTACAATCAGCTCCCCCTGGTAGTGCCCATCAGGAAGACACAGGCAGGATAGCATTAATGTGTTCTTCAGGCAGCCTGTTTTTGTGAAGAAAGAATAAGAAAATTCATACAGTAATTCTCAATTGATGGTTCAGCCTAGACACAGGCACAATAGCAGTTCTCTAGTCAAGTCAGAATTGTTATCTGTCATGACTACATTACTACATATGCAAAAGTTATGTAAAAGAATATATTCATTCATGGGTTAGGAAATGCCAGAAATAAGGCTGCTTGTGCAACATTTATTCTCCTCTCATGTGTCTTTACTTACATGTTCACATTCTTTCCTCCCCATGTGATTTCAGTCTCTAAATGGGTGATTATTCAAACTTCAGTTTCATCTTCATCATTGGTTATGTGAACTTATTTAACGCACATCAAAACCTGCACTTATTATAAAATTATTCATCCCTTCCAACTTCTTATCAGGTTATTCAAATCATCATGTGTGAATGCTTCTCAAGCACAGATCTTTACAATGCCTATAAAAGCATCATGAGCCCATTTTACAGTCAAGGAAAAGAGAAAGTACAGTGAAAACTGTCAAAATTTTCCGGTAGTTTTCCACTCCCAACATGAAACACCAATGCTGCTGTTTCAATGTGAAACAGAACTGGTGTTTCACCAGGTATTTTACAGTACTTTACATAATCAGATTGTAGCTCCAATCAAGTCTAGATGCAACTGTGTGTGCTGAGCAAGAGGTGCTCAGCATTACAATTCCTGCTATCAGTGGACCAAATCTCTAAAAAAAAGGGATGCTCCATAGCATTCTGCACCATCAGTGGTGAGGACAGGTACGTTATAAACAGGAAGTCTCAGATCACTGTAAAGGCATAGCATGCAGAGCTCAAATAGGACATAAATCGTGAGAGATGTTGAGTGTGTTTACTTCAGCTGGAGTCCTCAGAGACTTTAGCTGCCACAGTCAACAGCAGCCACTGAGGATCCACAGGTACACATTACAGAGACTGATAACTTAAATGGATGTGAGCAAGCTAGCAGCAGATTATCCAGGTTAAACTGATCTTAATACTAACATTCATGTAATGGCTGAATTCGACCTCAGCATTGGGGTAGCCACAGATGATCTGGAGCTGTTAAGCAAGCAGTTGCAACAGTTTTTACAAAATCACTGAAACTGTATTATTTTCTCAGTTTATAAACAGACAAAACATTTTTACTGAGGTTCTCATAGTAACTCTTTCTGAAACACACACTGAAAGCAGCTCTCTGGATGATTAATTTTAATTAAAAGCTACATGACTTTATAAAGGCAAGTCCTGAAAGGGTATACCTGTAAGTCTCCAACATAGACAGGTAGACAGAGATCAAGTCTTTAATGATATTTAAGCACCCATCTCCAATGGGAGTCATGCCTCTTACTCTACTTGAGAGTCACATCCCCTGTGGTCATGCAAACCATGATGATTTGCTGCATCTTGTTTCTTCTTGCAGATGTCAGCATGTGCCCATCCTGCCCACACTTGGATCCCCACAGTTCAAGCCCTGATTTTTCCCTAGGTAGAAACTGGCAAACATCTAACATGTATCAAATTCAAGCTTTTTTTCTGCTATATAGCCAGGCATCCACAAGGGACAGGGCTGAAACCACCAAACCCATTTTACATATGACCTGAGACAGAATCCAGGTCTCCAGAGGCAAAGGGCTAGTAAATTAACCTACTGTGTCACCTAACCCTTCACTATTGATTAGTAATTATTCTTTTCAAATGAAACAAGGACATGGGACATAAGGTCATCTACAGTATATCCCATGAAAAGCCAATGTTTCCCTGCATCCTTCCATCAATCACTGTTGAGCACTGACTGGAAAAAAGTTCTCATTGAAATACAATTAAAAAAGTAATTTCACTCAGCCTTCATAAACAAGGAAGAACTCATGGATGTGAGCTAGTTCTGAGGCAGGCATAGCAGGCACAACTGGTCGATATCTCTTCAATCTGGTGAGGCAGTTGGACAATTTGATAAAGGAATTGATCAATGAATAAATAAAACAGACAGGGACCAGTGGATATCAACGATACTACTTTTCAGCTTGAAATTCTTCTATGCTGGTTCTGTCTATAGTTACCTTCCTTCTCTCTTGGATATCTCACCATTTCTCTATCCATTTTATCTTTTTCTACATCTGATTAGTCACTGATTTACATACTGCTCATGCAAATTCATTCAGTTCCTAAAAAAAACCACTCTGCCTTCTTCTGAACTATAAATGAAATTGTAAAAGAACCATTGAGAAAATAATTACATTCATGTCCTTTAAGGACAACGACATTACAATATTAGAGTGAATCAGCAAACTTCTTTCCTGCTCCCTGTGATAACCAATGATATATTTACAGGAAAATTGACCAACGTTGTATAATGAGCAAACAGGTAGAACCATGCTCTCGGGTCTGAATTTCCAGAAATTCATACTGAATCTAATTCTAAACTATGTTCCACATCTTGAAAATGGGATATTCAACTGACTATTTTTTATCCTAGATTCCGGGTCACTGCTTCACTTTCAGATACTGGAAATTCATTCTCATTCCATCTTTCATGAAACCAAGCTTTTGTGCAGTAGCATAAAGGAATCCCAGGTATAAATTCTGACCAGACAGAAATATCTAAGCATTTAGAACAATCTTTCCGCTGCACAGATCACTGGTGGTTTCCATGATGAATTAGTATTATAATTTTATTTCAACAAAACAATAATGCGAGTCAGTTGTAAATCATCACATACTTTTCCAAACATATTGAAGGGTACTGCTACAGTGCACGCTAAAATCTATGATTAATTTTCAGTTTCTTCTTTGACTTCAGAGTACATGATAATTTTACACCTAAATTACATTAATATGGAGCATGGGAAAAGCAATACAATGTGTTCTCTATCCATTAATGCCATTCGTCTACAGCAGCAAATGCTGCACACCGAGTCAAATATGTATTTGAATTATACCCTGCTAACCAGTATATTTATAAGGCAGTGAAACACTTTCACTATTAAATAGTATTTTTATGATTTTAATATCTTAAATATATATTAAGTCCATGTTATCTGAATTCATGTTTGATATGTTAAAAACATTTTGCTTAAAGCCACATCAGTGTATTTTAGAGTAACAGTTATCATACCACTCAGTTTGATGGGATTTCTGGCTCTTTTTGTGTGTGTGTGTGTGCATGGCTTTTTTTTTTACTTTTTGGTACAGCAGAAATCTCAAAACAGGTATTGAAATTATAAACAATGTATGTTACATCAAATTCTCAGATCCACCTTAGTCTACTCCTAGCAAAACAATATAAAACCTTTCCTTTCTTTTTCTTCTTTTACTTCATCATTCTGGATAAGCCTGTTATCCTGGTTTGTATTTACATTCTGTACTGCCTAGTGAACCTGGTTGAGATGTGTGGCTCCTGTGGTACACATCAACACACATAAAAAGTAATGATGCTGGCAACATTTCCACCCAATCACTGAGGGTGATTCAGGTGTATGAAAAAGAGTACCTGTATTTTCTCTGCTTATTTCCACAACTGGCTGTGAATGTATCAAGTATTTCACAATCTGACTAAGATAACATAAAATTAAACTATCCTTCCCTCACTATCCTCCTGTTTTCAATATTTAATAGCTTGTCTGCTTTCTTTCAATAATATTTTTTTAGCAACATAAACTTTTCTTATGGAAAGTATTTAGGCCAAGAGTTCTGATGCCTCAAAGCTAGACATTCAAATGCTTTCCCAGCTTGGTGTGTGACCTCCTTCCTCTGGCATTTGTTCGACATATGTTGGAAAGATACTTTCAGTTTCTCTGCTCATTGAACTTGGAGCAATCCTGAAAGTCTCCTCAGTCCATAACCTTTGTGGAATTTTGTCATTATCATGACAGCCCCCTCAAAGATACGGTGTTCATTCATGCGTACCCTGTTAAAGTGTAAAGGTTTCTGTTCTCCTTGATGGTAACATTTGTTTTGAGCCACATATTTCCTTTTTTTTTTTTTTTTTTAATCACTGTCATACCAGGTATGGATATTAAAAGAGATTGAGAATTAATTTCTTCAAATAATCTTCCTAACATTTTAGATATTCATCCTAACATTATTACATTACTTAAAAAATTATGTTAGATATTTACATTTCATCATAAAGATAAGTAAACTTTGAGAATAAACACTTGACATAGTGTGAAAAGAGATTAACAATGAGGTATGTGTTAATAGTCAGGAAATCTCTTGGCTGCAGATGAAACAGGATTGTTCTTTGTTACTCTGAAAGAATGACCAAAAAACTAGAATTTGATTGTGTCTCCCTACGATTACTAATGAACAAATATAACAGTCACCAATAATGAACAATTAATACAATCTGAGAGTTTAAGTAGAAAGTGGACATGAAGAGCAAATTGAAACTAGACAGATCCTCCAAAGCAAGACCTCAGTATTAGCACAGCTTTGTGAAGACCTTTTTATACGTTCACATGCTTCATGCATTCTTTGAGCAAACAGATGTTCTAGAATTGTAAATCCAGTACATTTCATGAATGCTAACATCCTCTGGAAAAATAAATATTTTGCTAGAGTTGGATAACAAAGAAGTTTACTTTTTAAAAAAGGAATTTTGAAGACAGCAAATCTACTAAATCTAATAGTTCCCTGTGGTGCCACATTTCTAAATGTTTTAAAGTTAAAGCCAGCATTATTAACATAAAAATGGTAGTGGCTGAGTATGCAAAATGACATTTTCTTAGAATTCTTTTTCTAAATATATATTTCTGTACCCAAACTGTAATGGCTTCAGCACTATGTATTGACAGCGTACAACAGACCACAGTTATGACAGAAGAGTGTTTTCAGGGAAGGGAAAAGTAGATATTTTGAATGTACAAGTTGAGTGCACAGGCTGTCATTCCTATTTTCCTGTGTTTTTCCCCTCTGGCACTGGTGTTTTCAGCATATCAGCCACCAGAAAAGGACATTGTTCCGGAAGGTTTATTATAAAAGTATTAAAATGCAGCCACAAAGATTTCAAGTAGCATTCAGAATGTGATATTAAACCACAAAAGCAACAGAATTTAAGAGTAAGCCAATTCTGATTGACATGTGTACCCTTACATATGCAAGATACTGCTTGCTGCACATGAAGGAAGTTATTAAAACCATTTAACTATATATTTTGCATGATGACAGCCAGATCAAAGAGCACAGTCAATTAAAAAAAAAAGGGATAGATAAATTCAAAAATGATGGAAACTAATTCAGTTAAGAAATGTAATTAGAAGTTCAAGTGATTATGTATACCTTTGTGGTTCACTTGTCAAACTGTCTCTCTCGCAGTAACAAGATGAATGGATCCCTTGAAGAACTACAGTTTTCCTACTTGGCTCCCTACACTGAGTCCTCTTAACTTAAATGCAGGCAGAAAGGTAATTTTCTGGATAGAAATAGTAGTTTCTATTTGCCCTGCAAACATCATTGGGAGCTGCAGGTGGTATTTTGTGAACGTATCAAGTCTGTGGGAGTTTGGCTTGAGAAAAATCTGTTTGTAGATACAGCATTTGGCCTTGGTGAAAACAAGTCATATTTGGTATAGAGATGCACATGATTCTTTAAGAGCGTGATGGGTGGAGACAATCTTGGAATTTGGAGTAAAAGATTTGGAAATCTCTTCAAAAGCAAAGTGAGAATCTCTTCAAAAATTTCCAAAAGAGAAAGTGGAGGGAGAGATGGAAGAAGAGAGTGAGGGAAGTAAAGTGAAAGCAATATGTTCCTGCTACTCTCCTTGTTTTGCACTAGAAATAGCTCATTATAACTGATTTAAAATTATGTTGCAAGGAAAGTAGATCTGGAGTGAATTTTGGTGGGAATGACAAATCCAAAAGTGGAATTCTGCAACTTACCATTTCCAACAGTTAGATGGGATGTAGCCTCATAAACATTTTATGCTGTGAGGCACAGAGTTGTTTATCCAGAAGGCAGACAGGGACCAAAGCTTCTCTCATAGTTCTTTGACTAGAAGCCATCCAGCCACATTAACATAGAATCAGACTTCAGCTAATGCACTGGTATAACAGTGTCTCAGGCACATCAGAGCCCAAGAAAGGTTATCGCAACTCTATTTTCATCTGCCCATGTAGATTCACCAACCAAGTCAATAAATAGAATTATTTTCCATGTTTTGATAACATAACATTCTGTAGTATTGAGAAAAGATTGTATCCTCTTACCATCCCTGCCTTTTCTGCCTCTATTTTCTTGATTTTTTTGTATTTAAGTGGCATTTTTTTTCTGCTAATCTTTACTGTGTATGTACAGTACCTAACACAGTAAGGCACAGATGCTTATTTAGGCACACCACAAAGAGAAATACTATTCTGGTACAGATTATGAGAATATATTCTGAGTCATTCCTGGCACACTTCACCCAGTGTATGGAACACCTTTACACAAAAATAATACTTAGCCTCATATAAGTATCATCTCCACTTTTTGTTGGAGCAAGACACAGAGCAGTTACAGAACTTCCCTCAAGGTCATTCGTGAAGTCTCTGGCAAAGTAAGAATACAGCATACAATTGCCAGTTTCTACTTTAGCTATATAATGATAATTTCCCTGAGACACAATATATCTTTATGCATATGTCCTTAGTAATAAAAAGTAGGAAAAAGAAATACTTCAGATGTCTATGATGCAGTCTATAAGCAGAACTCTCTCTAAACAATATGTCTTTCAAATTTTTCCATGAGCCATCAACATCTCTTTAAGGATTTTATCATCATTACTGACATATAATCGTTCCTTGCAGGTGGAAAATATTGTGCTGAGAGATAATTGGGATAGTTATTGGATATGACTCCTCACTGGTTTTAAGGCAGCGTTAAGGCATGATTGCATTCTGCTCAAAGAAAAGAAGGAGTAGCCTTTGAATTTATGTCAGATTGAGTGATTTATAGGTACTTTAAGTACTGCATTAAATGATAAGGGCTAACATTATCTGATAGGATGCAAGGCAAAGTTAAAATACGGACATTTCTCCCCCTTTAGAGAGGTAAAGACTTTTTGGCTGAGACACACTTGCTATTGGTTTTTCTGGGTGGGATGATTTGACTTCAACTTATATGGAGAAAAATGTCATCTCAGGTACTTTTCTAAAAGGAACAAATATTTGAAAACTCCTACTTATGAATGAGGTGAGTGAATGAGATGGATGACCTGGTAATGGAGGACACTGAGATAGTAGAGTTACTGAATGTTTTCTTTGCTTCAGTCTTCACTGCTAAGACTGCCCCTGGGGAATCCTAAGCCCTGAATATTAGAGAAAGAAACTGGGGAAAGGAAAACTTTATCTTGGTAGAGATGGATCTGGTCAGAGATTGTCTGGGTAAGTTAGACAGACACAAGTCCTCTGCCCTGGTGAGGCTACATCTGGAGTGCTGAGTCATGTTCTAGGATCCCAAGTTCAAGACAGGGAACTTCTAGAGGACCATGAAAATTGCTAGGAGCCTGGAGCATCCCCTTATGAGGAAAGGCTGAGACACCTGAGACAGTTCAGCCTGGAGAAGAAAAGACTAATGGGAAAATTTATCAGTGCTTATAAATATGGCAGAACAAGGGGCAGTGGGCACAAGCTGAAACAAGTTCCATATGAACGTGAGGAAAGACTTATTTACTTTGAGGGTGACACAGCCCTGGAACAAGCTGCCCAGAAAGGCTGTAGATTCTCCTCTGGAGATATTCAAAACCCACCTGGATGCCTTCCTATGGAATATACTCTGTGGAACCTACTTTAGCAGGCCTGTTGGACTAGATGATTTCTAGAGATCATTTTATGTTCTGTGGTTCTCTGATTCTGCAACTCTGTGATTCTGTCTTACTAATGAAAAATTCTGGTGTCTGTACATAAGGATTTGTGAGAAATGAATTGTTCTCATGAATACTGTTTGTGACAGGCAATTTAGAAGTCTAAACAAAGTCTATTTTCTCAAACTAAGGCTTGGACATGAAAATACGTGGTAGAAAAATTGGGGCACGCAAAGGGGGAACACTTATTTATCCAACAAGAACTTTGAGAGTGAAATCTCTGCCCAGATAGCTGGAGATGTAAAAATCCCCTATTCAGAGCAGGCAAAAGAATAGCTCTGTATGGCTAGATAAATTCTGAGAAACATTAACTTTGCTATTCCTTGTTCTCCAGAATAATATTCCACCTATAGTGTCCTGAAAAGGCATTCAGTCCCTGCATTTTTTTTATTATTACTATTATTTTATTTTATTTTTTGTAAATTACATATGTATGCACTGATTTGTAGACAAAGTCAAAATACATAGACACATACTTACACTGCGTGTGTAGATTTGGGTGTGGATGTTTTTTATGTTTATTATTGTTTTTATATTTTAATAATGTCACAACTCACAAAGACTAAATAGCTAAAAAATACGTGCATATCATGAACTGCAGGTGTTTGATACAGAAAAAAAAAAACCCCTAAAAAAAAAAAAAAAACAAGGACAAGGACAGTTCTGTAATGAATCATGAGATCTGCCTAATTCAAAATTGGTATGATCCAAAGCCTGTTGAAGTCAGTGCACATCTCTGCATTAACTTCAGAGTAGTCTGGATCAAGCCTACTGTCATTCCTGTTCATAGGGATCGTTGTTTAATTTTAGTAAAACAAAACTTCTTGATTTCCTTTGTTAGAAAAAGTATTTTTACAAGTACAAATGTCAACTGTGTCTATTTTTGCATTAAAACTTCTTCACTTGATATTTTGTCAATAGAACAGTTAAGTTGTAGTCCATTTTCAGGATATTATTCAGTGAAAATGGATGTCAGAAATTAATGACACCTTATGACATGGAAGCCTCCCAGGAGGAAAAGAAAAAAAAGAAAAGAAACTAGATGTAATGTTATTGCCTGGTGAGGACTTCAGATATTGTTCTGTTGTTGCTTTCATGGGATATAGTGTCACCATGTGCAATACTACAGGCATTTCCAGTCATTGTTTCATATACAGAATTCCCATTGAGGACAATAGTACTATTGCATGAAACTCCATAGCAGGATACGGCTATTAGAGTAGTGAATTCTATCCTAATGCAACAGCTTAGCTGATAGCTGGCCACTGAGCCAGACGAAGACACCACTGAGTTTCCTTTGAAAAAATAAGAAAAACACAGAAGATACAGAACCAGGTCCCCACTGCTGTTACCCCACAGCCCGAGAAACATAAACAGCATTTGCAGTCTTCTCACTCTTTCAGTCATCTTCTCCCAGCTGCAGTCTGAGACTTGAAGACAGAAAAGCTACTGCACTCCAAGTGAAGAAGCTTGCCTGATGACAAAATTCCAGTTTCCTCAGACTAAACCAAGGCTAGCTGCAAAGAGGTCTTGAAATAGGCTAGGTCATGCTGTACATACTGCATTTGGCAGGTTTCTGACAAACCAAACCACAGGCTTATGGAATATATAACAATTACAGGGTTTTTTGTTTGTTTGTTTGTTTGTTTGTTTAACAAATTCTGGTTAGTATTTTAATTGCTGGATCACCATGATCTCCAAAAATATGGTTTAATGGTAGCAGTTACTGTCTCTTCTACAGTGATTTGCCACCTGTCTTACTGAAAAAACAGGGCCCACCTTTGTATTCTGGGTTCTTAGTTCACTTCAGCCATTAACTATGAGGTGAGGGGCAGCAAGCAAGAAATAAATCCAGGAGAAGCATTTTGCTGTAGAGGAAAATCTGTCAGCTGCACCAGGAGTGTGTTCTGCTGTAAATACTGTGGGGTGTCACAGTCACAGCTTGTGGTCATACATATGGCTGCTTTCCTTAGTGGCCTCCAAAACCAAATGTGTCTAGACATGTAGCTTTTAAGACACCATAGCTGCACAGATATTATTTCTCCAAACATTCAACCTTAGGGCTATTTTCAATTTTTCACTGTTAGACAGTGCCTGAGGTGATTTTTAAAAGCAAATTCTGATGGAAATGTTTTCATCAGTTTTATGAGATATAGAAGAATGAAGGATCTATTTTCATTGTTTGTTTTTGTTGGTTTTTTGTTTGTTTGTTTGTTTGTTTGTTTTTAAAGTGTTAGCACACCTCTTGCTAAAATGCCTGGTTCTGAGATGTGAAATTTAGCATTGGTCTCATGTGCTTAGTTCCAGGGTAAAAAAAATAGATTGAATGATAACGAATAAGAGAAATGCATGTTCTTATGCATGTTTTGTAGACAAACAGCCTGAGGAAGATTGTTCATGATATCATCCCATGGTGGGAAAGAATGCCTCTTAGTCTCTGGAAATTGGATAGAATATTACATTGGTTCTCAGCAAATCTCAGCAAATTTTGTCCTTGTTTCTGCCGCTGGTCTTACGAGTAACAGTGAGAAAAGCATTTTTCTCCACTTTGTCTCTGCTTCCACAGCTTTAAAATCAGGAAAACATGTACTGTTTTCTTCTTTATTTATTTGTTTTTAACATATCTCAGAACCCTCAATTAAAGATTTAGAACATAGCGTTATTTATATGAATAGCCTGGAATAATGTGGAACTGAAATAAAAGTGATAACTCCACCACATTATTAAATAAAAATTTTTCATTGTTCTCTCTGGCACAAAATTATTACGTATAACAGGACAGAGAAATAACACAGTATTAAAGCAATTTTTCACAAAACTGCCAATAATTAGGGTACCTCATATTTATGAAGTTCAATTTAGATGTCTTGTTTTTCATGTTTTCTTCAGTGAAAATACCTGACTCCAACTTCGGAAACACAGATGCTTGGAAAACCTGATAACTTAAATCCATGGCACAGCTCAACTTTTCCAAAAGATCCATGGTTTAATTTTATGTAAAATAATAATTGTTATTGTTATTATACGCTTTAATTGATATTTTAGTAGATTAAATGCTACTACATTTCAGGCTTCATTGGTTTGTGTGTGAATGTACCTGTGCATGTACATACTTTAATAAACTTTTGGCTCGGGAAAGTATCTAGAAGAAATAAATAAAAAAAGAACGTAATCTGGTCTGTCAACTACTTTAACTGTCAGTATCTCATTAAGTTTGGGGATGAAACTTTTTCCAAGTGCATGGCAAGAGAGAAGTCAAAAATTTTGACTTCTTGAGCCCAAGGCATCAAGGGAATTGCCTTTTTAAAGAAACATGGCTGTATGAAACTTTCAAAGTTTATGGAATCTCTCTGGTTTGTATTGCTTTACAAGATCTGACAAAAGAGTATTGCTTCCAGAAGTATAACTTCTTAATGTATTTCCCAGAATTCTTAAAATACTGTATGCAGGCAGCAGTAGTCTAAGGGTCACCTGTATCCTGCTGGAATAGCTTTATATATACATGGATAGAAGTTAGTACTCACGTATATAGATGTATTCGTTTATTTATTGTTTTCATGGACTTTTAAAACAAACGCAGAACTGTTGAAATATTAAGAACGCTTTAGAGAACAGGAGGAATACACTTCAAAATTCTGAAGTGTTAAACAAAACTTTCTGCTTTGTTGTTTATTTGAAACTAGCACAAAGCACAACACCTTCCTTTCCTTGTCTCTCCACTTCATTGTAGACCTCACAAGTAACCTTTCAAGGAGGTCCAAAATTCTAAAAAAGCCTAACCTAATCCAGGAACTTCTTTTCAAGAAAATTCACTAGTGTTGCTTCATATGCTATTTCCATGGAAATAAAGCTCAACTATTTTAAATCGCTACTCCCCAGTTCTGACCATGTGAAACAAACTGGCTGTCGACTATACATAATTATTTATTTTTTTGTAATCTCTGAGCTATAAAGAACCTATCATGGCTGCCACCCAGACATTTCAATAATGTTAAAACAAAACAAAACAAAAGAGCCCTCAAATATTGACTCAGTAATCAATCTCCCTCCCTCAAGGAAAACTCGCCTGCCATAAAATTCCAATCAGTTGCACACACACAATTATGAAAATATGGGCCTCAAAAGTTCGTTCAAAAGCATGATTACACTAATTATAGATCAATATGTAATTTCTCCTTCCTTTCTATTTTTAAATCATGTTTTTGACAAATGCTGAAATGATAATGAGTGGTTTAGATTGTTTTCTTTCTTTTTGCATGGAAGGGTTTGTGGGGGGTTTCATGTTTTTAATAGCTATATATTCTTTATTGCTGTTTTAAAACACTAACAAAAGTGATGAAAAGGCATGAAAAATCATCACTGATTGCATAGGAATTCACTTAAAATATGATCTTTCCTTTGCTCAGTTATCATCTGTGGTAGTGTTTCCTTACAGAAATGGTAAAGGGCTAAAAGTTCTTAATAAGAAACACATGCTTTTCTTTACTCCACCACTACACTTGGATGTATTCCCTTGTGGAAAGCTACATCAGGTTAACCACTGCAAGGCAGTGTTATGGTAGATCAGATCTGTTTTTAAAAATGCATTCCCAGAAGACTCAGTTTAATACACTGTTACTGAGAATACTTCTGTGAGGGTCTTTTCTCTCTTATAGTCTTGCTCTTCATATATGGAATCAATTTCTGCTGGTGAAGGTTAGGAACAAAAAATACTATTTTAAGAGAACAGAGAATCAAAGGCACAAATTACTCCAGAAATTGAAGAGATGGAGTGCACATATGCTGCATTCATGTGTGTTTTTTTTTTCTACCTCTGGACAAGTAAAGTAGTTCTTCCCACTTAGCAGAAGAGAAAATGAATGGTTTTCCTTGAAGTATGTAAGCAACAGAGTTTTGCTGATACAAACCTTGTTATTGCTGACCTGCAATAACACTGAGAAGCTATTATCCATGTTTCTGGACAGTTCTTGAATAAAATGCATCTTCTAATTATAAATGCAAAACGCATTTTTATGTTGATGGGTTTTTTAAAGAAAATATTAAAAAAAAAATCTCTACACTTAAAATGGAAATTATTGCGGAATCAGTGGTATACCTAGGTGGAAAAAAATAATAAGCAAGCTCTTCCCATTTACACACTGTGTGTTGGTCTCTACCAGTAACAACTGATTCCCTCACTTGTTCAGGAGTGGTGACATAGCCTTGTACATTAACTGGGGGGAAGGAAAGAATCTTAATTCAAAGACAGAAAGACAGGCCTAAAATAAGCTTTTGACCTTGTTCTGATGGAAAAAAAAAAAAAAAAGGAGCTAAATGAAATATATATTAAATATTTATATCTATATTGGTGAAATAGCATTGTCAGATGAGCTGGCTTTCTGGTAAAGTTGCTTTCCAGAAACATGAGCATAATACCTGACAGTACATTCCCCCATTGACCACCATGCGAGTGGATTCAAAAGCACATCAGAAGAGTTTCGTTCATGAAAGTGGTAGGTACAAGGTGGGTTATTGGCTTAAGAAGAGGTTCATTTTCTTTGTAATTTCTTTCTCAGACTGTGAGAGGTTAAAGTGGTAAAGCAGTTTTCCTTCACTCCATATTACTGCTCCTTCCTACAAGCAATAAAATGAAGGAATTACTTGTAAGGGCAGAAATGTCATTATTTTTGCACTCATCCTGACCCCAGGATCTAAAAATACAAAATGCAGGAATTTGTAGAGCAGGTGACATTTTAAAAAAGGGCTGAGGGAAGTCTGATAGTGTAAAGGCTAAATGTACTTAGTAGGTGGAGGGACAGAAATAGAGAGATATCTGACCTAGACCTAAAAAGATTGGCCATATAATTCATTTCAATGACTTCTTATCTGTGCAGTTTACCTCTGGGTTTAGACAGAAACATTTCTCTTTAGCATAATGGATCACAGAGTCAAGTTGGCTACCTTCTGCCTCAGAATGGGGTTAATTTTAGTCTGCTCTTCATGTTGAACACACAAGGAATATATATTACTCATCAACCCTTGCCAAAAGCATAGGAAGCATTGCTGAAAATCAAAAGCTATCTGCTATATGAAAAGATTCAAATGCCTCACATTAATTGAGCTGAATTTCCTTCTAGGTCTCTGAAGCTACACAATAAGGTATACAAAAGTTCTAAACCACTGGTATTACAGGCTTTTAGTCTTATTTTTTGCTTCTTTTTTTTTTTTCTTATTCTTTTTTCCTATCAATTCCATTATTCATCTGGTCAAAATCAAGTGCTTAATTCTGCTTCCAAAGGGTTACTGCATTATTTCCAATGTATTAGCTAATATTTATACTCCAAACTGTCTGCTCCGAGCATGCTACAGCCTGGAGAATCAGACTTTAGAGCAGATGTGACTGAGGAATTAACCAAATGGTAAGAAAATGTTATTTTCCTTCTTCCAAGGTACCATCCACTGAAAACAGAAAGGGTTAAATACCGAATCACATGAGTAAGATGACAAAGACTCTACTATAAATCCACAAAAGATGCCCATGTACTTTCAGAATAATTAAGAAATTTGTCTGTATTTCTTAGCCTATTTTTTAATAATCAACATATACCTGCTAATACAGTCCTGCCCCTCCATTCAAATTTCCAGCTCCCAGATGAGGTCATTCTGCCTAGAAGTGTGTAAGCAAAATAATAAAAAGGCAGGCTTAATAAGGGAATTTTAGAAACTTCAGGTCTCAAAGGACCTAGGAAACTTTTTTACATTATTTTTTCAGAGTAGATGTGACCTAAGGCTAAAAACCCCACTCCACTGCAGACAATAGCAAAAAGCTCATTGACTCCACCACGGTCAGTCTTTTGTACTCAGTGAACCTCTAGCACACTTCACTGATGCAAAACAGAGCTGAGCCCAAATAGCAGAAATGTTGAGAAAGGAGGCATCATTTCTTAATAGTCACCTTTCTATCTATCTGCGACACTATCTGCAACAGTAACAGCCTGTGGAGCAGCTAGGAAAAAAAGGAAAAAAAAAAGAAAAAAAAAAAGAAAAAAAAAAGAAAAGAAAAAAAAAAAGTAACTTGGAGTTCCCTCTGAGTTTGATTGAATTTGGTCCTACAATTCAGATAAAACATAATGATTCATGAGATTTTGCCAGGAGCTTTACTGAAAAGCTCCAGCCACACAAAGTTTCAGCATTAACTGCTTTATTTACCCTGCACCAATGATTCTTCCCCTTCAAGCATGCCCACCTCCCCAGCAGAGAAACCGGGCAGACAAATTATGTCACTAATGGAACTTCAGATTCATGATTGCCTAACAGTGTATATCTTGTCTTTTCTACTTCAGAGAACATCTGAATCACAGAATCACAGAATATCTCAAGTTGGAAAGAACCCAGAAGTTTCATCAAGTCCAACCCCTGGCTCCACACCGAACAACCCAAAATCAAGCTCTACTGAGATCACTCTTTAGACAAAGCAAAGCCATCACTTGGTCTTAGAGCCAAGATCCCATTAAAGGCAGCACCAGGTTTTGGTCACCAAGCTTCTTGCTGCCAGCTGCAGTAGCAGAGAGTGTGACTGTTCTGATAATTTTTTCAAAGCCAAACTCAAAATCTCTGAGAGGCAGAGATTCTCCCATTAAAAACTGGCACTGATCCATCAAATTTATGCTATTGCACCACTTGTAACTGTAAATCTACCCTCTTGTGAATATGAATTATGAAACAGATTTTAGTTACAGTATCCCATGTTGCTTCTCAAGTAATAAACCATATAATACTTTGAATCCCTTTAGACACATGTGTAGTAATATCTTGTAATATTTTTATAGTTTTCCTACAATCACTAATTTCATTACCTTAATGGTCAATATCTTTATGGTTATTGAAAAAGCTCAGGCTAAAAATGATTGTTAAGTATAGAATAACAACAGAACTACTGTAGAAAATTGTGGTGTTTGATTAAAATGCAATTGGCAGAAATACAGAGGGTTTTGTTCACTCACTAGTAAAAGCTTTAAACCAGGGCACTGAATCAAACTTCAGAATTTGGACATATGAAATGCAAACCCTAATCTGAGCAACCCCTAGTATTATAATGGGATGAAACAAAAACCATAGCTTCAAACACTCCTAAAATTTGGGTGTTTCTATATCTGGATTTGAAACTTGTGGCTTGTGCCTACTCAAATAAACTTCTATTTAAAACCCTATCTCAATAAACTTATGTTTTGTGGCTTGGACCTATTTAAGTAAGCCTTTTAAAATGAAGTTCTATTTATAGGCCCAAAATGTATTTACAGTATCTTTTTTTAAGGATTTTAGGATTAGTTATGTCTTTAAGCAAAGAGGAATATTTGTTCAGAGGTTTATCTTCATCCTTCATCTTCATCTTTCTTCTTCATCTATGATCATAATCTACTGGGTGGAACAGAAATGGTTGCATCATATGTTTATTATTATAAATAAAATTACTTATTGGCTCTGCTTCATTACAAGAATATACAGGAAAGATGAGTGTGAGAGGGAGAGATTTTAGACACTCTTCCCATAATTAATTTCTTTCTTTTGTTTCTATGAAATAAATGTAGTATTTAAAATTTTGTTTAATCCCTTTTTCTCTAACCTCTGAAGTGGTCTTCCTTATGTATCTTTCCTCTATTTAGGCCCAAAACATAATGTTGAACTCAGCCAATCCTTATACAACAGAAGTGTCTGCGAATGTATTGACTTTGCTAGAGTCACCTTGCAGGATGAGGGCTTTTATAACTTTCTTCTTATCTACTCATTAGTGTTTGAACTACGCTACTTTCTTATAAGGCTCCAAGTTCCGTCTCAAGAGACATGAGCAAAGAAATAGATGACAGTTGTCACTTTTAGGTTTTCCAAAAGTTAGTAATCAAAGTGAGAAGTCATGAATCCACAGCACTGCTGCACTACTATTTTCTGTAGACCTAAGATACAACTTGTCATATGTTACCTTTAGGCTTCTTTACTTCTCATGCCATGCTTTTGTTTTAACAATGAAAAAGGTCCACCTTTTTTTCCATTTCAACTGAGGAGACACGACAAAAGGCAGAGTTTTCATGAACTAATTACAGCCTTTTAGAAATTACCTTTTGTGCTAGTAAAATATGGCTATTTTTTCCCATATGATGAGAAAGTAAGCAGTTTGAATAAAAAGTACTATTTAAAGAAAGAGTACAGTTACATAACCTTTCCACAAAATTCAGACAATTTCTTCAGCTCCACTTTGCAAAAAGAAGCATGTAACTTCCTGAGAATTATACATAAAATAATCTATGAAAAGATTCTACACAGAATAAAAAAGAGATTTTTTCCTTTTGATAAGAGTATTGCATTATGTGTCAGTGCACATTCACCACTGAACAAAGCCATCAGGTTTTCTCTAACAATATAAGGCAGAACCTGCCAGCATATGCTCCTGTCTCCCTACTTTGAAAATCAATGAGAAATGTGTGTACAGACTTAATGACAGACTTCAGCCCCTTAGGGTGCAGTCTCACAGACATCATAGGCTGATTTGAAGCCACACTGTCACCAAAACAGGCCCCACCAGTCTTCCCCTTGGTCTTTGCCCTGCATTCCCGCAGTCTCTTTTTGCTACACCTGTGGCCCCATGGACAGACAAATCAAGGACACCGCTCAGACAAAAGCTCATGATGTTTCTGCAAGTCTTATTTCCAGTTGAATTATTTCTCTGGTGCACTGCACTGAACATTCCATGAAGAAGCAGAGATAAGAAGATTGCAGGAGCAGGACAAGGAGCAAGGAGAATGAAAACTAACAAAAAATGCTAGCAGGATAGTGAAGAGCTGCTTAAGTCATGCAAAGAAAGTAGGCATAATCATGCCTTGAGGGTTCAGTGACCCATCCTCCTTGTTTACAACCCATGGTCTGTACAAATGAAAACACATTGTAACACAGCATCTCAGCAGGTTCAGTAATGGAGGAAAACATTCTCCTTGTCCAAGCAAGATTGAGAAGTTCCAGAAATTTATAGATCTTATTTATACCCAGGGCTGTAGGCTAGAAGGCAGTTGTATATGCTGGAAAACCCTGGTCATTATTTCATTATTATTTTGTTGATATGATTTAGGAGGACCATGTGGAAAGGGTTCCCAGCTCAGCAAGTATTTTACCAGCACTATAACTAGAAAATCAAAAGAGAGGTAGTTCTTGAAACATCATATATATTGACACTTAAAGAAGATATGTCTATGTGTCTATGTACCAGAGAGGCTGTTATACTGCTTGCATTTAATTATTTCACAAGCAAGATTTATGCAAGAAAACACTTATTACAATCACTTTCTGTGCAATGTCTTTTTCACTTGAGTCTTGTACTGAAAGCATTGAGATGAACTAGTACTCAGGCAGAATAAGAACAGTGTCGAGGCTTTTTCTGTAACTAAACGATGTACAAACGTGTCATCTACTCTCCAGTGTTCAAACAGTATGTGGGAGAACCCCACAAGTAGCTCACAATCACAAAGGAGTAGCCCAGGCTTTCAGGTTCTTTCAGTGAACTCAACTAGCATGGGATACAGAATCAAAATTAAGACAATATGATAAGGGTTAATTTGGAAATTATGTCTCACTTGAGTCAGCATTTCTTATTCCAACTATACACAATATAGCAAGTCCCAGCTGTTTGGTTGGAGATACCTGATTTGCATCTGTATTAGAAATATTGTCTCTCTCTTCCCCTTAATGAAGCCCCTACTTGATTGATGGAGTTGCAGTTTCTCATTTCAAAGGACAACAAGGGTATAAGATCTTGTGTAAGAAAAAAAAATAAGAAGTGATTCACATGCATCCTCTTATTTTCCAGAAAAGCTAGAACCATGAAAAGAGCTCTGACAAAACCTGGCATGCTTCATGTAGTGCCTTCCTGCCAACCGGGGGGGAAAAAAAAAAAAAAACAGAAGAAAAAAAAACCACAAAGTACAAACAAGCTTCATGGTTTATTCACTATGCCACTGAGCCTTTTGGCCATCACCGTAAATCTCTTCAAACTCTTGCTCTTGTTTTGATGGAAAACATTCAGTTCTATAATAATAGTACTTAGATAACCTGTACTTGACCTGTCTTTGGATAGTGATGATTTTCCATACAAGATGCTTTGCTGTGATAACACAGTGATTCAGACACACTATCTTAAGGCAGCTGGTATACAAATTCCAGAGCTGCTTGGCTCTGGAAACTTTTTCTTCCACCGCTATTTGAATGTAAGCTGCACGTTGAAGGCATTTCGTACCAGTCATATTTTCAAAGTGCTCTCCCTGTTAATGCATTTCCATTAGAATTCCTCTGTTTTTGATTTCAAGAACACAGCACTGCATTCATGGGAACTGAGCTTTTCAGGTGTTAAAGAGGATTTGTTATCTGTAAAGTGATTATAATAGGATTTAATGTAATTGAAAGTCAAGGTACAGTAGCCATACATTGTATTAGAGACAGAATTAAATTTGTATTGCAGGTGAAGAAGTTTTGCTAAAACCTGGAGCCACAATGCACAGGCCATGGTGGAAGACCTCCTGTTGTTGTGCACCTTTTGTTGAGATGATGCTCTCTTTACTGCCCTGCTCCCCGGAGGACAAGCAGCAGAACTAACTCCCAAAGGCTTGTAACAGCATGAAAAAGCTCTCAGAAATAACAGACAGCTCCCATGGAGATCAGCCCATCCATATGTGTTCCTGCCCACTTCCCACAGGTTTCTTTCTTGCAGGTTATTGCTGCCTCTGGAAGGGATGTTTCCTAGATGATGTGTATGGAGGGCCTGATGCTTTAAGATATTGAAATGCTCTCTTTCTCTGTTGCGAGGGGCCAAAGAGAAACTAATTTGACTCTTCCTCAAATTGACTGAATTTCTGTGTATCATCTGCCATACTGGTAAGCAAAGAAGTAATCCACATTGCCTGGAAAAATCCTGCTCCCATAAGCTGTTTTCTTTGCCTCACTGAAATCAATTGGATGGATGCTTCTAGTATCTCACATTCTTAAACAAACCCTTATTATCAAGTAATTGCTAACCTCCAAAATTTCCACCTTCTTTTTTGTTAGCATAGCCTGCACTCTCTTCTGTTGGCTTCAACCCAGACCTCTCTCCATTTTCCAGGGGATCACACTTACCTCAAACAGCATCTTGAACTTCTCCATTTAATCATAATTTGTTTTCTCTTTACACCCGCTTTCTTTTCAGCTGTTTCTGTGAGTGTTATGATGTCCTTAGATAACTTCTGTCTTGACTGTATGTGGGTAGTAGAAGTCACTGTTATTATCTTCTATTACACTTTGTTCCCTCTTTGATATTCTGCAATGTTATGCATTCAGCAACATCTCCAGATCAGAGGTCAGGAAATCAGCCCCACTAGCATTTGGGCACTTTCAAGTCCACAGCTGACTTATTCAAAACGTCTTTCATTTAAAAGATAAAAAACATCCTTTTCAATAAAACTATTCTTTAAAGGAAAACAAAAATAAATTTTTACAACCTTTCCCATGGCAAAGAGGATTGTTCCAGTAAGAAATAATTTTAAATTGGATCAAACCAAACTAGACTGAGGTTTATAACCAAACTATTACTTCAGTTTTCAGTTTTCAAAGGAACCTCTAACAAAAAGTCTGACATTTTTCTTTCAAATTTCCTAAGGATATAATTTCCATTTGCAGGTCATAGGGAACAGTGGTGACTGTACTGCTACATTTGTCTTTTAAAAAACTGATAACGCTGAATTCTGAGTCCTCGCTGATCTAGATTTTCACATTGAACAGTGTTCAGGATAATGAAGCTCTGTTGCAGACGATAGTGAGTGCAAATTTCTCATCTTCCTGAACTACTGAGAATATACGCTCAGTCTACAGTCAACAACAAACCAGATAACCTGGGATTTGCTGTATGTCTGCAGCATGCATCAGCCTCACAACCATCATCATATCCCACTTCACTGCTTGCTACCACCCCTGAAACATCAGTGCTTCTGTGGTGTTGCATAGCAGCAACTACCACAGCACAAGCAGAACCAAGACACCTCCAGTTTTAAGCGATACCTTCCTGTATGATTTGCTCTCTGTGACTCTTTTCAGCCATGGGTAAGAAGAGACAGATGGCCTGAGAGCAGACTTCTGGGCTCTTGTCTTGGAAAGAAACAAATGATCTACTATTAACCTAGGAGGCGGGGTTTGTCAGTTCAGAAGAGAGAGGTGTTATTTTCAATGCCCCTTTGCTGTTTGTCCTGCAACCCACTTTAATGTTCTCATGCATCAAGTGTGAAACTGAAGGTCCCAGTTTCACGATGTTCATCCTTCTTGTACTCTGATCACAGCCTGAGCAGCATCTGCAACTGTGAACCACATGAAAATCCATTTCCCAGAGGTCCACTTGCTGTGTACTCCTGGCATTCCTCAGATGTAGAAGAGAAAGCTGTTTACACTATTATTTTCTTTATTTCTTACATTTCACCTCCCATTTTGATTCAGGATTTGTTTTCTTTCTTCCAAAGAAGAAAAAAAAACAACAAAACAATTGTGGAAGTTCATTATAAAGAAAAGTGAAGTGTCACTAATAATTACTTAAACACACCAACCCGAGGAACCAGTTTAGGAAGACACATACAAACACACACACAAACACACACACACATAGAAAAACAATTAGTGTTTCAAGCTTAAAATTCAGAACCTTTGATGAAAATATGCAGTGGTGAGAGGATTAGTTTCTGATGATGTTTTTGAAGGGCAGAAAGAGAGATAATAACTTTGGTGAGGGCTCTTTGTTTAAATGACTATTGTTTGTAGTTAGCTGCTACTTAATCTGCACTACAGAGAGGAACCACTACATAGCTAAACTCTCTTCTAATGAGATCATTATTTTCTTACCACTCTTCAGAATGAATGTCATTTTACATAGCAAAACTACAGAGGCAGCATTTTAGAACACTGCTACCTTTTATCTAACCAACATAAGAGGCACTTGAGGAAAGGACAAGGAGGGTCAAGAAGAAAATGTATGCAGCATAGTTTCTTTGCCTGGCAGGCAGGGAAAGGACAAAGGAAGAGTCCATGATAACAAGACTGACCACCACTATTAGTGGAGAGGGGCCCTGGCTGCAAAGTTTGGGATAGTTAGAGTGCGTTTGGCCCAATTTATTAAAGAATTTGCCAGGATTTAACTCCAACCTGCAGCACTTAGTTACATTTTTAATTACTGCTAAATATTGTTTAAAACTTCGACATTTGCCAATTGCTACCCAGCCTGGAAAGATTACCAGCAAGATTATCGGGGCCAGAAAAGTCACTTCTTTTCCATACTTCCCCTTTAAAAGATAAAGCCTCTTCCTTCCAGCCAAAATGGGGATGCACACAGTCGTTTCACAATTCATTCTCCCTGCAGATGAATGTGGGTGGGTTTTGCTGCAGCGGTTTCAAGCATCCCTGCCTGCCCTGCCCCTGTGGCAGGTGTTACCTCCCCCTAGAGCACTGGCAACAAAGGTAAACATATGCCCCTGCCTCAGCCGCTGCTCTTCACAGCCCAGCGTATGAGCTTCGATGGCTGATAGAGGTAGGTTTTCACTCAGACACTGGGCTGTAAACAGCGGCAGCTGAGCCCTGGGCACGCCTGGTTCTGCCGATCCGTTCCAGGCGTCGAAATCCATGAGCTGAGGGAGGGTGCAAAGTGCTGGAGGCAGGAACATTTCACATCTCTTTACGTATCTGCTCTGGTGCCCGCGACTCGGATCAAGCAATCGCAGCATTCATATTCATAGGGCTGAAACTACCTGTGCTCCTCCGCCTTGTTAATAAATGAAGGAGGCTCCTGAGCAGGAATGTGAAAAGCAGGAAGGAGCTGCCTGCAGCCAACTAATCAGAGAAAATGGTCCTAGGGAGAGGGCAGAAATTGTGCCTGTCAGCCTTGAGCACTCGAGTCCTGTAACTGGCTCAAGGAATCCGGAGAGAGATTTTAAAATCGTGATTTTCATGAACAATTCATGTGGGATTCCTTTTATTTGCTCTCTGATTTTTATAGATTCCCAGGATCATGTTTATAAACCTTTAGCTGGAATATAAGGCCCCAAAGGCTCCCATTAAAAGGTAAGAGGAAAAGGGAAGGATCACATCACCCGTGTGATCCCAGGAAGGGAAGCAAAGGACAACAAAAAAAAATTGTAGCTGATGCATAATTAAGTCAGGAGAGTAGACAACAGCTTAACCACTTTCTCTCCCTCTCCCTGCAGGGTGGGAATTCCTACATTTGTCCCTTCTGCCGTGTTTTGTGACCTGGTGTTTCTCTAGACCTAGAGTTAAGTCATCCCTCCTGCCCTTTGTTTATGGGGAAGTATGTTTGAGAAACTCAAGAATCAGTGCCCTACTCATCAAATGGAGGAGTGTTCGGCATTCATAATAAGAATGGACTATAAAATAAATGCCTCTGGCTGCTCTTTGCATTCTGTCGTGCCACAGTCTGGCCCTATCGGGCCTGCGCATATGGGAAAATGGGGCCTCTCCTGAAGTTCTCAGTGTTATGGTCAGAGCATTCAGGCATGTGCAGACATGCTGGTCCTGGTGCGTGCTTTATGTTTTTGTTTGTTGTTTGTTTTAACAGCTGCTAATAATTATATTATCCTGCTGCAGAGGTAGTTCTGGGAAACAGCGATCTCTGAAAGCACCAAACAGATAGGGAGAAGATGCTGCCTCCCTCCCCCCTTCCTTTTCCCTGTTAGTTTTCTGGTACAAACAGCATTCCTGCCTCATTCCCCTCTGAAGTTAAAAGACTTAAATTCTTTACAAGGAAGGTCATCCATTTGAAGCCAAAACCCTGTTTGCTTTTGTCTTACCACTTGCTTTCATATGAAAAAAAAAAAAACAAACCCAACAACTGAGAGCACACCAGCCCACTTCACCAACTCAGAAATTAAGCATAACAAGCTTGGGGGGGGGGGGGGGGGTATAAAGGGCTGTGTTTCAGTTATTAATGCGTGAGTGTTCGACACAGAGAGCTTTCCAGCAGCTCTTCCAAGAATGCTCGGCGGGTTGTTCTCGACCTGACCTGATAGAGAGCCAGCCAGGGAGAGAGAGGGCAACAGGCTCTGGCTGTAGTCACACAGCGTCCAGGGCCTTGGTGTGCTCATTGCAAGGAACACTGTCAAGTGCTTTTAGTAGTGTTAAATATAATTTATTGATTCTCCATTGTTTGTGATAATAACCTCCCTGAAGCCTGAGAATAATGTTTTCTTTTCCCCTGCAGATTTTGTCCTGTCAAACATTTATTTACCTTTTTTTTTTTTCTCGTGGTGTTGCTAATAGACCTTGAAATTAACACTGCATTTATGTTTAGGATTTGTACTGCCATTCTTTGTGCTTTTGAACTGCTCTCATCCATCAGCAAAGCAAAATAGGGGCAGGGAGACACATCTGAGCCCCTTCACGATCTGGGAAAAAAAAATGGGTCGAATTCTGCTCTCAGAATTGTGGAGCTCTCATTGTGAGTGGGAGTCTGGCTGCCTGTGTGCCAAGGAGGCAAAATTTGTGAGCTGTAAAGCTGGAGGGGGCATAAAATGCTGGGGAGAGTTTTAATGGATCCTATATAAACATTGGCTGGTGGGAATTTTTTTATTACTTTCAGAGGTCAGGTTCCTCTAAAGTAAAATAAGGAATCTATAATGCCTTATGAAATTAGAATCAGCTTTAAAATGAATTAAAATGGAGTCTAAACCAAATGACTATCCTTTTGAACAGTTGTATAAGAAACATTACTAAGCTCTGACAAAATGTGAAGACTGGGCTTGTCAGCCTGACTTAGATTAAACAAAATGGCAGTTATTCCACTTCCCATTAGCAATTAACAGTAAAAGAATTTATAATTTACTTTGAACTTTTTCTTTTCACTTTAACATCAAACTTAAATAAAAAGGTTATTTAGGCTGCTATTAAAAGCACAATGATACGTTGCAGAGCCCCGTAATATGCAGTGTGTTTCAGGGTCAAATTTGCAAGTAGAAATCAGGAAATATTTAAGGGTCCCTTGTTACCTGCTAGTATCTTTCCCATGGAAAATGAGAAGTAAGCTGGAATGTAAACAGGGTGAAGCATGAGAGTAAGAAATGCACCGGGAGTGCTTTTGAGATGGCCAAAGGAGGGCTTTGCAGAAGTTCTCAGACTAGATTAGGGGGTAGGCCTCCACCTTGGTGAGGGGGGAGGCCTCTGCCTCTACATGGGGGTTTCCAATGCTGGCAGGAACTGGTCATGCATAGAGGGCTGACGCTGCAAAACAGCAGGCAAGGGGGAAGGGAGAGGGGCCAGGAGAGAGGCGGTGGGCAAAGGAGCTGCATGCACAGCTCCTCACCTCTCGGTCTCAATTCTATTTACGTGCTGTGAGTGTTAGGAAGTCTCTCCGTGCAACATAGGCCAATGAAAATCAATGCTTGCAAAGCCTGTGCAGATCTCGAAATTGCCAGAACTTCATCCGTATGTGGGGTTCCCATACAGGAAATAAAAGCTGGGTGATTTATGGCATTTTATTGCACTTCTTGGCCATTGCTAACATTTCCTTCATTGAGAAATGACAGAAGCTGCAATTTGGATTTTTATTGTGCAGTTTGCCAGCCTCCTCCCCACCCCCTTCCCCCTCTCTTTCTCCTTTCCTGGGTGAACTTGCCTTGGGTTTAGGAGATGAAAGTTTATGGAGGCAGATGAGTGTCAAGGGGACTGAATCCAAACACAGAGCCAAACAGCCTGTTGCCAGATTTTATCTACCCTCACTGAAAATACAGTATCCAGAAAAAGAAAAGTGATTATAAAGTAGAGTGACTTAGCCTCTAACTTACACAGAAATTCTTGGATGAGTTTCTGGTCTTCTTTTTTAAACAAACAAAACAATGTTTCCTGGTTGGCAGTTCCCAAAGTCTTCCCTTTTTTTTCCTCATTTTCTGGCACGTAGCTGAAAGGTCATGCTCATGTATTTCCAAAACATGTTCATTGAGTTCAGCTTTTCAAAAAATAAGAGCCCCTTTCTTTAAGGCCCAATCCTGCTCTCATTTAGGGCAGATTAAAAAAAAAATCAACTGTTTGCAGGGACAAGGGAGTAGAGCCTAATCACAGAGTCAGGATTGCTGTACTATGAAATACAGGCTGGGGAGCACCAGCTATTCCTAAAGCTGCTGACACCATTATACAAGCCTGTTTACCACTGCCTGTGTCTGCCAGACTTTAATGGTTCGGCTGACAATGTTCATGCTACTTTTCAGCCTCAAGTGAAGATTTCTGATTATGAGGCAAAGGGTGAATCAGTTGTTTCCCTTGTTAAAATAATCCAGTGATGATTCCATTGAAAGCCTTCATGCCCATGCACTTGGGGGAAGGAACTTCAAATATGGTATGCTTTATTTCTAGGCTAAAACTACATCCCAGCAAAACACTGCCAGATGGAAATATTTTCAGATAGCACTTTGCATGTGCTCAGTAGACTGCAGTTTTAAAACCTGTTTACTTCAATTAAGCACACAGACACCACAGCTCAAGTAAGGTGTGCATATGCATGTATATGTGTGCGTGTGCATGTGTGTGGCTGCAGTTGTTTATTTGACTTACGCAAGCAAGAAGGAGAATGGATAAATGGACAAAGCACTTGACCGGAACTCAAGAAACTTACGTTTCTGTTCTTGGCTTGGTGTCAGATTTCCTGCATGACTTTGTATAAGTCACTTATTCTGTCGTGTGCCACAGTCATTTGCCCCATAAGAACTTTCCTTCCTTCCAGTAGTGCTATCCAGTTAAATGCTTTAAGGAAAATTTGGCTGCGGGGAGAGAGGAAAGAGGGGAGTGGCAGGTGTTATGATTAGGGCTTTCTTCATTCCATGAAGTCTTGCATCTTTCCAGGTAACCTTAACCGAGGAACAACTACTTTACCACTGTTCAATATTGTATTATAGTAATGCTCAGGTACACTAGTCATAAATTAGGAGCCTGTTGTGCTAGGTGCTGCATAAGCAAAGAACAAAAACATGATATATTTGGCCTCATAACTAATAGTGGCAGGATTTCATCATTGCATAGTTTTGTGCCCAGCACTTGTTTTTCTAGGGTTTTATATTCAAGGGAACACAGTGTGAACTACAGTACAAGCACTGCAAGTTTTAAGTACTCCTCTGATACGAAGCCTACAGCTCTCTCTTTCAGTTGTTTTCAGCAAGAGGTAAACTCGTGTTGGCTTCTGGATCAGGCTTTTTATCTGAGAGTTAAAGCAAACACCAGCCTGCTGCCTTTAAACTCCAGCACTGATCCCAGTAGTTTGCGCAGGGCTGAGAGGCTTTGAAAAGAAAGGCAGGTTTTTTGTTCCCTTTAACACATAAACATCCCAGCAAGTTATCTTCTTGTTTATTCCACTGTAAACCTCCCAGACAGACTGCATTCAAGGTGCTCACCTTCCACAGCATGACCTTTCAAGCAAATATATCCCTTCAAACCTTGGAATTCAGCAAGGTAGAATTAAAATCATTGACCTTTCATTCTCCTTTCCTCCTAGCCCACCTCCTTCTCATATGCTTTCCTTTTAATAACCAAGAAGAACATCTGCAGTTTTTTGCTGTAAGCACTGCAAAAAGCATTATGGTTTTTAAGGTAACCTTGGCAAAATCCAAATTAGAAAACACACTGCAGTGATTCACTTTTAACCTCAAAGTTATTTCACAGCATAGCTGACAGCTTGCATTCTTCAGAACTTTGTGTTGTTTGTTTTTTTTCAACCTCTTCCCCCCTCCCCCTCCCTCCCCCCCAGCCCACCCCCCACCCCCTGTAGGCAGCAGGACAAGGAAATACAAACCCAAAAAAGCATAGGAATTTTTTTCTCCATTGGGGGCCTAATATGTAAAACACACATTAAGAACTAGTTCCTTTTCTGGTCACTGAACTAAAAAGGGACACATTTCTTACAAGTTTAGAATAACTCCATCAAATCAACTACAACACAACCCCTTGTTTTCAGAAATAGTTGTGTAGCTTGTTGCTCAATCATTTAGAAGATCTTCTGCTCCCTTCCCTCTCACCAGGGCCACTCAGCCAAGAAAGAGCCTTTTTCTGTTTAAGTCATTGTGTTGCTGTCATTGTTTCCTAGGCCTGCCAGTGCCATTACCTTGGCTAATGCCTCAGATTTAGGCAAAACTGTCTGGGGTTGTGTGTCCTGTCTGCGGCAGGGGATAGGAGAGAGGGGCAAAGCCTCACTGAGAAAGCAAAACCAAGAGAAAGAGATGCTACAAAGGGAAGGGGTGGGGTTCTGTTTTTCTCAGAAACGTGCTGTGCTGTAGGACTGTGCCTTTTATTTTTGGCACAAATTGCTGTAGCAAATTATATAGCTTATCAGATGTGGTTTGTTAGGCTCAGTAAAGAAACCACTGCAAGGACTTGTTTTCCTTGTTGTCTGCACCCGATTATGAGATTGGCACAAATCAGATTCCTGATGTTGCACAGGAACAGGGTTGAAACTCCACTGGCCTTATTTTGCCCATAACTGAATTAAGCATGATTGGGTTACAAACCATTTCAACTCAATTGGGTTGATTCTCCATCTGACTTTACACAAAAGCATTCACCTTGATGCGCAGGAGTTCCCTGGTGAAAGGGAAGGCAAGCACTGATTTCCACCATGGCATAAGCAAATGCAGCTCTTCTTCCAGCAGCTTAATGGGAGCACCATGTTCCTTCTCCAGAGCTGAAGTTGGACCCTTCACCAAGCATGCTTTATGGAAGCCACAGACTGCACAGACAGATCTGGCAGGCCCTTGCATTCTTCTTAACAGTACAGCCCTGCCTTCAATGATATATACATGCAGCAGAGGAAATGCAGGAGGGATTTCAGAATACACTGATAAACAAGGCTTAACCTAGAGAGCAGATAGATACACATTTTATTCAGTTCTCCCTGTGACTAGAAAACTGACCTTTAGTACGGGTGCTGGCAACATGGAGATTAACACCACCAGCTAAACTGACTTGCACCCAGACCTACCTGTGGTTTCTCTCCCACACTGGTAAGGGCACTGACACCGCCAGGACAGAGTAACCTGATCACTTGATGCTGCTCCTGCCCAGTGAGCAGATCCATTCTGCAGTGGTAGAAAGAAATGAGGACAGGATAAGATAGGCCAGACAGGAAGTCCTCAGCCACCTTTCTCTTTTCAGGGAAGGAGAGAAAATATTTCATTTTCTACCCGTAGAAAAAAAACAGATTCATGTCACATACTTCCTTGATTATCCCTGGCATTATGCAATTCAATAGATTTGCTGTCTTGATTAGACAGCCAGAATAGAATTTTAATTGTGAGCCTCTGGAAGACAAAATGGAGAGATTTGTCTGAAAAATTTGGGAGGCTGCAACACTATTGGGAGGCTGAGATTTTTATAGCCAGTTTTCATGCTTTGTTGGACCGTTTGCCTTTCCTTGTGCTCTGCTGCTTAAGGTTGAATATTGCTGGCTTTAAAGATAAGTTGGAAAGTTTACCCAGAAAAATAAATGTGTGCAAGATCGCTCAACACCAGTGGAACAGCCTTCAGCATACCGTATACACATGTTGACAAAAAGAATGTTTTAATTTTAGCTTTATTTTTATGTTTATCAGACAGAAATGATACATGTAGTTGCTTGCACAAGTCACAGTTAAAGGAACATCCCCTTCAAAAAGACCTGAGAAATGTAGTTAAACAAAGCTATTTTACTGGGGGGCAAACAGAGAAATTTTTTTGTTAGATGCATGCTTATACATATATTGGCAGGAAGGAACGTTAGCTGGCCTAGGCCAGGGTTTGCGAGTCAGAAGGAAGAAGACATTAGAGTTTGAGTCAGCAGTTAGTGCTTATATAAGAAATGTTGGGCTTTGATCATGTGAGAAATCAGAAATTAACTCAGCCCAAGACAAGGTGAAAACAAACATGGCTTTTCTGATACCTTTGTTCTAGGTCAACAATGAAATGTGATATTTCTATTTACTGGCTAGGGAGGTGGCCAGTAAAGCCAGAGGTCTGGTCATGCACAGGGGAACCAGTTTGAGCAATAGGTGACAGTCTCCACTACTGTCATCCACCATGTCTGGGGACATTATTTACAAACAGTTTCATTTATTAACAGTATTTACTCATCTACCCAGCTATTTAATCATAAAAGCTCTGTAAACAGAAAACGTCAGTTCTATAGGTACATGTATATATCGCCCAGAATTTGAATACACAAATTCCAACCCAACTAATCAATACTCCAGGATGTGTAAGGTCCCTAGTTTAATGCACTATGAGCATAGTGTTGCCCATTCAGCAATGTGCTTTCTCTCTGTGAAAGACTTTAAAAGGATGCTCGGTTCATTCCAATGGGAAAAAGCACTTGCTACCATAAACAGTTTCATAAGGATGGGAAAATATTTCCTGCCAACATCTAACCTTTTCTGTAGGTAGAATAAATATGAAAACTTCTTGAAATACACTATTGCTACTAGTTAAGCAATTAAAATCACTGGGTTGGAGTTTTCAGTATTTTGTTGTTGTTTATAACTTGAGCCCAAGGACTCTAGTATAAGTCCAGTTGGTCTAAACATCTAAGATGTTTAAATATTTTGATCTGAAAAATTATGCTGGAAATCTCACAAGACTGTTCAATACAAGATTTCAAGAACTTTCAACTTCTTGTTGGAAACAGAAACACTGCAAAAGGAGCCAGCATACTGATAGTATGGAGTCATTAACTCTGAACTGAACTGAATCAGCAAATGAGAGTAGAGAAATTTGCAAAACTAAGCATTTTCAAAATAAAAGAAAGAAAAGAAAAAAAGAAAAAGAAAGAAAAATGTTGTATTAGAAGTATGCTTATGGTTAGAAATCAGGCAACATCCTTCCCATTGCCACTGTCATTTCCATAGCTCCACTGAAACAATACTGGAATATAATGATGCCTCAAGCACAAAAATTAAAAAATGGAGAAAAGAGAGATATAAATGCCAAACACTTTCAAAGCAGCCAGGGACAGCTCACATAAGACCGATCACTTGAGAACAGAAGAAATAAAGGACAGGAATCATTGGCCACATATTTGAAATATGTAAAACACTGTGGGCTGATCTCTTCTTCCTAACTCTGTGGCTGTGTTGGAGGTAAGCACTGCCCAAAACAACGCATTTGCACACAACATCTTGTTATCCAGTTTTGCTATGATCCTGGAAGTGCAGTTAAAAGACCAGCTGCCACTCCAGCACAGTCCAGTAGCATGGGCACCGTTGTTTCAGCTATCCATCCCATCCTTTTCAATGACCTCTGACAGCACTTCCAGCAACAGTGCCATGTCTGCAAAGAACAAAATATTGCCCAGTTTTTGTGCAGTCACTTGGTATCATCTCTACTTCTGTGTAGGAAGTGCAGCCTCAGACAATAATGTTGCTGCTTCTTCACCATTTTCACTTTGCCATTGTATGGACACTTGTGAGAACTGAAATACCAGCTCCATCACCTACTGAACAGCATTTTGCACAGAAACAGACATGCTTTTTTTAAAAGCGGTCAGTTTATCCATAGTGTTTCTTTACTTCTGGAAGGAATGCTGCAGTAAGATAGAAAGCAAACTTACAGAAAATGTAGAGGTGGCTATAGAAACATTTATGAAACTGCATAACCTGTCAACATCACCAAAACATCTGTAAACCTCATTTCAAGTCAAGCATAACAGGCAATTAGGGACTGACCAAGGAAATATTTAAGATATGCCCTTTTATAGCAAGGTACTTAAGAATCTGATTATCTATCTGTAGTCTTGCCTTTTACCTAAGCATTTATTTATAAACTATGCTAAGCCTGGCACTGAGTAGAAAAGCTCATCTGAATTTAAGGCACTTTAGTGAGAAGATCAAGATGATATTTCAACTGATTAGCCAGAGTTAAAGACTTCTCAGCAGTACTGAGGACATGTTGCTAAACCAAATTCAGCACGAACTGTGCTTTCTGTCTCTGGAAAATGATGCCTTTTTCCTCGGGATCTCAACTGGGGTTTCTGTGCCTGACGTTAAGCACCTGCATACAGAGATGCTGCTATTTGATTTGTTAAACCCTAATCAGTTACTATTGCTACAGGGGTTAAGCAAGCAAGTTTGGAATTTGAACTTGCACAAACTCCTGAGCAGACAGCAATGGGCCATCTACAGTACCAAAGAAGACGTACAGTCCAGCTGTTTCATGGCATCTCCTTTCTCCCCACACAATCGGTACTGCTGTGCTGAACGATAATACCTTTCTCTGACTGAACAGAAATAGACGTTAATTTTAAAATGTATTGAGTGTAAAAGGGAAAGAAAAGGAGAAAAGCACAGCTGCAACCTTCTGTTTGTGAACTTTCCAAATTTTTATTCTGAACACACATCTAACATCACTCATGGAAATACCAGCTCAGCACTGTTGAACAGCAGAGTGTTTCTTTATATTTATTTTGCCCCCTCATATTTTCTTCCATTAAAGTTTAGCAATGTACACAAACAAACTGCAATGAGAAAAAAAAGACAAAAATGAAACTCATAAAAAGGCAGGCAATAGAAATGACCTTTGCCACTCCTTTGATAGTATTTTGAACATTTCTCTGCTAGTAGCTAAGGTTTTCTTTTACACTTTCAGGCAACCATAGATGATAACATGAATAAAATTGTATGGTGTCTCAGGAATTTAGCAGAAACATTTCAGGGACCATAATTACTCTTTCTGGAGCATAGCTTAATTTAGAGTTGGAATTCTTTCAATGATTTATGTGGCAGTGCGTTTTTTACCATGTAAGGTACACCTTTAAATCTCCCTCCTTGCATACACACATATTAGAAATGTTTTCTTTTGTGCACATACTCACACAAACATAATTACACATATGTTGATTTACGTACATACCTAAGAACATGTAATAGGATGCATGTTAATTGTGTGAATAACTGCATGCATGAAGGCAGATATTTGTGTTTGTAGGAACGCAAAATTTTTAATGATTGCATCTTTAATTAGATCTTGTTTTGAAATTGTACAGAGACACAATGAATTGTAAGTAAAAGATGGCATTCTAAGGGGAAACAAAAGAAATGTTTGTGACTGACTTTCAGTGCTTTCCATGAGTAAAGGTTATGGACAACACTGGAGTCTTTTCGGGGTCACCATAAAAATCTGGTTGACAGAAGTAAATAGATGCTGATTGCTTTGTTTTGTTCTATTTTCCCCACTTTAAATATATTCCCAAACAGAAGACACTTTTTGTTTTACGAAATATTAAGGAATCAGAAACATAGCATCTACTTGAACTGTCTTCAGCTGCTACAACAAGGGAGCAGCCCTTTGTATTAGTTGTGGTAGGGGCTGCAACAAACAGATTTATGCAGCTAATGGGCCCATTCCTTCTATCTAGAGAAGCATTTTCTATACACTAAGTATGGTGCCGACAGCACTGTAAGTTCAGTGTTATTCTACACTGACATAAACATGTGAACATGCTCATGCCAGTGACAGTAACACTCTGCTATGGCTTGCTTCATAACCTGGAAACGAGACATCAGGAATTTTGTTCCTTTTTCTTCCACTTGCTGTCTTTTCCTTTTTCCTATTCCACAAATTCAACTGTGATTTCACAGATTTTCCCACTCTGAAGCAGAAGGAAACCAGCCCTGTTTAAACTTTTCCACACATAGATGAGAGTGGTCCATTGAATGCTAGCATACAGACCAGGGCAACCAGCCAGGACGGAATACTTTAGACATCCAAGTCCCTAGATGGCCATTGCTTAAATTTGAGCCAGAAGAATCAAGCTTAGGCAAGGCTAGTTGTAGTCTCCCGCAATGGACGACAGCAACACCAGATAGTCACTGGTCAAGCCTTGGGACCCCAGCCTCTCCTAATCCACCTGAACTACTTCACAAGTGGGTAATGTTCTGCTTAATGTTCCTCCTCTCTACGAATCAGTAACAGCTGGAGTAGCTGGCGTGGAGGAATCCCATACAAATATCTGCCCAGTTGCCCAGTGCTTACCACATTCAGATGCATTTCTTGCTTCATTTGCAGCAAGTGAGAAAATAAATCTGTCTCTGCTGTATATTGGTGAGCTATGGAGACATTTCCTTTAACCAAAGAACCAATTCTGTTAGCCTTTTTTCACATTCACTGTTCCTTCAAAAAAAAAATATTCCCATTTCTGTTGGGTACCTGTAGAAAAAGTAACTGTTTAGCATGAGAATGATGGGCCAAGGCCCCCTACAACCTACGCATAAAGGACTGGGGCTTTTTCATTTCTTTTTTCTCCTCCATGTGTCCTTCTGTGAGTCCCTCCCTGGAAATGGAAATGGTGTATTGTAATGCAGATTTCCTGCAGAATCTCACAGATCACTCTCTGCAGGGATTTCACTCTTCAGCTGAAATACTTTTCAGCCAAGGTATTGTTCATTTATTCAACAGCTTTATTTTTAAACATGGAATAATACAGCCGTGCATTACTAATTCCTTTTAAAAGTATTATAGTGTTTATTTTTCGATTGAGGCTTGAGGGCTCAACATCATTTAGCTGAGTTTTGTTGGGTTTTTTTTTATTTCACTATTTATGAATTTAAAATACACTATGAAAGGATCAAAATAAAGTAAGAGAACTCAAAACCCCACCAGTTTTGTTTTTCTTCTTCAGACCCAGCACGCAGTCTGTTTTTTTCTTGCTTGCTTCCATTTTATTTAGTGTGGCTGATTGACTCTTGCCACTGTTTTCGCTTTCCTCATCTTCGTGGAGGCAAGTCAGAGAAAACAGCAAAGATTTCATTTAACTTCTCACTAGAGACCACACTTTAACCCTAAAGTCCTCAAGAGCCCAGAACAAGCTGGAGAAACAATGTGCATCCCAAATAAGACCCAAGGCATAAGTCCAGAATCACAAATAAAGGAAAACCTCCAGCCTTCCCTGAATTCACCCCCTACTATCCTTTTGGGTGTTTGCCATGGGTCTCCTCACACCAAAGTGAGAGTGGATGATTATCTTTAGTAGCACATAGCTTCACCCTCCCAGCAGCTTGAAAAGAAGAGTCAGATGAGTCAAAAGTAGTGACAGGACACTGAGAAGCTTCTCTCCCTCTTGCTGGTGAAGGGAAAACGTGAACCCCAGTGCTACCGGTACAGCTAGGAGAGATGGAAGAATTTGTGCATATCAGAGCTTTTGTTCTGCAGCTTCTTCATAGAGATTAACCCAGTTTTTGTATAGGAAGGGAAAGATTGTCACCCTCAGAAGACAAGATCACCATGGAGGAGGCAGAGGGAAAGGGCAGTATGTAGTAGCTTCCCTCACTGCTACAAAACAACTTTTGTCCTGAGCCCACCCTCAGCATTTCCCGTATGTACTGTATGCACTACCCATGGTAATGTTCAAACAGCGGGAGAATACCTCCTGTGCCTGTTCTTACTACATCATCTCACATAAGAGCCAGGAGATATCAGTGCTGATCTCATAGTTCAAGCTAGCTGTTAGTTGGCAGTGCTGCGCAGAGTGGCTCAGGCAGTCTAAAGGAAATGAGCACTGAATTACAATGTTTAGAGATCAGATATTAATTCTTTAAATGCATTAATGTCATTTAGCGTATTTCAAAAAGAAACAGGAAGGTTTGTCGTTGCAATGGAAACTGCAGCACACAAAATTCCCAGTCTGGCTCATAAAAAGACCATGAGGCAATGCACTAATATTCAGGAATACATTTGCCGCTTACTGTAACAGAGGAAAGTTTAAGTCTTGTAGATGTTAATAGGTGTCGAGCAGTTTCTTAACTAGGGAAGGTTTCATCCCACTGAAAGAAAAGCATGGAATTGGGAATTTGGTATAACCTGGGCCTCCAAAAAGACCAAGTTGCATTGTTACTGTAGAGTTAATGGCTGCAGGTATGGGGGTTTTTTTATTTCTAAAGTAAAATATATCAGAAAATGCAAGGAAATATTTAGACTTTTGTTAAGAAACCCATAAGAGAATAATTACTAGCTATGGGATAACAGGAGTTGTAACCCCTTACATTACCTTTGTAGGTTAATCTCTGCCTTGATAAGTGCATGGCCAGTTTCCACTGATGCACATAAATTATTGGATAAAAAAATAATTGAATAGTAAAAATTAGCAGCCTACAGAGAAAAGGGACAGCAGTACACAGATAAATTTTAAGTACTAATGACTCTGCCATATAAGAGTCGCTTTATCCAGTGTATAATGCATGAGTGGTAAAATAGGTCAAGCCCTGGAAGCATGCACATCTTTGAAATCGTTATGAATACAATGGTTTTACTGCATCACCAATTGCATAAGAGCTCCAAAGCAAAGCCGTATGTGGAATGCAAAGCATAATGAAAATCCTTGCTCTTGTGTCGCAGATTACAGAGCTACTGCAGATTTTGGATTCTTTCCCAATTTTAAGAAAGCTACGTTCTTGTGGCCACTGCTTCTACATTTTTGTTTCTGTGTGAGGTATGAGTTTGCTCACTTGTGTTTTTATACTGTTCATAAGATTTCAGCTATTTGTGGTACAGACTTTATTCAAAGTCTAGTCATCCCGTTTGTACTCTGCTGGGGTTTTTTTTTGGGGGGGAGGGGGTTGGTCTGGTTTGGTTTGGTTTTTGGTGGGGTTTCATCCCATAATATCCCATCCCTCAAAAAAAAAAAAAAAAAAAAAAAAAAGGGAAGCTTGTTCACTGTCTACCTACCACTAAAGCTAAAGTTATGTCGATGCCAGGTAATGAAAAGGCTTTGTTATTTAACAGGCAAATAATAGAGAGTCTTTGTGCAAGGATAATTACAGTGGTTTGGATATTGCTGGATTAATTCTTGGGATGAACATTCATCTCAGTAAATCACTAATAAATACATTAGCACCATGTCTCTCTCCGTTTTCTACTCTAGTTGTCTCAATCATAGCATTCACAAGCTTATCTGGGGCAGTTCTTGTATCACTGGACTCAATGCAACTGGCCTACCCCTGCTGTACAGCTTCAAGGCCCTGCGTTTTACCTCAGTCAGTCTGCCTTTTGGTAAAGCAGCAACAGTGTTGCGTAGCTGGCAGGTTACTGGGAAGAGTAACTGGTAAATATTTGCACAGCGCTTGGGAGAAGTGGAACCTGAGTCATCTTGGTGCTACTGCAGTTTCACGTCAGTATTAACCATTTTAAAAGCCAACTGCCATGTGCCATTGCTGCATGCCTTATGCTACTTCTTATTTGTTTTTCTTTACTGAGTTACAGGCTCAGCATCCACAGAGGTAGGCGAAGGGTGGAAGGCACAGGTAATGGTCAGGCCAATTATTAGTGTGAAAGCACTCAAAGACTATTTTTTACAGGAAGAAGAAATGCTGAAATTGTATTAGGAGCCTCCAATACTGACCACATAATTGTGTCACATCTCATGTTTTCATGCTTTATGTTTGTGGAAGTCAACACAAGCCCAAACTGTCACCATATATTATGTGTCATGGTTCCTTATTTCACAGGATGAAAAGTAAGCATGGTACAGGAAACAACATTAGATCCAGTACTACTGCGCTGGCCCTTAGGTCTGAGTGAAGACATTTTGATGAAAATCAGGAGGCACAAGGTCCAAATAGTTATCTTATACCTGCAAGTATTTTTATTTAAACTAAATTATGCTACCTGACAGCTCTTCTTAGTCAGAAGGTTACAAAAGAGCCCTCTTTGGAGGAAAAGTAAGACATGACATGAAAGTTTATGGAGGGAAATGCAGAATGGGTATGGACTGCAATTATTATGGAATAAAAGTACTGTGAAATTGCTGTGAAAATTGGAAATCCATAATTTTATTGCCAAACCTGTTTTTGCCTTACAATAAATCATGAACATTGGAAACAGAAAAAAATAAAAGACCCATTAGGTCATTTTTCCTTCTTTCTTGTTAATTAAGAATGTCTTCCTACAAGGATCCTGACTGTTTTGTTCAGTTTAAAAATAACTAAAGCACCAAGGGTTTGACTCATTCCCTTGGGAGACTGTTCAACGGACGAGCAGACATCACTGCTAGGAAATTTTTCCTCATTATCAGCATGGAGTTTGCCTTGTTCTGTTTCCTCCTGTTACTTCTAGTTTTACTTGGTTGGACCATCTTGCATATTCTGTATTACATAAAATTCCATCATTTCATCTCACACAAGTATTTCTTTCCCAGGGCAGACAGTCTGATAATCTGAGCTTCTGTGAAGAAAGTGGATGTAAACTCAGAGTAGCGTTTAGCTGTAATAGGTCCTATGTACTGAGCACACAAACAAAGAGAATTTCTGTTTAAATTCTGAATGTGAAATCTGAAAATCTTGTTATTTTCTTCTAGCACTATTTATTTTCTGCAAGCATATGGCTGCTTGCTTCTCAAATCCACTTAAGGACTTAAAAAACAACTTGCAAATACCAGATTCTTCCCCTCCAAGAAAACTAACTTGACAGGCCGGTGCTGCAGATTACATGCAGTACTTCACATTTAAAGAGAAGGAATGTCTTTTATTTGTTCCTGGACCAATACCAGATACATATTTTCTCAAGCAGTTAGGTAAGGGCAAATGAGTCCTCTGTGCAGAAGGTCACAACTGAATATGTACCACCTAAGTCTCAGTTATATTCTATTTGTATCTCCATCTGAAACTTTCTTTACCTGGGAGATTCTGGGATTTTTTTCCTCCATTTAGCCATACCTTGTGTGTTTCACTGTCTCTTCAAGAAGTTATTGTTAGAAAAGTCAATTAAATATTATCAATAATGCTGTGAGATACACCTACTGTGTCATAAGAGAAAGCAATGAACAGCACTTATGTAATACTGTTAACCATTATCAAGGATATTGCGCTTCCTTCTTATCACTCATTCTCAGTCTAACAACTTTAAAGTTCAAGCCCCTGGGAAAAGAGAAGAGAAGCAGAAGCAGGGGGGAAAGAAAAAAAAGAAGAAGAAGAAGAGGAAGAAGAAGAAGAAGCTTTCCTGAAAATCCCTTATTTTGCTCATAAAACAGAAAATGAGTGTTGGGGGGAACCCATGAGGTAAAATACAACACTCTTCCAACCAGTGTTAAACAGGGAAAAAGTGAAACCAAGCTGCCAGCAAACAAATGAATGCTTTTCAAAAGCTTCAATATTAACCTTAAATTCAGCTAATGAAATTATAAAGATGTTTCCTGCTGTTTGCCTGAGCTTCCTTTTATTTGAAACATACGCTCCCTAAAAGGGCATTGGTCTCAACATACCTCCTTCTTTCAACTTTTCTCAGAAGGAAAGAAAAAAAAAGAGAGAGAACAAAACAGTTACACCAGAGAAAAACCAAAACTTATGCAAAAGATCCAATGCATCTGGTTACTATGCCATTGGGGATTTTTGTTTGTTTGCTTGCTTGCTTGCTTTTTTCTGTGTTGTTAATTTTTGGGGACGAATAACTATGTCAAAAACATATTTCTAGATCCTTGCTTCCTGTTTCTGGCCAACCCCTCCCTTCTTTTATGTTTTGCAGTTCAGATAAGAGAAATACTTTCTGATTTGCAAATTACAAGCTTGTTCCCTCCTACTGTCCCTTGCTCTTGTGAAAAAAAAAGTCTGTATGGTTGACTTTCTTTATATGACATGCACATTCTGGGATGAGAGATTATTCTAATGTGAAGCCCTTGGATCTGATCGACTGCACAGCAGTGAAAAGAATAAGTGGATTACAAGTGGTTAAAAAATCAAACTTAAATTCTTAAAACTACACTAATTTATAAGTGTAGTGCACTTCACAGGCAAGTCCAATGTACATGTATTCTGTAGAACAGTATATCCCACCTACGAACTTCCTAGGCTTGCTGTGTGTATGCAGCACACATACTGCTGAAACCAGCTAGTGTAAAAAATGTTATTGTGGTTTCATTACCTCTGCAGGATTTGGGGTTAGGGTTTTGTGGGGGGGGGGTTGTTGTTGTTGTTGCTGTGTTGTTTGCCTTTTTGAGGTGTTGGTTTGTTTGTTCTTTTTTCCCCTCCTTGAAGTTATTAAAAGTGGAAAAGAAAGAAACCCACCAGTTCCAGTCCCTCAATAGACAGGGTTACTGTGCTCCACATACATCCTTGTTTTGTGTTTGCCACCATTTGTGAGCTTTGCCCATTAGAGCATGAAGCAATCTGTTTTATCATCAACTCCTGAAAGCAGTGTGAACAGCCTGGGAACTGTCTTAAAATACATTTTACTATTACATTCACTCATGTTGTATCAGCTCATATGAAAAAAGGAAAGTTCAAAGAACTTGCAGCAGTAAAATTTAGAGCTAGTTCTTGTTCTTCCTGATGTGCCCTTTACAGTTTTGGGCTACCAAGCAGGAAAGCTCTATCACTCATTAACTTACTGCTGAATGTCCTGAACAACTATGTGAGCCAAAATTGCCTGGAAGGGCTGCTGCCAACACAAGGGACTTCATTCCTTGGAATGTTTTGCAGCCTTTTTTCCAAGCAAGAAATCTAGGAAATTAAAGCCCAGATGCCACAGCCCTGACCAAGATGAACGTTTACCCTTCTCTTATTCTTCTGTGGATGAGAACAGGGGCCTTTGGAACATGTGTTTGGAGGAATGTTTTCCCTGCTACTTGCATGTCCCCAGATCTCCTCAGGAGCTGTTAGGAATCCTCACATCGGAAGATGTATGGTCACTGTGACTGCTGGCACGCTGAAAGGTTGATCAGGGCTCACTGGGACCATGATTCTCTTCAGCCTGCAGCACTGAAGTTAGGTGACTTTGTAGCTCTCAGTGAGACTATTTTGAAACTGCATGAAACAAATCATTCTGCAAAATAATTTCCACAGTCAAAAGTTGGAGATATTAGTCCATAAATCACATCTGTATTGCATTCACTCCCCTATTCCATTTGTCTCCTTGAAGACATTCAAGCAAACCCAGACTTCCTTAATCCAAACAGTAAAGCTAATGACAGCCATTGCCTTCTAAATTAATATGAGAAGCCTGCTTTGTTGCAGTGGTACCAAGACAGATGTAAAGTTGTTGTGATCATCAGATTCTTCAGTTCTGAAGGTACAGGCAGCAAGAATAGTCATCTGGGTTTCTGATGTCTGCTGTTTCTGCTAAGTGCTAATATTCATTTGAGAAGTCCCTTAGATAGGCTTGGCAATCTTCATGTTACTCCAGAAAGGATTTTGTGTTCTCAGTTACACCCTAAAACACAGGGCTTTGTAGGAGCAATGGAAATTGAGCTTCACAGTGATGGTGCTGATGTAAGGCAGGAGTATATATAAAACTCTAATGTGTTGACCAAAGCTAAGCTAGTACTAATACAGTTCCAGATCTTCAACAGTAGATTAATTTTAATACAGTAATAACAGAAAATTAAGTACATAAAACACTGCAGTACATTCTTAACAAGATCCTAAGAAAATCTTGTGAAATACCAAAGTGATCAGTCTTTTTTCATTTTTGGATAAAGTAGCAGGTCAGGTGGCTTGCATTTACTGTAAGAAAGCATTGTCTTCTTAAATGCATCTAAACAGCCCTTTCTCCAGCCACTGCTAGTGGTGGGGTGGCTCCAGGAAAAGTACCTGTAGTTCCCAGTGCAATCTGGTAGAGGCAAGTTCACAGCAGGTTCCCGGACACTGTTTTGTCTAAAGCTACTCAGCCATTCCATGCAGCAAAGCAGTTACATTAGACCTCCTATTTTTGCTGTCACCAGAGGTGCTGCATTTCTAGTGGAAATGGGGAGAGATGGGGAAATTTTTCAGAAAAAAAAAAGAACAGAAAAACAAAGAAAAACCCTAATAAAAGCAGCGACATGAAGATAATGGTTCAAGCCAAACAGCTACAAAGCAGTATTACTACTCTCAGAATCCTTTTAACATAAAATAATAATAATAATAAAATAAAAAGATGAATTCAAATTAATCAACTGTCTTTTAAAGGAGCTAAGGTAGCACTCTGACTATTAGCTGTGATTTTAGAGTGCATCTCAAATGTGTCATTCAGGCTTGTGAAGACAGGAGAGATACAAATGAATCACCTTGTTTCAAATTAATCATCCTGGGATTAGGGGTAAAAATTTCAAAAGCACCTTAAAATGACATAAAAATCTAATTCCCATTTTCTGAATTGACTTAGGCAGTTACATCCTGAGCCTAGTCAAAAGTCAATGGGGTGATAGCTCCTAAATCACTTTAATGCATCCAAAAACGTAACACAACACTGAGCCCCTCCGTAGTTCTATTTGCCCTTCAGTGGAGCATTCCAGGCTTCTGCTTTTTCATCACTGATTTCAGTCCACATTTACCATATGTTGTGCTTTAATTTTCATTAAATGTTTTGAAAGATGGAGGTTTCAAGCAGTGAGCTACTCACTCATTCATCTTTCCTCACAGAAATGTAGTATAACTAAAACAGCAATTTCAGACTATTATTTTTAACTAATGAGAAGGGAAATGTTTATCCTGATACTGACAGCAAAATCTGTCTGTCCATTTTTTATATTTTACATGATGATATAACAGGTCCCACTGGCACATCTCAGACTAAGTGTATGTTTTGGTCTCCTTCCATTTACATACCCTTCTCATAAGTTATTGAGCAAAGGACAGCCCAAATATCTTCTGAGTCCTAAGAAGGTTGAGCTATCTGCATGCTACTAGTCTCCTGTTAACCAGACTGTGGTAATGTCACCTTCCCACATCAGGGAAATCCTTACACTTCTCTGTCCCCTTCCACCCTGCATCCATACTGCCCACTGTTGTCATGTCCAACATGCATACCATGCTGGTAGAGCTTCAATAGTGCCAGATGCCACTGTGACACAAGCTATAAGAAATAGACTAGGCAATATGCACGGTTAGATTGCACCTATTCACAAGAGCACATGAATATAAGATCAAGCTCTCTGATACAAAAAAGATTAACTTTTTAGTGCTAGTGAATGACCACTTAGATAAAGGTATTAAGATGGGGCAGGGAAGCAATGAACAAAAGCAAAAATCACATTCAGATCCGAAGGAAAACGATATTCACCATAAGTCAGCAGTCACCCTGGCTTTCAGTTCTTTTTACAATTTTTTTCCTTTGTATTTCTTACTTTTTAGTTCTTTTGCCCAAGACTGGATATTTTTTTACCCTTTTGTCATCTTACTCTGGCAAACACAGAGGGCTTAGGGAAAAGGATCAGGGAACGGGAAATTCCTATCCTGACATTTATTTCTTCAGTGACCTTGACAAAAGTCACTTAATTTATTGTTTCCCTGGCTATAACAACTCAAATGGTGATGAAAATTAAGTCGTTTTCTAACATTCATGGCCGCTCTGTGATTCAGCCCTATCTAGTGAGCCAGCTTGGAAATCCTAAACAAAGTCAGCACAGATGCAAGCCATAATTGTTATTGGTAATGCTCACCCCTTTTCTGGACACACTTTCTGCAGCGGTCAATACCTGTTCAGCAGTCAGCCATGGTGGGAGAATAGCAATCGGCAGAATAAATGCTGTGCCCTTTCTCCCGAGCCTGTTGCATCTCAATAAACTGCAGCATCTCTGGCAAATGGAGAATTCAAAGGGTGGTCCCAAAACAAGGCTCTGAAGGGCTTTGCATTCAGAATAAGACACTATGGGAGTATCATGATGACAGCTGCACTTACATCACTGAAAATAATTATTCTGATCCATGAACACAAGCTAAGCCGTAAGAATGGTCTTGTAAGCAAGGTCTGTTTTAATAGAAACATAAGTATTATGCATTACAGTCTATTATAAATTGGTTGTAATTTTCTCCTGACACTCTGTGAATTAAACTAGTTAGGATACCAAAAAAAAATAACAAATGCCACAAAGCAGAAAAGCAAGCTCAGTGTCTGAAGGTTAATGATTGCTCATGAAAGCTACAGAAATAAATTATCTGCCTAGGGACACTGTCACATGATCGGCACAAAAGCTGCAACAGCCGAAAATGTTTATGTAGAGAAAAAAAACACTGTCAGCATCACAGGGCCCTTCCCCCACTGCTGAAGCGGAGTCCCGAGCCAAACAGCTGCTCCTGACTGCTTACATTAAACTAATTTGTGCTGCAACATTGCAGCTGCTTAATTTTTAGACTGAACTTTATCACCGATAAGTGTTACAATAACAAGTGATGCAGCCCTATCTCTGAAGAAATATCGAGTTCTTCAACAACAAAGGCAATTCAATGTCCTGAAATTTGACTAAAGAAGTAAAAAATAGACAATGTCCAAAACAGTATTTTTTCCCTACTATTGCTTTTACTGGGAAAGGCTAAAAATGCTGCCTCACTCCTAAATTAATCCAAGGTCATACTGTGATCCCGGGTGCCCAAGCCTTGTCCCAGTCCACCAGTGGTGGAGAGCCACATCCAAGGCTGGTGGTAGCAAAGTGGTGGCCAGGTGAAGAGCTGGGGCTCCAGGGGTTGCCTACTGCCTGGCAGGCCTCCCCCAGCACTTTGGGATGGCATTGCAGGGCTGGGTCACTCACAGCCTTTCTTCAGCCCACCCTCTTCCTTCTTTAGGGGCCTACTGGAATGCCCACCCTGGGGTTGGTGCCTCAGCACCTGCACGTTGCTCCCACCACAGATTCACCAGTGTCTCCTTAAAACGTTTATTTCACTCAACATTTAAAAAGAAGTTAAAAAAAAAAAAAAAAAAAAAAAAAAAGCAGCCTCTCTCATTCATATCCTAACAGCTTGAAAGCCCTGACCTCCTCTTCACCCCTTCTTCTGCCTCCCCCCATGAAAAAATTTGTTCAAACACAGCTACATAGGAGGAAGTGTTTACAAAGAGGCAGCAGAGTGGTGTTCCTTGGGTAACAGAAGTGCTGCAGTTACAGAATGTCACATGTTGTTCCTCCCGTTTTCCTCCAAATTATTTTTCTTCTGTTACATGCAGGGCTTCGTCTTTTGCAGAAGCAGACACTGACCTGAACTGGTTGTAATTTCTGCCAAATATGCAGGCACTGTTTTGCTACATTTTGGAATTCAGCAAAGTCCATGTGTCAGGCATTTGCTTGCACTCAGGAAACGCCAGTGCTCAGCCTGAGACCTCCCTGCCCCCATCCCACCCCCAGTGTTTGGAATGCACAGAAACTTTGCAGTTTTTAATTAGTTTTAATATGATTAATGTTTTGAACTTCATATCTTGTTACATCCAGTACGCTCGTTAAATTAAAAAATAAAAATAAAAAATAAAAAAATAAAAGACCATTTAAATGTACTGGTCTTAGTTATGAAGGAAACAAACTGAAACCAAAAAAAAACAACCCCACCACCAAAACACAACACCCAGAAAGCAGTTATTCAGTTAAGTAAAAAGCTGTGGTTGCTTGCAGAGCTAGTGGGGGTCACAGATAGATAGACTGTCTGCCTGTGTCTGCATGTGTACCTGGGGAGAAGGAGCAGCAAAGGAATTTGGTAGTGCAAAGCAAGGGGTGCTCCAGCAGCACACCCCATTTCCAGTCTTTCAAGCACCAGCTAGAAGAAGGAGATGCTCAATAAAACGATGGCTTCTTTCTGTAAAAGCATACAATAAATCCAGAATTCCTGAGGGAAGGGGTCTGGGAGTAGTGCGTAGCTTTTTAGTTTTTATCAAAATAATGCCAGTCAGACTTCTGCCCACTGGCAGGAGTTCATGGTATCTGGTATCTTTCATTCTTTCATTCCACCCCAAATGTTTGAGAATAGGGGTAATCAGATAAACAGGTCCCAGGAGACTCTCCCTGCTATTAATGGAACAAAGCTGCAAATGGAAAAATATTTTAAGAAGAAAAAAGTAGAGTAAAGGAGAGAATAGCAAAGCTCTTTCACCCTTACCAGATCTTCCTCTCAAGTTTGGCCTTTAGACCTTTAAAACTTTATGGATTTCTTAAAAGAAAACCTCTGGAAGAGTAATGTAGGTGATAAGACTCAGCTACAAAATTGGAACTCTCATCTGTACAACAATGGATCAGTATGAGGGGACAACTGCAAGTAATGTGAAAGAAAAAGAAGGAAAAACTACAGGAGGGAGTGGTTTGGACCAGGAGTTGTAGGACAGCCAGGGTCATTAGAAAGGGAGACTACCTTGTGTTTAGAGACTCTGTAGCCAAAGCCACAAAGACGAAAACAAAGGAGGAATCAAGGGGGAAAAAAAGAACACCCAGAGTAATATAGGTAGAGACGTATGAATGTGGATTCTTCAATGAGAAGGAGCTTAAATATTCAATGAGACCAAAAGAAAATATGGGGATGCGAAGATAACCTGCAGAAAAATAGAATTTTCTTTTTCTGAAATATGATAATCTCAGAATTTCTTTTTATATTGGGGGGTTGGGGGCAGGGGGGCAAACATTCACCTCACATCTATGCTGGGACCTCAGTCAGTGAATTACTGTAAGAAAAGGCTGGTGTTCTCCTGTCCTCCAAATTCTCTCCTAAAACCTGAAAATGTTCCCAAGCCAAACACATATGTGTCTATAAAAAAAATCTGGTTTCACTGAGTCAACATCTTCCAAAACTGTTCAAAAAAAATTCCAGACCAGCATAATATTCATGAGAACAATGAATACTCAGTCAAATCTGAGCACATATACACATTTATACAGATCACTTATGATTATACAGGGTGACCTTTAACTCATTTCTTTACCCTTTTTCATCCAGATGCATTCACACACTGATGAACTATTTTCTTTGTAAGTCAATCAGCCAGGAAAACTGTTTCCTCTATTTGCAGACATTCCTATGCTCACTATCCAATAAACTTGTCATTGTGGAGTGACAGGGCAAAACGACACATTCAGTAAAAGTCATATGAGAAATTAACTGTGTAAAAACTAACTTTATCATGCATCTTTGACCTCTGCATATTAGTCCTGCTCCTTGGGACTTAGTTTAATATTTCAGGGTCATAAGAAGTTTCAGAAATCTTTGTTTTTCTTCCTTCCCAAATTGCTTCTAAGGATGAAGACAGACAAAATCTATTCCAGAGAGAATTCACATTAATAAAAATCATAACTTAAAGCAGAAATTTTCCAGCCTTGTAAAGTAGAAAAGGTAATTGAAAGGAGAAACCCCTACTTTCTCAACTTTCTCAACAGGTCCTTGTGCTTGCATCTAGCTCTTAAAACTTCTTAAAATATCAAATTTCAAATTCCCAATATTTAAAAATTATTTTCAAGGATATTTATGGCCCCCTCAGAGGCCTTGGATTGATATACAGGTGGAAACTAACACAGCATTTACAAGCAGAAGTACTTTTTTTTTAAGCTAACTGCTTTGAAATTATTTTTTCTGTTGTCACAGTACATTTATCACAAGCAGGCTATAAAGTGCTGTTAAATAACAGTACTATTGATATAAGCATGAGACGCCCTGCTGTATTTAAATCATTAATAATGCCCCTGTACCAAATTTACACTGAGTATAGACCGTATCATGATATAACGTATCCTCTCTTTATGCATATGATAAACATTCAACTCTACCATTAGACAACTAATACCAAGAAATTACTTTCCATTTAGATCCTACACAAAATGTACCATATTTATTTTCCCCTTTAGCAAGAAGACATGCCATTTTATTTCTAATCATGACCACATAAGTTGAAGCAATTAACAAAATATGCAGTGATTTCTAATTCAGAGCATTAATGGTCATAGTTAAATCACCTAAATGCATTATCTTTTAGAAAGACAAGAACTACCATATGTGAAGAACTAATATTGTAAAGTTCTTGTTTTTTACAAAGCTGAATTTCAGCCATTAGTTTTGCGCTCAAGCTACTTCAAAATTTTTGGCAATAAAGAAGTAATAATGTTTAGGGATAAAGGAGTAGTAGGTCTTGACTTTTCTTCTTTGTCTCCTGAAAGAAAAAAGTATTAAGAAATAAAATTATCCACATAGACCTGTCTCCTTCAACTCTTAGGACAGAGATGAAACATTTCAGCTGCAGCTAAGCCATGCTAACAGAAGTAGTTTTCCTTAATGATCATAAATATTTTCTGGGTCCCTTATTCAACATCTGGGGAAGGTATGGCTCACTTTGTCCTACCCGTCTCATCTGTTCCTAAGTAGCCCAAGTCAGGTTCATTTCCTGAGGCAGACCATGTGGGACAGCCATTTCATCCAAATCCCAGTGAAGATACTGTGGTTCACATTCTTGCCTCTACATTTCTGCACTTCATCTAAGCTTATTTTTAAAACCATCAAAGTTATGGCTGCAGTTGTATCTTCCCTCTATTCTCAACAGAGAAAGAGAAATGCTCCTGTGTGCAATTTGGCCCATACAAAGCTGTGTTGCAATCCTCCTAGACTTGCCCATCTCACTCTGCTTACTGAAGAGGAAATCTAGAAAAATTAAGCTCTGATCTTTGACAACTTAGTTAAGAGATAGAGCTAGTCTCTACCTCTAAGAAAACTTAGTTGGAAAGAAAGCATCCACTGAAAATGGAAATTAACTTCTATAAGATTTTTTCTTGACATCTTCTTCCTTTTATTCAGTTCACATCTAACTAAAAACAGTAATGTCACCTTTAGTCAGAAGTTCTGAGTGGTCAGCAACAGGATGTCACAGGACCTCTTGAAGAAACTCCCTTCAACAATTCAAGGAACCTTGCTTGGCTCATTTTGAGATCTCGAGATACTACTCTTCATGCAGGTATATTTTGATTGGCAATTCAGAAGGTAATCAGGATGTACAGTGATTTGAGGCAGGGATCTGAAATATATACATAGATTTGTCTTAACAGGGAATGCACAAATGAGTGAATATGTGCAGTAGCAGCTTCCTGAGTTGGCAGAATAAGACAAGGTCAAGCAAGCACCTTCCACTGCAGACTGCAACCTCTCCTTAGACACAGCACCTTTTTTAATACATAAGTTAGAATTGAGAAATTTCTAAACAGGTCTCTTTTCACCCCAGTAACAGAAGTACTGGAAGTATAACACCCAACAGTGCCTTTCGGGATCTCCCAAGAAGGAAAAAAAAGCACCTTGGGGCAATCATTTTCACATCTGCTATGCACCAAGGCGGTTCAGCTGGGTGAACTAGGTAAAGCTATGCCTATAAGTTGAACAGACCATTCACCTGTACTTTATCAATAGCCTCTGACTCCAAAACTAATAATGAGCAATGTTTGGACAGCTGGCAAGATTATTGGAATTCTGCCATTGATTCAGCAGAAACGTTAGACCCACATCATAGTGGGGTAAGAAAATACCTCTTCATAGCAGTTCTTCAGAGTGTTAACCACAGTAGTACTGCAGACAACCAGCCATGGCTTTCACTAGTCAGAAAAGACAAAAGTCCAAACCTACAGCATCCCTGAAATGGACTCCGGAAACCCAGAACCTCAGTGACTGCTAGTGATCAGAACTGAAAGAATGAAGACACTGACATCAGAGATAGTTACATGCTAATGCTCCTTGTCATTCTGAAGGCAGTAATTGAAAATTGCTAATCACAAAGATGAACTGACATATTTTCAAAGTGTTTTTCATCACAGAAGACCATCATTTCTAAAGAAAGATGCCTTTAGACACTTGAATGCCTTTGCTGAAGGGAACCTTCAGAAGGAAGAGGATGAGTCGAAACAGGGATAGGGGATGTTTTAAAAAAGCCAAATCACATGTACATGCACAAATCCTGAAAAATCAGTCTAGACAAATTTCAAGACAGAAAATCATTATAATTTTTAACATTTTTTCATATTTTTTTTTTACTTATTAAAATCAAAATTCTGTTCTGTCACAGTTTTCCTGCTATCCATCTTGCAATTCAGTCCTGTCTACTCCAACATGATGTGGGAACACAATTTAAAATGATAATTTCAAAAAGAGGCTTGTGCCTTTAAAATACGTTATTTGCCAAAATAATGCATAACACAAATATGACCTCAGTACTTAAAGACATAGGCCCTGCTCTTTAATCCAGAAAAAAATCTACTGATTTTCCAAAGTCCCATCTTCTGGCTGCATACAATCCCTCACTTCCAGACTCAACCTGTGTTACTGCATGCGCTTTCATCTGACAAAAACTTGTACTGTGAGGAAGGGCTGTATACATTATACAAATCCAAGAAACTAATATCTAGGAACAGGCTACGGTTCTACGGTGCCTGGAGTCTATTGGGAACGTTGAGTCTGCAAATGCTTTATACCATCCATATGACAGCACATAAAATTCTCTCAGAAATGATGAGCATTGGCTATGAAAATGCATTTTAATATGCCAGGCTATACACTGAGAAAAGCAGAAGAGGGGGGGGAAAATTTGCATAGAGTATATTTTTCAGGGGAAAAAAAGAAAAAGAGAATAGAGTGATTTACTTCATTTTCTATAATCTCATAAGTTTTCAAAGTATGAAGTAATGTGTTTTCTCTTTGGGTCAGAATCGTTTATAAGGAGCACCTTTATCTAAGAGTGGATTGCTGACTTGGTAACACTGCTCAGAAGAAAATTCCTTCCTTTGCAAGTGCAGTAGAAACTGGCCTTCACCACAAATTTTCACCATCCCTAATGAAAGTGGCTAGCTGAATGGCTAACAAGACCTCTCATCGGGGAATGTTAATAGAGAGGAATCAACCTTATATGTAATAACTGAACAATCAGGTAATGGAGTCAAGGAACCTTATAGGCAAGGTGGAAAATAAATGCCAGGGACTTGAGAAATCTAATCAATGCCTGATTAAGCTAATTGAAGCCTGGCCACTGAAAATTAATGATTCAGAAAATTGCTCCCAGAACAGAAAAAAAGGAAAGATTGCTGGATCTCACATAAGAAACAGAAGGTTCAAATGTGAAAGCAGTTATCAAGAGATTAATACCTGATACCCAGGGTACATAAAAGTTTGCTATCTCACCTTTCGCCACATTAAGTATATTGCTTCCCTGCTGCTTCTTCAAGCCCATGCACCCACCAAGTCTTTGAAGCCCATTAGTGTGATTTTTTTTTTTTTTAACTGTAAGAATAAAGGGAGCACTAAAACAAAATGAAGAGAGCAGTAATGTTCTAATTACTCCAAAGTGTCTTCCTTGCCAACTTCAGTGCAAACAAAGGGCCTGTGTTCAAATTGCAAAACATAAAGTAGGGATGCTAAAAATAGCTATGGCATGAAAAGCAAAATACACTCTAGAATGTCCTTAGATACAATTGTCCTGATCCTGACCGCCAGAGTTTTCCTAAGTAAAACTGAATGTTCTTTTAGACACTCTTACCGAACTTTATTTACTTATTTTCTTAGACATATAGCAATATCTATTGATAGATCTATGACCTCCTGGGTTTCACAACTACTATGGAATCTGCAAGGGGTAGTTCTTAAAGAGAAAGCCTACTATCAGAAAACTACTAGGAAATTTTTCAAGGCAGTACAAATCAAAGGAAGGTTGAAAACTATTAGGCAGACCTTTGGCACAGGGAACTGCATGAGCTAGCGAGTAGGCAGGCAGGCAGCTTTAGTTCTGTTCCAGGCACTAGTAATCCAAGCACTTTGCTGAGCAATGAGCAGTGATACTCCAGTTTTTAAAACCATTAAGATGTAAAAATAGTTAGAAGTGTACTTTTCACTAAGTTGTGCTTTTCCTAGGCCCTGAGATCCCAAACCAGATTCTCGTGATTTCCATGAAGTTCTGCCAAGCCATGAAAAGTAGATCATGGGCAATCTGCAGGAGCGTATCAAACAGTACTACAACTCATCCATTAAAAATCTGATGAGAAGAAAATGCATGCTTTTACTACTAGCCATAACATTCTTAAACGTGTTCCAAACTCCTCAGATTATATGATCTGCAGCTCATTACTCATTTGAGATTTTTCACTTCTTAGCACTTACCTTTTTAAAAGCCACCCATGGCGGAACTGAAGGTGTGACAGTAGCTTTTGGAAGAGAAAGATTTCAGGATCACAACTTTAAGGCAATTCTGATTTTAGTCTGCCTTTATGGCAACATTGCTGCCAGCTTTGTTAGTTCCTGCTGAAGTGTGTCCTCATTTCTTTGACCTTGATTAAATGACTTTGGAGTATGATTTTATACCTCACTGGTCTTCCATTAATAGACAGATTTTCTCCCACATGTGCAATCCTGAGATACCTCAAATGTTATTTTTCCCCTCTGATAAAAAAATATTTTCTTTCTGTTTTTTATTTTTATTTTTATAAATCAACACATGATGCTTCTTTCTTACAATACGACATCAAAGATCCTAATGTGTTACTATGCCTAACTCAGCCATGCCCTGATGTGTAATGGCATACTTGCACATAATTAATATGCAGCTAAAGAGATTCCCAAAGCTAGCTGAAAGTGACACTGCTAAGCAAGTCAGCAGTGAAACAGAGGAAATGGGTGGGGCTTAGGCATCAGTGCAGCTGAGAAAGGCATTTTGCCAGGAACTGTAAATCCTATCAGAACAAAGGGAATGAAAAATTCACTCCTTGGAATCTTGGAAATCTATTGATTTGAACAGCTATTTTGAATACAGAAAATATAAAATCTAATCTGTCATCGGTGCTCATTCAGAATTAAGACCTGAATCTCAGACTTCTACCTCTTCTAGATATCTCTTTCAGGAAATTTACGTGCTTTCATTTTCTTAGCTCACACTTTTAAAATGTATCTGTGATTATGTATACAAACATATAAACTTGTTTTAATTGATCTTGTATTCCATTTACACATTTAAAGAATTAGTGATGTGCAATATTCCTTTAAGAAAATCGTGCTGAATTTTGTCTGCCATATCGTCAAGTGCTGTTTTTCTGGATTTTTTATTTTTTTTTTAATATAACTGCATTTTTAATTATCCTATGGGTTAAGTCGCCAAGAGCTGAAGTAAACCTTATTGGTCTGTAATTCTCCAGGAAGTTATTGGGATTTATTATAAATATAAGTACAAGGTTTGCTGTCCTTCAACTTCTGACTTAAATAAGAGAATGTATCCCTTAATTAGCAACCATTTTACCCTTAAGTTCATTAACATGTCCACTTATAATACGTTCAGCTGGAGCTTTGTTTCACTTATTATTTTGTTCCCTTTGTACTCTTCAGCAATTCAGACTGTCCCCTTCCTGTCTGGGTGGAAATAAATCCCAATTTCATCTTACTGAAGATGAAATTCCTTGACCTGTTAGTTGCTAAAATGCCATCCCTTGGGAAAAACATCTTTTCAGCAGGATCTGCCTTGACTTAATCTGTCAGCTACCATTGCTCCCTCATTTGGGACAATAAAAGAATAATAGAAATAGAAACCATACATAAAAATCTTACATAAAAATCCTTCAAAATTGCAATAACTTGTATTACGTCTCTAAAATTTTATTTTATTATTTGAACAGACACTACTAAGTGAGTCTGCAGGGAAAACAATGCAGAACTGAGAACTAAATGAGCCTTCCTTCCTTAGTGTGTAAAGTACAGTAATTTAGAGATGTGGAGCTCAGAGGTTATTGGAGTAGCCCAGGAAAAGCTCTTCCATCTATTCGCATCTGCCCATTTGCATTCTTCATTTCCCCTAAGTTACTGCCCTGATTCAGGATATCTTCTTAATTATCAGTGCATCAGGTTTCTCTTATATAGCTGTCCAGCGTTTGCTGTTGATTTAGGAGGACATCAGGTCAAAAGCCAACTAAACATCCTGTTCCAAAGTAACTAAGAAAAGCATTGGCTGCTGAGCTGCTATCAACTCCTTCTTCCAGACCGCGCAGTCCTCCTTTCCAATCTGCCAAGTGCTATTGCACAAGAAACTGTTTCCTGAAAACATTGGTAATTTCAAATGCAGCACTGTGTCACTTTGTAACAGTGCTATGGAAAACCATCAGTTTCAATTACCAGGTATGGTTGCCCTCCCCAGCAGGCATAAGTCTGTCAAAGTGAATCAAGCGAGGCCCTTCTCCAGATCAAGTTCGACATCAACAAGCTCTCAAAAAGAACCAAAGTAATCTCACCCTAATAACATGTTGATGATTTATTCTCATGAAATCTTCAGTCTTAAATATTCCTGGAACAGTCTCAGCAGGAAGAATTGACTGTTCAAAGAGAGAAAGTATGAAAGGACAGTAGACATGATCAAATTAAAATTTGCACTTGAGTTCAAATGAATGCATACCATTTTTTTTTTCCCACCATTTAGTCAAATGTAGTCAGATTTAACATTGATGTGGCAGCCTACAGAAATATTTACATTGTGCAGGTACTGATCAGAGATTTAAGAAAAAAACACTTTAAAAACTGGAAAAATGCCATATAAATACAGCTGAGCTAAATATTTCTGTTCACTACAGAAAAATCAAACGCTGTATCAGAACTATACAATGAATACACAAATCAATGCTGTGATACTTTTTTTAGGTTTACAATGAATTCTTCATAGCATTTACCAGCAACTACACTGAGTGAAGTGGACAAGAGTAAGTTGCAGATTAAGAGTTTTTTAAAAAAAAACACTTCTAAATTTGTTATATATCTGCACTTTTATTCCGTGCAACAATTACAAAATGTCACTCATGCATGAAATGCCATCTCAGACCTGACTGGTAAGATCACTTCCTTATCTCGTTTTAGCTCTTGTCATTCCCCTTTGCCATACTCTTCCCACCCGCCGCCCCCCCGCCCCCCCGCCCCCCCCCCCCCCCCCCCCCAAAAAAAAAGACCAAGGAGAGGTGGGAGTAAGGAACATTTAATACATCTATTTTTTAAAAGGCATGTATATAGATACATTAAAATAGTATATATCCAACGGTATTTTTGCATACCTTTGCCAGGCTTGTCAAAAAAAACATACTCATGTTTATGTGTAAACATCTGAATAGTTAAAATGAGCCAGCTTTGCATATGTAAGCATCCTCATCGTGATCCAATGAGATAAGTTCTGGGAGCGGGTCATATTTTCATGTGCTGGTACACAGTGGAGACAATTTTTCTGATAAGAATTTCAGAGATCTACTAGAGTATGCACGGGAACTGAAATATAAATATAAAATAATTACTAAGAACGCGTTCCACCTGAATCAGTAAAACATAAGTCTCCAGTCTGAATTCATCCATTACCAGCAAAGAAGAACAGATTCTGATTCTCTTATCAATTTCATGTTGTATCCCAGTCTTACCGCAAGTCTTGAGAGATAAGGGTTTTCCTCTGTTAAGGAAATCAAGTTATTAAATTGGTCAAAGATGACTCTACCAGAAATGTATTCAAGTCTCCTTTAGTAATTACCTTAGGAATTTGTTTGAGAATCACATACAACATTTTGCTCAGTTTTCACAGATAAAATATACTGTGCACTAAAATTCCTAGGATTTTAATTTAATAAAACCCCAATAGTACTTAATTGAACAAGTTATTCTCTGTGCAAAGAGCTCTGAAGGACCGACTCATTCTTTTACAGTGTATTAGTTAAATCACCTAGGAGATTTCTAACAGATGATGAAATCTAAACAGGAGCAGGAACTTCAGTTATCTTTGGATGAACATATTTAATTTCACATTTTATCCTAGCACCAAGGAAAATAAAATAGTCTAAACACACTTCAGTTTCATCCGCACAATTCATTTGAGTTTTTTTTTTAATTTAAGGAAGCATACACTACCAAACATTTTTTATTAAAGCTGCAGTTATTTTCATGTTTCCCTGTTTATAACCTCGTTGAAATAGAAATCTGTATAATTTCTTCTTTTGCTATTTTCTGACATAAACTAACTGCAGTTAGAATTTGCTTAGAATAGACAAATGAGTCAAATTTATAATTACAACAAATTGTAGAGCAATCTTATGTGGTATCCAATATCTTTTTTAAATCATTTCTTGTGTCATACAGTCTCCCAATTATCAAGAGACTCCAGAAAGACTCTCAAGACGTTGTGACAGATTTTTGTTCGAGCTGTTAACACTAAACTCTAATGAGCCAACAAAAATCAACAAACAAAAAGGACAAAATCGTGTTTTTTCCTTTTCAAAGAATATTCCCTCCTTGTAAAGAGAAAACACAATGGATCACGCCCAAACCTTAAAAAAAAAATTAAAAAAATAGAGAGCTGGTGATAAAATGTACACAGTGACAAGTTAGTACAGAAAACATGCATAAAAAGGAAATGAATATTCAATGCAATCTAGTCTATGCCCAGTTTTTTCACTGCCTTTGGCAGTTACAAATGTACATTTTTCTATAAAATTCCGTATTTTCTCAAATCTTGTCCAGCTTTACATTTAAAAAATAACAAGATTTTTAAAAATATGGAATTTTAAAGAACAAATCTTGTCCAGGTTCACACTTTTAATATGATCTTTCTTTATTTTCTTCCTTTTTTTTCTGATTTGTAATTGCAGAATTTTTCATAATCTACAAGCTCAGTGGTTAAAGTTATTTAATGTGCACTACCTTGTTTTAAGATCTGAGTACATAACGAGAAACTAACATTCAGAAATATACCAAATGGAGCTAAAATACAAACAAACTCAGCACACAAAAAAGTTTTGTCATAAAGCTCAGGAAGTTCTGAGACATCTGGTGGAACTTTGAAGTAGTAAATGAATATCTACCTCCTACACCTTCCCATTCCAAGTGATGTTAGCAGTGTCAAAAGAGACACTACTGTGTCTTCCCATTCTGCCTGCCTACAAATCAGATGGCTCACATCTTTTCACTGAAGTGAGGATCTTCCCCATACACAAGCATATAGGAAAATCCTATCTGGATGCATAAAGTGACTTGCAAAGGACATCTGAATCCAGAGGCAGTAGAAGTTAAACTAGCATGTGGAAAACTTCTGGATGTCTTCATTCCCAGGATCAGTATATCGATTTATTGTTCTATACAACGTTGTTAATTTGAGTCCAATATTTCTTTTCTTTATTGGCAAGGAAAGCTTTGCCATCAACACTTTATGGAAGTCAACCTGCAGCTAGCAAATATAAGGACAGATCTGTTCCTCTCCCTGGTAAAATCAGAAGAGGATTGACAGGATAGAGTAGGTCAGACCTGCTTGTATTCTGCGTGCGTAGGTGGTGAAGTCTGAATTAAGATTATGATGGCAGCAATAATACAGAATTGGTGCAATATTTACCAAAGTGAACTGAGGAAAATGGGAAAGGCATGATTGTGTTACAGCACATATAGTTCTTAGATGCACCTTCCTAAACAACTGAAAAAAAAATTTCTTGTTAGTGAGTATGTTCAGAATGGAACCTCCGTGTGGGAATATGAGCACAGTCTAGAAGGGAAGGAAGAATATATACCACCACAAATAAAATGACGCGCAGTAAATAAATCTCCATCTGGAGCTCTAGTTTTAGGAAGTGGATACTGAACTGTGGAAGAAAAAATTACAATTTCTTCCAAATATTTTCATAGGCAATTTTCACACTGATATAAGAACAGTGTAAACAGTTGCTAAAATAAATCACTGTTACTCAGATTGCAGTCTCTCTGATGTAGTTTCTTTAACTTTCTACAGCATGCCTGGTTCACATCACCCATCTTATTATCTGTTTCTCTGCAACACTCAGTGGGAATGGGGTCTCAGTGCATAAGTCACTAGAATGCTAACAAATTTTAAGAAATTAGACCTGCCAGAAAAACTTGCACAATCATTAGGTATATTAAAGTACGAGAGAAGTTAAGATTTCCATTGCACAGTCAGAGAACTAATGCCTAGACGCTAGCTAGTTAAGTAATCAAATTAAAGGTTCCCTGACATCTGCCGCAAAACAATTAATCCAACCAGCAATACAGATAAGTTCTTGTATTGTGATTCTCAGTATGAATTTTGATGGGGAACAAAAAGATACACGCTCTGGAACATCTGTATAAGATTTCTTTTTGGTTGAAAAGAAGCCTTATTCAAAGATTAGCACCAGGAAATAAGTTCCAGGGCTAGCCAGATTTAGGTTCCCAATATACATGCACCTTTACATTTCTGATCCCAGTACTGAAGGCATCAGTCGAACATTCAGTATTTCCACTGATAAAGTCGATGTGTAGATGCAGACACAACTAACTAAATCATGATCAAGTATAACTTTGTAAAAAAAAAAAAAAAAAAGGAGAAAAAAATCACTGAGTTGCTATACTTCCATCTCTTGCTTTCAGGAAAACAAGTAAATAGCAACATATAAAGAACGATTCTGGCTGCTCTGATGCTTAACAGCTGTGGAAGTCTTCTTTGCTTCTCAGATTTAAATTTACCTGTTACTTGTCTATCATAATTTCCAAACCATAGTCACATCTCCATTCCTCTTACTGGTGCTCTTATATTTCATTTAAAAAAAATGTGTAAAATTTATCTGAGTAGAAACTAAAATGCTACACCCCATCTCCCCAGGTGAAAAAAAATCCATTATCAGGTTCCTGTGTAGTGTTTAGTCACTCCCTTCAAGCATGCCTCTGAGAATGAATGAGAGAGGACAGGTCACAGACATGCATTTTAAGAGCCTCATTTACATTTAAGTTCCATGCATAGAGAACTGGACAACTGACTTAAAGGTCTTAAATGAGACACAAAATAGAGAGCTACCTAGAGACTGCCAATAGGAAATATCAAGCTTGGGGTCTTCAGTGGAATTCACACTATTATCTAAATAGGACCCATAATCTTCCTATACCTTCCAGTGTCTTACAAGAACTGTCTCTATCATGTAGAGAATCCAAACTACTAGTACATCTGTGCCAAGCTAGGCTGCATTACACCTAGATTCCTTCTCAGGTCCCAAGATCATGTAATCAAATTAGTAGAGACTGTGATTCTTGTTAATAATTCCTGTCATTCAGCAGGGCAAGTATCATATATGGAATCATATTATGACTGTTACAAAGATAAAGCTATAAGATATTAATAGGGTTATACTATTTAGGCACCTCCACACTGCATTCCATTCTGAAATGTAGATAAGTGTTAGCCTAGCTGACTTTTTTTTTCTTCTTTGTTTATTTTGACACCTCTTGTTACTCTAGCAAGAATTCACACTCTAGTGCCCACAGAGCACTTCAAGAGTGAATACTCTTTATTTTAAAATGTTGGGGCCTGACTCTAGGAAATTTTCTCAATCCAAATACAATGTGCTGAGTGTAAATTCAAAGCTTGGAGCATGGCCCATAGGGTAATGAACTCAGGGGCTATTAATCCACAGCCTACAATTTGTAAATGTGCAGGGAACTGAGTCAGTAGAAAAAATAATTTTAAACATCTGTGGTATTCTTTCAATCCCAGATTAATTACACTGCTCAGATTGAAATGTCAGACAGAAATTTCAAGTCTCTACACTGCTATGTTGAGAATGCTGTATTTCCTTTTGTGTTTATCACTGCTCTGCTACAGTAGGTTTCCTGCACAATGCAAGCTTGCGTTCAGTTCTGTCCTACATTAATTCCACTGCTCACCTTGACTGCCTTTTCTTTCTCTCTTTGTCTGAAGTCCTTCTGAAACTCTTTGTTACACAGCATTAATTATTATTATTACTCTTAAGACAAAGGCTGTGTACATACCCCCACATCACTCCATCAAAATGGTGATATAAATGAAAATCTAAACAGGCTGTTAAATCCTTTTGAGAAGCTAATAATTATTTTCAATCAGCAAAGACTATTCTGCCATTTCAAAGAATGATTAATGAGAGCAAATGTGTTTGTAATTTATTAGCAGCAGCTTTGGGGGGAGGGGGGAGGACAACTTAGAAATGGCAGCCATAGCATCAACATCTGATGATGTGAAGGCTCTTCTGCTCCATATTATAAAGTCAAACATGAGGCTAGCTCTTTTTTGATTTATGCTCTGTATAGTGATACCGAGTGCCTGGGTTTTATTCATGAATGGCTTTGTAGTTATTTTTTGTGGGACTGTCATGGAAAAAAGAATTCCTCTAGTATGTACCTCTTCCACAACACTCGTTCAGCCTTCAGTATTCATCAGAGTGTGCTTTTCTAAGAACAGAAGTATATCTATCACAATAAAACTGGAGGGAAAATGCAAACAAGAAGAAAAACATCATATTGACCAGATTGAGATATAAGCAGCATTGAATTCCTGTATTGTAACACATGGTGAAATAACTTTATGGCCTGAACACAACACAGGGTCTGAATACCATGGAGATTTGAATACAAGAAGAGAATATACTTGTGTCATGAGTGGGGAAACAGAGGTACAGCAAGACTGAACATTCCTTAAAACCCATTATGTTCCTACCTGCTCAGTTAGTTACCTAAGTACTTCTAAAATATGACTTTTAAGGTTAGACACCTCTCAAAGAGAACTCTGATGACTAAAATGGAACCTAGGCAGACCTTACGTGCCTATACTGAAAATGAACTCATCTGGCAGTTGCCAGACTCAGGTGTCATTTTACCATGAAAGTGCCCTCAGGCAAAGAACTTTCCCCTAGCCTAAGATGTAATGACACTTAGAAACCAAAAGGTAATTCCTACATCAAAATCAGCCAGGAGCTGAATTTTCCTAATTAAGAACACACAGCATGTCCACAGGCACAAAAATTCAGCCTATGGTATTGCATATATTCTTCTTAGAATATAGAGGCCATGGATTGACTGACATGTGGACAAATGTGGACTCATGATCCAAAACAATAACATTTTTGCATGCAAAGAACACATATTGAGAACACTGACCTTATCTCCGAAGATCATCTCTAACTTATCCCCTACTTTGCTCCTGCTCAGACCTTCTTGTAGCCTGAAAATTAGGAAGGTGCAAGTTTGAGCTGATGTCAGAAGGATATGAGAGATATGACACAAAGGTTGACCTTCAGTGTTCAACACAACATCCACATTTTGAGGAAGTAATGTCTTAGCTGGTGAACTGTGTTTTAACAACTTAAGCAATAGTAACTTCACAATGGAGAAATGAATTAAATATCATGGCCACTTTCTAAGAAATAAAAAAAAAATAAGTCATTCCAAATAAATTTGCTTTGCAAATCTAGCAGTTTCTGCTCAAGTCAGCCATAGCGCACATTGGCACTGAATTTGGCAATGTTATATGGGTTATATTTTCCTAAGGATTAACTATACTTGTAGCATTTTGCCTGTATGTTAGACACAGATACACTTCCTCCCCCAAATATCAGCTGGAATGCATAGCTTCTTATTCCACTTCACTCTTATTTATCAGATTTATTTACAGTAAACAATAAAGTTCTTAGAAATTTTTGTATGATTGATTATGAATCATGGATTTCAGGTCCTTCTTTTACATCACAAGGTAATGTCCACAGCTGGAAGCAGAACACAGTCCTCCTCAGATCAATAGTCTGCTCTGATATGACAAATTCTGTGTTTTCATTCTGTTCCCTTTGATGCCTCACTCTTTTCTCAAGCTTCATCTTGTTTTTATTCTATACATCGTATTTGGTTGAATTAGACTACAAAGTCTTGCAAAAGACATTGGTTTGAACAAGACTTCAAAAAATGGCTTAGTACATCTGGATAGCTCAGAGTTTGAGTGACACTTTAATATAACTGGATTTTTACAAAATGACGGACACCTGCTCTTTGAAAATCAGGCTTCTCTTAAGTTGTATGAAGATAAGCACCGCAGAAGCGATGCACCTGAAACTAATAGACACTTCTGAAAAATCCTGTGCCTTTACCATGACTGATAGAGAACTGTGTGCAGCATTCTTTTAAGAAAGAGCCACTTTTCTGATTCAAGGGTAACAGCATCCCTAGTTTCATGTGCAACTACCTCTCATAGTGCACAGCTGTATTAATCTATTCTAAATAAATGAGAAGAGTGCTAAATTTTTAATGAACAGTGTTTCTACCTGTGTCAAGATAATGAAAGAATATAAAGCTGTTCTTAGAACTTTAGAGAAAGCAAGAGTAATTAGGTGCTAGCAGCACCTATAACCTTGGGCTGATTGCATCCCCATATTTTGTGCAGAGAAGGGATTTTTTTTTTTTTAATTTTTTTTTTTTTTTTTTTGTATGAATCTATTTTTCTGAAAAGAAAATGATTCGTCATTGTTATAATGCTCAGGGGAACGGTGTCAGGAAAAATGAAGCACTAGTCCACAGACTGCTCTGTACTCCCACTGTTCCAAAGGAACACTGAGGTTTACAAAGCAAGGGACAATTATAGAATGTCTACTTGGGCTTAGACTCATCTCCCACCTAAAAGAATCCCTCTGCTGCAAAAGAAAGTTACTAGTTTCTGAATATTCATGTAATTATCACTTGAACCTCTGCACCTTATAACATGAAAATCTGAAGTGTTTTCCTTACCTCACTGCTAATGCATTGGCAGGGGAATGGCAAACAATCCTCATGTCCACCTTGGCAAAAGCAGACTATCCTTTAACGAGTCTCTTGCTCTGCCTTATCATTCCAAACAGCTTGTGCGCAGCGTGGGTGACATGGTAACTCCTTGCTAATAAAAAAAGTACAGCATCCTGTCTGTGACAGGACACTTGCATACTTCTTTGAAGTCAACATGGTGTCAGATTTCTTTTGTCCATCTTCGAAATGCAAGATCCTCCCCGAGAAAGCATGTGTAAGCAATGATCATGTAACTCACACCAGACTATGACACTAGGCTGGCACAAGTCACATTTATGAGGCAGAATGAATGTTCACCATCCTGCTGCCTAATAAAATCGAATACATGAGTAGATCCAATGCTAATGAAGAATACCATTTATCAGAGCATGGATTATTAAGAGAGAGTGTTTCCATTTCTCTGAGTTGTGAGAAAAGACCTCTACCTTGCAAGTCTGCAGGTGTCCTGGAACTGTTTAATTGATCCTTTAAAACTGCTGTGGATACTGAATTTGGAGGACCTGCTGGCAGCATCAGCAATGATGTGGCTCTCTGACAGCTGTACAGGCCAGATGAAACTCTTCAAATGTGAAATAATGTAATGATCTTTCTCTGCACACTCAAAATGCTTAACTGGACTACAGTGCAATATTTTAATGGCGAGGGAATGAAGATATGAGGGGACATATTGAAATAGGTTCTACTTATCACTCAGAGCAGATTTATCCTGGTTTTCAAGAATGCAAGAAGGAACACAAACCAGCTATCTCAGCTTACCACAGAGATGAAAATAATGTTATCAAAAAGAAAAATTCTCTCTAAAAAGTGAAGGGTAGTGACAGAGAGGTGAAAGGATGAAATGGAAACTGATCTCAATTAGTTATGTAGGGCATGTATAAGAAGAATCACTGAGTCAAAAATGGGTAAAGGGCACAGCAGTGCAAAATACTTTGGTGTAGGAATACTTAAAATCGAACTAGAAGAGACCTTGACAGAGGACATAAGACTGTCTGAAGACCTAAATTAGGTTTTTACACAATTTAGCATTAAAATAAGTAGATAGTGAATATATCCTAAAATGTGGTTTGAGCATATCAGGAAATAAGAAATATGCTGATCTAGCATCCACCACCGTCAGGCCCAAACAATAAAGACATATGTAGATTTAAATGGGCAAGAGTCTGAAATGCTGTTGATTCTAAATTGCTGACAGCTGACAAGATTCAGTGATTATGAAAAATAAATTGTTGAAAAATAAGGACAAAAATGCATACTATCATAAGGTGTGTAGATAATTATGGAAAATTCCTGCTTTATCCTTACCAGTAAAAAGCAAACAAACAAACAATGGAACTGTGAAAATATGGAGCCTCAAGGCAACACAGAGGAGATAAATCTTCGGTTGGTGTCAACAGACAATAAAGGTTTTTGGAAGAGTGGATGTGGCATTACTGTAGTTGTATGGTGATTTCACACTGATAAAAATCACTCATGTTTTATCTGGTAGATTTTAAATATAGAAACCAGAGACAGTATAGAAAAAAAGTTATGCACATGTTTTACTTGATTTGGAGGGAAGTTATTCTGCACATCAGTCAACTGGTCTAATTAATGAGGAATCAGACAAACTATACACAAGTAATTTTCTATATTCAGAAAATCTGTTTTTATGGATAGCTACTGTGGCAGCTGCTCTGGAGAAAGGTTAATTCAACGTATGTTTCATAAGAGATTTGAGTTTGACCATGTAATCCAGCACAACTTGTATTATACGGGACAACTGCGCCAACACTACCCAATGCAGACCTTAATGAAAACAAACAAACAAACATTATGACTGCAGTTTACTCAGAGTTAACTGCCTACCTTGGTGCAGTTAGAAGTCCTCACTGCAGATTAAACATGACTGCAAATACATCAGTTCATAACTCATGGCAAAAGGAGCCTGAGTCAGTTTTATCTAGGAGTGTGGAGTCTTCCATAAAGGCGAAAGTGATAGGCAGGTTTATAAATAAAACAAAGACACATTGTTTTACAAAAACATACAATGCCAACTTAAAGACAGAGATGGATTCAAACTGCAACAGAAAGAGACTAGCAATGCACACTCCTGTCTTCCCAAAGCTTTCATCAAAATATATTTTCTTAAGCTTTAGACAAGGCATGTTACCCTTAATACACTCTAAACTGACTCTTTTAAAGCCTCACAGGGAACCTAGACTCTACCAGGTTAGCATGGGTTAAAGTTGGTTTCACATGTTAACATCACACCTTTAAGTCTTTGTCTAGACAGAGCCTTAGAAAAGATAACTTGTTTGTGGGATGCAAGTATACAGAATTAGATAACAAACTGTTCCAGTAGGCATAAAGAAAAGGTAATGTTCTGACAATGAATTGCAGAAGACAGAAGTAACAAGCTGGGTTCCTTGGGGATACCTGTCTAGCTCTCTGTTCTTTATTAATGACCTTGAACAGTGCTGTCTGAATGTGGCCAAAAATATGTGATAACTGGAAACATCAAGAATGTCTTGCATACTTAGAGAATGTTTCAGCTATTCACATTTAAGTTAGAGGGGACATACTACAAAGCAGCATTCAAGCACCTGCACTGACAAAGGTAATGCCATCATGCAATGCATTTGAAAAGACTTTTGGGAGCACATCCCCTGCCCCATTAGCTTGTATTAATCTGAGCTTCTCTGCACATTCTTCTCCTGTGCTCAGTGGGAATGCACAGCCAATTTGTCTAAGCATCTGTAGGAGCCAATTTACCTAAGCATCACGGGAAAAGATAGAGGGAATGTGTAAGACTCTGGAACAGCAGAAGCACTTGAGTGTAACTGGATTGCTAAGAAGTTGCATTTACATGTCTGATCTTCAACCTTTCTCAACTGACATTGATCAGTCTAGTAAAGGAGATGTATTCCTAGATTACAGAATCATAGAATGGCTTGGATTGGAATGGACCTTTAAAGATCACATCATTCCAAGCTTTCAGTCAAAAAAGCCTAGGGTATTAATGTTTTCTTTCCTGATAATACTAAAGGGCAAACATTCACTGAACTGTTGTTTGCACGGCAATAACTATATCCTGGCTAAACCAAATCAAACAGTGTCTGATTTGCATGTCAAAGGTGGTTTAACCATACAAAAATACATAGATGTTTTCTGCTGTGCACTTTATCCACCTCTTTTGTTGCTGTTGTTGCTGGTTTTTTTGTTTTCTTTTCGTAACAGTTCATCTAAGGCAATATCTAAACTGAGACTGCTATCTCTCAGGCATTAAATTAAACTAATCAACAAATCATAATTTAGGAAGATATTTCCTCAGTGAATGGTTCTGTGCTAACAATGCAGCAAAAAAATGAACCCGTGCAGTTTGTTTCCTCAGATTCCAAACCTGCAGCTTTCTTTTTGCTAAAACTATCAGGGCTTAGTATTGGATCTGCTGGATTTTGTTGTACTTTTCTGTATGAGTGACCATTTGGGCCCTAAGTAGTTTAACCACTCCGAAGTATATCAAAACAACATATTCCCCTGGTTTTCAAATCATGTTCTGTCACACCCATGGTACCAGAACAGTATCACTGGAGATGTGGCAGATAATTGGGTGTTTGCCTGCTAGTTCAGTATCCTTACATCCAGCTGAAACAACATATGAGAGGTGAGATAAATGAATGGTGAAAGCTGATAGTCAGGTTCACATCTTTTGTCCTTGAAGGGGAAAAAAAAAAAAAAAAAAGGAAAAAAAAAAAAAGCATTCATATATACTTAAAACAGTCAGGAGTGAATAAATGCACGTATAATCTCTCACTGTCTGAAAATCACCTGTAGGATTCTCTGTGCTTCAAAGATAGACAGGAAACCCTGGAAAACTGTTCAAATACAAAGGGAGTTTCCCCATAATGATCCGTGTTTGAGATCCAGCTTATTAATTGCAGCACGGTTTATCTGACTGTACCTCCCTCTGGTTCTAAAAATAGGACTGTCAAAAGGCATTGCTGTATCAGCTGGTTCCTCTCTGCAAGTTAATCTATTATACAAGAAAAGGACTTTACAAATGACTACATTAAAGACATCTAATGAAGTCTAAGCAGCTGTTTTAAAACATACTCAAACAAAATCCAGTCAATGAGATTTGGCCTCTGAATTTCATGTTGTACTATTAGGTATGTAAAAATGGAGCTTTTCAGTGAAATGAATTCTTCAATTTAGGTGAAAAGTCAGGCTATTTGAGCACCTCATTATACTCTGTATTGAAGATCTTTCTCATCCATATTATCCTATTAAGGATTGCAGTGATACCCACAACTGCATTCACTGTTGCAATAAAGGACATAAGCAGCACTCATACCAGTGCTTTTGATGCTTCTGTCTTTATTCAAGCTCAGTTCCTATTTATCTCAAAAGAAATTTTGTTACAGGATACGGAATTAAGCTGTGTGTTTTTAACCCAACAATATACTGCATTCTGTAAAAATGTAATTTTCTGGGCCTTACAAAATATCAAAGCTTCAGATCGTTATTAATTACTGATGCATGCATATTATTCCTCCTACCTACTGACAGATCTTCTTTGAAGCAGAATGGGTGCATTTCCTTCAGGCTGTTCTGCCTTAAAAGGGTCAGCTTGAAAACTCCATCTCTGTTACGTCTATCAAATGCAGTATCCACAACAGTAAAAATAACACTTAAGGCTACAGTAACTGAAAGAAGCAACAAAGAAATATACACCGTCTCTTTGACATCCCACTACGTGCCCATCCTAAACAAGCTGGTATAGGCGTGTTTTCTGTGTTCAAGCTTGCATTTCTCCTTCATTCAACACTCTCCTGCATTTCATCAGGGAATTAAAAACTTCCCTTCTGTTGTTGTTGTTGTTTTTTTAAAGAATTGTAAGTATATTACTTAAGCCCACTTCACCAGAAAGTGCATATGTTTAACTTTCTGGTCAGACATTGCAGGAGGGTCCCTTTAGCTATCCAGAATAAAAAGGAAAAAAATAATAATAATAATAATCAGCCTGGTGGTTCTGGGTAGGTTTTACTCCAGGGTGATAAAATGGGGGCATATACATTCCATTCCCAGTTATGAGAGGGATATCCATTGCATTGAATAGAAGACATAATGCTTAGGAAATCATTTCTGTAAAGGTATGAGCCTGCTTTAATTGCAGGCAATTTGAAATCTGATATTAAAATCAGTGGGAGTAAGTGCAAATACTTCTTTTTGCAGGAATTGTTTTAAGACATGGTACTTCAGCTATCAATTCTGACAACTATATTACTAATGAAAGGCCTGGGAGATTATTCCCAGCTAGAAATACTTACATACCAGAAGAAAATGGGAAGCCCCCATGATTTACCTTAATTTATCCCTTCCAATTATCACTATTGCCTTTTGCAAAATTTACAGTACTGTATCTGGTGAGCCCTGCTAGCTGAGGCATGACTCACCTAGTGTCAGAGATGATCACTAGTAAGGATAAACAGGAGGAAAAAGCCTGCCATAAAGCAGTTAGTTACAATCTATCACAAACTGCAAAACTAGCCTTGTTAAATCCAAAACATCAAATTAGTGATGGCTAAAAAGCTCCTTTTCGTGTATTGTAGAATAAATCGCTACTTAAAAGTGGCATTGTCATGATGAATAAAAAAAATAAGCAGATGGATATGTATAGTGGGTTCTTTTTCAAACCATAAGATGTAACATAAGTTAGTATGCTTTTTGTTTAATTTAGCTCCATTATCTCCTCCCATCACTTTCTGCTTTTTCCTCTCATACTCCTCCCATTTCCTTCTCCTCCCACTCCCATCCCACCCTACCATACTCTCCCTCTTCTCGATGTTCCCTCCCTACATCCACATCTTGTTCCAACTCATGTTCATTGAACAAAAACACTGCCACAGCAGCATACCAAACACTACATCTCATCCTCTAGCCATGGCCTTCAGAGCCTTTTATTCACTGCTCTTTTGCTTCCATGCGCTGCAAAGAAGCACGTAAGTACAAGTATTAATTTGTTTGTTCACATGCCAAGTTGGAGAACATAAACAAACTTCCAGGTAATCTGTTGGTGGAATGGGTTACTCACCCTACAGATATCTTCATTTCAGCAAAGCAACCTAGTGAGTTGCACATAGGACTGGAAACTAAGAAACTTCTAAGCACAAGAAATGGCTTTAATGAATAACTCTCTCAATGGATCCTGACAATTCATTAGTCCTCTTTGTCTCAGATAATCTGCAAAGATTGGTGTAATAATGCTTTGCTTGCCTTCCTCACAAGATTTGTGACAGTCTGACATCCATATACTTTTCTTAGATATATACACACTTGAATTTCATTTATTTCAATGGGAATTATGCTGCTTCCATCTGAATGCAGAATTCAGCCCTTTCTCATTCAAGATTATGCTGTTCTCTGAAGATGTACAACTCAAGTTTTGTTATTCTTTTATTAAGAGACATATGCAAAATCAAAAGTTGAACAGAATGCTGTTACTTCCATTAAGTATAGACATGACAGGCAAAAGCAAATAAGAAAAATGAAAAGTGGTTCTCCCCTTAAATAAGAATAAATCTGTGTCCTGGAATAGAATATAGAACCAGAAGATGCATGCTTTTGAGGGAAAGTATGTTAAGTGCTGAAGACATTGACTAAATTGTTCAAAAACACTTCATGCTTACTTAATGACTGATTACTCAGTAATGTTCCCAAGGTCAGCAAAACCTTAAGTATCTGTCATCTGAATGCCAGCTCCATGAGTTAAAGTGACCAAAATTACTGTAACTTTGGGCAGCTGACATTTTTAAAGGTTGTGTCCCTTTCTTACATTGTTTATTTATTTAAGCATAGTCCAAAAATAAATAAATAAATAAATAAATAATCAGTATTCCATGCATTCCAAGCTATGTTCTAATAAACAGCACTCATCTCCACTTAGACCTACTTTAACTCCCCAATACTTGAAAAAAAATTCTTCAAGAAGCCTGTCTTTAATCCCCTCATTTCTCCTCCCAAAGAATATGTACTAGAAAAGGCTGCATGACCCAAAGGTCAACAGATTCATGCTCTGGCAATAAATGGAGGAAGCAACTTCTGTGGTAATAGATCCCTGACTTCAATGTGCCCTGCATCCAGCCCCTCATCTGACCATTAGCTCAAGCTTCTCAGGTATCTCCAGTTCAGTATTATCACAGATGGAGAAGATGTTCTTTATGTAAACTAGGAAAAACATATTTATGGCTTTAAGATTTAAATCTAATCCTTTATCTCGTGACCTTAAACATATCAAAAGGCAGTACAGATTTCAGAACAAAAGCTTTTCACTGTTTGGCATAGGAAACAGAAGAGTATGCACATTTTTTTCCAGCAGGAGCTCCAGACAGCCTCTGAGGTGTGGCACTGTGAAGATCATTTTGCCATGATCTAATGATGAGGTTTTAATGCATGAATCTACTTAAAGGAAAGGTTACAAATGCCAAGTCACTATTTTCCAGCTTTTTGGACATCTAGAATCAGCTTAAGTAAGAATTTGTAATAAAAGCAGCACACACTCCTTCAACTGACTTTAATTTTCAGTTCAGTAAAATGTAACATGAAAAGAAAAAACAAAAACAAAAACTGTTCATACCAAAAATGCTATTCCTAGAGTTACATTGCAGTGTCGTGACATTTCAGTATAAATTATATCCTCACAGGAGCATTAGAAAAATGGGTAACTAAGAATGCCAATTTATACATACATGAAACACGCTTTTATTGCTAAAATGAAGAGCTTATGGTAGAAACTGATTATTAAGCTATACCATAGTTTAGATTTTATGAACTACATCTACAAATGATTTGGGTGCCTAATTCCACCTTTAGGTACTCCAGGTTAATATTTCAGCATTACCTCAACCCATGAATCCCTCCCAATTTCTACTGATATTTGAGGCTATAGTAGGAGATAAACAACTATCCACAAGCCAGAACGCGAGGCTGCTCACAGCCCTATCCTCATGCACAATCTGTACTGGAAATCTCACTTTCAACATTTTTGGAGAAGGTAAGAGGGAGTATCAAGGTCAGGGCACATGCACATACATTGGGAAATAGATTCTGAAGTCTCTCTGCCCAGTTCATTGAATGAGCTTGAACCCGTTCTCCTGTTTTTCTGGGAAGTGGCCAAATGTCAAAGCTACTCAGTATTTTGGAAAAAAATATCTATCTATCTCAATATGTCATGCTATAGCTGTTCCACTTTGTATAAACATTTGTACAGTTATTGGAATGCATGTGAAACTGAGTCTCCCGAATGACCACTTCAACCAGTAGGTTAGTCTTGCTGGCTCTCTTTCCCAACAGAGTGGAACAGCCTTCAGCAGGAGACGATTGCCCAAACACATTGGAAATCCTTATTCATATGTTGCTCCAAATCAAACCAAATACAAATCTGAATATTGGCCTACTACTTCGTATCCTCCTCCACAATATAAAACAAAAAAACTATCATCTAGGGATTTTGTGTTGTTTCACGAGAAATTATATGCTAGAATGAACACTACTCAAAATTCTAAGAAGAAAAAGCAAATCATTCCAACAGAGTGCATCCAGGGCTCTCTCAACCCACTCAGGTGCAGTCACAGCAGTGACTTCTTGGTCTGTGCACCAAAATGCAGAGAGAATAAACTGAGAAAGGCGTTGGTCACATCCACAGTGAGCTAAGCATAGGCTAGCAAGTTCTCACAAGATGGTACAGAGAAGACCTTGCATAAAAACAGCGCAACAGATAATTAGGAAGCCAGGGTAGTTACTGGAAAACTCCCTGAGCATACCAACGTATTTCCAGAACATTCTTGTTTCCTATCAGCCCCAACTCAGGAGACGCTAATGATTGCAACAGGAAGAGGTTATCCTGTAGCATATAGAACCATCCCAATCTTTAAAAGCTGCCCGGATAAGCATTTGTCAACAGCCTTAAACTAATAATATTTTGCTTTTAATCAAGAAAATTTAACTCAGATTTATCCTGAGAAAATAAAATTATTTAGTGACAAGTTGTTAGGCTCTGTGAGATTACCCTTTCTTAAGATAAAGGAGCAAATGTACTTCCTCAAACCTTTAGCCAGTAAAACCAATGTCTAGAAACATATATATGCAAAGCCTAACATTGAATTTACCAGTCAGCAACAGCAAGAGATGCCCATTTTAATGACCCACTCTTGTGTTTGCAGGACTGCAATTTGTTGACAGAAGATTGGGGGGTATTATACCTGGCAATGAAAAATTAAGTCATTCTCAAACATCTATTTGTTCTCAGCCAAGAGGGTATTATTATCCACATGGAAATGGCAAGCAATTACTCATCCACTCTGAGATCTCTCTTCTATAGAGCACCATCCTGTGACCACCCTCACATTAAATTTGGGCTTGTCTACACATGGAGTTGTTCCTGATTAATTATTCTTGATTAATGTCATGTGTGGCCAGAGCATTCACATGTGGCATTAATCAGAAATAGCTTTATGTGCAGACAAGCCCTGATATACGCTAGTAGTCCTAACAAGACCAGTGGAGTTGGCCCATGCTCAGCACCTCTTGGGGCCAATAGTTCTTATATAACACAATGTAACTTGCTCCTCACCCAGTCTGAGGCTCCAGCTATAAGATGTCTTCAGAATGTTTACCTAACCCCTTGTGAAGAGCCATCCCAGCTGCTTTTTTTTTAGGGCCAGTGGTACTTGCCTTTTAACAGAGTGCTGTGGGCAGTTGCTCAATTTGGAGGCAAATGTGCAAATGTTCTTTATTTGGTCTCTCTTTTTAACTACATTCTTGCCCTATGGAACTGAAAGACTGAATTTGTCCCATGCCTGCTTAAGCTTTGGATGATTTTTGCTCAGACAGCAAAGAAGGGGGGATTGAGTTTACTTAGCTAACTCCACATAAAGCAGACTAAAGGAGCGCTTTTCCCACCACCAACCTATAAACTCATTTCTTCCTAGGTAACCACCAAATCTTGCATACTCCTTCCTTCTTTGCCCTGGTGTTCTCATTCTCCTGAGCTCCTTTTACTTGCACATTTCTGATGTATGGAGACATCCTTCTTTCTCAGCAAGATTTTTTTCTTTTTTTTACTCCAAGCTGGTTCAATTCTATATTGTATTATAGCCAGCCGAGCTGTTATTACTCCAAGTGCTGCAATTCAAAACTACTTTCTTGAACAATTATTTACTGTTTTGTTTTTGGTTTTGGTCTGCTGGGCACCTACGCTCAGTTCTGGCAGCAAACAGAATTTAAAGAATAATTCTCAGCAGGAGTTATTAAGCCAATGTCATCTGAGTGCTCCAGTTTCCTTATTTATATACTCAAAACTAAAGCAGTACTTAAATTTACTGGCCATGATAAAGCACACTTATTTTGATGGAGACTATTCCATGAATGTTTATTTTCCTGGTTTCATACTAACTTGTTTCTGGTTTTATGATGATTCAGAGACTGAAAATTGATTTATACAAACATTAATTAAAAAGAGAACAGTTCTGTAAACACACACTGCTCTGCTCTTACCTACATTTTCTTCATTTTCGTAAATCTTACTTGTAAAGTTTTGAGATCTGAGGTTTTCTGGAGGGTTGGGGGGGCAGACGGGGGTTTAACTGCCTGTTTATTTCCTACTGTAACTTATACCTCTGTGTGTTAGATGTGGCTTTGGAATTCTCTTTTAAGAGTATATCACTTGTTTTAGACCAGGTGTTGACTGGTCAAATTACAGGAACATGAAGTATAATTTGTACTTGTCAGGCAGGCAGCTGTTTCTTAAAGGTATTAAGTACTATCTTTTTCACCTGATTCAGTGAAAAGAGATCTAAATGTGTGGTGGGCAGTTACACCCTCCCAATGTGCCTCCACCTGCATCACTCTGTGGATGGTACTTTGTTATCTGACCCAGCTGGAAAAGAAGAAAAGAAAGCAATGTGGGAGGAGCAGAGCACTTAGAAACCATTCCTGGTTTTGTAAATAGGAAAAAAAACAATTTTAATTTGAGGTGATGTCCTTTCCAAGTGATTAAGTCAGAGAGAAATATTAACTTATTCTTCCACTGAATTGGAAGAGGCATGCAGAAAGTCCCTAATGCACGCGAGAGGCCAAACTGCCGTATAGGGGAGCCAAAATTATATTTCAAAAATCTATTGCTATGTTTATAACTAGCTAGTAATTTGCTAATCTGGTAGGTGCAGGTCAGTCGGTCAAAGCCGCTGGTGCTTATGTCCCCTTACATCTGCAATTCAAGCAGCCAGAGACATTTCAGACTAGTCCTGTCCCCTGAATCAAATCGTTCAAAGGACCACTTATGGGGGGGGACTGTCACTGGCTTTCAAAGCTTTGTTGGTGTACAAGCAGAGTGAAGCTTCTGATTTAGTTTCTCCACAAGGAAAGAAAATTTAGTTAGCACATACCAAAATCACTTTGCAAACTAAAACAGAGTGTGGTAAGCAGAGACAATAAGGGAATTAACTTCAAAACTGCATTGCTGCCCCAGTCTGGAACACTACGCACAGCTTCAGGCACCTAAAAAAAAATCTTGATTTCCGAAGAAGCCAAGTACTAAAAGTACCAACAGACCATTTATTTTCGGAAACAAAGCTATGTTAAAATGACCAATTAATTAAAGGAAAAAAATAAAGGAAGAACCTTCATCCATTCTTTCTAATGACTCACATGATAAATCACTGAATTAGAAAGCTCCTAAGCAGTTGTTAGAGCAGAGAACAGGAGTCCAAATATTCAGAACAAAAGCTACAAGGGTGTAAGGATCCTAGCTGCTGAGCATATGGTAGGTGCATGCTGAAATTACTCGATCTCTATGAGGTGTCTAAGTGACCTTGTGCATCCTCTTTTCCACCAAATAAACTAGGACAAATAATTTTGTTATCTCTGGGGTTAGATTAATAGATCTCTGCTTAGGTCGTCGTATAATAATGTTGTACTTCATCACTTCAAATGCAAAAACTACTGAAAGACTTTCAGACTGTAGATAAACCAATACTACGCACACTTTTTTTTTATTATTCAATGGATGCTGCATAAACTGGTATTGATTTTGCAGCTATTGCACTTGTACAGCCCTTAACTGAGGAAATGGATACTTGTATGGGAACAACTACTGTAGAAGCAGTCCTTATAATGTGCTTACTGAAAAGGTTATGCCTCAGTTTTCCTTCAAAGCCATTACAAGATGCATCACCATTTCATTGTTCTTGGATGGCTTCTGTACGTTCCCCAGTGGGGTATTAACAAGAAGTTTTAAAAACATGCATAGCAAAAGTTTAACTTTATTGAAAATCAATAAATAAATCTCATCAACCGTCCCATATGTAGGACATTCTTCTTGGTGGTCCCTCTGGTATTATACAACTGCCTCCAAATTTAAATTGAAGTCAACACAGTTTTAAAAATTGGTTTGGACAAAACACTGAAGAAGATATTACAATGCAGGGAATCAGCGCACAAGCAGTGCAGATGCCTGTTACGAATGACATAACTTCTTATTTGCATCTTGAATCTCTTTGGTATAATCATCACTCCACTTCTCAGTTATTAGAAAAAAATGAATAAATTTCTTTACTTTGAGGAAGTTGTGAGAGGAACAGAGGAGTGAAAAGAGTAAAACAAATGTTGTATAACCACAGTTCCAAAAATAATTCAAAAATGTATGTGGGAGAGAAGGGTAAAGGTCTATGGAAAAAAAGTTAAGTACAGCATTCAGTTAAAGAAAAAAAGTTTACGTTGCTAGAAAAGTGGCAATAAATTCCATTCCAACTTGCTTGTTTTTTCACTATTTTTGCCTTTTTAAAAAATATATATTTAATGTTCCATGCACCAATTATGAATTCTTAGTAGGCCTTCCAAGGAGTAGAAATTTAAATTAGATTACAAAAATAAGCTCAAAAGCAGAGAGAGATTTTAAATAGATCATTGAAACTAACTGCAAAATTCTTTCATAGCAAGGGGGAAGGGTAATGCTTTTTAAGAGTGCCTTAAAATTAACCTTAGTAGCATTTACTTTCAGCATGTCAGATTTGGCAGCTCTAGTATGAACTTAATGTGGAAGTGAATGTAAAAAGTTTTAAAGCTTTTATTTGCCAAACTGAAATCCCATGAACTAAAAGCTTTGGGAAACCATCATGATATCAAGTACCAGCCACAGATTATGTATAATGCTTCAAGATACATGTTACTGAGGAACTAGAATCAGGGCAGGAGTTGCTGTATCTCTTCTTTCTGCTACCTGGAATAACGAACAAGTTATCAGAATATGTGTTACTTGGGGGGACCAGCAATCCTGCCATGCAGCTGCTCTGTTTGTGTTGATTCAACAAAATAAGTGATCGAACCTTGCCCCAAACAAGACGACCCCCATTTCCCTCCTGCCTTTGCTGGCACAATGGTCACATCTTGACCAGAATCACAGCTGCTCTTGCATATTTAAACCTCTTATCTTTTACTAGCAAAAGCCAACAAGTAGTAAACAAAGCAACCTTCAAAACTGCAACATCTGCCAGTTGGGGCAGAGTGGCCTTGTCTATACAAGTGTATTTTCTGGCATCTCACAGGACTGACAAGGTCAGTCTAACCCCATCTGAATCAATGGTGAATGGAGTACAGCGTTAGATGAAGATCTCTGGCTGCACATATTTTAAACCTTGCCACTGAGTCTTTGTGGCCTGACACTACAGTGCTAAATTTTCTAGCGACTGCTTTATCTTCACCAACACTCTCAAAGCTTCTGCTGTGAGCCCCACCCGTTACCAGCACTTAAAAACAGACGAGGAAAAAAAAAAAAAAAAAAAGGAAAACAAAAACTAACACCACTCAAAAAACAAACAAACAAACAAACAAACAAAAAACAAAAAAAAAACCCTACCTCTACCTCAAAATCCCATAGGGATGAAAGATTATGCCCTAGAGGAAGGCCCTAATTTTCAAGCAGCTTTGCTTTTCAGTTGCTGTACTGCTTCTGACACATTGTCACAGGTTTATAATACTCTCTGCTGTTACTTTTTCCTGCCTTTTTAGAAAATGATTTTCCGTTCTTAATATGCATGAAAAAGAGTTTGGCAAAACAATGACACAAAGCAGTACAAATTGCAAAGTAAGTGTGTAATCCCAAGACTTCTCTTAGCCAAACGTATCAGTGTAGCGAACCCAATTTCGAGATTTTTGAGTGACAGAAAGAGCATGCATTCATTTTGCACAACATCAGTGTGATAAAGGATCCCTCACAAATAAAATAATCATATAACCATAGAATAGTTTGGGTTGGAAGGGATCTTTAAGATCATGTACTTCCAACCCCCTGCTATAGACAGAGACGCCTTCCTCTAGACCAGGTATCTCAAAGCTCCATCCAGCCTGGCCTTGAACACCTCCAGGGTGGGCGCATCCACAATCTCTCTGGGCAACCTATTCCAGTGTCTCACTACCCTCACAGTAAATGATACATAATATTGTCTGATAAAACCAAGACTTCAAGTGGGCGCTTTATTAAGCACCTATAATGGAATGGGAGTTCAGCAACCCATGGGTGGCCAGTCCAGCCTGGCCTGGCCTGGGGTCCACCTGGCCCATCTCCCACTTCCCACAGGATACCTGCCAGCCCCAGATGTGCCTCCTCTGCCCTCTGGGCCACAGATACTCAGCAAGGGGAGAGGGAGGCTGCAGGCAGCCACCATGCTGCTGAGAAGTGTGGAGTCAGGAGGTGATGCAACTCATCTGCCCGCACAGAGCAGTAGCTGCTAGTGATAGATGCTGAGAGGCCCGTGTCAAAATTATTTGTACAAGTATGAGATCTTTGAGCTAAAAGTGAGCCCTCAGCCAGTACTGTGGTTTCTCCATTTTATTTCTGATGCTCTCAAGTGTATGAGAGAATTGCTTCAGAAGAGATTGCTACTTGCACAGAAACAATCAGCCCTTTGGTTTATTAAGTAGCTCCCCTCCACAGCAGTGCTGCAGTAAGATGTGCCTAGAGCTCACCTGCCTTGGTGGGACATGGAAATAACAGCATCCTTAGCAGTGAGAACTTCTGGGTCAACAAATAGTTTGTGAAGACAAAGAACGTTTAGAGTCTGAGCAATTTTGTGCAGCAGTAGCAAAATGCAAGATAACGGGAAACCAAAGGAACTTACTTAAGCAGCTGAAAAGGCTTTGTATAAGACCTTTCACAGAGGGCTACTAAGAAAAGCTATTTCCCAGGAGGAGAAGAGGCAACATCCTGCCTGTGGTGGATGAAAATCTAGCAAGTAGGGCAGGAGTAGGAAAAAACACTCAGTTGTCTTCGAAAACTTCATCCTCCTGGATCAACACATACAGCAATAATTTTCAGTACACTTGCTGAGGACATAACAGAAAGGATGGCTACGCAGGAGTGGTGGGAGAGAGGAGGCTGGTGGATGGGGGGACACCTAAGAAAGTCCTGGTAAAAACAAGCAATTGGGGAATGCCATGGCAGATGGGATGCAGAGCAGACAAGCGCAGAGTAATGTGCCTTGGAAGACATGATTTAACTACTTGTATACACAGATGGGTTCTGAATTAATTGTCACCTTTCTACAAGAAGATTGAGGCATCAGTGTGGACAGCTTAATGAAGATGTCTGCTCCATGTGCTGCAGTGGTCAAACTCAGAAAATAAGCTGTAATTAAAAAATGGAAGACAGAAAATACTGCAATGGGATTATGTAAAGTATTGATAAAAAGTTTCTCTTAAGCACCCTTATAGGGATGTGGAAGAGAAATATGTCTACAGAGTAAATCAAATGACCTTGTTGAAGGCAGCTCTGCCAAGTCCTGAGTTATTTCCCTGTTACTGACTGCAGGGCTTCTTAGGCTCTCACCATTTTCAAAAATGGACATTTTTGAAGAAAGACTACAAGAAGTTTATACATTGAGATGAAACAAACATAGCATGCCTGTGTACATTGTTCAATAATAATAATAAAAAACAAACCAACCAAAATACAACACACAAGTGGACATAGCTTAACAATCTGTGGAAAACTAGTCATAAACTTTTAAAATGGCAAAGAGCTTAGTTTACTACCAAAACAGAGGAGACCTAGACATACAGAAAGTAAATAAATAAAAATGCAGGAAACAGCCTTTCAGCTGATGTAAATTAAGTTAGCCCATTAACTGCTGTAATCAGCAAAAATGATTATATGAGCCAGGGAGGTACCACATTGTCTGTTGTGCAGAAAATAACATGAGTCTTCAGCTTACAAAGTTCAAGACTCAGCAATGTTAAGACAGAAATCCTTCAGATTTACACCACCGTCAGTGATGATATGACTGCCTAGGTGCACTGCGCTAAAGGTTTGTCTCCTCAGCTGTATGACCACAAGGAAATCCTTCTCAAAGTCTGGTATTGTTCAGCACCGGATGTATTGTGAGTTCTCTGGAAGATATTGTTTTTAGCATTGCTAGTAGGCAAATGCCAAACGTACTGTACCAGCAGCTTTTTCTGTGCTCTAAGTACCTATATTCAGGCATAATATGTGTGACTGAATTTCTGATATCCTTTCAGCTATTTGTTCTTTCTCAAATCAAGTTCCCTTGTGCTGTGCTAACAAAATTTGAGCCAGGGATAGCTAGCCATAATACATGAGCAGAAAGGAACCTAACATTACAGTTAAAAATAGCATTAATCAGAGCTATACAATTAATTTAAAGCAGTATTAGTCACTGAGCTGTTTGTTTTATTCGGCAAGCTACATAAATATTCCCAAGCAATCAACTAGCCTTGAGAATTTATACACTGAAGACAATGAATGAAATGTTCACAAAACATTGTAAACTGGCAGGAGTTTTATCCTCAAATATGATGACTTTTAGAAAATCTCTAAATGAAAATGCAGAGTAGGGAATATTTCTCACACTCTTAGAGGAGCGTAAGCTAAATGTACATGGTTAGTAGTCTTCCTGCCATGACATCGGAGTGGCAAACAGAGATATGAAGAGCAGGTAATCACAGGAGGCAGAAGGAGAAGCCAAGGAAATATTTTGCCAAAGATGTTGAATACAATCTCAGACAAGTATAACAGCCCTAACAAATACTCCTATTGCTATGCAGCTACTAGAGAAAACTGTAAGATATTTGTTTCATTGTATGTGGATCTGTAGCCAGGGAAGTTGTTGGATTTAATTCTTTCTGTATGAATGGAAATTGGTTATTGGGATGTAAGAGTCTGGAGGGAAGAAAGAGGCTATGGATGAGGTTATGCAAAAAAAGTTATCAAGGGGCATATCTTCACTATAATGGGTCATATGTTTTTAGACTGTTGCAACTCACTGGATGATGGTTTTGTTTTTTTGCAAGGGAGGGGATGTTGCATATAGCTGCAGGAAATAGGCTATTTGGAAGGAAAATTGCAGTGATCTTCCTGGGCAAGAGCTATGAGGATTGAAAGTTTGTAAGAATAATTCATCCTGTGGCAGAAAGGAAGCAAGTGCCTCCAAAGAGTCTTGCAGGGGTAATTGGTAAGAGGCACTGGGAGTGGAATATTTAGGGCACTGAGAAGGCAGTAGAAGAGAGGGGAGAGTTTTGCTTGGGCTTAAGGAACTGTTGCTGAGAGATTGTTGGAAAGGAACTTTATTTAGGGTGACATTGAACGTTCCTGTGTGGACCTTGTCTACTTTGAAACTGATGGTGATAACGACTTTCTAAGTGAGATCAAGGTGGCCAGGGTCCCACTCGTGAAGTGAAAATAAAGCAGAAAACTAAAATACCTTTAAAATAATCTGACAGAAATTATCTATGGCCACAGTAATAATACTCATACATTCAGACCAAAAAAGTCACCGCAAGACATTTTTTAGGAGGGGGGTGTTACTTTTCCCATTTTATAGAAAGACAATCTAGACTACTTTTGAGACTTTCACAATGAAAAAGGAATTCGGGTGCTTAAGGCAGAATGTCATTACACTGACAGAATTGGGAAGGTGGGGGAGAGGAGGGACAACAGATACTCTGGCTCCTGATCTGTTGATGAAACCACTAACTAGGCTGTTAAAGGTCTTGTTTTCTTTTCTGATTACATATCACCATTTGAATCCATCAGCTTCTCATTTAAAAGGAAAAGAGTGCATGCTCAATTCTAGAGTTAATTAGGTAGTGTTGGTGTTATGCACTGAAGCTGTAAAGTGCTAATTTATGTAAAAGGCAACTAGTAGTATTATTAGTGCTTGAGTGTGATATCATCAGGCTGACGCACAAGAACAGCAATGTGTAAAAAATCACGTACATCTCCTGTGCCATCCTAATAACAACTTCAAGCAAAATTAATCATTTGAAAAAACCACTGTATCACAGTTTTGCAGAACTCACATAGCTATGCTTCATCAGAAAACAGCGTTTATCTTTGTGTTTCCAAATAAGGGGCTACAAAACTTGGGTTTTAACTAACTTGAGGGAATCTGAATTATTTTGAACTGTTTATATTTACTTTCCTGGGTCTTTGTCGTCTCTTAGGCATCCGGATGTACACATTTCAGAGCAAAACTTGAAACATTCTGAAATTAAGTCTGTCACTTGTGAATCCCACAGCCCCCCCCCCAACCCACACACAGAAAAATAACCAGCTACTTACACAAGTGGAAACAGCATTGGCTGGTGCCAGCCAAAATGAAAGGCTGAGGGAAAACAAGAAGTAATTCGCATAGAAAGTGTGTAACTAATCTTGAGAGGAATAACAGCAAGCCTTGTCTGTAGCTAGCACTCGGGGAGGGAGAAGCCTAGATAGGTATCTTACACACCGAGAATGGCCTGTCTGTGCGAGATTAACCCTTGCCACAAAGAAGCCAGATAAGATAGCACAGCTCCAAAGAAAGACTATGTGAAGTACTGGATTGAGATGAGACCCAACTTGAAACATAAAGCCTCAGAATAGAGGTTTGGATTACAGGCTTTCAACTAAAGAAATGCAGTGAAAATCCACTGAAAAGATGGGTCCACGGTGGAATGATTCATGGATCCTTCCTGCTTGTAAAGCTTGTAAAAGGAAACAAAATGGAGAAGGCATATGCAAAAGAAGTTAACTAAAATGGGGAATGCAATGGGAAGGTTTACTTCTTATAAATTCCCCATGAACCGCAGCATAATCTTAAAGGCCTGGAATGAATGCTGCTGCCATCACCACACAGTACACACATTGCAATTATTTAATTTAGGAGAAAAACATAATCAAATCAAAGGAGAAACTGTAACTGAAACTGCAACTGTCTGCTGACTGTGTGTGACACATGACCAACACCACAGCTGCCTGTAACCCTTTATCATCATCGAGAGGATTAAACTACTTCCCCATTTATTTAAGTAAAATTAAAAGTGCCAAGGACGCTGGAGAAATCTTAGCAACCACAGTGATTATATTATAGAACTAGTTTGCTACATAATACAACACTGTTTCAGCACATATTTGTTTGCTGTTCAGTGAACCCTTGAAGAGCCCCATGGGAGTCAGTATTTCTCCGGTGATTTAGAAAGATTCTGCTGCATGAGGTCCAGTGAGCATGCTAGCACATAAGTATGTGCTTACCCAAATCGAAATTGTTGCTCGGTACAGTAACAGAACATATCCATTATAAGCATTATGCTAATTTCACTAACCTTTTATTCATATCAGAAATATTGGAACCGTAAAGGGAAGACATGGCCTTAATCAATGGAATAATACAATCAGATTTCAGATTGGATACTATTAAATTCCAAGCTAGACGCTCACACAGCTCAGTGTCTCAAGTGGACTGTGGAGCTGTAAAGATGCAACCACCTGGAAACCCAGCCCCATCGTTGTGTTTAAGTTGAATCAATTTGCTCAGTTGGTGGTCTGAGAAGTCAAATTTTGTCACCCTTACTCATACTGAGAAGTATTTTACTTCCTGCTTAGACTCATTGGTTTGAAATAAAATATTTGTACACAGATGCAAGAAAATAGGGTAACTGTGTGAAATGATCTGTCTAAAAAATATGACTGGTAATCGTATGTATAAATGTATCCTGGGCTGGGATTTATATTTGTAATCACACATCTTCCTTTTTTTTTTTTTTTTTTTAGAACTCCATTCTAATAACAAACTTCAATTATTCTGTGGACTTTAAATAAATTACTTGTTAACTACTAGTTCAATTAATTACAGAATGTATGCAATGAACACTTGGGGTGTAATCATCCAGGTCTAATACATACTTAGAAGTATATACTTTCTAACAATTTTTAATTAAATAAAACATTTCATTCTACTTGAACATGTTTAAGAAGCCTCTGTTGACCTAAAATAATATTATTATTACTTGCCTCAGTGGTCAAACAGAACAAAATTGTATTCATACATCCTCACTGGTGACTGCTTTTAATCTCTGTGCTAAATTTGAACATGGTGTCATTTGGCTTACTGCAGAAGCTACTACCTACCACTTTCTAAAAGTGACATGAATGTTTTTCTTTTGTAATATCTTTTTACCATTGATGCCTAAAAGTAAAGAGGGTCTAAAAATCCCACGTTGGGATTTTTTTTGATAGAATACAATGGGATGATGCTTGATCAGTGATTTGTGTATTTATGAGTTTATTTTTGTACAATTACATCCTCCTGAATCTCTTCACAAAATTACGTTCTTAGTAATAGTTCTTATTTTTACAAAACTTTATATTCAAAGAAAATACTTTGCAATAAAATTACTTATGGACGAACCTCATAGTTGATTAAGTAATCTTGAAGCACTGCACCAAGAGCACATAACAGCAAAATGATGGAACTTGTCACCCTTCCCAAGACTTTCTCACACATATAAGACAATATAGATGAAGGGTGCAAAGCCACATTCATTATCACCATTACAAAACACACCAGCATGTTACTATCTTGTGCCATCTAAACAAACAGGAAAAGGTGGGTGGGAGAGAGAGCAACACGATTTGCATTGCCCATGTTCCTTAATTTAGAAGACCATTTTGATTCATACATCTTCTGTTCCTGGCACATGAAGATGGATGTAAGACAAGGAAACCCTAAAGCTCACTTCCAAATGGCTCAGAAAGTTCCTTGCTCTGGATAATTCTTTACCTTTTCTAAGGATTTGTTTCTAACAAATAGACCGCTAACCACTGTTCTTAGCAGAATAACCACTACTGGTAAGAGCAGCAATCATGACAGTGTGAAGCCTAGCAAAGAAAAAACGAGCCTTGTGCTGACTGATGGAGATCACACACACTCTGTCTCCCTACATTTCTACCCACTTTCCCATACCAGCCAGGTGCAAGGAATGTGGTACAGATTTTCTTTTACTTGGACATCTTTCCAGTAATTCCTTCAAACGTGATGCCACCAGTCAAATCACCTCCTCCACACCTGGCCTGCTGACCAGTATGCCAAGCACATCACCTCTCCAACCTGCAGCATTCCCAAGGAGAGAGGATTGTTGAAACAGGAGGGCTTACGCTGAGCTCTGTGGAACACCTGGTCAGTGTCTGGAACCAGCTGTGGAGAGCTGTGATTGTTTCAGGACACTTGTATTGAATGAATTGAACCAGGTTAATTCTGTGCATTCTGCCACAGTCTCTGTGCAGGTCAAACAGCAGAACTTGCCGAAGTCATTCCTTCCCACCTGGATTCTTGGAGGATCTCATGACCAGGCCCACAGATAAACATGTGTCCATCTAAAATCATTTAAGAACAATAGGTCTCTCAATAAATACATCAGAAATAGAAACACCTCCTCTAGTCAAAAACCTTGTGTTTTTTCCATAGGCAATAAACTCACTGATCTGAAAAAGGGGGAAAGGCATGCTGAGTGACCAAACAGATCTCTGTGTTCCTGGGTACCTATTTGGAACAAAGTCACCGAGTTCATTGTTTTTCCCAGGGATGGACTGTGAAACAGGCAGCAGCCGTGCAGCTGGTGGAGCCAGAGATGGAGCCGTCCTGCAACACAGTTGTGTCTTCCAAGTGCCAAGTGCCCAGGGAAGGGTGGGATTGAAGGAAGCCGTGACGAGAACAGAAGTGAGAGGTGCCAGAAAATAATGGCTTGCCTTCCAATACAATAGCCTAATCATTTCTACAGAAAGGGTATTTCTTCCAGGATATCATTCTAATATAAAATTTCCTATCAGATAACCCTAGCAGATGTCCTGAACTGGGTTTTCCTGACTGCTTTGTGTCAGCGTGGGAGGGAACACATTGAAACTCACCTCCAGGGGTGATGTGGGAGAAACAAGTCACAGGGAGTTACAGATGGTATTTGGAGTTCGGAAAAAATAAATTAATAAATAAATAAAGGACATAGAGGTCCAAATCTCCCAGAAATTCATTGTTCATTTGGTTCCAGAGGCAGATCCCTAGAACCGTAAGTATTCAGTTGACTCAAACATTTCCAACAAATATCTGGAAAGACACAATCTGGGATTATCCTTTATAATTTTCCTTTCTGTTCCAGCAGTGTTCCAGCCTGGAAGGAGTGAGCAGAGCCGCAGCCAGAAATCAAACTTTGTTCCCCTGTGACTTTCTCATATAAAATATTAACATCCGAGCGAGGACCTTTTTTCCAATGCTGTGTTTAATTGTTTTCAGTGGTTCTTCCTGAATGGGCACAACAATCACTTTCTGATTTCAGCTGTACTTGAGTTCCTCACTGAGGAGTACATCTGTGAGCTCTGCTGTTCCATCCTCACCCTGCCCACTTCCTGCATTCTCCGGCTATGCACTGCCTTTCTTGTTATTTGACTGAAGGGCCAGTTCAGGTATGCAGATGCCTTTGTAGACTATGGGTGACAGGATAACTTTAAATAAACCTTGCTCAAATCGGGAGTGGCGTGCATGAAATCCAGCTTGCTACCAGCTCCATGATGATGGTCTCATGCTTTGTCCTGCATTCCCTTAGCTGCCTGTCACCAAATCTTCCAGCTATTTCCTGGAAAGCAACCAGTTGATTGTGTTCCTATTGTGCTACAGCCACAAACCAGTAACAATGAAAACATGTCTTATATCACTCTGCTCAGCTTTATCTCGACACACTGCAGCCCCTGATGAAGAAAGCTCCAGCATGCCTGCTTCATTGCACGTGGGCTGTAAATACCTGAAGATGTGTTTTGTATGAGTGAGGTGTCACAGAGCCTGTGACATGCCTTCTATTGCTTCTGGCAGTCTCTTGCCAATTCTCCATAGCTCACACTGGCATCTGATACCAGCTCCCAACATCTGAATGCTGAAAATAGGAAAGGGCATTTGCAGGGCTGTGATATGATGTGTGCTTGGCTTTAAAAAGGATCTAAAACTCAAAGCAAGGGAGAGCAAAAAGGCATACCGATATCACCATGGATATGTGACATTAAACAAACCACTTGTCATGATACACAGCTGACAACTTGCCAAATGGAGCAGGATCTTCTTATTATTTGTTATTTTGCCCTGTAAAACCTATACAAGAAAGAAAAATCTCCAGAAAGGTAGTGTCACTCTTCTGACCTCCACAAGCCAGACTGGAGGTACTGCTAAACAGCTTCTCCCAAAAGTGCGCCTAATCAACATGCATCAGAAGAACAAAATACAACTTTGTGTTGGCATCCTAAGTAATCCCCGCAGGAAAGAGAGCTGCAGGGTGAGGTCACTTCTTCAAGGTAACTCTGGCACTTGAGGCACTTCTGGTCCATCCCAGGGCTTTAATTCCATCCTTGCCATGCATCTCAGCTGGGGTTTGAGTGGAGTATTCTTCTGTTGTCTTGTATGTGTAAGAACTGCAACAGCCGTGCAGGGATTTACTCTTCTCAGAATCGTGGAATCATAGAATTATAGAATATCCTGAACTGGAAGGGACCCATAAGGGGTGGAACTCCTTCCTCTGTCTCCATCACAGTAGAGAGAGGTGGAGCTGCTGCTGCTGCTCCTTAATTTCCTGTGGCCAGGTGAGGGCCACACAAAAGGCGACAGGAGGGCTGCCATATGGCCTGTACTTCCAAGTGACCCCCGTGGCCTTTGCTGACATCTTCTCCCCAGAAGCACTTGTGCACCTCTTGCACTTCTGCGTCCTTGCACAGCACATGGAGGAGCAGAAGCTCCAGCTCAGCCTACATGATGGCTGCTTTGACCTCAAAAGAGGAGGAGATGATCCCTCCTGTCTGGGGAAGGGTACTCATGGGCAGCCAAGAAGGGGAAGCAGAGAGGAGAAAACCAGGTGAAAGCTGAAATCAAGGCAACATCCAGCTCTCCCCTGCAGCAGGCCTCCCCCATCCCACAACATCTGTGTGCTCCTCCAGCATAACTGCCCTCCAGAGAAGGGTGGGTTTGGATCAGTGGTGCCCCGTGCAGGGCTGCTTTGGGGGAAGTTGGGGCATATGTGTCCCTCTAGGGTGGCACAGGGCAACCTGCGACAGGAGGGGCAGAGGACACACCAGCCAGGACGGTCACATTCACAAAGCATTCACGCGTTTACGGTTGATTTCCTTTGCCATTGTAAGAACATGGATCGTAAGCATGAAAATGGGCATCACCGGATGGGCACCCGCCCCGCACACCCGAGGTGGCTGCTACACTGTGGGGCAAAGCGGGTACGGAGGGAGGCCGGGAGGGAGAGATGCGACACCGCGGCTGTGAAAAAAGGTGGATCTCGGATCTCACCGCCGGGAGAGGCGCCGGCCCGGGGGAGCGCCCACGCGCGTCCGCGTCCGGAGTCGGACACCTGCACGGCGGAGGCCCGGGAGGGGCGCGGAGCGGGTCCTCTTCTAGAGCGGGCGACGCTGCCTTAGCGGCCGGTCCCACGCGTGTCCGCGGCCGCGCGGTGCAGGCGGGCAGCGCCCTCCTCTGTGGCATTGCCGGGGCTGCGCTCCCCGCCGCGGAACCCCGCTTTGTTCCCGGGGGAGCCCACGAACACACGTGTCGGCCGGGCAGGGGGAGTGGGGCCTCTGGATGCTGTCCTTCGTGGCCCCGCGCGTGTATGTGTCCATGCGTGTGCGTGTACGTGTGCGCGCTGGGTGTTGGTTGGTTTTCGTTGCTGGTTTTGTTTTTTTTTTCTTCCCCTCGCTTGTTCCAGGTTTTACTTCTGGTTGCCTGTAAGGGTTTTGCTCCTCCCTTCTGAAATCCTATATTAGCTGTGGCCAAAGCTCGGTAAGAAACACAGCTCATTGTTGGCAAGTGCCGATGAGCCTCGCGGAGGAGTGAGGAGCGGCGCTGGGGCTGCGGCAGCGGCAGAGCCCCGCCGTCACGTCAGCCCGGGGGAGGAGGGCAGCGCGCTCTATGCGGGGTGACTGCTGCTGACTGATTCCACCGCCACCTTTGAAGGGAAAGAAGAAAGCAGCCGGGAGGTGAGTGCGGAGGTTGGGCAGCTGCTGCGGTGCGTCCCTTTTGTGTGCGGCAGGAAAAACGCGACCGCTTAAAAGCGCGAGAAAAGGCGCTCCTCGGCTGCGCGGCTTAATCTCCGTATATGTGCCTTGCGGTATCTGAATTTATTTCTTTTTAACTGGGACTTAATTCCAAAAGTTGCTGACAGCGGCGGGGTGGGACTTCCCGGTTCTTTGCTCGCTCTCCGCAAGTTGGAGGAGCGCCTTTGAACGAACGCCGCTTATGACACACTCGGGGCTCGGGAGGCGCGGGGCCCCCGTCCGGGAGGAGGCGGCTGTGCCGGGTGCCGCACTCCGCCGATGGTGCGCACAAGTTGGAGCGGGCGGGCGCGCCGCACGCCGGCTGAGCGGAGGGGAGAGGGGCGTTCGCAGGGCGGGCGCCGCTCGCGTTTCTCCCTTTGTACTCCACGGTAGAGACGCGGTAGGGAGATTCCCCCTGGAAGGAAGACGGCGAGCGGCGCGGTGGCTTTCCTCGGGCCGGTGGTTGAGGGGCGTTCTCTTTAACACGCTCGCTTTCCAGGTGGGAGATGGCGGAACACATGATGGCCATGAACCACGGGCGATTCCCCGACGGCGCCGGCGGGCTCCACCACCACCCCGCGCACCGGCTGGGCATGGGGCAGTTCGCCGCCCCCCACCACCACCAGCAGCAGCAGCAGCAGCAACCGCACGCCTTCAGCGCCCTGATGGGAGACCATATACATTACGGAGCGGGCAATATGAACGCGAGCGGCGGGGTCCGGCACGCCATGGGGCCGGGCGGCGTGGGCGGGGGGCACCCGGCCGGCAGCATGCCGCCTCCCGCCCGCTTCAGCGGCTCCCAGTTCATGGCCCCCCCCGTGGGCAGCCCGGGAGGGCAGCTGAGCGCCAGCATGCAGCTGCAGAAGCTCAACAACCAGTACTTCAGCCACCACCCGTACCCGCACGGCCACTACGTGCCGGACTTGCACCCCGGCGGCCACCCGCTGAGCGGCGGCGGACAGCATTTCAGGGACTGCAACCCCAAGCACGGCGGCGGAGGCAGCGGCTTGCCGCCCGCCGTGCCCCACGTCCCCGCGGCGATGCTGCCGCCCAATGTCATAGACACTGACTTCATCGACGAGGAGGTCCTCATGTCCTTAGTCATCGAAATGGGGCTGGATCGCATCAAGGAGCTGCCCGAGCTGTGGTTGGGACAGAATGAGTTTGACTTCATGACGGACTTCGTTTGCAAACAGCAGCCCAGCAGGGTGAGCTGCTGATTCATTTCCAACAAACAAAGGACTTTCTAGCGGTGCGAGTGAAAACATTCCCCCCGACGCGGTGTCTCACTTTTCGCTGCCCGAAAAGGTGAGAATCTGGAAAGCAGAGTAAACTATGCGCTTGCGTAAACTCTCTCTCTTTTTTTTTTTTTTTCCTTCTTTTTTAAATTGCTGCCACTTTTTATTTTTGTAGCCTCGACATTCACGTGTCCCGTCGTCCCCCCCCCCCCCGTTCCCATCCTTCCCCCGTCCCACCGGGGATCATTCCCATCGAACTGTGCCTTTGGGCGCTCTTTGCCCCCTCCCCTCTCCTCGTTTCCTCGCAGGAACGTGCCCATCACTCCCATCGTGCTGAACAGATAGATGTTAATCTCGGCAAACTGCTTGATCTTGGGGATTTTGGAAACGACGGTTTCCAATGACTCGAGCTGCATTCAAATTCTGAGGGAACAGGGAAAAAGGCATTCGTTGGTTGCATGAACTTTGAAGGGCAGATACTACTGCACAAATGCTGCCATCTTGCTTAATTTTTAACTATGCATCGCAGTGCAGACTAATAAATACATTATTTTATTTTATTTTTCGGATATGCTAAACTGGAAGCTTAGCAGATGTGGGCCAAACCTTTCCGGATCAGAACAAGTAATACTGTTACTTAGAGTCTGCTGCCCATTCCCCCTCCCCCATATGTACAGACAATAATATGGTGTGGATGGAATGCTGACTAGTGGCAAACATTTCACAGGTCTTCTTTCTCTCTCTCTCTCTCTCGTCTTTTTATTTTTATTTTTTAATTTTTATTTTAGTTCTAATTATTTTCTGTCTTCAGCATTTTGACACTGTGCTAATATAGTTTATTCCGTACATGAAAAGATACTACTGTGTTGAAAGCTTTTCAGGAAATTTTGACAGTATTTTTGTACAAAGCATTTTTTTGAGAAAATATTGTTAATTTATTCTATTTTAATTTGCCAATGTCAATAAAAAGTTAAGAAATGCTTTAGTTTTTCTAGAAGTCATTTACCAGTATTTTTCTTCAAAACTCCCCCCACTTTCCCCGGTAAGTAGAGCATCTCTCTGTAGTACCATGTTGGTGTTCAAAAAGACATTCCAAGATATGAGGTACACTGCACCCCTATATATGTCATGGTGAACTCGGTAGGTGAGCGGGATTTAAACATACAGCATACAGCCTCATACGTAGCATTGTAATATGCCTGTCAGTGTGGTTTTATGGAATACGAAGTTGCCGAGATGCGACTTTTTTGTGACTTGCCAACATACTTGCTTTAAATGTAGTTGTCCAGAGTTATGATGCATAAAGTATTTATTATATTTATCTATTAAACTTGTAATTTTATAAATCTGCTTTCATTTATACAGTAGACTTTTTTTTTTTCTTTTCCTTTTTCTGTGTTTATTATCTCATCGGAAAGAACTACTTTGAAAGATTATTTGAGAGGTAATAACTTTTTGTAACTTGGGGAAGGAGGGTGGTGGGCTTCCTTCTCTCCCAGAGAGGGTTAACAGAGGGGAGCACAGCCCAGATCTGCATCACGTCAGCACTGACTTCATTCCATTCCTAGAGACTTAGGAATATATACTAGCTTCTTCCTGAAATATTCCACCATGGGACGTCTCTAACCCCTCTCTCCCATAGAATTGCTACCGCCTAACCCCACTGAGACAAATCCATAAACATCCACTTTAAATATTTGGGAGAGGGGAAAAAAAAAAAGCCCCTTTTTGTAGGGCAGATGACATCTTGCTCCTCCAATGCCAACTGTTGCAGACTTCTGCCCTCACTCCACCTTTGGCAAGGCTGACATGTAAGTTATTGCTTCAGAGAGGACTGCAGGGCCAGGACCTGGTAATACATATATTCCCATTAACTTCCCAAATTTGATATAGGACTGACACCTCCATGCTTTCTTTTCACTTAACTTTTTCAACCTTTTATTCCAAGTTCATTAGGAAGAAGAGCAGCATGGTGGAGGTAGTTAAAGTTTAAACCTGGGCACATAAACAGAGGAGGATATCACTGCACCATGGGAGTGCAAACAGTGGAGTTTATAATCCAGTGGGGAAAATAAACTGATTACTATTGATAAAAACTGTCCCAGCTGGTGAATAAAGTGCTATTTGGCCTTCTTTGCCCTATATGGACACGAAGGAGTTAATATGTTTTATGATGGTTAAAAAACCCACAAAAGTGCTATAATATTAAAAAAGTAGATATAAGGAAGTGAACACTTCTGGGAAAATCTGATTGTAACATCCTCACAGCTGGTAACAGCCCATTGTTAGACAACCCAAGAGCTTAAAAATGACAGTCAGGTTCCAGCCAGGGCTTGCTCATGTAGTGTGGCAGCAAACTGAACATCGAGTGGGAGCATTTAAAATAACATGAGTGTTTAGAGGAATACAGATTTACTTACTTCTAAAAGAGCCATTGCCCAACTTACCACTATATAAATCCCTTTTCTATGTTAAGGCTGTTTGTTTGTTCTGCACACATTGTATTGCTCTCTTCTGTAGAGATCTGGAGAGTGTCTCTTCTGATTCTGATCAACTTCTTACAGAACAGACTATCAAATTATGGGCAAGCCAAACAGCATAAATGTTTAAATCCCCTGCATTCTCCCAAAACAAAAGGAGATGATATTCCCACTTACGTCATACAGTACTTTTGCTTCATAATGTTGGTTAAGCAAAAGATTCTTCACAGTTGAGACATCACTACTTAAGTCATAGAATCATTGAATGGCTTAGGTTAGCAGAAACCTTAAAGGTCATCCAGCTCCAACCCCTTTTGCCCCCCACAAGCTCAGGCTGCCCAGGGCCCCATCCAACCTGACCTTGAGGACCTCCGGGGATGGGGCACCACAGCTACTCTGGGCAGCTGTGCCAGTGCCTCATCACTCTCTGAGTAAAGAATCTCAAAATCTAATCTAAAAATCTTTTTCCAGGAGCAGGCAGTTTCACAGGCATACTGGCAAAGCCTATTGGTGTACAACTCTGTAAAACTCCTGAGAGCTGCCGCAGCCACCGAAGTCTCTGGCGTTAGGCTGGGCATTGTCAAGGATTTTTGCAAATTCTCAAAAGTAGACCCTGGGGAAATTTGCAAAATAATCATATTGCCTACATTGGCCCTTAATTTCTAATGAAGAGTCACATCGCAGGGGATATTACAGTTCTGTATATTCTTATGCATAATACCATCTACTGAGCAATATTGGGGGCCTGACCCTCATCTTCCTGATATGAACCCTGTGGTAATGCTCCCAATGGCTCATGCAGCTGAAGCAGAAACGGGCCTTAGAGCTGATCCTATATTGCTTATAAACAAGTTAAAATAATTTATTATTTGAACACAGTGATCAGTGAAAAACTCACGGTGACCCAGTTTTCCAGCTGCCGTCAGACACTGGCCAATGATGCTGAAGCCCTGCGTCCCATTAGGTTGCTAAAGCACAGGAAACTTGACCTCTGTGCTTTGGCTGTTTTTCAAGAACTTCGAACATGGTACATGAGATCCGCTCCTCTTTAAGCCACGTCCATAAATAGCCACGCTGCTTTATTCGGTACGGAGATCAGCCTTAAGCTGCCCCGCCACGCAAGACGCTCTGGGTGGAAAAAGAGGTGTTGATGTGTGCCATCCTTTGCCTATTCCACCGGGTCTGAAGAAGGTACGGGTAGGGTGAGGAAGCACCACTCCTACTGCGGCCGCAGCTGCACGTCGGGCCCGGAGATACCGGGGGCACCGGGCACGGCCCCGCCACAGCACCTGCGCGGGGCGGCGCTGCGCGGCGGCACCACGGCGCCCCCCTGTGGGAGACCGCCGACCCTGCGGGCGCTGCCCGGCTCCGCGGTACGCAGCCCGAGGGGATGCGGGGCCTCATGAAATTTCTTACCGTGGCTTTTAGAAAAAGAGCAAACCAACCTTGGGAAAAAAAAAAAAGAAAAAGAAAAAAGAAAAAAGAAAAAAAAAAAAAGGTCTGTTGGTCGCAGGTTTTATTTAAAAACAAACAAGCAAAACCGAAAAGAAAAAAAAACCCAAACACCGTTATATAAACAAGGATTATCCCCCGCTTATCTTGTCTTGCAAGGGGGATTGGAAAACTCCAACATCTGGATTTGTAGAGTTCCTTTCATTTGTTTCCCTTTTTTACTTTTTTTTTTTTTTAATTTTCTCCAGGAGATGTTTTCCACACACCAGATCCACCAGGGAATTTGGGTGCAAAAGCACTGTGGATCACTGCTGTTGGACCAAAGGCTGTGGCACACATCAGTGGTGCCATATGGTACTTCCTGATGGCACGAAGCGTTCCTGTAGCTCCTCCTGGCTGTGTGACCCAGTGGGACCTAACACGGGGCTGGTACCAAACAGCCCAATTCCCCCTTGAACTGGAAGTTTTGCAGGACCTAGAATGGGCAAGGGCATGAAGAGAGGGGAGACGGTGCCAGAAAAAGGCAGCTCTTATCCAGAAATGGTGCCAGAAAAAGCAGTTCTCATCCATGACCTTACCGCTATCCTTCTTGAAGCCTTCATTTCCTCCAAAACACTTTACTGAGGGGCTATCACAGACAGGAATAAGAAGTGCCTTTGTTACAGATCTGGACTACATGTACTGACCTTAACCTGATCTATTTCTGTATCATCACTCTTAGGCATAGAAGTGTGAACAAGGACTATGTTACGTTGACAGGAACTGTTTAACTTATAATACTTTTATTTATTTATTTATTTATTAATATTCAGGCAAATATATTGGATGAAATCGTATGTGTATTAAAGCTAAGCTGAGGAACCAAAGCAATTGGGAACTCATGGCAGCAGCATTTTCTCAGGGTTTCCTGGACTCTAAATGAATCATGTTGTCAGTACAGAGGAGGTGTTTCATATCTTTTCTTCAAATATATTTACACATTTCAGTATGGTGCCACTATTGTGCTCACGCACAAGAGAAAGCTCAGTCCCAGTAACTGCAATGATAATGAGATACATCAAATGACTGAACAGATGAGCCACTGTTATGGTAGATTCTCTGTTATTTGCCTCATTTTAGAATGAAATTTGCAGCAGCAGGTTTTTAATAGAGAAGGATCAGGTATTTCAGTCCCAGTCCATCTGCTGTGCCCTCCCCCCCTTAAAAAATTACACAGGAGCAATTTGATCACAAACCTAAAGCAGACTTTTTCAGGTGCATCTTTAGCATACTTAAAAGAAGTAAAGTTTTTTTCCAGCTGATCACTTCTCTCACCATGTTTCTTTCTGCGGGACATTTTGTTATTTTGATTTACTACAATGTTCATCTGACAATACATTCCCTACTTTATCAAGGATAAAGTAAAATAAAATAAACTTTCAGAGCTGTCAAGCTCCTAAAGCTCTAGTTGAAGACAACAGAGCAAGTACAAAGCATCTCTTAATCACAAAAGCTAAATATTTAGCAGATACTCTTCACAAGGAGATCCTGGAGCTGCACCTACTTATCTGCAGTTCTGACACTGAGCCTCCTAACAATTGCTCTGTGCATGTGATACTACAGCCTGCTTAGCAAACACTCTGCCCGGGAGAGGGTGGAGTTGTTGAAAGTCTTTAAAACGTCTTATCTGCTGCTATTTAAACAGAAGTAACACAGAGGATTTCAGATTTCTCACTCTCTTTACCAGGATAAGTACTTAAAGGCTTGTAACTCAAAATGTTTTTTCTTCCAGCAGCATTATTTAGTCTAGTAATCAATATTATCTTTGTCTACGAACACGTCCTCCATCAGCTTTGAATGAAGTAATGTATGTATTTTGAAGGCAGGAGTGGATTCCTGGAATTTTCCAAAGACAAATCATTGCACCAAGCCTCTGTACACACCTGTTTTGTACAGAAGATAAATAGTGGTGGTTTGGGTTGCTCTTAGGCAGGGTGCTGGGCTGCTTCTCTGCAGGCTTCATTAAGGCTAGCATGTGATCCAGCAAGGAGATAAAGGATAAGGCATGTGCATGGTGTGGAGATGAGTATACGCATTTCTAAGTGGTAGGAAAAAAAATAAAAATAAAACAAACAAACAAACAAACACAGTTACAGAAAGTTTTACAGATTAGGTGTCAGGGGAACAGTCCCATTCCCAGTCCATCACCATTCTATAAGCTGTTTTAGCCAAAACACAGACTTGGAGCCTGTGCTTAGTCCTCCTTCAAGCCAACTTCTCCATTTTTAAAACCCCTGTAATCCATTAGGTTGGATTCAAGTTGTGAGGTAGTTCTCTGGTGGCCACGAGGTATCACAGACCCCATGTTTTTTCTTCTCTCCACCTGGGTTTAATCAGGGCAAAACCAAGCCACCGAAGGTAACCTGATCTAGCTGTGGTGTCCCCGTCCATTGCAGGAGAGTTGAACTAGATGGCCCTCACCAGTCCCTTCCAACTCTAAGGATTCCGGGATTCTAGGAAGGTGTTTTGAGGGGGTGGTGTCTTTGCCTTTGGGATGCATGCTGACCTTGTGTGGTTGCAACTGTGCAGGGGAGGGTGACAGCTGATCTCACACATCACCTCGTGTGTGACTTTACCCTACAAGGCCAAGAGCAGCCTCTGACAGGCATCTCACCCCATGTCCTGCTTTGTGGACTGGGACCAGCTGCTCTGCACTGGAAGCCAGCAGTGCCCGTGGTGGGACTGCTGCTCCTCTTCCCTCACTCTTACCTCCTGTGACAACGTCCTCTTGCCAGACCATTTAATCAAGCACTTCACGTTAAAGACAACAACACAGATATAATCATACAGAAGTTTCAAAGCCTCTGTTTAAATGGCTGAAATGTGCTTGGAAGGTTTAAGTTCAAATCACAGTTTAAATATTGAAACAGAGCAGGAACTACTTAACACGACGAATAACTGCAGAAAGGCTGCAGTACTGGGCGTTTGTCCACTAGGTGTAGCTGAAACCCTGCATTTCTTATTGATTAAAACCGAAAAGTGAAGCATTTCCTTCATGGCATACATTTAAACTGAACGAAGAGTCATCGGAACGAAAAGTGGTAAATGCTTGTGAAGCAGAGTCTTCATCTGATGCAAGAACTGCACCCAAGCACACAACAGCACCGTGACAAAAACAGATTAATTTGTACAGGGACTTTGTCTCCTAACTTTCTAATCTAGAAGTCTTTTGGAAACAATTCATTCCACATGTAGATATCACAGGTAGTGAAATGCCCTCCATAGAAAGTTATTAGAAACTTTGGTTTTGATTACATGTTTTTCCCCAAACATTATTACCAGAGGCTCTATTTAAACAATGAGATTGGTTCCATAAAATGAAACAGAAAACAATAACAGTGAAGTGTAGCACTTCTAAAACCCAGATCTAAATCTCCATTTTTATTTTGGCCTAAAGAAGAGAGGTGTGATACTTTGCTTCCTTGCTCCTCTTTCTGATCTCTCTACCTTTTGCTGCACATAACAGCTTAATCCCGAATGGTATTCTCATTCTTCTGCTTAGAGGGCAATACAAGAGCAGTCCTGGCATATAAGCCAAAAGAGGCTCATTCTACATTTTGTTGATTTCTTGGATAATGAATTTTCAAAAGGCAATGATTTTGATTTGTGAATTGTAAACATTACAGGAATTATCATTCCCTGCAATTTTCACCAAGATCTAGGCAGATGATGCCCTGGGTCTAGTTCTCGTCTAGATAAATGCTTGGCCAGAAGCATCCAGCTCAAAGATCCAAGCTTGACAGATAGATTATCCAGTAAATCTATACCCTTGGGATCCCTTTTGAAGTGCAGGCAGTACTTCATGCCAATACTGCATTGCACATTCTGAGTCTAACACAGTTATTCTGGTGTTCCCTTTAGCCACCCACCAGAATCAGTGAGCCTGAAAGTGCTCTGAGAACATTATTATTTAAAGACGATGATTCACAGCTTAGCCATGGCACACTGTGTTGGTGTAAGCCAGACTTTGGTCTCATGAATCCTTCTTGAAACTCTTAAATGGTAACACTAAACCAAGTTAAAACGTTCCAGAAGCACACTACCATAGGTACAAACATTAACCACCCCCTGTAACTCCAGCACCTCTTGTTAGGATCATGATTTAAGATTACATTAAATCAGAGTTCACAACCACTGTGATGACCAGGGGTCTATCCAAGGTCCTAATTAACTGAATTCGCATGCATTATATATCTGAGTATATTCTTATCATGGCAGGATCGGGATAGATTCATATATTTTCAATCCATGTTTGCATCACCCTGGTAGCAGCCTGTACCTACTGAAAAGGAAAGGAAGGCAGACAGAAGGCTGTTATGATGTTTCTTGCTAAATCTGATCAACAAATGTTTTCCTAAAATGTCTGTGGCTTTGTTTATTTTTTTCCCCTCAAAAAAAGCGAAGAGCTCCAAAATCCTATTGGTCAGTGACTTCTGCCAGCCTCATTTGTTCTGAGGAAATTGCATATTACTTTTTTGAGAAACTTAAGTGTATGCATGCTGACATATTCACTTTCATGTATGTCACATCTTAGGGGATAGGTACTTTTCTCTTCCAGCTTGTTCTGCTAAAATAATCAAGTAGATATATATCTTACTTAATATTCCAACCAGTTCAAGTTTCCAGTAAAATGTTTGTTGTTATCAAATGGGCTTCATGCTGTGCTTTAGAGAGGCAAGTTGCCAGCTTATACTTCCTTGTGCAGCAGTTACTGGGTTCATGATTCCTCAATATGTGTTGCCTGAGATGGATGATCATGCTGAAATGCTGTATTTTGCTCTTCTTCTACCTTTTAATCAAGGTTACCTGGAAAACTGATGACCTGTGCATATCCTTGACACCTGACAGTCTAGGAAGGAACAGAATGACAGAACAGGACAGTGAGATTGATAAAGTGTGAGAAGAACCCAGCTTGTCAAACATCTTGTCAGTGACATGAAAGGAAAGAAAAGAGAGAGCAAGCCAGTTGTAAAGCAACCGTGCATTCTGCTTGTTTACTCACAGCTGACACAAGTATTTGGTACTTTCTCAGTGACATCTTGCCTGACATGCCCTCCAATCACTTTTTCCTTTTTGTAATTTTTTGGCAAATAAGTTAGAAAGAAGAACAGAATTAAAGTCAGATATTTTCTTTTCCATGCTCTGGCTGATGAAACAGTCTCCAGCCATACAAACAGTGGCTATTCTTCTTGCTTACTCTACCGGATGATCTTGCTGTGTTCAAAGATTGCACCATTTTTTTCCTCTACTATATTTAGCCTGTGTAGACACAGGGAGAACTCTCATGTTCCATGTGAATTCCCTAATACCAAGAAAACTCCCCACTTGCTACTGCTGGATACTGGGAGACTGCTTCATACTACTTACATTGCACAGAATTTGTCCTAAGTTCTGTGTGAAACACATCGAGGTAGAGGAACAGTCACCACTGATCTCTTTCCAACAGAATGACTGGACAAAATAGCTCTGGGTAGATGTATTTCCTACCTTAAGAATCTTCTTAAATGCAATGCTTATGATGCTAGACAGGTTTGTAGAAAAAGATACTAAGATGTAAATCCACTGTCACCCACTATGGCCAATGTGGTCCTTCTCAGTCCACAAAAGAGATCAGAAGACATTTTTGAGAGAAACAGACCTTTTCCAGACAGCATGGAAGAAGTACTAGTGGAACGAACATAGATCCTAATGCAGTTTTTGTATGATTCCAATCCCTTTTCTTCATAATTTAACTGGCTTAAAGATTTAAGAATTTTACAGGACCCTCTTCCCTGAGAAGATTCACAGAAGAGAGTGAGTATTTTGCTTCAGTTGTTGCTATTCTGTGCTGGTATGGTAGCTTGAGGTACAAATAGGGAGCAGGAGATCCATGCTAGCAGAGTGCAAAGGAAGGCATCCCTAGCATTGGGTAACTTACTCACTGGCTGTCCTATAGGCAGGTGGGAGAACAAATGATGAAGAGAAAAAAAATATATGAGAAAACATAATACTTGTTAGTTATTAGAACAACAATACGACAACGTATGATTTTAATTACCTTGTCCTGAATACATTTTTGTGAGGTGGAATTCCCCTCCATTCTAAGCAACTCCAGTCTTCGTGTATAAAGTAAGCACACATCAATTAATGTAGAAAAGCATCTGAACACATCTTGTTTCTATCCACATGACCTTCAGCAAGTCCTTATTGTGCATGAATATCTAACACTGTATGTCTCAGTTTGCTCTTTCAGGTAATGAGCACAATGTGCTTTTACTGCTCAAGATTGAACTTGCTTAATAGATTACATTAGATGCTTGCAGGCAAGCTACTGAACAGCTGGAAACCACTGTCACAAAAGTTTGCTCCTAAATTTCAATTCAAAACATTTGTTTTAAATATTTCAATAATAGATAACTATGACCTTCAGTAAAACACATTTTAACTTCAGAAAATAATTACTAGCAACCAAAAAAAATTAAAATAAAAATAAAAAATAAACAGGGACTAGAAGTGTGTCTTCTAATGCTATAGGAAAACAGCTGATATGGCAGACAGCTGATGGTGGTTTCAGAGTGTCAACGTGAAATAGAATTATTCTCTCTGAATCCACAAAGGGTGCTAAACAGCTGATTTTTCCCTGGTTCAGCAGTTCCCAATACTCCATGTGCTATGGGAGTATCCAATTTACATAGTCACTCTGAAGTAACTGAGAGCCGAGATCTATACCATGATACCTTTCAGAGTGCTTTAAGAGAAATAAATACATAGATAAATAAATAACATGTATATTAGTGGAGTCTTGTAGACCTACCTGAAGGCTTCTGAGACTGAATTTTACAAACATGTCTTTCCATACCCCCCTGTTCAAGCCTACGATCTAAGTTAGGGACCAAATTTGCCTCTCACAATAAATACAATGTGTGTCCTTGCATTTTTTAAGTACACCAAATGAAGATTTGCTATATTCTAGCAAAGTTATTGACACTGATGTCACCTCTGTCATACTTGTCTTTCAGCTCAAAATAACGTAAAAGTTACTCTCATTCAATCTTTTCTTTCTTCATCCTTCTGTCCATTGAGATTTATTTTCCTCCTTTGTTTTTCTTCATTTGGTCCCCCCAAAGGTGGCATGTCTAAGAAGGAAATTCTTCCTGGGCTACTAGGAAAACCTTATCCATGTACATAACTAGAACTGTTTTACTGTTTCGATCTATTAACGCCAATATACCTTTTTCACCCCTTTGCATTTCCCCTGCAGCGATTCTTTTTCCACGCATGCCTTAAAGTAGGTCATTGGTGTTTACATCAGCAGCCATTTTAGATGTTGCACAGTAGTACTGCCAGCTCTGTGAGCCACTGTGCGGCTCCTCCTGAACTAACTGTTCGTCAGCCACTCCGTAATTATCCTATAAAATTAGGGTCTTATTACAACTTATTCCACTACTGTTGCCTCTATTATTTATCTTTCTTCATGTCTTTAACTTCCAGCATAAATATCTCAATTATTTCCAAGTTTCATTTACATATCATGCCAATCTGTGTCCTTCCCACTGTATCAACCACCATTCTTTCAACCTGTGTTCTTAGCTAAGTTAGTCATTACCTTAGCACTGCTCAGTCCCTCATGCCCTCAGATTCCTTCGGTCTGTCAGCAGAATTTGGATCTCATCTTTTTCAGAGAAAAATGTTTGGCTCCTATTTTGAGATGCTTTACTGGCCATGTGCAGGTCCTATAACTGAGAGCTAGTCTTCAATTTCTCATTTGCTTTACTCTCCATTCTGCTCACCAGTGGGTGTTCCTCATGAAATCTATGGGAGCTCCACATATAGAGCAGCTGCAGGACCAAGCTCTTAATAAGTCTTAATTTTCCTAATCCTTTCCTAATTTTTTGCAAGCAAGATCAAGCAGCAGTCTTTATATATATATATATAAATAAATAACAAAGCTAGTGCAAGTGAATATTACTAGAAAAGGGAAGGAAAGAGGAAAAGCACCTTTATACAAGTCAGTTTACACTATCTTATTGGAATAGGTAACTTTCTTCTCTGTAAGTCATCCTTTACCGGTGTACTGTCTGATATGTGATTTACAATGTGATTGCATCTGAATTGGGCCCAGAGATCTCCCCTGGTAGGATTACAGAATGTCCAAGGTTGACTGGGCCCAACTCTACTCTCACTATCTTTTGATAAAATGTTTCTTCTAGCTGAGGGACATTACTTTTAGATTAGATTAAAAATAGACAGTTTTGGTATGCAGTATGTTTTAAAAGTTTCAGACTTGATTTTATATTGTCTTAAAATGGTGCAACTCAGCAGTAACTTCACTGCAGTACCAACATAACTGGAATCAGATAACACTGCTCTTTTCCTTCCCAATAAATTATCCGAATATAGTGGAGGAAAGTTATTTCCAAACTGCAGAGATGCATTCAGATGTGACTGTATGCCTTACCTGAGGGATTTCTTTACCTCATGTGTCATTTTTCAAGCGAATCTCTTCTCCATTTTGCCAAATTTCTCAAATAGAACATAGCATAATGTATTTATGGAGAGTCTATCTCTTGGGCAAGCTGAAGCAGTGGAAATTGCCTGTAGAAAATTGAAACCCTGATAATTGATTTTGCTTGCTCTTAAGGTTTCAAAAGACTTGAATCTTTCCAGGAATAAATCAAAAACTGTTTAGTAGCAAACCATGGGGAATTCCTTCAGTTTCTTAGACTGGTTTCCTCACTAAAACTCAGAAATTATACTTACTGATGTAGATTAAGAATTAAATTATTTGCTTAAATTAGTTATGTCTAATGCCTGTTGGGATTTTCTGTGTCAGCCAATTTGGCTGTGTTATTAACTGCCATTTGTAGCCAGGATCTTTGAGTTGTTAAGATGAAACCTGGCAAACCTTCAGTATATGACGAACCCTTCAGGCCATAAAATCTTATTAGAAGGCAAATCATAACCTCTCAACCCTTTTGAGATTGATTTGGAGCTAGGAAATCTGCAGAAAATTGATGTTGTATAGAGCACCTGCTTTGTGCATGCAAATAAATGTAAATATCTTTTTTTTTTTTTTTTTTTTTTTTTTTTTTACACAGGATTCAGCAGGAGAGAAATGATTCCCAGGAGGACACCATGCAAAATGTCTGCTTGGTCCAGATGTTTATAACACTTCTATAGAATTAAATTAAACCCAATGGAGATCAGTCTTGAGAGACCTGGCTTTGGCACCTCATAGGATTCTTCTCACGACACTCTGTTCCCACAGTAGGGGGACACTGCCTTACTCAGCAAGCTTCTGACTTCTAGACCACTGCATACGTAACACTGTGCTTTTGTGACTCAGGGCCTTTGTGAGAGCTATGTCTGAACCACGTTATTCATATATGTTATACACATGTATGCTTGTTACTATACTATATGTTTTATTATTATGGTATAATAGTGTTATGCAAATGTACAGTAGCACAGAGATATTATGGTACATAATGGTTTAAACAGAATGGATCCATTTTATTTCCAGTATAATTAGGAGAAGCAGTAGTGTTACAGGAAGTGTCTCTGCCCAGGTACAATATAATGTGAAAGACTTACATCCTCCCAAAAATAAATTAAGAACTGCTAAGCAGGAAAACTGTAAAGATCATTAAATTGTTAGCAAATTTTCTTTGCTAAAACCCAGAAATTACTCTCCCTGCTGCAGACCTGTCACTGAAGCGTCAGGCCATGGTGCATGGTGGTTCTGCTGCAGTTCACATCCTCATGTACAACATGACCAGGAGCAGCTGTCTCCAGATTTTCTTGTACCGCTGGCAAGCAGGAGCATGTGGAGCAGAGCAGCTACTAGTTGCAGAGGGTTGCAAAATGCTTGCTTGTTTCTACAGGCCCAAATCCAGTAGATCCCTTACAATCTTTGGGATCTGCATATACATGCTACTCACATGCTCAGGACCAAGGACTTTATTTTTCCCCTTCCATTTCCTGACTTCCTTATTGCATTAATGAGAGCAATTCAGAACATGTAGCTTTGGTTTTATTGTAGCTAATATTTATAAGGATGGCCCCAACTAATTTCCTGTTACCAGTACTCTCCAAAGTCTACAACACACAACCATGTTGTCACTGCCCATGAATCCTTGCATGCCATTGAGGTGTGACAACAGTCTGTGTGCATGCCATTTGCTGCAAAAATGAGTGAACACATAATAGCCTTACCACAGTGAGAGAATAGGTGGTGCGGAAATTGTCTTGCCTTCTGTTTACCAAGGAGTGGGTAACTTTCTGCAACTCAGCTGTTGCTTAGCTCCTTGGCAGATCAGTTGTTCATTTTGATCACAGAAAGGAAAATGAAGGGACTGGAGCAGAATTCTCCATTCAAAACTGAAGGAGCACAAGAAGCCTGTACACTCTTATATTCATTCATATTCAGTTTGCTCACTCTGCCATGTCACAAACAACCACAGAGCTTTATCTTCTCTCAAAACATGCCCAGCCAGTTTCCAGTCCCTCCAAAAGATTCCCAACATTTCAAGCACCTTTTCTTTGTCTTTAAATTCGTGACTTCCTTAAGAGCACTGCTGAGCTACCATCAGTGTCTGAAGGTTTAAAGAACTGTTTTTTCTTTAAGCCATATAGCTCACGTATCTCCAGACCATATGAGCTGCCTTTTCCCAGCGTATAACTATCTCCACAAAGTAAGACCTTTAGTCCTCTAAAGAGAAAGACCAGGATGCTCTCAACATATCAAATACCTCCAAGCCAGTACTTCTGGATATTGAGCTGCCCAGTGCTGTTCTCTCTCACATCCTCATGAATCAGATATTGCTACAAAATATTTCTAGATCCTCCAGTGCCACACAATGGGTCAGTTTAAGAAATTACTTCAAACTGTTATAGTATATACTTATTTTTCCTCCTATTGTTGCTCTGAGCCTTATTATTTTCCACTGGAGCCAAAGTCCTATTTCTCTTCTCAAAGCACTGCCTGCCATTTCTAGCACCAGTCTATTGCTTCCCAGTTGCTTGCATTTTTGTGCATTAAACTGACCTACATCTCTCCCTAGGGAGTAAGCAGCAGATGGTCCTTAGGCCATCTGGCATCTCTAGATGCTGCCTGAGTGACTTGTGGGCCGCAACAATGGGAGATGCTGGTCACTGGATAAACAGCATGCAGCTGAACTCCCTGGGGAGTGCTTGGCTGCTTATACAAACAACTTCAGGCCAGAGTGAGCCTGCACGGTAACATGAAGAAAGTAGGTCAGGCAGGTTACCTTGGCAGCAACAAAAACATTTATTTGAGAGCTCCCCAATTCAAAGGGAGGACTACACCAGCCATCTCTCCTAGCATTCCAATCGCAGAAATGAATCCATTCACTGGAGGGACACTGTGGTGGCTGGGGTTGGATTATTTGCCCCATGAGGTAGCTGGGGAATGTGGGATGTTCAGCCTGGAGAAGGGAGAGCTATGAGAGCTCCAAACAGCAGCCCCACAGTACCTATGAGTTTAACAAGAAGACAGATAGAGGCTTTCCATAGGGGTGTAGGTGGGAGGACAGGAAGCTGAAACAAGGAGGTTCAACCCAGACATGAGGAGAAACTTTTTAACCTTGAGGACAGTCAAGCAGCAGGACTGGTTGCCCAGAGAAGTCACACAGTCTCTTGATACTGATACTTAATGCAGGCCTTGAGAGACCTGGTCTGAGTTCACAGCTAAGCTTGCTTTGAGCAAAAGGTTGGACAAGAAACCTCCAGTGGTCCTTCTGCAAGTCTATGACCATGAATCAGTCAGGTTTATAATAAATCCAGCCCAGATCCTAGGTTGCAAAGGGCAGTCACAGGTGTGAGCTCACATTGTGGAAAGCCACCCCAGTCTTCCTGGTGTAGACAGAAGACTTAGAGTTTGACCAGTCCATGTTTAATAAAGATAAATTTCACAGAGCACATCAAATCCTTGATGGGTTAAGACTTAGTTTTCAAGAGTAGTAGCTGTATTCGAATCCTTCCCGTGTATCTCTTCTTTCTAAGTGCCTGAGTCTCTGACCTCTCATGCTATCTCTGTCAGAGAAGGGAATAGCCAACATAGCTGGGTTATGCTGCCAACTAGCAGGCAGCCTCCCCACTCGCCTATCACAGCCAGTGTGCAGTTGGGCTCTGCAGTGGTTGTTCCTGCTGTGTCACTCTGTCCTTCCCCCTTGCTTGGTGTTCTTGGTGGCAGGAATATAATCCAGTGTCCTGCTGCTGTCGTACCCTGGTTTGAGCTTTCTGCCTGACTTCTTCCTGCACTTCTCTTTGCTCTGGTAAGTCTGACAAACAAACAACTTCCCTGCTGTTACTGCTCGTGGCATGGCACAAGGACTTTAATCTAAGTGCTTCCCTTTGAGGCAGTCAGCCCACTTTCCTTGGAATAGCCTTTAAAGCCTGGGCACTGTGTGGCATGTTAAGGAAAACAGGAGAGCATGGGAGCTCATTGATGAAAGGACAAAATGCTTCTCTAATGAGTGATCAAAAAAATGTAAGCTGACTTGGGAGAGCTGGCTTTTGGGTGCAAATAGAGGCTATGGCTGTGACAACAAAAACTGATGAAGACTCAGGTGCCACATGAAACACAAGACAGGAGACATCAGAAAGGCTCTCTCCATGCCTGTAAGAAAACATGCCACCAAATGACCAGTTTTGTTTGATTTTGTACTAGAAAATCATGCATAAATCACAACGCCATTCAACTGCAGCACATAGTTGATAAAACTGATTTTGTGATAGCATTCTGAAGTAATATATAGAACAGCCTTTAGGCTATAAGAAGGCACTTCTATATTTCTGGAGGGTAATTGGAGCTACACCACTGCTGGCCATTTCAGGGTTTAATGTTTGCTGCTGGGAGGTGTTACATAGTTTAGTCTGGTGCTATGCTGAAGTAAAGCTTTAGGTTTTATTGGCATATGCTGCCTGGTGTAATTATATGGATCACTTTGTTTTAGGGAACTTATATGTGTGAGTATGTGAATTTTGAGCAAAAGGTGTGAAATACTATTTCCCATTTTAGAAGTGCTTAAAATAACTCCTGGCTGCAGAGCAGGTGCCATGTGTCTTTCTGTTGGATACATGGGGAGGCAGGTGCTAAATATAGGCGAATTAGTAAACCCTCCAGAAGTTCAGACTGCAAGAAGGGAAGGACAAAGAAATTCCTGTGAGAAGGCAGGGTAAGAGTTCTGTTCATAATAATAGTAATAATAATAACAATAATAATAAAAATGTGACAGCATGCAAGCCCAAGCTCAAGACGTGTGTTTTATGCTCAGTTTGTGCTGGGATAAAGCCTCCAGTTACAGCAGCAGCTCCACCCCAGCAGTGCAAGGAGGGCTGGCACAGGGCACTGTGGGGGGTGGTTTGTCCAGCAGTAGCAACACAGCTCATGTATCTCTGTTGAATCAGACATGCACTTTTGCTTCACCAACCTTTTGCTTCAGAAGCACTGACGGATGTCTAAGCAGAGTGAATGCAGATTTTGCCATACATGTGAAATACTAAGGGATACAGTCAGATCTAAACCAACTCAGCACATTACCTAACAGAACTTGCACACTTCTTTTCTGTTGCCTCTGGTTATGCTGCGTGTTTGCCCCATTTGTGTGTCCTCTCGCCCAACATGCTGATTGCGTCAGCCCCAGGCACCAACCAGTCTCACTGCAGGACAGCAGGTCTGGCCAGGAGTCCTCCTACAGAAAGGCATCAGCCTGTGCCTGGCATCTGTCACCTCCCATCCAAGGCTGGGGCAGTGTTGCAAGGAGGTCCGTCCTTCTCTTGGGTTATGCTGAGTGTTTACTGAAGGAGGAGAGGAATAGAGAAGAAGCTCTGCCACAATCAGCACAGGGAGGCCGTAGGCTTTCAGGGTGCTTCCTAGTGGAGGAAGACCATCCCTACAGCTAGGCCCTGGGTCTTCCTGGCTAGGCATCCAAGAGCTGCATTGCCAGCACCTCCTCCCAGCCATGACTTGCAATGCTGTCCCCACAGACTCCAGCCTGGTTTTCTCTAACTTTGCTGATGATGGGGACAAGCTTAGAGTTTCACACTTACATTCAGAATCAAAGTAAAACATACGCACACCTAGGGTCTGGGCTTGAAATTTAGACTGGCTATCTCAAGCAGACACAGAGCTAAAAACTGCAAGGCTGATGTAGAAACAACATTTCATGATTGTACTATTTATTTCCTCAATCTGTAGGGAATATCTTAAGGGAGCAACTATGACTGTCTGGAATCAAAATTGCATGCAAAAAGTCAGGGCTGAGAGAGATACTGATCTTGGGATTGTGGAGCGAGTCCAGGGTTTGGGAGTGCAGGAGGAAAAGAGTAAACAAGACCAAACACTCAGAGTCAATAAGACGACTGGTCAGTCCTACCCCTCACCATAAAATAAGCCAAGGCCCTATAGAAAATTAGTGTGTATGGAGACATTGATAGCAGTAGGAGTCACAGAAGCCAAGAGGCAGGGAGTTAAAAAGTGGGCACTGTCTCCTTTGACTCAGTCTGTTGGAAGTTAAGGAACTGAGGAATTTCTCTGCTGGGATCAGTCACCTAATTTTTAGACATTACTGTGTCTGAGACAGCAGTAATGTAAATACTTTGGGATTTCGTTGGATTGGCATTGTAAGTCTTTTATGGCCAGATAAGACAGAACTCCTGATGCATATCAAGGTTAAACAAGTTGGAGCAAGAGCAGGACTGGGAATTACTGCAGTAAAATTTCCCAGCGCCAAAGGCTGTTTTCAGAAGATGAGAGCTGCTCTGTCTTCCTGAATATAAACTCTCTCACACTGTGGAATCCATTACACAAACCAAGGTGCTAAGTCTTAACAGACATTGTGTTTGTGCTGAAAGCAGTTATCAGATCTCAGATCTAGCCTAGAGGAGAATGAAAGAAAATGCTAAAATATTTGCTTGTCTGTGTAAACATGATCCCCAGTATGATATAGCAAGTGACAACTCTTGAGTCACTGGGTATTTCTGTGGTTCCTGTCTGCTTACCATTTCAGGCTGGTGGCCTTAACCTCTGCACATGTAAATTGCTGTGGTTTCAGAAACTTGTAACTAATCCCCTTCTAGTCAGGAACGATATAGATTATATCAGGGAAGATTTCCTGTGAGGTCAACTTTTGTTTTGTTTGTTTTCAAACATTCAGTTTCTCTTCAGTTCACCCACGTGTTTTGCTTCTAACTGAGAAACACTGTTTATAACTCAATCATTGTTGCTGATTTAGAGCCTACTGTGTTTGTAGGCAGACTTAGTGATTCACTTAGGAGGAAAACCTTAGCCAGATGGCGCTGCTTCATGAGTGATGCTGTTAAGACTTGGAAGAGAGCCATGAGCCAGCATGATGACATGGCTGATGGGAGTAGGGACTTCACCCCAAGGAGCCATGATATGGGTTGGGGTCAGGACTGGGTCTGTGGGGCATTCAGGGATAGATACAGACTGCAAATCCACCAGCACTTTCCCAGTGATAGGACAGGTCCATGGGCAAGCAGGGATGCCCTGCTGATGCATTCCAGTCTGGGACAAAGCAAATAGAGGCTAAAGATGCACATGGAAATATCTGGGACCTTGCTGTGATGGAGAGGGCTAGTGGTACACCCACAGCTGAAAAGCAGCTCCCAAGGAAAGCAGGGCCAGGTTCTGGCTTCCAGTGCTCTTCACAAGAGCTCTTAGTGGAGAAGAGCTGACATAGGACACAGCCATCCCACTTCGTGTCTTCAACAAGACTTCAGGGGTCTGGACTAAGAGTCCTGATGGCAGGAACATCAACATGTGCCTTCTTACAGAGAGGGGGAGATAGGCAGAAGAGAAATTAATGTTTGGGAGAGAAGCATTTGTGATCTGATTATCCTTCTGTGTTGAACACATTACAAAACAACTTGGCTTAAATTGGGGATATATTTCACAACTTTTTTTTTCCGATCTAGACAAGAGCTGATGATTCTGGATTTTCTAGCTGATTGATCGCCAATTGCCAATTATTTCAAATTAATGAATACAATTGTAAATACTAGCCTGAACATGTCAGAAACAAAAACGTATTTTGTGGAGCTTCTAGCTTAACATTTACAATAATATTACCAAAGTGGTATGAATTGGCTGTCAATTAATGTTAGTCAAAACAAGATCACAAACTTCTGCCTAACCTGAAATTGCTTACCTAAATTGCACATGTAAAGTCTAATCTTTCAAGATAAATTGAAGTCAATAAGACACCAAATCTGGCCAATATAAGTTTACAATCACTTTTCAGACTATGCCAAATGTAGGAAGGAAAGAATCAGATGTGTCTTCCTGATGGGGTCCATGAGACCACATCCAACTGTCTTTCCAAGTTATTGCTGTTGGTGAGTTGTGATTGGAGGACTGCTGGGCCATGGTTCTGTAGATACCAGTTTTCAGGCACATCCTGAGCCCCACTCAAAGCTTTCTAGTATAATCTTATGGTGAACTGCTTTAGAGATGATGAAATGTAATATTCGAGTACTGTATCCATAAGCCTGATCAAATAGCTCACCAATCAAATCTTGAAAAATATTAGCCTTAGTAGTGACAGTTACTGCAGTACTGAGAACCACTTTGACTGGGGAGATTTTAACAACAAACACCATGTTATGTATTACAATAAACTACAACTCTGTTATCATATACTGCCTTTGGCCAAGTTTGTTTATGATTCTGAAAGCTGCAGAAACTTAGACACCATAGAAAATATATGTTACAGCCAACTGAACAACTGAACAAAATGCTTCTCAGTTAGCCCCATATTTTTAAAACAAGTTATCTTTTCAAAAATAAGAAAGCAGCCTCCTTAGATCTGACAAAGCAATGTTCTTCCTGTCCTTTGTCCCCACTAAGTACCTGGCTGACATTATTGTGAATCATATCATTACAAGAAGGAATGCTGAAACACATCATCCACCACCTCACTGTGCTCACATCCACCGTTTGGTTTACATTCAGTAATTGAGCATTCAGTAAGTGTCAATGAATGTGCCATGTTTGCTTCATCTGTACTTCCCTGTCAGACATCATTCTGCCACACTGCCCCTCTGCTGCCATCTGTCACAAGGCAACAATATGTAATGGAATATTGGTGGGAAGGTTCAACCTCTTCTGCCATACCACCAGCATCTGCCTCTGATGTTGTGGGGAAACATGATTAAATAGAAGGCATTACTTCTAGAGCAGCCTTCATAAAAGATATAAGATAGTGTGTATAAAGTAACAAAACTTTAAAAAAATTTTTAATGATGTTAATTATTAATGTATCTTTAAGAAAAGAAAGCAACAAAGCCATAAAACTAGTGGAATATGTGACCTTGTTTTTGTGAAGCTAATGCATCAGTCTGGTTTGATGGCAGTGGCTCCAGTTCTCAAAGAGCTCTCAAGTGTTCATCACAGATTTTTGATGAAATTTTACTCTTCCCGTGTTTCATCCTTGAAAATAGTTGCTGACCACCAGAAAGTGATGATATGAGCAAGGCATGACTGCAAAGCAATTTCTCTCTGGTAAAAGAGGGATTATGAAAGTCTTGTAAAGAGACGTGATCAAATTTTGAATTGCAACTCTATATGTTTTGTTTGAAAATTCACAAGTAATGTATTTACATTGAAAGAAAATGGAGTCACAAATGAACCAAAAAATCAATGATTTTTTTGCAGTTTTAAAATTCCCTTATCAAAACGAAAAGCACGGCTGCATATTTTTCTCTGTTCACAGGACTGTGTCTAGCCAACATATCAAAATCCATAAACATATCTGCCACCACTGTGAGCTGGCACTGCCCTGTGGTTCCATGGGGCTGATGGCGCTCTGATGTTTGGTTGGTGCTGAGGGGCCGGGCTGCCGCCATGATGGTGCAGGGCAGGGGGAGGCCGCAGTTCCAGCTGTGCCGGGCTGCATGCAGCCTGTGGGCCACGAGTTGGACATGTCTGGAAAAATGCAAAGTCTCCACTGCAAGTTGGGAGCCAATTATGTGACATTCAAACCAGAAACCACCATCGAATATCAATTTGTGTTATACCTGCTTGATTTGACAATGCTCTGATTTATTCCATGCTTTGTACTTTATCAAACAAGCTGTCAGCAGTGCACTGCAAGTACAAGAGAAAGGTAGTTTGTAGTTGTTTATCTTATTATGAGTTGTTTGTTGCTGTTACTATGTCACTGCCAGGCAAGGCCATTCACATATCAAGCACCATGCTGGGCTCTCCAAGAGCACAATTTTCAGTTCTCTAGCTTCTTCTAAAAACTTCCTTTTTCCTGATTATCGACTTAAGATGTGCTGATGGGTGAGAAACAGGAAATGAAAGCGATGCAAATCTGAAGCGAAGCTGCCTGTGTCAGTAGCCAGCATTACAGGTGAAACTAATCAAGAAAAACAAGCAAGTGGCAAACTTTGTTCAGGGAAGGGAGTAGTATGGATGGCTCTGGTGCCATTTGGTGCTTTATCACTTGCAACAGGAATGAGAGGTCATGTTTTGTCAGTGTTATATTCGTCTTGGCAGATGTAAAATTCACTTTTCTCCCAACAGACAAATCACCTTGGTGGTTTGCTTCATTGTGTTGTATTCATCAAGCCAAAGTCAGAGGATGGCCTGCCACACCAAATCCCACGCCAGACCACTCACATCCTGGCCAAGCCTTGTGATCATTGAGAAGACTAATTTCTCTGCTTTTAAATTAACTCTCTGTTGTTTTGCTGTCAGGTACTGCACCAAGCATGGAGAATGACCAGTTCACCGAGAAGCAGCAGCAGGTTTCCACCTCACCTAGGCAGGACATCCAGGGGCAAAGCAAGGAGGAACCTGTCTCCACCTCACAGCCCCTATCCCCCACAGACCAAACCAGCACCCAGCCTGAGGCAGCCACATGTGACATCTCAGAGGAGCTGAGCCGGCAACTGGAGGACATTATTAAAACCTATGGGTCTGTGGCGAGTCTGATGGAGAAGGAAGGCACTACAGCAGGAACTGACAAGCCGGAGAAGGGAGATGTGGGCAGCATGGAGGATGCAGAGTATGAGGATGCAAATGAAGAAAGTGAGAAAGACAAACCAGCTCCTGGAGATGCTTCAAGAGCAAAGGAGCCCAGCGCCAGCAAGGAACAAAAGCTGGAGAAGAAAATCCTGAAAGGACTAGGCAAGTGCTTATGTACTTATGTAGCTGTTCTCCTAACAGAAGTAAAACCTCCCTGGACTTCACTCTTTCCCTTGTTAGGCCTCTACTATGGCTGACAGGGACCACTGAAAACCACAGCGGCTGTTATAACTTTATCTAATTGATAAAAATTGTCAGCAGTTACCCAAAAGATCCAGTAGGCTTTATCAGACATTAATCCTTGTACAGGGATTTTATCACATGGCTGACAGACTAGTGGTCCACTCAAACTAGTTGCCAAAGCTGTAAGTCTGAAAACACACTGAAGAATACTGCTTCTTAGACAAAGGGACATCTGATCTCTTGTTTATGCCCCTGTACGTTTATTTCTTTCCTACTTCCTCAGGTATGATTCTCACTGGTCACAGTTGTGCTAATGGTGCTACTACGTGGAGTGGCCAAGAGGGAAACTGCAGAACAAATTCACTGCTATGATCTCATTATATTTCATTCAGCAGACTCATCACAGACTGTTTGCAATAAATCATTAAGTTTGTTCTCCCTAAGCATAGTCATTGGTCCTCTTGGCCACTACAGGATCCTCTTAGCTGAGCTTGAAATCGTTTCTACTGGACAGCCACTAGAGTGCAATGTAGCTGCATCCCAGTCTAGCAAATGTATAGTTTATTTCCGTTTATACATAACTTCCACTGATCGTCATGCCTCTTTTCTGCATGAGAACTCAAACCCAACAGTAGACTAATCCTACAGAAAAATCACTGCAGAGCATGCTTAGAGAAGCACTTTTTCCAGATTTCTTGGATGTCCATGTGAAATACAGCTCCCCTGTTCCAATATCCTTGGCTGTGGTGCACTTGTTGGTACCTCTCCAAGATGAGTGGAAACACTACTAAAGTACAGTTCTCCAGCTGCACTTGCAACAGTTTTTATGCTGTGATTGATTTTAGCTCCCTTGAGTTTATTTATACCAGTGCTATAGGGATAACTTAGTCTGAAATAGTGGATTTTCTCCACAAGCAGTACTTCTGGGCTGCACTAGGCTTGAAGTAGAAAGAATCTGACCTAAAGATGTAGGTGGATTTTCCCTCCCAGCATCTTGGGAAGAGGCACATGTGGAAGAGTATGTCCAAGCCCATTGTACCACAGCCATCCTCAGTTCCAGGGAAGCCAGGGACCTTTTTTATTCTAAGAACAAGCAGTATTCAAGCACTAGCTCATACTGAGGGCTGAAATGAATACCAAAAAGTATCAGCATGGAAGCAATACCTGACTGTCTACACAGTGATTTAGTGGTGTGTATCAAGATAATTATTAGACTGTCTCTGGTATCCATATTCATTACACCAAATCAGGGAACTGATTTACACCACTCTCATATAGCCCAAACCTGGCTATATGAGTATGTATTGAGCAGCACAAGAGTACCCCAGTTTCTATCAGTTCACTCCTGCAAAGAGATTTTTCTGTGCCTTTGGGTGTAGGCCCTTTGCATCCTTTTTCAGTCAAGTGTACATGTTACAGTCATGTTACAAAAATATTAAATAAAAAAAAAAAATTATACAGGAAAAGTTATTTCACTTGCCAGTTATTTTTGCTGGAAGACAATACCCTACCAAGGTATGCAATGGCAGAAAATTCAAGGGTGCTTGTTCTTACTGGGAGGGAATAAACAAGAGGAATTCACGGCAAAGATGGTCCCCTTCCTTCCAAAACACCCCTCTCCTCCCTGAGTTCATTCCTAAAAAAATATACTGATTCATACATAAAAAACAAACACATGCAACAATTTCATAACAGTGTGTCAGCTACAAACTATCTCTACCATCAAATCTCTGCTTCTTTTTAAGGGAAGGAAGCCACTCTCCTGATGCAAACATTGAACAAGCTGACTACTCCAGAGGAGAAGCTGGACCTGTTATTTAAGAAGTATGCTGAGTTGGTGAGTATAGCACAGGTTCCCTCCTAACTGTCTGTAGAGGAAGGTATAAACACACACCATTCATCACGGCCCAACCTCACATAGTAGTAGCATTGGTGCTGTTAACTTTATAAAAAAAGTAACTGTCAGGGTTAAATAATCAATTATGAGCAAGAAGAAGTAGAAGGGAGGTGGGGAGGAAGTAAAAAGTGAGGAAAACAAGCTGGAATTTGAGTTAAATTTGGAAAGGACTAAAAAGTTGATAAGACAATATTTGTACTTAAAGATAAATCTGTATAATATTTCTGGCATACGGAGGTATAACTGAAGGCATGGAATCACTGGGATACGATAGTCATAACAACAAAAACATGTCTTTACTAAAACTGTTTATTCACTTTTATTCTTAACATGTCTTTCATATGTTTCTATATACATTTTAATACTGTGATCATAATTCCATTTTTCAGAGAGAAGATGATTTTATTCTAATCCTCTAAACATTTCTCCCTTCTTCAAGGGATCTATGTTTCTTCTCTTGTACAAACTGCTCTCATTAAGAGATTATTCATGACTATTTTAGACTAAATACTCATTTTATGCATCCCTAGAGTATTCACTGGTGTTCATCAGATCTTCATATAACAGGTACTGGAATAGTGTGATTAATTTTTAATCCATAGTTATTTAGCAAACCTGTTTAGTTAGGTAAGTTAAAGAAGACGCATAGGAAAAAAAAAAAAAAAAAAAAGCCTTTTCTCTAGTGGCATCTTTTGAAAAAAGCACAGTCCTCCTTTTCTTTGCACACACATCAATCCTCACAGTCAATCTGCCTTTCTTGCTCAGGCCATAGTGATGCAACAGGCTCAAGTCCTCCACAGTCTTCATACTGGCACTCAGGCATTGCCAGTGTGTCCAGATAGATAGCTAAAAAAAAGACAGGATAGATTCCTTCAACAGGTTAAGAAAAATGGAGCTATGAAGCTGTTTTACACTACCACACCAACCCACGCCCTGGAGATGAGCTCAAGCCCACACCAGCTCAGAGTGGCTGGTACTCCTGCTTTCCTTTTATGCAAGTAGCCCTGCATGCCTCTGCACATGGGTGTTCCTTCACCTTGCATACCAGTGATCTGATCAAAGTGGAAACAACATACTACATGCAGTATGAAGTATCAGAGTGTAGAAAATCAGAGAGTAGAGAGCTGAAGCCAACCATCAGAGAAAACAAAGTATAGTGAAATTAACAGTAAAAGCCCCTGAACCATAACGTGACACCTGTAATGACAACCTGACTCCCTTTCTCTGTTCTCTCCACAATGAAGATGGGTTATTTTCAGATAAAGCATTTTCTTCTCAGTAGTTAAAGGTCTCTATGTCCTTAAGCAGTGGAAATCTCACAAGTGAAATGGCTGCAGCATTTTATAGTTTATGGAGACTGAAAAATGTGCCAAGCAGAACATTGACTTTGTAATTGGTTTTATGCACAGATGTGTCCATGTCTCATCATAATGTGATGTTCAGCTTTCCTTTTTTTCCATGTAAAATTCTCTGATTTCATAAATTGGGCTCTGTCAGTTTATAATTGGGCCCTTGCCTAAAGGGACTTTGTGCCTACAAATTAACTGAAACAGGATTTCTCTGATGTACTCTCCATTGCATTCGGGCATTGTTGGAGCACTGAACATGGCCCACATTGCCTATAACCCATGAAGGAGAAAGGAACTAAGGCAAAAACACATTCAGTTTTGACATCCCGTGCAGTGTCACTAAAATAAATCCTTTAACTAATACAACTCAAGGCTTATGGGAAAAACCCTTACACTACTCACTCAGCATGGCTTGCTAGCAGTTACCATTCTGTCTGTCCCCTGTTGCCCATCTCCATCACACACTTCAGGTTACTTTTTGCTTTTGCTGAGTTATTTTCCAGCTGGATCAGATCCCCGGTCCAGTTAATCACATGGAGATGTGAGCATTTCTTGCAGGACAGCTCTGGGAGAGAGCACTGTGCCAGGCTGAGTGAGCTGGGTGCTGGCCATGGCTTCAGAGCATGAGGTGATGCTGCTGGCTCTGATTGAAGACGCTGCTCATATGTAGGGACATAACATAGCACTATGTCTCCACAGACACTCAGCTATATGCCATTTAAGTGTCACCACATGCTCTGGCACAGCCTATCATGATAAGTACATGCAAAAATTGATGGCATCAGAACATAGAGTGGGTTGCATCCCTGCTGGTATGAATGAGGCCATGCCTGCAGGGACAAGGAGGAAAGCAGTTGAACCATTTGGACATAAGCTGCACCCTACAACTTGCCACCAGAGAGCATTTTATCTGCTCATTCTGATGTAGCCAGAGTGGTTGAGGCTGGTAAAGAAGACTCTGCTTTATTGTGGTTTTTTGCCTAAAAACAGTTGTTATAGAATTCCATATGAATGCTTTCTTTTCAGAAATCCTGAGCGTCTCTCAAGTTCTGGGTGCAACTGCACACTGATACATAGACATGAGTATTGTAAGGGTACAGTGGGGTAACGATAAAACTGCTTTTTTCTTTTTCTTAAATTGAGAGTTTGTTTAATTAGGTCAGCCGTCAAATTCCTTCTACCTGAAGTAAATTTTAGCTGATATTTCATTACTTATTTTTAAAAATTCATCTCTGGTGCTCTTCTGTCATTCCTATTTACCAGTGAATTTCCTTCTTCAGTACAAAAGTAATGCAATATACTAGATATTTCTAAGAACTTTCAAACCTGGGTTTCTAGAGCAAGGCATTTTTAATGAAATAAATAAATAAATAGACAGATAAAGAGCAAAAGATGCTTGGAAGCCTTCTGGTATCATGACTAAAAGCTATTTCATTCTGAACCCCCTACCTCAAACACAGCTTGAGCAAATCATCTAAAATTTGAACAAAGCATTATCTACTAAGCACAGGCTATGCATGAAAAATGTGAAGCAAAAAGAACATTTTTTGTGTTTTAAAAGGGAAGAAGAAGGGTCCAAAATCAAGCTCATAAAGGAAAACAAATCCTTAATTACAGAGAGGCTATTTTGCCCTACAATACTAGAAAAATTATTCCAACTTGATTAGATGTAGAGGCCCCTATTCTAAACTACTAGGGTAAAAATACACAGAACACGTGCTGAAAGTCGAGCATCAATTGTAAATATCCTCCAAGCTGGTGATTGCTTTGGTTTGTGGTATGACTAGCAGTGATGTGATTGGTAATACACAGACCTCCATACTATAAGCATAAATTACAGAACATCTGCAGAAAACAGATCCTTGGGCAGAGAAAGTGCAACATATTATTCCTGCCATCTGTCTTGTCTGAGCTCTACATCTCTCCTCCACACTCAAAAACTTTCCCAGTCTTACTGGGGTTAATAATCAATACAGACAATATCATATTGTTAAATAATGTGCCCTAATAGCAACTGTTAAGGTTTTCATATTGCAGCTCATGAATAGCTGGAAAACATCTGGACTTTTGGAATGTCTCACAATGCATACATGCCTGTAATTGAGAGAGAAGGGTTGCTACAGGTTGGGGTGGAAGAAGAAATCATTAAAAACTTCAGAGGTGAAATGCTGTCTTGCTTTACAGTGTTAATTTGCAGCACAGCAAATTTGTCCAACAGCCAGTAACAGGTATGTGTCAGAGGAAATGACCGATCTTTGTGGGGCTGCTATCAGCAATTCTGATGCTCCCTCTCCTCCCACCTCCAACGTGATTCTGCCCTCCAGCCCTTTGAAAAACACAGTTCCCACACATCTGCAGAAACAGTTGCCAGGCTTTATACTCCTCAGAACTTAGGTAGAGCCAAAGAGCCAGAAAGACGTTTGATTCCCTGTAACCCATCCCCATGACAGGGTCCTTCAGAAACATGACTGATGGACACTTCATGAATGAGGGGAGCCTGGCAAAGAGGAGGTGCCCATTGACTCTTCTGGGAAATCCTTTCCTGAAAAGCCTTGTCCTAGTTTGGCTGGGGTCGAGTAAATTTTCTTCCTAGTAGCTCTTAAGGCACTGAGTTTTGGTTTTAGGATGAGAATTGCATTGACAACGAATCAGTGTTTTCAGTTGAGCAGCCCTTGCAGTAAGTAAAGGCCTTTTCAGCTTCCCATACTAGCCGCGCCAGTGAGCAGGTTGTGATGCACAAGAAGCTGTCCCTATCTCAACCCACGAGTTCTGGCACTTTTCAGTTTTCTTCCCCATCCCACTGCTGGGGCTAGTGAGTGAACAGCTGTGTGGTATGTAGCTGCCCAGAGGGTTAAACCACAACAGGTCTTCTGCTTCCAACAGCAGCAAAGCCTTTGCACAAGCTCGTTCCTTGATCTCCCATGCTTTTCCTGCTGTCGTTTTTTTTTTTTAAACAGATTTCTGGGTTTCTAGGAAATCTGGGGAGCTCTTTTACATGAAGCTCTAAAACAGAATGAGCTACTATTGAATTATCTCATGATCTGGAGAAATCTCACTGTGTAAAGAGCTACAGACTGCTCCAGTTCTTAACATTAAAACAAAAATAAAATTTCACAGCTGCCCTTCAGATAAATTAGCTTTATTTTCTTTCTTTCTCCTCTCCACTTGTTTTAATTCCCATTCCCTGCCCAGCTTGAGGAGCATCGTGCTGAGCAGAAGCAGCTCAAGTACCTGCAGAAGAGGCAGGCCCAGATCACCAAGGAGAAGGACCAGCTGCAGAGTGAACACAGCCGAGCCATCCTTGCTCGCAGCAAGCTTGAAAGCCTGTGCCGGGAGCTCCAGAGGCACAACAAAACCCTCAAGGTGAGTGCTGCCCACATCAAGGTACCCAGCAGAGAGGGAAGAAGGTGCCAATGCCTTCTCACCTTGCTTCAAAACCAAACAGATGCTTGAATCTACACAAATAATGTATGCTCAAGCCTTTATGCCTGTTTACATCAAGGCCCTTCTTTTCTTCCTGTGGAAGTGTCCAAGTGCTTCTGAGTGTTGAATGTGTTGTATTTGTTTTTTGAGCACTGAGTTGAACTGGAGCTGTTCAGCCAAGGGGAGGTTCAGGAGGGATCTCATCGATATCTATAAATACCTCAACGGAAGGTGCAAAGAGGATGGAGCCAGGCTCTTTTCAGTGGTCTCCAGTGCCAGGACAAGAATTCATGGTCGCAAACCAGAACACAGGTTCCCTCACTGCAAGAAAGACATTGAGGCCCTGGAACGTGTTCAGAGGAGGGCTATGAAGCTGGTGAGGGGTCTGGAGCACAGGCCTTATGAGGAGCGGTTGAGGGAGCTGGGATTGTTCAGCCTGGAGAAGAGGAGGCTCAGGGAAGACCTTATAGCTCTCTATAACTTCCTGAAAGGAGGTTGTGGTGAGCTGGGGGTCGGCCTCTTCTCTCGTGTAATCAGTGATAGAACTAGAGGGAATGGTTTCAAGCTGCGCCAGGGGAGGTTCAGGCTGGACATTAGGAAGTATTACTACTCAGAAAGGGTGGTCAGGCATTGGAATGCACTGCCCAGGGAGGTGGTGGAGTCACCGACCATGGGAGTGTTCAAGAAACGTTTGGATGTTGCGTTGAGGGGTATGATTTAGCTGGGAAGTATTGGTAATGGTTGGACTCGATGATCTTCTAGGTCTTTTCCAACCTTGATAATTCTGTGATTCTGTGAGGTGGTTCTGTCTGGTGGCCAAAAACTGGTATAGTTTGCCAAGAGGGGCTGAGCAGTCACCTCCTTGAAGATTTTCAAAAGCTGCCTGGACAACCCGCTCTGGGTGGCCCTGCTTAAATAGGCAAATGGGATGAGGTTGTCTCCTGAGGTTCCTTCCAACCTCAGCCAGTGATCCTGTGATTCCAAGTTCACCAATGTTAGTTGCAAGTCCTTGTCATGTTACCAGGTAGATCAGCAAAGGGAAAACTAGTAGTGCCAACAAATCAGTTCTGCCACATTTGCTGTGGCAGGTCACCCTTTCCCTCCCAAAAGGGTCAGTCACCCAGATCCAAGCCTGGTTGCCACACCAGCTTTCTGCCCAGCTTCAACATGATGGCATGGAGGGGCCAAGTGTGGAGAAGACCACTGGGGAAGGATGTTTTTTAAGCTGTGTCAGGTCTTACAGAAGGTATCTTCTGAGATCCCCAAGACTGCAAATGTGAATACATGTGCATGGCCAGAGAAATATGAACACCAGATTTGCTACACAGGACTCATAGAAAGTTGGCAGCTGTTTTTGCATTATTTGAGCACTCAGGCATTTTCAAGTGATCTGTGATATCTGTCAGTCAGGACACTTGTTTCAAGACATCAGCCTTCAAGACAGGAAGGATGCTGACACTGTTTGTGAAAGCTGTCTGGATTATGAACACCAGTTCAAAATGGAAATTTTCAGGAGTGTCAAAGGCTAGGATCCATATATCACATCTGCCTATTCCTTGGTGCATCATGCCATTTAAATGTGAAATTTATAATATGACTATTCTTGAAAAATATTATGTTCAGGAAATAGGTTTCTGTTGAGATCTTCCTTTTTTATTTTGAGTGTACATCAGGTGACAGTGCTGTTATACAAAAAGCTTCTGCTTTGGTTTATTAAAAATCCTTCTTTATGGGGATATAGTTATCTGTAGAATTACACACATGAATTCTCAGCAGCAAGAATCTCACCTCATGTAGCCTCTATTAACACATTTATACTCATTTTTACCAGCTCAGGAGCAGGCCTTTAGGATCTAACCTCAACTTTTATTGTATGATGTTGATAAGAATGTACTTGTGAGAGGGAATGGCCATGTCTAAACAGAAGCAGTGCATGAGTAGGTGGATGGCAGTTTAACAGGTAGGAAAACTAGAAGTAAATCTCCAGGCACTCAGCCACAGTAGCTCGAAAACACCAGTTAAATTTGTGCCTGCCGTTCATACAAAACCTGGTGTGCACTGGGCTATATACCTCAGTATCAATCCACACTGATCTACCAGAACTTCTTGGCAAAATCTCTCAGTAGGAACATAAACCAGCTTTGAAGTGATCTAAGACTTATGATTTACAACTTAAGATTTATGTCCAAGACAGTGGAAAACAGAGGTATAGAGAAAAACTGATTATATTCAGAAAACGTATCTGGAACTGGTTTTGTTGAATGACTTGTACTATCTTCCCAGCTACCATACGCTTATTAATCACACTATTAGAGAACATCATCTTTCATTTCAACTGCATATAAATAGTTTATAATGCACTTCATCTTTACATTTAGAAAAGTCTCTTTCCAACATCTTCACACTTGTGGGGCTGTTTTGCTTTGTGACAGTGTCTCCAAAACAAAATCATCAGTTTCTCATTCTGTTCTGTTTTTTCTCCCCTGTAGATATGCCAGGGAGACAGGAAATGCCCAAACCAATTTTTCAGTAAGAAGAAGTGTTCAAATTTTGGCCACTTCTCTCTAAGGAGCCAGAGAACTTTTAGGAAACATTGAATATTTTCTTTCCTCTGGTTCCTGTGTTTTTAGCATTTAAAAAAAGAAAAGAAAAGAAAAATTAAATAAGACAGTATTACAATATATTTGCAGAATGGATTGGGATCGAATTAATAAACAAAGACATTTGATGTTTTTATCTTTTTTTGTCTCTAACAATTTTAAGACAATTACTGGAATATTTGCCTTTAGGCTTTACCTTCTGGAGATCTGTGAGTCTCCAGAATCTCATCTTCTGCTTATTTGAGTGTAATTTTCTTTTGCTTATGACTGTACTGAGAGGGCCTAAAACAGGAGAATCCACAGTGTGTTATTCTTAAAACTTCATGCTTAAGTAATTTTTATTTTGGCTTTGGCAGAACAGAGAAATGGATTCATAATTTTTTTAGCATTTGGGATTAGCACTTCTGATTAGGTTCCAAAGAATGGAAAATAAAAATTATCAGAGATTGTGTCATTTTAATAGCAAAGGAGAAACCTGGCTTGCCCAGATCACGAGCGTCCTCTGACTTGCCATGTGGTACATTATATGCACATCACGTCATGCAAATGTCATCTTTACTCATCTGCTGTGTGGAGCTCCCATTAATTGGAGACTGGTGCAGCCAAGTGGCGATGAATATGCAATGCGGAGCTGCACTGAAAATCCACAGTGCATCAGAGAAGATAATTTCTGGCTAGTGTTGGATACTGGCCTCAAAATTTCACTTACAGTCCAGCTATTCAGATTATTTCCTTGCAGTTACATTTCACAGCAGAAAACAGATGTTTAATTCTCCCTCCAAGAAAAGCAAAATAAATGTTTATGAAATAACAGAACATATTCCCATTGCAATAGAGAACAGCTCTGCTAAGAGCAATAGCATCTCGTTTCTCTGCATTGTGTTCATGTTCTGCCAATTATCTGACAGTCTGGTGGCTACTTAGTGTCTTGTAGTGATATAAATATCTCAGGTCTCCTGTCCTTCCTGCTACAGGCGTTAAGCAATGACTTTCATACAAATGTCACAACAGTCAACAATTCCGATTATGGGCTTGGCTCTAAACTGCAGACCTGAGGCTCAGTCCAGGCTGCCTGGGAGTGAGGAGAGCTCACTGACAATGAGGAGTCTGCAGTCACATCGTTTCTGCTGATAGGGCTTCAGTGGATTAACAGTTGTCTTGATTTGTCCTGGAGAGAGATAAGGACCAGAGATAATGTTGCCCTTCTATTTGCAGATTGTTTCACATTCCATTGCTAAATCCCAAACTACAGAATACCCTTGTCTTGGTTTTACAAGGTTTTATTCAACGCATTTTTACATTTTTAGCAGTAAAACACAGGAGAGTGATAGCGGTACTGCAGTAGGACACAAGAATATACCTTTTATAGGGCAGATGATAGTACAAAGATTAAGGGCAGAGGAAAGGGAACAATAGTTTACAGCTGGATTTTAGTCTTCCACAAATGGATATCTAAAAAGAATTTACAATGTTATTTTTGCTTGTTTATTTGTTTTTCTCATTAGAACAGAATGCTTAATTTCAAAGTGTTTAAAGAATAAACAGAGAGTGCAACAGTGTGGTTCTCACATCATTATGAATTCACCACAGTGATACCAAGAGCTCACTGCCCCAAACACACTCTGCTCTGCTCCCACAAGGAGGCAAGGCAGGGGCACTTGGGTCCACACAGCTATTAGAGCTGTCACAGCAGTAACACAGAAATGAGGGCAGTCTTCAGTCCTCCAGGGTGGGGACAAACTTACTTTTAAAGGAACTTACTTACTTACAGTGTGGTGTCTCGAAATGGGAGAGATTAAGGCACCTACTGGAAAAAAAGGGCCACATTATGGGGCCAGGTCTAAAGAAAGAGCTGGAGCTGTAGTCTTGTGATAATAGTTCGGGTGATGCTGATGGCTTGGGGCTGTCAGACCCTGCCTACCCAGGTGAGGAGGTGAAGAGGAGCAGACTCTTGAGACTGAGCCCATATTACCTTAGGGTAATAGAGTCTAGAGTCAGACAGGAGTGGCAGTGTCACAGGAGGCTCTGTGGTACAGTACAGCATCGAGCACAGAGAGCTCCTTTTTCCCTGGCATAGGGACTCTGAGGAGCCTTCTGGGGCACACCCTAGCTCCCACAGACAGATATCTTTTGGCTTGTTCTCCGAAGAAGAAGCAGTCAAGATAAATATTCAGACATGCATCAAAAGGTTTCTTGGTTTTCGGTATCCTTACCCACGAATTTTTGCATTCTGCATGTGCTCTTTATAATTATTCAACTCAGAAAGAAGGATTAGCAGGATGCAAGATCCTCTGTGTAACACATTCCCTTTTCTTAAATAAATAAATAAATAAATATTTGCATGATTACTACTTTCAAGATATCTAATTTCACCTCATAACAGAGTTTTTCAGAGTGACTTACGTGCAAAACACCAGTTTTTCATTTTATATTCAGCTGCACTTATTACTCCAGGGAGTTTTAAATCACAGCAATGACATTATGCTATGACACTGTTTGGTCCATTAAAACAAAAAAAATATTTTTGAGGAAGGGTGGTTCCAAGCCATGGAAATAAGATTCCAGACATACAAATTCAGATTCTCAGTCTGCCTCTGACTTTTTGAAGTGAGGGCACCTTGTTGTTCTCCTCCCTGCTCAGGGCTGAACCTATGCCATGGAGAAGAAAGAGCCATGAGCAGTTTTTAAATAGCATACGAGAGGCAAAACAAAGTTCTGATTTAACTAAACCTATGAAGGAGCTTAAGTTTTTGTGTTCAATTTTGACTCCGGGTTTTGAAGCAGGAATCCCTTAACCCTGAGCCACTGCCCAGCTCCCTCTGTAATTCCACCTCTTCTGAGTGGAAGCCCTTCTGGAGTCACAATTTGTTCTATTCTGTTTGTGAACACACACACATGCTCTTGTGTAAAGTGCAGAGCACAAACAGGATTTCAGAGTGATTTCTGCCCATTACTGTATCATTAACAGATGGCTCCAACAGTTTTCCTCCTGTCATGCAAGGCTTTGTCATCTCTATAACATTCTGGCAGCAAAAGGACAAATGTCCTCTACCTTGAGCAGCAGTTGTTCAAGATCAGTCTTGTGATTTGCATGCTAAGTAGAGCTGGGGCACTTGGTATTCAACTTACTTTAAGAAAAGGACCTGAATCAACTCCCTTTCTGTCACATTTATGATATGAATTACACCTCATTCGAGTCAGCAAAAGCTTTATTCAGATGTATTTACAGAAAATATGCATATGCAGTGTTATCACAGATTTTTATGTAAATGAATAGTTGAAATAGTTGAAGCCTTATTACAGTATCCCATTTGCATGCTGTGGAGAGATTTCTTAAAATGGTTCTGGCATGATTTGTAACAACAGTAGATATGATACTAGGCATTTTGTATGAGGATTGCATTCCCCATCAGGGCAGGCTGCCCTGGAAGTAAACAAGAGGGAAATAAAGTTGTCCATACTTCTTGATTGAAAGCAATGAATCTAAATTATTTCCCCAATCTCTTTCATAAATAAAACGAAATCCAAAACAGAATTGCAATAACTGGTGAAAACATAATCCATCAATCTTTCTCCAAGCCAGGTTCTGATTCTCTGATTCTTTGAGAGCCAGCCCACGAGCTTTCCTCGTTTCTACCCTCATCCCAATATCTGTCAATTAGAAGGAAAGGGAAGGAAACTTGAGGAATGCAAAGGGATTCCACAGGAAATGATCCCTCTTGAAGAGTGGAAATCTCAAATTCCATAAACTTGATATGAGGATTTCTAGTTAAAAGGAGGCATTTTAAAAGAGTGAATTTTAAATTAAATCAAAAAGAAATTTGATAAAAGGGCTTTCAATGACTTGCACTAAATATCTTATTCCAAAGCAAAAAGCTGTGCTGCAGTTTCATGAACTAAGGCATGCATGAACATCCTCTTTCCAGGGATTACTTTGATCTGAAATTCTGCTTTACATCTATCTTTATACATGCAAATTTGTAGTTATGTAATTTTTTCAAGACCACTGTATAATTTGCTCTCATAATTTAGCATCATGCCTAATGTTGGAGCACATGAAAGCAAGAAAATCTCTGAAGGGGAATACAAACACAGATAATCCTTCAAAGAGTAACCTTGTGCTACTCTGAAACAGCTCTTTTTGGAACCGCTTTTATTATGCATCTTACCATACTGTCTTCTCTCCCATTTAACTACAGGAGGAAACAATTCAGCGGGCACGGGAGGAAGATGAGAAGAGGAAAGAAATAACAAATCATTTCCAGGGCACGCTGAGCGAAATCCAGGCTCAGATTGAGCAGCAAAGTGAGAGGAACATGAAGCTCTGCCAGGAGAACACAGAGCTGGCAGAGAAGCTGAAAAGTATTATTGACCAGTACGAGCTGCGGGAAGAGGTGAGCACTGCAATGCCCACGGGGACCAGCAGCAAACCCAGCTCCATGGAGGGAAGTGGAAAGCACTGTGAACATGTCATCCCCACTGACTATCATTTGGGTATCTCATGGGTAGCTTCTGCTATGCTTTTCTGTCCAGTTGGACCTCTGTGTGCATCGAGCCAGCAGGATGCCACATAGAAAATGTGGGTGAAAAGCTGACCTGATGGCACCCTGCATGCAGTACTCATGGCAGCTATAATGATGGTGGGGAAAGGGACTGAGGTTCCCAAGCAGCAAGATGGGCAAGCTGCCTGCCAATCTCTACCCCCATTTACTCACTGCTCCCCCAGTCCCAAAGGACTCCAGAGTCCTTTTTGGACAGCCCAGCCCACTGCCAGATATACTTCTGATCCCCCCAGACACAGGTTGCTGAGGTGAGCATTCCCCAGAAACAAAGTGAATAACAAAGGCAAAGCAGGTCCTTTGCATTGGAATAGACTCTTCTTTGCAGGAATAACATTTACAGTAAAATTGAGTAGATAATAGATGAATTGAAAATTACATCTTTAAATATAAACATTAGAGCAGTTCAGGAAATTTTAACACAAAAAGCCCTCTGGAAAATTCTTAAGCTCCCATTTCTGTGGTGGTTTTATGACAAACACTAGCACATATTGCAGTGGGTCTTTTTATTGTTTCCAAATGTGCTTATTGTGTGGTTCAGTGCAACCAGACAACGTTATCATACTGAATAAAACATGAGTAACCTGTCTTCACAATCTGGAATGCCCGATACAATACACTAATTTCTAAATCTGTTGCATCTTGTATGAAGTCTTGCGCTGAATGAAGGGAACGTACATTCCTGTCTTGTGGTTTCTATGAAAGGAAAATGTAAAGCAAAGAATGTGCTCAGAATATTGAGCTCTATCTAAATGCAGCAGCAGTGAAGAGTGCTATCAGCAACACCCACCTCCTGAAAGTCACTAGAGCCAGAAGTCTTACAGGCCATAGGAGAGCTCTGGCTCATCTGTCCCACATCCCCTCTCATTTGCCCATGCACTCCAAGCCCATATTATCCATGTGTGGCCAGATCAAATGGGATGTACTAGACATCCATGTACAGTAGGAGCTGCATACACACTCCCTAAGCACTGGAGGTGCAGTCTGTCATCACACATTTACCCACACGACGGCTCAGAACCACAGGCCGCTTAGCAGCTCCAAAAAAAGTGCATACCCCACATGTTTCTAATTGATGGGCAGTTTTATGATCTACAATTATACTGGATTATACAGATGACTTTATATGCATATCGTGGAACTGGAAAAGATGCTGAGGGTTTGCTGTTGTTGGTTTTGTTGCTTTGTTGTTGGTTTTTTTTTTGTTTTGGTTTGGTTTTGGTTACACATCAAAATAGATGATGTAAACACATTTCCTTTCCTATGCAAATTCTGGCACAGTTTGTTCTTATCAGCACCATGGCTTTTTCGTAACTGCAGTGGGTTGGGAAACTTCCTGTTTTGCAATATTTTTGTATTATATGAGTCCCAGTATATAGCTGTGCATGCATGAGCATGAAAGTCTGTGTACATAACATGCACATTCAGCAGAATCTATTCTCTTGCAGCACCTTGACAAAATATTTAAGCACAGAGAACTTCAACAGAAATTGGTGGATGCCAAGTTGGAGCAGTCTCAGGAAATGATGAAGGAAGCAGAGGAGCGACATCAGAAGGAAAAGGAATATGTACTTATCAGGCTAATCTATCTGTCTTTTACCCAACCTAAGGCCAAGATGAGAGCTGCATGCTATTTCACTAATATATCGGTTATTCTGGTCCAAGCCATGACACAGAAGCAGAGTAGTATAAGAGAAGGATTTATTACTACTGCCAGTGCTTGATGTAAAGGAGTAGCATCTGAAAGGCTACTTTTAGGAGCATTTATAGATTTTGAAGATTGTGAGCAGTAGGTTATAGCACAGACTCCTCCAGCAAACTCACTACTACTGCTCTGCTGATTTGTCACGATGTGTCAGATGATGCCATCAGTTTTCAAATGGCTCTGATATTTGATACTCCATCTCCTCACGTGGTAAATGATCACATTTAAACAAGCGGGGGGGGGAACAAGGTCTTGTGACAGAGTCAGTTGAAGGCCAATATCCCCCCAGGCTCAGAGCCTCCCCAGTCATCCTCCTGTGTGTCCAGTTTTATTAATGGAGGAGACCAGAAGCTGCTGCAGTCAAGTCCACCTTTTAGGCAGCCCTGTGTGAAACCAGGAGTTGGACACAGTGATCCTCGTGGGTCCATTCTAATTCTAGATATATATTCTGTGATTCTCTCCTGCAGATCCTCCCTCCCCATGTTGGTTCAAAATGTACTTCCTCAGGCTGCCTAGCATCTACCAGCATTCTCCACTGGCACACAGACCCTTTTCTCAGCAGGGGCAGCAGCCAAGGCTATGCATAGGGAAGTTCCAGGCTCTTAACAGTTGGAAGAAATCTGTAGCCCCTAGCAGTTCTCTGACCAGCTCAGGGGTTGCATCAGAGAACTCTGACAGAATATTTATCCCATCCCCATGTCTGGAAAGAGAGGCGTTAGCACCAGCATAGCCTAAATATCACAAAATCATAGAATCACCAAGGTTGGAAAAGACTTCTAAGATTATCCAGTCCAACTGTCCACCTACCACTAACATTTTCCCACTAAAACATGTCTTTCACTGCAACATCAAACATTTTTTTAACACCTCCAGGGATGATGACTGTGGATAAAACTATGGGATTGTGTACACAGGAAACACGGCAAACGCCGCTCACCAAAAATTGTTCATAAAAGCATTTATCCTCTTTCTCTGTACTGCCCTTGTGGCTGGGACACCCACTCCCACTCAATCACAGAGGTTGGAAGGTACCTCTGGAGATCACCTAGTCCAAAACCCCAACAAAGCAGGTTCCATAGAGTAGGTTACAAATCTTTTCTGCTAGCTAAAAACTGAGGGGGAAGAGCAGCCAGGACTTCTCCAAGTGCACATCTGCGTGTCTCTGTATGACAGTGCATGGTCCGGCTGTGCCTGCCTTTTCACTGTGGGGTCTGTGTAAAGCCAAAACCCAAAATTTTATTCATGACAGTAGAACCTCAGCAGATGTAGCATATTCAAAGCCCAGGAAACATTTACAATAAATCCCTTACAACAAAAAACAAATTTGGGCTTACTTTACTGCTGCCACTGTGAGTCTTCTTACTAAGTCCCAGATTTCAGACACTGAAAAAACAAAAAAACAAAAATAGACGCAAAAGGCAGGGCACTGGCTCTGTAGAAAACTCACATACAGCTATGTATAAGTGACTCTTCCTCCTCTGCTTAGAGAATACGAGCTTTGGGGCTGTGTGCTACTGTGACTGGCCCAGTTTGTAGCCAAAGTTTCTCATTACAATTTATTCAGCACAGATATGCACAGTTCAGTTATTTTCATTTCTTATAAAGCAACAAAAATCATCTCCATCTACACCCATGCAGGAGTGGGAGATTTCCTTTGTGGCTTTGCTGAACGTATGACTAGCATCTATGAAACAGCAGGTTCAAAAACAAGCTACAAAGCCTTTATGCTGTGGGTGTATAATGATACACACTGTGTTCAAAGACTTTTTTCACACTATTGAAGCTAATGCTCAAAAAGACTTGCCTTAGAGGGAGTCAGGTGATATATTAGTAACATCACTTTGGAGCAAGGTAGCTTTAGCTGGAGAATATAAGTGACTGGCCAAAAGCCATGCAACGAGTCAAGGCATAACCAGCACATCCCAATTCATCACAGACAGCCCAGCACCCAGAGAGCTGGCCTAAACTAGTCTCCCACTTCACTCATAATGCCAAGCTCTTACTCCCACCCACTCAGCTACTGTGTGAGAGTATGTATATATACATATACATACAGTATACATCACACAGTAGTATATAAATATATATATATATATACCTCCTATACAAAATTTCATAATCTCATTTAGGGAGAGATGTCCTCTCCTGCAGGCCCTGCACATCAAAGCTCAACAGGCAGAATCCCTTACAGAATTGTCTTATTGCTTGCACAATTCACTCCACACATAAAGCAAGAATGTGATCCCCTGTGTAAGTAGCAATCATCCATACTGTATAGCAGCATGATGACCCTCAAAGTGTCAACCTGATCTAAAGATGCAGTTTTACCATCATCCCATAACTGCTCAGCACTATTTGTGACTTCTGCAACACACCATATGTTTCTAGCACTCATTTGAACTGTACTTAATTGCAGTTTAAAGCCTCTCTGACTTTCAAGTGTGTGACTGAAAGGTAATGATCAGATGTTTATGTAATTGGAATATGCAAAGTATGGCAGCAAAAAAGAGGGAAACCTAATTTTCACAATGCCATTCCCTAGATCTATGTCATTAAATGGGAATGAGTGTTCTTGTTCTTTTAGCCGTGAGCATGATATGACTGCCTGGGCCTCCAGCAGCTATCATAGCTCTGTCGATATCGTATAACATCACCACACTTCATTGAAGTGCTGTTTTGTAAACACCACATTCAATATTTATTCGTTTCGTTATACTACAGCCTCTTTGCTACTACTTCATAGCCAATTAATAAATTTATTGTTTCTCCTGATGCAGTTTCTCTCAGCTTGGTGTTTGCAGATGACCCCAGGCTGCACGTTAATTTGAGCAAACCTCTCTGAGGCTTGCATCCCTTACAGAATAGTTTATTAACTCTTAGATTTTCAATGGCTACAGAAGTGAAATGGGTCAATAGTAAAGAACAATTCCATTAGCAGGCAAAATAAGTGACTTTTCCTTGCCTTCTCAGCCTACCTTACATCTTTCGTACTGTAGCAGAAGACATGGCAGGGTAGGTGTGACCTCTTCATTACCTCAGACATGCTAGAAAAGAAGGTAACCGTAGACAAGATTTAAGGAGTATAGATAAAAGCCCAGTTCTTGCAAGTAATGACTGGCCTGGGGTTGAGTAGCTCTGGATGTTTTCAAAGCACTTTTCATTAAATCATTTGATCCAGACACAGTTCAAATCCTCAAAACAAAATAAATCACCAAGTAGAAATAAAATCATTCCCATACAGGAAACTGTAGGTGCAAATAATTCAGTGGATTTGCATCAAAGGGCCAAACGGATGGAAGAAATGTTTTTCTAGTTTATATATAAATATATATACACATAAGTATATATATTTGTATGTAATAAATCTTATTCACTTTCCATGCCACAAATAGCTGGAGATGGAAAGCATTCATTATATTGTTCAATCAGCATTTGTAAGGTATATCCTCCTCTCTTTTGCCAGGTGTTATTCGAGTAGTTTGAATGTGTTCTTTCTAACTAAATGTTTAGAATCAGTTTTTACTATAATCAAATACTTTTTCTACACGTAGTTGTACTCACCTTTCACTTCCAATACAAATGGGTTTCACTGACTTATACAGTACTTTTCTGAAAATACTTCAGAGTCCAGCTTTGCTATTTCAAGTGGTACAGTTTAGTTCAACAGAAGAAATTCTGTGGCAAACTATACGATTTATATCTTATATCGTCATTTCTCAAGTTATCACTTGCATTTTTTTCCTGAAATAAATCTGGCTTAACCAGTAAAAGTAATGCTTGATACATGTTTGGTAGACAATAGACATTTGTTTAATGCTTCAGTAAATGTTTCATTTCCTGCTTTCAGATCAAAGCAATTGCTAGACTATGTCTATGCACTTTGAAAGTGCTGATTTCAAACTGCACCCTGGAGAAGAGTCTGTGCATCTCTTTCCTACAATTACCTACCCTCAGCTGATCTTCCAGTGTGCAGTCCACATGTCCAAATGTCATTTTGCTAATACCCTGAAAAAGGGATAACGTCTTCCCAGGAGCAGCGAGGGATGAAACTGCAATCAAGCTGTTCCTGAGCTGCCTTCTTGATCTAAGCGAGGCATTTATCACTCTGAGCTGGGAGTCTCCTCCGATGTCACATCAGTGCAAAAGGAGCTCTAAGATAATAAGATACCAGAGCTTGTTTTTGTATGACACTTACTATGCATTCTCTTTCTGGAAGCTTGCAGAGTTTTTTACACAAGTCTGACTGTGAACACGTGTAGGCTAAGTATTGATCATTAATGCAAAAGAAAACATGCAATTCACAGGAAATCAGGAATTTAATCCGAGCTGCACTGAAATGACAGTACCAGAAGGTACTGTAACCACTCTCCACAAGTCACATGAAGATATGGTTAAATATCATACTTCTTAGAGCATACTATACTGCACGTTTCATTCTAAACAGATTTTGAACTAGTATTCAAGTATCTTTCACCTTAGGATAGCAATAAATATTCTATCATGCCTAACTCCTCCAGCTACATTTATATGAGAGTTAAATCACTACTTACTAAGTCAGCAGCAACAGAGGCATATGAAGTTTGAGGCTGAGGGTTTCCAGCTGATAAATCGGAATCTAACAATTTTCTCTCTATTGCTCAAAACACAGCTCCTGAATCAAGCTGCAGAATGGAAGCTACAGGCCAAAATGTTAAAGGAACAGGAGACAGTCCTGCAGGCACAGGTGACGTAGGAGAGGTGATTGCATGGTGTGTCTTTGTTTGCCCACTTTTAGCCCATTACACATATTTCAGGTAAAGTATCCAAACTATTTTCTGTGAATTCTTTCTATCTTCATTCTTCATTACAGAAACTACTAGAAGCCAACAGTAAGGCAGTGTCTCATACTGCACATCATGCTGTGGTACTTATGAGTGTTTACAGTGCTAAACTACAAAACAGTATGAGTGCCTTGGCTTGATTAATTACCAGAAATATCTTGCTTGCATGTCTCTAATCCAGAAAAGTGCTGAGGTACAAACATGAAACGCATACAGCAAATTGGAACTGATATGCTACACAGTTTTCTAGTCTGGGGTGTGACAACAATGCTTTTTATATAGCGACTTTATCTTGATTTTTGCCAACTGAGGGCTTACACAAGGGACCTCTAGGAATTCAGTATTAAGGTTAGATTCTGAAATATTCTATAAAACAAAATGATTTCCCCAAATAATATTAAAAGTCAGGTTGTAGCAAAAGGCAGTAAAAGCAAGAAACAGGCAATAGATAAAAAAGTTTACCTCCTACATTTTGAATGCAAAGCAATAATCGACCTTAAACGCAAGTGAGAAATCTAAATGATATGACAGACTTTCCATGAAAAAGAGACAGCATCAGCAGATTTTCCTACACTTAAAAAATAGTCATGTAGCTTTATTTTCTTCTACTTGTCTGTGAGATTGGTCCCTCCCCACAGAATTTTGGGGCACTTGGTCCTGCAGTCATTCAGCTTCTCACATACCAGCAGGGATATTCAATGCCCTTGCTCATGGCTTGGAATACTACTAAGTTGTTCTAGTTCTGCTCTTGCAGATAATCCAACTCCTATCTGTTGAGCAGTCAAGAAGGGCTGGAGTTAAAATGACAACCTGGAGACATGGTAAGAGGGCTGTTGTCCTTTACATGTTTTTTCAAAGACTGAGATAAGCAGGTAGCATACTAAAGAATGTCACATGAACTGCCCTGGACACTTGTTTGACAGGTTCTGCGATTAAACCTCAAAGGCCTCCAGCTGAGTTAGTCCCAAACGCAGGTCAATTTTCTGAGTGGTTTTAGTTACACTTTTATGTTCAGCAAGGAAGAGTTTTGTATGCAGGCAGACCTCTGTAGCCAGTTTAATGAAAGTGAAGGTACTGATAAAAAGCAGAATATATTAAGCATACATTTGAAATGGAAAAAATGCTTTCAGAAAAAATCAGTCAAACAAGCCCGCAAAGGCATTGATAATACATGTGCCCTTTGCAGACTTGCTTAGATTAAAATTAATGGGTTCACATGCTAAAGTGAAACATGCAGTTAGGTGTTCTTCTTAAGTACGTGAGCTTTGGCACTTACACAGCAGCCTCCACTTGGAATTACTGAGAATAATAATAATAATTAGTACTCTTTCCAGCATGGTAGCACTGACGGACTTCCCTCACAGACCAGATGCTACTGTGCAAGCACAGAACAGAAAGAGCATAAAGAGCTCCCTGATGCATGACATAACCAATAAGTAATTGCAGAAGGACAATTACATGGACATTATGAGAACATACTGGTCAGTGAGACAAGGAGAAGCCATAATATACTTCTCACCGCCTGCTATAGCAAATGAGATACCATTCATTCTAGAGGAGATGATGAACACCCTGCGCTTCCTTGAGCTGCGGGAAACCAGAGGACATCAGCTTCACGTAGGCTGGCTTCTGGTCAGCACAGCGTGCCTGAGACAGCCAAATCCAGCCTCCAAATGGTTATGGGGATTTGGCTGCAGCTCAAGGTATGCACCCAAACCATGGCGGTGCTTCCCAGAGGTTGCACACCCTGCCTGGGAGCACTGCTTAGGCAGTCTTCTTAGGCTCCATATTTTGAAACAAAACAAGAAGATAAGAGCCAGGCCTTTAACTTTTGGTAGCCAACATCACACAACCACTGGTCTGTAGCAACTGAGAAGTAGGTGAAAGAGCCAAAGAGAAGCCTTCGCTGTAGCACTGCGCAGGGGCCAGCCTCACAGCCTGGTAACACGCATGTGCCACCACTCCCTGAAGCTGTGCACTTGAGCCAGAGGATCCTCACTTGCTGCATGCATGGTCCTCATCTCCAGGACTGCTCACTCCTAGTGAGAGACTATGATCCAAGCTGCTGTAAAGTTTTCGTTTGCTTATATTCAAATGTTCTTTGTTCTCTCGTACTGCCTAGGGCCACAGCAGAGATCAGAAGTGGCCCTGTTCAAACTCGTCAGTTTTTTTTATCTAATAAAACAACAGGTGAAAGTTGGGAAGGGGAGCAGAGACAGAACTGAGGCGTATGAGGAGGTGAAGTCACTTGTTCAGCCCAGAGCAGAGGAGCTGAGCGGAGGCCTCATGGCGGCTGCAGCTCCTCCCTGGGAGCAGCGAGGGAGCGCTGAGCTCTGGTCTTTGCTGGCAGAGACAGGGCTCGAGGGAATGGCATGGAGCTGTGTCAAGGGAGGAGAAGCTGGGGGTTAGGAAAAAGGCCTGCATCAGAGGGCGGTGGGCATGCGGTCACAGCCCCAAGCTGCTGGACTTCAAGGAGCGTTTGGACAGCACTATCAGACATAGTTTGGATTTTGGGTGGTGCTGTGTGGAGCCTGGGTTTGGGTTCTGTGATCCTTGTGGGACCTTTCTAACTCAGGATATTCTATGATTGTAGGACACGATCTCTGTCCAGGCTCTCATGCCAGCCCCCTCACCTCGCAGCAGATGGCTCTATGGAGCCATCAAGTTGACTGAAAAAGCCCACTTTTTCATCAGGGTCCCATATACATGGTGGCACTTGGGCTGCTAAAGTAAATCTTTCCAAGTTTCTGTTTGTGTGTGAGTCACAGCCCTGGCTGTAGCCTAACATAAATACACAGGCGTATGCTGTTTGTCAGCAGGCTCCAATATCAACAGCCCAAAGCTCTGCAGGGATTAACCTGCCATGCATTTACCTGCTTGGCAGGGAAGGGCTGCAACCAGTGGTGTGTGCACAGCCACCAAGACCTTAACTGCCTCATTTAAACTTAGCTTGGGCAAATCCACACTACACTGCAATTATGGCAATGACATATTCCCAGAGGCACTGTAACAGCTAATCAGAATGAAAATAAATCATAATATAACTATATCCAATTTGAAAATCAGGATTAAACCTACCCCATTATTAGTGACATTTTCTACATCCTCTTTTCCTCAGCGCAGTGTCAGGGGAGATGTGCACTGGCTGGCACCAGGGGAAATAAAAGCTCCCGGTTAATCATTTTTTCAGCTCCACACAGGTGTGGGAGAGGGCAGCTGGCCCCACCAGCTGCTTGGAGCCTCCAACTCTTCTGCACCCACCATACACCCTGCTGATTGCTCTAACAAGAACTATCAGGCTGAGCTGATGAACTGTCTAACCATGTCAGCAGAAAGCATCTGAGATTATTTTAGAACAGCTGGTATCTGTACCTTATAGAGAGAGCATCCTGCATGGTTTTGGAGCTTTGGAAGCACTTTCCCCACCCGGAAGGAGGGAAGGAAAAATAAAAAATGGAAAAGGAGAAACTGAGATTTTCACAGATTTTATGTGGAAAAACAGGGGAATATGGCCTACTGACAAAGTGCAGCCGCAGATGAACATTCACGTGGCTACCAGAGGTAAACTGATAGCAAAATACAGATCCTGAAGATTGAGAGGGGACCCGATCCAGGTCTATAAATATCTAAGGTGTGGGGGGCAAAGTGGCGAGGCCAGACTCTTTTCAGCAGCGTGTGGAGACAGGACAAGGGGAAATGGCCAGAAACTGGAGCATAGGAAGTTCTGCATGAATGTGCGCAAGAACTTCTTTACGGTGAGGGTGACGGAGCACTGGAACAGGCTGCCCGGGGGGTTGTGGAGTCTCCTTCTCTGGAGATATTCAAGACCCGCCTGGACGCCGACCTGTGCGACCTGGTGTAGGGAACCTGCTTTGGCAGGGGGGTTGGACTTGATCTCCAGAGGTCCCTTTCCAACCCCTACGATTCTGTGATTCTGTGATCCTGCCTAGTGTTAAATGCTGGCACATTGCAAAAGATCTTTTACCTGTTCCTCACAAAGTGAAGTGAAGCTGGCAGAAGAGGATGCCAGGAGATTATTTCCTCTGTCTTTGCTGGCCTCGCCTCCAGCTGTAGAACACACACAGGCTGCAAAGTAGAGCTGACAGAGTGCCCACTCAACTCTGTTAAGCTACAGCATGGGGATGCAGGTTGGCCTCATGCAGAGGCTGGGCTTTGCTCTGTGGCAGGGCTGACCCCATGTCAGATAATACAGGGGAAGAGTAGAGATGCTCCTATTCAGTGGTGGCATCCAGTGAAGCGTGGAGTGTTGCCTGATGCCACGGACCCAAGCCACAAGGCAGGGATTGCAATGACAGGAGAGGAGAAACTATGGTTACAGTGTGATGTGGTGATCATAGAGTCATAGAATGAGTAAGATTGGAAAAGACCTCTAAGATCATTTAGACTGACTGTCAACCCATCACCACCATGACCACTAAGCCAAGTCTCTCAGTGCCACATCCACATGTCTCTTGAACATCCCCAGGGTTCTCAAGATGCTTCTTCCCCAGGTCTCTCAGACTTCAGAAGCAGGGTAGCCAGGGAAACACCTAGCTCTTATCCTGGCTTGCTGGGTATCTGATAAGCCAGGTGAATGGCTGGATGAATCAAGATTTAATGCTAGCTCAGACACAGTTCTGAATCTTTTTTAGAGCTGACCCCATTGCCCAGTCCCACCCAGCATCAGTGGTCATACCAACTCAGGATAGTCCCTGCCACACTCCAGTAGCCCAGTGCACGAACAGAGATAGCTCAGTTAACCCATCACCACTTTCTGTTCCATAGGTCACCCTAAAGAATTCAGCCTCTATTGTATACAGAGCTTGTGAAGAAAACAGAGGGCTAGAAATCTAGTCAGATTTTAATGCTGCCCTCCCGAAGCCTCTATGGAGTTACTTAGGGAGATGTTTCCACTAATCTTCCACTTCTAGAGAATTCTTTCATTTCTGGGAAACCAGCACAGAGACATCCTAGCTGCAACATTCCTGAGAACTCAGCATCCATAATTCCCAGCTCTTCTTAAAAGTCACCAGCCCAGGTCTTCCTATTCTTCATTTTATCTTTCCGCAACAGACAAATGGTTAATAGTTTGCAATCTTAAAAATATACACAGAATTTTAGGTCACTTACGTTGGTGCTTCATAGTATCCAAACACTTATATGTCCCAAAAAAATACCTATTTTATTATTTTCTACTAAAGTAAGGTATCATCATTCAGTTCACTTCTCTGGAAACTCTGAAATCATTGTTTTTCTTTTTCCTGTTTATGTAGATCACTCTCTACTCTGAGCGATTTGAAGAATTTCAGAAAACGTTGACCAAAAGCAATGAAGTGTTTGCTACCTTCAAACAGGAGATGGAGAAAGTGAGTAGCAGCTTACATCTGAACTCTGTTTTTGACACTCTCTCATTCTGATATGTCACACTGCAGTAATTTTATCTGGGATTAGGACATTTCCCCATATTTTGGAGAGCAGAGTTATGACCACGGCCAAAGACCTGAGTAAAAGGACTGTCCTAATTCCATCCGCAGTGCGGGATTGCTGTTGTGATTCAGCTTTTCTTCCTGGTTTTATAGATGACAAAGAAAATGAAGAAGTTGGAAAAGGATACTGCTACATGGAAATCCAGGTTTGAGAACTGTAACAGAGCATTACTGGACATGATTGAAGAGGTGAGCAGACTTTTTGATGCACCCCCTTCACCACATAACAGTTTAACTGGGAGATACAATGAACTGAATCTGTCAAAAGTAAAAAATAAATATATGTTGAACCTAGGGGTCATTTTTTTGAAGTTACCTTGGTTATTGGATCTTTTAAAAGAAAAAAAGACAAATATCACAACTATTGGGACTTTTACATTATGCTGAAATATTCATTATGTCCACAACAAACTGAATTATGTAACTGTGAATTTGAAGTGCTCTAAAAGTGCACGATAGTGAATGCTCTTGCAAAGAGCAAACTGGCATTAGTTCACTTCATGATACTTTCTTTCTGCATAAGAGCATTCACTCAGAGAGTTAATGTGCCCTAGTGAATGAATTTTAAATTCACTCCTTTTGTTAACTTGTTGTGCAGGCAAACTCTAAGAGCCAAAAGCAAGCATTGTGGCTCACCACAGTTTTAACCGCGCCATCAGAGAAGCAATGCAGAGGAAATTAGTAAGCATGCTGGAACTCATTCAGATAAGATAACAGGCTGCCTGAAGTTTCAGCCCAGACTTACAATGAACTTGGACTGGGTCTTTCTGACTAGTTTTGTAGTTCTGTACTATCACCACTTCTATGGATTTTAATATTTCTTGATTTCTCATTGGGTGAAGAAGCAAGAAAATGTTCAAATTCAGGCAACTCTCACAGAATCTAGAAGGAAAGTTACATTAAAAATGTAACAGCTTTTTTCCCTCAAAAACAAAATAAACAAAAAAACAACAACAAAACAAACAAACAAACAAACAAAAAACCATCAAAAAAACCCCCCACACTCAGCCTCACTGAAACTGAGGTTCAGGTAGGATTTTGGATCCATTTCTGTGTGCAGATACAGTATGTTCTCCTATCTCTACAATTGTTGACAGGCATTCCTGCAAATATTTCTTGGTAAAATTGATCTGTATGGCCAATGCTAATACAATACAGCAACAAGGGCAAATTTCCTCTTGCAGCCTCAGTACCAAAGGTCGTGATAATTGCAGAGCAGTTTGAGAAAGCCAGACACCTTGCAGAGTCCTGTGAGGACTGCCTAGATCTCAATTTGTTTCCTAATTGCTAATTCCACCAATGAACTGCATACACACAAACTCAGTCTGTGCCTGTGTCTAATGTCTCTGACCACAGAAAGCCATGAGGACCAAGGAATATGAGTGCTTTGTGCTGAAAATACAGAGGCTAGAGAACCTTTGCCGAGCTCTGCAGGAAGAGAGGAATGAATTGTACAGAAAAATAAAACAAGCACAGATCCCTGAAGAGGTGAATGGAAATGACATCTTAGAAGAAGACGACGACACCAATACAAACCCTTCCTCCTCTGAGCAGGCAAGCATTGAGCTATGTGCTGCTGACAAGAACATGCTGCAGGAGCTAGCTGAAGCTTTCAGGGTGTCCCACAAAGCAGAAGAGACCCTCCCAAGCGACAGCAGTAATCCAGAGACATGTGATATTCAAATGTGTAAAGCCATCTCTGTGCCAGAACTCCCTTCTCGTTTCACCTCACAGTCAGAGGCTGGGAACCACTGTGAGCAGTTCAGCGTGAGCACATCAGCATCCCCTGAACACATGCCAGCATCCACTGAAAATATGACAACACCCATTGAGAACATGCCAAAGCCCACCAAAAGCATGTCCATGCCCCCAGAAATGGTGCCAACACCCACAGAAAGTGTGCCAATACCTACAGAAGGTGTGCCAACACCTCCCAAAATCCTGCCAGCAACCCCTGAAAGTGTGCCAGCACCAATGCAAAACACATCTGTTCCAGTTGGAAATATGCCAGCATCCACCAAAAACATACCAAAAGCTGTAGAACATGTGGATGACATAGCAGAGCTGTTTGTCCAGGATCAGCCTGCAGAGCAAAAAGGGGATACAGACATGGAAGCAGTAGATTGAAGACAAAGAAGAGTTCAGGCTCATATTAGACAAACCACAGCTCTACTTTGTTCCTCAAATTTGTTTGTTTAAAGAAAAAAGTGAGTGCTAAAACACAATCATACATACCTGCAGACAAACAGGCACCACTCTTTGATACTACTTCCCAGTTTTACTCGGTCTGCATGTTTTGCTGTCCTTCATCTGGTTAAAGCATAATATTTTCTTACTGATAGGAAAATTCAACAAAATTACAGTATCTTTTTTCCCAGTCATGAGTCATCTTCAACAAAATAATTTTGAAATGCTGAAGTTACATGTTTCAAAAGTCATTGCTATTTTCATACATACACTTAAAGTCTCATAATTAATTATACCTATTTGATATGTTGCATAAAAGGTGGCCTACTTGGAAATGCAGAGATCTCAATACATGAGGAGAAAGGAATCTGTGATTATAAAGAAAAATAGTGGAATCATCAATGTGGTCAGCCATATCCAAAGTGAGCTGTAATAACAAAAGGTGTTTTTTTTTAAAAGAGTAAACTACCACTGAGCACTATGTGGACTGAATACCCTCCAACTTTTAGCCTTATCCTGAATTTGTCTTTTCTGCTTTCTACTTGACAAGAAGTTTGTTTTCAACAGAACAATGGAAAAAATGAGATCTTTTCTAGATCCCTCATAAAATGACTGAAAAGAACACTAATTTCTAAGCTGATGTTAATTCCCAAGGTAGGGATCACAAACTTCCTTCTGCATCTAAAATAAACCTGATAGTTTCTCATACCATTTGGGATCATGATATCACACAGAGGGTCCTGCCTGCTGCCAGCCAGCAAATGAGCTCGGAAGCCTGGAAGTTCAGAAGCTGGATGCAGATTCCAGCACTTAAGCCAGGGGCAAAAGGCAGAGACTACACCAGGAGATACCCCTGTGATGATGCTTCAGGATGGTGTGATCCCTCCCAGTCACAGCCACATGAACCTCTGTTCACTGAAGGATCCTTCTGACTCCATTGTACATGCTTATGCAACCAGGAAAAAGGCAAGCACAATTATCTGTCACCTTGTTCAAGTCAGTAGCCCAGAAGAAAATACATATCAGGAAAGCAGGAATCCCTGTTCTTTCAGGGGACCAGCTGTATTTCCACTTCTCTTCTAAACAGCTCTTCCTATCTGCTTGTCAACACACCATTGCCTGGTAATTTGTCCCCCGTGTTGGAATTCCCAAGCCAGAAGTACTGATTTTGACATCAAGAACAAGGATGAGGAAGGAAGCAGGTAAGGGTGTAGCTACAAAGACAGCTGGCTGGTCTCAAGCAAGGAGTGTAAGAAGGCCCTAGGGAATGCAGTGTAGGTCTTTTTGATTGTGATCTGAATAGCTTAAGAATCTGAAAAGGGCAGTAATATGAGATATCCAGATGTTGGAAAGCTAAATATTACAATCAAACAAACCCATGGCTAGAGAAAAATCGCAAACAGCCCCTGAGGAGAATCTGATCATTTAAGCCAAAATTGAAATACAGTTGAGTTAAGCATAAAGATGCCACCATTAGCAGAATGTGGGAGACTGTGGTCACACATTCTTTCCTGCATGTCACCCTCCAAAAGTGAGGTTTGAATCTTTGCTTCCTGCTAGCATGTCAGCAGCCTGGCTGAGTACATCTGCATCTGCACTGTTCGTTCAGCCTTTGAGAGCTAACTCAAATACACAGAGCACAATTCGCAAACATTGGTTGTTCTAATACAGACTAACAAGTAGCTATTAGAGCTACAGTAGATGCCTTATATTAGGCTGACAGGACTTATTTTATGCCTTTAATCATCTGAAAGTGGATCATTTAAGTCTTAGTTATGTTAAGCTCCTTTTATAAATAATGGAGATAATAAGCGTTTCTTGAGGACAAGTCATCCCCTGGTAAAGTAGACATCCAAGATTGAAGAAAATGTCTTTCTCTTCACTGATTCTAGAATCAGCCCAAAATGACCATCTTAAATTTAAAATGAGAAATATTAGGTGCCTAAGTTAGTTAGGTAAAAGGAATCCCACCACACATTCAGAATCAAGGTCCTAAGCAAATCAACCAAGACACTCTGAAAATCAAGACACTTATGTGCCTGTGAAAATGTTAAGTTATAACAAAATTTTATCCTAAGAAAACAAGCTGTATTCACTTGATTTACTTTTAGTTTCTATTGCCTTGAGTCTATAGAAATCTGGTTTCTGTTACAAGCTCTGCTTTTTTTTTTTTTTTTAAGAGTGGTTTTAAAATTAATGTAATTTATATACCTTTTATTTTTCTTCTCCTCTTTCTTGATCTCATTTGATTCTGTTGTCAGTTTTGGAATTTCCTGCATGTACCCAGCTCTTATCTTCTTAAAGTAGGCCTTTAGAATAACTTTAATTGTTGTAGTTGTCTCATACAGTCAAATATTCAATTACATAATGATAAGGATTGACATGTCCTTGTAACTTGGTTCCATTTTGCATAAGCATTCTGGTCATGTCTTCAGTTACATAACAGTTACCTCATACCTTCCAACTTCAGCAGGAAGACAAGGATCCTACAGATAAAAAGTTTCTACATAGTTATGATTGATTCCTACAGCCTCGTCCCTCATGATTAATTACACAGCCTCCAGGGAAAGATCACTCCCACTGTATTTCTCCTTCCTCATTTTGGCCTTCTTTAATTTTTGCATCTAAAACTGCGCTCACATACTTGCAATTCTCATTACTCTAAGAGCTTCTACCCACGTCAGCTGCTTCTGCTCTTCCATGCTCTCTACCAACTTGCACTTCATCCCAGCAGTTTCTTCCTCATTCTCAATGCTTACGTACAGTGCTGAAAGCTTTTAGTATGGGACTTGGCCCCATGTGCTTGCAAGAGATGGAAGAACAAAAGTGTAGGGAAGAATCTGGCTGGTCCCAGGCTGGATGGAGCATAACAGTCACACCATAGTGGTGGCTTACATGTAATCTCATGGCCTGTAGGAGGGAGCACCTTCAACAGAGGCAGAAAATCTAGAAAATTTAGCTGTGTACCTATTCACCATTCATAATGTCAGACTGGCAATTTAAGCTGACATTACCAGTCCTGAGTTATTTATTTTTCCCTCATTCATCTTCACTAGAAGCTGCTGGCCTCCTTTTGCTGTCTTCTAGTACTAGTGCCCTATGCAAAACTGCCTCTGTACATAGCAGTATCCTCATGAAAAGCCTTTGGGATTGCAGCCTGTACAGTCCAAGGCACTTGCCTCGGTTACCACTCAAGAGGCAGAAACCCAGAACCCTTCTGTGGTCACTGAAATGCAGTAAGCAGCAGGGACGCACGCTACTTCCCTACAATTCATCCTTACTACTATTCTCTTCCTGACATTGCCAGTCTCATCAATCTGTTTGCTGTGGTTGCTCCTTCATCCTTGCTTATATTTCACATACTTTTTTCCCATACCATCAGGCACATATCTGTGGGGAGAAAAGGTGGTGATGGTAGTTGTATCCTTCTGTACCCTTATTAAAACCAATTCATTGCTGTACTGCTTCCAAACCAGCAACAGCCTTTGATTTGCAAAAGCTGCAAAAGAAGAAACAAAGTGTTCTCCTGTTCTGCATGTCTGACCTTGGTCAACTCAAAAATTTAACAACTCCCCAGCTGAGCATGTAAAACAATCTTTTTCAGCAACCCATAATTTATCCACATCTGAGAGGATTTTCAGGATAACAGCTAAAATCACATCCATGACACTATCATGACACTCTCACCTAATTTCTGTGGCAAACCACAGAGATTTTTGCCATCTTGATACATCTTATTGGTGAGAGATCGGTAGGAAACATTACAGCCCAGAAAAAAAAAAAGAAAAAAAAAAAAGAAAAAAAAAAGATTTTAGCTGTGGTCTGTGAAAAAGCTGATCTGTTTCAGCTTAACTTTTCCCACAAAAACTGAAAAGAGGTAGAAACAGGCATGGAAATACATAATCCAGATGACAGAACTTCAGCAACAGAATAGCACAAAACAGGGACACATAGAATATGGTGCAGCATTTTTATAAGATTTACTTTTAAGGTCAGCTTTAAGTTCTCTTTATCAATCAGACTGTAACTATCCACAGATGATACTCTCACCAGCACTCTTTACTATAAGCAGAGTTGTGCTCATCAGTATGGAACTAAGACTTCTTTACTTAACTAGGGAGTTACAATAGCATTTGTTTCTTTCCCAGGCCAGCAAGATATCCCTGCGTTGCCATTCCCATTAATCTTCAACCATCAGCTGTGCTTAGCCAAAGGGCAATCACAAAGAGCAGACAAGGCATGAAGGAGGCATTTGCAGTGTTTGTAAACTCCCCATCAACTGCTGGCACTAACACGGTTCACCACTTTGCAATGCTGTCTTTCCTACTGAGAAAAGGCTTGTCACATCCCTTTCAAAGATGAAGCAGGCGATATCAGTTGTGACCCCGCTGGCTCACAGCTTCACTTGGATGACAGCTCTGGCTGCCCAGCAGCCCCAGCCACTCATAGCACTTGACCCAACACAATGTGTCAAACTGTCATTGCTGGTAGGCTGCAGATGACCAAGTGTGGCATAGGCCAGCTACCCCTCCACAGGCACTGTGAAACATGGCAGCAGGTCTTGCAGTTCAGGAACCAGCCTTGGGGGAGGGACAGCAGCAAAAGGGAAAAAAAGGAAAAGAGACAAGGAGGGAGAGGCTTAATTGCATATCCGTCTCTGACAAAGTTACTAGGATTCACCTTTGAGATGCAGGTGAAGCACTTGCAATCCAGTCTGAAAGTTCGCCAAGCTTTGGCAAAACATGCTACACTCAGTGCAAAAACAAAGATTCTGAAGTTGGACTTAGACATCATACCTTGTAGCCACGAGTTACAAGACAAGAAAGAGATGAAGAAAAATATCTCACGTTTGCTAAAAACTAAAACACAATTTTAAATTCAACAAAATAAGTTCCGAATTAGTAAAATATTCCCTTTCTCATGACAGAAAGTGAAAAAATGTTCAGGAAGCCCTCTTACTTGCATGAATTGCTTTATACATCGATTAGCAAAACACGTAGCATACAATGCTTTTCATCTCAGAGGATCCTAAAATGCTTTTCAAGCTGTAAGTGTTAAGGAATTACTTCAGTCCAGACTGGTGGGCCACCTGCTCTGCTGTAAGGCAGCAGCAATGCACAGCAGAAATATGGAGTTGAGAAGAAGCTTTCACCAGATAGAAATCCTCAGAGCAGAACCCAATCTCTACATGTCTGGTAATAAAAAGAAACTTTTTCAATAACTAGTTTATTCCCTAATTGCCTATTTTCTGTATTTTGCCCTGATAATTCTGGCAATGCCATCAGCAGAAAATAAAGGTCAAATTCTTTGCGGATGTAAATCAGAGGAGGTCCTCTGGAACCAGTTGAACTATACATATTAACATCACATGAGAATCCACTCCAAGGGGCTGAATTACTGTGCCATTAGCAAGTTCCCTCTTCCTGTGCAGCAAACATTATACCCAGCCGATACTTCAGGGGTCCTGAGAGAGGCAGAATGGATTTACTCAATTAGAATTTGACCAACACATTACACTTAATAAACCTACTTCTAGGAAGAGTGCCAAGAAGCAATTTTGATTGACCACAAATGGCCACAGCCTCAGCCTTGCAGCCTATCCACACACCAAGTGCTGCCATGTTCCCAGTAACATCCTTTCCTCAAAGACAAAGTCAGAGCACAATTTCTTGAACCACTTTGCCCACTTCCTACAGCTCTTTGCTCTTTCTCACACTTCTCCCATCTGACATCCCCACACTAAAGCCACTACAGTTCACTACAGCTTGCTGGAGGTGCCTTGTTAAAAATAGAACAAAATATGATGAGTTTTAGGTTTCATTTCACACCAAATCTAGGTCATGTCAGACAAGATGGTTGGAGTTTGCAGTTGTCACAGCTCACACCAAAATGAAAAGGGAAGTCCTGTCCCAGCACTGTTACAGCTCCACATTACTGAAACAGAAACAACCACACTTTTTTTCCAATGCAGCTCCCATACTGGCTTACAATGGGATTAGAGTGCTAGCACTTCACTAAGTGAGGAAACTGAGAGGAGCCAAGGGCTTTCAAGCATCCATGTGCCCCTGCACACCAGTAGCTGTTCATGAATCGCTCCTCCAAAATCGCTTCCAGTTTGTGAAGCCAGCACTTTTCTAGACCAAAAAGGTTACCTCAAATGAAAGATTGCAGCAATGACTGCCTTCACAGCCCATAGGAAAAGGTTGTGCAATAGCTTTTTTAAAAATCAGCACTTGTTGAGATTCATCAGTTTTCTGGAATTTCTCTTTTCCCTGTCAGCGTGATCCCTGTGTCCTACAGCAAACGCCAGAAAGTTTCATCGTACTAACTGCCAGGTAGTTCAGTTTCTGAGAAAGTTGCAAGCTGAACACTTCCAATGTCACAGCAATTGTACAGAGAAAAAACCTTAAGCAAGTCCCAGCGGGAGAGTCAAGTTGTGCTAGTCATCATGTTTCACAGCTGCTATCTCTTCCCTGGGGTTGCCACCCCTTTCCACAGAGCTTAAAATGCAATGTTAGCATTAGCAGCAGCATGACTTACAGCTTCCTGCCCAGTTCAAGGCATCACTGCTGCCAATGTACTGCACTCTCTGCCCTCCCCAGTGTGTAGCTGTGCTATAACTAGGTCACTCAAAAAATCTGGGAAAAGAAAAATCATCCTCCATATAAAGAAGAACTATTTCTTTTTTTAAACTCAGATCATTGCAATGATCCTTCCTTAAAAAAAAGAAAAAACAAACAAACAAACAACAAAACCAAACAACAAAAAAACACCAGTATCTTATGAAACTACAACCTTAATTCTAGTCACAATAACAGCTAATTGAACTTCATAAATTATTTGCTTGTAAAGCAAAGAAGGCAAATGCACACAGATGTGCATTCTTTGGCTGTTAACTCCAGAGCATAATTCTGTTCTCAGAGTTGATGCTAGCATTTCCACTGATTATTTTGCAGAGATCTCCTCTACTTGAGGACTGACTGCAAACTGAACTTGAAGAGGGAAATTTGTATTTTAAGTACCAATCTCACCCTGTACAAAAGACAAGGAAGACACAATAGGCATTTTGCTATGATAACAACCAACTCCACAGTTTAGAGATGTGCATTATTTTGCTGGTAAAGGAAATAAAAGCTCTGATATAGACACCCTTAGTTCTCACACCTGACAACAGATCACATGCCAGCAGCATGGTGATTGCTTCACGGATCTTTTCTGAACACCTAATCATTCTGGTAGATCCTAACTGGCAGATTACCCTAGCTGAATATACTTTCTTTCTTTCTTCATCATACTACAGATGTTATTTAATCAATGTCTGTAAACTACCGAACACAAAAGACTCACCTTCCTCTTGCTTCAGAGTCTGAATCAAATGAAAAAGAAGCATTTGTTTCAAAGAAAGGGGGGGGGGGGGGGGGGGAACACACACACACACACACACAAAAACCCCACCAAATCTCTATCAGAAAAAATCTTTTACTGTGGGTTGGTAGTGCAGTGTTACCTCCTGAAACCAGGGTTATACCTGAATTACCTCATTTGGAGACTGATTTGGCTTTACATTTTTATTGCCAAACTACTGCTAGACCACCAGACCATCACACCAAACCACACCTGACTGGTGCTATTCCAAAGAGCCTGGATAGAAATGTCCTAACAACAGAGATAGCAGCATGGTATTGGGTTGGGAAGAGAGGTACCTGACAGCACAAGAGATGTCTTAGCAGCAGCATTCTGCAAATGCCTAGGTCAACTCACTTCTCTTCACCTATCACTTTCAGTATTATTTAATACATCCACATCACTTTAAATTATAAATCAAAATAATCCCAACTCACAAGCATGGTACACAGTGACACAGTACATTCAGATACCTCCTCAAAGAGGAGACTGAGCTTTTCCTTTTATAAAGGACCACATTTACTTTGCATGTGCACAGAACAGTGGCTTCTGTTAACTCACCCAGGTCCTCCACACCTACAGCTTGTCTGTCATTATCTATCTTCAACCTGATAAAATTGCATCGAATAGCTTTAGATTTAAAGCAAAGCAGAACATTTTCACCTGGCTTTGCTTGAGAAGGATGGGGAGCAGCCTTTGGAAAATGGATGGGTTTGTCCAGATACATTGGGAATGCAAAATCTTCACCTCCTGCAACTCTAGCAGGACATGTGACACAGCACCACTTTAGCTCTGCTTCCCACAAGTTCAGATTCCTACTTAGAATCATAGAATAATTATGGTTGGAAAAGATGACTAAGATCGTGTGTTCCAACTATCAACCTATCCCCACCATGCCCACTAACTACACTACTACTATCTACCCTTTTCTTAAAAACCTGCAGGGTCAGTGACTCAAACACCTCCTTGGACAGGCTGTTCTGTTTTGTAGAACTAAAATTACCCACCCAGCAGATCCTGCCAGTTCCTAGAGCGCATCAGAGTGAGCCTGGCTATGGTGGCTTGGGGCACACAATGCACATTAGGTGTCCAGAAAGTGGAAAAAAAAAAACAACAAAAAACGCAAACCCATGTTCTGCATGCATTCATGGGTACCACTGCAGTCACAGATGCGGCTGTTTATACGAAGAAAGGTTTTGGGAAGTTCCCTTTTGGGGACAGCATACAGCGTGTCCATGGGCTGATCACACACTCATGTTGCTCTCTAGGATCTTGCCATTCCTGTGGTCATGTTTGCTTATTTACATGTTATATGATCTGGGAAGAGGAATAAACCGCACTCCTTTATTAGCAAAACAGAATTTGCAAGGAAAAAAAAAGTGTTCACTGATTTGGTATAAACAGGAGACAACAGAACTTTTCCCGATTTCCAGATTGAAGCCTGAGGACTTCCCAAGGGCTGGCAGTCCTAATATTCAAACAATAAGCACTCCTATAATGCTGACAGTTCTCTTCCGAAGAAAGCACTCGATGAAGTTCTCCTGAGTCTTCAACAACTCTTTCTAAGTTCTAAGCAGAGAAGTAATTGGTAACAATATTGACACAGGTGTATGAAAGTCCTACATGTTCCTACTTGCCATGCAAAATATTACAAGTATTAATACTAAAAAACTGCAGCATCACTCAGAACTCAGAGCTCACCCGTGTATGATGCCTTCACCAAGAAAAAACAAAGCAAGTTTTTTATAATCCTTAAAGGTTAAGAAACTTAAGTTAGTCTTGTAAAGACTGCCTTGTCACACCTGCCTAGCAAAAAGAAGCCATTTTTGGAAGTGCTCCCTACTGGGCATTTGCCAGGGCTGTTGCAACCAGCGAAGTCTGAATAGTAAACATACAGTGGCCATTTTGAAGTTCACTGGATACACATTTCTGTTTTGAAAACTTCTGCTGAAATAACATAGCTAAAAAGCATCAGCCACAGCTGAAGAATAGCAAATGATTAACTAATACTTAGCTTGAAGATTTGGTGAGATGTCTGCGACTTGGTCCCAAAAGCCAGCAGCAAGGGTATGACGCTGGGTAAGTTCATATACTTTGTACCCTTGCACTACTTCAGGAGTCAAAACCTGCCCAAAGCACGTTCCCCTGTGCCAGTGCAGTGTGTACCATGTCAGTCAGAGGGAGTCATGGTGCTGTGGAGGAAAGTCAGGCTTCCTTTGAGGTCCTTGCTGCCACATCACAGGTTTTCAAAAGTGCAACAGAGGCTTCTGGGTCTTGTTCACGAAAAATGATGCAGCTAAACCACTGTGACTTCATGCACACAGGTTTATCATGAGATGAATGTGAAGAAAATGAGAGTTTGCAGTTGCACACACACTTCAGAGTTTGGCCCACTTTCTCTGGCTTGGCTTCCAAAGCAGTGTTTCCACTAATAAGCTGCTGAGTGCAGGAGGGAAAGAGGATCCAGCAGGAGTCCAGCTGCTCCAGGGGTAGGTGTGTTTGCAGACTTGGCGGCCGTGCAGAGCGGCACAGCAGTCATGCCATCAACCCCGGAGCAGAGCGGGGCTGGGTTATCCAGCACTCCTCGCTTGCAGTACATTTTCATTGGAAAAAGTCAGGCTCAAAGTGTGCCAAAATCCACACAAATAACAAACTTCCTCCAAGGCTCTGACAACAGAGAGAGAGATGGAAAGCAGTCACCTTCCTGTACAATACGGGAGTGAAACCCAGAGGCTCTCCTCCCTTCTAGAGGCACTCTTGCAATGGGCTGTGTCAAGTACTGTGGTATTAACCCACACTGGCTCTAATGATAATGACAGGAAGGAGAGATCAAAGTAAGCTCTTTGTACTTGAATTTCTCCAAAGCCAAATTTTATATTGCGTGGAAATGAAACTAGACATCAAACACCTTGTTTGAACATCTCCCAGTCTTCCACAAAATCCTAATTCCATCGTTTTCCCCCAGTCTGTTGCGTTAGGACACCCATTCCTCTCACTATGCTTTGCTGTACACTGCCTAGAAGGGTGACTGGAATGTTAATTCTCCCATCACCCCTTTCATTCAGCACGCCTTCAGCCAAATGGCTTCACCTGGCTTTATGAATGAGACTTCTGATTATCTTCTTCCCACGGAAGGGATTTATGAGTGTAGCTCCTCATTAATAACAATATTATAGTTCTTATTAAGAATTCTTTGTTAATAAGAAATCTCCCAAACACATGACTAATTTATACAGTGCTCATTCTCCGCAATACCTGCACTCTGAATTATTGATGCCCAGCAGTTAGAATGTCCAGCACTGGTAGAAACTCTTCTCTGCTATTAACAGTCACACAATCACTTCCATAGAATTCAGAAGATGGAGGGCAGCCCCCTTGCCAAAATCCTGGCTTGGCTTCTTGGCACTGCTGCAAGCTACAACTTTTTCATTTCCTTCAACCAAAAATGGGCAATTTGTGAAAACTACGTCTGTCCAGTGCATGACTAAGAAAGCAAGAAACCTCATGAGGAAGCTTTGTTGTGCAGGGAATGTTTTGTGTACCCCTGGGCAACAGGCATGTGGCAGCATGGGCCAGCAAGTTCTTTTCTTCCTTCATTTTCCACACAAACTTTAAGATAAACAGTCCTCAGAAGGAAGTCACTGGTGAGGGAGAGAGAACACACAGGCAAAATAATCCAGCTCAGTCACAACCATGCTGGTGCTCACCAGGGCGTTTCCATGCCTCCACACTGCACCCAGGAGCTGCAAGCACAGATGCCCGACAAGTGCAGTTGGTCTGGAGGACCAGGTCCTTCTGCCCCACCTGTGAGCATCACTGCAGCCCTGCAGAGCTGGGCATGAGCCATCCCCAGCGGGAAGGAAGAGGTGCAGCAGGGGAACAAATATCCTTCCAGATGCACCCAGAGGTGCAGACACGACCAATGGGAAGTTGAATTCAACAAGGTACAAACACTACCCATTTTTAAGTGAGGACTGCTTACCAAAATGTTAGGAGCAGAGCTTGATTTGCACTCCAAACAAATCTGGCTGCCACACTGACTTGAGCAGCAAATGACAGCTGAGGCAATACGCTGCTACTGGCCATTAGCTTCTCACATCCTTTATGAAGGTACACCAAGGTCTTCAGCCCACTCCCATTCTGCCACCAGCCACCACTGTGCTGGCTGCACCAAGGGGAAAGGTTGCCTGATGCTGAGGAGACTCCCACACAGTTCAATATATTCTTTGGCAGAAAACTGAGATCAAAGGCAAGCTAAACTCAATTACTATTTGTGTAACTAGAGTATCCTGGTTACAAGGCTTGTAACCATAGCAATCATTTAAACAAAGGTAGAAAGAAAAAAAAATCTCTTGTTATTAAAATGCTGATCTTTGATTCTGATTCAGCTCCTTGATCTTCTTATTGTCCCAAGTCTCAGAGGTGCTGTCTGCCTGCAAGTTTTATAGCTCAGCTCAGAGCCACCGAATGCCTCAGCTAGTATTTGTGCCTTGTGCTAATAGAATTATGCTTCTTAAACATATGAATGCGAAAGGATCAGATTGTCACATGGGGATTCAGAGGTTTGTGAACATCACACAAGTAATCGGCTAGCAGGGATGTTTCTTATAAGGCTCAGGCAATTAAACCGAGCCTAATATTAATCACATTCCAAAGAAGCTATTACTAAGTCTGGAGCCAAATTCACTCAAAACCCTAGGGACTGAAAATAAAATAAGAAGATGGAAGCATTTGGAAACTCTATATTATTATTTAAGTCTTCTTGATTTTACAGCCGGATTACCTTCCATCTCCAAAGACTCCATTCCACAGTCATGACTCTTGTATTAGTAAGAGTCATGCAGGCATTACACAAAGAGCGGCACTGATTTGTTATTCTCTATCTCTATACCCAGGGAGATTTTTATTTTGAAAAGATTCTGCTGGAGCTTTTCATTTTTTTTCCAAATGCTTGTAAAATGAGTACGTAACCAGGAAAACGGGACACTGAAGCAGTAAGATAGATGTGATCTGCACAGGTGTTTTTCTCACAAGAAAACAAGTGCAGTGCATGTTTAACAAAAGGGAGTGGCTTCAGGGTTACATTACATAATGCAGCCAGATGTAAACTCTTGAATATATAGCTCTCAAGGCAGGTCCACCAGAAAAAGGAAACCTTTTTGTCCGTGGGAGGAAGGAACAAATTTCTTCTTGAAGTGTAGCTTGATGGCTGCTCCTGAATGCCACCACAGCTGGCTCAGCCCCACAAAATCTGCTCACATGAGCACTGCATCAGGCTGCCGCTGGCTCAGTGAGCTGTGCCAGCAACTGTAATTTCTCTGCATAACCCACTGATGTTAGTTGGACATCACTGAATGAAAAGTGAATATTCAGCAAACCCAGTGACTAATACATGTATTTAATGAAAAAACAACAACAAAAAAAAAAAAACAACCAAACAAAAAACACTAATATATCAACTCAATGACAACACAGCAGCTGCAGCTGTAACAGGAAATCAGGTTTTGTTTTATATGGCCAGGTTTTAGTAGCATCAGAATGAGCAGAAGTTGTTTGAGAGAATTGTGTCAGAACAGAAAACAAATGGGAATATAGCTGTGTGAAACCTGGACATTTAATTTTAGGTACACACACCCACACACATATGCAGCCTGAATAGCTCCTTCCCCATCTTGGATACAATTAGGGATGCTGCCAGCAGGAACATGAGCCCAGGCATGCCTCTGATCCAACTTGCCTGCACCTCCCCTGTTTAACTACATACTATATCATGTAACAGTTTGAAAAGTTTGGAGTCTTTTTTTTTTCTTTCTTCACATTCTCCAATGATATTCAGTTTCTTTTAGCAACACAGTGATTACCATTCCAGATCAAACCTGAGGTTCTGCAATTTAATGTTCAATACCATATGCCTCTCCAAACACGGCAAAGACTGCGGTAATTAATCTAGGGACAGTCTCCCCTTCATGTTAGTTCCCATTGTGTTTTACCAGTCAGGGTTAATCATGACCTAAGATCCCTGTAGGAAAACACCAACATGGTAACACTGCATTCACTTGCACTTTCTTGATTGTGGCCTATTTACATTACCACGTCATAAATAGATCCATGTGCAGATATCCATGGCACTTTCCACCATTAACACAACACGTGATTATTAAACCTGAATGTTGTTCAAGTTAGCCACAGGACCCACTTCCAAAATTAAACCTGAACAGCTAGGGCTGGCTCTTTACAGAGCACTTCCAGCCTCCTCATCACACCTCATCTTGTCTGAGCTGCGGCACTCCTTCACCCATGGCAGTATTTGCTTTACTTTTTCCAAGTCTGGATTGCCTCCATCCTTCATGTCTCTGTGCTAAAATGTAAAGGCTGGAAAATCTTGCTGAAAGTATATGTAGAAAGCTCTGCTAAAACACATGACAATTAGTCAGACTGCTGAGAAGCTCACACGGGCAGCAGGGATGTGAGGCTTCCTCCCCTGCAACAGGGCTTCAGAGATGAAAAGTTCACTTGTAACACGGACAGCCTTTTTGCCAAGTACTGCTGTATTGTACTCACCCTCTCTGAATCCCTTCTGAGATGTCTCAGGCACCAGAGGTCACATTTCCATGAAGAGGATTCAACAGAAAGCACAGGATTCAGCACTCTGCCCTCTATTCATCCCTCCTGACAGCACACAGGCGCTCTAGGGATGCAGCTCCCAGACCACCCTAGGCCGCAGGAAGAGCATTTCAAATGCCATCAGAGTGAACAGACCTCCATTGTGCCGAGGGACATGTCACACACCACAGCTTCATTTCAAATGGCACTAAAAAACTGTTTTCTTTTAATATTTGAGGTGAATATTTTACGTCTCTCTGTACAGGAGATGTTTAAGAAAGTAGCTGACAGAAGAGCAGGGAAAGAAGAACCCACACTATTAGCTGTCTGGTATTTATTTCTTTTTTAATACAGAGAAGTCACAACAAAATATTCTCTAACAACACACGCAAATGATATCATAACCAATTATTTTATCAACATTCATTTGCTATGTACATATTCTTCCATCTGCAAAAGTGCAATCCAAGAATGTCTCAACAAGAAACCTTTACGGACAAGTATATTTTTGAGGGGTTTTCTCACCAGTGGCCTTACAACAACATGTTTGTCCTCAGCTACCTGGTACAGCAAAATGAAGAGTACATGAAAATAAAACAAAACTGTGTTAGATGCCTCCCTTGTAGGAATATTCCCTATTTTCCCAACTAAATTCATTATGAATACACTGCTCACTACTGAACACATTAATGCAAACAGACTGTAGAATAGCCTATGGGCTACAGAACACTGTAGTTTTCATGACTCTGCGGCATTAGACAGAACAAGAATTTCAGCCTGTTCACCTTGGTAGATGTCAAATTACATGTCAGCATGTAAAAGATGTCCATTTTGTTAGTTATGGTTATCAAAATTTACTTTAAAATGTACTAGTGATGGATGAATTCATTTACACATCCAAAATATTAAGTCTAGCTAAATGCAAGCCTCTCCTATGGAAAACATTGTTAACTACCGGAAAGAAAAGCATTTGCACATGCAACTCCTATTACTATCACAAGGAGTATCGTGCATTTCGGAAGAGTAGAATGTACCTCCAAATCCAGAGGACTGTATTCTCATTTACAAAACATACTTCAGGCACAGTTTAATCTGACCACAGGCCAGACTAACAAGAACACACAGTATCAGAAAAATGAAAGGTAGTGAAGAGTAAACTTCAGCCAAACAAGCAAAGCAAGCAGCTCTTTACCTAAGCAAATCATTTCCCTTTTGACACGTTTAACATCTCACTGACTCTTTCCAACGGTCATTGTGATAGATAGCAAACCAAGTGCTGTCCAGTTCAACCTCTTAAGTAGCTATTAAGTCTCAAAGAAGTTAGCTTCGCCCTTGCGCTTACGCAATACCCAGCCAAAAGGGCAGGCCTAACTGCTTGATTGGGATCTGATGCATCTAACAAAATCTACTAACATTTCGCAGTAACCCACAATCAGATTTCTGTATTAGCAAGAAGCAGAGAAAGCATTCTCTACAAACTGGGACAATTTACTCTGGAGGAAAAGTTCAGAGAATCTTTCTGTTGTTCAGCTAGTTTCCATCGAGAATCATTTTTGCTGTTCTACATCTGCTGCTAACCTCCAGTTGAGAGTTACCCTTTACAAGAAAACAGGCATTTCCACTAGCAGCAGCAAAGACTCACTTAATAGCAGAATTAAAAAGAAAAGATGAAGGAGAAGAAAACCGTTTTCTTTGATAGTTATGTATATAGCTTCTCACTGTTAAGAATTTAAATAGGTGTTTCCATTCCTGCTTTCTCAGTCTGCTGCATTCTCGGTTTTGACCTGAATATACTGTACAACCTTTCATAGGTTTGTGTTTTTAAAAAGTAGCCAAATTCCCTTTTGTCCCACTTCTGCTCTTATCTCGATTGTCATACATATGTATCTGGAGAGGCATCTAAGTACTTAAAGAATAAAATTATAAATTAAACTACTCTAAGGAAAGTAAACAAACAAGTATTTAGAAGATCTCCAGATCCCACCTCTGCCCTAATACACACATTGCACAGTGACAGCTCTCCTCACCAAATGTTTGAAAAAAATGGGTACAGAATGCTACTATTTTGTTATCCATGTAGTGCATGTGGGGATTAATACCCCAGGCTCAAGGCTTGAATGACTAGCACTCAATATCAAACTCAACACCTACATATGTATCTTTTTAATTTTTCTCATTACAGGAGTTCTATCTTTGCTGTGTGATTTTAGATTGCTGGAATTGGCCAGTACTTGTGCTTTTAATCTGGTTCTCACAACAATGCCAGATAAGGCGACTCCAAACCACCCTACGTCCATGAGGTTTTGGGAACACACCATTGAAGCTTAAGGGCCCAAGTTGTTAATTCAAACTATAACTTGTTTGTTCTCTGTAAGGGAATTCGGTAATGCACAGCTAGTAACGTTTTATCTAGCCACCTTCTTCCAGCCCAGGTATGCCTGGGCCAGATCCTGCTCCTGTGGGCAACAATTACAGCGCTGGTACCACTGCAAATGGAGCAGCTGTAACTTGGGTTTGTGGTAACCACACCAGAACGGTGTTAGAAGTCTCTCAAAACTTTTCCCACAATTTTTCTTAAAAAGGAAACAGGATTTCCCAAAACTTTTAAAACACACTCCTACAGAACAACTGCACAAAACCCCAAGGATGTGCTCCGGATACAAACACACCAACAAGAAGTGAAGACAGAGTGAAGGGAGTGCCAGAGATGTAAGGCAGCACGGCCTGCTAACATCGCTGTTCTGGCTCACCAGTGTAACTGCATGAGACAGCCCAGCCCTATCCAGATGTGAAAATCATTAGGTTGAGTTGACTTGCTTCTAAGGATATTACCACTTAAGTTGGGAATAAGTGATCTTTGCCAACATAAGCCCTCTGTGCAGCTTGAGTACTATCTGAAGCGCCTAATACTAAAAAGAAGCTAATTCTGCAGGGAAGACAGCCAGGAATAAAACTGAAATTGGCATTTTTTTTATGCACAAAGAAACATTGATGTTCAGTTCAAGTTTTATGTGCACATTATTTTCTTAATTTAGCAGAAAGCATAGTTCTCTGCTCAGTGTATTCAATGCTTTTTTGGCTTCTGACTTTTTTGATTTCTTTCCCAGGATGTGCAGAGTATCAGGGTCATTGTCAAGATCGTGATTTCTACAGATACACTAAGACAGTAATTTGGGGAAACCCAAAAAACCTCCGAAGAAACTAAACATAATCCTATCTCATAAAGAGAATCAAAACCCACACCTCTTGAGTGACCAACCATTCCATAAATACACTGTGAACAAAGACGGCCCTTGCAAACATCTCTGCTGGCTTGAGTAGCCAAGTAAAGTATCAGTGACCTATTAAAACTTTTATTAAACCTATTTAAAAACTTTTATTTATGGAAGGAAAAAGTGGGGAGTGAAAAACAAAATTTGCAGATTCTACAGGGCCAACCCCTATAACACAAATTCACTGCCTAGTGCACAGACTACTATATACAGCACAGAGGCATGTAGAAAGTAAATACACTAAGTCTGCTTTCTAAAAAGTCTCCAAGTTTTTAGACCCTGGTCTTACTTAACTTTTGAAAGACAAAGGTGCAGCAATTCATTGACTTAAAAACCAATGCCATGTGTCATATTAGGTGCCTCTCAGCTTTTACAGGTCTGACAGCTCAGATCCCACTTCGTGGTCCTCTTTCTGAATCAGTCACACCAGTCAGCGGTAGGAAGCAAAGCCCCAGCCCCAGCAGACACATACAAACATCCCCATTCAGTTCAGCCTGTTCCTTCCACTTATCATGAGGTCCTAAAATATCTGTGAAGAAGTACCTTTAAATAAAGCATTTTAAGATATTCAGCTTGTTTTGGTATAAACAAATGACCCAACTGGTAACATTACAACACTGGTGGAAGCAGCCCTATTGCCATACCATCAGTCAGTGTGGGTAACACACATCAAACATACATGGCAGGAAGACACTATGCTAAAAAATAATTCAAGATTACTTTTTCTGGCATAGATTTACATTCACTTGTCACAATATCTTAGTTTTCCCTCATCTTGAGAAACTTGAACGAAAGCCCACAAAAATGACCACAAGTCTGGGATATGTATGCTCCTGCCCCCATCGGGATGCAAGAGACTTGATGAATTTAACACTAATGGGACAACTTCTTTCCAAGGATTTCCCATTTCCACCATGCTAGAGGGACAACAACCCTACACAATTACCCACCTTCCATCTGGACATATTTCTGCATCCTGTATGTCTCCCCACACCCTTTTATCAACTGTATTACAATAATACAAAAAAAAACAACCAAATAATTATAGCTGAACATTTTATCCCCACACCTGGGATATATTCAAAGGCCATTAAAATTGGCTTGCCTCCAACCTTGACAGAGATCTCATCAGGAGGATTCTGATTTAACAACATGTATATATACATATTCATATGTACACAGACAAAGAAGCTGCTCTTTCAGTTAGAAAAGAAAGTAATTCCATCACAGAATGAATTCTATAAAAAGATATGTAATAAAGTTGAAATACCCATAAAATAGCTATTACTAAAGCAAAGCTTTCGTCAATAAGCCTCCAAAACTTTAAATGAAGAAAATGGCTTCACGAAGTGGTAGTCTAGATTTCCACAGTGAGGACACTGCTGGACGTTGCTGTATTCGGAGAAATACTGCATGCCAATCCGTACATCTATTACTGGCTTCCCACAGTGCTTACAGTTCAGTCGAGCCTTAAAAAAAAGAAAAAAGAAAAGAAAGAAAGAAAGAAGGAAAGAAAGAAAGAAAGAAAAAACAAGAAAAACATTTTTGAAATAACCAGATTCACTTCCATTCCTTGCCTCAGCAAGAGACGCACCACCCTGGCCTCTGGTAGTTAACAGCTTCAGTCATGAAACCTGCAGCCATGGTGCCTGCCTGTAATTTTTCACCCACAGCAGTAAATTACAGGCATGCAGATTTTTTTTCACATGAAATAACATCTATAGCCCATAATGTCTAGAGTACAAATATCATCCACTGTGACTGACTGATGGTTTAGAATTTCAAAGCTCATATATGCATAGAGCTGTTTTGTGTTGGTTCACCTCAGAACAAATTCAAGTCCTTGGCATACAAAATGCTGTCTTAATAAATCACAAAAGCAGCCCTTAAGTGAAGAGAGAAACTTCAGATGCGTACCATGCAATCCTTACCCTAGAGCTCCCACCATGTCTGTTTAGGTTTACATTTTGATCTCTCCACGAGATGTATCAGCACATTAATCTTTTGGTTTAACAATCTAATCTTTTTGGTTCAATAAACATATAACTCAATTTACTTTATCAGTATGGCACGGTATTGTATCACTTTAAATATCTACTTAAGCATTTACAATACAAACCAGGTTACATAAACTACAGGTCACTTAAAGCACAGTAACTATTTTACAAAACCCAACTGAGGCAGGACCAACATTAGCTGAGTAGATAGGAGAAACAATTAAAGATGAAGGGTAAGGGCTGGCAGAGCTATTCACGATCAGTACTAAGAACAACAAAAAAAGTCTTCAGGAGATACCTCACTGAGAAAATAAGCCTATTTCCTGTACAGAAAGCTCAGCAGGAAATACAAAAACACTCAGGAGAAATGGAGGAGACTTAAGATCACAAAGGAGGTTAAGAGTAAAAACTACAAATGATTAGTGAGGGCCTGATACATACCACAGCTTAACCCCACAGACTAATATGCCAGTGAGAGCTTCAGCTTTTCATTGAAAAGAACAAATGATTTTCTGTATCCTTTGACTTAATGCATTTTCTTGGGAGGAGAGGAGGAAGAAATTATTAAAGTACTATTGCTGTTGAGACAAGACTCAAAAAGAAAGAAAACATGAAGTCCTCAGATTTCTGCTCTGCTTGAAAAGCAGAAATTCTAAGAAATACAGTCCAGTAGGGAATGGATTTACAGTATCTTCTTTTACAAAAAGTGTGCTTTTTCCTCTTGCTACAGTTCAGCCTATCAGCTAGCTGCTAGCAACCTGACAGTGGCTGTAGTTCGTTATCCTATGAGCACATTTATGGAGTACAATTAAATACCTTGAAATAAGGTATGAAATTATTCAAAACAGACATCAATGAGGCAATTCAGAGTTAAATTATACACCATATTTAAATGTCATTCCTCTGTATGCCCAGAATCATCTGTAACAATCGTGGTGAAACAATAATACAGCAATCACAGACACTGAAGCTAATGGTTTTATATTCAGTTCTGTTACTTACCTTGTACTGTCACACTGTCCATTAATCATACAATTAAGATTCACGTATAATGAGACCTTAATTCTTGCCTTGCACATTCAATAGAAGCAATTCAGATTTAAATTTCCTCTGTTTTATTGAGCTAGCAAGTCAGTATCAATGTTTCATAACTGAAAGTCCCTATTTTAAAATAGCTAAAATCTGAAGAAGCATAAAAACTGAGGTAATGTCTTAAGTTGTAATCAATATATATAAAACTGATATATTATATCAATATAATCAATGTCATTTTATTTAGTTCCAGGAACTCCACCTGGAATGCTCACTTCTGAGCATTGGTAGAAATGTTAAATTTAAAGTTAAATTGAGTTTTATATACTGGCAAAACTATACTGCAGATGTCTCTTGTATTGCCACCTCTTTAAGACCAGGGACAGTCTTCCTTTTGAGCCTCTCTTGGAAACAAACTGCTGGAACTCTGCAGTAGTAAGAAACAAAGAGATTGCAAAGCTTTGTGGAAAGCATCCACAACACCACGAAGTGGTGGAACACAAACATCTTGGCAAGCACCTGCTCTAAGTCAGAGACAAATCCTGCATGTTTAAAGGCAATGGCTGGTTCCTGATGAGCCAGAAGGGACCAGCACGCCATACCCATGAAATCAGCACTCAGTGCTATTTCTGTGGCTCCCTACTCTGCATTATCCCTACCTCCACAACAAAACTGCTGAGTTTCCACTCCTCAGAAAGGAAGACCTCTTGGATGCTGATGGTCCTGCTGCACATGTCTACCCTGGAGTAACCTGAAGCCTTGACTCCTTCCTACCAAAAGCATAAATTAGGTAAGCATTTAATGAAAGTTAAGCTTCTTCAGGCTGTGGCAGGATACCATTCGCAGAGTCAGTCACAGAAAAGATTGAGGAGAGATGGGTTTCTCTACGCACAAAGACTCCTTAGACCTTTCAATTTTCTTGGCTTTTTTACTACATTTATCTTAGGATAAAACATACCTCAAGCAACTAGAACCTTGAACACACAGATCACCTGCTAAACAATGTTCAAGTACTACTAGAATTGTATACGATACCAAAGATACTTCACAGTGATCATCCCAAGTATCAGCTTTAATTGTGAATGCATTTTATGGGGATTTATTTAAAAAAAAAAACAAACAAAACAAAACCAAAAAACAACCTCCACAACAACAAAACAAGCATTGACCACGGACCATTACATTACTTTTGTCTAGCTATAGGCTTTTGTACTTCATAAGTTAAGATCAAGGGACAGGGACTCAGTCAGCCTTCTTGTACTGCACTCACAGGCTGCAAAAGAAGGGTGAAGGAAGGGATGGGAGAAGAGAAACACAAGCCTTTATTACCATTAGTGGAATTTCACCTTAGGAGTCTTACGCATGATACTGACCTGACAACAGGGAGATGCTGCCAGAATATCATAGGTATACATAGTTCCCAGTTGATGCCAGCTTCCATCCCATCGGGACTTGCACTTAATGCAGATAATTTTGTGAACCCCTTCTAAGCAGTCTACACAAACAGCATAGAGATGCATAAGCCTTCCTGTGGACAGGAAACACACTTCTTAAGGAGACTGTAACAGAAGATTAAAACAGACATTTCCCACAATGTGTTATTTGCCCTTTTAGTAATATAAACCTTACCTTATTAAAATCTTATTTTTAAAAAGAGTATAAGATAAGCAAAAAAAATGTTTCTCTATGAAAAATACATAAGACTTGACTGAAAGTATTTTCCACAGATGTGAAACTCAGGAACAAGTCAACACTGCCCATTTCTGATCCCCTTATTCCTCTATTTGCTGTAGACTTTAGCAAAATACTTTATAAAAGTTGCTTAAACCACATCAGCAGATGCCAGGTTAGTAAGCTATATGATCAGCTGCAGTTTTTCCAACAAGAAGACTGTGCCGTAGCTGCATCCCCATCCAACAGAGAAAGCACAGAAGTGCTGAAGCTTTTGAGCAAGCTGGGTACAGGCTCATTTAACAGTTTGCCAAAATCTTCCAGCAAGCACAGAACTAAGGAACTAATATTCCTTGTGGAAAAAAGCAACAATCAGATCAGCAACTTTCTTTTCATTTTCACTGACACTAACTGTATTTAGAAACATGATTTATTACACAGATTTTAACGTGCCATACAAACCTACAAGTCTATTAAGCTCTACCATGAACTTAAGCTCTGTACACACAATGACTCCCAAAAACTGATTTATACTGCCTTCCACTAAAATCAAGAGGTTCAGATTTTAAAACAAAGTATCTTCTCTGCACAAAGGCCACTGAACACAACAACGCAAAATCCAAGATGCGAGTTTCCAACAAAACAAAAAGCCTTAAGCAAATTACAAAGATCTCAAGTCTAGATAGGTCTGACTTGCAGGGATTGAATCAATCTGCAGTTTAGCAGTGGACTTACACAGGGTACTAATTCTGAAATATAACACAATTTGCTCAGCTACATAAGTTAAGAAGTAATGCAGTTACAAATCAAATACAAAGCAAGACTGACTGCATACAGACAGTGCTTTGTTGGATTGCAATTTGTGCTCATTAGCATCAAAGCACTGAACACAACACAGTTAGTAATTTAAAGAGCAGGCAACTTGTGTGCCTTTTCTACGTTACAGAAATAAAATATTAACAAGTTGTGATTTGCTCATACCAGATACTTTAAAACTAATGGATTACTTTTAAATTGTTTTATTTTTAAACCAACTATTCTAGAAAAAAAAAATGAGAAGGAAAACCAGATTCTTCTTAAAATATAAATGCAGAAAAACATTTGTTGGTATGAGCTAGTGTACTGAGTTACTCCAGAGTGTTCAGCTCTACAAATGTGATGTGATGATACTGAAGTGCAAACACAATAAGCTCTGTTCCTAAGGCGAACAACTCAAGATTGGAGACTTTCAAGTAACTCCATGCACTAAAGCTCTGTGTTGTTTTTATCATCTGATAAAAACAAGTTTTTATCATCTCAAGTTCTGCTTCTGTGTATTAAAACGCTGCATTCCCCCAACACTTAATTTTCAGGATCCTACAGAATCCTTCCTATGCTATAGGAAATGAGACTCTTGATATCTTAAACATGCCTGAAATAAATAAGTGATTTTCTTTACTGAAGAGAAAATAATACCCTGGAACAGCATCTTGCAAGCATAATATCATTCCAAAGCCGAGAACAGTAGTTCTGATAATAAATCATTTTACCCAGGATAATGAGGTAAAATTTTTAACAATTAATTAGTGATAGCATTTTGTCTGAACACGTTTTTCAGGTGTACCATGAAATGGGTAAGGAACAATTAATTAAAAAAAGCAAAACAACATTTGGCAGAGTTTCTTTCCTAGTGGCAAACAAGTTCACAAGTGACAAGTTCCACTGTTACTAAACCAGCTATTAGCACTGGTATGAGCACAAGAACATTGTGCATGCCTCCTCACAGCAGCCAACAAGCAGTTATCTTACAGAGGTATATTCTGTTTATCTTGGAAATTTTTCGGCTTCTACATTTCCCTATCACTTTTTCCCTTTAAAGTACATCAGGTAAGACAGAAACGATAATGCTAGCATGAATACAGGTCAGTGACTTAGCACACAGTGATTTAAATAAAGAAAACAATACAAAGTTTGCTGAACAAAGGAACATTATTATATAACAGATATTATGACCATGCATGAGATATAACAAATTTAACAAAAGGAGAGTAAGTGCTAAAATACCTCCTGCTAATGCATTCCCATTACACTTTTCAACACAGAACTTTATGTTTTCGAGCACTAAACTAGGCCTAGCTTCTTCGACTTGTGTTAGCCATGCTGGCTGCCAGCAGACAGCAGAACAGATGTGTTTCGCCCTTCTCACTCAGCTTGAGACATACTTTTTGGGAAGAGCTGAAGCTCATCTCAGTCCACGTTTGTTTGTTTCTCTGGGAGGAGAAAAATAACACATGCCTTGGCCCCGGCTCTGCACGGAGTTGGGACATGGTCGGGGTGCTGGCCAAACAGGCGGGAATTTGGAACTAAGTCTAAATCTCTCACTACTCCATCACCACTTCTTCCCAGAATAATAAAAGCTTACTTTCACTACGTACAACCTCTCCAGGCCACAGAAATTGTCTTCATCAGGCCTTCACTAACACAGGCCAGACTACAGTCCTTGCCATGAAAAAAAATACCATCTCCAATAAAATGAAACTGATATTCTCGAGTCTGAAAGCAGATGAGAGGCATGGCTGGCAGTACAAATAAGACTTTCATCCATGCCGCAGTACAGCATGCTGAAATGTAAAAGGTTGTTTAAAAGGTTGATGCATGTCTTGGAGGAAAACTCACAACATATAAATCAGTACATACACACTGCAACAGGGTGGCTGAAAAATCTTCCTATAGCCTACCTAGAAACCCGGTAAGATACCTCCTGGTTGTAAACAAACAACAAGGCATGGATCTTCCTACACAGTATTTGTTTTTTGTAATTCCTGCCAAGAATTTCAACCTGACCCACACTGTAATTTGAACATGCCTCCAAGCTTTAGAATACAACTCAAAAATGCTGAATCAGAATGAAAATCTAAAACGGGGAGTGGGGTATGGAAAGCAGTCCCACCACCAAATGAAACCTAGCATGACGGACAGACAACCTGTACCTTGAAGGTGACAGGGAACATCATATTCAATTTCATCATGTCTTGATGGGCTAAGAAATAGGGTTCCATCCACCAGCGGAAACTGTTCAAACACTGGCAATGCCCTGTGGCACAGTGCACAGTTCACAACATTCCTGTGGCTGGCACTAAGAGCAGCAAGAATAAACTTCCGCAGGTCCTCCCCTTGGCCCACCTGGGCATCATCTTCCATTCGCACATGGAAAGTATTCAATTTATGCCTGGGTATGTGAGTGAGAAGCTCAGATAGGTCAAGCCTTCTCAAAAACTGCACAGGGGCATCGAAGTGTCCCGACCGATGTGCTTGCAAACCAGCTGCCCCATAATCAAAGTGCGCATTCCTGAACATTCCCCCTCCAGCCATGTTCTTCTTGTGTGGCTCCAGGTGGATGGCATTCTTCAGAAACTCTCCTAAGTATCGTGACGAGCGGGGGCCGCTGAAGTGGGTGGGGGCAAGAATCGAGTAGCCAGTTGGTGGGGACTGCCCAGGAGAGACACAGGGGGAGCGAACGGCATAGCTGCCACCAATAACACTCTTCTCTTGGGAGTTCTGCCTGTCCATTGAATGCCTTCGCTGGACGTCATGACTTAAGCCCTTCTGTGGCTTGTTGGCTGGTCTGCCCTTTTTGGCCTCTTCTGCTGATTCCACCATAGACCTCCCTGTGCTCTTCTCCAACACTGATTTCTTCTTCTTGTCATCCTGCATTCGTTTCACCTGGTACCAGTCAGTGTCCTTCTTTAAATGACCCTGCCCACACCGACAGGAGCAGAAGCGAAAAGCAAGGTCGTATCCCTTCTTTGTCCACATGTTCTGACGACACTGCTTCTCATTCCAGCTCCTTGCTCTGCCAATGCAATTGAACTGGACAAGAATGCTGCTTTCCCACTCGTAGAAGCACTGAAGGTGCATCCAGGTGCTATAAGGGCAGTGCTCGTTGTTACATATAACCTTCTGGTAGTCATCCTTCTCAAGGTCCACTGGCCTTCCAAAGCTACAGATCAATGGAGTAGCACAAGGGGCTTCTGTGGAACAAAAGCAGACACATTAATAATGTAAGCTGCTTGTGGCCTGTTCATCATACTGCTAGTTTAAATGCTGTGCCAAATACAAATGTGAGTTCTCACTAATGTTCCACATTATCAAAGAGCCTACAAGCGTTAGGTCTGGGTCAGAACAAAAACAGTCCCTGACAAAAAAAAAAAAAAGAAAAAAAAAAGAAAAAAAAAAAAGGAAAGGTAAGTACATGGAAGAAGCTATAGACAGAAAGGAAATAAGAGAATAAGGAAGCAAACAGACAATACAAACAGTTCAGTATTCAAATATTCAAAGACAAAGAACCTCAGAAGCATTAACTCTCCTCAAGGCTCTGTGGACATCATCGCATAAGCAAGCTGTGAGGAGAAAGCTCTGTGAATGTTTCTGGAGGACTCCTTTGAAGCCTGAGAGACAACATGGAAAAAACATACAGAGATGCTGGTTTGAAAAATAAGAAGGTAGTACAGACAGACTTTGCAGTCACAAGGAAAGGCGTAAACTGATCTCTTCTTTAGGAATGAGCAAGATACAGGGGATATGGAGGGAAACAGAAAGCAGAGGACTCTGAACAGCAAGCCAAATAGCTCATGCTTCTTGTATGGAAAGGAAGACCTTCTTTATATCTTCAGGCAAACAGAGGACATTCTGCCATTACAGACCTACTTGACAGCTAAATTTCACAAACAAAACAGTTAGCAACACAGACTGGTTAGAAAGCCAAATGACACGTGGTCTTTTATCAGCAAAGCAGCAGCCTTTGCTATATCCTTGAGCAAAGAATAGAGTATTTCAATTCTTTCCCTGTAACAGTATCAAATACACAGATGTTCTGTATTTATGACCAATAACATTTTCCCCTCCCACACCTAAATACCACAGGCTACAGAATACTACAATTACCATCTGCACAGTTGAACCTGGAAAGCAAAACATTTTTATGTTGAGCTTCCACTGGATCCGAAGTGAGTCTAATCATGAAGTTTTTGGATGCAGAGTCAAATATGACATATTTTTTTTTTTTTTTAACTTCCTACTTCATCAAAAGAAACACCATCCCAGTAGGGCTGGCAGGCTGCCTTTTTACCACTGCTTTACTGAATTCAAGTAATTGCAGGCTTCTTCAGCGTCTTTCCCAGTCAAGTGCTGCTTCACCCAGCATGAACCAGCATGGCAGTCTCCCTGGAGCTCCCAAGTCCCAGACAGAGCCCAAGGACTTGCAAGGGAGATGTACCATGCCTCATCACGACAGCCTGCTGCAGACTTGTTATTTTTCTCTAGGATTTCAAATTTCTACCAAATAAGCCAGGAAAAAAAAAATACATATATGATTGCACCGCTTTTAATCCAGCTCTTGTCGTTGCTAGCCTGAATAATGTAACATAATTTGCACAGGGGTGATGGGTTTTACGCTGTTACGTTCACTTTTACTATCAAAAAGACACAGTACTCATAATCACCTGCCACACAGCAGCAATACATAAAACATTTTGCAACAACAGGTCATTGGCATGCTAGTGGTTTTGCCCCTTTCTAACAACTTGTTAAAATGCTAGAAACAAGCAAAACACCTTCAAGGTAACCTTCAGAAAATTCAAGATCACTGAAGCTCCTCAAACTTATTTACCCAGAACACACAGGCACAAAGCACAAGATTTTCCTAAGCTGTTCCCTGGAACAAGCTACATCCTTCATCTTGCTTCTCTGCCTCTGCTTCAAATGCCTGGAAAAGCACAGACGCAAGGAGAATTTGCTGCAATACCTTTCCTTCAGGGACTGAACTATAAACCGCAACAAGGGCACATTTTGGAGAACATTCTTCTGAAGCAGAAAAAGCCTTCTTCAGTCATAAAAAGGAAAAGAAGACATATTACCATATTGGAGAGAACAGTGCTAGATAAGAGAAGCATCCCCTCAGGTCTCTTTGGAAGTTCCTTCTATACAGGTGACACTCTTCCCCTGCTGGTTGTCTCAGGTGTCTGAAAAGTCTACTAAGAACATGCAGGCTTCAGGTTAACACCTGAGAGGCATGGATTTCACTGGAAACCAGTGAATGATTCTTCTCCATGTTTTTACTCCATATTATTGAGTATAAGAACACAAGCCAAGAGCAAAAGGAAACAATAACTTATCTGCTCTGAATCAAAACCTGTGAGGCTACCAACTCACACCGATCTCCGTATGTTCTCACAGACTGTCACCTTTGATTCAGGTCACACTATATCACACCAAGCACCCCTGCAAAGTTTTCTTTTATCATATTTAGGAACTGACAGCATAGTTTGCAATTACGGCATCTGATGCCATTTATCTCAGAAAAAAACAACAGTTAAATTGAGACCAATGAGGGCAAATCATTGTGCGCAGCAAAATGCAAGAGGTATGACCATGGACAGTTCTCACGTATTTCCTACATTTACCCATGCTAGTACGTATTCTTATATACCACTGCCAGAAGGCAGGAAGAAAGGACATGCCAACAGTTCACTTATGGTCCCCCTGTGTTTCAGAAAGTAGATGTTCTAACAGCTGCACACATAATTATAGCTGACAGCCAAGAACTTAACTGCACAGACATGTCCAGAGATCTTCAGTTAAAGACCATACACTTGTTCTTCCATACTGGTAATGCTAATTGACTAGGAAAGAAAGGTATTTTGTTAATGAGACAGAAACATGGTTCTGGTTTCAGACAAAAAAGTACATAATCATTAACTTCACAAAGTTTACTGCCTCTTCATGATGTGAACAAACACTGAGATCAATAAAGGAAGTGTCTGAAATACAGAAAAAAAAATAATATCAAACCAGCCTGTGTATTCAGCAGAACGTGTCCACAATTATTTGATTACAAACATGTTCTGTATGTCTAGAGAATCTTTTAAAGATTTCAACAGATTTTAAAGATTTTCAACAGATTTTTCCTCTTTTCAATAGTCTGGACCTACACATTCCAGCATTATGGAATGTGATCGTCTCCAACTCTTCCTTAAGAACTTAGATGCCAGATTAACTGAGAACTTTCCACCTAATGTAACTACGAGGAAGGAAAGGATTTCTGTTTTTGACAGTAATGTCCTATTTTTTTTTCCACATTTAACTTAATTAGATGACAACAACTTTTTCAGACATTTTCTCATCTGATCTACCTACTCAGTGTAAATTGGCTGCACATCAATCATCATAGCAGAAGCAGATCTAAGACAGCTGGAAGACAGCAAGAGAGCAAACAAAAGTCTTCTTCCACACAAAATACTACACTCAATTGTTAAATAGTGGCACTGAGGTTTCTCTGGAAAACATCATTACCAAGAGGAGCAGCTAGTCCTTACAAACCTCTTCTGGGAACTCGTGAAATTTCACTGGCGTCCCTGCGGGAGCACAGGAAAGTCTAGAAAACCAGCAGGTCTCTACCACATGGCCACACTCCTGCAGCACAGTAAAGATACATAGTCAAGTCATCTGCTCGCTTTTTTTTTTTTTTGCTACTTTCATCAACAGAAGTTTCTTATTATATAAGTCTGCTGATTTCGAGGCACTGATAAACATGGTGCAGCACGTCACATGTTCCTACATAAAAAATAAATGAGCAATGGAAAGAAACTTTTTTGCGAAACTTTACCAGTTCACAGCAACGGGTATGTCACATGAGCAAGAATGCCAACATTCAGATTACCTAGTATGAGAACCACACTAGCAATCGTGAACAGCTCTTCTCATCAATTATTACTCTTGAGACTGCTTTATATCATTTCATCGTCATTTTTTAAACGAGACAAAGCACTTACTACAGAATTACAAAACTAAACATACTTGTAATCAAACCCTTCCATTTCCCATTAATTAGAAATGTATTTCAAGACTGTTCTCCAAAAAGACAGAGATGAGATCACCATGTTTGTGTTTTACTGTAGCAGTATTGCAGTTACCATCAAAAGATACTCACAAATAAGGGGAGCAAACTGAATTTCACGTGAGCCAAACTACCCATCCATATCCCCAGCCCCAAGCTGGTGTGTCACCTGAATATAAACTGATTCCTATAAGCTAATATGCCATCAGACTTCTAGTTTCCAAAGTTAAAAATAACAATAACTTACAGGAAAAATGAAAGACTAACAGGTATCAGAGAAGCATCCACTCTTCTGAAAGAAAGCCTAACTGACCATAAAAGTATCCCTACTTTACCTTTCAGTTTCAAGACGTTTCTCATAGCCTAAGAGAACAAAACAAGACAGCAGGTAGTTTTATGCAGCAAAACAGCTTTGGTGTGTCGACCCAAGTGCACAGCTGTAATGGGCAGGCTGCTGATTTGGAACTACTGCTACACACTGACTCTTTCAAGAATTTATGGTTCCACATAAAAAAGAAATGTTTTCTCATATTCCTCTATAGTGATTTTCATCAGTAATTCTGAATGTAGTTTTAAGGGGCAGCTCATAAATGTCCTCTAAAATAGAAATAATATGTAATAATCTGAGTAAATGCACATCTGGGCAAAGATCGCTCACTGTTTAAACAAGATTATATTTTTGACAGAACTACCATAAAATTAGTTTTTCTTTCAAAAACAAGAACACGATGGAAGATTGCAGGGAAGTGATCTGGTTTGGGCATTTGGCTTTTTCTCAGTTTTTCCATTCAGGTTTAAACATCAGTAGAGTTCAGGAACAGAAACAAATGAGATAAATCTCCTTCAGCATAAACCACATTAACCTGTATCTACACACACAAAAACAGAAAGACTTAAAGGCAGTATATGAAGCCCACCCTTCCCTTTTCATGACACAAATGAAAGCAGCAGAACATCTGTCTGAGGAACTTCTCTCTGATGAAGCAAATGGAGGAGAATGTTGTTTACTTCTGTTTACACACCCATCAGAAAACCAAAGATTCACCAGCAAGCCAAATGCCATGACTCCATGGCTTCAGTTTCGTGACTGTTCTCATTTGTTCTAAACTCTAAATGCGGGTGCCTAAAACAACATTAATTCTTTCCTCCATGTTCCCATATTATCCATCGTGCAAGCACCAGAGGTTTCCAGCCAGTGAACAGAAACAGGTAATTATTTCCTGTACTAGCCAGCGTAGGTTTCAGCACACAGACATATGACTGTTAGTAAAGTTCAAAGGGCAATACTAAGAACGTAAGGCTGGATGCAGAGGAAGTAGAAGCAAGGTTCTGAAAGAGGCAGCCCTACTGTCATCTTAGAGCAACTGTGAAAAAACAGGAGGTTGTTATGGATCTGGAAACAGAAACGTTAATAAATAAATAAATAAATAAATAAGCTAAGGTCTCGGCACTGATTTAGCTGCAAGACACCTACTATCAGTTGGTTGCTTTTGATCTACCAGCAATCTAGTATCTCATCACCTATGCCAAGGACGTTGTACTTGCCAGTACATTACATAGGCCAGAAAAGGTACCTAAGCAACACATATGTTGCACTTGAACCTTTACTACCACTTTTGCATGGACAGCATTCCCTTCCCAGCCTTACACTGCCAGAATTTGTTCACTCTGCCAACTTGAACTAGAGTTGAGTTATTTCTGTGGAAGGCTACTCCCCACCAACTATTTCCATGAATCTTCACTATTTCCTCTACCATCAGGATAGCTTTATTTTAATTGAAGTCAGACAATACTACTGTGCTAAGACTGCAATGCAACTGGAAAAACAAAAAATAACAAGCACAATAACAACAGAACAGACTAAACACTTGTATTAATTGCCCAATGTGTTTGCTTTTCTAAACACCGGAATATAATTTGATATGTGAAAGATTACCAAGAAGTAATACAACACAGTATTGCCATATGCATGAGTTAAACAGCATAAGCCATATAGCATTGCAGAAATAATCAGTTACTTTCCTAGGAGACCAAATGGAGCAGGAAAAATACAATGGGAAAAAGCGTTTCACAAGTGGATCCAAAAAGGCAGGCATGGATGTTTAGTGAAGCAACAATAAATAACAGCAAACAAACAAGTGATAACACTTGATGATGACTGATGTCTATCCAAAACTTCTGTCAATCTATGCAGACTGATGAAGATTTGCAGCCGTACTCTAGAAGGAAGGGGAAGAAACAGGACAGCAGTACCTTCTAAACCACCCAAAATGTAGGCTTCTTTTGTGTCATGAGGCTCCCTGTAACATCCTTGGAAAGAAAAGCCAGCATCAGAAGTTCATCTTCAGGAAGCAATGCAGGAGAACAGCTCAGACTGATGTTGACTCCTGCTGCAGACCCACCAGCATCACTCCCTGCAGAGCCACTGACTTCAGACAAGCCCTCATCACAATGGGAGTCTGGCTCAAAGCTTTCCACAGCTAATCGCTTCCATGCTGTCACTTATGTGCTAAGCTGGGTGTTGAATCCTAGCCTCAAGAGCCAAGCAGCAGTGGTCAATATTTACACTTGGAAGGGACTTAAAGAGATCAAAAGCTCTACCTGGCAGCTTACCCAATGTGCAAGATGTCATGAGCTCTGCTATGTAAGTAGTCACGTGAGGTGACCACCCTTCTTAAGAGAAGTCTTGGGGTAATCTAGAGTTGCTAAACTCTGGCTCACCCAGAAATTCAGACAACACTCCCGGAGGACTCAGCAGTGCTAGAACCATTTACACATACTTCACTTATGCTAACTTCATGTTTGGCCTCCAAAGGCGTCTCTTCCCCAGAAAAGCTGAGAGGCCTAGAAGCTACATAGCAGTGGAAAGATGCAATGGAAATCATGAAGGCACACCTGTCATGTTGACGGCTTCTAACTTGAAGCACTGCTAGAACAAATGCTTGTTCATGAAATCAAGGATTAGCACATGAAACAAAGTTGGTGTTGTTTGTGGCTCTCAATCAATCACTTACACCCCATTCAGTCACCACCTCAACAAAGTAAGTCAGAAAGTCAAGAGCAAAACTGTACAAACTAAGGAGAGGAGGCACCTACACAGGCACAGAAGTTTTGCAGTTTGCTTACACAGCAGCTGTTGGTGCTCCAGGCTGGACCAACTCTGCCAACACAGCAGGTAATAAGATCTTACAGAAATCACCAAAATCTACATTGTTGTTATCCTCTAGCCAAACTAGCCAGCTTATTTCCATCCAGCATCTGTCATCAAAACACAGAAAACAGCTACTCCATCACCAGCTTGGCCTTTTGTTCAGGATGTACAGAACTTCCCTGCACAGGAAAAATCCTGCCCTGACTTGCTGTATATACTTAAACAATCCAGGCAAAAACATCACTAGTTTACTATATCAGGGAGAACAAATTCATGCCTCTACTTCTATCAGCATCACAACTAATGTCAATGTATTCCTGCTACTGCCACATTAATTCTGAACTGGCATCACCAGGCCAAGTAAGGATTTTTACAGAGATCTCTACCATGGTGAATGCATCGGTGACTGTCTCAGGACTGGTGGGCATTAGTACGTTCCGAACCTTAGCTGTGGTTTTGTCCATACATGAATCATTCTCACAGCAAAGCACTTCTACCATTAAATTCTCTTACTGTAGCCTTCCAATAAACTGTAATATCCTGAAATGTTACAATAAACTAACCTTGGTGTCTCTAAAATATCCTTATATCTAAGATATTCTAATAACTAAAGCAGATTCCAATTCACCTGCCTTAGCAAGTTTCCAGTAGTAAATTCCAATTCACGCTAAGAATACAGGAATAAATGAAATAAGGCAAATGAAGCTGCAGGCGTCCTAAATCACTCTCTAAAGTAAACACGGTGGGCTCAATTTGCTCAGAATAAAAGCCAGTTAGCCATGAGACCCTGATCAAAAGCACAAGAAAATGAACAGTAAAAGGAGAAAAGGTTTAATCAAATGGTATCTGCACCTTTTTTTTTAGTTTCAAGTCTAAGGGTGCTTGTATCGTTGGTCTACACTCTCCAAGCTTCAATACGACAGTATTTTTATTTTTCACGTGAAAGGCTAAAGAAGCTGGTATAAACTCGATAGGAAGCTGGCGATGAAGCTGCCCTAGCTGCAGTAACTAGCATCTCCGCAAGACAACGTCTCCTGAGGTTGAAGTTGTCTGTTCCAATAGATGTCTCTTTCAGTATGCTGTGCTGGCTTCCAGCCCCGCCTCTGGGCCATCTCCAGCATCTGTGCAGCACATGGAGGCCTCAACTGTACACTGCTCCCAAAATGCTTATCTGTAGCACAGAAGCAGAGTTGGGGAATACCAGGCATACTCAACAGCCAAGCTCTGACTGAAGCTGCCTCCTCTAACAGCAAGCATTCAAGACAGGAACAGCAGCAATATCCCACTCAAGCCCTGGCAGGAGGACTGAAAGACTCAGCCATTGCAAAAGAGAAAGATAAAGGTTAGAATGTTCCCAAGATAAATGTCACAGAAGTCTACCGGGAAGTGCCAGCACTCCACTCAAAATCCTGCAAGCTTTCAAAATGGAATTATCCACACCAGTGACTAGGTTACTGCTTCAAGAGGCCTGTTTGAAATTATCTGAATTTCTGTGAAAACTGTTTAAAGAAAGTCCATGCCTTACTAATGCTGTTCTAATTCAGATACCTTGAAGGTATCCGGATTACTCTTCCCCGAGCTAGATGCAAGGTTTACCACTACTTTTTCCATACATGTGCTGTAGCAAGAGAAGTAGAGAAACAGAGAATCACAGAATGGTTGAAAAGGACCTCAAAGATCATCCAGTTTCAATCCCCCTGCCATGGGCAGGGTCGCCAACCACCAGACTAGGCTGCCCAGAGCCACATCCAGCCTGGCCTTGAATGCCTCCAGGAATGGGGCATCCACAACCTCCTTGGGCAACCTGTTCCAGTACGTCACAACCCTCAGAGTGAAAAACTTCCTCCTAATATTTAACCTAAATCTCCCGTCTCAGTTAAACCATTCCCCCTTGTCCCATCACTACCTACCCTTCTAAACATCTCCCTCCTGTTTATACACTCCCTTCAAATACCGGAAGGCCACAGTGAGGTCTCCCCAGAGCCTTCTCTTCTCCAAGCTAAACAAGCCCAGTTCCCTCAACCTTTCTCCATAGAAGAGATGTTCCAGCCCCTCTGATCATCTTAGTGGCCCTCCTCTGGAAAGATGTCAGCCAGTAATCATGCTACTTTAATACAAAAGGACGTGTCAGTATGCAAGGCTGTTAAGTGAAGTTGAAGGAAACTTATAAATGTCTCTTAGGACTAGACGCTGATTTGTTGCTGCTTGTTAGATCACTGGGAGGAAAACATGGGATGAGTACAGACAAGGTAAAGCAATCAGTTCAAAAACTGCATTTCCTCACACAGAATCTAACATCAAACCTAACCCCTACTCATGCAAGCGCTACGCTTGAACCAGTGACTGATCACAATGTAGAACACAGACAGGCCTCAGTAACCACTTTGATAGCAAAAAGAACTGTTATAAAAAATGAAATGTGTGTGCACTTGTTTGTATCAAAGGATATTTATTTTATTCAGCAACACTACAGACATGATCCCATTTGTGAATATCTGCAGAACATGCCTTGCACTTACCATGAAAGGATGTAACTGCATAGTTTCAAAAATTCTAAAGAAAGATGAAAGTCCTTTCAAAACCGATTTGCATTGATACAGTGGAATTCGCATTCAATTGATTTCTGCAGTCAGAAGAACTCAATGGAATTAGAAAGAAAAATGGTTTTCCTTAACAAAGTCGGCACAAATTAGATTTTGATACTTTTTGCAACAGAAGAGAAACCCAATATTCTAGGTGGTTTCACTGATATCAGCAGGACCCCTTCCTTCAAGCTAGGTAGCAATAAGATTCCAATACACAATTTCACTACAAGGCCAGAATGGAATTATATGTTTTATGCATCAGGGAATTTTCAACAGCAAATACTAATCCATGCTTAAATATTCAAGCAATTCATGCTCTAAAAATACATTTTTAATTGAATATTGCACTGACAAATCTACTGACTATCGTACTTCAAGGATGTAATCTTTCTTTGTAGATCTTACTGGCTGGCCAGTCACAGCTTTCAACACATTAGTCACTGTTGCACTGATTGATTTTCTTCTTCATACTTTTATTCTGTGTTAACACCTTCATCTGAAAGTAAATAAAAAACTTACAAACTTGTGAAATCCAGGTAAAGAGTATGCAAAAGCAGAGCAGGCCATTTTAAAGCCTGGTAACTACAGCCAAGTTCTCTAGAAATCTTACATGAATGCAAAGATATTACAATACAGTTTTTAAGCTTCTTGGATTATTCTTTATTTTAGAAGTTAAAAATATTCAATTCAATGGAGAAATGTGGGTGCCACAATAGAAGGACATAAAACCATTAAAGAGCATGCAAAAGAGAGCCACAAAGATGGTGAAAGGTCAGGAGGGCAAAATGTATAAGGAGTGGCTGTGGTCCCTCGGTGTGCTCAACCCAGAGCAGAGGAGCTGAGGGGAGGCCTCATAGCGGCTGCAGCTCCTCACAGGGAGCCGAGGGGCAGCGCTGAGCTCTGCTCTCAGTGACAGCGACAGGGCTTGAGGGAATGGCATGGAGCTGTGTCAGGGGTGGGGCAGCTGGGGGTTAGGAAACGGTTCTTCACCACAGGGCAGTGGGCATGGAACAGGCTGCCCAGGGCAGTGGGTATGGTCCCAGGCTGCCAGGAGTTCAAGATGAGTCTGGACAACACTCTCAGTTTTACAGTCTCATTTTTGGGTAGTGCTGCGTGGAACCAGGAGTTGGACTCGATGATCCTCGTCGGCTCCTTCCAACTTAGGAGATTCTACGATTGCATAATATCTCTGACTGATGAGAGAACGCTCTGGTACAGTGTACACTGTACAGAGCTGACGTATACTCCAATACTCCCACTGTGTAAAGTGAACCTGTTGCACAACTCCCAAGAGCATCTAATTTACTAGGAAGGCACATTATGTTTTTCACTGTGTCCTTTTGGGGTCCCATCGAAAAATTCCCATTTGGGAAATGATCCACAGGGAGTTCATGTTGCTAAAGGCAGCTGAGCCAAGGCAGCAGCGCAGGTGGGACATGCAGCTGCAACTCAGCCAGCCCGGCCCTATCAACATGGGCACCATTCATACAGCTCTTCCACTGGCACAGCAGAAACTCCACCCCAGGGAACAATCTGCTTGCGGGACCTAAAGCACCCACCTTCAGCAGCTCTACCACTGCCTTTCTTTCCCTGGAGGATTCTCACAACCAGGATCCTGTATAAACCTGAATGTTGGCAATTCAACGACAGCCAACACACTTAGCTCTGCCTGTTTTGCAGTTTAAGGGCTCACCTATGCCAGTGGGGAGAAAGTATGGCCTTAAATACACTGTAAGACAGGAATTTAGAGAGAGCTATGTTGCAATTTTTTGTTACTTTAATCTTCAAAGTCTAAAATGAACCCCATGTTAAAGTGGAAAACTACAGACACAAAGAAAAAGACAGCTAGCTGCTTCTTTTCATTATCATTTCTCCTTCTCATTTTCTTGTGGTACCAAAGATGGAGAGACCAGAGCAACAAAGACACAGCAACAAAACAGCAAGATGTTAAGACAGGGACCAGCAAGAGGAGGAAGAGGACTTGGGTCTGCTGGACAATGAAACCAAGAACAGATGCAGGGTGCAGCAAAAAGGCAGAAAAAAGAACTTTGGAGTCAGAAACAACTGCATCTGTGGACTGGAACAAAAAGTTTATGGAATAAAAGTCATAAACAGTAGACTGGCTACTACAAGTAGTGCCCAAGCTCAGCAATGCAGAAATGGAAAAGAAATTTGCAACTCAGAACTTCCAGATCCCATGTAAACCCTATGGGCCTTCCTCTGCTGCTGCTCTGAGCAAAGGATCCACAAAATGTCTTCGTTCCTCATGCTGTTCATGCCTGCATATGAAGATCACTAACTATTGCTATCGGGAACTCCAGTAATCTGCAGGGCTGAAGTCGCTGAGACAAAAACTAATGAAGCTGCTGATACAATGTTACATAATCATAGCTCAGATTTTCCAATTTTATCAAGAAAACTAACATAGAAAATTATCTAAAAAATACTTTTTTTTTTTTTTTTTTTTAAGGAATATCACTCAGTCCCTCTAAAGACAGAAAATCTAAGAAATAAGGCCACTACATCAAATTTCACTTTCACTGTGCATTATGATAGTTAAATTAGTCCCCTAACCCCATGACCTGCATCTCACTCAGCATAGAAAATGAATGTCACTTTGGTCAAGAAAGATAGAGCTATTATATACAAAACTCCTCCTTGCTCTGAAGGAAGGTGTACGTGTTTCAGCATGCTACCAGTGAACGGGAACTCTCCATGAAAAGAGGTGAGAAGGTGCAGAAAAAGAAGCAAGGGGAGAAGGAGGAATGGAAGGCACAGCTACAGAGCGTGAATGTTCATTGTGGACTCTAAGCCAGTATCTGCAAAAAAGTTACAGTGCAAGATGGAGAAAAGTCATCACATCCGGACAGTGGCTATGCTTTCCATCCCATCGATCTCCACAATCTGAAGTCAGAAGCTCACACTCAGAAGCCAGAGCCCTCCAGAGCAGCCAGACCTCTGAACAGGCATAAATGAAAACACGACCAAAACCAAACACAAACAGGTGGTGAAAAATTCACTGCTATTCTGGGGGAAAACAGTACAAGGATCAAAGCAAAAGTTAACCCCTTTCCACTGCAAAGGGCTGCTGTAACAGCAGCACTGTGTAACACAGCACTGCTTGTCCTCCCTGCAGAGAGAAGCCCAGAGGAAGTTAAAAATTCTGTTTCATTCCAGCATTTGTATGTTGCGCAGAATCAATACATAGAGCACATAATGAACAATGAAGACTTAAATCTGAGACGCTATCCCTTCCCTGGATGAAACAAGGTCCTGATGTGACTGCGTAATTAGGCTGTCATACCAACACCATGATGCCAAGACAAGGTTTGCAGTCTTAATTTTGCAATTATTAAATCTGCTGCTTTCATCTCTATATACTTGTCTTGTCACATTAATGAAAAAAGAAAAACAGGTTATGTTATTAGAATTATCAACTGCTTTTCCAGGGCAGAGATAGCACAGCAAGGGTGACAGGCTACACAGGGGCTAGGGATGCAGAAGACCAGTGCTCATGGGCTGCAGAAGCCACAGCGTGCAGCTCCTTTCTCCCTGGGCAGCAGCACAGGGAGGAGCCTCCCTACACCCAGAACACTTAATGTGCAACCCAGATAATCTCCCATGAATAATCGAGAGTTGACTGCAGACAGCAGAACTCCATTAACCTCACTTGCTGTACCAGGCTGTGCTCTCAGTAAAGTGCTTAGTGACAAATTAACCTCAAGCACTGCCCCTCACAAATACGTCAGGACTAGAAACAGGACCCCACAGGCCTCCAAGGCCAGGGCCAAAACTGAGAAGCTTTCTCCAGGCCAAAACTGAGAAGCTTCAATTCAGATTCACAGGTTTTGAAGACACCACGGAATCTACTAGCATCATTTGATATTTTCAGGTCTGATATTAAGAAACATTTTTTCTCAAGAAGAGTGGTTGGGCAATGGAACAGGCTGCCACAAAGGCGGTGGAGTCACCATCCCTGGAGGTGTTCAAGAACCGTGTGGATATGGCACTGAGGGACGCGGTCAGTGGGCACGGAGGGGATGGGTTGGCGGTTGGACTAGATGATCTTAGAGGTCTTTTCGAACTGTAGTGATTCTGTGAATCCCTGCACATGAGAACTGGACGCCCAGCTCTGCTGCAGGACAGGAGATGTCTCTTCATTCACCCCTTAGATCAAACCTGTTGAAAGCTCTGGATGTATCAGTAAGAATGCAATTTACAAAACTTCCAGCTCATGGTTATCTGATGGGCAGGAGCATAGATAAAATAAAGCTCACAACCACATGGAATCCTCCAGTCTTCAGGAGCATCTGAAATGAAAAATCCGACTGGACACAGTGATCCTGACAAACCACAGAGCAGGAGTGCTCATCAGGCACTCCATGTAAATACTGAAGCCAACATCATACCACTGCTGCGAAGACACAAAAAAAGGGACTGGGGTGCACAGAGAAGAGGATGTTTCTGACCACTGGAATCACAAGGAAACAAGGAAGTAGATAATAAAGCAGCATCTTGGGTTAAGCCTTGGACAGGCAGCTTCAGCTTCATAGGAGCTCGGCCAGCTTAGCCAACAACCCCAACATCAGGACATCACCTGTAAAGCACACATTCCACCACCAGACTCAAGTCCAAGAAATTATCCAGTTCTTGCTAATCCTTCTAGCTTTTCCCCTCACTGAGTACAAATAGAAGGGAAAAAAAAAAAAAAAAAGAAAAAAGAAAAAAAAGAAAGGAAAGGAAATTCTAAACATTCTCCATGACTCTCTGGAGCAAGCAATAATCTCATAAAAGTAGCATGGCAAAGTTAGCTAAAGAGACTCGTAATTAATTGCTAACATTCCTAAGGAAAAGTTTCCATTAAGCGATATGTGGGAATTGGACATCTTGAAAACTGCAGTAAGACTCTTGGATCTCCCACTGGCTAAGAGCAGCCAGGCAAAGCTACTGCCAGAAAGCATGAAGCTGTTGTACTTCACCCTCCCAAGTCCTCCAGTGCATTGGAAGGGAGTAGCTGAAAGCCAATTTCTAAGGGGAAAAAAAAATCTTCAAGATGAGGGTCACTACACAGCTCATCATAAGCATAAAGGCAGAACACAGATTCCTCCTTCTGGACTATCAAAAAGTGTACAGAGATCCCAGCCCACCTCCAGTTGTAGCTTGAAATATCGCAGTTTGGAGACTGCCTCCAAACATGAACTGCAAAGCAAATAACCAGAAGAAAAAAAACCTTACCAAAATTCCTCTGAACCAGAAACCAAAGCACCAACCAAGGGCTGCACAGAATGGCTGATCAGAAAATGAAACTTGCTAATCCTTCTAGCTTTTCCCCTCACTGAGTGCAAATAGAAGGGAAAAAAAAAAAAAAAAGGAAAAAAAGAAAGGAAAGGAAAGAAGCCCCCCGCTTCCCTCCGGGCACCTCACGCAGCCGGACGGATCACAAAGCAGCCGGGACCGCTCCGAGCCCCGCTCCTCCCGTGCGGAGGGCGGCGCGACGGCGGGCGGCCAGCGCCGGGCTCTGCCCCTCGCCCCGCCACGGCCCCGGGCAGGCGGCCCCGCGCCTCCCCGCCTTCAGCATCATCGCACGGCACCTGCCCGGCCCCCGCCTCGGTGCGGCTCGCACCCTCCCGGCCCTCCAGCCGCAAAGGCCACCAAGGACCCGCGGAGCTCAGCCCGGTCCCGCCGCTCTCTCTGCCCTCCCGCCCCTTCTTCCTCCTACTCCAGCCTGGGCCTGCCGCACCACCTCCCCGCGCCCGCCCCACTCGGCGGCCGTTCTCCGCCAACCTCACGCTCCCCACTCTCCGCCCCCGGGCCCCGCGGGCCCCCGCGCCGCCCGCTCGTTCCCTCCCGCCGCCTGCGCCACCGCAGGAGGCCGCGGTGCCCGGGCCGCCGCCCCGCCGCTCACCGCTTTTGACGTCGCCGGGAGCCGCGCCGCCCGCGGCCGCCGCGCCGCCCGCTCCGCCGCCCGCGCCACCGCCCGCCGCCGCCGCCGCTCCGGCTCCGCCGCCCGCCGCGGCCCCGCCGCCTCCCGCCGCCGCGGCGCCGCCGCCTCCAGCCGCCCCGTTCTCCTGCTCGTCGCCGCTGCTGTTGGCACGCTTGTTCTTCTTGCCCTTGCCGCCCTTCTGGTTCGGCATCGCGGGCCCGGCCGCCGCCGCGGCGGCGCGGGCGGGCGGGCGGCGGCGGCTGCGGAAGGCGCCGCCGCTACCTCCGGCTCATGGCGGGGCCGCGCTGCGCCGCGCCGCGCCCGCTGTGGGCGGCGAGGCCTGGGGGGGGGGGGTGGACGGGGCGGGGAGGGCGAAAGGCGTGTCCCGCTCGGCCGCGCCGCCGCCCCGCTTCCTCCTGGAGTAGGCGCTAGCGGCGGCGAGAAGCGGAGCGCGCCCGGGGGGGTGGGGGAATGGGGCTGAGCCTGGGCTGAGCCTGGCGAGCGGAGCGGGAGGGGCTTGCTGCGAGGGGGGAGCCCCGCTCCCGCCGGCACGGGGGCTGGGGCGGAGGGCGGTGTGCGGTTCGCAGCCGGGAAGTCGCCGTCGTGGGCCGCAGCGGGCCCAGGCGGGAGCGGGAGGGCTGCGAGGCGGGGCCGGCGGGGTCCATCTGAGTGCTCCCCGGCGGAGCCCCAGCTCCTCCCTGGGCTGCACCGGCGGTATGGGCGCCCGCACGACTGCTCCCCTGTGGAGAGTAGCTGGGAAACGTCACCCAGAGGTGCAGAAATGTTATATGTATCCAAATAATGTAGTCTCATGTTTGGAGGAGGGAAGAGGCCTTGAGGTGTGATAGCTCTGAGGTTCCAGAATTAGTTTCACTATTTTAGGGGTGGCTGCACAAGTGACAGGTAGCAGAGGTGAGATGTCAGGGTGCAAGTTGGATGAAGACTCAAAGTGCTGTGCTCATGCAGGGCTGGAAGAGGCTGTGCCTTCGCAGAGGCTTTGTGGAGGGGCAGCTGCCGGATTGCAGGTTTGGTGGGAGGCACTGCAGAAAATGGGTGACAAATATTGCCAAGATTTCTGCACCTAGAGTGGAGAGGTGCTGTCAGCCAGCTGCAAACAACACTCTGCTGACAAACTGGCTCCTCACTTCAAGTATCACCTGCTGATGTGCTCACCTCAGTACTGACCAGCTTATCCCACTCAAGAATAAAAAATACAACCTGTCATAAGAACAGCACACCAGCCGCCAGGCTGCGTGGTTGTTCTGAGCCTTGCAAGCTTTTTCTTTCACATAAATTAACTTTTTTTTCCTTCTGACCCAAATCCTGCAGATTAAGTTTCCACGATTCCCTTCAGGAAGAAGCACCCAGATGTGCAGAATGTGCATCTGTGGAGACATTTACAGCCAGTGGCCAGGGCCTGACCCAGGCTGCAAGGAACAGCCTACGTGGGCTACATGGGCTGTGGGGGTCGACATGGGTAAGCCAAAGCCTCCAGGGAGTGAGGTCTGCCTGATGGGAGGTTCTTGCAGTTTGTAAGTCACTGTGTGTCTGCAGTGTTTGCCTGAAAGAATTCCCAAATCTGTTCTTGCTAGAACATACTTGGCACACCTCGTACCTGCAGCTGGTGCCTGAGTTCTCCAGGAAAATCAACCCCTGTATTTCCAAACACCCTTTGAAGGAGCTATTGAATGAAATTTTCCATCACATGGCCCAGTTTCTTTGCCTGAGGACAACAACATTTTAGAGAAACTTTGAAGCAGTTTCTTGTGTTGGCGGAAACCTGAAGTAATTTGCTTTGCAGTATTTTGTATTCCCATAGCTAAATGTCCTACCTACCTTATCTCACAGCTTTGAAGCTTCTAAATTGCATTTCTGTCTAGAAACCAAAGGAACATGGAAAGTGTGGCCAATTTCTAAGGCTACAGGTTCAGGCAAATCCTAATCCCAGTCATCTCGATTACAGAATTTTCATTTATTTTGGCAAGGGCAGATTTCACCCCTAGCTCTTCGGGTTTCCAAGACAAAGAAATGGATCCTTCCCACTGCCATGCTCACAGCCTCATAAACGGGCTTGCCTGCTGTGACGGAGGTTGAGGAAATCTTTCCAAGTTTTCAAGTTCCTATAAAGCTATAATGCCATAAAAAACCCCATGGACACAAAATAGGGGCCTGGTTCTTGTATCTGCTGAGAGTGTGGAGTTTCAGACTAAATGTTCCAGTTTAAGCAAGGAAGTAACTACTTATGGTGTCTCTGAGCTGCTGGAGGAGTAACAAATGACTGGATATAAGGAAAAGTTTTTTACAGTAAGGGTAACGAAGCACTGGAATGGGTTGCCAGAGAGGTGTTGGATGTTCCATCCCTGGAGACATTCAAGGTCAGGCTGGATGGGGCTCTGAGCAACCTGATCCAGCTGCAGGTGTTCCTGTTCACTGCAAGAGATTTGGACTGGACGGCCTTTAAAGTCTCATGCAATTCAAAAAATTCTATGATTCTATGAAATGCTGAAATGCCGTGACTGGGTACCAATGTGATGTCTCTACCATGGGCTGTGCAAATCTCAGCTCCCCAGTTTGCAAGTCATCCCTTTTATCTGTGAGCATTGTTCCATCAATGGGTGAGGCTCTTGGGTTGAAGTCAGACCAAAGGCCTCTGGTTAAAATTTCCAAGGGGAGGAGCAACCCCAGACACCAGAATATGCTGATGAACACCAGTCCAGTAGGTTTCTGTAGGGTCAGGAGGACGCCTCCATGTTGAGTGAGTCTCTGTGTGTGGGGAGGGGTGGTCTCCAGCAGCCTCTCCACAAAGACCTCCCATTCTCCATCCAGTTGAATGCAGACAGATGTGCTTTGGTCCAGAGGTCTTTGTGACATGTTTTCGGTTGGGGCTTTTACTGGAGATACAGCATTTGGGCATGTGCAATCAATCCATACCAACTGGTACTACAGATTCCTTCTCCACAATTAAATCCTTTTTCTGATATTTTGTTTTTCATAACTAAGAGTAAGCACCCTTTTCTTCTCAAAGATGATAGATGTTCTGCACAGAGTAGGAGTGTCCATTTCACTCTCAAAAATGTTATTAAAAAACAGGTAAGCAGTTAATATATTTGCATAAAATTTGAAAAACTTAACTAGATCTGTTCACGCTTGGGTCTTTTCCATTTATCACACTCAGGAGTTCTTTTATCAGAATAGACCCAATTTCCTCCTGTATCTATGGAGAATATAAGTTCCCATGAGATACATATTTTGGGTTTATGGGTATTGGTCATTATTTCACTCTCAGTGTAATCTCTTTTGAGGTTAAAAACGAGCTGAAAGCATCAATAACAGAAATAAATGACTGTGCCTAATCAGTATGATGGTATAGGGGGAAACAAGACTTTCTCAATGGATACAGACTAGGCACTTGAAATCAGGGTCATACTCTGAGAAGAGACTCGACTGACAAGGAATGGGAGTACATAAAATAGTGCCATTTTACTTAAATTGCTAACATGGAGAGGAAGCCGCACCATGGTTGTCAAAAAGATTAAGAGCCAGTGGGAAGAAGTTGTGAATCATTTTATGATCATCCCATCTGAAATATTCAATAAAAATATACAGTATTATAAAGGTTTTATTTAGATGCTTGAGTGGAAACATAAGGTGCCAAAGAGGGAATTCTAAGTTTAAAACAGCAAAAAATCAAACTCAGACCTCTGCAGTTGTCCTGCACAACTTTAGAAATCTTGTTCAAGTCCAATTGTAACTCATCAGATCACCTAGAAAGAAAATGTCCTTTATGGAGGGTAAAATAGACTAATTTGACCTCTTAATTTTTTTGCTAGTTATCACTCTCCCTACCCAGATACCAGGATGCTGCTTACCCAGTTACTCGAACTGGCTCAAGAGTCACCTCTGGGCTCCAATTAGTTGTCTTTCAAAAACATTCTCACAGAAGATAGATTCATTCCTTGACCTCTGCAGTACCCTCAGCAGTGCTGCAATGTTTGCCATCATCTCCCATTCCTGGTTATTGAAGCACCTGCTGACTGCCCAGGAACGTCTGCACAGCCCCCAGTCCTACATGGCTTTGGCTGAGACACAGAAGGCAACATGGGTGTGAGAAAGTGACACTGAATCCTGGACCCACTCCTCGATTCTCCTAAGTAGTGTTATACGAGTCCTTCCAATTTTAAAGGCAACAAAAGCTGGGTTTCTCAAAGCATCTTTCTGCTTCATGTGGAATAATTGCAAGCAGGCTGTTCTAGTTGCAGTTGATTGGTGAAATTTGCCAGGGAAAAATGGTTTAATCAGAAAATGTGAATGCATCAGCTCAGAAATGATTTGTGGAAGCAGACTGAATGCAGTCTCTTGAGAAGCTCCAAGTGTTTTTTAAGTCCTGGGAACTCCAGCTCCAGAGCTGCACATTATAACATTTTGCAACTATTGAGGGAAAATTGGTGGCATCTGTTACCTTCACTGTTACTATTCAGAAGAGGGAAAGTGATAAAGTTACAGGAAATTATATCAATTTTACAGAGTTATTGTTGAGATGACAGGCGGTGCACAGATTTTCCAAGGGAATATCATGTGTCTGTGAAAAATATCCTTATTGTAGGAAATTGCAAAGCATAAAACTATCCACAACCTGGAAAATTTTCCACTTCTCCACAAGTGTTTACTGCAAAGAAGTTTTTAGTATTTCTTCTGGTCATTTACTGACCAAGATAAAAAAAAAAAAAAAGGGAAACACAATATGTAACCCTTAAGCTGTTACTCATTCCTTGAATAATAGATTCTATTTTTCACAAAGGCCCCAAGCAATGCCTTCTTGGAATCTGTAGGAAGATGCCACACCAACAGTTGTGGAAGTAGAAGTGAAGAAGTCTTCAGGTCACCCTGACGGTGTGAACTTTTTGGGTTTCAGAACATGCAGCAGGGCAACGTTAGCAGCCCTGCAGGCTGGCTGTAGCTCTGAGGAGAGGGACATGTAGGGTCAGCCTCCTGATATAGCTAACTACGTGTAAACAGCCGGGTTTGGGGATTTATAATGAGATCTCAGGAGATGGGTTCTGCTGTTGCTAATTGCTGCTACTCAACTGAATGGGAAGATGGGTTTAGACATCTGCAGCAGGGAAACTGCAGAGCACTGTGGAGCCTTCCATGAAATTAAGTGGTGTTGTGTATAATACTTTGTGCTCAAATGAGCTTGAGTGCTGATGATCAGGAGTGAAGGCCCAGACTCCAGCCAAGGGGGAGCATGAGGTTCAGGCTGTGCTGAGAATGTCTGTGCTGCATTCCCAGTATTGCAACTAGGATACTGCAGCTGCATGCTGGGCACAGGATTTGCCTGAGCACCACCATGGTCAGCAGGCTTACCTGCTCCTCGACAGGAGGGAAGGGCCCACATGGCAACCACTGCCAGGTGTGGCATGTTGCCTGCCTGGAGGTATATTTTCAAGCAGCAGGGCAGCACTTGCTGTTCCCCCACAGCCTCACTCCTGCCAACGGATGGGCCCTATCCACAAGTTAGGTTTCTATCAAAAGCAATGATCGAAATCACCATTGCATCCACAAAGAACAATAAGGATTATAGTCGAGCCCTGCATGCTGGGAGGCACATTTGCATCCCCTGATCTGTCTGCCCTCCTTTCCACTCGTATAAAAGCAACCCCTATAAACGTGTATGGCTGTCTGCACCTAAAGACAAGAGAGCTAAAAATATCTCATTGACGAAGGGATCAAAAGATCATGCTATTCACATCTCTTCTATGTGTCATTCTTACATATCATACATGTCTTCCACAATTGTCATTTAATTTATGCCTCTCCATAAACATACACCAGTTGCCTTGGTGGTCGCCCTGCTTACCATCTCCGGCAGTGAGCACTGCTGCCAGCCAGGTGCAAGGACAATGCCTGGCCATTCATTTCTCCACACCAGCTGTTCCCCTCAGCATGCACTGAGATCAGGTCCTGCTGATGAGAGCCCTGCTATGGCTGCTGCTGCATGCTCGATTTTATCTTAAGACGTCATCCAGGCTGCTTGTTCCAGAAATGTGTGTAAATATAGTGAAGGATAAGTATATTTTAGAGGAATGCACATTCCAGACTTCAAATCTCTCACAGAATAACTTGTAGGTCTGTGAGCTTAAGGGTTCCATTTTCCCTAGACGCATAGGAGACGTGGTTTGGTGGGATGCAACAATTAACAGAAGAGGATCATTAACCTACCATTGGTACCCATTGTGTTCTGTGCTCCAGCATGTGGCTCAAATTGTGACTTAAATCCCAAATGATAGCAGTCAGAAGTCCAGTACCTGGTATAAGCAAGTGTATGCCAAAAAGAGGCCATGGTACACCCCATTGCCTTGGAGCTGCTTGTGAGCATAGAACCTGGTCTGCAGCAGGCAGCTCCAATGTCCTGGCACCTTAGAGTGCTCATCCAGGCTCTTGGTTACATGGACTCAACCAAAAAGATGGGAGGTTGCTATTGTTAAGGTGAACATAGTGAATGGTGGCACAGGAGACAAAACTGGCTTGGTAAGTGCCATGAGGTCTTTGATGCCCATATTGAGGATCCAGATTCAGCAGCTTGCTTTCAGGAGCATCTAATCCATTTTCCCATTTAAAAAAGGTAACAAGCCTGTCTTTTCAGAGAATTTCTGGTTCTGGCTTCAAGTTCTGCTGCTCACCAAAACATCATGCACGAGATTTTAGAAATTTGCTTTGAACAAGACATTTTGTAGCAAAGGGAGAGATATAATTTGCATCTGTAGGAAAACAATGCAAAAAAATGAGAGATTAAACTGGGAAAATCTTTTGTTAGACATAGATTTAGCCTCAATGGTGTCATTTACAGATGTCTTCCAACTAATTGCTGTTAATTGATTTTTTTAAATAGCTTTATTTCCAAACCTTTTGCGTGAATATTAAATAGAGATAAAGCCTTACAGCTGTGGCAATTACATTTAACTTATACCAGTGGAGATTTCCCTTCCCCTCTTCCTTTTCTTGACAATCTCTTCTGTTATCAGTCAGAATTCCCCACCGAGGGACATACTTCTGCTTGTCAGATTTATGCTTGCTTCTCCCACCTGAGAGAAGGCATTTGCTGGTACTTTAATCTTTCTCTCCCTCTCCCTGCTAATCTAAGTTGAACAGTAGATGCCAAAGCTAGCTAATTATTCTGTATTTTTCCAGTTTTATCTGCCAGTAGCTGGTCATTCTTTGTGTTGACTTGGGTGTCTTTTGGGTAGCATGTTACATTCTTCTACAGACTAAACAAAATAAACACAAATGGTATACTCTTAAATACAGTGATAAAACTCCCAAATACAGGAAACCACTGGTTTTGAGAGACCACTCAGAAATAGCTTCAGTTTCAATAGACCTTGTGTTAGGGACTCAGAACTGAGTACATGGCCAATTAAACTGTTGATTCACATCGAGACCCAGCAGTGGGGTCTGCTGGCTATTTCTTGTGAGCATTGGTTCTCAGGGCAGATCAGCATTCTGCACCCAGCAAGTCCACGTGTTTGCAGCATGGTGTTGAGCAAACCAGCCTTTCTCTTTAGCTTAAGATCTCCCAGTCCTTAAAATAAGGACTGTGATGTGTCTGTCCTTTCTAAAATGCCTTGAAATCCACAGATGAAAAATCACCAACAGTGTGCATTTACACAGAGATTTCTAAGAGATTTCTAGGGATAACATCTCAGAATGTTATCCTGAAACTATATAAAAACACATACATTAACTCAGGAATACTCAATTTGGACAAAGGTGTCTGAAAAGGTCATTTTTCCAGTCTGTGGACAATTTGCCTTCTGATTTTTATTTTCAATTTTGGCCTAACTCAGAACAAACTCAGAAGTGATTAATATTTCCTTCTACTGGGATGTTCCAAAGAAAACAAAACAAAACAAAACAAACAAAACAAACCTCCAAACCAACAGTAATATCAAGGAATTATGGCTTCAAAATAATTACATTCCCACATGAGTTCTGTACTGTAGATAAGTGGTGCCTCAGGTAGGGGGTAAGGAGGAAAAGAAAATTAGTATTACAGAGAACAAGGGACATCTTGTGTATTTAAACTGCTGTTCCCCTTCCTGCTCTCAAGCAGGCAGGTTTCATGGGGATGCTGACCTGGCAGCGAGTTGGACAGCATGGGAGGGATACCACTGAGTTAAAGCTTCCTGCAGGTATCAGCAGCAACCCAGCTTTGCATAGGAGCCACTGCCATAATTTCCAGCATCAGTAAACATTGGTACCAGTCAGTAAGGGGGAGCTAGAAAAAAATTGAGAGATCTTTTTCATTCTCTAGTTTGCCATCGCTCCTTGATTTCTCCAAGTGACACTGGCATAGCATTGGCGATGCCAACCCTCAGGGCTTTATGGAGGATTGTCCCAGCCACGTTATCAAAAGGTCAGAGGGAGTGAGAGTTACATTCAGTCTTCGGAAACACTGTGGATGGCTGAAGTTTCTTAGAAAACCTGAGCTTTTTTTTCCAAGTTCCCTCACCTCTAATGAGCAAGAGTACTTCTGTCAGGTATTGAGTTTAGTTTTAGATTGCAGTGTTGTTTGGTGCTCTGTTACAAAAGCCAAATAGATTTAATGTCCAGGCCTGTAAATCCTCCACAGTGAATCAGAAAAAAATGAAGTCACAGAATGGAGTGCAGTTAATGGGAGTGTAGGCATCAACGGCCTGTAGCGATTTCTCATTAACTGCTGTGCTGATTTATATTGTTGTCATCATAGTCTTTTGGTATTGTTTCATTCTACTCACACAATATTGTTACAATTAGATCAAAATTTGTCTTCATGGGAGATGCTGCCCTAGCTGGAGGGCAAGCATGATATTCCTGGGCAACCTGTAATACAATTTGGCACCAGAAGCTGTCAGCTCACACACACTGTATCTATCTCCATCACTGTACATAGGGCTGGTGAGCATAGTATACTTCACCTTCACTAAGCCTTTAGACAAAAGGCAAACACAGACTCTTGTGTGGGGTTGAGGATGGGAAAGGCAGACAGCTCTGCCTGCGGTGCCTCAGCACAGGCAGGATGGATGCCAGATGCTGTCGGGTTCCTACTCACACCACCAGCAGCAGCCCAAAGATGTCCCACCCACAGGATGCATGCATTCATTATGACTAATCACATTCTGCACATTGGATAGTAAAAAGACCAATTAATCATCATCTCACTTTGCCAAGTAAGTAAATGCTATTACCCTCACTTACCTGAAGGAAAAACAAGCCATCAAGCTATCACTGAAAGAGCTGGAGCTGGTGCCAGGACTGAGAAACAGGTATCCAGACTCTCAAGTTTGCTGGCGTTCACCCAGCCTCTCTCAGACAACAGAACTGATTTCACATGGAGTCAGGATCCAGCTGGCTCCTCTGCAGCAGAGGAAGGTGTCAGTCAACCTGTCCCAATGTTCCACAGAATGTCCTGGGCAGCAGGACCCTGCAGAATCACACAATCATTGAATCATTAAGGTTGGAAAAGACCTCTAAGACTATCTAGTCCAACTGTCAGCCCATCACCACCATGATTGCTAACCATGCCCCTCAATGCCACATCCCCACATTCCACAAACAGCTCCAGGGATGGTGAGTCCACCATCTCTCTGGGCAGCATGTTCTAGGACTTCACTGCTCTTTCTAAGAAGTTCTCCTAATATCCAACCTGAGCCTCCACTGGTGCAGTTTGAGGCCATTACCTCTTCTCCCTGTCACTGTCTCCTTGGAGAAGAGGCCAACCTCTTTTATGCAGTTGGAGAGAATGATAACGTCTCCCCTGAGCTTCCTCTTCTCCACACTGAACAATTTCAGTTCCCTCTGCTGCTGTCTGTAAGACTTTTGCTCCAGACCCTTTGCAGCTTCATTGCCCTTCTCTAGACACACTCCAGTGCCTCAGTGTCTTTCTTATAGTGAGGAGCCCAAAACTGAACACAGTGCTTGAGGTGTGGCAACACTACTTCTGATACAATCCAGGATGCTGTTGGGCTTCTTTGGCTACCTGAGCACACTGCTGGCTCATGTTCAGCTGGCTGTCTACTAACAACCCCAAACACTCTCTCTGCCAGAAGCATATTACACTTCCTGGCTGCTAGCTTCTTGTAAACTGTTCTTCATTTGTTGAGAGGAACAGAGAGCTTACGGACCAATATCACATCAATGTTCCATGAGATGTTCTGGATAAAACAGTGGGGCACAGTTTCCCTCCATGGGAGTCTACCTTTGATAACTCAAGTCCTTCCTTAGCCCTACATCTCCTTTCAGTAGCTCTAGAGACTTCAAAATTAGCAGTTGGTGAGGTGTGAAGAACAGCAAACACTTCATTCCTATTTAATTTGCATGAGGGCGTGCAAACATGGGTGCAGAATAATGCTTCTCATTAGGACTGTCTTTCAACTCAGAGGCATCACAGAAGATGCTTCACAGGTCCCATAGATAACCCTGTCCTTTTCAAATGCAGACCAGTGCAAACTTCTTGTCCCCTAGTTATAACTCAGTTCATCCCATAGACTTGCTGCAGGTAGGTCCATGAGACCACCTATCTTGAAATAAGTTAGTAGATATTGTGCAGCTTACAATGCTTTCCTATTGCAAAGGAACAAAGGAAGAAAACAACATAAATAAATAAACAAAAAGCATCAAACTTACCAGAGAAAACAAGTGCTTGGCCAAACGTGGTTATATGGGGAAGATGACAGTTTATTTATCCTAACACATCAGTAATTCTCCATGCTATAAAAAAAACTATCCAGTTCAGCTTGTTTACTGTCATGGGTTTGGACATCCCAGGCTGAAATCCCCTAGGCACACAATCAGAAAGGAATCCTTTTATAAAAACAAACAAACAAAAAAAACAACAACAAAAAAAAACAAAAAAAAACAAACCCAAAACCCTTCTCTCTTTGCATTGTATGTAGCTGATGTTACCCTTCCATGACACGCTTGCGGTGACTGACTGTAGCAGTGCGGCTAAAATGTGCCAACAGCAGAATGTAGCCCTGGTTTGATGGGGTAAGGTAGACACAGATTCTGTTACATTTGGGAGGGCTAATAACAAGGAGGAGGTCTCTGTTCATATTACTAGATCAGTGGCAAAATTCTGCAGATGCATAGGAAAACACCCATGGTACAGCAAAGGGAAAATAGGAAGAGACAGGGATTTGAGCCTGGCTTGAGGATTCCATCCCCAGACAGACCTGGCTTTTGTGTGCGCAAGGATAGTGGGGACATGTTTTGTGCTTGCAGCTGGTTGGGGAAGGCAGTCGCCTCTCCCTGTTTCTTTCTGGAAGGTAAAAACTCATCTTGCCTCACATTTCAAAAGAGTAATAATAAAAAATCGAAACAGGAGAATTTCCACAGTGGACGCTTCCTAGCCCACCTGTGCAAATACCTTTGTATCCATTGGCAACAAATCTCCAAGGTCCATCTGCTTCCAGCCAACACCCACTGATTCAACCCCACATGCTCCTACTTTATAGCCCTTAATTTCACCAGATCATAGAAAGAGAGGAGGAGGGAGAAATCCTTGGGATTTATTTTAATCCTTGAATGCAGCTTTAGATCTTGTTTGTACGGTGTCTGACCCACCCCCTTGTCTGTAAAAGCAATGCCCCATGCTTAGCAGGTGACTCTATCCTTCCCATAGGGACAACAAGGAGAGAAGGAGGGGGAGCGAGAAACCAAGGCAGTGTATGGTTTGGGTAAGCAGAATATAGCAGAGGGACTGTCTGCAATTTATGTCAAAAGATTCCCACCAGTTTTTCTTGTCTTTATTACTAAAGCTTGCTGAAGTAAGGAGGCAGAGTATGATTTTACAGACTGTAACACATTTGGCTGAATGACAGTAAAAAGCTTGGGAAATACCTTTCACATCCGAATGCACAAAATAATACATCCAGTAGTTAGTATCAGCTTGGCTTCCTGCATGCCTAAGATCTAAATGTAAATCTTCACCAAACGTAGGAGTTTTTAAGAGTGTTAATCACATAGCCCTTTTTACAGAGTGCAAAGTGACTCGAAACCATTGGGGAGCATTAATACCTTGCGGGGAGAGCTGCAAGTTGGAAGCCTGCAGTTTGCAGTGCTGCTGAAACATATAAATCACCTCAGTTACAGTGGAATGTGATGATTTGAAACCATCAAGCTTTGGAAATGGAAGGAAGGCGTGATCTTGAAAGAGTCAAACTGCTTTGCATATGCTGAGCCCAGTCCTACAGCTCTGACTGAGATGTGCAACAAACATCAAAGCACTCGCTGTAAGATCTAATATCTTCTGCTGGAAAATTTTCAGCAAAACTTACCCTTTCTCACTCTGCAAATATTTAGAAGCACCAGGCCCAATTGTACAGCAGTTTGCACTCAGCATAATCACTTGCTGTTGTGCAAACTGAGTGTAAAACAGCTCTTCTGATCCACTAATAATTGTACATCATTTTGCCATCTTCATGAGGTGCAAAGCTGTGGTGAATGAGTGCTTTGTTCTGCAAGGAGAAAGAAGTTGGAGTGACACTTCTCTCACTTCCACGGCATTACCAGGCTATAATAGGCAGAAAAGATGGTAAAATGAAGGCTGCCTACAAAACTGTGAAGTTACATAAAATGGAAAGGAAAAAAAAATATATGTTAGCACAGCAGCTTCATCCCTACTAGCATTATCAGCTGGAGAGCAGGTAAGCATCGTCATCCTTACTTTTTTTCTTCTAACCTTGCTCACAGTCAGTCTTAAATACAGAGAAAGAACAGCTTGCAAATTCTTCATGTATTATTTATGTTAAATCTGCCCTAGCTGAGAGCTATGGTAATTTCCATGCTAATAGGAAATTTTAGGAATGGAAAGCTCTAAACAGAATTTGAGAGCAAATAGTTGTTAATTGTTGATGCTCCGTGCTCAGTATGATGCAATTAATAACAACACTCTTTTAAAAATTCCACGCACCCCTAAAAGCCTTCACTTATTCATAGAAAAAAGAGTAAGTTTACCAAATTTCTAAGTATATCAAAATCATTCTTCTTCTGAGCAAGTTTCCCTGCCTTTTGCCATGACTTAGTTCAGCAGTTAGGATGATATGAGAGAGCAAACTGGACTTGTATGTGCAGGTTATGAGGAGCTGCATATTCAGCTTGATCAGTACTTGCTATTGCAAAAGATATCTGACCTTTCTGGAGAAGCTGGGTTGCTGTAACTGCCTTGTAGCAAGTCCCTGCAAGTCGGAGTGGAGTGGTGACAAACACTCTGCCTTCCACGGATTTCCATTCAAGCTGGGATGGCAAACTGTCTTCTAGGTTGTCACAGTCCTTCTGTCATTGGCATTTACAGCCCCAAGACCTGCCAAAATAACTAAGTGTGAGCCCTACCAAAGGGCTGTGCCCATTCATGTGCCAAGAGCATGGAGCCTGCTGCTGTGAACAACTCACACACAGATCCAGGGCGAGCCCCTGCTTGGCCTCATTCTCTGTGGAGGGCTCCATGAGGAGAAAGTGTTCCCATCAGCCTGGGGTCAGAAAGGAAAGGAAGGAGCTCCAGCCATGCTGAAGGCCTCTCAGCACAGACACTGATAAAGAGTCTCCTTCACCTAAACTGCAATTTTTGCAGAATCTGCAGGAATGTAATGTCTTCAGGGCCTCTACTGCTCTATCAGATCTGGTTGAAATTGGCTGATAAGTTCAAAATGCATAACGGAGAAGCTGAGAGAGAAAAGGCCATCACATATTTTATATCCTCAGAAAGTGCATGTACATTCAATATCCCCTTGTGTACATGCATATGTATAAGCATATATACATATGTAACAATATGTAACAATCCTTAACAATATGTATATATGCTCTTACATACACCACTTACATAGTGTGCTCTAAGCTGAGGTTAAACATGCTAGAATTATAAATGACACCTTCCATAAAGCCTTAATTTAGTTCTTGTATATGTGCAATGGGAGATAGCCTTTAATTAAATGTTCTTTTTTTGTTTTTCTTTTTTCATGGGCAGCTAGTCATATGGTGAGAGTTGTGATAAGAAGTGAGACTGGGAAGTAATTACACTCCTTGCTTCATTTTCTCCATCATGTAGGAAATGAAACTTCTGTGAAGAGCAAAGAGCACGAGAGAGCATGACTTTTGGAATAAAGTGAGTGAACATTAGAAAATAAAATTAAGTTGTATCCCTGCCACTAGTACAGACTTCCTCGCTAACCATAACCACAGCTACCCAACTTTGCTTCACTGGCAGAGTCTATAGGCTAGACAGGGCAGAGAAAAAGCACGAGGGTTAGTGTAATACGGGCTGATGTGACAGCATCTAGCAGCTGTGGAAGAACAGACAAAGATGAGTCTTCATAAGAATAGAAAAGTACAAAAACAGGACAAAGCACCCAGTGGGATTATGTAACTATTAATACCCCAAATCTATGTGATATGATACAGTTCTTCCATAATAGAAAACTTGCAGTCGTCAAAACTCCCCCTGGGACACTTTGTAAGCTCCACTGTAACATGTAAAATACCCAAGTTTTCCGAAAGACTAGTGACTCTGCTTGAAAACAACAAGACAGGTACTTTCCCAGCTCTCCTTTGCATCACCGCTGGTAAGATAAAAGACTTTGTTTCAGAGGTGACTCAAGTAGCTGTTGTTTAGCAGTTTGTTAGAAGAAAAGCGTCTCTGCTGTGACCCAGACCAGGGGACCACTCTATAGCTCCAGGCTGGGGCAGTGCTGCTCACACAGTGGTGCATGGCTTCCAGAGCTGTGCTGTGCTGCCCACAGCCCTGGGCTATGGGATGAACCCAACCACCACTAAGTAGCACAGGAGCCCACAGACATCTCCCATTCCCTGCCAGTGATTATGCCACCTGCATGGCCTTGCCTTTATCTGGGAGTGCAGCAATAAGTTCTCAGGCAAATATCTGTTTAGGAACAGAGTTCTTATCTTGTAAGGAAAATCCATAGTATCTCAAAGGACTGAATGGCAGGAACCTCTCCATAGATGGGATCTGCACAGCATGCTGCGGGAAACCCCATCTGGGGCCCATCCAGTACTTCATGAACACGGAGTGCCTAGCATCTGTATTACTTGCTATCTATTTTCTTCCTATCAATCTGTCTCATTAGAACATCTGTTTTACTAAGCCATTTGTTGTCAGGCCTTTCTTACTGAGATCCATAAATAACCTGGCACTGTCCCTGTCTGTCTCGCTCCAGCACTCTCCCCCACCTCACCACTATGCTGGTGCAAAATGATGTCTAATATGGGATTTTTAAAAACAACTTTTTGCTGTATTTGTGAATGGCCTTGAACAGCTCAAACACTACCTGTGCTGGGGATGGGAGCATGCACATACAGTGAGTGCAGTGATGACATCTGTGATTTTCACTCTGATTGACCCTTGTTTCTATAGCCATGGCCACACACATATCATGTGCCAACATCCCCACTGCCTGCTAAACACCGGCAAAACTATGAAATCCAGAAACATTGTTAGAAATCTGATGTTAAATGTGTTTCTCTTATGGCTTCACCTCAACCACAGAATACCCTCAGGTTTTAGATTTTAAAAGCCTTGCCCTCATATTGTAGGCTGTGGCTTGAAGACACGACCCATTTGCAGCCAGGAAAAAAAAAAAAAAAAAAAAAAAAAAAAAAAAGGATGGCCAAGAAAAAGAGCCTCAGGCATTCTTTACAGAAGAACTTTCTAAAACCTCATCTTTATATCAGCCTCTCTGTATTTTCACAGCCTGAGTCATAAAACACTGTGTGCGTGTGGGAGAGGTAGAGTGGGAGCGAAGGGATGGCACTGCCATTTTAAAAATAACTGTAGATAGATGAAACACCAGCTGTCTGCATTTTACCCTCAAGACATCATAAACTGGCCAAGATTGTTGCCATCATCTATAACCAATAATGATATAGATGGGAAAAGATGATTAGTTTTGTTTCTTAAATTTAAAGGAGAGTGTCACAAGACTCGAGAGCAATGCATCCATCTTGCAAAGTACAGCTCAAATTAGGATTTTTCTAGATAGGTTTGGTTTTTCCTTTTAAAACGCAGATGACTGACATTGCAGCTTTAAAAAGGAGTTTTTATAAATATAGCAGTCTGTGTTACAGTGAGGGAAGAATTCACAGTATTGTGAGCTTTGCACCATCAATACCATTTATTTCATCTTGCTTCTGCTGAAACTAGCTGGTTTCAGTTTCATTTCCGCAGAACCACAGGGTGCATTGCATCTTACTCCAGCTTCCCTGCACCAGAACATCCCAGTGGTGCTGGGCTGAAGTCTTGTGGAGGTATGTGACTCCTAAACCCAAATACAGAGCCTGCTGTCTTTGGCTGTATTAACAATGTAACAGAAACATGCTGGGTATAGGCCTAAACGAAGGTCTATACCTATGATAGAAACTGTAGCATTATCACTTTTTAACCCTTTGTTTTCTAGCCTCCCCGTGAGACTAGATGTGTTCAGCAGAACTGTCAAGACCTTTATTAGAACACGCATCTGCTCATGGGGTCCCAAGGATGATTAGGTGCTCTTTTCCTCACTATGCAAGGTATGTGACAGGGACTCAAGCTGACGTGGGCTGCAGGCTGCCAAATGTGTTTATAGAAAAGAAAACAATTCTGAGAAGCTGCGACAGGGCAGTTCCTGCCATCTAGCCAGCTGGCTGGGCTCGTTTAAGTGTAACACAATATCAGTGCAAATAAGCAAAGTGTGCATTGTTTTCAGCAAGGTAAAGTAAGACAGAGGTTGAAGACTTCCACCCTGCTGTGTTAGCTTGAGCAAGTTGCTCCCCTTTGATACTGTCAATGGAGGAGCCCTGACCAACTCCCCCAGGAGCCTGAGACATGCGTTTTTATGAAGTGCTCTCTCTCCACCTGCTGACATGTTTTCCAGCACACTGTGTGCCATGCAGGAGGTAAATGCAGAGAGCCAACAGCTACCCGCTACAGGCACTACTGCCAACTCCAAATCGGAAGGATTTGTCCAGATAATGAAATGTCTCATGGTGGACTCTCATAAAGAAAATGACAGACATTTCTGTACAGGGCTGAGAGTCCATGCTTCCCAGAATGGATCCTGGAGAATTCAGGCATGAGTGTTTGCAGATCCCCCCAGGACAGGCACTTTGATGCTCTGCACAAACAAGGTGACAGTGCCCCTGGCTGCATGGAGACCCACACAATTTCAAATTCCCAGCAACGTTTTCCCATCAAAACTTAGATGCCTGTGGTCTTGGAGCTGCCTGTGCACCCTGTAGATGTTATATGAATAACATACTTGAATTTAAGTACTTGAACATCACTGAAGGTACCCATAATGCAATTATTACCATGTTTGACTTCTATTCTACCATGACACAGTGCTGAACTCCCGTGGGATGGTGTTGCACTTCTTCAGTTGCAGCTGCCTCTCTATCCTCTTTAATTTTTTCTCAGAAAACTGAAAGCAGACATCCAAGAAAACTATACTGTCATACTGTGCTCCAAAATAGGAAGATTTAGAACATTACCTATAGAGACAGACCAGGGCCTCTTGACTGTTCTACAGACCTAGCGATGATACATTACTTTCAACAGAGCCTCACAAAATGCTTAATACTGTAAGGTATAGCCTCAGTACACAGAATGACAGAACATCATGATTTGGAAAGGATCCACAAGGACCACTGAGTCCAACCCCTGGCTCCACCCAGCAGCACCCCAAATTCAAACCCTATGTCTAAGAGCACTGCACAAATGCTCCTTGAACTCCACTAGCTTGGAGCTGTGCCACTGCCCTGGGAGACTGTGCCATGCCCACAGTCCTCTTGTGCAGAACCATTCCCTAACACGCAGCCTGACCCTCCCCTGACATAGCTCAATGCTATTCCCAAAGGACAGTTGGCCCTTCTGGCTGCCAGGACACACTGCTTACACACATTCAACTCGTCACCAACCAGAATCCCCAGATTTCTTTCCGTGGGGCAGCTCTCCAGACTCTTGGGCCATAGACTGCACACATTACCAGCGCTGCCTTGTCTCAGGTGGAAAATCTAGCACTTGCTCTTGTTAAACTAAACTTCATGTGTCCGGTGATTGTCCAGCCCTTCAGTTTATGAAGATCTCTCTTCAAGGCCTCTCCATCTTTGAGACAGTCAACACCTCCATTTAGTGTCATCTGCAAACTTACCTAGCATACATTTGAGTCCTTCATCCAGGTCATTTAAATTCCTGTAAAGTAATCTTCTGTACCATTCGGTAGACTTAGATCAGTAAATACAGCTCACTATATCTCTGTTCAAACATAACTGTCACTTACTGAGTACTTCCCTTCAGTTTTTGAATACACCTTGTACCAATATGTTTACATAATATCCATATACAGATACACAGTATATAGTATTGTTCTCTCTGGAGAAACAGCTTTAAGGATACCACACGGCCAAAAGACTTTCAGTGTCATTCAGCACACAGGGTTTGTATAAGAATGAACTTTGAAAAGGAGTAAGATCAGGAATATAATGCTGTGGTGTTTGCAAAAACTCTTGGGTCTGACTCTAAGCGTTTATCTGAAAGAATGTTGGATCTTATGGGAACAATCTAGGGTGCCTGTGTAGGTGGCACTGCTCCCTCAATGGATACCATCCTGGCGTTTGACCTCCTGAAGTTCTTCAGGTGCTTTGGCAGAGATAAGCATCATCTGCAATGACATCTGCAGTATCTCACAAGATAACACTTTTTCTGGTGCTTTATTCAAAGCACCTGCTAGGAACGTACCTTCAGCCACTGAAATATGCATTTGTTCTGTATCTGGGGCTCAAGCTGTACTCAGAGGCAGAACAACACTGAACTGCCACCCTCTGGAAAACTTTATTAGAACAACTTCATATTGAGTAGTTTACATAGCTAGATCTTAAATGTACTGGCTTTATAAAGACACTGTTAAACCCTTTCCCTTACCTAACCCATACAACTCCTTTTAAAATAAAGCAATACTTAGAAGTACTGACTACACAAATTCTATGAAATCATTGTACTGGAGCTACTCTTTGACCTGCTGCTGATTTTATTTGAGAATGCCATTTCAGACAAAAATGCAAAAGATAACTTGCCTTGAGAATCAAACCATGGAGGACCTAGGTTGGCACAGGTAGTGTATATTTGAGCAAAGACAGATCTTTGTGTTTTAGCATCATCTCCGACATCAACAGTTTTGAATTCAAGCCATTTTCCATGTATTCACAGGTACCAAGCCATTCCTTTGCCTTTGCAGTTGTTTGGTTTTTTTGCAGTACACAATAAATGCACAAAAGGGGTGAATTTGGGTCCTCATCATCAGCTTAGAAGATGGTTCCCAAAGTTAAAAAGAAAATAAAATGACTGGTCTGTAGGAAAGCAAGAGCAGAGAGAGTATTTTGGTATGCATCATCTTTTGGGCTGCAACTATGCCACACTGACTTTTGTGCTGAGAGATATTCAGCCTCAAATATGTCACTGGGTTATCAAACTCATTTTTATCATGGGCAGATAACATGCTGATCCAAATAGTTGACAGATACCAGAACTTTTTTTTTGTGTCTAGGGGCTTACTTCCATAAATTTTTTTGTTCATATTTAGGTCTACCCTTTGTAGCTGACACTAGGATGAATTGTTTTCTCACACTCAAACAGAAAAAATAAGTCCTTCATTACAGAGCACACAGATGCCACATTGCTTGAGAAGAACATGTGCACTTTTGCAACCTTATTGACTTCGCTAGCTTCCAAAAGGTTTTGCTTGTTTGTTTGAGTCCTCAAAACCATAATGACTGTTACACACCAGGCATACATCATATCCATCAGACTGGATTTTCAGACAACACTGATCATGACTTATGCTGCACTCTGTACACCAAAATCTTAGGATTGTTCTTTCATACCAGACAGAGCTGATACAAAGACATCATTACTAAGTTGATCTTCTGATACTGAGTGGTACGGCCAGGCCTGTGGCATTCACCAGTTCATGCTGCATTGGTTGCAAAGGCTCTGCAACTGTGTAAGCTTGTTTAACAGCTACTTGGTGCTGTTGGGGTGGGGGTGGGGGGTAAAGATCCTCAGCCTTCTTCTCAACATTCAACATAGTAAATGTGGATAAAGCTGGTAAGTAACAGTGATGACATAATCACTTTTTTTTTTCAAGCAAGAACTTCCTGCTCCTCCTACTCTTCTTTCATTCAAGTGTTGTTTGTGACAGAAACTAAGCAAAGACAAGCAGCTTTACACAGATCTGAATGGCAAAAGCGGCATTGCTGTCACTGAGAGAAATCCCTTGAAGCGGAAAGAACACCTCCAGAAAAGCTTCAGATGGGAGATGAGAAATAAGCAAAAACAACATGCAGTTTCACCATTCATTCCAACATGAAATAGGGATGGGAGAGAGAATATTGCACATATTTCAACCCTTTGTTTGCTCAAATTCCCAGCAAAAACAAACCAACTACACTTACATGAGAAACAGTTGTGACAGTTGAAGCTGTTACCACTCATTGCCAGAGGTTACACAAACCCGTGCCTCAAAGATTTCACAGCTTATCCAAAACTCCTTTGGAAGGCACGTTTATGTCCAGACACTGAATTTTGCATGGAAACAGCTGAGATCAGCGTACACACTCCACAATTATTCCAACTGCCCCTGCTCAGGAAACACAGTAGAAAAATCTTAAATTCTACCAGATATATTTGCCAGGAGCACATCTAAACATGTTCCCAGGTCTTAACATAGACAGGAGACTGAATTAGTTAAACCACCTTTAAACTAATTTCCTAACATTGATGCATATGACCTCTAGTGCAGCTAGAAGACCTACAAATTTCCCTCACACCTGTCACTAGGGAATGCTGGTCCTTCTATTGCTCACAAACATAGGTAATAGCTTTCCCATACTTAGCTTTTCTATTATCATGTCAAGTGCTCCAGGAACAACAACTTGTGTCCAGGCCATTGGCTGCAGTAATTATTTCCCTCACGGATGTGCAGTCCTACACACGTGAAACGTAGCATTTCATTTTCCCCTGTAAATATTAAAAATGAAGCCATGAGTTCTTACACAGAGCCTGAAGAAACCATCTGGAGGCATCTAAACACACTGCATGCTGCAGTGAGGGCAATCTCTTGGAAACTTGTTCACATTGCTCTTTTGCTCTCAGAAACAGAGGGACCATGAGTCTCAGCTCCCCTGAGCAGCACACAGTCACAGACGCCTCAGGTTTGTGACACTACCAAGTGCCTCTGTCTCTTGCTACCCAGTTTTCTCAGGTGCATTGAAAACATTTATCAGCACTGTTAAGAGAACAACAACACACAGAATCTCCAAAACGAGACACAAAACCTCTTTATAATCCTGCCTCGGCTCCAGCCCAACCCCAAGCCCTGAATCCAGTGGTACCTCAGCTTTCAAGACTAAGGCCCCTTCAGCGCTTAAAGAGGCGTTCTGAACAGAACTATGTCTTAAGGCAGGCTAGAATTCTCTGTGCCAAAATTCACATCCCAAAACTTCACAAAGCACTCAGTTTGTCAGCATATTCCGGCCATCCCACGAAGCCAGAGAATGACTCAGGCTTCTGGGAAAATAGAAGCAGATGAAAAAAACAACTGTGGTTATCTGGTAAGCCTGACATCCTTCCCAAATGCAGAGGCCTGGCCCCCATCCCCCTTCTTCCCATTGGTGGGGCAAGGCAGTGCATGCACTTGTACACACAGCCCTGCAAACAGAACTGCAGAGGCCAGCAAGTCATACTGGCAGCCCGCGCTGCTTCCAACCGCAGCCAGCTCCAGTTTCCCCACACGCTCCAGATGCTGGGGCCAGCACAGGCAAAGGCAGCAGCAGAGCTGTTTGCAAACAGGATTTCAGCTGTCTTCCTGTTGCACAAAGCAGAACAAACAGAAATGAAAGGGACAGCAGCTGGGCTTACGCATCTTCATGGAGAATCCACAACCACACGTGATCCCTGCACTTGGAAGCAAGATGAAGTTTTTCCAAGCATTTTGCACATATTAAAAGCAACTAAAGAAATTCACACATCCTTCAGCAGAGGATGGGCAGCACAGAGGAGCATGCTGCTAGCTTAGCCCATGCAACAACTCCTTCTCTATAGATGAAGGGGTATTTTTGTGTGCTTGTAAGAACTTGCAGCAAGCTAGCGATCAAAATGGTCTTTTTTCCCCCCTCTCATGGACTGATTCAGATAACATAAGATTTCTGAGAATGAAATAATCACAGCCTAGAGCCTCTGTGCTACTCCTGGCTAACACCACATGAAAGAACTTAGGGTATTCCTCTCTTACCTCCTTCACAAGTCTGGAAGACATTAAAAAAAAACACCATATTACACTGCCAGAGATGAATAAGATGCAATATCACCCATGGTTTTCTGTGCACAATTTGGTCACTGAACAAGTTCTGACACGTGAGCAAGCGAAAACTTTGTCTCTTACAGCTCCATGAAAAAAAAAGAAAAAAAAAGTAAAGATAATAGCAAAAGCTACAGTTAAAAAACCATGAGTTTAAAACTCCAGCTGGAAAACTAGATCATGCTTAGTATGTGTTTATTTGCTCTTCCCCTCATCAAGCAGAAGCAGTTCTACAGCTGCCTTAAAACTGCATTCCTCACTACGGCTGCTCTGACAAAGCTAAAAGCAACAAGGAATTGCTGCAGCACTGAATTTTCACCCACTCCTTCTTACACAGAGAGGAGAAGGATCACAGGGACAGGAAGGGTTGGTGGTTACAGTAAGCTCTGTTGAGGAGATCCAGCAGTGCGGTAAGTAAAACTGTGATCTCCACACAGAAACAAATTATTATTGGTTTTTGTTTTGTTCTGAGAGTGGTGCTTGGTTTATTCTTACAAAGCTGCTCTGAAGCAGCCTACTTACACATCCAACTCTTAGAATGCTTTCATTGCTGTTCCCCGCCCCAAAGAATAGGCATTCTTTGACTGCATCATGTAGTAAAATCATTTCTATCTCACTGCCATGCTTTCTGTCACTTAACCATGCTGCTTATAGAAATTCCGTTTGCTTTCACTCCCACTTGCAAATAAGAAGAGAGAGAAACAACTACAACAAGAATTATATAAACTGAAGTGTGTTCCTTTATTTTTTACTTTCATGGCACATCTTGATTTGTAAACATTAAAGTACCAGTTCCATTCTTCATACGCTGAAAATAACCATCATTTAAGAGTATTACCTGAGACTTAAAAAAAAGAAAAAGAGCTGGCATCTTTTACCTTGATCACGTACAGTACTGTTTTAGGAAGAATTAGAAAAGGGAATGTTTTTCCAAAATAGGAAAATTTCCTTTCAACTATAAAGATATAGAAAACGCATCAAAACACGTAAGAATGATCAGTCTGATTCAGAGGATGTTGGAAGTCATTGTCTCCAACAATGCAATTAACACTGCTGAAATGCACACTGCATCAGTCTTGCAGTAGCATGATATCAACATTGTCATGAACACCTTGTAAAAGTAGCTCTCCTTGATAAGTGACAATCTTTCGTCGTTTTGCAGCCTTAAGAGTTCCCACTAGGGCTTCAAAGAGGTTGGCACACTTCTCATCAGCGAAGAGCACACCGAATTTCACGCTCACTTGTCCATTGGCATCTAAATCAAAGACAAAACATGAAAGCATTTGCAGATGTTCCTTCAGTTCCGAGATTCCCGAGGATACAGAAGTTATAGGCAGAGTATTGAAGGTAAGTCCCATGGTGTTTCCCAGCTGCCAGCAACCTGATGTCTGACTTCACTTCCATGAGATTTGATTTTATAAAGGCAACCATGCTATGAAAGCCAGTGATAAAATAGTAAAGGTTTTGCTTGCTAAGACTTTTTTTCTTAGGCTCACATCAGTGACCACACACCTGCCATGTTTATTTTTTACTGACACCTTTCTGAAACCTACAATGAACCCAGGCTATTTTACTTCTTCAAAGCATAATGAATAAAACTGTTTTAATGAACCAAAATATTTTAGAATGTTTAAAATGTTGAAAAGTTCTCGTTTAAACAAAAATTGTAAAATATGTACTTATATTAGCTAAGTTATTCCTAAACATGCAAGAGGTTTTGAAAACCGAAAGAAATTGCATCAGAACTAAAATACATGAGACGGTCCTGCACCCACAAATTGGATAAATATTTGTAAAGAAAGAGGAGTTTTAGCAATGAAGAGCCATCTTAAAAAGAGAAGTCCGCATTCTAGGCAAAGCCAAGCAAAGGCTGGGACTATACCTCCTTATTGGAGTTTTAGGCACAGAGATGAATTCTTTCCAACAGTGATGAATTGAAGAATATGACTTGTGAAATTCAGAAGTTACCACGGAAGGATGTGAAAGGCAACAGTGCTGTTTATTTGACAGCCTCAGCAAGTATCTTGGGACTTAAAAGGTAATTCAGCTGTTGATCTTAGCGGGGGCATGACTGCAGGCCTGCTTCCTCTCTGCTGCAAATACATGCTTAACTTCACAGAAGGATCACTTTAAAGGATGGGTCATAGGGAATACCATGCAATCCTATATTAAACATACGCGTGATATATTATCTGAGCCCTTTAGTTAAATTTGCCAGGTTCATAGGGTGGTACAACATAACTATCTCTATATGATCAGAGACATTAAAATGCTTACTTTTGGTCCCCAGCCGCCGAATCTCCTCAACTAAGAGGCTAATTTCATGTTCCACGTTCATTGTGGTCTAAAACACAAAACACATTTTTTTTTAAACAAAATTATTAGGAGATCCGTTCATCCTTTGCACATATTCATCCCAGCGTATTTTCAGTTCACCAGGAACATCACAACACTTTGTAAAACCCAGCAGCCTGAAGGTGCATCATTAGAGGATAATCTGAGATTTCGGCCGTGAAAAGATACAGGGCCTCTACACCCCCAACAACTGTGGGGAAACCAAAAGATGCTAACACCTCTCAACACAAATACACAACATACTACTTGCATACAGACCATCCCAGGCCAACAACTGCAGGCACCTAGATGGTACCTGGGGACCAACACTATACAAAGAAGGACCAACACAACAGTGTACAACTCTTCCAACAAACACAGGCATCAAAGCAAGGACACAGAGAAAGCAAAGCAGCAAATACAGCTTCCACTTGAGTAAGGGCTGCAAAAACAACAGCTGGAGCCGAGCGGGGTCTGAAAAGGTCTCAGACAGTCCTGAGCTCCTGTCAGACAGCCACTGAGTATGGGGACCAGCTCTATTGTTCCAGGAAACAGCGCTGCTGTGCAGATCTGGTGAGTACACGGAGTTACAAATCAGCATCCGGACGCATCACAAACTCTTCCTCATATAAGAGCTACTTTTTCACCGTCTTAAAGCAGGCAGGAGGTGAATCCCGCCGACAAACCAAAGCACTAAAGCTGCCGTTAAGTCACTAAGGAAAATAGGGCCCACGTAACCAAAACGCTGACGCGACCATTAATAATTTCTTCCAACTGCTAATTTTACCACCTAGCGCTGTGACGGCACTACCAGTTTTTTAACGATGCACTTTCACCATTTTTAAAAGGTAAACTTTTTTTTTCCCCTGTAACTTTTAGCTCTCCGAATTCACATCTACTGAAAATTCTCTTCTCTGATGCCGCGTATACGCTGTCAATTTAGGTACCAACGTTTAAAGAAGATGGCGACCCAGCGGCCGAGCCCGCCCGCCCGCTGCCCGCACAGCCCCGCAGCCACCGCTGGGAGCAGCCCGGCTTCACCGTAGCGCTCCACGTGCCGACCTCCCGCCGACAGAGCCCTCCCCGCGGCCGGGCGCCCGGAAACCAGCGTGGGGTGCCAACGCGACGCCCACCCCACCACCGCCGCCAGGCTCCGCTACTCACCCGCTCCCACCGCCGCTCTCTACTGCCGGAAGACGCAGGCACAAATACCGCCCGACACCGACGATGGGGCGAGGGCGGTGGTTACGCGGGCGAGCCCCGCCCTGTCTGCAGCGGGGAAGAGGAGGAGCAGCGGGAGGCAGGGCCTGTTACCCCCTCTCCTCCCCTCCCGGTCCTCTTTCCCCAGGCTGCCGCGCTCGGTGGCCGTGCCCTACGGTGAGATGACGGCTATTACGGCTGTGTGCCTCCGTGCCGCGTTGGTTGCAGCCAGACTGGTGTCACCCTCAAATCTTTGATAAAATACCCCGAGCTGGAATGGACCCACAAAGATTATGGAATAGAATTGCTTGAGTTGGAAGGAGCCTTTAAAAGCCATCTAGTCCAATCCCCATACAATGGACAGGGACACCTACAGCTCGATCAGGGTGCTCAGAGTCCCATCCAGCCTGACCTTGAGTATCTCCAGGGACAGGGCATCCACCACATCGCTAGGCAACCTGTTCCAGTGCCTCCCCACCCTCACTGTAAAAAAAAACTTCTTTATATCCTATCTAAATCTGCTCTGCTTTAGTTTGAAACCATTTCCCTTGTCCTATCACAACAGATGCTTCTGAAGTCTGTCCCCTTTCTTATAGACCCCTTTTAGATATGGAAAAGCCACTCATTACTCTGCCTGGAGCCTTCTCTCCTCCAGGCTGAACAGCCCCAGTTCTTGCAGCCCGTCCTTACAGGCGAGGTGTTCCATCCCTTGGATCATTTCTGTGGCCCTCCTCTGGACATGCTCCAGCAGGGCCATGTCTCTCCTGTACTGAGGACTCCACATCTGGATGCAGTACTCCAGGTGAAGCCTCACCAGTGCAGAGTAGAGGGGCAGGATCACCTCCCTTGCCCTGCTGGCCACGCTTCTTTTGATACAACCCAGGATATGGTTGGCTTTCTGGGCTGCAAGGGCACATTGCTGGGTCATTTCTAGCTTCCCATCCACCGAGTCCTTTTCAGAAATGCTGTGCTCTGTCCTTTTGTCCCCCAACTTGTATTGATAGCAAGATGTTGCCAAACTCTTGTGACACAGAAAAACAGTTCTCTTTCCAGAGAAAACTAATGCTCTAGGATAACATAATTTAGCTGTCATAAAGTCATGCCGAGTTCTGATCATTCATACAGTACCACGTCCTTACACTCCACCTTGTAGAGAAAATGCAGCTTGATTTTTTCTGTATTGTGTATCTGTTTTTGTTACTGCTTTTTCCAATTCTTCACGTCCTCTTTAGCTCCTAGAAATAGGTGTGTCTTCTCCCAAGTACATAGACATTAAAACTGGAAGCAACATGAACTCCTCTACAGCAGTGAGACCACCACCATCCTACTACCCAGAGGCCAAGTTCACACCAAATTTCTTCAGAAAACTCTCATTTACTTAAGGCACTGCCATCCCAGCTGCCTCTCCCACCTCTTTATCAAGCACAGCTGCCCCAGAGCAGAGCAGGTGTCAGAGACTGCCTTCAGTTCCTACAATTTATGTTTCATGCATCAGCCTACAAAGGGGAGACCAAGCTACTCAGGCTGTGCACTGTACCAGCTAGCTCTGGTCCTTTGCTGTGCTCTCTCATTCCTGGTGCAAAGATAAATTGCTGAAGGTATCTTAAACTGCTATGGCAAGATCTGTTAGGGTTCATTTGGCAGAGACTACAGCAAGATGAATTGATTTGCACAGTGGAAGTGATGCCAAGAAGATCCACTTTTGTCACTCCAGGGATGCAGTGCTGGTGACCACACCTCTTCCTTTTCCAAGAGATATTTTGCAGTGTTGATAGTTTTGTTAAAATATTTTCATTAGAAAAATCACAATTTACATGTAACAGAATTGTTGCTTATTAAAATAAATGATGCTTTCTGCACAATAATCTATATATTCAGCAGGTGATAGCTGCAGAAAGCAGCTGTAAGCACAAACAGATGGGCTGTATTTAGCATCAGCAAAGGTGCTCTTTAAAAAAAGCAACAACTGATAATTGAGAAAGCAAGTAAACAAGTTAAGGGCTATATTGCTAAGTCAATAATGACATTAATGAAATCTGTCCTAATTTAATCAAAAGAAAGGAGTAGATTATCAGAAAATTGTATTGGCAGGGGATCATTGTATCTGTGCATATCCGGGCATACATGCTTACAATATACTGCTTTTCTTAAAGTCTTAGATTTGTTGGCCAACACAGTATTAACTACCTCAATAAAACGGATAGACTTTTAAGAAAGATCCAAGAGAATCCTGTTAAAACAGAATCTAGTTAGCATGTTAGCAAGTGTGGAAATGTTCCTGTTACATAGCAGTAAAAAAAGAAAAGTGTTCATTTCACTTTTTTTATTTTTAACAGTATTCCTTCAGTTGCATCACAAATGTAGTCATCAGAACAACTTTACGTGTGCATGAATAATATAGGCCTTTGCACCGAGAAATGTAATGGTTAGTATAGGATGATTTATGTTTGATCGAGCAATCGTTTCAGACATTTCATACCAAAGATACTATTATTATGAAACCTGTGTTAGAAATTCTTCTCTAAATATGTTTTGAATCATAGACCCTGACTTATAAGAAGTACACCATCTATGCACCTAAGCAAGACAAAAAGAGAAATGTAATTCCTTATTTTCCTTTAATCCTTTTAAATCTGGAAGTAAAAAAAAATATATATTATTATTATTATTATTTTAATTCTGTCTTTTGAAAATAAACAATGTAAGCCCGACAGCTGGCTCTAAAGAAGACCAGAGGAGTCTACCAAAACATGGTATGCTTTCACTACTTTATTCATGGCTATTCATTGTCATGTGATTTTAAAATAATCATAGGTAAATCAGTAATCAAAAGCATCTGTTATAACAATCAAGGTGACGGTGATCTGCCAAGGAAAGTAAATGAGCTGAACTGCGTAAGGGCCAAGTGACTGAGTATGTTTTTACACAGGCAGCAGCAGAGAGCAGGAAATGTGAAAATGGTGGAGATGGAGATTTTCTGTTGCTCTATTCCCACAGAATTATATTTAAAAACAAACAAGCAAACAAACAACAACGACAAAAGTGTGAAATAGTCCTTTGCAAGCACACAGCTCATGTACATTTCATATCACTGGCTTAGGTCATCGTTGGATTGACAATACAGATTCCCCTTTCTGCATTTCCGAGAGTGGTCCTCAAATGTCACGAGATTCTGCCTTAAAACAGACTGTTCTCATTTGATCTTCATTGGCATCTCACTGTAGTTTCTGTTTTCACAGATTCACAATTTTACATCAAGGCAGCCAGAACAAGGAAATACACAACACAAGATTTAAAGCATAGCTTGAGGTCACCAAAGCAGATGTGCTGGATCTGATCAAGCAATCAGTTTAATCCAGAATTTTGCCTAGAGAAGTGACCAAGTGCAGAAGTTTGGCAAGAGTACAGTAAATGTCATTTGATCCCCTGGTTTCTCTCCTGGCTCCTGGCTCTTACTGGATTAGGTTAAGGGTTTGCTGAGGTGAATGTTACACCCTAATAATCACATTTCAGAGTCAGAAATGGACATTTGTCTGTGGATTTGTCTAATTCCTTAAACTCAAGCTTTTGATTTTGTGTTATTCTATGGCAATTATTGCTTAATAAATTTATGGAATGGTGGGAAAAATAAATAGTTAATTTTGCTGATCTTTGCTTTTCTTACCGAGAACTCATGAAATGCTTCTAATTTCCTATACCATGACCAGGAAACTATTCCATCTTCACCTTTCTCCATCGTGTTCATGACTAAAGCTCTCTCACCATTCGTTTTATTTTCCAGTTTTAGTTAATCTCCTGTAAGATGAATGCCTTCCCAAGTGCTGATCCTTGTTGTTGTTCAGTATAATTTTTGTACATCATTCCTTGTTCTTTTTTGAGGTTGAATTACTGGAATTGCTAGCATTATTCAGTGGGTGGGTAAAGTATATACAAGGGCATAACAATGTTTTCTGTTTTGTTCTCGGTCCTAATAATTTCCTGCATCTCACTTGCCTTTTTGAAAACTGCTGAGTACCACCCAATGATTTCAAAAGCTATTTCCAAAGTGGTAGTGATTAATTGTTCTGTTATAGATCATTAGGATTATTCCACCTCCACTGTTATTACTTTGCAACATTCAGTACCGTCAGCTGTTCTACTGTGTGATTTGAAATAGGATCATACACACACTTTGTTACTTCTTTTCCTCTGTCATCGGTGACAGCAGTAAACAACACAGATCCAGAGATCCTGCTAAGTGTACTTGCAACATGTCTTCCTCATGAACATTAGCCACCAGCTCTGCTCATCTCCTCTTACCTTTGAAGTATTTACTGATTGTGAATGGAGCCTGTCTTCCTACCCTGTGACAAATTAGTTTTGCAAAAATGTTTAGTGTTTGCAGAAAACTTGCTGTAAACATGTTGTTTGACAGGTTTCTCCAGAGAGAGGCAGCACAGTCTGAACCTGAAAAAGGCATGCAGAAGAGAGTGACAAGGTTATTTGCTAACTAATGGTCATTTTGTCCATACGTTAACTAGATATTCTTGTTTTACTGGTACTATCTTTATAGTAGGTAGCCTACACTGTTCTTTTTTTGTACTATATTGTTCTCTTGAATTTTTATTACATTATATAACATACTTTTGAATAGGCCAACACATGTACCACATGCACATGCAGAAGTCTATTGAGATTGCCAATAGCTGGAAAACACTAGAACTGACACCGTGATTTGCAGATTTTACTGTTAAAAGTGATCATCTTATCTGCCTTCTCAAGTAACCTGGGTCTCATTTTGTACTTTCAACAGATTTTTGTTTGACTTGTTGATTCAGTAAAGACATGAGTTCCTGCTGGATGCACCTGCCACCCATCCTTCTTCTATCATACCAGCAACTCACACCTGTGCAAGGTGCCACAGATTCTCTCTAATGTTTCCAAATCTGGACAAAAGCTACAGTGTTGTGATTCAACCAGAAGCATATGTACATGCCTTGTCTTAGCCCAGTACTGTCACCTATCTATGCAGTTGGCCGGCCATGAGTCACTTCTCTACATGGGTGTGCCATGCTTTGCACTGTAGGGTTGTGACTCAACCTAAGGAGAAAAGCTACTTAAGGCCTGGCTGCTAAAGCAGATCTTTAAAAATGTGTTTTCGTATGATTTAAAGCTATCAAGTAGCAGAGGACTGACTACATTTCTAATTCCCTCAGACTTTGAAACACAACAGAAAAAATAAGATATATTTTCTTTGAACCAGATAGGGTCACTGACTGCACTGAGAAAGATATGATCACAGCAACTCAATGCTGGCAAAGAAATCTGAGGGGAGTAAACAATAGTCAGAAAGTGTGATCGTTTTTAGGGACAGTCAGAAGAACAACTATATTGTTTGAGACAAGCCAGTCAACCAGGAAAATAATACTATGTTCTCTTACTGACTCCAGATCCAAAGCAACTCTGTCATTCTTGGTCCAATCATTACTTTTATTTGGCTTTTCTCTCTGTTACAATTTATCATTTGTTTGAAGGGAGAAAATTATTTTTCCTAAACAAAAAGCATAGTGATTCTCTTTAAAACCTTCTAAGAATTCTACTGTAAAGTCCAATTTGAAAAGATTAGTCACATGGGCTCTTAACTTAGCTTCTCCTGTAAGGAAAACAACAACAGCAACAACAAACCAAACAAAAATAAAGCAAACTAAAAAATTTCTCTCTCTCTCTCTTCTTTTTTTAATCTTTTGCTGAGCTGAAAAATTAACCTAGCAAAACAGAAGCATTTAAGTGCAAAGCAAATAAAACAGATCAGCCTCAGAACAAGACAGACTATATAGAGTTACAGCTGACGTTCTTGGCATTCTAATGGACACTTCCATGGGGGTTAAATTGGATGATTCACTTATGCTATTATTCACCTGTATCTTGCTCTGAGGCCTTATTTCAGAAATTGTTGCAGGGCATCATACTCTTCTTCTTATCCACTAGATGCCTTAAACAATGCAGTGTCTCTTCTCTATAGATTAAACATGTAAATCTTTACCATTGAATAGAAAAGTGAAGTATGTAAAATCTTGACATAAATGACTGAAATGACTTGCCCTACAGTTAACCCCAGAGTAAACCTCTGGGGAATGACAGAAATATGTTAAATCAGTACAGGCTAAAGAACTGCACCCATATTGTTAGCACTATAGCAAAAACTGCAAAAAGAACTACAAGATGACTTCAGTCATTTCTCTGATAGCAGTTACCTGAGAACTGTAAGACAGAACTTAAAGCATGCTCAAATAAATCTCTAAACATGCACAAAGTCAGAACTAATACAGGATGTATGTTAAGCTTGGTCATAGTATTCCATACAGGAGGATGTGATGCAAAGACTATTTGTAGTAATATGTAAGTTGCTCCAAAAGTAATACCTCCTGTTTACTTCCATGGAAACTACAGATACAAAGAGCAGAATAACCTTATTTGATAGAACAAATTCTAAGCTACAAAAAACTATTTTTCAACATAGTCATCACCATTAACCATGCATTTTTGCCTTCAATGAACCAGAGCCTGCATACCATGCTTGTAAAAATTTGCACCAGAGGAGGTGACCCAGTGTTTCACAGCTGCTATGATGGTGTAATTGCTAGGAAAATGTTGCCCACAGTCATCAGCCTAGATGGAAGTCAGAAGGCACCAAATCTGGACTATGTGGTGGGAGTGGTAGGGCAGTCCAGCCAAAGTTGACAATATGCTCCATTGACTTCAAACAGGTATGGAGCCTGGCATTATAGTGTTGCAAGAGAAAGGCTGTCTTCTCTGGCCTGACTCAGAAAGTTTGAGCCGTCATCAGCTTAGTTAGTGTTGTGATGTAGTGGTCAGTTGATGATTTGTCTGTTCCTGTGTGAGAACTCGTAGGACCCACTTTGTGCAAACTTTGTGATGTTCAGTGTTGCCACCATTGTTTCCAACACATTGAAGCTCATGTTCAACTCCATACACAGTTCCCTGGTCATAATCCGCTGATTCACATGGATGAGCTGATTGAGGCACTCTTCATTTTGTGGTGTCAGCTGTGCATGGCCATCCAGAGCATGGCTTGTCTTTTACATCGCTGTTGCTGAAACACACCACCCACCACTTCACTGTGCTCACATCCACTCTTTGGCCTCCATAAACATTCAGCAAGTACTGGTGAATGTCAACAGGAATTTTTTCTGCAGGGAGGAATTCAGGAGCACAAGTTTTCTTCATATGCACTTCCATGTCAGATGCCATTTTGTCAGACTGACCCTCTGCTGCCATCTATCACAGAGCAACAAAATGTAATGGGTTGTTGGTGGGAAGGTTCAACCTCTACTTCCATATTACCAACATCTGCCTCTGATGTCGTGGGTCAACATAATAAAATGGGAGGCGTTACTTTCAGAGCAGCCCTCATATGCTGAGGGAGAAGAGTATCAAAAAATGTTTAGAGAGAGCTTACAAGAGGAAAAGGTTTATAAATAACTGATAGTGTTTTGCGTGTTATACGGTATTCTTTGCTGTAACAAATGAATGTTCGAGAGAGAGCAACGTGAAGACTCATTACTTTCTCAGATTCCATTTATCCAAATAGCTCTTGTAGCAAGGAAACAGCAGGACGTCTCCTGATGTCCACATAGCATGGGAACAGCTGAATCATTCAGTTGTTTGTCCTCCTGTTTGGTATGCATCATGAAAAAAACTCACCTCCCCTTCCCTCTACAGAAATACACACTCTACTCACATTTTGTGGACTTTTTCAGAAAACCAACAAAGCTGGCTTTGCATGAGGTTGTCAACTAACAGTAGCAGAGATGACAGTTACGTTAATATACAATTACTATTCAAATCCACTTCAAACACAGCTCTAGGTGGATTATCTTTATTTATTAGCTTCATACAAATTTCCTTCCTAAAGCTCAAACATTTGTAATGACTCATGACAGAAGGACATCAAATCATTTCCTGAAGAAAATCTTACTGAAATAGGACTGTGGATTGACATTTGTCAAGCTACATTTATTTAACACACAAAAACTTATCATGGCAGAAGTAGCTATGCTAATTTTTTAATGATATGACAAGACCTCCTACTGGCCAATGAAGTATGGTTTGTAGAAGTTCATAGCTGGCAAAAAAAAAAAAAAAAAAAAAAGAGCCCCCACATCCAACCATTCAAAACCCAACATCTTTCTCCACTGCACTACTAATGATAATTAATAATCATTTAATATAATAACCCTATTTATAACCATTATTTTTCTTAATAAAACCTGTACTTTCAGTGGTTCAAGGTTCTCAGCTTAGAAACTGTGCTTACTGTACGAGGTACAAGACCATAATCTCATCAATTTCACTGTATTTATCCTGTACTTTGAAGACAACTACAGGACTTCATTGGTTTCCACTTATGGATAAGTCAAGTTGATATACAAACTGCATTTTAGCATTTATTTTTTGGTTTCAAGATGGAATACCTGCTCTGAAATCCAAATTACATTCAAGTTATCAACCGTTAAAGCTTTAGTAATTTCACTGTCACTGCAGCTGCAAGTCGTTTGGTCCAAAATCATCTGATGTTGTTTGAAACCACAACACAGAGCTGTGAGCAAACTCCAGCTTCAAATGCATCATCTTCTCACAGAACACTGCTAATGTTCTCATCTCTGGACCTAATATTCTGGGAAGAATTTCTGTCAAACTGTGTGTTGATTTCAAATGGTAGACAAATATCTACCACTGAAGTAGTATGAGAACATGTAATTTACACTGCTGAACATAACATATGGGTTGCTTTCTAATGATGTGACAGTTTTTTCCTTCATCTAACATCTAAGTTTTGTGATCTTGCACGAATTTTTCATCTGCGAAGTTAATTGTAATCATGAATCCAAACCTTAGAATCGTAGAATCATAGAATCATAGAATGGCCTGGGTTGAAAAGGACCACAATGATCATGCAGTTTCAACCCCCCTGCTATGTTCAGGGTCACCAACCACCAGACCAGGCTGCCCAGAGCCGCATCCAGCCTGGCCTTGAATGCCTCCAGGGATGGGGCATCCACAACCTACTTGGGCAACCTGTTCCAGTGCGTCACCAATCCCTGAGTGAAAAACTTCCTCCTAAAAAACTTCCTCCTAATATCTAACCTAAACTTCTGGGATAAATCTTACCCTTCTTTTTTTTACCACAAGGGATTTTTTCCCCAACATCTCTAACTGGAGGAGATTAAAATTAAAAACATAGTTAAGAAAATTAAGTGTAACTACCTTCTTCTTTGGTTCATGGACACCTTACATAATTCTGTTACAGGTGCATAAGTAATATATGCATCTGAAAGCGCAGTAATGTAATATGTTGAAGCAAATATTATTTGTTCTATGTCAGATCTATGTCTATGCATAGAGAAGACAGTGCATACAACTAATGTCCTTCCTGAAAAGTGAAGGTTTTTCAGGAAACCTCGTTTAAACCTTGGCTAAAGTGCAGTGTTTAAGATTTTGGGTAGAAATTGAAAGATCCCTGTTTTTCAGTCAGGCTTTTAAATTGTATTTCTTGTGCACAAACCTACACTAATGTCTGTCTCACCAGACTAGCTGCCTGAAAGTAAAGTGTCTGTTTTAATTTAGATACTTGACTCTCTCTATATATTTAGTTGTGTTACTATGGCAAAGAAGAAAGATAAGAATCTCACCTTCTGAAGAGTACCACTATGGAGAGAGTTTTGGTAAATAGCTTAGAGCTATTTCCTAACTTTCTGATAGCTAAAGACACATGGAACAAATAAAGGCTCTTTGATCATAGTTGTTGATTAAGTGACACATAACTCATAATGTGATAAATGAAGCACTGTATTGTTGATCCCCTTCTATTGATTACCAAAGATTCCTTAAGAAAATACACAGATGATCCTCAGTATGAGCAGCTTCTCCCAACAGCAAATTGTCATCAATAAAGACTTGCTATATCTGTTAATTAGTTGCTATAGCTCAGAGTGTTTCCATCACAGAGGAAGGCAAACAAAATGTGGCAAATCTAGTACCTCACTAGGGAAGAAGTGCAGACGTTTTTTCATTCACTTTGTAAGGAATATACCTCTTCTATTTCATTACTGGGAAATGCAGTTTGGATGTGTTCCCAAACTAAAAACTGACCACAAATGCTGTTTTTCTCACAGGTCAGATGTGAGGAAACAGAGTCATTTCACTTCCTTCAACATCCCTATATAAAGAGAAGAGGAAAGTGGGACCAGACCTATTGTTCTTACAGTTTCCTGTCTCCTTTTTCATTATGCCTCATTTGAAAAAGCAGGGCTCAGCCACTTAGAGTGCATCATCTCCATTTAGAGCATTTGGATATTTAATAATAAATAAATGGCCCTCATACTACATACACTACATCAGAAGAACTGCCATTTGATATAAGGGCTGTAAGACAAAAGTAGCTGCTGCTTGTGTTTTGCTTTCATACTAAATATTGCAGGTCTTCCTTCAAAATGAGTTCTAGCTCTTCCAAGACAGAAAGATGAGGGTGCACAAATACATATCCTGTCCTCCAAAATCTCAATAAACTACTTCCCCCCCCCCCCCCCCCCCTTTTTTTTTCTCAGTATTTTTTCTGAATCTTCAGTCATTTGAAGTATATTTGGAGTATGACGGTCAAATACAAACAAGAGAGAGTTCTGAGTGATGAAGTACACTTGGCCCACCGTTGGCTATCCTCGTCCTGGGCTGCTGGCCAAGGGCACAACAGTTCTCATTGGAATGAGCTGGGAAACGGTTCAAGAGATTTCTGCTTTCTCCCAGCTAGAAGCTGTAATTGGAGACCTGTGAAAGCACGCATGATCTCACAGCACGCTCCCCGAGGGCCCTGCTTTCTGCCCAGTGCTAGTTTTGCCTATATAAGATCCTCCACAAAATAACTGCAGCGATCATACCTTTGGCTTTTCCTCTCACAATCTCTCAGCCATTTGTAAGAGACCTCTAAAAAGATGCAGTACCCAGACCTTTTCCAGAGCTGGCCTGAGCAGCTAGTACCTCACCCTTTGTGTTGGAAGGTGCCACTTTGTAGCATCTGTTAAAGATAACCTGCTCAATGTTGCCGCCTCAGCCAGACAGCTCTTGGGCTTGGATTCCTGCAAAGCAGCAGCCTCGCCTTTAGCACAGTAGTTGTCTAGTCTGCTGAGGACCATAGAAGAGACACCAATTTGGGATACAGCCTTTCAATCAGAATGCTGATAACACATTCTAGTCCCTTCCAAATGAAAGCATTTTCTCTGTAAGAGAGCCAAATTTACCTTAGTCTGAATGAAAAGGCACCTGGGAAGAGGAACGGTGCAAGGAGTTTCTTCTTCGCCTATTATTTCTCCCTGCAGAATAGAGAGATGTGCTTCATGTGCTCAGGGTGGTTTCCTCCTCTGTCTCAGAAACAAGTCCTCTCAAAGGTCTTTGGAGGGGAGCATGCACATGGACACGCACAAATCAGCAGTTACATGAAAAAATGTGTGGATAGCAAAAGATGCAACTGTTTTTCTGCATTTATACATGTACATCCACTCCATCCAGACAGTTCCTAATGTACTCATTCCATGATTAATTGGAAGAACTGTAAGATCTGAACCTTTTTCTAGAAGGCACAGGAAGAAATAAATTACTTGGCAATAATTCCTCTTCAATTCAGAGCCTTAGCACAGTGTAGATTAAACACCCATTCTACCAAATAGAGTCCTTCAAAAATAACTGTAACAGAACATGATGTTTCAAAAATAAAGAAATGTAATTCCTGTAGAATACTCAGATGGGTGATAATTAGGAGTATTTCCATTCTATCAAATAATAGGATCAGTTCAAAAAACATATTGATTTCACATTACAGTATACTCATTAGCATTTGCTAACTGAGTCATGTTTAGCAGGAAGGTATGATGGTAAGAGCTTTGTGTTAGAAATTATTTATAAAGGAAAACTGCATCTTCCTTCTCTGTCTCTGTCATCTTGAGTCACTCAATGCAAAGAAGTTTCAGTTCTGTGTATGTTCCATACACCTTTCTTTGTGAAGAAATTAGGCAGTAAAATATACTAAAGCAAAGCTAGAGAGGGAGGGTGAACTTTAGTGTTTAGACTCCTTCCTACAGTCACCACGGATGGAGCACACAGCATTCTTAATATTCCTTCTATACGTGACAAAAAGATCAGAGAAAAGTCATTATATCTGGGTTGTTCCCAAGTGAAGCAGATTTAAAAGAAGGTTGGGGTTTTTGATCTAGAGGACTTTAAGAAACAGAAACAGACTGGATCATTGATATCTTAAACAAATACAAGACTTAGTGGGAGTTTTGGTTTGTATTTATCTTAACATATTTAGAACAACTCAAATCACTATGGAGAAAAAGGAAGGGATTAAAATCCTTGGGAAATTGATCTTAATGGAAAACAGCTCAAAGAACAGACTGAGTGAAGTTCTGACCAAGATGCAAAAAGAATCCCACTGTGAAATAACAAGCTGGTGAACCCAGAAGAGAGTAGGTACAGAGGCACAGGAAAAAAGATGAATTGTGGACAAATGACAAGGCTATCCAGTGGAAGAAAGAAAGGTGAATAAAGAAAGGAGAAAGGGGGAAACTAAAATGCTTGATTAAGTGATTTTAGCTAAAAATGGTAAAGGAAGAAAAACAGTAAGATTGAAACTGAAATGTTTGATGGAAAAGGAATATTTCATTTCTAAATACAGCAAAAAGCAGAGGAAGAGGAGTATATGTGTAACATGGGCAACAAATACAGACATTTAGCTTCCAGCTCTTGTTTCCACATTATAAGCAATTTCTGAGAAATTCAGCAATGTGCCAGAAGCTTCCTGAAGTAGCCATTAACAATCCTCCTCAGTGGTGGTCATTATTTAAGGTAGGGAGGGATAACATCCTCTTCCATCAGCAAGTAGGAGTGCACTTCCACATTCAGAGAGAAAGAGGAAAGAGGAAAAAGTATGAGAACAATGGGAACTGCCTAAGAACACAAGGAGATGAGAGCCAAGTAAATTATATAGGTAGCTAAGGAGGTATAAGAATGTGTTCAGAGAAGCTGTGGCTTCAGTAATGTAAATTACTGGGGTTTCAGTAAAAAGAAAGATTACAGAGGGACTACAAAAGAGTCTCAAATGTAGTGAAGAAAAATACATTTGAATTTAACTCATCAAACTGAAAGGTAGATGTTATCAATGTATAAAGAATTCTATAATTACATAAATTAGATAATACCATAAAGTACAAAGAAAAGTTAAACTAACGTATCCTCCTGATGTTCCTAAATTATAAATAGAGGCTGTATTTTAAAGGAGGATGTGGATACTGGTGTGAATAATCTGCAAAAAAATATGGCAGCAAGACCAGATGGATTTTGAGTTCAGTGTTGAAAGACTCTGACAGGAATTTTAATTTCTCTAATAAGAGTCTTGATAATTTAATGCAAACAGGAGTTATCCTCTCCTTTTGGAAGAAACAAGGGTAGCTTTAAAATCTGAAGAGAAGTGGGATTTGACCAGTTGCTTTTTAGGTGCTAAGGTAAATAGTAAAGGCATTCTCCCTTCCCTCATGCTCTGCAGGAGTTCCTCTCTGGGAAATACCAAACACAAACTTGTGCTGGGTGAGGGTAGATGCCCACCACCTTTTGAGGAGTGGATATGAAATCTCAGGTAGAGATCTGCCAAAATAAAAAAGGAGTGGAGGTTTCTCTTTTCCAGTATCTCCCACTTCAAATTTGGTTTTTGTTTTTTAAAATCAACCAAGTTTTCCTTTCAAGGCATTCATTTAACTCCTTGTTGCTTTCGATCACTTGACATATTGGATGAAAGAGTAAAGAGCTAGTTTCTAAAATACATGCAACTTTCATAAAGGCATGGTATATGAGCAGGAGCAACGGTGAGTGCTATAGAAAAGGTATTATTCATTCTCAATTGTGGAAATTTTCACCAAGAAATATTATTAAATACTCCACAGATAGACATCTCCAGCCAGGATCCCATACATACTTCAGTGGTGACACAACACTGTAGAGAGGCTACTGAGAAACAGTTACTCTTTGTCTTTATGAGATGTGCCTGTGCAGAGGGGACCAGAGATGGAGAGGGGACATCTAGACTAGAGATGTTGAGGGGACCAGAATGACCACGTTGTAGTTACAGAATCACTTCTGGTCCACTCTATACTTGCTGAACACTCCTTGCAAAGGCACTTCCACTGTGCAGGAAGAAAAAGCAACACCCTGTGTTGGGACAGTCTGCTCTGTAGAAGGAATTTTTTTCATTCACCACTGAAAATCACATAGCCTGAAATGTGGGGTGTTCTTCTGATGGAGAAACATCCCTAGCAGGACTGGCAGAAAAGAGAGTGGATTCCATGAAATATAGATGTCAGTTCACAGAAAACAAAATGACCGTAGGACAAAACTGATGTTTTTGAATATGTCAAGAATAGAAGGAATACACTTCCATCATGGATGGAAAGAGGTTACAAACTGTAACATACCTGCAGAAAAAGTGTAAGTACAGATATCTGCAAAGTGAGTATTTTTGCATCAAAATGTATCTTCTACACAAAAGTTAAAAGGAGGCTTTTAGAAAAGCAGAACAAGGCTTCCTTCATTTATGAATGCTAACACTGCAAAAATATTTTTCTGCTTGTGGATAAAATGTGGCACCTCCAAAGGTATCTTCTTTTTTAAAAGAGCAAGTAGTAGCAAAAAAACAAACAAACAAACAAAAAAACATCCAACAAAACACCAGACCAAAACAAAACAAAAAAACCCCAAAAAACAAAAGCAGCTCTGAAGTCAGAGGTAGCAGGTTTTTTAAACACCTCCCATTCATTTCCAGCCTTAACGTACTTGTCTTTCCACTGAAGGATCAGGATAGAACAAGTTCCTGTAACTCCTTATGAGCTGTAAGTAAAGAAGCTTCTTGACAGAGACTGTAAAACCTGCTGCACAGCATTGTGCTCATGAAAGAACTGAGAAATGCAATGACAAATAACCTCAGGGTCAGTTTTACAAACTTGGGGAACAAGATGTAAGATGGAAAGTGGACCTGAGTGCATGTTTTAAAAGGTTGGAAGCTCTTTAAAGACGTTTAAATAATAATAATAAAAACCACACATAATTTCTAAGCATATAGTAGACCTCACTGCAAATAAGGGTAGTAGTGCGTGAGACCCACTGTTATAAGAGCTCAGATTCAGAGGCCCATCAAAACCAAGCAGATCCTAGACATTGCATTCCCACTGTACCTGGTGAGGACTAGACTTTGCATCTGTGTATGCCTGAGTTGTGCTTATATTGAGAAACAAGTCTCAGCATGCGTAGCAGCTAGATTCTAGAAACCAGTATTAATTTCACAGCTGATAAAATATACTGAAACCTGAGCAGTGTTTTAACTGGCACTTCCCTAAAATGAATAAAATGCTACTTTCACGTTTTTTTCTTTAGTAGTGTTGGAAATACATCCTTCCCTAAAAAACCCTAATGTTTTATTGATGTATAATTTGGCTCTAAGAGTTGTTATGGTCAGCAAAATAGGCTTTCCCTTCCTTGCATCTGGGTCATTAGACTTGACCTTCCTATGATGATGATGATGATGATTTTCTCTGACTTTGATCTTTTAAAAGGATGATTGCTTCACTACTAGTAAGTTGTCTAATAGTTGTTTCACAGAAAAAAAAGACAATAAAATTAGGGACCAGGTGGAGAATAAACTCTTAGCTCATCACAACTCTGAATTCTAAGAAGATGTATTAAAAAGAGAGTATAAAAAGTACAATATTTTAGCTTTCAAAGCTAAGAGAGTTCCACCCCCTGCTATCTTTAAATTGTAATTTAAGGCAGTTAATCAAGTTTTTCGTGTTCCATAAACATGATCTACTATACGAAGAACGAAAGTATTTCTGATTATGTATTTTGATGGGTATTATTCCATAAACCTCTTTCTTTGCATATCTAGCATGAACTCTGGGAAGTGCTGTGATACAGATCTTTGCAAACCAAATGAACTAATAATAGAAATGTGGTTTCATGCTGCACTTAGAAGTACAGATATGGAGAAATTAATGTAACTTAGAAACATGCAGTATCTTCCTCAGCTCATCTTGTAGCATATTCTCCAGCAAAAAAAAACAGGGCAGAAACTGTCATTGATAGTTCACTGAAATTATATATATGTATTTTCTCATACATGTTGACTCTGCCCTGATGGGAACAGGCAGTGTTCTGAAGAGCAGAACTCTCCTCAGCCTGAATATTTGTGAGCATCCATTTTGGGGGGAAAGAAGATCCTTTAGCAAAAACAAAACACTGTACTGGGACTTGGAGGCAAAGATGCTTCCTTGGGAATTAGAAATTAATTTGCTACATGGCATTTTGTTCTTATTCTTTCCACTAAGTCACTGAACTAGCACAAAAGAAGGTAAGTTTATAGCATGAAAACTAAAAACGAGACCCATCAATCTGTTCTCTAAAACTGCTACCTGAATGCCTTCAGTGGGGTGCTATACATGGTGAAAAGCTCAGTATATCCTCCCCTACACTTTGATCAGCAAATCATGGTTTCAGTGAAATATGTGTTTATTAAACATCAGCATTGTTTGGCATCTAGACAGGAGCAATAGTCCATTCTAGGGAACCTCCTCCCTGCATTCTTTGTGTCTTACACATGTTGTTGCAGCCAAGTAATTAATATGAAAAGACGGCTCCCACTGGAGGGGAAAAAAAAAAAAAAAGAAAAAAAAAAAGCAAATAATGAAATAGCAGCTTAATTAAAATTATAAGTTGTACAGACTATTTTTGGACAGAAAACTCACAATGCAAAATTATTTTGACAAATACAATTTCAGTGTTCTTACACTAGCTTGTGAAGGACTTTATGGCTATAGATGCAGATATTAATCTTTAACTGCCAGGGCCCACGCTAGCATACAGTCACTGAACTTGCAAGAAGCAAAGGCACTTGGAACTCAGTCACCTCCTAATAAGTACTTGAACAACCTCTTCTACAAGCAGCTCTGTGTAACTAATAGAATTGCAGCATGCAATTTAGCAGTGGGGGTAAGGTTACATTCATTATACTTACAGAGATTCTGATGTGAAAATAGCTCAAATTAAGTGACCTATGATGCTAAATTGGCCTTATCTCAGACTGTAAAATCATAATAACTAGGTATAAAATCAAAAAGTTAATTATGTCTTCAGCATAGCCTATATTGAAGAATTTTAACTAACTGGGAAATGAGGTTTCAACATTAATATTGCAAAAGCTGGACAATTATTCATTTTTGGAAGATCCTTTTGTCTATTATTTTAACTATAAGCTAATTCATCACAAACTTTAGTTATCAGCAAAAGGAGGACCATGTACTTCAAACAGCAGGGAATATGAATCTCTGGTTTAAGTCCAGAACATAACCATCTTCAGCAGATAGGCAGAAAGGATGAGGTGCTTAAGAGCAGTAGATCAGTCAGCAGCGGCAATCAGGAAAGGGAAGAAATGGGCGAGCTGTGAAGGAAGGTGAACTGGAAAAGTGGAAGAAGGATGAATTAAAAAAAAAGAGAAGATGCTTCCGTATACCAAGCACTGGATTTAAATTAGATCAAGCCATAGGAAGGGCCCACTAGAGGACCATGGCATTTAATTTCTAGATGTAGATGACGCTGTTCATTGCAGGGGAGTTGTACCAGATGACCTTTAAAGGTCCCTTCCAACCCAAATGATTCTATAATGATTCCATGATGATGACGAATGTGTCAAGGATGCTGGGCTCCTTTCAGAAGGCAAGCAAGCTGGAAAGACCTTTGTTGCACTGCAGCGAGACCACGCATTTACCTAGTGAACACCTGGCATCATGGAAAAGTGTAAGTGAAAGATAGGCAGAACAGGAGATCTGGCTGAAGGGGTGAGCAAACTCATCCAACTCTGGTTCTTCACCGGAGGGCAATGAACATGGAACAGGCTCCCCATGTTGTAAATATCCAAATAATTTATCAGGACAGTATCTCTGATAAAGCAGATTTTATTCTTGATTGCAATGGCGGGCATCCTGCAAGCAGGAGCGTGAACAGAAAACAGCGTTACATCTTTTATGCCGTTACCCAACGCTTATCTTCTTCTCCCCTGGTTCCTCTTTGGCTGAGTACTTCAGGTTCACAATCTTCCCGATGCTCAGCTAAGCATACAGATACTGGATAAATGTAAATTTTTGCTAGCTAAGCATATATCGCTTATTAGTTAACTTCTAACATTTGCTCACTCAACACTCAGTCATTATTTCTGGATATCTGCTTGTCTTTGCATAGGGATAAACTTGGAAGGAGGATAGAGGGGAGTATCTTGATGTCTTCCTGTTGCATCCCAACCTACCCACAGAGAGAGGCAACCCTTGTGTAGAGGCCCTGGCTTCTCTGACATTTATTAAGTCTGTTTTTCTTTTGCTGAGGGTCTCTTATCCAAACAGAATAGCCTTACAATATGCTTTCTAGTCCATAATACTATACCCATACTATTTGCAACACTTAAAAACTATTGCAGTTTTGCAAGCAAGAATTAATCACATAATTCAGCAAGTATATTTCTAAAATATGCTACTAACTTATATGGTATTTCTACTTCTTCACATCAGCTATTGCTAAGGATAAGTTACAAAATCCAAATACATTGTGCTCTACTTCTTCGGATCACTTCCCCCTTTTCAATATCTAATGCAGAAACAACATTCCATTCCTACACCCCGGGCTGCTGTCACAGCCCCAAGATGCTGGAGTTCAAGTGGTGTTTGGAGATTGCACTCAGACATTGGGTTTGGATTTCAGGTGGTGCTGTTGTGGAGCCAGCGGTTGGACTTGATGGTCCTGTGGGTTCTTCCCATCTCAGGAAGTGACTATGATTCTATGGCACTGGAAACAGCATTCGGAGGAAGGCAATCACTCATAGTACGGCAAATGTAGTGAAAAGTGTAACTCTTTATTACCAAGAAGTCCTGGGGCAGACCCCCCAAGATCGGAGGCCGCACAGAAGTCAGCCTGTGGGGTACCACGCTGCTCACACTGGTCCCAAGACGCGACCACTGCTGAGCGAGAAAGGCAACCAGCAGAACCACGCGAGGCCAGGACGCCTCCGTGGGCCACGCGGGGGACGCTCCCCGTGGAGGCACCACCGCCCACCCCTGACACCGCCCCACGCGGAGCAGCGCCGCCGCCAAACCGAAGGGGGCGCTACCGGCGGGCCCCCCACATCCGGGCCTAAGGTCGCCCCCCCCTCCGCTCCGAGGCCGTCGCTTCCGCCGCCGCCACTGCCCCCGCCCCGCCTGTCTCGCCGGGGCGCGCTCTCGCCAGGCGGTTGTGCGCAGTCGCGAGGGGAGGCGCGCAGGCGCGCCGCCGTGTGGGCGGCCGGGCGGGCGGTTGGTGGAGGGGACGGTGCGGGTTATCGCTCGCGCGCGGCGGTTGGTTGGGGCGCGCGGCGGCGGCGGCGTCCACCCTCCGCCTCCCCGACGGGCCGGGCGCGGGGCGGCCCCGCGCGCTCCCCTTCTCGCCGCCGCCGCTGGATGCGGGGCGGTGGCAGCGCTGCGCGGAACCGGGGCGTAAGATGGAGGGCCTGACGCTGAGTGAGGCGGAGCAGCGCTACTACTGCGACCTCTTCTCCTACTGCGACACCGAGAGCACCAAGAAGGTGGCGTCCAACGGACGCGTCTTGGAGCTCTTCCGCGCCGCGCAGCTGCCCAACGACGTGGTGATGCAGGTAGCCGTGCCGGACCCCAGCCCGGGCACCGCCCCGCGCCTCCTACCCGCGGCGGGGAGACGGCCTCGGTCCGCGCTGCCGCTCCTCCCCGCCGCCGCGCCCGGCCCGGCCCGGCCCGGCCCGCCCGCAGCCCACGCGGGGCGCGGAGCTTTTGTCCAAGCCGGCGACGGCCACCTGAACCCGGGGTGGTGGGACGGAGAGCCCCGGCGGCCGAGCGAGGGGAGGCTGCGGTGTGCCGCGTCCTAGCGTAGGGCAGCGCTGCTGGGTGCGTGGGGCCTGCGGGAAGGGACGGGGCTGCTGGTAATCTCCGGTACAGCGTCTGGTGGGGCATTGCCGTGTTTGAGGCCGTCCAGAGAGCCCTGAAGCGCTTTAGTGTGCGGAAAGAGTCCGTCCTGCAGTGTGTGGATGGTGAACAAGGATGGAAGGAGTATGGGTTTCTGCCACTGGGTGATAATGAATCTGGTCTGTTTCATCCAAGTCACAAGGTTTTATGAGGGTTCGTGGCAGATACTGACTGTAGTTAACAAATTATTTCTAACGCTGGAAAATGCAGTGTTAATAACAGTGTAGGTCCATGCTTACAATGTGTATAATAAGAGTTTTAACCGTTCTTCCATGAGCAGATAACATCTAAAAGCTGGTAGTAGTAGGACAGAGCTACCGCCGTAGCAGAGTCAGCTCTGATGTGCCTCTTGCGATCACTTGAGGAAAGCATTCCCAGTGAATCATTCTCACCAACACCTGTTTGTAGCAGTTTCCTGCTTTTGGAGTTCCCCGTTCCATACTTATGTAGCATTTTGAGCTACCTTGGAAGAATGATTTTGGTAGAACTGTGTCTAAAAGCTACTCCATCTTCTCTGCGCTTAAGTCCTCTTCTTAGCTAGATGAGCAGCCCCTTCTAACAAAGCAACAGTTACTGTAGCTGGAAGTACAGTGCACAAATGTCAGCGTTCAGCACTTTATTACCAGATTTCAGGAGAATACTTATGCTTAACAAGGATTACTGATTTGTTCTGGGCTGGTAAGTGCAAGTGGGTTAGTTAAAAGCACTTCAGATGCCTTGAATCATGTGCTCCAGCTCAGTAGGAATGGTGATCGTTTGCAGTGGTTGTTTTTAAATAGAAATAAAGAAGGAGGAGAGGGCTGAATAAGGATAACTTCTTACTGGTAAAACTAGTAGTCTTTTATTTGATGACTTGTCAGACAGGACTGAATGGTTAGAGTCTGTGTGCTCAGTGTTTTGTGAATGAGCTTTCTCAAGGCCACCCACTGCTCCTTTTTGCATGTGGCCAGTATGTTTCAGAAGAATCATCCCAGGAAAGTGAATGTTTACAGGTTTCTTCCATTTAAAATCCCTTTTTCCATAAAACTTGCCTGTTTTATCTACACAGGGATCCAGACTAGTACTGGAATTTGCTTTGTGTGAGCGCTGGGTACGAGAACTTGGAGAGACTTAGGATTTTGAATGCAAGTGGCCACAGATTATGTCCTTATCTGTTGCAGAGGAGGTGAAGTATTTTCTTGCAAAGTAGAGCACATCTGAAGGAAAGATAAACTACTCAGGCATCATTCCATGGTTTCTAAATAAGCAAACTTAAGGAGCAGACCTAGCTTATCTCTGTAGAGATCGCAAGGAAAACCTTGCAGTTAAAACAGCAAACGAGATGTTAGATTGCATGAGGTATGAAACTGTAAATAATACAAAGAAAGTCAAAATGCCCTTAGCAGTGTGACTCATTTTGTATGGCTTGTGCAATCGCTGTGGGTCACCTGTGCAGTACCTTGTATTTAAGGACAGACTCTAGCTGTGTAGCTCTTCTTGGTCTCAGCAAAATATGCCTCTGCTTGATGCCTGCACCAAAACAGTGTATTTCCAAGGGAAATTGTATTTGCTGCTTAGAAGCTATGAATATAAAACTAAAACCTCCAGATGATAGAGCTTATGAAATAGTGAAACAGCGTGTTGGAGGTGGGATTTTCCTTTAACCACACAGTACTGCGCCCTTACCTGTTCATTTGAAGCACCTGATGTTTGTGGCGGAAAGGAACTCAATTCAGTTTCTCAAATCTTATATAATCCTGGAATGCAGTTGTAGTAGTAGTCATGTGAAATGCAAAACAGTGCAAAACTGCTGTTCTTCAAATTCACAGGCACCAGGTAGTCCTGAGGAGCTACCCGTGGTTTTGTTCTTCAGTCCTGTGGGTCTGTAAATAACCTCAGAATTGACTCTGTTGAAAATGAATATGTGTGACTTAATTGCATTTCTGGGCCTGTAACTTGTTTTGTTCCCAAGTCTGTTCTTTGGGGGTGGATATACAAGCAGCCTTTCCTGCAAAGGGTTATGGTTATTTGACTTTTTTTTTTATGTCTTACAATATGAAAAGTTAATAACTGCTCTTAATCATTTTCCTTTCCGGCTGTAAGCTGTTCCCTCAGCTGCCTGATAAAGGAGGAGGAATGGACGCACAGAAGACTGAAACAGTTGCAGTTGATGTATATAAATCATATTCTCACAAGGCAACAAAAACTCAGAATGAAAAGCTACACATGATACATAGTATATACCTAAAAAGGAGCAGTCTTAGCGCTGCCACAGTGAGAATAGCACAGACCTTCCGTCTTAAAACCTTAACTGCACGTGTGAGGACACCAGCCTTTTCTTAACCTTCATTTCTGCTTTTTTGGTGCATGTCACTGAAATTAGGATTAAGGTAGAAGATGTACATAGAATAGTGAATAAAAGTATGGGTGTTGAGATAACAAGTCCAGCTACTTTACAACAGTTAGTATTTGAGTATTAACAGTATGTGAGTATTTAAATTGCTCTCAGGGTGTGGTTTCATACTGCAGTTAAACTGATCTAATGATGAGAAGGCACTAATGGAGGTGGCTTAGTCTTCTTCCCCCCAGCCATGTGCTCCTACTTGCAGTTTCTTCCACTTGTTTGATGTTCCGTACTGTACTGGTTCCATGGGCTACGCAAGTAGAAAATTCCAGTTTTTTGTTGATTTTTATCTCTGTATCAGCTAACAATGAGGCTGAATGAATGTCAGCTCTGGCATAAGGAAAGAAGCATGAAAACCATTTGCTGGATGAAGAAAAAACAGCCTTCCCCTTTTAGGGTGACCAGGTATTTCACTTGTTACCTAGCATAGGTTTCATGGTTGTTTCAACCATGAGAAGTTGGAAGTGTGTTATGCTGGCACTGTGATTGATTTGAACACATGGTGAGCTGGTTGAGAGAGCTTGTTTAGCGAAAAGCTGGGTGGTTGGGGTTTTTTTGTCAAGTTATTTTTTTCATAACTGAGTTACCTGTGCATTGGTGTTTGTATTAGCAAGTAATGTAACACAGCACAAGTGATGCTGAGGACCTGATGTTGACACTATATGTGTTTCACGAGTTCTGCTTTGACGAAGTTCTGGCGTGATCTTGTAGACTGTGTTAGCATTAGGTGTGATCCTAGAGTGCATCTTATAGGTCAGTTTCATAGAAAAAGAAAGTAGTAGCCTGTTGTGAGGTGCTTTCATAGTATGACCTGGAGCAGTGGGATGCACAAAAGATTGGTTTCAAACGCGCTTCCTACGTCTGACCTAAAATGCTAATGCAGATGTGCTGTTTTAGTCAGTCCTTGGTCCCTCTGTGCTGCTGGTGAAGTTGCTTGTCAAAGCTGTCATCAGATGGAACAACAAAAGTTCATTGCCTGTGTGTGAAATTAGTCTAGTAGTTGTCCTATTTGTTCAATCTGTGCAATTCTTATTTAACTGACTGAATCACTACATTTAATGAACTGTCATTCTTTGAGTATGAATTCCTGAAGCTTTACAATACAAGAAGAAAATCAGCTGTGCGTATGATACTCATCTGAAATTAAGGAGTTGAAGCATCTTGCTTTAAAAACACAGTAATACTACCGAACAACCAATGCACAGGTTTTGCATGCACTTTCTCTAACAGTAGTGAATTACCATCTTAAGTGTTGACAGTGTGCACCTTAGTTAACTTGACTTGAGATTTTTTTGCTAAAATTCTTTGGAACAACGAGTTGTACAATTACCTTTGTTTTGTTTTAATTACAGATATGCCTATATTAGCCCATTTAAAACCTAATGTAAAGCCTATTTTTGGTCTTTCTCTTGTCATCCAATTTGAAATCTATTTCATTTCTAAAGAGCCTGTAGGAACAAATGAATTTTGATCGTTCTTGTCATTGATGTAGAAATGACTGCCACTGCTTGTTTTCCTCAAACTCTGTCAGAGTTGTCTGCCTTCACATCAGGATTGTAAGAGCACATACCTGTGATGCAGCTTCTTCACTGGAAGGTCCAGATCCCGAGCACAGAGCCCTGTTCATCAGCTACACTTTCTGGGCAGTGCAGGAAGTCAGCCAAGGTGCACACATATGTGGTCTTCTGTTGTCCTTGTGGTGCCAGTGGAAGCTGAGCCAGGGCGTGCTTAGGTTTACTTGTGTGGTGGAGACATACAGAAGATTAGACCTAACTATGATTAATTTACTGAATTCATCATCTTTTCCTAGCTGGTGGGCTAAGAAGTTAGAATGCTTTATGCGTGCAGATCCCATATTTTCCACTGTTTGCATTTGGAGTATATTTAAAAATTCATAGCACTTCTAGATCTCAAAAAAAATGTGTGCTGTGTAAAAAAACAAACAAAAAAACCCCCACAACTTTCTTCTAATTATAACATCTGCATAAACTGCGAACAGGCCCAATTCTTAAATAGCTCATTAATCATATCCAGCATATATATTTGGTTTGTTTGTTTTACTTTTAAAGCTGTAAGCTTTTCTACATTTGAAAATAAAATTAGTTTAGAATTTGTAACAGCTGATTATGATGGCATTCTAGTGCAGAAACATGTAATTATATTTAGTGTTTTTCTTATTTGTACTATTTTGTTAGCTTGAGCACCGTAAAGCAGATGAGTAAGTAGCTCTTTATAATTATAATCATACGTAATCTATATACATAATCCATATAACACTTGTTATGTATTATAGGGATGTTTGTCTGTACTTCATGCTGTATGTCAGTTCTCATTTAGGAAATGAGCTTTTAGGAATCTGCTGTAAATATGAATCGTTCCTAGGTCTAAAGCTGAGAATTCTCAGTTTGTGAATTGCCCACTCTTTCCTAAAATGCAAGTGTAGAGCATTTTTCTTTCATGTCAGCTGAGCAGTAAGTTAAACTTGTTTCTTGTCAGACTGAGATATTTAAACAGCCTGCTCTCTTAGGGTCAGAAACTGTGCTTAGTCTTTGCATCCTGCAAATTGTACTTTGCATTTTGTGCAGAATTCTGGTACAAATGTTTTGCACAAATGTTATTACTTTCACAGAGACTGCTGGGCTGCAAATTGTTTTCTCTTCACAGTTAATTAGTTTGAGCAGTCTCATATCTCAACAGCATTTACTCAGAGAATAATCATTGTTTTTTAACCAGAAGCAGGAAGCTGATGGCGAAACTTTAGTGCTGTAGATAAGCTCTATTAGACTTATATTTATTTTCGGCTGATTTCTCATTGTAATTGTTTTTCAGCCTTTGAAATTGACCGGAATTCGTAATTCATGGTACATAATCCCTTCATAATTGCATATGCCAGCACAGCTTTCAGAAAATTTCAAGTATCGCAGCTCAGCTTTGTTTGAAAACACTTGTGTTTCTTTTCATGTGCCATCAGAGGACAGTAGGGGATGAATAATACCCATTCTGACATGGCAAAATCTGTTCAGAAATATTGGGAACTTTTGTGAGAAATGCAGCTGTCTTAGAATCAAGTTACAAACTTGTGCTGTAAACCTGGTATAATTCTTTTGTGTTAAACTGTTGAGCACTTCCTCCACCCCTAGAAAAGCTGCAAACATGCCTTCATCTTAGTCTAATCTTCAATAAATATTGCTTTGGATACTAGGGGGCTTGGAACTAGATGATCTTAAAGGTCCCCACCAACCCAAACTGTTCTGTGATACTTTGAAAATTATAGGACTTCCCTGGCAGTCTCCATGACTTTTCAATTCTGCTTGCTAGTTTTTAAAATGCTAGCTCTTACAGACAAGTTTTGCATGTATTGGGTCATAAATATTTGCCATTTAAATTAGACCTCCTTAACAGAATTCAGCTCTTTGCCTAAATGATTTCAAGGGCTGTAAGCAATAGATTGTCAGACTTCTTTCACTTGAATATGTTAGTGATTATTGTAGGAAGACACATTTCCCACTCGTCCTTTTTCCTTCACTATTTCTCTAGATGGAATATTAAGCCAGCAGTGCTTAGTCAAGCACTAATTTACAAAACCAGTACTCAGTGTTTGTGATGTGTGTGTTTTTCTGACTGGGTTTGTTGTCTAGATAGACCATCCCCTGCACTTGCTATGTATAAAGTACGTTTAAACTGTGTATAAACTACCTGTTTGTGTATAAAACAGTGCTGTGATAGATTAAAGGGCTTGGGAAAGATGACAGCTTGACCTGAATTTTTAGAATGATTAACTTTTGAGCTCTAACATGCTCCCAAAGTATATTAACAGAGCAATTAGCAGACTCAACTTTAAACAAGTCTTTTTTTCCAGTAATTCTGGAAGAGGTTGACCGGCACTGGGTTGTACAAAGGTTTAGCATTACTCCTGCTTCATAAATGTTGTAGAAAAGTCTCTTGTTATGGCAGCAATGTGTACAACTTGTTTTTCTGAATGAAAATGCCTGAAATAATTTAAGAACCTAGTGCAAGTAACTCTAAGTCTCAAATATACTCTATGCATGCACATACTGTAGAATTTTGACTAGATTTGGTTTCAACTTTGATAGACTTGAAGGTTTGTAGACCTTATTGGGAGGAGGAAAGCAGCGCAAAGTAACTGATGAGGGCTTTCTAGTCAGCTTAACTCTGAGAACAGACGTAGGTAGGAGAGCAGTAAAGTAGCAGGTACAGGAGCTTCTTGCGAACTTCTATGGAAGTGTTCAGGAATAATAAAGCAGATCTGACCAGTCCTTTTTTGGCCATGCCATGGTGTGACGACTAATTCTGGGATCAGGGAATGCCTTAATTTTCATTGTACACTAGTAAACAGCCAGTAGCTTGTGTTCATTCTATGAAGCTTTTCTGTCTTACGTTTGTTCTGGTGTAGTGATGAAAGCTGATGAAAATACTGAAATCCAAAAAGTAAGAAAATAAATTAGCAAGGCATATCAATCAATTGTGTAGAAGGTCTGAAAGGAGTCAAAATGTGCACACTGTTCTGTTGGGCATTTAGCAATGAAGAAGAAATTTTCAGGAAGAATTCTCAGTGTAGCATGGCAGGAATGTCCAGAGTTAGGACATTCATGTGACCTCCTCTGAAGAAACTTGCATGATTTATTGTTATAGTAATAATTTGAAATGCTAAATATGTTACTGCTTTAAAATACCTCTTCAGTACATAACTGAACTTAGATGCATTCTCAGGGATCGTATGGCTACTATGGCTGTTACCATTTGTTCTGGGAAACACAATCACTTGAGTATGATGGAATCATCTTGGGAGACTGAAATTGTCACAGGCTGATTCAGTCATTGAGAGTTGGTGCTGAAGTGTGTTTCCTCCTCCTATTGCTTGAATTCTTCACAGCACCGTCATGGAAAGGAGACGTGCTTTGTTTTGAATGGAAATCTTAGTGGCCTGATATATTCACTTATCTTTCTGATCTACAGAAGATTAATTTGGACAGATGTATTTTGTGAATTTGCAACTACTCTTGATGTGACATTCTGTTCAGTCACCTCATTTCTACCTTTTTTGTACCTCTAAAATGCAAAGCATTACAACTTTCTTGAGGCTGCAGCCTTGCAAGAAATTTAGAGACATGTGAACAAATCATTGCCACCAACCATGTGTTTCCTTGTAGTTGTTGAAGTGTTCATTGGCTGAACAGTAGAAGGATTCAGTTTAAAGAAACAACAGATAACAGTCACTTTTTGCAGGCTTACGGAGTGGAGTAATCATACTGTGTGATCAGATACGTGAGAACCAGCTAATGCTCAGGAGTGGAGAATTGTGCAACTGAGAGCTGAGGAAGGAGGAGTAACATAACAATGGTGTGACTGAGCGAAGAACTATTTAGGTTAAGCAGTAATGTAAAATTGCATAGGAAGAGGAGACGGGTATGTGATATATCCCCTTTTAAAAGAACCTCTCTTTCTGCATCTCTAGGTCTGTATGCCTTATGTACCTCTGTGTGTGTATAGATGATGATTAGCAGCCTTTACAATGAATAATCAAAGCAATAAGGGAACTTTGGAGGCTTCTATGAGAGGCTAATAACGAGGAGATTCTTGTGTATGCCTCCTACAGCTTTTACAGGAGCTGTTAGCAGGACCAAAAAGCCTTGACAGGAAATGGAAAAATTGAAGCTACTGTGTTAGGAAGTGTCATCCATGAATGAGTCTTTAACACACCATTGACATGTGTGCTGTCAGGAACAACAGGAGATGTTGCAGACCACTTCTGGAGTGGGTTGAGGTCAGGAATGTCTCCTGAATATATTTTTTGTTTGGAAAAGCTGCTCTGTGCTGCTTTTTTTCTGAACCCAGAGCCCCAGAGGTCAGATGTGTCAGGCCACAATGGTTTGGGTATGTAGATTCGTCTTGTCAGTTCAGTTTGCAGGATGGTACTCCCTGCAGACTTGCAAAGTTCTGCTATCATAGTGATATGATGTCTCAAATGAAGAGCTTCCCACTTTAGAGGCCCTTTTATCTAACTGTGTGGATTACTCCTTACTGAAAACAGATTAAAGTTTGTTGTGTTTTTTGAGTTGCGCTGTGAGCAGTTCTGGTTGTGTCTCAGGGAGTGCAGGTTTAAGGAAGGGGAAAAACTGCTGGGCAGCAGCAGCTGGGAGAGGAGTGAAAAAATGTGAGGAAGTGGTCCTGCGGCCCCCAAGGTCAGCACAGGAGGGCAGGAAGTGCTCCAGGCATGGAGCAGAAGTTCCCCACAGTCCGGGAGAGGCCCGTGGAGAAGGCTGACCCTGTGCAGCCCACAGGCATTGTGCAGAGCAGATCTCCACGTGCAGCCATGGAGGAGCCTGAGGTGGAGCAGAAAGTCTAGGGGAGCTTCTGTCCATGAGGGACACTCCTGAAGAAGAGGTCCTGTGGTATGGAGCTGTGTTGGAGCAGTGCTTGAAGAGCTGCAGCCTGTGGGGAAACTCAGTTTGGGATGTCATCCCAGGGGAGGGACCCCATGTATTTCAAGGACCATGAAGAAGAAATGGAGCGTTATGGACTGACTACAGCCCCCATTCCTTTTTCCCTTCCACTGTTTGGGATGAGAAGGTGTAAGAGGGTGTGTGGGGAGTAAGGTGTTAAGTTTTAGTTCTTACTGTCCTTGTCTGTTATCAATAGACAATAGGTTAATCTTCCTTACCCTGAGTCTGTTTGTACCCCTGATGATAACTGGTGAGTGATCTCCCTGTCCTTGCCTCAACTGCTGAGCTTTTTTTTCATCATATTTTTTTTTTCTCCTGTTTTTTTTTTTGTTTGTTTGGTTTTTTTTTTGGAGAGAGTGTGAGAAATGTTGTGATACTGAGCTATCACACAGTGATAGTGTATTATATATTTATGAAAATTAGATTTTGTATATAATATCTGTGGGAAAAAAAATACTCCTTTTGAAGTGAGAGATCTAAAATATAGCTAGTTCAAAAAGTAGGTGGAAATATTGTGAATTCATTTTTTTTATTGTAGGATTCAGTGCATTCAGTTATTAAAAGAAGCATTTATTTTGTGCATGTATGATAGCAGATTTCACATGTTTTTGCTGCTTTTCTATTAACAGAATGAAAGCTTGACTCTAAATCTGCCAACCCTTTCTGAGGGCTGACTGAGGGAATGGACACCCCTGTAAAACAAGTTCCAAAACACCAGGGGAGAAGCACTTATCTGAGAGTTAAAAATAGTGGGTCAGTTTTTGAACAACTAATTAACTTAGTTATTTCTGAGGTGATTAATTCTGAAATGCCTGATTTGTGTGCGTGTTTGAACCTGAAATGACCTGTGTAATAGGGAAGCTTAACTCTTGAGTATGTGTAGAGAATTGTTATACTTGGAACTATTAATTAGGTTTTTTTCCCAGTGATACTGTAGCAGTGGATACATGCAGTGTGTGAAAACCAAGGGTAGGTAAGTATGTGCTCTGTATATACAGGCGATGGGAGACTCTTAATAGTTTTTTTGCCAGAGTATGTGACCTCTTGTAAGTACTTCAGTGCTATTGCTTTTATTTCTTTAAAGGCTTGTGTTCTGTAGCTGGATCTGTGGCTTTGACTGAGATCAGTCTTTCTGGAATAGTCAGTAGGACATAAAAAATCACGTTAGTCTCCCAAATATATATCTCGTGTTTGCAAATACTTAGTGGTAAATACATTCAACTACTTGGTACTATGTATCTGAAGTACCTAGTAAGGTAACTATGTATTAGATCTAGGTAATATTAGCTTTTCTGTTCAGTTTATGAAAGTTTTCTACTTCACACTTGACTGGATTAAATATAGCTGCTGTTTATCCTTCATAAATGCACTTTGCAAATAAACTTGGGGTAGGTTTAAGACTGTTAAAATATTTTTTGGATATTATGAAATGTAGAATCCTGAGCAATACTTGGGCCTTTTCTTTTAGCAGCAGTTTGTTTGTCCTGTCTCCATTTTCTTTTTTTTTTTCTTCCCAAGTGCCCCCACGTGCCATGGTCTGTGGAGCCCTGCAAGGAACTAGGTCAGAGTCTTGTCTTGGTTAAAAATAACCCATCAAAAGAAGGATCTTTGTCAGTTCTGTCTTGTTACTACTATACAGTGCCATGAACAGCTGTTGCATCTCAGAAACTACCTGTCAAGTGAGATTTTTCTGCAGAAAGCTGCAAAATTCTCGTTTAATAACTGATCAGTATTTCTTTTTCTAGCCAGTGGTAGGTGAGAGAGTAGTTACAGAACTGTTAGCCTGGAGGACGGTGGTCTGCAGTTAGTGAAATAGATCTGCTTCAGTGGAGTGGCAGGAATTGATCTACTAACAGATGGTGGCTGAACAATGAGTTTGAAGGTAATTAATTGTGAGGAAAGATATATTCAATTTAGGAAAAAATCCAGGATGGAGATTTTCATGGGTTTTCCTATATGATGATGGTAATCTTTTTCTGCTGGAATATATGTTCCTGAGGAAATATTTTTTTTCAACTGCCTTTATACCAAATTACATTACCCTGTAAAGTTACGGTTAATTTTTAATGTAGCTGAGTTGAGCGGATTACATGACTTCGGAAAAGCACCTTTGTATGACGGCGCATTTTAGTACCCAGTATGAATCTATTGTGCAGTAAACTTAGACACCACATGTCATTTTCTGCTTAACATTTATCTGCAGAGCTTTAGGATTCTTGTCAATGAGTGGGATGCAGTATACAGAAGTAATGTTATTGACATAATGTTTTTCATCTTAAATTGTGAATGAAAATTAATCTCTAATCATAGTTATGTTTCATTAAATTACCTGAAAACAGAATATAGGTTATTCTTTCTACTTTTCCTCAACTTTTTGATCTGAAATAGACCCTTAGTTTCTTTCTCAGTGTATTGCTTGATTTTCATTAAAACATTATGGTCAGTACGCACAGCAAAACTGGAGGGTTGTGTACAAAGTACTGAACCAGAAGTGTACGCATATGGTCTGCTGTAACTTTAGTTTTCAGGCTTACGTGAAAACTTGTTTTGCAACTCTGGTGCATGGCTCATATGATATAATTCCTGATCTTTGCTTTATTTAAATATAGGAGAAAACTTTCTTACTGCATGGGTGATTGAACAAGGGAAGAGGCGGACCCTGTAGAGTCTCCTTGTGTATCCTTGGATGTACTCAGAACCCAGCTGTACATGGCCCTAAGCAAAATGCTGTAGCTTTGAGTCAAGGTGATTGGTCTGGGTAATCTCCAGATGCTCTCTCTGAGCTCAGCTATTCTGTGGTTCTATGCAAGGCTTCTTTGGGCTTATGTTTTTGTTTTTTTTTTTTCTTTTTAAAGCTTTATGCCAATGATTGGGCTACTAGAATACCTCAAATTAAGAATCTGCTTATTAATATGTATTCGGGATCCCAGTTCTGCTTCTTTCTTAATATCAGTATGTGATTTATGTATATAAAGACAAAGTTATTATTTATGTATGTGTATATTTTTAGTGGATAGTAAACTTGAGTTATCATCCTAGTTTAGTTGATGTGATACAGAAGGCCCAGCAATGAGCTTGTTCACTCCCTCTCCATCCACTGTTCATGTTGTCATTACCAGTCTTGAAAAGTTGCCTCAGACTTGCTGCTTATAACTTTCTTTTATGGAATGGTTAGTACTTTAGTAACTCTGTCCAAGCACTTGAAAGATGTTTTTAAATCTTTACTACGTAGGTGGCATGTATCTTACTTCCTTACTTCCCTTATTCCTTACGGTTGAAGAAGTTATAAATGGTTGTGCTTTTATATAAATAATGTTTGCAGATTGTGGGCTTGATTTGCCTTGCAAAAGAGCCTAGGGGCAAGGGACTGTGATAATCTTGAGGACTTTTCCAGAAAGCTTGTCTGAGTTGTGAAAAGTACATTTTAACACGTTTGATAGAGATGTGATTCGTTCCGCTTCACTTGGAATTTTAAAAGGTTCTTAGTCTTTTAGGTTTGTTTTTTATTAACAAGCATCACCACATCTAAGGACCACTTATTTTATATCTGTAAAAATTCTAGAAGATGCCCTTGGAAAGGGGTTTATTGTCAACATACCATTTCCTATGTATGTCTGATCTGTGCCAACTCCTAATGCTGCTGATGCTGGTGTTATTACTTTGCAGTATGCAAAAGGACCGTATGTGCAATTTCATAATTATAAAAAACAAACCTGTTTTTTGTGTCAACAGTTTCAAGTAGTTCTGGAGCTTCAAAAAGTTGTTGCCACTCATTTGTTCAATTGCAACAGCACCATGTCAGGATCTTCCTATCTAAGCAGATGAAAACAATAATAGAGCATTTTGTCTTGAAGATGACTCTGCATTTCTTGGAATGTTTTAGGAAAATCCTTATCCTCTACAGTCCTTAGAAGACAAAACTCCTAAAAATAAAACAAATCTCAGAAGCAATTCCTTTTTTTTTTTTTTTCTTCCCTCCTGTCAGTATAACTTACTGCCTGTTGAGTGTTTAAATCCTTCTTTGAGGACATTATAGGTAGACTGTTTTGGGTTTGTTCAAGCATATTGTCAGTGAGCTCAGGGGTCTGTAGTAGGTTTTTGCATTGAATGATCTTACTTGACCATCGGTCACGTGTCTGATTGGGTTACAGTCTTTTAGAAAGGGAGGTCTCCTTTGGCTTTCTTTGAGAGGATTGACAGCTCCTTGTTTGGCAACATGATAGCATTCCATTTTTCTGCATCTTTAGCATTTTTCAGTTTTCATGATACTTAAATGTATTCTCCTACCCTGCTCTCCTTTGAATCCATGCTTGTCTTTCCTCTCTAATACTTACTGCCATTGTAGCTTAATTATTAATCCAGTCTTCAGCTGAAGAGTTTTTCTTCAACCTGGCAATACTGACCAGCTCCAAAGACAACTGTTTCTAGTCCAGCACTGACTTTGAACTGCCGAAAGCCAATACTACCCAGTGATTGCATAGGCTCCAAATACCTGTGTCACTGCTTCCTTTCATAAAAAGCTTTTCCAGATTCTGTTCAATTATTCATCTGCTAATGCTAGATCACTGGATCAACAAGCTTTTTTTAGGTATAGTCAAGTACATGGGTAATCATCAGTCTTCCAAAATATACTTGAAAAAACCCAAACAATAATTTATTATTGTACTGGTTTTGTTTGTGCTATCTCTTACTGAGTCTCCGCTGCTTTAATTCAGCCATTTATTTAAACGTAGTGTTTTTTCAGCCTTTGGCGAGTATGGGCAGTTTCCATTGTTCGTGCCGTGAAGTTTTTATTCTTTGAGCTCTCACCTGCCAGTTTACTGTAATTTGTTCCCATATGGAACTTCTGGTAGTCTAACGTATTGACACTAATATACTGTATTGAAATATGAACTATTTTCTTTTAATTAATGAACCTTAAAAAAAAGTCTGTTGACTTCTGTCCAGACATCTCACTTCATGTATGCTATATTGGGAAAATGCAAATAACACAGGTGCTGTGTGGGCAATGCGTGAAGCAGATGTATCCGAGTTAACTAATGCTGCTAGCCTCAGTTCAGAAGGATTTATAAGCTCTATGCACAGTAATAGACCTCCTGATCCTCCAGAAACTGCTTTGGGACTGAGTCTTTGTCAACTTTCCAATCCTTTCTGTGACAGGTTTCACAGCAAGTTACTTTCCTGAGGTCCTAGAATCCTGGTGCATGGTAAGGAAGTGCCCAAGAAACCCTTTGTTGGGCCTTTTGCAACTCTGCTTTAGTTAATAAACCTGTGCTTGATTGCACAATCATTGAAGTCTTTCCTGTTTCAGCAGTGGTGCAGCACACAGTCTAACTCCTCATGGAACTCATGGTTTGTTTTCTGCTATGTGAAAATGTTGACTGTTTGTCAGTTGCAGTTTGCCAACAAAAAGTAACTGTGAACTCATCTGTCCTTCAGAACTGTTTGTCATGAGAGCAAGTTCTTTCTGGACAACTTTCTTTAAGCCTAGTAAATGTTCATTATAGTAGTTAGGAAACTGAGAAGATATATCAAGAAACTAGATTTGCTAAACTGGAAACATGACTGTGCTGAGGTGTGAAGGGTGAGGGGGGAGTTAGTGCCACTTGATGTAGATGATGCTGGGATTCTCAGTGCCTTCTCTGTATTATCATCACAGTCAACTTCTTGCAGGCCTTTGAGCCTGGGAATGGTTTCAAAAGAAGAGAGAAACTTGTCGTGTAAGAAGATGGATGTCTCAAAAAAATGTCACAGTATCATAGGGGTTGGAAAGGACCTTTGGAGATCATCTAGTCCAACCCCTCTGCTAAAACAGGTTGCCTAGAGTAGCTTGGTTACATATCAAGTTTATAGGACCAGATGCTTCCAAAGATAATGCGAGAGCAAGTGAATGTCATTGCAAGCCTGCTTTCTTATCTTTGAACTGTTGTAAAGATTAGGGGGCCTTGGAGACTGGAAAAAAAGATGTGTTGCAGCCATCTTCAGAAGGAACAAGGGTTCAGGGAGCTTCATTCTGATCAGCTATGCTTTGGTCCCCGGGAAAATTATGGAACAAGTCCACTTGGAAGCCATTTCTCGGCACAGTAAGCAAAAGTAGTGACTGGGATTGGCAAGTGTGGATTCACCAAGGATACTTGTCAAACAGATGGCCTGCTGTGATGGAAAGACAATAGAACTGGGTAAGGGGGAGAAGAGCAGTAATGTCATTTACCTTGACTTCAGCAAGGCTTTCATGATGGTGTCCAACAGGATCATTGTATGTACGTCATCTGTATCATTACAGTCTAGATGAGACTGCTCTATATGTTAAAGAGTCTGGATTGTTGAAGTTATTCTAATTTGGGATGTGTCATCTTTAACATCTTGCCAGTGACCTTCAGAAGCAGGAATGCACCTGTATCAAATTTGCAAGCCCCTGAGGTTGAGGGAGTGGGGTCAGCATGTTTGAATGCATGGCTGCCTTTGGGAGGGACCATCGTTTGTATAATTTCATAACAAAAGATATAGGATCACCTTTGTATTACATAGCACACAGGGAAGAAAGAGGAATAGAATAACATCACTTTTATGCTGTATTTTTTAAATGAAATAGTGCATATGTTGTCATTATTTGAAGAAGTTCTGCATTCATTGTCTGTCCTGGTGTGTGTTTGTGTATTCGTGAATCATAGAATCATTTGAGTTGGAAGGGACCTTTAAAGGCCGATAAGACCAACTCTCCTGCAATGAACAGGGATATCTCCAGCTAGATGAGGCAGCTCAGAGACCTGTCCAGCCCGACTCTGTGTATCACCAAGGGCATCAGGTCTCCCTAGAGCCTTCTCCAGGCTGAACAGCTCCAGCTCTCAGCCTGTCCTTGTAGTGATGTTCCACCCCTTACATCATTTTTGTGACCCTCCTTTGGATACACTCCAACAGGTCTGTGTATCTCCTGTACTGAGAACTCCACATCTGGATGCGGTATCTCTGGTGAGGTCTCTCCAGCGCAGAGTAGAGGGGCAGAATTACCTTCTGTGACCTGCTGGCCATGCTTCTTTTGTTGCAGCCCAGGATATGGTTGGATTTCTGGACTATGACATTGGTGGCTCATGTCCACCTGCCATCCACCAGTACCTCTTAGTCATTTTCAGCAGGGCTGTGCTCAATCTTGTTGTCTACCAGCTTACTGGGATAGTGGGGGATGTTGTGACCCAGTTGCAAAATCTTGCCCTTGTTTTTTATGAATCTCGTGAGGTTCTCCTGGACCCACATCTGGAGCTTGTCTAAGTCTCTCCCAATGGCAAATACTGTGAATGATGGTAAATACTTCATTGTGTTCTGAATGAATGTTTTATAGGTTAATTTTTACAAGTCAGAAGTTGAGCTATTTCAAACATATCAGAATGGGCTAAAAGATAGCATTTGAAATAATCTGGAATGTTCACTTTTTATAAATTCTAACATATTCATGGAAATTTTCAGACAGAAATGAGGGGCAGGACCGTTTCTCTAATATGATCAGTAATATGCTATTCAATTTTGTATGGTGATTACTTGACAATCCTCATTTCGTTTCTGAATTACATCTAGCAATCAGCACTATTCTAAAAATGTTGAACATTCTTAAAAGTAGATTTCCTTATTCTGTAGCAGTTACTTAAGAAACAAAGACAGTATAGCTGCTAATATGATAGCTAGTAGTGAAGTAGGATTCTTATGGGCTTTCTAGTTGTGTGGTTTTTGGAGTTTTCTTTTTTTGAAGACCCCCAGCAGCTAGTGTATTCTGTTCTTTCACATCTAATGTGTAGAACTTCTAAAAAGAGGTGAAACAAACAAACAAAAAAAAAAAAAAGAAAGAAAGAAAATTGAAGATTGAAGGAAACTTCAGTTTTATGCTTGGAACTTTTGCTGGCTGTGAAGAATGTCATATGCTTTAAGTCTTGCCATCTAATATATAGGGATTCCATATGAAGTTGTTAACGATCATTTAATGCAAGATGTGCTGCTTTTGAATGTATGACATTGCCCCTGTAGAGCAATTTGTGTCTGTGAGTTTCCTCATAGAAGTAACTGTGTTTCGTTGCAGATTATGGAGCTCTGTGGTGCAACAAGACTTGGCTATTTTGGAAGAAGTCAATTTTATATTGCTTTGAAACTCGTTGCTGTGGCCCAGTCAGGTCTCCCTCTAAGAGTGGAAAGCTTAAATACAGGTAAAGCAAAGGAGGGAGAGCGGACTGGTTTTGAGTTGTACTTCTCTTACACATTCTGGGAGAGTGATCTTGTAAATAAATGTGGTTTCTCTTTCTGTACGTGTTGATAATCTAAAAATACCAGTTGTGGAGAGACTGAAGCAGTCTATTCTCAAGCAGTTAAATGTAAGATGAGGTACCTCACCTCCTTTTCATTGAGGGTAAGTACTGTTATCATGGGCCAAGTGGACAAATACTACTGACTGTTGTGTTGAGTACAAATTAATTCTATAGCCTATTATTTGATAACTTGTGCACTGTACCCTCTGAATAAAGTATTAATTAGAGCAATGAGAGTTTGAAGGAGAAGGGGAATGTAACATTTGTGTGCTTTTGTACATGCTGAGTTTTTGGAACCTTGATAGTAACAAATGCAAACTTTACTTTTCCAGAGATGCATTCCTTTCCACTTGCTCTGAGTTTTTTCCCCTTCTGTAGCCCAAATATCAAGATTAATAGCTTAAGATTTTTTTAATTAAAAAGCCTCATGTGTAAAAAGTTCCTTTATCAAACAGAACAGCTGTTGTTTCTCAAGGGTCAGGTGTGATGTGGGTAATAGGAATAGGAGAGACTCATTTTAGGATCAATGTTCAGAACAGCACAAAGTGTCCTGAGGCTCTGCTGTAGCTTTCTGAGTGATGTAAGCAGATCCATGTCCATGTTGCTCTGTGAGATGACAAGAGATTTAGGAAGATGATATACTGGGTTGTAAGCCACAGTAGCCTTTTGCAGCAAGTACGTGACTCTCAGCTTTTAGTTTCTGAATAAAGCTTTGAATTCGGGTGAATACTGTAGCTGATTTTACTGCGGAATTCATGTTATGGTAGAATTTGTGTATGCTGACAATATTAAAAGCTCCTAAGCTTTCTTTTATTCTGAAGAATATAGATTAAGCCAGTAAGTAAGGAGAGTACAGTAAAAACAATCTAATAGCTTTGTTAAATACTTCAGTCCTATAAAGAAGTAAAGAGTCATCGCATGCTTTGCAGTTATGTTTCTTATAGGTTTCTACAAACAGTTTATACTACTTTCTTGTTTTTTTTGTAGCTTTTTTAGAAACGTGCATGATTTTATTCAATGCTTCGCTAGTATTGAAGTTCATTTCTGCTCATAAACCACCATATTTATAAGTTGTTTCACTAGTTCTTGAGCTGAATGTTCCAAAGATCAAAAGGCTTTGTCAAATTCTAGCAGAATGCCCTAGAATCAGTGAGTTGGAAAAGGGACCTTCAATTCCTAATATCTGATAAAACTGAGACTTGGCAAACAATGGTGGGATTTCTCATCAAATACCCATGAAAGAAGGCAAATACTATAATCTCTGTATGTAACTTATTTCAGTGCTTTTGTGTGCTTGATTTATTTTAATGTAAGGTACCTTAACTGAGTTTTCTAATTTAAAAAAAAAAAAAAAAGGTTAGGTTATATCAGAAGAAATTTGAAGGAAGGAATCAAAATGAAAGTACAGAATTAATCCCCAAATATGAAAATTGGGATTTGTGTGATGGAATATGTTTCCTTGATTTACTGCAGAACTAGAAATACTTGTAATAGTTTCTAGACTTCGAGGAGTAATTTTCTGTAGCTTATTCCAAACCTACTAAATACAACAAGTATAATCGACAGAACATTTATTTTTACCCTAGCTGTTTTTAGCTTTGGTTGTCTGTTGCCTTGGTTGCTGTGGTTCTGGTCTTCTCTATGAAATCCTTGCTCGTAGAGTAGTTCAAGAAATCTTACTGCAGCTACTAAGTAGCTAAAATACAGCAGGCTGAAATACTTATAATGATTCTGAGTGTGGGTTATCTTCCTTTGAGAATTATGGTTCAGCAGTCTGATCAGCAGGGTTCTATCCACAGTCCGTCTGCAAGAAGGCTTGAAGAGGAATTGTTAGAGCTATCCTTTATGCTCTTTTTCTCTTCAAAGCAAAATATTTAAAGATTTTACTTCAAGACGTCTACTTTTTATCTCTGTATACTATGCATATTTTTTATTCAGTGATTGTCTTAAATATTTTTCACTAGTCTAAGTTTTTTCTCCTCTTCTCTTTCTTTTTGCTCCTTGGTTCCCCGTGTTTCTCTTTAGCAGGCAGGAGGCTGGTTTTATGTGAATTGCTGAGTGCAGACTACAGTCAAATTTGGGGTTCTAAGTCCATTCAACATAATAATTATCCAGTTGATTTTCAATTAACCAAGTGCTTTTATGATTACACAGCTGTAGTTTACTAAAAATACTGGCTTTAATTATTATACTACAAGCTTCTACGTCTGGCTGCTTGGGTTTTTTTTTGCTATCCCAGCAAATTTTCCTTCCAGTAAGCTAAAAATTGAGACATTAATGAGCAGTATCTGTTCAGAAGTAATATTTGTTTTCTAAGTATAGAATGCTGGTTTTGGTGGAAGAAAATGTTAATAAAGATGTGGACTTGAGAAATACTGAGAACTTTTATAAATTTTTCTAATTTAAGATCGTATTTCCATTAATAACTACTGTGGCATTTATAATTCAAGGATTTCTGAATTATAGCTAATGTTAAAATGTGATTTTTCTGCTGTTATGGGGGAAAGTCAGAAAAGAAGTAAAAAATGGCATTTTTTTTCAGTTGCTGTGTAAAAGATCATTAGTAAAGTAAGAAGAAATCTGTATTATTTAGTCTTGTTTTTAAAGATGATGATGATGTATTTTCTGTTCCTGATGAGCTTTGGATGTTGTTTTGTGAGATAGTGCTAAATACCTCATGGCAAAACCTCATGTTGGAGCAACCAGTAGACTCAAAATAGAATTCCCTTGTATCATAAGAAGTTCTAGTCTTCTGTGTAATCTACATACAGCTATCCATGGGAGGAATTGAATTTGACCCATACTGTAAATTGCTTTTCCAGCACAGCAAACATGAGTAATCTGTATGGCAAATTCAGTTTATTTTGATTCACAGTGGACTAGTGAGAAATCTGGTTGGGATTCAGAAAAATGGTACAGGTCTTGCAGTGAGAAATAGAACATTTATATAGATGTAAACCATAAAGCTAAGGACCTTCTGGTTGGTTTTTTTTGTAGGAAGTTTTTGTAGAAGGTTAGGTGTTCATTTAAAAAAAAAAAAAAAATTGATAGTGGAACGTTCCCAGTTGTATCCCATTAAAACAACTAGCTTAGCTTCTCATAGAAAGGTGTACGCACACATGTTCAAACAATATTAGCCATCTTTTTAATCAGGCTAGATTATGTTGTTTATTATAAATACAAATGCGACACCAGCTCACTAAAGATGATAGTGAACACTGCTGTACTTCATTTGTTTTGCTGATGAACCATTTTTTTAACAAAAACAATCTAATTTTATATATATAAATGATAAATATCTAGAAGTGTCAATTTCTAAAAATATTTATTGCAAATCAAGCTTCAGTAGTGAATGTTGGTTTAACTCAGAAAAGAGCTGAGTCTGGATTGTGTGATTGCTACTGCATTTAGTGCAGGTTTATAGTGAGAAGTGTTAAGTTTATGGAGCTATGTGAAGTTTTGTATTAGGATTTAGGTAGCAGAATCATGATGCAGGAAAGGCATTTGCTGTTTTCTGACTAGAAGAGGTTGGTAATAACAATAGTCTCAGTATCAAAATAATTGAGGCACGTGAAATTTCAACTACAAAAAAAGGTGCATATTTTATTTTTAAAATTCACAGTTCTGTATAGTAAATGGCTGCCCCTTTTTTTTTTTTTTTTTTTTTTCAAACAGTGAAGGACCTCCCTCTTCCCAGATTCATTGTGTCAAAGAATGAACAAGAATCAAGACACACAACCTTGTATTCTTCAGATGCTGATAACCCAGCTTCTTATTCAGGTGTGATTCCTCCTCCACCTGGCAGGATACAAGTCAAAAAAGGCTCTGTGAGCCATGATGCAGTTCAGCAACGTACATCAACTGATCAACAGGTAAATTAACTTAAAAGATTAAATGGGACTCTTAACCACGAATTTGTTTCATAGGTATCAGTCCGATAGTGTTTCTTAACTCTGTTACATTCAATGTAGTTTCTTTAAAAATAAAAATATACACATACACATTGTATGTTTTTTTTATATATAAATACTACATACACATCTATAATATTTCCGTGTAGGAGGTATTTTTTAATGCGTTTTTATATGTTTGAAATATTGGTGATAGTTGAGACAGGAAAAAAAGAAGAAATGTGTAGGATATGATAGCTATCAATTTGTAATCATTATGATACTGTTGCCTAGTTTATAAGAGTTCACATCAGCTTCCTGGTCTTCACAACAGAGTTACTGAATGCCATGGAAGACTGGATGTCTAGTCCTTCAATATGCTGTCATACCTTTGAACCTGAAATACTTTATTTAGAAAAATCTCACAATGATTTCTCTCTGCCTTACGTGCTGTTATTCAGGATTTTTATTGTTAGAGAAGGTGAGAGCCAGAAATAACAGATGCACAGAAGTTTTTGTGTAGTTTTTCATTGTATTATAATGATGAGAAAACTGATTTCCTTTTGCTCACTGTTTCTCTCATCTTCAGCTGCTTCATCTTCAGGATATCTAAATATAAGAAAACTGTACAGGCTTACTGCTTTGTGCTTCCTCACAAGTTTTTCTTTATTTAGTCTTTATGTTCTTTTTCCATGGGGAAATCTTTTTGTGACAGTCTTTTTTTACCAAAGCAAGAATGCTACATTTGAATACTGTGTTTTGCTGGGTGTTTTATCTGTTCACAGCTGTTGAATGGCCTGGTTTTTTTTCTACTGTGGTATAGTCTTTCCTGGGCTGATTTTGTTGAGAATCAAGGAACTTTGAAATTTTTCTTATATTCTCCTATATATTTATATACATAGTGCAGTCAAAGGATGCACTCATAAACATTTGTTAATCTCTTTGGAATAGTCCAGGCTAACCCAATTAAAAGCCAAAACATAAATTGGCAGAGGTCATCCATAATCAATGGTTATCACTTCCTTCCAAGCTGGAAATAGAGACAGTAATGAAATGAACTCTTACAGTAAATCTGAAGATAGCTTGTTTTCGTTTGGCTTTGGGGAGGTGTGTTTGAAATACAGTTCCAGAGAGGTCCATGATCCATTTATCTGATGATGGGATTTTAGTTTGATTGTAGTAATATTTGTATGCTTCTATCCATTTTTGAGTTTTAGTGGATGACGGAAATTTAATACAGGAACCTGTCCCAGTGTAACTTCAAAGCAACAAAGTTTAGTGTTTGAGGTCTCCAAGCTCTGACAAAAGAGGCTTATTTTAATATATTTACAAAGTATTTACGAAGGTCCAAATTTCAGTTTGCTATCTTGACTTGTGTAAGCAGGCTCGTATCTCTGTGCATAGTATTGTCAAAGTAAAACCCTGTGTACAAGTGCTTTGAGAAATCCATCCCAGATAATAGTCTCTTGAAGTAAATGTAGCTAACAATAGAGCATTGAGTCCAGCAGTTTTAAGTTGTATTCATGGTTCAGAACATCAGGGAAGTACTGTCTGATTTTTGTACCCAGTTATAAAACTATATCTTCTGTTGTTGGTTCTTACATTTCTGACTGTATAACAAATCTGTTCAAGCTGCCTTATCTTGGTCTAACATTTGTTTTGGGACATTGTGTTAGAGTTGTACAGAGGATTTGAATCCCCTTTGACTGAGAATGGGATTGGTACCCTCCCCCCCACCCTGCCCCCAGGCTTCTCACTTAACTGTATAAATACTAATTGTTTCAGCATTGTTTTTTGTTTGTTTTTGTTTTTTGTTTTTTTACCCCCAAAAGACTAAAAAATGGCTAGAGGACTTTTTTCCTAGAAAGTGCTGATCAAGTTGTCTTTGCCTGGAGATAATGCTTAGATTGGTTGGACCTCCTTCTATACATTACAAATGTTACATGCCATCTTTTTCAACATCAAAGTTGTTGAAGTTTGAGAAGTAAATTATAGCACATCATTTTCCTAGAGACCACTTTTCTTTTTGGAGGAATTTAAGTGTCTTGAAATTATATACTTCACTTATAGAGCTTGTCACTTAGCTGTTAGTTACTCTAGTAGTGACTCTGAAATCTGATTTTTTTTTTTTTTTTTTCTTCTTAAACTATATACTGCCTTTGGCAAAATACGTGCCACTTCAAAGTGCTTTGATTTCATAAAGTACTCTGACCAAAATATTTATGTGAAATCATGTGCTGACTTGGCCGTGATCTTTGAAAGATGGTTACATTCATGCACCATTTCCTATGTTGTGAAATGTCACCGCAGATTAATATTTCATGATTACAAGTAGCCTATGTAAAAGAATTTCACCTAGGGTGTTGTGAGCTGAAATGTCATAGAAAACTATTTCTCTATCGGTATGTTATTTTGACAGCGTTATTATTATCAGTGCATTATTTGGAGCTCCACACAGATACAGAGTGCTATCAGGAAATTGAAATCAAGTTCTGTTTCCAGATGGGAGCTACAAATGAGTTTTCTTTTACAAGTACAGGGCAAATGCAGGAACATTGTTTTTCTTCTGTTGCTATTTCTGTGGTGAGTTTTTTAGTTCATAATGGTGTTATGTAAATGGAGCATTAGCCAGAAGTTTGGATCTTTAATATTGTTGGCATGAATAGTAGATGATAGTTGTCACACTCGGCTATCATGGAAGCTACTGAACTGATTTTAAGAGTAAAGACAACTAATGAAAGAAACCTTTACTAACTAGAGGGTGTGTTGACTGCGCACCTTACTGGACATGAAACACTGGGAGGAAATAGGTTTTTCTACTGGTGTAATTTCTTGTTGCCAAATAGACAGTAAGCAGATCAAAACTTCTGCTGTCACTGTGACATCTGTATGAGCAGTTTTGTTCACATGGTTAAGTTAGTCATGAACTGTATGCGTATTTTTGTATGTGGGTAATGGCAGCTATACTACTAAACTTATAAATTAGGCCAACCTTGAGAAACCTTGGATTCTGCCGAGTTCTTGTGCATTTTTATTTTTTTAAAACCTAGTAAGCTTAGGACCTGTTGATGCTGCTTGAACGTTTTTAAAGGAGTAATAAATGTTCTGAAAGCCATGTCGTAGGAAATACTCCCTAATCAAAACATTTCTGCTGCTTCCTTCTTCTTAAACTAGTTTACCTATGACTAAATGCTCTCAGTATCGGTCTGTTAGATGCTACCTTTGCATGCTTTGCATTTTGTTGTTAAAATCAACAAGCAGGTAATTTTATAGCGTCTTTAAATGTGATCCAGATACTGAGTCAGGTACCACTTTAGGATACTTTTACTTGGTTTACAGCCTTTTTCAGGAAAGGGACAGGAACTAGATTGAATTGGTAGTGGCTCTAGCAGCTAAAAACTATGTATGTAGCAAATGCTATAAGGTGAGACGTTGCTGTGTCCAGATGAAAATAAAATGTAAAGCTGAAGGTACGCATCCTCCTTATATGTGCATTAAACATAACACTTAAAAAAACAGATTGTGTTGAACTGTTGCTACATCAGTGCAGCTCAGAATTGGCACATATGGATACTGGATCACTTCAACATTTGTAACTACGTGGGAAGTTGTGTGATATTTTTCTAAGGTTTGCCAATACAGCATTTATCTTAGATTTACTAAATGTAGATTCAGTGGGTAATTCCAGATAAGAATATATGGTATTAAATAAATTGCTTAGGAACATAAAGCTGAAAAAAAATCCTTTTGTCACTGAGTCTGAGTTGTTATTGTGCAACTTAGATTTATGTATTAGTATCCCAATTGTTGGAATTCTCTCTTATGGCACTACACTGAAATATACTGAAGTGCAGGTTAAATGTTGTGCAATTCCTTGTCTAGAAAATCACTGTTCCTCTGTTGTCATGTGCAATTCTAATCGATAATTACTTTTTAAAAAACAATCAGGATTCTCCCATAAAACTGGCATTTTATCTGCACTGGCAGTGTTGGGGAAAACTGCTCCTACATCTTAATGGGAACACAGTGGAATATTAGTAGGAGTTCAGAATTCCCACTTAACTCTCCTCAGGTCAGGTATTACTTGCTATTTTAACAACTTTGTCTTTTTAGTGTTTCCTGCAGAACACCATCAGTGTTTACTAGAAAACCATTGTGTTGCTCCTTAGATTCGTTCTGCTTGACAAAATCTGTGATCTGTTTTGTTTAACAAAATAGCTCATGGTAATCCTTGTAGTCCTTCTTTTCCCATGATCCAGTTTGAATTTATTCTCATTGAAATTACCTGGCCAGACTTACAGTTCTAGTTTCAAATGAGATCTCACCAGTATTAGTATTATTTCATAAATTAATTCCTATGTCTGAATTTCTCACCTCATGCATCTTAGCAGCTATGGAAAAAGCAGATCTGTCATATTTGACATAACAGTGGTCTGACAGTTGAGCTATGCATCCAGTCTTCTACTTTCAATTGATTGCTTCTCATTATTCATTTCACTATTAATTTCTACTCTTTAAGAAACTGTTTTGTACTTGAAATTCTGATAGTGTAGTCATCTCTGTCCTCAAAATAATCTATTCTTACAATGCCTCCTTCACATTTCCTGTCAAAATTCGTTAGTATACTACTTAGTGTGTAGAGGCATTTACCTGCAGTATGAAGTTAGGTCACTCCCCAAATCAGTCTTTCAGCAGCACTATTAGAAAATTCACTTCAGTCATATGGTTCTCATGCTAATGTGGTTCATTCTGTAGCTGTTTCTTTTGCAACTTAGATTCTTGTATTAAACACCAGATTGTTGGAATTATCTTGTATGGCACCACAACAAAGTATACCGAAGTTCAGGTTAAATTCAGCACAATTCTTTGTCTCAAAAATTTTGAAGAAACTTGAGTAAGATTTCCAGTGCTGTGATTTATCTCCTCTCCATTTATCTCTGGGTTTTTAGTTGCCTTCTTCAAAACTAAAACTTTTCAGACTTTCGAGGTCCAACAAGTTTCCAGTTGGCTGAACCACACATTCCAATCTAAAAAATGTGTAGTGCTTCATGTAGAGAAGCTCACATTGAGTCTTAAACTATTTTATTCTTCCATATGAATACTAGTTGATTACAAAATCATGGGTTCTGCAATGCGATTACCATCTCTAGCATAATCTTTCTTCATAATGGATCTGTTCCCTGACTCTTATGCAGGCTGTGTGGTGTCAGGACCTGGACCACAGCACCCTTAGAGCTACCCTTCGGATACCATGTCTGGCTTCATTGTCTCTGGAATTCTCCTTAGGAGTCTTTCTTCTGGCCTGAGGTGTGAGATCCAGGAAAAGGTTTATAATCCCTTTTGACTCGTGTATGCTTGCAATTTCCTTTTGAGGCTGAGATCAGTCCAGTGTTGGTTTAGTACAATACTGTGTTGCCTTACACCAGTTTGACTTACATTCACTACAGTTCTTCTTTTGGAATCATATATTATAACACCTTTTTTTTGCTTAGCACCTTGTTTTTAGTTACTGCTCATCATTCCAAAAAAGGTCCAAGTTCAAGTCTTTCATAGTGTTTAGTAATTCAAGTTTAACAAAAATCATGTTTGTTTAACAACTCGGGTTAAATTTGTTATTTTAATGTAATTTTTGTGTTTTTTTAAGATGAATTACTCGATTTTTGCTTGTTAACTGTAGCCTTATTTTTTAATAATCAGTCATTAAGAATGTTCTTATTGGTTTGATTTAATGTTATGATGTTGGTTAACTATTTTTATCAACTTGCTTTTATTTACATCTCTATCTCTTTTCTGTAATAATGTAGCGATGAATAAGATAGTAGAAAGCAGAACGTTATAATTACTATTGCTTTTACTGAGTTTTGTTTGGATAGAAATTAAATTTTGTTTTAAACGTTTTAATGGAATTGTGATGAAAGTGTTAAAACAGTTTATCAAAATTGGATTTTAATAGTAGCTAATTTAATAAATGATACATTGACTGCAGAATGCAGGTGGGTAAAATTGCTGAAGTTCCCGAAGAGATTAGATGGGTAACTTCTGTTAAGCATGGTGAAATTGAGCCACTGAGTTATTGATGTCCTGAGTTACACATCTGTTGCAATTGTTACATGTTAGGATTTGGAAGAGTGCTTGAGGTAAGTACTGTATCATAATGTTCTTAAGAAAATTTAGTCACGGATATTTCAGGCTTTTAAGATCAGTTTCCTTTACTAATAGATTGGATGGATGAGAATGAATGTACCATCTTCTCAACTGCAGCATATGCTCTCATAAACTGCACATTTCGAGAGTTTGACTGTGTACTGCATTTGAGGAACAGAGGTTGTTCTAATGAAGCCTGTTTAGTAAAGTTGGTAGTCTGGTGCAATGTCAAAGCAGAAATTTTGTACAACGAACTGCATTTTCTTAGGCATGAGTATATTAAAGTGCTATTTTTTATCAACTGCAAAGGCATGTATGTACCTAGTAGTATGCGTGCACACACACATAAAAAATGTGTGAATTAACCTGTATGTAGTTTGTTTCAGTAAATTTTTTCCATGATTATCATTGCATCTGAGTTGATGTTCTTATGGTTCTACCTTCTCAGTCTTTCCTGGCCTGCATCTTCCTTTACTCTTGCATGAAACCATCAGTATTTTGGCTAAGCCGTTTATATATATTATATACATTTTAAAGGTGTTCAGATGCCTTAGGCTTCCAGTAGGCTAGCTCAATGATAGTGAGGAGTGGTATGAGGAAGGGGCTGAGATTGCACAGAGATAAGATGTTGGCATAGTAATGCTGTGTTAAATGGGTTGAAAATGTCTCATAATGAAGCTGAAGATGTGTCAAGTCCTTCCAGAAGCTTTTTGACATCAGATTTATTTGCGTATTTTCTTCTGTTTAATAGTTTTTAAGTCCGTAAGCTTGAAGCTCCAGATTAATTGTGGGAAATCTGTAGATGTTTATAATTCTGATAGAACATTGACTGGAACATTGAGAACAAGGTTTACCATTATGCTTCTCTTGCTCCTTGTGATGTGTTTACCTTCATTACACACTCTATAGAATTGCATGGAAAGCAAATGTTTAGAAGAATAAGTTGAAGATCATATTTACAGTTGCTTAAGCATTATGGCTGAATAGTGACAGCTGTCATGTTCCTTAGGGCAAGGCTGCTTCACGAGGGCGGTATTTCAGAAGTAGATGCTCACATCCAGTTACTAGAAGTAGTGAGTGGGTTTCCCTTATGTAGGCTATCATGCATTTGTCTGCTTCAGGGTTTCTTTTGTGTCTTTTTGGACCGTCTAACTTTCTGGAATAAAAATACCAGAGCAAATGAAAAATGTCTGTGACCAAGCGTAGCAGTCCCTACGTTTACTCATGTCTTTAGTCTAAAAAATTCAAAAAAAACCAAAAAAATCTTTTTTGATTTAAAAAATGGCTTCTGTACCAATGGAAAGAAGAAGCTTGTCATTATCATCAGTGATGCATAATCATGGCTCTCCAAGAACCTACTGAACTGTTGTTCTAAGTGGACTAACCATTCAATCTCATTTCTAGCTTCCAGAGAGCCACTTGCAGTCTGGAAGCCAGAAATGAGGTTGAATGGTTATTCCACTCACCATACTCTAATCACTGCCCCACGTACCATAAAAGTAAGAATGTACTATCACTTATTATAATTTCTTGTCAAGTAAGATGCTAAGAAGCAGGAACTTCAGGCAAATTTCAGAGCAGTGAGTAACTGCCATAATAATCTTGACTGGTAGGGATATTGTGGAAAATGGTGACTGTACAATTGGATGATCTGTGAATTAAAAATGTAAATGAATTTTTGCTGCTCTCAGTTGCTTGGTAACACTGTTTGCAAATATATGTGGGCATCGGTTTAAGTACTTTCAGTGAAATACTGGAAACGATGTGGTCTAGGAGCTGTAATTAAAGAAATCTGACTCAGTGGTCCTGATTTTTCAGGAAATACTCAATTGCAGAATTGACTGTACAATTGACTGCTGGCCCCCTATCCTAGGGAAGACAGAAATCAGAGGAAAAGAAATGGGAGAGAGGTTACATCAACATGTTAGAAACTAGCCTGTCATCATGATCTTTAAACTTTGTTAAATGTGTGTTGCTTGGAGAAAAGTTAGTTTTATGGCACATTGACTTTTAGACTTTTATAGATGTAATGTTGTTGTTATAAGACAAAATGGCCTTTGAATATTTGACAAAAGTAAATCAGGTTTTGGGAATCGTGTGGAAACCTACAGTAAATCTCTCTCTTGTACTTGATAGCACATTAACAGTTGTTAGGAAGCCATTTCCTGGTTATATTCATGTGGCTTTCAGTTTATTTCGATAGCTGTCTTTGAAACTAATAGGAGTTATGTTATTGTATACATTCACGTTTGTTAGTAAATCGTTGAAAATATTTACAATGTGTACCTTGTGGGTGAACTGGAAAGGTAAATAAAGGTTATATCACTTAATATAATCAGGCAAAAGAGTTCCAAATGTATATTTTTGTCTACTGCTGAAATAGATCTTGAGATTTTTAGCTTTCTTTCTACTTCCCAGGAAATTTTGAGCTGAATCTTGGTTTCTTGTTGTACTTGTTTTCTCCTACCAGTTTAACTTGAGAAGTATAGAAAGTAATTTTTAATTAGTTTGCTATGATATAAGTACTTCACATTGTTCAATTCTGTCATAATTTCCTTCCATGTGGAATTATCTGGTAATCTGAATGTCTAATGAGAACTGATACACATGTGACTCTATTTTCTTGTCTGTTCAGGGGTGAGATAGAACAACACAGTATTAAATAAAATCTTAAGCCCTAAAATTAGGACAGAACTACCTTCTAACTTGTATGACAAAGAAATATATCATAAATGGCATAATTATTTGAAAAAAATTACATTACATTTTTGCACATTTAAAAATAACGTCTGCTATGTTTTTCAGTGTTTAATTCTGATTTCTTTTTTAAAAGAAGATAATTTGGATTATGAATCACTTGATGTCAGTTAGGTATGATCATTGCTTGTACGATAAATAACTTTCTTTTGAGATCTGGGTTCAAAAGTAGCTTCTATCACAAGTGAAAACAAGTCTTTTGAATAAGTTTCCTTTGAAACTAAGTCATTTAACTTGGTGTTGCTGTTGTTCTGAGAATGTCTGCTTAAGAGTATGGTAGATTCAGTTGTGTTTGTTTTTTTTTTTTAAATGAATGAGTCTGATGCTACTCATGCTGAACCTGACATCTGTTCCCTCATTTTAATAAGTGCTAAGATTTTTCCTTATCCAAGTATATTTTAACTATAATGATGGTTGTTTCTAGAAATTACGGTTATAAATAGGATTTTATATATTTAGTTAAACAGTACAAAACTTTAAAAGTTCCTTTGTTTTATTAGGAGTCCACATCTCCAGTTGTTTCACCACAGCAATCGCCACCAACCTCTCCACACACATGGAGGAAGCACAACCGCCATCCCAGCGGAGGGAATAATGAACGACCTCTTGCTGGACCTGGGCCTTTTTGGGCTCCATTCAGTGAAGCACAACCAGGTATAAATGTCTTCTGTCATGCTTTGACCGTAACCCAAAGTTGTGGAATTTTTAAAAAATATTAAATAACTGAATTTAAGACAGTGTATTTCTGTTTTCCAATTCTGGAGACTTGGTTATAGATTCAGATCTTCATGCTGGTGTCAGCATTGTGGAATCTGTGGCCTTATGTATGTTATCTGTCGCAGATCTGGTTTTCAGTGTGGTACAGGAAATGCTTAGCTTGGAGGGAGGGAGGAGTATTGAAATGAAAAGTTGTAATATGAAGCTGATGTCCTATTGGCAGTAACTGCCAGCACACCCAGAGATATGGGGAGCTCAAAGGAAGGAGGCAGATAATGTGTTATTTGAATTGTTTCTGATGGATCAGGTGACTTGTTGGAAAAACTAGTTCTTTTTCTTTTTTCTTTAAAGTTTATGTAAATATAGCTGAAGCTACTGTATCTCAAATGTATCAAAGTAAAATAATTTGTTTTCTCTGTAGGTTAACCTTTTTTGTACTGTTAATTTAACGTGAAGACTTTCGCTATTGTACCACTATGCTCTGGTGGCAAAAAGTTTTCTCCCTTAGAGTCTTAAATACAGGGAAGTTCTGTTTCTTCTGATAATCTGCTCAATTTAATACACTTGGGAATAGTGGAGTAATAGTAGTTAATGTGACATTTATGAGTATCAAAAATGAAACATTTTATAAACTAATTTCAGATTGAGGTGTGGTTTGTTGGTTTATTTATTTCAGCTTTGGTATTTCCAAGTTGGTCATTCAGTATATCCTACTTTCATGGTTATAAGCATCCACAGATGACCAGGTATTCTGTCGTTATAATTGGTTGAATAAAGAAATGAAATGTATCTTCATTGACATTTAGAAATCAAATTGGTTTTATGCATGGGTTGATGTCACTGTTTTGAGTATTATTTTCAAGTACATGCTAGTCAATTTAGAATCAAAAAGATCAATCAAAAAGAAATATTATTAGTTTGCTCATTGCACATGCAAGCACTTCTAAGGCTTTAGCCCAACTGTTTAAACATGCTGTTAGTGCTTTTTGAGCATTCAGTTTCTTGATTCAATTTTTAGTTTTTTCCTTTGCAAAGTTTAGTTGATCTGGTTTTATTGCAAAGTGAAACAGCAGTTTCTCTGGTAGCCTTTTTCTCATATGCATAATTGAGAAATACTAGAAGGCATGGAAACTACTCCTACCATTGAAGTGTTCAGTATTGCCCTTCAAAAGTAAAGTTGTAATACCGTGTTAATATTTCGTTTTGGCTGCACTTTCCCTGTGAAAGAAGTCTGAAAATATCATGCTGAATTAGCTCAACATACCTGAGTTTTACATTCTGTAGTTAAACATATTCTTAGTAATATGGAGATACTGTAAAAGAATGATTGTCTGTTCTGCCAATGCTAAGGGTGGACTAGATTTACATATATTTAATAAAAATTGGCATCCTTGTTCAGTGGATGATTCTTTTGCACTGTATTTTGTTGAATTTCAGCTGTTGTAGACAGTTCTTCATTCTTTTCCCCCCTTTTTCTTTAGCCTACAGTTTAAAGAGATGTTTTTGTAGAAAAACAGCTCTTCTGACATTAAGGTGCAGAACGAGGTAGATTGTTTGTTACCTACCTTAAAATCAGTTCTGCAAACTCATCTTTATTTTGAAACAAGATGCTTTTGAGTAATCAGATAATTTGCAGGTAACTTTACATTATTCCGCTAGGACTTAAGGCAGGACTATCTCATTTCACCTGTGATCCAAGAAACGTAAGAACCCAGGTCTCTCTGCTTCTATTTCATAGTCTGTGAAACACTGAGAATAATGGTAGATTACAGAGGTCCTATCTCAAAGCATGGGGCACTCAAGTGTGAGCATGATTCTGTTAGATCTAATTAATACATAGCACAAAATGAAGTTTATGGTTAGGTTAGGTCTCATCTTCGAGTGTCAGTCAATTCTATTAAAACCCAGGTCTCTCAGGTCTTCCAGTTGTTTAATTTGCATTTAAGGTAAAGCTGTTAAAAATCGCGTTATGTCTTGGTTCTAACTCGTCTCTGATCTGTCTGGTTCTTCTCCTAGATTAGTTTTCATGGAACAATAAAGTGGATAACTGAACCCCTCATATTATATGGTGTTGTGGATTAACCTTGGTAGATGGCTAAGCACCATACGCCTTCACATTCACTCAGTGGGGTGGAGGAAGAGGAAAGGAAGAATAAAACAAAAAAAAAACCAACACCAAAACAACCTTATGGTTCAAGGGAAAAAAAAGTTTAATAAGTGGAAGAAGTGCAAGAAGAGAGAAATTATTCAAAGACAGTCACAAGCCAGGCCAATTCCCAAGCAAAAGATGACTACTCCTAAACTCCCCATCCTTTTTAATGTTTTATTGCTGAGCATGATGCTATGTGGTATGGAATATCTCTGATCTGTCTTATTGTGTCCCCTCTCAGTCTTTGACACACCCCCCAGTCTGTTCAATGAGGGGAGCATTGTAAGAAACAGAAGGCTTGAGGCCATGCAAACACTGTTCACCTGTAGCTAAAATATTGGTACATTGATCAATGTTGTTCTAGGTGCAAATTTAGAGCACAGCACCATATGAGTTGCTATGAAGAAAATGAACTCAATTCCAAGCAGATCCAGTACATAAGGAAACAGATCTAATGTGAGATGAGAACCTCCTGTTCCTGGAGTTACAGAAGAGGAAAAAATTATGTTAACTTCAATCCATTTTACATTCCAGTTTCAGTATCTGGAAGGGTGCTGACCATGAGAGACTTGGGAGAAGGAATCCTTTCTCCTGGCTTAACTTAAAATGATTGTTGAGTGGCATGTCAGAATAGGGGCTTGAAATTATTTTAAGTTTCATCATTTTGTAGTTTTTTTGGACTGGAAGCAGAGTCGAGCATTTATGTTTGTGGTTTGTTTATGTTTGTAGTATGATTTTTAAACTAGCCAAAATGATTAGGTCTTCTGTTCAGTCATGGGACCTCTGCCAGCTTTCTTTAGTGTTACCTTTAAGTTTAATTTCAATGTCTTGAACATGTATGAGAATTTGCATCTTCAAGCAGCAGATTTATTTTCCTTGTTGGGGGCAGTTCTGGTACAACTCATGCAATCAGCAGCCTAGAAACTTCATGGGCAGAAATGGAGAACATCTATTGCATTAACAGTTCATTTCTCTCTTTAGAGTCCTATGATTCCTCCACTGCTTGCAAGGCACTGAATTGTCCTTAGTCTCCTACTTCATAGTTCAGTAATTACTAATACTTGGCCTTGTTTAAACCCTTGTTACATAGACATAGTTATTAAGGGGGGGGGAAGAGCTCTAAACCATTTTACTATTTTATTGGTTTTATTCCATCACAAATTAGTGGTAAGGAGAGCTCTTGGTAGTTCACAGGGTTACTTGAAAAATGAGTTCGTATAAGGTAAAGTCATAGTTTATTTAAAAGTACAAGCAGCTTGTTGTCTAGATAGACCACTTCTTATATTTATGTTTGTAGTTTAAAGTGAAGGGGTAACTTTTATCCTACAGGAAATTAGATAATCTTCCAGAATTTAACAGTGTGGTGGTGTTCAAGCTACAGCAGAAGAATAAAGAGCAGCCACAGGAATTCAAGTTGTCTTCATAGTAAACATTGTGCATTGGACTTCTTCAGCTAGTCCTAATCTGATATCTGATAGTCAGTTTTAGGCATGCTCTCTATTCAGAGTGCTTTTGATGGTGTTCTCTGATAAAAGCACACAGGTTTTTGAAGCGATTGGCTTACAACTCATAAGTGCTGACTGTTCTGAGTCTTCTCTGTGGCTATTTTCTTCCACTTTCACCTCTACCTCAGTGTTCTCAGTCTGTTTTTTCTAGTTTGAGAAGAAGTTGGGGCATGATTCCAGAGCACAGGGAGTTCAGCACAAATGTGTGCAAGAACTTCTTTACGGTGAGGGTGACGGAGCACTGGAACAAGCTGCCCAGGGGGGTTGTGGAGCCTCCTTCTCTGAAGTTATTCAGGACCCACCTGGATGCCTACCTGTGCGACCTGGTGTAGGAAACCTGCTTTGGCGGGGGGGTTGGACTCGATCTCTGGAGGTCCCTTCCAACCCCTACGAATCTGTGATTCTGTGATGATTGTCTAACTCAAATGTGAAATAGATGTAGTTTTGATGACTGAGAATTGAGTTATTGGCTGTTGTTATTTCATAACTGTATGTACTTCTAGGTGTCCACGGTTACTAGTAGTCTTTTTTGTGTGTGTGTTCTTCAGCCTTCCCATCCTATGTCCTAAAAATCCACATAACAAGAACAGTAAAACAAGTGTCCTTGGGATGACTGAAGAGGGTAGGAGAAAGGAAATAGCTCTTGTAGTATGTGTGAAGTAATTTGAAGTTATGACAATTTGGTACTACTGGTATCTTTGTTGCTATGCTAGTACTACCATGGAGAAAGTACTATGCAAATGGGGGTACAGACTGAACTGTACTAAAGCTGTTTGAATAAATCAAGACAGGAGTGAAAAACAAAAACAACAACAACAAAAAAAAACAATTTGGTGGTAATAATGTCAGTGGCTGAGGGGCAGAGGAGGAAAGCTGTTTTATCAGAAGTAAACTTGGAGTGTAGCATTTTCATAGGAGAAATTGGAGGGACTTGCTTGATTCTCATTGTCTGCTTGCTCTGTGCTTAGAGAGAACAAGTGGAAAGAAACTCCAAAGTTTTTTTGCATGGTTCTTTGTGAAGTTTTAGACTGGCTGCAAAAAAATTCCAAGGCAAAAAGAATTGTCAGACTTATTACCTCTGTTCTCAGGAGTTTTGGTTACAAGTCAAGTTTTGTTGAGGAACAAAAGGAGTAGTTAACGGTTGCTTTTTATTCTAGTAAAGATAATTCTAAAAGGATGGAATTACTTTATTATTTTGATGAAATTCCTGAATAATATAATCTTTCCGTTTTGTATATTCAATTTTTCACTTCCAAAACCTTCTGTATCTTTCTCCTACTAGAAATCTCCCTTATAAAATATTTAGTTCTGTAACTACTGTTGAGATTTAAGGACTTAAGCATTTCTTTTAAGAGTGGAAGAGTAGAGTGAAGTCCTGAGATTCTTATAGACTTTTTATAGATGCTTTGTGTTTCCTCTGCTCTGACTTCCTTAAATTTGTAACTTATTCTTTTTTGCAAGTTAATAGAATTTTCCAGTTTTTGTACATAGAACAGTGGGTGACCAAATGCTTTTATATTTGCTTCATCATCATTTTAATGTCAAGACTTCAAATGTCAGCAGGATTTCAGAAGTTACTTATAACAAGGCACTGGGTGAATCACTGTTATTGTGTTCCAGTTAATACATGGCAGGTGTCAGCATCTATTTGGGTGCCTTTTATTGTTATTGGACTGTATTTAAGCAACTGACTTCATTTAGGAATGAATTAGAGAAAAAAGATCTATGCTGAAAAGCCTGTTTTGTTTTTTTTTTTAATTTTTTTAAAGGAGGAATTTCCAAGGAGATATTCTTTGAAAAACTAAAAGCTTTGGGAAAAGGAAAAAAAAAAAAAGCTTAAAATAAGTTGCATTCTGAAATCTTACGCCACTTTTGATTAACTGTCAGTACAATTCTTATTTCAATGAGGAGAAAGCACTGAGTATTATTTAAGATGCATTAAATGTATGAAACTCAGTTTAAATTTTGCTTATGTGCAAAAAGCTCATTCCTCACTTCTGTCTTTTTAGTACAGATTTAATTTGGCCAAATATAGAAGTCTAAAAGGGTTGTCAGGAGGTGGGCAGTGTCACCTTGATGCAATTTGGTTTCAGTTTTCTTCACTGTTTTACAAGCGTGTGTCTTCCTGATGGGAACCTGTGTTTCACGGTTGGAATTTTTTGGGCTGCTTTCTATATCTGTAGTTCTTTCTCGCTTTTTCAGGTTTTTATTTTTTATTTTTTTGTTTTTTTTTTTATTTTTTGTTTTTTTTTTTTGAAAAAAGAAATGTTTCTTCTACTTTCAGGTTCATCTACTTCTAGTGATCCCATATGGTCTGGTCATTCACCACCGCCTCACCAAGAAAATTGGGTCAGTTTTGCAGATACCCCACCAACCAGTGCTCTTTTAGCCATGCATCCTGCTTCTGTCCAGGTGTGACACTTTATTGGTATTTAATTTGCGTCATTCAGATGGTTGCAATCCTTTTTTTTTATATGTATTTTTCACTGCAGATGCTTACTGTGTAGCTGTGCTGTAGGCTGTTCAATGCTATTTACCCAACAGATACTCATATAAGTGATGTAGTTGCAAGTTACTAATTTTTTAAGATGCCAACAATTATGAAATATTTGTGCTTAGCTTCTTTGTGTATGTGCCGTGTTGGTTTTTTTTTTGCTTACATAACTGCAATCATCCCTACCCATTTGTATCCATGTGCAAAAATACCCTGTCATTGTCCTGTAGATGCACTCTGCTGATATTTTCTTGTAGTTTTTAAACTACTTTGAGATTTAACTATGCTTTACTTTTTGAAGGCGAGAAGTTGAGAATTCGTGAGAGCACTTTAGGTAGATAATACTGAGGAAAAAATATTTCATTTCAGGACCAGACAACAGTACGAACTGTAGCATCAGCTACAACAACAAATGAAATTCGTAGGCAATCAAGTAGTTATGATGACCCCTGGAAAATAACTGATGAACAAAGGCAGTATTATGTTAATCAGTTTAAAACCATTCAACCTGATCTAAATGGATTTATACCAGGTAAGTTACTCTTTAAAAAAAATATAATTGTGGGTGCAGCAGTTCTGGTACAAAGACTTTGTTGGGTACTTAGGTTTGCATACCATTTCAAAGAAAGTATTGCATATTAGTGATAACGTTCTGGTAAACTGCAGTGTAATTCAAGAAAGGACTTGAAGCCACTTTTCACTTCATCTCTAGAAATTAGTGCCATCTTTCCCTAAACCTTTGCTAAATAGCTTACATCATTTACCATAAATTTGTAAGTCTTCTGATGATTTTAGTTGGTTCAAGCATTAAAAACTGTTATTGTAATTTTTCAGGATCTGCAGCTAAAGAATTTTTCACTAAGTCGAAGCTACCTATTCTTGAACTTTCTCACATTTGGTAAGTGTGGTGTGTTTTGGGAGATAGCTGTTTTGAAAGATTACAGCTATCTGGTGTTATCTAACCATCTTCTTACTAGTAGGTGTTAAGTAAAGTTTCACTACTATACCGTGTTCATTTTTATTCATGCTTATGCCAATATTTTAGTGGTTTTCAGTGGGTCTAGGTTGACACTTTAAGCAGCATTTTGAGCTTTTTTAAAAAAATGTAAATGCTTCAGAGTAAGAAGTACTTGGTTTGAAATTTTATATTTTTAAGGATACATTTAAATATATATTATGAATTCCTTATTCCTATGTTTGAGTCTCAGAGGGAAGTTTAAAACATACATATGCAAATATTTTGAAATGCATTTAGTAGTACTTCGTGATAAATTGAGCTTTGGTTTGGTATGGATCATAGAATCATAGAGTGAATTGGGTTGGAAGGGTCCTTTAAGATCATGTAGTTCCAACCCCCTGCTATATGTGGGGACATCTCCCTCTAGACCAGATTGCTCAAAGCCCCATCCTGTATGGCCTTGAATGCCTTCAGAGCGGGGGCATCCACAGCCTCACTGGGCAACCCGTTCCAGTGTCTCCCATCCTCACAGTAAAGAATTTCTTCCTAATATCTAGTCTAAATCTACCCTCTTCTGAGTTTAAAGCCATTTCCCCTTGTCCTGTTGCCGCATGCCCTTATAAAAAGTCCTCCCCCAGCTTTCCTGTAGGCCCCTTTCAGGTACTGATCTTTTCTTTCATTCTATTCTGGAATTTATAGTGCATCATTGCATGCTAACATTAGTTGACTTACCTTGAAAGATTTGGTCTTTCATCAGGGCACTGATTTCTAATTCAGATTTTTTCCCATTTTATTGAAAATAAATTATGCTGCCTTGGCACTATCACTGTAAGAAAGTATTAGTGTACCAAAGTCTGACACCAATAATGTTATAATACTATCTAAGTACTATCTAAATACAGAAAAGTGATTTAAAAAAACCAAACAAACAAAAAATTTGGAGAGACATGAGTGGATTTAGATATGATCTTTAACCTCTAAGAAATACTGATAGTAAAAGCTTTGGAGCTACTCTTTGGAGAATAGAGAATGTAGGGCTAATATGGAGTGCTTAATAGGCAAAAGTGAGCTAGAGGCTGCATTCTTTCTTCTTCCATGTAGCACAACAGAAATATATTTTTTGGCAATAAGTTTGGTTTCATTTATATTAAGTTCTCCTTTTCAGGGAACTTTCGGATTTTGATAAAGACGGTGCACTGACGTTGGATGAGTTCTGTGCTGCGTTTCATCTGGTAGTTGCTAGGAAGAATGGATATGATTTACCAGAAAAGTTACCTGAAAGCTTAATGCCCAAACTGATTGATTTGGAAGACTCAACAGGTAAGATAAGTTTCAGCACCGATTTTGCTATTTGCAATGGATTAATGCATGATTAAAGTTACAGTATGTCAGGAGATACTTGCAGGTTTGTAAGTGAACAAGCATATTGCTGTACTTGGTAGAAGTACATCAGTACATTACACACATCAGTGTGCAATCTTTTAGAAAGCATAATTAGTGTTCAGAACTAATCTAAGCAAGTGTTTTTCTAGAGGGAGATGTAATTTATGAATAGCATGTGTATGGTCTCATTTTGAAATATAGCCTGTTTCCTTTATAGTTTTAGGAAAAAAAGATTATCACAGTATAGGTATATTCACAATTAGATATTTTATTCCAAATTCCCAATCAAAATGTACTTCTGATTTGATTTCAAATGAATGTTTTGTTTGCCCTAATTTCTAAAAATAGGGCACTTGTTTCTAAGTCTTGAAAGTACTTAAAAATATTCTGAGACACAATGTCAGAGGTATGACAAGAGCACATGTAAAAGTGCCATTTAAAAGCAAGATGGTCTTGACCATCTTTCGTTTTTATCTTCAAACAGATAAAGGAAGCAGAATACCTATAATCTACTTCATAAATACTATATTTGCAATGAACATTGAATTTTTGTGGAACTCAAAATAAATTAACTTGTACTGAAATTAACTTGAAATACAAATGATTCCTCAGAATTCTATTGTTATTCTTGATGATGTTGAGTCATTCAGTTTCTATTAGTTAATAAAACTTGAAGCCTTTTTACTTTACTGTCTCTTACCAGCTTATGTTTAGAGGAAGTGTATTTTTAGGTGCCATTTGTTATTGATGAATTCTCTGTTACATTTTTCAAAAAAGCAAAATTTTATGACTAGAACAAAAAAAAACATTAGGCAGTCTTAGCTCTGGAAGGTGTACAAGTGGGTGCACAAGTATTGTGGTTTTCTAGCACTTTATCTTCTTACTAAATATTTCAACAGGGAGGAGTCCCTTCCTACTGTGTGTGTAGGATGTCAGAGACTTTCACTTGGCAATTACTGAGGAGCTCTTAAACTAGATAGTGTAGCTCTGCTTTAATTATTAAACCATGGTTTTTTTTCGCTCAGCTCTTCAGCTTTTCAGCAGCAGCCAGCATCAACTGAAGTGTTTTCAGTATGAGTAAGCACATTACTATGGCAAAGACATTCGTAAGAAGTATCCACAGTTATCTAAAAACTAGCCACTCTCTTGTTATGTCAAAGTGATTGCCAAGCAACTTCTTGACAGGAAATGGAGTAACAAAAAAACTATAGTTGCAAAAATGTCTACATCCATACCTGGTTTTCTACTGCTTTGATTGGCACAGACAGTATTGAAGATTTTGTCATATAACAAGTTCTTTGAGAGTTTTATAAACTGGACATTAAGCTAAGAAGTGTCATGCATATGTTTTTATTTCACAGGCAGCTGTGATAAAATTTCAGGAAGTACAGAGTAGTCTTTAAGCGTGAAGAAAAAATACTTCTAAAAGTACTGAATGTTTTTCCCTCTTAAAGGAATTTTGCTTTGTTTTGATGAACATTGAAAGATTATTATGCTGTGTATGCTATACTTAAAAATAAAAATACAGAAATATAAATGATATTTGATTCTGCTGATGTTTTTAAAGGCATTGGTGAAAAATAACTTGCAAACTTTGTGTTTTATGCAATTCATTTATTTCTTCTTTATTTGGGCCTCTAGTTTTGGAAACAGCTAATCTTCTTTAGTACCTGACATGGATTTGTCATCAGAACATGTACATTGAATTAAATATATTAAGGGGAGGTTACTGATTTGGCTATAGCTTTGCTTGTGATTACAACAGTCCAAATCCCAATTTTACTATTTTAATCTGTAGTTACAAGTTACTAATAGGTCTAAGTGCAGGTTACTGTGTATGTTAGGCTGTCTGCTCAACTCAAGGACTGCACATCAAGCCTAGAAAGATCAACCTGTTTTTATGATGTACTTATATATATACCTCAAAAGGTATACTTTGATAATACTTGCTTCTGGACAGCCTTCTCAGAAGTAGGAAGTGTAAAGTAAGGCACTGGGATAGCCTTTTGTGTTGTTTTTTTTCCATGTGATACAACTTTCACAAAAAAAAAAAAGAAATTGTTAGTGTAGTAATCCTCATTTGCAAAGGAGGTATCATTGTGCATATCATACTTTCAGACTGCTTTCAGAAGGTCAATTACTTGATTTTTGTTTTCTTTACTTTGATAGAGTTTAAACTTTTTCAGAGCATAAACAATGCCCTTATTTACTTCTGTCCTTTTGTTAGAAACTCTTTCGTTAATCACTTCAATTCTGTGCTCGAAATGCTGTCTCCTGTTTTGATTTTGAACCAGTGGCCAAGGGAAAGAGAAGTAACAGTGCTCTGTCTAATACCCTTCTGTTTGGACTGGCACTGAAGACTCTTGCTGCTTAGTCTGGCAGCTGTTCCGGCTTGTATGAATCTGACCAAGCGCAGGTGTCCCAAATCCATTAGTGTGTTGATTTTGTCTGACATCTGCTTTTGTGACCAGAGATGCATTCCTCTCATGTGACAGAGCTGTTATGCAATATTACATTTGTCTGCACCCCTACAGAATTTTAAAAGAACAATTTTCCAGTGAGGTGGTTATTTCTGTGCTGATCTGGGGAACTAAATGAAGCATTAAGTTCTTAGAACACTGTGGTAATTCCGCAATAGATTTAAATGGGGTTAGTATTTTGAATTGGATCATATTCTACAAAGAAATCTCTGGATTGCAGCAGCTCCACTTAAGATTTGACATTGTGGTGTGGTATTTCTAAGTAGGTTATGTCCACTTTTCAGAATGAGTTAAGTGTCTGTATGAAAACAACCTGGAAAAGGAAACTGCACTGATATAGGATAATGAAGTCAGTTGCACAGATACTTTTATCCAAGTCCTTAAATGTGTATTTTATGTGTTGATAGCACCAATCTTGATGAAATTTAAGATCTGCAGCTGAAATGAACTCTACTGTGGGTTCTGTTCTGAAGGTTAATGTTAATGTTTTCCAGTTAACTCAATTTTATTTCAGTTTATAAAAATTAACAACCTGTTACAAAATTTACGAGTTTTTGCTTTCCTGTAAATTTGTGGTGTATTTTTTCTGTTCAATCTGCTTTAACAATGAGATTTCTTTCTAAGGAAAAACTAATTTTCCTTCTGTTATATTTAGCATTTTCCTCATTAACAGAAAATAAACCCAATTTTTGCAAGAATACTTAATTTCCACGGGATATTTTTCTTAAGGTTAAAAATAATTTCATAATTATATCATACCTAAATTAAAAAAAGGTTTGTTTTCCTTATTTTTATAGAAAATAGAACTTAAAAAAAACACAACTGTATATGGATTAATTCGATGCTTCTGGATTATCATTCATAAGGAATCTCACGTGCATTTTCTTATTTAGTTTCCTTCTTGCTTTTCAGAAATGCCTAATCGATTTTTCACTTAGAGACCTGTAAATGCCTTAAATTGCAGGTATCCATACAGCCTGTCCACAGCAGTTTTCCACCTCTGTCTTTTGAACTTACATTTAATTGCAGTGCAGTTATCTAGTGCACCACTGTTGAAATGAGAATTGAGTGTTTTTCAACTCACTCTTCACTTTATGCTTCAAAGCAATGAATGTGCAATATACATTCCTAAAACATTACCACTGGCATGTTGAATTTAGCATATTAATTCTGTGTGTAGTGGTTACAGTGTGTCATCTTGACTGCTTGCTGACATCATGCTTCTTTTAAAGACCAACTTGATACAACCTTGATGTTTTTTTTTTTTATTGCCAGAGGTATTGCCTAGGAAAAAAAAAAAGTATTAGGTGCTGTTTCTACCTTGAATAAATTGTAAAGCAATTTTTCTTGAAGGACAGTAGTACAAGATGTTGGGTAGGTACTGGGTGTAATTTTGGAAACGTTGAGTCTCAACCTTATGCTTTGCTATTTACAGAAAGTTTATGAGACCTTTGAAGTTTCGACAGGTTACTGATTTCTGTGTTGTTGTTGGTTTTGTTTTTGTTTTAAACATCAGTAACACCTTCGCCTCCAATGGCCTCAAAATGGGAAAACTTCATTCTGTTTCAGATATTCTTTTTAGTCTGTGCTTACTGTTTTCCCCAGCAGCACTTTGAAGACAATAGGCTGTTGTTGGTTTTTGAAGGTGCAGTTGATTTTAACTGATTTCTTTCATAATGTGTATTACCTTGTTCAGAGTTTTAATTATTTGGTCTACAGACAGTATGTTAGTATATCTAGCTACTTATCGGTTGTTTTTTCACCTATTCCTGTTACAGTTTCTATTTGTAATCTGAACTTCAGTTTTTGAGGTTTCCACGGCATTGCTTGCAGTTTGTATTGTGAGATGTAGTAAATTAGTTGACGCTGTAAGCAGCATTTCATTGTCATGCAGATTTTTCAATCTGCTATTTACCACTAGGTTACCCAGTTCTCTTTTAGTTAGAATAAATGTGTGCTGCATTATGAAAATCTGTGCAACTCCGAAGAGGGGAGGCTTTCTGCAAGGAATTCTGATTGCTGAAAGCCCAGGGAAAACTGAAGTTACAATAACAACGTACGCTTGCAAAGTAACAGCTGTTAAGCTGGTTCAGTTTGCAAAATGCTGTGAAAGAAAACACTAAGATTCTCAAAATAAGGGTGGCACCTTTAACTCAAATCAGTCTGTTTTGTCTGCTCTTTGAAAAAGTGGAAATAAGTGGTACTTTAAAATAAGATGCAAGCAGCCTTTTTTAGAATAAAGTGAATGCAATTCATTATTTTGACTTAAAGTGATTACTTTCATTTCAGAAGTTGGGGAACAAACCGGTGAGGTTGGTTACTCCAGCTCTCCAGCAGAAGCGCCTCCAAGCAAGTCTCCATCAATGCCATCTCTAAACCAGACCTGGCCAGAATTGAATCAGAGCAGTGAGGTTAGCACTTCTATGCAAGTTATTTAATTGCCACTGTCAGTAGCTAAGTTGTGTGAACATACTTAATTCACAAATGGATTGTTGGTCACCAGTTGTGAATGCGTTGACAAAAACTCGAGGAGGACAATGGACGCTAAAACACAGGAAGGTTCTATACATTTTAAATTGTAAAAATGTTACCTTTCCAATTTGTCTGCCTCATTGGTAAGCGAGGTAATTTTTAAAATGTTGTAATTAATAGCAATTAAGCTTCATATTCATCACTAAATGATCTCCTCTCGTATTTATTGGAGAACTTCAGTTGATTTTTTTTTCTTTCTCTGGGTGCTTTGTTTTTTGTAACTCTGAAGGATCTTACAATCAAAACTTATGCAAAACTTCAGAATAAGCTTCTGACTTTGTCTGGACATTGAGCTAGTTTTGCCTTGAAATATAAAACATCACACCAGTAATACAGAGGAGTCATAGCTCTGGGTTTCCTTTAGAAGCAAAGTAGGATCTCAAGTCAATAATTTTTAGATTTACAATTTTTGCTTTTTCTTACTACAGTTTTTCTCTTAATCATTATTTGCTATCTGTATTTACTGTATAAGATTACTTATATGTTAGGGTTGTATTTTGTCAAAAATTTGAAATGAAAGTGACCAAAGAAGATTTATTCACAGATGTGCATTGTTTACAAAGCCTGTAAGGGTTTAACTCCTAGTGTTTGTTTTTTATTGTATGAAAAAAAAAAAACAACAAGAAAGGAAAAAATATGGAGGCCGCTTTGATTTAATACTCTGCAACTCTCAAGAAGCACATAAAACTTTAACATCTTAGACAGCCCGTTCAGTAGGAGACATGATAATACTTGGCTGTGATAGAACTTTCTGTGACTTCGTTTCATGGTTAGACTTAAAGATAAGATAAAAGATTAATAGTAAGAAATGTAGACAAATCAAAGCAGAATTGATGTAAAACAAAAAATAAACTCTCTTTTTCATTATTAAAGTTTAAAAGCTGAGGAAATTTCCTTCATCTCTCAGGAGGAAGGACTTGGTAAGAGTCTACCCTTCCTTTTAAGGACAAATGCAAGCCTCACAGTGGTGCCTTTACCAGATAAAAAAAAAATACGAAGCGTAGTGATTCTTAGTTCTGTTTGGCAGAATGACTCTTAGACTGCTTATAGAAGGTATGTTTTTCTAGTCAAGTGAACAGATAGTCAGTCGTTGCTAGCAAGGAGAAAACGTCTGCAAATATATTTAAACTTGCATGATGTATTCCATCATGCTTACAATGAAGATTCCTAATTTGGTAAGCTGCATCATAGTTGAACAGATTCTGTATCTGCAATTCAAACCAATTGAATAGGAGAATTGCAGTAGCAGAACAAAGTCTTCTTTACAAAACTGACTTTGTCTGTTCTGCTAGACAATGTGATATTTTCTTTTGAAAATCAGTTCAAACTCATAAGAGGTTTGGAAAAATTCTCAGGATAAATATACTATCAAACATTAACTATACTAGGAGTTAAATGGTAAGAGCTTTTTGTTCTAATTGTTCTGATTTCTTAGCTCTATTGCTGCGCATGCTTGCTTTGCAACATTTTCTTTCCAGCAAGAATCAGGTCAAAGTCCTCAAGGTTTAATTGCCATGAAAAAATTTCTGGTATTACAGCAGGCAGCAGTCTGTTGCCTCTTTCAGCCTCTTACAACTGTCATCAACAAGTGAGTTGCTCGCAAAGCTATGCAGCTTTGGATGAACTACCTCTCCAAGCAATTTGCATCCCAGTTAGTTTTAAAAACATGGGTTACTCTGTTTTTTCTAGCTCACAATTGATTTTTACACTCCAGTTCTCAAGCTCAGGTAGTGTAAGCTCACAAAGTATGGACCAAGGTGTCAAAGCTTCAAAATAAAGAACATTATAAAAATCTGTCTGGATTAGGTAGATGCGTGCTTAACAGTCCCATCTTTACAATCTACTGATCTGTTTCTCCCTTCAGAAACCTTTTCCTTCCAGTTTCAGTGCTGGTGCTGCACACACTTCTGAGAGTTTAAAAAACTGGAGAGCCTATTACATTTTCATTGAAAGCAGGTGTCATATTAGCTTTGACACAGGTATATAGTGTTTTTGGAGTTCACAACTGTTTCAAATATTTAGAAGTTCTTTCAGTAATAGTTCAGGTTGTTGAGAGTTCTGCTTTTTAGTAATTAAGGTATTTTTCAAAGACCTTTGTGAGTCTCAAAGACAGGTATTTTAGTTTCAACTAATTGGACGTTTATCCTAGATGATCAATATTACCATCATTGCTCTTTGATCTTAACATTTCAGATGCTGCCCAGTAGATGCTGCAGTTTACAATGTAGCAGGGAGTTAGCAGTAACTAGTTTCTGGTAGTATCTCAGGATGGATGAATGAAGCACTAACGCCACATTCCTTGGTTTTGTAGAAGGTGTTGATGTTTGTCTGTGTCTAGCTACAGACCCCAGGAACAAATAATAAGTGCCCTGCAGTAGGTTTTCAGAGGAGTAAAATAAGTAGTAAATGTAGCGTTCATTTTATTTATTTTTTTTACATGTACATAAATATTTCAGCATTTGTTGTACATATAACATACATGCTGCATGCCTTTATGGAAGTTTTGAAAAATTAAGCAGCAAGATTGCTGTAAACAAAACATCCGTTTGTCTGTATAACCAGTAACACTGAGGGCAATGGCAAAGTCAAGTTTAAAGGATAGTGGTAGTTCTAAAATATATATTAGTGTATGTTTCATGAAAATGAGAGACTGTGTAAAAGCAAGAGGCCAAAACGTGGAAAAGGCTGGCAGAATTTGGCTGCTAGATTTTTTGGCTTAAGAAGAATTTTGTAGCACTTCTTGCAGTGCTGCCTCTTTATGACTGGGTAGAGTACAGCAAAAATGAGTTGATTCCTATAAGGAGAGAGATGCAGCATATAGGAAGAGGAAAGCCTACATTGTTGCTAAAAAGGAGTAGTTTTGTGGAAAAATACCAGCTGAATGACATGTCATAGCCTTTGCCCTTGTTTAAAAATAGGTCTCCTTCTCTCCAAGGAGCAGCACCACGTGTGAAGGGTCTCAAAACTTTAGTGAGTCTTGTTCTGATTACATTTAATTAATTTTGGCTGACTGAAAACAATTATTTAGGAATTTCCAGGGAGGCCTATTTCCAAAGTACTACTTTAGGCTAGCTTCTCATATGGGCCATTCACAGAATCACAGAATTGTGAGGGTTGGGAGGGACCTTTGGAGGTCATCTAGTCCAACCCCCTGCTAAAGCAGGTTCCCTACAGTTGCTTACACAGGAGAACATCTGGGTGGGTTTTTAATATTCCAGAGAATGAGACTTCACAACCACTTTGGGCAGTCTGTTCCAATGTTCTCTCACACTCACAGTGAAGATGTTTTTCCTCATGTTGTACGGAACTTCCTGTGTTCCAGTTTGTGCCCATAGCCCCTCATTCTGTCACTGCACGCCACTGGAAAGAGCCTGGCACCATCCACTTGACTCCCACCCACTAGATGTTTATTAAACACAGTAAGATCCCCTCTCAGTCTTCTCTTCTCCAGGTAGAACAGTCCCAGATCTCTCTGCCTTTCCTCATATGGGAGATGCTCCAGGCCCCTAATCTTTGTGTGACCCTCCACTAGAAGTTTGCATTCATTCTCAAACTGAGGAGCCGTGAGTTGGACACAGCACTACAGATGTGGCCTCATCAGGGCAGAGGAGGGGGGAGGATCACTTTCCTTGACCTGCACGCCCTCTTACTTTACAATGACCTAACCCACTGGATGCCTCCAAGTAGGTCCCTGAAGAGGTCAAAGCTGGTTCTCCAAAAGTCCAGCTTTGCCATCCTACTTACTGCCTTCTTTCTTCTATGTAAGTTCCTGAACTCCACTATCTCATGTTCACTGCATCCAAGGCTGCCCCTAGCCTTCATGTTCCCAACCAGTCCTTTCTTATTTGTAAGAATGAGGTCCAGCAGCATACCTTACTGGCTCCTCCACCGCCTGTCAGAAAGTTACCTTCCAAGCACTGCAGGAACTGGACTGTGTGCGCCTGAATATGGCTCACTCATTCATTGACTATGGTTTCATGCAGGGAAGTGCATGATATTAGGTTGACTAACAGAATATACTGTGCCCTGTATCATTTGAAAACATACACATTGATTTACCTATGGAGGTGGAACAAGAATATTGATTTGTTTTTATGACCGTACTAACATTTTAGTCTCTCTGAGTGCTAAAAATCTTCTAAAAATCTTGTTTGAAACTTGGCTAATATTTATTATTATGCCAGGATACAAGTTTAATGATCCTGTAGTGATTTGTTATCTAGTTTCTGGATCACAGATTAATTTTGTATTTTGCTACTTCATCAATCCAGTTGTGACAGTATGTTGACTTATTAAGCATGAGGACTCTTGACAACTGTGAATTGATACGGCTCGCCTATATCTTGTAAAACTGTACTTAATTTGCTTTTAACAATCAGTGGTATGTTTGAATTTAATTCTTTGCCATGTCAGTGATTTAGACTTGTAAAAATACTCTTACAGAATAGAATCATTTCACAGGGGTTGCACTAGCAAGCTGGACTGGTAGAATTAGAGCACTTTGCTCAGTGTTCATTTGTCTGAGATTTTGTAAGAAAATCAGTGCCTCCTAAATATGTTTGGAACTGGGCAACTACAAAGCTAAGGAATCTTCCTGTGGGTGTTACAGTTACAGACATGTGGCACTGAATCTCAACAATATTTGATTGGCTAAACTAAAATATTTTTTTTTATACTTGTGTAATTTTTACAAGAACTCTGAAAGTATTTGAGTTAACTGTGCACCTGTGTCTTTACTATGAAATATGAAAGATGAACTGACAGGTAACAAAATTGATTGCAGTGCAGTCCCAAACTGAAATAGAAAGATTTGATATGTGTTAGTGTAGCTTGTAAGTACTGCCCAGTGCGAATGCAATGCTTTCTAGTGCAACTTCTAAACTACTATGCTAAGTCTCCTTGGTGATCTTTTACTCCCATCTTTCTCATCGTGCTGATTTCTCTCCTCTGTCTGTTCAGCAGTGGGAGACATTTAGCGAACGCTCTTCAAGCTCACAAACTCTGACCCAATTTGATTCTAACATTGCACCAGCTGATCCTGTAAGTCAATCACTTAGCTTGCTTGTTTGAAATTAATTTTATTAACACTGAATTTCTTTTCATTGTACGTAGCTGTTATGCATGATTCCATGATCTCCTTTTTTTTTTCTTGGGGAATGGTAACAAGCTTATTAATTATGTTGCTTATTTTTAGGAATAGAATTTTTCTGGTACTGCTCACATTTAATATCTGACTGCAGTGAATGTTTGTTTTCTTGATTTTAATGCAACACTGTTGTCAAAAGCTGTATTAGCGGAAATATTTAAACATACTGTTTTTTGAAAATATAACTCAAGAGCAACTCCCAATCGTATGTTAGGCCCTTTTTCAGAATCTATCTTTAGTATTTTGTCAAGCTGCAAAATACGAAATCATAGGTGCTGGCAATGCTCTTACTTAACTGAAAAAGCTGTCAGACTTTCATGGATGTAATGTATCAAACCCCAGTGTTTCCACCAGTTTAGTTATCATAATTTTTATTTAGTTATTTTTTTATTTGGTTGCTATATTTCCAGCTAAACCTATGCTTTTATAATGACTTACTTAATGAGGAACGCTTTGAATGGTGATGGATCTTGTCAAGCTTTGAAGCCAAAGATCTGCTACTTCGTTTTGCATGTAACATTGAAATGGTTCTGAAATGCCTTAAAATTACTTATTTAGCAGTTGCTTTTCCTCCCGCTTTTCTTACAAAAATTATCACTGTTACTACTGTTTTGTACTTCATTGCATAACAGATGTACATAATTGACATTTAAATGCTTTTAATCTCTAAGTGGTCCCTTCTGAAGATATCAAATACATGTAAAATTATCAACTATATGCAAATATATCAGAACTCTACTCTGAGATATCATTGCTATTAATGTGGAAATACCTTTCCTAGAAGCTGAAAGCTAGAATTCAGACTGCACTATCTCTAGTGCCTAGAGTACTTTGAACAAAGCAAAACATTACTTACCAGCCTCTTTTCATCTCAAAGATGTAGACTTAACTGTACTACATTTTTGAAGTTGTAATTAAGTAAACATGATGGAAATCAGTTTATAGTTTTCTTATTGAGTATAATTAGTTAACATTGTAGAGCTATCACTGCCTTGTTTCCCCAGTAAGATGATAGTTTATTCCTGCACATAATTATTAAAGGACACAAATCTGAAGTTCAAAATTTTCCCACGTGCAGTTAACTTTGAAAGTGGAAATGCAATGCGTAGAAAACTCATATGTAGCTCATGTTTGTGTGTGTGCATGCATGTGCGTGTAAATAGAAATTCAAATAAATTTATACTGGAAGAGGAATTTTTTACTTGTGATGCTTGGAGTTTATAAGATTTATGTAAAGAACGGTGAACATCCTTGATGTTTGGTAACTTATTTTTTTTAACTGAAATAAGAACAACTGAGAGCAAATTTTCTCCAGCAGTATTCAGACTACTTATTTTAAATCTCAACAGTGATGCATAGGACTAATTGGTTTTTTGTTTTTTTTTCTTCAAACTACTCTTGCTTTCCCAAAGGGGAGAATTAGCTCATTAGCTTTCTTGAGTATTTAATAACAGGCTAAAGAGTAAATTCATAGACATTCATCTCCTGGTATATGAAAGTGATTTCTCTAAGAGAAAGTTGGTAATGTTGTTAAGTTGCTTTGTATAAAGTTAGATTATTGATTTGTATTAATACTTCTATAAAAGTTCATTTAGTTGTTTGAAACAAATTATTTTTGTAGAAGCCGCACCTTTTTTCTTTTTTTTTCTTTTTTTTTTTTTTTAATTTTTTTACTTTTCAGAGTAAAGAACTGAAATAACTGCAGCAAGAATGATTCTTGAATAATACCGTTACAGAGGGATAAGTTTTACCTATTTGGGTTAGGGGTAAGGGTTAGCATTTTGAGCTAGCATTAAGGGTTAAGAGTTAGAATTTGGGGTTAGATTTAAGGAGCTTTGAATTTAAAGAGGCTTAAATTTTGGGTTAGGATTATTGGTTACCTTTTTGTGTTAGCTTTAAGGGTTAGGGATTACCTTTAGGATTTTGGACAGTGTTGCGATTCTGGGTTAGGGTTAAGGGTTTAGGGTTACTCATTTGGAATGAGGCTTAAGAGTTAACATTTTGGTTTATGTTCAAGGGTTATGGATTACCCTTTTGGTTTGGGGTTAAACCTTACTCTTTTTTTGTTAAGGGTTACTGGTTACACATTTGTACTATGGTTAAGATTACCCTTTTGGGTTAGAGTTAAGCGTTACACCCTTTGGGTTATGGTTAAAGGTTAGTGGTTACCCTATGGGGTTGAGCGTAGAGGCCTAAACATTTGGGTTAAATGTTTGAGCTGTATCTAAAAAGTGGTTTTAAAGGTTTATATTTGCAACAAGTAGTGTAAGTCAATTTAAACAGTTCTAGAATTAACCTTATAAACATAACTATTCTTAGTGAAATGATGTACTTGAGTAGTCAAAATCAGATTCTCATACTAGAGCAGTTTTGAAACTTGATGTCCTTTCCAGTCACTTGTCTGAACTGCGAAGAAAATGCAGAACCTGCAAAATCAAATCTATTGAAAGATCTATTCTATAGAGTTGTTTATGTTAAAACTTCAAGGATTTTACTATTTTAAAGACTCTCGACACCACTGGTCTTAATTTACTACAAAGTAGCTTATCTGTCATGCTATTTTAAAGTCTGTAATTTTCTGAGGCATTGTAAATTGATTGGGATTTTGAAAAGAATTTTTTGTGGGCGTACTTGGAGTAACAGATATCAACCAGGATTTCAAAAATGATGGGAAGTCATCAAAATTCAAGTCCTATAGTCACGGTTACTTTGCAGAATGTTTAGAATTCTGTCTTTAAGTTGAATGCTAAATTGTACTTTATATGTGGTTCGAGGAACTTCAGCTCATTCAGCTTTGGTTTCATAGGTATATTAAATACCCTGGAACTGTGTAAAATTAGATTTGATTTTTTTCCTTAGAAATGGCATTTCACATGGTGTGAGAAACTCTTAATAGAACAATTTAAAACTACGTTAACACAACTTAATCCATCTCTTCCACAGGATACTGCAATTGTGCACCCAGTTCCCATAAGAATGACTCCAAGCAAAATCCACATGCAGGAAATGGAGCTTAAAAGAACTGGAAGTGGTAGGACATTTTCCCTTGTTAATTGAGGAAGTTTTGTAAATTTAACTTGCTTCCTTATATGTCCTGACTTTGTTTTCTTGTAGTTGAAAACACCTGGAATTGTGAACAACGTAACAGTTGATGAGGTTCCCAAGTTAGGAATTAAAATATTGCCCAGATAGATGCAGAGTTTAGATTAGCCATTTGTGAAAGATTATTGCTTGAAGTAGCTCTGGACCATCATGGTATAGATTTCATTTGGGTTTCTATATTAAATTCTGGAGATAGCTATGGAGAATACAGCTTTGGCATTTAGGAGGAAATAGATCTTTGCAGAAGCAACTTATTATCCTGTAGTCAGAAATACTGCTTATTGTTTTGGAGACTGATGCATTTTAAAGTATTCATAGGCCTACTTTATACTCTAGTCAAGAATAAACTCAGTTGTTCGATAATTTTACTTGAACAGTGGAGTCCATAGTCTCAGTTATAGATTTGGCCTAATATGCCAATACTTCCTTGCATTGCTGTGTAACTCACGTGCAGCTTTCAGTATGTGAGGATTAAGAAATGATTCACAGTACATTACTTTTGACGTTTCTTTAGCCTTGTGAATCTTCACCTATTTATAACTCTCAACACTGAAAAATGTGGCAATTGAAATGTAAAACTTCAAAGTTACCCCTTGATGTATGAATTATTTTAAAGCGCGGTGATTTTAGTCTTCAGAATAGCATTTCAGATAAGGACATAGAAAGTAATTGCGACATTTTAATGTCAGAAGTAAAGGCTAGTTTGAGTACACTTGTTTATTTGAACTTATTTCTCTGTTCAGATCATACTAACCCTACTAGCCCACTACTTGTGAAACCACCTGATCTCCCAGAAGAAAACAAAATGAGTTCATCTGTAAAATACACATCTGGAAATACAGTTAGTAAGTATCAAATACCTTCTGATCTCATTTTAATGTTAAGTGAAATGTAGATATATTCATCAGTGAATGAAAACTTAGTAAATGCAGAAGCTCTTAAATGAGATAAACTTGTCCTGAGAATAGAAACAGTTCTGATACGAAGTATATATTAAAAGTGGTAATTAAGAAGGTTCTATTGATGTCAATGGAGGTGTTTCTCTACCATCTATGTTCAGAAATGTTTGTTTTCATCAGTTCTTTATTCTTGTTTTCTATTTTGATCTTAGGATGAGAAATGGAAATGTATGGAAAGTGGAATTGACTAAGTAGCATTTGATTCTAATTTCCTTAGAATCAGCTAACAACATGTTTGTTTGAAGAGACTAAGATGACCTCTTAACCACAAAATTTACAAGCAGTTAACTACTTTAACTGCTAACAAAATGGGATAGACTTTCAGATGTTTTTTAGGCACAGCTTTTTAGGTGTATATTTGCTTACAATAGTATTTTTGATTTTCAGTGTCTGCCATGTCCAAAACATTTTGAATTATTTTGGTTTGATGAATCAGGTTCCAGATTGCAGGTAGCCTGAATGAGTTTCAGGCTACCTGCCTGAGTCTGTTTTCTGAGATAATTTTTACTGAAAATAAAGTTCCAAAGTTAAAGAGAACGGGAAAGCAAACTTTGAGAAACTCATTACTTTGAATCCTCCTCTGTGCCTCAGTTTGTAGTATAAACTGCAAAAGTGCACCACCTAAATGGCTCAGTGCGTTTTCTTTTCCCACAAATTGTTTCAGTGACACTGTCTTATACCTTAGTAATTTCTTGAGCCTGTCTGTATTTTCTTTCCAGGCAGAGTTCTGTTTTCAGTCGGAACTCCTCTAATGCAAAAGAACAAGGCAATATGATCTTGCAGTGAGGAACTACTATTAAATGCAGTATCTAAGTTCTGAGACCCCTTCCATTCTCTCTTGTCTAAGTACGGCCTAACCTTTGTAGTTGTGTGATTACCAAGAAAAAATTATGTGAGAGGAAGACTGGGGTGAGGTATAGCAAAATTTCTTACAGTGTAACTACGACCACTCTGTAGTATATCACACTTTAGTTAAGGGATGCTTGTCCTTGTCCTGGAGAAATGGCTATTGTCAGTATTGTTAAGTAATTTGAATGCTTAATACCTTTTGCGTAAATCCTGAAGAAATCATTCAACACAACCTACCTCTGAAACCTGAGTTTCTGATGCTAAGAGTCTGACAAGATTATTCTTTTTAGCATCTTGCAATCTTGATAATTATGTTTATGCAGTAGTAATGTATCTGACTATCTTCTGCGCTAAATCAGTGGCCATGTTGGTAATGCATTTCCTGGAGTTATTGGGCTGATCTCATTTTTGTGTTTGCTGTAGTTCCTTGTTCTTGCTCAGCTGTGCCACAATCCATGTGGTAATAAGGTGTCTCAGTCTTCAGTTAGGCAAGTGTTTGTAATTTTTTTGTTACTGTTTTGGAAATGTTATTTCATAGGTGGATGATCTTAAGAAATAACAATATTCTGTTACTAGGTTCATGTGCTTTTTCTTGCATTGTACATAAGAATATTGATTTTTTCAGTGATTTACTGATCAAAATTTAAATGCATGTTAGTTATTTTGCTTCACTTAGTTTGCTGTTCGTGGATCAAGACATTAAAATATTATATGAAATTGAGAACAAATGGAGATTTATGAGCATCAGCTTGGTCCTGAGAAATTTGGTTTTTGTTTTTATTTTCCATGCATTTTTTCAAGAGTAATTCAGCTTGCAAGTGATAGATTTATAAAGAGCCTCTCAGACCTAGTACACAAAGCAGGAACAAACTCCTGTTGCACAAAATGAGAAAAGTTGTGAGGTATAAACAATGCACAGTTGTTTTTCTTTGCAAGTTAAGTGATTTGGAACAAAGGAAAGATGATACAGAAGCTTAGTGATAAATGAAGAAGTTAATAATAATTCTGTAGCGAGCACCCACAATGTCAAAACTGTTGTTACCCAAGTAAAAATAAAAGCAGCAAAAATAATTACTGTTTTTCCAGATTGCATTAACTTGAAAGTAATGTACTTAATCACATACTGAAGTAGTACAAGTTAATTTTGTCTAAAACTCCTGTTAAATGGCATAAATGAGATCATGGAATACTGTGGTTAGAATGGAAGGTTGATGTACATTACCTCCCTTCATAATGAAATAGCAACAAAACTGGAGACTCCTTTGTGCTACTAGCAGAAACCACACTCTTGAGGTGCAAAATAATATTGGATAGTTTTCTTTGTCATTCCTAATAGGAACTGTACCTGACTGTCAAGTAACTGGAGACACTCAAAAAGGATTCTCTTAGATTTGAGATTATGGTCAGATTCCTGAATTAGATTAAGCGGCATCTGAAGATTACTTCTTGGAGTGACCATCCTCTACGTTATGTAGCCATTAATATTGTTTACTCTCCAAACAGCTTTGAAAGTAGTTCAGAAAGCCACATTCTGCTGCCAGCAGAAAGACAGTAATTTCATACTTAGCTGATGTAAAACTTCTTGGTCCAGGTCTTGTTTTCTACTTAGAAGAGTGATCACACTTGTTCCACTAGGTGGCATAACAGCCTGCATGGCTCTGTTACCAGAGATGTTTGAGGAGAGATTATTTCGTACACCATATAGCCAACATCTGCTTTAAGCTTAATTTTTTCAAGTGGTCCCTGGAAACTTAGATGTCGTCTCATGGTAGTCAATTTTATGTTTTTTTAAAATATTTGCAGATACTTTTTCTTAAGTTTCTTACAAAACTTAACTTTTCATATTCAGAATGCAATATATTATCTGTGTCTTTTAGATTATATTGATGATGCAAAACGAATATTAAACTGTACTTTCTTTTACCAGCAGATGGTTACAGCAGTTCAGACTCCTATACTTCAGATCCAGAGCAAATTGGAAGCACTGTAACACGGCAACGGTCAGTAGAGTAACAACTAAAGAAGTAAATAAAGTATGTTTAAAGAAGCCTGTTCTAAGCTTCTGGTTGCTTGACAGCACGCTTATAAAATGGTGGCCAGATCTGACTTGAACAGTGAGAAATCTAGAGGCAGGCTGTGTTTTCACATATTAGAATGTATGCTGTTCCTGTTAATGTGTAAAGTGAAACTTAAAAAGCAGTGAAGTCTGCAGAGTTGCTTGGGATTTGCCAATGAAATGAAACTCTGTGTTCACTCAGAAAAATCAAAAAAGACTATCTCCCTAAGAACAAGGGAGGGAAAATAACCGTAGGTGATCATAATGTTGCTTGAGATCAATTTTTGGTATTTAAAATATCCATTAGGCGTTAATGGAGAAGGACCTTCTGATTATTTACTGTGTAAAAAAATAAATCATGAAAATAACTCAATCACTTTTAATAATGAGCTTCCATGGAATGAAAGACAGCCAGAGGCCCAACACAAATTAAGGGACTGGGTAAAGCTGTATAAATATGTAACGAACAACTGCATCGTATGACAAAAAAGAATGTGCTGTACCAGCTGGTGCTAATTGTCCCCATTAAATCTGTGCCTGAATAGGATTAAAAACCAGCTACGCCATTAACCATCTTACAATCAGTTTTGGAGGTAAGTTTCAAAACAAAAGTAATTATGATAATTTCAATAGCGAAGAAAGACTTACAGTTAGCTTTCAGTACAGCAGCTTGAAAACTTCTTTACCCCATTGTTACCTAATGGCAAAACTGTTTCTCTGTCCATGCTTCTGTGTACGTTTTCGGTATTATCACGATGATGATTTCTTGGTTGTTTTCCATATTCTCCGATTTTGGGGTGGGTTCTCTTGCTGGCTTGTGTAGGTGAGTGAAGCTTTCTGATGAGCTGCTGTTTTCTGGCACAGATAGCTTCTAGTTAGATCTGCCAAATCTGGCAACGTCCACCCAGGAAAATTGTTATTTCAGTCACTCTTACTTCCTTCCATTTATACCTTTTCTACCAATTGCAGCTTTGTTTATAAATATAACGTTGTCCTTAATACTAGCGTAAGTCCAGAGTATGTAGTGTGTTTTCAAAAAGCAGTAACTGAAAAGACTATGCCAGGAATATCTGTAAATCACTTTTTCCCTTTTTTTTTTTTTTTAATCCTACTTGCGCACTTACTATCAAGTTAGCTAGAAAGATGAGGTTTGTATTTCATTGGCTGGAGGGTTACATAATGTTACAGAAGTATCTTCCTGGAAAGTATATTTTAAAAGCAAGTTTTTTTTTATTGTGATAATTTGTTTTTCTGCGTGGACTTAAGACATTCATAGATTTCAAGTGTTGTATGAAACTTAGAGAACCTGTTATCTCTCCTGGTTTTATCTCATTTGTAGAAGAATGTTACAGAAGTCCATTCTGCAGAGAATGTATCACTTATGTATGAATTAAGGAAAGCAGTAGCTGTATCAGACCAGTGATCCAGTAAATCTGTCTTGCTCAGAGTGCAGTAGTTGGAAAGTTTCTTCAAGCTGTTTTTAAATGGAATCTACACAAAAATACTACATACAGTAAACCCCACTATCCCACTGAAGTTCCAGTTGAGTAGCACAGTACTTCATCCTTCCAATCTTACTGATCATTTGATGAACTTTCAACAGATATCCACTAGATGGTGATCCTATCTAAGAACAATTCCTGAAGATGCTACCTAGTAAATAGATTTGGAAAATCTCAGGGGGGAAATTGTGATGTCTACCTCATAAGCTGTTATACTGCTTAACTTTGATATATCTTCAGGCAGATCCAACAAACATTATTTTTCAATGACACTGAACTTAAGTGTAAAACTGGATTATGATGTTGACTATACCTTAACGTGCTTTGCAAATCATAATGACTGCCACCTGGATGAGATTTACCATATCTAAGATTCTCTATTTCTGAGCTGTCATTATTTGAGGTGTGTATCAGAAACTATTGGTTGCCCAAATATGAATTGCTAGCAGTACTATGAGGAAAATTTTGGAAAATTGAGATTTAGGTAAACAGAAATGCAAAAACAAATGTGAAATCAAAGGTTACCAAAAGCTTAAAACTGATTTTGCACTCTTCGGAATCAATGGCAATCATCAGGCTCTTTTCTATCTGTCAAGTCTTTTTAATTAAGTACTTAAATTTTGAATTTTAGTTCTGTTGTAGCTGCCTAAAATCATTACAGAGCTTTGTATGTTTTGCAGGTCACATTCAGGGACATCTCCAGATAACACAGCACCACCACCACCCCCGCCAAGGCCTCACCCTTCTCACTCTCGATCATCATCTTTAGATATGAACAGATCCTTTTCAGTTACCCCAGGTAGATATATTGTGTTCTTAGTGTACTTCATTTCTGAAGCAGATGTTTTTTTTCCCATCTGAAGTGGGATTAGAATGTGTTTTTAAAACACCGCTTCTGAATAAAAAGCTGAAAGTGTTGTCACTCTTACAGTTAGCATTGAAATTTGTACACTACTTTGCTGAAACAGATAACTCAAGACTAAGTATTAAGTGATGTCAATGCATCCCTCTGGATGAATGTGGAAAGCAAAGTCAGGAAATACATTTGGTAGTACATCTGTATGCAGTGGATTGCATCTGCCAGTAAATTTTCAAGAAGAGTTCTTTTTGCATCAGATGTATTAAAAAGATAGGTGTTAAATGTCTTGAGGAAATGGTTAAAGATCACTTTTGATAATATCGCTAAATGATTTGTCAGTACTTTTCAGCTCAAGATCACGTTTACAGTGTATAATGGGAGTAAAAGAAGAAAACCGAGATCAGGAAAGTATGACAGTGCATACGTGCAACAGGAGGACAAGGACAAGACTAATGTTCTGATTCCTTGCTTTTTATCTATTTGAATATTTGAAAGATTAAGCTTCAACAGTGTTCCCAAATGACAGGTTTACATGTATGCAAAGTCTGAATTTCTTCATATTTGAAAAGTCAAAACACGAGATACTGATGTAATGTGAGAAGTAACAACCTTAGCTAAATGTGATGCCTCTTACAGGACAGCAACAGGCTGCAGTTGTTGCCTATCCCCCTGCAGTGCCTCCAAGACCACAGCCTTCACAGGTGATGTTTTCCCTTTAGTAAAATCATACTCTAACTTGGTGCGTTAGACTGATCCTTTTGTCTAACATCTGTGTTTGAACTTCTCAAAAATCCTTAATTTTTTTTTTGTTTGTTTGAAATGACAGGAGTGTGAATGATTTCAAAGGTGAAACTATAGCCAAATGCTGGCCTTTTTGAATAAATAATTGCTTCTGGTGGAGACATGCAAAGGAGTTAAAGTAGGGATTGAGGAGGAATTGAATGGTTTTGGAGCTCTACGTTGTAACAAAAGGAGGGATGTGACACTTTTTCATTCATTTACCTGTCATTGTATGACCATAACACAGAGATCTTTTAAAGTATTTCACAATAAATGCTTGTCTTTAGATCCGTGTCTCTGGCACAGGCTATGGTTTTATGTAGAATGTTTACTCCCAGAAGGCACGATTCTGCTACTTTCCTTATCATGGATGTGGTTGCTTTTCAGTCTCAGTCTGAGTCACTTCGATTAGCTGATTTAGTGGAAAACAAATCCTACAAAATTCTTTTTTCTTTGTCTCAACCAGATTAATCACTCAACTGTTTTGCAGATCTTGCATGGAACAGGTAGAATTGCTTTTCAGTTGTTCTTCAGCAGCAGCTACTTGTTAGAATGAGTCCCCCAGCAGTTATTTCCGAGTCATATTTAGAACACAAAATCAGAAATAAAGCCTAGTATTTCCCTGGATTTCTCTTTTGCTTGAAACTGGTTATGCAGTGAAAATATTTAAGGGTGCATTTAGTTTTACTAATAACCGAGTCTAAGAAAGCAAATAATCTTTAATTGTATCACAAACTGTTGTTTAGTGAGGGTCTTTGCATCAGATAACTTCTAAGAGCATTGTTGCTAAACATTCTTTTTTCCCTTTATTGCAGGGTGCAGGTCCTCATGTGCATCGCCCAGTAGATGCTGACGGCCTAATATCTCATACCAGTACCTCACCTCAACAAATACCAGAACAGCCAAATTTTGCAGACTTCAGTCAGTTTGAGGCATTTGCTGCATCAGGTGTAAACAAGGAGGAAGATGATGAAATTGAAACACACTCAGAAGCCTTGCAGGTGAGTGGAAATTATGTTGACAACTGTTTAGTACTACCGACAGTTACATGATTTTGTTGAAACCACCTCCTGGTTTTGGAACCAGTGGGGATTTTATGTTACTCCAAATCCACTGGTAGAAAGCAGTTATATTATGCATTGCTGTGCTTCTTCAGTAACTACTTGACACCTAGGCAGAAAAATTTGTTTTCCTCTCAGTTCTTGATTGTACCTCAAGAAGATTTTCTGCTTACCAGCATAGATAGAAACAAACAGAATTGTGTTTGCGCATCTAAGATTAGCACAAGCAAAATTTATATTCTCATAAAAATAGCCTTATTCTTCTCTGCTTCCCAAGTGTTAAGTTTTAAAGTAGTCACCCCAGTAAATGAGATGATTGGTGGGTGTTAAAAATATCTGCTAAAACCCCGGTAATTTGGTTTTATTCAGCGCTATTGAACAAATAGTTGAAATGAATAGAGCTTTAACATATTTCTAAATGGACTGAGATGTTTATAGACCTGCATTTCCTTCCTCATGACGGAGGACTTCCATAAAACTTTACTTTTTACTACTGTGTGCCTTTTCTGTAAGCTACTTCCAGATCAGAATGATGCGATCAAGATAGTTTTGCTCCAAAGCCTGTATCGTTATTGTATTCCAGCCTGTGCCTCTAAAAAAGACTTGAACTTGAATTTTAAATGTTGACTGTGTGTTTATATCAGAAACACATCGTAATTCTGCATTTTGATTCAACTTTTTCCAACTTGCTGAATCAAATATTTGTTAAGCAGTAATTTTCTAAGTGTAATTTATATCTCTTTAGGTTGAGAAGCCCTCTGATTCTGCAAGTTCTCTTAGAGTTGCCAAAGCAGATGGAAGAGTTGAAGAGAAAGTACCTGCTAATGTCCCCACTAGTGCGGTATGCAGTGTACAGGTGGAAAGAGAGCACAGTTGTTTCATGTATATGAAATTGCATGACTCTTCTAATTTGCCATGCCAACTTCATGCGTCCCCACTTAAATCCTGTTTCCTTAGGCTCAATATGTGCTGGAAATAGGCAAACATTTGGTAAATTCTTCTGTCATAAAGTTTGTGATTAGTATTACTGTAAATACAGATACTACAATATTTAAGGTACTTAAAATATCTGATTGAGGTACTTAAAAGTATTCATGAATGTGTTTGAAATGGAGCAAAACTTTTAGAGCAGAGTTTTGTGATGGTAACTTTTTTTTTTATGACATGGACGCTGTTATTGGAGGGGAGGGAAAGAGTGCACTTAGAGGTGTGTTTACAGCTGTCAACTTCAGCACTCTTTTAAATCTGTACAGTATGAAGATGCAGCTAGATGTTCATCAGAAAATATGTGATGGGTTTTACATTCATTTAGCTAGAAAACTGATTCTAGGAGTATGTAACACAAATAATGATATTCTAATCCAAATAAAAAAGCAGTTTCTGAGAACTAATAGGCTGTGTTTTCCCCTTTAGGGTAAAGGCACTACCCCACTTGCTCCGCCACCAAAGCCTATCCGCAGAAGATTAAAATCAGAAGATGAGCTGAGACCTGAAGCTGAGGAACATACACAGAAAACAGGTGTCATAGCTGCTGTTCTTGCTTCACAGCCATCTATTCCTAGGTAACCCAAGAAGTGTATAAATACGTCTGTTATTGGGGAGTTTACATTTAAACGGCAATACACGCTTTGTATTCTAGGACTTGTAAACAACTTCAATGTGTTTGAATTAGAATCAATTAACAATTTAAAGATTTTTGTTTTTAAATGAAACAATCCTGAAGCAGCTACTTGTAGACCTTGTAGAGATCTTGAATTTTGGAGTGTGAACTTTTAACTTGCACAAGTGTCGCTTTGAGACAAATGAATGTTGGATTGTGTGTTGGGACTGCAGAGGATTAGTCCTAAGAACTTGAAATGTGCTTCTCACTGTATCGTTGGAACAAAGTATGTGTCTTCTGCACAGACAAGCAAGATTAATCAAGCCAGGCAAAAGGGAGGAAATTAACAGTTAAAAATTCTGAAAGGACGTTTCTGTTCATTTGAATGAGAAGGACTATAAATGAGATGTTCATTTAAGTAACGAAGTGACATTAAAATACTTGTAATATATTCTCAGATCGATAGGAAAGGACAAGAAGGCAATTCAGGCATCAATCAGGCGCAACAAGGAAACCAACACTGTTCTGGCCAGATTGAACAGTGAACTACAGCAGCAACTAAAGGTAATGTAGTAAACTTTGTTTAAAAGAAAAAAAAAAAAGAACAAACCCTGAGAATAATAGTTGACATTTCTGCAGATCAGTGATATAGAGTGAGTGTATATAGCAGTCACCAGTATAAAATATTTTGTTGTTTTCATACATATTGTGACAGGCTTTGTGAAATTAGAGGGGGTGCTTGCACTACTACCAAACTTGTTTTTTTAATGCATTTGTTTCCTTTCAGCTACTCTGAAAATAAAAACACAGAAAACTTCAGTTAGCATTAATTCTTAGTAGCTGTTGTAGAGTTCGGTTACTTTGAAAGCTATGCTGAGGAGAGCAGCTGAAGTGATTTGCTTCTTCTGAAGCAAAATTCAAACCTTAAAGTCTTAAATTATAAATATTTTTAAACATATATGCATGCGTATATGGGATGCGAAGCGTGTAGCTCAGTAAGAATTGTTATAGCCATCTATGTCTCTGGGTTAGCCATTATCTTGTAGGGTACGTAGGTAGTGTTTTTCTTAACGTCTTGTGCCATCTTCTTTACCCTATGATATCTAAAACCAAGTACCAAATTCATTAAAAAGTTCTTAAACACAAACGTGATCTAAAGAGGTATTGTCTCAACTAGAAGACAGGCTGATTTAAAAAACAGTTGGACATGGCTGTTTGTTACTGTCTGCTAAAGAGTACGTGTCACATAAGAAGAAAAACTCCAAAAAAAAAATTGTCAGTTTCAAATCCTATATTTGAGATGAGAGTTCACCTGTCTGAATGTAAGACACTCTATTTGAAAGTGTCATAGTTAAATTTGCAGCTGGTTTCAAATTTGGTTTATGGTGATTTGAAAAGAATTAAGAAGTAATGATTGGCTTCACTTCTGGGGAAAACAATGATTTTTTTTCAGTTAAGAGTACTAACTAGCTAGTGCTAACAGTTCTGTTCAGATTTTGGGGAAGAGTTCTCCAGATTATATAGAAGACTTGATATTAGTTCTCAAAACTGGAGTTGACATTTACCAGTTTTGATCACGTGAGGGGAATTTTTAATATCAGTTCTCTGTGGACAGTCAGTAGAAAATATTTCTTTTGTAGGACGTTCTTGAAGAGAGAATCTCCCTGGAAGTCCAACTGGAACAACTTCGACCTTTCTCTCACCTCTAAGCCTACTGCCGTTAACTGTGAATTTACTAACTTTGAAAGGGGTATTGGTTTCAAAGCCTATTTAAAGATCCATGCGTCTAGCTCGGTGCACTCTATTCTACATTAAATGTTGTAGTTCTGTTTTGTCAATTTGTCCACTTTTGTATTTAAGTATTTTAATTTCAGTACAGGGGGAAAAAAAAGAAAGAAAAACCTTTTTCCTTGAATGTGACACTGCCTCTCACATCATTTTCTGTGGACATCCGTGACCTTCGTTGGACTTGAGTTTTGCAGAGTTTGTCGCCAAAATTTCCAACTGGAACTTTTTAGTGGTTTCTTTTCTTTCCTGTTGAAACATCTTGCAGAGGAGGATAGCTGATCAGTTGACTTGAAGCACACAAATTCTTCCTTTGCTGTGGCATTTATTTTAGTGTGCCAGAAAAGAGAAAAAAAATCTGTCGTCAGCCAATATTACCTCCCAAACTGCCTTCCACAATTTGAAAGATGTTCACAATTCTAGAAAGCCTGCCTCTTTGCAATAAGCCAGTTTAAATAGGTTGTCAGAGTTCTTGCAGGCTGTTCTCGGTATCAACTGGATTTGGTTTCATATTTCTGTTGCATACATTGGAGTACATAACCACAGTTTGCCAGGTGTTCACATTTTATCTGTTCATGACCCTGATTCAGCTGCATGCATATGAAGACTTATGGTACAATCGGTGGTCTCTCAAACAAACCTTTCTCAGACCTTCTTGTGAAGGAGGTGGGTGTAAATCCCCAACATAATAATTACACATTTCCTAAGCACCACCTGTAATTGCATGTTTCACACATTACCTTTTAATAACAGATCACATCCACCAGTCTCCACTATAACAAAATGTATTGTCAAGTAATGTGTCAATTCCCAGCAAAAAAATAAAATAAAAATCCTGTTGGTTTTTTTTTTTTTTTAAGAAGAACGGTTTGCTTCTTAGGAATTCTGGGATACCGGCCTTATTTCTCTGGCATATAGACAGGCTTCACTATTAACTGAGTTCCCTGAGTGTATCCTGCTATTCAGGTTGATGTACTGTATTAGGATTTGTTGTATATTGTATGATACACACCTTTTGATCTCATATGTAAATTTGCATTAATTGCTGACTAACAGCAGATATTCTATTTAATGGCTTCTTCTGGCTGTGGGATCATAGATGTTTAACTGCATGGATGTATCTCTGCAGAATCAGAACTAGCAACTGTGTGATTTTTACACCAATAAAACAGCACAATATTTTAATTTTGTTGATTCATCTTTACATGGGAATTGGAACTCATTCAAATGGGGAGGGGCTTTGCAGGGACTTTTTTTGTAGTTTTGTGGCATGTACGAGATAGTTGCATAATCCCTTGACCATTTTCTTTCCTCGTAGATCTCTAGCTGTTGGTCAGAAGCAATCGACTTCTCTTGGTAATCTGTGGCTATATTCCTTTTGTATCCTCCTATAAATTAAATGTAGCTGTAGCTTTTAAAAAGTAAATGCTGGTACTGACTTGGGTCAAAGAATTGTGTACTTCCATAGTCTTCATTTTTCTAGTTTGGCTTCCTTGAGAGTACTTTTGAAAATTAAAACTGAATTAATTACATGTTAGCAGTCTTTACCTTCACTGTCTCACTCTTACGCTTAAATGAAATTCTCTTAACATTTGCTTCTGCTGTGAAAGGATAGCTCAAGTCAGATTGTTTTTTTTGCTGGATATACTATTTGTTCCTGTGAAAATGAGCTATTTTCCTTTTTGGTGATCATATGCAGACTGGTTAATTCTTTGTTACTAAAATTATTCCAACATTTCAGTCAAAGTGTTACAGGTAGCTTATATATGTCCTCCAATGCAAGATTTCCTGGTACGAAAACCAAGAGTGTCAGAGTTGCAATTAAAGAGGATATTTTCTACTTCTATGTAAATGGATTAGGAAATGTTATCTAAATGGATGCGAAGATTACATTTCAACTGTATCTTGTAAACTAATAGATTAAGTGCAAACCTTTGATTGCAAGAAAAAGCAACAACAACAAAAAAACAACCAACAAACAGGTATAACCAGGGTTATTCAACAGAGGAAAAAAGCAAAACAACCAGAACCTTGAAGGTGATGAGTTATTCACATCTGTTGCATTTTGTCAGGTAGCAAGTACGCTGTTTTTTAAAAGAATGCAAAGTGGGTCACTTCACTGTAATCAACATTTGTTGATTTTAAATCAAGTTTAAAGTTAAATGCATTTTGCAAATAGAGCTATTTTCATATTAGTATTAAAGTATTAAGCCTATGTTTGCAGCACCAGGACTCATTAATCAGGAGTTTGACTTTTTAAGCTGAAGGGTGAAGAGCCTTTTACATTCTAATATGATGTGTACACAGTCTTCTCATCTGTATCTTTGTAGCAGAGTGCTAAGTTATGTATTGTCTTAAGCAAAGAATTTAGGAAAATTGGACATTTTTTCTATCTTGCCAACAAGTTTATTTTAAGAGGTTTTGTGGTTTATTTTTAATGCATCTTTTAGTACATTTTTTTTTAACAGTTTTTTTTCTGATCAGAAGAGCTTCTAACTGAAAAATAACTTAGGTTTTAAGAACATCACTGCCAACAGTGCTCAGAAGATACCTCACTAAGTAATGTAATCCAACTTTAATACCGTAGGAAATTATTTACTTGTCATTTCCATTTGTTCAATCTTGATCCAACTACTTGATGGCATTATTTATGAACTTAGATTGTAAGCTCTTCAGGGCAAGGAGTTATGTACAGTGCAAGATATGTTTTCTGTACTGCACAAATGAACGTAGATTAATAAATAGTCTGTAATAGTCTGTGATAGATAGCAACATGCATTTCTTAAATGCCTCCAAAATGATTTACTTTGGATTTCGCGATTGGAGGAGTATCTGCTTTCTCATTTGGTTTGCCTTTTTCTGCTACTGATGTGCCTTCATTCCTCCTGCTTTTTCCAGTTGCTTTTCAATTGCTTTTTCTCTCCGTTGTCCATCTTTGAACTGCAGAGATTATTTCCGAAATGCAAAACAGAAAAGCCACTTTTATTAAAGCAGTATGTTTAAGTAGACCCAATTTAAGTTAGGTGTTCTGAGGCTCCTTGTACTTCATTTGCCCCTCGCTTGCAGTTGTTTACTACCTGGGCTAAGGGATCTTTTAATACTAAAAATGTTGTACGTGGGATAAACTAAAGAAAATAAATTTTCAGCATTGTTTCTTGTGTCTCTGTCCCTTATGGATGGGCTGTCCTGTGTTTCCGTCTTCCATTTAGGGCAAAGACTAAGTTGAGTTGCTTGTCTTGGACTCATCTGTGCTCAGAGTTGGCGTCTAAGTGCAATGTTATGTTTTCAGAATCATTTCTTCCTAAAAGAAAAAATTATCGGTGTTCTCCTGACTGTTTCTAGTTGAACAAAACAGGAAACAGTCTTCATTTCCCCAGTAAGAAATAGCAGTGCAGTTCTTACTCTTTGGAAGACTTTTAATTTAAAAAAAAAAAAAAAAAAAAAGTCTTTTCAATATACCTTCATGTTTAAGTAGCTTAAGTACTTCTTAAAGCAATTCGCGTGCTGTTGAATATTCGGTTTTACTCTTCAGAACTCCATTTTTAGAGCCATACAACTGAATTTCATAAGCAGAATTCCAGCGTGTTTAGCAATGCAATTGATAAAAAGCACATGAAAGTCTAATACTTGTTTCTCTATTAAAATAATTTAAATGGTGTGTTGCATTCTGCTAATATTTGTTGAAGTGGAAGCTACTAACTGTCGCTGTTGTATGGGAACAGGATTAAAAATGTTTCTTTGTCAACAGCCAAAGGAGAGCGTATGGTGTTATCCTCATCCGTGGTACCAAAGGAAAGTACAGACCCTTTATTCCACAGGTTCCTCTGAAATAACTGCTTTTTGAAATTTGATTATTTCAGGCGAGGGTTTAATACTGACTTACAGGTTTTTTTTCATCTGACTTTAAAGATCTGACTGTTTCTCTTGTTGGCTCGAGTAAGGCTGCGTTTAAACTGCTAGAAGAGGTTATGGATGATTCATGGGGCAGAATGTGTTCAATGTATGTGTTGCAGTAGGAAACCACACTTGGAATCAGGAATTTCTTCTGCAAGGAGCCTGTTGCCTCTTGTATCCGTTCAAAAGACAAATAAGAGACTACATCTGAAAGAACAGCTGCCTTCTGAGAAAGGAGACACCAACATCAATGATACACTGCTGGCATACAGTTGCAGGTGGGAACGGAATGAGTGCTACAGCAGTTGCTGTAAATTGGGAACATTTGTGTATATGAACACTTGTTAGGGTCTCCTGAGTGCCCAGCATGCCTGATTGGGAATCATTTGTCATTACTACAGTGTATTCTTACTGAAGTTTTTATGGTTAGCTAATGTGATTAAAAGACTTTACTTCAAGATTGCATACTAAGCTGTTTCAGACTTAGTTGAAAAGGTAGATTTAGTTGTTCTGTTTGTTTTTTTTTTTTAAATCAAAGGACAACAAAGGACCGAAAGATGATTTGCTGTTAAAAATACGTGAATCAAAATGATGTACTCATTGAGACACCCAGGCATTCAGCTTTGAATTTGGCTCACATATTCAAAAAATAAGAATTTTGTGGACACCTGCATAGGGAAAAGTAGCAATTACTCCAGAAATGCTCATATGTGCATTTCTGTGTCTGTTTTCCTGCTCATTTTCATCTGCTACAATGCATGTAGAAATTCATAGCTTGAAAATGCTTCTCGGGATCCAGATGCATATTTAGTCAAAAACCAAAGAATATGCTTGGAGTAAACCAATTATGGCAGAGCAAACAGATGTCTTTTCAAATATTTAACTATATTGGTATTTTTAAAAGGAAAAATCTGCCTTTGTGCTGGAGATTGCAGGATAGGGAGCTCAGTTTTACTTAAGGTTACAAGGTACAGATCAGTGGAGAGAATCCCTTGATTTCTCCTGTATTTCACCTTGGCAATACAAAGTGCATTCAGCAGCTGCTCTTCAGAAAACACTGCTAATAAAGGTTCCAGTCAGGGGAGATGAAAAGAGGAAGATGGTGATATTGACACAGGAGAGTCACCTGACTGAACACTGCATAAATATTTGTAGCACAGCACAGTTGTTAACATGAGAATGTGTTATAACTCTAGGCTGTTTTTTCCTCCGGGCGTTAAGTAATGCTGTTTTACTTGTGCCATTTTATCTGACAAAGTTCATTATAACCCATCAGCTGAAGTCTAATCCAACTCTCAGACAGTGTTTATTTTATTTTAGCTGATGGCATCAATGGTGAACTGGCCTGACCCTACAAAATTCTAAATGTCGAGCTGCTTTAACTGTTAATGACCAGTAATGGCCTTTCTCCGCCCTTCCTGAGCTCCCACTGCTGAGCAGAACACCATGCAGTGGGGATGCTTCAGTAGGCTGTGCTGGCTACATCCCCTCCCAGCCCGCTTGCCTTGACGTTGCTCAAGCAGTGTTCCACAGAACAGGCAAAGCCACCAGCATCATTTCAGCCTCAGCTAATGCAGGCACAGCACCATGTGAGTGCCGGAGATTAAAGGAAAAAGTGATCTCCCTGATGCTGCCCTGCTAGAGAGGAGCTATTTTAAAGTTTGCGTCTTTTTAATATTTTCCAAATTCTGTGTGGAGACAGTGCTTGCTAAATCATGTGCAAAGTTGGGCATTAAATAAGAAGAACCTCCATTCCTTACTCTTCCTAAGCGTGTGCCATTATTGCCTTTCAAAGTGATGTGGTAAATATTTGTTTGAATCTCCCACTGCTGCACCGTGCCACTATTTGTTAGGCTTCTTTCACTTTGGAGAGATGATGAAGAGTGAGCAGCATTTTAATTGGTGAGGTTGCAGCTCTGCCAGCCTGATGGTGGTCAGGTTTTTTTGTGTTTTCCAACATGCACTCTGAGAACGTTTCTGAAAACCCTACCCAGAGAGCCTTTGTGGTGATGGTTCTCTTACTCAGGATCCAGCTCATCAACGACTGGGCTAAATATGGAAGTAATGGAGTGCTCTGTTGTAAAATGTTCTCTGTTTGCTACCAAAGACCTGGCTGTTCTGGCAGAAGGACTGATTCAATACCTAACGAAGTGATACTGCAGATCTATGAATGCGCACAGTTCAGCCACTCTGTTTTAACATTACATTTTAATAGGTTTAAGAATGGAGAGCCATTCAGTGCTGTTGTCATATGAGAAGTAGGAAGTTTAGAACATGTTTTTCATGTTTGTAAACTGCAAATGACTCGTGGTCACTTTCCTTGTAAATCCATACTTGGCATACTTTGATCTCTCCCCAGGATGGTAAAGTTTTTGAATGTGAGTGACAGAGTAACAGATAGTTATCAAACTCTCAGTTACAGAGAAGCAGCCTTGCCTTAGAAACCAAGTCTGTAGCAAACTTCAGATTTCAGTCACCTTCTGTGGGCAAAGTCCTCGTGGTTTCCATTAAAGCACACTGGATTTTACAAGCCATCAACTGCAAGGACTTCTGGCACAGAAAATGATGATTACATCTGCCTCAGAAGGCAAAGGCATGTTAATTCATTAGGACGAAGAAAGAAGCTGAGATCCTCTGTTGAGGTGTTTGTGCACAAAAGCCTCATCAGGTGAGCGCGGACATCTGCATTTTTGATACTAATGTGCAGTACGTTTTGTCACCCTTACTGATCATTGCATTCTGGGAATCATTTCATATTTTGGGTTGAAATTATCTCCTGCGCTTTGAACATCCAATGCATTGTTTTCTAAAGAGACTGATTCAATTGGTCTGTCTGCAAGATTAAAACAGAAGCACCCTTTTATTTCTTCTGAAGTGATTCTGAAGGGGCGTGATTTGGCACAGCATTTTTTCTTTGGTTATTGTTCTGCAAGTTTTAAACTATTTTTAATTACATAATGTGGCATAGCAATACAGAGATAACACGCAACACTCATAGTTGTTAGTTTTTAATTAAAAAAAATCACGTAATACTGGCACATTCTCAAAAACAAAGAAGCAAACATGCAACCAACCTGTTAGCCATGATACAAAATCTTCCTAGATTGGAATAACGTACAAATGAAGACATGCTGATCTGCAGCTTGTGTGAATTTACTCCAACCACTGATGTAGGGGAACTGCGAGGTCAGGGCTTGAACTGGTGATGGAGCACCTGATGAAGGGGTTGGCTGGCCCAGGGAGCACAGGCGAATTGTTTGCTCTCCTGCTCCCCCACCTGACCAGAAGGGGTAGGCTTAGGGTTGAGTCACCCTGAGCTAATATAAGGCCACCCACTGTGGGGAGAGCATCTCTTGGACCTAGGCTATTTCCGAAGGAGGAATGCTGCATAGCCAGAGAGCCCTTTCACCAGTTGGGTGTGTTCAACTCTTCCTTCTGTGTAGGACTGTTGGCTTATCTGTGAATGCTTTGCCTGCTATTGTCAAGAATATGTCAGATGCAGTTTTGCTTCTTCGTGAGCACAACTGGTGAACTGTGACAGTCCCTTGCCATGAGCCAGCTGGAACCTAGGATTGCATTTAGATTGTTCTGCTTTATTGATGCATGTATATTAAAACATCTTTCCATTTACTGTGCAGTTGCTTACTTGGCCTGGACCAATCTCTTGATCCTACTGCTAAGTTTCATATTGCATGCTGTTTGGTACTTCTAGGGAACAAACAGAGCATATGGTATGTATTTGTTTTTATTTCATATTCTCACTGTCTTTTTATAGTGAGTGAGGCTGTCTGTGGCAGGAAATCTTGTCTTCTGTGATGACAACAGAGAGTGATTACATGAAGCGCAGATCACTGTCAGTGAACTTCACCATCCCACCTCTTTTGATGCAGCCCAGGATACAAGTGACCTACTGGGCTGCAAGCATGCACTGCAGGCTCATGTCCAACTTTTTCACACCAGCACCCCCAAGTCCTTCTCTGCAGGGCTGCTCTCAATAAGTTATTCTCCCAGTCTGCGGTTGCCCAACCCAAGTATGACACCTTGTTGAGCCTCATTAGGTTCACGTGGGCCCACTTTTCAGGCCTCTCCAGGTCTCTCTGGATGGCATCCCTTCCTTCTGTTATATCAGCTGTATCGCTCAGCTTGGTGTCATCAGCAAACTTTCTAAGGATGCACTCAATCCTGCTGTCTGAGCTCTTAATAAAGAGTCCCAAGACAGGACCCCTGGAAGACTAGACCCTTATAAGATCACGATCCAATTTTTTAACCGGGTGAGCTTTTTCACCTTTTCTGGTGACCTTGCTCTTATGCCTTTGATTTTTGTACCCTTGTGTTTCTATAGTTGTAAAGTTGTATAGTTGTATAGTTGCGGAAGGCTGGTAGAATCGTGGCTTGAAAAATTTGCTGCCTTTACTTCACACAAGAATTTCCAAACATAATTCTGCAGGGAGACAAAACAGGACATCTTAAACTTGCTCAGGAAAAGAAAAAAAAATCATCAGTGGTTATCTGCTTAGGTCAAGACTTATTTTTAGTGTCCTGTTTTTCTGCTAAAGGGAAGATCTGAGTGAACGCTTTGTCTCACTGCTTTTGAAGAAAGAGGCAGTTAATACCACTGACTTGTCTAAGAAAAGGGTATTTGGAGGAGATATATTTTTCTTAGTCTTTCTTCTTGACTTCTATTTCCTTTTTTTTTGGCTCACTGATGTTCAACAGATGTCACTTGGAGTAAGGTAATCCAGACTGGCAGTGCAGGGAATGGTGTCTCTTTTTGGGTATCATTTCCACTGTCAGTATACGTTCTGAGTAGGAAACATTCAAGATTAATACGTTTTTATCTTCATTAACGACTCTTCAAGAAACAAGATAACAGAAAAGAAGCTCACTTTCTGTAGCCACTTATAGCTTATGTAATTTTATAATTGCAAAAGGCTGTATGCAGATATGTTGCAGTATTTTCCTTCAAGAGCTTTAGAAATGTGATCAGTTTGTTACCATGTGTAGACATGCTCAGTCTCCAGAGGCTTTGCTTTCCTCTCCTCCTGAACCAAACTAGGCCCCGTTTTGCATGTTATATTCTAGTTCTGAATTGTTCTTCAGAACATCGCAACTATGTATCCAGTATCAGTCTGGGACTTGGAGGTAGTTTAAGCAGTATACAAAACCCCTAAAGAATCTTAAAGAATGAGGTAAGTTGTGAAAAGAACAATATCCTAAAGGAAGAGCCTGCTTGGGATTGTACTGGCTCACCATTGAGATTTGCTTGTAAGGTGAGGTAGGAAATACGAGTATTTACAGCTGAACTTGGAGCTAAAGCCACAGGACACTGGTGTTCAAAAAACCTTCCTCTCTTCAGCTTCACAGTGCAGAGTTGGTGCTGTGTGTGGAGCTGCAGCTAATGGAATTTTTACCTCTCTTGCAGCTGAAGTATCTTCTCCAGTTTGGTATCTTTTATTCACTGTTGGCTTGCCTACAATGGACAGATGCTTTGTTCTTAAGTAGAAGAATAACGATTTTTATCTTCATGTTGTATGTACGGTATAGAATCTCAGTGTATTGTTTAAGAGTAATGTAAAAAATCTAAAACCAAAGGCATACTTTGATGAGTGAAGATGGAAATCCTGGATTTAAAGACAGCATTATTTTATACTAATACAGGCTTTTTTTCCCCTGGCTGTGAATATGATGCCAACTTCTACCAGATCATTTATAACATTGGAACAACTGCAAAATTACATATAACAGATTTATTGAACAGTGACAGTGAATGTCACAGGACTTAATTAAATTGTATGTACTTCTAGCATGCATGCTAGTCCTGTTTAGTGACAGAACTAACAATAATTATTCACAGTAATGGAAAAATGTAGACCCTGCAAATATTCAGACCATGCAAGAACTCTTCCGTAACACAGCTGAATAGATAACTTCTCTAAATAAAATGTTATATATTTATTTTTAAAATGTCTTTATTAACAGTAAAATCTCAGTGGCAGCACTGGTCAACAAAACACACTAAAGCTAGTGTGCAGATTGTCTACGAACTGATCAGAAAGGCAACGACAGCATTACCTTCACAAAATTTGGAGAAATGCTAATGAACTTGTACATCATTTGCAACAATGTGAACAATACAGCAGAATAAATTTGCTTCCATGTTTCCCCAGTGTTTTCCTATTAAATAAGGCAATGATATAAAGCATACCATCACTACAGCCTGCTTAAATCTCTAGAGACCGAGTCCTGACATAATGCAGTACTGAAAGGAATGTGCAAAAGTAAACACCTGGATTTGCACTTTGATTCTTCATTGTGTAAAATAATAAATAATTAAAAGCTACCAATTCTAGTGGCAAGAAAAAAAAAACCAAACAATAGAAAAGCTTATGCGAGAACCCAAACTGAGAAAGCTGTTTCTTCAGCCCGTGGTGCTATTTGGAATATCTTGAGCATCTGCTAAATGTAGTTTTTGGCTGAAGCACACCATTAAGGAATAATGTTTTCACATATAGATACAATACAAGATAACTACATTACATTAAGCTATGCTACACTTAGTCTGTACTGGTGCATGCCTGTTACAGGACTAATTCAATTCTACTGAGCTCTACGCTAGCTTTTGACCATTAGTTTAATCTTCCTCATTGAGATTTAAGCATCGCTTACCTCCAGCTTTAGCTGGCACACGAACAGGGGATGGCGGATGAATTTTATTACTCTTGCATGGTAGTGCATTTCATCTGTAATGTTCATGAGACCTAGCCTTGTACAGCTTTTCACAGACACTGCACTGGTATTTATATTCCGTGTATCTCAAGTCCCGCTTTCCTCAATGCATACAAAGCATTGTAAAATCAGAAATAACTAGACTGAATGCAACACTCCTCACCTGTATGTATTCTTAGCTTATTGAAAACATGTCAAATACAAGCCAAGACAATTAGTTTTATCATAGAATTCAGTCATCAGCGGGACAGAACATTTCTGGATAATACAAACGAAACACGATTATGTGTGTGTGTTTGGTCCAGAGTTTCTCAGTGAGATGCACGTGAAAAGATGCTGTTGGCTTTGTCATCTACAGTCAACACACTGTCTAAAGCGTTGAATTCTAGCTAAATAAATCACTATACAAAAAAAGGTCTTGTAATTAAGCATTAAAACCCAGTCACTTATGTTTAGCAGGAACCTAAAATGCAAGCCATGTTAGGGTACTAATTTTGAAGAAGGGCCATTTTTGAAAAGATTTGCCTCCTAGACAGATGTTTCCTAGACATTACTCAAGAAATAGACTGTAACTTATAGTTAATAATTGTAATGCACAATAAGTATGTAAGGAAAAGGATACATAGATGAATTCAGTTCTTCCAGCTGCAATATAAACGTTAAAATTATCAGAAATGGCGTTTAAGATGCAATGATGATGCTGATATAATGAAATAAAGATATTAAAATGACAATGGAAATCATTAATGGTTTGGGCTGAAATGGATTACTTTCTTGTACAGAATAGACCTACACTGAATTCTATAAGAACAGAACTAAGTCCCAAAATGAAACTTAAATTTGTTTATCTCAAGAAATTTTAACAATTTCAACAATGAAATCTTAAAGTTAGTCGTTAATGAGAATTCCAGTTTAGCAATTAAGCACACTATAGAAAGGAGAAACCGAAAGCATAGAATATGTAGATCTGAGTTCTTTGTGTGGCCTTCCACAGATGTAGGAGGAATGGCCACAGGAAAATGATCATTATTAATGATCATCCATAAGCAGTCCCTAAAGATGCCTGCCATCAGACAGTGGTACCAGAATGCTCCACTCTCTAAATCATGCAGAAGCCTACAAGAAGAACGCAACATAGCATATTTTCCCAAAATGAAGATGAAGCAGGTAAGGCTTATATCTTGACTTATTACAAAACTATGTTTTCCTCAACTGTAAATTTCTTAGGCTATACCCTGCACACAGAATCACTGTCTTTCTAGTATTGTTTTATTCCTGAGCCTAAGTCTGGGGACCAAGTTTCATGTCTCCTGCTTTCTCTGTACTTACATCTGATAGCAGCCTATCCAGATTGGAGTCACTGGCTAGTTTTCTTTTATCTTCAGGGAGTTCTTCCAGCTCCCCATAGAGCTCCAGATTGAGGCGGGCAAGTTTCTCCTGCATGCTCCGCACGTGCTCCATTTGCTCTATGGAACATTCATTTCCTAAGAGGACAAATGACACCGTTAGAGAAAGAAATCTGAAAGAACAAATGGAAACATGAAGTCAACAGCTTTTTACAGAAGGTTAATCTGATGTTCAAACTTTATAAGTTTATTTGCTTTCTAGATTATTTCTTCCTTTTTCACTACTGAAGTTTCTGTCATTCTGTCTGGTGTTATGTTGTCCCGAATTTCTGATAACCACTGAATGCACTTAACAGCTTTTTTAGAGTACATTTTTACTGCTATGATCTACTAGGTTATATTAAACTTGATTTCATATAGCAGAGGTTAATATTAAAGCTAAACCAGCAGTTTGTCCATATAGCACATTTATTTGCAAACTTTACCATCATATAAAGGCAACCGTTATATGTAGGCAATTCATGCACTTACCAAATGCTTGAAGTTTGCCAGAGTGGAAGTCATTCAGGAGGCTGAGAAGTCCCCTTTCCATTTCCTGGACATCTGATACATCTGTGAGGAAAGAATGCTGGATTGGTGCTGCCTGTGCCCCTTTTGCTTCTCCTCCTGGAGGTTTGGCTTTCTCTTTTATTACTCTGAAGAAATGAAGTGATTAAACAATAACATTACTTCCTGCTTTCACTTCCTTTGAGAACCTGAAATGTAGGACAGTTTGACAACTGGGCTGTGAAATGAAATGAAAAATATATATTTCAATTATTCCGTTCAAATTAAAAAATGGATCACAAGTTTGTATTGAAAATAAAGAAAAATCACTATCTTGACAGTTTGATACTGTAAAATAAGGATTCCAACAGTCTGCTTTCCTATTAAGGGTGGAAAACATCAAGAGGGCACACGTACATAATAGCCATCTTAAAGATTATACTGCAGCATAAACACAAATGAACATGCAATGAATATGGAAACTAAGTGCAATTACCAATGAGAAGTGGCACATTCTATCTCTAGACTGCATCCTACACTTAATGCAGTTCAGGTAGGAGGCTGTTTTCATCCCTCATTTGCCCATCTGTGTGTGCACATAGCCCTTCCCTCACATCAGACTGAATGTTTCTGCAGCTTTATGGTGAGCCAGTTCAGAATCTGATTCAGTGAAAAGCTGAGCCTAAGAAGTAAAATTCAGAATTCTATGGGACAGTTTAAAAAAAAAAAAAAAAAAAGTTGCAGGCTTAGTGAAGAGGCTTTAATTAGCAAAGACAAAGGGTCTACAGCATGGTAAACCCATTTCCATGTTTTGAGAATAACAGCTTCTATGTCTGTAAATGTCATACAGACATTGCCTATAGGCTGAACTAAGTGATGGTCCAATGGTTATCAACACTGGTTCATCTCTGGGCAACAGGTCTCAAGCGAGGTTTACTTTTTCCACTTCAGTTTCAGAGTTAAATAAATGTTTGTATGCCAGAAAGGCTGTCTATGTTTTTCAAATACATGTTAAGTTTAATATAATACAGTACTATTCCCAGGAAAAATATTTCATTATATTCTTGCAGATGAAGTGAAAGTACTCCTATACCACTAATGTAGCAACAATCCATCCTCACTTTGCCATGTCAATTACCATTCTTATTTGGAATGTTTGAGAAATGGTGTGATTACTTGAGCACTGACATCTTCCAGAACCCAAAAGCTATTTCCAAAGCAGGTAGAATCTCCTCTCTAGCCCATACAGCGGACTACAAGAACCACATTTGTAGCACATTCCAGAAGAGCGATTTGAAGAAGTAAATAAACAATATACTTTCATAGCATGTTTTCAGGAAATGCAACTGTTGAATTGTTGTATTATGTGATTACTTCTTGCTTGCAGAACTATAATAGCTTTTAGATGTGAGAGACAGGTGTGTATATGGTAATTATCTTACAGGTAATTGATGAGTCTTTACTATCTGTGGAAATACAGTGGGCTCTGAAATCATGCCATTTTTGAAGCACTTATGGTGGAAATATCCCCGGTGTTTCCTGGTGCTTGCAGGTCAGTAAATTCCCTTGCCCCTCTACAGCTAATACCTCACCTTAAAAATCTCTCATCTCTCATTAACCTACTGTTTCTGCCATGGCCAAGAAATGTATTTTTCTAACATGCAAGAAAATTAACACACTCAAATGGAAACACATGCAGCATCAATAACACACAAACTATTCCAACGTTGTGCTTTCCTAAAAACTGAATGCCTCCCTCTGTAAGCAAGAGGCCTAAGTGCTACTGCTGTCACTGACAGCTCCCCAAACAAGAGCATCTGGAAATTCCTATTCCGGCTCATCCTGTTCAACTCGTGTTCTTCATTCCCCAGTTCCAATCTTGCAGTCATTAAATACTTTATTTTACTCCTCATACCTGTATGGCTGGGCCTTTGCTATCTCCCTAATGATGTCCATGTTTGCCAAATTTATTCACCCAGTTCTTGCATCTGACCAATCACACTAGACTATCAGATCTCCAACTACATCATAATCAGTCTGAGCCTACGACATTATGTAGAATTACAAAAAGTGTACAAGAGGAGCATGGCACAGCTTCCTCCTTTGAAAAAATAACTGTGCTGTTGCATTAAAAACAATCTGCTTTGTTAAAGACATAATGGGTTATTTTCACAAGCCTGAATCTCTCTTTTCTCATTCCCTGTCAGCCAGCCTACACGCCCTTTAGGCTGCCCTGCACTGGCAGGGCTGTGGCTCGTTTCCATGGTGCCTGCAAGGCTTACCGTTTTAGCTTTGGTTTCTGAACCGGCGGCTGTGGCGCGGGATTGGAAAAGGCAGTGCTTTTGCTGACTGGCACAGAGCTCTTCTTGGAGTTAGCAACCTGCACGGGGTGGGCGGTGGATGACTTGGGGCTTCTCCTTTTGATTTTCCTTTCTTCCATTTCCTCTGACTTAATGCCCGCAGACTGAATTCTTATCCTCCGAAAGGAAGAAAAATGAGGCAAGAAACATCACAGCGCACCTCAACAGGGTTTTAGTTCCTTCAAAGCTGAGCAGTCGCTTATTTCTTCAAGCGGGAGGATTCAGCTATCAGGAGAGGCTGCCCAGGCCCGTCAGCCCAGCAAAGCAGGCAGGCACTCAGACCTCCTGCACTGCCTTCAGCACGCAGATCACTTTATCTCAAGCTTTGCGTCCCGCTAGCAGAACACACCTCGGCTGCTCAGGTACACCCAGTCAAAATACTGAGACACAACACTGGAACGAGGACGGTCGTACAAGGCAGCGGCCCTGCTGGAGCTAAGTGTATCGTTACGATGGATCCAACAGCCGGGAGCTACCCCGTTACACGTTTGTGATATCGCAGCTGCTCTTCACACGGAAAAAACACCTCCTTCAAAGCCTAGGGCAGGACACATCTAGTCCCAGGCCAGCACTACACAACCCGCAGAGTCACTCCCGACTCGCTACAGCCGCCCCAAAGCACACAACCCATCCACCAGAAGCCATCCCCGGCGACCGCTAACCGGCCTCCCCGCGCCAGCCCCGCCCCCCGGGCTGCGTGCAGACCCTCGGCTCCGCCGGCCCTCACCCCGCCCCCACGGAAGCGGCACGCTCGACGGGAGGTCACGTGGCTGCGCGAGGCATCGTGGGAGCTCCGCCTCCTCTGTGGCCGGAAGGAGAACTACCGCCCCCAGAGCCCCCCGCGGCAGGAGCTTGCCGGCAGTGGGCGGAGCGAAGCGTGCTCTGAGCAGTCCTGCAGGGGCTCTGAGCATGCGTGGGGGCGCGAGGGTTGCGAGGCGGGTAGAGCGCGGCGGCCGTTATGGCTGCGGACTGTCCTGGGGGGGGAGGAGGGCCGTCAGTGCGGTGTAAGGGGGGCTGCGCACGGGGTGTGCGGCTGTCCGTGCACGAGCGACTGGTTGCACGGTTGTCGTCTACAGAAACAGAGGAACTGGAACGAGGTTATCTGTGTGCGCTTGGTGCTCTCTCTCTGCTGTGGGTGCTGGGTTCTTGTCAGTAGCAGGCTCTGTGCTCCTGGGGGCAGCATCTCTTCGCGCTCGTTATGCCCTTACACCTGGGGTAACTTGTAACGCTCGATGGTCAGGGGAGGTTCTTGCTCTGTTATAGACGCCCCCAGGGCAGTTACTTCTTTAAGGTGAATGAAGGGGGCCATGTGGCTGCATTTAGTTCCTGCTCTTCTATCTTCTCTCACCTCAATTCCAACCTCACGTAGTTGCCTTACAGGACTTTTAAGTATCAGGGCAGGTGACTTTAGCAGGGTGTGCCTACTGCCCATGGGATTAATGAGTTCATGTCCCCCGAGTCTGTTTCCTGGTGCTGTCTCTGTTGTAGAGGAACTCAAACAGTGGCATTTCCAAGCACTGCTTATCCCGTCAGGGCTCTTTGACATCGATAGCTTTGCTGACTTGAGTGCTTTGCACGTCTTTCATTGCTATGGCTTGCAGCTTGGCACTGCGGCAGTAAGTTTTCTTCTAGAGAAATGAACTTTCCATCTCATCTTTACGTTACTCGTCAACTTGAATTTCACCTGTTTGCGCTGAGATTTTGGTTTCCGCCTAAGACGCGTATCCATAACTGTTTGTTTTCTGACAAAAACTCAGGCATTGTTTACACACCGTCTCAGAAGGATGACAAAATCAGCACTGCTCCGAGTGGAAGCATTACCCGGTGGCTTTGCTGGCGTTTGCATGGTGTGTCTCAAAGCTATTGGGTAGCTTGACAGGTGTGTAGGTAAGATGTATCTCTGCCTGCATCTCAACTTTCTTTAATATCGAAAAACTGATTCCCTGGCTGTGCACTGATACTGAACCTTCTTCTGGATCTTGAATTTGTTTCAAGGTGCCAGTAGCTATAACAGAGCCTCAACAAAGCTTCCGCTGGGCATTGCAGTTGTGAGATTCAGTGGCCACTTTGAGTCTGAGAAGTGGTGCTGCCAAAGGGAAGTTGCATTTGCGGTGACTGCCAGGTGAAGGATAGGGGCCAAAGGTCCTCTGGAGACAGTTCTGTAGTAGAAGTAATTCCTGAGTAGCTGCGTACGGTTTGGGTATGAGGTGCTGAATCCGTTCTGATATATTTTCAACAGTTTTGTTGCAAGAGATCTGGATTGGGCATTATCACTGATAAACTGAGAGTTTACTAATGGAAATGCTGTCTAGGGGGTTTTACATGAAAGCTATGTGTCTCATAGGAAAAAAAGCACACATGAAAAGAAAGAAGGTCTGTAACACTGGAGATACGTAGTTTTTGTAGAAAAGCAGAAACATTTGCTATCTTTTTGGTTCCTTAACACAAAAAGCTTCTAATATCTGGCTTGGCATACATGGCAGGAATATAAGAGTCAGCAAAATCTGCATAGGCAGTAAGCCAGTCATCAACTCTCTGCCCAAGCTGAATCCCCATTCACCTATACACATATATGTATATACATGCACATATCCACGGATCTATGAGGGTTACAAGAAATGGAAAAAGCAAGTTCTGCAAATACGCTTTTGTAAGTATTTGTAAGATTTGTATACAATAAATACTGTTTCACTAAAGTAACTTCTGAAGAGCTTGTGTTCTTTCCTCTCATTTCCCTCATGTACCCTCCTTACAGTTTGTATAGAGAGGGATTTTTTTTCTTTCCTGTGATTAATGGTTTTCTGTGTGTATGGAATGAGGCAAAGAGGCTTGACTATGATACTGCAAAGTGACTAGGTATTCTTTATTTCTTCCAAAGCAGTTGAAATAGAATGTATTCTGGATTATTTATTTGTTTACTTATTTATTTTTAATAAAGGGGATTTTTACATCTTAAATGTAAATATTTTTAAAAATTAATTCTATATATTCAGGAAGCATTTGGGTTCCACCGTCAAGCTTATTGCAATTTAATCTCTCAGTATGAGGGAGCAAGTACTTACGTAGCTGTTCTTAAAAACAGAGTGTATACAGTATATAATTACCCTTGGACACTCCAGGAATGACCCACAAATTTTAGTATGCAGGTAATGTTTTGCTTCAAGTACATTTGTTATCACTGCTCAATACAGTATGCTAGAATTGTTATTAAAATGTCTGTTCTCCACTTCAACATCTGGTTTATTGGAGCCTACAGGGGCACATAATCGGAAAGGCATCAGATTTTATTCTATGCTCTCATAGTGGAAGCAATTTTATAGTGAATAGTTAATTTCTGATAAAAGATAATAATAAGTTCAGAGCAAAGATTCAAAGGTAGTATCGCCTTGGTTTATTACCAAAAACCCAATTGCAGATAACACTGTTACCTGCAATCAAATTAAGATATCACACATTAACCAGGAGGGGGTGAAAAGCATGTTTTGGATTATCTCCATTCAGCTGAGCTTTTGCATAATTTTGCATTGCAGTAATGATTCACGGTTTGGAAAATGCTTTTTTTGTTTGTTTGTTTTTGTTTTCCCTGGCAACACCAGCAAGCACTGCAGTGGTAGTGTTTGTGTACACTTACTCACCGAAGTGATGCAAGGGTGAATGTTTTAATAGGAACAATTTTCACGTTAAAGAAGCAAATTTAAAAGTTCATTGAATCTGAATTTATTTACATGTATATCTCCTTGCAAACTAGAGACCTACCTTTGAAGATGCTTTGAAGAAGTACTTCAAAGAAAAAGGTCTGTGTTTTGTTTTGAGATATGCATGCAAATAAAATCATATTCTCCTTTTTGAAGGCCGTATTCAGTTAACATGAGGTGGTGAGTATGTTCTAGAGGCTTCCAAAAGAGTGATGAAAGCATGTTGTTCTTTGGCTTATATAATTCATCTTAGATGTATTTCACGGGGTGGTACCTTATTCTCTTAGAAGCGTGATGCTGCTGTAGCATCACCTTCCAAAAACCATACCATGGGACATAACCTCTTCATGTGAGGGGAAGCACTTATTTCTTTTTTTCATTTTTACAGCAAGCAGCATAACAAAGTGTGTTTAAAAACCGTTTGGATGCGGTGCCCAGGGACGTGATGGAGTGGAGGGTTGTTAGAGTTAGGATAGTGTGGTTAGGCTGTGGTTGGACTTGATGATCTTTCAAGTCTTTTCCAACCTGAGCAATTCTATGATTCTATTTATCAGCCAACTGTGTGCAGAGAAGGCAGTAAAGTTAAAATGATATACAAAGAAAATGAATTAACACTGGAAATAGCATGGATGTAGAACTGTGTGTGGGTTAGGCATGCAGCGATTTGCAGGATGGTGATATGCCCTGTAGAAATGTCACTGAAAAAGTGTCAGCGTATGCTTTTGTATCCTTTCTCTCTTCACACTATGATTTGGCTATTTAAACGAATGGTTACCAGAGCAGATAAATATTTAGACTTCTGTATTATTACTTATCAGTTCCTGCATCTCAAACATGAACAGTCCCTCTGAAGTCAGTACTGTTACGTAAGGGAGTGAGTAGCAACAAATCCACCCCTATTATGTGTGTATCCAATGTTAGCTTACTGCAAGAAAATCAATACTTAGTTACCAAAGCATCAAATGTGTGACCTGTTTAGAAACAACAAAAGTCTAATGCCAGAATGTATACTTTGTATAAACAACCTCCTTGGGTCAGCAGCGTAGTGATTCATGTAACTACAATGGATTAACAAGAGGAGAAGGGAGGCAAACAGAAGATGCTTGCAGAATCGCTCTGAAAGCAGAATCCTTTAGGTTATGGGTAAGTCTGCCTCAGACGCTCAGTGCCTTCTTTGTCCCAGTTTGCCCCAGTGTCCTAGTGTAAGCCAACCTCCTTAGCTCCATGCCAATGTTCTCCCAGGACTTCCTTAGGAAGTTTTGTTCCAGCCTTCCTCACTTCTGGAGCTATCTGCTTGAGTTGTGCCCCCGTCCCTTCTCTTTGTCTAAATATATCCCCTGTTCTCTCCATCTCTGCTCTGGCCCCTTGCTTGAAGGGAGTCCCTCAAAGGCTGAGGTGATCTCCCTAGGATCTAGGAATTCCCTGGGAATGAAAATTGATTCTGCTCATGCTGGCAGCTTTGATGAATGCCACCAACCATAAAGGCAGCTCTGCTGGTCAGAGCAGAGGTCCATATAGCTCAGTGTCTGAACTCCAAAGCAGCCACTTGCAGGTACCTGCAAAAAAGCTAGCAAACATACATGGTATTGCCTCTGAATGCTTTTTTGTCTTCAGCAGATTTGTGGTTGAGGATTCTACAGCTCTTAGAGGCTTGAATGGCTCTGGCCAGCCCCCCTGTCACCCCCTGCCCCACTGCTCATGGTTCCAGAAGCCCCATTTCAGCATGGCCCAGGGCCTTCAATTGCTGCCTGATCTGTGCTGCAAGGGTGCCAGCCTCCAGCTCTAGCCCTGCTTGGGAGGGCACCTTGTCTCCAGCCCCGGCTCATGCTGCTCTTTGCTGAACTCCCTGGTTCAGGACTTGCTGTGCTTGGGGCTGTTGGTGGACGCTGTTATGGGCACCTGGTGCTGCTCACCATGCTCAGACTCGTGGGATGGTGCCCCATTGCTGAGGGCCACTGGCACTTCCAGGGAGCAGGCGGGCCTCACTCCTCTCACACCAGCCTACATTGCTCTTCTCTGAATCAGTAGATAATAGTGCCTTTTCAAATTACAAACAAATACCAATATTTGATGAGGGAATTCTTGTTATCTTTTATAGGTATAGGCTTGGCTGTAAAATTTAATCTTCCAACCCAGCTTTGGATTTATACAGAAAGGCATAGAGGAGATAGTCCTTACTTATCCTAAACTTGATCATTTGGGAGACGTTTCCAGCAGTGGTATGTGGTAACCTCATAACACTATTCCCAGTTATTTTGGGAGTTTACGTAACCCCTATATTGTTCGGAAGAAAGGATTCATAATATTTGGTTCCAAGGTTGCAGACACGGTGGTTTTTGACTAAACATTGTCAGATGTTCACATTCCGTTTCCATTCATCTTATGCTTTAACCTGTCCACTTCATAAGACTGAAATTTTCCCAGCTATGGCTCCTGAGCGAATGAAGTCTGTCCTCCTTTCAGAACACTGGAAGTTTTCCTCTGTTATTTTTACTTGTGGAAACTTTCCCCCATATTCTCCAGACCTTGTCTCCCAGTGTCTTCTGGGTCTCAGCGTTTTTTTTTCTAAGGAGTTCTCTGAGCCTCTGGAAAATCTCAGCTTTCTTTCCCAAGACCCCTCTGTTCCTGAATAGGAATAACTGTCTACTGCCTAACTCAAACAGTAAGTCTTTTTCATTGAGTTTAAAGAGGTTATTTTTTGACTGCCAAAGATAACCAAAAGTGGTCCTAAATATACCAAAAACATGATTGCTAGTGAAATTTTCTTGCCTGTGGCATTTACAAAGGGAAGCAGCAACAAATAACACTCCATTCTGTGTTTTAAACAGATAAAAATGAAAGGAGAAGGTGACAAATCTTCTATTTGGTGCTACTGATGTTACTACTGGAATCTTTGGAGCAGGAGTGGGAGACTGAAGAGAAGAAGAGACTGCTAACATTCTTTCCAGGTTGCACTTGTTAAAATATCTCAGGAAAAACAAACAAACAAACAAACCAAAAAAGCCTGGAAAATAATGGTGGGCTCCTGAAATTCACTGGTAACATCTCTGTCCTGTTCAGTGGTTTCTCATTGATGATGCTAGTAAAGAAACTGATCTGGTATCTACATTACCTCAAATGCAAGAGGTCTCTGCAGAGGATCTTACAGTTTGATGCTAGCTGATGATGCAAGTAGGTGACAATATAGGATATCTTTGAGGAGGAGAAGCTGCTCTGTTTTCTTCTCTTGTATGCCTTGGAAATCATGTTGGAAAAGAAAATGTTATTAATATGTTCCCTAGTTAGTCTGGATTTAATATTCGTAGAACTCTGGAAATAGCTGCTGGGAAGTAACTCTTGAGGTCACAGCATCATAGGATAGGGAAAGGTTATCAGGAGATGTCAAAGTGGGGGCTTTGAGCTCAAACTCGGTTGCCCAGGGTTTTATCCAGCCTGTCTTGCAATGCTTTGAAGATAGAAGTTGCGCACATGTTCTGTAGCACAGCCTCTTGCTCAGACCAGAGATATTGACGCATCAAATCTGTTATAATCTTGTCTTGAAACCTTCAGTGATGGAGATTCCACCACCTCTATGGATAATTTGTTCCAGGACTGTACTACAGCTCTAGTGAAGATGTTTTTCCTTAGCCAACATTGATTGGATCAACTTCTAGATTTATATCATAAAGTAATTTTTAGTTGTATAAAAACATGCTAATTTTCTACGTCTACTACTTTGGTTCAATGTAAATGGAAGCTATTGTACATCCATGTTTGCTTTTCTCTAGGTATTTGGTTTAAATATTTGTAGCATGCACTAAGATCCTCAGAGGCAAAAGCAATTCAGGACTGTAAATTAGTTGCTTCGGTATTAATGCTCACTAATACTCCAGCTGGAAAGGAGAACATCTCTCATTGGTTCTAACAGCACAACCAGTACCAGATAAGGCTGTGAGGAAAGGAAATGTTGTGGAAGGAAAGCAGGTAAGGAAAATACTTTTTGCACGAGAAGATTGCTAATCCCTGTGTCTTTCCCCGTCTGCCTTGGACAGTGCTTGCTGACTTTTTAAAATACTCATACTTTACAATAAAATGATACCATCTACCAAACTGTTTCCCCATTTTCTAATTCAATCATAAATAGACTTTCACACAGGAATCAAATGGCTTGTTGATAGACTTGAGAAAAAAGCTTGGAAATGCTTGCATGTTAAATATTAGATGAGGATGAATTTCGTATGTGCTTCTAAAATAAATCAAAATAAGCCTTGGGCAAGTCCTTTATCCTTGGGCAACCTGCTGAATTAGTTTTGCAATTTCACCACTAATTTTAAATGTAACAGTGTTCTCCATCACTCCAAGATCAGCAACATGGAATCTACAGAATCCCATCAAGGTCAGAAAAACTGAATTCTTATAAATCAAACTAGGAAGTAAATTCTGGAGACAGGAACAGATCAGAAAACTTGGAAAGAAGGCGTTTCTTGTACACAACTGGGGACTTAGTGCAGGCTGTGCTTTCTGATATATATAATAGAAATGACATATGATAAGAATTGTTGCATTTTATTTAACCTTAAGTTCATAACATCTGTCCTTTGCAAGCACCTGCTCTTTCCCCCTTTTAAATATTGAGCTATTGTTTAAATATTGAATGTTGTTTATGATTAATTCAGTAAAGCAAGATAGAACATGCAGCTCATATCACAAGAACGTGACATCTTTTGTTCTCTGCAGTCTGGTTTTTGAACTGTTTGGTAATTTATCATGGTTATTATAATGGAGTGAGGCACTGCAGAAAAAGAAACCAGTCAAGGTAGCAACTGGAAAAAAAAAAATACTTGCCCCATTGTTTTAATAGCTTGGCTAAGTGCCTACAAAAATGTTTTATTTTCTTTGCCATTGTTTACACTTAGTGACAGTAGGATAGACTGTTCACAATCCCTCTATGAGCAGAGCAGCATTGCCAGTACGGTATTGTTGCCTGCCTCTGAGTAATACAGCATAACTTGGGGATGCTGGGGAAGATCCAGTAAATGAAGTTTAAGTTTTCAAAGCAATTTCAGCCACAGCTCTAGTGTTCACAAACGAAGGATTATGGACATAGTCATCTGACCACACCCCTGAATCTACAGTCATGGCCAATTATCCCAATGGTACCAAACTGTACAAATTCAGGGAGTGCACAAAGGCTGTTCTTAGCACAAAGATCATGAAACAGATGGATACAGGACAAAAGAGAAAGGAAAGGAAACAATCAGACAATCTGGATGTGTGTGATCCAACATTCTAAGTTTAAGGACAGCAACAAGCAATTTTTGTTCAGCAGGCGAGGATGACTTAGTAGGCTGCAAGAAGAAAAACTGTAGACTAATTCGTTGGCAGACTCTTTGGCCTAAAGGAAAAAATAGACAAAGTTATTGTTTTCTTCTGGAGTCATGCTTTTTTTTGTTTTTGTTTTGTTTGTTTTTAATGGCAAACTCCATTTGCAAAATGATAAAACCTAAACTTCGATTCAATTCAAGAAAATCCAGTTTCTAGCTGAGAACATTTGTGAAGATTTTGCCTACAAAGAACTGTGAAAGCAAAAAGGTTTTTATTGAATGTGCTAAGAGCGTGAAATTTCACTTCCAAACTCAGATTATTATCTTAAGATCAAAGCAGGACAATCAGTTGTTCACAGTCTGCAGAATTTCCTGGTCAGATGTGTTGTTGGCCTCACGTTGCCTCTTTGTGTTGCTTGTTAAAATGAGCCCTCTTCCCCCTCTGTAGCATGCTGGCTTGGGATAAATACGACCACCATGTCTTAAAAGCATTGAATGACTATTTTTTTCCAGGCTAGAAGACATATTGCTGAGAAGCTCTGCTAACTATGTGAAATCTTCCCCCAGACAGACACTGGAAGTCATGTTTGTAATTTTAGACTCTGTTTTCTTAGATATACACAAATGCAGAACTAAAAATAAACATCTCATCCTCGAGAGAATACGCATACACAGAAGTATTTGTATAGAAAACTGTTTCTAAGCAGTGCATACACTGCACAACATAGTGTGTATATAGTGTATACTAGAGTTTTCTTTTTAATGTGATTTTACTCCAATAACTGTAATTAGGAAGGAAGTTAAAGATTTAAAGCATCGTCCTTTGCATTGGAAATACCAAACAAAAATGGCAGCAAGAGGTCTCAGGTCTGAATGGATCACCTGTGATGTGTGTGCTGTATTCCTATGTAACAGATGGTCTGTGTCACAAAGTGATTGAGAGTGAATGCATGATGGAATACCATGGATGTGAGAGTAGCACTATGCCATTAAAGTCTATAGCCTAATAGTTAATTAGAGTATGGTAAAGGACTTATTAAATTAATGTTTTAAGATTTTCTTGAATTTATCTTAGCAGAGTAATAGGTTTAAATGAAAACTCCTTATAGCGTGCCTTAAAAACAGCTATATAGAAATGTAGGTTACTTACAAGTTGCAGTCTTCAGAGTAAATTGACTCGCTCTACATATTTACAAGGCTTTAGTTGTGGGTCACAATAACTGGTGATCTAAACTGTACTCATAACTGTCATTAAATATAAAGCATAGGAAAGTTAACACATTGAGGAACCAAAAAGTGGCATCGCTGTGAAAGAGTGTTTCGTTTTTACTCTGTGTATGCAACCAAGGATTACGTTTGCAGACGTTTCTGAAAGAGACCATAAGGGAATCTCCTGGATGGAGGCTCAAAAGCAATCAGCTTTTTTTTTTTTTTTTTTCCTTCTAAACAAGTGATTTCTTGGACTGAACTTCAACGCTTTCTTTCACTCTAGTTTTAAGAAAAGCTGAACGGGACTTTATAAGGTATATTTCACCGTATTTGAAAGCTGTTTCCAGTGTTATTGAGCAAAGTGTTTATACGTTGATTTTTTATTTTTTTTTTTCTTGAGCTAACCAAAAAAATGATTTTGCCAGAAATGCCTGAAAGATGGCATATTCATAGTCCTCCGAGGAATGCTCACTTTGCCAAGTTTGAAAATGCTTGGAACAGAAAGAAGGTCTCAGTGAATGTTGCAGGCTGTGCCACGTTTTGGTACTGATTTATGAGTGACATGCTAATGCTTAGCTTTACAGTTTGTCTGATATATGTAATAAAGGAAACACAGCTGCATTTATTACACTGATTGCATAATCACATATTTGATGCCCACAAACTTTTGGGAATATTCAGGCAGTATATTCTAAAAATCCTTATTTCCCTTACTTTCCCTAATGCTACCACCCTCGGTTCATTTTTAATTTAATATAAGCTGTTGTTTGTACAAACAGGAAATTTTTATAATAACATTTCTGCAACATCTGTAGTTCAGATCCTTTATATGTGTTATAAAGCAGAGCTACAACAACCACACTGGTGATAAAATATGCAAATGTGCCAGCAAAGTTATGGAGGTGTATAGCTCCTCAACTGTGACTCCAGCTGAGGTAGACTTTGCTGATCAGTGTAATTTCTGGGTAGCCATAAAATAGTTTTTCCTTTACTGTCATTCTCCCAAATGATTATTTTGGAATTTTAAAATATTTCATTAGGCTTCATTTATTATTATTATTGTTATTAGGACTGTCGGACTGCATGATCTTAGAGGTTTTTGCCAACCATGGTGATTCTATAATATAAGCAGAAACACTGAACTTTCATAGAATCATAGAATCATAGAATCACAAGGTTGGAAAGGACCTACAAGATCATCCAGTCCAACCGTCCTCCCATTACCATAGCTACAACAAACCACTAAACCAGATCTCGTAGCTCCTCATCCAGACACCTCTTGAACACTGCCAGGGATGGTGATTCCACCACCTCCCTGGGCAGGCCATTCCAGTGCCTGACCACTCCCTGAGAGAAAAAGCTTTTTCTTATGTCTAATCTAAACCTAACTTAATCTAAACTTTGCAGCACAACATTCATCCCAGCCAGCCATCGGGGGGGGGGGGGGGAAGTTATGCAGAAGAACATAAACAAGGCATCCAGAGATCATTTCATGATCTGCCACAGTGGTAGTTTCTTCCCAAATGAATGTTCTTAAAAGTCAGCTCGAAGCCAAATAATTTTCTTTTCTGCCATTAAGCAAATAAAACATACTGTAAGTATCCAAAACATGGATAATATGCTAAATATGTTTGTGAAAAAATATATGTATTTAATCTGACAGGCTCGAGAGATACCCAGAACCTTTTAAAATGGAGGGCTGAGTTTAGCAGCGGCCATGTGTTGCAGATTGCTGTACACTGCAATTTTGCTACTGACTGGTTCATCCGTCGTGCAGATCACTGTGCTCATTTGCAAGGAAGGGAGTTGGAAAATCTGCACTGGCTGATAGGCAGTTTAGCTCACTCTGCCTTTTTTCCGTGACCAAAGCCAGTGTTTTGTTTATGAGGCCACTGCAGTGCATCAAAAATCATTTGTGGATCACTGATGGTATACATTGATCTGTGTTCATGAACTAAAACAAAGCAAGGCTGCACATTTTTTTTTAGAAAGTATTGCAGACACAGTCAAAACTAGGACAAGTGGGAATGTCCTCATGTTGCCTCAGGGGGAGGTTCAGGTCGAATACTAGGAATAATTTTGTCTCAGGAAGAGCGGTGAGACATTGGAACGGGCTGCCCAGGGAGGTGGTAGAGTCACCATCTCTGGAGGTGTTCAAGAAAAGGGTAGGTGTGGCACTGAGGGATGCGGTCAGTGGGCATGGTGGGGTTGGGTTGGCAGTTGGACTAGACAAACTTAATGGTCTTTTCCAACTGTAGTGATTCTATGGACACAAACACTTTGCTGTATATGCAATGACTGATTGTGGGAAGGTAATACCAAACAAGAAGCCAAGTTCTGCCATAGTGAATAGCACAGTTTGCACATGGGGGGGCAACAGGAGGCTCCATCCATCAGATGTATTGTTTGCTCCAATTCTTGAGGCATTCACCTGAGAACATTATCAGCCTTGTTAAAATAGTACATTTCCAAGTCTTGTTTGACTGAAACTGTTTTAGTTTTTTGTTTTGTTACGATATGTTGTTAATGAATCAAAATGTAAACTGTGCAATTAGTTCAAAGGAGACTACATGTAACACAATTAGAGAAGGCATAAATGCGGTCAGTGTATTAGATAAATAAAAATTTCCTATGGAATTTACAAATGCTTTCAACACAAACTGTTCTCATTAAAGCTAGAGACAAGAAAAGACTTTGCTCAGCACTTATAGTATCTCCATATGTTAAATCTGATTTTCAGCTGAAAATTCCTCCAGTCTTTGTTTTTCCAGATGAAGTTTTTCTCTCACAAATGACACCCATATTCCTGTCCTACAGTCGCTTGCAGCGCTGTACCTATGTAACTAACTTGGTAATAATTAGTAATTACATGTGGTATTTGCATAACTGAAGTCCCTGTGAAGCAAAAACCTAAACACTTTATCGATTAAAAAAACCAAACAAACTGATAAGATTCCTTATTACATAAGCTTTTTCTGCCACAGAGGAAGTGGAAATGAAGAATGCACTTTGTTGAGACAAAGAAATGCCTCAACCAAATGAAGGAAACTGGTGTGGCAACTCTAGGAGCAAGCACTACCATCCCATGGAGATAAACACTTGGCAACTTGGTTTCTCTTCTTGGTCGGGAGATTTGGCTTGGGGCTGCCTCCATTTTCATCACTGTTGTCAGCTGTTTCTGAGTCCCACCCTATCCGAGGGGCTAGCAGTCTCCTATTTGCACTGCAGTCCCTGGAACAGAGACCAAAATCCTCTGATGATCACTGTGTGCTCTGGAGCAGCTGTAATGTTATACTCATGTTTTCACAGGCTCTGTGACTTCTTGCACGTTTTTTCTATTCACAGCCTAGCTTTCCGCCCAACGCTCTGCTCCCCTAAGAATGATGTTAGGTACTGTTATGGCTTGAAAAGCAGAAACTGAGAGCAGATTTCCCTGCATCTTCTTCACAGCACCTCATGTCATGCAGCTGTACTGCAATTGGACTACAGTGAGGTCTTCAGATGCCTGCAGAGTAAGCTGCAGAGCATGCATTTGTGAGTGGGAACAGAAGAAAGGAAGCAGGGGTGGGTGGAAGAGCTCCTCTTGCAGAGGCAGAGCTGCTGCATCTGGTTGGAGCTGTTGATTCATATCCTTAGACCACCACAGCTACGGCTTCCTCCATGGTATCATTCCTACTGCAGTGAGCTCTGATTGTTCCACAGCACCATGGCTAGCATGGCTTTTATATCCAAATACGGCTGCGTAAAGGCAGGAAAATGAGAAAGGGTTTGAGAGTTTGTGCACTGGCAGAAAACACTGCTGATTCTCACACTTGTGTGGATATATACAGAGCTTTGAAGACTCTGAAGAGCTCAGGGACCAGCTGGCAGAACAACTCAAAGTCTAAACCACAGGCTTGGAAGAATGCATCTTAGCTTGATGTAAGGGCTGTGAAAAGAGCAGGGCCAGAAAATCCACTGGGACTGGCACACCAAACTACCGCCCATTTAGACAGCACTCAGTATTAAACTCTTCTGCTAGAAAACTGTGGATGCATCTGCGAAATACAGAGAATAACAGGGACGGAGGCATTGGAGTCACACTGCTATCTTTGTTTCACAGTGAAGATAACACTGTGAAGGAAATGAGCAAAAATATTACAGAAATAAGTAGAGAAGGGAGCTCAGCTCCAGGCTTCAAGTAGGGAACTGACCCAGGGATAAGCCAGAAAAAGAAAGCTTGGGGCTGACAGCAGTTTGCCAGTGAATGACAGTATGGGCGCTGGAAACGCTGTTCAGGCAAGCAGGGCTTTGTAAGTAGCCTATGTCAGGGAAATGCCTGTCATCATCAGAGGTATTGCTAGTTTTAAAAAAAGTATCCACTAGATTCTGTTCTGGGACAAGGGGGGAATAGTCTGGGCTCTTTTGGGTTCCGGTAAGCAAAAATACCCATTCCTGACACTTGTAGGCTGGAAGAAAGGTGGTGATTGGAAGTCTTGCTGCAACATCTACCAAAGACGATCTTCAGTCTAACACAGCAACACTGGAATTTAAAGAAACCCAGCTAAACAGCCATCATTTTCCCCTGGTGATCAATTTATTTGTTTGTGTTTATATATAACACAAAGTACGTGCAGTCATGAGAGATAGATCACCAGAAAAATGGTTACAATTCTGATACCATTCGACATTGTAATGAGTGAGATTTACTCCCATTTCCTGCAAAGCTCATACAGGCTGCTTTGGAAAAGGTTTTCTATTGAAGACAGAAATAAAGTGTGTGACTGAAAGAGCCCGGTGCCCCAACGAGACTGGGAACATCCACACACTTTTGGTTAAGCAGGAAAGAATAAAATGTCAGAAAGCATCCTTCTCTTGTAGAATGGCTCTATTTTAAGCCTTCACCGAAATTCTGTAGTACAACAGCCAAAGTAACTCAAAAATACAGAAGCTGACTATGTGCTTGTAACATTGAGCTTGCTTTTTAAATTAGACCAGTATTCATTAGCACTGCTCTGGGAACAACTGAGGAGCACCCCACCTCCTACCACGCTATACCATTGTTTATTTCTACTTATCAACGTGGTCAAGTTTTGCTGGCATCCGCAGGCAGGTAGCTTGAAGCTGTGGGCTGAGCTACAACAAATGAGCCCAGTGACCCCATACGACTGCATCTAAAATACCATGTATCTACAGTTTCAGGAAGGTCTTCCTGATGTCTGATGGTTGGCCACATGGCTCTTGCACTGCCACTCAGCTTCTGAGAGCCCAAAGGGATTGCAGAAGTGAGCCGAGGGAAGGGCGGTGTTCCACTGTGGTGGCTGAGTAACTTCCACCAGTCTTGTCTTCCACTTCTTGAAACAGAACACGAACTTTATTAAATGCTTAATTTGGACATTGAACTTAAGGCTTAAAATCCTTAAGTAAGTCAGCTGTAATTCAGATGGAATTAACTTTCCAGGGCTAGCATTAGAAACAAAATTGACATTGAAAGGAAAAATCTGGTACAAGTTTCTGCTGTCCTTCTCCCTGCCCTCCTCATTTGCACCTCCTGCTCCCCAGGCTCTGCTCCTCTCCTCACACCTTCTCCCACTGCTGACTGTGGGCATTTGCCCACACTGACTTAGTTCCCCTGGCCAAGGAACAGCAAGCAGCCCCCGTGCCACAGCAAGGGGAGCGCAGAGTGCGGGAGGGCATGAGCATTCCCCATGCTGCTGGGAGAGGAAAAGCTTTCTCCTTAGCAATGCCAGGAAAACAGAACCAAGTAAATTAATAAGAAAGAAAAGTATGGTTCTGAAATAAACACAGAGCCCTTGAATTTTTCAAGAATGCACTTTAAACTCAGGTTTATTTCTTTACTTAGTTCAGCTGTTGGCCCCAAGCAGGTACTGCTTCTGCCAACAGCATTCAGGCCAGCATGGAAGTACATTCTGCAGTCTGCAAACACAGGCATCGTTGGCACTGGTAGAGTAGGAACCTTGCTGTGGGTTTCCTTCAGCTGCCACCTGAGCTAAGCTCTTTGCTTGTTTTCTTCCTGCTGTGTTTTCTGTGTAAGCTCATGTGGCACTCAGCTCCCCTCAATTCTTTACAGTTTAAACAAAACAGATATGAGGAGGATGCACTCCTCCATCAAACAGCCTTAGTCTTGGACAACTGATTGTCCCAAAGAACTCGGAGCTAATGGAGACATGATGCCCCAAAATAAAACCAGAAGTATTAAATAGGAGAGAACGACTGCTTTCTGTCTTCTGTTAATCAATGTCAACACCTGGGATTCCATTTGTGTTCAGCCCTCGTTAGGCCCCATGAGACCTGCTGGCACTGTTCTTCCCACAGGTTTCTGCTCACACAGCATTCATGCACTCAGCTGTCCTGTCCGCAGCAGGAATCAACAGTAGCCAAGGTTGTAGCGTCATCCATTGGTAACTTGTTTGGACTGAGGTCTGAAGAAAGGTGCTTTGGTTCTTTAAAACACCAGGTTGAGTTGCTTTTTTTGTATATATATACACACACACACTTATCTTTTACGGAAAACTTGAAGAAGACAGCCCTTTTTTTGCTTCCTGGATGAGAAGAAATAGTGACTTGCAATTTTTGCTTGAGAGTCACCACTAAAAGCACTTCCTGCAGCCCTTAGTTTCTGCGTGTGCCACTGAGTCTTTGCTTTGTGTCCTGCTGTCTGCATGCTTGTCCCCAGCTCCTCCAAGGCTCACTGAAGAGCTTCATAAGAACTATGAGCGGTGTGGTTTCCTTCCGACTTCCCTCCATGCCCAGGGTAAAACCACATATGAGAACTACTGTGATTCAGAATGTTTTTTTCCCAGTCTGGCTGCCCCAAGGTGCTCACGGAGGGCACAGCAGGTCTCTCCCAGGACCCCTCCTGTTCCTTTCATCATTTCACGCATCAGCTGTGGAGGGGATGGAGCTGCTGCAGACAGGGCCTCTGCTGCCCCTTTTCCCCAGAACCCCTTCCACGGAAAGTGTGGGACCCTGCTCCTCTCTTTGTCACGCAGCAGGCATGGAGCCCCCAGGCCCAGTTAAAGTAGTAGCTGTTGGCAGTTACATGTAGGCTGAATTGGTTCTCTGGGGTGTACCCGTCCTGATAATGATCTGCTTGCCTCTTAGGAGGGGATAAGACCGTTTCCACTCAAACCACAGTTACACGCTGAGGCAACGCAGCGGGAGCTGTGAGCTCAGCGTCACGCTTCAGACTTTACTTTTCTCACCTTGGGGTCAGCCTCATTACAAGTAACCACCCCCCGCAGCCCCGCTCGCCTGGCAGTCCCGCTTCCCAGACCACCTCTCCCCGAAAGGCGGCAGGCAGGGAAGCGGAGGGGTGGTAGCTTTTTCCCCGTCCCCCAGCGCCGAGCAGGCGGCGGCCGCCCCGAGGAGTCCCTGGAGCCGGGGGCAGCTGCGGGGCCTGGCCCGTACCTCTGCCGTGAGCTGGCCGGGAGGGGTGAGGCTCTGGAAGAGGCTCCAGTTCGGGGAGCCGCAGGTAGGCGGCGGCCTCTTTTTCTCTTCCCAGGTTCGCGGAGGCTTTCCCCCCTCTCTCCTCCTCTCGCTCCAGCTCTCGCTTTCCGGGTTGGGAGTTTGGTGCGCTCACAATAGTGCCTGCAGCGGCGAGGGGGTTCCCCAGGTGGGGCTGCTCTGGGCTTTTCCCTCCCCTCCTCCTTCTCTTTCTCTCCTCTCTTTCTCCCTGGCCGCTTTCCCTCCTTTGTGGCTTCATCCAGAGCGCTCAGCCCCCCTCCCACGCTTCCTCCTCTCCACTCCGGGGACAGAAACTCGGGCTCTTTCCTGTCTCCCGGCCGCAGGGCAGCGCAGCGGGCTCTCCTCGCGCCGGCGGCTGCTCTGCTCCCTCTCGTTCTCCGGTGCCACTCCCGCACATGGGCGCCGAGCAGGGTCCCCCCCCCGCTCGGCGGGCGGCGGCGGCTCCCCGCGAGCCCCAGTCCCGGCCCCGGCGCGCGTAGCGCGGCGCCCGCCCGCTCTGATTCATTTGTTGTTGTTGTGCTCCCTCCCTCCCTCTTTCTCTCCCTGTCTCTCTTTCCTCTTTCTGAACTTTTGTCTCCGCGGCCGCTTGGCGGGCGAAGACTTTCCGCGCCGGGGACGCCCAGCTTCTCCCCTCCAGCCCGCCGCCCCCGGCCGCGATGCCGTTCCCCCTGCGGACCCTGGAGCCTCTAAAGCTGTGCAGGTTGGAGGAAGGCGACGGCACGGAACGGGGCGGCCCGGCGCCAGGGGACCACGCCGGGGCGGCCGAAGGGGGCGGCGGGCGGCGGCGCGGCGCGGTGCCGCATTTCGGGGCGCTGGAACAGGTCAGCTCGTACGCGTTGGTATCGCTGCTCATGCAGCTCTCCGACCTGTCCCGCTGCGCCGGCGACATCTTCGGCGGGATCCTGAGCGAGGCTGACACGCTGTGCCACCGCAACGCCCGGCTCCAGCGCCGCCTGGGAGCCCTCGAAGCTCTGCTCGCACGCCTCGACCACCGCAAAGTGAAGATCCGTAAGTGACTGTGGGGAGCGGGCGGGTGCGCGGGGTTCGGGCTCAGCCGGGCTCCTGACAGTGCGGCCCCTGCTTAGGTCTGCTGGGTGTGCGCGGGCACAGCTCGGTAAATGGAAACCTGGGTGCAGTTTCCAGCTACTTCTTTAGTTCTCCTGAGCTCATCTCTTGTTGGGGAGGCTCCGCTGCGTGCAGGCACATCCTAAGTCTGCATATGCGGCTTCTTACACAGCACGGGTCCAGGGCTGACTGTGCTCCCTCACAGCGACGGGCTGGGGAGGTGTTTCTTAGATTACTGTATGAACTTGACAGCGGCCCTTAGGAGCGACGGGTCGTGTGGCTACACAGCTATAGAAAAACGGTGGTTTTTTTCCAGTTCGGTCTGGCTTTGGGAAAGGATCATGTGAAAATGGTATCTGCTCCATGTAGTTGCAGTGGTATGTGTCCTTGACCCTGCAGAACTGCAAGATGGCTTTCAGCATCAGCGTGGCATTCTCAGTGTGTTGGAAGTGGTCATAAACCCTAAGAACTAATTTTCACCAACTGCAGAAGATGTGCAGACTGCAAGCCCAGCCTTGGTGAGACTGGTGCTCTGAGACCACCAATTGGCCTCACTGAAATGAGAGTTGGAAGCCTGCTTTGCACGTGGCGTGCTTGTGAGCAAATTTGGTCATAAACTCCTTTTGCAGATAAGGTTCAAAGAATGTGGACCCCATGTGGGTAACTCACCTGTTGCGTTGCAGAGTTATTCCTTCTGCTGTTCCTTATGCTGCACTTCAGCTGACTCCCTCCTGCTTCCAGAGGAGGAAGCTCCCATTGCTCTTAACAAAAGGCTATTTCTGTAGTTTGTGATCTTTAAGTGACAGTGCCATGACAACATTTGACTTTTTGGTGCTTTGTAGCTGCCTGACAAACTTCGGGTGCTTTTCTTCCTCACCAAGACAGGGACGTTTTCTTCTGGCAGTGTTGTTACGTTGGCATGGTATGGTGTGTTCAGACACAAAGTGAGGATGTTTCCTACTGGGGATGCCTGCAGCAGGGTGCTGCATTACATCAGTGCCCTGATAAATACATTCAGCTTTATTTCTCTGTTGTAAACAGGGAGCGTATTGCTAAGCACTGTGCAACCCATCTATAGGAAAGGGTGAGATGAGGCACCGTGCAAACCCTGACATTTTGTATGCGTCAGATGTTTGGTTGTTGTATTCTCTCTTGGTCATCAGTTGGCACAAGCTATTTATTTGCTACTTATATTTTTTATTATAACTCAGTTCTTTGAGCTAAGCCTGTTATTGTTTTTAATTTGATGGTCATTGCACCCAAGCTGGGTGCAGTTCCTGTATTTGGCTTTCCTCATTTGGTTTAAATTCTTCATTAGGGAGTGTCTCTGCTGTCAAATGTAATGTTACTACTTACCAGTTGTGTTGCTGCTAGCATTTACTTTTCAAAGAAATCAGTATTTCTCAAAGGCTTTAATAAATCAGATATTTCTAACCTTGTTAAAGTTGTCTGAAACGCGGGCTTCTCGTGAAGGACACATATCTGTCACAAGGAATTGATCCGTAGGCTAACCAAACATCTCTTGTTGCATGCTTATCCGTACTGCATTCTAGCGATATCAATATCAGGAAAAGGTTCTTCTCTAGAGGGCAGTGGGCATGGAACAGGCTGCCGAGGGCAGTGCTCATGGCTCCAACTGCCGTATTTCAAGGGGCATTTGGACAGCGCTCTCAGACATAGGGTTTGGATTTTGGGTGGTGCTGTGTGGAGCCAGGGGTTGGATGTAACGATCCCTGTGGATCCCTTCCAGCTCAACATACTCGATGATTCTGTGATTCTGGCCATAGAGATGAGTGGGATGAGCAGTTGTAATGAGCATCGTGAACTCCTTTGTAATGGAAGCTGTCACAGGTTGTCTGCAAATATAACCCTGTTGTTGGCTTTAAAGGTAAATATCTCAAAAATGGTGAGAAAAGTTATGCGAGCTGTTTGGAAACAATGGCAGAGGTTGTTTGGTTTTTTGTGTGTGGTTTTGTTTTTTTTTTTTTTACACTTACATATCTGAAGACAGAGAAACTTCATGGAGGAAGCTGCTGGAGTGGGATTGTAAGAGGACCAAGGGTTATAAGATGAAATAAACTACGTTCACATTTAACAGGCTCTTGCTCATAGGTGTTTTCTTGTGCAGACAAAAATATTATCTACTGTACCTCTTGTGGCACACAGGCAGGTGGAACATGATGTTGTGTCAGATGATTTAAGTATCCCAGTCTGGCTTTTTACTGAAATGAGGGGATAGGAGATTGTGCACCTGCTTTTTAGATCATGGGCAATTTCCACTTGAAAAAATGGTTTGTGTTCTCTTTGTGGGGCCCAGGCAATAATTTCCTCTTAAAGCTGAAGTTCCTGGGGTGGTCCCAGCATGAATTTTTATGGCAAGGACCAGAGGACAAGCAAACTTCACATATGGACCCCAGTCGTTCCTTAGGAAGTAGCCATGGGCTGACAGCTAGCGTAAGCTACTCTCTATGTGTTCCCGATGCTTGGGAAAGTACATACTTGGACAACATGGGGTTTTTTTTGTGCATATTATCATAATGTTGTTTCAAAATAGAGCTTCCATGCAGTGTCCTGCGGTAGCAGGGGTCTGTGACTACTCACCATGGAGTCACGGTGTGCGCATGACACAGGGGGAGCAGGAACAACAAACCTTTGTCTTCAGTGAGTCACTCTGTACAGTCATGAACACTACCTGCATGTCTGGCTGCATAGTACATGTGTGTAAGATCCACATGCTCCTCAATGCTGCTATCAGATGGATGGTACTAGGTATTAGACTAGTAGTTGTTGACCATGTCTTGAACCATCTGTACTGTTTATCTTATGTTTCTTGCTCTTGGGTATACTTTAGTGAAAGCATTTAAGTCTTCACACTGCCATGTGCAGAAGAACGTTATGATTTCACAACAGTGTTGATAAAATCCTCTGTTGCAGTAGGTGCTAAGTATTTGCAGCCCTTGCAAGGTGAAAACTTCCTGAAGAGCAGCTGGGTTTCTTTAGTGCCCATCAACTGGGAGACCATTTTCCAAGTGTTCCATACTGGTGTACTGCCTGTGTGTGGGTAGCAGTTTCACCTATGCCTTGGGATACCGAAGGCAACTTTCAACTGTACGTGATGTCAGTGATGATTGCTTTTTCCAGGGTTCACCAGTGGCAATGGGATTCATTTGAAACATCCATCTCTCTCTGGTTGTGTTTGGCTGTCCTAACTTTTACATTTATGGTGACTGAGAGATCTCCGTTTATGATCCATGACTTAAAGACTGATGCTTGACTCTCTTACTTTGATTTGAGGATATTTTTAAGGCCATTTGGTAAAATGACTTCCTGACACTTATTTGAGCTTTGCATGATGAGCTGGGTGTTGTGCCATCAGAACGAAAGTCAAAATATGAGACGCGTCCCTGTGGGGATGATGAGTGGTTTATAACTCAAGGCAGTGGGAGGTACTGAGGACTCAAGGTGGCTTATGACATTTCAGTGCTGTGTGCAGCCTGCAGGATTAATTAGATTTGGTAGATTTTTGACATTCTTTCATCAGGCTTTCATTAAGTTTGCGTACATTGTTGTTGTGCATGGTACTTCGTTACATGTTTCCAGCATGTAACCGCAGCAGCGCTGTTTGCACCATAGAGCTTGCCTAGCAGCTTTTCATTTTCTAGGCACTGTGTGTCTGTATCTGTGACCTCGCATTAAGTGATGTTTTCCTCACTTTCCATTCCTAAATGTCAGGGTGGGTGAGGACAAGTGCCTCTTTGAAGTGATCAGAGCTTGTTAAAAGGTGTGTGATGGCAGCAGAGAGACCTGGCATGAATTACAAGGTCAGCTCTTAGGAAATGCTGTGAGGCCTTCAACAGTCATTGTTTTCATAATGAACAAAGAAGGACATTTTTCCATTACTATTTGTCTTCCATCATCAGAAGGCATTTATGCAAAAATTAATATTGCTGCTGTTTTCTGTGACTCCTAATGGTCAGGAAGACTGGAAGGCTGTTCTTCTGTCATCTGTGCTATTTATTTTTAGTCTTTCTGAAAAGTTGTTTTGGGAGATATGCTTGGAGGTAAACCTAATGACAGCTTCTGGTTTAGCTCCTCCAGTTAGTAGGGCAGGGTTTGGTCAGTTGTGCCTCCTCTTCTAATAAGAAGAAACTGATCCTGTGGGAGGGAGGAAATGCTCCCTCCTAATTAGCACCGTTGTTTGAAATCTTTCAGTGTTTGGTTTTAAAGGCACAGCTTGCTCGTTTGATGTTCATGCAGAATGTGTATACAGATATTTACGTTTTTTCAAGTTTAACATATTAATAAGAGAGGGGAGGATGGGAAGGATGGCTTTCCATTTGTCTGCATGATGTAAGGACAATCCAGTTTACACTTCATCTTCTGCTATTTTGTTTATTAAGTATTTTCCATTCTTTGTGTGTAAGGCAGTCCTGGAACACGTTTCCTGCTTTAGCTCAACAGGAAGCTTTATTCAGCTTATTCCTAGGGAAACCCCTCCTCCATCCCTCACCCTAAGAGTGAGTGCTATTCAGGATGGGATCAGCATCAGGCAGGACATGATCTTGCTGCTGACTTGCTGGGCTTCCCATAGCATTTAGTGTAAGGAGAGTGGGCACAAGACATCCATCATCTTGGGATAGCAAAGAGAGACCATCTTGAGAAAACACAACCACACACACACACACACACACATAGAAAGGAAATAAAGAAAGGAAAGAAAAAAGCAAACTGTGGTGCATGCCGTTGAGGATGCTTTAGCAGAAGAGCCTTCTTTTCAAGAAAATTCTGTTCTAACAATATTTGGGAGCTGCTGTTCAGATATTTCAGATGACCATGCGCTGTGGTATTCTTTCTGCTGCTGCACGATAGGAAGATTCAGCAATGAAGTTCATTCCATGAGGAACAGTGAATTGCTATGTTCTTGAAAGAAAGAAATCTTCTCTTTTACCCCATTGTAATTATTTAGATTGCTGCTCAGAGGCAATGTAACTCTTGCTTTATTTAGCTAGTGCAAGACTAATTATCTGTGGAAATTCAACCTGATCCAAAGGAGATTTCATTTGAAATAAGCAGGAAGAAAGCCTGAGTTAGGAAAAGATTTCCCATGGGGACAGTGGGCCAAGTCGCTGTCCTGCAGAGTGGCAAAGCTCCAGTTGAATTCAGTCTGATGAGGATTTGGCTTGCTGTTTTGAAAACAGTTGACACTCCTTGGCTGAAATCTAGAGCAGCTTTGTGCATTGCTCAGAACCTATTATACAACACCTATGAACGTTTATTTCCGTAGCTCTTATGATTGGCTGGATCATTCAGGAAATCAGTGTTTAGGAGAGGTAGTTAATGAATTAAACATACTTGTATTTAGTTGTATTTAATTGGGATCTATTTTGAACATTCCTAGATATTTTAGGATACAATAAAATGTCCTCAGAAGTTTCTCTTCCTATTAACATTGGCACAGTCTCTGCTGGGTTCAGGGAGAGCTAGCAATCTTGGTCTTGTGGGCTTTTCTCCTAAGCTGCTAATATGAAGTTCCTGCAGAAGAGGCATTTTTTTGGATGAACCTATTAACAAACCTAAAACAACACAGTGGAAGCCACTGCAATTCCTCAAAACCTCTGCCTTGGAACTCAATCTGACCTCTAACTGGTGGAATTCAAGTGAGGTTTGCAAGGGGGATGGGGAGCAGATCATGCCACATGAAACATTTTGTGCTGGCTACCATCAGCCATGGGATGCTGCACCCGGCATGACTCAGGCTGTGTCCACTGCAGTAACTCTCAGTTGTTGCCATATTTCTGGGTGAAGGAGAGGAAATTTTCCTTTCTTCCGTATTTTTTTTTTTTATTATTATTATTTTTTTATTTCCACGCTACATGTTCCTGTCAGTGATACCAGAATAAAGGCCTGTGTTTTGGTTCCTGTTATTTCGAGCTCAGTCGGCACTGAAGTGCTGGAGTTTTGTGAAGCTTGCCCTGTACCTTAGCAGATGAGAGCAGTTGAAACATACAGAGAAATGGTCTAGTTGCTGTAATGATCAGCCTGCATTTGCTCCTGAAGAACTCCTTTTCGTACAACTTTGAAATGAGGTGGCCTTCCATGATCTGACAGTCAAGTTGTTGTGTATTTTTGTGACAGGCAATGATGAAGCTATCATGTGTTACTTGGCCTTTTGAATTCCCGTTTTTCCTAAACTGCTTTGACAGCTGCCTCTGAGGAGCTGGTGTTAGCACAGCGCAAGCGTGAAGGCAGATTGAGATATAGGAGGAATTGAAAAATGCACATCCAGGGCTTGGCAATTATGCAAAGTCCCAGTTTCTTCTGTAGTCATAAACTAGTTATCAGAAGAGAAGATCAAAGTTGTCCGTCCTAAGAGTTAATGAGATCAATTAAACATGGTAATTAAATGTTGTTCTCGGCTTTAGGCTTGAGGTGAAACCTGATGATTGGATGGCAGTGCCAGAGAGCCCGGGTGACAAGCCAGTAAAGAGACTAGAAAAAACGCCTGTGTACCTGTTGGTTAAGCATGGATTAGTGTGGGAGGACTTGGCAAGTTGTTTGTATTTATATCATGCTGTGTTTTAGTAGGGCAGGGCTTCTTCTAGCTTCGGGCTGTCGTGTATTTTTGTTTTTTTTTCCTTTGTCATTTCTGAGTTACAGTGTTTTATGTTAGGCTTTATTTATTTATTTATTGGTCTCTTGTCCTTTAATCAGTGGGGTATGTGTGAGACTTTGTTGCTCTTTGAGAATTAGGAGTAGTTAGAATATGAGCATTTAAGGTCCTGCTTAATGTGGTTTGGCTTGCGTCACCTCTCCATCTCAAGGCAGGGTAGTTAGGCCAGCAGAGAGTCGGCATAGAGTAATTACTTTGCCATAGCTCCTCAGGATAATTTCCCTAGTAAAGCCACCAGTCTACACAGTTTTGTTTTAGGTTAAGACCTGTTTTTTTTTGTTGTTGTTGTTGTTGCTTTTGTTGTCTTTTTCATTTTCCATCCTGCTTTTTTTGTAGTAGGCCAGGCTTCCCACCCCATGCACACTCTGTGCTGAGCTGATCCTCCATTTCCAGTGCCCATCCTGCATGGGCAGCCTGTGATGACCTCTGCTCTTTGCTGCCCACATTGTGCCTGATCCCCAACTGCATCTCTCCATCCCTACATACAACATTCTGTGTGTCTGATAGCTGGCAGAGTTTGAGAGGAAGGAATTGAGGGGTTGGGAGATGGTGACAAATGGAGTGATGTTTGGTGGAGTCATTTCATACCCCCTCTGTGTTCACTCCAGTGTCAGGCTTTTTGAGCATAAATGACATTTTAATGTTACAGTGTGTTTAATTTCCCTAACCTATTTGTGAGCAGCAGGCCTGTTTTAATCTGGAATTTAGTATCTTGACAACCAGTTAAGTTAGTTGAATGGATATTCCTTTTAGTGTAATCAGGCTTCAGTTTACCTAAGTAAATTTTGATTAATCTGAGATTGTAATTTCTTAAATTGACTTAGCTCTCACATTTCAGACATCAGGACTATAACAGATGCCTCCTGAATTAAACTGGAACTATGATTGCTCACTGTAGTTGTAAATTTTGGCCGCTTAATTTTTCTACCAGCAATAAATAATAATGTAAGTTAAAATGGAAAAAAAATATAAAGTAGGGATTCCAAGCATATTGAATAATAGTGACAACATGTTTCTTATTTTTTATTGTTTAATTTTTTTTTTTTTTCTGGATAAATTGCCAAGCTGAAAATGAAAACAAGAGGCTTCTGCAGAATATTGTGCATGGTAATGTGTTGTATGTGAATCTTCTTCTTTCTACTCATTCTTCCCATTTTTTTTCCTTTCCTAATCAAAATGCTGGCTACAGAAGAGCTCTCATCAACTTCTATGTACTGGGATAAATATTGTCATGCAATGGCTTGCTACATATATTATTCTAAGTTGGTTGTCACATTGATAAGCTTTCCCAGCAGTTTTGGGTTGAGTAAGAAAGCAAGACCAGCCTTTCTCCTGGTGAAAAGACATCTGTCTTCTGTTTTCTACTTTGGCTTTTGGCAACAGATGGAGTTCTCCTACGGGATGCTCAGCAGGACCTGAGAGAAGTGCTTTGTAGGTTATCGCTAGTGGCTCCTTTTGTTCCTGTTGTATGGTAGGAAAGAGCATCCAAGTGAATGGAGTTAGTTTTTCCTTCCTATTCAATAAGTAGTTGGAGCAAAGTAACTGGATCTGCTTGAATGACTTGAAAATGGCTTGAAAAACCAAGTGATGTTTGGCTAATGCATAATTTTTAAATGTTAAAACTCAAATCTCAAAATGTTGTTAGCCATGTGCTCCTTTAAGCTGCTTTAAAAATGTTGAATAAGGAAAAAAGAAGCCAACTACCAGGAAGTGGGAATCAGCTCTTATGACGTGTAAGTAGAATATTCAATTTCATTAGCTGTGGCGATTGATTTTCAGTTTAGAAGGAAGGACAAGCCAAGTAGGACAAGCCAAACTTGATTTATTACACAGCAAAATCTGCCTTCTCCCCATCTCCTTTTTTCTTGCAAATAAAATATTATTTTTTTTCTCATTTTTCCCCCCTCTTCCTTCATATGCAGTAGACATTGAAAATGTTACTTTGTAGAAATCCAAGAATCTGAGTTTCTGGAAATAATGACTGTAAGACTGACATATCTGTTAATGTATGTGTGAAAAATAACAGTGAAGTATGAGCGCTGCTCTGAAAGTAATGCCTCCTATTTTATTATGTTGCCCACAACATCAGAGGTGGATGGTGGTGGTATGGCAGTAGAGGCTGAATCTTTCTGCCATTACATATTGTTGCTCTGTGACAGATGGCAGCACAGGGGTGGTCTGACACAATGGTGTCTGACGTGGAAGTGTGTATGAAGCAAAGGTGTGTCACTGAATTTCTCCATGTGGAAAAAGTGGCATCCACTGACATTCACTGATGCTTGTTGAACACTGATGGAGACCAAACAGTGGATGTAGCGCAGTGAGGTGGTGAGTGGTGAGTTTCAACAGTGGGTCCTCTCCACTGGTATAGATTCTTACGAGTATGTCATCCAGGCTCTTGTTCATCGCTGGTAAAAACAACATGGCTAATGATGTTGAAAAAGAGTGTTTTGTAGCTGAGAACTTGCTTTATCAAATAGTGTCATTGTGTTCTTTGTATCTGTTGTAGTTTCCATGGAAACAAATAGGAGGCATTTGTTTTGGAGAGTCCTACCTATATGGTTATGCTCTATTTGATACTATTTTGATTGGTACTAATGGAAAGATACTATGTAGCATTCATCTGCTGGGAACTTTGCATTTTAGATAGGAGAAAGCACTTGGTAAGCTTGCTTGTCCTGGATGTGTGAGGTATGCTGCTGTGGCCCTGCCTCCAGGCTCACCAAATACCCCACTGGCACTGTATAGGGTTTACCTTGTCTCACAGGGAGGCATGTGCCAACGGTGGTTAAAGTAAACAGATTATTGCAGCTGATTTTGAAACTATAGTCACAGTTTGATTATATAATGATTATAATACATAGTGTGCAGGGTAGTAACTGATAATCATCATCATCACAGCCAGGGAAACTAGGAACTGAAGAGATGAGGTGAGCATGAGGTAGGTCTCTTGCTCTGCCTTGTCCTGGTGGCAGGCTGTGGTAAGACAGGGCTTAGCTCAGCTTGAAGGCCCCACATGAGGAGGAAGGGTGCTGTGCTCATCCTGAGGGGTGGTGAAGCCATTGCCTTGGCCTCCTTATGATAGATTTCCGTAAAACATTAAGAAGAGTTCATGTTCACAACCACAACACAGATTTAGCTGTGGGCACAATACTCACTGCCCCGGGAAAGTCTAGTCTTAACACATACAAAGCGAGCTAGAAGATGGCATTTAAGTTGTGTGGTTTGAAAAGATTTGTGTTGAAGAAGCCAGCATTTCATGATAGTTATGGGCCTCCTTGAGGTCTAGAGGAAGGGCAGGTAATTAGAAATCCACTGAGCGTCTGCCTGAGGCGAATACCACAAACACGTGGAGCTCTTGGTGTTTCTTCAGTTTGTCACATTACAAAAGCCTCTGTTCTGAATCTGTTACACAGACATTGCGTTTGCTTGATGGAAATGAAGACCAAAGCCATCTGCAGTACTCGTTACCTTGCTTGCTCCCCACTCACTGCTGGGGCTGGCTCCAATTCTGCAGTTTGCAGTGTCCCCTCTGTAGAGCATTGTGTATGGGGTGGGAGAGAGTGTGCTTCGAGACACATTGTTCTGGCCCCACTGCTCCAGAAGAGCATGTTCTTCTCTCCCTTCACAACACAGACAATACAGTACATTTTTCCTTACTAGCCGTTTTGTTACTGTTAGTAACCTTGCTGGCAAGCTGTGAAATGATCTGGAAAATAGATACGGCTTCTCAACAGCAGGATGAAGAGTACGTAATTCAGATTACTATATAATGTACCACAGGTTAACACATCAAATACTTAGGTAATTGAAATACATAATGCAGTACAACTGGTGGAAAAATGAGTTAGATCACAGCGGTAAAAAGCATTTCTTCATTTGAACTTGTCAGCTTGGCATGTTTGTGCTTAATTGGTTTTGTCACCAGTTTTGCCACGCTATACGCATAACATATTTCTAATTTAGGTCATTGGCAGTAGCTTATAAAAATAAAATGTGAATATTTCCCCAGAAGTGGGAAGGCACCTCTGGGTGTCATCTAGTCTTACCCCCTACTCACAGTAGGCTCAGAGCTTGATGTTGAGAGCTGTGTCCAGTTGGGTTGTGAGAATCTTCTAGGTGAGGTGTACGTAACCAACCTCTGCAGCCTGCACCAGCATTTAACCATCCTCACAGTTACAGTTCTTTCTTCCTTTTAAGCGGAATGTCTTTTTAATTTCAGTTTGTTCCAATTATCTCTTGTCAAAGCATTATAAGCAGGAGTACTAGTATACTCCTCCTTACTGGAGGGTTGGCCTGTGGTATAACTTAAATATCAGGAAAAGTGCTTGCTGCTTCTGTTGGAGGACGAGAGAATACACTTAGTGATATCAGAAAAATGGAAACTACCAACAGTGGATACAGTGGAGGCTGTTTCCAGTGTCTCACCTTACAGATGCTGCTGGCAATGTCTCTTTCAGAGTGGAAAGCATTGAGCGTTTGCAGGAGGAGTCCTGAACAACGCTTATGCATGCCCAAGAATTTCAGTACCAGCTTCCTTTTTGAAATTCTGACAAAGATTCTTGGCTAGGTTTTTGGAAACTGTCTAGGATCTAGGTTACATTAAAACAATACCTTCTTTTTTTTGCTTGTCACCAGGAGCTTTATTAAGTAGGTTAGAAAGGATACCATATAGTTCTGTTCTTCATCTTGCTGGGGACAAGCAAGAGAACCCCATTGAGAATTACAGGAAACACCTTTTTCATCATCCACAACAGCAGCTGGTTGAATAAAGTAGTCCCTCAGCAGCCTGAATTGCTGTTAATTTATGCATTTTCCTATCCTTCCCCTAACTAAGCACCCTTTTAGGCTGAGTTAATTGGCAGGATTTTATCCACTTGATGGTACTTTAAATGAAATCTGTGATTTAAGTGCTAAATAAAAGCTGTTGCAGGGAAGGAAAAAAAAAAAAAGGCTTTATATATATATGTATTTATTTATATATATATGTCAGACTGCAGGATATCTTACATAAAATGTTACTTACACACATGGATGGTAAGCTATTACTATGCCTTTTTTTTCCCCCTCTCAATGAAAGTATATAAGCTCTAGTTTAAGTATTCACGTGAAGGAAGCCAAACTGGCATCTGATAAAGCTATATTTAAAAATCTTGGCAGGGCTTCTGCCATATGAAAGATGTTATATGTAAATTCTTGGAATAAAGCTTTAAATTGGAGATTCCAATTCAAAAGACTACCAGATCATCCTGAACTTAGGGGTTTTAAATGCTACATCACACTTTTGCATCAGAGTTCTCTTTTCCTACACTGTTTTTCTATTGTACATTTAACTTGATTTTTGTTACAGCACCGCTGGGAAATATGCATTGGATAAGCTTGTAATTTCAGGTATTTGGCACCTCAGCTGCTTTCTGCTGTAAAGTCTTGCAAAAATGGGGTTCACTGAGAAGTCTGGCTGTAAATATTGGAGCATAAGGAATCTTTTTTCTTTCTTTTTTTTTTTTTTTTTCCCCTTATTTTATGTCTAAGGAGAATAGCTGTGACCTGTGGAATACATCCTGTTTTCTCTACTGCTGTGGAAACCTTGCTTTGATTCATAGTTAGTTTTTCATTCTTTACCAAGGCTGCCTACATCTGACCTAGGATTCCTTAAAGCCAAAGGCTAATTGAGAGGTGCTCCTTTGTTTTTACCGTGGAGGAAAAGATAGAATAGCTAGTATTCCCTGTGGTGTTTTCAATCAAACATTGAGACTCTGTGGAGAAAGCAAAAGAAAACACAAACAAAATACAACAACAAACAACTAATTGACTTTAATTATCCAAACTATAAGGAAACCAACTATAAATAAAGGCACTGCATCCTGAATTCATAAATTCTCTTTTCATTTTTCTGATTTGTATCATTACATCAAGAACTTAATCTGTCGTCATTTTTAAGTTGATAATATCCCTTGATATACATTTTTATATGAAGAGATGGTGTAGCAAAAAATCTCATTTTGCATGTTTCTTGTTTGTGTTTAAGCTCAGGAAGACACGGAGGGGTGAAAGCCTGCTTTGACTTATGATTTACATTTTTCAACATCAGTTTTGGCCTTGAGTTACTAAGTATTAACTTGGAACGAAGAGCTATATCTAAGTGGCTGATGGATGGGTTGTGACAGTGAAGTTCTCCTCCCCCATGTTCACATCCTTGGAGCTCTGTCCCTGGTTAGTTTGGAGCCCTGTCTTAATATTCAAAATCCTCCTTGCTTCAGGAGGAGTTTAAAATGCTGGGGTTTGCATTTTGTGAGTGTCTGTAATAATGAAGAGGTAAGAGAGATGGGGAAAAAAAGGAGGTGAAGGGAATGTAGGTAACGTTTTTACTTTTTTATTTTTTTGTGTGGAGGAAGGTGATTATTTTCTCCAACGTTTCCTAATGCAGTAGCTGTTTTAGATTAACGTCTTGTCTATCTGTGGCATGCAAAATGTTTTTATGTTCCCTTTATATTGCTTTTACCTTCTCTCTGCAAACACTTTGTGTGTGGGTTGTGGTACATTTAAAAAAAAAAACAACAAAAAAACAAAAAAACCAAGACAAAACCCTACAATAAAAAGATCTTTTTTCACCCTATTTCTTTCCAGTTTTTCCACATTTAATTCAGTAGTTCTAGTTATAGCAGGTTCATGTTTCAGCTGAATTGCTCAGATTACCCATCATTCTTCTTCGCTGAAATGTTGTAAAAACAGAAAAGGAGTTAGTTTGGGAGGAAGAGGGAATCATCAGCAGTGGAAAAAATAGTGTGGACTTCTGCCAGCAGACCAGGGTGTCCTGAGCTCAGAAAGTGGGGGGTTGTGGCTGCCTGTGCTGCTGTAATTAGTTGATGTTTCCTTTGCATTTAATTATTATTGCTTTTGTGCGTGTGTGTAAGTGGATGGAGAAAATAAAGTGGTAAATAAAGTGGTTAGAGCAGAAGGCACAAATTGAAAAGGAAAGAAAAAAGATTATCTTGGGAGGTGGACATCAGTGACATTGAGTTAATGAGGTTCTGTCCTCTGCAGCCATCCTGCAGCTAAGTTAGATTAACGCATGTGTTGTTTTACTGTTGCCAGTGCAGTTTTCATATGTATAAACCCAAAGGAATGGGAGGGAAAATGTGCCGCTAGTTTTGTTTTGCTGGAGGGAATTTTAGGGGGGAAAAAATGAAAAATCCACAAAAGTTAAAATGCTGTGAGTGAAATCCTATGAATACTTCTGACACTAGAGTGCTCAGGGTTGCCAGCATCCCCATGAAACATCTAACAACGACCAGCACTCTTGTATTGTACGCTTGCGGGACCTCCTCTAATATTGTGATTTAAGACTTGCCTGAAGGCTAGGGTCTTCCATGTCTTGAAGAGACAAATCCTGAGTTTGGAAATTGGAATTAGTCTTTTACTGATTCTGTGGATGTGTAAAAATGGGCTGATGCGCAAAGAACTGGGAAACATCTGGATGAAAATGCTTCCCTCTCCCAGTCCTTAAATGGAAGAGTGATATCCTTTCTTTGGAGGCTGATGTTTCAGTGAACTACATTGTAGCTCATGATGTGGCTGTTGCTAAAAGACATTTTTATTCATAGATGTCAAAATAACTTTGTAAAATGGAAGTTTAGTCATTTTCATTTAAGATTATGAGAATTCAGAAAGGCTTTAATCAGTTTGGCTTTCATGCTCAGCACATCAGTGGCCAAATTTATCCACTAGATCTGAGGAGGAAGGGTTAGGGACCTCATGATCACAGAGTGGTTGAAGTTGGCAGCCTTGCTCAAGCAGGGTCTCTCAGAGCAGTGTGCCCAGCAGTGTATCCTGGCGGCTTCTCCAAGGAGGACACTCCACAGCCTCTCTCTGAATGCCTGGTATTTTGCAGACTTTTTGTGCTGCATTTGGGGACTAATAAGGGAAAATGAAAGTAATTACATTATTTTCTGTATATTCTGTACATTTTTAAATACAAGGCATTGTTTTTCATAGAATTTCATCCCAGTGTTATGTGAAATTAATATTCTTATGATCGTTATAACATCTCATTTTGGTGCACTGAAGTTCATCACATCAGTAACTTCTCAGTTGATCAATACTGGATTGGTTCAAAGCTGTCGTGAGTTACCTGTTCACCTGCTTAGCTATCCATGTGCCCAAAGACACTCTCTGCCACAATGTGATTAATGTTCGCTCCTTTAAATCCAGCTTGTGCTGGCAGTCCCCTCCCTAGTCTGTTGATTGATTCCTGTGCTGAAATCTTTCCTTCTGCTTCAACAGTCCTCAAAAGCCTTCCTCAAAAACCCCCGCTTTGATTAATTCTAACACCCCTTTGCAAACAAGTTAAAGGATGTTTTTATCAGGGGAATTGGTTAAGGATTATAATGTACACATACCTCATGAAGTAGTTTCGGTCTGAGTGTCTGGGAATTTCTTTGGAGAGAGTCAAATGCTTTTTGACTTCAGCTAAGTAAATTTCACAAAAGATGTATATATGATATCCCAAATGATTAATAGCTCTCAAATACTCACCCCTGCTAAGTTATACAGTATGAATCTCTGAAGAATTCCTAGTAAAAAGTTTGTGAGTGGTAGACATTAAATGTCTGCAGTGGCTTTTGAAATTTTATATGTGGAAAGCGTTAATGGGAAAAATATTTTACATAGCTCCTGAGGTAAAGATAGGGTCCAGAATTTTTTGAGTCCTTGAGTTTAACTCCCACTGATTTAAAACTTTGAGGTTTTCCTATAAATTGTTCCTCATGCTGCTGGCAGTGTAAAAGTTGAACGTATTCAAGGAAATTAGATTAAGGCTGAGAAGTAAAAAATAACAAATGGAAAGGTGTGTGCCTCGTTCTAACTCTGGCATGTGAAAATATGCTATAAAACACGTGAGATTGTATGATAGGGTGCTATTTCTTAGTACCTCAGCGTGGGATTCATTATTTTTTATTTTTTAGCAGCAGGATGATTAGCACTTTTTTTTCTTGGTTACACTGGTCCTAAATTTTGCAGTGCTTTCACTTGCAGCCCAGAAATTGGAAATGAACAAACGCTTAAAGAAAGAACATTGAGGGTAGTATCTCTGATCTGACCATGGAAAAATTTTCAGTTATGTTCAGAAAATTTGAAGTGAAATTTGAAAGCTTACAGCACCTGTACTAATAACAAGGTCCTAAAAGCATCAGAAAAGTTGGGATTTTGTTTAGTTTTGACTGAAAATGGAGGTTGCAGCTGTGTAGGCTTTCCTAGATGGCTGCAGGTAGAGCAGGTTTCTTCTTGTCCTGGAGCACTGGGGCTGGAGTTGACTCAGGAGACCTTGCGTTGTGTGCCTGCTGGGTGCAGGAGATGAGTAAAATCAACAGTTTCAGTGGTTAGGTGGAAAGGAAATAGAGTAAAACATTTGTTGTGGTAAAAGAAAACATACCTGAGTGCGTGCACAAGTGAGATCTCCAATCCAGATAGGCATACAGCCTGTTCTTATCTTTCCTGTGTTGTTCATCCTCCTTGCTGCCTCAGAAAGGGCTTTGAATGATGAGGCCACTGGTGTGCCGATACTGCCCCACACTGTGTGCACTGCCATGGTTGTGTTCTCTTCTGTTGAGCTCTGTTTGTCCATCACTCATTGGTCAACATCTTGACTGGTACCATGCCAATCATGTTTTCTGCCCTGTTTACATGGCAGTAGTGGCTTTCAGGTTTTGATGGCCTGTGTCCAGCTACAGTTTTGCCTGCCAAAAAGCAATGGGTGGGCCATGGGTGGGACCACTCCTGCTGCAATTGCAGACTGCTATCTTCTCTGATGCTAAGAAGAAGTGAGTGTTGGTGTGAATAAAAATAAAATCAGACCTACTGTGACTGAGATGAGCAGTACTGAGCACAGGTGACTCACTTGCTGACATGGTTTTCTGCCTGGAAGTTCAGGCCACCCTGCTCCCATAGCAGGAGATTTTGCTGGGGCAGGATTTGTTTCCAGACCTTGAGACACTGGGATGCTGTGGTAATTGGGCTTGCACAATTAGAAACAATGAGAACTTTTGCTAATGTAAGAGTGCAGTGCAGTGTTTTTGTTTTATTTTGGATCTCCACATCCAGAGACAGTTAGGCAAGGATGCACTGCCCTTTCTGTTGCAGGGAAAGATTGATCTTCTGCAGTGCTTCAGCTGGTGACCAGTAGCTTCTCGCCATAGTAGTGGCTTACTTGGTCTGTACTTAGTCCATATCAAAACCTGATGATTAGGTACGTGGAAGAGTAATAACAAGCAAGAAGAATTCACCATATTTGAAGCAATAGAATAGTGGTGACTCCAGCCACCTCAGGCTGGCTTGAGGTGTGGATATCAGGTTGTGTCTCAGTATCCAACAGGGAAGCAAATGTCTTACAGAACTGGAGTTTATAAAGATCTAAAAATCAAATGGATTTATTTTTCGTTCTGAGAAAAGACACTTTAGTCCATGCTTTCGTTCATTTAAAAAGTTACTTCCTTTTTGCTGTTTTGGCTTGGTGTGTGCAAATCAAATCAAGAGGAAATGGCTTTCTTGCACTTCTCTGGCTGGCACAAAGGTGGCCAAGTACAAGTATTGGGCACCTGGTGGCTCCTGGTGAGAAAATGTGCTGAACAGTTTGAGGAGTTGTCGCCAAATGCTGCCGTTTGGAACTGTCGCCAGTTAAGGTGAGTTAGAGCAGCCCGGGGTTACAGTGGCAATTGAGAGAAAAGCACTGAATGGGAGCCAGCTCTGGTACTTTCTTGATGAGATCTCCATTGCTTTATGACCCTGTGGTGTTGGCACTACCTTTCTCCACCTCTTCAAAGCCAGTGGTAACATTCTGAAAAAGTATCTTATTCCAAAATAAATGTGCACATGCAGGCTTGCTGAGAACTAGCGCAAAGTGTGAAATTAAAACAGATTTTGTTATTTTGGTGTAAGTTGGTAAGTAGTTTATGTAACCACTCCCAAAGTATATAGTAAATACTGTCTAAATGTAAGGCCTCATATTTTCTTTAATGAGTGGCTTTGAATTTGTCCTGACCTATATTGTTAACCCCATAGAGTGGTTAATGGCATGAGTTTATTTTCAGGATTTTTGTTCTGCTTATGGCTTAATAGAACACTGCTGAAAAAGATTCTATTTTTTGAAATACATTAAGATTGAAATAGGTTTTTGGTTGCGTGTTTGGTTTATTTGTTTTTCCCCCAGATGCCGCTAGATAGGCATTTGTTGTCTTAAGCTCAGGCCTACGGTAGTGATGTTTTTAGGGTTTCTTTTATAAAAAACAAACAAAAAAACCCATAACAGCATCATAGGTATTGGAAGGGACCTCTAGAGGTCATTGAGTCCAACCCCCTGCTAAAGCATGTTCCCTACAGTAGATTGCATAGGAAAGTGTCCAGGTGGGTTTTGAATATCTCCAGGGAAGGAGGCTCTACAAGCTCTGTGGGCTGCCTGTTCCAGTGCTCTGTCACCTTCACAGTAAAGAAGTTCTGATCTCTGGGGATCACTGCTAGCAAACTACAGGCCTCCAGCTAGACCCTGTGCCATTGATGACAGCCCTCTGAGCTCTGCCGGTCAGCCAGCTCTCAGTCTACCTCACTGTTCACTCATCTGTCCCACACTTCCTAAACTTCATTACAAGGATGTTATAGGAGACGGTGCTTAAAGCCTTGCTGAAGTCAAGGTACGCAACATCCACTGCACTCCCTCTTCTATGCAGCCGGTCGTGACGTCAAAGAAAGCTAATATACTGGTCAAGTGCAATTTCACTTTGTTGAATCTAGGTTGACTGCTCCTGATAACCTCATTTTCTTCCACTTGCTTGGAGATGGCATTCAGAATAAGCTGTTCCATCGCTTCCCCAGGGGCAGAGGTGAGGCTGACTGGCCTATAGTTTTCTGGTTCAATCTCCTGATCTCTCAGTCCTTAAAGTAAAGTGCCATGTACTCTGTCCTAGCTTCTGCTTTGCCCAGTATAAAATGTTTTCAAACATTATTTTTGGCTCAAAAGTAATACAGAAATTACAGGTTTAAGTTTTACTAACCTCCTTCCACCCCCCTGCTACCTGTCAGCATGTGTGGCCTGGTCTCTTGTATGGAGCCATTTACAACGTTGCCAGCTGAGATTGGTTCTGGATAATTTAATTCTCCTAAGTAATGCTTTTTTTTATTTTTCGAAGCACTGAATGTCATCTCTGCATCTTGTGTTTGCGACAAGAGTGGTGTTTTCAACCATAGCAGTCTTTCTTTAATTTACATGCCTGGATCTACACTCTTTGTAATCTCTTGAGGTATTTATTCTTGCAGTAATTGAAGTTCAGTTGAATTATTCTGAAGGCTAGCCAAGCTTGTCCTTCATGTATTGTTTGCTTGTTTTTATGGTTGTTACCTTTTTCTTTTAACAACCAAACCCTGATGTGGAAATGGCAACCAAGCCCCAGTTGTCATATTACTGAGTTTAGCAACAAAAAGTGTGATAGCTATTGAGCAGTGGGAGCAGCAAGTACAGTGAGCTAGGGTAATTCCAAGCCATATGTAATGTTCACTTATACGTGGCAGTTCCTCTGCATTCGGCATGTAAGGCTGTGAGTTTGTGTAAGCCGGAGGAAATAAATCTGAAGATCAACAGAGCTTCAGAAGTCATTTACTCGCAAGCTGTATTTACAATAGAAAAGCTACAAGCATTTACAAACAAACCGTAATGAGTTGGTTTATGTATCTGAGTGGTCAGTATCAGCTTTATGAGGTATGGTGAATATTCTTAAGTTTTTAGCAAAGTTTGTAATGGAAGTGGAATTCTTCAGTTCTGTGGATTCCCTCCTTGCAAAACTGGGCAGTGTCCAGCTCCTCTAACGAACTGGGACTGACCGCTGAACTTGCATCTGCTAATTACCCATTCATTGAGGGTTGCGCTGCCATACCATCTGTTAGTCATTATACCTTGTTTAAAAATAAAGCAGTAGGAAAAATATATGAGGGAGAAAAACAGTGAAATATCGGTTTACAGCACAGAATTGATAACAAACACTGCGTTTCTGGTTTCTGTGCTGCTGCAGGGGCCTTGTGCCTTCGTACAAATAATACAAAGTCCTTTCATCACCTGTTAAATGAAGTGTGCCTGCTGCTTGCAGGTGCTTTGATTGCGTTCAGCTTCTGCATGTATCAGTAGGAAGCTTTGAAAATTCTTGGTTTTCTTTCTGTTTGTTTTCCCTTAGCTTGTGATGTATTTCTTTCGTTGTTGCTTGTTTGTTTTCCAGATGTGATTTTTATCACGCTTTTCTTTCGATGGCTTTTTTTTTCTAAAGCACAGTGGCACAGGGAGCACTGAGATTGGAGTTGTGTTGAACTAAGGCAGAGGGAGGTGGCACTGACTGCTCCCTGGGACAAGCTTGAAGTTGTCACTGCTGGTGTCAGCAGCTGCCTGCAAGGATCTAACACAATGATGAGCTTGAGTTGAGATTTTTGGAGCAATGATAAACAGAATTTGTGCTGTCATAGCGAGAAGGTCATGTACTTCTGTGCTTACTGTTTTTACCTGAAGTAGAATTGTTGCTGCTTGTTCCCAAACAGAATAGTTGTTTCACTGTACTGTATGAACAGGTCTTCTTTGCCTGATTTGATGCAAACGCAACAGTCATGCACCGTGCGTGCGCCTTTCTGTTGGAGTGCTGCTCTGTGTAAAACTGCAGTGTGCTTTAATCTATGCTGATTTTTGTTTCAAGCCTCTTCTGTGTCTTTTCAGTAAGTTTCAATCTTTGGAGTGCGTAAGTTATAACCTGGTACTACCTGTCTAACAGTATGTAATATGCCAGAAGATCTTGGTGTGTGTCACGGAGGTAGCAGCTCTCCTTCATGCTTCTGCCTTCTCTCCACTATGCCAGCTTAGGGAAGTGAGCCAAGCTGAGATAACTGTGAAAAGAGCCTTGTAGGAGCTCTTCATCTGCCACTGCTTACTACCAAGCCATGCATGGACAGCCGTTTCCTTGGAAGGATGCTAAGACATGGAGTTTGAACTCCAGCTTACCTTGCAAGCTAAACCTGAATGCCTGAACTCAGCTTATGCCGTCTTCCTTGATGCTTTAATTCTTTAAGGACAACTATCAATACTTTTCATTAAGTGGTCTCTTCAGACTGAAGTCTGTCTGTCTGTATAAGCTTCAGGCACTGGAGTGGTGTGAAATAGCATCTCTTTCTGTCTCTCCTTTCTAAGCTCAGGTTCTTGGGACCAGAAAATATTAGATCAGGAAAGAAGCCTCCAAGGAATGGTAGCCCTGGAGATAGGACACTTGGTTGATTTGGATTAATAAAAGACTTAGTCTCCAAGGTTTTTTCTGCTTTTGTCCAGTGATTTTTTTTTTTTCCCCTTTGTCTTTAATAGTAATAATACCAATGATTGCTAATAGAAAGTCCCGTGTTTCCAGTTCTGAGTTCTCAGTTCCATGTAGCTTAGAAGTCTAATTCCTTCACCTAGATAGCCAAGTATTTTTGGCATGTCAAAGTGGAAAGCTTTACTCCTTGTATTTCTCTAGAGTACACCTCCCCTCCCTTGCCATCTCTTGTCTTTGACTGTATGGGCTGGAATTTTCTCTCAGCTGAAATTCCTGTTTCTCTCACACACGTTGCGTATTCATTAGTTTCACCTATTGAAATTGATGCCAGACCTGTGCGGCTTGATCTACTGCTGCTATTAAATGCAAATTAAACCAGTTTTGCTCAGTGTTAGTCTGCACTGCAAGTCGGTGATTAAAAATGCCCAATGTCTTGAAAAACTTGAGTCACTGAACTCCCCAGCCTGTTACAGCAGTCTGTGACAACATTGCAGGGGAGAAAGCAGTTGCTTTGGAGTTCAGAGCACAGCAGCACAGATGCCTCCCAGATACTAAATATGTAGGAGACAGGATGTTGCCCCTTCCTGTTTGCAGCTGCTTTCATAGGTATGGGAAAGGATTTTACAGAAGGTTGTTCACATATAGTGTACATCATACAACTAGAAACTAGCACTCATGTCCAAACAAGCAGGTCTGCACTTGTCTTTGCTGTTGTTGTTGTTGTTCTCTTTCATTTTTCTGGAAACTCAGAGCTTTTAGGATGCCCTGGAATCCTGCTTCCCTGGAGCTGGGGTGGGAGGGCTGCTCCTTCCTGCCCAACCCTGCTGAGCTCTTCTTGCAGTCATTGGTTTCTTCTCTCCTTTTGCATTAAGATAAAGTTTCCTGTTCCTGCTTGATGTTTTTTCCCCCTTGCACATTGTTATCCTGTTTTCACTTCTTACATACATTTCCCTTTAGTACTGATGCTTCCTAAAAAACTCTTCTGTTCTGGAAACGTTCTGGTTGTAAAAAGCACACCCCTTAGAATTAGCTCTGTTGCTTTTTTGGTGCCTGATTTTGAAATTCCCTTGGAAGTGGGAATTTGTTACTGTTCAGCAGGCATTCCCTGTATGGTGCTTGTAAGCACAGCTCCTTACACAATTTAGATCTCAATGCTGTACGATACATAATAGATGGGCTTGCTATGAGCAGGCATATTGTTGTTTATGGTGGGTAGCTATTTAATGCCCAGCAATTACTGCTTAATTACTTCTCATTAGTGGTGGCGATGTTTTTTTTAATCTGTTTCTACCTCTATGGATGTGTTCATTTTGCAGGCTAGCAAAATGGTACTTTGTCTATCCACATGAAGAAGGCATTTCTTAAAACCAGTCCCAAAACACAATCCAAACACTGTGGTGCTTACTTGTTTACAGCATCACTAATAGAAAACTTCACTGAAAGAAAATATATAAAATTCACAGTTGTTCTTTTCCTTGTCCCTAATGCTTGGCCATATCTAGGATTGATCCCAAGCGCTCAATATGTAGTCTGTCAGTAATGTAGTCTGAGTCTGGATTTCTGGAGTTTTAGCATGGTGTGAACTTCTTTGATATCAGCATCATCAGTGTCCAATAAATCTTTTTACTTTTGTTGAGTAAGCGTGAATTTACTGTAACTAGCCAGTCTGTAATTCTAGTCACAGTATTTGTGAGCAGACTAATCAAATATCACCTCTCCAAAAGTTCTGTGGACTGCCTAGCTAACATTAAAGTGTTTTTCATCCTTTATGATTTGTACTGGTTACAAACTAATGCTCCAGTACTTGAGGGTTGGTCAAGCTGTTGATATCCTAGAATCATGGAATGATTTGAGTTGGAAGGGATTGCCTTCACAGTTTACAGTGAACAAGCAGCTCAGGATGCAAGTAGTTCCAACACCCTGCTATGGGCAGTGACACCTCCCTCCAGATCAGATTGCTCAAAGCCCCATCCAGCCTGGCCTTAAACACTTCCAGGGAGGTGACATCCACAACCTCACCGGGCAACCTGCTCCAGTGTCTCACCACTTGCACAGTAAATAATTCATTCCTAATATCTAGTCTAAATGTACCCTCTTCCAGTTTAAAGCCATTTCCCCTTGTCCTGTTGCTACATACCCTTACAATAAGTCCCTCCCCAGCTTTCCTGTAGGCCCCCTTCACATACTGGAAGGCTGCTGTAAGGTCTCAGAGCCTTGACTTTTGTGAAGTACATGGTTGGTTACCCATGGCTCCTTCTACATGCTGAAAGTTGTTACAGGTTTTGCAGTGATAGCAATATTTTTTGCTTTTCTACTTTTATATTAAATGCAAAACCAAAATGCAGAGAGCTCTGGTTTTAGATTTCAGGCTTTTCACCCTCTGTAGATTTCTGGGTACATCTAAAGTAAAAGTGAGGACATTTTGTAAGTAGGAAAGAAGCATGTCACTCTTGTATTTTAAATTAGCATATGCAGTTCGTTGTCTAGCTGAATAAGCACTGGAGTAGGCAGACCAGGCTCGAACTTGAATTCAAGCTCTACCATTAATCACTCACAGAAGCAGGGAAAATGCTCCGGGTCCCCATATTCACTAGGAAATCTAATTCAAGAGAGCTAATAGGAAGCATTGAACAATTCAGTGAAGAGCACGTTTCTTCAGCCCTTCCTGCTGAAATCAAGGCCTCCCTCTGTTTCCTATTTTAGCCTTGTTACCATTAATATTCCCTCCAAAGTCAGTGCTGCAACTCTGAGTTTTCTGATCCAGCTGAAAGCTTTGGCTTTCAGAGAGCACGAGTTAAGTCATAGAGCAGGGCCATGGGGCAAGGTTGAGGCCCACCCTTTTTGTCTGCAGTACTGAATTCAGCTCAACGTGAGGCCTTCAGCTGCTTCTCTTGCCTCTGTATTACCCACCATACCCCAAATTTGGGGTTTTAAATACGGTACTGCAAAAGCAATAGTAAATAAACCAGAAGCCCGTGTCATGCTTTGATCCTTGCATCCTGAGCTGCTTGTTCACTGTAAACTGTGAAGGAAAAGAGCCTGGGGAGGTGTGGGTAAGGGGCTTTATGAAGCTGCAGGAAGCCTGGAGGGAAGAAGAAATCCAGCTGCAAGCAGAGATAGCAGTAAATGATACTTGGGGCACCTGACACTGAGGTGCCAGGGAGTGCTAGAAGGTGGTTGCAGCTGAGGGATGAAAGAAGGATCCATAAGAGAGTGGCAAGAGGAAGAGAAGGAAGGGGAGAGTGTTGTTTGGTTTGATTTTAAACAAGCAAGCACAAAAACTGTCAGGAAATGGAATTGGAGAGGTTGCCAGAGGCTTAGAGCCCGGTTGAGATGGTGCTGGTGTGTCAGCTATTGTTTTATGCATGGGAATAAGTTTCCTCAGTACCAAATCTGATACATGCAGACTGTCAGAGATTTCTGGTTTGGACTTTGGGTTTTGTGGTATTGGAAAAAAAAGAAAAAGCAAATGTTCTGCTGTGCAGGAAGATATGTCTCCTGATAGCAGAGGTTTTCTGCTCTGCCCTCTCAGTTCGTTGTTGTGCCTGAGGTTGTGTAAGATCTTGCAGCAGAGTGTAAAACTGAAATAAAACCCATCCACAATGGAGACTTTGCTTCCTGATCCTCCTCAAGGACTAACTTCCCAAGACTGAAATATAATTATGATTATTTTAGCATGCCCAACCTTGCGTATTGCCCTTTCCCAGGAATTGTTGCTGTATGTTTGAAGAGGAATAATAATTTTTTAAGATGTGTTCTTACCATAGGTTGAGTCTTTTCTACAAAATAATGAATACGATTAAAACCAGAAAAGAAAAGAAAATCCTGCCCTTTGCAGTACATTGTCAGTGAAAGTCTCATGCAGCTCATCTTTGCTGAAGGGGCTTTTCTTTACTTTCAGTTGCTGTGTGAAATGCACAAACTCCAGAAAATTGCAATGGGCAATCTCAGGGGAGGTCAAGAATAGAAATTATACTTAACTGTTTAACATGAGTCCACTTAAAAGCTAACAGAAATAGAATGCAGCCACAAATAATATAATGCTGCAGCAGTAATAGTAGACTATATTCTGGGTTTTTTTTTCCTCTTTTCTTTTATGTGCTTCCCTGTGTACAGTTCCTGGTAGTTTGGTTTGGGGCATCAACCTTGTCCAACTTCAGATGGAGCATGCTCTGCAGGAGAACAGTGGTTTTTACCACAATAGGGTGTGCTCCGAACACAAAGATTCTTCTTTCAAGTCAGAAGCTCTGATTGGGCAAAATTGATTTAAGATCAATTATCACCAAGGAAATCCAAAATGATTTGAAGTTTTCTAGAATTCAGGTTCATCATTTACAATCCCTTAAATCTTTTCCAATGAAAAGGAATGTAGTTACTGGATATTTTTGCAGTGATTAGACTAATACCAGATGCATAGGAAAAATAACAGTTTAAATTACCTGCTGTTGTAATTGCTTCAAATGTTTCAAGTTTGGGATCATGTGAACCATGTTTGTATGTACAGATGGGCAATATTGTTAAGGGCAAGACATTGCAGTTCGGAGGTCATGGAAAGTGAATGTCTGAGATTAATACAGAAGCCAGTGCCGTGAGTCCTAGTTTTGTGCTCTATTTTTACATATCTTGACTTTCTGCCATGGTTATATATATTTAAGACAGTAGTTAAATAAATTTACCACTCATCTGTAGAGTGGTAGGTCCTCATGTGGAGAGGGAGGAAACTTCTGAAAAATGTAGTGTATTGGATGAAAGAGAAAATGTATTTTGATTTAATCGTAATATATGAACTAGTGCTTTTAGCAACCAGCTTGTTTATTTTCTAATGAGTGTTGTGCTTCGCTGTGTTTTGAAAATGGAACTCAGAGTTCTGCGGTCGTGCTGTGTCTTGGTGTCTGTTGCAAGGAGCTGAGAATGGCTTGGGTTGGAAGGGACCTCAAGGATCATCAAGCTCCAACCCCCCCACCGCAGCGCTGCCAACCCTCACATTTAGTACTAGACCAGGCTGACCAGGGCCCCGTCCATCCCATAATGTCCAGTTCTTTTGGAAATGGGCTTGAAATGCTTCTTCAGGGCACTGGGTTCTGTCCTGTGTGGATGGATTCACAAACTGTGAAGATTTACAAGCGTATATTGAAGAGCTGTGGAACATCTGGTTTCAGAGATTTCCCTTCTATGCTGAAAATAACATTTCTGCGTGGTAACTGTGTAAGCAAAGAGTGGTGGTGGGGGTGTGTTGTGTCTGCAGCCGAACGGTGGATTGAAAGCTGAGAAGCTGCCATTTGACAGTGAGGGTTTCCCTGCTTACTGTCAAGTTTCTGCATTTATTTGCTTACCTGTGTTTTGGCTCACAGACCAGCAGTCATGGATTTTAGTTGTTCACAGTGGCAATTTGGATTGCCCAGGGGACTGAGGTTTGTGCATGATGGAGTTTGTGCGTGATGTTATGTTGAACAAGAGTTTGCAGATGGTGGATTGTTAGGACTAGGGAGCAGAAAGAGGATAGAAGGGGGGAGGGAGAGGCAGGAGTCCAGGAAATGGTGGATTTGTGCCTGAATGCTGCTTTCTGCTGTGGACTTCTGTATCTGCAGAGCTCTTGGGTCCAGCTGCATCAGTGGGGGCAGGTGGTTGAGGCAAAGCCGCAAAGCAAGGGGAACCAACATGCGTTAGGAACACTGAAGCTTCTTGAATCCTTGCAAACTGAAAAATAACATAGTAATTTTAGCATTAAAAAGTCTTTTGGAGATGAACTGTACTTTCTGCAAGCTCGAATGGCCTTTGCTGTTTTTAAACTGTTGCTTAGTTCATAAACAGAGGTAAAGAGTGGTGATAAACAGTATGGGCATGGCATGTGGATAACTTGTTTTTGTTTCTTTTTCAAGTTAAATTGAAGCTTTAATTTGGGTGAGATAGTTTTGTGGGCTTTTTTAAAGGCTGACTTTATCAAGTAAGAGCTCTAGAAGGCCAATCAGATGCATCGTGTGGATTGGAAGACATTAAATAAAGCAGACACTAACTCTGTTTTTTGAAAAGTATCTCTAAATTCATCCCCTTGGTGAAATTCTCTCTCTTTCAATTGGCATTTTGGGTTTACTGACCGAAAATCTCTGTGACTTGACTGGTTACAAATGTTTTCATGCAAGCACATTAGCTTTTAAGTTGGTACATAAGCTGCTTTTTTTAAGAAAGGGAAAGTGAATAAGCTTGTAAAACAGTGTGTTGGAAACAAAAGAAGTCTTTTCTTCCTATAGACAGATCTGATTCATCAGAAAGCATCAAGATAATTGTCACGATTTTCATTTTAAAAGGAAACCAAGAAATCTTGGCACAAGTGTAAAACTTTCTGTTGCTATACTGGCCTGTTGCCTGGAGCTAAATATTTGCCTCGTGAATTTTCCTTTCCCTATCAGGAACAGGAAGCAATGCTACAAATGAAATGTGTTATGGTGTGTAAGTGATGTCTGTAATTCAAGAACGGAAAGATGCTGTACATGTTACATGACAATAAATAAATTGCAATGAGGAATAGGTTTTTCTGATTGAAATTCAAATAGTCAGTTTTTGTCATTTAATTACTTTCTGATGTGGAGGTATGTACCTTCTTGCTGGCAGTCTCCTTCATCTGGACAACTGTGTATTAGAGTCAATGTAATGTATACAACATCAGGCAGGTCAGGACATCTAGATACATTTTCCTTTTCTTCCTGGGATGAGGCAGAGGATGAGCTATTGACTCCTGTTCTTCTCTCAGTCATGGGCTAGCAAGCTTCGTGGACACAGTTGATAATATGCTGAATGGTTCTCTGTATTCATGTTGTTTCTTTTTCTCCAACTTTTTTTTTTTTTTTTTTTTTTTGAGACAATAAAGGTAATATTACCAGCTTTGATTGTCACTCAGACTGCTGAAATGCTTTTTCTCTCATGATAGCATGCAAGATCTCTTCCACGCGTGGAAAATATTAGCAATAGTTAACAATAATGAGCCATTCAAGCCACTTCTCTGCTGAATCTCTTGCTCTGCAGCCACATTCTGCTTTGGAAGTAGCAGTTACCTTGTTTGTAGTAACAAAGGATAAAATATCACAAAATTTAGATGAGTTTGCAGGCTTTATTTTTTTTTGCAGTTTCAATTCTATTTGTTTTTTTTACTACTCTGTGTCCCTGACGTTAGCGAAGTTGCTTTCTCGCCTCTTTCTAGGGAACATCATGTTCAATGTTCAACTATTTCCCTTCCGTAATGTAAAGTAAGATTTCTGATCTCCAGTACAGACCTGCATTTTTTTAATTATCTTTGTAGCTGACTCTCATAAGCTTTCTTTCATTTTGCCCATATCATGCAGCTGTGAAAGGGCTTCTCTCCTTTGTAAAGGATACATGGCATCAGCTGTTCAATGTGTGTATCGTTACCACGTATTTATGGATCTCAAGTTAAGCTAGTTTGAGTGAGAGTTGGATACACAATGGAGTTTTTCCGTCTCTTCTGGAAAAGCTTTGATTGGTAACAAGCAATGAAGCACTTTTTTATTAGCCGGCACAGCCTGCTTTGTCCAGAGCTTTGATGGGTGGCTGTGAGGCTCTGTGATACCTGTGCATTGTACCTCCAACAGGTGTCCTTGTTGGAGGCTGACAGAGTAGTTTTAGAAAACTGCTGTTCCACCTTTTATGTTTGCATTTTTGAATGTACTTAGCTTTCAGAGGAACTTAGGCAGTCATAAAAACTGCAGTCCTACAAGGGACCTCCCGTTGGCACTGCAGTCTGTTGGCTTCAAACGGGGAGTTGAAGGAATGGAAGAAGAGCTGTAGTGAGTTCAGTCAAGAAAAGGAGCATAAAAAAGTAAAACTCACAGGGGAAGGTCAAGAAGGAAGCTTTAGATTCAGCTTGGATTAAGCTCGAGGTGTGTGGCTTTGGGACTGTGCCCTGTGGGCCTGCTTTAGGGCTGCGAGAAATGGAGGTGCCTCATTTCTAATCCCTCATGCACACAAGGACACTGTGTGTTGCTGTGAAAACTTTCAAGCCCTCATTGCAAATTCACTCGAGCTACAGCGAATTATCCCACACAGCAATTTTGTCTGGCTGTTCTAATGTAAATGGACAACATTGATTCTTCTGTTGGAGGAAAAGTTATATCGAATAAACCATCTGCGCAGTATTCTACCTACTACAAATGCTACCTAGTACAAATCTCACTGCTTCATTCTGCTAAGCATTGGTTTGATGATAAAGAACTATTTTTTTGTGTCTTTTAACAAAATCTGCTGCAGTAACGATTCCTTTGGCTTACTGGTTGAAGTAGGATTTAAACTTTGGGGCCTTTGACTCCTGTTTTATGTTTAATAGTGAATCAGTGCAATTTGTTTCAGAGGATATTTTGGACACCAAATGGCGTCATATAAATTGAGTTGAAATCTCTGATAAATATGGACCAGGTCACCAACATGATATTTATTGTTTCTGGGTTGTTTTAACTTTGGGTCACTCATTGAGGAGCAAGTAGAATAGCCTATTGTGATTTGCAGCAGCGTGTGCTGCAGAATGCGCTTTCTAGTGCTTTCCATCCACTGTTCAGCTTGCTGTTGGCTGCTTGTTTTCTGTTTTTAAAATGTATTTTTGTTGTAAAACTGCATCCAAACGATTTGGTTGGAGCAGCTCATTTGCTGCCACAGCTGGCGCCTGGTGATGGACACAGACTATTCTGAGCCTAGTGGTAAATATGAGTCTTCTACTTATGAGGCTGCTTTTAGATATATTGATTTTTATCTGAAACTAGCACCTGCTTTATGACCATGATTGAGTGTGGAAGAGGTCACAGCGCTGTTTGCAGCTCTGAATATCAGCAAAATCCTATGGATGTAAATAGGTTAAAAAAAAAATACAGGCAACCAATGGAAAAAAATAACTGTTTGTCATTTGCTGTGATAATGTAAGAAGAATTTTGTCTTCTACTGTTTCTGAAATAATAAAAATTAGATAAATATATAGGATTATGACAGTGTTTGGTAGTGGATCAAGGCCTTTTATTAAATCTGACTTTATTGTCCCCTCGAGGCTAAATAGCAAGAATTGAGGAGGAACTGGAAAAAGGAATTTGGAATGTCTTTCTTGGAGAAAAGGGAAAAAATGTGGCAAAGCTTGAAACAATTGGTGTAGGGTGAGTGCAAAGCTTATGGAGAAGATTGCGCAAAAACCTAAAGGCATAGTTGAAAGAGATACACAGTAGCCTGCGTACTGCATTTTGTGTTCTCTGCGTTTTTAACTGATTAAAGGAATTTCTGCTCGGAGTTTTGCCAGATAGTAAACTGAGGATGGATAGGGAAACCTTTCTGATGTGTTTCTATAAACCTTGTTTGTGTATAAGGAATGGATACAGTTCTTAAGGGCACCATTCTGCCAATTCTATATCTTTTCCTGTTTCACCTAAACAGAACTGCTTACATGGCGCAGTCACGTTTGAGAGCTTTTGGAGGATAAAGTCTTAAGTGGTCTAAGAAAAGAATAGATCCTTAAAATATTCTTACACTTTTAAAAGTTTTTAATGTGTATACGGAGCTGGTATTTTATCTCAGAATTGTGTGTCAGCATAATTTCTGGAGTGGAAAGCACACACTTGTTCATTCCTTTCTGTTTTTCCCTCTCCTTTGCACTCCTTTGAGGTGTTTTTCTAACACAACAATCCAAAAGTCATTCCCTTCGAAAAGTCTCAAGGAGCCCCAGTGGCATCATACTTAATATGATGATTAATATGATGATAAACATACAAAAAAAAGCTTTTTTTCTCATTTTGATGTTTAAGGGCTTTTGTTCCTCTTCCTACTGTGCACATGTTTATATTTTACATTTTTAAGGAAATTAATTTTGAATGGGTTCTGATTAGTGGTTTGGCCCTGCTTCATTGCCAGGTTGATTTTCATATGGTTCTCTTAGAAATGGAGCATCTGAAAGGCAGATACGGCAACAGAGGGAAAAAGAGCAGCCCTGGATGGCCAGTTGGGCTTGGGGACAGCCACACAGCTGGCCATCACAGGAGTGGGGATGAACCTGTTGCTACCCAGGGGCAGCCAGTGCATGAATCGTATTGACTGCTCAATTTCCCTTTGTTCTCTTCCTGATGTTGGTTCTGACGGAGTGGCTGTACCTACTTGTTTTCTCAGGTAGAGGTGTATCAGACTGGCATTTTGATCTGAAAGAGTCATAAATTGTGATTAAATCATGGTGCTGGGTTTTCCACTTGCTGAAGCTGGAGGTAGCTGCTTAAGAGGACTACAGTGCCCTGCCAACTCTGCTGTGTCACTGCTGTTTTTGGTGTCATTATTAAACCATCTTTTGTTCACTGCTGGTTTTACATAGCTTTTCCTTGTTGTTTTTGAATTGGTGTTACCCACTGGGAGAAGTTCTGGGTTTGTATTTGTTTTGGAAGAGTGTGAATGCACAAGTGTGCCCCTCTTCATGGTGTGTAGGCTGAAGTGAAAGTCTCGGAAATGTTGAGGGTGAGGTCACCATTATTTGATGTCAACAGATATGTGAACAAGCGTTTTCCTTTTTTCTTTTTTTTTCCTTAATAACCGAGCAACGGGGATCTGTATGCTGCCTGGAGCTGCAAAATTTAGAGGCTGTAGATGACAGAAGAACCAAAGTGAAAAACAGAATGTAGAGATGTTACCTGTTTGGGTATACATCTGAGTAAACTGCAGTCCAGTTGCTTATGTAGTTGTGTGGGCTTTTTAGTTAAATATCTAAACATCTTATATTTGGGAATACAATAGTACAGATTTTTATATAGAGTATGTACTCTTTTTCCACTGGTTTGTTCATTATCTCAATAAGTATAGGCAAAGTAGAATCAAGCTAAGGTAGCACCAAGTTAAACTACAGAGATTTAATAGCCAATTTTATCAATTCTGTTCTTTCCATCTGAATTTTTACAGGAAGGAGAGTATTTGTGTTTGGGATCAGATGGGCTAAAGCTGAAATTTAAAACTTCTCTGACCGTTTTCAGATTCTGCATATTTGCCCATGAGTAACTCAGAAGCAGAATCCGTTGGGGGTCTCTTGCTCTCTGTGCCACACAGAGGGCCTGATCCTTCCTGTGATTTATAAGTTAAGCAACGTTTCTTGGCTGCTAACAAAAATGAATGAAGCTCTTTCTGTCAGTTGGCAAATTAATTCTGCTGCTGTATTTCTTAAAAAATATGTAAAAACTTCTGGGAATCTCAAATGAAATTGGTTTTTAATGGTGAAGGAAGCACAGTTTTTCCTCAGCCACAGTTTTAAGTTTTGCTCATGTGAAACTGAGAAGTTTATAGAAGAACTTTCTGGCATTTGTTTTGTTTTCTGCATTCTTGGTTCTGTTCCTCTTTCAGTGTCATGATTTTTCAAGCTTTTGATTTTCCAGGGTAGACAAGATCTGAATTTCTAATACAAAAAACCACCATACTGTTTTTACAGATCAATACAGAACGAAAGCACCCAAAGATTTTCCAGTAGTACTATCCTGTCCCCTTCTCATCAGTGCTAATTAACTTACTAAAAACTAACAATGAAACTTCAGTTGCAGTAATTTTCCATGAAATCTGCAGTATCCACAAATTTTTAGTATTATTTTAGAATAAAAAGAATTTCTGATGCTTGAGGATTAAATTTTGTGGCTTTAATATAAAATCTGCCTTTTCTAGAGTAGATAATGGCCATGTAGAAAATGCACTTGTACGCAAAGTTTGTTCAGGATCTTGCACAGCGTCATAGGATATGGATAGGAAATAGGATATTCTACAACAATAAAATAAAAAATAATAATCCAGGTGGGCTAATACATTGCCCTTATGTTCTTTTCCACAATCTCCAACTGAACTGGAGCCCAGCTCCATCGTGGTTTTCTTTTCTCAACCTATCCCTCTTTATTCCTAGTCTGAGAGAATATAATTTAAAAAACACACCTATCCCCTGGGCAAGAACAAACAAAGTGTGACTTGTTCTACTAGACGCGCTCTTCGACCAAACTAATGCTTTCAAATTAGAGCTAGGGCCGGGTTGATGAAAACAATAAATTGAAGATTGAGAGCTTGCTGATATTCACCCTTCCCATAAAGAACTTCATATAGTTTCATATCTGTATTAGTCAGGTATGACATAATCTGCCTTGCCATCATTCAGTGAACTACATGTCATTGAAATCAATGTGAGTTTGGCATAAACCCTGGTAACAAATCTCGATCATAGGTAATGATGAACATAGGAAAATTGTGGTGGTGTTTTGGTAAATCCAAGATTTTGGCGTGGCATAGCACTTGTGGTAAAAGACTGTAATCGAGACCGGCATCCTTGTGCGCTTGGTAGTTGGTACAAACAGGTTGGCTTCACAATACTTGAAGTTGCTTTGGGGATAACAAAAAATTTGGAAGTTGGTTTTGGCTATAGTCTTATATTGTTTATAGCTGACTGTTATGTTTAATTATGTTGCTCACAGTTCTCATCTTTTGTGAAGTTTCCTTTTGTTCTTTTCTCTTGAGTGTATATGTAACGTTGAAGTCAAATATTAATGTTAACGCATCACAGGATTTGAATGTCACTCCGGCATCAAATAGGTTTCCAAAAGCGTTTAAGGTGATTAATGCCAAGTAGAAGGAATTTTAAGTTTCAGCACGTGGAGTAGTGCTGAAAGCAGTGCAAGAGAAAGTTGGTGACAGAATCAGATATCCTTCAGTATTCTGTGTGATCCCACACAGCTCCATGGAGGGGCTGGTGCAGCTGTTTCCTGGTGCTGGTGGCTGGCTCCTGTGATGGGAAATGATGGGAAAGTTGAAAACAGAGGTTCACGCAGAGGCTACAGTTGACAGGCTCTCCCACTCGCACACATGCAGGAATCTGCATGAGGCACATCCTGAGGTAAACAGAGTCTGGTTTCTGGGAGGAAAAGTGCATTTCTTCTTTGCTGATTCATGTGCAGATTAGCTACCTTTGCCCTGGGACATAGTGGAGGGTTAGAGATAGGAACAACCTCACTTGTCTGATTTTTACCAACTGCTAAAGAAACCTGAGGTGAGTTTTGTGCCTCTGAGGATGGAACGACTACAATGCTTAGCAAGTTCTCACCCCCAGCCCTCTGCTGCAGATTAGTGCCCTGGCATCCAGATCTTCCAAAGGTTATCTTTCAAGTGCTTTATTGTTAAACTTCTTTTAACAGTTCATCTCATTCTACTTTGAGGTTTTTATGTAATAAAGATGTAAATAAGGCAGAATATTTTCATGCTCCCTTATAGATCGTGAAATAGTTCACTTCTCTGCAACCTGTTCCCATTTTTACAAATTCTTCTAAACCACAATTTGTTATAATAAACTGCAAGATACTAAAAATTCAAAACAGATGCAATTGTACCTTTTGGAAATTTGTTCTTTCCAGAGAGTATCAGCCTTCCTTAAAAGCATTAGCCAGTCCATATTTATTATTTTGCAATTAGTGTGTTCCTAACATTTTAGGTCTTTTTTCACTTCACTGCATTGTGGAGAACCTTAGTGAATTACACGCTGGGATTCACAGATGAGTGTCCAAGAAGCTTTTGCTAATGTTAGGTAGATAAAGGTTTTATTTAAAAAGAGCGAGCTTTTATTGGGTATGTGATGGATGCCCCATCCCTGGAGACAGTCAGGGTCACGCTGGATTGGGCTCTGAGCAACATGATCTAGCTGTAGGAGGCCTTGTATGAGCAGAGGAGTTAGACCAGATGGTATTTAAGGGTCCCTTCCAACTCAAATGATTCCATGATTTTATGATAACCATATTTCCAGTTCCTTGCGCTCTGTGCTTTTGCTTTATGGGAGTTCCTGCTGTCTGGACCATTGCTGCCCCTGCCTGCCTTCAAAGGTGGCAGCAAGCACACCAGGCTTCCTAAATGTTTGCTCTCAGCCTGTTCTCCAAGGCTTTGCTACCTTCTGATGCTCAGGCTCTTTGGTCCATGTTCTCAGTGTTGTACCTTGCTTGTTGGTGAGGTTACTGTGTTACTGTTGCCGCCCTTGCCAATAGTAATGCTGTCATTGCCTGTCTTCCCCTGACTTCCTTGATGTTTTATTTTTCCTTCATTTCATACAGTATGTGTGAGCTTTTGCTGTGTGGTACTTGCAGAATTATTCATCATGTAAATACATAGAGGCTTAATACATACCTGAGTCTAGTGAGTAAGGAAGCAGTTGTTTAAGCTGCAGCACTTGTATCTTGTAACTCAAAATAAACAGTACAAATCCACAGGCTCTGTTCCAACTACCTTGCTTGTAATAGTGTTATGATGCTGCATGTGTTCATTTCTCTATTTCCGTTTGTTCTGTCCATCAAGCCCATCATTGTTTGTTATCCCCATTTGTTTTTGGTTTTTTTTTTTCTTTCTCTTAGGATGCAAATGTCTGAAGAAAACACTGTTTTTTGTGATGTGTTTGTACAGCTCAGATTGGAGTCTCTTACTGTAAACAAGGGGAGGTTTCCATGGGAGTGGTGCAGGTGGAAGGCACTTCTGGCACTGACATTAAAGTGAAGAGGTGGGGCCAGCTTTAAAACGAGCATAAGCTGCAAATTAGGATCTGGATGCAAAACTCATGTGGCCTATTTTGCTGTTCTGCTGCAGTCAGCTTCATACTGTGCTTTTTTTTTTCCCAAGCAGAGTCTCTGGAAGCACTTGGCCAGACCTCTGTCTGCACAGCTCATGCAGCTTCAGCCTGAAATCCCTGCACTAGGCTTGGTGACACCCATCCCTGCCCATCGCCTCTCTTAGAAATCCCTTTGACAATTGGAAATTATAAAACATAAAAAATGTTTTTAGCTTTTATAGATACACCTTCTCAAAGTACGCCTCAAATACCGCTCCTCTTACGTGATGGCTTGCCCTCTGCAACATACATAAGAAGTACAAATCTGAGTAACTTTGTGAAGGGAATAAATAACTAGAAAATATTTGAGTTTAAGTAATATTTTTTTCTAGTCTCTGTGTTCCTCTGGCATTATTTGTGTAATTCCTGATCTATGGAAAAGTTGTGTCAAGTTTCCCATCTGTATGCAACATTTCAAGATAAGACAACAAGAGGCCACATAGTAAGCAAAAACACGGTGCAGAGAACTCCAAAACCCAGAAGCTCTTACACTAAAAATGGTGCCTTTATCTCTGTGTGTTTGTCGGCTACATAACTTCTGATTGAATATACGAACTTCGCATCCTCACAATGGGGAATTTTCTAATGCTAATGCTTTTTGCCGGACAGACAGGATCTACGGTACGTGTGGCACTGCGTCAGTGATGACTTTCCGAGAAGCAGGCAAAAAAAACCCTCATGGCTGCATTCCTTTTGTTTTGCAGCCACCGTAAACAGTTTTGTTAGATTTACATAGAACGCATCTTTGTGCAGAAGTGCGGTGGCTGTGCAGAAAACGTGCACTCTGGGAAGTTTTCACAAGCAGCATGAGTTTCTTGCGGCACCTGCAGAATATTTATGTGCTGGTGTAATGCCAGAGAGTCCCAGCTCCACTCACTGTTGTCAGAGCCCAAGGAAATGAGAAGCACATACTCGGCATGTTTGGGAACTTTCTAGGAAATGCTGAAATGTGAAGAAAATAGAAGCGAAGTGGAGACCATTGGAAGTTAGCTGTGAGAGCTGATAAAATATCTTTTTTGTGCCTACTTGCCCCAGTTTTCACCTAATTAAACATGCTTAGGATGTGCTTCCAAACCTTCATGACTTTTCTGATTGTGTGAGTGGTATGTTGCCAGGATCTGGGTTTGGGAGATCCATAACACGAACAATCAGCTTTCAAGTGTGCTGAAAGCTTCTACATGTTACTGCTAAGTTTGGTTATGTCCCTTTTTGGGGCTGCTGGTGTAGTTCTGCTTTCAGGTGTGCATACATCTGCATATACCATATGCTGCATGTACCGTGCTTTTCCGAATTACCGGTTTATAAAAACATCTGGGATATGGGTTACAAAGATATGTCAATGCATCTATGAGTCGTACCTGTCATTCTGTGCTAGTGAGAGTCTTATGTTAGTTTTCCTTGTCTAAAGTAATTGTGAAGTTTGCTGTTGGAATGGGGAATAAAACCTGCTCTGTTACATATTTCAAATTATTCTTTCTGTGCGCATGAGATAGGTTACTTTATGTTCCCAAATTTCCCTATGCAAGAATTAATCAAACCCAAGACTCTCACTAGTTTTCCCCCCGTACTCGCTGCACACGCAATGTTTCTTGCACGTGAGGCTGCCTGCACGTTCCACAGAAGTCTGCCAATTTTTTTCTTCTGTTTCAAAGCAGGAGTTACCGTCTGAATGTTTTCTCGCTCTCGTGGTGGAAAGGGTCTTGTTTGAGTTTGCTGTTGTAACTGGAGTTCTAATGCCCAGGAGAAGGGAATCAAACACCTGAAAAGATAGAAAGGCTTTTAGGTTTGACCATAAGTGGTGTGTATAATTTTTTTTGTGTGTGGGTCATGGAACATTGTTTGCCTTCCCTGGGAGAGTTCAATAGTTTCTCAAATCCATTCTCATCTAAGCAGTTGTGAAGCTGACCGTGGAAATAACATGAATGAATGAGAAACTTTGTCATTTTTTAAGTTAAAGTCAGGGTGTTTGGAACTGATAGAGAATAAAGAAAGCTAACAGGTGTTTTGCTGCAGTGAGAACCTTGGTTGTAACATTAACAAGTGTTTTAGAAATTGATCATTCTTTGAAATCAGAACTCTGTTTGAACACAGATACTGCACTGGCTCTCAACAAACTTCACAATTACTGAAGCCGAGGAAAACAAACTTAAGTCTTTTATTAGCGCAGAAATGAAAGGTACAGTTCATAGATGCATCAGTGTTGCATTTGATGTTGCAAGTGCAGCCTAGCTACGTGCATTTTCCTGCACGCAGATGCTCCCTGAGTGCAGTGACAGGCAGCAGTCACCTCTCCTGGGATGCGCTTTCGCAATTTGTCCTTTTGTGACCTAAGACCTGGCTTACAGCTGGGGAGTGCCAGCCACAGGCGGTGGCTCCAGCAGGCAGCTCGTGCTGCACACTCACGCTATAGGGGACTCTTTGCGGTCTTGTGACAACACACGTGGTCGGTGACTGGGAGTCAGCATCTTTGAAATGTGGTGTTACTCATTCATCCCTTGAAAATGTGTGTCGGAGACACAGTTTAGAACTGCACGAGATGTAGCTTTGTCTCCAGAAAGGCTTATGTGGCTGGGTTTTAGTTGCTCATTTATAAATTCTTCTAAGCCTAGATAAATCTGTCTCTGGCAGGGAGAACTGGCTTGAATTGTGTTTTCATAAGATGAATTCATCTCCCTTGTTCCCACCCAGCACTTGTATGCACATCCCTCACAGTTGTTCTAGCACAATGGTGCAGCTCTGCTGTGATCCTGATTGGGGAGCCAATCTCACTTTAAAAAGTAAGGGGAGAGGGGAGGAAAAAAGAAAAAGGAAAAGAAAAAGAAGAAAAAAAAAAAAAAAAGAAGAAGAAGAAAGAAAAGAACCCATGCTTTCTGGGTTGTGTTTCATTCTGTGAAGCCAGATCTGACCCTGATCCCCAGCGTGGCTGTGCAAACAGTGGTACTGGCATCACTGTAGAGCAGGCAGCAGCATCCCACCGAACGCAGCCATGGGAGTCTCCCACAGCTGAAATCACATCTGTGAGGTGCTCAGGCTGCCTTCCTACTGCTGGCATGCTCCTGCTGATTTTTCTTTTTTTCTGCTTTGTTCAGACCTCTTCCCTTTCCTTGAGATATGAAATATCCTTTGAGTCATTTGTAGGCCTTGGGAAAATAATGCATTCAAATGTGGGTGGGTTTATGCAGGCAGTCTCTCTGTTAATGGTGCTGGCAGTGTCAGTTCCTTTTGAAGCTCTATCTTTGAGACACTGCTTAGTCTCAAACAAATTTTCCTTTTTTCTGCTCAGAAGCTAGCAACTTCTTTATAGCTTCCTTTGCATGTTCCCTCTTCACATGGGAAGCAGTGGTACAAGTTGAAGAGATTCTCTGACAACACTGATTAAAATAAGCATTTTTCTACTTCTTTGCAGCTTACCCCTCCAAGTTAGTCTATTAAACCTGCTGTGCAGCAGCTGACCAAAATAACTCAATTTAAATACCTTGGGAGCCTGTATCCTCCCTCTGCTTTGCTTTCACATCCCGTGGGCTGACAGCAGTGTTTTGTTCTTTATCTCACTTAGCTGCTGGGGTAGGTTGCAGATATGTCTCTAATGTGAGAAGGTGGCAGAAGCTCATGCTGTTATTACTGCGTTTTGAATATGCTGCAGTCTGGTGTTTTCCTGTGTCTGGAGCTCTTTGAAGAGCTTGAGAACCAGTTGTGTATGCTTTTTGAAGTCTTTCCTCTGCAGTGAGGAAGGAACCCAAACTGGTTGTCCCTGCTGATGTACAAACCCAAGAGCTTCTCCTTAGGACTGCATCCTAAAATATGGATGCAGCGACATAATGGCCACACTGCTTTCGTTTTCCTTTTCCTGTTTTCCTTCTGCTCTCCCAGCTCACTGAGGAGCAGCAAAGCTGTGCATACTTGAAGCCACCTGGGTACCTGCAGCTGGAGGATTGGCTCAGAAATGAGGTGGCTTAGCCCTAGGAGTTGGGGGTGGTCTGATTCTTCCTGTGCTCAGTTTGAAACAGGTAAATTGTGTAGAGTCATACATAGTAACTGGAATGAGGCAAGATAAAATCAAGAGAAAAGGAAACAAGACCCAAGGGCCTGTACCACGTCCTTCTTAAGCCTGCAATCAAAAGACATGTACAAGTTCTAATTAAAGATCAACCCCAGCCTGCTTTTACACCTCTGATCTGAATATTACAGTTTCAAAGGGGCAGAATTAGTTTGGCTTTTCAGTTAATTGAAGAGAGAAAGGGAAGTGAAAAATGTCTGATTCACCAGCTAGAACATACCCAAATATTGTCTTGTCATGCTGGGCTTCAGTGCCTTTTGGATACACCTGACTTCAGTTTCCCCTTTGCTTTCTGCACAGAACAAACCAGAACCGCCAGAAAGGCTTTAAAGGCATCTCAGAAGCCAGTGTGTTCTTCTGGTCAATCAAATAGGCATTGTTTCGTTTGTTTGAATGTTTTTGACCAGAGAGAATTAAACTGTAATTTGTTGATGGAGATGCATGCCATACTCAGCTCCCACCTTCCTCCACAGTGAGTTTTTTTGGTTATTTTTCAAAAATGCAAATACTTGACTCCTCCCTGGGTATTTTAAGACTGTTCTAGTACTGGATAACTCAAGAGCACAACTGCTGTGGATATGCTCTTTATTTAGGTTATTATTCAACTGTAGCAGCAAATAATAGGTGGTGGTTTGTGATGATTGTAAGGTAGCTTATTCCCCTATAAATTGCCAGCACCTGGGTGCAGGCACGCTCGACTTCCCTGTGAGCCTCTGCAGCTCCAGACAGCCTGGCTGTGTCTGACAGGCACCAGAGACATTGTTGTAGACTGACCAGGCGCTGAACTCTGCCTGCGTGGCCAAAGTTGCGTTCATCCTGCTTACATCAGCACTCTGCTGGCTGGAGCTGGCCTGCAGCAAAGTGGGGTGCAGCTGGTGTGGCGACACTGCAGAGCTGGACCTCACCGTCTTGGTGGCCAGGATCCCTGTAGCACTCGTGGGAATAGGGGAAACAAAGGAAGGAGGGCTGGGAATGGTGTGTGAAGTGTGAGCATTCAGGCTGTATTACAGAGTTACCAATCCAAATATAAATACTTAAAATCTTTCATTTGGTGTAATTGTGTAACCAAATCCACATTGGGTCATAACATGAACATGACTCCGCATAAATAAACAATGCAAAAAGTTATTTAGGAAATAATCCACATTTAGTCAGTTTGGCGCAACTTTCCCATGATCATAGAATCATAGTATATCCTGATTTGTAAGGGGCCCACAAGGATCACTGAGTCCAATCCCTGGCTCCACACAGGACGACCCAACGTTCAAACTGGATGTCTGAGAGTGCTGTCCAAATGCTCCTTGAACTCTGGCAGCCTGCGGCTGTGACCGCATCCCTGGGCAGCCTGTTCCATACCCACTGCCCTTTGGTGAAGAAGCTTCCCCTAACACCCAGCCTGACCTTCCCCTGACACAGCTCTACGCTAATCCCTCAGGTCCTGTTGCTGTCAGCAGAGAGTGGAGTTCAGTGCTGCCCCTCTTCTTCCCTCATGAGGAGCAGTAGGGGCACCTATGAGGCCTCCGTGGTGCTTCACCACCTTCTAGACCCTATACCACCAACTGCATAGCTTTTCAGTCTGCTCTTCAGAGAATGACATTCAGCAGTCTCAGCTGATTCAGTAACAAACATAGCTTGCAGCCACTTAGATGTTCAAGCAAGGTTCTTTGAGCAGATTTGGGGTTGTGACCAGTGGTCCAGTCAATGCAGAATGCATTTTGAGAAGTGGAGCAGAGCAGCCTAAACACACACAGCGATTGTGCTTGGAGTGATGCAGTTATTTAGGCTGATATCGCTGGCGTTGACTAGTTGGCGTTTTGAAGCGGAGATATCAGTTGGATTGCTATCTCTTGGGTGTGTGGTAGGATGCCAAGCAGAAACATAGCACTGATTTGTTACTTGGTGTTTGGTACGTGGTGAGAAATCGAGCTTGAAAACAACCATCAGGTATCTAGTCCTGAGCTGCTCCCCCAGTTACTTTTCCTTTACTGCATTTTAGTGCACCTGCAAAAGTGTATGTTCCTCCAATCAAAAATAGTAACCTATGCATAACTTGTGTCCCTGTGCAATTACCAGTATAATAAAACCAGGAAACTTTTTCTCAGAACTGCAAATAAGCAACAACATTAAAGATCTCCTGAAGGCAATAGTTGTCTGAAGATCTGGTGGTCTTGTGCACACACGTGGGAGCTGTGAAGCTTCCAAGTCCTCCTCTTGGCTTTGACAGCAGCTGCCATGGTGGTAAGCAAGTTGCATCACTTCTGCTTGGGTTTCCGTGTGAAAGAGTTTCCTCTATTAACTACCTGAATAGTTTGTTTCCTCTGGAAAACTTCATCAGGAAGCTGCCAAACCTGACTTATGGTAGAGTCTGCCCTGTTCTCTGGCTAGTTCCATTGAAGTTTGTGGGTGTGCTTGTTAGGCTTTAATTAGACTTTGTTATGAGTAAGCAGCATTGGGCTATAAACATAATATCCTTCTAAGATGAGTGCTCCTTAAATAATATGTAATGCTCTGTTTTGTCTATCCAGTCCAGTTTAAATCCTGTAAGCTTTCAAAATGAAACACTGTATTGTATGGCTGTAATAATTTCCTGCAAGCAGCAGCAGTTTCACAGCTGCGTTTGTACCTATCTTATACTTGGGAAAAACACACGTGCATTACCCACCAATGTTACCTTTACTTAGTAATACACAATCCTTAATTAAAAATATTTTTTATTCAAATATAATTCTTTTGCAAATTAGCTCTTCCTATTTACTCCTGGCTCTAATCCTAACTCTCGTTTCACCTGTCACTGTTCTTTCTAAAGCAGCTGTCTCCTGCGTGCAATGCTGTGCTTTACACTGATGGAAACTGTTGGGCTGGTTTGACCAAGGGGGATCATGATGGGTGCTCCTTTTGGGATGATCTCTTCCCAACTCCAGTCACCTTCATCAGGGATGAAAATAGGACAAGGTGTGCCTGGACATGTCTCTGTGCATGGGTTTGCAAGAAGGGGAGCAAAACATGTGGAAGGGATGTTGTGCCCCTGTGGCATATGCTCCATGCTGGCTAGCCTGTTCCTTACTTGGCTTCTTCCTCTGCAGGAGATTTTCATGAGTTTCCACATTCCCCTCTCTGAAGGCAACAAGAGGAACAGAACCTGCCCCCAAATGGTTTTCTTTTTTTTTTTTTGTAGAAGGTATAAAAGCAACCTCCAAGCCTTTGGTACCACACGGACGATTTTGCATGCACCTTAAGCACAAAGTTCAGTTGTTTGGAGATGGTTTTCATGGAAGTTGTATGTGTGTCTCTAAAAACTTCCAGATGTTTAGATATTTGCTTAATAAAAAATGCCTTTTTTTTCTGTGAGCTAAACCCAAAATCCTGGATTTGATTTCCTAGGAGAAAGCGCTATACCTTCTAGTCTAGAGGACTAATTACTGGGGCTTTCTGTTTTCTCAACAGTCTCATCTCCTTAGAATAAATACTGCATTTTCAGAGCACAGTTCTCAGCTTGGAATGTCAGTTGTAGGGATCAGCTTTTGTAGTGCTGTCATTTGCCCTGCGGGGCTGCTCCTGCCTGACTGCACGGTGGAGAAAAGGAAGAAATCGCAGCAGCTTGCAGATTTGTTTTGCCCTAATTATTATTCTTCGTGGAGGAGCAGCCATTCACCTTTGTGCATGAAGAGCACTCATTTGCAATAAGTGCATTCCTGGAGGTCCAGGTGGAAAAAAGACCCCTATTCAGGTGCAAGCATCATTTCTATCATAGCTGCTCTATGTGTAAATGCTATTAATTCGTTTGTGGTTCTGCCTTGCAAATCCTCATGGTTTTTGAAGTGGGGAGGTAGTTTGAAGATTTTTTTTTTTTTTTTTTTTTTAACTAGGCTAAGTAAAAATGGGACATGTGCAGTCTGCTTTTGGAGCAGTGGGTATGGCACCCAGTGCATGGCTTTGATAAGGCAGTTAGGGGAACAGAAGCACTTTGTTTTTTATTTTCCGCAATTTAAGCACAGTAAAATGCTGTCAAATAAGGTCTATCAGGATCCCTTAACTCTGATGAGGCCCTTTTCTTGCACTTTTCTTCCCTGCTAAGCTGCTTGCTATTCCATCGAACTGCAAACTTCTGCATGCTGTGAAGTAACGAAGCAGAACATTAAATCTTTTAAATCCCAAGAGTGGTGGCAATGTACTGAGCATTGCACAGTGCTGTTGTCAGTGAGGAATGCATGCTTATTCCCTACATTGTAATCCCCCAAGTGTGAAATTAGATCTTCTACCAGTTTCTTATTCTTTTTTTCTTTAATTCTCTTTCGTATCAAATATAATATGTAGTTTAATCTCCCTATCTGTTTCTGAGTCTATAAAGCAAGGGATTACCCTTTCGATAAGTAGATTTCTGCCTTTTTTTTTTTCTTTTTAGATGTACAGCTTAATACTACAATTGAAATAGAATGAATGGTAGTGTAAAACATTAAAGGCTTTTTTTATCCTTCAAGTTTTCAAGAATGTAAATATTCAAAAGGGGCTTCAGTTGTCAGTCCTTCACATCCTTTGTATATATCCTTTTTTCTATATATGTGCGTTCTTTACATCCTTACATATGTAGTAGCATATGTGATGACAGTAGCTGTAGTGGCATGTGTTATGAAAGTTGGTTTTAATGAGTGCTTTCAAAGCATTGGCTTACTAAACATCAATAATAATATCAATTCCAATTTTCAGTATTACTGTAATATCAGGGTGCCTTGCTGTGGCTTTGTTCACAGTTAACTTATGGTTGAACTGAGTCTTCTTTTGACCTGAGTTTCAACAAGCTAGCAAACTTTTTTCTAGCTCTATCTTCAGCTGTGAAATGAGACCAATGCTCACCTGGCCCATGGTGGGGCAGCGTGAGCCTGGTGTGTGCACTGAGACAGCTAAAAGCTAATGCCTGAGATTTAGGAAGGGGTCAGGAGGAGCAGGGAACGTTGGTGAGTGACTGACATTAGGAGCTGGCACTGATGTCCCCTTATCTGCCAGGAGACACATGGGCTGGAGTGGAAAGACAGGAATGAGATTATTCAAACTAGTCCAAATCAAAGGGATGCAGTGGTGCGGATAGCTTAGATAACAGAAATTGCTTACTCAGTGCTTGCATGCTGTGCGTCCTTCCTGTGGGGTATGGGAACCCTCCGCGTTATGAAAAACAGAGTAGGTTCAGGTTCCTGTATGGAAAGCTGAGCTTGGAGATGTTCCTTAGAGGAAGCTGCAGGTAGTACTTGCTGTGACCATGCTATGAGTTTGTCTGATGGTCTTCCCATTTGTTGGAGCTGAGGAGAACACAGGGAAAACTTGCTGATTTCCTTGTGTCTTAGCACAGGTTCCTGTTTGCAGTCATTTGTTGTGAAAGAAGTAATTTTGCATCTGTGTAAGTGAGGTTTTACGTCTGGAAATAACGTCGGCGCATTGCTAGTCCATGCCTATTGCAGGTAGATTTAAATATGGGATATATTTTTTACTTTTAGCTGACTAAGCAGAAGTTTAGTGTGCTTTCAAGCTTACGAAAGAACAAGTTGTCCTTGCTGTTCTGAATAATCGAGTTTTTTCATCTGAAAATGAAGTCAGTTAAAAAAATTGTCAAAGCATACACAGTACACAAGATCTGTTCAAAGAAACCTGTGTATTCTTGCCTTTAAACAAACGTATTTATTCACTGATTTATCTTCAGTGAAAGTGTAGGATTTAAAATGTGATAAAGCTGTAAGGGGCTTTGATGTAATGAATCCTGGAAGTGCAAGTGAGAATATGAAAACTGAAGCTTCCTGATATAGGTAAGTTCATAGAGACTGCAAACTAGCATGAAAATGCACCCAACCAACCAACCAACTAAATACCCCCCCCAAAAAAGAACAATGAATGATTTTCCTTCAGATTTGCAGAAATATTTTTTTAATGTTTGTTAATGCTAATAATAATCAAAAGTTTTAAGTGTTTGTAGGTATCCTTGTTTAAGAGCCGTCTCAGCTTCTGCTATACGTGAAGTCTCCTGTGATCCTTTAATACTAGTTCTGTGGCTACCCATAGGGTAGAATGAAGCCATGTGCTTTGCCTTGTCATGGCCTGGCGTGTTTTTGTTGTGAAAAGTGCAAACATTTGAAATGTTGAAATTTCTGTTAAGAAGCTGCACTCTGGGCTTTCACTTCCATTGTCTTTAATCTGGGTGAATATGTCTAAACAACTACTCTGACATGGCAGTTATCATCCAAATGTTTACATTGTGCTGCGAAGTAAAGGAAAACACAAGAAAAAAAGAAATCAATTATTTGAGATTTATTTGACATACAGGTGTGTGTGGTTTCGGGATGCCTCTGCATCCCTTGTTTCCTGAGGAGTCCTCTGTTTGATATAATAATTGTGGCATTTCTCCCCTGTATGAATCTTGTTTCTGTTAGCTACACTTTCTCAGCTCCTGTGATAGATACAACAAGATCAGAGCAGAGCAGAGCTGTCTGGTTATCACTTTCCTTGCAGAGTGGTGCTGTGCTGGCTTCTTTCATGCTTCCTGCTGTGGCTCATGGTGACTTGCCCATGCCCCTTTCCTTGCGCTTCTGTTTGTTAGTGTAGTTCTTGCTTATGCTTAATAAAGTTAGGGCTTTTGGTACTGTTGGCAGAGCCCTCAGCTGCATTGATTTGGCCATAGCTAAAGTGTAATGAATTCATGCTCACTTATGCCCCAAAAGGCTTGAAGCTCGGCAAGAAGTGTGTATTTCCTCACATTAGACCCATCTTAGTACTCATGTTTTAAAACTGAGCATGGAAATGTGGTAGATCTCTTTATTCATGACCTTTAGGAATATATTTGTTTCTGTGTGGGATACCGTCTCTCTAGAGACAAGTTCACAAACAGGAAAAGAAGCAGGGGTCAGCCAGGTGCAAGAAACTGTATGCCTGGTATGCTTCGTAATCTAAACAATTTCATTTTAAGAATGTGATCTAAAAGGCTGTGAAAAGCTTTCCTTCCTCCATTTTGAGGTATTTCATGATTTTTCCAATGAATACAGCAATAAACGTTGTGATTGGATGAATCTTCCAAATCTCAATAAAGTACTGTTTTAATTGGAAAATGAATGAAAATCTGACTATTATAACTGGAGGCAAAAACAGATATGAAAGCAAGAACCCTCGGAGGCTTTGTCACCCTTTCTGGAGAGACTTTTAACAACATATTTCAATTATTAGTATCAAAATTTTCAGTATGAATAATATCCATTTGGTGATCCTTCTGTGATGCTCTTTGGAAAATTTAGTAGTTTTTGAGACCAATTTTTGAATGTTTAAAAACACAAATCGCCCTTAAATGGATAAGGTCTTGTAGCTAATAATATTGAGAAGTGGGGAGTTGCTCCAGTGATCCTACTGCTTCATAAATAGTCTAGTGTTGGTTCTGTTAAAATTAATGAGAGTATTGCCACTGGCTTGAATGGATGCAAGCTCTGGCTCTAATTAGTTGAGCTTCGCTTCACTGCAGTTTGGCAGTAATTGCAAACCTGAAGCATAGGCGGAGAGTTGGAAAAACAGACATGAAACTTCAGCCCTGTAGAAATTAATTGACTTGCATTGTGGGTTTCCTCACAGAGTATTTTAATAACCTACTGAGTGGAGATAACTACTGTTCTTTAGTTTTCTGTTTGTAATGTGGAGGAAATGATAGCATAAATCACAAAGTGCTCATGGGGCTTCGTTTATTAATAATCTCTAATGGAGTGTTGGGTTGTTTTGATTGAAGCATGGTGTGGACATGCAGATAGATTATTGAGTCTGTTGTACTCTAATAATAAAACTGTTTCTTCCCGAAATACTAATTCAGTAATGGAAACACAGCAGAAAGAAATCCTCTTTATTAGGAGAAGATGTATTTAAGCAGATACCAATTAATTCTGCTGAGGTATTTGTGACTGGGTGGTGGTTTCTGGCAATGGTATCTTCTTTCTTGGTGATCCTCGTGGTGATTTGCTTTGTATTTTCCATGTACTGCAAGAAGTTTAAGAGCCATGGTTCTACCTTCGTAGCATGGATGCATGGCATAGGACACACTTCTTTCTGCTGTCACGTGTCAACAGCAACAGGCTGCATTAGTTTGATTGTGCTGGATCTCTTCCAGAGGAAAGGAAGACCAGAGGTGCAGCTGACATTGCAGGGGTCACTTAATGTGCTCATGGGAGTTGGGGATTTAGAAATCAGTGCCTACACAGGGAATGGGCCGAGCTCAGAGATCAGCTGTTTGGGTTGTTTCTCTGTGGCTTTAGGAAGGCGTGCAAGGCAATGTTGACAGGAAGCCATGACAGGTTGTTCTGTACAGGTCTGGGAATTAATGTGAGCAGAACTGCCAGCAAAATCTTGCATTGTGTTGATTGCTTGCTTTGACCATGCTGACAAAAAAAAAAAAAAAAAAGCTGAAAAATAGCCCATGAATGTTTGGGTAATGGTCCTCGTGCCACTTGGTGGAGGGTGCAGGCAGAGCAGCTGTGAGTGGTGGCTGCTGAAGCTGTGCTGCTGCCAGACATCGAGTCCTGGCTTGCATATAGCTCACGCTGCTCTAATACTTAGCTTAATGTATTTTGGCTTCCCTAGAGAAAGTCATTTGTTATGAAAACTTAAATGTAATAACATAGCTTGACTAATTCCTGCCTCATTTACCACGTGATATGCAATAGGGAACGGGGAGCTGCTTGAGCTGGATGAGCCTATTTTTCCCAAGGCATGCAGGATCTCAGGAACCTGTCATGCTGAAGGTGCCTCTGCGTTTTAGTAGCCTGCATAGAAATGGAAATTCAAGTCATAAAAAATGTTCATTTCCAGTCAATTTTAATAGGAACACTTAAATAATTTAAAATACTTTAAACAGATCTTTACTGTTGTATTGTTGTATAAAAGCTTATTGCCACCATCTGCGTTCCTGGGACACGGTGTAAATACAAGGTTTTTCCACAACCATCACAAAACTGGATGTGCTTTGAGTCAATGTCTTTCAGTGTGATAGTGAACTTTGACAGTGCAGAACCTCTCATAAAATACAAGTAGCTTTAGAAAAGTGTCTCCCATTGTTTTCAAAGCGAAAGACCTCATTTTCAGTAGTAGACCAATGACGGAATTTTTTAATATGAAAGGAGAGAAGAAATACTTAAATGCTGTATAGTTGATCTGGCTTTGAAAAGGTCTGCTACAAGTGCATTTATGTCTTAAACACCAGTAACTGAGGTACCCTCCATTTGCAAATGGACCTGTTGCTATCTGCTAATTTTAACATGGACGAGCCAAATTAGAGTTCAGCAGTAACTGTACTAAGAGGAAAAACTGAACAGAAATGATCCTAATGTTTCCTCTTATAATCGTGGGAAATACATGATTTTATCTGAGGCAGTGGTTGGCTACCAGTATATCTAGCAATTACAACTGTTACAAAGGAAGTAAAACAGAAACACATTTTTCTGACCATACATGAAATTTCTTGGCAATCAGTAACAATTGCAATGAACCTGCATTTTTGAAGGAGACTAGGTAAACAGGTAAAAAGATAAAATGTTGCTTGGCAGGCTGACAACTTTACTGGAGTTTCTGCTGACTCTTCTGAGTTTCCACTGTGATCTGTTTCCTTTGAAAACAGGAAAAACGGGTTCAAAATTATCTGTCTGTGCTGTCTAAATGAGCCTCTTTTCACTGTCACAATAAATGAATTTTGATTAAAGAGATGCTTTGAGCAAAGGTAGTGACAGATTTATGCTCTGTAAAGCCTTACCTGGTGACCTGAGTTTCTAGGCCTAGAATTATTCTATATTTAGAAGGGAGCAATTAAATATAGCAGGAGTAACCAAGGATTTTTTTATTAGTTTAGCATTTGTCATTATGCAGATGAAGGCTGCACTTTAGTTCATGGATGAAAACTAACCACATTTTTGTGTGTGTAAAAGCCAAGTCAGAGTCCAGAAGAACAGATTCAAACTGAAGTACGTGTCCTTTTGATTTCATAACACATTTTAAATCAAGCATGAACAACAACAGAGAATGCTGCTGAGTAACTTAATTCAAAAAATGGTTGGGAACTCTGGTAAGGAAGCAAACGGTAAAACCACACAGAGGCTCTAACTCCTTGTTTTTTAAACAATGCTAGTGAAGCAGGTCTTCAAAATTCAGATTTACAATACAAATTAGTCAAATTAGTTTCAGTGTTCTCACACTTGGTTGTTCCAGATGGGGGAGATTTATTGATTGAAGTGTATGTTGGGGTGTTTGTAAAAGTAGGATTGAAAGCTTTGTGTGCAGTATCTCCTTTTGGACGACTTCTTGGTTAGCAGCTTTGTATATAGGACTTCACATACTGAGTAGATTTTAATAGCGTGCAGTAAATAAAAGGAATGGAAAGTGTGTATGGATAAATAAATATAAGCAGATATCTGATTGAAGTAATTTCCTGCAGTGAGAAGGTGCCAACTGAATACACTCCAGTCTCGCACCTTGATTTTTGTGTGTGTGTCTTATATAGAACAGTATGAACCTTTAATGAAATGATCTGGCCATTGATTCCTTTTATATTAATTTAAACTATTTTGAGATCTTTGTATCAATCGAAGGATAGCGAGCAGTCAGTTACGTTGTCTTAGTGGCAATTAAAGCATTTCCTTTAATAATAGTAAAAGTGTGCAATTGTAGATTTATCTGTTGCTAATAAATCTTCCTCTGTATGTTTTGATTTGGAGTGAACTTGAATTTTTGGGTTTTGATTTTAGAGACTCAAAATATTTCACCCCGGCTCCCTCAATTCTTCCATAAGGAGATTTTCATGTATTTATGACTTTTAGCTGGCTTAGATCACTGTATACACAAAGGCTGTTTTATATTAGGAAATTACTACTTTGTCTTTTATATTAATTTGTTAATTTCAGAATTAATATGGTACTTGCAAGAGTTTTCATTACTGTGTGTGTTTCTGAGGAGGATGTTATATGGCTGTGTAATTCAGACAGATATATTCTTGACCTTGACAATGCCCGTCTCAGACCAGATACTGGTGAGAGGAGGGGGCAGGGATGAAGGGCAAGCACCGTGGCTGCAGTGATGCCAACAAGGGAAGGTGACCTCTTTCCCCGTGGTGGGAGGGGAGGCTGGGCTGGCCTCTATGCAGTGAGGCTGGCCTTTGCCATGCCAAGACAGGATTTTGCTTCCCACCTGGAGGCTGTCAGTGGACCCTGTGTTTTTTCCGCACTGTGTCCAAATTTAAACAGCCTGAAGTTCCTTGAGTCCATGGTTTGGTAAGAGGACAAACTATTTTTACATGCAGAGTGTAAGGCCAAAACTGCACAATCCAAAAAGATTACAAGAAAGCGTTGGTATGTGTAAAAAAAACATACATACGACTGTGCTAATATTAATGCATTTATGTGAAAAGTTGCTCTTAAGAAAGAGTTCATATTGCATTGAGTTCAGGTTTAAATAATGAACTCCAAGATTCTCCAGTTACTGATGAGTTTCTTATATAGCGCTATTGTGGTTTTTGGAAGGAAAACAGGAGTGACTTCATTCAAATCGAGGGCTATGGCTTTTTTCCACTGTCTCCTGTAACTGTCTGAGAGAAACACATGTACTTGGTATGCCTTCCCAAAACTACTGAGCATCCATGGTTACAAAGTCCTCATTAAAATGTGGCAGATCTTTTCAAGTAACTACAAATGAGAAATGAATCACCAAGCTTAGATAAACTTATGCTCTGCTCGACAACACTTTCTGTTTAGCATGGCAAATGTAAAAAATAAAAATTCAGCAGCCTGTCTGGTTTACAGTTTCTAGGAGTTTTCTAGGCTTTTGTCACCAGGACTTTGTTCATTTTAGTTACATGAACTTCCCCAAAAGAGAAGAAATTGGCAGTGTACTGCTATGTTAGCACAGCCACACTTACCAGCACTTCTGCAGTTTGCAATAGCAATACTTCTCCTTACTTGCCCTGTAGAAAACATGCCAGTAACGTGAGTGGTTGCCTCCAAGAGGAGCAATAGATGAGGAAGAAAAGTGAAGGAAGGACAGGAGAAATGGTAGCAGGGATGCTAGTTTGACCAAAGAGAGAAAATCCTGGTATTTAGTGAGCAGAGGATGGGAGCCTTGCACAGAGATGAACAGGAGGTAAAATGGAGACTTAGCTCGGGGGATTTTCTGTAAAAAGGTTGGCGCAAGTGGGAGGAGGGTTTTCTATCTGGTACTGTGTTACCATGTTTTGTCAGCTACTTTGTGGGTGAAGGAGACATATTGTTTATAAAAGACAAAAAAAAATTGCTACGGGATCCTTCATATGCAGATATAGTCTGCAGCGCCTGTTGGGCCTGGGTGGGTGGCTCTAGGTGGCCCTGCTTGAGGAGGGCTTGGCTTGGTGGCCTTTCCTGTAAATACCAGCCTCAGTGTTGACAGATCTTCAGGGTGCTGCCTCAAGCCCATATGTTTTGTACAGGACTCAGTAGGTTGGCTGAAATATTTTGGGAGGAGGTAGGGCTAGTGCTGAGGCCTGACTTGCAGAGCTTCCCCCATGCTGTTTGGAGAGCATGCTGCTGGCTGAGCTGGTGGCTGGTGATGTGGGCTGACATGCTTGGCATAGCTGCGAATCCACTTCTGGACAGGGGCTTGCTCGCAGCCCCAGTGGGAAAATGCAACTGGGCAGCATCTTCCCTAGCCTGTAATGGGTTGCATTCACACCCGGGGCACTGTGAGTGGTTTCCTCTGTAAATTTGCCCCAGATCATGTGGAATTAGTGTTGGGCTGCTCCATAAAGGCAGAGCTAGAACTGTTTTGCCGAAAATTTAGAAGACGGAGTATAATAAAAAACAGGCTGTGAAATGACATCATTCTTTGCAGTTTCATAAGCATGTGCTGCATGTGTGGACAGTGCACAGATGTTTCGCTTTGATAACTTGCTGTGTAGGTTTGTGGCTGCAGAATGTCAGTAATTAAAGAGGTTGGCAGTATTTTGAACTTTGTGAGATCCTCTGTAAGCAGGTATCAGATGCTGAGTTACATCTCTGAAAAGTTTATGGTGTTTTAGTCAGAAAAATTCACTACTTTAACATTTATTAATTTTTTTCTTTTTAAATTTGAAAATTGTTTCCAGACATTATTTTCACTGTGATGAAGACCTCTGACATTTTCCTTTTTCTTTCTTTTTTTTTGTCTTTTTTTTTTTTTCTTTTCTTCTAAGCATAATACATGTGGAGGTGTTTTGGTTTTGCCCTCTTGCTAGAAAGTCGGAGCGGTAACATTTGAATGCATGTTTCTTGCCATCAGGCTTTTCTGCCAACAATGTCTGATGCAAAAGCAAAATAAAATTTAAAAAAAAAAAAAAAAAGAAGAAGAAATCTCTGGAGAATTTTCTAATGGCTTGTCTTAGTTTATTCTTGTATTCCAGACCAGAATTCTATTGTGTCTAAGAGCAGGATTGATATACGCTGCATGAATCTGCTGATTACTGGGGAACAGCCTTGCTAAATTAATGTAACACATGCCATAGGTTTCTCCCTTTTATGGTCTCAGTTAGAAATAGTTTCCTAGCTCTAGTATGGTTTAGTGCCTGTATTCTTCTTTTAAATAGACATTCAACATATGTGTGTCTGCTTTAACAAAGGGCTAACAAGCCATAGATCAAATAAAAAGATCATTTTTCAGTTTGATCATATAATCCTACTAAACTGAGTTTATTTTTTCTTGTGTGTGTTTTCTCTTATTTCCTGGAGTTCCTGTTCTTTAATATTATCCCCAAGTTTCCTGAGAGCCTCCTGATCAAACGACCAGGACGCTATTTCGGTCTTTTATGTTGATGATACAGAAATGCCATAAATCAAGAAGAAGGGGGAATTGAGCAGTAACGTAAATATAGGAGATGGTAGCTATAGCAGGCTGCTTCAGCAGCGGACCAACTGTGATTTAGAGGACAGCAGAGATTTTTTCTTCACAGGAAATTTGTATTTCAGACCAGTGAAAGAGATCAATAAATGTGAATAATTTGTTTGTTTTAAATCACATGAAGAAGGCTGACCAAAGTTATTAAGAAAAAAAAAACCAAACCAACAATTAAAGCAAGGCTCTTCCCCCCCCCCCAGAATGAGACAAAAAATGATGGTCAAATACCTCAAACTATTTGTAAAATCTTGTCCATTCAAAGAAGCTTTAAGACTAATGTGGGTAAGGGAAATACTCAGCCTCTTTCATCCTTGAATTCTAGGTAGATTGTGGTGTCCAGCCTTGGGCAATGGGTCGTCTCCATCTCTCATTCAGCTGATTGTTTTTTTCAGATCCCTAGCAGTAAGTTCCCGTGTTGTCAAGCACTCTCAACATTCTCTTTTCTGCATGCCAGTACAATGCAGCATTTGTAATGTTCTCTAAAGTATTGTATTGTGATTAGTTTTTAGTAACAGACTCTTCTGCATTACAGACTGTATCTTATATCAGCTGCCTATTTGTTGGATCATAAAAACAGAAAAAGAAATCTGGGTTGAGCACTTGTGTTTTCAAGGCACGTCTATCACTTGGTGTCTTACTTTATTAAATTGCAGTGAAAATATTTTTTTGTATACTCTAATTTATCTAATCAGTCATTTATGCTGCTTTCTCACCTCTCAATATACTGGCTTAATTTTCTCTAAGAAAGGATCTTCGTGGAAGGAAAAATATGTCAGATGATAACAGAAATAGAACTCATGGCTGAATATTGATAGGTGTGTCTATTTATATTTATATCCAAAGTGTCCAATATCTGTTTGGGCCACTCTTGCATTTTTCTGAGAATAAATGTAGCTTTCATTTTGAGGCAGGTGTGCCAACTCAGTAGTAACCTGAAAGCTGGAAATACAAACAAGGAATTTTCAATAGAAACTTGTGGTTTAATATTTCACACCTCGCAATATAGAAATTAGTTACGAATTTAGTGGTGAACTGGCTTTAGTAGAGGCAGTGATTGGATTTTTGGTCTCATGTCTTTGGCCTAAATTCGTTACTGATGCATAGAAAAGGAAAGAAGATGGAGGTGGACGGTTGAATTATAAATCTTGTGACAGTGTTTGATTGTGAGGTGGAGGTGCCCATCCAGATCTATGTTCTCACATTTGCAGACACCCAGCTTCTTGTGATTCAGAAAGAGGCTCCTTCTATGCAGGGCTAAGCAAAGAACGGGAGGGAGATGGTCATCTCAGGCAGGGTTTACTTTGTGCTGAAATACCTTAAAAAACAAATCAACAACAACAATAAAAACAAACCACACCCTTTTCAGAATTAGAGATTTTGAAGGGTTTGATTATTTTTTTTTTAACATGAGATTATTTAACAACCATATATAATCAATGATGGCAGTTTTTTTAAGATAAAAGATCAAATTTTCAGGCATTGCTTTTTGAAGAAAATACATACCGTAGGACAAGAATTTAAGATACATTTATTTAGTTTTTGACAAAAATGATTTTAATCACCTGTGTGTCCGTTTGGTTGTATGTTTTCTCTGAGGAGTGTGTGTCACTAGTTTTGTACCAGCTAAAATCTATACCACTGAGTAAGCTCTCACAGGAAAACTGCTGCTGCTTCTCCTCTGATGCTTTGGATCTTACAGTATTTTTGTTAATGCTCTTGTTCTAGCTAGTTTGAAGTGATCAGTTACTTAGTAAACCTCTTTCCTTAGCAAGGGTGTGTACTCCATTATCCAATTATGAAAAGCCTGTGTTTTTCTTGTTTCCACCCTGATGGGGCATCTCCCTGACAGGAGTGACACTGAAATTGCTGTCAGTTGAAATGACTGAATGCAGACACTCAGCGCCCTCCCCAGGAAAGCATCCTGTATCTTGGTGCAACAGCATTCCTGCAGCCTAACTGCAGGACAGCTTGACTAAGGCCTTCCCACCTGCGGAAGCATGCTTAACCAAAGCATTTGGGAGCTTACTTTAAAAAGTCACAAGCTATGAAAATAGAAAGGATTTTTGTTTTTTTTTTTAAATATATCTCTTGAGGCTTGAACTTCTGTGATGTTTAGGTTGTGTGATTTTTCTCTCATCCCTCAAATAAAGCTGAGACTTTTTCTGTTTCTCTGAAGATAAAAGACCAGAATCTTGTCCAGATCTGTAATTCTCAAGGACGGGGCTGTGGGAAGAAGCAGCACAAATATGTTTCACCCTAGGTTTTGCAGAAATTGGCAGCTATATAGAAGGCAGGAGGCAGACGATGAACGTGCAGGGTGTTTTCCCCCCACATGCGGAGCAGCAGCCTGGTTGCTCCATGGTACTTTGCCTGTCTCTGTGCAGTTCCCACTTGCTTATCCCGGGAAGCAGTGTGTGGAGCTGGCACAATTATGTGGAAAATGTTTGATGAGGTTAGAGGGAGTTTCTCATGTGTGAGTGTGTGGCTCTGACTAACAGTGTCCATCACCCGAGAAGAAAGCAGTCATTATGGAGAGGCCGTGGGATGAGAGAAGATAGGAACGAGGCCTGCCTCCCCGCCAGGAGACTGCTGACCTAGTTTTACAGGCAGAACCTGTAGGGCAGCCACTGAGGAACCTCTGCTGAAGACATGCAAAGGCAGCAGCCCTCTGCAAGCTCCAAGTGAGTTGGTGGTGCCTGGAAGATGAGCATCTGGGCCTGCCAGTGGGCCTGCCAGTGGACCTGCCGCTGGTGGCAAGGAGAGGGTTTCAGAAAGCTGCCACTCTCAGAAGAGGGGTGTGTGTGTGTGTGCACACGCTTGCTGGAGGAGGAGTGAGTGCCTCTCCTCACCTCAGCTGCCAAGCAGCGGTGGCTCTTCTCCATCAGGGCTGGAGGGCCAGAGGATACCTGGATTCACTTCCACTACTGACAATCACTCATCCTTTTTCTCTTTTCTCTCCATCACAGAAATGTGTTTTCTCCCTGTCTTGTAGCTGCTTCGTGCAGTAAGCTATGAAGGTGCAATTCCCAGTCAGAGGGGGGGGAAAAAAAAGTGTTGAAAGCCAAGCAGCAGGCAACAACATTGCCAAGAGAGCCTACAGTTAAACATTTGTAAAGGAAATAAGGTTCCCTGGAACGAGGGTGGAAACACATTTCCACTTAATTTCAACAGGTTGCCCTAACAAATTGTAATGTCTGTTTGGCTGGCAATGTAGAAATAACCCATGAACCAAAAGAAAAGTTTACTTCGGAAGACGGCTCTCTTAAATTATTTGCCTTGGCTTGGTCCTCCCCTGAGCTGAGCAGAACATAATGGTGTGTTTTCCTCTCTTGATCCCTCTCTTGGCTAGTTGCTGAAATGCCTTTGGATATAACGACACTTTTGAAATACAGTAGAGAACTTCCATCATAGCAAAAGCAATTGCCAAACTTATATATATATATATATGTACATGTATATGTACATATACATGTGTGTGTTAAAAATTGTCTGCATCCAGTAACAAACTTCCTGTGATCTCAGATGCCATATTCATTTTTGCACTGTAACAGTGTCTTTCAGAGCGTATCAAGTGACTTGAGTTTTTTCGGTGACATCATTCAGATAAACACTCTGAGTGCTCTCTTCTCTTAATGCTGCTTTCACTCCACTATGAAGCTGTTTTTTATTTGTTTGTTTATTTGTTTGTTTTTTTTCCTGCCATAGACTTCAGGCATCTTTTTCCCACACACAGTGAAAATAAAGAATGATGTAAGAAGAAAAAAGAGGAAAATAAGATTTCACCTCACCCCCACAAACAGATTTTCCATTGAAGAAGAATTTGTTTGAAAGCCAAGGCGTTTGTTGAAGTTCCAGGAAAAGACTGCTCCCACCACCTTCTCCTCATCAGTGCCCGGGACTGTCCAGAAGGGAACTTTTATTTTCTTGAGAACAAAAAGAAAAGGCATGGGTGTTACAGCCACACCTGGGGGCAGCTCCCATTGAATACCTGAGTGGGGAGGGGGCTGCAAACAGTCTCCGGACTGTTGCTTTTCTAGAGATATTCACAGTGTATCTAAAGCAGGCCGGAATGTGGGAGCCTTAAAGGAGCTGCCCAGGCTGTTTGTTTCGTTATTTCATGTATAGCTTTGAAGTGGCTAAAACTGTGTTTTATCTCTTATGGTTACCCATTCACTGATAAAAGTTTCTGGCAAGTACAAGGTACTGTAGCCAAGTTGTGTTTATTTATTTATTTGTTTGCTTGTTTCGGTGAGGTGATCTCTAGAGCAGTCAGCCTGTTGCCTTTTCCTGGCCCTAAACTAAACAGAATAACCTGAGATTGGGTAACAGCACAGCTCCTGATATATGAAGGTCTTTTGTTAAGCAGAGAAATATTAACTACGCTGAGAGTTCCTGAAAGTGGGTGGTTTCTCCTACCGAGCTCAGTAATGCTTTGTCCTAATGAGAAAACAATACTGTCTGTGAGGAAAGATTGAAAGCGTCTCCCAACATCTGTTTGTCTAAGCTTGGGAAAAGGTGCTTTTGGAAGAGAAGAGCAAATCCTGCTCTGGCCATGCTCGTACTTGAAGGAAATTCTGTAAGTGCCAGCAAATGCCAGGATGTCTTTCATGAAGCTAATTTTAATTTATTTTTAGACTAGATTAATAGTTACTGCAATATTTGCCTTGCACATTTTTAATGGAATGCTTTAAAAAATTGTTTAACGTGATCTCTTCAGTGTAATTGTGCTCTCATATGATATCTCTTGTGAGAATGAAGTAGCACAGTTTTACCCAGAATTGTTTGGAAGACACCAGTGTGAAAAGTAGAGATGACTCACAATGCCTTGGAGGAAGGAGAGTTAGCAATTAACCACAGAGTGTGCTATTATCTCTGTGCCAAAGCTGGCTGAGAAAGCTGGTGTGTTTTCCACTTTGGAATTTCAGGGAAAAAAATATTGTAGAGAAATACTGTCTCTTTAAGCAATCTCGATAATCTTGACAACCTAATGAGTTCAGAACAAGGAGGCATGTGAGTCAAAAAAAATGTGGTGGTTCCCATCTAGAAATCATTGTTATTTTTATTTGATGAATAAATGCATATAAAACATGTTCCTTATTTGTCAGTGTGCTCCTCTGGATGAGTAAAATTGGTTGCATAACAAGAATGTGGTGTGTGATAGAGTGTGCGATTAGATAATAAGTATTTCTGCATAGATTTCTTTTGTATGTAATCTCAAATGTCTGTACTCTTATTTCTTCAGGAATATCTATATGGGCATCTGTTTCTACTACTGGTAGTTTGCCAGATGCCTGTAAATAAGAGATCCTTATTGCAAGTTAAACAATAAGTAACTTCTCGTCATTTGTTTTATGTTTGAGTTTAGATCAGTAGAGCTTGTGTTGGTGACTTTGCAGGCAGAACTGGGAGAATGCACAGATTCAATCCTTACTTTGATTTCTTTACAATAAAAATCTATCCCCTATAAGACCTACATTGAATATGTTATTTTGATGTTTTATTTAAATTAGCTTGATGGTTTGTTTTTTTTCTTTTGTGTCTGATGGCTTTGACTTCTGCCTACACAGAGAATAGAGAAAGAAAGGAGTTAGCTTCCATGTTGGGTCCTCCTCCTCTTCTTCACTCCCTGAAAAGAAATGTATATATTTTGCTGTTGTGATGCACTGCTCTGGGACCTGGGATGGTTTCCATGCATGCTCTGGGGTATCCTGCTCTACCATTTCTTCCTGTGACAGCATGCAAACTCAGGTACTAAACTTGAACCTCTGTCCTTGTTTCAATGAAGCAAAAGGTGAAAGACCTCATGAGATGCTGGATTTGGCACATGGACTACAGTTGACCCTATTGTATTACCTCATTTAGTAAAAAAGAAACAAAATATATAGGTAGGAATAGTATTTTATCATTGCTTGTAGAAGGCATGCTGAAGGAGGTGTTTGGGGGTTAATGATGCATCAGAATTGGTACTCAGCTTCCAAGGCACCTAGGAGGTTCTGAAGAACTTGTGCGATGAAGAACCTGAAGTTGCTTTCAGGCCAGCACAGTATTGCAAGCAGATTGCATCGTGGGCAGAAAAAAAAGCCCTAGGTGAACACGAAGTGTGTAATTTAATCCACTGCTTAATAGTGAAATGTCAGAGAGGCTTTATTTGAAAATGAGTATCAAGGCATGAAACTTTGCCATGATGCAACTGCCTGAAACAGAGAGCAGTGATTGGAAATAGCTTTGAGAAGTCGGTAATCCTGCTTTCCTCCTTGGAGAAGCTAATTTGGGATGTTAGTATTGTGGCAGACATCTTCTGTGCTCTCAACAGATTAGAATCTGATGAACAAACATTTTTGTACACCTGTAATTTCAATAATATATGATTTCTCTTTCACTTTTTACCCATCCTACCCTGTATTTCACTCAGTGATATGCCAGAAGATGCACTTTCTTCAGATTTGTGAACAAGGTGCAGAGCGAAAATGCAGTTTGGCTGTCCCTGCCCAGAAAAGGGCAACAATGTAAGAACTGCCACTCTATTTTTTAACCCCATCTAGACAGCTATTCTGTTGAGGCTTTTTATTTCACAGGCCAGGAGTTGAGCGGCATCTTAACATTACTTCTGCTGCTAGTGTGAATGTCCTGATTTATCTGTGTTTTCTTCTACTGAGGATTAGTCAGGGTTTTCATTTTCTCTTTTGTCCTCACCTTCTTTCGTCAGCTGATGAATAGGAACTCTTCCTACGCATCAGTGTGTTTTCTATACTGCCCACTTGGGAGCACTTGTAGCCCTGCAAGAGTGACTTTACCTACCAGTCTTCTGTATTCCTGGTTCTTGTTCTACTTGGAAACTGCTATTGATAGGGGAAAATATTGAAGCGTTTCAGGGTTGCAAAAGGAAAGTTGAGTTGGTTCCAGGTCTGGATGCAGCAGAAGGCAAAATGGCAGGGGAGAATTTTTTCTCATTTGTCACAGTTGGTGCTCGTGCTGAATGCATAGATGTGCACATATGGAATGAGCGCATACGCAGGCACTCCATATAGAGAGAGTGCATGCAGAGGCCATATGCTATTTTAGAAGTTTTCTCATGCGTTTTTATCAAGCTTTTAACAGGCCTGTTTTTATTGGAATTACATTGAACTATGTATGTAGGATAGTAATCGAGACACAAACTTCATGTTTTCCTCCTTGCTGTCTGCATGTCAGCAGCATTCCTTGTGCTCATCCCCCGCCTAGAAATTAGTTTCTTTTAACCTAGAGGCTGTTGGGAGAAGAAAGGGGATTGCAGAATTCCTCTGGGCGTGGCAGGGCTGGGTTGAATTTACAAATTCTCTCCAGAGTTGCAACACTTCCTCTGTGCTTACCAGGCTAAGCAGGCATGCAAACGTACAAATGCGCTGAAAGGGCACAATAGCCATCCTGCACCTGGGCATATGCATGTAAAAGTGACCTTCCAGACTTTCTTCTGATATTAATATGTTGTTTGCTGAAATAAGCTCCTAGCATGCCTCCCAGAAAAGAAATAAGCGCAATGTCAGTAAAATCAAGTCATTTCATTGTTTTGGCTGTGACTTACTTTTGAAATATGTTTTAAACAGAGAGCACTCGAGACAAAAAGATGTGCACAAACAGCATTCATATCTGTAGGAAGAAATGGTTTCCTTTGTATTGCATGGCAAATGGTGACGCTTGGTTATAGGATGTAAACAAACCTCTTTTTTTGGTGTTGAAGACCTCAAGTCTGCCCATGCATTTCACTGGCTTCTGAGGTTCCCTTTTTTTGTATTTGATTATTGCAAATGCCTAATAAGATTTATTAAAGTACATATTTTGTAAGCCAAAGAGCGTATAAAGCACAAACAGAAAAGCACAACACCCTTTACAGTTATGGATCTAGTTGTAGAATGAGCATTTTTGAGATCACTGATAATTTTTCTCTCTGCTTCTTCCTTACTCACATTCCACCCCCTTCCCCCTCTCCCTCCCCCCCCCTTTTTTTTGTGGTTCTGTTATCTATAAAAAAAATAAAAACATTTGGATTTGTGTGTTAATTAGTTTATGTTAACCAGCAGAGGGCTTTTCTACCTCAAAGCCAACAGACATGTCCTCTCTCCTGTTTTCCTGACATTCCCTTAATCCAAGAAGTGGGAAATAAAGACCATTATTGTCTGTGTGTCCAGAGTACTTTCCTGCTAGCATAATGGTTCTCAATAATATGTTAATAAGTGGGGGTTTTTATACAGTTTTTCTTTTTTTTTTTTCTTTTTCTTTTAGCTCCCAGTTGTTTTTAATAAGGCTGTCGGCATTTCCACAGGAAACTTGGATAACCTCTTACAAGTTTCTTGTGCTTTATCAAAATCTCTTATTTCTCAATTTCTCATGTAACTGGTGTGCATATCCAGGTATTAAAGTTGATCTGAGCATTTTTCTGGTGTGAAAATAGTGTATGCTGAGTAAAGCAGTAGAGGGTAAACATCTTACAATTTAGTTTAAAACAGTGCAAGTTGTATTTGTAAGTTCAGAAGTGGTTTTAGTGTATGCATTCACAGCAGTGTTTGGGAGAGCAAAGTAAACAGAGGTAGAGAGGAATATAGGTGAAGCAGGAAAAAGATTTTATACATGGATACAGCTTGCCTGGGGGTCAGGAGCACAAAAAGAAGCTTAGGGCGGTTTGGTTTGGTGACTTCTTCATCTGAGTGGGGACAGAAGCCTGGGGACTGGCTCCAGGGCTGTGTGTGACATCATGTTGATGAGAACTGTTACTGATCACCTTCTGAGACTCATCGAGCAGCTGAATGGCTGGAAAATAAAATAAATAAATAAATAAATAAAACCTTCAGGCAGAAAACATAATCCCTCCTTAAAAATGCAATACTTCTGATAGTTAATCTTCATGGACTGTCAGCACTTGGGATTTATCGGCTAGCAGTTGTGAGTGAGCTCAGGCAGCCAAGCTGCGACTTGGGAGAGGGAGTGACCCTGTGGTTGGGAGATTGTTTGATGTTTTGCTTTTGAATGAGATTTTGTGTTGTGAAACCAGAGCTCAGGGCGGCTCTGAGCTGAAGCGGAGGCAGAGGCTGCAGGCAGGACGAGAGCTTTTGGTTGGGCGATTTTGTTTAGTGGCTAGTCATGCCTGAGTCAAAAAGCACTGGAACTGTCAATTGCATTTTAAGCAGCGATAACACCGTCTTTGTCTAAATAAATTGCTAAAAGCTAGATCGTGTTTCCCCACCTTCACGGGTGAAGCAGCGCCTTGCTGCCTGCTGCTGCTGCCACCTGGCGGCTGCCTGCTCCCAGCCCCGGGTTGCGGCCTGGGGGAGCTGCCTGCGTCCCGGCTGTCTGGGATCTGCGTTATTTGGGACTCCTTGCAGGGGTACAGCAGTGGAAAGGAGAGAGGCTGCTGCTCTGTGCCTCCTCAAGAGGCGTTCAAGAGCTCTTGCGCTGTCCGTGGCCGTCTGCAGGCTGACTGTGGCCTCAGCGAAGCCCGAGGTGCAGGCGGGACCCTTGGTTGCAGCATGACCTTGTGGAGGCCTCACTTTTAGCTACTTGTTTATGGTATAGTATATACACACACATATATATATACACACAGTTTTTAAGAAAATGGCAAAGCTGGTAGCAAAAGACAAACTACGTTTTGATTTGTAATTCTGCCCTTCAAAGGCCCCGTAGTAGTTGTGACAAGAGCAATGACTACGCATTGCTCTCTGTGTGAGACAGGGCTGATACTGAAGTAGGTCATGAGGCCGGTCACCGGGAGACCTACTTTTTTTTTCTCATAGCTTTGCTGCTTATCCTTTCTGCAATCTGGGGCAAGTAATTTGTTTTTGTTCTTTTTTCCTTCTTTACTCTTTTTTTTTTTTTTTTTTTCCTCTGGCCCATTCCAATTGGAAGGGAGAGTTTCTTGCTCTCTGCTTTGTACAAAAAGGGCCAGCATCTTAACCAGATGGTTCAGACCCTGTTGTAATGCACAAGTGTGCTTTGTCTCTGTAGATATAATTTAGGAACATGGATTACTCTGTGGGTTTGCACTGTGACCATGTTATAGGGTGCCTGTGAGAGCAGGTACGCTCTAGATGAAGGCCTCTGATGGAGGTCAGATTCACAAGCTTCCTGTAGCCAGAAAGGTTCCCCGACATCTCTGCCTGGAGATGATCAGCAGTGCTGGAGAGGTGATCATGCATGGGTGATGGTGGCGCTGGGGCCTCTTTCAGGGACGTGGAGTCGCCCTACGCCCTGTACCATCCACAGCCAGAGCTGTGTGGTGAGCAGTTGAGTCTACGGGCAGGATGCTTTCAGCAAGCTTTTTGTCTGTGCTGTATGTGAGTGGGTTTATGGCTGATAATAAAAAATGACTGATAATGACAGATAACAATTTGTTGTTGTTATCACCTTAAGGAAAACACCCAGGAAGCCTCAGTAGGAGGTGCCCTCTTGGTGATTGGAGCAGTTGCTACCCCAGGAAGCTGCATTGTGAATCACTGCTGTTGCAGTCGGGTTGAGTCATTATAAATGATAGACTAGGAAATGTAAAAATTAAATTAACACATGAACTGTGCCAAAAACCACAGCCCAACTGAAAACAGAGCACTTCTGCAGTGTTTGGGTTGGTGGTGGTTGGCTGTGGGTTTTTTTTTTTTTTTCTGTTTTGATGGAATTTTACACTGAACCAAAACCTTTTCCTTGCAACTTTTATTTGTTTGTTTGTTTATTCATTTATTGTCTGGCCTTAGGGAAGCATGGTGGCTGTGAGCCATATATATGTTTGCTTAACAACTTTTAGAGAGTTCTTTGGAGAACAACTTTGTGATAAATGGTAAAAATCCTGTTGATGTATGCATATTTGCTTTTGTTTGTCTTAAAAAAAAAAATAAGAGGGGAGGACTAATTTAGATTTCTGCTGTTTTAGATTTCTGCTTCAAGCTCTAGTTTTTCTCTTCTGCGTTTGCTTCACGGTCTTTACTAAGATGGGTTTGTATTAAGTAAGTCAAAAATAATGCCTTCAACTTTACTTGCATAGCCTGGAAAATATGAAACCTGTTTGAAAGTATGACAACTTTGTTAGGGAGAAAATAGTCAAAGCTTATTGGATGTGTATCTTGTTTCTCTCAAAGGTCTTTACAAAGAGTATTACAAAACTAAATTGAATCCAAAGTTTGTAAGATGCTAAAGTTTTTGACTCGTAAGACCTTGTGCTTAGCTACTGATTAAAGCATGGATTAACCTGTAATTCCATTTGTGCTAATGACTATGTATTGTTTTTCAAACAGTTAATACTGTTCCTCTTGATCTTGGGAAATTTACTTTTATCCAACTTTGCGAGCACGTATTCTGATCCTTAGCTTCTCATCACCTGCAGATAAAAAAGCGTTCTGTGCTAATGACAGTATCCCAGTCTTTTCCTGCAATGAAATGTAATAACACCAAACACTGAACAAAGTGTCGCACCAATTTGTATTTACAGTAACAGTAGAATAGTTATGGTCTGTCACCAAAAGCAATGTTTTCTTCCTTACCTCGTTGGAGTTGTGACTCAGCAGCATAATATAAAGCCAGAGCTTCAGACAGGTTAGGAAAATCTAATTGCTGCCAAGACTCTGGGCAGATCTGTGGGATTTACTCTGGCATTTTGGGTTAACCTGAATGTTGCTTTCTCTAATCTGCTCCTAAGAGGCACAGTGAAGAGGGGATGTCTGTGATCCTGCATTTCCTACCAGGTTTTTGTATGTCTGGGTTTGTACAATTCAGACAACAATAGCTGTGGTAGTTAGCAGTTCCCTGTCTGTTGCAGTACTGGCAATTTCAATGATTGCTTTTTCTCAAAAGAAACAGTAAGTTGACTTAAAACACGTTCTTTGATTTTTACATGAAATCCTGCCTGTTTGATCATGGACTGTCTGAAAGTGGATATTCTAGTAGTTGAATGTCTCAACCACATTCTCAAGTTCTTCTGTTAAGCAAAAGGTCTAAAGAGTAAAATCAAAATAATTCCCTCTCCAAAACCCTACCCAACTCTCTTGTCTCATCAAGAAACACGTATAAATAAACAAACAACAAAAGAGGTGTATTTTTAAGAAGAAAAACTCAAGATAGGTGGACTCAGAAATGATGTAGTGAGAAGAGCAGTTGTTAACAAACAGTATGTACTTCCATTTCCCCACCCACTCAGTCCCACTACACCATCACTTTGGGGAGTGGTGGAAGACCACTGTATGTACATATACATTACTTCACCAGACGAGCTCAATTTAAATGCAGCCTATTAAATTATTTACAGAAGACAGTTGGCCAACCCATTGTACTGTGTTGTAGGAGCCAAAGGTCACTTTGGTGTGCCTGGTTGATTCATAGGGTAATCTGATACACTACTTAGCTCTTTGCCTCCCAGTCAGTGGGTTAAACCTTATCCTCTTATTATGAGTCAGAGAACCATAACTTTCAGGAGAAGCCAAAGCCTTTGTTTTTAAATGATTTTTGAAGAGGCTGTGCAGCATAATCCAGAGGGCCATGAGAGCATCTGCTGGGGGATCGGGGCATGTTTGGGGCAATAGCAAAAACCTGGCTGACAACATGATAGCTGAAACTGTACTCTCATTTTCTTACGCTGACTGTTCTTGTGCTAACATCATTAGGATGCTAAGGCATTCATGTTTGTTCTTCAGATAGCATTTCTTAGTTTAGTTTTCTGGGTCAGCTTCTCCTTGAGATTGTTTTTATTGGGTGCTTCATGCATTCAGGTGTATTCTTTTGTGACGAGACACAGACTTGAATGATTTTGGTGAAAAATCCCATCAATGGACCTGTTATGGGGGATATCTAGATGCTGCGTAAAGCAGAGAGTTCCTTTAAAACATTGTATTTGACTCCCAGGCTTGGTCCCTCCAGTGGTGTTGGTGTGCAGGGCAAGGACTGGTGTTGCAGCAGCTGCTGATGGGGTCTGATTCTTTAAAACCTTCACAATGTGGAGTGCTTTTTCCAGATGCTGGTTTAAAGGGAAAGTGACAAAACATGGCACAGCTGGGAAATCTGTCTCTGAGCAGCTGTCACACTGGTGGGAATCCAATCTCTGGCAGTGTCTTGTTGTGGTTTTTGTGTTCTGTGCACTTGTCTTTTTTTTTTTTTTCCTTATTTTTTAAATGTCACCACTAGGAACATGGGCACAAATGTTTTCAGCGCTCTCTATTCAGGGTGCGTGTGCAGTTTACAAGCCCCAGAATATTAGTTTCCTTCTCTCCAATTCTGCAGAGGCACAGAAGTGCTTTTCTATTTCTACACTCGGGGTTCAGAAGTTTGCGCTGCCACCAAGCTGCCTGAGGAAAGGAGGAGTTTTGCTCCTGTGGTTGTGCTTTTAGGAAAGCGAGCCGATCGTATTTCACTCTAATCCTAAGCGATAGCCACGCAGCTTGTTGTGTTGTGAGGAGGGTCTTCCTGGAGCTCTTCCGCCAGGCTTTTCATCGCAAGAGTGCGGGGCAGCCAGCGTTCGGAGTGGAAGCACGGGGGGTCTGCCAGCCCTGCCTGCTGCCATGGGGTGTTGCTGATGCACCGGGGCAGTGGGTTGGATCGTGTGCGCTCCTACAGAGCGATGCCAGGGAGCAGAGCGGAGCTGCAGCTTCTGCTGTTGAGTGGAGAATGGAGAAAACACGTGCCTCAGTGCTATATTCTGCTCAGCCGTTACATGCTTGCCTGAGCCGCTGCAAGGTGCCACTTTCTGCTGCTTTCCAACCCCTTTGTTTTCTTTGGCAGCTCACGAAGCGCTGTATCCAAACAGCTCCGGGGGAGCTGTGCTGGCACGGTGACCTGCCTCCACACTGGTGCTGCTGTAAGCGCAGCGAGGGGAGACCTGGATGGAAGTCACATTGAAATTGTTTAGCTTTCCACAAAAGCCCCTGAGAAAGCGGACGGGAACAGTTTCAGAAAGGTCATTTCGGAACCAAGGCCGGTAGCTGGCTTAAAGGAAAATGAAAAAGGAGTGTGTTTCGAGATCTTTCAAACTCAAACAAAACACAGGCTCCCTCTCCCGTGCTGTAAGCTGGATAAATTTCTCCTCCTTGTCAAGGCAGACAAAGAGATTGTTTCGCAGCGATGGTGAGCTCTCCTCCATTTGTGTGCAGCAGGTAGACGAGGATGACGAGAACTGGACCTACAGGAGCCCACGCAGAAAAGGTGACTCGCTTTCTCTTTCAGCCTCGTGGTCGGTGCTGGTGGTCAGCCACCCAGGTTCTGCCAGGAGCCTGGAGCTGCTCACCTGGGAGCTGCAGGTGGGGTGGGAGCAGGAGGAAAAAGGCAGCACAAAAGCTGAGATGTAGCGCTGCCTTGCCTAGTTTTTTTGTTTTGTTTTGTTTTGTTTTGTTTTCCCTCAGGGTGAAACTGTGGAAGCTTATAGTAATCTGGAAATAACTTTACTTTCCTGTGTAGGAAACATAAAGGTACTGATTGTGCGGTGTGTGGGTAAGTTTTGTTGATGCTTCTTGTGGCCAGTAGTGGCTAGTGGCAGGTCTTCCGGGCAGGTTTGGCTCTCCTCTCTCTGTGATACCGTGAGCTTCTTAAGACTTCTCTTGTGACACACTGGGTTGTTTTTGAGGATTGTCGTGTCCTGCTGAAAAATTTTAAGTGTATTTTGTTTTATGAGAGTTGATTGAGAAGAGGTCAGAGATGCAAAGTAAAGTTGACGGTAGGACGGTAATGGTAATTGCTCTACAGAGAAGAGGAGAAACATCTAGGATGTGAGCTGGGAACCTCTAAAGGAGCCCTGGAAATGCACAGCGTGGAGTATGTCTTATCAGAGACTTTAAACAACTGTTTTTATGTTTGTTTTGACTTTTTTTGGAATAGAGATCGTCAGGTACTTATCCAAACATGCCTCATACTTGCCATAAATCAGAACAAATTTCAGAACTTTGCACCAGTGACATGATGATGAATTACTGTTACCTGGGCATTTACTGGCTGGCAAACTATAGTGTGCATACGTGTGCTTGTGCGTTTTTAAAAATACTTGACAAAATGACTTGATTGTAATTCCTTTAGTGCTGCCAGAGCGCCGGCTTGTTAACGGAAAGTGTAAGGCTGACTCAATTCTGCTGTAAAGTCTCTTTTGTAAGAGAAGGCTGGCTCTGCAAGGGCGTTTGAACTTCAAAGTGATTTTTATTTCTTTTTACTTCTGGGAGCAGTTAGTAGCTATTTGACCAGAATTTTAGTTCTGAGTCAGAATAAATTGTGGCTTTAGTAAATGGTTTGGAAGCAGGAACACTAACACAGGATGTATACACTTGAGCTTTGCTCTTAGTACACTAGGAGACGATTTTAATCTGTGCTTTGAAGGTTGTTTTTTAACCCCTTTCACTGCTGACAAACTTCTACAACAGGAGTTTTCATTTGCAGTTGGTTGCTATATGTTTTACTTTTAGTTGTCATATTTGTGCTGTGCAGCATCATCTGCTCTGCTTTCAGCGTGTTTGAGACCTGGCAAGTGGATCAGTTCTGATGCTGGTTGCTGCCTAACTTCTATAAAGTTTCTCATGCTGCATTCCTTACCCAGAACTCATGCCACAGTGCAGAGATGGGGAAGGAAGCTTTTTACTGATGGATTAATGCTGTACTAATTTTTCTGAGAGCGTTATTGTATGTGTGATTTACATAGAGAAACCATTGTGTAGGCTATAGGGGGAGGGCAGAATTCCTTCTGTAATTGGGCAGCAAGCTAGAAAGCTTATGTGCCTTCTCCTATTGGGATGATAATACATTATTTTTGAAAGGAAGGTGGTGGGAGGTAATGATTGTGAAGGGCTCGTTTCCTCTCTACAGTGTTATAGGTTACCATGTGACTTGACTTGTAAAATCTGTTCTGTGTGCTGCTGACTGACTAGGACTCTCTGGATGGAAGGAGCTGACAAACTGGCAGGGGATGCTAAGGCTAAAGGGAGTTTGGGCTGTATCAGCCATATTCTCACAGCCGCAAATGTTTCACCCAGTGCTGCAGGTCAGGCTCATGTGGCGTTGGAGTGGTTCGAGTTTGTACCTGGCTGAGTTGTCCTGGCTTTGTGTGCAAGGGCAAAAATGTCTGATAAATGAATACTTAGCTTTGCTCCATTGGACCGTTGCATTATAGCTTGCCAGCCTTTGTAAAAGTGAGGGCTCCAAACAGTATTGCCCTTAGTACTCAAATTAACCTGCATGGTTTGAGGCAAAAGCAGACTAGAAAAAAGTGAAATGTGTAGCAGCCTGGGAAAGTGAATACTGCTGTATAGGAAATCAGACTGTTTTAAGATAGCTGAAAACCTATTAAAATTTCATCTGTTAAAATAATTTTGCCCCCAGTGTTCCCTCATAGAGCCTGGCAAATCACCGGTTCTTCTACTTTTTTCCTTGGCTAACTGTACATGTACACAGGAAGGAGGGTTAATAGAAAAGCAATTCATTTAATTTCTGTTTCTTTCTGAGCTGTTTCTCTTCCTGTCTTTTTAAACCTCTTATTCTTCTGCCGCTTCATTGCTCTTCCCGTCTCATGTTGCATTCCCGTGAGGCTGCTAGGTGACAAGCACAAGGCAGCATGTGTTGCTCGGTATTTCACCAGCAAAATGGCTAATCTGCATTGGCTGCAGATTGAGACTTGCAAACAGTAGCAAGCAGTGATATTGGCTGGATTTGTCAATTTAAAATGAGCGAGAGAAACAAAAAGTAAATGCTAACTGCAAACATGGGGCACACCCTGACGTCCTGCTCGGCTGAACTCTGTTTGCGCGGAAAGCAATTCAGGTCTGATGGTTCATGCTTCATTGTTAAAACCCTCAGAATAGCAGAGTGCATTTTGGAACCCATGTCAGCAATTAGACTTCACATCTGATGAAGCAGTTACTAAACGAGACAATGAAAATCAATAGCAAAATAAAGGTTGGTTGTTTGATCTCACAGATCCCTCTTCCTCCTCAGCCCTCTAAGCTGAAGGACTTGAAATGATACCAAATTGTTACTTCTGTGCTTCTCTTCTTTAATCTGTTTTTTGGTTTTTTTTTTTTTTTTAAAATATGCAACTCATTAGTTTTGGGGTAGCATAATATTTCTTTATGCTGGCAAGGATGGTGTTTGTGAGGTGAAATGTCATACCTCATGTTTCTTCATTTTTCACTGGAGAAACGAATGACCTGGCAAGGCAGAGGTGAGTGTGAGCCTCAGCCAGCTCCTTACCCACAGGTTGAACTGGCAGAATCACACATGGCTGCACATGAGATGTCGGTAAAGTGAAGTCTGGAGGTGCCTTCCCATCTTGTGGAAATCACTAAGACGTAGAATCGTAGAATGGCCTGGGTTGGAAGGGACGCAAAGGATTATCAAGTTTCAACCCTCCCGCCACAGGCAGGCCTACCAACCCCCAGATCTGGTACTAGACCAGGTTGCCCATGGCTCCATCCAACCTGGTCTTGAATACCTCCAGGGACAGAGCATCCACAGCCTCTCTGTGCAGCCTGTGCCAGCATCTCACCACTCTCTCTGTAAAGAACTTCCCCCTGACATCTAATCTGAACCTTCCTTCCTTGAGTCAACGTGCTTGGTTGTCAGTGCCTTTTGTGGCTGGTGCTGCTGATCTGTGTCTTGGGGCTTTGTAAGGCATTTCTGTGAGCACAGGGTAGCTCTGCATGAGGGATACAAGCCTGGTCTCCCTCACAGAAAATACTCCTCCTGGGAGCACTTTGAAGAGGCAGGTGTAGGAGAATGGAGGCATGCTGCTGCTCCTGTTGCCAGGTATCCTCAAACTGTAACTCACAGAGGATTTTTCCTTTAAAAAAATACTGTATTGCAAAGTACTGATGGATTTGTTCTTTGAAACTGGATAGAAGGCACTCGAGTGCATGAAGAATTATTTCTGGCATAAGGAAGTATATAAAAGTCATTCATGTGAACATTTCTTCCCCCCAGACCTGTACTGTTAGTGCGAGCATGACATAGCAAATTAACTTCAGAGATAACACCCGAGTCACTCTGTGGCAAAAATCTCACTGTGTTTACCTTGACTTGGCAGAAAGTAAGACAGGTCACATTGCAGCTCCAGAATGCCTCACCAAATCTGAGTTTGTTTCATTGTTCCTTTCAACCCAGGGATGGCCCATGGGGCCATGTGGAAGGCAGGACTTTCCTCGGGAGCCCTGCATTCTCTTGGGCTGCTGACTATATTTATTGTGTGATTTCCTTTGCACTGTGACCCCTGTGAGGTCTGTCCACAGGTGGCAATGGGTGGAAAGGAGATTTTCACACATACACGCTTTCTCCTCTCCTCCCAGCTCCTGTCTCTCCTTACTTCTCTGTTTTTCCAACCGCTGCCACCGTTTCACTTGGTCACTTTCCAGCCCTTCAGCACCTCACAGAAGTCAAAAGACTTGGCTGCTTTTACCTCAGGCTGCTCTACCTGAAAAACTTCTTTGGACTCATTAGTCAGAGAAATTTCTTTTCTCCTGTAACTGTGGTCTTTTATAGGCTAATTCAAACAGAGTTCGAAAGGTGGCAGCCACTAACATTTTGCTGTCTGTTGGCCAAGTCTTAATATAAAAGTGTTTGGCATGGCTTTTTTATTTCTTCCAAAACCAGTATAAACTTCAAACTTGCTTTTAATGCTGGAATTTCTTTAAATTCATGGCTAGCTCCTTGTGGGCTCAGCCGTTGGTGCCACTGTAGTGTGTCTGATGGAGGGAATTCTGTCATCCTGATGACACCTCTGACCTTAGAAATATCCAAACTGTAAATGAGCTTCCTAACCATCCACCGTATAGTATTGCCTGGGAATGTCACTGTCACCAGGAAGCTGAATTTCTGTAAACATAAGGATTAATTTCTTCTATCATAGTAGCAGTATTGGTGATGCCTTGATATGTCATTAAAAATTATATTATTTAGCTATTCATCATAGAATCATCATAGAATAGCCTGGGTTGAAAAGGACCACAATGATCATGTAGTTTCAACCCCTCTGCTATGAGCAGGGTCTCCAACCACCAGACCAGGTTGCCCAGAGCCACATCCAGCCTGGTCTTGAATGCCTCCAGGGATGGGGCATCCACAACATCCTTGGGCAACCTGTTCCAGTGCGTCACCACCCTCTGTGTGAAAAACTTCCTCCTAATATCTAGCCTAAACCTCCCCTGCCTCCATTTAAAACCATTCCCCCTTGTCCTATCTATGCCATTTGTAGATGATTTCAGTGTTTGGCAGTATCAAACAAGTTTGGTAATATCAGATGATAAGTTTTCCTCAGTGTTCCAAGGGCACCATCGGGACCCTAGGCCAAGAATATTTGTAATGCTGGCCAGTTTGTGTTTTCAGTGCTTCTTGGAGAAGCAGTTTTGGAATTTACAGCTCTGTCTTCATCTAACTTCACTGTAGAGCTTGATTCTCAAAGTATAGGAATGGTCTTTTTATAAAGACCATTCTTTTTTAAAGATTTTAAAATCTTTAAATTTTAAAATTTTGTTTTCAAATCGTGAACACAGTTCTGAAATATTCCAGTTCAACTGAGGTGATTTTGCAGAAGATTTTGTGGTAATCATGCTTTCCTTGTTAAAAGGATGTAGAACTAACAAGAATGGTAAATCTCTTTAAGCAAGATCGCTTAAACCATGCTATTCTAATGTAAAATTATTTAGAGGGTATTCTTTCTGTATGCTTTTTGCAGGTGCTCAAGAGGAAAAAATATATAATCTAACACATAGATAAAGGCCTGTAAACCTGAGGGAAATGGTGGTGTTTTTAGAGGCCCGAAGATGTGGTGGATTTAGCAGTGGGGAGTGTGTGTGTCTGTGAAAATGGTTCTTCAAACTTCAGGCAACGTCATAAATAAGCATTTATGGAAACCTCAAAAAGCATTTGTGTAAAAGGCTGGAATAACTCCAAAACAAACATTGCATGGTTTATATTCTTTTTGTGGACTTTTTTTTTTTTTTTCCTTTTGGAAAAATAAATGAATATTTTATAGATGCGATTTTATATATGAGTAAGCATATGAAAATCTAAACATTTAAGAGGAAAAAGCAAGTGATTTGATATGAAGCTCAGTTATTCATCTTCTAATAGATTTTTCTTCCACATGTAAGTTCTGTATGCAAAGATAAGATTGGATGTATTCATATGTATTAGCAGCATTTGTAGCAATTAACCTGTATGGCCAGGTTTGTGTCTTAGTATTTAAGGCTGATGGTTCTGTAGCTGAAATTGGATGTCCTGCATTTGTGGAAGCAGTTCTCAGCTGGGAGCAGAGATACTGCTTAAATTACCTAGGCATGCACTATTTGTCTTAGTGTGTTTGTGTGGTTGCGCAGCAGAGGGTTGTTGAAAACTTTAATGATGTACAGTGGCAATCAAAGCTCTTCCTGCTGATAAAACAGCTGGAGCTATTTGAAAGTCTGATATTTAACTACAGCTGGAAGTAGCAACTTGCACGGTCATACGTAATCGCAAATTTAATCAAAATGCTTCCTTCATTCCCGTGTCTTCTGGCACACGTTGCTGTACATGGGATCTGAAAGAGGGTTTCTTGAACAAAAATTTGCAAGCAACAGAATCAGATCAAGTAAGAAATGTTGATAGGCGTCACAGAATCATTTAATCAAGGGCACATCTCTACTTCTGTTTTATCAAAAACCACAGATCCAGCCGTTGTTGCTGTTTGTTTCATAAAATCCTTGCCAAATTTCAATCCCTTGCTATTCCTATAGTATAAATAACTCTTATCCCGCAAAATGAACTGGTGGCTGCAGCTGCCAGGGAAGATGCTAATTCCTTTTAGCAGCTTTGTGCTGCTGCTGTTTGTTCCTTTAGGTGTTCATTTATGGCACCTGTTATTATGGAATTGCGTCTTCACCTCTGAAGTGACACCGCTTTTATCTTCTGTGGCTCTTTTTGAATCTCACTTGCAGCGTAGCTCCAGTGGGAGATTTCTTGGTCTCCATAGCAGAGCACAATCTTGGGAAATGCAAATCAAACAAATAGAGCAGCACCTGTGCTAGCTGTGCATTTCCAAAGTGAAAAGGACATCACAATCCAGCTCACCTTGCAGTTTAGCTTAACTTGATGTTTGAATTAGCGCAGTAGCCAGAGTAGAGCTCTTCATAGAAGAGCATTTGCTTGCTTCTTTCAGCAATGGAGAAATGAACAAGGTGCTGTGATTTTCTTCCTGAGGGTGTGGTTCGGAGCTTTATGAATGTTTTCAAGTTGTATTTCACAATTCATACACAGCTTTTTTTCTTGTTCCCTGGATACCTCTCTCCTAAATTCAGTGAATCCTTAGGCTAAAGGATTTGGATAACTTCCTATCAAAAGAGAGGTAAAACTGATGTCTCCTGACTTTCATATTTTCCTCTTAACTCTCTGTATTTTGTAAAACAGAGTGGATGTTTTCCTGCAAGATGTTGTATGCAGCATTTGAGGAAACAATGCACTGTATGTGCTTTCCTACTCCCTGCTAATAAAATGCTAGCATATATGAAATTTTCTGTTTCCATGCAGTTGTTATTCAACTGTACATGAATTGTCCCCTAAAACTGAGGGAGCCTTTGTCTTCGGAGTGGTCATAGTTCAGCACTCTGGCAAGACATTGCAAATATTATAGCTCCTTGTTTTTCTTTTCTGATCTCTATTACATATGAAAAAAAAAAAAAAAAAAAAAAAGAAGTGAATTTGAAAGTTAAGAGTGTGGTTTAATGACTGAAGCTAATGAATTTTGCAAGAGTGTATTTAGTTTCTATTGCAGTGTTTGGAACTAGTAAAAAAGGGGATTTGACAGCTTGTAATTTAAACTGTGAAATATGTTTTCTTCTTGTCTTTTATCCCCAGAATCTCAAACAAAATAAAGCTAATTAAGCTCTAGATTTCCCAGCCATTTATCCATCCACCTGCTCTTTTGCTGACATTTATCTGTTCATTTATCTACCAGACTAGAAGGCTCATGTTGTCTGTTACTGTTGATTTGAAAGGAAAGCTCAACTATAACCTTATGTGCTGCTTGCTGCTCCGAAGTTAAAACTGGAGTGATCAGTTAAAATGTAAGGCTTAGGTGCTTATGATATCTGTGCAAAGTGTGTTATCAGCATGAGGATGTATGTTGGACACCTGAGAATACGGCACATTTTCCATCTCAGAGAAAGGTAATTAATATGTATACCCTCTGCTCCTTCTGGAGCTTCCCTTACATATGGTGAGGCAACTCCTACTTGGCACTGTGTCTTCTCAAGGCAGATGGTTTCCCTGGACATTGAGCCTTGCAGCGCACCAAAGGGAGCTATGAGCTGTGAATTAAATGCATTGCAATTGGTGTACAGTTTGCGGATGAATCACTCAAAACAAAAAGATGTGAGAACTGTGTGGAAGGCTTTTGGCAAAGTCACTCAGAAGTTGTCAAACCAAACACTGAAGCAGATTGGATCACAGGGTCCTGTGCAAACCATGGGCTATGTCCATTGGCCACACATGCAGTCCGATGTGATACTGGTGGCTGCAGCTCCTCAGTGACTGTATTAATGAAAGAGGGGCCCTAAGAAAAAACATACTTGTAACTTCAGTCAGCCATGCCTAATTTCACTGCTTGAAACAGGTGCTGAGGCCAATGAAGTAGAGGCTATACTTGCTTCTAATTTCCATTGATTCTTTAAAATCTTCTTTTCTACATAGTTGTCAACGGTGCTGAAGAGCAGATGAGTCAGGGTGGTTATAGCATGGTGTACACTTAAACAGAAACTTTCTTTCAGGGGTTGTTAACTCCATTTTATTAACCTTGAGCAATGCATGCAGTGCTGTATGTGATAAACACAGCATTTTCACCTCAGAATAAAAAAAGAGGCCATTGTGACATGCGATGGCAGAAGCAGGTATGACAGTATACATTTGACTTGTAGCCAGCTTGATCCATGTATGTGAAGGGAAAGCGGTGAATGGCACAGCTGGGGGCACAGCGAGCTGAGCTTGATGCCGAGAAAATTGCAGCTCCTCTGCCATCTCTGTCAGGCCATGATTCACCTGGGATGAGAGGAAAGCAGCAAACCCATTAAATTAATCAGGTCAAACGAGAAGTAGCTCATTTAATTCTCCCTGCTCTGTGCTTCATACACACACATGCAGGCACCTCCATGAAGAGGCAGAGCATGTCTGTCCTAGGAGGAGTCACAGCACACACCTTGGGGGCTGGTTCAGGTTTGTAGACTGGAAGGAGCTGGGACAGGTAGGGGTCCAGTAGTGTTTCCTGTTGTGGTGCTGTGGTAACCCACACACCACTGCTGTGTCCCTCTGCACACAGCTCCAGCTGAAGGCGCTGCATCAGTTTGCAGCTCAAGGACGGCAAGTGACAAAGCGCAAATACTTCTATGTTCACATTTAATTATTTGTGTGTCCCTAAAGAGAACTGCTTAAAGTAGTGCAGGTTTTATCAAGTGTCATATTTCAGTGAGCTATTCATAGTTTGTTAGATGAGCATTTCTGATTGGCTAAATGAAAACTGCTCCCAGCCTGTGCTGATGGTTTGCCTGAACAGTTGAGCTCCTTAAACAAGAATAGAAACTGATTTTTCTGATTATTTATTTGTGTTTGTCCTGTGTTTGACAGCCTCGGGGAGCTTGTAGAGAAAGGATGGTTGCTCTATATTAGGTTATGTCATGTTATAATTGTACGCATGTAGGGAGACAGCCTGTTCTGTTCTCCTCCTTGTAGGACAATGTACAAGGATATGGTTGTCTTTGTCACTCTGACCCGTTAAGGTGTGATTTGTCTTCTAGCCTAAAAAAAGGGCAATAGCGCAGGTAATTCCAGGTGTCCTTACTGCCACCCTTCATTTTCATGTTCCCCAGTACCTTGAAGCATTCTTCAGAAGCCCTGGTGAAAGACCCTGCCAGTCTAAAGGACCAACCAATGGGAAACCCATGTGGTATCCCTGTGGTGACCTGCTGGAGCTGTGCATGGATGACTGAGCAAATGAAGGTGTTTATGGGTTTTTCTTTGTTCTGTCTTCTCTTGTTTTATTTTACTAGTAAACATTATTGATGAAGCTCTGCTGCATCGATTAATCAAAGATAATTTGACACACAACCCTGGCAAAAGGATGATTTTTTTTTTTTAATCTGAATTAATTTGGAGAATTTGGTTGCAGATTCCTTCCCTGACTTGCAGCAACTCTTAAAAAGATTTTGCCCTTTCTGTGCCCTTGCTCTGAAGAGTAAAGCAAACAAAAGATAAGGCAGACTGATTCATGGCTTCATTTTATTTGTTTTCTTCCTCACTTAAGGCAGAAGATAGCCCATTCTGAAAGTCATTCATTTCACTGTTTTTAATGCCAAGTACTTTTCACCTTCAGGGACTGCTGGGTTTATTACAGACAAACTTTTTGTTTGTAGTAGTCTGAAGCCATAATTTCACATATATGTGTAGTATCTACTTCTAAACTCTACCAGTTATAGCTATAGATATTGTAGGAACAGAAATAAAGGCGTCTTTTGAAAATCTGTTTTATATATATATTTTTATATATATATATATATATATATATAAAATATTTAAATTTGGCTCTTGGATTTACATACAGCTGAAGTGAAACTAGGTGCCTCCTTCAAATAAAATGACAGTGTCTTAGGTTTAAAGAAAGAAAACAATTTGAAGTTGTTTCAGAAGTTTTAGTGGAAAAGGATGGTTTTAATGATGGGCAGCACTTTCGGATATTTATATGGTTTAGTTCCTCCCTGTTGCTCATAAGTGTTCAAGATTCAATTTTCTTCTTCCTTTGAATACTTAGAAAATTCAGTTTCTCGTGCCATTCTTGAGAGGGATGGTCAACCCCTGTTTCTGCAAGTTCAAAAGTGTATGAGTAGCTCTGTGCTATAGCTGGAGCACTAGTAGTTTGAGAAGGTCCCTTCACTGCAAGTCACTCCCTCAGGTTACTTTCTGCAGGACAGGACACAGCCTCCTGCTGTCTTGCAAGGCCTGCTGTGACCTTCTCCAAATAAATTTCTTCTTCTACAATTTTTTTTTTAATATTTCTTTCCTTCCTCACCATGTGAGGAAATCCCACCCTGATCAGTGAAAAATTCCTCAAGTGAAACTGGTAACATACTAATGTCAAATGTAGAAGAGAGAAGCAAGTATTTTCTCTTGTGTTGCAGTTAGGAGACTACTCAGTGTTACTTATCAGAATATAAAGTAATGTCCTGTCAGCTGGTGCCCGGTTCTGGGGCTGAGACCATCCCTTTCAGCCCATCCTGGGGCAGACCTCCTCCATCTCTCCTCTCTTACCATCCTGTGACCGCCACTCAGCCGGGCAAGCTCTGACACTGGCTTTTCATTGGGCCCAAGCTGGCTGCAGACAAGCAGTGTCGTTCTGCTGTGAGAGCCTTCAAGTCCAGAATGGTATTTTGACTCCAGCTGTTTTCTTTGGATGGGTTTTCAGGTTTTTTTTGTTTTGTTTTGTTTTGTTTTGTTTGTGTATTTTACACACAGTTTGAAAGGGAAATGTGTCAGAATGATTCAGGCTTTAGAAAATCTCCTTCAAAAGCTGGTTGGCATTCATCCATGGTATCAGAAACATGCATCTCTATGGACTTTGGTTTGAAAGGAAAAAGTGTTTAATCAGATGTCCCATGAGATCAGGCTTCCTAGGGCCCCATCCAACCTGACCTTGAACACCTCCAGGGATGGGGCACCCACAGCTTCTGTAGGCAGCCTGGGCAAGTGCTCCACCACTCTCTGAGTAAAGAATTTCCCTCTAACATCTAACCTTGATTTCCCTTTTTAATGTTTAAAGCCATTCCCTCTTGTCCTTTCACTATCTGCCCCCATAAAAAGTCATTCTCCCTCTTGTTTGTAAGCTCCCTTTAAGTACTGGAGGTCCACAGTTAGGTTTCCCCAGAGCCTTCTGCCATCTCTTCAGGTTGAACAAGCCCAGCTCTGTCAGTCTTTCCTCATATGCTCTACCTCTCTCATCATCTTTATGGCCCTCCTCTTGACTTCCTCCAACAGCTCCATGTCTTTCTTGTGCTGGAAAGACAGGGTTTGATATGTCAAACTCCTGACTTCATGTGATTGGAACTCTTCCCTTTAGATGGCTGTGATCACTTGTATAGATACGCAGGGAATGCACAATTCTCTGTGTCAGCCATGGTGTCCTCTATGAAGCCAATCTACATTAGCATTCAGTTAGTTGATCAGAATGGCCATGGCAGCTTTTAGAAGACAGAGTAAAGCTGCAAAGAATTTGGAGCACAGCAGCCACATGTGTCAGTGTGACACCAAAGGTGTACTGGACTTGTCTTCTAAGGATGGTCTTAGCTCAATTTTCTGAGGAAAGAGGGCAGGTGTGTGTGCTCCCTTCTGACTTTTCAGCACACCTTCATTTCTGTCCCCTCAGATGTTTGGGAAATAGATGCTGGACTGCTGTATGCCTGTTTGTAATCCTGCTCCCCTTTTCAAATCTGCACAGTTGTATTTTATTTGTAATTTTGTTACCTCAGCTTTTCTTTGAAGCTTTCCCTCTTTCCCACAGACATCAGGATTCCAGACAAGGGGATCCCGTGCAAGCTTCTCTGCTACTGATGAGGGCAGAGAGATGGTGGATAGAACAGAGTACTGAAGAGTGGCTGCTTGTTGAATATACATTTTTTCCCACTGTGTTTATGCCGCTTGATTGCTGGTTTTAACTCTTTTTAGTGCATTTTTGCTCATGTCTGTGATCCCCATGGTATTTCTCAATCCCCACCAGAGTGTTGCAGCTGCTCCCAGTCTCCTGTGAATAGCACTGATGCATTGCTTGCATCCCCTTCCAGGTAATTAATGAGTAGATTTAACAAGATTGAACCTTTAAATCCCTCTGGTATCCAAGTAACCTTCCGCCAGCTACAATATGTTTCTGTTTGTTTTGCCTATATGGAGTGTTTGTTCCTGGCACCCTCTGAAGAGTTATGATAGGAAATTGTGCGTATATGCCTGGAACACCACAAAACAAAATTAAGAGAAAAAGGCCTTTTGTTTCTTTGAGCATAAGGAAGTCTTGAAATTAGTTTGTAACCTTTACATCAGAATTTGGAAAAGAACAGGTAGGCTAAGCTGTATAAAAACTGCTTCTGGGTTTGAGGCTGCTCTGCTGTAATGTCCCCACATTTTGGATGCAGCATCCTGCTCTTAGCCTGCTCTAAAATGAAGCCACTTTTCTTGCATGATGACAGATCACTGAAACGTGATACTTATAGACCTAAGCATACTTAATTGTACTCAAATTGTACTCAGCATCTCATGAACTCTGCCTCAGCATCTGTGGTCTAAACTCCTGTTCTTAAGGTGTTTGCACCAGGGTTTTTCTCTGGAGCCCTCCCCAAAGACAGCATGTTTACCTATGTCCTTTATCGCATTGTGGCTTTACTGAGGAATTTTAGGACAAGTAATGCTGTTGGAGAGAGCTGCAGTTCTCAGTTGTTAGTGAGGGACTTACCCTGACCCTTACCTTGCATTGTTCCCACTTTACTTTGCTGTTTAGGGTCAGGTCCTATAAAAATGAACACCACACAGGGCAGCAATGTGTGTCCCATATAAAAACAAAGCCCAAGGTTGAGCACGTGTCTTACTATAGGTGTCTTGTGCAGAAAAGGGGATTATGCAAGAAATTCTTTGAGCTGTATCCCCCTGTGGTTTTTAGAGTCACATCACAACGTATTGTGAGTTGGAAGAGATCCACAAGCGTGACTCCCAAGCTGGTGAGGGGTCTGGAGCACAGGTCTTAAGTGGAGCAGCTGAGGGAACTGTGATTGTTCAGTGTGGAGAGGCTCAGGGGAGACCTTATTACTCTCAAAAACTACCTGAATGGAGGTTCTGGTGAGGTGGGGGTCGGCTTCTGTGTAATGAGTGATAGTACTAGAGGGAATGGCTTCAAGTTGTGCCAGGGGAGGTTCAGGTTGGATGTTAGGAGAAATTTCTTCTCCAAAAGAGTGGTCAGGTGCTGGAATGGGCTGCCCATGGAGATGCCTAAAGCACTGTTCGTGGAGGTGTTTAAGGAACGTTTAGATGTTGTACTGAGGGACACGGTTTAGTGATAAATATTGGTAGTAGGTGGACGGTTGGACTGGATGAACTTGAAGGTCTTTTCCAGCCTTGGTGATGCGATTCAGTGTCTGCCCGTTAATTGGCACATGCAGAGAGCAGCTGGGATGGACGGAAGCTGACCGCGGCCCTTTCATCTCCCCCTTTCCCGAGCCGCCTTGCATCTGCCGGCCGGGGCCGGGCGGGGCCGGGCGGCGGCTGCGGGAGATCAGCTCGGCGCGGCTCGAAGCGGTGCGGGATGTTCTGCCTGAAGGGTGAGCGGGGCCGAGCCCCGCGCTCGTTTCCGGCTGGGTTGTGCGGGATGGAGGAGGGGCTGCGGCGCTGAGATGTTATTCTTCGGGGGGACAGAAAAAAAGAAAAAGGAAAAAAAAAAGAAAAAAAAAAAAAAGGTTGATGCGTTTGTTCAACGCTTTACCGAGAAGAGCGCGGATGTATTGCTCCTTTTGTGAGCAGGGAGCGGGACGGGCAGCCAGAGGAGACGCCGTGGTGCCGGCAGACAAAAGGACGGGCGTGTGTCGGAGCGGGGGCTCGGCTCCTGCCGCTCGGGGCGGTGGGCTGGGGCTCCCGGGGGTCTCAGGGCCCGGGAGGAGCAGGGAGCGGGGCTGTGCTCGGCCGAGGAGGGAGGGAGGGAGGGAGGGAGGGAGGGAGAGAGGGAGGGGTCGGAGGTTTTAATTGGAATTCCTGAGAACGTTCTACTAATGTTTTTATTCAAAATCGGTGCTGTTGCAGCTGTCGTTTTGTTACCGAGGTGCAATAGTTGAAAGCCGACAGCGCGGAGCTGTTGTAAGGAGGAGTTTAGGAGCTGTAAAACACACCCTTTCCCAGTGAAAGAATAGCCGGTCGGGTTCAATGTTTGGCTGCTTGTCAGCCTGTGCTCTGAGTATTTCGCTCCTCTTTCGGAGTTGTTCAAAACGCCGATTACTTTCGTTCTCCCAATGACTACTATTTGCGCTAAGGATCTCGGTCCGCTTGCCAACCGTTAATGAAAAAGCCGGAACGAAGTTTCTTTCCTGCCGATTTTGGAGTAGTGAACTCGTGTTTCTAGACAAAACCTTAATTAATGTAATGGCGCGATTTTGCTGTGTGTTGGTTTATCTTAAATGGAATTGCTGCTGTGTACCAAGCACAAACCAACCAACCAAAACAAAACAGCTCTATTTAAACTGCAGAGCAAGGGGTTTTCAGTCCATGACATAATTCAGTGGATCACTGGAATTTAGAAACAGTGACAGTGGAAACCTTTTAAAGCATTAACTTAGAGATGCGGACCAGAAGTTGTTTAAATAAAGAGCATAGCAGATAAACCATTTTGGGTAACGTAACTAGGCAGCTGGTGTAGGACTCACTGTTCTGTATTTTTGAGCACCTGGTTGAAAATGAACCCAGGAGCCAGGTTTTCAGAGAAGTCTTATGTCCAGCAATAATTCCGTACGGTGAAATTCCTAATAAAGCAAAAGTATCCGTGCTTTTTAATGCATCTGCAGTTGAATGTGTGGAAACTGCTCTCAAATTGTTCAGGTTGTGTTTGTAAGGCAAGTTGTTAGTTGTGAGACACAAAGCCTGCCGGTTAGTTGTGAGACACAAAGCCTGCCGGAGGGCCGTGCTTCAAACCAGCCAAGGTACTGGGGAGCTGTGTTGAACAGCCATGTATTTGGAGTGTTGTTCCTCTTTGTATGCCCTTACATACTATTTTCTCTAAGCCACTATTTTATTAGTTTGCAGTAGGCTTCTCTCCCTACCTTGAAGAGCACTGGTTACCATGCAGTACATTATTAACTTGGGTTTGAAAATGAGGATCCTGAAATAATCAGCTGGGGCATTACTACTGATTTCTTTCTGTTAACCTCAGCACATGTTGGAGAGAATTGCTTGGGAACTCATCGAGGGGGAGGATTTGTTTGTCTTTGAAGCTGCACAGCAGGTCTGTCTCTCAGATACTGTTTTTGTTTAGGCTCTGAAGGGAGGGAGTGGTGAAGTTGTTTACACGCTGCCCTGGCTCCCACCTTGTTGGGTTTTTTTCAGTCTTATGATTAGCAGCCTTGGTACGAAGTGTTGTGGGTGCTGAGTTTGTGGAGTGACAAAGTTGGTGTGCTTGGTGGGTGTGGGTGTGTTCTGTGTGTAGGATCAATTGATGAAATCCCTTCTCTAAAACCACATCTCCCTGTATCTTCAGGGGCCTGGCCATGGAGCTGCCTCTTATTTTTCTTTTCCCTCTTGTAGCTTTTTCTACTCTCTTTGTGCAGTCCCTAGTGGTGGCACAGTGGCACAGAGCCTCTCCTTGCAGCACTCTTCTCCATTATCCATGAGATGCTTGGGAGAGAATGACATGGGCAGTGTGTGCCTCTGCCTCACCACCAAGGTGGCAGTGTGCTTCTCGGTTCTGTGGCACAGCTGCTGAGCTCACCCTGGTACAGACAACAGGAGCTGCATCAATGCTTGGTCAGAGCACCCACAGTGCAGTGTAATCCAGTTGATACCAGTATTTGGAATTAGAGATAAATGGAAGATTGAAACCTCTTCCAAAGGGCTCGATTCCTAGAAGGTTCACGAGCTGCAATTTGTTGGCATGTGCTAAAAATGAGGTCACGTTCCATGTGATATTTGCCTGGAGTTTCTCTTTGATTTATAGTTTTGGTTGAAGGAAAGTAGTGCCAAGAAACACTGTGAAACAGACATTTGTGCTTACTGCTGGCCTGTGCATGGGAAGTATTTTCCATCCTTGCTTGTCTTACAGCTGTGGATTTGAGAGGGAAGTCTTTTATACTAATAATAGCAAGACGTTATGATAGAAGTTATCCATGAAAAATCCCAGGCATGTGCTGCTTGCTCCCTAGAGAGGGGCTTCATGGTAGAAATGGAGATTTTGTTTTATTATTTATTTGTTTAAAGGATCACAGGCCTGCTCACCAGTTGTCTCATGTGTTCTGTGCGTGTAAAGGCATTCCTTAGATTCTTTTCTTGGCAACGTTCTCATAAAATATCCAATGTTTGAAATCAGAAACAGATTTTCTCCTTAAACAAATGCGTTTTCCAAGTTGAACTGGGCAAGCAAAATTTTGTAAAACTTGCTTTCTTTCTGTCTTTTATTTATTTATTTATTTATTTTCACATGCAGAAATCCCAAGTGAGGGAAGGGACTTGCAGTCACCAGAAAGGAAGAATTTATCTAGGATTCTTTGCAGAATTTAGGATTTAGTTTAAATCTAGGAAAAGAACTGATTGCTCATGCGATATTTGTTCCCCTGACTTCGTTTCAGTTTTTTAATCCTGTCTCAACTGTGTGTAATCACAGTTGGGCTTGTGTGTCAGATCCATTCTTTTTGTGGTTATTTCTTTGTCATATGCATGCTTTCAATGGTGAAAACAACTTTGGGGTTGCTTCTTATCTGCAAATCTTCAAAATACAAAAGCAATTTGAAAATACGTGGAATTAGTACAAGCAAATCAGAATTAAATTTCAGATATGTGACTGTTTAAGTTGGTGAGCCTGTGGCTATAAGAAGCTCACTGCTCTGTTCTTCATGTCTCCTGTACTTCATTGAATTACTCTCTCTGCTATGATTTTTCAGGCTGTTCTCTGTGCCACTTCTTTTCCCGTCCCCATCCATGCTGTTGCTGCCCGGTTCACCTGTGAGGTAGCTGTAGGCTGCCACTGAGTGAAGTCTTTGCATAACTTAGTCTTAACAGCTACGTCTGCCAGAATTCTTTCGTGGCAGGACAGTAATGGAGAGATCTGTCAGATACGGTATGTTCATATGCTGCAAAACAAATCCATTTTTGCATCAATACAGAAGGGATTTTAGAGTTTAAGATTGCTTGAAGTTTGAATTCCTTGTTGATTAAACAGCTCTTTTATCCTGTGCTGAGGGAAGGAGCGGGGGTGAAGAGATCCATATGTGGCTATGTATGTTTGTATCACCCAATGCAGGTCTGTCCCCTTTGTATCGGAGAGCAACGAACAATTGCTTTGAACTGCGCCTGAACGTACAGAATAAAATTGAGCATAATGAAAGGAAGATGGCAGGTTTGAATAGGAAAATTCTCGCGGAAGTTAGTCATGTCCTAGGGAGTGTTGAAGATCCTTATGTAGTTATATTTTGTCTCTTAAGTAGCTAACTAAATTGGAAAGGAGCACATGGGAAGGAGGGCAGCATGTGTAGAAGTGAGCTTTCAAGGCAGCTGGGCACTGAGGCAGTGTTCCTCAGCTCCACCTGTTCCCTGGGTCTGCGTGCAACTGGAGGAGCAAATGGAAGCCCAGAGATGCTTCTGCAGTGAGGGCTGGGCAGAGGAGAGCTGCTCTTGGCCCCATCATGGGGAGGTGGCCCCTAATGATTTTTGTTCACCTTGTAGGTCAAATGTGTTACGCTCCTTGGGGCTGCTTCATTTGACTGCTCTGACAGGTTACCAAATACTCAGAACCTACCAAATGAATGCCTTTTGTTTGGTGTGTTTGCATTTTTCTTATTTTGGTAACAGGACAGGGTGTGGGCGTGTGTTTTTTCCCTTAAGATTTTAAGGAGGCCGATGGCAGTGGGTGAAGTTGGGCAGAATGTAATCAGGCGTTAGGTAAACATCTCCTCCCATAGGCATGCCAGCCCTTCCCAGGGCACGCGGGGCATTTCACTCTGCTACCCTAAATTGGTCTGGAAACAAAGCAGGCTGCATGGGTTTAGCTGTGAAAGCAGTTAGTATAGAACCTCACCTTCAGCAGATCTTTAGCAGATAATCAGAAATGAGGACATCGGGAGAGCTTTCAGTATTTTAATGTAGCTTGTGCTTTTTAAACCTGCAGCCGCAGGAACACTTGATGCTTGTGGTCTAGTCAGGTGTAGTTCTTCAGTCTTAAAGATTTTATGAAAATTGACTTGTCTGCTGTCACAACCATATAATTAACACTCATCTTTGCCTCTAATTTTACTTTCACATGGGCATTTAATGCATTCCCTCCCTTTCTGCTCCTTGTCTGCTTCACTGCAGGCTGCAGTCGGACTCCTTTACACAATTCACACAGTGCTGTAATCTTGAGGAGGGACTAATGGCAAATGAATCATTGGTAGAACGATCATCTGCTGTTTTCCTTGACCTGCTGATGTTTGATTTTTAAACAATGCCAACCCAATATCACCTGGAGGCTTGTGACTACAGTACATACAGATGGTGATTGCTGTTCATCACAATAGGAGGGGGCAGTGAATTTCTACCAAAGTGCAGCAAGAAGCCAACACCGTTAATTTTAAACAGCAAGACTGTGGAGATTAAAGAATATGAAAACATAAGAAGAAAGTAGCATGCACAGCTGATGGGATGCATAAATATTGAAAGAATTTCACATTGAAGTAGTCTTTGAAACAGCATGCACATACTTGAAGCCTATAAATATCTTCACACATTTTTCAGTGGTTTAAGCTTAGTAATGGTTTTGCATTGCTTAAGTATAGCATTACCAGATTTACCAGATTTGTACTGTGTATGCATGTCACTTGTCTACAGTAGCTTTTTTTTTTTCTTTCCCAGCAGCATTTTTGCAGAAGACTGATGTGCTTATGGGGAAATGCCATAAACTTTGGTCAAATAGGAGATCTGCTTCCTGTGAAAGCACATTGCCTGGCATTAAGAGATGGAAATTTTATTAATTCTTTTATTCAGAGTCCTGTCACAGCTGCGGTCCTGCCTGTGGTTAATGTCTGGTGAGACAGCCTATAATTACCCCAGGCATCTTATTTTAATGCTGTCCTAGTGCTGTCTGACTCCCAGTCCTCCAGAGCATCCCACTCTTTTCTATCTGTATTTTAAAAAATTCAGAAAATGTTCCTGGCATTTAAAACGTTTTTGTAACTTATTTGGAACTTGAGACTTGAAAATAGTTTAAGCTTAATTGCCGATCTTATGCAGAGTGGTTACAAAAATGTGGCTTATTTAGTCTAGCTGGTAGCTTGGGATGTAAATATCACAATGAGAGAGGAAACTTGTTGAAGTTAGAGTACAGTATTGGCGTAAGATGAATGGTTTTGAGCAAGCTGTGAATTAATTGAAGTCTGACATTAAAAGATCCCAAACTATCTGAGGAGGGAAGTTGTGGAACAGGCTGATAATGTGGACAAAGAAGTGTTTTTAAGATGGCTCTTGATAAGTTTTGACAGTTTTAGTCAGAATTTCTGTAGCTAGTAAATAAGGTTTGTATCAGTGGTCTTTTGAGCTACCTGGAGGTCTGGGCACTCGTCTGCATTTGTACTGTATGATGCAGTCATCTCACGTTTAAGTGCTTCTGGTCGTCTGTCTGTGAAGACCAGGAAGAGTTATCCCTTTACGTTCTTTCTTGCACCATCTGATATTTGTCTGCTTTGTTCTGCTGCAGGGAAAGACAGAGTGAGGAACAGGTGCCCTGCAGGTCCTCCTGGCACCACACAGGCTTGCAAGTGTACCACACTCTCTTCCTTCCATTTAAACTGAGCAGCAGATACTGCTGGTACAGAAATCTTGCAGGCTTGGGCTGGTTGGGACTCCTGGGCTTTTCCCGTCCCCTTCTAGCATTGGGTGTGCTCCACTTGTAAGTTTTATTTCGTAAATTTCTCACTCTCACAGGGATCTCAGACCTTGCTGACATCCTTCTGTGTTCTCTTGCTCTTTTTCCAGTGCTACCCTGTTGTTACATGTGGCAAGATACGGGAAGATACAGCAGTATCTCTCTATAGGCTACTTGTTTTGAGGGCTTTCTTGACCTGGAAATCCTCCTAATCGAGAAATCTGTTGGGAATCTCGTCCCCGCATGGCATCCTGGCTCCTTTCTAAGTTTTAATCCACGCTTAACTCCACTTTAAACTCATCAGTAACTGCTAAAACAAAAAGATACAATGGCAGTTGTAGCCACACCTGATAGTGAAGACAGGGACTAATGCTTGTGGTGCTGAAGCTTCAGCTCAGCCAGGAGCCCACTCTCCGGGAGGGGCACATACTGTCTACACCTCAGCCACAGAGGCTTGGATTATTTTGTGCATTTTTTAGTCTTAGGAGAATTGCTTCCTCTTTAACATGCTTCTGTGAGATAAAGAAGCATGAAGCCTAAGTAATGAGGAAAGCCCAGGTTTTTCCTGCCTTCATTATTGAGGTCAACCAGCTGGACACTCTTGCCTGAAGGTTTAATTTGCGAAGGGGTTATATATTTTTTTTTTTCAGTAAGTTGGATAAAAAATTCCTGCTGTCCAAATGCATACATGCATCCTTTTTTAGTCAGTCAGGTTTATTTTTTTGTTTTGAGTTTCTTACTCAAGAGGTTTTTGTAGATGCTGGCAACCACAAGAATTCACTTGTGCAGCAGTCTGTGGCCATTTCCCCATTCAAACCAGGTGCCTGCTGGAAAATGGATCATGGCAACACCAATGCCTTCCTGAGGAAGAAGGGTACAGGCTGGTTTTTAACTTCTGTCCTGGCAGGAAGTATTATTTGAGTCCGAGGAATGGGTCTGAGGTGGGAACTGGGAAGATGTGTGAAGTGATGAAGGCTGTGGAAGTAGTAGTAGTAGTATGTGCTCAGGACCTTAATTAGAATTTAGAAATGAAATACTTCCTTCTCTCATGCCTGTTATACAGCTATGTTCATGCCTGTTATACAGCTATGAATTTTATGAGGAATAAGGTTGTTTTTTTTCTTTATTTTGGAAAGGGAAATTTGAAGAGGTGAATTGAAGTTGTCGTCTTGGTTTCTTTGTTGCTTTTTGAAGGCTTGAGAACAACACGTGCTGTGGAGTTTCACCTCTGAAACATCCTGTTTTTCCTGCGTGAACAGATTTAGATTTCTTTTCAAAGCCTTATCTTTCCTCAGCCCTTGGCATGTCTACTGGTACTGTTGTGACTCTGGGCATGTTCTGCAGCAGCTTGACTCCAAGGACAGTGCCACCGCCTCGTGGTTGTCATGGATTTGCTGCCATGAGGTGTACTTGACCCCGTTGGGTCGAACAGCTTGGATCTGAGCTGGAGATCTGAGATATTCTTGTGTTGTTCTCCAGATCAGAGGTAGCTCTCGTTTTCAGATCCTGCATACGTACAAGCTCATGTTGATATGTGTGTAAATCATTTCATGCGTGGAAAGACCATGTGCTCTGGGAAATTTACAAGTAGTATTTGAAGTATGAAAGCGTGCCACAGTTTCATTGTTTTGAAGTCTAGTCTTGAATCATCATCCTCAATTGTGTAACTTTACTGTCATTTTTTCCTTTAAAAAGAAGTCTAAGGGGACAAATAAAATATGTGTAAAGTCTGAGCGACTTCGGAGTACAAAAAAAGTCTATAATGATCTGTTCAGCCTCAAATTTATCTTGATCTGTGTCAAAATATGTAATTTCAGGATATGTAATTCTGAAATTACCAGAAATGTAGACTTGGAAAGTTACATCAATTTTCCGTGTCTTGATTTGTGTTTTTGATATGGCCTGTGATGCATTTTGCATTGCTCTGTCAGGGCTGTCTAAGGGAAAATCTTTCCCTGGCACAAGCATGTCAGTATATGGGGAGAGTAATCTAGAGGGGGACTTATTTTTGACAGCATTGCTTGAAATTTCAGATTATTTTTTTTTTCCTTTTTATTTTCTTCCAGTGGACAGACTGATACTGAAACCCATTAACAATGGGATATATTATTTTGTGTGTTTCCTTGTGGCAGGTGTTCAGATAGTTGCTCTTCCCAAGTGGCTTCCTGAAACTCATCCATTTGATTTGCTTTTTGGTGGTGTTTTTTTTCTTTTTTCTTTTTTTAAATTTTTGCAGAGCTGTAGTTCCAGGTGTCAAGAAGGAGAAGTTACTGGTAGACTGGAGCAGTTCTACCACATGTGTTCAAATCATTTTGTAGCAAAATCCAACACTGTAATTGTAAGAACAGTTCATTTCAACCATTAATTTGGTATTCTGCATAAAGCAGCAGTCCAGAAAGGTTCATGTTAAAGATATGAAAAGAACAAATCAATGCAGTTGTTTTTCTTTCTTTCTTTCTTTTCTTTTCTTTTCTTTCTTTCTTTCTTTCTTTCTTTCTTTCTTTCTTTCTTTCTTTTTTTTTTTTTTTTTTGTAAAAATCAAGGCGTATGTAACGGATACTAAAAGTTACACAGCATATGGGTATGTTATTGATCCCTGGAGTCACAAGCATTCTTAGAGTATGATTTTTGTCCTGGATTGAAATACTACAACTTTGTACTGCTCCTCATTAGACTAATCTTTCCATGGTAGTGGCCACATATTTTTGTCGTTACTCTTTCTACTGGAATTTGATGCCATGATCTACAAATCCCAGAATTTACTTATTCTTTTAAAGAAAAAAAAAAAGCATTTTGTGATCTGTTATAAATTATGCAGGCTATATCTTGCCATAACTCTTAAGAAACACATTCTAAGCTGGCTTACTTTGCATACATATATTTTTCATCAAACCGTGATACTTTAGGTTAAAAAATTAGTATATTTGATATAAAATATTTTGTTCTTTCAGTATACTTTGCTGAGAGATAAGCTTTCCTCAGTCTGCTGGCAGAAGTGTGTGACATACAGCAGTGATTAGGAAAATCTACATTAGCGAGTACTAGGGGAAATGGACTCATAGCTGGGAGTGGTGACTGTGAGGTCCCAGTGCCTGTGGCATTGCCCAGAGCTGTAGGACAGGGAGGTGGCGTGGGGGGTGCCAGGAAGGGCTGAGTTGATGTTTGACCAAAACCTGTGTGTCAGCTTGGTGATAGCAGGCTGTGCAGTGAAAAATGTGATTATTGAATTGTTTGGGTTTTTTATACGTTAGGTTTACCATCCTTGCTCCTTCACTAGCATGTTAGTATTATTGCTTTCTTTTTTTATATAAAGATTAAGGGAAGTATTTTACGTTCAAACATAAAGAGACATTCTGAGGTACAAAATTGAAGCACTTCTAGAAATACGTGGCAAAAAATGACCTCACTTGATATAAATTGGAATCCTTTAAGTCTTTTCCATTGTTTTACTCTTGAAGGCCCCCTTGATTCTCAGTGGTGTCAGTTCCAGCAGAGAAGCTGGGTAGAACTTCCTGCACAGAAGGACATGGGCTTGGGGTGGCAGCCTTTTGGTGGATGTTTTTGATAGCAGCGTTTGTAGAGTGGTGTAAGTTGCTTTGTTTTTATATTGAAACCCTCCCGTGCATTGTGTCCCATGATAAGCTTCTTGGGTTGAAGGGAGGTTGCTGCTGCTCGGAGTCAGAAGGATGCTTTCCTCTTCAGGCATCCAATGGGAGAAGGGAGATGACTTCTTTCTTTTTCTGTTGCCATGGTAATGAGTTTAATAAGTAGACCCACTCTGAGCAGTCCTCCTACAACTCTTTGTCATCATTTAATACGAGTTGTGAAATAAGGTGTTAGAGGTGTGACTCCTTCATTTCTGTGTTGTGTGTTTGTGCTGTACTAGCCTGCTTGGCTGTCCATTGTGGCTCCAGATGGGCAGCTATCCTCTCACCCTGCTTCTATTGAATCGTTTTTAACTCTGTATTTTCATAATCGCAGACATCCTGAGTTGGAAGGGACCCACAAGGATCATCAAGTCTACCTCATGACTCCATGCAGGACCACCTATATTCAAACCCTGTGTGTGAAAGTGGTGTCCAAATGCCATTTGAACTCTGTCAGTTTGGGTCCGTGACCACAGCCCTGGGCAGCCTGTTCCATGCCTGCTGCCCTCTGGTGAAGAACCTTTCCCTAGCACTCACCCCGCCCTCCCCCCTCTCCCCTCCGACACAGCTCCATGCCGTTTCCTTGGGCACTGTCACAGAGAGCAGAGCTCGGCGCTGCCCCTCCACTCCCCTCATGAGGAGCTGCAGCTGCCATGAGGCCTCCGCTCAGCCTCCTCTGCTCTGGGCTGAGCAAATCAAGGGACTTCAGCCACTCTTCATACTTTTTGCCTTTCACTGTCTTTGTAGCCCTCCTTTGGGCACTCTCTTATAGTTTTACGTCCTTCCTATATTGTAACACCCAAACCTGAACCCAGTGCTGGAGGTGAGGCTGCACAGTGCAGAGCAGTGTGGGATAACCTGTTCCCTTGCCTGGTGGCAGTGATGGCCCTGATGTACACCAGGATACAGTTGGCCCTTTGGACTCCCAGGGCACGCTGCTGACTCAAATTTAGCTTGCCATCAACCAGAGCAACCGGATCCCTTTCCATGGGACTGCTCTACAGCCTCTTATCACCTCAGTCTGTGCCCCAGGGTTACCCTGTCCCAAGTGGCAAGTGGGACCAAGCTCCTGAAGCAAGGCAGCAAGGGTGGCTGCTGTTGAGACTGCCACTAGTGACAGATTCTCCTCGGAAGTGTCATCTCTCTGATGATTCTGTCTTCTCTCCCAAATATACATCGCCCCCTTCATAAAGGCAGTCTGGTTGGTGGAAACCAAACTCTTCATCTTAAAAGTCTTATTTCTGTATGGCAATGGAGCTGAAACGGAAAAGCACAGAAAGATTTTTCTGATCTACCTGCTGCTTATAATGCTGGCTTTACTTGCTTTGTCATTTGACTCATCTGAATACTCCAAAGCAACAATCAAGATTTGATATTAAGCACCAGGCACTGTTTGTTGCTCCTAAGAAAGTTTTCAAATTGAAAGCAAAGATTAATAATTGCAACACAGAAGTATATTTTTAATTTCCTGGGGGCTGTCGATAGTGTAATGCAAAGTATGTTTTTTTTTCTCCTCCAGTATCTTACTTACATGCTGTATCTCAAAACACTTATTGAATTAAAAGTAATTACAGAGGGCTATTACATAACAGCAAAGGAAAAAATGAAATTAAGATATGGAAGAAAAAGTAATGGGTATTAGAGTTGATGAGGTGGGGAGATATGGGAAAACAGTTCCAGATCATAATGCAAGAGATACGTGTATGAAGAGGCAGAAAAGAGCTGTTGGTGGAAGCAAAGATTTGGAGCAATCTCTGCATGGCTTTATTGGGAATAGTGTTAGTATTGAGCTCACAGTAAATATGAGACTGGAGAAGAAGTTTTGCAAATAGGGACAGAGTTGATGGAGAATGCAGAAAGAAAGAAACTTAGGAGAGTTTGCAAAGGTGTTTTAGCTTTCCCGTAAGACGTTGATTATTCATGTTCCTCTTGGTTTGTTTTCACTTTTTTTCTATCTTTCTGTTGTGTCCAGGTGATATGTGTGCCTACTGTGTTGGCAGGTCTGCAGGTTCCATGTGGTGTAGGGGTACCCAGGAGCAGCAGCCCTGGCTCCAGGAGCCACAGTGGCAAAACACCATTACCTTCGGGGTGTTGCATCTGGCTTGTTACACACACGGTTGCTGGTAACGCTTGCTGTAGCTTTTTACACAGTGTATTATGTTGATTTTAGTTACTTAAGTCCTTGAGAAAGAAAAAAGAAAAGAAGAAAGAAAAAGGAAGATAGAAGCTAGATATATGTTGTATGGTCACAGGCAGCTGATGAAAACAATTCCATGAGAGTTCTTAGGGGTAATAGCATGGAGCTCCAAGTGCACCCGGCTGTGGGGCAGCCGCCCTGCCTCAGCCCTTTCATCGCCGGTGCTCATTGATGTCTCTCGGTATTGTAAGAGCTCTTCCAATGTTTGATTTGCTTCAGAAACGGCAAAGCGGGTACATCCTGCTCCCTTCCTGTTTGAGTTACTGATTTTCAGTCAAAAAAGGAATTACAATACCTCGAGGTTGTTGTTTTTTTTCTCTTGCTTTTGAAATTCCTTTGTTTGCTGCTTGTATGTTTGATGAACATGAGGCAGGACTTGAGATGCACCGAATGTTTAATGCACAAAAAAGAGGAAGGGGCTGAGAGAACAGCATGTCCCAGGTCCCCACAGGAGCTGGCAGCAGCCAGAACAGAGACACTGGGGCACTGCAGTCAGGCACAGCTGTTGTCCTGCTGTGTTACCTGTTGTTATTCTGCAGTCTGGGGATCCTTGCCCTCTGGGATCATTGTTTTGAGGTTTACATTGTGTTATATGGCTCCAGTAAAATACATTGGAACTAGATAATCTTAAACATCCTTTCCAACCCAAACCATTCTATGATAATATGTTTAATGTATAAATAGCATATTTTTTACTTGTTTGTTTTACATAGAACTGTAATTATTTGTAATAACCTACAATTTGAACCTTCAGCTGATCAGCCAAAAAGCCCAGGGTATGTCAGCCCTTTACTACTAAAAATAGAATCACTGTCTAATGAGGGCAAAGTTTATCCCTGTGGATTTCTACCAGCTCCCTTTAATTTCAAATGTGACTCTCGGGCTTGCATTGGAAATTACTTCATTTCATGGTTTTGTTGTGCATTGTTGTGTAAGTTTTTGTGGCATTATTTTATTACGTTGTATATGTTACCTTTTTTTTTTTTTTTTTTCTAGGCAGAGGATCTACAAATTGTACATAAAGACGCATGATAGAATTTCTTATGTGTATTTTTGAAGCTTATGTTGATAACAGAGTAGGGCTGACACACCCATACTTTGTGATTCCTAATCCCCTGTTTCCATTATGTATATCCAACAGGCTTTTAAAACTCCTACATGTAGTAAGTTATCAGTACCACTGCTGTTTTCCGAGGTCAGGAGCACGTAGGCATGTCTGATAAAAGTGCTGATGTATTCCTTGGTTGTATTTTTATTTTGTTCCTTGTAATCATGGAGTTAGTCACAATTTGAGGCATCCATCAAACTCTTCACAACATTCTTTCTTTAGACCAACTGTTGTTTCCAGTATAATGTAATCATTTTCTTCCCCAATTATTCAAGCTCTCCCTAATAAGCCTGTAACGAGATGGTTTAGCAAAAATGAAATATGCTGATAAAAGGATAAATATGCATGTCTAACAAGCCGCTCAGGGCATTCATACTTGGATTACTAATAGTTCAATTTTTAAATGGTGTGAAAAAGAGTAATAAAGGAAATGCTATTTGGGAAAGTCTCTTTGTTAACAATAGCTTGAGGCTGGGAAAAAATGAACAGCTTCACTTATGTCTGTTTAAAAAAATAAAACAGCGCTTTAGCTGAAGTAGAATTGCGAAGTCAATACAGAAATTTTATGGTAAGATTTCAGGTGAAATTTTCAATCAGATTATTGTTCCATATATGCATAGCATAAAGTAATTGTTTTTATAGTTTTTTTTGGAGAAGAGGGCAAAGGGTAAAGTTGGCAAGACACACAGCATCTTTCTCACATGAGAACAGTACATACAACAGGGCATCTTCCCAACTATTTCTGGTTTTGTATTTTCTAGTAGCTGAGGTAACTATCATATGTGTTACCTATTGTATGTGTTGCCAAGGTCTTCTAGGTGTCAGAGAAGAACAGATTTATTCTTTAAGTGAAAAATTTGTGTGGACATTAGTGCCTGCCGTATGGTAAATATACTTGTTAAACTGGATTTCAGCCCTGATCCCATTATTGTGCATCAGCCTTACTGCGTGAGCACGCATTGAGAACGTGGCTAATGGGGTTTATCTGTAGTCCAGAGAAGTGCATGTTAAATGTTATTGGGTCTTCAGGCCAATATGTTATCCTGTGTCATCTTGTTAAGTGGTGGTGAACATCTCAGTCTGCTGAACATGAATTTTGCCTTTTTCCTCTACCTTATTGCATCCTTGTTTTCACTGCATGCTACATAATAACACTGATTTCAGAAGTTTTGTTCATCTCCAAATGGGACCCTCCTAGTGTCAGAGAGGAAGAGGTGAGGCAGCAAGCACTGTGCCAGCTCAGTGGGTTACAGAGATATTGCTCCATACGGGAGCTCTTGTGTGTTGTGTGTATGAGCTGGTTTGCTAGCAGCACCCAGGGAGATTCACCCCCTTAGGAAGGCTGTCTAGACACCCATTTATTCTGGTGGACACAAGGATACGTGTGGTTTATGAGAGAGCTGAACTCAGACAGTGTTCATCACAGTTTCTTTCTCATAGTCTGAGTAAATTTACTTGGCTTTGTGTATTTGTCTTTGCCTCAATGCCCCGTGACCAGCATTCAGCTGGTGCCCATGGGTTCCCCCTGTGCATGTGGAAGAGCCACTGTGCTGGCAGCTCTTGCTTGTCCTGTTGTTACGTTCGCTCCTGTCCATCCCTATTGGTGCCAACACTTGAAATGCTTGCCAAAAAGTATTAGGTTGTAGACAAGGCTTGTTTCATCCCTATTCATTAAAATTTTCTGGCGCTTTTCTTTCAAAGACCTGTTTTCTTCAATTTGCAAGTTTGCTGAGATTCAACCACATAAGGTATCTATAAACCATTATACAATTACTTCTTCAGATGATTCTGCAAAGTAGCAGAGCATTAAAAAAAAAGAAAAAGAAAAAGAAAAAGAAAAAAAAAAGCAACAAACAATTACCAAACAAGGCAGCTTCTTGCTCACTTCTCCATTGCCAGCACTGCTGGCTCAGTTCTGCAGATGCCTTCTGCTGGGTGGTGCATTTTGCATGGTGTGCTGCTGCAGGCAACCTGTGAGCACACACTGTTCCCAGGCTGGGCCAGAACTGCAGGCAGCAGCAGGCGACGTGCATGGTGTCAGGGAGGCACAGGTGCTGTGTCTCACCTGACATGCTGTTGCTTTTTCCTTAAGCAGTGATTTTTCTGCCCAAATGTTTTCTTCTAGCTATCAGCTAGAAAGCAAAAAAAATCTTTTAAAAATGTATGTGACTAATTTTCCTGACATTTCTTTGTGTCTCTTTACAGAGCCGTGGCCTTTCACGAATGGTATGGGTTGTGACTGTAGCGTTTGTGAAGAGTTAAGGAGGCAGACCCAGAACTGGGCTCAGTTAGCTGTACTTTATGTAGACTTCTAGTGTTGTCCCCTTTGTAAAAACACACATCCTCTCGTGTTGCCTCTCAAACAATCAAACTTTAAAACCAAACGTTGAAAATCTGCTGAGGGCAAAAGGTTGCATGAGGTTTGTGTGAGTCTTTCCATGTTGTTTTTCTTGCAGTCCTGATCCAAGAGTGCTGTGGGCTGACTGCAAAGCCCAGGAAAGGCATGCTTCCTGAGCCCTGAAGGAAGATAGTGTGTAGGATGCGAGATTAGGGTTGGTGTGGAAACCAGCTTGGAAACTTCCTTAGCATTGCGGCCTCTGGGTGAGGCCCGGGAGGCTGTTGGCTTGTGGATGAGGGAACCGAGGGGACCTCAATTGTAATCCTGGCTTTTCCTCTCTGTAGGCAGGTTCCTAAATCCCATTGAGACTGTCTTTGTCTTTAAATAGGAATAATGCCTCTCCTCTAGAGATGTTGTGGGATTTATTTATTTAGGCAGTACTAACTGAGTACAAAGTGAGAACTGCTTGTATTTTGTGCTTGCTACTGAGGCTTACCCTGAAAGATACCTGCTGCTTGATGATTAGAATGATTCTGACTTTGAAAGGGAGTGTTCTTCCTAAAATCTCAAGTACAGAAATTGCAGTACTTCATTTATTTTATTTGATATGTCTTTTCTGCTCTAACATTCAAGACAAATGCAAATACTCCTGTTCTTGACAGATCCCTGCCCCAGTAGTGATGGTTCTCTGGCTGTCAGTGTCCTAGTGATTACAACCCGTTAGCTTTAAATAAGCTTCTTGGTTGTGGCCATCTGTGTACGGCCCCAGTACCTGCTGGTCAGAGGGCGGTGAATAATCAGGGATAAGTCTTAAGAGGAGCAGCAGGCTTGGGTGGGAGCAGGAAGGGAGAAACCTGGGGAGACAACTCAGTGTCACAGCTCTGTGCAGCCGATAATTTCCAGCTCTGTGCTGTGAGACAGGGGCAGCAGCTGGGAACCCAGCAGCCAGGGCAAGCTGTTCATTAGACGATTGATTTTTATTGTTTTTTTTTGTTTGTTTGTTTGTTTTTTGTTTTTTTAAGGGATAGTCGAAGCTTGCTCAAAACAGTTTGGGCACAACCAAATAGTCTCTCCTCTCTTAAATATAGGAGGAGAAAATCTTCTCCTTCATAGTGCTTTGAATGTGTCTGCTCACGGGTTCTGAGCTGGCCACTCCCTGTTGCACTGAACTAGCCACTGGGGACAGCGGGGCCATCCTCGAGATCAGCACAGCACAATGATCGCCTATGTGCGCTGCCTGCCTGCAGAGCCCATGGTCGGGTGCCTCAGCAGCGGCAAGTGGCAGCCGGGCTGCAAGGATGAGGATGAGGAGGAACTCATCCCACTGCATGCTGGAAGGATGGGCAATGCGTACCCCAAATTGCCTGGGCGCCTCAAGAGGAAACTGCTGAGAAAGGAGGATGACAGCTTCTGGCCGAGTAAGGAAGTTTGGGTGCTTTTTGTTGGGTATTGTGGTTACTATTAAAGGACTAAATAGGTAAAGTGTATTTGTAAGTGAGGAAAACATCCATGTTTTTCTTACTCTTTTAGAGAATGAGGAAATTGAGAAGAATCTTGTTCGGAAGACCACATATTTTGACTTCAGAAAATGTGTGTAAATACGCAGCTGTGCCAGTAAAGTTAGAGCTGCATGGCACTGCCCTCATTCATGTGTTCTGCTTGTGTCTGAGAGGTGTTGAGCATTTGCTTTCAGTAGTGCTCCTCCTTAACAAAATTACTGGTTTAGTTGAGTGGAGCAGCTGACATGGTGCTCTAATTGAAAGCCATAGAAATAATCGGTGGATGAAAGGTCCAGGAGAAATAAGAAAAAGGTCTGAAACTCAAAGATTTTTAACATAGCTGATGAGTAAAGAAACCTGCTTTTGAATGACCTTGGGTTTCTAAGGTTGTTTTCCCCCTGAATGTGAGAAGAAAGAATTCCTGAATTGTGATGATTCACTCTTTTTCAAATCTGTATAGTTTCATGTTTCATTAGCAAATACAGATGGGGAAAAGGAGAGAGCCTAGGATAGACAATGGTAATGCTCAGCTGTTTCACTTTTAGCCTTATTGCTTGCCGTCATTTTTTTTTTCTGGCCACCTAAGCAAAGGCACCCAGCTGTTCATGGAATGGTTGCTCTAAAAAGTGTGTTTTATCATGATGGGGGCAAAATTTCTCAGGACAAAGGAGATTTTTCCTGCAAAAAAAAAAACAACAACACCCCAGCTGGTTGGCTTTCTTACACTCGGCCTTTTTTTTCTTTTTTCTTTTTTCTTTTTTTTTTTTTTCTGGAAGTGTATTGATATGTTCACAACTGTGTTGATTTTTCTTTTCCTCATTAGTGTTATGCTGGTCATCTGACAATGTCTAATTACTACCAAATCGATAAATGTAGCCACACAGTGTTAACGCTGATCAGTGAAATTGCACATATGTCTGCTTTCTGTTATGCTCCATGTACAATTCCTTGGCCTCTGTATTCTAGGGGAGCTATCAGAAAGGCACCCAGGGGTGTTGGGAAGCCAACCCAGTGATGCTGCAGAGCAGGACATGATCCCTTCAGTGCTATGCCAACCAAGGGGAGGCCTTTGGTAGCTCCTGCTGCACCGCATTGTAAAAGTTTGGAGACTGAAATAGTTGGTTTTGCATGTAAATAGTTGAGTCTCTTCAAGGCACCTTTCAGCTTCTTCTTGGGTGAGAACTTGATGGCATCGGAGTTGAAATAATACAAATAGCTGTGTGGAGAAGTGCCCAGGAAATTTTCTTGCATCTAAATAGTGGGATTGAGATCCCAGGTATGCAGTGGGAGTGTCTGCTCTCCCTGTCCAGGTGCATTCATTTTGTTAGCATTGCTTCAATGTTTTCCTAGTGAAGAGAGAAGAATTCCTTTACATTCTATTGACTATTTTAAAAACTATGCACACTTGTGTAGTTTGGATGATTTGTAATATGGCACATATATAGGCAGTTCAGTGGTTTAGTTGTGACCTACCAAAGCTTTTCGAAGTAATTTCTGCGCCCCAGTGATAAACTTTTACGTATTGAAGAGTTTACAGTTGGTTCCCATGGGCTGAGTTTCACTGGTGTCTGGTACAATCCTGGGCAGCCTGATCTAGTAGTAGTAGGCAACCCTGCCCACAGTGTGGGAGTTGGAGATCGATGATCTTTGGAGGTCCCTTCCAACCTAAACCATTCTTATGATTCTGTTTTCATTATGAACCATTGAAGCTTCTGTATGCAATGCTGAATCCTCTAAACTGCATCGAAAGATCAGCTGAGTGCTTCCTGCCTCGACCGTGCCAGTACCAGTGCCCACACTTGTGTTGGGGTGCCAGCCCTGCCCACTGGCCGCCTTTCTTTGTGTTCCTTCTCAGCCCGCGGAGACAAAAGAATGGAAATGCAATTAAGCCATCAGTTAAGTGTTATTGGCTGGACAGGTCATGTTTCTCTTTGAGATAGGGAGACCTGTGTTGCTTTTAACCTCTGTTAATGTTTATTTTAAGGAACAAAAGTGTTTCAGAGTGGAAGTGCTTTCTGGGAATGGGTCAAGTGATAGCTGCTGAGCACAGCAGGTGCTCATTGGCCAGCATTATCTCTGGTGATAACGGCCTCCATGGGAACCCCATGGTAGAGGTTTCACAGGCAGAAAATGCCCTGGGCAGCATTGGGGTCGTTTGCAAACACAACGGCAGCCCAAGTATTGAGCTCTGTGCCTGGGGGCAGTTTCCTCATCGAGAAGCGTTTAGCCTCCTCCGGTACTCCTTCTCACTACAGTGCTGCTATTGGACAGTGTTCACATGTGCGTTTGGGTTGGGGTGCTGCAGCCACAACCACCAAAGGACCAGGTTAGGGTTTGGTGGCTTAGTTCAGTTGTTAGCAGTCAATCCACTGAAAATGTCAAGTAAGGGATGCATGAAGTGGAGATAGAGCATTACCAACTCGATACTGTTTCAACATCCGTGATGTTGTTCCTCTGCTGTCACTGCTGTATTCATTGAAAATAGGCAATGCATGATCGAAACAAGCCAGAATTCAGTAATACAGTTTCTAACAGACTTCCTGCTTGGAGGAAGAACAACATTACAGTAGTGGAGGGACTACCAGCATTTCATGCGTATCCATGACTATGCAACTACTCCAGTACTGTTGTGTGTCTTTGGTTAGTTTTCCTGCAGCAAAGCTGAGCTGAAGCTTTGGGCTGACCAGGCCTGGCAGAGCTGCTAAGGTGATTCTGTTTTCAGTGCTAGCTGGACTGGGTGAGAGCCTGCTGGCAGTGCCCGCTGCCTCCAAATGCTGCCACCTTCTGCTCAGAGCATTGCCTGCCTCTTGTGCTCAGCATCTCTGCTCTGTGTTTTATCCAGCTTCCTGGGTTTAAAGGCACTTTGTGCTAACGTAGCTAAACTGTTGCATCAGTCTTTTTTTCTGTTGTTGTTGTTTTTTGGGTGTTTTTTTTTTTTATGATGTTTTGGTAAGTGTTTTGAAGGTTTTTTTCTTTACCTCTTCTGCAAGTGTGAGAGGGAGCCAACTGCAGTATTGGATTACTTTTAATGTTTGTTGAACAGTAGCTTCAGTTGTTGGAACTTTTTCTTCATGTTTTGTTGCCCAGTAGCTCATGAAAGAATGCTCCATTCTTTTTCATTCATTACCCTTTGGAGGGACAACAGCTCTGTCTTATCTGCGAATCTGAGACCTTTCTGCATGGTGTGTATTGTGTGGAAAAGCATACAGAATTTGAAAGGATAATGACTGAATCTATTTATAAATTATTAGGGCGTTCTGAACCAAGTCAGGTATTTTATTTTTCACTATTTGTTATGGTTTTTTTTTTCTTCCCCAGGTTTTTGTTCCCACAGCTATGAGATTTAAATTTTCCAATTAAAGGATGTTATATTAATAAAATGCCAAAATCCTTGTGGCCTGGGAGGCTTCATTCTTTGCCCCCTCATTTAGCTCTGTGAAACAAAGACCACATCGCTCTGCGTCTCTCCTGAGCCTGGCCTTGCGGAGCACTGAGCATGTCTTTGTGGCCTTCCATGTCGTAAGTGACAGTGGGGCTCATTCTCTGCTAGCGAGTGGCTGTGGGGGCTGCTGACAAAACACGATGCAACTGGCTAGCCAGCCCAGCACCCAGCTTCAGCTGGTGCTCCAGGCCTGTGTCCTGCAGCTGGCACACACAGCACACACAAGGACGGTTTGTTTCTAAGAGGAGGAGGAACTTGAATATAATTTTTATTGCATGTCTTAAAGAAGGGTTTTTTTCTTTTTTTCCCTCTTTTCTCTTGGTGTTCTTTGGGTTTTCTTGGAAATTTTGTTCATTTGGCTAGAAAAAGCCACCAATACCTTGCAAAGCAAAGGAACTTGTTAATTTCTAGAAACTGATTTCTGGTCTTGGTTAAATAACAGCCTTTCTGTTGGGTGACACAGGGTCCCCGTGTGAAGCTGGTGTGGCTTGAGGATTGTGGCTGAGGATGGTAGCTAATGTGGGTGCAAAAAGCTCCACAGTGCTTCATTTGATTAAATCATAGAATCATAGAATGACCTGAGTTGAAAAGGACCTCAAAGATCATGTAGTTTCAACCCCCCAGCCACAGGCAGGGTCGCCAACCACTAGACCAGGCTCCCCAGAGCTACATCCAGCCTGGCCTTGAATGCCTCCAGGGATGGGGCATCCACAACCTCCTGGGCAACCTATTCCAGTGCGTCACCACCCTCTGAGTGAAAATCTCTTGGGATAGCAGGTACAGTGTGTTTGCAGATCGCACTGGGAGTTGCTTGTTTGGGTGTGCACTGTAGTCTCAGATCTCTGCAGATCAATGACTTCCCCTGCTCCTCGTTCGGAGAGCAGCTGTGTGCCTGCCCTGTGCTGGTCAGGGCTCCTGCACTGCCCGGCTCATCTGCAGTGCTCCAGCTGCAGAAATCTTCCTTGCCACTCCCTTATTTCTCCATGCCATCCCCTCTTCATAGCGTCTTTTCCCTTGTCGTCATCCCCCCCCACACTACTGGGAAGCCAAAAGCTTCAATAACAACCCTTTGGAGTAATACCATGGTGTGCTGCTGCCTCTCCCATCTTCTCTGGAAGAGCCCCGTTCTGCCCTTAACCCTTGGGTGGCTTGTGCAAACATTTTGGAGGTGAAGCAGACTTGCACTTGGCTGTTCCCCACAGCTGGCAGCTTATAAATCTGGCTCTGTGATAAATTTTAGTGTTAATAAAACAAGATGTGTTTAAAGTAATCCCAAATGCCAATAGGCTTAGTGGCATTTTAAGCGTGAGTGATGCTGCAGACAAAAGCAGTATGTCTTAATTTGTCTAATTATGTCATAACATGCAGAGCAGCTGCTTCTGTGAACAAAAGCAGTTGATCGCACCATTTTATTAATTGCGTATTAATTGCCGCATTCATATAACCATATGGGAAATAGCAGAAAGGAGGGAAGGCTACTTAGTCGTGGAAAAGAGAAAAGGAACTAGCAGAGGAGTGTCGTCAGGAGGTGAATCTCAGAATGATAGGGTCTGTGGAGTTTGCAACTGGGATCTGATTTTTAGAATAAACTTGTGGGATTTTTAATTATTATGTTTAAAAGAGGTTTGAGTAGTAAGGATTGTACCTGGAATGACAGCTGTGTATTCATGGAAGCACTCTGCAGGTTGGATTTGGATTCATGGGGTACTCTGCTGAAGCCAGGCCTGCAGGCACGAGGCCATCTGTGTCTGTCCCATTGGGGATACCCACTCTGCTGGGGACAGTCTGCCACAGGAGCAGGGCTGAAAGAGCCAAACAAGGCACAGAAAATTGTACTTCTTGTGATTTTATTGTGAACCCATAGTCTTTTTGTCTAGCAGTGTTAAGCTTTGAGCTGAGCTGGGCTTCCTTGAGCAATGTTTTCCATCTTGTTAAAATGGAGTAAAAGATAAAAATCTTGAAGCTATGGGGTAAGTTGTGCGCAGTGCCTGCAGCAATGAGCTGGCTACTGCTGGTATCTGACATCGCCTTGTCTTGCAGGGTGTTGAATGATGTAGTTCCTGAAAGTGAGACTTCAGAAGGTCCTCTATGCTTTCTTGCAGTGCTGGGTGACTGCAGGATGTGTGGTGGTTCTGTCAGACAGAAAATGTAGGTTACGAGTGCCCAAGTGGTGACTCCTCTCCCAACCCGACTGTATTAGCATGGTCTGGTGGGTCCTGGTGTGCTGAGAGAGTGGGGTCAGTGCTGCAGATGGCAGCCTCTGCGTGCACTGGTGGGCTGCACTCCTCTCCCTTGCACCATGGCAACTGTCTTTATTTATTGGGGAGTATAAACAGTGCGCTGGAGGAAAGAACCAATATACAGCTCTTGTTATTTGAGTATTAGCTCATTTTAGACAGACATCTAAGCAGTGTATAGTGAAAAATGGAAAATGGTCAACTTCACCTGTCGTAGAGGATACTTTTCTATTTTATTTTATTTATTTTTTTCACTAACACTACAGATCTATGCAGGTTACATCTATTTTGTGTTCTGTGATGCACTGATCTGGGGAGTCAGGATCACTGGTTGCTTAAATGTGTCTGTTTGGGTAATGTAAAGTGAGTATTTCTACAGGAAGGGCTTAGTCTCACCTCTTTGCCAACAGATGGCATTTTCCTTGTGTTCCTAAGTCTCTCTGAAGGGTTGCAATTGGGAGAGATTGATTATTTAAAAAAAAAAAAAAATGGAGGAGGGGGCAATTTGTTGTTTTAATTTACGTCTTATGCAAAAAAAATACAGTATTCAGATTCTACTGGAAAGGCACAAGGGTTGCACAGCTAGGAAATTAATGACAAGCCATTGAAAAATATTCTGGATACAATCTGTTGTAAGAATATGTGATACTAAACAATGAAAATCATATTCTTATGCCTACCCAAAAATTGGGACACAGAGGCTGTTATGTTTTTCATCAGAAAAATGCTTTACGTGGCTCATCGCAGTTACATCTCAATTGATGCTGTGATACTGTGCAATGAGGTCTGGATTGTGGGGATGATGCATGATTGGAAAGACACAGCTTGAATTTTGGATTGCCTGCAGAGCTTGCAGCTACAGCAGTTACAAACACAGCATCTAACTTGTCGACTGACCCGGAGTCATTGGGAGAAAATAAATCTGAAACCCCATGATGCCACTTCTGCAGCTGAATGGTACTTAATCATCCTCCCCACATCTTCTGAGCACACGCAGACATGCAGGGGGCTGAGCATCACTAATTTAAAGACAGAATTCCCCAGAGTATTGCTTGGAGCTGTTGGGTGGCAGGTCCTCTCTTCTGTTTGGAAACTGTTCTTCAAGATGCTGCTAGCCACCTCAGTTTGTAGCTATGTATTGTCCTCTCTAAGGGAATATGAACAGGCATTACTGGCAACAGAACTCTGGGAGAAGGCAGAAAAATATGTAGATACCGCAGTGGTCACTCATTGCTCATCCTGGGCGTCTCGTCACCCCGCTCTTTTGGTTTCTGATCTGAGCCATACTGTCTGCTCATACTCCTCTGCTGTAGTGTTCTGGCTGGCCAGCTGTCTTTCAGGCATTTCAACAAGAAGTTTAGGATCCAGGGAGGTTTGACACAAAGGGCTGCGGAGGCCCTCTGCTGCTTTTGAATGGGAAAGTGTCACACTTTTCCCTCAGCATGTTTGTCACTGCCGGAAGGTGTGAACAGTTACATAAATGTCTTTTTACACCTTTATGACCTGCCCCTGTTTAACCTTGCAATTGGGCAGCACCTCCAAAGGGAGGTTGCCACCTCTGCCAGCTGAATTGACCCCTCACGGCTTTTCCAGCACCTGCCTTCAGTGGGCTGCTGCACTTTTGTTTGTGCACATGGTGGTGTGGCCAGAGCAAGGGACAGTGTGAGCAAGTCCCCAGGCAGATGGTGGGAGCCATCTTTAGGGTAAATAATTGATAGCGTTAGAGAAAAAGATGCTGCTTTATGTCCAGTAGCTGAAGGTGAGCGCAAGCGTTTTCCCTTGCGTGATACTTCCTTGTACTGTCAGGGCTTAAGTAATCAGAAGAGGAGCAGGATGCTAATTGCCCTGACAGAAAAAGAAGCACTTCTAGGGCTAATGTGAATACAATGCTTTAATGTCTTCGTTTTTGACTGGAGTTTGCTTACTGCTCTATTGCAGTGTCCATAAAAGATGTGATAGGCTAGACCTGCTTTTATTATAATCCATAAAGACAGAAATAAGGAAGAGGATCTTCATCCATAATATGTTTAGCAGAATATTTTTGAGAAAAGATAGCTTTAGTTTTATTGAGTTTTATTGATTTGTTTTCCTGAGGTGTAAACTTTATTCACATTGACTGTGTTATTGAGCCTAACTTTCTCCTTTACATTCAGTACAGGTTGGGGGATGATCTGCTAGGGAGGAGCTCTGCAGAGAGGGACCTGGGTGTCCTGGTGGATGACAGATTGGCCATGAGCCAGCAGTGTGCCCTCGTGGCCAGAAAGGCCAGTGGCATTCTGGGGTGCATTAAAAAGAGCGTGACCAGCAGGTCGAGGGAGGTGATCCTCCCCCTCTACTCTGCCCTGGTAAGGCCTCATCTGGAGTACTGTGTCCAGTTCTGGGCTCCCCAGTTCAAAAAAGACAGGGATCTCTTGGAAAAAGTCCAGCGGAGGGCCACAAAGATGGTGAAGGGCCTGGAGCATCTCCGCTATGAAGAAAGGCTAAGTGAACTGGGTCTGTTTAGCCCTGAGAAAAGAAGACTGAGAGGGGACCTGATCCAGGTCTATAAATATCTAAGGTGTGGGGGGCAAAGTGGCGAGGCCAGACTCTTTTCAGCAGTGTGTGGAGACAGGACAAGGGGAAATGGCCAGAAACTGGAGCATAGGAAGTTCCACACAAGTGTGCGCAAGAACTTCCTTATGGTGAGGGTGACGGAGCACTGGAACAGGCTGCCCAGGGGGGTTGTGGAGTCTCCTTCTCTGGAGATATTCAAGACCCGCCTGGACGCCTACCTGTGCGACCTGCTGTAGGGAACCTGCTTTGGCGGGGGGGGGGGGCGGTTGGACTCGATGATCTCTGGGAGGTCCCTTCCAACCCCTACGATACTGTGATTCATATAATCTCCCCTCCAGGGTGGGACCTGCCCTGGGGCTGCTCCCAAACGTCTCTCACCTGGCTTGTATAAGTCACTCCTCTCCTCTCCCCAATAGCTTGTGGTGCAAAATGCTGTCCATGTCCATTCTGCAGTAGCTCAAGCTGTAAGTAATGAATTGGGCAAATTTGTAACCCAAGGTTGAATTTGGATAATTGTAAATGGTTTAAAAAATGCAGCCGCCGGTAAATGCAATAGTTTCATCAATTGTCTGTAGGTGCCAGGGTTTGTTCATAGTCATCTGCATAGCAACGGTTAACTACTGATATTTCTCTGTGGCTGTCTCACTGTCTCTTAAATGCCAAGTACTGGTATGTTTTAAGAAGGGCTGAGCTGGAGCAGGCAGGTGTTTGTTGAAAGCTTGTTCTCGAGGCTGGAAAACTGCACATTAAAGCCCTTGATGTTAGAACTTTACTGATTTTTCAGTTTTCTGATGTTCTCTGCTCATAGCAAGGAATAACTACTTTCTCTAAAACGAGAAGAACTGTAGAGATCTACAGTAGGGGTCCTGTAAGAGAAAGCGGGGCACTTTCTTTTCCCTTTCTGGAAGGCCATGGAGGCAGAAATGGCGGGCCTAATTCAGGAGTAGAGAGAATCTCTGGTTTGGTTTTTTTTTTTTTGTCTTTTTGTATATTATCTTTTGATGAAGTAGATGGTGAGGTCTCTGTTTGAATAATGCCTCCACATATTTATTTATTGAAACCATTGCCACAGTGTTAGAAAACTTGATAGCTGGTGTTCCTGCAGGTCCACTCTGAAGATGTTTGGTGTTAAGGCACCTTTTCAAAGGAGCATCACTTAAACCACCGGGTGCATTTTGCTAGCAAGCAAATGAAGAGCAGCTCTTCACCTGTGAATGCTGACCAAACAGAGCACACAGGGAAGTTTGCTGGATTTTGTATGATAAATAGCAAGGGAATTTCCATCTGCCTCTCTTAATCTTTAAGTTATCATCCATGCTGGGAATTCTGAAAATGCAACCAATTAGAAGCGTGAACTGGTGAGACTTCCCTTTCAATTTAAAGTATTTGTTGAGAGTTTCTAAAAAGAAGATGCTGACTACACAAAGGTCATCTTAAAATTTGTTCTCCAGATCTATTGGTATTTGATGTCTGGGATGAACAGATGCGTGGGTAGCCAAAGCCATCCTCTGGAGATACTATGGCACAGATGTTGGCTCAGTATTTTCCTTCGCAGCTTGAAGTAGATCACTGGCTCCTGCAACACCGTTATTAGGTGACTGCTACGTAGGCAGGATCAGTGCCTGCCTTTAGTTGGAGGATGTTGTTTTTCGAGATAGATTGTGCCTGTATATAGTTGAAATGTGCCCAGCTTTTCAGTTTTTGTCAATATTAACAACTAAAGGGGAAGTACCAAAATCCATCAGTTGTTTGTGAACCTTAGGTTTTAGTTGTCATTATAGTACTGCATTGTACAGATGCACTTTTGGGGGAACTTTTGCAAGTTTCTAACTAAGATACAAAACTTTCTGTCAACTTGGTGTGTGAGACAGAGCAAGCCCTGCTTGATTTTTTTGAATTAAAAACATGTACAAAGGCTGCTAGGTTAGAAGGATTTTAGTTTTTTTCATGTACAGATTGCAAACTTCTTAAGAAGCTGAAGGACTTGCCAGCCTAATTTTATAAGTGTCCCAGAGCTTAAAAATGTGTGTATATATATCTGCTATTTCCTTGTCCAAGGATAATCCATATATAACCGCATATGTCCCAAAGTGCAATGTTGGGAGGGGAGATTGAGGTATGCTGCAAGAATTCTGTGACTTTAAATAGGTGAAATGAGTGGGGAGTGTGTCCCATTCGGGACACTCCTGAAGAGAATGCAGACTGAGATTAATTTAAGAAATCAGTTGGATATTAGCGTGGGTCCGCAAGTGTGCAGCTGCTGAAGATGGAATTACAGATCCAACTGGGAGACAGCGCAGGGCAGAAGTTTGTGTGTTGGTTTTGTTGGTTTCACGTGGTGATGATGTTTTTTCCATCACTTACTCAGAGAAGTATCTTTACTGTGGTGCTTTTGTAGAGCAAATAAAAGTCGAGATTTTGTAAAGAAGACCTTATTTGCTGCGGTCACTTTTACTCAGTTCTTAAGGAGCATTAAGGTGGGTTTGGAATTTAAAATCAGAATATTTTCCGGTGGAATTTTAAAGGAGCGTTCCCATGGAGAGAGCAAAGTGCTCCTCTGGGAGCTGATGTTGTCTTAGTTGAGGAATGGCCAAAGGAAAGAGGATTGTGCCCTGCAATTCAAAACAAAGACATTCAACAAAATCGCACATTCACTACTGTTATCTGTCCTCCTGTCTGCAGATACAGTGTCGGGAGATGCTCTAACCAAAAGAAGTTTCTCTTTTGTCTGCATGCAGCTCTGCCAGAATTCTCCCTTTTCACTCTGGTGATGTGTTTGCATGACAGAGGGTCTGTGGCAAGATGTTTTGAATTGTAAAAGGAATGAATTAGCTTTATTGTGCTCTGACCTAAATAGGATCATCAGATCAATCAGTCTGCTGCTTTTCTGTCCACTCCAGCTTAGGCTGTGCTGCTTTTCTGTCTGGCCTTCCCCGGGCAGCCCCTGCTGGATGAACGAATGGGGGGGTTCTCTTCAGGGCAATACCTTCCCCGTTGTTGCCTTCATGGAGACATTCGGCGCTTCCCTGCGACTTCGATGGTTGCACTGGATGATCTTAGTGGTCTTTTCCAGCTTTAATGATTCTCTGATTTACTGGGCCACGAGTCCCTTGCTGTTGCTTTGGGGCGAAATAATCCTCCTCCTTTGTTCCCTCTCGCCTAGCATTCTCTCGTCTTCGTCTTCCTCCCGATGAGTCGCTGAATGGCGATTTCTTGCTGGCTGGGGAAGTATGGTGCTTCACGAGGCCGAGGGTGCCTTCAAAGAGGCCATTGTGAGTTGGGGAGAAGAGGACAGCCGATGCCCCTGCATGGAGTGGGTGGATGGCCTCTGGGGGAACACTTTTGTTCTCCTGAAAAGTGTCTGGAGATGGCCAGACACGATTTGCTCTGAAAGGAGGGGAAAAAGCCCTTATAATCATAAATTATTGATTCCTGTGGTCTGAAGGGACCTTTAAGCAGTAGCAAACGTTTGATGGCGTGGGTGTAGGTGGGCAGAGCAGAAGTAACGTTTGGGCAAAGCTACATTCAGCATTTCTTATCACAGATGCTTTATGCTTCTTCTGATCACAGCGCTCTCAAGTAGAAGTCAAGGCACGGTTTTTAGGGTGACATGGTGTTGATCTGGAACCAGACAGAGCCTTGCAACCTGCAGGAAGTGCTTAATCTTGGCTCAGGATCGCCCAGCGGGTGCATCCGCAGGCAGGGGGGCTGTTAGGTGCTGGCTCAGTCTGGCAGCTGCTTGCCCTGCCACCTGTAGCTGTGTGGAGGGACAGGCAAGGTGATAGGGAGTAATCCTGAGTGTCTGGCCCGGCCCTGCAGGAACACAGTGGCAATAGCTTTGCCAGCAGTCTTCTTCATGCACTGCCAGAGCGGCATGGTGGGAACTCGTTGCAAGCCTATCTCGTTGTTTAGAACACATCTGCTCAGCAGCATTTTACCTTTCCCATTTGGTTATTGAGTAGAGACACAGCGGAACAGCTCTCACGTGCAGTTCCCAGTTCAGTTGCATATTTTTACTTTATTCCTCTGCTTAAGACATCACTGATGCTACACATTTGTTTAATGGAGGATTTTTCTGTTGCCTGAATAAAATTTCTAAGGCGGATAGCTTACAGTTTGAGATGGTGATACATCTGTCTGTTAGTGTTATTTCATGAATTTCCTATGTGTTGGGCTCATCTCTTTAAAAATTACTGGTAACATTTCTCAGCTTCCTCAGCACGTCAGGTGCAGTGGTGCAAGGTGCAGAGCATTGAGTTACAAATGGGGCAGGGGCAGAGGCCCTCCCTTCCACACCACCGTGGGTGGTGTGAAATATTTCTGTGGAAGCTGCATATTTACAGATTGTTACTTGGTTGCTAATGTTTTGTGTTGCTGGGAGCATCAAGGGATGGCAGTCCCAGATGGCTGTCATGGAACAGGTCAGCTGGAAACCTCACTCCAAAGAGGGGAGAGGGGCAAAGGGTGGGAGGCTGTGATGTTTCAGCAGTCCCTGCAGACGCAGGCACTCGTATGACTCATGACGCAGACTGTTCTCAAATGCTTATCGAGGACATTGATGGTCTTTACTATAAATGAGGCTTAAAAGCAAAACCAAGAAAAATAATTTTGGTAGCAGAAAAAGAAGCACAGTCCAGCCAGTCAGGGGTTAAAAGCTATTATATGTGAACAAAAACAGTTTTGTCAATGACAGCGTGTTCATGATTTAAAGTGGCTCCTTTTTGCCTTTCCTATTATCTTTGCCTTGATCTCTGACTTGTAAGCTAGGATGGAGCTTCTTCTAGGCCAAACTTCTAAATTAAACGATCCCTCTAGAATTAGAATTTGCTGGAATCTTCCAGCATTTTCTGTGTTGCTTGTGCTGGTATCCATGTGAGATGGCAAACGAGCGTCACCATTTTTCTAAGGATGTGGGAAGGGAGGCAGTAGGTTAATATTAACCAGCCCAAGGTGAGCTAGCAGGTGTGCCAGCAGCCCTTGAGTCACTGCTTGTAAAGAACTGGTACTGCAGCATACGCACGCCTGCTGCTGGGACTGGCTTTGTCCCACCAGAACGAACTGTAACAGTCTTTCTGCCAAGGTGGTTTAATTGTTTTGCTTGTGTGCATCTGATTTCTTCTGTCAGGTTGGCAGTATACATTTTCTTGAACAGTCCCATAAGGAAGCCTGCTTAGCGGGCTTTCTGCTCTAAGAGAACTACCATCGGAGTAAACTGTCATGCCATGGGAAGTTATATGAAAGGGTTTCACTGAGGCAACGTGCTGAATTTCATGGAAGCTACTGGATTTGCCTCCAGTGGAGAACAGTTTTTGATGGTTGTTGACCCAGGGCAGGCTGAAAGATGTGTGTGCCAACACCGACTGGCATTGCTCTTGAGGAATCACCTCCTGCTACTGATTTTTGATGGTTAGCCCCTTGATCAGCATTGGCCACAGGGAAGGAAGATGGAGGGAAGACGAAAGGCAGATGTCATCCTATGGATTGTCCCCTACTGGTTTTGAATAACTTCGTATGGAGATCAGGCTTGATGACTGCCATTAAGTGCTTATTTTCAGAATGCTTCTGGCTAGCAGATGATCCAGAGCAACCTTCAACTTGGACATGTTGCAACCCATGGTGAAAAGGGAAAGTTTCCAAAATTGTCCGAAGTAGCCTAGTACACAGGGACCTGAGCCTGAAATGGGAGTGAAGCCCATTCATGGGACTTGGAAATGTCTGAGAAATGCATAAAGGCCTTGGGGACAACCTGTATCACTTCCAGAAGCACGATCTCCAGCACTTGTCAGCTTGAAATGGTTGCCTTTTCCCGTGCAAATGGACTGCAGTTCTTCTTCCAACTTAGAGACACTTAATATATCCGCCAAAAGATCAACGCCACATTAGGAAAGGAGTCCTCACCTTCCAGGTGTGCCTCTGCATGGCAGTGCATTCTAGACTCACCTTCACGATGTGTCCAGTGAGAGTGCTTCTCAGATGGGTTTAATGATGAATGGGTAATGGTAAAATGCTAAGGGGGATAGTATTGTATGATTTTAGAGAATCAAACAACTAATTGCATTATCAGGTGTGAACTGTTTAAACATCACCAAAATCCTTAAAACAAGTGACTGCCAGGACCCTACCAGTTTACCAAGGACTTGGGTAATCCAGTTTATAGCACGTAACAAAGGTGGTTTAAGTTCAACTCAATCCGTTCTATGATTCCGTGGAATGTATCCTTAAAGGTCACTTAGTCCAACCCCTCATCAGTGAACAGGGACATCTACAAGAGTTCGTGTTCATAGAATCATAGAATCGCTCAGGTTGGAAAGATCATCAAGTCCAACCACAACCTAACCGTATTACCCTAACTCTAACAATCTTCCATTAAATCATGTCCCTGAGCACCACATCCAAATGTTTTTTGAACACATCCAGGGATGGTGACTCAACCACCTCCCTGAGGAGCCTATTCCAGTGTTTCATCCTGAGAGGCAGCACCTGCTTCGTTTAGGATGAAATCTGCAAGTCAGGAAAAGATTTGCAGAGCATTTGTGCAGGGAGAGGTGATGGTTTCAAGTCTTTGACGTGTGAAACAAGGTAATAAATGAATAAATAGCCATGTTGTTATCTGGGGTTTGGTGACAGGGGCAGTTTTTGTGTAAGGTGTGTGATGGAAATTGAGCAAAGCAAAGGCACCGTGGCACAGGTGACCCAGACTATGAGAGCAGCTGGAAGGTCCTACTGCTCATGGCAGTTCAGGTGTCAAACCCATGTTGTGAGTGCATATTCTATGGAATTGGGGAAATGCTGCTAACACCAATAGTGGTGTGTTCAGACGCCAACGGAGGCACTTTGTGTTTTCTGCTGCGTGGTACTGAATCTCGGGGATGTGGTGAAGTTCTTGCAGAGCATCTGCTTTTCACACTGCAGAGGCTGTGTGTCCTGCTGCGGCTTTGGGGTCAGCCCCAGACCCCCGCTGCCGGCTGTTTTCTTCTTCCTGAGGAAAAATCCTTCCCATTGTTAACGCGAGGCAGCTTACATTGTGATGGAGGGCTCGCTCCTCGAGCCTTAACATTGTGCGAAGGGCACGCCCTGCTGAGCACATTGATTCGCCGCGCAGCTTGCTTACCCCCCCACCCCCCTTCTGCAAAAATCGTGGCTCGTTCATTCCTAGGAAGGAGGGGGCTGTGTTTTTGAGGGAAGTGGCCATTTGAAGAGTTGCACAAGTTCCATTTGATGCAAAAAATAAAAGCCTTGGGCCGGGGGCGGCGGGGAGGGGCCGGGCGGAGCGCTCCGCCCGGCCCCTCCCCGCCGCCCCCGGCCCCGCTCCCTCCCCTGGGCACACCGGGCACGGCCGCTGCAGCTATGGGCAGCAGAGGGATCGCTTCCCAAACTCTTCCTTTCTGCAGCCACCCAACTTGGAGAGGATGAGGAGAACACAGTGAGCCCCAAAGCCGCTTTTTTTTTTCTTTTCTTTTTTTTTGGTTGTGAATAATAATTAACTTTTTTTCTTTCCCCCTGTTTTGCATATGGAAAGTGGCTGTCGCCAGCCCACGGGATTGCACTTGAGGAGGAGGCTTTGGGGCTGAAGGATTGGAAATGGTTCCGTGCGTTTAGATCCAGACATATCCAAAGTTGGGATTTAGGGGGAAAAAAGGGAGGAGGAGGAACTCTGAAGAGGAGAAATTGGTACGGTTTCACCAGGGTCAGTCCGGAAACCAGTCACCTTTCTGTAACTCCGGCTTCTTATGGGATTTTGAGCTCCGAGATTGCAGCAAAATACCTTGAAAATGGTGGTTTTCATCAACACAAAGCTTAAATCTTTCATGAAACTTTTCAAGAGAAAGAGTAAGTAGCTGTGCGTACTGGCGGTCTTTGTGGGGAGCAGCGGAGCCTTGCAGGAGAGCTCGGCTCTGGCTTCTGTGCTGTGTTGTTGTGATTTATGCCACTTTGTTGAATACTTGGTTATGTGTAGAGGCAGCTTTATAGGATGTCTGCTTAGGGCTGCTGGGTCAGCTCCTGTGAGGCTCTTTGTGTGGTGGGGCAGCAGTCGGACTCGCAGGGATGCAGCTGGTGCCCGTGGGTGCAGGGTGTAGGGGGAGAGGTTTGGGGCTGCCTCCCACCTGCCCCGCACTGCCCCGCTGCTTCTGCTGTGAATACCTTTAACACCCAATCTAGCGACAAGATGGATTTCAGGTGAATTGCAGTTCTTCATTTAATTTAATCTGTGAAGGCTGACGAATGGCATGAGGGAGCACAGTTTGGGAACATACCCTGAGTTTCTGCGCAGTGGGTTTGTTGGGTGAGCAGGAGCCATGAGTTTTGGTATGGCAGGCCTGGCTGCCTCCCCTCCTCCTCCCACAGTCTGGAATGGGTACGCCAGTCTGTGGTTGGACTGGGTGATCTTGAAGGCCTTTCTCAACTATGATGAGTCCATGATTTTATGGCAGGGCGCTGAATAAACCTGCTGCCTGCCCTAGGGCAGGGCTGGGCGCTGCTGTAACCAGAGAGGTGGTGGCTGGGTGGGTGGTGATAGATGTGCCCTCTGGTTACAAGGACACCTGCACCCAGTGCTAAGGGATGGGCGGGGTGTGGGATCAGGCCATCCTACAGACGGAGTGACCAGGAGCCATTCTTCAGAAACTTTTCTGAGCTCTGACGCTAATCTTAAAAAGTGTGGAAATTCATTTAAGGACTTTCCTGCTCACCAGATCATTTTAGGACAAACCAGCATTGTTATAGATAGGTTTTGAAGTTTAAGTTTGAAGCTTATGTTCTCTAATGAGCCCAGGTTATTTCCATCTGAGCTCATCCCGGAAGAAGCACTGCAGCGATAGAGGCAGAGCCATTTCTCAGACACCGGTAGACTGTGGCTCGCTCCTATTGCTTCCCAGCTTCTGCACATCACAGGAACATCACTGGTGGGTGCTGCAGGCAGCCAGCACAGCGAGGGAGGATGTGGGGCTGCTAGCACTGCCAGTGCCATAGGGCTGAGCCAGCAGAGCAGGTGCTCTGAAGGAGACGCAGCTGTAGCGGTTTGGTTTTTTCCTGCTTCAGAGAGCTAAAAGCAAGGATATGCAGCATGCTGGCTGAAGGCCAAACGGTGCCTGGGGGATTGTAAAATATGACCCCCAGCTGCCCTTTTCCTCTTATTACTGGGTGGAGGGATACGACCATTCAACTGTAAAAGTTTTTATTGATGATAAACTTTAAACAAAAGGTAATGTCTCTTTCACGGGAAACATAAATGATAAACAAATCTTAGACTTGTGCGCTTTGGCCGATTTGTTACTAGCAGTCTCTAGGGAACTTCGAACCTGAGCAATGTCACTGTCGTGTTTTCATGTATGTGCTGGTTGGGAAGAGGTGATTGGTGCCATCCCTTCTTGTTGCTGCTGTGCTCTGAGCAGTATTTGCCTGTTGAGTTGCTGTTGTCAAAGCCTGTTTTTCACTCATGGAAATGTAAATGAGCTGATTTGTTGACTTCCGTCGAATTTGAGTTCCTGGTTTGTGTGAGTGTGAGGTCAGAGAAGGTTATTTCACGATACAAATGAACTTGTCCTAATCTCTCATGGTGGCTGTCACATTTTCAGGGTCACCCTTGAGCTGGAGGAGGCTGCTGGCAGAATCAGGGGCAGGAAAACTGATTTCATTTGCAGTGACTAGGAGCTGGTGGGCAGAAAACAGACTCACAGGTCCACAATAAATGCATTAGCAAGTGAAAACGCTGGAGGAGGGAAGGGTGTTTCCCACGCCCCCTCCAGATAGTACATTTACCTCTTCTATGAAAGGTTGAGGGACTGGGACTTGTTTAGCTCCGGTAAGAGAAGGCTCTGGGGGCACCTCATTGAAGCCTTCCAGTACTTGAAAGGAGCTTATAAGAAGGAAGGGGCTGACTTTCTACTTGTTCTAATAATGATAGGATGAGGAGGAATGGCTTTCAACTAAAAGAAGGGAAATTCGTTAGATGTTAGGAAGATATTCTTCACTCATAGGGTGATGAGGCAGTGGAACAGGTTGTCCAGAGGAATTGTGGCTGCCCTGTTCCTAGTGGTATTTAATTCCAAGTTGGATGGGGCACTGAACAGCCTGAGCTGGTGGGTGGAGGGGAGCTTGGAACTGGATGGGCTTTAAGGTCCCTTCCAGCCTAAGCCGTTTCCGGAAGTGGGAGGTTTTTTGACTGTTAAGGAAGTAAAGGTCTAATGAGTGTTTTGATAGGACCATGGTGACAAACAGTCTTCTCAATTTCAAGATGATGCATGACAAAATGTGTATGGGATTACATAATAGACCTGTTTGCAGTACCACTTACTTCTTTTTCTCTGTCTCTACAGCTGTTTCCAACTTAGACGAAGAGAGCAGATGGACTGTCCATTACACTGCTCCATGGCACCAGCAGGAAAATGTGTTCCTGCCTTCCTCAAGACCACCTTGTGTGGAGGACTTGCACCGGCAAGCAAAGCTGAACCTCAAGTCAGTACTGAGAGGTGAGATGCTGCTTGATAGTAATGTATCTTAAAAATATGGTAGTTCTTGCCACAGTCTATGCAAACTTACCCAAGTTGTAGACTTCAGAAGAAACTTGCTTTTCTGCAGCAGAGCAAGAGAGCTGAGTGGGGTTTACCAGTAGCTAAAGTATTTTTCCTCTATCAAATAACAAGGAAGTTTGTTACCTGGTAGTGTTACTGTAGAATGGAAAACTGGAAAACTTAGGTTTTTTTTAGCCGTAGAGTCTTTGAAGTGCTTCAGACTGATGCCTTCTATTTTAGTGTAAAAACCAAATCAGAGGTATGTCATTCGGTACCTTCTGTTGCCATGCAGTGCCATTTTTTGGCTGTTTGTGAAAAGCTGGAAAAGGAGTTGAGAGCAGAGAAGAGAAATAGGGAATAGGGCACTTGCAAGGACTCACTAAGTAGTGTATCTTATTTCTTGCAGAAGGGTTGCAGTGTTTTTCTGAGGACCAATTTCTCCCCTTAGTACCTTTTTGTTGGGGGGGTGTACCTTCACTCTGTGGTGCAGGAGGCATGGTGGTATGTTCGTGCAGCCTTGTGGACATGGGTAGGCTGGGAGTGTGCATGGAGAGGGCTGTAAGAACAGTTGTCTCTGGACCAAAAGGGAAGTTGGAAAGCAGAGCTTAACATCCATGTTTGGGAAATTGTTAACACAAGAGTTTTCTTTACATTGGTTATTTGACAAAGAGGATTTCCCTGCTAAGAGCCAGCTCATATTGAGTCCCTTTTCATTTCAGCTGGAACCACAGGTATTTGATAGCTTACAGAGTTAACTTGATTTAAAGGAATGGTGTGATTTTGTTTGCTTAACACTACATTTCTGCTTTTTAAACATGGAGAAAACTTCATTCTGTACGTGTGAATGGGGAAGTGTTTGGCTGCTATGCTTTATTTCTCTTGCTGTTTCTCCGGTTAATTGATTTTTCACCATCTCTTACTAGGTGCCTTTTGTTATCAATTTAATAGGGCAGTCTTGACAGCTGGAGTTATTAGCTCACGCATGGCTCAGCAGATAGCCTGTGTGTCCTCTGTACTTATTGGATTAATGCGTTTGTGCAGTGCTTTAGCCTTGAAACATTTACTGTTCCCTTACAGATGCACGAATTCTTTAAAAAAAAAAAAAAAAAGTAAAAAAGATATTTTCCTGTTTTAGATTAAAAAGAATACTACTTGCACTTAGCTTTTTGTATGCATTAACTACTCATTCATCTATTTTTTATTCTCTGCTTGAGTCCATTATCAAAGAAAACTGCTCAGGCTAAAATGCTATTCTAATTTTTTTCTGTACTTTATTGGATATGTAACCTCTGCATCTTCTGCTTCAATAAATTTGGATCCAATATATTTTTTTGAAACTGATTATCATTTGCTGCTTAGCCCAGCTTACACGTCTGAAATTATTTCTGTCTGATGGGGTTTTTCTCTAGAGCTGCTTCTCTTTATAAAAACAAAAGCTATTTAGTGCTACTAGAACTTACCAATTAGATGTTTGTGTTAAATAAAACTTGCATGTGCTCATGGTGTAAGACTCCATTGTATTGAACTGAATTTCAGTTTCTTGCTTTCAGGGTAGTAGTTGAGAGAGAGGGATGAAACCATGATGCCTTCAGCAGACCCCAAGCTCCTGACATAGTCAACAGATTTCTACTCTCATTTATTTATGTTTTGCCTCACACTCTTTCCCAGGCCATGTTTCTTCCCTAAGAGCAGTTCCTTGCTGTGGCCTTTAGCTGCCTTGATTAGCTGCAGTGTGAATTTAGCACCATCATCAGTAATTCCTTTAGTGTCTGTAGGGGCTTCAAGTAATAAGAGGGGTGTTGCCTGAAGCTTTATCAGTTTTACTCTTCTGTGGCGCTGTAAAATCAGGAGGATGTTGATGCTACTGAGCATCCTTTGGCTGATTAGGTCAAAAGTTCTGTACCCAGAGTCGAGTCTCATTCAACGTGTAAGTGTTATAGAAATTCTAATGTAGTTGTAACTGCTGCTGAACGTTTTTTTCCACCTGCTGTTTCAGAAAAAACACATTTTCCAAAGTTTCTTAATGTGTAGGAAGTAAGTTGCCTAGAGCTATGTGATTGTACTGTGGAAGACTGTAAGGAAAAGTAATGGTCCGTAGAAACTTGATTGCAGGCTATTACCTTGTTATTGCACTTGTCGCTGCCCCAGTGAATTAGAGAAGTAAGTATAAAGCTTGGATTACAGATAGTAATTCACTTGTGGAGCATGACATTGTTTAAACCACCTGGAAAGATACTGAATGTATAAAATCATTCAAAATAATTCAGTAAAGGTATCCTTTCTGTCAAGGTGTTCTTATCCATCTAGATTCACATCTGATACTAACCAGATAAAATCCCGAGTAGCTTTTAAAATAATGGAAGGTCAAATGAATTTACTCTGATACAATTTTAAGAGTTCAGCAGATTTTTTTTGATAGCATGGGTGTAGCAAAAAAAAGACCTACTGAAGCTGTCTGTCATATAGAAGAAATTTATGAGCACTGCTTAAGGGGCAAAAAACCATTACTACCGCTTATTCTTAAGCTGGCTTAAAATTAAAATGTTAAGGATAGAGATATTACAAAACTGTTAAGAGCTATCAAGTTCTCTGCTTGGTGATCTCTGTGAACACTTTGTACCTTTAGCAAAAGCAGTGCTGTGTTTGGAAGAGGAGGAAGAGGAATTTTTTTTTTTAAATGCTGCAGCTTATTACTTGGTTTAGTATATTACATATTGAAATATCATTTGCTTATTGTGCTATGAACTCACATGCAGCATATGATAGTAAATATTGCACGGTGGAATTTTCTTTTTTTTCAAGTTTTTGACTTATGAACTAGATTTCTACTGTGCTTTGCTTTTACAAAATTACTTTCAAGTATAAATGGTGAGATCTTATGTTCAAATTTCTTCATAAATAAGCGAGGTAGAACTTTATTCTTATTTAGTTGTGCAGGTGCTCATGTGTCATCTCCAGCTTAAAAAAAAGACAGTGTTTTCCAGTAACCTGAATTAGAAAATGAAGCACCAGGGACTTGGAAAATTGGTAATGCATAGTACTTATGTCTGCTCTCAACAACTGAAATGCCCTTATTGGGCTTTTATTAAAATCTAAAGTTGCGGTGGCTTGAAAAATGTTAAATCCAGAATTCATTATTTGCATCTGTTTTAAAATGAAGGTCTTTAATGTCTCTGTAGTGTCTTCAAGACTTAGTGTGGTAGCTAGAGCAGAATAACAAATTCAGCTACGAATCATCATCAAAGTACCATTGCTAAATGTTCTTAAGTGTGGTTGACAAAATGATCCAGTTTTTAGCTTGTGATGGTAAATCCCATTATTTTAAATACCGTGTTTCCACTCAATAAAAGAAACTCTCCCTTTCTCAGGGGAAGCAGCCAGAGCCTTGAAGCACCCAGTGGAGCAGATGGGGTAACTCATTCAATATCAAATGCATTCTGCCCATGGCACATGTTTCCCTGCCCCCGGGGCTCCAATTGGCCTGTTCTGGAAGCCTATCTGAGGTGGGCTCTTGCTTATGTTTCCTTGGTCCACGTTCCAGGCCAAGAGGCCAAGCAGGTGTTTTACTGGAGTCAAAAGGGTAGCACCGTAAAGCAGCCTGTATCCCTGTTGCTGGGTACCAGCAGATCTGGCTTGTTCTACAGTGCGGTAGTGCTTAAAGGACTGCTGTCTGGGGAAGTGTCTCAAGTATAGTGGTCTTTAGCACGGATACATCAGTACATAGCAAGGGTGCAAATATTTGGATAATAGTAAATGGAGAATAATTTTTATTTTTCTGCGGTGTAGTCTAAAAATGTCATCTAAAGATGCAGAGGAGGCCGAGCACAGTTGTAGCGTGTCTTTGTTTCACTACAAGAAGTGGGCCGTAAGCGTGTCTACATTCCAGATGGGTTTGCAGTGTGTTCACCAGGGTTTACCCAGTGTCCTAGAAGGAAAATCTAATCCAGAGTGCACTTGCCTCTGATAGTTTTGCAAACTGTGATGAAGTGAACCCGTGGATTAAGGTGACAAATCTGTACTGAGAAATGTAAACCTGTATATAGTGTGCACAGTCAGATATTCTAACTTTCATACTGGCTTTCAGGCTACAGCTGCAGAGGTTTTCTGCACAAGTGGATGCACTTTGTGTCTTTTTTCCCAGTGTAATTGTGTTGACTTGGACTTTGTATGTAGCATAGTGCTCGTTGTTCCAGTGTCTGTGATGATTCATTTATTATCTCATCTTCAGAAGAGCTGGATTTGGCTGAGTGTAGCTTCTGTTTAGCTTTGTTGGCCAAATTCAAGGAATGTATTTAAGCAGCAGTGATTGAAACACTTGATTTGTTTTCCAGAAGACATCTGGTTAGCATTGTCAAATAAAACCGGATTTAAGTAGTTACTCATAAAGCCTCTATTATGTCTTGCTGCAAGACCCTCCAGACAGGTATGTGTTTACCCTTTGTTTTCTCAGGGCATCTGCCAGATCACTGTTCAGATGAGCAATATTAGGGTCAGCCTTACTAGTCGATAATCCTGCTGAGAAGATTATGGACTTAAAATAATCTTACATTTCATTAAAGAGCTGCAAAGTAGTGGGGAACCACTTCATAATAACAATAGGCCTAGCTCCAGTTCAGAGATATGCCAATATGTGAGCTCCCTACCAAATGGAAACCTTAATGAGGTAAAAGACTATTAAAGGCTAGGGGTAGACCATATGTTCCGGAAAGGCCTTGGAGCTGTAAAATAAAATTAAAATTAAAAAAAAAAGAGAAATCATCTTATTTCTAATTATTTTAGTTTCAGTAGCTAAATTTGTGCCAGTGGTTCTGCTGACATATCCTGGTCTTTTTACTGTTTCTGAATTAATTCACAGTACATCTGTTGATGGTTTTGGCCGGATTCCATACTCTAACCACCCCTCTAACAGAGAGTTTAAAAAAAAAAAAAGAAAAAGGTTATTAAAATTAAATTAAGCAGAATTTGATCAGAAGTCTACACTTTGTTTTTGAATGCTGCTCTTATGCTGAAAAAATGAGTTACTTGTGTTTAGATTGCCTATTTTTAGTTTTAGTTGTATAGCACTATGCTGAGTGTAAAAACAAACAGGTAGGTCATATTGATTGGTTTCCTATATGTATTATAAAGTGATAGCTTTTCTAGTGAAAGTCTTAAGAAGTCTTAACCTCTGTTTCAATACACTAATGATAATGTATTCTCTTAAACCAGATTAATGTGTTTTCTCAGTATTTTCTAAGGTAAGTCAGTCAGTAAAAAGATACAGGTGAAAGATTATTGAACTTAATCCCATTTCAAAACAGTGTCTTCAGAGGAGAGAAGAAATTTGATCTATTGCTGCCATAGTTTCAGTGCTAGGTAAGCAACTTCCATCACAGGGAATATCAGGCTCTTAGTTGTTTTCCCGTTTGTGTTTTTCCCTCCTTCCTCTCTTAGATTGGAGTTATAACATGTATAGAAGAAGCATGTATAGATGAAGCATTTTAGATAGCTTTAAAAGTTGAACGTTGAGTGTTGTAGGAGAAAAACCAATAGAAATCTTCTCTATTTTTATATCAACCATATTCAGTTGTCTGAGAAACAGCAAATATTCATAGCAATACAAGAGAAAAAGATGTTTATATTTTTTAATGCCTGCATCAAACATGCTAAAGGAAGCAAAGAAGAACGGTTAAACTTAAGACATCTTGTCACCAGTAAATGTAGTGGTATAACACTTGCAGAAATTAACTCAAGAGAAACAGTGATTTTGAGCGCTCTCCAGTGACAGCTTGTTAACAAATATCATCTGTAATGGTTGTAGCATTTTTGTGCCATTGGAATTTTTTTCTTTGTGGCTAAATGATACAGACCACCTGGGAAGCTGGGAGTGGGACTGCATTAATTTGTTTTTGAAAAGCTTAAGGAAAAAAGGAAAGGTGGAAGTGTTTGCGTTTACTAAAGCTGTAAAAGGTATTTTCACATTTCAGAGTTCCTGTTACTTTGAATCCTTTTTAAAGGCTTGTACCTGGTCTGGACCCTTGAAAAATAAATCTAACTGCATGCTTGCTTTACTTTAATGTTGCACTTTATGCCCCATATTGCGCTTCTGTAAACATTTGCTCAGCTGAGCCCTGAAGTAGCCTGAGGAAGCTACTTGAGGTCTAGAGGGGCGACCTGTTGTTGTCAGCACACTCTTCCCAGTGAAGAGCCAAGCTCTTTTCAGAGGTGACCAGTGCCAGCACATGGGGAGTGGTCATAAGCTGAAGCGCAGGATGTTCCCTCTGTACACCAGGAAGCACTTCTGTGCTGTTCAGGTGATGGAGCACTGGCACGGCTTGTCCAGAGAGGCTGTAGGGTCTTCTCTTCAGAAATGTTCAAAAGCTGCATGGACATGATGCCGAGCACCCTGCTCTGAGTCTCCTTACTTGACAAGGGCTTGGAGCAGAAGGGCTCAGAGGTTCCTTCTGACCTCTACCATGCTGTCATTCTATAAAAATACAGATGAAGAAATAGCAATATAAAATATTGCATTTTGGGGAAGGAGATGTGATAACAGGGCAGGTGGCTGGGTTGGCATAGGCTGCTATTAGCCAAGGCATCTAGATAGAGCTGTTGAGTTTTTTTTTCAACTGGGCTGGCATGGTAGTACATCTATTGAAATTCTGGACTCATTAAAAATGGGAGTCTGAACAGAACAGCACACCGAATATATCACAGCTGAAGTTCATGAACTTGCTTTGCAGTTAGGATTGGTCACAGTTCAGTTGTTACACGAGTGCATCGTTGCTGTGGCTTTACAACATATTTTAAAGCTTTGATATAGAGCACTCCCTGTGATAATCAAGTTCTGCGGATGATATGGGGATTTATACATTTAAGAGAAATGGGATTTGATCCAAGCTGAGTGAATTTTTGGGAGGAATGAATATAAAGTGATACAGGCAAGCTGTCTGCCTCATTTAGATCCAGCAACAAAAATAGATGCTGCATTGGAATTAAATTGAGCTGTTTATTTATTTATTTTTTTTAAAGTCACATTTAGCAAAAGATCTTTGTTGAACACCAGATTGCCTTTGTACAGCCCTGCGCGTATACAACCTCTTTCATCCACACAAGGAAAACTGTGCATTCTTATCTGCAGATTGCAGATGATAGACTCATAAAGAGGCCCAAAGTGAAAGCTGGTGACTTTAGCTAGCTTTACCAACTTAAAGAGACCTTTGAACTAGAGTATCTGTTTTAATTACGGTTCCAGGCTTTATTATTCTCAGCAAGCTCTTTATCTTGGAAAGTTACCTCCTGAAATTCCCCATTAACTGTGCTTCTGCATCACATCTAGAGTCCAGAGTCACCCTGTCCTTGTCTTTGTCACACTGCAATGCAGAAAGCAGACTGGGAAGTAGCCTTTGAGGAAGGCCCGATTTGATGGATGTGCTCAGAGTGCATCCCAGCGTAACACCAATGTGACCAGTCCCACACAAAATAGAGAGGTGGCAGTTATGTTTAAGGTGGCAGCCCTTTTGCCTCGTAGTTAGAGCATACAGTTAGAAAGCTGCAAGTTTGACTGATGCCGAAAACCTCATAAAAAGCACACAGTCTTCCGAAGTAGAGATGTTGAATTTCTTTAAATTCTTCTGCTCCTTAGAGAAGGTTGTCCACAGTGCTGGACCTGGCACTGGTTGCTGCTTATATGAGGACAAGAGTGAAGGCAGCTTCAGCCTTTTAGCTGCCTTTACCTCAAAGTGCATACCCATGCCCACGTGCTGCAGGCAAAGCATGGATAACCACTGCACTTTAGAGCACACTGGTGAAATTTAGGTCATGTCATGACTACAGGTGTAAAGTTCTTGCCTGGACCTAACCCGAGTGGATTTGCTTGGACAGCAGCAATACCCAGTCTTCCGACACCCAGTCCTGTCTGTCATAAAATTGTCATACCTCTGTTGCCTCAGCTCAAGTGGAAAAGCAAATTCAAAGTGTGCCTGAAAAAACCTAAAACTATGTGCAGTCATTTATTGGCTTTGAAACAAGTCTTATTCTAAAGTAGAAAGCAATTGTGTATTATATTAGAGCGGTGATTTAAAAAGCGTGGTGTATAAAGTAATGTGTCACTTTTAAAAGTTTACTTTCACAATATGTTTTTCATTCTGTTGGAGAAGTTTAATGAGACAAATATATGTTGTACTGTGGTCTGTCAGTATTCATAAGATAGAGTTTGTGGTCCTGACTTACCAAGGAAGGAGATTTGTTTATATTTACTGATAAGAAGGGGTTAGCTACAATGTTTAAAGCTAAAAAGAAGAATCTGACCTGAGGGAATAAACCGGTTTTCCAGTGATATGCTCAGTGAGTGGATAAATGTGTTTTAATATGCTAGTCAGCAGATTTATTTCTATGGTTGACAGTTTAGCTGACTCCTGCAGTTAATAGCCTCTCTCTAGTACCCCAAAAAAAAAAAAAAAAGAAAAAGAAAAGGAAAATCCCCACACTACAAAACACAAGTTATTACATGAAAGGCTCTGCCAAGAAGTCACCCTGAGTGGAGCTGAGATAATTTCTCTAGCATGCCTGCAGCTGTCAGCTTGTCGCTTGTCCATTCTTGCTCCCAAGGCAGCAGGGAGTGAGGCACACTGAAAGCCTGTTGCTCACTGCCCCTCCTCTGCACCACAGCCCTTCTGTTTCTGCAGCCTGGGGTGGCTCTGCATGGTTTGTCATTTCCCTGTGAAGTTGCCCCTGACTTCGTAGATGTTTTCTTTCTGAGTTTTAGCAAATGGTCCTGAGGTGTAGGCTCTGTTCTTTGGTGCAAGGCAAGCTTGAGTGTTTCTGGGACATTTTATCCCTGCTTGCTCAAGCCATTCAGTGATTGCCTACATGGCTTCTCACTTCAAGCAAGACAGGGCTGTTTGGATAATTGAATAACGTAGATGCCGTATCTCTTAACTGTGAGTATCATGTTAGTTTAAAATTCAAGACAACAGTGGTTGCTAATGAATACTTAGAAATGCAGACGGGTGGATTATTTGTATTGAGCTCTTACGTGCTCTCTCAAGCATGCATTTGAGTGTATATGTGTGGACAACTACACTACAGAGCTTAAGGCCTGATTCTGCAACAGTCACGTGAGCATGTTTACTTACACGTGTAATCTCATTAGGACTAATTTAGTAAGTGGCAGCTGCACGTTGAGGCCTGAGGCAGTGGGGGCTGGTGCTGGCTGTGGTGGCTGTGCCGTGGTCTGACTGCTCCTCACAGAGAGCCAGGGTCAGGTGGGGCCTGTCCTGAAAACCAGTACTGGGAACCTGTCTGCTTGCAGCTGGGGAGCTCTCCTGTGAATGGGCCTGTGAAAAATGACAGTTAATCTTGAACAGTTATATTAAAATGAAAATAAGTCATTTTCTAGAAAGCTTCTGAAAATGACCCTAATATGTGGGTTGCTCCAAAAGTAATGCCTCCTATTTATTTCCATGAAAACTGCAACTGATACAAAGAACACAATGACACTACAGCTACAAAAGGCTGAATTTCAACATTGTCACCACCGTGACCAATGCATTTTCACCAGCGATGAACCAGCATCTGCATGCCACACTTATAAATATCTGTACCAGAGTGGAGGTGACCTGCTGTTGCCACTGCTGAAACGTACCACCCATTGCCTCATATCCACTGTTTGATTCTCCGTAAACACTCAGCAAGTGTCAGTGAATATCAGTGGGTACAATTTTTTTTTCTTCAGTGTGGAGGAATTCAATGAAGTAGGAAGCATTACTTACAGAGCAGTACTTCTCTCTCTCTGAGCACTCTCTTGCTGGCAGGGCAGTGTATTTTGCTTCATGTAAATTTCCAAGACTCCAAGATTAGTTTCAGTGGAAAATTTTTGAATATATAAAAGTTACCAAAGGAGAGGGAAAGAAAATCCTAGAAAACCAAGCTCTTCTTGTGCCACGGAGCAGTGCGATGTGAATGTCAGACTAAGCAGACAAGTTATATGTTAATCCTGGTTTTCCATAGTAATACCATGTCAAATGAATTAATGAGGTATCAGTGCTATGCCTTCTGTTCGCCTAGGTGATTTGTGACTCAAATTCTCATGTAACAATATGGTTTCAGATTGTTTGTAAAGCTATAAATCGCTTGGATACACAAGACTTGCTACTGTGTATTATCAGCTCAGGGTCAAACGGAATTAAATGTGAGTTCTTAGTGTAAAATGAAGAGATATGTGGGATTGAGTAGCCTTGGCGGTATTTTGTACCCATGGCCTCACTGCATGCCACAGAGGCCAGTAAGGTTTTATATGGAGAGGTTGAGCTATTAAGCTGGAGCCTGATCTTCGGACCTTACCCTATGGAATTATTGCCAAAACATTGTAAAACATAAGAATCAGTAAAGCTCAGTAAGCTGTAGAGTAGTGCAGAATTCAGTGTTCGTGGCTCAAAATTTTGATGTGGGATTGCACTCAGTTCCATTGCCATTTGGAAGTCAGAATTGTGATTAGCTCATGTGCTGCTGGTGAGAAGCAAAGCATCTCTAGTGTGCTGCTGTCTTACACCAGGATATAGCAAACTGCAGTAGTGAAACACTGAGCAGACATACGAGGGGTTGGATAAATAACAGCAATGCAGATATTATGGTATGGGCACTTACAGCACTAACACATGTTTTTTTCTGTCACATATCCCCTGAATCTACCCTACTCTACTAACTGTGACAGTGATGGGAAACCTTTAAAAGTCTTAGACCACATTTCCCTCACACTTTCTTTATGCCTAACTAAAACCCATCCTGTGAGCAGCAAAACTCTCTGAAGGCAAATTTTCCTTCTCTAGGAAGAGTTAACTTAGCCATGTAAGTGAGGAGAAATTATAACATAAGGTGTCTAAAGCCATTTTTATGCAATAATTATAATATAGAATAAGTTTTGAAATAATGAATCACTAGTACGTAATAAAAAGGACAAATAACTATTTTATGGCTTTATTTAGTTAGAGAAGCATTTGAAAGGCAGCAGGAGGTGGTACACAGTACCTCTCCATGTTTGTCCCCAGGAGCTGATGAAGGGGGAGTGGTGTGGACATAGTTGGGCTGTTGTGATGTGGCACAACCCGCCATCTATTGCCGTCACTCAACCAGAGAGAGGCATTTTCCTAGTTTTTGCAGGCAAGTGGCAGCTGTTGGGGAAGAAAACTATTTCATCTGGGCCACAGTAATATTGTTGCACCATTCAGATCAGATACGCTCAAGGTAATGCAGCACATAGAGCATGCTTTGAACTAGGTGTGCATATGCTGCAGAGTTGTTCTCAAGCAAGTGCATCCTCAGGAATCAGTGTTTGTGTCCTGTCTGATGCAGTCTCTTGTATTTTGCTTTGGCAATTTTTGGGCAGAAATTTTTAGGCTGTGCACATTCTTGTGTACCGAATAGCATGGGTATATCAGCCTTGGCAAGAGGTTCAAGAGTTGCGTGTATCCATGGCTCAGTTAGCACTCATGTACTCGTGTATTCTTAGAACTGAAGGTTATTAATAACTGAAACTGCCTGTCTCCCCCTCTTTTTTTTTTTTTTTTTTTTTTTTCCTAACCTATTCAGACATCTCTGAAATAACATGAATATTTGTAGGAAGTTTTTCACTAACTCTGTCTAGTGTTCCTCCCTGTTTGGAGGATACTCAAATTGTGGTATTGCTCCCCTGGGAGAAAAGATCCGTGTCTGGAAGTTTTCATAATGTACTTCTTTTTAGTTTTGCATTTGTTTGTTTGTTCGTTTTAATATATATAGAGAGAGACTTTCGCTGAAAAATACAAAGCTAATTGCTTACAGAAGACCATGTGGAACTTAAGGAAGCACACGGATGAGGTGTGTGCTTCCCATTTAGAACACTTTTCAGACAGAAGTTACGAGCTTTGATCTGACAGTGACAGTAGCTTCGCTTGGGTACAGTGGCTGACCTCCTGTTGGGCTGTTGCAATGTGAAGTTACAGATACCTACCTGAAACCTCTGCTGAAGTATGCTGGCCTCGGGCGCTGTCCAGAACTGTGAAATGTGCTGTGACAGTAAACAAACAAAAAAACTGTTCTCTGGGACTGCTCACCTTTCGCTGGGTGAGTTTCAGCAATTTGAGCAATTCTCTTGACTTCTGCAGCCACATCACCGTAATGACTTCTGATATTGCTTGGGTATTCTGCTGTGGACCAACAGAGATTGTGAGCTTGATTAACTGCCACTGTTTTGGAATCATAGAATGGCCTGGGTTGAAAAGGACCACAACGATCATCTGGTTTCAACCCCCCTGCTATGTGCAGGGTTGCCAGCCACCAGACCAGGCTGCCCAGAGCCACATCCAGCCTGGCTTGGAATTCCTCCAGGGATGGGGCATCCACAACCTCCTTGGGCAACTTGTTCCAGTGCGTCACCACCCTCTGTGTGAAAGACTTCCTCCTAATATCTAACCTAAGCTTCCCCTGTCTCAGTTTAAGACCATAAACTTTTTTTTTTTAATTGTTAGTTCACTTTCTGAACTTGCTGTGGACTTGAAGCCTTTAGTTCTGTCTTCCTCAGGAGTTCGGGGAGTTCTTTTGAGACCTCCTGAAGTGCTCTATTCATCATCTTCACCTCCTTAGTTAGAAGAATAAGTAAAGCTAAGCAGCTGATACCAGAGCATGATAGATAGCACTCCATAAAGCCCATGGTTCTTGAGGCATTCATCCAGTGACGCCTGGTGTTGGAAAGCAACAGAAGCGGTTGGTCAGGGCCCAAGGCCTCATCCCAGGAGCAGAAGGAAAACTAACTTCACTCCTATGTACATCTTGGGTTGCCTTTGTGTTGGTTTGAAGTGATGAATGATTGATCTGAAGGCAAAACTTGCAGTGCTGAAGTCGACAACTTAGGGCATTAACCCCTGCTGCAATTTGACACAAGTCTAGATACTGCTCTGTTTTGTCATAGCCTGCTTATTGCTTCTGCTTGTAGCTCACACCAAAAACTGGCCCATCAGGGTGCTTGTCTTTGTGAGCTTTGTGGGCTGGGTTTGCCAGATCCAGTGCCAGATCTGGAGTGGCGGGGGAGGAATTTGTTTTCCTGTGGTTGCTGGCATCCTTTTCTCAGCCTCCTCTGAGGCCCAGCAGCTGTTTGCCAGATGCGTGTGGTGCTGGCGCGCTCACACTTGTGGGACTGGTAAGCAAGGTTGCTGACTGAGCTATCAGAATTTATCTGGGTCTCAGAACCCACCACCACCAGCTTTGGGCCTTGGACTAAGAAAGAGTGACAGGTTTATGCCCTTTTTGACCTCATGCAGAAGCATGCAACAGGCCGTCTGTCTCTAATGGAAAAGGCTAATTGTTAGTTGCATACTCTTACTTTTGATATGTGCGTACATATGACAAGGAGTTCATGTTGATTAAACAATTGCAGAGCTGTGGTTGCTCAAGGTCAGTTAAACTATCCCCGTGGAGTCCTATAGAACCCAGTTTTAAAAACGTCTGATACAACGTAGGAAACGTGCTGAAGTTGCATGTCGTAACTCCAGTTAATCGTTTGACAAGTGAAAGCCTCTGTAAAATGTTTCCCTCGGTATAAACATTGCATATTTTCCATTTTAAGGAGTATTAAACAGATCAAGTTGGGGGACAGATAATACGGACACATAACGTCTTTCCCCAGAAAGTGATGACAAAAGCACTTTGTGTCACGCCTATATATTGTGCAGAAATTTCAGTTCCTTGGATAGAAATCTAACAAATAATTTTCTTTTTGCATTCCTCATCTTTCAGCAGATTGACATATCTGTCTCTGAAAGCGTAAAGCTAACAGTTTGACTGGGCTGATGAATTTGGTTGCCACATCTTGAACGCTTAATTTTTCCTTATGTTGTGGCGTCTGTTCTTCTTTAAGCACAGTCACACTGAATATCAATTAGGAGGCAGGAGGACAGTTACAGAAGACTTGGATGGGGGGGATAAGGTGCTGACTGTGATTTTGGCCATTTGAGTGGAGACGCATGTTTGCTCTGAATTCTTTCCGAACTTTGAAAATTCTTTGGTTATAAACTATGTATGCTCTGTGTTGACAAGAGATTTTAAGATCCCTGTACTTTGCATTCCTCTCTGCAAAATCACAGTAAATGGTCTGTTCTGTAGGCATGAAGATAAGATGAGTGGTCAGTGCCAAAGTTACTTAGCAGATGGTGCTTGAGTAGTGAGTAACATCATCATTTCGAGTGCAAGGCGCATAATGGGTGTCTACTGGCCTGGCAAATGAGACCCCGGTGTTACTCGTGTGCTACTGTCTCCTATCCTGCAAGATGCTGCCATCTGTTAAGGCGCTGAGCCAGACCTCACTTAAAAACCAACAAATAAATCAATTTCCATCTTCAAATCTTTTGCTATCTCTTGATTTAAATAAAAGCCACATGTGTACATGCTGTGCGTGGGCATACGTGTATAATTAATGAGAGGGAGGCTTGAAATATAGATTATAAATATGAGAAATGCAACTCTATGTTTTATTACTTGGGATAGACAGTGCTAATGCACAGTAACAGTTTTCAGTAAAATACAATATATTTTTATGAGTGTAAACAGTGAATGCTTTGGTAATAAATTGATTTCCTCTTTCCCTGTCTTTTGGCAGAGTGTGACAAGCTGCGGAGAGATGGCTATCGGAGCTCTCAGTATTACTCTCAGGGCCCCACCTTCTCCTCGTCCTCCAGTGCAATCTGTGGAAGTTACCAGGATGATTATGAAGAAATTGAACAAAAGGTAATGGTGAGGAGTAAAGTGCTGGTATGAATATATGCCTGCTGCAGTTTAATTGCCTGCAGTATTGCTCCTCTGTCTTCACCTTACTCTGTTGTTTCTTTGGGCTCCAAAGACAAGCTGTGGCTAACTTTGGTGTTTCTGTGCTGTGAGCTAAGGTAGTAGTGCTGGGGTAGGCAGCAAGATGCTCTGGAGCCTGGCTGTCAAAACCTGAAGTGTTGGAGTTCCTGGGATTTTCAAGACACTTATTCTAGAATACTTTGCCCCAAAATGTTGCTTATAAAGTGTTACTTTTAAAGTTTGATTTTTTTGAAGTGTTACTAAACTATAGGCACGTTTGTAGCACAGACCAAATAATCCTGTCTATATACAAAGCATGCAGATCCTCAGAACTCAGTTTAAAGGGTACAGTGGTTTCAGTTCTGTCTTCTGTGCTTTTAAATCGTGTAGTAAAAATTATCATAGAATACGTACAGTCCCTCATCCAGGATTTGATTGCTTTATATCTGCGTGTTGGCAGGGAATGTTGCTGCACCCCGTTGAGTTCTTTGTGATATGTACTGGCAGCAAGCAGCGAATGTAAAACAATGACAATTTGCAAAACCTTACTGAAATCAGTGGAATTATGATTTGCACTGGTGTTGGCATTAACTGTTTGAAAAATTTTAGTGCAGCTAATTTGTGCTCCAAGGAAAGTTATGCTTCAAGGAAAGGATAGCACTTCAATTTCAAATTAGATTAGTTTCCCTTAGATATTTTTAGCTGTGAGTATGATTCAGAGCTGATGAGAAAGTGGTCAAAATGACAATATAAGGTGTTACCGATTCTCTCAAAAGCTTAACCGTAACCCTGACACTCTTATTTGCAGCTCTGTAATCTGAAGCTGATCCCTTACAAAGTGCAACATACTCCCTTTGTGTTGAGAAACTAGTGCTTTATGATGACCTTTGACCAGCATCATTTTATTTGGCTTTATGTTATGTAATGACATAAAGTTCTACTCTTTTTTTTTTTTTAAATGAACACTTAACAGGTCTCTGATCTTGAATTATAGTCCCACTGGTAAAATACTGAATGCTTCTGACAACTTACACCTTGAGACAGTCGTTTTTCAGATGTTAGGAGAGTTCTTCAGTAACAGTGTGAAGCTGAGGTCACCAAATCCCATGATTCAGATGTGAACTCCTTACCGGTAGATGAAAGCTTTGTGGCTTGTTGTCTATTCAAAGCAAGAAAGCCAACATTTAAATTCCGTGCATGCAGCACCTACAAGCTGAAATTTGAGAATAACAGAATAATCATAGATGACTGAATAGCTATTTACTGCTTGTAAATTTACTTCTAAGTTGACCTGTTTGCTACGTTTCATAAAACCTATGTTTTACTGCGTGGTGCTTTCACAAAGGAAGCTGTCTTTCCACACTCTTTTTATCTACTTTAACAAGCAACAAAAAAAAAGCCAAATATTCCACTTGTCTGTCTTCACTGGAGACATAATACGAAACCCTGGCTTAGATCACACAAGAGAAGACCTAGATCCACAAATATTCTTTTGTGGAGGTGAGTGTCAGTTACCAGAGGGTGATATTCATGCTACAAAACACACAGTTCTTAGAAGATGTTTAAGTGTTATTGTTTCAAGGCAGAGCCCATAGGGTAAAACAGGCTAGTTAGCCCAACCCAAAAAGCAAGCAGACGGGGGGAAAACGTGGAAACATGACATGCCTTGAGTGTTAGTTTATATAAAGCAAAGTTCTTGGAACTACCCTTTTACTCTTAGGTTGATTCATGTAAGTCGAATTGCCACTTCAGTGTATTTCTGCTGATCCTAATTGAGTTTGTTGGTGATTAAATTGGTTTACCTGGATTTTACATCTCAGTACTGTAACCAGTGTCCTCCTTTGTCACCTTATACATACCACCATTGGTGACACTACTTGAAAAGTGTTCCTCTCCTTCAGTACTGGTCTGTTTTCCTATTGTCAGGGATATACTGAGATGTCACTTTGTAGCTCTGGTTCCTTTATGTTCTGAAATATATACATTGCATTGTTTTAAGTGTATTTGTCTTTTGTGTGTGTGTGTGTGGTTTTTTTTCCCTCATTCTTCCTTCCTTGCCTTTTTATCACTCATTTTCTTTCTTTCTTTTTGTCTCACTCAACAGTCTAGTCTGTTAGACTGCATCTCTCAGTCTTGCATTAGCGCCTGCTGTAACTTGGTTCCATGGAGCAACAAGGTACTTTGCCCACAAGTGGGACCATCCAGCTGTCTTATTTGCAGCTTGATGTTACTTGTAGCATTTAGCACATAAGCAATCTTTTCATTCTGCCCTTAGCCTTGAGTCATTACCTGCTTCTGTTTTCCGTTAAAAAAATAATTAAAAATACAAAAATCAACTGCTCAACAGAAAAATACCGTGCCAGGTTTGTTTCCTGTATTTTTCCTCATTATTCCTTTTTTTTTTGTCTGCAGTCCAGTATCTTTTAGTTGCTTGTAATTGCTTTTGGTCTATTAGCATTTGCCTCCTTGAAACTCCTTCTCCGGTGAACACTGTGTTTTATTTGTTTGGCTGTGTGGCTGTTTTTTTAATTAGCCAAGGAAAAAGTTTCCTAATTGGAGTAACATAACTTCTAAATGATGAGTGTGAGCTAAAGAGGGTACTTGCTCACGGGCACATGCTGTATCATGTCTTTATTCCATCTTTGAAAACCATGAAAAATCTCATGGTTTTTTTTGCCTAGATCCTGTTATTTGAGTTATGAACTTTGTCTTGATGGTCTTTTAATTCTGGTTAACAGAACAGCTCCTTTGTTTACTTATGGGGCAAAAAAAGTGTACTTTTGGCACTGTATTCAGCCATACCAAGTTGTTTCTTTAATATCTGCAAGAAACTGCTTAGAATATAAAGTGAAAACAAATGCATTAACAGTATTGGCTTGATGGACTTTAAGAGGTCTGATGTAAAATTTGGCTTAGTGTTGAGAGGGGCTGAAGAAGTGGGGTGCTTCAGGTTGGAGGTGTGAATGTTTGGGAGCCTTGTTGCTGCTGGCACACCTGGAGATGTCTCCAGACTGTGATTCCCCCTTGGCTGCGATTGTGTGTGAGTACACTTGTAATCAGCACAAGTATTTTATACTGGGTTTTTTTTTGTTGTCTTTTTTTTTTTAATGCTGATCAATTTGCTGGGTTGAGACAGCAGGGAATGTATTTGTGAAAAAAGGTGCTCAAAGCCATCAAAGCTAATAAAAGGCTGGAGAAGAAATAGGATGTTGAGAGACACAAATAGATGGCTCAATTGGTATGGCTCTCATCAACAACAGTATGGATTTTTTTTTCCTCAAGTTTATTTTTCAGAAAATTCCTGATTTTGTGAATGGCTGTGATGGACAGTGAGGTAAATGACGTGCCTACAAGTTTTAAGGTCCTTTGCTTAAAATTGAGATTTGTATGGATTGGTTTTTCTTGTGGAGGTCCTGTCTTTTCAAACAGTGTAGTACAAACCATTGCAATATACAAAGACTAAGAATAAACAAGGACCTGGGACAGGACGTGCTGTGAGATGGAAGCGCTGGTATCACTTGTCAGCTGGGACCTCTCAGGCAGCATAAGTGTGCTGAGGCTGTGAAGCTGTTACGTGTCGCAGTGCCTGAGTGGACAGGGGACAAGAAGTCAGCAAGGCAGTGGAGGGGCTCTAGCTTTGTAAGCCAAGTTGCTCCCTTCAGAATGTGGTGTATTCATGAGCCATTCTCCCCCACGTTCTCATTTCAGCTTCCCCTTTGAAAGTTCAGGCTTTTTCCCCTCTAATACATGTTTATGGAAGGACAGCAAGGTCCAGTGTTGTCGTTTTCACTTACTGCCTTCCCTTCTTCCCTGGTCCATTAAAGAGAACAAATCTAATGGATTTTCTAGAGGAGGTAGGTGTAGCATCCCGTTTGGAAACTGCATAGAAATGTGATCATATAAATCAAACCATAACATCGTTTTGAGTCAGAGATGCTTTAAAAATGAGAGGGGTACAAACTGTTCTGTTATAAGCGGTGTTTATGCTGAGATTTGCTGAGCAGATAGTGTGATCTCAAAGCACTGTCCGGTGCTATTTCTCATCTAGCAGACTTCACTTCAAAAGACATTCCTGTCTGTACAGCAGCAATCTGTTGAATCTTCCCACAAAGTTCTGTATAGTAAATCTGGATACATTTTCTAAAAATATTTAACTTTCAGAAAGGAACATAAGGTATAAAATATTTTTTTCTCTCTAAGTTCATCAAAATCAGAAAATTAGATAAGAAATTTGTGTGAAGAAAGTTGAAAAATGAGCTGCATTCTACTCTGCACAGGAAAGTTAAGTACGGCTTTTGACCTATCCTGCCCTTTGAAGGAATCTTTACATCAAAAAGCAAGTAAATGTACCACTATCACCGTGAGTACTTTGGAAGAAAGTATTTAAGTAGAGATAGTCATGCTTATCCAGAAACCACAGGAAGTGTACCTGCAGATGAAACACTAACACTCCTTCCTATACTCAAAACCAGCAGCTCTCCTACTGAACTTTTTTTGCAGAAGTGTGCACTACTGTCCAAAAGTAGTCACTTTTTCCTGAAGCAGCGCTTGACCACAGCTGCACAATTGAGTTATCAATTGCTTTTCATTCATTATGTGCTCACTTTACTGATCAGTTTCTGTCCTCTTTCCTCCATCCTTCCTCAGTTTTCTGGCCTTTTAATTCTGTAAAATTTTCTGATGGTTGTTCCATGCCTTTTTGTATAACTAGGATTCCCTTGTAGTCAATGCTTCAGCCCTCCAGTTTTTCTATCTGTTAGTATTCTGTAGCAGAAGTGTTCTGCTTTGCTTTTTGGGGAAGGAAGGGTGGCTTTGTAATACCTATCTCTGTCACCTGACATATTGGAGTAGCTCCTGATGACTGCTGACTGACAGCTGAGACCTGGCACTGTCTGAACATGACTGTCACTGGTGCTGATGCTATCACCCAAAGCAGAGCATCCGTAGGTGGCTGCAGCTCAGACTCACTACACAAACTGCAAAGCCAGGCTTGCAGTGCCTCCCTTGCTGTGCCGATTCAGGCAGAAGCAGAGCTTTTTGTACAAGAGGGAAGATGTTATTTCTCCTCTCCATCCTCTGATTAGTCCTTCGAGTGCTTACATGCACGCCTCCAACACCGGTGATGCCCCATATGGGCCAGCACACAGATGTGGGTTGCAGTGCCACATATTTTCTGCTCTGAGCTGTTGTGGAACAAACTGAAGGCAGCACAGCCTGGAGGCAGCTTTCCCATCTGCAGTGGCATTTCTCTCCCACATTGCTCAAGCTAGTGGAGGTTTTTATAAATGTGAGTGATTTGAAATGGGAAAGCACTTCCTTTTGTGTTCAGGTACTGTAGGTGTGCCTACACTGTGTACATTTATAAACAACGTGTGTACACAGACGCACATAAAAGAGTAACATTCACATTATATTTGTGTATTATTATTATTACCTGAAGGGATTCCACTTTTCTTTTTTTTTCTTAACATACTTTTTGCCTGGAATCTGCTTTGATTTATTGATTTGTAATGAAATGTTGAGCTCTGTACGAATGAATTGACAGAGTGCAGTGATATAAGTAAATGGTTATTTGTTTATAAACAGTGGGAACTTCTCATGGTAACAAGGAGAAAATTAAAATCAGAAATGATAAACAGTGGTTCCAGCTTATTGTTTGGGTATGCCTTTGTGTGCCACTCAGCTTTGAGAGTGAACAAATCACTTAGACTTAATAATGACTGGGAAAGTCCATCTGTTACTAACAACAGTTACACCTCTTTCAAGCAGCCATGGAATAACTCCAGGGAGAGTGGTAATCCAGTGCCAGCAGCCCCATTTTGGATGGTATTCTGCAGACAGTGGGAGGAGGGAACAAAGAGTAAGATGGTGGTGAGAAACTGGTTTGGGGGCAGAGAACAGAGTCCACCTTGCAGAAAAGCCAAGGCAACCAGCTCTGAAATGGGCATGATTAACAGCTTCAGAGGTCTCTGCTGTCCCTGCAGCCTCTACACAGACCCTTGGAAGTGTTTGTCTTCTTCCTTGTTGCATCTGGAGGCAGGAGGAAGAGGAGCTTCTTTTTCCTCAAAGTCTTTCTTCCTTTCCTGCTCTTGGGATTCCCTGGGGTCTCTTGCAATGAAAACAGATTTGCTCCCTTAAAGCAAATGTCTTTTTTGGCATTATAAATTTGGCTGGTGGAACGATTTGTACAAGCTGTTGCAACCTCTTTTTCCGATGCAGAAAGGTTTTATTCATTTATTTGAAGTAAAATGTTCATCATGGATGTGATATCTAACACTTTTGATAAGGAATGACTTTGAAAATGACCACTGTATGTATGCTAATACTTTTAACCACTTCACCCTTTAAAAACAATCAAAGCATGAATGTCTCCAAAGCCAACACTTTTCCACACTGATCCCTGGCTGACGGTTATGTTAAGTGTATTGGCTGAGTCATTTGCTGAGCTCCCCATAAATGTGTCTCTTCCTAATAGATGTCTCCCTTACCCACCTCATAGCTTAGTACAGCTTGATCAAAGCAGGGCTCAACCTCATCTTCCCAGTGGGACACTGCGGAGAAGAGGGGAAGGGGCAGTAAACCTCCATTCATTATTTCTAAAAGTGAGAGGGGTTGGTTGCTGAAGGAACAATGTAAATGTGTAAGATAATTATTTACTGTGCTTTTCTTTCTTTTATATGTTCTAAACCTGATCAGGTGTCATGGGTAAAGCCAGTCTAGAGTTGTTTTTCCTTTGTTCTGTTTTGTTTTTAGTTTTTGGTTGCTGTTGGATTTTTTGGTGGTTGTTGGTTTTTCATTTGTTTTAAAAAGTCACTCATAAATTAGTGTGTGTTATTTGTGAGGGTATATCCACAAGCCATCATGCTGTCTGCAGTAGCAGTACCTTAGTACTTAGTCCTCTGTTTTTCTAGTAGAGAACTAACACTCTTGCATGTATTTCTATTTGCAGTGTTCTGCCTCTTCCCCAGAAGAAGAAAAGCTTATCACCATCAAAAGGCCTAAAACCCCAGTTTCAAATGAGTTATCAGATATCAACACACAAACCAACTGGACTAAGTCGCTTCCACTGCCAACACCAGAAGAGAAGATGCGACAGCAAGCACAGGCAGTCCAAACAGATGTGGTTCCTATTAATGTGACTGGTAGGCTTTTAATTTTAGAAATTGTATTACATTTGTTAGGGAGGGGAGGGATTATAGGAGACCCATTAGGTGGTATTTTAACACTCAAATACATATATATTTGATGCATGAATTTGATGTTACTTCTTGCACCTTTCTGTGAAAACAGTATTTTCCATTTAATAGTCTTTGTCTGCACTTAACGAGAAAAACTCAAAATTCCTTAAAATGAACATTAATGAAGTTAGTCTACACAGTGTGGGCTTGAAACAAAATTAGATATTCTTTAAATACAAGGTGATTGACAAATCACTGTTACTGTAGGCTTCATTAAAGATAAATAATGGAAAATCATGTTTTGTAAAATATTAATGATATTCAGGATTTTCTTCTAGGATCTTTACTTGAGGAAGGTTATCAGAGACTTCTGTATTTTGAAGACTAGATGTTACAAAATTTGAGAAAATAATTCTTTAGTCTTATTTTCATCAACAATAAGAGGTTTAGGTGTCAAGGAGAGCAGGGAAAGAACAGAAGGTTAATGAGGCTGTCCTCTATTGAGACACTTGGTGTGATAGTCAGCTTACATGACAGTAGCCCACATTTTCTGCGTGTAAGCCATATATTGATTCTCCATTTTCAAAATGCTCTTTGGTTTCGCTGTCGCAGAATTCCTACTCAGTGAAACTTAAATTACAATGAAGTCTAACGCTGCATGGATATTTTGATGTGTGTAAATAGAATTTGTATGAAAGATTGAATAATCACTTTGATTTAATAATCCTCTTTCTCTGTACAGTATCAAGATTGTTTATTATTAGCTAATTCAAATAACTGACCATTTGTCTGCCAAAACTGGGATGATATTCAATATCCAATTTAATTCAAATACCATATGGCATTCTCTGGCTCCATGCTCACTCTTACAATCAGTAGCTTGCAGTGTTCAGTTTTGTTTTGAAAGTTAGGAATTCTCTTTTTCTATGTGATCATCATTTTTTTTTCCACACGTATTTTTATAAATTATTGTTTTGTAAGCAGTGGAGCACTACTTCTCATACTGAAGATATCTGATTAAGTTTTAAGATGTAGTTTAAGGCCAGTGATAAACATCAGAGAGCTCTGAGAAATCAGTAAGAAATGTTTCCTTAAATAGCAGGAAATATTTGAGGGCAGCGGAAGATTATGAACACTCCACCTCTGGAAAATGAATAGAAGGAAAACATGCAGTGCTGAAATGTAACTAGAGTAGTTGGTGTTATCTAGGAAATCTAGGATACGGGTGTAGAAGGCAGAGCTGTGGGAACAGGGGATTACCTGATATAACCAGTAAGCTTGAGCATGGTTTTGATATTGCAGCAGTAGGAAGATGGTTTACTTACAGAATGTGTAATTTGACATTTGATTTAATGACCCTGTGTACTGAAAATATATGAATGTAGTAAATAGATGGAGAGGAAAATGGGGTAAAAGAGGTCAAATAGCTGTCCTGGATTTAATTCAGTGTCACAGGAAACATTAATGCATTTATGTAAGTTACACTTACTTACAATTTCAACCAGATAAACTCAAATGTTGTGGCAAACCTTGTGCCACTTGCATGAGTTGGCTTGCCCCCAGGGAGTGCAGCAGTTCTCAACTGTTCTGGTGAAAATAGTGCACATGTTTATTACACTTCAACTTCCTGGAATGCGTTGTGTAGCATTCATTCCATAAAATCGAGATAGTAAGAAGGCATACAAAGCAAGGATGGGGAAGGAAGACTATTCTTTCAGTATGTGAGCTGGTCTCTGGAAACCAGTTTCCTTTTGCTCTTGAAATAGCTGTATTGCTGCTTTGCATCAAGACAAGCGAGAAAAACAGACTGAGCCCCACACATATACCGAAAAAGCTGCTGTCCTTGTTCCCCTTTAAAAAGTCACAATCTGCTCCCCTCCTCTGCCCTCCCACGCTGTGAGTAGTTCTATTTTGTGAAGTTCCTTATGTTACTATGTGAGGCATGAAAAAAAAAAAACGACCAAAAATTCTGTGCCATTTGTTAAATGTGCTGAGGAACAAACCATAGCTGGTTTTTGTTTTGATTCGGCTTTTTCCTTTGCTTGCTCTTTTTTTCATTCTCCCAGAAGAGAGGTCAAAAAATTTCCATTTATTACTCCTGGCATTAAATAAAACGTTAACCTCAGAAGAGGTGACAGCATTTTCAGCAGTGCATTAGTAATGATCCTGCTACAGTGGCCTTTCACGTGGCTGTGCAACAAATGCTCCCCTACTTCAGCTTTTGGGGCTCCTTGGTAAGCAGATTCCAGATAATACAGGGTTAGTAAAAATCTGTTGGGCAGCCTGAAGGTGCAGGGGCATTGCATTAGGCTGACAAGCTGCTGACTAGACATTCAATTTGTAGGATGTTTCAGTCTTTGGGGGTGGCTGAGCTGAGCTTATTCTGGCCTGGAAGGAGTTGGGCTGAATTTTCAGTGGTGGCCAGTCTTTGCTTTTACATATCCTTTGGGTTAAAAGATGTGTAATGGTGTCTCTTGTACTGGGTTTTCTGGAACTAACTTTCTTTCCAGATGGAGGAGTCTGGTGGTGGTGGAGCTGATAGGCGGCAGGCTGGATCCTGGAAACTGTTTAAGCATTTGCTTAAGTCCTGCTTGACTGACTTCAGTGAGATTTAAACACATATTTAAGTATTTCCACTGAATCCAAGAAAGCAGACTAAATGTGAGGGAGAGCTGAGTAAACTAGATGAGTGTTTAGATGATTTGTTACAAACCCAATGGATGAAAAGTATCTTTAAATAATACATTAACATCATTATTTTCCAAAAACAAGATAACAGTGAGAAGTGGAAAAAAGACTGAGACATTTTTATTTTGATTGTTGACTTAGAGTTTATCGAAGCAGCTACTTTGAAATTCTGTAAATTTGCAGTGTCTTTCAAAAAGCTATTTTGAAACCATCTGAAGAAAGGTTGGTTGAGTTAGCTCTTTGTTAGCACAGGGGGAGAAGTTGGTGTAGTTCAGCTGCCACAATAACTTTTCCCATGGTCATCCTGTTGGTGTGCCTCAAACTGTGCATAAAGGACTCTTCTTGTTTGCACCCCTCCTACTTAGCATTTGCATAGTATTTTAGTTGAGGGTATTCAAAGCCAAATTTTAATTTTCTCACCCCTTACTGTCTCTGGCATAATTGCTGGCTTTGAATGGATAAAGATATATTTAGAGATGCCAAACATTTTCTTTTGAATTCTTTAAATTCATTGTAGTGTGGCCAGTTATTATCCTATATAGAGGGATTATCTAATAGTCCCAACTCAGACTCCATATGGGTGATAACATCATAATAGCAGTAATGTCCCCAGACAGTAGGTATTTTGTCTCAGTGTTTTAGGGCTTCTATGAAGCCCAGGGCATTCATAGCTCTGTATCTCACAGATCCCATGAGATTTCTCCTCCCTTAATCTGCCCTCACCTCAGTCAATCAGAAGCTCAGATGAAAGTGATGCTTCTTTGTAGATTCAAGGATTCTGCCCATCATTAGTGCACTTCATTGGAGAACAAGACCCATTAAAGAAGAGTCAGTGTCTTTATATTTACGATACGGTGATTGAAACTGCCTTGTATTTTCCTTGTATTTTCATTATTCCGTATGCTATGCTTTACTTTATGACCGCGTCTTTAACTGTTTTAGTGGTCTTCTACACTATCTGCATGACACACATCATACCGATGTGGAGTCTGCCAGGGATAATATTTTTGACATATTAGTTACTGTGCATTAATCACTTTTAAGAGGTAAATAATTTGGTCATTAATTTTCAAGAAAGCGTAGAAGGCGAAAATATATACATGTATATCAAACTTTGTCTGCATTTATGCTTTAAATAGGTCATCTAAAGGAAACTTTAAAGCAGTGACAAAACATCTAGAATGTTTAACTTCTAGTAGGGAAATTTACATGTGAGATTGGGGATGGGTGTATTTTTGGAAATGTGGAGAATTGTTTGAACTCAGGCTAGAGGGCAAATTTTATCTTGCTACTTGTAAAATGACCAAACTATAAACCTCTCAACAAAAGTGAATACCTAAAGAAAAGCTGCTCAACCCTAATGATAGTGGTGCTTCTGGGTCCCATTATGATACAGCCCATGGTCATCATAAGGTTTTATCTGGCAACATGCATTTACACATTTTTTTCAGCTCTTACCATTGTATATATGTATAGTCATTTATAAAATTTCCCTTTTAAGAAGCTTCCACCCTAACTGAAGTATTCATGAGGTCCTAAAACCAGTTTGATCTCTGCATGCTCCATAGAACTTATTGGTATTTGTGTTAAAAGATCACCAGCAGAAATATGGCACACTTGACAGGTTCAGAGCAACTTGGAACGAAAAAGAAGCGTCTTGTGTGATTTAATGATGGAGGTCTGCAAGGAAATTGTAATAGCTGTTGCCAATAGCAATGTCTGTTCTTATATAAACCATTACGATCTTTCATTTTCATGAGCAGATTTGCTTTTTCCACAGCTCAATATTTAAAAAAAAAAAAAACAACAAAACAAAACCCTCCATCTCCTGCAACCACCAAAGAAAAAAAAAAAAGAAAGAAACAACAAAAGCAGCCAGCGACCCCACAAATCCCACGGCCAAATTAAAGCAATTCACCTATAGAATTACAGCTTCTTTCACCAGATATGAATTGGACTCAGGGGAAGTCAAATTCCTTTTGAAACCTGCAGTACTGAGCAATATGTATGCATGTCTAAAACCTTACTGTGACAATGTGCTGTATCTTTTCCTTCAGTGTAAACCTTCACTGTAGGATCAAGCTAACATCATTTATTAATGCCTTTTTTTCATTTCTACAACAAAGCTAGTGGAAGAAAGTGCATGATGTCAGTGTGCTTGGAAGTAATGTTGCTTTGCTTATTTTACCATGTATTAGGGGAGAATTTCGACCGCCAAGCCAGCATTCGGCGGTCTCTAATTTACACAGACACGGTGGTAAGACGGCCGAAGAAAGTCAAAAGGAGAAAGACTATAACAGGAATCCCTGACAACATACAAAAGGAGCTAGGTATGGCTCATCAGAACTGTATTCCATCCACTGTTCATTGTCACTGCTTATCATTACTCAACTAATAACATTACCAGTGCTCATGAAACCAATACAGTCTGATAGCCAATTACAGTTCCAAATAAGCAGGTGCCTCCTTGCCACCTGGAAATAAGGGCCTTTTATCTGTGGGCTTCCTTCTGCTGAAGGGAATGCGGTATTGGAAAATGAATTACTGGTACAATGGAAATCTACGGGGATGTAAGTTTTGTGGTCTTTAATACCTTTCTGGAGATTTGGTCCACTCCCCTACGATGTTCATTGAAGAAAAATTGAAGTGGGCAGGTGTTTCAGCTTGCAGAGTTATCCGGTGGGGTAAACCAATTCACTGATGCCTTTCTAGATCTGCTGAGAGTTGCATCAACAGCTGAGAGTTGCATCAACAGCGAAAAATCTGTAAAACTTCCAGTTTAGTTTAGATCTAATTGGCAACCACTTAATTGTTGACATTATTTGATTTCAAATAATTTATGTGTTACTATTATCTATTTCATATATATCAAAGGAAAAATGCTGAATCAGTCACATTTACACTGCCTCAGTCTGTAATCTTTTCACAGCTAATAGCATAGAAGACATCCAGAGCTGATGAAGCAGTCTGAACTTGGGCAGCCTTTCACACACTTTTTGCAGAACTCTGATTATAGCTTTTTTTTTTTTTGAAGATACTCCATTTTAACCAAGTGATGACTTTACAGATAAAATGATGGCCTTCTGCCTCCCGTCCCTCTCTTTCTGCAGTAGAGAAAGAATATCTTAAAATAGGCTGGCAGAACATAACTTAAAAAAAAATTAACATGTGATATCATGTCATGTATTGACTCTTTCAATATATTTCACTACTTGCATTTTGTATCTCTTAAATTACATTTTGCTTTTCTGGTTCTCTGTCTAAACTTTTGAGAAATGAAAAGTACATAACGTTTCTGGATGGATTTCAATAAGATAGAGAGCTAAATAAGATAGAGAGCTAAACACAGAGGAAGACTGAAAATAAGCAAATACATGAAGAGCAGTTTGTGTCTGGAAGTGTGCTCCATCTGCATCTGTAATGAAACCGTGCCCTGCCACAAGTATCTTCTGTCTCTAGAGAGAGAATTCTCTTAACTCTGTATTAAGTCTTCATGTGGCAGCTTTAAATGCTGTTACCATTGGATCTCATGTAATGATTTTGTATCTAACTGCTGCTCTGAGACTTGTCCAAGCTATGAGGTGTCTTTATCCATATCTTCTTCTGGGATGGATACTGTTTGGTGCCTGTCATTGGGAACTCTTCCTGGAAATGTCGGAGTCCTTCCTCCTGTCCAGAGTGGACTTTGCCACCTGGCAGGAGATACTTTCCAGACCTAGAGTCCTCCTTGAAGTTGAAATTTGAATTTCCTCCCTGAGAGAATAGCATTATCAGCCTTGCAGTCAGCTATAAGTAATCTCAAGAGCTAAAGTAGACTTGTTTTAGGCAAACAAAGCTACATGAAACATAACATTAGATTATTTTTAATGAAAGATTACTTTTTCCTCTTTTAGGTCTTCTGATGAGGTGACTTCTCAGATAGCATGTTTACAGCTAGCTAAGGAGTAGCAGAGGCGATCTTGATCTTCTGTTGTCTGTTTGGGACGGATACATTTTATATTCCATTTTCCCATTTTAAACCCTATTTCTTTGCTCTTTATCTAGAGCTGAGATGAAATGACTTTTCTTCTTGTGTTCCTTAAAAACCTTTGTGCCGGTTACATGCCAAATTGACACCAGGCATAGCTTGAACTATAGATTTTCAGGATTGTTGCAGTCTTACTGAGGCTGGCATGATATTCTGAAAGTGTCATACGTACCAAGGTAATAGCTTTTACTTTTCAATAGAGATTATCCATGACATTTGCAGGACCTACCTTGAGGGCAGAAAGCAGAGTTCTTTGTTCCAAACCATGTTTTGTCACTTGTAGAGGTTCCTGATGCTCTTTCAGGCATGTGGATTTTGAAATGACCAACAGCTATACTTCCATGGATGTGAGGAGAATGCTTTGTGCTGACAGCATTTCTAAAGCTTGGAGGTTATGTTTGTGACCACTTCAGCTTGAAAAAAATCATCTGGTGGAATGAACTGAGAACGCAGTTGGCTTCCATGTTAAAAAAGAAATCTTCAGTGAATATCTTAAGAATTTGTGACTTTTGCCAGTCTGTTTGCAAAGGGTGACAGGTTCTCTGGTCTCGATTTTGTTCTTTCATCTCCTCCTGAGCACATTTCATGTAGCACTGTTTGAAGGTTTTCCTTGGCTCCTGTTTGAAGCTGCAGAAATAGGAGGGCTGACAGTATGACAGTATCTCACTGTAGGAGCTCTCTCTGTCCAGTTCACTGGCCCACAGCCGGCAGCCCACAGTGCTTTAGCCATCTGCCTTACTGTAGAAGTTGGCCTGAAGTAGTTTCATGTTGCTTCTGTGGTGGCTGTGTCATGTCCAGACAGCAAAATACAAAATATATACCAGGAAATCTCTCTGATGGTAGTTTACATCCTGTTAGCATATTGATTTCTATCACTACAAAGTGTATTTGGGAAAGAGAACAGTTATCAATGTCTTCATGGAGAAACTAGGAGTGCTGCAGCAAGGGGTCTTCGCTGGAGTCACCCACCAGGCAACTGGCAAGTCTGGGAATAAATTATCTCTCTCTAATCCTTGTTCAGTGCTCTTTTTGCCTTTCCTCCCCTGTCACTCCCCAAATATTTCTGTAGCTGTCCATTCCTTATTTCTCTTACGCTGTCCCAAAACAAACATCAAATTGTTTTAAAACATTCCACAGTTCATTTGATCGGAACAAGGATCCGGACTAAACTCCAAATCAAGCAATTGCATTGTGCGTATTGACATTCTCCCTGTGGTTTCAGCTGAATAAATCTGTTTCTCCTGTAAAGCATTGCTGTGAATGGCTATAACATTTACACAAAGATTAAAATCCCTTGGTACATCAGAGTTGCTGTGCACAGGCTGAATAACCAACACATACAGCAGATTCTTGTTACCTCTTGTTTATTCTTCAAAAGGAAGCAGAAACTTGAGAGAACCTCAAAGCTTCAGCCAAGCCTGAAATATTTTTCTTTCTTGCTAGAGAGCCTGGAGGAGCTTCTGCTGGGCCAAGCTGCTGGGGTTCTCCCCGGCTGCTTTGGCCCCTTTGGAACAGGAAAGACCAAACAGAAGAAGAACCATGTGCTGATTGCTAGCATGAGCTCAGAGGCCATGGTACCTTCACAGAATACCAAAAGGAATCCTTAATAATATCTTGAAACATGCTGAAAATATCTTTGGAAATTCTTAGTTTGGGGCATTGTGATACAGCCATGTTGTCACAAGAGTGTTCTAGCAATGAACCACTCTCTCAGCTGAACACAAAAAATGCTATATCAATAAAATGCACCATGATGGATGGGGTTCTGAGGCAGATTATGAGTATTAGATGCCTCCTCGTTTCAAGATGCCAATTACTCTCTGAATAGCTATTGTCTAACAGCAGGAGCATCTCAGTGCAATTTAGCAGAGCAAGACCAAAGTAAGAGGTAAGAGCAAAGTATCCTTTCACTGTCAAACACAAGAAATAAAAAAAGTAGTTTTGCCTACTTGCCTTATAGAACATATATATTCAGCGTTCTATAGAACACATTCAATTCAATTATATAAATGAGTCAATGGAGTCAGTGTTGGATCAAAGCTTTAGAAAGGCCAAGAAGCTTTCTTTACTGTTTTTTAATGTTTTAGTTTACATTTTGTGCAATCTCCATTTCTCTGCTGTTTGCACTATCCATCTCCTCCTGCTCTCTTCTTCAGATGTTACTTATAATACAAATAGCATTCTCCTTTCAAAGAAGGTGTTTCCCTTCTGTTTGGTACAGATGAGCAGCTGTATGGGAGAACCTGTCACAGGCCTTGCTCATTTCTCAACTCCTGATAATCTTCAGCTTCCCTTAGGTGTTCCAGCTCTCCAGACCAAAATAAAAAGTAGCCAAATGCCTTCCTGTTTCTCTGGTCCCTTTACTGTATTTAGTGTTGTAGGCTCTGTCCCAGACTAACTTCCAATTTGTGAAGCTACCAAGTAACCTTGCAGGTGTTTCTCTAGAGGTCTGCATCAGTGCAGTCCCAGATAGTGCTGAATGGCTTCTGTTGGCCAGGACTCACTCTCTTGCAGGAGAGTCAGGTCCCACAGTACAGTATCTATTTGGCCACACACATCTTCCAGTAATTGCACCGTGCAATAAAAGCAAGGAGGAAAACAGCTTCAAGTCTTCTGCCTTTAGATGTCTTCTTTCTCTGCCAGGCATCTTGTTTTTTTCTCTTCGGTTAAGGAAAGTTTCCATCCTCTTCATTTTTAAGTGTCTTAGAAGTCCATGCTTTGCATGTACTTCCTTTGAATGATTTAATTACTGTTTCTCACCTTATGGTATAATTTAGGGCCATTATTTACTCCATCTAGTGTTTCACCCCCCCCCTTTTTTTTTTTTTAAAGGCATAGGGATTCAGAGGGTCAGAATGATTCTGTGTGCTTATTTCCTGTCAGCTTATTTCCCCACTTCGCATTTTCAGTAGATCACAAGAGATTGCCACCTGTGAGGCCTCCTGTCAATCAATGGGGGAATATGACTAGCAGCTGAATGAACTTTCCACTTGCTTTCTGGTGGCTCAGCTCAGAACCCCTGCTGTTACCAGCCAGTGTCCCTTGGGACCATTGAAGCTTCTCCCTTGAAGAATTATAGAGTAAAATATTACATCCTAAAAAAATGTGAGCATTTGTATCTGTTTGATCTTTGAGTACTTGCTGTTCTCTTGGAGATTCAACTGATAGTCTTTTCTAATGAGTCCCCTAGGTACTAGCAGTCATTTAAGCTATAGGTCTCACAGGTAGAAGTCACAGAAACTAGTGGTCCTACAGGAATACCATGCAGGGACACAGCTGTTCCAGCCAAGTAATTCTGCATTCTAGTTCAAATTACAACTTTGAACATTCTTTGGAAATAAGCTCCCCATTATTTTGCCTTTTAACTAGTACCAGTTTTGAAGCTGTAGTTTCTCAACCTTGCTTGTCTTTAACACAATTCAAGAGGAATATTATAGAGTAAGCAAATATCATATCAATAATGGGGAATGAAAGACAGTAGTGTCAGGAATATGTTTTTTTTTTTTTAAAACCAGAGACTGGATATTCAGTTGATGAAATGAACAGAACCAATAAAACTTCAAGTTCTCTATATTTTCATTAGAATTCTCCCTTGCGGGAGGATATGCAAGATGATTGCAAGGTAGTTTTTTAGCCAACAGGGTGGAAAAGTATTGCAGGATTCTCTGCAACATTTTTCTCCCCTCTGAGAGATTACAGATGCATGGAGCACAGTCAAAATTCCTAAAATTATCATGAACATGATGTATTTGTCTGTTCCTTTGTGAGCATCTGTTAGAAATCTTTGGTATGAAAACACCAGGGTAAAACAGTTCAGACTTTTCTTTTTTCGTAACATTGTTGGAGTAGTGGTGCCTGAATAGTAACTTGGCCAGGTCTCCAGGTTTTGGAGATTGCTAGGTGGGGCGTGAGAAGAAGAGATGAAAGAAACAAATCTAGGAATGTGCCTGTGGCACAAAAGGCAAACACATGCAGTAGAAATGATTAGTCAGAAGTAGTCTGGGAAGAGGAATTGTTTCTGTATGCTAGTTAAAACAAGTGATACAAGCTGCGATACCAGCACACACTTCATTCTTTTGAATTCTCGGTTTTCTATCCTCCTTTCAATGCACAAGACCTTTCTGCTGCAGCAAGGTGCTGGTACCACTAGGTCTGTTAGAGTCATAGGGAGCCTTCCACGCTGTACTCAGCCTAGGATTACATGCAGACCTGTTCTTTTTTCCAATTAAGTTTGCACAATCAGTCTCAGTCCCTATCATATCCAGTTACCACCAGTCAGGCACATGCAGGTTGCACCAGTTTTCCCTATCTTGAATCAAGTGCTTGGAGCTGTGGTATGCATTTAAGCCTCTTCTCCGTGTTCTTATGCAAGAGACCTTAAATATATTGTATACTTTGCTCGTTCCAGATCCTAGGTGCCCCTTATTTGCTGCCAGGCTCTATACTGAACATGTATATTAGGGAAGAGCATTTACACTTAAGAAATCACTTCAACATTTTCAGTATAGCAAGAAGTGACATAATGAAGAAGAAAGGAATCTAGATTCAGGTCTCCTGAGGTGGACATAGTGCTGACCACAGCACTAATGGACACAAGATAAAATGCAGGCAAGTATATTAACAGTTTTCAGCCACATTTATCATACCACCTATAAAGGCAGCAGGACCAGTCTCAGATCTGTGCAGTGAGAAGGTGTTACAAAGAAAAAGAAAAAATGCTCACCTGTATCTGAAAATTGAGGCTCCCAGGAAGACCACACAAAGAAGGGATCTTCAGCAAGAGATCATGCCTCACTAGCAGTCCATCCTTAAAATGGGGTCTAAAAGGGGTGGAGCCAGGTTCCACCCTCTTCAGTTGCATAGGTGAATTGCCTTCACCTGTGCTTCCAAGGCTGACCAGGTCTTTTCTCCAGGTGCTCAATCAGTGGTTCAGGCCATGATTCAGCAGTTCCCAAACAACACCAGCTGCAGCTAGTTCTGACTTTGCTATGTTCAGCATCTGCATCCTGATGTCTGTTTCTGTGGGGTGTTTGTTTGTTTGTTTGTTTGTTTTTCTTCTGCTGTCCCAGCTAGATGGGTTCATGGATGATATTTTTTTAAAAGCTCTGAGTGAATTCCAGCACTTAGGTGTTACGGTAATCTGGTAACTTCTGGCTGTTACTTAATTGGAGATTTTCTGGTAAACATAGTAATTTTGATGTGGTATTGAGTTAAGAGATTGAGCTGCTTCATAGAATTGGGTTGTCCATCTTCTAACTGCAGTACCAGCAAAGGCAGTTTGATTTCAAGAATTTTTGGAAAACAAACTAACAAAAACAACTTACTTTCTAGTTACTGTAGTAAAGTAAAATAGTACCAACCATGAAAAGTCCCCTTCCATAAACACATCCAAATAATGACAGGATATAGCCTGTAGTTTATACCTCTGGGACTGGGCTCTTTTGCCCTCTCTTGGCAACCAGGGTTGATCAAGCTTTTGTGCTGTTGAAGCAATTTATGTTTCCATGATTGCATTAGACTGGACCCAGGCTACATCTATGCCAGTAATAAGCACAGGGTAAGGGCTGGTGCTCAGCAGCATCCTGCACTTGCTCACGTTGCTTCCTCATTAGCAAGTTGCTCAGGCACAGCAAGAGCGTGGGTACAGTCATCCATATGGGAACAGAGCTTGACTTGGATTGGCATGAAGAGTCCTTGGCCTCTTATTTAGTAGTGCAGGGGTTTTAGATATAACATCATGGTTTAATTTTGAATTTCACACATTTTAAAGTATAATTAATAAATATTTTGCAGTCAACCGTATATCCCAATAGTGCATTCTAAAACTATTGGGTTTGGAAGAAAAAAGGAGAAGTTTTGCAAGTTCAATGTTGTCCTGCTTTGCCAGTTGCCTTCCATAGCGGTAACTTTTTAAACAAGCATAAAATATCCATGTACGTTAAGCTGCTTGTGAAGTGGACTGCTTGTAGCTTCCCTTGTGAATACAAATAGATGATGTGCTGAAATGAGGTTCTCTCAGCCTCAGGTCAGTATTTATTAGATACATAGTGCTTACAGCTTCATCCTGCACCAGCCTTCTCATTCCCTCCTGTATATGCCTGTGTGTATTTCAGAGTGGTAGAAAAAGTACCCCACCTTTGTGGTTATTTATGTAACTTAGTACACAATCGTTTATCACCAGTTGTTACTCATTGGCTAACAGTTGTCACTGGGGATGTCACAGTTCCTATGTGTGCATGTCAAAACTAGACATGTGTAATGTCTGCTTTGATGGTTTCCTCTCACTTAACCCAAGGGAGACATTGATACTTTAAAAAAAAAACAACAACAAAAGATGGAAAGCAAAAATAAATGATTTTTCTTACCGTACAGTTCTTAATGACTGTACAGAATATGCAAATACCTATTTTGATTGGCTGCAGCAGTCCATCTGTTCTGACAGTATCTCATATTAGATTATTCAAGATGTTTGCCAGCGTCTGAGTATCTAGCTTTGCTCTAAATCTCTACAAGAAGCAAAAAGAGGCTACATTTTCATGAGAGCAAGAGAAATCTACACAAAGCAAACTAAATAGGCTTCAAGCTGCTAAAAGACTTCTTATGTGCCTAGGGAAAAGAAGTAAACAATCTTTTTGTGTGCTTCTTTCACTGCAGTCTTTTCAGAGCCCTCTTTTCCTTATCCTAAATGCCTCTTATGCCTGCCTAGAATAAGGATAATTAAATGTCTTTTAAGTGGTGTTTAAAGCTGCATGATAAGAATGCCCATCCTCCTGATCCACTTCTGTGTAGTAAATATGAAAGGAGTGCAGTCCTGTTGAGTGTGCTACTACATTGCTCCTGAGAGTAGCATTAAGGCGGAGATTTGAAATAACCAGTTTTCCTTGCAGTGACATACGCAGTATCCTTACAAGCATCTCCAGCAGCATGGCTGCCCCTTGTGTTTGCTATTTATAAAGTAGTGCAACTGAAATGAGAAGCAAGAGCTTTATGCAGACTGATTTTAAAGCTGTTCTCTGATTCTTGATTTTAAAAGGTAGCTAGCTACCAACACAAATGTAAATTTAAAAGAACCTTAGGATACTTTCTGCTGACCCAGGGATAACTGTATCTTGAATTAAAGCTTTTTTTTTTCCTTTTTTTTTTTTTTTCTTTTTTTTTCTTTCCATTGTCCTCGGTTTGTTAATGTCAATATGTGATTATTACATTTTAAAATAAAGTACAGCTATTTTTGGTTTTCTGATGGTGCCGAGGTTGGGACAGTCATTAGTACTGGAGATTTTTCTTTATGATAAATAGAAAACAGTTGTGTGGAGAAATGTTATTTAATGGCAGTGTTTTTTTTATCAGTGTTGCTAGAGCGGGCACATTATTTGTGGTAAAACAATGCATGTTTCAATGTGTTAGCCTCTTTGTAGAAGAACGGCAAGACTTGGATAGCTCTCCTTGTCTGCTGAACGGTTTTTCTGAAGTGTAATGCTTTCAAAAGGCAGATTTGATTATTCACATTAGTCTTCAGATTTCCTTCCCGTTTTCTTTATTGCATGAGGCATTAGCATGGAAGCACACTTCACATTTCTCAGGCTTTTGTCTGTTCCTGCTGGTTTGCCTCCTGGAAGTCAAACAGTGCTACTTGGTTTCTGACACAACTGATTACTATGGAAATTATTACTGTGTCATGAAGAGAGGATTTCATGTGTCGAATGTGCTGCATGAACACGGGCGGTTCTGTAAGCAGAAGGTTCCTGGTAATAAAGAAAAAGGGAAGAGAAATGCAGAAAATAGCTGTGCAAAATCCATTGTTACAGATTCTTCTTCAGAAGGCACAGCCTTCAAGAGATTGGGGAGCAAGCAGATTGCTGATTTTTTTCTTTCTTTTTATTTTTTTAATCACTAAGAAGATAAATGTGAATTTGTGCTTCAAGGAATAATTATTTTATTTTGACTCCAGCAGTTGGCACTGGCCAAAGTGATTTCCGAGGGCACTCGATGTATGTCCCGGATCACAGTTCCACGCTAGGGCGACTAGACAGCTATCGCTCTGCTATGCAGCGGTCTGAAACCAAGGACACCAGCTGCCAGACTGAAGAAGTTAAAGTTGTGCCTCCTTCAATGAGAAGAATACGAGCACAGAAAGGACAAGGCATTGCGGCTCAGATGTCTCAGTTCTCCAGCTCATCTGGAAACATGTCCGTGATGAGTGATTCTGCTGCAGTGATACTTACTTCTCGCCAGAATAGTGACATAGGTTTTCATAGCTTGCCTCGGGCTGGTGCAAGAGTGTCTCTGCAGTCCTTAGAACAGACCCAGAGCATCTCCAGACAGACAGAAGACATTGCTGGCACTTTGCCCCACCAGATAAGTAAATTGCAAGTGGATGATGATGTTGTGCATCTGAGAAATAATACCATAACAGGAACTCTTTCGAGGCCAAAGTCTCAAGAGGTAAGAAGTTATGACAGTGAAAAGTCCACTAGCCCAGCATGTGTAGTCTCTCCTCATGCCACCTACTCAACAAGCGTCATACCCAATGCAACACTGTCATCCTCCTCAGAAGTTATTGCTATTCACACTGCCCAGAGTACTGGATCACTGGATAACAAAATTAGCAGTACTGCTGTGTACCCAAAGCCAAGAGACAGTCCTGTTGCCAACAATGCAATAAGTGGGAAAGAAGATCACCATTCTTCAAGTGGTAACTGGAGTGAGAGTAGCTCCACTCGTCACTCACAGACTTCAGATACCATCCCATCTAATACTGTCATGATGCTTTCTCTTGGTGACTCTGCTGTCTCTCTCAGCACTCCTGGAAATGTAGAGGCTGGCTCTCAGAGTGTGAACTACAGCTGCAGAAGGAATCTTGCTTTACCAAACCAGTCCCAGGACAGCGATGGTAGGAGTGAACCTAGCTACTCAGGGGACCGAACACAAGGTGCAGTGGGCAGCACAGAGCACTGGCCATACAAGTCAGCGGAAAATAGCGAGACTGCATCATGCAAGGTAGCTTGTACCACACCAGGCTGTGCCACTCCTGGCAGCAACCTGAGCAGCAGCAGCCTGGAGAGGACATCAGCCAAAGAAGATTCCACTTCTCTGTATTCTGTAGACCATGATGGTTATTACAGCTCTATGAGCATGGACTCTGGACTGAAGTCAGACATGCCATGCTATAGTACTAATGGTTTTGGGAACCCCCGAGACAGTGTGATTAATGTCTTTGAAGCAAAGGAGAAGAAACGTCAAGATGACCAGCCAGGCCAAGGTGAAAAATCCCTTGCAAGAAACATCTCTCTAAAAAAGGCAAAGAAGCCGCCTTTACCACCATCTAGAACAGACTCACTCAGAAGGGTACCCAAGAAAAAAGCTCAGTCCAATGGACAGGTACTTGATGAAACCCTCATTGCTACCCTCCAGCATTCTCTGCAGTTGAACCTCAAGTGCAAAAATGGCAGCTCCCCTTCCCAGAGCCCCTGCAGTGACTATGAGGATCCCTGGGTGTTGCGCTCTCGCAGCCAAAGCTCAGTCAGCGCAAGCAGCAGCATGATGTCCACTACTGCCCCAAATCTGTACTCCATTTGCACAGTCACTCCCTCTCAGAGTGAAACAAGCAGCATCAAGTCGGAGTATGCTGACCAGTGGGGTTACTACAGTGACTATGCTGCAGTGGCAGATGACCAGATGAGGTCTCCAGTGACCCATTCTGCCAGTACGTCTTCTGCTCTCAGTGATTACAGCATCAGCCACTTCAGTGATGGCTCGAGGGCTTCTGTGCCACAAATGCCCGCTGGACTGGCCAAACCAAAGAGCACTTCTCCAGAGAAGTCCCACCGAGTCACATCGCCATCCAGTGGGTACTCCAGCCAGTCCAATACACCCACTGCACTCACTCCAGTGCCTGTGTTTTTAAAATCTGCATCATCAGGAAATGGGAAATCCAAGCTGAAACCTAAAGTGCCTGAAAGGAAATCTTCTCTTCTGTCTTCAGTCTCCATTTCTTCATCCTCCACTTCTCTTTCTTCAAATACATCTACTGAAGGGAGTGTGAGTGTGAAGAAATTGGACCCCACCCCAAGCTCTCCTCCAGAATCTGGTGCACCTCCTCCTCCACCTTCTCTTCCAGCACCTCCTCCACATTGCCTTGAGCTCTCTCCTCCCTCTTCTCCTCCTCCTCCTCCAGCAGAAGCTGTGGATCTATCACCATTGCCAGCTTCTCCCACATTCCCCCCCCCTCCACCAGAAGCTGATGTAAATTCTTCCTTTGCTCACAGTGTCCAGTGGTTACCACAGGAAGCTTCCATCAGTTCATACTCTTCCCCTGTTCCTCCTCCTCCTATTTTCCCTTTAGTTGCCCCACCACCAGCGCCACCTCTTGATCCCAAACTGGCTAAAGGTGCAATGATATGCCCACAGTATTCGTTTAAGAAACATGATCAGGAAGAGTCTTGCTACAATGCTGTGAAACAGCCATTCGGCAAGCAAGATGCATCAAGACCTGTGATGCCCTTGGTAACCACCAAAGCATTGCAAATGGTGCAGCTGAGGTCTATCAGAAAAGCAACAGAAGGTGACCCGTCACCTGAATCTGCTTCTGAAACCACCTCTCAGGAAAAGGGCATTTTAAGTTCATCATCCCAGTCTTCCCTAAGGCCATCTCTCTCACTAAGACTCAGTAACAGCTTAGGTGAAGAGGAAATGAAGATTCATGGCACTTCATTTAAAAACTCACCTCAGACACTCACTCAGAGTTCTCCTCTGATGCTCTCTGACAACATACCCGTGCTTGAGAGCGATCGAAAATCTGCAGTTACCATGGGTCTGAACAAGTCTTTGGAACCGGATTCCCTGGGGTCAGCTCCAGAAGCCACACCCAAGTCCCCAGTGAGGAGTGAAGACTTCCATTCTGGGGTGCCACTGCAGGGGTCACCAGCATCTCCAGACAAGACTCAGGTCATTTTGCCAAACAAGAAACCACCTCCCATTTCAAAGAAACCCAAACTGTTCCTTGTTGTACCACCTCCACAGTTAGATCTCACAGTGGAGAAAATAGCTGAAGTGAGTGATACTGTCAGAAGCACATCAAGCCCGACTAAGAGAGACGCTGTGGTTACACACTGCGAGGAGGCGAGAAATTGCCTTACAGATGGACTCAGCTCCAGCGAGATGGACTCTGGCAGCCTGGTTCCTGAGGGAGGAGCTGCCAGAGTCACCTTCTCTGAAGCAGTGGGAGTTGGTGCCTTTGTGGTACAGCCCGCTGCATCACCAGTTCAAGAGGAGCCCAGGCAAGAGGAGCAGCCAGTTTTTGATGAAGGAAGCAGCTCAGGCAGCAGCCAAGACAGCGGCAGTAACACTGAAGGACACCTGTCTCAGGAGAACGAAAGTGGTGAGTCTGCTTTCTCTGACTCTTCTTCCGATGTAACAATAGCTATGTTAAAGAAGGTGGGGAGTGAGGATAGCTGTGGTAGCATTCGGCTAGTCTGCTGTAGAGAAAAGGAGCTCTTGAAATAGAGCTAAAAGCCTAAGGAAAGTTGCAGAATTAATACTTGATGAAATTTGTTCCAATTCCATTCTGACTTCTTGCAGACAAGGAAATAAAAAGGATGCTTTATTTAACTGCTGGCAATAAAACATCCTATGAATAAATGGCTAGCTTTCTTAATTTTGATTTTGCATTTTAATGCAAATCATAAAGATATTCTTTCAGTACTGTACTCTGCATGTGTCTGTACAAGCAAAGGCATTTGTGCAGTGCAATTTCTGAAGCAAAGAGGGGTGGTTTCAAGATTATAAACCTGTTGGTTCTCGTGGTAGACTGACAAGATTGTTCATTATTTCTGCATAGCCGAGGTGTTTGAGTCAGAAACAGCGAATAGTTCATTCCTGCCAAGCAATATTTATGGGGAAGAGACGGACGGAGTGGCAACACCAGCGAGACCGAGGACTACCGAGGATCTTTTTGCAGCCATTCACAGGTACTGATTGCCCCTTCGGTACTGTCTGGTCCATTATTTCTCTCAAAAATTAATTGACATTGTTTTACTAAAACACCCCATTACAAGTCATTGCTTTAACTGAAAATCAGCTTTTTACTAAGACTGCAGATGAAAAATGTCTGGAAAAAAGCTTGTGTTTCATTGTGTTACGAATGTATTTGATCTGTTCTGAGCTAAAAGCTACCTGATTAAATCAATAAAGATTGCGTAATGAATATCCTGCCCCTTAAATATCAAGTTACATCTAGTATTATTGTACTGTTCTCAATCTGCCATATTAACTCTACTGTTGCTTTCTCTGTGTATCTTTTTGTTTTCATTCTTGTTCTCCATCTCTTTTTACTCTTCGCTGCTTATATGGTGCAGTTTGGGACAGAGGCTCAACGCTAATGCTTCATGGCAAGCGTGGCTGAAACTGGCAAGTAACACAACATGTCAGTCATATGGCAAAACATATGGCAAACGCTGGATTATAGTTTGCCATAATCCAGCCTGGAGTCGGGTGTTTTGTGTCAAACTGGTTCATGAATGAAATGTGCAATACTGGCTCTTATTAATGTCATTATTCATTTCCCTTAAAAAACAAAATAGGCAATTAGTTTCCTGTGCCATTCTTGTTAGGTTCACAAGAGAAAAAAAAAAAAAACAACTTCAAAATACAAAATGAAACGTGTGCACCATTTAAACAGTACACACAGAAGACCATTACCACTCTCTGAACTACTGAGCTTGCATTTAGAGTAGAATCAGTGTAGTGGTAGTGCCATCTTGTGGCTCTGTCTTTTACTTCCAAATCTGGAAAGGCCATTCTCCTGGTCACAGAAGTGTTCAGTGGAATCCATATATGTTTAGCTGTGTGTCTAGGCAGTTTGCACGTATGTGCGTGACTTCTGCATCGGTAACACTGAGGGATGGAAAAAGCTTTTTTGTGAGAACACAGCTGGGATTTAGGAGCTGTTACCAAAATTAAATATATATAATATTACATAAAGTTACATACATGTAATACTGACCTTTTATATCTTACTGTTATCCCTTAGGATTTGGCCACGTGGAGCTGTTCTAAAAATGGCCTGTTGCAGTCATGCTGCATGGCGTTCACTAGGACTGCGACATGTCTGTTTTTAGAATGAAGTGTTCTGGCCAGTGACCTTTTCTGTTATGTATGCAGATAGAGAGTGGACCTGTGTGTGTGTGCACATACTTGGAATTCATGATTTTATGGGGAAATGGACAATGGAACTGGATGTGACATAGTTAAAACTGCTTGACACGTGTTGTAAAGACCTTGCTTTTGTTGGCTTTAGACTTGAACCACTACCCTTCTTGATTGAAAAATGTTCCCTCTCCGCCTTATTTCTAAAAGGTCTTGTTTCTGTGATTGGCACTCTTGAATATGTGCTTTGGAGTAGGACAAGAAATGTAGTTGTATGTGCGTCAAAGGTAGGAAAAAAAAATCTAAGTTTAAGAAATGGTTTTGTTCAAATATGTGTCCTCTCTGTCTGAAAAGCCACCAAAACCAAATTTGGTTCTTAATTTTAAGTCTGCCATAATTTATACATGCTGAGAAAAATTGCTTAGACGTGGACAGCAAACTGACCATTCCGCCCTGCATTCACTGTGTTACTTCAAGCCAGAATAACCAAATCTTTCCCTGCAGATCTTTGAAATTGAGTTTTGTTCTATATTTCTTCGGAATTTAATTTTATTTTTGGCAGCAACACAGCCTCAGTTCTGGAGTGTTTAAAGATACCCATAGGCAGCCAGAATCCTGCTGAAAGGAAGTCTCTGCCATGTATATATGCACAAGTATACATTTGCATACAGCCTTGCAGAACATCCAAGCACCAAATCCACTTGCTACCTGTAGAACTGACACCCGGTTATATCTGTGCAATATACTTATGTTTGCCACTAGCAAAGTAACAATTCTGTCCTTACGCTATCTTCTGTTGTCCATTCAGCCTGAGGATGTCAGCGTTACATTCTTCTTTCAGAAAGAAAATTGGTGGCAGTGGTGGCAGCTGAAAATTGCAGCTGTTATTGTTGCCTGTGGGGAGTACCACAACTGATCTATTTGTGAACTTCACCACTTAGAGAGACAGAATATTTCCTAACTCTTGGCAGTTCATGGCAATGACTGTTGCTGCCACCCACTTAGCTGATGGATCCTGTTCATTTGTTTTGTACTTTCCTCTCAGTAAGCTGCAATGCATAAAGACATTTGAGCTTGCCTTGGCAAAACTTCAAACTCTTAAAGAGAAAGTATGGCTAAAGATCACATGGAATAGAAACCCATTCACAAGAGGAACAGTCTGCATTGAATATGCTTGATAAAAATTAACGTGGAATTATAGCATGATAATCTTGTCATTGTATCAAGTCTGCTGACTTGCTTTAAACTTTTGGCAAAAAAGTATGAGTAAAAGTAGCATTTATTCAATCTTTTAAAAATTTATTCTTGTTTAGTCTACAATGGAAATAACAAACGTATAAAGATAAGCATTACTACAGACAAGTAACATTAATACAGATAGGAGGCATTTAATGCATCCCTTTCTTTAAGATATTATTTCTAACAGTGGAAAAATGGGGCAATAGAACTCCAGTTTCCACTTATTCCCAGTCCTGTGATTGTTTATTAATTTTGTTACTTTTGTTTTTGTTAACTTAAAACCACTGGGCCCCTTCATTTGAGAAGATAAAATTCAGTCAGGAATGTCACCTCTTCTTTATTTAACAAAAAAGTTGCAATGGTAGAGGACCAACAGGACTGTAATTTTTTTCTATGCATCTTATTTAGTAACCGGAAAGCTAAGGTTTTTTGTTCATGTTTGAGTTGATGGATGGATGGATGGATGGGTAGGATCTCCTTTGTTTGCTTGACCTTATCTATAGAAACAGTGCATTGCAGTATCCTTTTCTAAAGGCAGGTACACTGAACTACACTGCCAGTTCTCCAGAGAACATCAAATGAAACAGCAAAACAGACCAACAACAAAAAAAAAACAACACAAAAACAAAGCAAAAAAACCCCCAACAACCCACAAAAACAAACAAACAAACAAAAGAAACCCACAAAAAAGCCCAAGATATTTGGTGGCATATTTTTAATCAAGGAAAATGACACTGAGAATTATCTTCATAATTAATTAATCTTTGCAGTTCAATACTGAATCCAAAAAGCCTAATTCGCTAAACCGATTCAGTGTTTAGGCATCAGACTTCTATAGTTTCATTGTTACAGATTTGCAGAAAAAGAATAAAAAACGTAGCTTGTACCTCCAATACTTGCATTAATGCCGATGCAGTTTTGGTAGTGCTCTTCCTCATATTTTAGATTTTGATTACTTCTCCCTTCTTCTCTTGGCTGTAGCTTAATTCATTGTCATCACCTTAAGCCGAGTTTAATTGGGAGTGGTAAGAAGTTTCATGTTTTTGTTTTGTCTTTCTCGTTTGTTTTTCAAACTTAGATCCAAAAGGAAAGTCCTTGGCCGTAAAGATTCTGAGGACGATCGTACCCGCAACCATTCTCCTTCACCCCCCGTAACACCCACTGGTGCTTCCCCAACCTTGTCTACCCTCAAACAGGCAGGATCTATTCAGAGAAGCGTTCGCAAGAGCAGCACCAGCAATGACAACTTCAAAGCCCTGCTGCTGAAGAAAGGGAGTCGCTGTGACACCAGCTCCCGCATGTCAGCAGCAGAGATGTTGAAACACACGGATCCACGGTTCCACCGAGCCAAGGTGGATGCCTCTCCTGACCTTTCTGACAGCCCTGCCAGCTGCTCGCCCAGCAAGAGCAAACGGGCCCAAGAGGAGTGGGCCAAGAGTGAAGGCCTGATGCCGAGGAGCATGTCCCTCTCCAGCACCAGGTACGGCCGATCACGAACACCGCCGTCTGCTGCCAGCAGCAAGTACAATGTTCGCAACCGCATCCAGAGCAGCCCCATGACTGTGATTAGCGAAGGAGATGGTGAAGTGGTGGAGCAGTCAGAGAGCAGGGTCCAAAGGACATTGGATGAGCAGCGAGAGAGGCAGCTCGATGTATTTAACAGTGATGAAATAGATATGAATGACTTTCCATATTCCGAGGAGCCAGACTGCAAGGAGACCTTGGATTCAACTCATCTGGATTTAATGACTCAGCCAGGTACTTCAAGGAAGTACTTAAGTCCTTCAGCTGAAGAAAGTTAAGAGGCGGTGACAGATGGCATTGGATATTAGTCTAGAAAATGACAGAGGACTAGATTCCAGAAGAAAGCCCAGATCAGGACAAGTTTACTTCTCTGAGCATTTTCTCCATGAACTGCATGTGTGTGTTTAAATGCTGAAGCAAAGATAGTTCTGCATGGTTGGGGTGGGGTGGGGAGGACTTGCTTTGAATGAGTGGTCTGTGGCTTAAAGAAATTAACAGCTGAAACTGTTGTGTGAAGCCTTAGAAGTCCTCTTGGGGGTGGGAGTAGGGGAGTTTTCTCAGAGCCTGTAGGGGTGTGAAGTTTTTCTTTTTCTTGAGACTGCAATTGTGCAAGTAAAATTTAAAAATAAGCCTGCAAAAGAGGAAGAGGAAGGCTTCTGTGGTACAAACTGGACATTTGCTTCAAAAGCATTGTGTTGGTACAGTGTAGTGCATTTGTTAAGCAGAGAGGTAGGATGAGGAACCTGTGGAAGGTAGTAGGGTTGGTGCTGGGGCCGCATGGCTTCTAATCCAGGTATGCCCCAGCATTAGATGAAGCGTGTCCTGCTAATACCAGTAGGTCACCAGGTTATGAAATGGTCCAGGGTACTTTGTTTTTTCCTGAGGGAAAATGAAACACAAGTTGACGTAGACAAGGGAGCCAAGTTTTCTAACTCAGTACTGACTGCTATGCAGCCACACACGTACACTTGGTGAAACATTCACTTCCAAGTGAACTGCTTCCTTGGCCAGAGTATTCCCTTAGAGAACTGGAACAACTGGATACGTGCAGAAGATGTGAGCAGACAAGGGAAGTGGGAGAGGAATTAAGCAGTATACTGCTGGAGTTTAGAACGGTTAAGTTTGTGAATTCTAAAATAGAATTTGAGAACTTGCACTACAGAGCTGTAGGTGAAGCCTATCTTTCAAAATTGAAACTTGGGAGTTACGTTTTGCCAGAAGTCTTTCTTCCATTTGTCAAAATGGAAGAGCTGTTACTTATCACCACTTGAAATACGGATACTTGCTAACTTTTGGTTACCAAAGAATAAGTTACAGTTACTTTCCTTTTTGATTTGCCTGCAGTATTTCTTTTCTTTTTTTTAACCTTAATAATTTAGCGTAGTTCATTTTTATTGTGTATTATACAGATAATAAAAACGTTTAGCGGTTTTCCAATTGTAAAGAAGACCATTAATTGAAACTGAGATATTGGCTGGAGTTTTTGGTTCTTGGTAGGAATTAAGGTTTTAATTTGTAAGAAGAATTTTGCATCATTTGATGGCGTGAGCAGTTTTTGTATTGTTTGTAAATATTGAAAGTTGTTAAAATATCTTTTGATCTCCCTACCGTAGAATTTATACATTTTTAGATTGCTTTTAAAAAGAAAAAGCACTCTTTGTAGATTATTTATTTTAGAGAAATAAGCTTGTAATCTCTTTCTTCATTCCTTTACTTGTTAGTAATGTAAATTTCAGGGGCCTTTGTTTAACTCTTCCCTTCACAAGAGGGGAATAGTGATGAAAATGCTGTGACTTTGCTTCAATAAAGAAGGCAGCTGCCAGTTGCCATATTGTCTTTTGAGTTGATTAAAATCTCCTTCAAAAGATGTGTCCAGCGGTGTATGGCAACACACTGAATGCTACAGACATCCAACTACTGATCTACAGTTTTCATTGCAAAAGTTACTAATTCCATTTAGAGGCAGAACTAAGGCATACTTATGTATCCATCCCATTTTGGCATGTCAGTGCTGAGTCTAAAAAATCTGAAATAGTAAGCTTTTTTCCAGTATCATTTGTGAGTGTATCTGCTACTTCTTACTTGCAACCTGTCCCAGAAAACTAAAATTGTTGGAGAACCAGATTATAAGCAGAGTGAGAGAGAAGTGAAAAGTGAATCCGGCTGCGAAGCAAGGGTGGGACTCACTGACACACAGCAAACTTTGTACCATTCATACATGCTATTGGAACCATTGGATTTTTGGAGTTAAATAAAAACCTAACTGGGCAAAATAGAGTATTTCAGCTATTACTAATAATCTGAATTAGATACAACTGCTAGATGTCTACTGACATCCTTTGGTGTTTCTCTCAGAGCTGTGATCACATAAAACACAGAGCACAGGAGAATGCATGGAGCATTTCTAACAGCAGGTACTTCCCTTCTCAGAGTTGTATGTGCTTGTTGTCTTGTCCTCATACCTCCATCCTGATAGGAAAGTACTCAGGCCTTTCTTTGTTGTTTGCAATTAGGAAAATAGTCTAAGTGCAGATGTGTAATATCGGAGAAAGCTGTGATTCTTCTGTCTGCAACTTCTGCAATGCTTTGTAGCATTTATAAAAAAGAAAAAACAACAAAAAAGGTGCCCCTGGAAAGGAGTCTGGCCTGCTTGTTTTCCTGATGCTGGCCATTTGATGGTGTCATAAGTTTATATAGGTGAAATGGGAAACTTTGGAAAGTTGTGGCGTACGTGTATATGCAGGTAGGTGGCATTAAAGGTAGCATGAGCTGGATTTTTTCTCCTACTGCAGCTTGCCTTGATGCTCGTGTAAAGCTCACATTTGGTGTGTGTTTGATCTGAGGCTCAGGGTCTGACTAGTGTGCAGAAGGCAGTGTTTATGTAACCCTACTAATGTTGCTACGGGACTATATTTAACACAGTATAAGATTTAAAACATGTACAGTGTGCTAAAATATATTCAGTAGTGCTTATAATTATATTCATGCAGGCAACTGATAAAACTTTTATATGCAGGTATCACCACATCATCTGTCCTCTGCAGCCAGTTCAGAATTGGTAGCTCAGATTTTTTCAGCTATGTTCTCCTCAGCTCCAGTGTTTGCTGCTGAACTCAGCCCCAGAGCACAGCAGCTTTAGGCTGCGCTTACAGAACTGGCAGCAACTCTGGCATGTATGTAATTACGGTAAGGAAAATATATTTTATGTCATACATCCAACTTCAGAGTTAATTTCTTCTGTTATAATCTTCTTGTATAGGAAAGATTCACAATTGTGGTCGTCCTGCTGGTCAACAAGTATAGATTAAGTTTGGGAAATCTCTGCTAAAGGCATCCAGAGCCCTTGGAGGGGAGGAAGAATAAGGAAACTTCTGCCATGCTAAAGAAGTCTGGTGCCATCCTGATGAGTAATCATATTATTACACAGCTTGTTCATAGTTTACAGTTGGTTTACACTTTTCCTCTAAAACAAGACTTGCTGTTGAAGCTTGAGCTGAGATTAATATGTTTTTCCTTTTATTGCGAATGTTTACTTCTCCATTTTCCTATGTTTTGCTTCCCTTGACTGTGTTCAGAGTTCATTCCTACTCATGTCAAATGTATGCAGCCCAAACTCCCCCTTAGCATTTGAGCCCTTAAATTATTAAAAGGTATTACATCCATAAGGCTGTGTGGTATTTACAAGTTTTCACTGTGTGTACAGTGAAGAGAGGGGAATCGATTAATTGAAATGAAGGATGGTTGTGCAAGGAGCACTAGCTTGGTGAGAGGAGGTTTGGAAGGCTACTGGAAACCAGCGAGAAGAATTCAGAAAGAGGTGGATTTGATGAAGAGGTGGTTTTGAGGAACCAGGATGGTGGTTCATGCGTAAGGCTGTTGGAAAGAAGGCACAGAATAATGGCCAAAACGGTGAAGTAGGGAGATTTCTGAGAAGTGCAGCGAATGCGAAGAGTGATGGTGCGATATTAGGCAGACAGGCTAATGCAGCGATGAAGTTTCAGGTAGTACAGAAGAGATAAAAGGGCAAAGTAACAGTTGGATAGTTGCACCGAGGGGAAAGAAAAAGTGTAGCCTTAAGTCTTCCTTCACAGTGCAGAGGGCGTGGAAGGCAAAGTCAGTCAAACATGGATAAGCATTTCAGAAAAGGAAAAGGCAGAGTCGTATGAGCTTAGAGAAGTAATAGGCTGAAGTGAGGAAACATCAGACAATACTGGGCAGGCAGCTGCAGGCTTGAGCTCAGCAGTTGAGAGGGCTCTGTGTACAAAAGCCATTACCTGACAGAGGGAAGGAATATGGGATCAGAGAGGCTAATGCTCACATTCATTTCTACCGATATCCCCATGTCCATGGTTTCCACAGACTGGCTGTGATTCTTCAGAGTCACTGTACTCCAGTACTTGCTAAACATTATCAGTCACTTCCTGGACTGAAGAGAGGTCATTTGTGCACAGGAATAAATGCCTTCCTAGTATTGCAAACTGATATATCTTGTCAGGTATTCTTCAGATCCCACAGAGTTCTGGAAAAGCCATTTATAGCAGCAGTCACTGCTCCAACCAAACTTTTGCTACAGTGCTTTAAGTGGTTCAAAATGATGTATTTGCCTACTTCTATAAGAGAAGATTAAAAGGATGGACTTCTCCAACAATAAAGTGTTAAAAAAAATGGAGTGGTAATGAGGAATTATTTTTTTCTGTTTCATTTGAATGAACTTCAGTACTCACAAGGGCATACGTAAGTACTCACAAAGGCATACATTGTGTTATCCTTCTAGTTTTCCCTGTTATACTTTATTTGCTGAATCAATTGCAGGAGTTACTTCTTTAATGACTGAGGCGGAATTAATGTGCATTGAAGACAGTGAGATACAGAGATGCTTAATAAAGAAGTGCAATGCCCTGTGCTTTGCAGGATAAGTGCCTTAGAAGTGCTTCAGCAGCAGAATGAGTACACTTTGCGTTGCCAGTGTAGCTCTTTGCAGTTAGTTGATTTCACATAATGAGTGATTGGCCTTTTAAGAGCCAATCAGTTCTTCTCCCAACAATGCTAATGCAAAATACCACTGATTTTGAGTAGGAAATTGCTTGTTAATGATGAATCCAATTGTGTGCTTATATGCATGTAGTATGGGGGTATAGACTGAAGAAAGAAAGCCCAGTCCCAACACGCAGGAGTTTCTTCTGTCTGTAGTGCACTGCTCTGTTTGTGCACCGGGTGGCATAAAAACAGAAACACTGACTACTGGAGGAACAAAAAAGTGAAAATCTGTCAGGAAAGGCAGGCTGCAGAAGTTTCTGTGTGTTCACTATGGCTTCAGTAAGTCATGAATAAATTATTTGGAAAACCAAACCAAATGATCTTTTCCACAGATATATGAATTATGACAACAATCAGATAAATTCTGCCAATAAACGAGAGAACAAAATGCCTTATCTGCCATCTGAAGAAGGACGCTTCCACTGTAGCAGTATTTAAGTGGTTTAACTCACAAATTCTTGGAAAATTAACGTCTTTTTTAGTCAAATATTGTCAATCCAGTTGAATATGCTTTGTAATCTCCTGAAGGCAGGGATTTTTTTGTGTCCATTTCTCTACAACTCAGTGTGGGAAGTGTTAGAAACGTAGCTAGTAATTACCTTTGGAACAAGCAAATTGATTTGTGGGCCTGTTTAAACTCGGTGAAAGAGCCATAAAGCAACAGGTGTGATCAGTGTCGGTGTACAACAGTATCAGCTGAGAAGCGGCCCTACTTTGATAGTATTGTTTCAGTCCATTTACTGATGCAGCTTTTGGTGAGATGTTCAGACAGAAGCGAAGACTGTGGGACATGAAGAGAAGTCGGTAAGTTATTTTTCTGAGACTAAAAAATCACCAGCACTACTTTGTATCTAGACTGCTCTTTTTGGAAGTCCCAGGCATCAGAACCACTTTTGAGAATGTAATGGATCAATCATTGAATTCACGGGAAGAATTTCTTGTGTGATGTGTCAACTTCTGTAGAGCCAGGCTGGATTTTGGGAACAAAGAAACTCGAAATTACTTTCTGTGCTTTTGGCTAAGGATCAACCCAGTTAATGTGTGTGGTTGGAGGATAATGACTTCTGCTGTATTACAAGCTTATCTCAGCCTCGTTTTCATACAAAATTGACAGAATACTGTAAAGATGGATGCAGGGTGGAACTGTACCAGGATTGATGGGGAATCATCTGTATTTTTATCCCTGCAGAAGGCCAGAGAAGTTAAAACAGCTCAGTGGCACACAGAAACTCAAGCAGATCAGCTAAAGAGTATGGAGTTCAAGTAGGCTTCTATCTTGGTGGCATCTTCATAGTTTCCACTGACTCTTTTAATTCTGTACAAGGGGCAGTAAAGCAAATAAATCTGATATAGGTTCATTGCCTTGCCATAATTCTGAGAGCAGCAAAGTAGAAATGCCTGTTTTTACTGTACCTTTGTGTCTTGTTGGATACTCTGTTGCATCACACAGTGCATGCTACAATAATATGCTCACAATATTTATGGAGTCTTTTCCTCTGTGCAGATTTTTGTACTACCTTCGAGAGATGACCTAATACTACAGGCCTGCCCTTAGCGGAGCCACTGTTACCTCCCCTTTCCTACTTCAATGAAACTTGGTTGTTTTGTTTTGTTTTATTTCACAGGGAGAGTTGTAACAAAGTGGAAAAACCAGCAAGAGGAAAAGGAAGGTCTGATCTCACACACAACAGCCATTAGACTAATTTCCCGGTAATTTTCTGGTCCCTGTAAGGTGCTTATTAGCTTCAGCTGTTATCTCCCCTCTGAAGACTAGAAAGAGTTACATTTACTCACGGTTGGGCATGAGAAAGGAGCACAGCTGCCTGTGGGACTGGAAAGGCTAGGCCAGGTGAAAGCATCTAATCAGTCCTCAAGACCCGCACTAGGATCTAATTGAAACTAGCCAAGAACATTTTTGGCTGTATAATGATTTTCTAAAAGTTGCTTTAATTTCTGGGGGCTCCTTGATCATGCTAAAAAAAAACAACAAAAAAACAAAACAAAAAAACCCAAACAGGTCACACGTGTTGATGTGAGATTTGAAAAGCTCTTGGAAGGTAGCTGTCACTTTCCATGACATCTGTGAAGCAACATCTGCCTTCCTCACCATTTTTACTCACCTGCTGCCTGCCCCACTCTCTGTGATGTTTCTCAGCTGTGTTATTTCCCACCTAGCCATTACATGTTGGTACAGCTGCCAGATACATCCAACAATTGACATGCACCCTGCTCCCTTCTTGCTGCCTATACTGCCTTGTGACATCTCCAGCCAGTCCCTCCTTGGGGTACCTGTGGGCCAGGGCTGGCTACCAGCGTGTGCACTCTTAGAGAAAGGTGTAAAGTAGGAGAACATAGGTGCAAGCTCTGCAGGCGCCTGATGGCAGCAGGGGAGGAGGATCAGAAACTAAGCTTAAAACAGGGGGGAAGCACTTGTACCACTGAGGGCATTTGACCAGGTCTCGGTGAACACAAGGTGCCGGTGACTGCTTGGTTCTCAGCAGTTGTTTCACTGCTTGAGGACAGAAAGTCTCAGTGCCAGCTCTCACAAACCTGGGATGATCCCAGTGGAGTCTGCACAAGAGGATTAATGTGATTAACTCAGTGGGTGTGTATGTTGAGGGAAGGGGGAGGATGAAAATAGCTGCTGCCAGCCCTGTGCTACCATCTTGAGCCCACATTGCCACCTGCTGCCATCACCTTCAGCTGCTATTGTCTGAGTCAGGTGCTGTGCCAGCACAGGGAGTGGCCCTGTCTCTAAAATCTCTTCAGATTTTGCATTTAAAATAAGGTATAAGTAAACTAGATAAGGAAAAATAGACCAGAAAATGAGCCTTCTGGCTTCCAGGCTGCCCTACAAAGCATAAAATGCAGTAACAACCAGCAGTGCTTCCATCGTGCTGTAGTTTATACCAGGTCAAGTTTTTAGGAAAAAGAAGGGGTGCTCACTCAAGTCCTGGTTCATAAAGGCCATGACCACTGGCACATAAATCTAGACATAATCAGCATGTTAACTTGCTACTTTTCTAATAAAAATATATTCTGATGGCCTAGGTCTTGATTGTTGGGGAAAAAAGAATTAATAATAGAGAATTTATGTTAGAAGTAAGTCTTAAAGAAAACCCCCAGGACTTAGTGGAAAGCATTTGCTTTGTTCACAGAACAAGCAAAGAATGCTGAGGTGAGTTCCCCTCCAATTCTATGCCTGCAAACAAACAGGCAGTGCTGGGGGTGGCTGGGCAAGTTTGTTAGGTGCTGATGGAAGACCTGTTTCACCTGCTCTGAGAACTTCTGAGGGGCAGCCTGTGAATTTTCCCAGCTTCCTCTCTCCTCTCACAATGCAGGAGGTGTGGCCAAGGTACCCCCCCATGTATTTTTGCATGGGGAAGGTGAAAGCTGACACAGAGTGAGTAGGAACTTCTACATTGCTTAGTCTATCTCAGAGGTGCCAAGAGGGATAACTGTGAGCTGTTATATTGGGCTTTCCTGAGTCTTGAATCTTTCTAGTCATATGGAATTTATAGGCAGCAGAGTGACAGCAGGCTTAGGACAGAGCAAGCCTTTGTCTTCCTGTGACTGGATAGTGTTGGAACCTGTGATCTGAAAGTAAGAGATGCTGTATTCCATTATATGTTATACTAACAGGGAATAGAGAGGGCTTGGAAGACTTAACTTATTCCCAGTTTGGTGGGGTGATGGGGATACTGCAACTCTTAAAATGATATGCACTAGGTAAACACTGAGAAATCAATTTAATGTAACCTTTTCTCTAGAGGCGTCAACGTTTCTGCAGTTCTAATGTACTGATGTGGTTACCTTGCATGTGCGTGAATTATAGCTGCTTAAAAGAAGTGTGTCGACCCCGGTAACTCTAGTCCACAAGCTGGGAATGTCGGGATCAGAATCAGTAGTTCGTTAAACTTTCTTGTTCTTCTGCAGTGTAGTAGAGACACAACCTTGTTTCATGAGACCTCAAGCTGTGTGTGCGTGGGTAGTGAATGAAATGGTGAGACATAGCTCCCAAAGCAGGGAATCCCAGAACAAACCTCAGAAGTCTTAAAGGGAGAAAAAAATACGATGAAATATGCAGGCAAACTGTAACAACTCTGAAATTCTTCACAAGCATCAGTCTCATAGATAAAGAGCAAGAGAAATGATGGGGAATTAGAAACAGAAATAAGCACTCCTTGGAGGTATCAAGCCATTTAGTATGGATTTCTTTTTTCTTTTTTTCTTTTTCTTTTTTCTTTTTTTTTTTTTTTTCCTTTAAAAAGAAAACAAGAGGAGATTGGGAAAAGAAGGACGATTAGACTTCATGTGGAATTAATTCCCAGGCTTAAGGAAAATCAGGGTTTAAAACCAAAGAATAAAAGCACTATAACAAAAGGAGTTTATACTCACATTACCAGAAAATCACAGACTTGCTGCCTTGTGGGTGGATGGGTGTAAGCTGCAGCACCAGGGCTGCTAAGGGGGAAAGATACAGCACAAGGTAATTCTCCACAAGCTAACTTTCATGTCTAAAAGACAAATATACATTCTTTCTGAATGAACTTGAGGCCCCAGTGATTTAGGAGGGTTTTGTCGACTGTATGTTTTCCAAACTTGAAGAAAAAGACAGTAGACAAATATTACAGTGCTGAATCACATACTGTATTTTAAGACATCCTTCATAAATGATTTGGCATATTGTTACCTACATAGGTAGTGAAATGTGTTTGTAGAAATATATTGGAATATTTCTGTTTAGCCTGCAGAAAAAACTGGTTTCATGCAATGCACTTTATGATGAGGAACTCGAATTCCAGATTGTGGGTAGAACGTGACATCTGACATTTAGTTTTGATCTCTGTGGCTTTGGGTCAGCCCATAGCTTAGTTTCCCTTTCTGTGTTGCCTTTTTTTTTTGTATCTGGCAGTAAAACGAAATAAACCAAATGAGAGAGAAGTGAAGAATGGGAAATAAGGGAGTGAAAAGTAAGTTTGTGAGGCGTGTATTTCCGAATGGGCATTTTTCTCTAATTAATTTTGCAATGTGAGTGTGTTCTTTTGTATGTTCCTTAGATGGAGCAGGAATAGTATTTCTCCGTTTCATACTCTCTGTGCTTGGGAGTTTATTAGAGGAATTTATTTAATTAGCAGTTGACTTAAAAACATGCATTTGGTTATGAACCATATTCATAAGTGTTCTTCTCTACTAGGGCGTACGTGTTTCTTACTAGTGGAGTTGGTACTGGCAAAAGTGTGTCATTGTGTGTCTGTATTCAGATGTTTTGAGGGTTTAGGGACCCAAGTAAAATCCTTGTCATCGCAGATTAGACCATTTCTTTTATTACTGCGGCCATTGTAGCGTTGTTGAACTATTGCAAAGACACACTGACTTGATGTCACGTTTTTCTTTTTCATTTTCTTCCACTTCATTCAAATCAGGACTGAATTACTAGTCAAAATATTTGTTACAAATGAGCATCTCTCTTCAGGGGTAGGTGTGCACTGAAATGTTTCTCCCTTTGCACGCCAGTGGCAATGATTGTGTTCCAGACTGAGGGTGGAAAATGGTTATTTCAGAAGACCAAGCAGTGACTGTGTTGTTTTGAAAACACATTTCACCGCTGGCAAGTACAAATGAGTCATGAGCTAGTTATGGTAGCGTAGCAATGAATAAGTGCCAGATGCTCGGTCTGTAGGTAAGCATGAATCAGATTTATTGAATACTTCATTTTATGAGCTTCTACTGTGCTTAGGATATTCTATTAATATAAAACCATTACATTATTGTAGGAGATGTGGGCTGTATGCTTTCAGTGCATATTTAATAGAAAAATTTTGTATGAACTATTGGTGTTCTTTTCCTCTAAATGCATTTTGAGCACAAGGCTTTCATCTGCATGTGGCGTGTGTGCATCTCAGCCCACAAAACAGTGGGCAGTAAGGGACTCTGACAGCTCTTACAGAGAGGTCAGGCATAGAGATTGCCCTCTAAGCCTTTGAAAGCCTTTCTAGTAAGAGGGTGCCTCTACTGTTCCGTAGTCTCTTACAACCACTTGTTTATATTTAGTACATATGCAATCACATTGCTGGCTGTTGGTGTTGTCTTACTAAAAAACTGAAGCAGTGTTACCCTGCATGTCACAGTGAGCCCACAGCTCAGAAGACCATGTGTATATGTTAGCAGGTTTTGATATTTTAATAAGCTCTTCATTATAAGAATTATATTCATAATAAGATCTTCATTGCATTTAAACAAAAAAATTATAAGCACCTTGCAGTTATATAGTACAGACTTACAGTGCTCTATGTATGTATGTGAAAATTCATGGTGTTTGGTTTTCAAAGAGACGTTTATTTTCTTATAAAACTTAGAAACAATGAACTGACTTTATTTCTACACAGCCTTATGATGTAGAAGCAGGGAAAGGCCCAGGGAAGACATCTAAGCATTCCTTGCTCCAACTAGCATCCTTCACTGCTGACAGATGGTTGTTTGACTTCTTACTATGACCAGAGATAATGCTCCTGGTGCTTCACTGCTCTTTTATATCGTGGTTTGCTTTTAGAATTTTTTCTTGCATCTTAAGCTTTCTGGCAGCAGTCCAGACTGCTGCAGGCATGAAGTATGAAGGGTCGTTTTGTTCTGTTTGCAGTTACTTTTTCTGTACTCTAAGCCTTTCACTTTCAGATTGGTGGAGCTGAGCACGAGTTCCTTTTGGACTGTGAGCTATGTTTGCTACAGAGGGCGTGATCAAACAGTAGCAGTGACAATGACACTATGGTTACTGAGGGGTGTGTCACGGGCTCGTATGATGTGTGGCAGTTGCTACACTATGGAGAGTAATTTATCAGCTGGACCTTTGATTTGCAGAGAAAATTTAAGAGTGAGATGCTGGGTAGGTTGAAACCCACTAGGGACAATTAACATGCAAGACCAGATAAAACAGTGTTGGAATGAGGTACGAGACACTAATTCTAGATGAAATTAGAAGTAGTCTGTTAGAAAAAGGAACTGAAGTAATGGGATATTTTTAATGTTAATTTGAATGTGAGCAATTATCTGTTCTTAATTTATCTCTAGTAATGCAGACAAACTATTTTTCTAAGGTAGGATTTGAGTTACCCAATGAATACCATGTGGGAGATGATCGCTCAGTTTTCTTGGAGGGAATAGCAATTCTTGGCTAGTGCTAGAATTAGAACATCAGTTTTGATCACTGGAAATATCACTCAGGAATTTATCTGACTTGTAATGAAGATAACAGGAGCACAGCTTAGAACATTGAGCCCAGCGTAGCTTTCAGGCACTAAAACGGCAAGGATAAACTGCTGAAGAATGGAGTAACTAATTTCAGAACATAGCAGATATTTTAAGGCGAAATATGCTACATTTGAAACAATGGAGGCTGAATTTTATCAGTCAACAAGAGCATCGGTCAGCATGGTGAAAGTGCTGTTCTGTAAGAAGGATTTAAAGACACATCACTATCTAAAAGCAAGCATGTGCAAGCCCTCCTGAGAACCACACGCACCAACACGTTTAAATGGTATTTACTTCTCTCTCATGGCTAAGTGGCTGCAATGCTCTTTTGAAATACCAACCAGATTTTTTTCTTCGAGCATTTGTTGTTTTTTTTTTTTCCCCCCTAGTTCTTTAACCTGTGGTACCTAAAAGGTCACAGAATTTATTGTTTTGGATCTGTACATTGGAAAATAAGTCAAGCCAGTAGACTAGAACTTTGGGATTTTGTAGGCCTTGTCTTGTAGCAAGTGCATGTGTTTGTGTGTGGTGGTGTTGGAGTCTTCCTCATCCTGAATGATCTGGTCTTCTCTGGTTGCTCTCACTGTTCAGTCATGGTAGAAGTCAGCTTTTGGGAGTGGTGCATGGTTGTACTTTTTGGGACAGTAGGAAAATTTCCTTAGAATTTGTTTTCCTGAGTGCTGTGATCAATTGTTCCAGAGCACTGAAGAATGATGCGATGTTAGGACATGCTGACTAAATAAATCAACTTTTCAGCAACTCAATGAAAAATAAACACATAAAATAGAAAAAGCCAAACTGGCACAGATTCATGCTGAAAGCCCTTTTTCAAACTGGTAAATCTGTAGTGTAATTTATCATAGTCAACTAGGCTGGAAAAGATCTTCAAGATCATCAAGTCCAGCCATCTGTGTTGTTACATTTCTTTGGGATTGCAGGTGGGCAGATTCTCATCCATCTGTAAGTTTAATCCTTGTACAACATACTCTGTTCTCTCAGATTCCATCATTACCAGTCTAGAACCGATGAGGCGTTTAGCTTTGTGACTGACGGAAGATACTCTTCACCATGTTCTAGGAAATTCTAATTCCTTGTTCCTTTAAGTTTGTTCCTTCACAGTTCATTTGTTTCTACCTCATTTGGATTATCTGTGCTAATTTTAAAGGCCATAGCAGATCCATATTTGCGCCTTGAGAGGCAGCATGCTTCAGCTAAAGTACTTCCGTAGGAAGCTTATTTGGTGCTGCTGGATGGCAGTGTGCTCTCTTCATAAGGAGGCACTGGGTCTGGAGAGGGCTCAATGTGAGCCTCATCCAGGGCAGTCTTTGTAGTGGCCTCCTCGTAGGATGGAGGCAAGCACATGGAGAGGAACGTGGCATCTGGGAGCAGAGTGGAGTAGTGAAAACTCTGCTCGCTGTTCCAGGGCAGCACAGAAAGGAAATTGGACACGTCATGTTCAGGCAGGGCCTCGGGGAGGTCAATGCTGAAGATCTGCCCTTGTGGGATGGGGCGCTGGCAGCGGCGGTACAGGAAGAGCAGCAGGAATGCCAGGAAGAGCATCATGGTGGCAGGCAAAATGATGCACAGAAATGGTTCTATGTCATCTTTGGTTGAACTTATCTGTTGTCTACTCTGTAATAGAAGCAAATAGGTAGTGTGTTGGATGCACGGAGACCTCTTAATCACAGAGAAGAAAAAAAAATATTCCCCCAACAATGACCTAGCAGTTTCATTCCCAAATTATTTTCTGTCTGCATTAGTGCCACTAATGCAATGTGTTTTGCAGGCTAGTGGTTTGCCAAATCCTATTTGCTGGTCCATTAAAACAAAATGCTTTGAAAACTAGAGACAACATAAATGACAAAGTAGCTAAGAGAGCTGGGTTTCTAGGAAAATCCTTTTTTGTGAGTGGGGAAGAATACCACCAGCCTGGAACTGTGTGTATTTTGGTATGTGTTGTTATTACTCTTGGATTAGCTGGGACTCTGTGTGAGAGGCTAGTTAAACTTTTAAAACTTGAGACAATACTGAACTGCAGAGGAGAAGGGCTAGTCATCCACTGGATTGTGCCATTTCTGTTTGGAAATCTCTACTATTGACTTTAAAGAACAAAAATTATAACAGCTGCCCCTTCCATCAGGACCAGCAATGCCCAGTCTTTGGCTGTTCTATCCTTACGAGCCAGCACCGAATAAAACTTGGTTTGTTGGAACAGCAAGAACTGGGGCTCTTCCTTGAGCCTGTTCTGCCAGCTACTCCAGAATCATTTTCCCTGTTTAAAAATATGGACAGAAGACCTCTGCACCAAGCTTTTGTGTCATGTTGTAGCATGTCAGAAGTTCTAAGATACGGGTTGGGTTTTTTCAGTGACATGTTTTCTTCTGTTGTATTTGCTTCAATTTTAAAATTGAATAGATCTTATTTCCAGTCCAAGTTTATCTAGCTCTAGCTTCTGTTAACTGGATCTTTTTTAGTCTAGAGTCTATGAAAACTTTCTCTGCTCATCCTTCAAGAACTGTGGTTGTTCTGGTAGCCACATAAACATGCTGTAACCCATATTCAACTGATTATCTGCCATGCATTTGTTGCCTCTTCATTTCATAGTCATATTATTAAATTATTTGTATGTGGTCATGCTTAGGAAAAAGAACATAAATTTGTTTTTACTTGTAGCAGCAAAACAGAGCAGACTTCTACCTCCTTGTTTTTCCCTCTGAGTTGTTGTGGGTCTGAGGCTAAGCCCGTTAAAGTCATTTTAAAGCACATACAAACTATCATGGATTAGCTATTAAGCTTTTTTTCTTCAGCTGTCTTTTAACCGCGGAAATACATACTAAAGAATTATCTCATTTACTGATCATTTCTTATTAATGAGCTTCTGGCAGTACAAACTGTTGTCTTACCTCACTGTCAAATGAGCTATAAGAAGTTCAAAGAAAACATTTAACTGTTATTCTAAAGCAGACATTAACATAGTTAATAAATATGGGAGATTTTCTTTAAAAAGTTTGCTTCCGGGTGGTTCTACTTTATGAGGTTCTTAAAACACCACAAATGAGAAGTGAGGGAAAAATTGTTTTAGTTTGTGCACTATGGATATTGAGATTCCCTGAGTCCATTGCGCTAGCAGTACTTTCTTAATGGATATTTGGAAAAGCTGAGCTTTTATGGGATAGCATTTGTCATTATCAGTGAAAAGCATGTTTTTCAGGTTTAAGTTTGAGGTTTAATTTGTAGGGAGCAAGCTGACAATCAGTTTCAAATACTTACTTTAAAATATCTGTGAGTTGTATGCTGTTGTGGTTGGCAGTCTTACCTTCTGTCCCAAATAACAGTGTTTGTTACTTGAGACTAGTATAAGGTATACTGAGTCCTGATTCCAGCCAAATGCGTCACCACTATGTGACTGTGCTTTTCCTTTCTCAGGTTGGATATTAGGTAAAAATTCTTCTCAGAAGGAGGAATAATGCAAAGGAACAGGCTGTCCAGGGAGGTGGTGGAGGCACCGTCCCCAGGGGTGTTCAAGGAATGTGTAGATCTGGCAATGAGGGACGTGGTTAGTGGGCATGGGGGGGATGGGCTGGTGGTTGGACTAGATGGTCTTTTCCAACCTTTATGATTCTATGAATTGCACTGAAAAGAAGTGCAGTTTTGAATAAATGACTGTTGTCATTTCATTCCTGTGCTGATGGAAGCGCAGCCTGTTGTTACAGTTGCCTGGTGCTGCCTGGTCTGGGACATGGCCTTGCGTAGGGACTGAAATGTGGAGAATACATAGCGTCGCAAGTGGACGAGAATGGACTGAGGGACTGGATGTGAATTTACAGATGCTCAGGACCTTAAGCATAAAGCACAGTGAGTTACTGTCCGTTGTGATACAGCCTCCTGCCAAACGTTTTTCAGTCTGGTTTTACATTGAGATGTGGTTCAAGAAACTTTCACTGCAGCTGATAAGTAGCTTATAGATGTATCTAAACACTACTAAAGTACTGGGAAAAAACTGAGCGGTGCAGATCCCAGTACTTCTGTTGCAATTTCATGCCTGTTTCTGAGATGAGTGGCTACGGTGCTACTAAGGAATGCTGCAGAGATCTTGACATAAAATTTTGGAGAATTTTATAGCCATGATACATATTCCAAAAACTATAATAAAACTAAACAGGATTTTTTTCTGAAGTTCTAAAGCTAAAAATAAACAGTGAGCCGGTATGTACGGTGGAAAATAACTGCTGGAACTGGAAAACAAAATGCCCTCAAAATGAAGCTGCGTCTTCAGTAATTGAAAATGCTCTGCCTGTGTTACTGTGGGTAGCCACTGTGGATTTTGTAACTGACAACAATAAGATCTGGACTTCCAGCATGCAGTAAGCTACAAAAACACAAGGAAAATAGCCCTCATAACGAGAGGAAGGCAGGAAAGTGTGCAGCAGTAGAAGGGATTAACTTTCTAAAAAGGCCTGGTTTTTTTTTTCTTGGTTTTTTTTTTTTTTTTTTTTTGTTGTTGTTGTTTTTCTAGAACTGATTTTCAGTTGGATGGTCTGGGCATTGTGGATTACTTCCTGCCGTATTAATTCTTTTCATTTACACCTCTGTGAGGGGTGAAGCAAAGGGTCGGTATTCCAAAAACACTGAGCACAGCACAGAAATAGTAAAGCCTTTCATTGGTAATCTGCCTGCGTACATTTTTTTTTACTGTGCTGAGCATGTACAGTTGCTGGCTTACAGATTATGTGACCCATATGAGTTAAGATGATCTCTTACTCATGCCTATTGGTAAAGGAATGAAATGGAGAGTAAAGATGAGTTGTGTGGTATTTCCATAATGAATTGAGTGAGGTTAGAACTGAGCACATGTTTAGACGAAGGAAACCTGGTACCTGCATTAGAAAGGAAGGACCTCATAAGGGAAAACATGAGTTTCAAGGAAGCTTTCTTATAAAGATAGAACAAGGAAAGTTTGACTTCCTTAAATTCCCATCAAAGTGGCTGGTGCTAAAATTCATTATGTTGCTTATGATTTGCTAGAGTTCTAAAAACATTACTGAAATTATTTTTTTAAATAGAGCTTGTGTTCATGCTAACATTTTTTTTTTTTTTTTTTGATAAGGTATTTGAAATTGAATCAGGGAACAGGCAATTCTGAAATGTTTTCAACGGATTTGGAACAAAGTCTGCTTTGAAGTCAATAACTGTGGCCTGTGCCCATGTGTTTTTCTATGTTTCACCCTGCCGCTTAAAGCAGATTCATTATTGCTTGTCAAAAGCCAAACTCTACCAAACAGGAAAACATTTTGATGTATTTCCATATGCACAGCTTTGAGGTGAGCCTAGATTTACACTGAGTTGTTAAATACTTTAACAAGTATTTTGTGATTGTGATTGTGTTGATGGTGTTTGTTTCCCATGGTCAGACAAAGCCAGTTTCAAGGTGCAAAGGCACTGCAATTCATACGCCAGTAGTCCTACTGATGAGGTAGACTCTTAAAATCATAGAGTTGTTTTTAAGGCTGCTTTTCCTCCGGTTTTGACACCCCCACACACCTACTCTTTTCTTTTACAGCAGTACACTTGATAGCGAAGTAGCATGGCCAGCGTACTTACTAGTGCTACTTGGCATACATGTTTACTAGGGGTAAATGTGCGCCTGAAATTAGTTTCCCCTCAGAGAAGCCCTACACAAAAGCACACAGAAGCACATGCAGGCAGGCTGTGTTTTCCATTCTGACAGCTACTCCCCCCCTCCCCCCCACTCGCCTGCCTGTGATCCTCTCTCAGAAGTAATCAGTGCACAGCTTAGAGAACAAGAGTTCATCGTCGCCTGATGCTCACTCTTAACATCTGCAGAAAGGCTTCATGAGGCAAGATCCAAAACATAAACATGCACTTAAAAGAAAGGAAATCAAGGAATAGTGCAATGCATTCTGCTTTAAAGAAACTTATTTAACAGCCACTCCAGCAAGATTTTTCTTCTAATGACTTTTCCTTCACCACAGATGCATTTAAAACCACAACAATACATACAAGTATTTTACTCTACGTAATTGAGCATTACTGCTTTGATAGCTCAATACCCCCACACTAACTCTGTGCTAAACACTGAGGCACTGTACAAATGTATACACTCATGTAAAGTCAAAGGAGGTTCCACAGATGCCGGCAGGTACAGACCTGGAGCTCTGTTTCCAGAAGTGGCCCACCTGGTTCAGTGTTCAGCCAGTCGTAGTTCCCCCTGTCAGCGTGTCCAAATTTCCTCCAGCTGCTGCCCAGGAGCCACCTCATGCTTTCGTCCACCTGCTCTTCTGCCTTCACTCCTCCACCTTGCTTCACTGCTTGCGGCTGCGTCCTCTCCTCTTGGCCTTGACCCCGCTGGGCTGCTCTCCGCTAATGATCGTATGGGAATTGTGTCCCTTTCTGAGTCCTGAGCAAAGGGAGAAAACAAATAGAAACCGCCGTGTCAGGAAGGCAAGCAGGCGGATCTCCTCTTCTCTCTTCACTTCCAAGTCAATCTCCCTGGATTTGCTTCAGTGGCCTACATTACCAGCAAAGCTGGCATCAGGTATCAGGGCGCCCGTGGCTGATAGTGCTCTGATTGGAGGGCTCCCCGCATTAGGATTATTAAAAAGGGAATTTGCATGTGAAGCTGAGACCACATGGTCCTGACTCCATGCAGATAAATAACTGCCTATGTTCAGGGATCTAATGAATGCTTTTCCAACAAAATAATAATAAAACACTCCTATACCAAGAATGAAAGTTCTCTCTCTGTTACAGAGTGCAAGAAGAACCAAAGATCTAGGCAGGTTTTTGTTCCCTGTGGCTGCTGCCTACAGTAAACTGTGAGAGCATCTGCAGCATAGAGAGACAAGGACAGAAGGCTAAATGCTATGCTGAATTATTTAGCAGCATGAGAATGCAAACGGTAATGGTAAATCCAGAGAGAAAAGGCTGCCAGGGCAGCTTTGGTCACTGTGAGCATACAAACACTTCCAGTAGTGAGCTGTCAGTGTGTTTGACTCAGGGCTCACGTACTGGTTTCTAGGGTGTGAGTTATTAAGCGGAGGTTGTGCTGAGTGAGAAGCCTTTGCTGCTTTCTTCAAGCAAATAAAACGTCAGGGATGTATATTAACCTCTAATGGGAGCAATATTTAATCTGAGTTGGCTTAGGGTTTAACTCTTACTGAGAAAGAAGTTCATAGAATCACAAAATTGTTTGAGTTGGAAGGGATATTTACAATTCATCTGGTCCAAAACCTCTGCAGTGAACAGGGACACCTACAACTGGATTGGAGTGCTCAGAGCCCCTCCAGCCTGACCTTGAGTGTCTCCACCTCTCTGGGCAGCCTGTTCTAGTGCTTCATTACTCTTATAGTTGGAGGTGTCTTTTTCTTTTTTCCTCTGAGCAGAGGGAGGCTGTGGATAATACCCATTTCAACTGCAGTGCGTCTTGTATGGTATCTCAAGGTCAGTTTGTTAAAGCAAAATTTCTGTTCAGGACTGATAATACTAAATCAGGGGTCAAGATTCTTACGTTGTATTTCTTGCTTGGACTATTCCTCAACTGTTCTTTTGAGGTCACTGGTCCCGGAAAACTGTAGACCTTGTACATAGCAGTCAGGGACAGCCCAGGTGTGAACTGCTGTGTCCTCTGAGCAGCTGGGTCCTGACTCAACAGGTCACACTGAGACATCCAAATTCCTCTGCTTGGTGTCCCCGGACTCTGTGTGGAAGCAGCAATGACAACAATCCCTCTCAAACTGCAGTGTTAAAATAAATTCCTTCAGGAGACTTGTGGTTTAAATCTGTCATATCTCACGTGCAAGCATGAACTGTTCATATACCATCTTAATTAGGGTCTTAATACAACCCCTAAGATTATGAATGCTATTTTTAAAACCTTACTGTAAATTTGCTTTGGGACTGCCATGAATAATGAGGAGAAGAGAAAGATGATGTCTGCCTATGGTGTCATTGACCTGTTTGATGAATTTTAGCCAAAATAAGGTGTGAGTGTCAAGGACTAACTGACCTAACTTACCCAGTGCTGTGAATTCTTGGCCTCTGGAACGTCTTCAAGAGTGATCTAACTTTGTAGAGCTGAGGCCAAGTGGAAATTTGGGGAAACATGGTGACCTTTGTCATGCAGGTAATTGGGATATAGAATGATGGTTGTCTCTTTGGCTTTATAATCAGCGGACCTGTTAGGAAGGTTACAGAGAGCCCTAGAGCCAAAGTCTTTCAGCTGCCGGGGGTCTGCAGCTTGTGTAATACACAGTATTTGTATAGATCTGCTTGTGAAGAGTGAAGTGCTGCCACTCTACATTGAAGATGCAGTAACACATCAGACAGGTTTCTAGCAACTCTGTGGATCACTTGAGACCTATTTCTCACAGAGTTCATAGATATCTCCATAGCTTTGGTATGCCTTCCTGTGGAGACTGGGGGGAGGAGCTGAGTCCATGCCTCTCAGCCAGGTGCCAGGCTTGATGCTTTGATCTGTGGGGGGGGGGGGGTCAGAACTTGGGAGCTCTTCAGAATTTAGCATGCACCAAACAGGCATTTTTTTTTCGTTCCCTCCTGCCTTTGTTCTTTGAAATAATTCGTTGACTCATTTTGATTGATCCTGTCAACCTGGAGAAAATAGCTGGGGTGGAATGGTATTACCTGAGTGATTAAAGTTTTGTAAAGATTTATAAAAGGGTGTTGATAATTATCAGTCAGTGTTGCTAATACTACTTCTAATGTTCAAGCAGGGAAGTGACTTTCTTAGGAAGGCGGTGTGGAAAATGGGCACCTTCCCAGCTCTCAGAGTGAAGATCTGGTCATAAATAATTCACATTTCCAATGTGCTGAGACATTAGAGACATGGTGTGTAACTCTATGCTGTATTGCCTCTGATATTAGTAGGGAGCAGAGTATCCATTTTGCCCTAAATCACAGAATGGCTTGGGTTGGAGTGGACCTTAAAGCCCACCCAGCCCCAACCTCTTGCTCTGGGCAGGGCTGCCACCCACCAAATCAGGCTTCCCAAGGCCCCATTCAACCTGGACTTGAGAGCCTCCAGGGATGGGATGGCCACAATCTCCCTGCGCCGCCTGTGCTTCATCACCCTCTGAACAAAGAATTTCTTCCAAATATCTACCCTAGATCTTCTCTTTGTTTTTAAACCCATATCCCTTGTCTTGTCACTATCGAATCACGTAAAACACTGGTCCTCCTCCTGCTTCTAAGCTCCTTTCAAGTACTGGGAAGTCACAGTGAAATCTGCTGGGAGTCTTCTCCAGGTTGAACAAGCCCAGCTCCTTCAGCCTGTCTTCATAGGAGAGGTGCTCCAGCACTCTGAGCATCTTTGTGGCCCTTCTCTGCACCTGCTCCAGCAGCTCCGCATCCTTCCTACACTGGGGGCCCCAGGCCTGGATGCAGTACTCCAGATGGGGCCTCATGAGGGCAGAGCAAAGGGGAGGTAATCACCTCCCTCTTCCTGCTGGCCACCTATCTTCTGTTGCAGCCCAGGTTACTGTTGGCCTTCCAACAAGTACACACTGCTGTCCCATGTCCAATAGTAGGTGGCCTTCAGGGTCTGTGAAGGCACTGATACCTGCTTTTCCTTAACCCCCTTTTATGACTGGTTGAGTAGCTTTCTTTAGGCTGTAGATCCCATCTGCTTGGGACCGTGTGGGAGACAAGTGTTTGACTTTGTGCCCTGCTGTCAAGGAAAGGCTCTCCTTCAGGGAGAAAGAGAAAATGATTCCAATCCACGGACTTCTGAATCCATGTGAAACCTTCTGAATTGAAGTGTGCATTATTTATCAGAGCATCAGATGAAAGGCTTTTGGTAATTTTGCACTGTTTTCATTTAGGTGAACTGGAACAGTGCTTTGCTTGAAATAACATACATTTTGTTCTAAGCAGTACACACTGTGCAATAACACATGCTGTTTCAATTTGCAGTTTGCATCCTGAAACTGGATCTGTTCTGAGCCTGAAGATTCCTACTTACAGCTTACGGAGAAGGTGCTCAGCCCCCTGCAGCCTGTAAGATAAAGTTTGCTATAGAAATGAAATATGCGAAGAAAATCTTATATAGAAAGGTGACAAATCTAAAGACATAGCAAAAGTTTTATTTTCTCAAGAGCAGTTGTTAGTGGTTGAGCTTGTGGGCAAAGCTGCAGTAAGGCCTTGAATCAAGGATGCAACCCTTGTTGCACAAAGGTGGGTGGGATAGCCTTAAATGCACAAAGCTTTACAAACAGCGCTCGTGGCGTACACTGACCTCAAAGTTACCTGAAGGGGAGGAAAGAAAAAAGGGAATAGAGAATGAAAAGGGAAAATTGTCCTCACCAGCCAACTGGGAGGAGAAAAGAGGGAGTCCCAGAGAGGTGTCCTCCCTAGGGTGTCCCCTCAGCTCAGGAGGTACCTCACAGAATAACATGTATCTTGTATGAGGGATGTCTGAATGTTTGGAGGGAAATAATTACAAGTTAAAAATAATCTGTCTGGGAAGGTGCTGAGAATATTTGTTCACTGTGGTTAGCCTTGTATCTAATTGGGTGGCTTTTGAGTTGTGTAGTGATGAAGGCTTGGGTCCAAGATAATGTGGAAGCTAGATTCTACCTGGGGCAGTGGTGCTCTGAGTCAGCTGCTTAGGCAGGTAAGTAACTTCTACTGCAAAATGGAAATCTCCTCATCCTGTATCCAGGTCTGAAGCTCTCAAGGTATCAGGGTGTGTTATGGAAGGGGAACAAGGCATCTCCTGGTTGGGGGAGTGACTGGGCCTGCAGAGGTGAGCACTTACTTACAATGGGCTTAGGCTGCAGGGGCAGAAGAGAACCCAACCTGTTAGAGGCATTTGTGTGTTGCTGTTACGGCTCAGCTTTTTTCCTTCATTTGGCTCCAAATGTTACTTTTCACCATAAGTAGGATGATGCCTCCCCAGAGGCATTCAGGGCCAGGCTGGATGTGGCTCTGGGCAGACTGGTCTGGTGGTTGGTGACTCTGCACATAGCAGAGGGGTTGAAACTACATGATCTCTGAGGTCCGTTTCAACCCAGGCCATTCTATGATTCTATGATTTGATTGGAAGTTTGCAAGAAAAAAAACATATTAGCAAACTAGATTTTAATTTTCACTTTTTTCTTTTTTTCCCTGAGACTGGCCTTGCAAACTAATAATCTTTACTCTCCTGTGTTTGGGACTGGTCACAAGAGTCCACATTGAGATCTTCAGTTATTTAGTGTCCTTTTAAAAGGGAAGGAATTGTGTGAGAGGGGGAGGTAAGATATGCTTTGATAAACACCCCTGCAGCTGGGACTTTGGAAGAACATTTTTATCAGGACACACAAACTTCTTCCTTGCTTCTATGCACAATCATTGCATTTCTACATAGAAACAGTTTCCCATGTTTTATCAAGAGAAGATTAATTGCTTTTGCAGGTAAGGTTTTCAAATCAACCAAGAGCCTCATCACCCTCCTCTCCTTACACAAGTTACTGCAATGCATTTACAAAACCATTTTTCACTTTCTCATTATGTTTGACATTCTCATTTCCCAAGCTTGAAGGTTTGTCTGTTTCTGACCTCCTGGGCCTACTTACAGGGACAGATTTAAATACAGCATCTTATACAGTTTTGCTTTTGGTCTGTTGGTCTCCTCGTAGTCTCTGTCACAAAGGAGATTCTGATTTGAAGTACAAAAAAAAAAAAAAAAAAAAAAAAAGGCCAGAAATGTAATGTAACAGTCAAAAATGTACTTAAGGAAATAATTGAGAAATTTTACCTTGAATAAATATTCTAAGCTATTTTAATTTTTAGTCATTTTATTTGACTGTGGTGGGAGACGAGGATGTTGAGATGCCTCCATAGGTGTTGATGCTAACCACAGCAAAGAGCTTCACCATGCTTCCTTAGAGATGACGATCCATAGGTATTGTCTCTACTTCAGGGCTACTTATCTACCAGTTTCAAAACAATTCCCCTCAACAGAGAAACTCCCCTGAAACAAATCAACCCAAAACAAAACAATTTTTAATTTAACAATTTTTAATGAGGAGCCAGAAAATGGTGCATGCAGCCTGGCTTTGATCCGTTTGGGGTTCTATCTGGTTTTGAAACCTGGATGCCGAGTTCACTGTTCTAGGACATTAGATCAGGTGTTTGGACAAAGAGTTCAACTTGTGTTTGTTTACAGCGATATTAGATGTTAGAGGTTCGTCCTGATGCTACCTTCTCTGCCAAAAGCTCAGAAACTGGAGTTCATCTGTTTCAAGTGGTTCAACCGGCAGTACCCAAGCCTGATTCTACCTTTTATTTCTACCTCCTTCTTTGGCATATTCAGTGGACCAAAAGAAAGATCAATCTTTGGCACATCTTGTAGTGGCAGAGAAAGGAGAGCTTTACCAAAGCTACTGAGGAAATTTGTGAGTTTGTGTGGCTTGATGGCAGGTTTTCCTCCTCCGAGCCTTTAGGGTGACTGTCTCTTGCTGGACTGCACATGGAGTTGTGAGAGTTGACCTTCCTAGACCTAAAAGTTAGCCTGTTAAAACTGAACCGTTTTCTATTTTTGCTGATGAACATGTTTGGTGAAAGCTCCTAAGGGAATGTCTCTCCACTGGTTAATTAACTGTACCAAAAGCAGTCTGTTAAACTTTGCCTAGACAGCAGTGTGTTCAGTGGCCATTGCCTTTCTTGCACCTTACTCAGGAGTCTGGTGCATGAGTTTGGTGACTCCACTGAAGGAGAGAGAATACCTGAGATTCAATTGGCTTTTTTTGTTTTTTAATTTACATATTCATGATATATATATTTGTCGACAGCTGTTTTCTTTGGTGAGCAAACAAACAAGAGAAGTACAATTGTCTTATCAAAGCTGCTTACAAATTAACTTCACAACTAGTACCCTGTGTGGACATCTTCCTCTCCCACCCAGTGGCAGAAGAATCCAGGCTGATCTGATCCCGCCCTGAGAAGACAGACAGGATCTCATACATGTCAAGAGTTAAGGTAACTGTGGAATGGTATTTTCTGTGTTTACCCAGTTGCTGTTTTGCATTAAAGAATGCTGTTTAGGAGGAAAAGAAAATCTTTTGAATGGTATCTAAGTGAGATATGTAGAACAGCAGAAGGTAGTTTCCTGGAATTAAATTAGATCAGACTGTTGGGATTTAACACTCTTGTTTCACCAGAAATTGCTGTAAGATTATTAAAGCATCACAGCTTCATTTAATTGCTTTGTAATCTGCTCTGATATACTTCTTTTAATCTTCCTGCTGATGGAGTTGTTGTGTAACAGACACTGAAGGCCAGAGCTTGTGTCGCTTCAGTGCTTAAGTCACTGCTGGGAGTAATATTATGATGGGGATAGTCAAAGGAAATATCTGTTCAGAAGGACGGAGGTGAGATGTGTGCATGAGCAGAGAGCCCTTACTGGCTCTAAGGTAGTAAGCAGGATGGAGTAACAACAGCAATCTGGTTGTGGAGATTCAAGCTCTGATTCCACAAGGCCATGCCTGGAGATGGCAGTAAGCTTCAGTGGGATAGCTGGCAGTAGAATTTTCAGCCTTAAGCCCCTATGGAAAGCCCTAGGTGCACATCAGTGTGCCCTAAATGTTACATGGATTGCTGTCTTGTCACTGAAGCACTCCTGCTTTCAGGAAGCACTGTAACCCTTCTCTTTTAGAGTCCTGGTAGATAATTGCTTTTTCTGTATCTGCATTTTGTTTGCATTTGAAAGTCTGCGTGGTGCTTGGGCAGGACATGCTTTCATGTAATGGTTCCTTCAAACTAAACAGGAGAAATTACTGATCCAACTTGGATCAGAATGAGGGATTTGGGTGGCAGAGGGCGCCCTAGCATAGCCCCGACAAAGAGGAAAGCGTCGCGTTGTTCTTACTATTGGTATGCACTTCTAGAATGGGAACACTTTGAGCGCCAGCTATACTCTGCATGAGAGGGAAATATGGCTGGGGAGTGTCTGACTTGCAAACCCAACACCATTTGGCTGAAAACGGATGCTCTGTGGATCTCTGCTTTTCCCTGGTGGTATCTCCAAGCAGCTCTGATGCTGGGAGCATGGAGCAGGGGAGAGGCACTGTCTAGAGTTCAGTGGTAGCAGTGGCGTATGTAGTAAGTGGGACGTTAAGAGTTCAGCCCCAAAGGTTAAACCTATACGATGGAAAGTAATGTCCTTCCTGCTACAGTGTCTTTCTGCCTGTCTTTCTGCCTGTCTTTCTGCCTGTCTTTCTGCCTGTCTTTCTGCCTGTCTTTCTGCCTGTCTTTCTGCCTGTCTTTCTGCCTGTCTTTCTGCCTGTCTTTCTGCCTGTCTTTCTGCCTGTCTTTCTGCCTGTCTTTCTGCCTGTCTTTCTGTCTTTTTCTCACAAAAATACCATCTGTCTCCAATGGAATCACAGCCAGAAGTATTTTTGCTAGTCATTAATTAATGTGGGGTGAAATCACTTGTTTTGTGAAATTCCACATGTTCTACTTGAACCTTTTAGACATCTTGGTAGCTTAATCCTTCTTTCCCCCACCCCCTGCCCCTTCCTAGCCCAAACTGTGGTGTGGAGTGGTATAGGGCTCACTTGTTACACTGTTTAGATCTCAGCTCTCCTTGATAAACAAAAACCAAAATCAGTTTCAAGTGGCTGAACTTCCCAGGCCACCCGTGGAAGCTGCAGTCCTGCAGCATTTGTCCTTCTCAGTGCTGCAATGTTTTGCTTGATTATGAACTGCAATATAACTGCCTTTAGACAAAACAAACACCAGATTATTTTGCATTTGCTTCTTTATTCTACAACACAAGCAACATAAATAGTTTATAATTTTTTTTTGTTTGTTTTAAAATATTTCCATTTCAGAATTCAGTCTGAACAAAATATACACAAAATACAATTTGCAAGCCAGCTTACAGTGACTTCCTGACCAATGGACACTGAAGAACCAAACAAAGCAGCACAACAGAACGCAGCAGTTATAGGAAGGTGTTTTTCTAAAGAATAGGAGAAAGGTAGAGGGAGGAAACATGAATGAAACTGGGCAACCGCAGCTAGGTATGAACTCTGTAGAAGGTAAATCCAGTGTAAGAACTCTAGACATTTACAGTCTCTCTTAAAAACATTAGTGGCTCCTCCTGAATATACAGCTATAGAGATGAAATCCTGGGAATAATACTTTGTAGTAAAATTCTTTCTGTGGCAGCCATCATCATGGAGATAGAATTTGCTTTTTATTTTGGAACAGGAATAATCAGATCTTTGGCAAAATGGAGTGTCTACTCCCTTTGGCTTTCTATCAGTTTTCAGCTCTGGTCAGAGGGCCCATGGAAGTAAGTTTACAGTATAATAAATAATGACAAAAATGGACATGGGGAATGGAAAGGTGAGAGGAACTAAAAGAAGGTGCTCCCTGCAGTCACTTCATACTTTCACACCTGTTGCTCCCATTTGCTCCTTGAAATGGTGTGCAGTGCAGGGCTCTGCTAAGACATGGCTTGGCTCTTCTTGGCTGCTCTCCCTTTGGTATCAAATCATGCTTTCTTCCACAGAGCTGGGGGCTCAGGAGCCGTGTCCTGACTAGGGAGGTGGTATTTGTCCCTGAAGCTCTCCTGCTTCCCTTTGCTTCCTGGGGAAGCACGGTATTTCCCTGCAGACTATGCTAAGCAAAGGTGTGAAAAGGAAATAAGGCCTTAATGCTCCATGGATGGAAGTACGTAACTACTTTTTGATAAGTGGGATGTTGAGTTGCAAGAATTGAAATAGATCCTCCTGCCACTTTTTCTTAACAAAAAATGCCTTCTGTAACCCCAGTTCCCTGAAATGATGTGGCAGGGGGAGAGGAAGCAAACCTTTGCTTGTGAATTTGCCAAAAATAAAGAGGATTTGAGGGATCTGGTCCCACAGGCAAGCTCATTATTGCATTAATCCGGGATCATGCAGTGTAGCTCCACTGATATTCACAGTCAGAATTAGGGCATTTCAACTTCTTTCTGCTTCTGGTTCTTAACTTGGACCTCTCAGTATTAAGCGAAAAGAACGGTGCATACTTATGCTAGGTGCTTTGTTATTTTCTTTTTAAATAGCCAGCCTGTCATGTTTGTCCAAAACTGTTTAGTATGAAATGAAACTGTAGCTGGTGTCACTTATAAAGGGGCAGTCCAAAAAACAACACAAAGAGGTGGTGAGATTTCTTCCATGCAACTGTACAACTTCTTGGAGACCCAGGCATGTTGCTGGTGAGGGCTGCTGATAGACCCTTATGTTGTATCCCTACAGAAGCTCTGCTCAAAATGGGGAGGCTCAGAGGAGAGGGGTCAGTAGCTGCCAGATGTTATCTACATTGCATAAAATCCAACATTTGTGCTTCTGTGCTGTGGTAAGTAAGTAAGTTGGTCCTTTTATACTGAAGGAGAAGGCGTATGTATTTTTTAAACGGATTATTAAAAAAATAATTTTTTAATTTTTAAATGGTATTGCATCATTTCTTCAAAGAATTGTGGAATTATCAGAAATTGAGGAAAAAGCAATCAACAACCTCCATCTAATTTCATATGCCACACTTTTACCGCTATAAACAGATCTTCCCAGAAGTGATTATAACCAGAATATTGATTAAACTGCTTGCTTAGGCATAATCTTATCATACTCCTACGGAAATAAGACACAGGAAAGAAGGAGTTGGTTTTGTTGAATTTGTTGAACTAAAATCAGTTTATCGCTGAGTAATAGCATTTCTAGAATGGGCTGCTTAAAGTAAAAACAGTTAAATTATGCATGCTCAGTTTCCAACTAAGCTTGTACACAAGAGCTTGTTAGAAATGAAGGTTTGCTATGGTTGGCTTCTTGCACATTAAAACTGGATCTGTGCAAGAGTGAAGGTTCCAGTCCAGGTGCATTGTGGTGCACTGGAATGTGTGCTGGCTTTTGTGGATTTTCAGGAATGAAATGTATAAAGGACCACAACAGAGAAAGCAATAGCAGGAACTATATAGGACTTTCCCCTTCCTGAGAATTTGTTGACTTGTATGCAGGAGTTGAAGGGTTCAAGGACTGAGTCCAGAGTATCAATATTCCCACTAATAATGATAGCTTAGGCAGTCTGAGAGTGGGCCTAAGCTGCAGCAGGAGATGGCAAATGTAGGCAGCGCACACAGTTGGACCTCTCTACTTGTTAGTCTGTTCGATGCTCAAGTTTCATACTGGTCCTGCACTGAGCTCTGAAGTGGTGGTACCAGCACTATATTCAGAGCAAATGGAGATTACATATGGTAACACGGGGTATCTAGATGTGGGAATTACCTCTTGGACAAATGAGGACTCATCAGTGAATTTTACAGTAAAATTAAACAGAATTTGAAGCTCAAATTAAAGGCAAAGTACTTTGCTGGGTCAAACCACAGGTGAAAACTCTGCTTGTCCTCAACAGAAACCAGCTTTACTCCAGAAGAAGTATATTGTTTTATCTGTGATGAGACAAAAGCTGTGTTCCTGTGTTTGGTGTTTTACAAGAAGTTTCTGCCCAGGTCTATGTAACTCTTTCCCTAATAATTTTTTCTGGATGCTGAATGAAGTCAGTTGTTCTCAAGTAAGTGTCAATCCTAGGAGAGAATTAAATCCTAACATCCTGATGAAAGAACATTAAAAGAACATTTATCTCCTGGTTATTCAACAGTAGTTGGTTCTATGCTGCTGTTACCTTGCACAGTGGGCTACATGGCTATAAGAAAGAATCTGAATGTGTTATGGGAGAAAGGTGTGTAGAGGGCTGCTTTGTGCTGCTGGATGTGTGGTCAGAGCTAGGGTCTAGTACCAATACTCCTCTGCCTTGGGACCATTCTGTGCAAGTTCCTTCTCTGGGTAGGAAGCTTGCACTGTGAGGCCTGCAAGCCCTGTGCTGGCAGCGTTACGCCAAGTGGTCCAAAGTATGAATGGAATAGAGCACACAGGCCTACAGAATGGTGACTTTTACTACTTTGGGGCTCACTAATGTGTATGATTAAATTAGCAAAAAAGAGCCTGATGAACCAACTCATGTTGCTCCCAGATTAATAGCTCCTGAAGTGGTGGTAAGCTGACCTCACCTGCTTACCATTTCATACAGAAGGAAAAGGAAGAGCAACACCTGCTAAACACTGCTCACCTAAAGCCTGCTGCTACAGAGAGTCCTTTGTGCTCCTCCCATCCTTTTACATGATATTTCTGGAATGATGCAGTTACTTATGTCCTCATATGGTTTCCTAAGGGAGGGGTATGGGCAAAGAGAGGCACTGAGGGTGACAGTGGGCACTTAGTGCATAATTTGGAAGGAGAAGTTTAAAATGCATTGCAATACAGCAGTGCTTTGGTTGAGCAGCTAGCTAAGTGAGTAACACTGGGCTGTGCTGTGTTCAGGTGCTTGGCTGGGGGCAGACATTTTCATTCCTAGAGCTTCTCTTTCTGATTTACAGGTAACATGTAGCCACAGTGTTTCCTAGATAACAGGCACCCTTCTGGAATCCTGAGTGGCTCCCTTGGTACTGCTATCAGTTTTACTTCTCCAACATAAATCAAGGATTTGCGTCAGTTTTAGGTAAGAACAGTGAAGATCTCAATCCCCGAAATGAACGTATGATGAAAAATAGTACATTTGTGTGTCCTTGCATGCAGGTGTTCACTCTGATTCTGCTTAGTTAATGTCCTGCTTTAAAAGCAGCTCCGTATAGACGCCAAATAAAGAGATTAACAAAATATAACCACCTTTTTACCCAACCTAAAGATGTGTAAGAAAGACATGGCAACAGAAATCAAACAATATGCTAAGGACGTGGTATATAATCTCATCTGCCCCCAAGGAAGTACTCCATCTGTTGGGAAAACTGACAATTGATAATATTATTAAATTACCTTTTTTTATAAAGTCAGTGCATGTGGTAAGAACGAGTTGTTTTTACGGAATTTTTGGTGTTCCTGGAATAATTCTGCTAGTGAAGTTCTGACAGTAAGAGAAACAATGTGCCTGACACCGCAGAATAGTATAGGACGAAGTATTCCCCACACAAAAATCTAGCAGTTGGCAAATGGGGAGTGGGTGATGGAGGGCAAAGGCAGGATGACAGTGGCAGATTCTTAGTAAACACATCAGGTAGGGTGATGGCTATTCAACATGTCTTTTTTTTTTTTTTTTTTTTACTGACCCTCTATTTTTTTTAGGTTCAAGATGCTAAAAACAGTTCGTTGTGCAAAGTCCAGGACTGATGTAAAAAGATGACATTTTTTGAGGATGCAGGGACTGAAGCTGTATATTTAGTTGGTATGCGCATTTTCAAAGTCTTGGGAGAACATCATTAAGGGATCACCCAAGATTAAATTAGTTCTGATGAATTCTTTAAATATCTAATCAACAAATGATGTAGTATAGGAATACAAGGCCCAGGGGCTGTGACATAATTTGTTAAGCAAAGTAACCCTTCGCTGTGTCCAGTGTGAACATAATCAGATACGTATTTGACAATACAGTAGTCAATCCTTCCACTTCTCCCCCTGTTAATAATATTGGCAGATTGTAGTAGTCCTTATAGAAGCACTGCACAGTGGGAGAATGTACCTATATAAGGCTCTGTTCCCTCCCTGTTTACTTCAGCAGACGAGAAAGGGGAGAGAAACAGAAAAGTTAGTTACATTCTTTTCAGACTATTTTCCATCTTGATTCACTTACTTCAACGTAGAGCGATAGGCTAAGTTTAGTGTAAGGGTCCTGGCTACAGTAGTTCTAGTGGATGCTAAAGTCAGCTTAGCTGCAGTGTTGCTTGAACTGGAGGAAGGCTTCACTCTGTTGTGAGTGCTGGATACTGGCATGTAGGCTGGCTGTAGCTTTGCTCTGTGGCATGTTTTCCCCTATAACTACAGAGGAAACAGCAAAACAAACTTCTCTGTAGCCTTTTGGGGAAATAATTATCTATGTGGAAAAATGATCATCTGTGGTCATAGCTGAAGTAGCCAGGGTGGTGCTGTAGAGAAGGCAGGTTGACAGTGCCTTTTTTTTTCCCCCCCCAAGCATTGCTCCACAAGGGTAATGAAAGGAGGAATAGCCTGTGCTTGGTTCACCAGATTAAGACCTGGGATACTTCAATAATCACTCGCTAGCTACCCTGAATATGACCAAATTTCAGAGGCTCTTCTCAGAGCAAAATAAATTTCAACTTTCTTCACTTAGCAAGGCATATAGGATGGTAGTAATTTTTATTTGGTTTTCCTCCCTCATGCTAATTTCTGAATGGAAAAAGTTACTCTGAACAAGTGCCACCTTTTTAGTTATTTTAGTTATACAGGTCTTGCTTGCCTGGTTTGATGGTTCCAATCATAGCTAATTAGAAGTGTGGATGTTCACCTAGAGTTTGATGTGGCTCCCACTGTCGTAAATTTGAATTAAAATGAAGTTTACTGAAATGTATTTTGACTTCAGTTACCAGCCTGATTTACTGGCAGATTCTGGGGTCATTCCAGACCCCCCCGGACACATTCATGCTTCACCTCCTCTGCTGGTATGAGTGAGGAACACACAGTCTCAAGGGGATAGGGAAAATACATCAACAAGCTCATTGTTTCTTAATTTATCACCAACAAATAGGCAGTTAATGGACCCCAAATACCTCTTTGCTAGATATTGTTTGTCTTCTCCCCTTTGCAACAGAGCACAGCTAGTTTAAATGATGATATCATACACACGGCCCACTCTTCCCAGCCATTCCCGTACTGCCTGACGGACACGGATATCAGTCACATGGCAAGTCAGCTGGCTGATACATGGGAACACTGCTGGCTGGAGGGCTGTGAAAGTTTGGTCTGGCAGGGCCTGAATCTGGTTGAGAACTGTCAACACCATGTTGGTCCATGCCTACAAACAAATTGGATACAAAAAAAAAAAAAAAAAGACCCTTTAGAATACCTTTCTCAGATGAGGCAGAAAAAAAAAAGGTATCTTATCACTGCAGCTTCATGAAGAGGGCTCAGTAATACCAGCATATTAATTTAATGTTAACTGTCTGCATAATTCAGTATTGTATATTGCTGTTTGACTTTGTATTTCATGTATCACGATCACTCTTCATCACCTATTATTTCATCCCATAGTGAGCAAAGATTTAATGCTTTTACTGATTTGCTTCCTCAGACATGCAAATAAGTTCCTATTTAGCAACAGAGCCCAGTATTTCTGCTTCGGAATTAACAAAAAGCTTCTTAAATAAAAAAGCATTACAACAAGTACCCTCACATTTTCAAAAGCCCTAAGTAGCCTGGAGCCCATAGCAGAAAGCAAAGAGCTCATTGTTGGTTGTTTTTAGGAAAGTGCAGCTTTGGCGTCAGTCGAAGAAAAACTCATAGAAGCTGTACTGGTATATGCCTGATAATACCTCCCCGTAAGACTGATTTTCTTTTGATGGAACAGAATGAAGTTTTTACCAATGCCAACTGCTGAAATATTCAGTCCTCATCATGATGATTTCTTTAGGTAAGGAAGACATCTTATGAAGAGACTATAATTATTGTGATAAAAGCAACAGAAAAATATTTTAGGTATATTTTAAATTATTGCCATTATGAGCATTCTTTAAGTGTCCTACCTGTATCTGGGCCTCTGCATCCCTAACAGATATATTCAGGGAGCTGACTGTGGATCCTGAGCGTGGTCTCTTCTCTTGTCTCAGTATCTCTGGGCCAGCACTGAATGAATGCCTCATTTGACCTTGGTCTATAAGATGTTGTGGCCTCTGGAGTATGGGTGAGTCCTGCCCTCTGGAGCCCAGGAGCTCCCCTTTCTTTTCCACTTTTACCTCTTTGGTGAAGGATGTCATGGCCTGCTGCTGCTTTCTTTTTTTGTATTCTGTCATGAACTTAGAGATGGTTTTGTCAGTGGCTATGGTGTAGATCTTGTTGCCAGCGCTCTCCCACCATTCTTTTTTCCTGGTTTGTTCTTTTTTCTCTGGTTTAGGACTTGAGAGTGGGGGTAGTAGCAGCATTTCTCCACTTCGTGGTGTTAGGCTGTCTCCCAGTTGGTCCCTTGTTTGACTCCGGTCATCTTCTGATGGAGTGTCCTTCCCAGACTGCCCTCCAGTTGATGGGGTGGAGGTTTCTGAATGAAAGGATGGTAAAATGAAGAAGGGGTCGCCTTTGAACACTGGAGGCTCCTCTATGTTATTCTCCAGGTCTAGGTGCATCTGGATATAGTTGTTGCACAGTTCCATGCAGAGCTTATGAAGCCGCTTGATCAGCCAGCCCCAGTCTGCATTGCTGACAGGCTGTACACTCAGAGATGGTATTCGAGCTCTCCACTGTCTCTTCTCTTTTCCCCGAGGGGGACTGACCTGGGCAGTTTCTTCAAAAATGTCTTCGTCTTCTGAAGAGCACTGTTGTGATGAGTCAGTGCTTCTCTCATCATCCTCAAAGAGGATCCTCTTCACTTGCTCTGCAGTGATGTTCTCCTGGTTTGTCAGGATAGCACAAATCAAAGCATGGAAGTAAATATTGAAGCTCATTGCTGACTGGCGATACAAGTTGGCAGCTCCGCTAATGCCAGACACTTTTTTTAGTAAGCACTTCAACCCAGGCCTGGTGTCAAACTCTCTGGCTGTTCTATAGGAGTCCAGCAGTAAGTCAAAGATGACAGCCAAGTTTTGCATGGAGATGTACCTGAGAAAACCAGCCAACTTGTTTTCTGGTACTTGTATTGTCATTTTCTCCTGTAAGTTAGAAGGGCCTTTGACAAATTCTTCCAGTAAGATGTCATATAAATTCTGGAGCAGTACTTGGTGTGACAGCAAGCTCACCACTATTGTCCTGAAAGGAATACTTGGTAAACCAAGTATAGGAAGGAAAAAAATATATAATTGTATATTATATTTTTACTAGAAGCATGGGAGTATTTCATGTTTTAGAATCTAACATGAAGGATGCATGTGAAAGGCCAAAATTTTAGAGCCTTGTTACAAAGAACTGAACGAAGGTGAAGTTATCTAGAACGGTCTTTCAGCCTTCCTAGAAGGGATGATTTTTCCGTGCATTAAATAAAATAACTGACCACAGCAAAAGCATTAATGGAACTTTGCAGAAGCAGTATTAAAAAAAAAGCTATATATTTTTATGTGTATATATATATATATATATATATATATACATAAAAATATATATAATATAGATTAACTATATATATATAAAATATATATAAAATACTATAGCTACAGGTACTCATAGTATTTTCAGACTGCTATAATTAAGGAATTTGTTAACACATAAATTGTGCAGCACTTTTGCCCTTGAACCCTAAGCACATTTTCTATTTTTCCTGTTACTGAACTCAAAGCTAAGAATCATTCTTAAAACTCCTTCACTGGCATTTCAGCAAACCTTAACTTTGCCATGACAAATTGAGGCTTAAGCTGGTTTGCCATTTGCTTTCCATTTCAATGATGCCAGTGGTATATCTCAAAAATGAAATGCAGAGAACCAACCAATAAAAAAAAATAAAATAAAATCTTCAAAATCATCAGCAGTGCAATGGAACATGCAAAGAAGCTTAAGTCCTGATGGATATTTGCTCCTAAGACTTCAACTTGAATACTGAGATCCTAGCCCTGTTTCTTACATGTAATACTGGGCGATTCTCTCCTGTTGGATGTTGTGAGGTATTCTAGATCTCACTGATTTTTCTTTTTTTTTTTTTAATTTGAACAGGGAACATATGAATGGCAAACTCTCCCAGACAAAGTTTTCAGGTAATTCACTAATAAATAATATTGGCAGTCTTACAGGCAGGGGAGGTTAAGAAGAAGGGGTGGATTATAGTTGAAACAAGACGTTGGCATCTTGCAGATTAAAAATTATAAACTGTGAAGCCCATCTTAAGTTAGTAATTGTAAACAAGTCTGCATCAGATTAAAGCTATGGTATTTTAAATAGAGTTGATGCACGATACGTACTTGTTTCAATTTAGAGAACTATGAGGGATCACAGTTTAAGTAGCATTATTACAAGATGAGGAAAAGACTTTTCACTTTGCTTGCAATACTCAAGTTTTAGGTCTAAGTTTACTTTAAACTTTCATGTAACATAAGATGCTCAATTTGAGACCTCTAAAATTCTTTTTCCTTGTGTTAACTGATTTGTAAAGCCAAACAAATGGTCCCAATTTAAAAAGGAAAGAAAAAATCAAAAACTAAAAAAGACAGTCCTGAGACTTTTAAGGGCCTGACATATATAGAAGCTATAGGTCAGAAAGAACAGTGCTTCTAGGGTTAGCTTATCTATGTCAGCTCGCTTACTTACTATAGCTGTAGCTGTCAGTGCTGATATGGTGGTTAAAATTAAGTAAGTCTTATTATCTATCTGACAGCGGTACAATCTTGATTATTAATACATACATTGGAGCTCCTGGTGGGGAAGTAGTTTTCTGCTGTAAGAATCATTAGAGACTCTGACTCAGAAAAGCTCTTAAGAGCACAAATAATAGAGTTAAATGTGTACTTGATTTCAAGAGACTAACCCCATTCCAAAAGCAGGAGCAATGTGAAGGAGATCTGCTTTCTTTATAATAGCCATTAAGGCAATTTACAAGGACAATTTTAAAGTACTACTCAATTTTAAAAAACCAAAAACACCCCAAAACCCCCAAAAACTAGAACAGAAGTATAGGTGAAAACACGATACCAAAGCTGGCTAAGGACACTATTTTCTTATTCTGACTGAAGTTTGGACCTGAAGTATACCATTAATTTTTAGGAAGAAGAAGAGCTCCCTTACCCCAGCTTCCTGTGAAACGATGCAGCATCAGGGAAACAAATCAAAAGGGAGAAGAGAAAACTCCACTAAGGTTAAAGTAAAACTTCAAAGGCCATAGTCACTAGCATGCAAGACTGGCATATTACTATGCTGCTAGCAAGTAATATGAAAAGCAGTGACACACAGTCCACTTTTCAGCCCTGTGTTGGTGAAAAATGAGTATTGCTGGGGTAATATTTCCCCATCAGGGAATACGCTTTTTGCAGTTGTTAGACAAAGAGCAGTATGAGATCATTCAGAGTTTGTATTAATTGCAAGCTTTATTTGTTTGAAGACTAACTTCTTGCTTGCATGGTCTTTCTTCCTAGCCATCCACAGAAGGGCCATCACATTCTGACGCCCGGTTACATGCAATAGTTCGATTTTGAATGAGAATGCCTGAAGTGGTCCAGAAGCAGGTTTGGTATCTGCTGTAAGACTATTTTATATCATGTATTAAATACCTTGCAATATAAACACAAACCCTGAATGCAGCACTAATTCTTGGCCCTGTGATACTATTGTGGTTGTTCAAACAACCAAGTGCAAGCAAAAAGAAATTTTCTTTGGCAGGATAAGGCTAAGAGTCATGCAGGCACATAGTTTTCTGAGGTGGTAAAATATAAAAGGTTTTCTTTAAAAATAAAAAGTGCCAAGCAAAAACAGAAGTTCCCTTGACTAGTATGTATGTTGACAGCTTTGCAGATCTTCATGTAGCCTCTTTATACTGCTCCAGATTACTCATTAGCCTATTTCAACCTTCTTAATCCAATAATACTGAATTTAAAAGACCAGTAAGTGTAGCAGAAATTATTTCATTTGCTAGGTATCATTACAAATATAACAGCACTCTGAAAGCTTTTTTTAAGCTGGTATTTTTACTCCTTTAAGAAAAGAATCTCAATATGAAAAAGGTTTTCCTAATATTTCCTATGAGAATTCTTTTCCTAGTTTCATCTACTTACTTTCCTCTACTTTAAAGATTTGTGTGACCTCCTTCAGGTATTTGCAACCTGCCAACTCTTACTATCTGTTAGAAGTTTTTTTAAGAGACCTGTAGAGAGACACAGCCTCTGTTCCCATCTCTGTCAACCTGACAATAATTTTACCTTGCTTTTAATAACATAGTGTTTTCCTGAGAAGATATTTTACCTTCTCTGGGTATGCCCATTTGGTTTCTTATCTGGTGGCAGGTCGATGACGAGCACACATGACTGGGCATGTTCGAACCCTTCCTTGTTGCTAGGGGTCTTTGGGGAGCACTGAGTCTCCAGCATGAAGACCTAGAAAATGACAAATTATATAAAACAATTAGGTGTAGCAGAGGGTCCATGGAGGGCCTGACAGCAGAATTTCACGAACTGTGAAAGATCTATGACAACTTATTTTACAGTGATAATAGGAAGCTACTACCTGTAAGTACCATGTATATCAAAGACCTTCTTACAGATAGATAGCCCATTCCTCCTAGAAAGATTTGTTATTGGAAGGATGGTTTTCAGCTGCAAGGAGACAATGGACACCTAATTTGTAGTTACTTAGGAGGGAAGCAGGGAAACAACTCTCAGTTACTTTAGCTTTGTTTCATAGTTTAGTAGATGTGTCAAATCCTCACTGAGAAGAACTCAGGCAAATGCCTCTGAGGGGTGTCTCTTAGAGAAGCCTAACTGCTCCATTTCCTACTTTAAATTTCTAGAGAGGCAAAGCTCATAGTTTCAAAACACTTTTTCTATTTAAAAAAAAACACCCACCACTGCCATGTTGTTTGTGATCACAAATCCTGAACATCTGAGACATCTCAGATTTTCAAGCAGCATCAGGATATGATTAAGTCAGAAACTGACACCAAACATCTGTTGGCTCTTTTAATCCGGCTGCTTACCCATGCAGAAACTGCCATATAATGACTGTAGGTCATTAAGTCCAGTTTGCTGTATTTCAAGGAACCTGTTTCATACAAACACTCTCTCAAAATGAACAATATTCACTGTAGACAAAAGAACCCTGAGAAGGTTTTCTCCCAGACTACTTTGTCAATTAGGAGTAAGTGGTGATTTTTAAATCATTAGTTCAGTGTCAACATTATCTTCTAATTCTCAGTAACCTTCTCTCCAATCTATACTCATGTATTTATAAACACACGCACACAAAGAAAGGTATATTTCTCTTCAAACTCTGATTTGAAGAGTTGAACAAAGCCAGTTATTCCAGTGTAATATCACAGTCTCTGTTTTAATTCATTTTTCTTGCCCTTTGAATTTATCACTCCAACAAAATAGTCAAAATGCATATGATGTTCTAGATGAGTATTCATTGTGATGCTATTTCCCTTTCTCTGGCAGAAAGGTTTCCACTGATTTATATTAGAATTGCCCTTTTTTTTTTTTTGATCAGGCTTGCAGTCCTGATCAAATGCCAACCTTTTCCCCTAATGCCCACTTACAGGGTAAGTTCTAAAATATTTGTTTCTCGTTTTCACTACTTTTTCTCACTACTACTGTTAGATAAATGATAACCTAGTGATGAGGAAGTCTCATTCGATTTATTCATAGGGTTTGAGGAAAGCTGTGCTAAAAATGTACTCAAAGAAAAGCCCCAATTTTAAAGCCTTCTCCAACCTTCCCTGAAATATCGGTCTCTACCTGTTGTGCCATGGCTCTGATTCTCCAGTATTCAGCCTCAGCACTTGGCGAGAGGGAGGGGGCTGCCACCTTCACTTCACAGGCGTCTCCACTAAAGCTTTCAGAACCACTGTGGAAATAGCCCAATAGGTTCTATAGAGAAACACAACATCAGACTTTCACTGTGCGTTAAATTTAATCAGTGGTTGTAGAAATGTTGAACCTGTTCATGTGTATTACAAAATTCAGAGTGGGAGGGATCTCTCCCAGTACTATAGATGGACCACCTGCTATTCAGCATTCAGTGTATTTGATGAAAATGCATTACAGCAACATATATAGTGGTGAATAAAAGGGAATTTTTTGTCACATGGTGGTAAGTTGAAAAATAATCTATACAGAGCGTGCAGCAACATGATCAAGTAAGCAACTTTATCTTCTGTCTACTTTCAACCAATTCAGAAGAACTGGAACAAAAGGTAAGGATCTTCTGATCTCTGACTGGTGGGGCAATTTAAAGTTAGTGACCGCTGTTGTCTGTAACACGCTTCAAAAAAAAAAAAAAAAAGAGTTTCAGTCTCCATTGTTGACCCAATGCCTTTCATTGTGATTAAATTAAAACAACAAAAACTACCACATAATCTTATTTTCCAGCCTCTGTATCCAAAACCTTGTGTGTGTGTGTGTGTGTGTGTGTGTGTGTGTGTGTGTGTGTGAGAGAGAGAGAGACAACTTGTCAAAAATTAGTGTCTATAATTAGGTTTGACTGACAGCAAAAAGGCAGTTTACCTTTACTGGCTCCAGAGTGGCAGAGAATGCATCCTGCAAAGCACAACATGCAAGCCTCCACATCTCTTCAGTAAAAACAGGTCCTGCTGTCACTAATACATACCTAGAAGTAGGCACACAGGAAAATATTACCATAAGAAATAACGGAACAGTTCTCACCTGCAATGGACGAATGTTGAAAACTAAAGAAAAGGTTCATTTAGTAACTAGCTAATGATATTCGGTCTCCTAAGAATTAACAGTTGTTATCCTGACCCATTTTTTTTTTTATATATAATGCTGAATTTCTGACTGCTTTTTCTTCGATTTTCCTCCTGAAACAATCATCTCTCCCGAAGAAGAACCATCTGATCTGTAAATATATAATGGAGTGTTTATTTTGACCGTGATTGCAATAAACTGAAGACTAAAGATATCCACTATGCTCAAAGACCTGTGAATTCCCACAGAAAGCCCCTTAATTATTTTTCCTAAGGAATAATAATTGACCAACTGTATATACATATTGTACAAGTATTTTTACAGGAATGACACACATAGCAATGTCCAAAGCTACAGGTTCTGAAGCAGACAGAAAACAGAAAAAAGAAAAAGGCTGATAAGCCTAAAATAGAGATATATTGCACATTTTTTCAGAGATGCCAGCCAACTTAACCTGTCCACAAGTATTTCAAAGACATTTTTTTTTTTTTTTTTTTTGGAATATGCTAACAGAGTAAAGAGATAGATTGTTACCTGATACAAGAGCAGCCAACTCTGGAAATAATTTCTGTTGGTTCTGCTACACAGGCGACCAGCAACTTGAAAAGATCTTTTAGCATAGTATTGATCATATTTTCATAACCAATATCTGTGAGGAAAAGACACAGACTGGTTTTATTTAGTGTCATTGCCTTTGCCTTGTAGTTAAAGACAGCCTTGCTATGCTTACTGCAATTCAGAGACTTTGCAAAACCAGTTCTTTTTATGCAGATAGCAGTAGACTTCAATTTTGAAACGTGTCACATCCTATTGGCAGCTGAGGGGAGACCTTATTACTCTCTTTCAGTACCTGAATGGTGCTTACAGAGAGAGCAGGGCTGGTCTCTTCTCAGTGGTGACAGGTGACAGGACGAGGGGAAATGGCCTCAAGTTGCGCCAAGGTAGGTTTAGGTTGGACATTAGGAAACACTTCTTTACAGAAAGGGTGGTTAAACGTTGGAATAGACTCCCCAGGGAGATGGTTGAGTCACCGTCCCTGGATGTGTTTAAGAGCCGTTTGGATGTGGTGTTAGGAGATATGATTTAGCAGAGGGTTGTTAGAGTTAGGGTACTATGGTTAGGCTGCGGTTGGACTTGATGATCCTTGAGGTCCCTTCCAACCTGAGTAATTCTATGATTCTATTGAAAAAGAGAACAGTCCTTTTGAGGTTAACAATTTAAAATGCCTAGACTTCAGTTGTACTAGAGAAATTCTGTGAGCTTCTGTTTCTGAATGTTATAGTTCCTTAAGATCAAAGTGTCGTTGTCTTCTTTTGGAAAGCGTAATAAACACTGTGATGACTTAATTTTGAAGTTAGCCCTTGTCTGAGCAACAGCATGGACTAAATAACCTCCACAAGTCTCTTTCAAATTGTATTTTTTTCTATTTCTTATTAGAAAAGAAAACAAACAGAAATTCTTAACCCTCTTCCTCTTGTTTCACAGTTGAGCAACCAAAAAGCAAAGAAATCACCTCCCCAGGTAACTATTCCGTAACATCTAACAACTGTCAGGAGATTTGATAGTGTTAGGACATACCTGAATGTATGAAGTTTTGAATGTGCTCCACTACAAGTTCACAAGAAAGGCCAATGGCATGCTTGAAATTAGCAGATGCCACATCCCAGTAGGAATGGTCACCATGACTGCGATGGAGCCAAAGGGACATCGTAGGAAGAAGAAGATGTACAACTGCATAAATGCCAAATCCCGGGCCTTAAAATAAACACAATGATGGTTGTATATTTTTGCTTACATAGCCTACATTCAAGATGCATTTCTTAATTCATTCCAAGCTTGAGGTCAGGGGTGATTCTAGAGAAGGCAAGTTCTGCAACTTTTTTATAGGTTAAGAGAAGGGTGCAGTTGTAGATTTCATTGCAAATTTAGTTTTACTTCTGAGTGCATGAATGTTTACTCAACTGTAAATCTCCTGTGCTGCCCAGGAGGTCTACAGGACTGTATAACTTTATCAGTTCAAGCAAATGTTTTCTTGTAGCCAGGACACTGACTGCCAGAATACTGCACCTCTTTATTTGTGCATGCAGGTCTTCAACATATTCCTACAACGTGCCTTCTGTCACCACAGAACAATAGGTTAACTAACTGGAACCACAAATCCCGTTCCGAGAAAATTTCATTGTATTTGAGCACGTCTGTGCAGCTCTAGCATGAAGAGTATCACAGTTTATAGATGTGGGTTAGGATTCTAGGAGAGATAGGCCAGGGCTCCAGTAGCTCACAGTTTATCTTTTAATTACCAGGTGTCTTGGCAACATCCCGCAGCAATTCAAACAGCAGATCCAGAGTTGGAGGTTGGTGCTGGCGGGGACAGTTGGATATGGCAGTTGTTAATTCTTCCAGCAGAATAATCCAGACATTGATAAGGCCTACAAGTAAGAAAACAAAGTTTAAAAAGCAGTGTGATACTCCACTGACCACAGGTGGAACATGCCCTCAGAAAATGATGAAGCCTAAGAAATTAATTAGCTTAAAAGATCATAAATACTTTCTCATTCACTGCTGCAGTATAATTGCAGAGGGCAATATCAGTTTTTGAAAAGATTGTCTCCTTTTCTTTCCCTTTAATTAAGTTTCATGTTTTGTCCCACTCTTCCTACTCCACACACCTTTTTCTGGTCTAAGTTTGCTACTCCCACTAGTCTAGTTCTTGTTTTTTTTTATTTAATGTATTTTCATATCTTGGTTGACAAGTTAGCCAGTGAAAATTGAATCTTCTAGTTCTTTCTTAAAAAAGCATATAAAATGCAAAGTCCGGTAATGAAATGAATGTCCTCTGAAGTGTTTTACAAAAGGTGCCGATGTGGTACCCGTCCAAAGAAAATGCTGAACCCCTTCTAAAGGCTTTGAATTGCCCCCACAAAAAGATTCAACTAGGCTAAATTTGTTTTATTTACACTTTGAAATTTCAACTGGAAAAATTGAAACTGTAAGAATGCACAGGAAATCCTGCAAGCAGTACAGTTGTATGTGAGACACATAACCCTAAGGGATCCCACCAGTAGTGCAAATTTGCCCAGAATGGTTTGTAACTGTTTTGTACAGAATTATTTAATTATCTTTCTAAGTAGGGAAACAGCACACCTCACTCAGCACTAAGTGTGGCTATCTTCAAATCTGGAAGAGCTGAGAAACATTCTCTTTTAGCAACTTCTTGAATAATTTGGCATGGAATAAAAGACACTATGAAAATACATTGCACCACCCTAAGGCAAAGTAGGCTAAAACTTTCTGCAAACTTTCTTGGAACTGACTTTTCATAGAATCACAGAATTGCCAAGGTTGGATAACACCTCCAAGACCATCCAAACCAACCATCCACCTACCACCAATACTTCCCCACTAAACCACATTCCTTACTACAACATCTAAATGTTTCTTAAGCACCTCCAGGGATGGAGATATAACCACCTCCATGGACAGCTTGTTTCAGTACATGACCACTTTTTTGGAGAAGAAATTTTTCCTAACAACCAACCTGAATCTCCTCTGGTGCAACTTGAAGCCGTTCCCTTCAGTCCTATCATAAGTTATATAAAAGAATCCTTTCAGGGAGTTGTAGAGAGCTACAAGGTCTCCCCTGAGCCTTCTCTTCTCCAGACTAAACAATTATAGTCTCCTCAGATGCTCCTCGTAAGGCTTGTGCTCCAAACAATTCACCAGCTTTGCTGGCATTCTCTGAACATGTGCCAGGGCCTTGATGGATGTCTTTCTTGAAGTGAAAGGCCCCAAACTGAACACACTACTCAAGGAGTGGCCTCACCAGTGCTGGCTACAGAGGGATGATCACTTCCTTGCTCCTGCTGTCTACGCTATTTCTGATACAAGCCAGGATGCCATTGGCCTTCTTGGCTACCTGGGAGCCCTGCTAGCTCATGCTTAGCTGAGCATCTACAAACACCCCCAGGTCCTTCTTCCAGGTACTTCTTCCACATAATTTTCTAGCCATCCATTCTCACCCGAGCCTGGAGCGTTGACTGGAGTTGTTGTGGCTAAAGTGCAGGACACATCACTTTGTCTTGTTAAACTTCATCACATTATTTTTAGCCCAGCTATCTAGCCTGTCCAGACCCCTCAGAGGGGCTCTCCTACTCCCTGTCAGATCACCACTTCCTCCCAGCTTGGTGTCATATTCCAACTTACTGAGGTTGCACTCAATCCCCTTGTCCAGGTCACCAATAAAGATACTGAACAAGACAAGCCCCAGCACCAACCCTTGGGGAACACCACTTGTGACCAGGTTGCTAGCTGGATTTAACTCCATTCACCACCGCTCTCTGGGCCCGGCCCTCCAGCCAGTTCTTTACTCAGTGAAGAGAGTCCAAGCCATGGGCTGCCAGCTTCTCTAGGAGAATACTGTGGGAGATGGTATCAAAGGTTTTACTAAAGTCTAGGTGGATGATGTCAACAGCCCTTTTCTCAGGGACCACAGTGTCTGGTGAGGCACTACCTTCTGTTTTTGTAAAGTCAGTTTACCTAGTATTGTTCTAATACATTACCAGCTATTGCTTCAAAGGGCCAGTGTGGATTTAGGAGCACTATGTCTGCGTTCCTCTACTGCTTGGCTCTATGCACATCTAGTTCCAGTGTTCTTCAAACAGCTGGTTAATCCACAACCCATAAAAGCAACAAAGATAACCAGGAGAATAATAGTCCTTGTTTTTCTGGAGGTCACACACTTTCTATGGATTTTAGTTAGTTTGGTTCAACAGACCACGGCACTTAAGTTTGTAAACATATTTAAGCAAGTATTCTTTATCTTTGTAAATTTTAACTCAACACTGATAATTTTTCTGTGAAAGGAAGGACTGTCAGCATCAACCTTAAAAAGGTTTTTGTTCCTCTACTGTAGCTGTGGTTCCAGAAAGTACTTCTGTTTTTGTTCTCAGATGTACATACTGGCTGTATTATAATATTTTAAGTACCCTGATATTTATTCATTTAATTACAATATTATTGCCTTCTCCCATGACACTGGTTGCATTTTTCTCATGCACGAGCTGTAGCTTTTAACATACAGAAATGGACAGGACCTGAACTCTAGCTGTATGTGTATACAGACAACAGACACAATAAACTCTGTGAAGTTTTCCCCTCCTTTTTGCTTTCAGCAATTGGCAAAATTTATGGTGACATGTAAAAGAAACAACTGATTAATCTTACATTTCCTGCTTTCAGTGCACTTACCAGTGTCGTCATCAAAGTCAGAAAGGATGCACTCAATCCCATCCTCACTGCTGGCTGACTGCTCCTGCACTCTCCGGGGTATATTAACCAGCCGGCCACTGAGGAAAATAGGTTTCAAGGGCATTTTGTAGATTTTGGCTAACAACTAATTAAAAAAAAAAAAAAAGAGACAGAGAGAAAAAATACATAAGAGAAATATTACTACTTCTAGCTCTGTTTTTACAGTAACTGTTTAAGTAAGAATTTATGTCACTCTGGATGTGCTACTGTTAGGTTTTGAATGTTTTTTCCCCACATAGCCTTCAGTTCTGAGTGCTGTTACCTACTCAGTTTTCCTGCTTTTAGCTGGCTCGGAATACATGAAGATCGTTCAGCTTGCCAATCTCTATCTGGCAGTGTCTCTTACCAACAGCCCTGTAGCAAATTCTATTGTATTCATGCACATTACCTAACCAGTGATGCAAAGACTTGAGGTCAGGACTGTCTCCTAGGCCATGTTAGTATCTGTGCAAGATTGATCACTATACCTGAGAACATCTCCTGAGGTAATCGAGCGCAGGAAGGCACAAATCTGTAGATGCTGATCCTGATCCTGGCACACAGTCACCCATCTCCTTACAATCTACTTCCCCTAGGGATGGGAAAGGCAGCATTGGGAGGGACAGAAAAGAAACAAACAGGATTAGTTTTTGTTTTTGATGCAGTTGTATTCTGGTGTCTGAACAGAATGCAGAAATCATCCTTTGTCTGATCTTATTAGATGACAACTGAATGATTGCAATATCTCACTTTTTGATGTGTAACCACAAACGGGACAAACTTATCTCATGAAAGTAAGAAACTTAAAGAAATATGACAGCACTTCTACAGAAGGGATGCAAGTTCTCCTTGCTTGTACTGGACAAACAAGTTTGTTTCTCTTTCATAATAATAATTACAGCTCCAGTCTGTCATTACGTGCTGAATTCTGCCCCCCATTGATATAAATGGTGAAATAACTTACTAGGGAAGGTATAATTGCAGTTAGGTACTTACAAACCTTAATACCTCTGTGGATACTTTGGCCTAAGTTGTATTCATATACATAAAGAAAAAAAATGTTCAACTTTACTGCTTACTAGAAATTTTGCAATTCACATGCGGGAAAAAATACATCAATTTCACTGTTCAATGAAAACTGTTAAACTGCAACAACCAAGGCAAGCAAAGGAACTTTTGGGTAGAATGAGCCAGCAGCACTCTCCTCTATTCTGAAGTTTGGTGAAACACCATGATTACTCTGTGACTTGACACATCCAGTCTCTGCTGTCCTCAGTAATGCAACAGAAAAATTAACGCTTATGATCTCAATCAAGTTTCAGCAGGTTTTCAGCATTGCATATGCAAAACACTACTGAGGTGGGAATGGGTACAAAGAAGCCACATAGCTTTGACCTCTGAACTTAAGACATATAGTCTGTTACAGACGATCTGTGCTGTCACTGCACAAAGCCAGGGTCATATCTTCATTACTGTTTTCTTTTTATGTCATTTATTTATTTATTTTTAACTGAACTTAAGCAAGTCCTGATGTAAATAAGATCAAATGACGAAAACATTTAAAAGAGAGAGATTTATCTTTGCTGCTACAATAACTCATATCCTTGATAGCAATCAAAATCTTTCTTTCTTTCTTTCTTTTAAAGCATTTTAGACTTAATTCTTGGAAAATTGAGACACTGCATCTCTTTTCCACACCATACTCTGTATTACAAAGCAGGATTCTCATTTTTGGCAAAGTCAAGTTTGACATACCATAATATTATTATTGTTATTAGTTAACAAAATATAAGGAAAACGAAAGTATTTACCCAGTCCTTTCACAAACTTCATAAGGCACATAATATAACTGGTGGCGGCATTGGCAAAGACCTGGATGCTGTCTGTGTTTAGAAATGCTTCAAAGACATCAAACACTGGGGCCTGGCGTTTCCCTGTGGAAATAACAAGATGAGGACTTTTCCCCATACCCCATAAAGATGAATTTCCAACAGTTTCTCAACGATTTAACTGAATCTGTAAGATCAATTCTGCTCTGGGCAGAGACAGAAATGCTCGAGAAGTAAAAACTAACATGCTTTCTCCTCTTTTGCTCCCAAGTCAACTTGTATAACCGTACATTGAAAGTAATGCTGACTCCTTTCTTCACACCAATAAAAAATACCAGCTTACCAGTGCTCTCACCAGTAAGAGCAGGTGTATGCACTCAAACTCAGTTGAGTAAACACTTTTGTTTGGTGGAGCCTTAGTCCTAACTGTCAAGACAACATGGCAGTCACACCGAAAACTATTCTGACTCTTGTGATATAGTGACAAAATAGTTTTGTTTTTCCTAAGTAGCTAATCCGTCTTCAAAAGCTGTATACACTTGCATTTTGCCACTGATCATAACAGATCTGAAAGACAAAATTTAGGAGGCAAACCATATGCCTCATGAATGGCTTGTAACATTTATTAACCTGTAAATGTGGCAAAAGGACAGATTAAAACTATTTGTCCTTACTACCCAGCTTCCATACTAGCAATCATCTCTGAGAGAGGTAGGATCAATTGTAAAAATAAATATGATTTGTAACAGCACTAGAAATTAGAATCCCTGTGATTCAGTGTTTGGACAAGTACCTGCCTGGACTATCACACCAACTGACTTTGATGTGTAAGAGCAGGAGGTTTCACATGGTAAGAAAGACAGTCGACACGAGAGGTGGTGACATGCAATCACTGCAGCTGGGCAGTGACAAGAACCCAACTATGCTCAGCACTCACACACTATTGTTTTGCTCAAAAATATTCAAATAGGTTTGAAGTATTTCTTTCTTATTCTACTCATCTGCCAGAACTGAAAGGATAAAAAGGAAATTATCTCTGCTTTCACTCCCAACCTAATAAATCAGACACTTCAGTACAGTCCTAGAGTATTACAGTGCCATTGTGAGCGATACTGTTTCAGAGTATCTATTCAGGTCAGGCATTACCTGATATTATATAAAAATATCCTGAGTTATTTCTTGGGGCCTCAATGTATTAGCTTGGGAAACAAAAGCACACACAAAACAGTCAGTGCTTAAGTCCTTACCCATAGAATATTCTCCTACAAGGTACTCTTTAACCTCTGACTTATTGCCGCTGTGAACTGTTTCCAGGGCACTGAACAGGGGTCTCCATCCTGACTGGATCTGGGTAGAACACATTTCCACCAGCTCTCCTATGGAGGTGACCACCTGCAAACAGTGTAGGAAAGGCTCAAAGAATAAAACCAGAACTGATACAAAGCTGGACCTGCAGAAGGAATGAGGAAGGCTTTAAACACATTTCTAGATATACTCTTTTGTCTGGATTTCAAAATCTAGACTATTTTTTTTGGGGGGGGGGGGGGCGGGGGTTAGATAATTTAATTAAATCACTTTAAAGCTAGATGCACTTCTGCTAAAGAACTAGTCTAAGCAATAAACAGGTAAGTGGACAGGGGCAGAGTTCTGAAAACATAGTGCTTCTGCGCTGTACAAAATTATTCTCTAAAGGTACTGTTCTAATATCTGGTGTACTAGAATCCTGGGAAATAAAACAATAATTTGGTAGGTTCAAGCATCACATTTGGGTCTGCTTCTGAAGGAGGATCTGACTGAAGAACAGGGCCACACATATATCATTTCACAGCTGCTTTACAGAAGAAAAACAGTAAGCTAAACTGAACAGCAACATGTCAAGGCTCTTTTGAAGTACATAAAGATATCTGTATGCTACTATAATGCTGATTAGGTAGGCAGGGCCCTCCTGAATTCCTGAAGACAATTGAGGGACACCATTTGAAGGGTGTTTGGGAAATATTCAAGTGGACCAAGTGCGCTCTGCTGACCATCCTTCTTATGGGCATGGTAGGTCAGCCACAGACACCCTAATCAGGGCTGACTTGCCTGGTCTTGCACATCTTCATCACATAGCTCCAGCTGCATGATACGCTCAAAGGGGCGGAAAAGTGACTCATTAAAGTGAAAATGAGAAGGCTCATTCCAGTCCGTCAGCACTTCGGTAAGGATGTCATGGATGAAGGAGACAGCCTTCCGAGACACATGTCTCTCCTTGTGACAGGCAGCCTGAAGGGAGAGGAAGAATATAAGACTTCATCCAAACACAGAAGCGCTTCGTGATGCTGAACCCTAATGTGATCATCAACATGACTGTAACTAGAGAGCCCATTGCAAAGCAAATGGGAAAGTACTGCTATGGAATGTGGTGACTGAGATGATGAGCAGCTAGGGATCTCACAGATGACTAAAGATTTGATGAAAATTGAAGGAGCAGACACCTAAAAATAAATTAAACAATAAACACCCTAGAACAGATCTCATGTTAACTACTAGCTTTTGTTGCTACCAAGTGACCATTTTTCCCTTTTAAAAGTTTTTACGTATATACATCATATTTGATAAAAAGTGGTATTTGATCATGCTTATATTAGGCCATTTATGGAACTTAAAAATGAAGAGAACAGACCAAATAGGACATAATGTTAAGGGCTGTTACAGATTTCAAGAAGATCATTAAGACTTCTTCACAGAATCACAGAATTGTAGGGGTTGGAAGGGACCTCTAGAGATCATCGAGTCCAACCCCTCTGCCAAAGCAGGTTCCCTAAACCAGGTCGCACAGGTAGGCATCCAGGCGGGTCTTGAATATCTTCAGCTGTTTCAGCTTTGCCATCCCTTGCACACATTCCCATTTTCTCCCCAATCCTACCTCAACCAGGTGAGGTGCCACCAGGCTCCAGCAGCGCATGAGGTGGAGCAGTGGGCGGGATTTACTCCTCACAATTCTGAGCATGGCATCACCAAGTCGGAACAAGTGAAGAGCACTTCTCCTGTCCTGGGTGGATTTTACTTCTCCTACAAGGGAGTAAAACAAAATAAACAGAAGAGTAAACAAACAGCTGCTCCTCCATCTCTGGATGTCTAAAGAGAAATGTAAATCAGGTTTGAAACTAATAATACTCAGCCAGAAAGAAATCAGCATAAAACAGCTTATACCTGCATAGGTAAAAGAACAGGAGATAAACCCAAGCTTTATGAACAATGCAATAAAAACATTTCATTTTCCTCTGAGTAAAGATTTCTTGGGAATGTTTTTAAGACATAACGACTTGGAAAACAATGCATTATAATTCAGTTATGATATCCAGTATGGATAAGAGCAGACAAGTTAAGCAAGGAGGTAAACAATTGATACTGAGAACCAAAATATCAGTTGTAAAAACCTTTGGTGACATCTACAGGAAAGAATATAGACTGCAGATTATTTTGCTTTGCTTTGTCTTTTGTACTTAATACCACCACACAATTAGTGTGAAGCAGAATTTGAGAAAAGGATCATGTGTTCTATAGCCACTAATACTTTTACTTCCTACTGAAAACAACTCATCTTCCTTTCCTCTTACAATGTTTGAAAATACACTTCACTGGCTCATTAGAATATGCTATTTTAAAATACGGGTATGCCACTTTCAATGTAAAAATATATATGCAATTAATTGCCCTATCTTAATGTTAATGTTATTATTACTGGCTACAGTTCACTTACTGCTACACATAATACCATACCTTTTTTATTAAAAAAAAAAAAAAAAAAAGCAAGTGGAGACAAGGATGAGCCAAAAAAGAGCTATTAATTTTTATATTGAGATAATGTTAAGTAGCACCTCAGAGAAAGGAGAAACCAATTAAGTTGGTTTTCATGTCTGCCACAGGACGGACAACTTTTTACAGGTTTTGCACTGTAAGGTATATGCTTCACTTCTCTGGGGAAGAGTAAGCAGACAATTCCCATCACCGAATTTTTCATTTTTCAACTGCGTGCTTCATTTGCTATCACTCATTTTATGAACACTTCTAAGCAAATGTCCTCTGAAGCGTCTCACAGCAGGAATAGACATGGTCCTTGTCTAAAAAAAGTTCTGCATCTTTTCCAAAGACTTTGCAGTACTCCTATAGAAAGATCTTATTAGAATAAATATCGCTTTCTTTATACCCTGAAATTTCAAGTGGAAAAATTTAAACCATAAGAACATAAAGCTAATCTTGCAAGCAGTGCAATTGTAAGTGAGACAAATAAGGCTGTGTTGTTGTTTTTTTTTCCTACCTGGCATTGCTAAGGAGTAATCAACTGTATCTGTGACAGAATGGAAAAGTTGGGCCTGAGAAGCCTTCTTGAGCTGGTAAAGGAAGCCTGCCAGTGCCATCAAATTTAACTTATCAGCAGCATCTTCAAAGAGCCTGTGAATAAAAGAATAGAAATCAACTGAAAAATTCATGATATGGAGACTTAAACGTGTTTTTAAGAGGAAAACCTTTACATGTACGTAAGTGCTGTGCGTTGCCTCTGGCAACACACACAGGAAGACTTTGATCCAGAAGTATTATTAATTGGAGGATGGGAAGTAGAGAACTGTAGGACCAGACAGAACCCTTCCAAGATACAAATGCAGCACTACAGCAAAAAGGCACTTTTTCAAGGAATCACCATAGCCCCTTAACTGTATCTTAACTGCATAAACAGTTATAAACAATAATTACAAAAACTAATATGCTCAGCCCTCCCAACTTACATCAGAGCTTCACTGACTACAACAGCTCACTCCATCTGAAAAGCCCCTTAACATGAGAAAGAAATCAATTTAAGTCTTAGATCTAAAGCTGCTGTGTCTGAATTGCTATGTAGGAATATAAACAAAGCCATTATTTTCAACCGCAATGAGCCCTTAAGATTTAAGAGTTAAACCTGTATCCTCAAAGCAGCAAAATTTTGTACAGATTGGAGGCAAGTTTCCATAGAACCACAAAGAAATTTCACATGGTACAGTCAGAAGTTAACAAGATCATGATTTCCTGATTCTGCTTTTTATGGAAAACTTTCTGTTGTTCTGACAGTAGCAGCTGCTTTCCAACTGACAGGGGTCTTGTGACAGTCCCTTCCTGTCAAGACAACACCTATTCTTTTTTCTTTTTTGTCTGCTTTAATGAGCAAACACAGTATATGAATTTACTTGCAAGCAATAGAACTACCACTTCTAGGATGCATGTGATTTACCAGCAGATTCAGACATACCCGGTCCAGCACCTCCAAAAAGCAGAGCAAGTACAGCCACGGTGCAGAAAACCAAGTCTTTTAAAGAGCTGCTGGCTGTGACATTTAGCTCCCTTGTGAAAATCAGCTGAAGCAAATGGCTGCAATAGACGTAAAGATCAGGGCCCACTGCATCACCGAAAGGTCCTTTTTGGTCTTGTTTTAGTAAAAGAAAATCTACTGAAGCTTTTACCTGTCAGCTTGTGTGGAGAGTATGAGAACAGCCTTGGCAGCACTGGTCCCACACAGCAGGCTGCCTCCACGGAAGTCAAAAGCTCTGCCCTTACTGCTCTCCTTGACGAGTTCCTGGATGGAAACTGGCTGAATGACAGGATTGCTGCTGAGGGTGGTCTCCTGCTCGGGGGTCTGTTCCTGAGGAGCCTCTCCCAGCTCAGTGTCTGAGTGTGGGCCTCCAGGCACCTGCTGTGACTGGGTGATGGTAAGGGAGGGCTGGGAGGTGCCGTCACTGAAGTGGGTGTGCTCCAGAGTGCTGATGTACTCACACACCCTGAGAACAGAAGGAAAAGATGGATTAATGCCACAGAACAACAGCTCTTGTGTCCCTAAATCAGAGGACTCACTGAAGAAATGCTTGAGTCTGTATTCAAGTCAGAAGCATAGTGTAAGTAAAACTCTCAGACACATCACAGATAGCCTGTTGTCTTACGTCCTTTGGCCTCCCATGTCCCCAGACAGCAAATAAAAGGCCATTTAGGTTTCAGGACACAGTCTTCTGACAACACTGAATTTTCTAAGCATTGATTTTATCTCTAAACAGAGGTGGAAAGAAGTGATTTTTCTCTTACAGATATTTACAGTTAATTCACTCTGTTGCTGGCTACAGAGAAGACTCCCAGAATGTATAAAGTCCTTTGTTTCAGACTGGTACTTCGTGGCAAGATATTGTAAATTGTTTCTTTTGGGAAAGCTGCTAAGTACCTGAACACATGAGGCCAGCAGTCTTGATTGTGGCTTCCCATCTCCAGGCCCACATTCAGGACTGCATCCATACACAAAACATGAGCAGTGTGTAGGCAGACTCCCTGCACTTTCCCCATCTGCTCCAGTTTCTGCTCCACTTTCTGTTTCACTGCAGCACAAAAACCAAAAAGAACATTGCTATCTCCAGCTTTCAAACAAACATTTGCTTCTTCATATGGTGGTGATAAAGGTATACAGCCTGAAAGCTACAAAAGAAGTTGGAATTTAGGCAAAAAAACAAACTATAGAATCTCATTTTTCTACATAAACCTAAGGCAGTTTTAAAATGAAAATCTCCTTGGATTGATTTTATGAAAAATCAGTCTGAGATTGACACCCCTCTACCCTCAAATTCATATCTTATTGCCCACAGAACATACGCAATATTGCCAGCAATACTACATGTTCCTCTTTTGTGCTGGCTGGATTATTATTTATTTATTTTTACTGAAACACCTTTTGCAATAGAAAAAAAGGTTTATGGATTTCACATAATTTCCATACAAAAGTCCCAACAAAGAGCTGTTGATAACGGATACACTTGTCAAAGCAAAACTAATCCTAATCTGAATGACAAGCATTTGGATCTTTTTTTCCATGAAAATTTCCAAAAAACTTAATTTTCATGCTGTATTGGAATTGGAACAAATTCTGAAACTTTCCAAACTTCCATAAAACAGGTCTGTTTGCCTCTGGCCACTACTACTGCCTCCTTTTCGCTTTTATGTTGCCTGGACAACTCAATTCAGTTATATTGAGAGGTCAAAAGATAGCTTGCCCTCAGACCTCAGGTTAGTTTTCTCTACTGAGACACCGAATTCCAGTGCCAAGTAGGGTCATCAGTGCAACTGCATATTTTGTTATGAGTTTCTTGCCATTGGAAATCAGATGTTACTTGATCTCCAATCAAACATCAAAGACTTGATTGACCTTCACTGGGTGTGGAACTTCTGCACAGGGGTGCAGAACATTTTATCTGTTATACCTTTTTTTTTTTTTTTTTTTAAATTACCATTCCATCTTCCTTGAACGTGATTCAAGACAAGTCAGGGAGAGGATGCAAGTTCAGCTTATGTTATCACACAACACAGCAACAAAATACTGTTTTTCTGTTGCCTTCTGATCGTATGAGTACCACAAAACTTAGAAAGTGCACATTAAATAAAACAAACAAAAATCAGTTAACCTTACTTGTTGTTAAGGTGATTTCAGTTCCATACAAATTACATTTAACATGACATATTGTTAAGAACCTACAAAAGCAAGACATTTATTAAAGCCTCTAGACTTATTTCCCATATGCCTATAAAATAGTAATGGTGACATCTCCCTCTGTTGTTCTTTTGTGTATAGCAAAGTACCTTTGAGCTGCATCTCTGCTGACAATATGAGATAAGGTAGATCATTTAATCACATTGTTACCTTGAGCTATAGTATCACTGGGCTCTTGGATTTCTTTCTCCTCTTTCTCTTCTTGGACACAGGATGCAGCAGCCATTTGGGCAAGAGCAGATGCACAGTTAGCAGCAACTCCTGTAAAGGAACAGCAGAATGTTTAACTAGCATTTTCTCCCTAACCCCAAGCAATCTGGATGACAGGTTGAGTCAAGTCAAAATGGATGTATATGTTTATGTTGTAGGTTAGGTGGATTCTATGGGAAGTTCTGCAGGTTCCTTGATCATCCCAGTCTAGAAAAGAATACTGCTTTTCTCTTCCAAATTCATTTAGGGGAAGTTATAATCCTATTTTGTGAGTGTGCCACAACAACACAAAACACAGCAGTACCTAAGGCACAGCTCAAGCGGGCTGCCCTCCTTAGTCCATCCAGGCTCACACATATGGAGTCCTTCTCCTTTTGGTTCTGCTCTTTGGCTCCTTCTGCTCCCAAGATGAATGCCAGCCCCTTGGAGCTGCCTGCCATGCGACCAGTCAGTGGTGTGGACAAAGTGTCAATCAAGTTCTTCCAACAGCCAATTAAGAGGTATCGGGCAAATGCAACTCCTGGAGTGAGAAATGCATTACTACTGCTACTGGAAAATGAAATAACAACATCCTTATTATCAACAGTTAAAAAAAATGCAAAAAAAAAGACGTCATAAATGTCCCCTGCATGCTGGACCGTCCAACTGATTCATATGCAGGACACACTGATACGCTTCCTTCAAATCTTAAACTGCTGTTCTTAAACCCAGGTGTTTTTATGGTATAGAACAATTCACCATTGGCAGTTACACTTGTGCTTACAATATATTCTCAATACCTGCAACAACAGAATCATCTATCTTCTGATTCTGGGAAAGAGGAGACTGAGCTGAAGCAGATGCCATCAACTGGCCACCAACCGTACTGCTTCCCAAGCCATCGATGTCTGCCAGAATATTAAAGAAAACAACAGATTACTTACCACTCAACAAACAGGTGGCAAAAAGCAAATATCTCTTACTGGCTCCTTGCTTGAGCAGGTTTTAGTGCTCCTGATTTCTCAGGTATGCCTTTTAGTCTCTTTTTTTTTTCTGGCAGCCTGGTGAAGCCTTGGTATAAACATAAGCTTTGTCTGGTATTACCAGCTTTTTCTCATAGAGTAGAAACACCCCTACTCCCAAAAGCTCCCTGAAATTACACAGTCAGTGGAAATCCTGGTAAAGATTACACAGTATTTCTTGTACTTCTGGATCTCCTGCACCCTTATGCACAATCTCTGCATTTCTGAGTGTTTCCTTTCAAATCTTGCTACGTCCTGTAACTGTGTTCCCATATCTCAAGGTCCCCTAGACACACTGGGATCCTATGTTCTAAATGGTATTATTAGTGGGTAAGACCTATGTGGGTTCAACATCAACAAAAGAAATGCAACGTTATTTCCAACAAGACTAGTTTGCAACATCGAGTTCAATATTAAGAACACTGGACTGATTTGCTTCCTAGAAGCTCATCTGCCTCCTTTCCACATGGCTATTATTTTTCCAAAAGTGTTTATTTCAGCTTCCCAACTGACCATGTATCATGCAATATTTAAAGGAAAGACTGGTCTCAACACAGTCAGCAAAAACCTCTCAGAACATTGCTCTTTGATTACAAGTTAATGGCTCAGCTGAAGCAGTTCTCCCTGCATACACTGCTCTAATTATTTCTTTGCAATCATATAGTACGTACGTTCAGGAAGACAGTGTATTTTATACCACTATAGTATCACAGGCATCCTGTTGCCTTTCAGCAGATCATATATGATTTCCCCCCCCACCCTCAAGTGAAGCTAAGAATTGTTTTTCAGTACTTGTTAGAGGTGCTCTGGGTTTTCAGCTTCTTACTACTGCCATTTGGCACACCCCTAGCATAGCACAAATCTGAACCAAAGGGGGGCCAATCTGTGGAAAGCTTCCAGGACCAGACTCCACTGTTTATATTTGTACCAAAGGCATACGGAAATGGCTTTGCTATGACATCAAGAAAACAGCAGTCTTACCACTCATCATTAACAGGTACCAAACCTGCTGTAGCTAAAGTTAAGAGAATTAAAATACGCTCTGGTTCAGTATACAAATCTTCCCTTCCCGTCCCCACCATACTGCCAGGAGTCAAACATTCTTCTATATTCCTTTGGCCAGAAAGTGCAAAACTCTCCTTTATGCATACACTTAAATGTATCTTTGGAGAGCTTTTAAAAATTTCAAATTTATGAAGCACTGTGGTACTGCTAAACTCATCCTATGGAAACAGAAAGCTGCAGATCACATCTTCATATTGTGTAAACTGAAGTAGCTCAGACAAGTTCAGTGGATCACTTAGCCTGTAGCTGACTGGAAAGCCTAGCAGCTGTGTGATTCAGGTATATTCATTATGTACATCAGGGTCCAGATTACAAGTCATTTAAATAAACATAATATCTTTTCTAAAGGTAACCAAAATTCATATGATTTTACACATAGGTCATTAGGAATATCAGTAGGATACTGGGTCCAGTAGCATTTAAAGAAGTGTATTTCTGTCTATTAGTACCTCCTGAAGCAAAAGGCAGCCACCTTTCAGAGAAAATAGCAGTGCCCTTTTTTTTTTTTTTTTTTTTTAATTCCATATCCTCATCATTTATCGTAATTAGCAAGCATTCCTCTGTAGGCAATAAGGAGAACTTTCTGCTCATCTGGATCCTGATAATAACTGTGACTTTAGGACAACGCCACCACACACACAATAATCCACAAGTTGAGCAAACAAGATATTCCAGTCTATTCAGATTTAGGTCATGCTGACCATGGAGAATCAAGACTACTACTAAGTTTCAGGGGATTTGTTTGTTTTTAAACCCAGGCTTTAAAGCTTCCTGTCTGATCCAGAACAAGCGCTTAGATATCTGCCACCACTGAGTCCTTTAGCTGCACATGAGTGAAACATCACTCACTGCCTGATTACGCAGTTTGGTACGTAATGGACTGAAGCAGTGTTACTGTAGCTTGTTTTAGACACGATCAGAAGTTAGTTCCTGCCATCATAACATTGTACTAACCAGTCAGCATGGTGATAAGTGGAAGGCTGTGTTCTTCAGGGCTTCCCCAGTATCCAGCTTCCCCTAGCATGTTCCTTTCCAGTACCTGGTGGTACAGTTCTTCAACCCAGGCTTGGGAAAATATCATCAGCACTCCACTGGACTGGACCTGCTTCATGAACTCTTTCTGCAGGCAACCACAAAAGCCAGATGTAAGACAACAGTAAGTTCTACAGCATGAATTTCTACCACTAGATCCACTCCTGAGCATAAGGTGATGCAGGAGTAGAAATGAAGTTATACAAAACTAAGAACTAACAGAGAATCACAGCATGTCTCTATGGTGAAAATGACACGAACGTCATTCTCATTGGAGAATGACATGAATGAAGAGCTTTCTCTTCTCCTATTGTAGATCATCCAAGATACAAATAATAATGACGGTTCCCATACAGCGACAAAGGCACAAGCTGATCTCTTACAATTTCCACTAAGTGGGGGTAGGATCTCAACTCCATTAAAAACAGATTTGTGGTGCCTAATGTTGCTTGTCCAGCAGTCAGGCCCTTTTGCATTTAACAGCTGTCACAGAGAAACTGGGGTCCAATTAGATACATCTGAACTATTTTCGGTAAACTTAGGTATTAAAACCTAATTATCTTTCACTCAGACAACTCATGCCTTCATCTGTATAAATGCAAAGTTGATATTAAGCAAGACATTTGTCACTATGCTCAAAAGTAGTTGCAAGTTGAAGGTACACACCTTTGTAGTAGGGACAAACAGTACTTAATGTATCACACAATGGTAGTGAAGCTTTGTTACAAAGATGCAGCATCCATCAAAACGGCTGCTTCTTTAATGACCATCAGCAAGAAGCATTCATTCCTCCCTGAATTACAGAGATGCTGTGTAATTCAGATGCATGACATTTATCATGCAGAATTTATAAGTAGTTTCCTTCATTTGCAATTATTATTTCTCCACTTAGCAAGAATCATGAAGGACACTTACAGGTGCACTGTTTTATGTGAAAGGAAATGAAACAATCTCTTTTCAGACATTTTCCCTGCATCCACAAACTCACCAGCAACACAGGGGCTTGGGGAGGCTTCTTCCTGTAGTAATCTGAGTTGGCCAATTTTAGGTTTAGCAGCAGAGTGTAATGAGAGACCATGTAGAGACTGTCTGCATTCATCAGAGTTTGGAAGCTGAAATTTGGGTTTCCTTCAAATCCTGGTGAGTGCATCATACCTAACAAAAACACCATGTGAGCTCTCACATTTTACACAGATTTTGCCTGGAAAAAAAGATCAGAAACTAACCCTAGCATTCCAGCAGCAACAGATTGCTAGAATAGTTAATGAATCATCAGCAGAAGTTGCTCTATTTAATGTACTAGAGTAGGGAGTAGAGAACTAAACAGTCCATCCATAATGCGGTCCTGCAGCACGCTGAACAGTCCAGTCACAGTCCAGCAAAGAAATATGCTTAATTGGAAGCACATACGGAGCACCAGTATTCATTAGGATGTCTGCCAGGTACAAACCAAAGGGCAGGATACATCTGCAGTGCTAACCAGAAAGGTGAGGTGCTTAGGGGCAGAGGCAAAGCCTGTGTACTTACAAGAAACTGAGCATACTTGGCACAGCTGGTGCTAATAAGGGACACAGACCTTTTAATGTCCCAGTAGACCTGTTCCAGCTAAATGAGCTGCTGGATGGGGACTGGAGTGCTCAGCACCTTGCAGGGTCAGGCTGCAATCAAAGAATGGCCTAGGTTGGAAGGGACCTTAAAGCCTATCCAGTTCCAAACCCCGTGTCATGTGCAGGGTTGCCACCCACTAGGATCAGGCTGTCAAGGCATTGTTCTTTCCATGACCTAGAGGTATGTTTACAAATATTTGGAGTCAAGCTGGCTGGGAAATTGTTACAACTCCAAGCCCTGTTTAGGTCATACAACCCCTGCTTTTTAGACAGCTGAGCACTTGTCAGTCCCATAAGCCATCATCTGTAAGCACTCAGTACTCCTGAAAACACAATCTGTACGAAGCTGTACCACTGGGCATGACTGTATGGTGTAACCTCTTCTCCCTAGGTAGGATGGGCAGTACATACATTTTCCTCTGAGTTAGCTGGCCTACTGGTAGAAAATAATAAATGAAGTATGAGCAATGCTTCATCAAATTCCTTTGAGCTATTGTCTGCATCACGAAAAATCCAGAAATGTTTAACTCCCTCCCACCATGAACCACAATATTTCATGGTTTTCACATCAAATGTGAAATCCATTCATATAATGTTGATTAGGGGAAATTAAGGAGTAAATTTTCTCCTAGAGGAGCATTTGTAATGAAACAAAAGAGTGAGCTTCCAAGGTTTGTTACATGAAGAAGCACAGCTGCGTTGCTTAGTTAACTGCTGAAGGGGCTGACTGTGAACATATTCCTCCCACCACAAATCTCATGCCTGTTCTCAGACAAAATACAACAAATCATCAACATTAAAAAATTAAAAAAAAAAAAAATCCACACACAGAAAAGAAGCAAATGTTTTTCTTGCCTCGTGAGGGTTTGAAAGTTCTGTGCTGCTGCCTTCTCGGACTTTCCACTGACGTCACTTTGGGGGCGTGGATAAGGTGAATAACTGTTTGAGGGTGGATTTAGAGAGAGAGTAACTGTTCCAGGGTGGGTCTAAAAAATGAACAACTCTTTCAAGGGAGCAACCTTTGTGGAAGAGGGGTGACAGGGCTGGCCACACATTATATCAACACGGATTTCCACGTGTTTGTGGTAGGTTTCTTGTGGTGAATGTTAACAAAGAATCTTTAGCTAGTCCCAAAATCATAACCCTGTGCTTATGAGTAGGCCTATAAGTAGCTCCAGTGACTCCATCACCAAAGTTAAAGACAGATCTTCATACTTTGCTGAGCGCTGAATCATGATCTTGATGTAGCTAGTATACAATAATTTGATGTGTGGTATCTGAAATAAGATACTTCTGGACCTAGAATTAGCCAGAGTAATATCAACTCATTGTAGAGTGTTATGTAAACGAAACGTGGGCTAAAATTCTTATAAAAGCACACTTGTGTACAGCTGCACATAAAAGAGGCTAGTACGAATAGGGCATATATTTGAGTGTTTGGAAAAAATCTGACCCCTAACTCTCCCTAAAATATCAAAAAACAACTAACTACATTTGACAGAAGATCATCCTCTCAAAAGGAGAGGATGAGATGATGGATAAGCACTGATGCTTAACAAAACAAAAACCTCGCCACTAAATGTTGTGCAATCAAAATCTGGTGTTAAAATGCTTGCTATGATTATTAACACAATGGCACACGATTATTAGAATTAATTCCTTGAAACAGTAATTCATGTGAATAGTGATGTCCGAATTAAGAGAATATTGATCATTAATTTTATTTATAAAATCTGCCAGCCATAGCAAACAGCGAGGTTAGTACACTGCTCTAACAGAGACAGTTCATTTAAATTGGCAAGGACAAGGAGAGCCCATGTAAAACGCGAACAATGTTTTGTTCAAGCCAAGACAGTACTGACCATTTCTAGACAATTTAGTATTTTTTAGATAGACATCACACTCCATTGTCACTAGGATCTTTTTAGCATTGATTTTATTTAGCAACAAGCAAGGGAGCGCTTTCTGAAGGAACATTCTAACCAGCTTTTAACCAACTGACTTTCAAATCTTACTTCCCTTTAAATTCTGCCTAGCTTCCTTTGCTGATTCCATGCTTAAATTCCTGTGTCAACACCTCAGATTCCTACATCGTTTAATTGTTTTTCAGTCCTACAAAAACACAACGCTGTTACGATGCTGTTTAAGGATCTAGCTGGTAGGAAAGACTGCTAAACTCTATACTAACTTATCTCACTGCTCCCCAGTTTAAGAAAAATTAATGAATGAACCAAAGCATCCAAATAAAGACTCAGAAACAAAAATACTATTTCTGGGTGGACTGGTCACAGAACTGCATCTGTCTCTTCTTCTTAACTTGAATCTTAACTGATATTCAAATTTCCTAATGTTGTCCTCAAGAATTATACACAAATAGATGCTATACATCCAAGGACTCAGATCAATTCCTTCAACTTTATCACCTACCCTGTGCCTTGAATTTCTGGTGCTAATGAAGGATTTCTGAAATAATAATTTAATATTCCCTTCAGAGGCAGAATTGGTGCCTCGGAAGCTCTCCGGGAGAGAGTTCCTACCCATGGACACATTTTAAATAGGTCTTCAGACTCATGCCTCTCATGGGTACAAGTTCTCACTCCAGAAATATTGATGGAGCTTTGTTTAAGATCAGAGGACACACTAAAGGACTGTTTCAGCTCAACTGAGCCCCATTCCAGATGTCCTACTGAAACATGAGCTGCACAAACCTTGCGTACAAAAGTAAGGGGAATGCCCTAAGAAAACACTAAGATACATCACGTCATGAGGCTGGCTTTCTTAGTAATGTGAAGGGTCTTCTTCAACTCAACAGTCTGAGTCTAAGACTGGAAATCTTTTTAAGAGAAATGTACAAACCAGAAAATATGGACTTAACGCAAAAACGGACTATCATCCTTCTATCTTTTCCACTCTATTAGTCATACTGAATGACAACAAAAGTCATATTTAGCTTTAAAATCTGGAAGTCTGCTAGGCATACCTCTTCCAACACTTCAGAACCTTCTACAGGGATCTGATAGACAAAAGGTTAGGAGAAAGATGTTGTATGCTCATCTACATATGAGCTAACAAGGCACACAAGAGTTAGAGTTCTAACCCTGGCCTTATGCTACAATTTCATTATTTTACAGGAAAACAAATTCTTTGTGATAGGAAGAATGCTTTAGAGAACCTCAATTCAGAATGAAATCAATGATCTTTTAAAGACAACTCCTTTCTTATGAATGCCTTATTACTATCTTTCTGAATTAGGCTTATTTGGGCAGCATTTAAATTGAATATCAGGAATATCAGCTTATTTGTGTGGTGTTAACACATTCACCCAGCTTCATAACAAAATTCTGCTGTATGATAGCGGAGGCATCCCTTCTGACTCTGTATGAATAATGCGTATGAGAGCACAAATGAATGAAGCAATGATTAGGAGAGAAGTGATGGAAAAGGCAATTGTGGTGAATTAAATTTAAGAAACAGAGAAATATATTTTCACGAACATTTCCATCTTTGCCACTGCCAGGAAGAAGAAACCTCTCTAACAATATGTGCATATCTTAGTTATACTATCAACAGGACAAACTTGCCTTTGCATAGTCTTTTTTTGTTTGATTGACCAAGTCAAAATCCCAAATCTAACCCTTAGAGAAAAGTAAGCATTCTACCTCTTACAAGGTAAGATCATTTAACTATTTTTCAGTTGGTCTGAACTTGAGTTTTCAATTCCCTGTCATGATAAATTGCAATATATATATATTAAAAAAAAAAAAAAAAAAAAGAGTGAGAAAGAGGAGTTGATCCTCTTATCTTTTCAATAGCTTACTGTAGTGGAATTTCTATCACCTTCTCTACAAGGCTTGGCATTACTAATAGTACTGAGGTAACGTATTAAGTTACTCAAATCCCTTTCAAAACAGGTGACAGTTCTCCACACATCCCCAGTTTTCATGTTAATGGGCGGCCTCTCCTTAACGTCAGCACATGCAAATTTTCTCAACAGATCTTCACAAGCCTGTGAAGAAGTATCATACTACAGAAAACTTGATTCTACTATTGATTGAGGACATAATCCAGAGTCTGTTAAGTGTCAGTGGATTAACCTGCACATTCAGTTTGCCCCACTCTAAAAGAAACGTGCTGTTGCAGAGGAATGTGCTTTGTAGAGCACAAACCTTCATATTCTGGATATGTCCTCTGAAGATAAGCTCCTACAAGAGAATCTGTGTACAATACTCTTAGAGCGTGCATGTTGGCTGGATAGTAAATATTTGCTGGCAAACCTGAGCAAAAAGCCGAAGAAAAGTTCTGCAGTGCTGCATCCACCTCCTCTATGCTGGGGAGAGCTATGAGCCGTGGAAGAAGAGCTTCAAGTGACTGGATGAAGAGCTGTGCGCTGTGCTGGTCTGCTTCCTGGTTTTTCAGCAACTTTAGAGAGAGAGCAGCAGTACGTAAGGACCTGCTACCTGGACAGTCCCGTGGTGTCTGCTCCTCATCAGCCAGGGAGCAATTGTCAGAGCCTATGTCCGAAACATCTGACCGGCCAGAGTCCTTCTCCGCTGCCATGGAATACTGGTCACATGAGTCAAACTCAGTCCTAGAAAGATCCTGGTCATCTACACTGAAGTTACTTTCACTGTACCTGGATCCATAAGACCGGGTCTTGCAATCAACTGATAAGAAGTTAGTTATATCTGGATAGACTATGGTGTGGCTTCTCTGAACAACGTCTGGCTGGTCAATGGTTTCTGACTCTGGTTCTCTATAATGAATCTCTTTGCTTTCATGTCCAGCTGGAGATGGCAATGAGTTTTTTTGACTTTCCAGATTATCCTCTGGAGTTGTCTGCCCCATATCTCCTTCCAAAGTGGTCTGACCAGTGTCTGTTGTAACACTAATGCTAATATCAGGACTTTTCTCATTTCCTGATTCCCAGGCAGGATTTTCTGAGGATAGAATGCGCCTCTGCCACCTGAAGTCAGCATCATTGATCTCCATGGAGTCCCTGCTTGTCTCAGTCCCATCCTTCAATTCTTCCAGGCGCCGGAGGAGCAGATGGACCTGTTCCTCACTAAGACCCCTGCCATGGCTTAGCTCATCCAGTGCTCCAAGCAGGGCAAATACGCAGGACACTGAAGCATAACATGCTTCAATACCACCCTTGATGCACGCTTCTGTCATCCCATCCATGATACTACAATTAAAACAGAGTTTATCTAAGTGATGCAGCATATGTAGTTAGCCTGTCATTATCATTGAACACTATAACATTATCCTTCCAAACTAGGAAAAACAGAAGTGAAATTATCCTGTAACACTACTTCTGAAAAAAACAACTAGAACTACAACAAATAATTACATCTCTCTTGTGGATACAGCCAATCTGTAAAGGGAGTACCAACCAGGGAAATAGTTACTGTGCATTTTTACCAGCATGCACAGTGCATTTTCCCATTCAGACAAGAACTTAGACTGAAAAATGAAACAAACAAACAAACAATGATCCACTCCTCCAACTAAATTTATGTGTCCTGAAAATAATCAACAAGATTGACAGCGTTTCAGTTATGGATTAACTCCTTTGACTTCATCTTGGAAATGTACTTCCAAACAAGCACGATCACTTCATTGCAATGTTAGGACCGAAACCCAAGAATTTCCAGCCGTAAAACAATTTATATGGGTATTTTTGTAAACTCCTCAAGGAGGTTACTTTTACAAATAAGCCCAGATTCACTAAAAATCAGTAAAAGTTTTTACCCATCATACTGTTTCACAGCTTATTTCACTTGGGAGATACCCCGGCTCATACATGGGTATGCTTCTGAAGGTGCAACTATTTAAGTGTCTTGTGCACACAGGTTTAAGAGGATAAAGGAGGAAAGAAAGCATACAGCTTGAGAAGATCCAGATGGGACTTCCTTTTAGAAATAGACCTCTTCCTGGATTCTGACTCAGAAGAGCAGGGCCCTGCCAAATCACAAAGCCTCCGAGGACTGCCAAGTATCTGAAAGGAAACGAAACGTAAGTTACTAGAGGGCAATTTAAGTGATATTTAAATACAATAAATGAGTCATAGTTTGGTCAAATGCTAGAACCTGAAGCAGCAGTACTGCAAGTTCTCTCAGCAAACTAAAACAGCATATTAAAGTTCTATTTATTAAAGCTATCTTTCCTCTTTTTAAAGAGAAATGCTCATAGAACTTCTCATGGCATATGCAACATGCATCACAGATTGTTTTCTAGTGCTTTACATTACTGACTGAATATGCTTCAACTGAACTGCAACCAAGACAATCTCAAGTGCCTAAATATACAAAGGTGTAAATATACTGCAGTAAATGTACTGAAGGGGGTTTTGCTCTTCAGTCACCCACTTAAAAAAGGTAGTCATGCAAAAAACACACAAAGTGATTCCTTCTGTGAAGTGATTCAGTGAGAAAGTGTATTAATGAGCAGAAAGAGATAACAGATAGATCCTGAAAGTAAAAATATTGAACTAATATTTTCCTAAAACGTCTTAAAAATGAAGTGCAGATTGTCATCTTGCTATTGTTTAAAATAATAGGAAGGTAAGTGCCAGAAAGACTGGGCGTTCTGACAGCAAACCTGTGGGTGGTTGTGTGGTGTTAGGAGTGATCTTCAAACAGCCTCTCTACACACAAGCTAGTGCAAAAATCCTCTAAAGAAACCATTGTTCAGACAAGTTATGGAAGCTGCTTTGCAGTCCACAATATGAGAAGAATGCAGCCGATGTAAATGTGCTGTTCAAAGAAGCCTCAAAAGCACTGACACAGGTACAGGGAGACAGGCCATAAAGGACAGGCCTTAACAGCCACTTGTGACACTGGCAGCTTCCGTTTGGCTACTCTAATACAGCTCAAGAAAACCATATTTCAAAAACCCAGCACATAATCAAAGCATACTTTCCCCTTAAAGTCAGGAACACTGCACTGTAAGGATGAACGTCTTCTAGCAAGAGCAGAGAGTGGGGAAAGATGCCAAAGGGGCTGAGATCAGAATCACTACACTGCATCTCATCCAAAAGAGCAGTCATGACTCAGTGATAAGACCCACTCCAAGCGTGAACATGGAGTTGCCATAGCAGCTTGCATTATGGAGACAAATATAGCTATTACAATTTTGTAAAACTAAAAATATTTGTCAGAATAGCTTTAATGCAAAAATTGTATTCAGAAAGGGGCAACTAGTGCACCATTAGTGCTAAAGCATGGAATGGACAAATATGCACATCTCAGCAACACTTACTTTTAAATTAACATTTTGCTTTGTTTGCACGGATTTGCACCTGGACTTTACATCCTACCTCTTTCATAATTTTGATGGCTTCTACTCGGTGCTGAGGTGGTGGGTAAAGCAATATCCGGTGATAGAGAGACTGCAGCACAGGCTTCATGGATTCCACTGTCCCCACCAGTCGAACCAGTTCTGCAGCAATATAGTATATGGTCCGTGCAACAGGCCCACTAAGGGCGGGCGCTGTGGACGAACAGCCTGAACCCCGGCCATGATCAGAGACCCCTGAGGAAGGTGAATCAGCTTCTAGACAGACACTGTTGTGGGCAGAGGTGATAGTTTTGTCATGGATTGGATTTCCCAGGATTACTACTAGGGCTGGACACAGTTGCTTCCTGAGAAAAAGAGAAAAAGCAGCAGATGGTAACTAGAAAAATCTCACAGAAACAGAATGAAAATAGCCCATAGCACATACTCTTGTTTTAATAGTCAGTGAACAGCAGTGGTTAGATTGAATAACAAAACTACATGAGGCTCTTTTAAACTCCCAGGCGTAAGCATGCCAGCATATAATTTTGCATATCACTAGCATGTACTAGCAATACTTTTGGGGGCTTTATAAACATGATACTGATTTTGCAAGTGCACATTACTGCACCATGCTGTGTCCTTCACAGAATAGCATACCTCCCTCTTTAATTAACTACAACATACCTCAAGGTAGGAACACCAGGTTTCTACTGACAAGTGTTTCTTCTGTTCAACTCGGGAACTCAAGAAAAAAAAAAAAAAGAAACAACTGACCAAATAGAAAATCTCTGCTAACCACATGGCTTGATGTTCCATTGCTGTTCTGAACCTGCCTGTATGTCACTAAGCTACCCTAGCTATGGGCCACTGTTTTGATGGCTTTTGAGAATGCAATTAAAGTCCTCTACAGTAACTCCAAGTAAGCAGTGTAAATTCTTATGCCACTAAATACACCATCCTTCCTTAAACTGTCTTTCTGCAGGAATGTTCATGTGATTCCACGTCAGCCAATCACTTCTCTTCCTCTTTGTCCTCCTCACCAACATGGTAGAAATAGAGTCAAAACCAACTCTGCCCTCTGCTCATTTAGCTGTTATATCAGCCTTGCCTTCAGGCACTTGCCGTTTTACTCTAGCCTGAAATGTCATTAAAAAATGTCTTAAAAAATTCAAATGCTATATGAGAAAGCAATCCCAAACCCAATTTTCAACCACATGCCTCAGAGGCTCAGCTGGTACCTAGTGCAAACATCCAGTGACAAGTAATGCTTCAGCATCAAAAGTAAACAGGTACATGCATCTTATTTCCCAAGCTTTTCATACTGTCCAGAATTGCCACTGCTTCTCTTAAAAGCATTTGCTAAAACTGTTCAGCCTCCTAAAGTCACAGTATGAAAAGCATTTTTTAAAACAGATATCAGATAATGACGTTGGGTCTGCTTATTCTATTTCTTTAAAACGTAACCAGCTAGGGACATTTCAAAACGCATCAATTCAAAATGCCTGCCTCAGAGCAGGCACGAGTACAGGTAGAAACAGCAACATATTCCCCACGTTAGTCCCATCAAAGTGTTTCTGTATCAAACTATGGAGAATACCCTGACAGATGAACAGAGCACTAAATCTTGTTTATCTTCCAAGGAACAAAGGCGATTATCAGTCTGGCTCACAACTTCACTAGACAGTTAATGGATTAGGGAATGCTTATGCTGCTAAAAACTGCAGACATCACCCTAACTATAAACAGTTTCATGTCTTCCTTGTGTTAATTTTATTCATCCTGAGCATGTTCCTGGAGGATATATCCTCCTTGGCAGCAAAGCAGGCTTAAAAAGTCCTGCCCCTCACTTCAAGGCTAGCCCTCACCATATACATGCACAAATACTAATCTCTGCAGGTTTGTAAACTGGATCATCAAAATAATATAAACTTAAATAAAACAGGAAGTGTTTTCTTTTAACTGTGATCATTTCTGTGACCTTGCTTACAGGATGACCCCCAAAACAGACATAGAAGCATAAACAAAGGGTTGTTTGAAATACAAGGGAAGAAACTTCCACAATGCCATTAAAGAGAGAATGCTGATTTTACACGGGAGCTCCCAGGGGCTTCAGTACAGAGTCTGCATGCAATGCTGCCAAGTGTTATCAGCCTGGAAGACCTTCCTGACTTGCAGACACTGAGCACCAGCTTATGCAGTTTTTTTCTGGGACAGCAAAGGAAGCTCTGAGTGCTCCTGTACACTACATCTTTAGAACTTGTCCAGAATTATACAATTCAACTTCAAAATCACAGGGAAAAAGTAGAGCTTGAGGTCCTGTGAAATCCTGTATGACGTACAGAACAAACTGACAGATGGTTAATAGAAAGTTCTACTCTTATCTGATGATTTCCTGCAGGTTTGTTTTCATGGGTGGTGGTGGGGAAAGGCCACAGTTACTTATAAATTAACTATTTGTATTACTCTTCAGATCTACTTACCATATTAGATCAGTGAATCCTTTGTGCTGGTGCATGCTTGGAGAGGAGCTGTTTAACATGGAGAGGATGCACTCCAAATAAAGAAGCTGAAGTTGTCGATTGTCGCTGGCAAAAAGAAAAGATGACAATCATGTCACATTGAAACAAAGATTACTTACTTATTTTCAAGTAACTACATCAGTTTGCTTGAAAACCACACCACAATTTACAGCAGTGACTTATTTTGCTACTTCCTATGGATTTGCAGTGGTATGATTGCTTTTATCACCCCATTTAATTTGTACAGTTCATGTGCAGCAATCTACTACTTCTTGTAGGTAATGTAAGGAAAACAGATTTAATTCAGCAAACTTCACAGTAAGGAATAAGAAATCGATGCGAAAGAAGATAAGAAAAATAGCAATAATTTTTCAAATTCAATCTGAAAAATTGAAGAAGAAGAAACTCTTAAAAACAGACTACCAGAAGATGTTGGAATTATCAACAACTTCCGGCAATCTGAAGGGCATTTAGACTACTTTCTTCTGGTTATTTTTTCTCTTTCCTTGATGAAAACCACAACAGTCGCAAGTCAGTTTCTATAGGCAAAAACTTACATGAACACACAGCCTCCTTTCAGAACCTTGTTAGTTATACCCTATAAATCAAAGTGAGCTTAAAGAGGAAGAATGTGAAAGATCCTACAGGTACTTGGTATCGATGTGCTTGTAATATACAATGTACTTGTACCTATTCTCTGAATTAGCTGCAGGATTCAGCAGATGAGAGAAGTTGAGGCCTGCCACAAGAAGGTATCTTCCCACAGCTCTCACATTCTAGTTTACATTCTGTAAACTAAACGTTTTGTGCTGTGCGTTTTTGGTCCAAAACAAGAGCTGGAGGAATGTATTTCATGATGTATGAGGGCTGCTTTGAAAGTAATGCCTCCTATTGTATTACGTTGGCCCACGACATCAGAGGCAAATGGTGGTAGCATGGCAGAAGAGGTTTAAACTTCCCACCAATATTCCATTACATTTTATTTTTGGTGTGTGACAGACAGCAGAGGGGAAGTCTGACAAAATGGTGTCAGAAGCAAAGGTCTGTCATTGCATTTCTCTGTGTGGCAAAAATGGCACCCACTGATATTCATTAATGCTTGCTGAATGTTTATGGAGAACAGTGGAGGTAGTGGGTGGTGCATTTCAACAGTGGCAACAGCAAGTTATAAGTCAAGCCACATTCCAGATGGCCATGCACTGCTGTCACAACATGAAATGAAAAGCACCTTGATCATCTCATCCAAATGAACTGGCAGATTACAATCAGAGAACTATGCACAGAACTGAATATCAGCTTCATTGTATTGGAAACGATGGTGGCAACATTGGAACATCAAAAACTTTGCACCAAGTGGGTCAAACAAAGGCTCAAACAGGAATAGAAAGAACATGACATGTGAGTTTGTGAGGACCTACTGAACCAATGTGATGCAGAAGGTGAGAATTTCCTGGATCACATCATTACTGGTGACGAGATGTGACATTACCACTATGAGACAGAGTCAAAAGGGTAGTCCATGGAGTGGCAGTGCAAATTCCCCATCAAAGAGAAAATAGAGATGCAGCCCCCAGCAGGTAAAGGTGATGTGGACCATCTTTTGGAAAAGCAAAGGGGTGATCCTTCTGTATTTCCCAGAACCTGGACAAGCAATCAGCTGACCACTACATCATGATGCTGACCAAGCTGATGAAGGCCTGAATTTCCAGAGTCAGGCCAGAGAAGAAGTCAGCCTTTCTCTGGCAACACAATAATGCCAGTCCCCATATCAGTTTGAAAACTGTGGAGAGCACTTCCTATCCTGGATATACTGTCCTTCCACACCCACCATATAGCTCAGACTTGGCACACTCGTACTTCCATCCACTCAGGTTGATTAAAGATGGACTGTGTGGGCAACATTTTCCTAGCAACAATGCCATCACAGCAGCTGTAAAACAGCATGCTTGCTCTTGTCCATCACTGCCAAAATTGCATAGCTAATGGCAGAGATCATGTTAAAAAACAGTTTTTTGTAGCTGAGAATTTTCTCTATCAAATAGTATTATTGTGCTCTTTGTGCATCTGTTGCAGTTTCCATGGAAATAAATAGGAGGCATTACTGTCAGAGCAATCTATGCACAACAGTAAGTAAAGAAATCTATGAAGAATGTACGTATTTTAAACAAAATTAAATTTTCTGTCACTGTCTGTCTCTATGTGTTTTGTTCACCTGTATGTTACAATTTCTACTACATTTCACCAGGTGCGCTGTAATTGTTCTCTTTACAACAACTGCTTTCACGACACCCAGCAAGCCAAAAAGAGACAACTTTTCCTTTGACAAGCTCTTCACTACTGTATGGAAGTTGCCTACAGATTAGATTTGTTGGAAGCACTTTAAAGCTAAACAGTGCTAAACAGTGAAATTAGATTCTCATCTCAAGTGAGAATTAAATTAATTCATTATGAATAATACTTCTCACAAACAGTTTAATCACAGTTTTGTTCCATAATCTCAGAACTATGACAATACGATCACATGTATCAGTGAAACTCCCAGTCTCCAGGTAACAAGTTCAAATTATAAACTGAAATAACTCACTTTATGACAGCCTGGAGCTTCTCACAGAGCACAGTGAGGACAGATACAACATCATCACAAAGAGACTCAGCTGAAGTACCTCCAAAAAGGACAAAGATCAGAGGCATTACACATTTGCAGTGGGATTAAAACCTCAAATCACTGCATAGACTTTTAGAGTTGGTCAAAGCTTACAAGCAAAAAGCAAGGCAGCCAAAGATCAGACAGGACACAGAAGAAAAAGTCCTAGATTGGAAACTGATCTCCATACAACGACAAAGCAGTAGTATTAAATCCAGACAGAGCATTGATGCTTATGTGCATTTAGAAAAGGTTAGCTGAAATTCAATTCAGGTAATAGAATAAGCAAACAGTAACAATAAAAAAGGAACTAGCTCCAGTACTTCTCTGGGGAGCTAAACATCTCTGCAGATCTCCATACAGTTTGTCTCTCATCCACAGAGATCTTAAAAGGGGACTGTTGTTCACTTTCAATATTTTAGCCACCATCCACACAAGTTCTCCTGCAGAAATCCAGTGAGAAAATTCAAAAGTAGGGAATATTTTGAACTATCAGGAAAGGCAGTGGATGGTAAAACAAAATGAGAGCAGAAAAACTCTCTTGTAAGGTTATAATTTGGCAAGCATGAACTTTGCTAGTAATGTGCTTTCAAAAGCTGTCAATATACAAATGCCATCCCTGGCCCAAAATACAGTAAACAAGGCCTTTTCCAGATTCTACAGCCTGCTTCAATCTGGGAATCCACTTATTAATTCTTTCTCCAGAGCACTGAAACACCTTAATTACAGAAGTTAGCACTGTGAAACAACTATTTATAACTATGTGGAGAGCAATGCTGTTAACATGGCTCAAATGAAGACACTACTGGCAATATCAGGAGCTAACAGGGCTGTTTCAGTTCTTACCACAAGTAACACAGACAGTAATAAGTTACAAAGAAGGTAAGAGATCCTGAAGATGGAATTTCTTTGATTTCAACAGCCATGTTCTGATGAATGGAAAGTGAAGAATTAATAAGCTGGATTGGAAGGAGTCACTAAAAAAGTTGTACTGATACCTTGACTCTTGAATTTCTGCAGGGCCTCATTATTTTCAATTGTCTGTTGAGGAAAGACAGATGCGGTGTAATCAGTGCATGTAGTAGAAAAGCCACTGTACAAGCAGGGCTTTAACAGCAGAGCTTTCTTAAATCCATGTCCTCTACCTTTATTTTTCTGTTGTTGTTTAAGAGAAGCTTTAGCATTAAATTTTCAAAAATACCTCAAGACATGTTTAAACAGTCACTTAAATTTAAGAAATTCACATCTCATTTAGCTGAACTGGGATATGTAAATTCATAGGGATTTCCTACATCTACAAAAACACAGTAATAACTAGGCATGTAGGTCTCAATGAAAATATCTGAGAAAGAAAGCACAGTTCAGACTTCATAAGATACTTAGAAACCAAAATCCTCTGAGTATTGGAGAGCTTATCACACCACCATCATTAATATTACAGTGCCAGTACACAATTTAATGACAGTCAGGAAGTAGAAATGACCTCTTACATTATTTGGCTCAGCTGTGGTATAGGATTCATCCTATCAATGCAGTTTTCACATATCTTCACCTACTCTGCATTTAGAGCAGAACTAACAAAATTCAAATTTCAAATCCAAACTCAACTTCTAAAACAACAGTTTTCTTTCTTTCATTTTTTTCCCCCCTAAGTATTATGGCTAGTAAAATGAACCTACTTAGCACACAGAGAAGATAACTTCAAGTAAACCTATGAGTTCAGTTCTTCAGTTACTTACTAGGATAAAAACAATCTACTCCAGCAATCCCAAATGGAAGTGGTCACCTTAACCCAAAACAGGTACTGGGAAAATAATCTGCACAAAGACAGTTCTCAGAGTTTTCTAATTAACAGTTATTAACCTTTACAAATAGTACTTTTCTTTATATACAAACAAGCATAAACAAATGTAAGAAGTCAATGACATTTCATAGATGCCCAGAACATTTACAGTTTTGCTGACAAAGTGCTGGGATTTCACTCAAGCAGCTCTCATGGATTTTAATAATGCAATAAACAGAAGTAATATTTTTGCTAACAACTGAGCAGACAAACAATTTCATTAAATTACCTTCATTAAAAAAAAAAAAAAGAAAAAAAAAGAAGCAATAAAAAACTCAATTACACTTCCAACAGCTGAGAATTTGTTTGGTTGATGTAAGTATCTATAATGTAGGATATTTTGGTGAAAGGATTTCCACAAATCTCAGGTAGACAAGCAAACAAAATAAAAAATAGAAAAGGAAAAGGTCAAAGCAGTCTGACATCAGAGCAAAGCCTCTTTTGCTCAACAGAATGAGAACAAAATGCAGCCAAGTAGGGCTGCCAATGTGAGAGCTGCCTTCCTTATAGACTGCTCTGAGGCAGGCACAAAGTCAGAGCCCAACAAAGTTTCTGAATGGGATTAGTTGTGGAAGTCTTTAACAAAATCCATAAGGCACAATAAGCCAGTATGATGCACTGCATTCAGAGAAACTAAATGGTACGCAGCTATGGATATGGAACCAGTTGTTGATGCCAGAAGGCTCACCATATTTTCTTGCTTTTGTCGTAACTGTAAAGTCAAGTCACTCAACATTTGGCTGAGGGTTGCCCGCACAGCGGTGTTAATGCTCCGCTGGTGACAGCTAGATACATATGTCTCAATGCAAACCTGATGAGGAAACAAGACAGCAATACGTAGATATTAACTGTAACTTACCAGTAACACACTTCAAGAGGATATCAAGATCTCTTGCATGCAGATAGTCAGCCTTCCTTGTTATTCCATATTGCTTTATTAGCACATGAAAAGCTTTCAGCAATATGGGTAACTGAGTAAACAGCACCAAGAAGTAATATGCAGCTCATTAGCTCATTAGATAATAAGTCTCACAGCTGCAGGAATGGTAAGGCAAAACTGGCAAAAATCTTCCCCTTCTGTCAAGCCCAACTGAGTTCGGCACTTGCAGCACGCTTAAAAAATAAGATCTTTAAATGTTAGTTTGATTGTTCTTTTCTAGAGACTTATTTGTAACTACCACTCTGCAAGTCTGTATTCTGTATAATGTAAACACACTCCAATCCTTAAAAGTTGTTTTTCTCATATAAGTGTTCACCCCCTTCCCCCCCCCCCCCCCCCCCCACCCTGTAATTAGCAGTAGGGCAAATAGTGCCTCATGAATCTGGTAGCCTTCTATGACACAGTGACTGTATCAGTTTACAAGGGAAGATCAACTGATGTTACCCACCTGGACTTAAACTAAAAGTGGGACATTAGATACTAGAAGGACATTCTTTACTCAGAAGGGTGGTGAGGCACTGGAACAGGCTGCCAGAAAAGCTGTGGATACTGCATCCCTGGAGGTGCTCAAGGCCAAGTTGGATGGGGCCCTGGGCAGCCTGATCAAGTGGGAAGCAACTAGATGGTATTTAAGGTCCCTTCCAACCTATACCATCCTATGATTCTATGACACTGAGGCATATATGTATACAAATGTGCAGTTATTATTTAATATGACACATATATTTACATCTGAAAGCCTCTAAATGGCTTTTCTTACTACACAAGATACTATTGTGATATACCATAGATTACATAAATGGTTGCCTTTTAAATACTGGCAATCAGCCTAAAGACTCCTTAGCTACGAAAACCCCAGTGAGAAGCCTGCAATGAAAGAACATCAGTGTACCATCTAGTTCCCAGCTCCATGCTCAGCTGTTTGCAGTTTTTTGACACTGTGTTGCGACCATAATTCTGCTGGACTCTTGCCTCAAGTTGTTACACAAATAGCTACCAAAGCATAATACAGCTGGGATCCAGGGGATAGGACATTGCAAATTGCAGTCTCTGCCCTTAATCAGATTTTTCTGGGGGGAGGTTTCCTACTGAACTGTTGTAACCACTGTAATTTCTTAAGCTACAAAATGAGTAACAGCCTTGACACAGTGTTGTGGGTTTTCAACAACTGTGGAACACAATCTTCTGAGACTGTAATCTGAAGAAACATCATATAAGGGACTGAATCAACAGTATGTCTCAGTTCTTATTGCTCTTTCTTAAGATTCCAATTCCCTCCCAAAACAAAGGATTTTATTTATCTTGAGAGCAATTGGCATGTGAAGGTGATTTTGTAAGTCAAAAGAAAGGACCAACTATTCCCATCATTCAGTTACCGCCCAAACTCCAGTTAACGAACAATCCTAAAGCCTATTAACCACAAAGAATCAGAGAGGCCAAACCATTCCAAATGCTGCTGAGCTGCTGGACACAGAAAAGCAATTGTTCTTGATCTCTTTTTCTAGTGTTCCTGAATTAATTGATGGAATGCCATTCTCAGAGATAGGCTGACTTTCTGGTAAGAGCATGGTTGATATCATCTTTTTTTCCCCCCTGCTGCTAAGGAGCAGCAGTACTGTCCACTTGAGCTCTGATCTTATGGAAGGCATGCATTCTAAAATGGCTGGGCAAGGTACCTTTTGAAAAGCCACTGAGGAAGGAGTGCCAGTAAAAATTCGAGAGCTCAGGGCCCCAAGGAGGTATGCAATGGACATTTTGATCATTTCATGCATTCGGGGACTTCCAGCTCTATTGCATGCAAAACACAACTAAGAGCAAAACACAGAAGGGTTAGCTAATGAAATAACAGAATCAAACAAAACAAACTTTCAAAATGTAGATGGCAGTAACAAATACACACATGATGAACAACAGTCAGAACACGAACTACACTTTCTTGTAGTGGTCCAGGCAAGCATGAGAAGTTGCACACAGCAAGATTTAATCTGTTTTCATTACTAATAATACTTAAATTATATAATGTAATATTCTTCAGGTTGGATGTTTCATTAAATTTAGGCTGAAAATATTCAGCAAGATTCATGGTGCCATTGATTTGTACACATGAATTGAGAATGACTAGACAGTGCAAAACAATCAGGTGGTAGCCCTGTTTGTCACAATGAATCCCCAGATAGAGGTCCACCAGTAACACAGGCAGCATCTTTCCAATCCTGCAGTAGCTCCTGCTTTGCTACAGAGGGCAGGCTAGGAAAAGTAAGGGAACTGGAAAGAAATGCGAAATAGCAGGGACGGTGGAGTGCATAGCTCCTCTCTGCCATCTTTCCATTAGAGCAAGTCCAAACAATAAATGCTGGGTCTAAGCGAATGCTGAACTCAGAAATCATTATCTGTAATGAGTCCGACTGATAAAGTCTTTGCCTTACCTAAAACCTGGCTGAAAAGAACCTGAGGAAGCATATATGTGCTTGAATGGATTTGCAAATTAGAAAGAGGTAAGCATTCAGTGAAACAATATTTTCTCAAGGATTGCAGGGAAAATACCTGTTCCTCCAAGCATTCAAATAAAAACATTTGTGTTCTCTATCGTGGTTCATTCTAATTCCCTAGGGGATGTTAAAGTTCTGTTTGTTTTGATGGTAGATCTTATCAGCACTCATCAGGCATCCTACCCGTTTCAAAAGAAAAAGGAAAGTGTCATTGTGGTAACACATACCACTATAACAGCAAGGATTTTTAAGAGCTGGGATGGACTTTTGGGAAGTGAACTGCAAGTACCAACAACGGCAGGGTTCAACTTCAATATATGAAAAAAATATTTTCAGGATGTTTTAAATGAACAGCAGGTCTATTGTTAACCAGATTTACAGAGAGAACAGAAAATATGATTTCTGATACAGTTTATAGCACACAGAACATGACTGACCATTTTCCTCTAGTCCGTGCTGAAATCGAAAGGGTTTAGAGCCATTAAATGCTCTTCCCAGCATGTATTTTGTCTAAGAGTTCTTGCAGCAGAGATGGACTAAGCTGAATTATTCAGCTTATGCCCTGCATGTTGGAAAGTTTGCAGCAAGGAAACAATGTTTTCTTCTGTTTGGGATGTTAATTTAGGGAGAGATTAGTAAAACTTAAAATGGTTTGACTGGCTCTAAGTACCAGTTCAGTTCAATCTTGCTGCAACCTTAACAGGTGGGCTTACAAAGACTTCCAAAAACAGCCACAACTCACGGAATTGGAAACCTCACATAGCAAGAAGAAACCAAGGGATGAGTTGGGCAGAACATCATTGAAAAAAAAAACTCCCCCCACAAATGGTAAAAACTGAGAAGGAACTCATCTCAGGCTTTACATACACAAATTTCACTTGAAGTCTATCAAGAAACATTTAAAGAAACCTCTTGCTGTGGTCAGGGCTGAAATATGGCAATATTAAGAACTAAAAAGGCTTTACTTTCAAAAAGAATAGTTAGTATACACGTTGGGAGGAAATAGATGGTATCTAAAAACTGCAAGGACATGTATATCATTCTCATATTGCTCCATGGGCATTAGCTCTCCCCTACATTAACAACATCATTTCAGAAAACATTCTGTACATAACTGTGTGTGCTGTGCAGGAGGATGAAATATTTCTGTGCCCCTTCTCTAACTTGAATCAACAGTCCAGTGGCTTGCTACACAATTCATGCAGAAATGCTCACTTAATAGAACTGCGTATATGTTTTTCTACAGCCAAAGCTCTCTCCTTTAGTCCTCCAGACTAAAATCTGATTGGAAAAAAGGTGAGACATCTCTAGTAGCACCTAGATAACACCACATACCCAGAGGCATAATAAATCCTTTACTTGGAAGTATTAGGAAAAATAAACACAAAGCTAACAGGGCATATTGTGGCACCTTCACTGGGAAGGCATCTAATAGCCTACACACCCCCCTTCATTAAAACTCAGTTGCTTTAGGGTTGCACCAGGTAAGAAATTAGCACTATGTTATTAAGAATATAAGGATGTTTTCTTACTGCAAAATGCAAAACAAAATAAATATGAGGAGTTGTATGTTACAGCATTGCATCAGTCACTTTCAAAATACGTGCCTTCTCATGCAAGCCCACCAGCTCTGTACAATTTTGCAGCTATAATTTCATGCTAGGTATAAAGTAGTGTGAGTCTTTAAGATGGCAGCTGTGATTTGGACTACTTCAGATTCAGGCAGGATACACACAGAAGACACAGTCTATCTGGAGGGGAAACATTTAAATAGCTCCAACAATGGTACAACTAAGGCACTTACCTCAGCAATCTTCAACACTGAGCTCCCATTCAGCTCAAATGTGGAGGTATATGTTATACAGAGCAAGACCTTGAATCAAAAGAGAGGAAAGAAAGAAAGAAAATTTAAATTTCATCTGTTATTGCTTCTCTTCCCCATTCACGCAATTTCAGCCACATCTCTTTCCATTCTTAGAGTAGATAACAGAAGCTTTGTAGCACCACGCTACTGGAATAAAGGAGTTGGCAATATCAAGGAGCTTAAGCAAGGTGAAGCCCCTGAACCCTCCCTCAGTACTACTTAATTTCTGGGAGAGTTCTCCTCTGTGCAGTTATTTTGTACCATAGGGGAAAAATCAATTTCTAGGAAATGAGCACTTAATACTTTTAGGATCATTTGAACTCTACGTACAAGAGAAACTGAGTATTACCTGTGTGCTTTTACATGTGCAGACAAAGTGCCTGCCCATAGATCAGTGCACCATTTTTCTGTAGGACATAAATAACTTCCTTCACATTTTGGCAGGCAGTACGAAAAGGTTCTACCCACTGAAATACATTATGTCTCTACAATTATTATTTTTTAGATTATTCTTTACTTCTTCCAGCAGAACTGTATTTCACTACAGGTTATCACACCTTATCCACAATGTATTTGATTGCATTTTTATAACGTAAAGAAAACACCAGTCAGGGGCTTGTTCCTTCTCTTAAGAAAGATGATTCCACAGCCAGAAGTGTTCCAAGAAAACCATTATGTAACAGCAGCTTTATATAGTTTGTATATGATATCTAGCCCTGATTCTCACTCAGTTCTTTGTAAGTAGACACAGACAGATTTGGACAAATGCTAGAGGTAATGAGAAATAAAAAGGACATGCTACTCTTCTGAAGTACAATGTTTATGTCCTATCATCTCTTTTTTACATATTTGGCATTTAGCTTAAGAGATAAACAGTTTCTAAGCCAACTATCTTTACAGTTTTCAGAATCACAGAAACATACAAAGTTATCTGCCAGACTCTTTGCGTATTCTTGGCTTACTTCACTTGTTACCATCTTCCCTTACAAATTGTTTCTAAGATCTGGAAGATGGTCTCTGACCACGCACAAGACTACCCTCAGCTATGATTGCTATCAGCACTGCTGCAGAGCTCATTTACAGTCTTGGCTACATTCCAGGCACTTAACTCATGTTTTCCCATTTCAATGGAACAGGATGACAGCAGTTTTTTTCTGAGATTACTGGATGAAAGATGGGATTAAACAAACAAACAACCCTTTATCACTCAGATGCACTACAGACACTGATTCGCCAGACAGTACATCCCTGTGGTGGGTTAACCTTGGATGGCCCCCATGTGCCCACCATGCTGCTCTCATTCCCCCTCCTCATCATGACAGAGAGAATATGTGATGAAAACTTCATGGCCAGGGTAAAGACAGGGAGATTGCTCACCAATTACTGTCAATTAATTTAATTGAATGCAAATTAGTATCAGAGTAGAATAGCGGAAAAAAACCCCCACAAAATTCAAACCACCTTCCCTCCCTTCCCCCTGCTCTTCTTTACAGACTCAACTCCCCCCAGCAGTGCAGAGGAACAAGGAATGGAGGCTGCAGTCAGTCTGTAATGCTTTGTCTCTGCAGCTCCTTCATGGTCACTCTTTGCCACTGCTCCAAGTAGGGTCCTTCCTGTGAGATGCTGTCCTTCTTGTCCCAGTCCCATGTGGGTTTCCCACAGCCTGCAGCTCTCCAAGCACTGCTCCAACACTGGTCCGTACTATGGGGCCCACCCTTCAGGCACTGTTCCAACATGAATCCCCACAAGCAGAGTTTCCCCAGACATTGCCCATCATGGGCTCCTTTCCATGGGCTGCAGCTCCGGCCCGGGCTGCTCCTATGGGTCTCTCCACGAGTTGTATCTCCTTCAAGACACATCCACTGCTGCACCACAGATTCCTCCATGGCTGCATGGGGAGATCCCCACGTGGTGCCCATGGGCTGCAGGGGGACAGCCTGCTTCTCCATGGGCCTCTCCTGGGCTGCAAGGACCTTCTGCTCCACTCCTGGAGCACTGCTTACTCTCCTTCTGTGCTGACCTTGGGGGCTGCAGGGCTGTTTCCTCACATCTTTTCACTCCTCCCTATCACAGCTGCTGTGCAAAATTTTTTGTCCTTTTGATAAATATGTTATCAATGAGGCACAACCAGCATCACCCACTAGCTCAGCTCGGGGCAGCAGCTGGCTTGTTTTGTAACTGGCTACTATCTGACACAGGGCAGCTGCCAGGCCCTTCACACAGAGGCCACCGCTGCATTACCCCACTACCAACGCAAATCCAATGCAATCCCAGAGGCCTCTTAATTGCTCACAATACTAATTCAAGCAATCTATATTTAAGAAGTAAAGAGACTTTCTTATGCAAGGACATTTTGTTTTCACAACCAATTGTAGCAGAAGGGAAAAAAGTATTACAAAGCATTTCCTAGTACCACCTTCACTACAAAACAAAGTTGAAAATCAGCTTCTGCTCTGCATCACTGTGGTGAAGTCTTAATTAGTATGGACTCTAAAACAACCTTTCGTTTTTAGAGGAGCTTAGATAACTGTAGAGATAGTTTCAAAATCACACGACCTCTACGATGTTATAACTATCTTGTATTATCTTGCAAATGCCTGGACGAGATCACATTTCCGTAAATGGCCTACCCATAATGAAAACATTAATTTTAATTACTGTTGAATCTCTGCCTGTCATAGAACAAGAAATATGATTCCCACTCCCTGGAGTCCCAGGATACCAATTGTAGTACAAGACTGCACACACAAGCAGTTTTCACAATAGGTAAGAATGAAAAATAAGTGCTTCTAATGGTACACTGAAAGTCAGTAGACAAAATGACTTACAGCATTTGAACTGCAATGGAATTTAACTTATGTTACCATGCCTATTTCAAGGAGATCTCTTACAGAGGGAACATTTTAGGTTATGAGCTGCCAGCCAAGTTCTCCAAATGCTTAGTACACATTTGTAGTGAAAGGCAATCATCACACTGAAGAGCTTGTGTGAACTCAACAAGGTGTGAAAGCAAGCAAGCAGTGCCCCCAAGATAGTGGAGGAGAGCAAAGGTACAAAGTTTTAAACAATTGCAATCTACAATGACAAAGGATGCTTCATCAATTCACTGCATTTAAGTGTGCAGGTCCAATATTGATACACCAGTGAAAATTTCACTCTTCCAGCAAAGTCCCATTAGTGAATATCCTTTGTACATCTGTGTTTTTTCTAGCTGGGATGCATGCAGTCATTTTAGACCTGAGAGAGCTGAATTTCACAGCCACTTCTAATCTCTATATGGGACTTATCTTAAAGTCTTTCCTGACTTATTTTACATGTAGTCTAATAAAACCGTATGCAATATATGCTTGAATGATTATCAAAACTTTCTCCCCCAGAAGAGTGAAAACAGCCAGAAAACAAGGCAGGACTACTCATCTTGTTTAATAATTTGACATTCAAAGCAGTCATACAGTATTTCTGCAAAATAGAACAGCAGATGTCTTTGAATTTGGCAGAATAACTACTAACCTGGCCGTGTTACATTCTTTGGCTCAGAAGGAAAACAAGGGCTGAAGAAATGAAATGCATTAATGAGCTTGTGCACATGGGTGTCATCATGTATCACCATACAAAACGAAAGAAGTTTTTAATTATGAAGAGAAAGAAGACAGTGTCTCCCATGAATCAGTAAACCCGTGAAAGGCCTTGCTATCACCAGAAACTGATGCTCAGCGCTAGGCATGCACCAGGGCTTCAAACAAAAAGGTTGTATCTGCTATAGAAGAACCTCACAAATTATCAGTGGTGACGTGCAGAATGCTCCCAGGTGACCATGCTCATTAGTTTGCTAGACTAGGACAGAACTACTGCTGAGCCCTATTTATGGAGCTATGAAACCAACTGAAACTTTTGCATATGCAGTACAGTTGTAGGAAGAATTGAAGTGATTTAAAGCAACTGCTTAACAGATATTTAACTGGCTTTCTTAATAGTTCTGACAGTGATTTTGTCTTCAGAATTGTAACACCTAAGAGAAGTGAAGCTTTTTTTTTTTCTTTTTATTCTTTTTCTTTTTCTTTTAATTAAATAGGTTGACCAGCCCAGCTAGGATTGTATTTCCCTGCACTCCAGAGGTTACAATGTATTTAGGTATACTGTGCTACCTCATGAACTAGAAGGCAGTTCAACTGAGAAAAACAAACAAACAAACACAAATTGAAAGATGCCAAAGTTCCACTGCTCCTTTGCTCATGAAGAATGACATTTTAAAGAGAGATTCAAGTAGTTCAGTCATGAAATAAGTGCTTTTTGGTCTGCTTGCTCTTGGTGCTGGGAAACTCCCTTAAAATAGAAGAGCCAGTATTATGTATGAGGCAAAAAAATGAAAAAGAGGTAAGGGTAAAGTGTAGAGGGATGAGAAGGACTATCAGCATTAGGGGAAAAAAAAGGGGGGGGGGGAGGGCGGAGGGAGGAGGAGAAAGCAATTAACTGGTAATACTCAAAAGAAAGAGAATTATAGTAGGGAAGTTTTAGGTGGGACATCTAAAAAGAAAGAAAGAAAGTCAAAGCATTGTTCTATTCCATGTGTCTATATAACAAATATTCTTAATGCAACCATTTTACATACAGATCCACATAAGTAATTACATGTTTGAGTATTGTTTCCTTGCTACAAATTATGCTAGTAGTAAAAAATAAAAATGATTACAGTATAATTGATTAGAAACTGTAAGAAAGGAAAAAGCTCAAGAAAGGAAGTTAGGGGACCACCCATTCATAGAGACTAGCATTTCTGCATGCATGTACAATAGCTATTTTGCTATTTTTCTTGACACAGCATAGAGGGCTTTCTTTTTTTTTCCTGCACTAGAGTACTTTGTTTAACCACTGATTGCCCTAAGTATTACTTCGACAAATAAAAGAAACATATTGAAGCCTCTGCTTCTCAGCTGCAATACCTTCCCACTGAATTCAGTTCCCACATAAAAATGAAGTTACTTGTATCCAACCACATCCAGGAAGGAAATAAGAACGAATGTATTCCCTGGCTGGAAGATCTTACCGTTTATGAATTTTTTGGGTAGGAAAGAGAGTTGTGAACTTCCTTACAATCAGATACACAGATACATGGGATACATGCAAGGTTTCAACAAAATTACACCAAGGGAACTTTTGTGTGACAACGTACTTCAGGACAGCCAATTTGAACTCACTGTTTCAAGTCACTAGATTCTTTTTTTTTTTTTTTAAATGAGAAAGTAGCCTGAAGATAACCTAAAAAACAGTGTCCCACAGGTTGTCCAACCTGTCAGAGCACTTCACCGTGTCCCAGGCCATCTCCTAACTTGCATCCAGGAAAGTATTGATTAAAAAGCCAGATAAGCTGTTTTTGTGGTTGCCTGGCACTATAATCTTCAGTAAACAATAATGGCTGGTTGCAGGCAAAAGATGAAATAGCAATATATGAAAGTTAAATGGTTTCTGTACTTGGCTTTGTGATCAAACAGTATCTTTCTGGTTTACTTCCTTAACAGCTAAGTGATCCCCAAGTTCTTGGTATACATCTAAGACTAAAGTCTGTAGGAACTTGTGCTTCCCCTCCAAGTTGAACAGCTGTTAGTTATGTCATGCTTTCCAGAGCTGGAGACCTGCTATTTTGCATATAGCACAGGGAAATCTGCAGGTATGACTCAGAGACACACTGCTTGCGTATGTGGCCTGGCACAAAACAGCTCAGTGATAAGACTCCAGTACTGTTGAAGTTCCCCCATTTCTCCTTTCTGAGACAGTTTTTCTTAAAAAATAATAATAATAAAAAAAATAAAAAAAATCAGCACTCATGAAAAAGATGCCAGTCACAAGCACTCCAAAATAACAGATAAACCTGCACGGACAGCAAAATCTATGCAGTATTTGATCACAAGCATTTTTATTTATTTATTGCCCTTTCTGTCTTACCAATGCTAGAGGCTGAAGGAGTGACCACAGAGGGCCAAAAACCCTGCCCTCTTATCCTTCCACTCTTTTGTAACTGTTATGGAGAAAGCTCAGGTATTTAACTCAAGGCTGGATTCTGCTATGATGGTCAGACACCTAAAAATTGGGGGAGAAGGGGTTGTGACCTTATAGGAATATCACAATCTTAATTATGAGTATGAGGCATTCACTACAGTCCTAAATAATTCAGGAAAGAATGAGCTTATGTTGAAATACACAAGTAGATCACCCAGTTCATTGAAATTAACCTGATTACCCAAAGTTAAAAATTAAAAGAGAGAGAGAGAGAGATAAGTGAACAGAAGAGAGTCTGGATTTGCAGTTGGCCTACATTGCAACAATAAAAATTATGGAAAGGTTGAGCAGGGGAGCCACTAAAAACCCTAGCATAGCAAGATGGGACTGACTGCAGGCAAGAATCCTGCGTGCACAACGTTATGCAGGTTTTTGCAGACTCCTCACTTTACAAATGCAGACTTAACACATCTCTGAATTATGGACTGGACAAAAAAGCTACTGCATATTGCTCACATCAGGGACCACTGTTACAATAAACAAAGAACACATTCCAATGAAAATTTCATCTGCAAATTTTCAGCATTTTCTTTTTTTACTTATTTTTACTTTTTTGTTGTTCTTATTAATATGCATTTTAAGCCAGTTCTGCATTAAAGCATGAGAATAAGGATGGACATTAATTTTTACTGTATATGAAACGGTTCCTTCTTTGCTCATAAACAGAGCAGAATGCAATTTGTATTGCAAGTGATGTTGAAAAATGTTCCCAATAATGCAGTGCACAAAATGTATTGAGAGAGAAAAAAAAACAACCTGTAATCACAAAGTTATTTATTAAAATGTATTAATTAACAGCAACTATTAGTAATTCAGTTGCTGATTCACATTCACCAGTCATAATTGTATTGCTGCACCAATTAATGATTATTTTTAAATTTGCCCTGGAATCACTTTATTTATTCTTAAATAAAACCATTATGCATGCCACGTCATGAAGAGGCAGTACAGAGAACTTAGTCTATATATACATTCTGAAACCCAAGTTGTTTCAGTCCAGCTATCCTGTCCATTTGATTGCACAAGTCAAGAAAAAGCAAAACAGTTGCAAATTACATTCTACCAAGCAAAAAAAATCAAGGTGTATGTGGAAAGATATATTTCATAAACATTAAGCTTAAAGCAGTCAGAAGATATCCACATTTGTGAGAGCTTATTATGTTGATCAGCTCACTTGCCAGCATCCAAGGTAAATATAACCATCCAGAGAGACCAAGATTTTAGACTTACGGTCTAGTCAACATTTCAGATCAAACACTTTAGAACTACATTTCAAATGCATAGTAAATTGTTCTCTATCACAAATGGCCAAAGAAAAAACCGAACAGCTCCTCTTCCCTTCTCCCCTCCTGTCTTGGAAAAAAAAATTACAAACGTTCAATCTAAAACTAGCATTTCAGAGGCAGAGCATTTTGATCCATTCCACCTGCCCTTAGAGAAGGTAATTTTCATCACAGAGCTCTAATTCAGATTTCATTTCTGACTGTAGCCAAAACGAAGAACTGAAGTCCCAAAAAGATCTGTCTAGTATTGTTGCTGGAGTGCTCCCAAATGCTGTATTAATGCATCAGTGAAGAGGTACAGAGAAAAGATTGCTGTAACACAGCATATTTAGCAAAGGTTCATTAAATCTCATTCAAAGCTTAGAAAGAGTTTTGGCTGAGTGAAAGCCTACAGAATAAAAACAGAAAAAAATTACGCTCCTCAGCAAATAGTACACCTAAGCTACTAACAAATGCAAGTAAGAGTCACTGGGAATAAACTAACATTTCCAAAATGAAATTGCTGTTCACTGTGGGTAATAACTAAATACAGGGATTAGAACAGTCTTCCCTCAAGCAAATCTGGAAGAATAGATTCTGGTTCCAGGAAATCCACAAGTCTATTTCAAAAAACACCACAAGTAGTGTAGCAGAAATACCATATAATTAAACTTCCCAGAAATTTTCAAAGCTGAATTATGCCTTTCTTGTTTTCTGCTAATGCCCGTTAGTTTGTGGTATATCCATTTTATCTGGAGAGCTTGTTTCTGAGTGAGGACTCACCCACTATCTTGCATTTGCTCATTGAGCTCCTTTATTTTTTACTTTTTAATATTTTCTTGTTATTTTAGGAAAATGCTATCACAGATAAACAGACAGAAAGAAGCACTGCACTGTTAAGGTATCTGCCAAATTCTAAATGGAAGTTACTGTAACTTCGGTGAAAAGAAGAAAAAAAAAAAATCATAGTGGCTTTGGATTCTTTCCACCCTAGCCTCTTCCATCACACTATGTTTCCCCTGCTTTGGCACCAGAGTTGTGTTCAAAGCTAAATTCTAGCTCCTCTAGCTGAAGAATTACCAAAAATCAAAGAGAGAAAAGAAAAATGCTCAACTATCCATTAGTTTCATTTTCCTCTGCTGATCTGGCCATATCCAGTGGTGCTTTAGTCAATAATGCATGCACTCTATCAAACAAAGTTCTAATTAAACAAAGCAGAAGTACTTCAGCCATTTTAAAGCATCTGAAGCCAGAATTTAAAAGCAGCTAACCAAAAAAGAAACCAAGATCCTCCATACCCCGCAACTATACCCAAACCTATTATATTCATCTTTGGTCAAGAATTTCTCCATAAATTCTTTCTGCTGCAGATTACTTGCTTGCTTGTCTTTTGCTGGCTAAGGCCAGCAAAATTTCCCTACTCCTCAACACGAGACACAGCTTTGCATTTCACTCAGTTATAATGCAGCCCTATGTCACACAACCAAATTATTCCTACATCTTACCAGCCATATCATTGGTCTAATGTGAAAGGTGAGTTACTCCCTCTTCTCCCCCACCCCTGAGTTCTCCTGTAAATCTGTAAACACACCAATAGATCACTGAGTCACTTCGGTGCATCACTAAAAAAACTGGTAACATTTGATTAGTGATCAACATAGCTCTTCCTTCCCAGTTTACACAAATACTATAATGTAAATATGCAAGTAAAAACACTCATATTGTTCCATTTTTATCTGCAATCAACTTACTGATGGATTACAGGAAGATCAACAAGGTACTGCACAACCGTGTGATTTTCCATTCCCTCGACGCAGCCAGTTAAGCGTAGGAAAAGCATAAACAGGTTCAGCATATATGAGGTTTTTCAGTGTGATAATGAAGTATCATGGCAACAGCAAGGTAAATGCTAAGGTGGCCTTGCATCAGGTCCATTGTTTCTGCTATCACACTTTCCAGATTACTTGGTTTCTTAGCATCTTTTGAGATGAATTAAAACACACAAATAAACTCAATTTAGTTCTCCGTGTGAAAATACTAATAAATCTCTGTCAAAGTATATTAGAGGTACAGAGAATACACAGGCAGCATAGTCATTGTAATACTCTAAAGACATGTGATGCTTGGCACTTAAACAGCATGCAAGTCTCATACACCACTGACACTTTTCATTAGTATATGGGAAATCCAGTGCAGCCAGTATGCCTGTGTTTGTTGCTAGTGCACATTCATACCAGGAAGTTTTAGCCTTTTCTCCTTCCTCACAGAGAAGACTAGTGACTTCTTTTGGGCACACTACTACTGTTCGCATAGGAATTGCCCAGTACTTACAAATACTAACAGTGCTCTTCAAAAAGATGAGCAAGAACTTCAGAGTAACTACTCTGGGACTTTCTCCCACAGAATTGCTCTGAATGAAACACCTAAGGGAGAGATGCAATCCATGGCTGGTATCCAGAAGAACTGATGATATTGCCAGCAATCTCTAACCTGCAGTTTAATTTAGTCTTTTCTTATTACACAAAGTAAGATCCCACTTCCAAACAGTTTATAGAAAGGACAAAATCACTTTCACCTATCACAGAGGAGATATCGTGGGAGATGAATCATAGGATCATAGAATGGTTTGGGTTGGAAGAGACCTTTAAGATCATGTAGTTCCAACCCCCAGCTACAGGCAGGGACACCACCCTCTAAAAAAGGTTGCTCAAAGCCCCATCCAGACCGGCCTTGAATGCTTCCAAGGAGGGAGCATTCACAATCTCTCTAGGCAACCTGTTGCAGTGTCTTAGAAGGCTTTGAGCATTACTTGATAGCTGCATTTCGGCAGTATTAATCTTCTCTGACTGCCCAAGATGTAATTCAGCCAGTCTCCAGCCTTGCCCTCAACACTGCCACTGTGCCATTTCTGTGATCCTCCAATATGGGAATCTGTGGAGCATGTCATGATTCTCACTCTTAAAAATAAGGAGACTCTGGTACCTAGCCATAAACTGTTGAGTGATGTTCCACTTCTACAGCAGTGGCCTCAACTGTTCAGTTTCCTCAGTGCAGGAACACATCCAGCTAGTATTCCTTTTACAGCAACCACTACAGTTTTCCTATTCCATTTATGCCCAATGCTGCCCCCCTTTTAAATAATACTTGAATACTTATTATTATATATTGTTTTTACATAATATTTGAGTAATAACAATAATTAATAGTTCCCCAAAGTGTATCAAAGCAACTACCTGCACTTGTGCCTCTATCCTGTGTTCCTTCTTTTACTACCAAACCCTATTTGCAAACAACTGAATGTAAAAACTTTACACTGTTTCCCATGGTCATCAAATCCCTTCACACACATTTACAGAACAGATGAATGACAAAGAGCCATATAGATAAATATTTAAAGCATTTGCTATGGATAATTAGCAAAGTGTGAATTTCTGATGGACACTTGCTGGGAACAACAGAAGATATTTTGGATATGATTTCCCAAATAAGCTTTGAAGTGATTCAGGAGCTTAGATGCCAGCAAATTACAGTGAGATTTACACCCCTGTACTTCAATTGTAGAATCTATTTTACATAACTAAAAGCTTTTGGTTGCATTGTCAATACCTGTGAGACTACTGCAACTGTGCAGCAAGCCACAAAGAACCAGGCTGGAATCACTGCTGACCCAGTTTCATACAGACCTCACATTCAGGAGCATCTAATATCTGCAATACATAAAAATGTATTTGAGCTCCTCTGGATGGAATAACCCTGTCTAATGGGTACTTGTGAGCTGCCTTTACAACACTATTTAACAGATCTAGGGATAAAAAAACATCGTTGAGACAAGCTGCTTGAAATCCTGAGGACTTTACCACAATCCCAAACCTCCACTCCCAGATGCAGTTGCAAATGCATCTGCAACCTTCAGGTTATAAAAGATCTAAAGGATCTATTGCTTGAATTGGCTTTTAGGTAAGTATCAGATATAAAGTCTCTTGAGCATTAAATGTCCTGTTTAAATCTTTTGGCCCTCCAGACTTCCTCAAATAATAAAAATAAAAGTTTTGCATTGTTCTTGGGCTATAAAGACAAAATCTGATTTTTACCATTGTATGGGAAACTGTTAATCACAACCTGAACATCTGATTAACCACCTGAGGCAAGCGATGAGTCAGCTGCAGGAGCACAGGTGAAGGTAATTCAGCTGTGCTCCCGGAAGGGGTGGAGCTTGGCTCCACCTCTCCCAGATCTCATTTAAGGGCTGACTACAACTAAGGCAGGGTCTCTTTCTGGAGATTGCTTCTGTGTGGAGTTTACAGTGAGCCTCAACATCGGTGAGCATTTATCATTGACTTTCTTTCTATTAGAAAACATCTACATAACCTCTGTTTACCTACTGACTGTATAACTGTACAATTTTAAGTGCACAACCATATATCCACTTCTAATTTATGTTTATCCAGAACTTTAGGAAAGGATTTATACATTAAAATTTCACTCAGTAGAATGAAGACAACGTTTCCCTTTCTCTTTTGCACAAAATTGGAGGTGAACATTGCTTTTGGTGGTAGTAGTTATTTGTTTCAAAAACAGTATGCAAATATTTTATTTATTTATTTTGCTTAGTGTAGATTAAAAAGTGCTGCTAAGATCCTGAATCTGCGATACTCAGGAAGATAAAAACAAACAACCACAAAGTGAGAAGGTGCCAGTTCAGAAGTGCTGCCAGGTAACCCTTCACCTTTCTCACCATAGGCAGGAAAGAAGCATGCTGGGTTAGAGTTGCAGATCTGAATGCCTCAAATTAAGCCTGTTTATAGGCAAAATTCTGCTTCCATAAAATGTGGCGATGCACTGGAACAGGTTGCCCGAGGAGGCTGTGAATGCCCCACTCCTGGAGGCATTTAAAGCCAGTCTGGGTGTGGCTCTGGGCAGCCTGGTCTGGTGGTTGGCGACCCTGGACATAGCAGGAGGGTTGAAACCAGAAGATCATTGTGGTCCTTTTCAACCCAGGCCATTCTATGATTCTATTATCTTCTTCCTCTCTTGCTAGGCCCAACCTTACACATGTTCTGGCACAGAGTGCATGCTGCAGGCAAGCAACCAGCCTCACTGGCAAAGTACAGCTAGTACAGAGAAGTTTCAGAGCGAGTAGCATATATTCTTCACTACAAGGATGACATGCATATGAAAAAGAGACATGTAGTCTATGCACTTGGAAGTAAATAACAGTCAAATAAGTACATTCAAACATTTATATCAGTACTAGGTAGGAAGAAAACACAAGAAGACTACCAGGAGAGTATTTTTTTTTTCTACAAAAGAACAGCAATTGCATATCAAACCTCAAAGTAAAGTACGAACTTTATATCCAAACACATGGGGAACCTGCTGCCACCATACTGCAATGCATTGTGAGCAATGCAGGTATTGGAAGTCACTATTTCCATGGCAGTACTAGCAAGTTATAACATACCAACTCCAACAACAGGGCAAGGAAAATTCACAGCACCTCCCTTCCAAAACCATCTCCTGGCACCTAGGCTTCCTAACACACAAGTAGGAGAATGCTGAAGCATTTCTAGAGTAGAAAATGTTCCTTGAGTATACAGAACATAACCTGTCTGATGCATTAGTCCAGGAACATTTTGGTGCTAAGACAAATCATGCTCCATCATTAGCATTTTACAAAGGGAATGCAAACTAGTAATCACCTATCCACATGTTTCAAAATTACAAAACTGTACAGTCCAACTCATGAGCACAAATACCAAATACAAACTTCCAAATCTGCAAGTCATTTACCTGTGAATCATCATGGAGTGAATTGTTGGTCCTGTTTCAGATTGTGTTAACAGTAGCAGCCACAGTTCTTTCAAACTATTTCCCGTTTACCCAGGAAAACATAAACCAAGCAGAAATGAAAGCAACTGATCTCTGCCAACAGGAAGGAAGGAATCAAATACCATTCCTATGGTGAAGATTTCTAAGACAACATCTAATCTGTTTGCTAATCCCAGCAGTTACACAGTCTCTGCTGCAAGAACTAACATGAGAGGAACACTAACCTTCATTACTTCAACCTGCAAATCTTCATTGAGTGAAGGAGTCACTTTGACAGCATTCAGCATCTGATTAAGCAACTGTTTCTCATCCGAGTCTGTTTCCACGGATACAAACCGCTCATCAGACAGCAGCTTCTGTAGAGAGAAAATGGCAATGCACAGATTGAACACAAAACTGCCTCTGACTAATGCTGCTGTTAACTACTATACAAACCCTACTAATGTTGATACTACAGTGGCTATGTTCTATATACAAAATTCAAAGTGATCCAGTACTATAAGGAAGTACAGCAAAAACTGGGAAATCCAAGCCACAATGAAGGCAAAGTTAGTATCTTTTGAACCAGCTGCCATTCCAGCAGTGTCTTTCCCACCCTGCCTCTGGAGTATCCAGAAGAAAGCAGTTATCAACAATTTGTGTGAGATCACAAACCATTCCAAGTAATGCCTTCCATCCCTCCAAAACAAAGTGGAAAAAAAAAATAAAATCCCCAGATAGGTTAGTGCCCTGACCTCAGGCTAGTGCTAGCAGATACCCTGCTTGTTGGGAGATAAAAGATACAACTGTTTTCTAATTCTGAAAGACACAGAACACAAGCACAGTGGACATAACATTTCTGACCACTGACAAGACACTTTTAGTGTTATTCAAAACCTGACTTATCACAAATGCTATCAAATCCTCAGAAGTAGAGTACTGCTAGCAAATGAGTGGCATAGGAACCACAAATATGGTACCCAGGAATGGGTTCAATGCAGACTGATTGAGCTTCAGGCTAGATATTGCAGATTAATCAGACTTCCTTTGTCTTCACAAAGCCAGTATCAGAGCCAGCGTTTTCCAGCAACTGGAGATGTGTGAGACTGAGGGAATCAACACGAAAAATATTAGTGGAACACAAGTGACTATCACTAGGTTTTTGTGAGAGTCTATTTTCATGCTTGAAAGTAGGGCTGATAGGCAGCAACACTTAACTGAGCTCTTCGTGTTATGTTCTCGCTTCCCTGAGCTAACCATGTCCCATTTCAAGAAGATTTCAGTTATTTCAACACTTCTCCCATAAAAATCAACAAGTTTCTAAAAATGACTTCCTCTAACATTCCGGCCTCAATTTATTCACAACCAGTTCATACCTGTATGTTCTTTTTCTACCTGAATAAAACACTGTTTACTCTTGCTGTTTTAGGTAAAGGTTTGTTGTTGCGGTGGTTTTGTTTGTTTAAAAACAAACAAGAATCAAACACCTCCACTTTTGTTTACCGAACCTGCACAAACCAGGCTCCATCAGAATTCTACAACAAGACTGACAGTATTTCAAATACCATAACAGCTCCAGTCTACTCTCAGTGCACTCTTATGAAGAACAAAAAATTAAATCAGAATCACATACTAGGGTAACACATCAAGGGGACGTGGTCAGTGGAACAATTTCCTCAGAATTCTACTGGAAACTCCTACATATTCTAGAACCATCTTCGTTGGTACCTCCTATTAGCATCAGCTTCTTGCAATAAATGCACTCAGAATTGGCTTTCCAAGGTGCTCCAACTGCAGAGCAAAACTACCTTGTCTTAGTTTCCAGGAACAAAACCTTACTCTGTTCCAGAACACTCTTGGAACAGTCCACTTTACCCTGTGCTTTCTGCATCACTTTTGTCCTGAAGCTCCCTCCCAGCTTCAAGTCTGTAGAAGTAGGAATGAAAATAGTTCTATTTTCTATGCTTATACTGTTTTTTTTTTTCTTCCTGGGATAATTTCATTCAGAGTAGACCACATGGTGTTGTGTTTGGGGTTTGTGACCAAAGCAGCAATGATAATATACCAGTGCTTTAGCTATTAATGAACAGTGCTTGAACAGCACCAAGGTCTTCTCTGTTTCTCATGTTGCCCTGTCAGTGGGTAGGCTAGGGGCGTAGAAGAAGCTAGTAGGGAACATCAGCCAATATAGTTGATTGCAGTTGACCAAAGCAATATTCCCTACCATATGGTGTTGTGCTAAGCAGGAAAAGCAGAGGGGAAAGAAGGAGAAAGGAAGCAGAAGAAAGAACTATGGCATTTATCTTCCGAAGTACTCTTAAGGCAAAGCTCAACTACAGTAACCTTAAAGAAAATATGTATTTTTTTCCCCAGATAAAGCCTCATACCACCCTGTTGTGGCTCCATATGGATCACTTCCTCTAACAGTATGCCTGATATCTCATATGCAAAGTTAAGTGAACGTGAACTTACATCCTTACGCTCCCAAAACAAATTAATGTTTACTCTTTGAGAGAGAAGCTTCTTACTGAAAAACAGTAACAGGCATTTCACAACTCAGTAGTGTAACAGTTTCTTCCACAGCTAGCATCTCTGAAGTGGTAAGAATTTTCTGATGCATAGCTGTTTGTCCAAATAAAAGAAAGGTAAACTGTTTTAATTTTATACTGTCGAATACTACAGTGCCTTTTTGTTTCTCATGCTATACTGCTGTTTTCGTCTGCAATTTCAAAAACATTCAAATCCAGTGATATTGAAAACAATGTGGAAAAAAACCCTGCAAATAGACAATACAGCTTCAGGATCTTTTATAAATTTCTTCATCACTTCACTCTAGTTTCTAAGAAATTAAGCAGCTGTAAGGCTTTCTGAGGACCACACAGAAGGCACAGGGCCACATGAGGAAGACTATGTCTCCATTTCATGTTGAAAGTCAGGAACTCACACCCATATGCAGAACATTTCAAGCTTCTACAGAATCAACAGCCTTCACTTGCACCCTAAATTCTGAACACTGTTACAGAAAAATGAAAATGTTACATTCACCAGAAGACAGACACATCTTCTGTAACATTTTTCAAAAGAAAAGCCTAGATTTCCTTGAAGCCCACTACCTACCAACACAAACATGCCCCACTCCTCAGCCATACCTGCATCCCTGCAAGAGCCTGCTGGGCCAACTTCATGCTCTTCGATTCCAGAGCCAGTTGGAGAGGAAGGAGACACTTCTCCCTGAAGTAAAAATAAATAAGCAAATAAATGTGAATGGGGACAATGGAATTAAAAATAGTATTCAAAAGAACAATATTCCAGAAGCTTTGCACCACTGTCAGTAAGATAGCAGTTGCATACAGTAAATAAGGAGAGCTTCACAACAACTCCATGAGGCACTTTTCCCCTCTAAAGAAAGCTGGCATATGTCCTCACGTACTTTTAAGAATGACCTTCTAAACTGAAATTTCACAAAATACTTCTCAATTGTTAGCCTTCTATGTGCATAAATGAATGTGCAAAGCACAAAAAGGAGATTCACAGATCACTACTGATTCCTCATCTCAGCATTGTAAGTGTAAGTATTCTGTCACTTGACTTCTATTTAATATTCAGGTTCCCAGAAAAGTAGTTTCAGATGCCACTTCTTATTGGTGAAGTTTTGGTCTATGGCCTCTTTCACAGTACAGTGTGTTCTATCATGTTAGAGGCCCACAACCAAAACTAATGTAGGCACAAGCAAATGGAGAAAAAAAAAAAAAGGGGGGGGGGGGGGGGGGATTCCAGTTGGACATTAGGAAATACTACTTCCCCGAGACAGTGGTCAGGCACTGGAATGGGCTGCCAAGGGACATGGTGGTGTCACCATCCCTGGAGGTGTTCAAGAAACATTTAGATGTTGTACTGAGAGACATGGTTTAGTGGGAAATATTGGTGGTAGGTGGATGGTTGGACTGGATGATCTTAGAGGTCTTTTCCAACCTTGGTGATTCTATGAAACGTGTACACAAATACTTACATGTGAAATAGCATGTGTGAGAACTATGATTAAGCTGTACTTCGATTACAGAACAACACAAACTTCTGCATGTTAAAATAAACCACTGACCCAGGTAGTAGTTTAGATGCTTTTGACTCAGTACTCGGACACTGGATTTTTCTTGTTTGGAGACCAAACCAATATTGCCTGGAGCTGTGACTTCTCTATTTATTCCTTGTTCTACATATCAGAGAGGGTTTGCAGCAACTGGAGAACACTTAGCAACCATAAGCCCTTTTAAGCTAATCTTACTCACTAGCAGGAAATACATTCCCAATCAGAGATAGTTAGCCTATGCCTGACTGTAGTCTCCCTGAAGATCTGCAACACTTCATTAGGTCATATGTCATAAAGGCACTTATCTGTACCCACAGAGTCTAGTTTTGCACTTGTGTAACAAGGTTTGCATATAGCAAACCATCCCATGCCAGCCCTTGAGAGTCTTAGCTCTCCAAATGTCAATATCATACCCCAAAGAGCCCCTTTGGAATCACCTGCCTGAATTTTCCACTCCTAGAGACAAGTGTATGGAGGGCAAGAAGAAAAAGAAGATATCTAGTTACCTATTTTCTTGCCTAAATGCAAACTAAACAGTCCTGACCATCTGGAGCATGCCTCTGTGTTAAAATCTCAATGTATTCAAACTCACCCACCCTGGTATTCTCAAAGCAGAGTCAGAATGTTTGATCTCTAAGAATACCAAAATGAAGTGTTTTCCCTCTTTTACTCTTCTTTCCAGTGAGCTGCCTTTGACCTGAATTCACTTAGTTTCAGTTGACCAAACGTTGAGCTATCTGTTAAAAAGTACATAAAAATAAAATTGATCAACTTTCTTAGAATTCTTAAGGAACAAATTCTGATAAATTAAAATATACTATGCCACAGTGTACAATCTGCTTCTTTTGCAAGTTCTCCCTTCATAACTAACTAAGAAGTTGTAGGTTAGAGGAGTAATTGCTGCAGTTTCAGACAATTGCCTTAGCTACCTAGAAACCATGCCTTGCCACAGTCTGCCCATAACCTACTAATCTCCCTCCAAAACTGGAGTCTACAACCTGAACTTGCCTTTTTGTTTTGGTTAAATAAAGATGGGGTTACCAAACATTGGCTATTTCAGCTTTGGGGAACTCAGCTTGAAACTCCTTCAGTAGATCCTGTTTACAGCAGGGATTGAATGTCCGCTCTGAAAATCAACTTTATATTGGGTGGGTCCAGTTAGTATTCCAACTCTTTATTTTTACCATTCCTTTCTTTCCCTCCAGCTTGCCCCAAAAGGGGCACAAATCACTAAGGCTACCCTTAAGAAGAACAGAACTGCTGTGCACCCCTTGAAATGCAGCTCCCTCCTCTTTAAAAATAAATTAAAGACTGGAGTCACAGGCATGGCTCAGTTAAGGAATCTAGTAAGCTTCTGTACTTGGCAAAGATTTCTTGAGACAAATCTGCAGTCTTTCTGTGTTTGCAAGTTCTTCCCAGTTATGGGAACTTGTAAAAGACCATCTGGCATAACACCAAAAGCAGCTTTTAAAATAACCCTGAATGGCACAGATTTCTAAAGAACTCCTGAGTAGACTCCATGTGCATCTCAAAAGAGGTTTCTAACAAAAAGGTAGTCAATTTCCTTCACTCAGAATGCTCTGAGAAATAGGTAGGCACAAAGCCCAATTTTCTTACAAGATCCTTTCTTGGATCCTTCTGGAATCACTTTAGCTAGAAAGACCCTTTAAAAACCCATAGGTTTCACATCTAAAACAGCTAAAACTATAGAACAGCTGGGAAACATTTCCTCGAGAGTTCAGTCACTGAGATATACAGAAAGTGTCAAAACATCGGGTCCAGGGTTCAGACATCAATCCTTCAGCCAGTATAGAACTGAGTATCACCTGAGCATCTATTGTGCACTTTGCCCAGACTTGGGAACACATGTAGCACACAGGTAAATTGTGAGAAGTAACGTTGTGGCATGTCTCTAAACCAGAAAGTCATCCCCAACACAAAGCACATTCAAGTATACTTTAAAAGTTATCAGTATCACCCTCTGGGCAAACTCACATTTGAAATTAGTAGATTGACAGGTGCCAAAACATTAAATACATTAAGTGGTACTCAAGAAGCCAGAAACACGCAAAAAGAAATTTCCATAGTGTATAGTACCAACTGCAGGAATGCTAAAAATTAATGGTTATTTAGACCGGCACCTCTTCAGGACAGAATATCAGATTTCTTTTAGGCTTTCTACAGCTCACTGCAATATTATATAAATATTAGGGGGCATTACTAATGCACAGCAAACTTCTTGTATTAAAGTGGATGAGACTGGTAGTAGAGGTGAAATTCAATGCAGTCCTAAGTCACTGGACTGGATCCAGTTAAGTTTCATTATAATGAAGACAGGTGGGAGTTCCTATGGCTTACGTGTAGCTACTCTGCACATCAGCATGTTGCCTGCCATCTGTCACCACATACTGTAATCAGCAGAGAACAACAAGAGCTGTTTCCTGAGACATTTCCCAAACTGAAGAGCAAAACATGACAAACAGGGGGGATGGAAATTAGAACAGATTCAATTAGCAGAACTTCTCATCCTTGCTAAAAATGTTTAATTGAAAAAAATCTAATTAAGGTAGCTGCAGCCTCTGTTCCCATTGTATTCTTCAAGAAAACAAACTGCACTGTGTCATTTCCTGTTCTTGTTATACACTCTGTCTATAAAACCTTCAGCATTTCTGTGCTATAGCTACAAAAAACCTGCAGAGATACCTCATAGTGTTTGATTAGCTCGACTGCCTCCCACACTTCAGTTTGATCTGCTCTTTAAATGCATTACCTGCTAGTATGAGAACACAGAAGGATAAGGAAGACAATCCTCAGAACAGGAGATGATGACATAAATGAACACAGTTGCTCCTCATTAAAGTGTGCCCTTTAAGAACTGGTTTCAATAAGGTTGTGCATGGGATAATGTAAACCATAATTCAGTCTCAGAATGCAATTAAGAAAGGGATTGAGGCTTCCCCTTACACCTTGTAACTGTTTTATAATTGCAGCCTGTTTCGAGTGGTCCCATGGTGCCCTGCCATGGGACCACATTGCTTACTCCACTGTCTGCAATACTGCATCAAATTAACGATACATTCAGCTTGCATAGTGCTACACATGTAAGACACTTTATTTACATGAAGTTCTCAGAATAAACTAGTGCACATTGATGGACTTTAAAAGCTATAAAAGGTGTAAATATTTTCTGTTTATGTCACTGTAGAGAAACTAGTTTCACACTGGAATGCCCAAATTTACTTACTGATACACACAAGTGTACATATACATATAGGCGCATGTCCCATGTTAAATTTGAATGAGATGAGTCAAGTACAACACAGAAGAGGGTATGAACACAAAGGGGCACTTTTGATCATTCTTTACCTCTTAGGTTATATATGTAAAGGATGTGGCAAGAGTTACTCCAGAAGAAGGGCTTGGAATAATGATTTTTTCAAGACAAAGTAGTTGCAGAGATATAAAGCAGCTTTCCTAACCCCAATGTTCCCATTAAAATCTGGTATAGCACATAAGCATTGAACAAATGAGTATAGCACGAAGGCAGCCTCCTCCCTTGAAAATAAAGAGTGCCACCCACTCTCTTCCCTGACTCTGAAGCCCAATAAATAAGGGCTTCTAACACTATTTGCACTAACAATGAAACACTCCTTCATCAGAGACAGCAGCGTTTTCAAGTGTGGACCTTGTAACACGCAGAACAGAATAAACAGGGAGATCCAAGGATGAACATTCAGTCCTGCTCCTACATAGGCCATCTGGAGTTTTGCCACTGGACCTCCACGGTGAGGGAATGAATCTCAAGAGGCCTGCCCACGGTCAAGTAGGAAAGCTATGACAAGAACAGTGCTTAATCCACAACCAGTATCTGGAGAAGTACAGGTGGGTCCTGCCTGAGCTACCCCACTCCACCACTGTCAGCTTCACAAACTGCAGAATGAGTCATGAGAACATAAATAGCCGTTACATTCAGCATACTGGGTTAAAACGACCTTTCTAACAGTCTGAGTTTGCCATGGCTCATCAACCCACCTCTTTTCCCTGCAGGTCTGTCACAAGGGATGATACAACAGGCCAGTCAAAGCAGACTGCCAAAAAGGTCAGAACAAAACAGATGACTGTTTTAAATACGAGATCATAAAAAAAAAATAATCTATCCTTACTGTAGTGGAAAAAGCCTTCAGTGAGAAGAGAATAATGGCTCATTAACTCAATCTCATGATGAAAATTATAATGAAAATAGGAAAAGGCATGCTTAACTCTTTCTTGCGAGGGCCTGAATTAGTCCCAGGGCTCACCTAACCTCCACCATATTGACTAAGGGGCGAAGGCACTACAAATAAAGTATTTGTTACCACCATAGAAGTTATTTCCTGTCATTCAAATGGTGTAATCATATTAGCTTTTGGAAAATGGATTAAAAGGAGATTAAAAATAAAACATCACTCTGCATTATCTCCACCCTGAAAATTACATAGGAGAAGAAAAATTCAGAACCTCGGGGCTGATAACCTTCGTTATCAGCATGCAATTTGCATTCCATAGAATAATTCACAACCCCGTCAAAGAACAGATAATGACTTGATTTACTGTTGTTGCCGTTTTCTGATAAGCTGTTTGCTAAGCAGCAGAACAGTCATAGCCAGAGTCTGACATTTTTTAGTCAGAGTAACACTGACAGTTGAGAAGAGCTTCTCAGTCCTGATTGCTTAAAATGAACAACCGCAGCACGCAACACCATTAACCTCACTTATCAAGCAGAAAATCTGGCCTACCATGAGAAAAATAAATGGTAAAGATAAATTCTCAAAATTCTGGACATACTCCCAGCTGTTACCATTAAATACAGTAAAGAGAAATAAATATTATCCCCATAGAAAACCTGTGATTTAATTTGTATAAAGCTCCAACAGTGTCAATATGAACAGATGTGCATATAGAAGCAGAAACATCTGTAATGCTTCTCCTCCTGTGATTGCTTGAAGAACCTTGACAAAAGACCCCAAGAACAACTTCATTGTTCATAACAGAAGTACTAAAAACCTGGAGGAGGAACAGAAGATTAACACATTTTTTCAAGCAGCAACTTTTAGTGAAGAAAACAGATTCTAAATCCTTGCTTGCACTCAAGATATGTATTTTTTCTACTGAAGAAATATGTATATTCCATTCACAAAGAGAATAATAGTCCAGCTTAAACAGAGGTTTGGAGCTTGCAGCATACAAGTTGCAGGGGTTCACAAGCATCCACAATGCAGCAAGGAAGACCAAATGACTGCAACAGACCCTTCCACTCAAATACAAGATTTTTTATAGTATTTGTAGAAATCTTAGATCAATAGGATAAAAGACAAAAGGTGAAGCCTTCTGATGAGAACTCTCCTTTTGCTTTACAAACCAAGGCATAGTGTAATCACCCCGCAAAACTGAACATGTCTCTGGAGTGAAGCATGAGTTGCATACTAAGGGAAACTATGACAGAGGGGAAAAGAAAAGAGGGACAAAGTCTAAACCTGACTTCCTAGATTTCGTTAACTAGAACTCTAACAATTACTCAATCTGAAATGTTGAATGAGATTATAAGTGAAGATACATTGGCATTAAAAAGGTTGGTTTTTATTATCTACATATTTTCCAATGAATTTGCCCAAATAGCAGTATAGGTCTATTTGTGGAAAAGGCAAACATAAACAATTAAATCTCCCGTTCAGCTGAGACAACAGAACTCATACCAGCTATAGTAATTAAATAGCTGAAAACTGTTACTCAGCTAGACAGTGCTTTTAAGGTCATTCACTTCCTTACGTATACTTGCTAATAGCATTTTGATTTCAACACAATGTTCCCAGATAGTAGCTTGATACCATTCTCAATAAAAAAAAAAACACCAAAAAACAAACAAACAAAAAAAACCACCACAAAAAACCCCTACAAATATAAGTACACTGTGTACCTTCCATGAAAGAAGAAGTGAGACAACAACATTGTACACAATATTGGAATGGACAAGACTGAAATAATAATCAGGGTGCTTCCAAAGATATAATGTAATCTCTGCGATACGGCATCACTCTCCCTAAAAAAAAATAAATAGATTATTGCCCTTTGTGCATGAGGTATAGGAGACCCTTAATAACTCTGTTCTTAAGTTTGATGACACACGTCTTCATTATAGAATAACCTGTACCCTTTAGCTGATCTTATTTATTAGCATTCAAATAAGCATAAGGATGAGACGAGGGTCAGAGTACCTGTTCTCAGAGAATACCTTCTGCCCAAGGGCAGAGCACTCACTCCACTACCTGAGCCTGCAATTCTGAAAGCTTATCAAGGAAAACAGTACACACAGTTTCAGTGCCACAACTCTTCTTCCACACCCCCAGCCACGTTTCATTATCTAGGGCAATTACCAACAGACTCCTGATTTTCTCACTTTCTTCTCCTTTGCAAGTACTCAAAGAGATCAGATGTTTAACACACACATGCTGCTATCCCATTATCATCCTGAGGGCAATGTTTCAGTTGTTACAAATTGGACAAATGCTCAAAACTATGACAGCTCTAATCTTTTATTGGTACTATTCCTACACTGAATAGATTACGTAAATCCCACAGTAACTGCAGGCTTTGGCCACAAATCCAGAACAGACGTTCAAGAAAATCCATAAAGGGAACAAAGAGCCAAAGCAGTGATGAATATAAAGTTTCAGTGCTACAAAGAATGTCAGGAAGGGCAAAAAGCTGGTTCATGAAACAGCATAAGCTTTTAAACAGCACGTATCTTTAAAAACACCAAAACAAACAAACAGACCAATATCACCACACACAAAGAAAAGCTGTGGATGTCCCTGTTCACTGCAGGGGAGTTGGACTAGATGACCTTGTAAGGCCCCTTCCACCTCAAACTACTGTGTGATTTCTAAGAGTAACAGAAATAATCTTTCAAAACCCACCTACTTTCTCCCACATCAGCAACTTTATTACCTTTAAGAGCCATAACCCTGGCTGACAGGTGTTTAGGGACTGCTAGATCAAAGGGCCTTACAGCATTCCTGGAGTCATGTCTTGACAGCAAGAATTCAGACATGAACAATGGAAACCAACTCCATACACTCCTTCCCTCCCCAGTGCTGTTATGTTGCTTTCGCTATCCCAGAACAGATGCAAAGCTCTGTTGAGACAGAAATACATGCTCATCGGACAAGAAGCAGGGCAAGTCACAGATCTCCAAATAAACATACAGATTTACTAAAATCTTGTATCAGAGAGCACTGCACTGCCTTTCTCAACACTTGGTCACACATGCATTAGGACAAGGAATGCAGCTTTTTAATCGAGATCGAAGCATATACATCATTTATATACACAACATGGGCTACACAAACGTTCCCAAACTCTGGATCTAGCATGTAAGCTGACAGTACAGGAGATGCAGCTCAGCAGTCCGCACTGCCAGTAGAACTTCTGGTCCAGAGGCTTTCCAGGCAACTCATCACACACTTGCTGAATGCCAGGAAGCAACTCTTTAGTGGCTGAGCAGCATGAGTCATGTACTCAGCAGTCACTTTCAAGAGCAAAAACCTAGGAACAGTTAATGCCAGGTTATTGTAGCAGTAAGAACAGGAAGCAGTGTTTTAATAAAGAATAAGACAGATGTACGCTCAAAACAACCCATTCCCCCCCACACTCCCAAAACAATGAAAACCAACCTCAGTCATAGTCATTACTCCCTCCCCTCTCGTTTCTCCTGGCCAGACAAACTGCTACACTCATAAAACACTCCCAAACAAAGCAATAAGAAATTTAGTGTTAGAATCTATAGATAGCAGTACAAGATACCAAAATAAAACTAGCATACAGAAGGGGGAAAAATGGCTAAATAAATACTAGTTAAGTTGTTCATTTATGTATCCATTAATTTTTTCCCAGCTGGGTTACCCAAAAGGTTCTACATGATTTAAGATAGATGTACAATGAAATAAATCATTAACTCCTATGTTTCACCAACCAGCATGCTAATACACTACTTTACAAACTTGACGTATTTATTTATTTATTCTTACAGAAAGATGCATGCTTTATGTTATTATCTTGGCCTATGGCACTCAAAGATCACAGTCTCAAGCGATGCTGTGAACAAACTCCTGAACTACAAATGTAAATAGGATATCAAAATTGCACTATGTTTATGTATAAATATAATTCAGATAATCTGCTTTGTAACTCACAGAATCATTATCAGAAATGTCCACTTATCAGAAGGGAATGCACGTAATTGATAACAGAACCATCAGCAGACTATCACACTTCCCTACCAGCCACAAGAGGTGATAGATAACATACTTCTCGAGGCAGAAATGACGTCTGCTTGTATTCCTGATAGATCCTCCCCTCTGTTTATATATCCCCATAATGAGCACATGTAAACCTTTACATTTTAGCAGCATTGTTCTTATCAGATAAGTACACGAGCAGTAGTAACTCTGTCCGTTCACTATTTATCATCCATTTTAGGTTTGCTTAAAAATTCGGAAGTAAGAATTTTCAACAACACACAGATAAGTTAAAAGTCTCCTTGTAATTAGGACAAAGAAAATTAGGGGTGCTGGATGGAAAGAAGAACTTCATATTTATAAAAATATGAATCTGTTTTTCAGATCAAACTTAGAAAATAACCGTAACAACTAATCAGCTTCCCTATCCATCCTCATCCAGCAGAAACTATGAGATACAATGCACAAGATAAAGCAGGCAAGAGAAAAATGAAATGATGAAATTACAAATATTTCTTCACAATGGCCCTTAAAAACTAGCACAAAGATGAGTGCTTGGACACAAACAGGAGAGACAGAACTGGACATAAGCTGGTTATTACAGGAGAACTTACTTATCACCAACCTTTCATGTTTCCAGCTCTAATCCCCAGAAATACTGGCTAGTTTTGAGAGGTCGATACGGAACACCAGAGGGATGCAAGCTTCTACAGTTATAGATGTAGAAACTGCTTCTGTCAGAAACAGAAGCACCTGTGAAAGCCACAGTCTCCCTGATTAGGCACAAAAAATAAGCACCTTGAAAGCCTGAGCCTATACCTTCATTTAATTTAATTACTTCCTGCAATCAATATGTTGAAGGGAAAAGTAAGCATCTGGAAGGCTTTTCTGCATCTTCTTTGAAGAAGGAATGCAAGCTACATTACCTACAGTGCCAAAATGCTTCACTCATCAACATGTCTCAAGACCATTACTTAAACATCCACAGGGGAAAGTCTGAGCTGGCACAGACAGCTCCAATACTATCTACTAATACTACAGACAAACCAAGACTATCGAGAGTCTTGCCTATGCGTTTCTACACTCAATCACACTCCTCCAGAATCAAACTCAGGTTTGTGGCAATGCTTCTACTACAACCAGCTAAAGGGCAGACTGTGTATTTGGCCATTATTTTGGTCAGAAGAAAAAAATAGACATCCCAAATTCATGAATATTAATCTGCCTTCATCAGTTCTTCTTAAAGGCTCATTTCCTTGTGTCTGTAGAGTTACCTTTCACCAAACACATTTCAGCCTCTAAAACTGCAATGGAGAACCTTGCCAGGAATTAGCCAAGTAGAGAGGCTAGCTCAGTGTAGGTGGTTGGCCTTAGGACAGAACTTGTCAGTTGAAAAACAGTGAAATGAATGTGGCCCAACTTACTAACAAATAATTGTTGGTTGGCAGACAGCATTAAGTTCTCTCTTAAGCTAACTTCCACATGATCAATTCCTTTTATCTAATTCATTATTTATAAGCCATTCATCCAGTCCTCTCAAGCACTTAGTACATATTTAATTTTCACAACACCTGTTCATCAGCAACATAAACACCACCATCTTCCCAAGGAGGTTGTGGATGCCCCATTCCTGGAGGCATTCAAAGCAAGACCGGATGTGGCTCTGGGCAGCCTGGTCTGGTGGTTGGCAACCCTGCACATAGCAGGGGGGTTGATACTAGATGATCATTGTGGTCCTTTTCAACCCAGGCCATTCTGTGATACTCATTCTGTTCTACGATTCTACTCAGACCCAGGTGGGCTTACATGACTCTCCTTTCTCAAAAATTCCGTATAGGCATCAATGGCAAAGCCTTGAGCTGACAAGCTCATTTTCATCCCATTTTTCTCTCTAATCTTTGATATTTCGTTCAACACTGATCACAAGTTGAAGTGCTGAAAAACACATGCATATTTCTACCTCAAGGCAGAGCTGGCAGGACTCAGTGGGGAAGAATATATTTGTTGGAGATTTGAATCTCTTTAGGAAATGAATCACTTAAATCATACCCCTCACAGAATTAATATTCAAGGTCATCAACTGAGTTCATAAGTTCAATTAACACCAAAGGAAGCTGAACAGCAAAACAGTCTCATTCAGCCATCTGAAAATATGCCCAGTAGATCTCTATTAAACTAATTAAAGAATGACATTCCAGATTGAATGTCCAATCATTGCACTTCCTTGGGGAAAAAGTACCCCACGCGCTCCCAAACACAGCAGGTCATGCACCGTCTGAGTTGTTGGTGCTGGAAACAGCTCTGATACAAATGTTACAGTTGAGCCAGCTACCTACCTGCACTTCAGGAAACAGTGTTGCACAGCCTGCCCTATGGCTCAGTAACAGAGGCTGAGCACTGAAGCATAATCTGCGGACAAGTCACAAGCAAACCAGTACAATGAAAAAGTCAGCCCTAACATCATGGTGTAGGCAAGTACATAGCTAGTTTAACATATACAAAACATCTGAACTCAATTTCTCATCTTCCCCTTTCTCACATTAGGACCAATTGCCTCAAAAGATAAGTTCGAAGAATCTCTACTTATTCAGAGCTGCGGTTTCAAAAGCAGCCAATGGCCTTTTATATCTTAAGGGAAAAAAAAAAGGGGGGGGGGCGGAAGGGGGGAGAGGTACAGAAAGAGTAACAGTTTATACCTTCTCCTCCTCATGAGCAGAAAACATTGCTCAGTTTCAACAGAAAAACAAGGATTTAAGTAACAGCACAGCCTCTCCATTTAAAAGCACTAACATTTAGAAGCACCAGCAGAAGCCAAATACTGAGTTGCGAAGAAAGAGAAACAACACTGACTGGGCCAGTTACTAGATGTGCTGTTTCTGGAACTGAGCCAGTATCTACCTCAACTGGACACAACAGCTCATGAATCTCTACCCCACATTCTCATGCAATATAGGTATGCCACAAATTCTGAACTTGCCAAAATTCAACACAGGGAAGTACGGATGTATTTTTCTTGTATTCAGTATATTCTAGTGACTCGAATATCTCCTGCTAAACAAGCTTAAACATTCCCTCTGCACAAAGAGTACTCCAAACACTCATTTACCTGCCGTTCTTGGAATAGAACTAAACTATACATATTTTATATACAAATAAATAAATACATATGCATACATATATATTTTTTCCTCCTGAACTATTTCCCAATCTACCCTTAGCAGTGCCAGTATGTTGTACCTAAGGATTTCAGAACCAGATTATGGACTAGGTCACTTAGAGTGAAGATGCATACCATTTTTTTCCCCACTAACTCTAACATCACAGAACATTCCAGACTACATCCCAATCTCTTTACTGCTACATCCAGAAGTGTGATAGTAGAAAGGGTGAATGGAAGATTCGAAGTGGATAAGCAGCCAAAGGCTGCTATGTGTTAAAGCAGATGATGCAATCCACTGCTGTTCAAGATGAAAAAAAGTTAAGGAGCATGGTCAGGATCTCTCCATGATGCATCAGTCTTAGTTGTATTTCTGGTCTTTGCCTCATTTTCGAAGCTATCTTTTTATGGTGTTAGGAATCAAGCTGTCACGGTGCTGTTCTTTAACAAATAAAATGAGCTTTTATCATAATTTTGCTGGTACATCACAAAGGCAAACTCCAGCCCAAGATGATCACCTGGAGTCTAATAGGAACTTGTTAGCAGAGAATAGAAGAGTAAGCTCAGAATACTGGTGAAATTAGTATTTCTCAGGGACTGTGCAGCAGTGCCATATTGAAGATCCCACTACCAAAGCTGTTATTCCAGTTCTCTAATGTACCTTTCAATTTTTAAGATACAATAAACAGCAACAAAAATCCCACACACTGCCTTCACATTGACACTTGTCAAGATATTAGCTTTATTTAAAAAAAAAAAAAAAAAAAAAAGATTTTACAGTAAAATTAAACAAATACAATGATAAAAACAGTGAAAGAGGAAGAATATCTCTAAAGAAGCATTAGGCAAGTGAAAAATAAGCTAACAGCCAGCTAATTCATACAGAATGAAAACAGTACTTAAAATAAAGAGACCATACCCTGTATAAAAGACAAAGGCTGGTAAATTAGAGGGTAAAAAGCTAAATTTTCTCCAACCACACTGCACAGTAAACAATCTAATGGATCTCCTGGGAATTACTCATCTAACCGTGTCGGAAGTGTATGTATCTGGAATTGGTTGTGTCAGATCTGTGCTACATCCATTCCTTACTGACAGGAGGCCACTTATGGACCACAGCTGACAGGCATCTAAGACAGCAAGCATACCGCTTTTATTCCTTCCCTGTTTGGTGACTGTTCTAGAAAAATGAACTCACCAATTCCATAATTTTCCTTGCGGAAAGCCATACCAAGATCAGTGGAGAGAAATTAGGCAATAAAAATACTCCCAGGAGAGTATTATTATTGTGGTTTAAAAAGAAAAAAAAAAAAAAAAAAAAAAAAAAAGAGTCATCTTTGTGTGCAGTTGTTATCCTGTCCTGGATATCTTTCTGGACAACAACCACTAACTTCATAGCAACACTACTACATGCTCTCTTATAAGCTCAACTACGTATTGCCAAATACTTCTGAATAAGAAATGGTACTTCAAAATATCAAAGATTTCAATTGACTTCTTCCATGGATCTATTGAGAGGCTTTTTTAACTAATGCAAGCTTTTTTAGCATTCATAACATTTTCTAACTAGGAAACATTTCACATCTTAATTATAAGCTACGTGAAGTAGTATATACCCTAATGTTTTCAACACTGAACTTGTTATTCTCATCTGATGCTTCCTAGTGGTTCTGTTGGAAGGGACAGCCATGGATGTCCTATCCTTGGAGGTGTTCAGGGCCAGGCTGGATGGGGCCCTGGGCAGCCTCATCTAGTGGGTGGTAACCCTGCCTATGACAGGGTGGTTAGAACTGGATGATTTTTAAGGTCCCTTCCAATCCAAGTCATTGTATGGTAGCAAATAATTTTGCCTGTGTACCTTCTCCACAGCATTGATTTCTAAAAGGAGATCTTAAATAGCACCTTCACTTTATAGGTGGCCAAATGAAGACAAGAAAAAAGGATGAGGCTTACTCAAGATAATTCAGCAGGCTAGAGGGACCGTTCATAGGAACTTTATTATATAAGTTCCTAGACACTGTCCTAGCTGTACAATTATGTTTCTAGAATATTTATTTTCAATAAACAGGAACTGATTTAGATTTAGAAGAAAGTATAGACACAAAGAGAATTGAGAAGCATCACAATACTGTACATAGTGTACTATACAAACTGTACCAGACCATGAAACAGCCCTATTTTCTAAGTAAAGAGACACAACTGTACACACTTCGCCCCATTATTACATTTTTTCTTATATTTTGTTTATGTATGGAAGCCAAGACTATATCAATAAATTATTTGTTAGGCTTAACTTAGAGATGTGTGTATATATGAACTAATGAAAACACAGATTAAGCCTCTTCCTATCTACCTCACTTTTTTGTTGTTGTTGTTGAATTTTTACTTTAATTTAACAAATGCTCACAGCTCTACCAGTCTCAACATTGCCTTAGCTGATATGGAAATACCTTAGCTGATACGGAGGTATCTTGATAGCAGCATCAGGAGAATCCAAGGTTTCTGTATAACAAAAGGAAACAGTAAGACTTTTAAAATAAACTCTGAGTTCCACACTAGTAGTAGAATCTCTGAAGCAATGATCCCAAAGCTTACACCTACTCCAGCTGACATAATAACTGTCACAAGTGCTCCAACTCTCCAAAAATCTACATGGCTCTACCAGGACACTGGGTATCAATGAGAAGGCACCAACATCTCTGTGATAGTCTGATTCTACGAAATAATAGCTTTTCCTCAGTAAATTTCCTTTCATGTACAAGCATTTCAGCAGCACAAAACTGGAACAGTACAGAGGATATCAGCATGGCTGCTGTGCAAGCACAACATCAATTCATGAAACAATATACAGAATACCAAACCAAAAGGCCAGTAATGAGACAGCAACAGGTATGGACTACCACAGACTCTGCTGTAACAGTGTACCTATAAAAGCAAATCTCTCCATCTCATCTGCCATCTCTCAAAACCTAAAGCAATGTGAGGTGCACAGTAACCCTGATATATGTTTCAGTCACACTGACCAGAGCTCCAAGCAGTTATTGCCAAAAGAACCTCAAATCACAGCCAGCCAACCCCAAAATTTACCTAACCTCGCATTCATCCAAAGGAACACACTTTAGCAACTATGCATTCCATTATACAGCAAGGATCACAGAGCTCACAGAATCCAGAAAAATACACGTAAAGTAATAGCAATCCAGTTTCAGAAATAGAAACCCGAACGTAAGTTAAGGGCATTCATTTACCGTGATTTATGAAATGGAGAGGAGCGAAGGGGTTGAGATAACACAACCCCCACACAGAAGGGATCTGGTTGCCACTGACACCCGTATCTGCGTCGGAAGACCCACGAAGCCAACCCTGAGAGCGGGGCGGAGGGGCACGCGGCTGCTTCTCGGACCATCGAACGCGTATCACAGCACCGAGCCGCCCGGCCCCTCGAGCCGCTGGAGGCGCTCCGGTCCTGCCGGCGGCAGAACAAGTTTTGCCGAGGTCTTGCTGCCGTCGGCGGTACAGAGCCTGCCCTGCACTACCCCGCACCTCCGCTGCGCCCACCCGAACCCCCAGCGGTCCACCCCCCCACCGCCCTTACCGATGGCCCAGGTGCAGCTCTCCTTGATGGCCCTGTGCTTGCTCCCCGACGCCTCCTTCTGCAGCTTCCGTAGGATTTCTTCCATCTTGCCTTCCCGTCGCGTCGCCGCGGGGGCACAGGTGCAGGCAGCGATGGAGGAGATGGAAGAGCAGCGCGATGCGGCTCTGGGGCTGTCCCCGCCGCGGCCGTGCCTATGCGGGGACGGTGCGCGGCACCCCGCAGCCTGCCTGTCGCCGCTGATGAATCACGCATAGCTCCATGGCGGGGACACGTCAGTTGTTGCCGCGGCAGAGTCCCTCCTCCTCCTCCTTCTCCTCCTCCTCCTCCCACCCCGGGCAGGCTCCTGTGGCGCAGCCGGGCTGGGGCCGCGCCTGGCCCCGCCCGCCGCAGGCAGGGCCCGGCGGCTGCGGCCTCGCTGCTCGCGGTGGCGTGGGGTCTTCCTCCGGCACCGAGGGGAGAAGTGGCCGCAGCTGCCCACAGCCGGGCAGCGCAGCAGGGTCGGGGAGGCTGCAGCTCGGCTGGTCTCCATGACGACCGGCGGCCCCTGCCCTCAGGACGCAGGTGTGCCCGCAGCCTGCCTGCGGCTCCGCGTCGGCTTTGCAGAGCTGAAACACGGGTCTTGCTGTCTGCTCTGCCCCGGGAGGCAACTGGGCGCCCGGAGCCACGGAGCGAGGCAGCCAGGCCTGCCCAGCGGCGTATGCTCAGGGCTTATCAACCTCTGAAATGACATAAATGGCCGCGTGCCCAGCAGGATCCAGGATTTGCAGTTTTTCCCAGCTGGAGTATGCTGAGGGGCAGGCAGCACAGCCTGCTTGCCTTCACCTGTGCCCAGAACGTTCTCATCCCTGTCCCCAGCCAGCCAGCCAACCAACCAACCAACCAACCAACCAACCCTTGCACTGCTAGCTCAGATCTGCTTCCTTGTGCCCCTGAACGCTTTCTACCCAGCAAAACTCTTTTTCGGTATCTTGTTCCCTACCTTACCTCTAGGAAATGCAACTTGCCCTTTCTGTGACTGCATCACGTTAATTGACTGTTTTATTGCCATTGTCTTGCTGGAGAATAAACTCTCTCAAAAGGTGCAAGAGGACAAACAAGATAAGAAAAGAAAAAGACAACAGATCAGAGAGGCAGTCTGTGCAGCAGCTGGCTGTATTAGTGATTGTTTCCTACCACTAATGGGAAGAGTACCAATTGTGAATCACCAGACAGAATATTGGCACGTGGTGAATCAGCCATAGTGTTTCCCATAGGGGACTGAGCTTTCAAAGTCTGTCCCTTATCCAAATTCTTACAAGAGCTGATCCTGCTTGTGTCAGGAAGTATAATGAATGCATAATCCATAGCTGCATTTTAAAGCCAGAGCGTAAAACTTATGTCTGAAGAAGAGGATTAAAAATGATGCCAGCAAGGTCTGTAGGTGGACAGGGAACGTCTAAAATTACAGCACTTAAGGATTAGAAAAACATGCTCTGGTAGAAAAACAATTACATTTCAGATTCCAGGGTGCAAACCAGCTTCTACACAACTGGAGGTAGTTTTCCAGTTTCTTTATCTCTGGCTGTGCTCCACCACCTTCTTTGGAATGAGCATCCTGCAATAGCTACTGACAATAGCTAGTGACCAGGGCTGTCCATGTGCCATGGTGCTCTAAGTCAAGGATCTGGCTGAAGTGGAGATGAATTATTCCCTACTTACATGTCTGTCTTCTTTATTCTGTGATGCGTGTAGTGGAATAAGCATGGGAGTCAATTTCTATCTTTTCAGATCTTTCATTCTTACATTTTTTTTTTCCTTAGGGGCAAAAAAACACAAACAAACCCAAACCCCAAACAAGCAAACAAACAAAAAAAAACAACCCCCAAATAAAAATAAATATAAAAAAGGGCTGTGGTAGTGTTTTAGATATTTTTAATGTAGATAAGATATGCCAGAGATCATTGGGACCCATAGAACACTAATAAATATGTATGTGTCTATCCATTGTAAATAACTAATTGCTTATTTTCAGAAAGCAGTTGGTTAAGTTAATTTTGAATTCTAGATTATTTTTTAGATATATGCAACACAAATTCAGTAGTTAATTTCACCGAGGTCTCTACAGGAAAACCTTTGCAGCTCAAATCCACATGAGAGGGTGCTGATATTGCTGAATCAAGGCTTGCGCTTAGAATCATAGAATCCTTAGAGTTGGAAGGGACGTTTAAAGGTCATCTAGTCCAACTCCCCTGCAGTGACCAAGGACGTGTACAGCTAAATTAGGTTGCCCAGGCTTGATCCAGCCTCACCTTGAAAATCTCCAGGGACTGGGCCACATCTTTGGGCAATCTGTTCCAGTGCCTCACCACCCTCACTGTAAAAGGCTACTTCCTTACATATAACCTAAACCTACCCTCTTCAAGCTTGAAGCCATTTCCCCTTATTTTACCCATGCTGCTTCTAAACATTTTTCTTCACAGTTGTCAAAAGAGTGAGAGGACTGAAGGTGCTCTCTAGAGCATCTTAAGATATGTCTATAAGATTAGGCAGATGGAAAAACAAGTAAGCCATGATGAATCTCCTCAAGCAAATTCATTTCAGAATACCATGAGTGTGTTTGCTGACACTATTCATATATCCATGAACAGCAGTTCATCAGTCCTTGTCTCTTATCTACAGTAAATGCATAAATACTCAGTAACCATGTCCTGCTAGAACTCTTGTACTGAATGCATTTTGTGCAGACAGGATGTCACATTTATTTACGTGCTTTGGGCTCCTCTCCGAGGAAGATGGTATGGAATGTCACAAGATCTGTAAGTCCAGCTACAGAGTAGGGAGAATGGTCACTCTTACAGCTCTAAGTCCTCCTTTGCCATAGCCTGGCTCTCAAAAGCCAGCAACCTTCTGCAGTGGTAGAAGCTATGGAGCTGTCTTCAACACAGCTGGCTGGCACAGCTCCAGCCTTGTCCAGTTGGAAGTCAGAAGAATCTACGCAGATCTCATAAATACAGGATGCTGTGGTTATATATTACTAACACTGACAGATATGCAGAACATTTCTGAGACTCATTTGGTGATGTTGCCGATCTTTTGCAATATGTGAATGCAGGTTATATCCCAGGATAGATCCATGACTGAACACAGCTTAGAACTGTGTGAACAAAACCAACATGCTCAACATACTCGAAGCACTGGAATCATATTAGTGCAACTCCATTAGGCTTGTAAGCAGAATTATGGAACAGCGTGTGCTTGCCTTGATGCTACAACAGCTCTGCTGCTTCCAGTAACTGAGGAAGTGTATGTGGTGCTGGTTTAAATCTCTATAGCATATGTCCATATTGTCCATGCGCACACCTAATCAATCACTGTAGTGTTTGAGATGCTAAAAATGAATAAAATATACAGTTGAAAAGCAGAAGAAAAGATTTGTTAGACTGTGAAATAGTCATATATTTGCTATGAGTCATTATCATTCAGATATTACCTGTTCTTTAGCCTTTTTAACAATGTCAGGGTCAACAGTGTTGGTCAGGATCTCATTGCACTCTACAAACATCGGGCAGTGTGGGCCAACGAGGTGGGCCATGTCCCTTAAAAATCCAGCCTGATTAGAAAATACCCTCCAGTGACATGAAATACACCCAGTTCCATGGCTTTGAAAAGATACAGAACCAAATTTCTCAAAATTACTCTTCTAGAGGTCCTGCCTTACTCTTTCCCCCACTGACTGGAGTGACCAGACTTGCAAAAATCCTTGGGCTCAGTTTTCCTCTGGGAGCTCTCTGTACATGTAACATTGCTTTTGCTGCACATATTGCCCAAAAATAATCAGTAAAATGGGTGTAGCTGCAACATGGGCTAGCTAGCATCAGCTAGATACCAGACAGCTGGCACCAAATGAAGATACCCTTCCTTACTTCTCCTGGAAGGCAGCAAGACTTCAGCAAACAATACCTTTGCTGGGTTTTGTTTTTAGTTTTGCTTGTAGAGATTGTAACTATGTCATTGATGACAGGATGGCATCTGTCATTCTTTGCTTGATTACACAGAGTTACCAGAGGCTGGCTGGATGCTCAATCAAGTTGTTCCCGAGCAGGTGCTGCTTCCTGCACCCTCCACAGCATGACCTTGCAGAGCAAAGGCAAAGCACTGTGAAGTGCAGTGACAAAGGGTGCTGCTGAGAGCAGGGACTGGGAGCTGTGAACAAAGCTAGCGTATATTCAGCAATATCTGTTCAATATAACCATACATTGTTTGTTCTGTAAAGAACACATGAAGCAAAAGTGAAGTCATGAGACCCGTACCAGGATAGAAATGTGAGACAAGACTCCGGTTTTGTTGATGTACTTTCTGCAAAGACAAATGAAAAGCAAAAATCCCCCTAACTGCCTTCAATCTACCATAATCATCTTCTCATCTCCCCACAGAATTGCAAAGGCAGTCAACAAGGGTATCAGAAATGCAAAACAGCCATTCTGAGTCAGATCAATGTCCTTACTATCCACAGACTTATTTGTGACAGATTTGTAGTGTATTCTTGGGGAAAATAGAAAGACTGCCCCTTCCTCTGGTAAACTCCCATAGTTTCTGTTCATTTGCAGACTAAGCAGTTTCTGAGATGGGGTTTTATATTTATGTATTCAGCAGTACCTTGCAGATTTTTCTTTGTGAATGTATCTAATCCTTTTGAACCTTTTGACTTTCACAGCCATTTTTTGGCAGCAAGCTCTGTAGATGTGACACACAAACAAAAGAAATATTTTTGTACTGTTTATCTTTTTCCTTTTTTTAATGCTAGAGCTGCCAAACATTCATACTATGATAAATGTTGTGTAAGTATTCCCTATCATTTTCTCCATGCCATTTATTATTCCTTATGCATTGATCATATTCTTTCTCGGCTGTTTTCTTTCCATTCCACAGGAAACAATTGTTAATTTTTTCATCTCTCAGCTTTGGTCATAATAATTGTCCTTCTCAGTACCATTTCCAGTTCTGTTCTACCCTGAAATTAAAGAGCTTGGAGGAAAGAGTAAATACGTGGGAAAAGGGTAGCATGGAGATATGAACTAATGTTCTTTCTTTGGTCAGACTCTGCGAAAAAGGGGGAAGGAAACTGGAAGGCTTCAAGAGGAAAGGAAATTAGAAGCACTATAGAGTTAAACTTAATATCACAAAAGTTTCCAGAAAAGTGGCCAGAAAGATAAATTTCAGAGGACTCGCTGTGTCCCACTATTCTTGCTTTAATCCAGAAGGTTCTCATAGTCTTAATCTTTGGAAAGAGAAATAAAAACAGGAGTCAATGATCCCTATAGGTCCCTTCCAACTTGGGATATTCTGCAATTCTATTCTAAATGGTAACAAGAGTACATTCTTTGGCTGAATGTGAAAGCAAGGATTGTACCATCTGGCAGTCATACATTTAGTATATTCAAATGTTCAAAAATAACTGTCTGAAGCTGTATCTAGAAAGACACTGAACTGATAATTTGTCATGACGCTGTATGAAATGTAGGTCGTTCAACATTACAGATGCATTAAACATATTTGGGGTTGTATACAGTTCAGGCCTTTGATTGAGAAAGGTCTCTCTCACTCCAAGGAAACAAGGACTTCATAGCATCTACATCTGCCAGATGCTTGTGAAGCACAGTTGAGAAAGGTCAGAGAGACCTAAATATGTCTCTTTACCAGGCCAGAAATGGGTTGTGATTTGCATACTCTGCTCAGTGTTAAACATGTAAATAAATGTGTTGAAGTACTAGAAATATTCCCAGAAAAACTCAATTTGTGTTAGGATTCTATCTAATGTGATCTTAAAAAATGGATAAGTAGATTTTCATGTCACTATTTTTAATTTTAGTATATGCCTCCTCTGAAACAGATCCCCATGTTTGTTAAGTATAGAAACAAGTAAAGGAAAGTACAAAGAGAGAGATTAAATAGAAATTTATTTGATAGTGTTGATTTACTGATTCTGTTCTGCCACAGGCAGATCAGTTCAAAATGAATCCCCTGGTTTCAGTGGAACGTCGCCCATTTTACAATGCAGCAGTGACAAAATTCAAATCAGTCTTGTTTTTATGCATTCATGTATTATTCACATATAAAGATTAAACATGATAATTTTGTTCATTATTTCCTTTTTGCTAGCCCCAGAAAGCTCTGAGATGTGGTTTGACTCTGTTATTTAACAGTGCTTATTTGCCCAAATTTAAAGACCAACTTAGAAGATTGAAAAGCAAAAATGTTCTGATTTAAGAGAGTAGATTAGCTCCAGAACATACTTTGGTTCCTATTTAGTATACTTTTTTTCTTCACAGAAATTTATTTCAAGGAAGGAAAACCTTGGGCTCCAAAATCTCTTCCGAAAGATCTGTTATGCCCCATATGCTTTCATCCTCACAGACGCTACTTCTTGTTATCTCAAAGTAAAACATGTTCAATACTTCCAATATGCATCAGAAGACTATCAATTGTTCTACACATCTGTCTCTGCCATGTGACTGGGCTCAGGACTGAATTCTTGAATTTGGCATTTAAATCTGCATATTAGCAGAAAGGTTGATCTCTAAGTGGACCTGTGGTATAGTGACTGGCTTGGAGGTTCTTCTTACGACATTCAGGAAAGCAGGCTGCTATGAACTGCCCCATGATCTTGCACACTGAGTGATGCCCTTTTATTTTATATTTCACTACTTCTATTAACCAATATGAAGTCAATGCTCAGATTACTATTGGCATATCCTTTCTGGAATTGTAATCGAGGCAATATAGCATTCAGCTTCCGGTTTCCCTGGAATAGACAGTAATTGCCTTGAAGTCATGATCTGAAAATCCAATGTTAAGTGGCTATTGACAAAATCTCTTATTACAACAACAGGCACATAAGCACACAGCCTTTTAGGGTTGAGGGAGACTACTGATATCCAAACGTGCATTTCTACAAGCTTTTGAATATTGGTCTCAATTTAAATGGAAAACGTAGCAGAAAGACAGTGTTTACTAACATGTAGTTTGAAAGGGGATTTCAAAAAATGTCATTGCAGACTTCCGTGCTGTGATTTCTGCAGCTTACAGTTCAGAGACACCCAAGATATAAATGAAAAAAACTTGAGGAATTAGGGAACTAATGAACAAGGCTACAGATGCTTCCAGTATATAGAAGTCAAATTGGATTCTTTCCTATCTGTGGTGTACTTGAGGGTAACCAGACATAAAAAGAGATGACTGGGAAATTATTAGAATGATGGCCCTTTAAAGAACAATGACTATTTAAAGGGATACTCTCAGAATTTATTTAATTGGCTTGATATTAAACATATTTGTACACAGCAGAAGCCTGGCTTCATTGCTATTGGAAGTCTCACTAATTGCAGTGGTACATGATTGTACCTAGGCAACTCTTTTACCTCATGTTACTGCCACAGTTGTAGCCAACAGAACTGTCTGATTTAAAGTCACACTGATATGAAAAAAACAGGACCTTTTCTGACTTAGCCCTACACTTTTGTAATACACTCTCTGTCATTTGATCTGTAAGATCTTAGATTGCTGCACAGTAGCCACACCGATTTGCCCTTTTTGTCTCCTGGACACCTGGGAATAGGGCGATAGGAAAGACAAAGAAGTCAGACATCAGACTGAGGAGGACTGCTCTTTTAATTGAGGATAAGGTATTTTTTGCCTTTTCAGTGTTTAATTCCTCAGAATAATTTTGTGTATATGGCATATTTTAAGAGAAGACATTAGATTGTAACATGGAAATTCTCCTGTCTAAAATTTAAAAAACAATGAATGTACGGTTATGTGCAATAATATTTGAGTTCTAGTTTGAGTTTATGATGTTCTCAATTAATAACACTATGGTTTCCTGACAGCTAGTTAAACAAAAGGTAATGATGAGCCTGCCCTCTTCTCTTTTTCATCTCTTATCAATTCTGTCCACCTACTTCATGCTCTAGTATTAGTATTTAGTTAGAATACAGATCCAAAATACAATTATTGAAAAAACATTGAAGTGCAGCTTGTGTATCATGATGAATTCTAGTTACTCATCCAGTTTCATGCCTCCACACTTTTCTAGCCTCTTTGTTTTGTTTTCCCACTTTTTCCATGGCTTCTTCATCACAGCTCCTCTCTGTGTGCAGATGCTTTCAGCTATCCTCACTGCCTTCCTGTCCCATGCTTCTCTCCGCAACAGATAAAGTTTGCCCCATACAAACACTACTTGCCACTACACTGCCTTGCCCCATGCCCATGCCTTATCTCAAACAGCCCTTCTGTCTTTTTTCGGAGGAAAAAAATTCTATACCTTCATAGATCCTTACCGTTAGATGACATATTCCAGTAACTAGTACAGTTCTACTCTGAATTAGGTTAGATTAACTTGGGCAGAATTACATGCTTCTTCAGTAATCTCCTTTTAGGACAATTTATGTCTAGTTTGGGCCTTGATCTGGACACCATTAGGGTACAAGAGAAGCAAATCTGATTGCTCCCAGCTTCTGCCTCACATACTCACAACAGCCCACACGTGTGCAGGCTTACAAATACAAGGAAATTTGTATTTAGTCCCTTACAATATATTTAAGCATAAAAAGACTCTCACGAATTTCAGCTGATAAAAACCTGTGTAGACAGATACAATGAAATTTGGCAAGATTTGGATGAGTTTTCAAACACGTAGCAAGAGGCATAACTCTAATGCACAAGCTTCATGTAGATTTTATTTTAATTCTTCATGCCAACTAGCAGTGGTAGCACATCTTCTCATAGAAAGATTATCACATTGTGTTGACATTGGCAAAACATCTTATTTCTTGTGTCTAGTGAAACTAATCTGAGCAGTCACCCCCACTCCTATCCAGATGGAAGATTTCAGCCCTGGTTAGTGTTTGGCAAAGATAATGAAAATGAGATCGTACTGTGGCAGCTGCCAGGTAAAATTCAAACTGTCCCACCTGAACACTAGCCAACTGGAGACATGCATATGTTTTACAAACACAATCTTTGTTTCATATAGCCACAACAATATTGTTCATTTCATTTACTGGTACATTTCTGACCTGTTTGGAGAATGATAATAAATACCAAGTGCCTAACTTCAATTATTTCTTCATTCAAGAACAAATCAGTCCAGTGGTAGACCACATCAAGGGAAAGCTGGTCTTTACAGTTCAGAAGAGCAGAGCATTGCTGTCTCATTACAAACAACAATGCAGATATCAGAATAAAAGGATTTAGTCATGTTGCTTACAGATACACAAATGCAGCACATATGAAATATAAATAATTCTTTCTATCTCTTTTAATTAAGTTCCTAGGTTCCATTTCATAGAACCACAGAATCATAGAAGAGTTAAGATTGGAAAAGACTTCTAAGATCACCTAGTCCAACTGTCAGCTCATCCCCACCATGCCCACTATCCATGTCCCTCAGTGCCACATCTACATGTTTCTCAAATACCTCCAGGGTCAGTGACTCCATCACCTTCTTTGGTAGCCTGTTTCAATGCATTACCACTCTTTCTGAGGTGATTTTTTTCCTAATATTCAACCTGAACTTGTTTTGGTTCAGCCTTGTGCAAAATGTTGTATTTGCTGTTGCTGTCCAATGAATCAAGAATGTTGGCCAGCCAACATTAGAGGATTTCTTCTTCAGCAATGCAGGTAAGTCCTGTAGTTATCACAGCCTTCCCCAGCAACATGAGTTAACATACTTCACATATTTTGTGCAGCTGCTGGATGCTTCAGTGCATGTACTGTCTTGGGAGGGCGAAAGTAATTCCTATACTCTCTGCCTTCATTCCCAAAGACTGCAGCTTTACACAGAGGATAGATAGTGTCTGTATTTGCAAGACTGTATATATTCTGTATGTGTCTCGTAATTGATCAAAGTGCACTTCTGAGAAGGAAATTCAATACACATCCCTGAAATGCACTATAAGGAATCAATTTCTCAGATGCTGTGGTCTGACACGGGGTATTTAAAGTCACAGAAGATAATCCAGTAGAGTCCAGTAGAATCCAACAGAAGAACTAGGTCCATCCTGCTTTATACTGCAGTATATATATGCCACAATTTAAAGTCTCTAGTCTCATAATCTAAAGAGAAAATAAAACACCTTGACTTTAAGTATATTTTATTAACTTATTTAACTTGAAGAGAAATTCAAGGAATAGACATGCTGCTTGTTAATCTTTTCGTTAATGATCTTTGCCCATTAAGTTAGCAATGAAACCAATTCTACAGTAATTTGCATTCCACACATGAATGCAAGACATTAGATTACCATTTCATTTGGTGAGGGAAAGCCCTTATATGGGCATTATAGTGCTTCAGGTTATGTTGCATGGATGCTTCATGTCCTTTTTCTTTATGTTTAAAAAGAAGCAAAAATGCCATGTAACAAAGCTTCATGTCTAGATGAGGATTTGTCTCAAATTGTAAGAGGTATGCTTCCTATGGATGGTGTATCTTTACTGACACCTACATGTGTCTCATCAGTTATCTTCCACTTCCAATTACTTTCCCCCTTAATCTATTCACCTCAGCACACAGTGCTTTCTGATGATAATTCTCTAGAAAAGTAGCCGCAAAGGTTTCTCAAATCCTCACAAGACTGGAAAGCCACATTTGTATTTGTTTAACTTTCTCCTCGTTGAACATGGCACTGGGACATATTTTCAGTGAATGCCTTCTGTGCTCCTCAGATATCTCACAGCCTTGCTGTGGTATTCAGTTATGTATGAAAAACATTTATTGCTTCATGCATTCCTCTACCATGGACATTATCCCTTAAATAATTCACACTCCATTGTGCCTTACTGCCTGAGCTGCAAACAGCATAAAAGATATTTAAGCACAGTTTTCACATAAAAATCTCATAATTTCATATATGTACATTTGAACAGTCTTGTGGAGGTTTTCTTCAAGAAATCTCCAGCTCAAAAGGAAATTTACTATGTTATGTGTGAAGTTTTTTTCATGATTTGTTTCTGAATCATGAGAATAACCATCTTCAGTGCAAGCTGCATTGTCAGGGGAGCACACACAGGCAGATAAATCACTTTTATTTCCTGGCTGCACTTGTGATTTGTTTTGGGGTTGGTTATTTTTTTTTTTTTTAACATTTACAATTGGGGACAGAGCAGATGTCCGGGGCTCACCTTGATGTAACATGTCCATAAAATAAGCAAAGTTGTCAGTAAGCCTTCTCTCTGTCAGGAGTTTATTTCACTTTCATGAGGATTTTTCTTTAGATGGAATGAACCTCAAGAAATTGTGACTGTAGGGAGAAAGGAGCAGCCAAACATAACAGTTCTGTAGTTCTCTTTGAGTTCCCTATAGAGCTTCTCCCTTAGGAATGTGATACTTCAGGATTCTTTAACCAGATACTTTAACCAGATGAGGTTTAACAAAAGCAAGTGTAGGGTCTTGCACCTAGGGAAGAATAATTGCATGCACCAGCACAGGTTGGGGGATAACCTGCTGGAGAGGAGCTCTGCAGAGGGGGACCTGGGTGTCCTGGTGGATGACAGGTTGGCCATGAGCCAGCAGTGTGTCCTCGTGGCCAAAAAGGCCAATGGCATTCTGGGGTGCATTAAAAAGAGCGTGGCCAGCAGGTGGAGGGTGGTGATCCTCCCCCTCTACTCTGCCCTGGTAAGGCCTCATCTGGAGTACTGTGTCCAGTTCTGGGCTCCCCAGTACAAAAAAAGACAGGGATCTCTTGGAGAGAGTCCAGCGGAGGGCCACAAAGATGGTGAATGGCCTGGAGCACCTCTGCTATGAAGAAAGGCTAAGTGAACTAGGTCTGTTTAGCCTTGAGAAAAGAAGACTGAGAGGGGACCTGATCCAGGTCTATAAATATCTAAGGTGTGGGGGGCAAAGTGGCGAGGCCAGACTCTTTTCAGCAGTGTGTGGAGACAGGACAAGGGGAAACGGCCAGAAACTGAAGCATAGGAAGTTCCGCACAAATGTGTGCAAGAACTTCTTTACGGTGAGGGTGACGGAGCACTGGAATAGGCTGCCCGGAGGAGTTGTGGAGTCTCCTTCTCTGAAGATATTCAAGACCCGCCTGGACGCCTACCTGTGCGACCTGCTGTAGGGAACCTGTTTTGGCAGGGGGGTTGGACTCGATGATCTCTGGAGGTCCCTTCCAAGCCCTACGATTCTGTGATTCTGCTATTCTGTGTGATTCAGTGATTCTCTCCTCCACCAGGTAACGTGTTCTGAGAACACTTGTAGGAGTTCCTCGGTTTTGCTGCTTTTGCTCTTCTATCATTAAAAATGTGTTTGAGAAGTGTGGAGTGGCAGGAAGCTGTCATGCAGACATTTGCACTGTGTGTGTTCGGGACTTGACAGAGCCAATGGCATAAGTGCTGCCTCATTAAGTTCTCCTCATCAAGTTTCAAAAAACTCTCAGAACTTCGAAGAGCCCATACACACACACACACCCACAAACAAACAAAACCCCTTAGATTTCTATTCCCTTGGGATCTGAGGTAATTCCTAAATGTCTTATGAAAATGCAACTAAGGCCTAGGGACAATGGAGATTTGTTATTTCTGCTGCCAGAAGTGCCCAGTGTTCCAACATACACAGTCCTTTGCCCCAAATATTATTTAAAGAGAGAACACAGGTTAAACAGAATTCAGTTTTCTTATTTCTTCTCTAAAGAAATTAAGGCATAGATTGCTTAAATTACTTGTGTAAAGCCACGCACAATTTGAGGAAGTTCTGTGTCTGAGGCAAAGCTGTGGGCAGAGAACTCCTGAGCCAGTCATCCTAGCTTTTCAGAGTACTAACATATAATAACATATTATTCAAAGGTACCGATGAATCAGAATGGCTCTTTTCCTTATAAATGAAGGAGTGGCAAAAGGTAATAACAGCACTAGGCAGAAAACATTATAACTGCCTGTGCTATGCACTGTATTACTAGATTCTCCTTTAGAGAAATATATACAAGAATACAAAGGAAGCTGAAGTCTGACCTGTCTATAATTTATAATACTTACTATATTTTGGGGACAGCTATCTATTTGTGAAGGTAAGTTCTTTTATTTACAGGTGGAGGCTGCTCATGATTTGCATGCTAATGCATTCACAGCTGCACAGCCTATAAATTAGCCTCGGGTTCATTATGGCAGTGCCATTGTCCTACTTGCTAGTATGTAATCTGATCCCAAATGTTACTAATGTCCTCAGAATAAACCAGCCTGAGGGAAGACCTTCACTCCTGTAGTTATTAGCACACACACACACACACACACGCACACACACACACACGTCTTTTCCACTAAAAAAAAAAAAAAAAGGCAAAACCAAAAACAAACATGAGGTGACTGGGGGAGAAGAAACTGCTAAGTGTTTCAAAAAGGTGAGCACAAAAGCCTAGTGCTCAAGGAAATGGAATGCTGTTGCTGTGTTCTAAGGTGCTAATACATCAGTTCAGCCAAAGGGATGAATTTATGGCAGCTTTTTAATGGGCTCCTGATAAAAATATCTTCATAAAGGATTAAGTCACTTGGTTGTCAAGCTGTTCGCATCCTAATGTGTCATCCAGGAACATTCATGTAGTGATTAGTGTGCCTAGTTATCTGAAACAGACACCGAGGACCTTTTCCTGTGAGCCTCATAAAGGCAGTTCGTACATTTGTGTAGTCAGTATTTTAGGATCATGTCAAGATTTTGCTCCTTCATTAAACTGCCCAAAAGATAATATGCAGCGCAGACAAAGTGGACACCCATGCATGACTCACAGCTGCAGGATGCCCCCTATATTAATTCTCTTTGCCCAAGTTACCCAGGTACTATTGGACCACTTGCTCCACTACCAAGTGTTCAGCTTCTGACAGCTCTGCAGGCTAAACTTTGCTACTGCGATAAGGTGAAGAGCAGTCTCACCTCACCTGGATACACTTCCACCCACTCTTGTACTTTCCATTTGGTTAATTTTAACTGTGCTGAGAGGCAGATGTACCATCCTTCAAATGGAGTAAAGTGAAACCCTTGCAAACCCCAAACCCTACCTTTATCATAGGAAAGATCTTAATCAGAGTGCAGTGATAGAGCAACTGTTAGTAATCTTTCACCCACTGCCCAGACTTGTCTTTGCATTACCCTACTGCTTGCATCATCTGGTCTTTTCATCTCTACCCCTCAGCTTCCCACCTACTCTTCCCCAGAAACCTCCATTCCTTGCTTTCTAGAGGCAAGTGACTGTAAATGAGATCTGAAAAAGATGAACTCTTCCTGGGTCTTCAGAGCAGGAGGGGGACAAGGCTCCAGGTCATTGCATGGGTGTGGTGTTGGATTCAGGATCCAGGTGTATCTGCACACAACAGATGTACTAGTATCTTGAATTTCTTTATTAAATTCTGGTTGATCACGAGAGCTGGTTATTTATTTATTTACCTGCAAATCTCTTGTTTGTCAGGTTGCACAGGAGTGGAAAAGCAGGGCTCTGCATGAGTCATAACCCAGAAAAAGTTTCTGCCAGGAATACAAATTACAATGCTTTGCAGCATTGCCCAGGTGATAAGCAAAATCATGCTGTTGTCTTCGTGTTGTCAGTCTCGTACCACCAGGAATGACAAGAATCACTGTGATTTATTCAAATGAGGCTGTAAGTAGGGATATCTCCATTTCATTTTTTTATTTTCGTCTTTTCCATACTGACAGAAGAAAGCAGAAATAAAGCATGAAGAGAAATAGGTACTTATTTAAAACAGACATAGGAATATAGAAAAGATGTTATTATTGTTAAATTTAGGATCTTCACCTCAATACTGTTCAATTCTACTTTTGATGTTGTAAAGAACTGCACAAGGTGAAATCCAACTCTGAGGCCCAGAGAACATTCATCCATCTGTGCTGCTGAGCCTGTTACATGGGTGGGAGGTGCTCCGCCACCCTCTGCAGTCCCTGCAGCTTGCAGATAACTCACAGGTCTAAAATGTAGAGCAGTCCCACTGAGCTCAGTTGGGCCTGGCTAGCTAAGAGCTTGGCTCAAAGTGTGAGAGGAGTGCCTGGGGTTCTTACTGAAATCAGACTGTGGGTAGCTGAAAGAGTTGCCAGTATTTGAGAAGTTCATCAGTGCTTCCCATGATTATTTTTTCTTCTTTTTTTTTCCAAGCATATGAATGATAGAATTTGCTGGATGTCACTGTCTGGGTGCCACTGAAAATTATAGAACTGGAGTCCAAAACAGAGCTGATTCCCCTCCAGTTTCTGATTGCATTCACTTTCTGTACATGGCACCGCTCTCTTTACGGCAGCATGTGTAGAGAAAAAAGGATATTGGTAGCATTTTTATTCAGATCAGCTGTGATAAAGCCTCTTTCCTCTGCCTGTTTTGCTTTCCTTTAAGCTTTTGATGAACCTACATTTTGGACCTGGTTCTATCATACTTTGTACTGCAAAGATCCGAGGAACTGTTTCTTCAAAAATGGTGGAAAGGAAAAGCATGCAAAAACTAGAAACAATCATTCTGCAATGATGGTTCGAAAGCATACATTATCCTCTGTGTGTATTTAACACTTTACATCTTGGCCATATGTTCCTCTTCTCATCAATTTGCCTTTTAGATTGTTTTTTAACACTTGCCTATTTTCTTGCTTCTGTAACAGAAGGGAAGTTGATCTTTCATTTGTTCTGCAAATATCCCTTATTGTCCCAGGTTTTATTACTCCATCTGTTATTGTGTGATCACTTGAAATCTCTCGTGGTCTCACTTTTCCAACTGATCAAACCGCACTGCAGGTTATATTTCAATTTAATTGCTAACTACCATATGATGTATAAACCAGAAAGAGAGGAACAGAAAGACGAGAGTATTTTTCCCCTGTCTACCATTCCTCTCTTCCTCTATAAGCATACATCATCAATGCTTACTTATTATTGGTGACAGCATTTAAACTAAATCCCTCATCTACACTCTTTTCTACTCAAATCTGTTGCTTCCAGCTCAGTGTTTACTACTTCAAAGAGCAAAAGTGTTTACAGAATATGCTCACCAATACTTGAGAGTAATGTGTAGACAGTGTACCACTCCATGATCTAATGAAACGCACCCTTACCAAGACAGAAACCTTCACCCTGAGCGCAGTGTTTCCCTTTTCTCCTTGTTTCCCCATCTCCCAGCCTTCTCCTACTGAGAACTGTTACTCTTGCTAGCACAGGGTTGTTTTAACAGCATATCTGTGTAATTTAAAATTTATTTTTCATCTAAGTTTTTGGTAATTTACAGATACTATCTTCTGCAAAATCCCTTTTTGTCCACCTGCATTCAGCTACTTCTGTTTCTATCACAGCGAGATGCTCAAGAAAGATACTTTTAAAATCAGAGGCACAGTGCTGTTTCTGTGAGGGAAAGATGATCCTGGAAGTATGGCCAAGCTGAATTGAAGAAGATTTGGCAGCAGAACAAATAGAGATTTCTCTGTCTGTCCAGTGCTGTGGGAGAGAAAGCAGCATTATTTATAACCAATGTTTTGCATAATAGAACAGCAAAATGGGTCAGTGCCAGAGAGGAACACAGAAGCAGCTCCTGCTGTAACAAGGCTTGGGAGAGGATGCATAAGAGACAGCCCCCCTGACTTGCTCCTCAAATAATGACTCAGTGTCCTGATGTTCATGCATGCTGAGTGAATTCAGTGCCACGTCTACATGCACTATTAATTTGGTTTTGTGATCCCTCATTTGAGCATGCACTTAAAGACCAGACTGTCACTTGGAAATCAGGCTTCAGTGGACTGAGATATTGCATGAGTCATTTATAAAAGCTAATCAGGGTCTTTAATGTAGAGCTGTGCAACAAAACGTACCCTGTCTGGTTCTGTGTATGCACTTGCAGATTAAATGTATCCCAAAAGCTCCTTCCTGGAGCCACTACCGGGAAAAAAGACATAATTTTAAAAGAGCTAAAAAGGGCAAAAAACTGACAATCTTCTGCAATGCTGTGTGAGCATATTTGAGATGCGGGTGGCTTTACGGAGGGGACAGTGGAGCCGAGACGGGAAATATGGACTGAAGCAAGGAAATGCAAACATTGTATAAAAGAAAGCTTCTGTAAACGTCCCCAGTTTCTGAGGTGTTTCCTGCCCCCTGCTGGTAGCAACCGCCCCCGGGACGCTGCTCCACGGGGTGAAAGTCACCTGGAGTCTTAAGCAGGAGCGCTGGCTCCTCCAGGCTTGGAGCAGTGCAACCATCAGTGGGTGTGTGTGCATCACCTCTTCTGTTAGAGTGCTGGAACCGCAGCAGGAGCCTCAGGTCTCAAACACATCTGAGAGTTCTCAGAATGGCACAAGAAGTGGACCGTATCTCCATAGATCATGCCAAGCTACAGTATTTCCATTTCTAGGTTTTCTAAAGTACAGATTCTCTCAACTCATCTGAAATGAACACACAATTTAGAACAAATATGATCATGCTCCTCTCCAAGAATTAGTAACTCTACCCTGGACCTCTGTGAATAACTAGAAAATTGAAAAATAAGCAAACAAACATAGAAACCACAATCCATGAAAACCTACAAGCTCTTACACATAAGAATACACCATACTTTGGGTTTTCTTTGGGGGGGATAAAAAAGAACTATTCTCAGTTTGAGAATATAAGATTTACTTGCTGTACCCAGCTCCCATCTCTGAAGCAGCAGTTTCAGGGTCAGCTGGGCAATACTGAGGACTCTGTTACAACCATTTAGCATCATGCATGGAGACGGTCATACCATGGATATGGCACAACCATGATCTAAGTAATTTTGAGGCCTCTAGAGAGCTCTAGGTTAAAATCTCTTCCACCAGGGATTCTGTCATTTCCTTCATTAGAGGCAGAATTTCATACAGTGCACTTCCAAGATGGAACAGAGATCTCTGCACAACTCAAACGCAGAAAACTTCAGTAGCTGAGTCAGTGCCCTCACATGCACCTTAATGCCTCTCTTCACGACCACCATAGGCACAGTGTGTCCAGAAAAAGGAGGGCTCTTTACCCTCTTTGTATTTATACAAGGATGTGCTAGAATGAGAAAGAAGTAGTTAGTCTCTGTAGGCCATGCTGATGCTCTTGTGTTGCTCATAAAACCTGACATTTTTGCATGGCTCTTGAAGCAGTCTCAGCAGCACATCAATTGCAAAGAGCACATCCAGGGCTGTATGTTTCTAACATAAGCTGAATTCAACCTAGAGCTCCTGACAAAATCTAGTCAGGAAAAAAATAGATTGCTTTTAAATTCAAATAATGGTAAAGTCTTAGCACAGATAAGGAAGCAGTAATTTGATTTGGAAACTGCTGGAGTGTTCAATGGGGGTTGCACTACCTCCCATCCCTATTCTGTTTTATGGCTTGAGTGAGTACCTTGTTTTTGTGATGCTTGTTAGTGTCTAAATAGAGATCTTACTACTGTGATGCTTGAAGAAAGATTAAGCAGAATTAGGGCACTTGAACATTGAGGAAAGTGAGCATAGGACGCTGCAAAAGGACAACACCCATGAATTAAAAAATAATTGGATTTACAACAGGTGTTCAGTCTGTGAACATTGCTTTTTTTCTAAAGGCTTTAAACAAAATGTAAACAGGACAGAAAAAAATGTCATCAGGTAAAATAGGAAAAAGAGGAGAGCTCCAGCCCCAAGGGGATCCCAAGGAGACCCCTGCCCTGCACCAGGGCCACCAGTGTGGGGGCTGAGCTGTGATCTTGACTCTCTGTTGCTCACCATGTCCCCCAAACACACCCTTGGGAATCAGCCTGCAGGTTCCCACCCTTACCCTCTGCAAAGCTGTACCTGTGAGAATCCTGCTGCGCCCGTCTGGGTTGGGGCTGATGGCTGACCTTCACTCAGCGCTGCTTTGCTCTCTCTGATATCTTGGTGAATAATTGCTGGCAGTGGTAAATGATTTACTATACACACAGCAGTCTGCAGGAGAAGCACATGCCTTGTTACACTGAAGAGAAAAATACAGCTATGGAGCCCCAAAGATTATTAAATGATCTAGTTATTGGCATAATAAATAACTAAAAGTAAGGACCATGGTAGTGGAAGAGGTATACAATTCCTTTTTTTTCCATGGTAAAAGAATTTGAAGCAGAGGTTTAGATTTTCATAATTACTACAGTAACTGTGTTCGTAGCTGAAAGTAACATCCATGTGACAGAGGAGCATGATCCAAAATGCCCAGATAGAATCAGGCATTTCCAGTCATGTAGTAAATCAAACCTTCAGTTGGGTTTTCCAATTGGGTTTTCATGTAATTAAATACTGGGCATCTTTTCCTCATGATCATAGTGCTACGTGCTTTTCATGCACATATTTTTGCAGCCCCCAGACTACTACCATCTGGTCCCTGTGTTTGTGCTGGCTACACAAGCTGGAGGTGACAGAAACTACATATGCTGCTGGAACTGCCTATTTTGCTAGCAGGAGGCACTGGTTTATTGGTTTTCTAGCTTTTCTCACTAATAAATTAACACTGGAACTGAATGCAGATGACATCTCTGTGCTTTAGGTCCTTGGTCACATAAAAGGAAGTCTTTGGTGTCTTATATTTTTACTTCAGATGGATTTCCCAGTTGGTTTTTCCTGCATGTCGTCTGTATAGCATGTTGGTATATATCCTCCTCATAGGGAGTGACATTTCCATCAATAGCACCCAGAAATGCAAGGAATTGTCGGGGAATTTTCACTTTAAGCTATTACTGCTCTGTAAATGTAATGCTGTGCTTAACTGCAGGAACCTCTGGTGTACAAAGGGTAGTGCCACTAGAAGGCAAGACGTGAAGCACAGGGAGGTAGGTAGGAGGACAACCTTGGATCTCCATTGAAAAAGCCCCACGTTTACAACTAAGAGGGGACTCATCTCCCTCCTCATGCAGTCACCAGGGAGTAGCGGGCAGGCCATGAGGACTGTTGATGCCAAAGGAAGGCTTTGGTGGGCTTGGTATGGTGTGACACTGTGGGGTCATACTGCCCCAGCACCCCAAGTGGGCTTCTTGCCTCTCTGGATACCACTGCAGGGCATGCCCTGTTTTAGAAACCCATTAATGCAATTAATAAACACAGCAGCCAGCCGTATGTGCCTCTCTGAACAGGGGAAATTCTCTAATGTCTGACCTTCTAACAAAGTAAGCAATTTTCTGAGCAGTGTGTCGTTGCTGTATTTCTCACAAAATCAATGAAATTCAACCTCCCTTCTCTTCCAGCAGTAGACAACAGCTCCTATGTTTTCTGCTAAAGCAAACAGCTTCTGTACCTACTCCTGAGGTGACTTCAGTGCTGGCAATGAGCTGCTGGGAAAATGTCACTGAGCACACAAAGTCCTCTCTAGAGCTAAAAAATGTAATTCTTCCCTCTCCTCTATGCAAAAATTATGTGTTGACATATCAAGCATGCAAGCTAGTAGCATGCAAAAATTATCAATTTGGAATGAAATCTGGACAGTGGGCATGGAAATAAAGAATGGATGAGGAAGACTGTTTTGGTTGCAGTGTGGTGCCAATGATCTGATTGGATGTGAAAAGGACCAAGTTGTGGTAATCAAGGCTTTAAAAGTAATTAAAAAACTGGTAACAATTTAAACTGGTATCATAGAAGAAGGGTGGCAGGAACTGAAGGGTGGAAGAGGAGTTAGAAACGAGAAGTATACACACAGACATGTACATGTGCACAGATACGTGTAGATACATATGTATACGCATATATATGTACTGCAGCCTCAGTATGCCAGAATCAAAAAGCTATTAAATCTTCCAGATAGGTGACTTAAAGACAGATTAGATTTTAAAATTAGCCCTTCATTATTTTACCTGCCAATATGAGCTTAATAGGCAAAAGACCTCGAGACAGTGGTAACTAGTCCCTCCACAATATTCAGAAATGGATAATCTTAAAATCATCAACTTAAAAATGCCTTTCTGCAGATTCCACTAAGTTTTACTAGAGTCCATAGCTACAGCTTTTCATTTGCACTCTTTGGAAAGCCATACACTATATAAAAAATCTGCAAATAATCTTGTAAAGCTACTTTTAATACAAATTATGTACCTTAAATGTCACTGACAGAATGAAAACTTCACACTGTCCCATTTTTTCTCTCAAACGAGCATGTAAAAATGCATCATTTCCAGATACACGTACCTTCTTCATACATTCTTCTGGTGGGAACTTTGAGGAGAATGCTGAGAGGTCTGGTGAAATTTCACCTGGTTTGAGGTAACTTGTTTGAGATTTTTGCAACTTCTTCATGGTGATGCCATCTTGTAGTTCTGTTTTTAGTATCACAACGCTCAAATGAATTTCACTGTACCTCCTCACTAGAACGGCATGGAGCTGCATCAGGGGAGGGTCAGGCTGGGTGTTAGGAAAACGTTCTTCACCAGAGGGCGGTGGGCATGGAACAGGCTGCCCAGGGCAGTGGGCACAGGCCTAATCTGCAGGAGTTCAAGGAGCATTTGGACAGTGCTCTCAGACATAGGGTTTGATTGTAGGGTGGTCCTGTATGGAGCCAGAGATTGGACTCAGTGATCCTTATGAGTCCCTTCCAACTCTGGATATTCTGCGATTCTATGACATCAGTCAGCTTGAACACATTCCACACGGCTGTGACAAAATCCCATTTGGTGCAGTCCAGTATGAACTTATAGCCCCACATCCTCCTTGAATCCCATATAATTCACCATACCCAGTAATTTCTTTCAGCCCTTCAGGCCTCAAACATTTGCTGTCCTACTAACCTCTTTGCTGAAATCTTGAAGCTGCTCTTAAGACTTGACCAACTGTGTGTAAGCCCAAAACTCATGCATTCCATGCAATCAGCACATCTGTCCATATGAACAGAGTTTGCATTGGTGCAAGACAATGGGATAATACAGGGTTAACACAATGGGATATGTGTCCATCTTACTGTGGAGAAGTGTTTCTCCTGACACTGTGATATTGGGTGACCATTTGTGTCATATAATAGGGAAACCTTCATTTTTCTCATCTTTGGGGTGCATTTCCAGACTTGGAAAGGGGAAATACATGGGCATAGAGGTCCTGAGTACCACTGCGTCTGGCACAGCCTGGTTGAACTTCAGAGCATAATAGCCATCAAGCATTTCAAAACCACACATTCATTTACTGCTAACCTTAATGCCATAATGCACTGTTTCCTTGTGAATAATGTCATATTCCCATCCTCAAATAACACCTTTCTTTCTTCTTCTCATTTGCATTAAGATTGCCCAAAAACTGGGCAAGGAATTGACTATTTCCATCATGAAACAACATATAATATCGTAAGTGTTTAGTACCTAAAGTGGCTGCCATAATGAGTGTTATTGAGTTTAGGTAATGATGATCTTTCTTTATCTGGTGAACGGAGGGGAGAAAGATGAGCCAAATACCATGGGAAAAGTCAGGGCTTGTGAAGCACAGTGAGGACCAGAAGTTTTTGCTTTGGTTTTTCTACAGCTGCTCACAGAACATCTGCAGAGGTGGGGAGAAAGTCACATAGACTTGAGAGCGTCTGTTGGATATAATGTAGGGGTATCATGCAGAGCTCATGTAACAAATGAAGGTTAAAAGAAGGCTCATGCGTACTGAAGACCTGACAGGCAGATTTGATTGTGAGGATGCCCCTAGCCAACATGCAGCACTGCATATTCTAGGACAGCGATGTTTGGATTAGGCATGGTGATACACCCTGAAGTTAGAGGTATCCATCCAGGAGGTTTGGGGGTCTCATGGCAGTTGTGGCTTTTCCCTGTGACTGGGCTGTCACAAACAAGAACACAGGGCTACACCATGACCATAATCAAGAAGTGGAGTTGGACACGGGAGGAGAGCAGCTAGTAAGGAGTTAAGTGTGGGACAGGAACGTAACTGGACATTTGCTTGGCATAGAGGGAGCAGGGTCAGGGCGAGGAGCAGGACCCAGCCCTGCACTCTCCTCTCCATTCCGCCAGCCCCACAGGTTGCCGCCGCCACGCTCACTCCCAGGAATGTGGGTGGGACTCACTCCTCCCAGCGTGCTTTAAAACTCAGCTCCGGCAGCCAAACAGCCAGACTCTGCTTGGAGGAGCGTCCTTGTGGCACCCACCTTTCCCTCCCCAAGCAGCTCGGGCTCACAGGTGCCCCAACAGCCCGGAGGGATGGTGGCGTGCAGCCTCGCTTGCTGGCGGTGCCGGTGGCTTCTGCCCCTGCTGCTGGGCCTGGCCATCATCATGGGTATCATCGCACTGGCAGGCCGGGGCTGGCTGGAGTCTGAGTCGGAGCCCTACGTGCACCAAGCATCGCTGTGGGAGAGCTGCACGCGGGGCGAGCAGGACCTCAACTGGAACTGTGAATCTCTCATGGACTATGGTAAGCACAGAACCCGCCTGTCCCTGTGCCTCTGGGACCCTGTTCTCTGGCAGCTGCACCTCGGGGGAGATAAGGCTGGCTGTCAGCCCTTCTGTGGTAGTGTGGCTGCTGGTAGGGATGGGGTTTTCCAAGACAGAACCAGTGCTGTTTCAGGGCCTTAATGAGCAAAGAAACAGGACCTCAGACTGCTTTAGGCATCTTTCCTATCAGGAGTAAGGAACAAAGCTTGCTTTTTATTTTCTTTTATAACTGAAGAGAGCCAACCGGCCACGAGTCTGCTTTCAGCAGTTCTATGAGCGGTGCAGTGCCAGCAGCCTCACCCTGCAGCACACAGCTCCCTCGCTGACCCACTGCAGGAAGAGTTTGCACTGCGCTTCCCTGAACCTGGGCAACAGCAAAGCTGCCTCCTTGTTAGGGGAGGGGGGGGCCTTAACCCTGCCTGGCTAGGGAATGCCTCCCAACCTGCAGCTTGAGTTTGCAAATGGAAAACATATAGCTTCCTGTATATACCTCTCTACTGCACTAAGTCATAAATCAGGGAGTAACTGTGCCTTGGCTTTATCTTACTCAACTTCTTTATATCTGGCATTGCCAGTGTAATATTCTTACCACACAGTCCCAGTTTGTCTTTCTCAGGGACTTTCTGTTTTTATTTTTTTTTCTAGCTGTGGTCTGTCTTGCGTCTGCTTTTCTCACAGACAGAATGTTTTGGGACAAACAAACAGACCCGCCCTATGGTCCTGGATGAGGGTACTTTGGGGACTGCATCTTGAAGCTAGAAGGGAGGGTTGCAGCCTGCACAAGGGAGGCAGGGAGTCTTCCTCCCAGCACCGTTCTTGCCACTGCGACTCAGTGAAATCAGGAATGTTTTCCAAAAGCATTGCTATCATTTACCAGCCTGGTGACTGCTGTGGGCCTTACTGTAGGTGGCAGAAATCTGTTTGTCCCACTACCCAGAGCCAAAAACCTAGTACAGGAGAGTGGCTGAAATCTATGTTGCATGAAGAAGTGCCTGTGCAGTAGAGCTGCTGAGGTTTGCTTTCTCCTGCAGTGTCCCTGACTCTCGTCTATGAGTGATGATGGGTGTGTGCCTTGTTTCGGCCTTGTGTCTTCTGGGGCAAGAGTGACTTTATGAAGTTTTCAATTGTTCTGTCAAGGAGAATGGTATCCCTGACTTTGCTTATTTAACCTTAAACCAAGGCTCATGTAAATCCTTGGCTTAGTTGGACTAATTTGGCTTCGCCTCTTCTCTAGCTTTGAGGAAATCAGAGCCACTGTCTGCTTAATGACTATTTGCATCTAGAGACAGGATGTAAAATACGAGTTTGGGTTTGATTTGTTTCCTTTTTTTCTATGCTAATGCAGTCAGGCTCCAAGTAGGTGAAGACATTTGCAAAGGAAGAAATGCCTAGCAGGCCTTCACAGCACTGCTGCAGGAAAGTAAATTAATTGAGATGCACAACTTGTGTTTTGCATATGATAACTACTCCAGACTAACCATCTTGCTCCTCCTGATGAAAACAAAATTTCAGAGTGGTCTCCATTAGTAGAAAGCCGCATTAGACGTTTTCTTAATTGAGCTGTGGCATGTATGCTGAGAGAGGGAGAGAAAAAGCAGTTTGGTAACTTATTTTAAATGGGAAAGAGGGGCAGGAACAGACGAACAAAGTTTTGCAAATAAGAATGTCTCTTACACTGAATTGCTTCTTAGTGAACGTTTTGCTGTCCACATAAGATAGAAGAATTAAAAAGGGAAAAATAAGAGTAGAATATCCTTTAGTAGGGAGGTGGGGAATGGATTTTGATTAGATATCTCTACTGGTTTGCATCTGGCAAGTATCTGCCTGGCAGCAACTGCGTATTTATTACTACGTTGCAACATAGAGCTGCCGTACTACATAATGTATGACTCAAAATGACTTTGCTTGGCCAAGTGCAGGATAAAACTGGTGACCGTGTTTGAAACATATCAATAAGACATCAGATATGAGGAAGATTGTTTGCAGGGTGGTTTCCTGGAGAGGGCGGTTACCTTTGTCTTTACAGTGATGATCCTGTATGTTTAGGGACAGTGTTTATGGGCGACAGCGTCTTCCAAGACCTCAGCGCCTGCTCCCAGTGACTTTGGTTTGAGTTGTCACAGTGAGGGATGGGTGTGTACATGTTCAGTAAAAGTGGTTAACTCCTTCTTACGTTCCTAACAGCTGGTTGGTATTCATTAAGTACACAATAGCTGACTTAGAAAAATGGAGGCATTCATCTGGATCCTCAGTAAGCGCCGAAAGGAAAAAAAAAAAAAAAGGTGGGACTTACTTAGGAATAGGAGCCTGCCTTGGTGAATCATGTTTCCCTGCTGCTGTGCCACTGTGCCCATGGCTCAAAGAACTGGACTTTGATACCACAGGTCATCAGTGGAACTGCGTGCATGTGCCGCCTTCACCAAGGGGCCAGGAAAGGAGGAACATTACAGGTACATTCACCGTGCCCTTGCCTCTGTTCAAGCATAGTTTAGTCTGATTTACAGTGGCAGAATGTGCCCTAGCAAACAAATGTGCAAGGTGAAGGCACTCAGAAGATGCTAACAGAGAGAAGCAGCAGTTGGCATGCCAGCTACACCCAGCAGACATGTCTTGAAACTCCCCAGCACAAGAGCCCAGCCAGCAGGACGGGCTTGACTCCTGCCAGTGAGCAGGCACACCTTTACTGAAAGCAGCAGGGAGGCAATGAAGACTGGAAACCAACAGGATTTTGCTTCTCCTGACTCGCAGTCAAAGGGCTGCAACCAGATTTTCATTTAGCATTTTGGTAGTATAGCGATTGGAATTTCCAGACTGCTAAAATCAAGGGAGAGCTGGGATGCCTAGTGTTAATTCCTAGCAGGCTCTTCAGGCAGTCCCTCAGTTCTGGTCTGCCCTGGACTCGTGATGGGTGTGCACATACTTTTCCTTCACTGCTTATGTCGTCATGGAAATCTGCATGTTATGAGAGCAAGAAAATATTGCTGGCAGTGCTCTCTTGCTGGCAGTCCACTACTCCTTTGTTTTGTCAACAAAGGCATATTTTCTGGACTTTCCATGCTATGAGCTCTCAACACCAAAGAAAAATCACCACTGCCATTTATATACAGGAAACTATTACAACCACAGTGTAAAACCGTGTCTCAACTAAGCATGACATGGTAAAAACTTCTACCCGAAGATTCCAATTATCCACAAGCTGATAAACCAGCTTCCAATTTGGTAAATAAGTGAACCAAGATGAGAAGAGTTTTTTACCTCAGATCCTGTAGTGCTTCACCTTCCTGCTAGATTATTTTCTCAGTCCTTTTATTCATTTCTGCTGGGAAATCTCAATGTAAATGTCCTGCAGAGCTCCCATCTCTTCCCAACTGAGGCTGAGCCAAATAAAATCAGGAAGTACAGCTAAAACTGAGACTTCTGTGTTTGTATGTCATTGTTTGTGTTTTTTTTTTTTAATTGCATCCTATTAATGATGCTCACCATTAACTTCAAGCAATTCTGAGCCCTCCTAGTTACTTGCATGCTAACATTTGCAGCTTTGTTCTTTCGCATAGTCGTTATTAATTAAGCTGTATAATAAAACACTTAATCCTTTCCATCAATTATAGTTCTCATATAGGCTCTTTTTTCTTCTCTTTTTTCTTTGCTCCCCTTAGCTTCCCCCCCAAAATATTCTTTAAATACTTCACTGCTCCTTGGATGCAAAGAACTCAACTCTTCTTTGAGTAAAGTTGACTTGGGTAACAGAAATATCTCAAACTGTTCAGCTCTACTGTTCTCATTCTTCTGACTTTCTATTTATACAGCCCCAAATTACTTTGGTATTGTTGTTTGATTTCATAGACAGATGCCATATTTATGCCCGTTCAAGTTAGAAATTGTATTAAATAAAGGAATCTGAGATTTTTTCATTTCTATGGCATATATAAAGTCTGGCTAACTCTCTCGTGGTTACAAGATTCTCTGAGCACAAGCCATCCAAAGGTTGGGGCTGATCTGTCCTTCTCAGACTGTGAGCAGATCTCTCCCACAATTAAGGCAGAGACACAATGCCTACCTCTGCACCTGGCAGTCAGGTGCTATAGGTGAAGAACTGGGGCAGAGGCAGGTGCCTGCAGAGGCACAGCAGCTCTTTGGAGGACACAGAGCCAGAAAGTCTATCATCTTAATAGGCAAGGGGATGATGGGGTTAATTCTTTTTTGAGATTTCCCTTCCACTGTATATAGCCACATGTTCCTGCTCTTCCTGGAATTCCCTCAGTGCTAGTGTGGTGGGCTGGCAGTTTTGCAGCTGTTATCTTGTGGTGTCCCGAGCAGATCCATCAGTCACAGGGGCCAGCGCCGACGGCTCATCTTATCAGGCCTTATCAGTATTATGTGCTGATAAGTGCTGCTGGAGCAGATAACCCAGTGGGAGGAGGAGAGGTATGTGCTCACCAGCACTGAATTTTGTTGCATGTGAGCACAAAACCCACTATAAATGTCCCAATGATGGTGCCTGCTGCTGCCCTGTTCCTGAAGATCTGAAAAAAGCTGGGTTTGAGAATAATGTTCCTGATCAGATATCTCCTGTAGCTATGTGGGCTATCACTTTCATACTGCCAGACACAAGCAGATAAGTCACTGTGAGTGGGGCCAGGGCTGACATCTATCCCAAAGCTTATTATACTTGTAAACTAAGCACACAGAGCCTGGAAAGAGCAGAGAGCATGGGGGGCTTTGCAGCCTGTATCTCTTGCAGTCCTGTTTGTGATGCAGCAAACGTCAAGGCATCCAGTTTGCTGGCAGTTTTGGGCTTGCAACTGAACCTGCATGAGACAGACGCCAAGCCTGGCTCTCTGCACTGTGCCAGTGTACATAATGCATCTGTAGGGGAAAGCACTTTGATAACTAACAGTTCCTGGTTGTCCTTGTTATTGTTTTTCTCCTAATAGAAGAGATATCAATAAATAGCATTCCTAGTTGGTTTAGTCCAAATTACTTTTCCTGGGCTGGCTGTGCGTAGTGGCTATACATCCCTTTACATTCCCTATCCCTAAATAAATCCTTCTGTGGAGATGATGCCCAGTACCTGCATTAGGCATGTCAGATAATATTTTGAAGGAAAAGCTGTTATGGGACCTCTGACACCACTGTCATCTCCAAAGGCCAGTGGGATGTCCTCCCTCCCTCCTCCCCCTGCAGCACTCTCCTGGGGAAGGGAGACAAAACACGCAGGACTGGCTGCAGGAGGCTGACAAGAACTGGTTTGAAAAGATTTTACTGTCATAAGTAGCTCCAAGAAAAGCCTTTTGTTTACCCTTTCCATTCCAGCTTGACTTCATTCAGGAGGAGGTGGCGGCTGAGGGCTTGGGGCTGAAAACTCTCTGGTAGGGAGCTGCTGTTTTTCACTTCTGATTTTTGAATGGGGGTGAGAGAAACAAGATTAGAGTGGTCTAGTGAAAACAGCCGTAAAATAATGCTTTGCTTTCAAATAGTAAATTGCTGTATGGAGTAGAGGTATCTGAGATGATAGTTTTACTGTATTCTCTGCTTCAAATTACTATTTTTCCTTTTTATGTAACAGCAGAACACATGGGCTAATTGGGCTAAGGTGGAGGACTTTAGCTCTTCAGGAAAAAGTTCTATTTTTTTTTTTAAGCTTTTACAGGCTTAACATCCAGAGGTTACGTGAAAAACAGTGTTTCTCCAGAACCATTTCAGTCATGCTTGAACAGACAACTTCGATGAAGGAGATTTTTTGGAAAATACTCTGGCCTAGATCTCACTGCTCCCTTTATTTCTATGTTAAAGGGATCTCAGGATCTGGCCCTACCTATGTCAGAATGTGTGAAAGTCAGAACCCATGTTATGTAGACTTGGAAAGGGAGCTGTGATGACAGCTCACTGGAACCCAAGGACTGATGTGGATATGGTTACCCCTGTGGGTAGGTGTCCTGCCTCTAGGGCAGGAAACACCTGTGTATGTTAGCATTCACACTCAAACTCCTGGCTCATTTTTAAAGAGAATGAGGTCTGCCACAGTGGGAACCTTTCACAAGCCCACATCACCGTGAAATTTGAATTTCTGGCCGTTTCCCAAGGACTCTGTGCAGTGCTTAGCCCCACCAAATCTCAAAGTAATGATTCATAGGACTCTTCCACTTTACCTCTGACTCCACTACTTCTCCACCCATGATATTTTACCTATTACTAAATCGTTTTGGCTGTGAATAGATATTTATCTTCAAGAGCATTCTCTTTGTCGTCGTGTCTCAGCTCGACTACTCTACGTCTGTTTTTGGTCATGCTAATGTTAATTCACGTACAGAGTTCTTGTCATAAGCAAGCAGACTGGAAGCTGTATGGTGACATCATTATTTCCCATCAATTTTCTCAATAGCTGTACTCTGTTGTCTGCTCTCATACTTTCCTGTGCATGGAAGTGCTTTCATAAATTTGCATATCAAAACGGAGTGACAATGATAAAGCACATTCTGAGAGGTTGTGTGCACTGTCTGCTCAGAGGTCGGTGGGTCTCCCACACACACTGAGTTTGGAGGTGTTATTGCCATTACAATCCTATGCTACGTCTCTCTTTTCAGCAGGACAAGTTAGCAGGCAGAGAGTTCAGTGCTGCTTCTCTGATGATCATGTTTCTCTGCAGCTTGCTTTAGAGACATTCAGTGTTGCTTTGACATAGAGTGTGCTTTTCACAGTAAAGCATTTCAGCAAAGAATTACTGAAGGAAACAGAAGACCAGCAGTGACCTACAGCTCAGTGCAGTGCTGCCTGTGACACCTTTCCTCTTTTCTTTTCAAGGATGGGGGAGAGCAGCAGCTGCCACATACCTCGTTGGCTTTGTGATCCTGGTCATCTGTTTCGCCCTTGCAGTCATCGCGTTCTCAATCGAAATACTTCGCTTCAACTTTGTGCGAGGAATTGGAGGCTTGCTTTTTGTTGTTGGTAAGGCTGGGTGCAAAGATAAGGTTGTATTAGGTGTAAAACAGGAATGAGCAGAAAAACATGCTAGATGGAGCCTTCCTTGTGAAATAATCTGTCTTTGGTTTATGACTCATTTTTGTGGAAAACGAGAAATTTGACTTATGCTCTGAGAGGATGATAGTCAACGAGCTCCCAAAAACAGTGCATGGGGGCAAACAACAACTTTGACCCTGCAAGCCACATACTAAGGCTTTGAAGGCAGGAGCCCCAGGCCTCCCACTTTCCCAAGGGAAGGAGGAGCTGTGGGTATGGTAGAAGCAGGAGATGACTGCCCCACCAGGACAGACGCCTGGCTGTGGGATAGGGCTCTCCTGGGTGCAGGTGAGTACCTCAGTGAGGCAGCAATGCCAGCTGGGATCTGCCCAAGACCAGGAATCACACACTGCTGCAAGAATGGGACTGGAGCTAATCCTTATGTATGTGAGGGTGCAATACAGTTGTCTCAAGATGCCTTTTTTCAGTGGGGAATGTAACAACATTCACTGTCATTTACTCTTGGCTTTCTTTGTTTTCTTTCTTTAGCTGTATTCCAAATCATAGGGTTGGTCATCTATCCAGTGAAATTCACAGAAGAAATTCCACTGATGGGAGCCAATATGTTCAGCTGGGCCTATGGTTTCGGTTGGGCCAGCACTGTTGTTGTGATAGGTTGTGCTTTCTTCTTCTGCTGCCTCCCCAATTGGGAAGATGAAGTCCTGGGAAACATCAAGCCGACCTATTACTACTCCTCCCCAGATAGAGCACCATACTTAAATTGAAAGGTTATATCCAACCACAATCAACTGTCAAAGCAATAGAAGAGCACCTTTGCTGCAAACATCGGTGCGATTATAAGAGACTGAAAGAAAACAAAACCTACCTTATTTCTTCAGTATATTTCTTACAAGCACTGGTTAAAAAAAATAAATAAATTAAAAAACATTGGCATCTGTAAGCAAATAACTTTTACCTAAAGTATTATTTACATATTCTCATGTCAGTTCTGTTTTGGTGGTTTACTTACTCCTTTCCCTCCCAACCGAGTCATCCTTACTTTATTCAAACATATTCTTACAAATAAAGATACAGCTTTTCAAGCTGGAAAGGAGGAGAGATTTTAAACAACCCACCAGAGGGACCTGCGAGTTTTTTTTTATTTTTTCACCTGTGACAAAATGGCTTCACATAGAATTAGGAAAAAATAAAACCCTTCCAAAGAAAGCTTTTTCTTCTGCCAAAAATCAGTCCAAAGGAAGGAACTTTGCTGAGTCTTTTACAGTCATATGCTGCCTAAGAATCACTTCTTGCTCCTGTTATTGGACCATTGTTGACTATCAAGTGTATGAACTAAGGGAAAAATAAAACTCATTTTTTCCACCATCTGATGCAGTTAAATGGAGCCAATGTGTATAACAGTAGCTAACGTAACACTTATTGGAGTTTTTGTGACCACTGCAGGATGTGCTACAAAGACATACATAATTAAATATACGTTGTCACAGAGAGAACAAAGAAATCTTCAGACGTTGAACTGCATGCATTATTATACAGTATTTGGGAGATGCTTGTTTAAAAAATACTTTTCAGTAGAAACATACATTGTTCTTTATGTCTGCCCTTTTAAAACTGCACAGTTTTAATTATCAGATGTGGCTTGGAAGGAAATCTTAGCATGTGCTGTTGAAAACCTCCAGAAGTTTCTAAAATTGACTGTGGGGTCTGGGGACTAGTAAACCTGGGAATGCTTTGCAAGTCACTAGAGATAACAGATATAAATAGAAAAGCAGCCTGTGAGCAATATCTGTATGCAAACCTCATACAGATGCGTCTTGGGGAGTAACCTACTCCGCTCCCAGCTTGTCTTTTTGGAGCCAGTGACTCCAAGTAAATTTTCCAGTGAGACACAGCCACATCCGCATCTGCCATGGAATGACAGCAGCTTATGGATATTTATTTGAGATCTGTCATCTCTGTCAGGGCTTTCCTAGGCTGGGGAAGAAGGCAGCTCCTCTGCCAGGTGTGAGTGCAGAGACAGGTTTCTAAGAGAGCTGTAGGAGGTGTGGTGGAAAGTAAACGCAGTGTTACAGGGCTGCTTTCCCCTTATCGTGACCCCAGTGCTTCAAGGAGAATGCATGGGCATACGTATTCATACACACATACAAAATAGAACTTACAAAGTGCTAATCAGCGTCCTGTAAAACTAAGGCATTTAGAACCAAATTTTTAACGCTCTGAATGTCTTATTATACTTTGTTTAACATTCCACTTCAAAACACTTTTCTGATTCCATAACTCTGCATTTTGTATGTGTGTATGTCTTAAGGTCCTTTGCAGGCCTGTATTTTATAATTTTACAGAGCATAAATATCTCCAGGCTTCAGAACTATGTTAAATGCTCAGTCACGCATAGCACATGGAATCAACTGTGTCAGCAACTCCTTGTGAACGAGAAAACCTGTAAGAAATGTATCTTTTTGTTTTCTCCTTCCTCCCTCCCCCTGCTGTTTCTGTAAATACAGGAGGGGGTATACTGGATAGACATCTGTGTTACAAATAATGATAGCACCTTTCCAGTGAATCACCGGAGAGAATCTCAGGTCTGGAAAGTCCGTGCACAGCAGAAGTTGAGAAGGAGAAAAGGTGTAAGGAAATGGACACCCTAGTGAGAAGGACAATGATACAGAAATTGGACTTAGCATAACTTCAGCCTTTTGTATGTTTTTATTCTTAAAAAGCATTGTCATATCTTGTAAAAAAAAAAAAAAAAAAAAGCACAAGTGTAAAATAAATTTGGTTCTGAATATAATGGGTGGAAGCATAAACAGCACGTTACTCAGGTAAGATGTATCTGAAGTGATACTAATGTATATGTCATTCCTTTCAACCGTGGTGGCTTAATTAAAACTGTTTTAATCAATAGGCGTAAAAACTCAGTGTTGTTTCTGTTTCATGGATTCATTTCATGAACTCAAGAAAACAGCCATTCTTTTTAACATGAACTCCAAAGCCTATGAACTGTTGGCTTTGAAAGGCCATATCTATCCAGGATGCAACAGCAGCATTTTCCAGTCAAATAAGCTTGAGTATGCTCTACAAAACACATCTGTGTGCTTTCATCAGACACACTTGGCATAGAGAACTCTTTGCTAAGCCAAAATCTCCTAAAAGCTTCAGGAGGAACCCCGAACACTTTAAGCATGTTATGGTACAAGAGGGGGAAAACAAAAAACAAAAACAAGAAAAACTCACATGTGGTCAGTTTGTCCTTTGTAACTAAAGCTGACAAGTAACTTTCATACACTGATCAAGCACTGTCAGTAGGAAGACAAAGATGAAGTACCCACCTAACATTTTTAGTGGAAAGCTGCACTTCTCTCACGACTAGAAGCCTTCCCATTTCTAACCTCACATTTTGCACAGTCCATAAGTAGCCCTGTATGATAAGTACTGGTCAGAAAGAATTCTCCCTCTGTCTTTATACAGATCGCAAACCCAGTGCTGGCCACCACTACATCAAACCAACCTAGGGCTTCTCATCTCTAGAAAGACAGGTTCACCATCCTCCCAGTATTTTAGCTGCCCTTTTCTTTTCCTTAAATATCTTAATTTTAAAACACATCTACCCACTCTGGATTTTAACTACTTCCCTTCCCATCCCCCCCCCCCCCCCTCCATAATTTCTCTTAGTTTTACAAATCCAGTTCAGGAAAATACTTGCTTTCCTACTTCAGATTTTCCCAAATACCCTTAAAATAACTAGTCTATATAATACCCATTTTTTAACACAAAGAACACTTTTACCCCTGCTTACCTAGTAGTCTGCAGTCTACAAAAGTGGGAAAAAAAAAACAAACCCAAACACTAACTCCCAAGCTGCAGCCCATGCTTCCAGCCCAACACTCAACTCCCTGCTCAGGAGAGTGAAGAGCACTCAACAAGTAGTGCGACTGACTGCAAGAGAAGATCAACTCACCTGAGTAGGATGAGGGGAATGATTAAATCTCATGGATATGGAAAACACCTGCCACACCTCACTGAGATTTTGTATTTTCATTGATGTAACATGTGAGTCACCTTTTAGGCAATTTCTCGGTGAGATGGAATTCTCAAGAAATATTCACCTGGCATTTACTTCTTGCCAAAAAAAAGAAGGGGGGGGAGGGGAAAGAGGGGGAAAAAAAAGGAATTAAAAAGAGTTGCTGAGAACATTGTGTGTTTATAAATTAACGATGAACCAAGCACAGATGTGCATCAGTGGAAACCACCATGCTTTAGAATGTTTGCATCAGGCAAAAGAGCTGAGTATTGGTGCCGCAACACAGAGCAGTAGAGATTGATGACAATAAGGAATAGTAATCTGAAAATATGGGATTTTCAGTGCTGGTGGGTGAGTCGGTGTAGATTTTGAAATGAAATCGTAAGCTGATACTCACAACTAGAATGAAGCATAATCAAGTGTGTTTCCCAAAGGCAGGAATTTCTGGCTGAGTTTCCTGTAACAAGTATGTGTGCAGATGTAATAAAATCTGGGTTCAGTGCACCTGGGATGTGCCAGCGTCACAGCATGAGTGCAGCAGTCATTTGTGTAGATTTGATGGACCAAGGATACATTAACTTTGTTTTGCATGTGCAGCAATACATCCCTTGTGCAGATCTGCAGCAGAGCAGTAAGCAGCATTTGTATGCAATTTGCTGGTATCCAAAGCTGTGGGCCTAACTGTTTCTGGCTATGGAGCTCTACATCCAGAAATTTCAAATTTTTATTGTATATGATTATATTTAGATGTCTTAGGAATTGTTGAAATAATCAAAAGATGCTTGTTTTATTATGATTCTTGAATAGCTAAATTTCATGAGGCTGAATTTGTAATAAACACTGTAGTGGAAAAAATGCAGGAGTGTCTAGGGCTCTATAACATAAATAATATAAATGCAAATAATATAAATAAATGATAAAGTATGATAAGAAATATGCATTATCTGACATAAATAATGAATGTTAACTTTTCCATGAACAAAATTTCTCATGGGTATTGGATAATATTTACCAGAAGGATTGGTATGACTGTTGCCTTTTATTTATTTATGGCAATGAGGCCAACGCATACTATTTTCCATAACACTCTTTGTGAATATGGAAATATAAGTACTGAAAATTGCAGAGCATTGGGTGTGTACATTGGAAATCAGAGTTCTCTGAGACACAGACAGCTGAGAGAGCTAAGACACGTTCAAGATGAAATCTCACATGGGAAATGGTGAGTCCAAGAGCTTGAGCCTGTTCGTGCCTAGAGCAGTTGAGCGTGTGGATCAAAACAACTATAACAGGCATTTTCTGTGAAGACAGTGTGCAAATATGAAAATGCTGGTAGCAGACCAGTGTTTTCAGCCTGCTTCCCAAGGACACTCCATATCAAGTACTTGAAAATGAAATGGTCATTTCTATGTAAGATTTTGTTTACAGTAAAACCCTACTTTTGACTAAAAAGTTCAAAGTGAAAGTTCACAGCTGAAACTCTTCGAAGTATGTTTGGTATGCATGTCTTATCTGTGGGGCTCAGAGTACTTACAGAAATAGCTGGTGCTGTTCCCCACTGACCTATAAGACACAGTAAATGAAGCCATTTCTTTGTCAGAGAAATGTAAGTAGTAAGGGAGTGGCACCTGGGAATTACCTGTATGAGGTTGGTTTTACTTCTCTCCTAAGGCAGCTGACCTGTATGATCTGCAAGGAGTTACAGTTATCATCTACTATGTTGGGACAGCTATTTAGTTTGTCTTGGTCTGCCGCAGGGAAGCTGTTGTCCCAAAAGAAATCACGTAATTATTAATGTAAATGAACTGACTCCTGACAGCCACACTAAGAATCTGCAGATCCCCCACATGGTTATAAATCCTTAGGGCCTGGCTGTAGTTGTGTGGTTGTTTTACATGACTCCATTGATTGCAACAGCTGGTGCAAGAGGAAAGCTGTACTCACCTAACCTCTGCAGAGCATTGGTAGGAAGTAACCGTGGATGAAGATTCAGAATCATAGAATATCTCATGTTGGAAGGGACCTCTAGGGATCACCATGTCCAACCTGTGGCTCCATACAGCACCACCCAAAATTTAAACCCTATGTCTGAGAGCACAGTCCAAATGTTGCTTAAACTCCGGCAGCTTGGGGCCATGACCACTGCCCTGGGCAGCCTGTGTCATGCTCATCACCTTCTGGTGAAGAACTCTGTCCTAACATCCAGCTTGACCCTCCCCTGACACAGCTCCATGCTGTTCCCTTGGGCTCTGTCACTGCCAGCAGAGAGCAGAGGTCAGAGCTGTCCTTCCGCTGACTGTGAGGATCTGCAGCCACCATGATGCCTCCCCTCAGCTCCTCTGCTCTGGGCTGAGATGGCTTATTCCAGCCCAGAGCCTTCCCTAAAGAAAGCAAGTTATTTAACAAAAACTGAGAACAAAAGTCATACTTGGACACACAGAGATCTTACATTTGTGTTTTCCTAATGAATCCTTGAACTACCAACAAAAATAACAAACATGGGTGCAGCCTCATGTACACAAATCTGCTGTTAAAAACTGCTATTACCGTAGTGTTTTTGAATGCACAACCTTGCTCAGAGAAGAAAGTCTGTTAATTCCGTGCATTTGTCTTGCTGAGGGAGGTCTAGCAAGCATCATGTGTGGGGCAGGCTTGGGAGGTCAGACAGCATGTCAGTTCTAGATGGCTCTTGCTATGGTCTTCAGAAAATCCATGCAGATTTGTCTCCAAGCTCAGTGCCAGGAAGCAGAGGAAGTCTCAAGAAAGCTTTCCTGTGCTGCTGTAGGAATGAGAGGGGGCTTTCCTAGCTGTGTGGCAGCAAGATCCAGCACTGGCCGTTGCAGGGCCATCCCCCATGTCACCTCAGAGCCCCTGTGTCCAGCTGCTGCAGGAGAGTCCTTTGAAATCCCCAGCATGTCGGAAAAACGTAAAGCCAGGAGCTTGGCTTTGTGAGGTGAAAACCTGGGGGCATCTGAGAGGAGCAACCTACAGCTTTTCCCAAAGAAGGGCTGTCAAGAATAGATCTGAACCTCTCTTTGCTGGAGGTTCAGTCTTTTCCCCAGTCCTCTTGTTTTGGTTTAAGTTCTGTGTACTCAGGCAGCACCTTCAAAATGACAAGATTTCAGCCATCTTCAACTCTTAATGTGGGTGTTCTTATTTTACAATGAAGTAAAGTTTAGTCCTGTTCAAAATAAGTTTTCGGTATTCTTCTAAAAAGGAAAGGAAAATTTGCTTTGGATTACTCTGTGAACACTACCATGTCTAAAGATATTTTGCTCAGAGATATGATTTAGCAGAGGGTTGTTAGAGTTAGGGTACTGTGGTTAGGCTGCGGTTGGACTTGATGATCTTTGAGGTCTTTTCCAACCTGAGTGATTCTATGATTCTGTGATTCTGCATGTGCTTATCATAGATGAAGTATAGTGAGAACAGAGCCCGTGTCTATTGCCTTGGTGTAGAGGAGATGCAGAAAGAGGACCACAAGGGATGCCTTAGCCTAACCATTATTTTGCCAAGTTACATCACTCTGTGAATTGATTTTATAAAAATAACTCTGCTTGTATGGCAAGATGTGCTTGTCTCTGAAGGGTAACAGCAGATTGGCGTTATCAGAAAAGAAGGACCCAGGGTTGTGAACGGATCAATAACAATACCAACAATTGCCATATGATTTATAATAGTTTATGCAGAAAATGCTTTCAGTTGCTCAGGGTAACTTGTCAGATATAAGACAGCACATGAGGGAATGCATCATAAAATAATTTAATCAAGCTTTTGAAAGAAACAGGTCTGGAGAGTTGTTCATAGGAAGTGCGAATACCACAGAATGAAAATGCTCTTGCTGCAAAAGTCATGAACATGTCCTATGGCTGGTGAGTCCATGTCAATCCACAGTCATAGATACAGATCACTTTATATGAAACATGGCTGGAAATGTTCTCCCAGACCTTTGTTAGCTTCTCGATCAACTGAGAAAATCATCTGTGTCATAGCCAAAAGGGACATATTTTTATTTTTAGCTCTACTGTCTTTAAACTGTTTGTATTACCAATATCTTACTGCTTACTTGATTACTTCAATAGCAGTGAGAATTCGTTAAGAATATTTTGAGGTGCAGAAAGTGCCCTATACTCTAACAACTTTATCATTGCTAGTATGTCTTAATTTTCAATAGATGATGCTGGTGTTTTCTCTGAGAGACTACCTACAGGCAATCGAAAAACAGAAGAACCATGTGGTTGCACACAGCTCATACACTGCAAAATACAAAGCCTGTTAAGGGCAGGTCATCACTTCAAATCACAGACAATGCAACAGAAGTTTTCAGTCATTTTTCCCTGTTTGCCACAGGGGTATCAGAATTACATGTGATACGTCATTTTGCCAGCTTTGAATACTTCTTAATCTCTTTTGTCCCAGATGTCACTAATTACTCTTGTACTGAACGTGAGCACTGCTTCTCATTTTAAGATACTTAAGGATGACAAAGATGGGCAGGACGTGGGAACACCCTCTGTGACTGAACACTACTCATCTTTCTTTCAGTGTGATAAATGCGTCCTGTGGTATCATCCTGCAAATGTTAACTTTTCTGACAATATGCCTTCATACAAAGGTGTGTTGTGACAAAAAGTAATGACAAATCCTTCAGTCATAAATGGCTACCTAAAGGATGGCTGAGCACTCAATAAGGGAAAATCATTTTATTCTCCAATGTTGCTTTCTCTGAGAAAAAAAAGGCCAAGTTTATAGAAAACTGACACTATTCTTGAAAGATTGAGACTTGACAAGAGACAAGATATAGACAGCTGAGCAGTCTACTGCCACATACATGAGTGCTTTCATTTAGAAACCATCTACCATCCAAATCCAAATCTGTGTTGTCTCTTTTGGAAATTTTGCGACCGTCTTTACCTCAGCTGTGGCAACAGAAGGAATGTACAAACACATGTGGACAGGTTGCAGGTACCAGCATGCTGCACTATGGCTGAGCTTAGTAGTAGCTGTTTTAATGTAAACATAAAAATTCTGCGCACAAAAACAGATGCATTGCAGCATGTTAGAACTGATAATCAACCTTTTAAGCACTGTGTTTAGATTAAAGATAACTGAATTTGTGACTTGCAAAAACACAGCCCACAAGGGCTCCCTAAGGTGTCGTTTATAAAAAAAGTTTCATTTCTCTTGAGATTGTCCCTTCTTTCTTCCCAAAACAGCAGCTGAGATATCATGATAGTTGGCTTTTGCTTTAAGTGACACTCCAATCCAAATGTCAAGTCTGTAAAGACATCTCCTTTCTAACAGAGACCTGTCAAACCCCTTTTATGGATCCCTCACAACCTCAAGAACATGGTCCATGAGTGTACCACAGGGAGCCACTGCCAGAAGGCCTCAGCTAGCCAGATCTGCAACAGCTGGAGGAGCAAAGTAGCCACACCACTGCTGATCTACCACCAGGCTAATCAGCTATCTCCACTTGTAGATGAGACATGGTGTCACATTGACACGTTCAAATTGCTTTCACTATGGAACTGATGCTTCTTCACTGTGCTGCAGCTCACTGGCATGGATGTTGCAGTTTGTGTCTATGCAAGCTCAAGACCTTTTTGTGCACACTCCTGTACAGCATATTAATTCAGTGTAAGTTACGAATTTACTTCATATTAATTCATTACTAATTTATTAATTCAGCAAAATGATGTGAAATTTGTGATTTAGTATAGATGTCACATTTCACCAAGAAAGCTGCAGTGTAATTACAAATCTCCATGAGTACATCAGATCTGGGCTTGGATGCAGACCTGGCTGACAAAATCCACAAGGAGAGCAAAGGACACTTTTTAGCCTCATTGCTTCACCATATTTCACAGAAAACAGCTTCAATCTGCAAGTGGTGCGACTGCTTTCAGACGCACAGGCAACTAAAATACTGGGCTGAGGCATATATTAGTTCAAAGGGAGAACTCTGTGGGCTGTGTTGCTTGTGAGCTGCCTTACAGATGAACCTGCAGGGCAGCTGTGGTTCATCTCTGTGTTGCACTTCCAGCACATCATGAGCAGGCTGAGGCAGGCCCTGAGCAGAGTGTGCATGGATGGATCCACCTGCAGACTTCCCAAGGGACAGTCAAACCAAAGCCTTGTATCCATTCTCCCACAATACCCTTACCATGCTATATTTTTAATGATTAACTCTCATGGTGTCTTCCCTCCTGCAGCTATGTCCACAAGGGATAGAGAGGGCACTTACAAGCTCTTTCTTGTTTCTTGTTTAATAGAAGCTAGAGGATTTTTTTTAATTGATTGTCAAAGATGGGGTATCATTCATTTTTAAATAGAGTCCAAGAAAGGCAGCTTTCAACCTGCAGATGGCAAATTTCAGAAGCAGCCACCGCCCTCCAATGCAAACAGTTGCCTGGGTTCCTGCATTCACCTGCCCTGATTCAGGAGTGAAGCTCTGAGATACTCCTTATGCTGGGGAGAGGCAGGAAAGAAAGTGTTAAGTGCCGAGGGTGAGCAGCACCCGCTTTGTTACCGAATCAGCAGAGCAGAGCAGATTCCACAGACAAACCCAGCCTTGCAGCCTCCCCTGGCCCAACTGGTTATTGCACAGCAGTGGTTCTTACTCATTTGAATTTAGGTGGAGCTGCCTTCCTCCCTCCCTCTCGTGTCGGTCCTGATTAAAAAGCTTTTTTCAGACAGCTGCACGCTGGCTAGCAGGTACGGGTGCTCCTACTCAAGGCGTTTTGCAGAAGCACCCTTTACTTGGTGCGGCTGGGTCAGTAACAGAGTCAGCTCTCCCTGCTCCGCCAACAAGATGGTGAAGTACGGCCTTGACTACACTCGCTGCAGATGGATCCTACCCCTGCTCCTGGGCATCGGTGTTATCTTTGGCATCATTGCGCTGGCGGGCAGGGGCTGGCTGGAGTCACAGACCTTGCCCTATGTGCACCAAGCGTCGCTATGGGAGAGCTGCAGCAGGCCTGCGCAGGGTGGGGAATGGAACTGCGAGTCTCTCATGGGTTATGGTAAGCACTGGCAAGGGTGGCGGGGAGGTCTCTGAAGCAGTGGGTCACCTTTCTGAGCACATCTCCCCTAAGCTCTCCCAAACATTTCTCCTAATATCTGACCTTGTTTAAGAAGCTGTGGGAGAAGGGAATCAGCACTGAAATACATCAATGCTTTTAAGAAACAGAACAAAGACAACACATATCCTCACCTCTGTGCAGAAAGAAAACTGGGTGCTTTAGACCATGGTTTGTGTAGTAGAAAAAACACACGTGGTAGTGTATGAGTGCAAGAACTGTTACAGCATTTAAGACTTTCCTTCTCTTTTAGAAGAAGCCAATAACCTTTTCTCACTGTTCACAACTTTCCAGAACTTAACTACTGCTGAACAAATGTCCAAGCAGCAAGTTGTGGGGTAAGACAATCTTGAGTGTCAGGAAGAAGTTGGGAGGTAAAAATGTAAGATGATACGAAGATATCCCCAGGGAGTGTCAGCCTGTAGAATGCTGCTCCAGTAGGTGGGTCGTGTGAATGAATCTTTTCATGATTATGAAAGAAAGCTCTGAGAAAAGATTTATGCTTGCATTGAATTTTGGCTAAGTGTGCTATTAAACAAGTTGACACAACTTGAAAAGTTTTAAACCACTGTGTCTGGGAGACTAAGCCAAGAGAAGGATCATTCTAATTGTGCTCTGTTTCTTAGTTGTTTTCTGTATATCTGGTATGTGTCACAGTCTAAAACAAGTTATTGGCTGTTAGCCTGAGCCAGGAGAAACATTCGAGCTTATGATTTATGCGGATACTAATTCAAATGCTCAGGGACATGATTTAGCAGAGGGTTGTTAGTTAGGATAGTATGGTTAGGTCATGGTTGGACTCAATGATCTTAAGGTCTTTTCCAATCTGAGTGATTCTATGAAATTTTAAGGAATAACATTTTCTCTAAAGCTCAGAATCTCAGCTGCTTTGCCTGAAAATTAGTGTAAAACCACTTGTAGAAGCAGTCTTAGAGGCTATTTATTACAGCTTTTTTAAATGATTCTAAAAATGTATCTTCTATGTTCAAACTTTACCTCCTGTGCCGAAAATTGAGCTGTAAAGAGTTAACTGTAGCAGGCTCGTGAATATAGGGCTCCAGGATAAAACTGGCTCCATCAAGCATCTTGCCCAGTCCTGCTCTCAGAGCTCCTGTGTCAGCTGTTTGTCTAGGCATAGATCAAGGCAGTTTGCTTGTTGGAGAGCAGAAGATGGTGATGCCCAGTTCCAAATATGTGCTCATACTGTGAATTACAGGGGGAGGGAGGAAGGCCTGACATTTCTTGGTTAGTATCACCAAAGGTTGAGTCCTTGTCCTGATGTCCAGTTGGCACCATCTGTGTCATGAATTCCATTTTTACCTAGGCAGAAAATTTTCAGAAGTTTCACCATGCCTCTCTTGATAATACAGATGTTTCCAGGTCCTACATGGTTGTTTGGAATTTCACTTCCTTCGTTATTCTGCCTCATTCTTACGTGCTTAGATTCTGCAGCTGTATGCACAGTTTCCCACTGGGAAGCATCTATAGACAAGCCAGGTAGGTCATCCTTCTCAGTTTGGACTATCCTAACACTTATGGAGTTACCACAAATTACAGCCTCAGTAAATCCCATTTTTCTAACATGCTGGACTTAGGATGTACATTTCTCCAGAATATGCTCCAGCACATGCTCTGAGGAGTCATCTGACACTTCTGAAAGCATTAGAAGTGCTGTCTGTGTGCTGCATGACTGCAGTACACTCTCAATGGGTATGCATCTTCCACTTCACCTCATCAAGGTTACCCTGGCAGATGCTCAAAATCTCCCTGGAAAAAATCCCAGGTGGAAAAGGATAATATGGCTGAGCTAGTTATTTAGCCAATGGGACAATAGGTAAGGCTTGATGTAAAAAAAAAAAAAAAAAGAAGAAGAAGTATGTAGGCCAAGTGACAGTGAATTTCCCTTTTCAAGATGATGATCTTCCAATGTAAAGCTAGGCCAGTGCAGGTGTGGTTACTCTGGTGTGGTGAGAAGACTGTAAATCTGCCTGCCATGGTGCAAAGTCACTGTCCTGGTCTTTTCCAGCCCTGCAGATGCAGGTCCCTGCTCTCCCCTAATGCAAGAGCGGTGCCTGCGGCACTAGACTGCAGAGCCATTGTCCTTCTTGTGTTTTGTTCTTCTGGTTATGTGATTTTCCTACCCGTTGTCTGGGGACCAGCAGCTAATACAAGAAGACCTGGGCTGAGCCCTCAGGCTGGAGTGGACCCATGTCCCTCCCTTCTCATACAGGTGTACTAGCAGTTCTGGAACCACCGTTTTCTTTGACACTTCAGGATACCTTGATGAAACGCAGAAGAGTAAGGAGGGATTGCAGTTTTTTTTCTTTTTCTTTTTCTTTTTCTTTTTCTTTTCCTTTTTTTTTTTCTTTTTCTTTTTCTTTTTCTTTTTCTTTTAATTGTAAAGCAAATGTAGCCAGTTGCATGTCTCTGAGGACTGGTCTCAGCTCTGGGCCCTGAGCAGATGGAGGTGCTTCCTAGCCAGATTTCCTTTAGGCAGCTTATCTCCAGAGGTAGGGAGTGTTCAGATCCAGTTCTGCCCTCTGTATTTCCTATCATTCTGTCCTTGCTCAGTAGATGTGGGGTTGGGATATCTCTTCTGGGAGCCCTGTCATTGCTCATGCAGCATGCAAGTGCCTGGTGCTTATCTTGGATTCCACTCAAAAGGCCAGGCCATGTGACAGCATCTTGCTTGGAAGCGTACACCTTGTAAGCATACGTCTCACTTGTTTTGCATTAAGACTGATTTTGTATGCCTTGCTGCTGAAACATAGGTTTCTAATAATTCTGGGGTTCTATTTATCCACAAGGTCACAGAAAACAAGCGTTCAGTGTCATGTTCTGTGGATATTTATCTTTCTTTTCTGCCAAGCTAAATACCATGCTTGATAAACAAAGTGTAATTACACGCCTTCCTGAGCACAGAGACAAAAGACATGATGTAAATAGCAAGGACAGAAGTGTTTTACATTTTCTAGAGATTAATACTTTCATCCCCCCTCTGTCCCACAGTTCCTGTTTGCTTTCCTCTGGGCTTTATTCTCAGTTTCTGAGGCTGGATACATTCTGAAATTCAGTCTTGCTGTGCATGTTTACAACAGCGACTGTCAGTGAATATGCCCAACATGGCTTGGACACTAAGATAGCTTAATCCACAACAAACATCTTCATTCCATTATAATTAGATCTAATTATAAAGGACTTGCAAGTTGTTCAATATAGTGTGCAAATTCAGATCAGATTTTCCACCTACAATGTCTGTAATTCCCCCGCGTCGCTGCTGTTTGGCTTAGACAAAAAAAAAAACGAACATCCTTGAGGTTGGTTGTGTTTGAAGGGAAGGAAGTTGCAAGTTTCATTGTCACTTCAGTGGCACCATTAGGAGCATTTGGAATCTCCTGAATTGTTGTTTAAGCTGACAGAATTCAGAACGTCACAAGGAAGACAAGAGGCCTACACAATGGTGCTTTTTTGGAAAGCCAGCTTTACGCTTCTGTGCATTAGACTATTACAAAGACTTTATGGATTGGTAACAGGCACAATACGGAATGTAAGTATTTGGGACATGGCTGAGCTTGTAAAGAAATGCAGAAGTTAAGTCACTTCATGAAGCTGCCATGGCACTCCTTTGTTTTTCTCGATTTTTTGGCTACGGGACCTCTCTTGTACAAGGTGTGTCTCAGACCTGAGACCGTTTTTTAGTGTACTATTCCACTGCAGGCTCTAAAGATGTTTAAACTTGTGTGTTCTTGGTTGGGAGGAATAACTGATTTTATTAGTCTCAGTATGATGCACAATAAGATGAAAAACTTAGGGGTATTTTTCCCATGTCATGTTTTACCTGGCCTTGCAGCCCTTCCGCGTGCAGATGCTGCTCTCGAAATAACTGCAAGCTCAGGCCTCTGAAGTAGTTTGGATGGTTCAAATAGAAGTCTTGGAAAAACATTAGGAAAAGGCATTTTTGCATGACAAATGAAATCCAGATCATCAATCACTTTCAGATTATAGTATCCAAACCCAACCATTTCCTACAGCGTTTGGACTTTATTGCCTGTGGAGAGTAGGAGGTTGAATGACTTTTCCATCTGGAGAGGATACATTTCTCTGTCTTGTCTTCCTAGATAGTGAGTAACAAAGTATTATTTTGGGCTATGAATGTTAGTGCAATATTGCAAGATAGGATAGCTAGTATAGTATAATAATAGAAAAACATCAGTTCAAATATGGAAGCTGATGATTATGTCTACAGCGTAAGTGAAGAAAAGGAATGCTGCAAAAGGCATTCACTCAAAGAAATAAATATTCTACTGTAATCTCACGAGAACCATACTGGTAAGTAGAGTTTTCTTCTCTGTTTTGCCTGTATGGAGCTCTTGGGTCCAGAGAAAATTTTGTCACACCGAAGCCCCATTTAGTATTCCAGAGGCAGTATGTATGAGTGGAAATTACTTGCCACCTCTCCCCAGCTAATGATACAGTGGTGAGGTACATGGCCTGGCCCCACATCTCCTTCTGGGAAATTACCGTCTCCAGCCAGTGACTCATCACACCTAGGGCACAGGACAGACCAGACAAAAGTTTCCCTGTTGCCGCACTGCCTACATAAAATTGTTTTGCCTTCTTCCACATGCCTATCAGGGCTGACAGCCAGGCACAGGGAAGCCCTTGTTCGGCTTGGGCTCAAGCAGGCACCCTGAGGAGAATGTTACAGGGACATTTCCAGAGGGCTGGACTGAGACACAGCCCACCCCAGCAGGATCTGAGAGGAGAAGCTGCCTGTCCCAGTTGTTGCTTGGGTGTGTGCACATAGGAAGAGGAGTGAAGCAAGCATATAATTGTGCTTTGAAGCAGGGCCTGTCTCAAGTCAGAGGGCCATTGTTACAGACTTTCCCTGAAGCCAAAGTTCTGCACTTAAACTCTTCTAGATGATAGTGATATTCAGGTAGGTTTGTCAACGTGCCCTTAAATATGAGGATCAGAGGCTGGGGAGGTTTTTGATCAGTGCAAAGAAGGCCATGAGAGAGCTGGAGCCAGCTATATTCTCTGTGCATTATCTGATTTACAGAGTAAAGTCTTCACTCTTTTAGTACAGGGGGAAATGAAAAGAAAAATTTTTGTTGTTCCTACTTCACGTGAGTGTGAAACAGTTGTATTTATATCCATTGATTGTGAGTAATTTTATGACAACGTGAAGGGTAGCACATCACTTCTTAAGTCACCAGTCTCCAAATTACTTTGGACTAGCCAGTGACAAAGGTGATGACAAGATTAGTTACTTAATAACTTATGATATTCAATAGTTTTTCAAAAGTTAGAATGCTAGAAAATACAGCCTTAACTGAATGTGTTAAAAAGCACATACACATAAACAGCAGTATTTAAGGAACTCTGATGGAAGAACAAAAGAAGTTTGATTTTTCCTCTGTTTGTAGGAGAGACTATTGTTACTATAGAGGTATAAAGAAGGGAATCAGCCCTAGAGCATTTAATTAGCATGATTATTTTCATTCCTCATGAATGAAATTCTGCAGTTGCAAATATGCTTTCCCTTGTAATTTTAGTGTTTGTTCTTTTATATATTTAGTGGCAAATTCATTTAATCAGACTCTTTTTAAATAGTAGTTATATTCTTCAGCAATTAACTCTACAGAAAGCAATTGCAGATGGCACCCCACTGTTTATCATCCAGCCTGCACTTTAACAATTAGAGTTAAATTGGGTGGGAAAATATCAGTTGTGTGGAGGGTTCTTATCTCCCCATGAGAAGTTGAACTGCTGGTGTTGAGGACTTTGCAAAAATCCTCAGTGTTCTTAGTAGTCAGGGTCTGAAGTCATCAAGTGTATACCATTCACTCACACCCAGAGAAGGCATCTCTGCTGAAAATTGTGGCTGTCTTCTTATTTCTCCTCAGCACATATCTTCCTTTAGCTTATTGAGGTAATTTGATGTAACAAGGCTAAAGTACTCTCTTGGTAGTCTGAATGGTGATAAGAGCTGCAAGGCTGAATATGAATTCTACTGTAGGATTAAAGAGCCAGATTACTTAAGTGGGAAAGCAATTACTCAGGAAAAGAAACAAACCTCTCTAAATACTGTTATTTTTACATTTTCATTTCTCACTGACAGCTTGTATTGTTCTAAGCGACTTTGAACATGTTCAGTCAGCAAATGTTTTAATGCCACATTTCTTCTTTGTTAAGCGCTAATACAAGATCTCTCTCATTAGTCAGAAATTCCTAGAATCCAAATTGGTTTGTGGAGTGAGGATGTCTGTGTCTTTGTCAGATGTCTCTGACCATGTACAATAAAAAATGGGGGTCAAGAGTAAGGAGAATAATACTTGGTGCATATAGAAATGAGACATAAATTCAGCATTCTTCAGCCTCAAATGGCCCTGGGAAAATCAAACTTAAAAGTTTTGGAAAGGTTCTGCCCTCCTGTTTCAATTCCAAGTTCTAGTTTATAGCCTATGTTGTCACAGAAGTTTATTCCGTTTAACTCACATTATATCTTTTAACCCATATTATAGCTCAAGAGCAGTTAGGAAGCAGACTTATCTTGCTACTATGCATTTGTGCTGATTTATTTGCCTGTATTATTTATTTGCCCACCCCCATATATGCATCCAAGTTTAAGACATCCTGTTTTACTTTAAAATAAAGAGGAAAAATAAGAGGAAACCTATTGTAGTATCAAACAGTATAAAATAAAACAGAGATCTGTAGGTATTTGCAGTGTATGCAACTGCTTCTGAAGATAATGTGAGCTAGGGGTATTCCCTGACTCTCCCCTGGTCAAACCTTTAATTTTGAAGCACTATGTGCACATTAATTTAATAGCTAACTTACTCACTCGGTGATCCCTTTGATGACAGCACTACACCTTCTGCCTCTTCTGCCTCCCTAGCACTAAGCACTGAGGAGAAGCCCTCATTAATATAGGATTTGCAGAAGCCGGCATCAAAGTCAAGCTTGTACATGTCTGGGCTTATGATGAGATGAATTTGAGCCACTCCCTCAAATCTTAACTACTCCTCACCTCAAAATCCAAGTCAGGATAGCTCCTAAGCTGGATTGCTTTCCTCAGTAGGAGAAGAGGTTTGCAGAAGTACCTAAAGCATTGAACACAGGTGTTGCCTGTATACGTTTATTATTGAATTCAGTGGTTGGAAGTTATTTGCTTTAAATGAGTTGAAGTCCATCAAGCTGAACTGAAATGTTACTTTAGCCGTAAGCCATGGTTAACGTTCTGCTTTCTGCTAATATATATTGTGTTTTACTGATAGTTGGTCTGTGCATGAAGGTTCTTTACCTTACTGTTTTCATTTGAAGATGTTATTATGTGGTAATTGGAAACCCTAATTCTTTCCCATTTGTGTGATGGGAACTGCTGCTAACCATCGAGAAACTTTAGCAATGGAATTACGTAGTGTGAATCTAAGTAGGTCATTCTCTGCCACAATGATTGGCTCTTAGGTAGCGGCAAGCTAAAAGGTTTACTTGATTCCTGTTCACATAAAAATGGCTTGCATATCATAAGATAATACTCTGTTATTACATGAGAAATCCTTATTGTCTGCCAATAAATTCTGAAGTAATGCTGAGGGAAAGAGCAGAGTCACTAAAGAGGATATCAAAAAGGTATCTGCGTATTTTGCATATCTGCATATTATGCATAAACTGCATATTTTGTGTTCCGCTTCAAACTTAACACACACACAAAAGAATAAAGAAAAACAACCAGTACTGACCTGCCAAGGGAAAGATACTAAAAAATCAGTTCTTTTAAGAACAATTCAGATGTAATGAAGAGCACCAGAGGATAGAAGTTCAGAGAATAATACACATCCAATCGTGCCTTTGATTTTTTTCCCCATTTTATTCTGTTTGTAATTGACCAATGTTATTTTCTTCATTTTTATAGCTTTTATTTTAAGTTGTATTCAGTCAGTAGCTTTCAGTCTGCATGTATTGTTTATTCTTAAGAAGCTACTTTTAATAGTTTCTGATTCAGTTTCAGCTGTGCACACAAACACGCACAGTCTAGTATTTCAAAATCAGCTCGTGATCAGCAAATGCTTGCAGAACATTTTCAAAGAGAGCATCAGATTTTCTTGTTGTTTGCTTATTACAGGTTACCTGATCATAACTGTCAGAAGACAAGATTTTGTGTCATGCAGTTTTAAAAGAAAATTCTTACCATGCCACTTAACTTGGAGTCCTGTACGGCAGTGGCTTATATATACAACAGTTCTTAACCAGCTGATAAACTGAGTTTAGGATTAATGACTTTGATGGGTCAATTTAAGATGAAAGTTGAGGAGATATAAAGTAGGAGAACACTTACAGTTTAATTTATCCTTTCAATGGAAACAAATCAAGGAGTCCAGAGTTCACCACACCCTGATGAAAAACATCAGCTTGAGAAATCCAAGTGAGTTCAGTTTTGTTTTCAAAATAATGTTCTTTCCCTTTAATCAGACAGTCATAAAACAGGTTGAGCTCTACAAACTCAGTCTAGAAACATTCTCATTACGTACAACACAGAGATGAATCACCGACATAGCAGATTTTACTTGTAAAAATTGCCATGTAAGACTGGAGCTAAAACAGCTGGATTTGTGTTTCTCTACCCTGATGCTGTGAGGGACAACAAAGTAAATGTTGTTTTCAAGGCAATCTTGCTTTTTTTCCTCTCCTTTGTATTGAAACTCTCATCCCTAAAATTGCTGCACAACTCACTGTAGAGGCTGATGTGATAACATGATCAGCTGGCAAGAATGCGTCAATAATTTGTTGATTTCTGCATGCTGACAACAAAAACTGTTTTTCTTTCTAATGCTATTTGTGTATTTAGGTTCAAGCTAGGAGGAAAATTTGAATACACATATCCTTTCTGGTTTGACTAGAAGTACTCCTGATGTTTCTAAGGTTCCTTTCAGAAAATATGACTCAAACAGAGACACTCAGTAGTTTGTGTCACTTGGGGGTACCGCATCAAGAAAGACATGAGAACAACATTGTAAATATTTTCTCACATTCTTGAAGCAAATCCAGTGAAATCAGAGAATTTTGTTGTTATCATGAGAGAAGTAGGCTTCACATGTTATTTTCAAGGCACTGCTGGGAGCACAAAACACATGGCAAGCTAACAACAGCAGAGTTAGTGGTCCTAAGTTTTGACTCGGCTTACTGCTGAGCAGGGAAGTTTGCTTCCTTATATGTGAACCGTGAGCAGTGTTTGCACTTTGGGAAAATGCACCAGGATGTGAAATCAGGAAGACAGGGAATTGGAAACACTCTTAGTCCTGGATTTCTTAAATCAGCTTTCATATGGCTGCAGTCAACAAGAGCATATTTAGAATATGTTTAGATGGAAGAATACAAGAGGAAGTCAAGCTACTCCTGAACTAACTTAGCTTTAATAGCACTGAAATAAAGCTGTGTTTTTATTAAACAGTCTCAGCTAATTATCTTGCTTATAAGCTACAGCAGGCTCTGCTTGGGCATGGGTGGACTCTTTCTGTTCTCTAAATTAGCTGAGGTTCTCCTCACACAGCAATGGGTATTAGATGGAGGGCACTTATATTCATTTTCCAGTAGTCACATATGGCCGCATTAATGGTGGGTTGTTTGGACTCTCAGAAGTCATTACTGACTCATGCACAAGACACTGTACACAGAAGCACTTTTTCCTCTCCTTGAGATGGTCATGAAAATGGGTGGTTGATTTTCCTACGCTGGATTGCAAGGTCTTGTTGTAAGGCCTTTGCTGTAAGACAAAATTGCTCAGAAGATTGCCAGCTAAAAGAGAGCGGAAGAGAGGATGGCATGTCACCTCCTACAAACTCTCTCATAGTATTCATTTGCATTTTTTCAGCTGACAGAGGAGACAAAAAGGGCAAAATAGGATGAACATGCAAGTGTTGCATTATCCAGCAGGTTTTCCAGGACACTTGCATGAATACACATTTCTTTTCTAACTAGCACATTTTAACTATTAAACTGCCAAATCATCACTTCCAGGTGGAGGACATGAGAAAGCAGTTCCCACAAGTTCCTGAATATTTTCACCGATTAAGCTTGATGTCATTTAAACTTCTGTTCCTTCTGTCTCTATTTCTGATTTTATGACAGGGGGACTTTCAGCTTTCAACTGCTCTCCCTCTAGAGTCAAGTGTTCTTTGAGTTGGCATTGCATCCATGATAATTCTGTGATCTGGATTTCTCATTTTTATGAAAAAAGATTTGCAGTTATAAAAAAAATTATTCATGCTTTAACTTTTGCTTTATGTTAAAGAAAAATAAGACAATATTTGGGAACAGCTTAGCTGCTTGGTTGCAATTAAGTCATTTCCTAAGATCATTCAAAAGTGATTCCTAATAAAAACACCTATTCTGAAATGTACTTTCAACAAAGTATTTTGCAGCCTGTGGAAAAAGCCCTTGAGAAGGTTGTTGTGTTAAGCCTTTGAGACTACTCTGGAGATGCCGTAGAAGACATATTGTGGTTGTAATGGCTGGAAATGCACATTCTCCATCCGTACTAGTGTTTTCTAATCAATGAAATTCTTCTAATTCTGACATTTTTGAGGAATTGTAATTACTAGTTATATTGGTAAGGACACTAAGGTATACTAGTTCTGTCTGACACAAGGAAAAATAAATACCTCAGAAACAAAAACAGTTTCAGTTGTACCCACATAAAGTTTTGCTACCTTTTACCTCGGGAAGGTAAGGTGTTTGCACACTGTAGTCTCAGGCTACTAAAAACTACTGCTTAAAATGACAGATGAAGTCAGGTTCCTCAAAAAAAAACCCAACAACCCGTAACAGTGGCTCTCCCATGGAAGCCTATTGCCTTACAGGAGCTGTTTTCTTCCAACTCTGAGCTACATTTTTTTTCTTTTTAAAAGTGTCATGAAATTGGCTGTTACATGATTAAGCAATGAGTCCTAAAGATGAAGGCATCCTGTAGCAAACATGTCTCTTCTTGCAATATATCCAGTGCCCTGCAGGCTGGGCATACACCCAATCTGTTTTCATACAGACACAGCACTTGTAATACTACTTCAGGAAAAACACCTGGGCAAGGCTAAAGGAGGAGTGAGATGACAGCATGGGCATGGTACCACCACACTTTGATGTGGCCATCAGGTCCCCTCTGAGTCCTTAGCCTAGTGAATGCTGCCAGCTGCTGGATGGTGACTGTCATCAACTACTCATGGGAAGCAAGGCTTAGGTAGGTCAGCTGAGGTGCTCCTCTTCCAAGCTAGACCCTGCCTTTCCACACTGTGTGCTATACCTCTGAGCATTCTCTAAAATACCCAATAAAAGAGTTTGAGCTAAAACACCGAGCTAGGTACTACGCTTTTGCTGTCTCCATTTTTTTCTCAGGCAGCTGCCTGTGTACAAGAAGAATAATACAGTTGAAAGGTCTTCTAAAGCAGATGGAAACTCTTTGGCAAAAGGAAGAAAAGAGACATAACATAAAACAGAAAATGTAGTGCAATGGCTAGACTGGAGCAAAAGTCACAGAGGAGAGAAGAATGCTGAAAAGTAAACAGAAAGATAAATTGGTTTTGATGGGTTAATGAAAACAAAAGTAAAGATGGAAAATCTTTAGCCAAAAGGCCCAACTGTACCCTGGGGTGGTATCAGTACTGCCAGCTGGGTGAGGTAAGCAGTTGTCCCACCCAGCTCTATGCTATCTGGCCTCACTTCCAGGACTGGATGCAGATTTTGGTGCCACAATACATGAAAGACATATATTAGAGAGCAACCAAAGGAGGGCAAGGGAAAAGGTGAAGGGTTTGGAGAATATGATGTGAAGAGCAGTCAAAGTCCCCTGTCTTGTTGGAGCTGTGTCAAGGGAGGACCAGGTTGGGTGTTAGGAAAAGGTTCTTCCTAACCTTTTCCAGAGGGAGGTGGGCATGGAACAGGCCGCCCAGGGCAGTGTTCATAGCCCCAGGCTGCCGGAGTTCAAGAAGCGTTTGAACAGCACGCTCAGACATAGGGTTTGGATTTTGGGTGGTGCTGTGTGGAGCCAGGGGTTGGACATGGTTATCCCTGTGGGTCCTTTTCAACTCCCAACAAACCTATACTCTATGATTCTATGACCTCCTTTGGCCTACCTGAGGAAAAATCTTGATACAAGATTGCCAGGGAAGCTCTACTGGACCTGGAGACAATCTTTTGAATGAGAGAAGTTGCATCACAATCATTTACCATTTTATGACCAATGCAGTTGCTATTACTGCAGATAATATGCTGTAAAGGATTGGCTTCTGCTTCAGTCCAGAGTGTCATCAATGACATTTCCTTTGCTCATTGTGTAGTACAAGTTGGATTACAAGCAAAGGGAAGGCTATTCATTATGTAATTAGCAAATGATTTAACCTGAAATGTTACTGATTTGGTAAGAGCTTCTACTGCAGCATAAACAAGCAGCCACATTTCACATAAAAGACGCAAAGCTTTCTGTTCCTATCTCTTCAACAGTTTTTGATTTTAAAGCTGTTGGTTTTAAAGCTTTTCCAAGCTCCCCTGGACCAAAGATCAGACTGAATAGCCAACAGCTGCACTAACTGCAAATCTTTCAGCCATCAACCAGTCAAAGAGAAAGCAGGGGGAAAGGACAAATACACGTGCTCAAAACAAGATTCTTCAATCCCTTTCAGCAAGTTAGTGTTAACTTGTATTTTTGTCTACTCCTACCTGATTATTCTTGAATTCTTTAGATAGCAGAAATTCAGGTTAGCTCATTCTTCCATAGTCCAAGAAAGTTTTTACTAGGTATGCTAGGGAATGAAGACCCTGAATTCCCATGCAGAAGATAAAACAAATTAGGTATTACTTTCTTCAAGAAATGCTGAGTGATTGTGGGTTGGACTCAATGATCCTTTTGGATCCCTTCCAGCATGGTATATTCTGTCATTCAGAGAAGATAGGTGCATTAGAAAGTGGAATAAATCAAAACTATTATTTTGTTGTCAGCCTAATGGTGCCTGTCCAGCTGCTGGTCAGTACTTCTAATGTCAGAAGTATGAACAGCACTGATGGAGCATATATTGAGAATGTGGACTGGCACATTCAGTACAGTCTTCTGATTGAAGCAGTCAGGTTAGTAGGTTTTTGAATACTAGAAATGTCAAGTAGCTTGATTCCATAACTAATCTTTAGTGAACAGTGAGCACCTCATTTGAGTTATAACAGTCACCAGGCTTGTTTGAGCTGTGGTAATTTTATAGAATTAATGTTGTATTCATTTGATTAGAAGCCAATACCTTACAAACACATAGTGTAGGTGAAGGAGTGAAGTCTGCAAATGCCCAGCAGAATTTAACTGCTTATTCTATTTACATAGAGTATCAAAGTGGATATCAAAGTAGAGTATCACAAGATATCAAAGTGGGCTTGGTACAATGAGGAGACACTTGGATCTCTTTGAGCAGTCATCACCCCTCAAGATTTAAAATATTGAATAAATAATATTTTTTTCAGTTGTTATTCCAGAGCCACATGCTTAGCTCTGACATGTTGTAACATAAATATATATAAGTTGAAAACAAAGTTATTTCTATCCTGAGCAGGTTTTTCAAAATAGAACAGTTCTAATTTTGGAACAAAAGGAGAGGTTGAAGTTTTCTACAAAATAGACTCGAAATCTTTAGCTTCTCAGAGTTAAATAAAGGATGAAAAGGCAGAAATTTCTGAATCTTGATATTTATGGAGTATTGCCATACTTTTAAATTTGCATGCCAGAGTGATAGTGCTTGTATTTATTTTTTTAAGGAAGAATGTAATTAATTTCAGGGATGGTCTAACTCTCCTTGTCTGTGCAGAATGCTGCTGGTTTTACAGCATCTGCTTAGCTAGTGACATTTGTTCTTGGAGTGTCTGCTGTTCAATATCTCTACAGTCCTTTTTGCTCAATCCTTAATTGTTAAACCTTAATAGGAAGCATATATAGAAACCCCATTTCCTTCTGTAGGAGAGATCAAAAGCAGTGTGCTTACACATTTTGTGCTTTATGAATGATTTCTGTAGGGTCTAAATTGTTCATCTACAAGAGGAAAGAAAGTTTCCACGCTTTTCTTCTTGGGACTTCCTTTTTGTGTTTGTTTGAAATTAGCCTTTCATTATATGCCAGAGAAAAACACATATTTTTTTTCATTCTAATATGCTTTCCTTCTGATTTCAGCTTGGGGAAGAGCTGCAGCTGCCACATACCTTGTTGGCTTCATTCTCCTTGTCATCTGTTTTGCTCTGGCCATCATAGCATTTGCCATTGATACACTTCGGTTCAACTTCATTAGAGGGATTGGAGGCTTACTTTTTCTTGCTGGTAAGACAATATGTGAAGCAAAGTTTAGCTCATGCAGATATACTAGAACTGGTATTTTCCTTATCTGCTTCTATGCTCAGTTCTCTGTCAGTATGCATTTGAACTCTGTAAAATAACATAAAATCTGTCCTGGCAGTGGATCAATTTCCAAATCCTCCAAAACATGAGTGGATTTAGCTGCAACTATTATGGAGGTGAGCAGTGTGATGGGTGTAAGCTTAATCCTCTTTTTCCCTCCTGTTTCTTCAGCTGTGTTCTCCATCATGGGCCTGGTCATTTATCCAGTGAAGTTCTCCAGTGAAATTGAAATGACAGGAATCAATATGTTCAGCTGGGCCTACGGCTTTGGCTGGACCACTGCCATTATGGAAATATGCTTGGGATTCTTCTTCTGCTGCCTTCCTAACTATGAAGATCAAATCTTGGGTAATGTGAAGCCCACGTATTTTTACTCTTCCCCATAAACACCAGGAGAAATATATTTGTATTCAAGAGATATCTGACAGCCCACCTACATTTTCCAGAATAGTATCATCAGATGCTAGTAGAACAAGTTGGAAACTTTTAAGATATATACAGAAAAACAGTACTGGCATTTTATAATGAAGTTATTTACTATTTTCTGAACCTTTGTATCTGATGTGGATTGCTTAGAAAATTGATTTTAAAAATTACAAAATCTTTGTGTTTCCTCATTCATTCCCATGAATGTGGGTGCATATGGATTGCATTAAATCTTATATGCTTTTACATTTCCAATTAAATTCAGAAAAGAAACTATAAATAAACAAAACAACACCTATCGTCTTTCTGAAGAAAATCAGCCCACAGAAATCCCATTTGGTATGTTTCAGTCTTCTCTAACCTGAAGATTTTGTGCATTTTTCAAGCAATAAATGCCTTAATCTACTGACAGTCAGCTCAGGAAATTAGTCAACCAGCACTTCATGACTTTACTTCCAATTTTGCATTCATTCACTTAAACTGTAGTGCTACAGTAAGGACAGGGCAAGAGAGACACCCACTACCAAAGCTAGCATCCTGACTTTCAGCCATCCATTTGGAATGTAAGTATATATTCCTGAATGTTAGCATCAGTAAGCTAAGACCTTCAGTGATCCAAGCACCCTTAAGAATTCTGGCATTCTGTTGTTGGTGTCAGCACAGAGCCGGCAATGGTGGAGGGGTTTTCCAGACATTTCTACAACCTACAGATCTGGTTTGAAGAGGCTCCTGGTTCAACATTTTTTTCATGGGCCTCCGCCCCTTTGATCAGCTGTATCCATACCTATGGCTTTAGGAAGCTCTGTTTTACTGTTCCAGTTATTTTATCCAGGATAAAAGAGTCAGGAAAGAGTTATGCAGAGGTATAAGCCCCTCAGCAGTCTGGGCACACATCAGGCTTGGGCCTGGAGCAGTGTGATTCTAGGTATCAAACTTTTGCCAAAAGGACCTTTTTCATTAATTTGATGTTTATAAGTATTCTAAAAGTAGAAATTGTATGCTGTAACATGTGTAAATACCAACTAATACTAAGACTCTCACATAAAATACCCTTCAGTATCTTATATTCCTCGTGCTGCAAGCCTGGGTATATTGAAAGCAATGAGGTATACTCAGTAAACTGCTGGCTTCTGCATTAAGAACCCTAGCTTTATAATACTCAGTGTCTTCCTTTCTGTAAAGAAAACTCCTACTGAAATCTTTAAACTAGATAGAATTATTATCGTGTAATACATGTGCAATCTTGTAACTGTAAAGAAAGTGTCCTGCCAAATGTTCTTTACTGCAAAGAATGAGAGATTGATATTTTTTTTTTAGTAAACCCTCTAAGTTGCTAAAATTAATAAAGACACAGGCCTTAATCTTCTTTTTCTTTTTTTAAAAATATATTTTATTCATCCTCTTTTTTTTAAACGCAGTTAACTCAGTTTAATTTTATGGAGTGACACCTAACTTAAATAAAAAAAATATGAGAGATGTATCAGGCTGACATGGAGTGTCTATGTGACAGGGACAGGCTAGAAAAAAACTTGCAAACACATAATGAAGATACTACCTAGTTGTAAGAAAATGAAAATAAACACAGTGGGAAAAACAGTTTGCATAAAATGGCTTTCAATTCTTTACGTAATGTTACCTGTCCAGGAAAAGAAAATCATAACTCTTTCCATTATGCTTATACCTAATAAATGATGGTTTCTATGTATTGTTTCGAAACTGAGTCTTAGATTTTGTTCTCTACCAAGAAGAAAGCATGGAGTCCCCCAGAGTATTATGTTCTAAGGCGCCATACTGGAGGATCTGTGTGTGCTGGCTGGATTTGAGAGGAGGGGAGAGTAATTCACAAATCTAACATTAAGACATCTTGTTCTGCTCTGCAGTTGACTGTATCCTGGAGCCTCATTCATATTCATATGAGAATAGTGATTTTGCTCTGTTGAGCTTATGGTCTACATGGAATTGGGTAACTATATGTATGGTTCTGTATTACAGTGTGTTACAGCTTGTTTTAGTGTGGGAAAGAGTGTTCTCATGTTCAGCTAATAGGAAGGCACTGTGGTCCTGCTCAGTGCTATTGGATGTGTCAATCCCTTGAGGAAGCAAAGGTAAACTTGAGCAATCGCTGATTGTATTTATAGTTTCTTTCCCATTAGCTGAATGCTGACCCAATATCTGGAGGTGGAGAAAGATGCACAAAACAAGGTTTAGGAGTATGACTCCAACCTTACTGCAAGAGCAGAGCATAATTAAAAGGCAAAGAAAATCTTAGTGACAGATCACGTCCCCTCCTCCCTTCTCTCCTTTGCTGCTCTCAGCAGCTTCACCATCTCCTCCTCCTCCTCCTCCTCCTCCCTAAAGGCAGCAAAGCAGCCCCAGGGCTGGTGATGATGGATCTGTGGGATGCAGCCCCAGCATCCATTCTTCACTGCCACTTTCAGGTGGTCTGAAGTGGCATTGCCAACTCCAGCACAGACAGAGGGAGTCCAGCCCAGTTCCATCTACAGAACCCAATGTCTGAACAGAGACTTTCTCCAAGACAAAGGAGGGGGGCAGGTGGGTATCCAACATGCAGAAGCAGCACTGGTGTGAGAGCTCAAGTGTCTATATTTAAGCCAGTTTATTTTCAGTGATTGAGTAGAATCATAGAATAGTCTGGGTTGAAAAGGACCTTGAAAGTCCAGTCTTTCATGGGAAAATGGAACGTCAACAAGATTATATAGTACCCTGTCCAACGTGCCCCTGCCACAACAGTGAAACCAGATACTTGAGAGATCGTGGTGCAAGCAGAATGCAAAATGCAATCCATTTTAACAGAAAAAGGTGCTGAATCCAGAAGCTAAGGATGTGGCTAAACTAAAAATAGATTATCAACTAACTATCAACTGGATAAGTGATCATCTAGCTAAATGATCAACTAAATTGTTAAATTAACCTTCAGCCAGGTCAACTAAATTATTAACTAAGTGAAGTAGTGAATGGTTTTGAACAAAGTCAACATATGATTCTGCATTTTGAAACCAAGGAGAAATTAGAGAAAGAGAAGGCATCCCTGATGTTCTGATTCCATTTGTTAGGGTTCTTAATCAACGTCTCACCTGTAAGAACAAAAAGGGTGCTTAACCACTGAAATAAGCAAAATGAAAGACTTCTTTGTGCCCAGTCACAATGCTAAAGAGATACCAAGTAAGAATAGATGACTGCAAGATTTGTCTTTTGAGATCATGAGCTCTGCTACAGCAACAGAAGTAAAGACATGACTGTCTTGCTGCTCCTCCTGTCAAATTAACTACCGGGGAAGCAACCTCCAACAAACACATTTCATTTAATTCAACTATATTACTAATAAAAAAAGAAAGGAAAAAAAGGAAAAAAAGATGCTGAAAACAAGTGGATTGTCAAGTGGCTTCCCAGGTACAAACTGAAGCAGAAGAACGAATGAAATCTTTCTAAGGGTAAGTTAGTATATTCCATTTAATTTATGGTGTTTCTTCCAGAGCATGTGTGGCATGTTGGTGTCTTGGTCTTTGTGATTCCTTTCGCAAATATTTCCATCTTTCACTATGCATTTTTTCAGGCACTTGCCATTTGGTCTTAAAATGTAGCCTGCCTAATCAATAATTAAAATGTAATCTAGTTTGCAACTGTATTAAAGTTGTGCATATTTTGTTGTATGAGCTAATGCTATGAGTGATATTTTGACCCTGTTGACATCACTTGCAAATCCATTATTGATTTTCTTGAGGCTGACATTTCATTCTTGAAGAGCAAACACTTTTTCCTACATGTGCTCAGAATAAATGAACGTCTCTGTGGGCAGCTCCATTGATTTCAGCAGCTGTGTTCACTTCTGGGGTGCAACACCAGTCTGTACAAGGTAAGTTACTGGAGTTACAGAAAGCAGGATGGTTCCTAGGAAAAATGACAATTCAGTATGTGCAAATCTTGCAAAATAATCATAATCGAATAACATTTTTTAGATACATATGTTCACAGTAAAAAGAGGAATCTTCCTTATTGGGAGATCTTAGCTCTGCAACAATTATTACTTCCTACAATTTAAATTCTTGGAATACTTCCTTGCATGTTTTAATAGTCAGTGAACTTCTCTGTGCTCTGAAGATGGGTGGATTTAATGAAAGAATCAAAGAAAAGAGCTTGTGGTAAGACGTGAATTGACCCATTTGTACACTGTGGCAGGAAGCAGTAATCAAACTGTCTTGCTAGAAAGCTATTGAACAGAACTACCACAGTTTCTTCTGAGTTGTACTGGAAGGTAAAATAAGCCAAATGAATCAAAAGACTGCTACATAGTTAATAAGGGAGTAAGAGGGAGGAAGTCACTATAGTCCCTTACTATTTTCCCTGCTGTTAAATTTCTGCTATTGTTAGAAATTTTGGTTTTGAGGAAAAGTTGCTACTCAGGTGCAGCTGTGTTATAACAACTAGGCCTAAATTTTACCTTAGTTCTAAGTTCTTAAGTTCTTAGTACATAAAGTTCTCCAGTGCCCAAACCTAGGAGAACGAATGGATAACCTTAGGGTTGCAGATATTTCTGCTGGGCTTAGCAAAGCTGCATACATAGATGGTTCCACAAGGGACTTAAAGATTAAGGCCCATGTACTTGTCTATGGCAACTTGGTCACCAAGGATCAGGATAAGGCTGAGGTACTTAATGCCACCTTTGCTTCAGTCTTTAATAGTAAAACTTGTTACTTCCTTGGAATGCAGCCCCCTGCACTGGTAGATGGGGATGGGGAACAGGATAAGCCCTGCATGATCTATGATGAGATAGTCTTGGACCTGCTCTGAAAGCTGGATGCTTACAAGTCCATGGGGCTGGATGCATTTCACCCGAGAGTGCTGAGGGACTTGGCGAATGTGGTCGCCAAACCACTCCATCATTTTTCGGCAGTCCTGGCTAACCAGGGATGTCCCGGTGGATTGGAGGCTGGCAAATGTGACACCCATCTTCAAAAAGGGCCAGAAAGATGATCCTGGTAGCTACAGACCTATCAGTCTCACCTCGGTGTCCAGGAAGGTTATGGAACGAATAATCTTGGGAGCCTTCATTGACCAATTAAAGGTCAACCAGGGGATCAGGCCCAGTCAGCACGGGTTTATGAACAGTAGATCCTGTCTGACAAACCTGATTTCATTCCATGACAAGGTGGCCTGCTTAGTGGATGAGGGTAAGGCTGTCGATGTGGTCTAGCTGGACTTCGGTAAGGCCTTTGACACTGTCCCCCATAACATTCTCGTGGAGAAGCTGGCTGCCCATGGTCTGGATGGGCGTACACTCCTCTGGGTGAAGCACTGGCTGGATGGCCAGGCCCAAAGAGTTGTGGTCAATGGAGTTGAATCCAGTTGGCGACTGGTCACAAGCAGTGTCCCCCAGGGCTCAGTGCTGGGGCTGCTTCTGTTTAACATCTTCATTGATGATCTTGATGAGGGGATTGAGTGCACCCTCAGTAAGTTTGCAGATGACACCAAGTTGGGAGGGAGTGTTGATCTGCCAGAAGGGAGAAGGGCACTACAGAGGGACCTGGACAGACTGGATTGATGGGCCAAGGTTAACTGTATGAGTTTCAATAGGGCCAAGTGTCGGGTCCTGCATTTTGGTCACAACAACCCCAGGCAACCCTGCAGGCTTGGGGAGGTGTGGCTGGAAAGCTGCTTGATGGAAAGGGACCTTGGTGTACTGATGGACAGTTGGCTGAATGTAAGCCAGCAGTGTGCCCAGGTGGCCAAGAAGGCCAATGGCATCCTGGCTTGTATCAGGAATGGTGTGCTGAGCAGGACTAGGGAAGTCATCCTGCCCCTGTACTCGGCATTGGTGAGGCCTCACCTTGAGTACTGTGTTCAGTTTTGGACACCTCAGTACGAAAAGGACATGGAGGTACTGGAGCAGGTCCAGAGAAGGGCAACGAGGCTTGTGAAGGGCTTGGAAAATCAGCCCTATGAGAAGAGGCTGAGGGAGCTGAGGCTGTTTACTCTGGGGAAAAGGATGCTGAGGGGAGACCTTATTGCTCTCTTCCAGTATCTGAAAGGTGCCTACAGTGAGAGCGGGGCAGGTCTCTTCTCACTGGTGACAGGTGACAGGATGAGGGGAAATGGCCTCAAATTGCACCAAGGTAAGCTTAGGTTGGATGTTAGGAAACACTTCTTTACAGAAAGGGTGGTTAAACACTGGAATAGGCTCCTCAGGGAGGTGGTTGAGTCACTGTCCCTGCATGTGTTTAAGAGCCGTTTGGATGTGGTGCTCGGAGATACGATTTAGCAGAGGGTTGTTAGAGTTAGGGTACTATGGTTAGGCTATGGTTGGACTTGATGATCTTTAAGGTCTTTTCCAACCTAAGTAATTCTATGATTCTATGATTCTATACACACTGATTAGCTGCATGGATTTCCTGCATATGGTGTAGTAACAGTTTTCAATTTTCTTTTTCATATAATCAGAATGAAAATGTGGATGGATCGCAGAATTCTGTGTGTAATTTCTGGGTATGAGGAGAACCTACAGGAACAACTTTCAAAACAGCTTTACTGTTTAAGATAAGAGATTGGATCAAAATGTCCTCTCCTGAACAGCTTTATGACACATCCTTTTACTTGTGCTGCTGTTTGCCTAAGCCATCTGTTTTTCTGTAAAAACAATTTTGCAAAAGGTTACTCTAATTAGCCTATCATACTGAACTTACATTAGATATCCATGGAGAGCCCATCATAAATCACTCTAAATTGCCCTGAACTGTTCAGATGCAGTTCAAGCAGAGAGAGTGGCATGTCACTTGAGGGATTTTTCCAGAGGATAGTGTAAAACCACTGGAAGGAAATTCACTCAGTCATCAGTTCTTGACTTGGATTGCGTGCCCAACACCCAATTTCTTATGAAGGAACTGGTTAAGGAGAATTATTACTTGAAGTTTTACACATATACACATACTTTGTATCACCAGCTTTTCTAAAGTTGATCTCAATGTGAGGTATGTAAAACATACTTGGACTTTCACTGATATTTCCAGTTTATCATTCTTCTTTTTTTTATGCTACACAGAAATTTTCTTACCTCACTTTTGTAAAACTTTCCTACTCCTTGGTAAGCTGTCTATTTTACCACATCCAGTCCTGGCAAGCTCATCTGTGCTTGCCATGCTCGTATCTGAAGCCTATATGAAGTATTAATGCAACCAGGTTTTATCCCCTTAATTCTTTCTGCTTAAAAAATAAGGGTTTGAAGTAATAAAATCTTGCAGACATTAGGCAAATTAGAAGAAAGGGATATTTTCCCTGCCATTTTAGACTGAACTCTTAAAATTGCAAGGACCAAGATTCAAGAAAAAATCCAGTCTAGTGTGAAAATAGTATCCTCAAGTGTACTTGCAGTCCTGACTGTACAGTAGTTTGGAGTGATAAGCAGCCAAATTACCCTTGCAGCCTACACCTTCACATCTATGTGTAGTCTCAGCTGAGAGGGTTGTGCGGTTTGGAGGCAGAGGTTGGAAACTTGATGACTCATGGTGGTTAGCCAAAGACAGAAAATATTTTCATAAAATCAGAAAATCCTGTCATAACTTCTGCCTCTCTTGTCATGAGTACCACTCCAGATAATTGTCATAATTTAGAGAAGTCTCCTCGGCAGTCCCTCGGGTTCCTCTTTTCCCTTGCCCAGAGTAGAGCACAAGTTTTGAGAAGTGGCCATGCTCCTGTTAAGGAGCACTTAGCAGGCTGGAGGGGATCTTTGCTCATCTCTGGCAGGGCATAGTTAAATGGCATCTATGTTAGCATGAGGGAGCTTTGCAGAAAGAAAAAGTAAAGAATGAGGTGAAAACAAACTTCTTTAGGTCTCCATCTCTGCAGTTAAGACAAATAAGGACAGACAAACTGCTTGCCAGAACACTTTTCGCAGCGGTGGACTTGAAATGACATGCTCTGCTTTCACCTCCCAAATCCCTGAGGCACCAGGAAACAGTGGTGCTTGCAGGAATGAGTCCTCCAGAGGTTCAAAGAGAGGAGGAGGGTTTATCCACACACATTTCCACCTCATCCTGGCAGTACAACTCAAAGTTTGCGATGGAAGTATAAATAACACAAAGCAATCAAACCAAAACCTCTCCAAAATGTAAAGATTGCTTCTGGTGGCGCAGTGGGCTGTCCACTCCTGGGTAAGTTATTTTGCATGGAATATTACAGATCACATATAGATCATATACAATGCCTGTTTTGGGAAAGGCTGCTTTGCTCTGAAGCATTGAGTGCTCCAGATGAGGTAGTAGTGTGGATTAACTTTGATAATGGGAACTGATATTTAGCCAACTCAGTGTTACCAAAACAGTTCCACTGTTTGTTTGTTTTTTGTTTGTCATAGAATCATAGAATCACCAAAGTTGGAAAAGACCTACAAGCTCATCCAGTCCAACTGCCCACCTATTACCAGTATTTCCCCCCTAAACCACATTTACAAAATCAAGGAATTTCATATTAAGTCCTAAATTGCACCTAAATTGCTGCTGCTTTGGACATCTTTTTTTCCCCTTTTTTCTTGGCTACTTTTGTGAGTTCAGCCCAAAACAAAATTTATTTTTTAGTTTCCTTTTGTCTGCATGCTATTTTCAGAGTTCAGTATAATGAAATTTTGAAAGGAAATATTTTATCTTTATTCCAAAAGTATGCAGGTACAACATTTCAGCTATTTCATTTCTGCCTATGGTAGATGGAAATACTCACAAGCAATGAATCTGAGAGTTTAAAGTCAAACTGAAGTCTGATTTGTTTTCAGTGAACAATCTTCTTGCCCCAAACCACCCTGGTTCTGCTGTTGTAAATATAGGAGCTGTTTTGCTACTGGAAACAGTAGTAGTACAATTAATGCAACCTGGAGAGACTCTTGCTTTCAGCCAATACCAATAATTGAGTGAAATATATGGAAAGGCAGGGCTTTGAAGGTTATCTGATGAGAGATCACAGAAGACTGAGCAAAGTTACATACGACTGGGCTTGCACACAGCTCCTCCTCACTCACTTGCCTGGTTTTGAGAGTCAGTGCCAACCCAAACACAAACACTAAGACTTGTTGACAGCCTGTGAAAAGAGTTTTGAAGGAAGGGAGGCACTGCAGATAAATGCCAAATAATTATAGTGCTGCTGCTGTACACTTTTGCCACTGAAAGCTTAATTTAAGCCTCACTGTACCTCTGCAGGTATTTACACCTATAAATATAATACTTAATTATCAAGCCTCACTTAATCTGTATTAATAAAATGAAGATGTACGGGGAGTAATGGATAAAAATTGGCAGGTTAATGAAAAAAACGAATATGTGAGAACAATCCTAAAAGGAAGTGCTTGCATCCTTCTTACAGAACTTCTTCATTGTGCTTCCTCCTCACTTCACTGCTACTATAGGCAGTGCTATAATCCAACTCTTGTAAAAAATAAATATAAATTGATACCCTTCAAATACCAGTTCCCATCTTGCTTTGGGACAGGCAAAGTAACATGTAGGTACAAATACCAGGCATTTATAATATCTATAAATTCAGAAGTTAAGCTTAGCATGAAACAGTTAATCTAGGCAGCAAAAGAAAACCTCTGTTTCAAATACAGGGCAGCCAGTTTATGTCTTCTGTCACAACAGATTAAGAAATACAGCGCACAGCTCTGTAAAGCTGAATCGGCAGAAAACACTGGGCTGAGATGCTGGCAATGAGACATCCAGTATCAGTTCTTGGGCAGAAAATGCACCTCAGGCTAAGGCTGGGCCACGCCAAGCCTCCTTGGTGAGGCTTCATGAGACACAGGCTGTGCAGCCATCTTCCACTCATATGGGAGCAGCTCCTCTGTGATTGCTTGAGGGCAATGAGACAGCTGGCAAAGTACCATTGCAGCACTGAAATTAAAGTTACAAGCTGCTTTCCCATGGCAGTCCTGGGACATGGCATGGTTCTTTGTAATTATGTTTGAGGAGCCTCCGCCCTCCTGCTCTAATTTCCAATTAACAGTTGTGCCCTTCCAAACAAACGGTGATTGCAAACATCCTGCAAATAGGGCTAGGAAGCCAGGAAGGACCATTACACATAGGTCAGTGACAGGCTACAATCTAGAAAAATGACTTCATGTCACCACCATTCACAGTTTTTCAGCTGTGTGTCTTAATTCATTGTCTCTTGTAGTCACACTGATGGTATGGTTAGAGCCACGGGGGAAAATGGCCAGAGAGGAATGGTTAATGTGGTGGGAATGGAAGAAGCAGGGAAACACATGGCAACAGTATGGTAGTGGAACACAAATAATTCAAAACTATTTGCACATGTTTCTTTACATATATTAATAGTATAATAACAGTTTATCTACCATTTCAAATTAAACATGTGAAATTCTGATTTTGATTTTTTGGTCATTTTCACCTCTGAAAGTCTGTCAACAGATATTTTCTTACAACTTTAAATGACCAGCTCACCTGCTCTGAATGCCAAGAAGCATGAATGAAACCATGACGTTGGTTTTGTGATGGAGGTCGATGCCACCCAATTTTATGAGAAAGGTATAGGTAACTACCAGAAGTGCTCACAACAAATCTGAATGGGTGGGTTTTCCTTGCTGGGTCATGTTATTTGGTCAGTCTGTTGCAGCTGTGAAGGAAGTTCCACTTGTCCATCAAGAGACGCCTCCTCTGAAGCTCTGCTGCTCATTTGTTCATAGAAGGGTTTCATAACAACAGGGCCTTACTCTGCAGGGGTCCACTCTTTTCATGTGGGCATAAAATAAGGAAAGACCGTAACCTCATGGAGTAAATTCAAAGCAACAACTTTACCCATCTTCATAACAAGAATTAAAACACATGCAAATATGATGTTAAAAGGATATTTCTCCCTTCATCTGCGTAATAGTTTCCTTTAAACTTTAATAGTCCTAGTTCTAGTATTTGTCACCAGTAAAATGTATTATTAGCAACAAATATAATTCATATAATTAGAGATTTATGGGCTTACACTGAATCATTTACCTGCCTGTTTCTGTACTGAGCAGTTTCCTTGTTTGATTTTGCAACTGGGTTCATCACTGAAATAGAAATTGCGAAAAATTTCATGAGGAAAGCTTTTGCACTGGAAACAAACATTTAGAAAAAAACAAGTCAAAAGAACTTTTATTAGTCAATTCTGTTTAATAAAGCCTTTCAACCAGAACTGGGTCTATGGCCTATTTGGATAGATTAGAACCTGCCTTAATGTGAAGCCACACTCAAATTGACACTCAAGCTGTGCTCCTACTCTGCTCTGTGCTGCGTGACCTCACCTCCAGCTCTGGGTGTGGTTTGGGTGCTGCAGCATAGGAAGGACATACATAAAAATATTAGAGAACATCCAAAGAAGGGCTATGAGGATTATCAAGGGTCTGGCAGACATGTGAAGAGCAGCTGAGGTTCCTTGGTTTGTTCAGCCCAGAGAAGAGGATCTGAGTGGAGGTCACATGGTGGCTGCAGCTCCACACAGGGAGTGGAGGGGGAACGCTGAGCTCTGCTCTCTACGACAGCAACAGGGCCTGAGGGAATGGCACGAAGCTGTGTCAGGGGAGCGGCAGGATGGTTTTAGGAAAAGGTTCTTCGTTAGAGGGAGGTGGGCATGGAACAGGCTGCCCAGGGCAGTGTTCATAGCCCCAAGCTGCCGGAGTTCAAGAAGCGTTTGAACAGCATGCTCAAACATAGGGTTTGGATTTTGGGTGGTGCTGTGTGGAGCCAGGGGTTGGACATGGTGATCCCTGTGGGTCCTTTTCAACTCCCAACAAACCTATACTCTATGATTCTTGACCTCCTTAGGCCTACCTGAGGAAAAATCTTGATACAAGACTGCCAGGGAAGCTCTACTGGACCTGGAGACAATCTTTTGAATGAGAGAAGTTGCATCACAATCATTTACCATTTTATGACCAATGCAGTTGCTATTACTGCAGATAATATGCTGTAAAGGATTGGCTTCTGCTTCAGTCCAGAGTGTCATCAATGACATTTCCTTTGCTCATTGTGTAGTACAAGTTGGATTACAAGCAAAGGGAAGGCTATTCATTATGTAATTAGCAAATGATTTAACCTGAAATGTTACTGATTTGGTAAGAGCTTCTACTGCAGCATAAACAAGCAGCCACATTTCACATAAAAGACGCAAAGCTTTCTGTTCCTATCTCTTCAACAGTTTTTGATTTTAAAGCTGTTGGTTTTAAAGCTTTTCCAAGCTCCCCTGGACCAAAGATCAGACTGAATAGCCAACAGCTGCACTAACTGCAAATCTTTCAGCCATCAACCAGTCAAAGAGAAAGCAGGGGGAAAGGACAAATACACGTGCTCAAAACAAGATTCTTCAATCCCTTTCAGCAAGTTAGTGTTAACTTGTATTTTTGTCTACTCCTACCTGATTATTCTTGAATTCTTTAGATAGCAGAAATTCAGGTTAGCTCATTCTTCCATAGTCCAAGAAAGTTTTTACTAGGTATGCTAGGGAATGAAGACCCTGAATTCCCATGCAGAAGATAAAACAAATTAGGTATTACTTTCTTCAAGAAATGCTGATTGATTGTGAATGCCCAGGTCAGTAAGCGAGTTACGGAGGTAGTGAATGGTGAGAAGGAGGCCATAGTGGGAGTATTTGTAAAGGATGAAGTGACAGAAAGGAAGCAGCTTAGGGATGCTGGAAATTACTGCTAATCCTGATGTGAAATGTCAGTATTCTAAGTTCTGCAATGGATTGCTCTCATTTTTCAGTTACATCTTGCTACTGCTGCAGTTTGCAATGCATTTGAGTGTTGCAGAATGGCTAAAAGACCAAGGGGGCCAGAGGTCTCTGGGGGCACTGTACGAGCAAGACAGAATAGGCAGCAGCGAGTACATGGCCGTAGGATAGCACGGCCTGCTGTCAGTGGACAAACACCAGCTGGCTGCGAAATACAAGGTCAGCCTGGTCTTGCCCTGGTGGGAAGCAACTAAGTAGGGAACTAAGATACGGGTAGAATGAGGGGGAAGAGCAGACCCCTGAGAACGGCATCCTGATCGTAGCTATGGTACGTTGCCATGGGAAGTAAACAAAGGCAGTGGGTTTTACAACCAATCAATTAAAGCCAAGAGTAATAAAACCAATCAGCCTGAACCAAGTGTGCCTAGTAGACTATAAAAGTAGTGTGACCACAAGCAATAAATTGAGTTTGATGCACTCATATTGGGTCCTTGTCATCTCTCTCCTGCGCCGATCAGCGAACAGCTCAGATTCCGGGAACCCAGCCTCAGTCTGCGGCATTTGAGAATACTGCAGGGCAAGATTTTAGTGACTTGTATGTACAAAAAGTACTTCAGTGTTACAATTTGCTCAAGGAAAGTCTCCACCTTTTAATAGTCTGTTGTGTATGAAGGGTTAGGAGGAAAAGGAACCTACATGGGGTTCAGCTTAACTTGATTTTCATGAGTGGAAACCTCAGTTTTGCCTACAAGCATGGCCACAAATCCAGAAATTACTGGTACAGAGCGCTGTAATCCTCCAGAGCCTTTCACCTCCTCAGTGCTTCTGTTTCCATGTAAAATAAAGTCTTGTAGAGCTGTTGGGATGGTGAATATTTGAAAGGTATGTTGAGTCTGCAGATGTTTTTGCATTTAGTTATAATTGATTGCTAAAACGGGCAAATAATCTGAGCCTGTTGTTCTTCAGGATGCCAATGCAGCCACTCCTCAAAGGCAACACCCAGTGCAACACCACCACCCTGATCTGGAAAGAAATGAAGAAGCTGTTTTCCTTCCTCTTACTCCTCAGTGTCCCCAAGCCCCAGTTTGCTCACGTCAGACACCACTGTGATTGAAGTAGGTGAAGCAATACTGTTCTTTGTGTACTTTCCCATGCCCTAGAGAAAGAGCAGTTGTGACAGTAGGACGCAACTTCAGTAGATGCACATTCAAGATATTCAGAATATTTTCAGTGACTTTGATGATTCAGAAAAGCCTGCAAACTATTAGGGAGTCGTATGTGTCCTTAACAGAAAACATCATCACCATTTTTTTCTTGCTGTTTTGGCAGGCCTACTTCCAAATTTAAGTTTGTACAGTAGAGACTACAAAGTCTACCACCCTGTCACCTGCAGTAATGGCACTTCCCCTCCATTCATTGCCATCATTGGGGTTACTACACTGTGCCAAGAGCACAGGGATAACTGCGATCATTGTATTAGTAGTGCTGGCATTGTGATTCTCCTCCCAGTTTATGGTGTGGCAGCAATTGGCTCAGGTGCCTTGGTGCTGTTTCTGCAGATGTCAGTTCGTTCTGGTAGCTGAACAACACGTTTCTATCGCACGGAGGGGATGATGAATCATGAGGGTGTTGGTTCAGGCTCAGCAGGCCTCAGCTCAGAGAAAGTCTTCAACAAAGAAATCTAACAAGGCGAGTACAGAGCAAGGAAAACACTATTTTTGTCACTGTCCCACTCAGGGACTGAAACGTGTAGCAGACTGCAGGATGCACAGGAATAAACCGTGCCTTCACTGACAGAGGTGCCAGGTAGTTGAGAGATCTTGAGATCCTCGAGACCATAACACAAATTATATTTACTCTGATTTTTTCCCCCCAAAGATTAGTCTGTCTTGTACTATATAAAAGCAAAGCCTTAATGCTTGTATGAGTGTGAATACTGAAATAAACAACATTAAGATAGTGGCTTAGGAGCAACAAAGGATTTTAGTGCTTCTGACAGAACCAGCAGCTTTGAGATTCAAAAATAGAGGCAGACATAAGGAGTGGACTTGCCCAATAAAGTTTTCTTTTAACTTTGAAAAGATTAATGAGAGTTTTATGTCCCATAGCTAGCATTTTCTACTAGTGAAACAGGTAATAATGAATGACTAGGCTGTATCAACTGTGCTGTTTGCTAAGGCTGGTAAATAAACAAGCAAAACAAACCATGAAACACAGTTCATGTGTGAGTAGGTGTGTAAAGCTACAGTTTTACTAACCAGAGGCTATGCAAACAGCAATATATTTTGTGTAGGTTTAGGTGACTTGGAGGGCAAATCTCAGTATCAGGGAGCATCCAGGTGGGAATACCAAGTAACAGACTGAAAGTTTGTCCCTTTCCCCAAGGAAAAGGGCTGTATCTTGAACAGACAATTCCTTCTGTTTCTTTTCAGACATAGTTTAAATTTGACTGAGCTTCAGCCTAAACATCAAGGAATCCTTGTTCTAAATAGAACATTCTTAAGTCACAGGTATTTTTGTTCACTTTAGAAGCTGTCTGGTTTTCAACTTTTCTCATTTGTCAACATTGATCAATCTTGTTTCATGAAAACAAGACACAACAAGAGCTCTTGCTTCCCCAGAACCTAGCAATAGCCATGGCAGTCTTTCAGACCTGCAGCAAAGGGTACTCTTTTGATTTCATTTCTTACTACTCCCCTTCATTTTTTTTCAGTCTCCTGCCATACCTTACACCTCCACTGACATACCTGCAGAATGATTTGTGTTATTTTTGTTCTAGGCACAGTCAGTTGGATTATTTCAGATTTTTTCCCACCAAGACCCTATTTTCTGTACTGCTGAAATGTGGCAAGCTTGAATTCCCATGTAGATGTGGGCCCATTATTACCCAGTGCTTTGCTGTTATGACTGAACACCTCTGTGAGATATCCTGACCTAGAGAAGCCCACACAAGACAGGGATTTCCCCTCCTGGAGCAAGCTGAGGGTGACCCTTTGGGAAAGGGGATTAAAAGGTAGGAAAGATGTGTCTGCCACTTGCAGTATGGGTAGCACACCAGAGATCCCTCATGAGTTCCAGCAGGTCTCAGTCATAACAAGGTCTGTGAAATTAAGCAAGAATAGTAAAGGTTTGTTTCCCCCAGCAAACTGGGCCAAGGAAGCCAATCAGGCAGTCAGGAAGCACAGTAACACTAATTACTGCATCTCAGCATTCAAAGTTTTTTACAGTTGTAACTCCTGCAGCTTGTTGTAAGGATGCTCCTTGTGAAAATGAATAAAAAAACCCATTTGACTCAATTTTATGGAAGGTAGTTCATATGGAATGGTGGGTTCATATATGCTTTTCTGCCCCCAATAAACTAATGTGTAAATAGGTTCATTAACATCTTCCCCTTCTAGAGATGCCATGGTCTTATTTTATGGAGTAAATCTCCCATCATTTAACTAAACCCTAACCCTAATCCTAAACAAATCCAAGTAAACATTAGTTGTGGATGGGTTTATTTTTCAATCAGAAGGCATAAGGGACTCATTTATTAATGCTCCAGTAGCAGGCAAGTTTATCTCCCAAGTAGAAAAGTGTTAGGATCTGCAACATCTCTCTTAAACATATCTCACAAGAATCTCAAAGATTTTAGCCATTTCAAACTGCTCTAGAAAAGGCATTCTGCTCAGTCAGATTGAATAAGACCCTCAGGATAGCAGCTTCTAAAGTAAACCTTGAGCTGCTGATAATCTGCCTTGGGCATTTCATTCGTTTTCTTTCTATCTCCACTTGCCTATTGAAAAATGGCAGCAATGCAAACATTTGTCTGTGGCTAGAAGGAAGGTATTCACACTTCCAAAAGTACTTTGCAAGTAAGACGTCGTTTACTACATAGGACAAATAATAATTTGTTACCTAAGTCCACAATGACTTTCAAAATTGATCAGTAGGTGTGCAAAACCCTGTTACTGTCCACAACTTAGCTTTTGATTTGTTGGCTGGTTAATTTTTTGCAGTTGTACTATTCTCAGGTGTTTGACTTAGGAAGCAACCTTAGCTTTCTGTATTATTAGAAGCTAGACCAACTTCTATTTGTTTAATTTCTAGATATTTAATTTTTTTTTTTTTAATAAGCAGCTTTTTGTAGCAAGGAGGTTTTAATCCCTGCTATGGATTATCTGGTAAATAACAAACGTGTGCCCTTAGGTGGCTTCCTCAGTGGGCAGAGCTGATTGAACATCATGGCTAAGAAGGTATTAGAAGGAAAAGCTGTCAGTGACAGTATAGATGGTGTGATGGTCTTAGGAGTTGCATTTGTTTCCCGTGGATATTTGCCCAAAATAGGTTCTAGATCCTTTCTAGAAAGCTCTGTGGTATGATGACTTTGAACTTAAGGAGTAAGTCTGGTAAATAGTTGAGATTTCATAGGTGTATAAGGTAGGTTTGTTTCCTTGTGTGTAAAAAAATTCACTTCTTACCCTATATAGGAAGAGATGGAAAGTATGTTGTAGCAACATTACCAGCTTCTCTGCCTCCTGTGCCCCGGCTGCATGTTCCACATCCTCAGGGTTTTTAAACGTGAACATGGTAAGCAAGGAGGGTGAAAGTTCCCAGAGAGCTAAAAACTGCAAATAGAGATATTGTGAGTAATACATCCCTACAAAGTCTCATGCTGTCAACATTCAAGCCCATGGCAAAAGCTCAGATGATTCATCCAGAAGCAAATCACAGATACAGAGCTGACTTTTTGGACAGCAAAATATATAGAAATTTTCTCTGCTCATCTCTACTTGGATTGAAACCAGAGCTCAGTTTCTCAGTACTGGTTTCAAGTTTTTAAAAGAGGAAGCATTTAATGGACTGTCCAAGTCCCACCTGCTATCAATTACTAGTTGATGGGCATACGTCCACTAATCTTACAAGATCTGGATGTGTGTGCAACAAGTGTCATCACCATTTCCCTCTTTGGTGTCACATTGTGGTGATACTGCTGCTTGTTTGGAGCTGTTAAAATCTTGGGGAGGAAAACTACAGAGCCACTCAGCAACCTGCTTTTATTTAGCAGACAAGAGAAAAGATTGTTCCATTTTCCAAACATGCAGTGATGTGGCTGGATTGGTGCTGCTAATGAACAGGGTCCATTAGGTGTTGGTAGAGTGTCATGCTCAATAGGAGCAACTAAAGCGCACTAATTGCTGGAGGAAGATAAGTGGCTGATATAATTCAGTGTCACTAAAGTGAAATAATGGAAATGAAAAATTAGGATTAGTTGAAAAGGAAGCGCAGTCCAAAAACACTAACCAGGTAACTAGGAGAAGGCTGACAAAGTGCTGACAGAGTGGTTTGCATCACTTCTAGTACCTGCTGATGCAGTTCTGCCTCCAGCACAGTTGAGGTATTCCCTGTGCCCCCTATTCAGTGCCTGCTGCACCCTGACTGCAGCGCTGCACCATCATAAGCCCTTAACAAGACACTGAACAAGAAGTCTCATATCCTGCAGTAGATATTGTTCCATCTGAGAAAGTTACGAGAAGAGAGGTACAGTCAGCCAAGTAGCCTAGGCTTCAGAGGACCTAAAGAAAGGTCGTTGTTCTGACTGTCTTTTACTTTGGGAAATTTGGGAAATTGCTTTGGGTAGATCTGTAAAAGACAGCTATACTTTTAAGGATACAAGGTATGAAGTGTTTGAATGCAAGAACAGTTCTTAAAAAACTACCATTGTTGTAGTTTTAGATATTCTTTGGGGCTGAGGAATGCATTTTTCTCCACACGGGATCGCTATATTAGCAACTCCATTAACACAGACACGAGGAGCTTCTCAGCAGTGGTCATTCTGACACTCAGGAAGCTGGTAACTCCCTTGCATTTATTAACTCAACAGGAAGGAGAGCTGATGGCTCCCAAGGTGGGAAGCCATCTGTAATCACCCCTGCTGCCTGGAGAGTTCAAACTCTGGAGCCTCCACTGCTCTCTCTGCCTGCTGGCACTTGTGTACTCCCTTATGATGTATGAGACTACAAAGGAAAAGGTAAGTAAAAGAGCAAAGCAAGAGACTAAAGGGATCACTGCCATAAACTCAGAGCTTAGCACACATTACCTGAGGTGAGTCCTGAGATTCTGCCTTTTCCTAAAGTACTAGATACACTGCTAAGAACTATGACATAAACACAGGTATGTGTTCATGACAATGGATAGAGGAGGCTGTAGCCTAGTTCCCCATGTCATCTTCCTTCTCTACCACAAAAAGCATACTATCATCTCCACATCCCAGTGAGAAGCAAAACCATAAGACTCTATCCGAGGGAAGAGGAGGAGCTATAGCCATGTTTTTATGGGATGCAGCTGAACCCATAGTCCTGTGATTACTCAGCTTGCTGATATTTGTCAAAGTTCAAGGCAGCTGTGGCACCTAGAAATATTCAGGAGCAGCCAGCAGTTGAGCAGGAGCTTGTTCTGAACCTGTGTGCTTCATTTTGATTGTGTACCATTTCATTCCCTGTATCTTTTCAAGATCTTTATCTGAAAGCCCAATATTGAATTAAGGAGGAGAGTATTTATGGGGAAATTGCAGGCATAAATATACTGAAACATTAAGAGATTATAGATATTAGAATAATTGGGAAAAATACTTAACAGGTCACATCCTCTGAGTTAGGGATGAAGTAGTCACTTACGTGATTCCTTGCAAACCAATGCAAGACCAACATTAATCATATACAATCAAATACTTTCAGCTTGTACAGATACATTCTGTCTCCCATCCAGCTACTGCATTACAACTGCATTTTGATTATCTGTTGCTGAGGCCTACTGAAGACAAAAAGGAAACATGGATTGTCATCAGTACTTTGACAGACAGTACCTTTTTTCTATAAAGCGCTTTAAGGTCCACCATAGGAGTTTCCACCACACTCAAATGCTCTCTTTGAATGCTCCCTCTCACTTGCAGCAGGCATTTTCTCCAGCTGCTGCTCCTATCCCAAGCAGCGCTGCGCTAGCTCTACTGGTGGGAGGGCCCAGGGGTAAGGAGGTGGTCCCATTTTTGTCTGTCAAGTCCACAGCAAAACCTATGGATTTGGGAAAAGGAGTCACTGTTTGCGTGCTTGCAGGAGGGGCAGTAAGCTGCTGAAGATTCATGATAACAGCTGAGTAACAAATAGTTTGGTGTGCGGGGTGACATTAAGGAGTTAATCAGTAGTGAGACAGAGATTAATGCTTAATTGTAGCAACTCCAGGCAGTTTAATTTTCTTCCCCTGGCCTGGTGACAGAGTGAAACTGTCAGTTGGAGCTGCATGAAGCCTGCTCCACCCAAACTGGGTGGTTTCAGCCAGACAGCGCCTGCCAATCTGCCCTTCCTGCATCCCAGCATGCATGGAAAATCATAAATCATGTAAAACTCCCTAACTGCTAAGCTGTTTTGCACTGAGGGAATTACCCATGATTAGGTACTTGATGGAAGCTGCTGTCTCCTCAAATTGGTTAGGCACGTTTGTGCATGGAGGGAAAGATAAAGCGGCTGAGCAATTTGAGATTAGTTTCTGTCTTCTTTTGTTGAAGCTGCATTCATAGCGCGTGGCCTCAGCCTACACAGGGGAAGAAGAGCAAGATCAAAGGGATTATTACAGAATGTTGCAATTCTGCCCTGAAATACTGTTTGATTACCCCTCTTTTCTGAAAGACACACTCTGCTGCAGTCTCTGGGGTTACACCACAACTCCATAACAGGGTTACTTTGTACCGACGCCTCTCTTGGTAAGGAACTTAAAGAAAGGTGCCACCCTTACTGGTTTTTGTCAAAAGAACCCCGCATCACCTCTTTGTACAATAATTTCACTCCCTGGTTCCTAAAAAAGGAGCTGATTTCCATCACATTCAGCTGTGCATAGCTGCTTGGAAAGCACTTGTTTATTGCATTAGTAGCAGCTTGATCCTGCAGGGTAACTTCTAGTTAGATATCAAACTGGAATTTGGCAAAAAACAAACAAACAAACAAACAAAACAACCAACCAAACTAGATTAGTTCTTTTACCTTAAGAAATGTGACGGAAATTGCAATGGCTTACATTACATGAAAAATCATGATCTTGGCTAAACCCATAGTACTCCAACCAATACCCTAATAGGGTAAAATCAGTCATTCCTCAAAGCCAACTGAATTACTTTATTCCACACAAGGCCTCACCTTCTTTAGGAGAGTTTCTCAGCTACCCTTAGGTCTGATGTCCATGTTTACTGGAGAGGTAATACCTTGTAGCTCCCAGGTTGGAGGGCATACAGCCAGCCAACCCGACGCAGAGAGGCACAGAGATAGCGAACTCAGCCTTGGGTGCCCCAGGCTGGAATTAAGTGCTGCTTTCAGCCTTTGTTGAGTCAGTTCCTAAGCTGTAGGGTACACCAGGCCATCCCACACCCGCTCCCTGGTGGCAGCCAGAGATGTGCGGGCAGTGCCAGGCAGGGATGTGCCAGCAGTGCCTGCCTCATAACGGAGGTAGATGCTGGGCAAGCACTGCTATGTTGCTGGGTGCCTCTCAGCTTCCAGCCATTGGGAGTCTGAGAACTTCTCCCATGCTGGATGGTTCATTTTCTGAGAAGTGCTAACCTGCAGATATGTGAATCAATTAAAATAAAACTTTAAATATGTGTGTTCTGCATTTTTGTTTAATCTTGAATCAGCTTTTCTCTGACCCAGAGAAGAAAAGCTAAAATAGCTTTTACAGAAAATAAGAAGAAAAACCTTATTTAGGAAATGTACCCTTGTGTAAATAGATTTCTGAAGAAACAGATGCCAAAAATACAACAGGAGGTTGTTTGGGTATGGAATTTCTGTGGGCACATAAGCACATGAACACTGGATTAATATGTGGAGCGATGTAACTGCTGCCATTTCTAACAGGAATTAGGTTTCTGGTGCTGGTGGGAGTTCAGCATCCATGCATCACTATGCTTGCTCTTTAGCTACCCACAGCCAAAAGCTGAGATGGATAAGTGACCTCTTCATGTCAGACATAAGACTAACGTTTATGCACTGGACAAAGAGGAAGGGAATTTTCTTGCTTGTGCGCCCTCTTTCTCTCTTTTACTCATTAACAGTAAAAGAACAGTGCTGTACTTTTCCAAAAATTTTAAGTAAGAGACAAGAAGGAACCACTAGATGGCCATATTTAGTAACAAAAGGCCACTCATGCACCCCCTACGCTGCTATTATCCGTAGAAATACATTGCTATTTTTACATGATCTATTGATTGTTTCATGAAGAAATTCATGTGGACAGTTTAATAAGTCAGGAAAACTTATCATGACAGGATTATTGGCTATATCAGCAATCTTGATTATTCTGTGTGTTAGTTGTTGTGGTACCACAGATTATGAGGGCTGTGGGGTACAGCACAGAGGAGAGTTCTATGCAACTGCTCTTCACAAAACCATCTTGAACAGGATAGCTGAATCAGCACTGAGCCTGAGCTGGTAAATCTTCATCTGACCACTTGTACTAGACCCTTACTAATTACAATGAAGGCTGAGACATTCAATGAGGCATTCCCTGCCTGGACTACAGTGAGGCATCCTTGGCTTATTTGAGATGATGCTGTGATTCCCAGTTGCAGCATATTGGTCAGCCTGTGGCTGTGCCTGGACATGCTGTTTGGCTCAGAGCAAAAGTAGCGTCCCCCTACCCCTTCCACCGAAAGAGAAGTCTATGGATACCAAAAGAGGACAGTTCTGAGTTAACTCTGGCTAATTGCTAAATGTCCACTCAGAGACACACTCAACTCCTCCTCCTCCCTCTTCCCTACCTTCTCATTTCCCTGGGAGGACAGATGAACATAACAGGATAAGAAAGCTTGTGGGCCAAGGTAAAGACAGGGAGGTTGCTTACCAGTTACTATAGCAGGCAAAACAGACTCAACTTAGGGAAAATCGGTTTAACTTATTGCCAGTTAAAATAGTTTTGAGTAGTGAGAAAAAAAAAAAAAGACAAACATTAAAAGAACACATTTCCTCCCTTCTTTCCCAGGTTCAGCTCTATTCTTTCACTCCAGACCCTTCTACTCCCCCCAAGTGGTGCAGGGCAGGTGGAGAGAATGGTCAATGCAGGGAGTACTCTCTGTTGTTTCTTCCTCCTCACACTTTTCCTCTGCTCCAGCATGAGTTTACCACGGGCTGCTGCTTCTGTCAGGAAAATCTGTTCCGACGTGGGCTCTCCATGGAGTGCAATATGTCAGGAATATCCCTCTGCTCTAGTGTAAATCTGATACACTGATGAACTCTTCTCCTCCTTTCTCTGACCTTGGTATTCTCCCTGATGCTTCCCATTCTTTTCTTCCTCAGTCGATAGAGATCACAGAAATGAAATATTTACTATGTCTACCTGACTTTGGGTTTTCTTTCAATGAACATTTGGAAAGGGCCTGTTCTTGGCTGTGCTGGGAAAGGGCTCCGAGTGTTCTGTCAATCCCCAGAGTTTCTGCTGCCCTGGGAGCATCCTGGACACTTTTGACCTCTCTTCAGCATCTCTGAAAGAATATGTGGAAGCAGTAGACTGGAAGACCTAGGTTTGTGTGAAACCTGGCAAGGCCATGGTACACAGATCAGGAGCTCCAAGCATCATGCCAGCAGGAGCTACCTGTGGAACTCCTCATGGGAGGTACAGTCTGGGTCATTGGGGTGGTTTGCCACAACTGCTGTCTGACCATACATGCTGAGGATAGTCCTGAGCTGATGCGGAGTTCATCCAGTATGTCCAACAGGGCAAGGGAGCTGCTGGACCTCTCTTAGTGAGGCCCTACTGTACAGTCGATAACTATGAAGTGCCTCTTTTTTGTCTTCCATGGGATTCCCTCTGCGTGTGTGCTTTAGCAAATAGTGACCAAGGACAATTTTGCTTGGCTTAACAATGCAAAAAGCAGGCTTGTGTCCTGAAATGTAGGTCAGAGAAGGCTGGTTGTCTGTATACTTGTTTATTGTACTTCTGTGGACACAAGTAAACAAAAGATTATTTTATTTCACTTAGTAATCCCATGTTGATCTTTGTTAGCCACATTTCAAGGTGGGTCTGACTTATATCTCTAGCTATATCCAGCTATGGATTCACAGTCTAAGTGATAAAATGGCAGGGTTGCATTTCTGATTTCTAGTAGGTATTTCTATCTCTACAGCGAGGTCTCCATGTTGAGCTGTTTCTTTGCTCCGTGTTCCTCGGTTTTGCACACCACCACAACAGAAAAGGTAGCAAATGGCTTTGTGAGATGCAGTGTGTCTCTGATGATGTGGTTAGTGGTTATACTGTGTGGTTAGCATGGTAGAATGGTCTTTTCAAAGGTGACAAAAGGGAATTTGGGAATGGGATAACATTTCACTTAGCCACATTAGTGTTGCAGTATCCTGAAACTCGTATTTCCCAAGCCTGGTTGTGGCCTTGTCTCACCTCTAAATCAAGGTAAAGATAGCTTTGTGGTGCTTCTGCATGTTACAGTGAGGTAATCTCTTTTCTTCTGTACAGAAAATCCAGTGACTCATGCCTAGAAAATCACAGCAAACTCTTGTTCTCAAATAAAAAGAGAAATATTTTCTGCCAACAGAAAAGATACCTCTGTGGTCAGCTGAGAATACAGTGGAAGTCAGAAGCAGAATATCTCTGGTCACTACAACCTAGAAAGTCCAACTTCAGCTCATTTACATTGTCTGTACTTAGCAAGCCTCCGAAACGCTTTTGAATGTTACTTATCCTGGCAGGCCCTCAATTCTAGGTACTTTCTGAACTAGGACCTTAGTAAACATAAAACATAAAACATCTGCAATGAAACTTGATGTGATTCAGTGAATTGTGCAAATAGGAAGTTAAAGAAAAAAAAACAAACAGTAAAAAAGAAATCGTATGCCTACAGCACATGCGAGTTACCTACAGGTGAGTTACTTAAACGGTTTCCCATGACTTGGCAATGTGTCCACACCACTTTGAGCGAATGACAACCACAGTGTGAAGCACAGCATCCCAGAACAAAGGAGGTGACTGTTGGTTGAGGATGAGACTATCAAGAATAGGGCCATAAGTTATGATGGCCCTACTCATCTGTACTGCAGTCCAAGCGCAATAGTAACACCATGGCCCAGGACACCAGGATGAAAATAAAATCTCACACATGCTACTTGGCTGTGCAAGGTGTTGCCATGCAGCATTTTCTGAAATCTGTTGTGAACTCCACGGAAATAAATAGGTGTTACTTTTAGAGTGACCTACGTATAATATTTGTGTACTAAGAAACATTGTATAGTAAATATTGTTTTGTTTCTTTTGCCACTTAGAAATCAAAACATTTTTTAAAAAATCTTTAAGAAAGGAGACTGAAAGGGGTTAAAAACTGCTTTCATAAAGGATATTGAAATTGTTGAATGTTTGAATTGTCACCAGAGAACACCAGGCAAACAACAGGAATTTGGCAAAAGAAATTAGACCTGCAATTGGCCTAACTTGGACTTGAACGACTATTTCACTTTAACAAGAACCTGCAATTTTAGTGTGGGTTTAGTTTTTCTTGTTTGCCTTCTGATGAGAAATTTCAACAGATCATCTGATAATGTAAGAAATTTCTCCTCTCCTTTTTATCCAAAATAGTATTTTGGCAAAATTGGTGTGATATTGTGAAACATTGCTTTGATAGCACTGCATTTTTAGTTCAGAATGTTCTGATTGTTGTTTTTTTTTAATCACTCTGGACATCACTACTTTTTTTAATGCATTTTTATCATGACTCTGTGACCACATGCTTTTTCTAGTCATTATGACACCCAGGCTGATTTTACAGGCAAAAATTGGAAACTTGCATCTTCAAACAGGCAAAGGAAAATCTGTTATTTTCTTGAGTATGACAAGTTTTTTCCACCTGTTTTTTTTTTTTTTTCTTCCTGGAGACATCTCATTCTTGGCTAGGCCATTAAATCACTTGTTTTAATGACAAGGGTTTTTGTTTGTTTGTTTCATTGGTCTGATCTTTTTGTTATGTTATTGTTTTTAAAGCAGCTTATTTCTTTCCACACAGACTAGATAGAGTAATTTTGTTGTTGTTGTTGTTATTGTAAATAGGAAGTATTTAACAATTCATTGTGCATTTAGATTGTGAAAATTGTAGCTAAATCTGAAAAGAGGAGAAGTAAAAGGCAGTTCTGAAGCATTACTGCATCCCAGTTACTAAGCATTATTATCAGAACCCAACAATACAGAATTCTTACTTCTGTGTCCATATCTCATAAAAACTTTTAAACAGGTTCTTACTTCTTTATCTAATGCAATTAAATGTAAATTCTAGGTAGAGTTCCAGGTTAATCATTGGTGAATTCTGAAACAGTACTGTGGCACCAAAAAAACTCTCTGCCCGACCAGGCTGGGTTTCTGATTACTTGTAGAAAATCTGTTCTGTGTTGCCATGGATTAAGAAAAAAGCAGCGATGGAGAGTGGCAGCCAAGCTGCACACTAGCTACCAAAATAACTGGCCCTGAATGGGCTAATTGGTGCACCTGGTTGACCATGACAGCTGCCTTCATAATCTTGTAGCAAATTCCCACACAGTGTCTAGGTATTTTTCTACAGCTTTTCACTACTCCAGCAATGAGATTTGAATGTCGATTATTGTATATTGTATGCTGTATAATACATTCAAAATGAAACTACTGGAGTTAGCTGAGGGGACCTGAGATGAGATTTAGCTGAGGCTGAAGTGATTTAATCAAATGTATACCTTCACCTTAGTCTTTCAGAAAATGTACGGCTGTTCTTCCAGGGTAAGTCACGTGAAACTGGTGACTGCACATTTGTTTATAAGACTTCATAAATACTTGTGTAAAACTCTTTTTTTTTGTTGTTCGGTGTAATGTCATAGCGATAGAAGTCAGTATAAATTTCACATGATAGAAAGAGTTACACAAGTGTACTCTAGAGACTTTTCTTCTGCTGAACAGTGATTTATTTACTAACTTTTTGAGCGCTTACATCGATTGCCAGTAAGTCTCAATTCTGTCTGTATTTTCTAATAACATGATCAGGACTCATACAAATTCGGAGAAAACACGTGATTGCAGCTTTCTCAAATAGGGAAATGAGGGATTTCTTAAGAGTCCATCAAGGTAATCTTGCATCCCTGTTTAGTCAGTACTCGATGAAACTGCCTGTTTTGATGACAAATAGGAAAAGAGCTGTGATTACGAACCTCTCTTTAGAGCTTGCTGATCACCACCATAGCTCTGACCATCCTTTTCTTTTACAGAAACATCTTCCTTTCAAAGGATAAGGGTGTCTTTTGTTCATCGCACCAGCACTAGGAGACATCATTAGATATGTGTGCTTCTATGTGATGTCTCGGACACCTGGTCTAGTATGTAAAAGTCTTATACAGAGCACTGTCATCATGAACACTATTTAAAAACAAAGAAAATAATAAAAATAAACAAACAAAAACCCCCAACAGAGGCATTCATTGATAGGTCAGATGTTTTGTCTAAGATATGTGGGAAATTTGTGGGAGGCTCAAGAACAGAATTAATCTGTCTGGAATCCCCACATAACCCACAAAATTCTCTTATTCAGAGACAAGGCTCTAGAAAAGATTCATAGACAATCTGAATATGTGGAGCTGTTGGGGCAGGTATGGAGGGTGGCCACAAAGATGATCAGAGGGCCGGCGCACCCCTCCTATAATGAAATGTTGAGGGCATTGGGACTGTTCATCTTGGAGAAGAGAATGCTCCAGGGAAACGTCATTGCAATATTCCAATACTTGAAAAGAACTTACAAGCAGGAAAGGGTCTGACTTTTTACGCTGACAGATAGTGGTAGGACCAGGGGGAACAGATTTAATCTGAAAGAGGGAGGTTTAGGTTAGACATTAGGAAGAAATTCTTCACTCAGAGGGTGATGAGGCACAGGCACAGGCTGCCCAGAGAGGTTGTGGATGCCTCATCCCTGGTGGCATTCAAGGCCAGGCTGGATGGGCTCCAGGGGGTTTGGAACTAGATGATCTTTGAAGTCCCTTCCAACACTAGCCATTCTGTGATTCTATGATTCTATGAATAGTAAGTTGTTGTAATTGAACTCCAATGCCCTTGAGACTTCTCTTCACATAGTGAATATTTTGTTCACCTCCTTCCTGTCTATGTGGCTGTAAATAGTACACATTCAGTGTGCTACATAAAATGTACCTTGCTGCTCATGGATACAGACTGTTGTGTGTACCTTTAGCAACTGGCACAAATTCCCCTAGGCAAATTCTTGTATGAAATTATATACGTTTTTTTTAAAGACGTGGCACATAACGTCACTGATTAAGACAGATGAAAAAACAGCTGTCAGACATTGATTCAACAGGCTCAGGACTGCTCATCTGGAACCCAGGGCACAAGGTCAAGTACTTCCCCTTATTCAACCGCACACAATACCCATGATTATTCTCTATTTTTAGCTTCAAGAGTTTTCTATCTTTGGTATTGGTTTGTGTACTGTTGTTTTTTTTTTTGTTGTTTGTTTGGTTTTTTTTTCACCAGCAATCCCAGCATCAGTAAAGTTTTGAAGTGAAGAGCTGCCAGGAAGCTCTGTTGGAAGGCTTGTGGTATTAACCCAGATGCTGACATACCTCCCACGCTCAGATCTGCAGGAGTGGTAACAAGAGATTTCAAGCTGCTGGCACAGGGCATCCCTGTGCTCCTCTGACAGACATGGAAAGCCATGTAAATCTATACGGTGTTCTACAGGTAGGTAGAGGTGACACCTCCCTCGGGGAAGTGTCAGAAAAACAGCAGATAGAAGTGGAATTTTCTGGGGCCTTCCTTTAAGGGAGAACTGCAGGATATTGATGAGCAGCATCCTGCCTGACTCGTGACACAACCAAGAGTGGTAAGAATTTTAATGGCTGCTCAGGTCAGTTTCAGTCACAACAGTGTAATTTGCATGAAGTTCGAGAAGGGGTTCTTCTGTGATCTTCTTATTTTGCAATTTTAATCAATTCATGAGTATGCTTAGGTAGACAGGCCCTTCTCTGCTGCATTAGTAGCTCAGCCTTCACAGCAGTGGATTTAGAGCTGTGCACTGACATGGGATGCTGCTCACTGAGAAAACTGTCACTGACTGCCTCCAGTGCTCAGGAAAGTATGAGTTGTTTACCTGGTTCATTCTAATTACATTATCTCTCTTTTTCACCTGTAGAAAGAAATATAGGTCAAATGTCTCCCAAAGGTCTGAAAAGTACTCTATGCTTTGGTCTTTCTTGGGGTATTTGTATAATGCAGAGTCAGCTACCGAAGCTTGTGCCTTTTCTCCACTTTCAACAGACACTGGATTCACCTGGATCTCCTTTTATAAAACAGAGAAAATTACTAAAGAGGGAGGCAACATATACACATGGTACCTATGTGACACCTCAAGCCAAAAACAAAAACAGCAGAGTGTAACGGCAGGAAGTGGCTCTTGAGGGAACAATTTTCCCAGGCTCTTGTACCATTTTAAATTTCGCTCACCTAAGCAAAACACTGCAAGTCTTGAAGAACCCTCATGGGCTGACAACTCTGTGGAACAGTATAGGGGCAAACTGCCATCTGTCCAAGGTAGAGGGGGCGAAAAGGTGCATGCATGCCTCTGTGGAGATGCCTCCTCAGCAAAGACAGGTATCATAGAAGTCTGTAGAGGACTACAGGTGGCTGGGTGGTTTCTCTGGTAAACCTAAGGAGTACTTTTTCTTTCATTGGCCGTTTGGTAGAGTTCTTTAATTAGTTATAAATGAAACTTAACCTTCTGCCAGGGTGGCAGCAGGGCTGGTTGTTCTGACTGGCAAGAGATAAGATAAGGCTGTACACCCACATTACATTCTCCAACATGTAGACAGCTCATATGCCAGACCTGCCTTACCCAGCTGAGGGTCTGACTGTGTGAGGCAGGGAATGGGTGCAGTTCATGCAGATCAGCTGTTTCTGGGGCCTCCCTTGGCTCTTCCCAGGGGACAAGCAGGTCTTCAGCACTTTCCATTGAAAACAGATGCAGCAAAAAGTGAAAATAGCTCAGCACAAATCCCAGTGCCTGGGTGTGCTCCCAAGCACAAAGTGGATTAAAGCTACTCGCAGCTGTGTAGGCTGCTAATCTCTTTCTGGAAACATTTCTTAATTCTGCAACAGGTGGCCCTAAATAACCTCCTAGAAAAAATCAAGCACTTCTTTCCTCTTGATGTCACTCTTTCTTAAAGAGGCAGAGAAGCATGCAAGAAAACACAGGCAAGCAGCCACATCCATGCCACCACTTTTCCAGCAGACAGTGGCTTGTCCCCATCAGCACATTAACAGAAACATGGGCATCTGCAACATTTCATTCTTGGTCTCTCACCTAGTACAGAATAGTGGTCAGTTGAAGACAAAATGCTGCTGTTTCTGTATAACTGTGTTTAAAAATACTTACACCAAGCACCATAGCAAATCCCTTCAGAGGGATCTAGATAAGCTGGGTTGCTGGACTGAGATGAATGGGATGGGGTTCAACAAGGCCAAGTGCTGGGTCCTGTGCTTTGGCCACAATAACCCCATGCAGTGCTATAGGCTCGGGGCTGAGCAGGAGCAGAGAGGTAATCATCCCCCTGTACTCAGCACTGGCGAGGCCACACCTTGAGTGATGTGTTCTGTTTTGGGCCCCTCACTACAAGAAAGACATTGAGGCCCTGAAATATGTCCAGAGAAGGGCAACGAAACTGGTGAGGGGTCTGGAGCACAACTCTTATGAGGAGCAGCTGAGGGAGCTGGTATTGTTCAGTCTGGAGAAGAGGAGGCTCAGAGGAGACCTCATTGCACTCTACAACTTCCTGAAGGGAGGTTGTGATGAGGAAGGGTTTGACCTCTTCTCCCAGGCAACAAACAGGACCCGAGGAAATGGCCACAAGTTGTGCCAGAGGAGGTTTAGATTAGACATAAGGAAAAACTTTTTCTCTCAGAGAGTGGTCAGGCACTGGAATGGCCTGCCCAGGGAGGTGGTGGAGTCACCGTCCCTGGCAGTGCTCTAGAGGCATCTGGATGAGGAGCTACAAGAGATGGTTTAGTAGTTTGTGGTAGCACTGGTAATGGAGGACAGTTGGACTAGATGATCTTGTAAGTCCTTTCCAACCTTGTGATTCCATGATTCTATGAAATTACTCACTAAAATTAAAAAAAAAAAAAAAAAAAAAGACTTGGCAGAAAAAAAATTCTCTGCTAGCTAGCTATTTTCAAGCATTTCAGCTCATTCCTTGGGAGCTGTGAAGTCCTGCAAGTCTCACAAATCAATTGTGGTGCTTGTTTGCACCAGAGATGACAGCAGGCAGTGGGCTGCTGGCCAAGCAGCCAGGAGGCTGTGGTGAGAGAGGAGGAGGCAAAAAGTGGCTAAAAGAGGAACTGGGAAGGGGAATCTGCCCACAGGGAAACTTTTCACAGCTGGCAGTGTCACAGCACTCTCACTGTGTGCTGGCTGCTGTGCAACCACAAACTAATGACTCGAGGTCCTCAGCATTCACAACACCTTCCCAGCATGGACGGGCAGAAATGAGCTTCTGACACTGGAAAGCACAGAGGTGAAGATATCAGGACTCCAAAACAGATAGGAGACCATGCACACAGGGAAGCTGTGGAGATCTGCCACCCCCTGGAAGATGGTAGAGCAGTGGGAACAGAAGGTGCTCTTTGGGGATATCAGATGGATGTGCACTGTGTGCTGGCTCCAGACACAGGCTTGCTTCCTGTCTGATGTTTTCTTTGCTTAAGAAATGGGTGGAAGTACCCCGGAAAAATATGACAATATTTTCACATTGCTTGGAGAGATGCGGTTGGAAATGTGAGCTACATCTGAGTCAACTCAAGCTGAACTGAAATAAAGAACAATTGAGATTTATGTACAAACATTTGATCCTTGTGTATATGGATGTGTGAGAGACTCCTAGATAAAGTGTCTGAGGAGCAAGAACTATTTTCACGTGGGAAAGGAAGAGGTTGCATGAATCACACCATGCTTCCATCTTAGATTTTACAGATGATGTAGAGATGGTTTAGAGAAGGGAGATACCATCTAGAAGATGGTAGAATTTGTTCTTGAAACACATCTGTGAAAATGTAGGAACAATAAATAAATAAATAAATAAAGTAAGTAAGTAAGAAAAAAGAAGTTATCTAAGTCAGTCTGAATAAACCACTTTGTTTAGCAAAACATCTGCTTGGTCTGCTTAACTAGGTCTTGTAAAGATAAGCCACATTAAATCTGTGCAGATAAGTCAGCATGAGTGGCTGGTTTCCCTTGTTTCTCACTGGTAAGGGGTGGTGAGGAGGAGTCTGTGTATTTATGTGGCAGAGGACAACTAGGAGACAACTGTCAAAATCATCCCTGGTTTCTTACAAGTGGGTATTGATCAAATGACATCAGATCTGTTTTTGTGGTGATGTTCCCCTGGATAGCAGAGTATGGGCACGGTCCAAGCAGAAGAAGTGGAGGAGCTGTTAAGTCTCCCGGTGGTACACCACAGCATGCCTGGGGAGTGAAGGAAGAAAGACAGAGGGAGGGCCCCTGTACTGCCGGTTGGCACGGAGACCAGCCTGGGTGAGTATTTAAAAGTAGATTTTTTATTAAGATCTTTTATTGAGATGTGTGGTTTTTGATCAAGCCAGAAGTGGGAGGACAAAAATAACCATCCGTAGGTTGGAAAAAGTCAGCTGTCACTTGTTGAGGAAAGTCAGGTTACTCAGTGATAATGCAAGCATGGTTTCTGGGTGTGGTGTGACTTTTCCTGTTTCTCACCATTTTCAATGAGATGATGCCTTTTAGTTGCAGTGATTAACATGATAAACTTAATTCTGGTGACAAAATAAATATAGCTGCAAGCAAAACTTCATTTTCTCCTCACTATTTGCTTTGGTTAAGTTGCATGTCATTTGTAGAGGAAAGCAAGGTACAATGTAAATACATGCTTTCCATTGCTTTACCTAGCCTTTTAGTAACGTTGCATTGTGCCAGGTAACAACTGTAAGTTAAGGTTTCAACATAATGTACAACAACATTGAAAAAGTCATATGTTGTTTTGATAACTTTACAAATGGTGAGAAGCAGCGTCCCTTTAAAAAAAAAGTCAGCAAAACCCCTCTGCATTTGGATCACTGTTTTTTGACAGCTTGTGCAGTTCTTTTTGGCAATTAATTCTGTTTAAAGAGGCAACACATTAATCTCATACGGTCACAAATACAAACCTCTTTCTTTGCAAATACCCAAACCAGCAGTGGGCCTCTTTGGAGCCAGCTGGAACAGGCTCCTGTCTGATATGGGGCATCTGCTGGGCTCTGCTCACAGAGACCACCCCTGCAGCCCCCCTGCTAACAAAACCTTGCCATGTGAGACCAATACAAGCACAAAGAGACAAAAGTTCCTCTTCAGACCTACCAGATCTAAATATTCTGGTGAAAAATGGCCCTGAGGTGAACCCAGTCCTGAGAGCCCCAACAGAAAGTCATTGGAGATGAGAGAGACCGGGAAATCAGATAAATGGACATCGCTCTTGAAAAAAGGCTTCCCTTGGGTTGTTTCCAACCACAGCTCTGACACAAGCCCACCACTGAGCAGGACCAGCCCCTATGGAGAAAGAAATATCCACTACACTAGAAGTTAATAGAGTGAATGTGTGTAAATATATGAGTTTCTGTTTCTACTTTAGGGATGCACTATCCTGTGCTTCATCCACATGGGAGTGAAGGCAGAAAGCCCTCGTTCTTTTGCTTATGCTCCTAGGTAAATCTCAGTGCAAATACATGAACCACTATTGCTTAAATTAATGCTTTCCTCCTGAAAGTTTTCAGTGTCCTAGAGGAGGAAATCCATACCACATTGTTTTATCTTATTTAACACAGGAAAAGAATAATATATAAATTGTTTTTAATCATGTTTGTAGTATGTTTAGCCTTGGTGCAACACAGTGATTGAATGGAACTACAAATAAAAGCCATCACATTTTCCAGGCCGAGAGAAAAGAATCCTTTCCTGTGCTGTGTGGGAACAACTCAGTAGCAGGAATATGGCAGTGGAGCTGTATGAGTTGCGCAGACATGTAGGAGGAGAGAACTTTCTGCATTACCACATATTGCCAAAACCTAAAGGTTGACCTGTAAGCCAGTACATACTATGTGTCAGCCATTAGTTCATTTGACATCTGAGCTGTTTTTTATAGTGTGACCATTTCTCACCCACATACAGGGGTTGAAACTCCCCGAAGTCTAGTACAGGATGGCAGAAGATACGGTAGTTTGCATGTTTGGGACAGAGGGTAGGTAAAAAATACTTCCTGGTAAGAAACTTTTTCAAGGGCTTTACTTTGTTTATGTTTCACGGCATTTGGACGGGTATACAGGGACTAATAAAGGTTAATGTTATTGTAGAATTTTTACACCATGTGCTGCCATTATAGGTCAGTTTTGTCCTGTGTAAAATGATTAGATCTTTTCAATATAGTTCCATTTTACTAAGACAGCACACGAACATTTGTAGGAGGAACTTAAGAACATTTTGGACTTCTTCACTTGTCCAACTTGAAATCACACTGGGGGAAAATCAAAGGTTAGCAAAACTAAAGGAGATAAAGATTTTTTTATCATGTTAATGTTATTTTTTTTACCATGTTATCATGTTTTATCATGTTTTTTATCATGATTTTTTTATCATGTTAATGTTATTGTAGAATTTTTACACCATGTGCTGCCATTATAGGTCAGTTTTGTCCTGTGTAAAATGATTACTTCTTCACTTGTCCAACTTGAAATCACACTGGGGGAAAACTAAAGGAGATAAAGATTTTTTTATCATCAAATTCAACTCAGAAGTAGTATCTCCTCTGGAGATAAACAGTTCTAATTACAGAGGTGAAAAGTGTTCTGTAAACTTCCTGTTTTGTTGTTGTTGTTTTGTTTTGGTTTTAAATTTGTCTCACCTATAAATATAATGGAAAGTGCTGTTCTTACATGATATAAGTAACTAACATTACTTCTTCCTGAATCCAACTTACACCCACAAATCCTGCAAAAATTGCTTAAATATGAAGGAAAATTGCTCATGTGATTCCATGTTAATTAATAAAACCCATGCTTTTCTGACATCAATTACTAGGATGATCTGTAAAAGGAATGGTGTAGACTTCTGTCAGGTACTTGTTTCAGTATTAAACAACGTTGTGTCAGAAAAATGCAGAAACTCTCTGCAAAAAACAGTGTGCAGTTTGAACTGGAAAAATTATAAGTAGATTGGCAGTAAGCAATCTTCAGCAAATGGCTTCTCTACTTATTTTCTGCAGAGATCCATGCCACCTTTTCTTCTGTGGGCCTGGAAAAAAATAATAAGACGTTACTGATTAACCTAAACAAGAGAAAGACTAATAGAATGGTAAAAATTAAGGAGACAGAAGAGTCTGTGAAACAGTGTAAAACAGATGGATTAGCAATCCAGACCCACTGAAACAAACACATTTTAATACAGGAGAATTATAACCTGAAAACAACAAAGAGAGTAGGCGGGCACAGCGGGCAAATATCTTAACATGAGTTCATTTGTTGCGGAGGTAAAAAAGAATTATGTAGTTTGTGGATGTATAAACAAGTTAGGAGAAGTGGTTTTTCCCCTGTATTTCCATTGCTGAGATTTTTTTTTTCCATGGTAATAATTCTAAGCTTTTACTGGTACTTCCCAATTCTCACTGAGATCACAATTCTATCTTTATTAGGAACATTTTTCCACTGCAAGCAGGGTGTTTCTTCCTTGATTATGGCAATAAATCACCACAGTAATAGGTAACAGCCAACTAGAGAGGAGATGAACTTCTCATTTAGCTTCCTTGTTCACACCACAGTGGTTTATTTTATTCTCCCTTGATAACTTTGAAAACCTCAGAGTAAACAAATAATCAGTTACATGCCCCCATTCATGACACTTCTTATTGTGTAAGCTGGATACAAATTCTTGCATAAATCTCTATCTTTATGATTCAAATAATCTAAATGTAATGATCAGTAGCCAGACAGAAGTAGTGTGCAGAACTGTGACCCAGTGCTCTACCTTGTAATTTGACAACATTTTGCTCTGTTACAAGGAGAACTGATGATAGAGACAGGTGGTTCTGTGATGCGATTCCATCTACTGCAAAGGAAAAGCCTGTTTCTTTGAATGCATTATTAATGCAAGCGGAGCAGACATCGTCCTTGGTAACAGTACCAAGTGTCTTGCAGTTAACACTCCTTCCAAACAACCCTGCCTTCATATTACTGCACTTACTTCTTCAGTTTCTTGCAAAACAAGCATATATTCATAGATGGTTAACTGCCCCAGAGATACAAGGCATTTAATTGCCTAACACCCATTGATTTTGGGAGGCATTAGTTGCTATAAGTTGTAAGTATTTTCATGGCTTGCCCAGCATAAAAATCTGATTAGTTAGTGAGTTACAAAGCAAAAGATAATCTGCATGTTGCCCTAATTTTATAGCTTTCTTCAAGAGGAAACATCACCTTAGAAATAGTGCATGGGATTCATCTACTCCAGTGTGTCACCTTTGCAGTGTAAACATCTACATCTGAGCTAGTAATCTGGGTGCCCCTTGTAGTCAGGGGAGGGAGAGGCAGCTGGGATTAATTCCACTCTGGGTGTCTGCACCACAAAAGCAGAATACCAAAGTGCAGCCTACACCAGCTGTGGTCACTCTCTTACCCTTGCCTTTCATATTTGCTATCCTGAGATTCGCCGGAAAAAATTACAAAGTGTATCCAGGGGATTTCCATGCAGTCCTTGATGCTATCTTTAGAGTGCTCAAATGGAGCTGCAGAATAAAGAACTTGTTTGTACTTTTTCTTGTGTCTACTTGTCTCTGCTTCACTCAGCTGAAAACAAGAAAGTTTATAGATTAAACGCTTACTGGTTCCACATGCCTGTGAAGTTATCATCTCCTGTTTTTGCTGTCCTCTCTGATGTCCTGCAATTATTTTCCATTTATTACAGGCTCTGCTGGATTCATTCTATATATTGACATTTCCCTTATTGCAGTATTAAAACTGGTTTGTCCAAGTTTTACAAATTAGCATGTACTTTCAAGTATCTTGTTCCTTTTTAGCCAAGCAAAAATAGGTCATGACCAACATGGTTTAGATACACTTTCCATAGCAGTGATAATATTTAGTTACACCCTGAAACATAACCAAAAAAAAAAAAAAAAAAGCATGCTAACAAAAAGAGGTGAAGAATGAACACTGTTTTGGCAGCTGTACTATAGATGTTATTAGTACAAGCTGAAACTTCATTGTGGGGAACTAAAAAAAAAAAGGAGATAAAGCCTATCTCTATTTGCAGCTGAATTTGATGAGTTTAATTCAAAGTTATTTCCAAATAGGAAGCATCGTCAACTCAAAGAGATAAAAACTGAAATACGGAAAGTTAACCCTTCACACAGCTCAGCCAAACTTTTCATTTTTACAGAAGAAGCCACTTACAAGATGAAGTAGGCAACCCAAGGAGGAGTGTTAGGGGCTGGATGTTTCCAGCAAGCTGCACTTCACACTCTCACCTTCTTCAAAGTGACAAAGCAGAGGAACACATCCTCCCCAGAAACTTACCCAGGAGCACCCTGACTGGTGTGAGGGTGGGGGACAGCAAGACAGAAATCAACAGGAGACAAAGGGAGACCACCACAGGCACTCTGGGGAGCTGAAGCTGGAAACCTACAGCATGTGTAGGCACTTCTGGAAGTGTACATGTAGCTGTGTGGTGGAAAGTATCAGGAAGCTCTGTACAACACAGATCAGCTTGTTCTTGGTCACAGCTGTTCGTGGGTTGCTATTCTGGTAGAGGAAAGCCAGTCTGGATCAAAGCACACGTGACAGTGAGGTAACTTAACATTGTAGTGACCTTATAATGTGAGGACACATGGAAAACCAAAGCCCCAAGGAAGACTGAATGCACCGTATAGCCCAGAGTGGAGGTCTGATTTAGACCCAGTGCAGGAGAGAAAAGCAAAGCTCAAACGCCTGAAGTAACAGCAAAGCAAACTGTAAATCTTCATGATATAATGAAATCCCAACAATATGAAGTTCTGCCTTCATAAGTCTTTCCTGCTGAATGTCCAAAAGAAAGAGCCAGAGAAAGAAAATTCTGGTGATGAATATGCTAAATTTGACATTCACGTAGCCTCGGGTTTGGCAGAGTCCAAGCTACATGCCTGCTCTGAGTAATGCATTGTGAACTTTCGTGGTGCACACGACTGATATGACTCAGATACACAGGAGCGTTGGCAAGCACTGAAGGCTCCAAGCACCTGCCCCAGCATCAGCTTTCAAAGAGATCCGCTCTGCTGAGGGTCAGCATTCGTGGCTCTATTACCACCCCCAAAACTTCTCTTTTTTAAGAAAAAAAAAAAAGTCTCTGGAAATGATGACTTTTTTTTTTTTTCTTTTAGGCAGTAGATGTAGGCTGGTCTAGACATGCACGTGATTGTGAAACAGCGTGCAACGTCGTCTTTTTTGCTGTCTGTGTATGAATAATACGTAATTGAAAAATGATGTGATCTGTTCCCTCAAGTAAAAATATAAGGCTATAAGTTAGAGGGTAAGTAAGTTATAACCTATCCTGCTGGAATGTTGGTCAGGCTATTTTTCTTGCTTTTTAAGTGATTGTGCACTAAGGACCACAGAAAAGGCTGAGATGCCTAATTACCATTACATTGTAACCAGCAGCCAGTGCAAGGTGTGCCATTATTTACAAGAGGACTTAATAGCGAGGTCTGCTTGCTTAGAGATGTCTTTGTGGCATGTGGGTTGCAACAGCAACAACTGAATGCCTCTTTTTTCACTCCAGAGCACATAAAAGGAAGTAAGAGACTGTTTGCATAAGATACCTGGCCAAATTCCCATCCTAATTATCTTACAGAAAATCTAGAGTAAAGTTGCTGAAGTCCATCAAATTATTAAGGATTGACATCAGTATAAACATTATCAGATATCGCAGCAAAATGTTTACCAGGCATCACTTCAGTGCACGCTCTTCTGTCATGAATGTCAGACAAGAGGAAATGAAATGATTGCTTCAGTCATCAATTTTAGTAAGTGGGAATTCTGGCCGTGTGTTCTCAGGCTGCACAGCACTTAATGCCATGGCCAGGCCTCGTCCCACAGTATCTGAGAGCAGCCAGTTGGAGAGGTGCTTGTTTCAAAGTGAGGAACATTGCACAGAGCTGCCGTGCTTGGAGCAGAGCCCCAGCTCACCAGCTGGGCTTTACATTGTAAATGAGAAGGGAATTTTGACCCCTTCTTGTGACATGCCACTGAGCAGCAGCTTTGAAAAAAAGGATGGGGTGGGAATTGAATGAACTCACCATATGCAGTCGTATTAGATCATATGAATCCCTTGAAATGAAGCCATAAGCAGAGAATAAAACCTAAGTTTCCCCCATGGTAATTCACCAGGGGAAATCTTACTTCCTGCCCAACATCATGTATCTGTACCAGGCCCTTAGCAAAAAAAAAAAAAAAAAAAAAAAGGTGGTGGAGGGGGGAAAAAACACGAATCTATAGCAAAAAGAATCATTGCTGTCAGAGATCAAGGGTAGTGGGAGGGGGAGAGATTACATACACAGCGTTCAGTTTAGCAAGGCCGGAGGAGGGGGCAGTCTGCGTAGCACGCCGTAGGCTGTCTTTCAGTATTAGACACGGGGAGTTTTTTGAAAATTAGCATTAGTACAAAAAGATGTCATCAGAAAACTCCCAAGCAAAATTACCTGCTCTTATTTCAGGTTTCTGTTTGACCAACATTAAAGACATTCTAATATATACACATAAAGGCTTTTTTTTTTTTTTTTTTTTTTTTGAATGAATGAATGTCTTGGTAACTCGAGATGCTGCTGCATTGTGCTCACCAGGTTGCCTATAGCAGCAGCTTGCTGGCAGAGGGCAGAGGGCATAGGGGACTGCAGGGGACTGACCAGCTCAGCTCCACTACTCCTTAGGAAGACTATGGTGGGCTTCTCCTAAGTAACCACAGCTGGCCAAGGCAAGGGGAATTAACAAAGTGGCAGCTCAGTTAAGCCACTTCTGAGTGTTTTCTCTTTCTTCCTGTGCTCCTAGGCCGACCCTTCTGATCAAGGCAAGCATTGGTAGTACCGGCAGGCCAACCCTTCTGAACAAGGCAAGCATTGGTAGTACCGGCACCTTATCACCAACATGGGAGACAGCAGCAGCACAGAAATTACTGACCAAGCTCATGTGAGCACACTGAATCTGCTCCCACCAGGAACAAATTTGCTGCACTGCTCATTAAATATGGGCAACTGAAAAGTGTGACTTCTTATTTTACTTTTAATATAAACTGAAATTGTAACTGTTCAGCACTGTGGTTTTCTTTTTTGGTGTTTTGCATATTATACTATTGTATCCTACTCAAGTATGCTGGATAAAATTACGTAATTGCTACTCCCCCTATGCAAAACTTGCATCGTATCACCATGCTAAACCACTTATATTTTATAAGGATTGAACATGCAAGCATTTTTACTTCTTTCAGTAAAGTAGATCTCCTTCACATAACCACTTCAAAGTCCCTGTTGCACTTGTTTGGAACAGGAGCTTAGAGCTTTCTCCCCCAATCCTGGATGAGATAGACTCCTGAATGTACCCAGAAAGCTTGAGTCTCACACTGGGATCTTTTTAATGCATGCATCCAAATTGCTGAACTGCCTTTTCTCCTATTCCTATCATTGTCAGTGTATGGGCCATAGCTCCCAGATACAGATGTTATAACTGGTTTTTGGTGCAAAAAGTTGCCAAACTACAGCTCCAGATAAAGTCACTGACACTTAGCTGAAGAGCTGTGCAGCTGCATTTCCATCATTGAGAAATGTGTGAGCCAAATAAATTGTTACAAGTGGGTTTTTTTAAGGCACTGAAAATGTACCAATGACACGCTGATTCATAATCCAAAAACCTTGGAAGCTACTACTGTAGGAAAAAAGAGATGGATATCAACTCTGTTGAGCACCTGCCATTTCTTGTTCCCAGAAGAAATGACAGCAATTCCCAAGAATTTGCTTTAAGCAAAGCATTTCTAATTTACAACCAAAGCATCTGAGCAAAAATATATCTTAGGGATGTTGACTCAAGCTATGGATGCTGATGGCTAACTAACTGGTTTGTATCCTTGTGAACTAGCCTTGTACCTAGCCCAGGGCCATTACCCATGGGAAGTTTGGATATGCCACCACTTCACATGGTGGAACATTTTAATGCAGATCTGTGGTCAGAATAGGGCCTCAGCTGGCCTATCACTCACAGGCCACTGGCTGTGTTGTTGGTGCACTATTTCTGCTCCAAAGGCCCACGTTTTGCCTAACAGATAACATTTAGATCATCTATCTTCTCAGTTAAGAAGAATTACTGAGACTATCTACAAGTATCCCTATATAAAATGAATACGTAAACACAGCCTGCAACAAGATCCGTTCCTGCACCATGTTATAAGGAATTTCCACTCAGAAAAGAGTCTAGAAAACAGTTGCATCTCAGCAAAAAGGCTTCTTTCTGTAAGTGGTCTCAGAAAGGGAGAATCCAAATGAAAGTTCTCCTTACAGAACGGGAAGGAAAAAAAATACTTGAACTTGAGGAGCTGGGCAGACAACAGAAAGCATCAGAGGGTCAAAATCCCCTGAGGGTATTAGGGAAATACCAAAGTATTAAAAAAAAATAAAAAGGCACTAATATCTTTAAAGTTCCCACACGAGTCAGTCACAAGAGACAGGCTGGGCATTCATTTACATATGAGCTTCAGAATGAGACGAGCCACATGTGACTTCAAAGTTATGAGTAATAGGCCTGGAAAGTAGCAAAGAAAATCAAGGGGATTCAGGCATTTCAGCTGAAACCCTTCTTCTGTGCAGAGGCTGCAGTCAATGGCAACCAGAGCTAACCAACCTCCCCCCTCCCAGCTCCCCAGTCAGAATCTGAAGAATAGGAATACACAGTAGAGATCAGGTTGGTAGGCTTGAGAGACTCTGCCCTGAGGGAGCAGACAGGCTTCAGGCGGTCTGCTTTGAAAGGATGCGGCACACAGGACCAAGGGAGGTGGGCTAAACTCTGTATGAGGAAGGTTGGCAGGAACTCAGGAATGTGAGGAAGCTGTGAGAATTACAAACACTAGCTGAGCTATCTCAAATGTACTTGAGAATATGGCATCTATGTGGTTTCAACTGGGAAGGTACTGAAGCGTGTGCTAAAGCATGCTCTTGAATGAAAATGTCAACTAGGGCAGAGAGCAGCTGACCAGGAGACAGGATAGGCAGGATCACCTCTTAGGAGAGGGTCCTCAGTCAGAGCACACAGGGAGGCTGGCAGCCCCTTCTACTTTTCCCTTCAGTTTGTGAGCAGAACCTAGAATTCAGGGTGGCATGCAGTATTGCCTGACTAGGCAGAGGCCTGAAATACTGGAGCACCAGTGCAGGCAACCTCATGCCATGCTGACGGAGTGTTACAGCTCAGAAAGCCCCTGGAACCATGGCTAGGATTGGATGAACTTCAGATGAGAAGAAAACACCCTTTTCAGGTATTATTCAGCTGAGCAGTTAGCAACTTGCTTTTCAGGAGCTACCGAGCAAGCCAGATGCCAAAACCAAAAAGGCAAAGGCCCTCCCTGCTGCTCCTGGTGAGAGGTGGTAGGGCTGGCTTGGGCCTTTGCTCCTGCACATATGGGGAGCTCCCATGACCATCACCACCTTCCAGAGTGGCATTCAAACCAGCTGGGAACCCTTGGGGTAACTGGTGGACGGATGGACGAAGAAAGCAAAGTCAAGTCTGCCTGGCTTAGCTTCCTCCGCAGCCTGGTCCAGCCCCATCCTTACTTGGCCACACTCAGCTCTGGGAACGGAAGACTGAGTACATACAAGAGCTAAGTCTTGATGAACACTGACTGCATGGTGTCCCACAAGGTACCAAGAGCTCTTCCTGAGAGGACACTGAGGTACTGAGAGACTACACAGAGACGCGCAACAAGCTACTGCCTTCTGAAAATGCTTGGCTACGCAACCTAGAACAGGGGACACCAGTGCCGTGTTCAATGATCATCCTGGACAGAAATCCCTTTGCAGTGGATGCCACGTGCTCAACTATGCTCCCTCTCATCAATATAAAATACCAAATTCAATCCTTCAATAATTTATTTCTTTATATCTGAGAATGTTTTTCAATCATACATTTAAGTTTGCAAATTTCAACGCAAGAGTAAATATACGTAAAAAAAATCCTAGATGTGCAAATTTCAAGTTGCATTGTTTGAAATAATATAAATATTTTAATAAAACATATATTCACATTAACATTAAAAATATATAAAATTTAACAGAAATAAGTTGAATTACTTTAACTTTGTTCCTTAAAAAAAAAAAAAAAAAGTTTTTTTTTTTTTTTAATATCTAGAAAAAAAAAGATTCTAAGCTTGACGAGGAAATTAGAAAAGGTATCACTTTCAAAACAGCAGCAGCAAAACATATACTGAAAACTTTAAAAGTATGAAAGGAGAAAAGAGTGTATTGGGCACAACAGTAAATTTGCTGAAGTACAGCAGATTGAGAAGTAAATGCGTGAACTCCAGAAGTAAAGTCTTGATCTTAAGGCACCCCACTGCCAAGCTCCAAGCTGTTAGCACAATGTCAGAATCACATTAAGAGTAACAGAAAAAAAGTGAGAAATAGGCAGTGGGAGTGTGAACAGCAGCATGTGTATTTCTGGCAGTTCTGGAAGAGAAGAAAGTTGCTTTGGCTTCAAAACTGGAGCCTAAGACGAAAGGTTGTGACTGTTTTTTTCTTTGGTTGGAGATAATTCCTTCCATATGTGAGGGGAACTACAGGATTCACACTTTCCATCACATATGTGTAGAAGTTGCTTCTGTAATCACATTATCTTTCCAGCTATCTTTGATTCTGGGAAGGGATCTAAATGCTGACCACTACTTGTTTTGTTTAAGATTGCAGTTTGCCAAGGGCTCTGCAAACCCAGAACCACTCACTGATACCACCCTAAATGCCTGCACAAGCTCCAGCCTTGCTGAACTCCATAAAAACAGAAGCACGGAAATGAGCAAACCAAAGCAAGTCTCTTCAGACAACCTCACTCTGTTTCAACTGCAAGTTACATCAGCCTGTCCTGGAGGATCTCTTAGCAAAGACTCGCCTCTGACCAACATACATCAACGCAGATTTCCCACACTGACGAGAGTAGATGTGAGTCCTCCTTCTGTGTGCGCTGGGGAGGTACTGAGGAAGAGGCAGAACCAGGAAGCTCTTAGGAATGAATGCTTCAAACTTCCAACTGAAAAGTCCAAGAATTAAATACAGCATGACAGGAGCTTATTCATGAAAGACAGCTCTGTGCAGAAAGCAACCGGTCCTCCATAGCAGTTCTTGTATGCAGTGTTTAGAGGAAGTACATACTTATTCCCATTCTTGGGAATAAACAGGAACAAGGGCAGACAGCTTACATTTCCCTCCTAGCCCCTGCTCCCAGGACTGATAAGTGTTTTAGACATAGCACCATTTCAGTTAAGGAAGGAGCTGGTATCGCTTTCTTCTTTACCCACTCTTCCTCTCCGCTAGCCATAGATCTGTTTGAACTGGTAGCATTCATTGCAATAACCATTGCACTTGTTATTACCATAGTGGTCACAAGCAGGGGCTCGACAGCGTTGCTTCGGGGGCTCATCTGCAGCTGGCTCCCTGGGAACCCCGATCTGCGCAAGCTGGCCAAGGCGCTGACACTGTTGGCACAGCTCACTGCTTCTGCAGGCCAGGTTGTTTCGACATGAAGCCACGGCACATTGTCTCTTCTGGCTAGTCAGTGCTGCTCGCTGTAGATCTCTGCGCTGTCCTGTTCTCTTGAAACACATTAAAAACACTGTCAGTTGTCATGCTGGTAGCACAAGTGGCATTTCATTTACTTTCCCCTGCGCTAACATATTGTATATAGGACCAGTGGGGGGTTGGTAGCAACCACAGACAACAAACACTGCTGCAAAAATTGCAAAGGCTTTGGGAGACTGCTTTGCAAAGTAGAAAATTCACATTGAAGCTAGTGGGCTTTCCAGATCCTAAGAAGACACATACTACTTCTGAAGAGCACAATACCAAGAGACAATTTGGACTTTACCAAAGAATAGCATAAATTCTGTCACCTCCTAGAAAAACAAGTTTTGTATCTTTGGTAATTCTCAATTCTAAAACCAAAACAAGCGAAATGAAATAGCCTAGAACAGAAGATCTGTGATGTGCTCAATGAAAAAAGCAACACGAAGCAGACTAAATCTCTTGATGCAGTTACACAGCTCTAAAAGGATGAATTAAAATCCCTGCACAGACAGCAAACAAAGCCAATCGTGGGTCCACTGAAACTGCAGGGCAAATTCCAGCTAAGTGAAACTGAGAACCAAGAGCCACGAAATACTAAACTGAGAATGACCATTAGAAGTACTGCTCAGTTGTAGCAAGTAGAAATCATGAGACACCTTACACTAGTCTTCCCATGACACTTAAAAATTCTCATGCTGCTGCATCCTCTTACACTCTCTGAGTCAGTCTCGCAAGGGAAAAACATGCTAAACAAGAGGAAGGTTTTCAAAGTTCATACTTACTTCAGGCTGTCTCACTAGCTGTTCTTCAGTCCTTCTGGCTTCCTGAAATCGCTGACTCTGGGCTTTAATGAAACAGTTCTGGCAGTAGCCTTCCAGCATGGTGCTACCCAGGGTGCCGCAGTTCTGCTGCTGGCAAGACATGGTATTGTGGAAAGCGGCAGCTGAGCTCCCCTGTTGACCAGCTGCTGAGGAATTTCTCTGAGATCTCCTCTGATGGCGTAGTGAAGCACTGTCTGTAATGTAAAGAGAGGATGGGGAAATGTGAATGAGCCCAATAGATGTTACGGCCCAAAGTGACTACAAGAAGCTCCTCAATTTGCAAAGAAAAAAAAAAACACAAAAAAAACTGTTAGCCTCAAACACTGCATTTTGACAATCCCGATGTCAGAGCACATTCCTTCAGCTTACATAAACAAAGGGCTAATATAGACTGATCTTTACATCAAACAGCTGATTCGAGAAGAACCTGCTCACAGCATGGAAACTGAATCTCACTAAAGACAAGGAAAATCATCATCGGTTTTAGAATGCCATCTGCAATACATCCCAACTCTTCCCTTCCGTCCTCCTTCATTTCAACCACATGGGGTAGCGGAAATACAGTAGCACAGAGCTTAATAGGTTAATGCACCCTATACTTCTTAATTTAATGAGGCAATCATATATTCCACAATCATAACAGTTTTCCATGTGAACAACACTCAAAAATAAGCTTTTGCAAGCTAGCATATTAGGTCTTTGATGTAAAAGTACATGGAAAGTGTAGCACTGGCATGCTTGTCAGCAACGGAACTGTCTTGAGATAAGCATTTTCCTCTCACATGTGCCTTCCACCCTCTGTATCCAAAGGCACTTGCCTGTGAAACAGCAGCAACATGGAAGCTGAAGATTTCACAACATGATTAATTTACAGACTATTCTAGGGCTTAATTTTAAGCATATGTGTAGAGTATCAAGAAACATTTCAAGGTACACTATAACAATATACTCCTATGTTACTATCAAATACTTATTTTGTATTATCTGCACATCGTATTTGCACATTAACCACAGACAAATTCTCCTTGCTCTGTTCATTGAGGAGATTTCAGTCATTACTCCAGTGTTATATCTGTTAAACCCGGAACGGATACAGATCTTCAAATTCATGCCAAGTTTTTAAAAAGCCTTCCAAACACAATTGGTTTTCACTAACATCAATACAACACCACTTCCCTCACCAGTTCCTAGAACTGGTCTAGCTATGATGAAGTTTTATCTGAGAAGATTTATACCAAAACATTACTGCAGTGTACTGTTGGAAAGCATCAAAAATGATGCTTGACTGACCAAGTTTTTCTTTCATGGAAGCCAATGGAAAGTTTTACAAGGTTTCACTTATCCCACCCTGTTACTGCATGCCTCTCTTTCGTGATAGTAACAGCCAATAAAGCACATTTTCCTCACACTGCTGCTTCTGCTACACAGTGTTTGTCACCTCTTGATCTTTCAGAGCACAGTACATGCAAAACTTCAGTTTCACCATCAGCACCATATCTGACAAAGCTCGCATCTTCACTTACCATGGTTTTCCCTGTATTCAAAGAAGCACAGCGTGCAGAAGCCCTCATTCTGTGCTGTTCCGAAGAACTTGCAGCCAGGCTTCCTGCAGAGCTTACTTCCCTTCTCCTCCAAAGCGTGTGGGGCATGAGGCAGTGCGGCCAAGAGCGGCTCATTGCAGTTGCTGTTGGGAGTTTGCTGGCAGGAATGCTGAAGGAGGCTCTGTGGGATCTGCGATGGGTCAGATGTTGATCTCTGATGGCATGTGGGTGCAAAACCAGGGCTGCCATTAGAGGAGCGCTCTGTAGTCCTTTTGAAACAAGTGCTGCATATGCCATTAAATGTCCTATTGGCCTTCTGATGGCAGACCTTACACGTGGCATAGTCCAAACATCTCTGGTCATCCAAATTGTTACAAGGAGCAAGCTGTCTGGCATTGTAGCAGCGTTCACAAAGTCCGTTGTGTTGCACATTTAAGGTGAAGGGGCAGTCTGGAGTCCGGCATTTCATGGCAGTGGTTTCACTATAGAGGAAAAGGCTGGGAGCAGTTGGGGGTGCAGAGCGAGGCCCTGTTACAGCCTCCTCAGACATCCACCCCCCAGGTTCACAAGCTTTACCACAGGACCCAGCTGCCTTTAGTTTCTCGGATGCTGCTTCAGAGACCTGCTTTCTTCCTTTGCTTCCCTGTGACCTCCGCTCAAAGCACTCGTGGCAGTAGGGCTGGGTGTTCACAGACATATAGAAAGGGCAGTTTGGAGTTTCACATTTCATCTGTAAGAGGGAGAGCTGGGAAAAAGACAGTTCCTGTCTGTTCCTGGAGCAGGCCTCTTTTCTGGCAGGTTCAGCATGCTCCTGCCATTTCTTGTACTCGTGCTGCACCAGTTGAAAGTAATCTTCCACAAGATTTATTTCTTTGGGCAGGTTGCCTTCATCCAACCTGGAAGACATTAAATAAATAAATAAATAAATAAACACACATATACATACATGCAAAATATACATACGGTTGAAAAGGGCAGATGGTAGGGGTGGAGGCAAATATAAGCCACATGGGGAGGAAATGTACATTTGATACACATCCATATTACTCAGCTAGAAGATCCAGGATGTTAAACTGCTGCTGTAAATGGAAATAATTTTAGAAGCAGGTGTTCAGTGATGTCAAATAGAGACTTTCACATCTAAAGAAATGGACTCACACAATGCTAAACGGAAGTATTCTTGAAAGGATTTTCAAGGTGAGGCTTTTCTGTCTCTGAAAGCTGTTTGCGGGAAGAATAATCGGATAATCTTTCAGAAATAAAATCCCCCAAATTCTATATTTGTCTGAAGACCCATGCTCAGTAGTTGAAACTAGAATGTCAGATCTCCCTCTTCACAAGCCCACGCTAAAAACAAACCTTTCATACTCTAGACACAGTACTTCATGATAAACTTCATTATGAAATCTGCTCCTGTTTTTGCCCTCTGGGATCTGCAGCTACTAGTCAAATTCTTCAAACAAACTAAGTGGCTTCAGTTCAGTACGTGCAGTACTAGTACTTCTAGCAGAATCCCTACCCGGACCCTGAAGGCAGAGAAAATCCCACATTGTATCTTTACCATGCAGTACTCTGGAGGACAAGGAGCTAGTACTGCTTGTATTACTCAAGAACCTATTGGGTCAGCAGCAGAAGCTCAATTACTACCACATTTATCCTTTGGGTAGAAGGCCACCGAAGCAGAACAACTTGACACCACAGAGACATTGCTGAAGGCTGCAATGGAAGTAACGACAGTCATAAAGGGTCACTGGCAGTGGTGTCTGCCTTCCCCCCACACGCAAGAAGCTGGTGACTGCAGCTGCTCCACGTATTACTGACTGCCAGGGGCATGAGGGCAGATGCCAGCTCCTTCACTGGCCACAGCTTCCTGCCTGCTGCACCACTGCAGGAACACAGCCTTTCAAAAGGCTGCTTTGAAAAGCTTGCCAAATATTTTCCCTAGCACAGACAGAATTACACCACGTGCACTTTAGGCAATTTACCCTTGCATAAAGTGCAGGGGTTCTGTGTCACCAGTTCCTGGTTTTAACTGCTTTCCAGCCACTTCCTGAGCAATCTAAAAATCAATGAAAGTAAGAAAGTAATCCCTTGGTTTTACTTTTCTAAAATATTAGGCTCAAGCTGCTAAGTCTGAAGACGTTTTTGCCTTTGAACGTGGTTAGAGATCATTTCACTTACAACCGTATGAACATAAATGCCAGTATTTTTTATTGCAGAGGGTGAAGTATACTGCCATAGAAAGGAAAGACAAAAAGCACACACACAAGGTTGTTTGGATCCTACCACTACCTTAAACAACTTAACTGAAGAAACAGGAATGACACTCACTTTGCAGCATTAATTAAATGAGTTGTGCCATGATCCCAGCCTTGCACTGGAATTTCTATGACTACCAAGTAGTCTTTCAGCAGCTGCTCTTTCTCTCTCTCCTCTGCATCTGTCAGAAAGTGCACGCTCAAATCCTCGAATCTGCCTCGTTCCCTGGTGACCAGAGGGACAGCCCGGATTTCTGTGTGGAAACACAAAGATTAAGGATAGATATTTTATCAGACAAGAGTATGAGATACAATGCTGCTGCTGAACTATGCGGAGACAAGAGAATGGCTGGCAAGACCAATTGGTTTCTAAAGAGCACAACTGAGAGAGGAGGCAGACATGCCCCTACTACAGATCAAACCCCATCCCACTGCAATTTTAATGTCCCCATTGCATAATTGTCTTCTCACTGTTGGAAGTATCATAGATCTTACCTTATTATATATTTTCATGGGATGATGCCCTAACAGGAACCTAGAGAACTGGTACCCATTCAGAAGAAATGCATACTTTGTCATCTTTAAAGCATCTCATCGCACCTGCTAGGCAGCAGTACACAGGTCTGAGACCATGTCCTTCAAAGTTTTTCATGGAGGAGCATGAAAAGGAGGCCAGAGCACTGCACACCTTTTGACTTGTCCCAGCCTTAATGCAGGTGAGCTGTGCTTCCTTTTCAGCTGACATTTTGAAGACAGTCTTTAGTTTCTATTCAGATTTACAGACACAGCTGTCTCTGTTTAAATTTTAACAACATATTCCAAAGGAATCTTCTAGGCCAATTTTAACTTTCAAAAGGCAAATATAAACCAGGTTGTATTTTAAATGCTTTAGCAGCATAACAAAATTGAAGAGGCTATGCAAATACTAGACAAGGTACTTGAAAAATACCTGGCCCACTGTCCTTCAGGGTCACAAGTGGTGTAAAATGCATATTGTCGTAGCCGAGCACAATTGGATATCTGTAGCATTCTTCAGCTGGCCAAAGCAGTGGCAGGTAAACACCACCAACATTCAGAGGAGCAAAACTGGAGCCTGATTCTAAACTTCTCACAACTTTATCTACGTAAGGAAGAAAAATAAAATCTGTTAAGTCGATGCATCTGGCAAAGAGATAAAAACATTTTCGGTGCATCAGAAATACTCCCACTTCCAAAAAATGCCTACCTAAAAACAGCAAATAGCAAGATCAGATTACTAATAAAGCACAGACTAATGCAGTCCTTAATGAGAGATGACATGCTGGACAACTCACCTGCAAGGACAATGATTGGTCTTCTGAGGATGTTAGCAAGAACAAAGATGTGGATTTCTTCCAGCGCATTATAAGGGAGTCTGTTTCGAGCCCCAGATGTTTCTGGGGAGGTCATTTCAATGAGGTATTCCCACTCCTCCTCCCAGTTCTGAGAAAAGAAACATCCATCAGTTCAAAACCAGTCCAAAGATACAGGGTCAGGAACCAACTGCAGCACTCAAAATATTTACATTTTCCCATTTCCTCCAAAGGAACAACATTCTCTCCACCAACAGTGGAATATGCGAAGCCAAAAAATGAAAGAAAATCAGCAAGGCAACACTGACAAGCATTCAGGAAACAGCACAATCCTTTAGGCCTCCTTACCCGGGTGTCAAAGTGGAGTCCTGTTTGCACAAACTCCTGGGATTTAATAGCCTCCCGCTGCCAGCGCAGCTTGAAGTTCCGTGTGTCAATCTCCCTGAGTGCACTAAACAATGTCTTCCTTAAGACGAGGTCAACATCTTCAATACCCCACATGTACTGTGATGCAGCATGCATGAGGCAATTTCCATCTCCTGTATAAAAAAAAAAACAAAACAACCTTGTTTTTAAATGGCTACTTAAATACAACCTCACCAACACATGAGATGTGGGAATACACAGCACATACACATATTCTGCGTGCACTTCTCTCTAAGTCTCTGCCAGAAGGCTTTTCACAAGCAGATCGCAGCTAAGAATGCTCTGCTCAGGAGAATAAAGCAAGCTGTTTCCTCTCCCTTTGGTTGTCCCTTCACTGGTCAGTAAGCTGTCACTCAGCAGTGGTAGGAAAGGTAGGAAACTTGCTCTTTATTTAACTTGGACAGATACCACAAACTAAATTTTGGGTTGACTGCAAATGTCAAGCATAGTTGAAATAGCTTTTAACATAATTGAGTCACTTTAAAAGTACAACAGAATGTGTAAATCGCCTTCACCAACACTTACACTAATGTATACACCTGATGGCACAGGGTTGAGAGAATGGAAAACACTAAGAATATCCTATAGTAACAGCAAGCCTCACTTCCTCTGACAAGGGCTGCAGTGATAGTCTGCTTGGTGGAGAAATGGAAAAGACTGAGAGACAGTAAGAGATTTATGTAAAGTAATTGTAGGAACACCTCTTGCCTTCCTCTCAGTACTGACAGATGTATGCTGCACTGCTGAATGTTTAAAGGTTTGCTTTCCTAAAACACAATATTAAGATTAGCTAAATGAAAAACAGTGATTTGTTTTCCATTCAGACAATCCCTTCCATTGAAAGAGTCCTTCCTACACACATGAAGGAAAGCAGTGTTCTGCAGTTTCAGAGGGGAGGAACTGAGAATCAGAGTGGTTAATTAACTTAATTGAAAGGTGTGACAAAGCATGCCTCTGGCTGGGGTTCAAATTCTGCTTCTACCCATCCTCTTCAATAGCCTTTTGAAAGGGAAACATCAGTAATCGTTGCTGTCATAGAATGTTATAGAATGGCCTGGGTTGAGAAGGACTGCAACGATCATCCAGTTTCAACCCCTGTGCTACGTGCAGGGTCACCAACCACTAGACCGGGCTGCCCAGAGCCACATCCAGCCGTGTCATGTCATGGCCCCAGATGCACAATTAGGTCTGGTGTTTAATACAGGAAGAAGCAGTTTCATCACAGAATCACAGAATTGTAGAGGTTGGAAGGGACCTCCAGAGATCACCGAGTCCAACCCCCCTGCCAAAGCAGGTTCCCTACACCAGGTCGCACAGGTAGGCGTCCAGGCAGGTCTTGAATATCTGCAGAGAAGGAGACTCCACAACCCCCCTGGGCAGCCTGTTCCAGTGCTCCGTCACCCTCACCGTAAAGAAGTTCTTGCGCACATTCGTGTGGAACTTCCTATGCTCTAGCTGATCAAAAGTTAAAAAAACCACAGTAATTTCCTTGGAATAGAGGGCATAAACTATGATAGAACTGCAAGATTTTTCTCATGTAGGTGAGTTTAAAAAAAAAAAAAAAGGCCACCGCCACCACACACACACTTGAAACCGCGTATTATGCGTGATGAGCTCAAGTAAGTCACTGGATGAACGCTTCTGCCATTTTTCTGATACGTCAGAGAAAAATCTACAACAAATTCCATAGCCTGAACAAGCTATCACTTGAAAGGTACTTCACATTTTATAAAGTGTTATGGACTCTTTGCACACCAGGTTCCTTACACTGCCTTCTGGTTTCTGAATGACATCTTGCACAGCTTACCTAAAGACTGCAGCCTGCTTGTTTGAGCTAAAAAAAAATCAGGGAGCAACATATAATATAGAAAAAGTGTCTGGGTTTCCTTCTGAACAAGACAGATGAGATATTAATCCCAGTAAAATTTTCCCTTCACAAAATCTAGAGCAAAGATAAGATTTTATTTTTTTTTTCCTCTCTTTTTCAGAGCTGACTTTCAGTTCTTTATTGAGAAGCACCGCACCAAATTCCTTACACAGCACTTGGAATTCCCCAGCACTATTTGACTACCAGTTGAGCAACAGTCATACTTTTTGTTCTGCTGCCCGCACAGCTGAACAGCAAAGCCTCCCTTGGACTTTCCCGGGGGTGTGGCTGAGCGAACTGGAATGAATGCCTATTCATTATACAAGTGAAATCGCTGCAGCCAATAGATGATGGAATTTTTTGTGTGTGTTGTTTTTAAAAAAGCAGTTTCCATTTTTGTACCAGCTACCGCCTTTCCTCCTATTCTCCCTGCACACGTCTGCAAATAAACGTGCGGCGATTCAAAAGCTGGAGTTTTTCTTACGCCGTAAGCTCGCGTACATATTAGGTAAAAACATAAGTTAAAAGATCCTACAGGAGAATCTCTTTCTTTGTTTTGAACAATCAAAACTGACAGAAAGAAAGAACACAGATTTTCCTTAGAAAAACCCATCAGTGACTGGAAGAACTAATGTACTCCTCCCACATCTACGGGTTATGCAGTTGAATGCTTTTAAAACATTCTTCACACCACGTGGAGAAGAAAAAAAAAAAAAAGCCCACATTGTTTTTTCCCACTCACTTGAATAACATTATTTTCTAGGGTAGCACAGGGCTCTTCCAGGCTTCCCTCCCGTTTTTCAGGGATCACTCCTTCAGCCCAGTCTACCTTCCCCCTCCTGCAAAGCTGCAACTACTTTGCATAAACCACAGGCTCACAGAGCCACTCCTCCCTCCTTTCCATGCCCTCAGCAACCTTACAGCACCGAACCCACACCATGCGCACTGCACCGGCTGTGTGAGACGTGGGGGGGAACACAAATCAACTTGACTTTGCCATTCCTAAGCCAGCCCCAATATTTTAACACCCTATATACCGGAACACCTACTCACAGATGAAATCCCTGTCCACAAATTCGTAATACTGGTGTACATTTCTGACACAAGGACGTGACAAAACAGACACCATTCACGGAATAACCTGTAAGCAGAAGCAACTGCCTGCCCAATCAGTACTGAGCCCTGCAGAACTCCTACTACTATCAGATGTGTGGTTCCAAAACCTACGCACTTCACTGCAGACAAAACCTATGTACATTGACCATTTTCATGGGAGATCTGTTACAGCATATCTCTCGGAGCAAAGCTTTGAAAGCTCCACATATGGGGCAATGCCACCCTTTTGGGACTTGCCAAGCACTGGCTGCTGTAGCTGAAATCCCAGCCCTGGAAGCTCAAGATTATGCAGTCCATGAGGGTGCTCAACTACAACCAAATGCAGATGCAGCCCAAAAAGCCCAGCAAAATTTCAGTGCTTCTATTACAGTGACAGAGATTGTCATCTGGACTGGGCTCCTCAAGGTCAGAGCAGTTGCATCTACATGGTGGTTCTGTTTTTATGGCTTTTGTGAGGCACGGCTGTGTACAATCAGACAGGGAAGAAAAGACTGTGGTCTAGAAAGACAAGGTCTATGTGTATATAAACAGATCAGAAAATAAACAGCCAAAGAGCATGATGCTGGGACTTGAACCAGGCTGAAGGTCCATCACACCCAGTGTTTCTACAACCAGTGTCACCTGCTCCTTGAACAAAAAATATCGATTGCCCATGTTCTTGGAATAATTGCTCTCCCAGTCTACATTCCCAGTTTGGGGCTCTCTATACAGCAGAGAATCCTGACTCTGAGTTTGCAGCTGCATGATCGTAACTCATAACTGTTACCAAATTTTTCCTGCACTGAATGTGAAATCCCAGCAATTCTCACAGTCATGTGCTAAATTTGCCTGCTTGATGATATGGCTTCTTGTACCCTACAAAGAAATATTTGTACTACCTCTATTTCATTTATAGCACCTTACACAATAAGCATAAAGTAACCCTAAAGTGAAGTTCTATAGCCAGCACCAACCCTTGAGAGAAAAAGCCACCAATATTTGCTGCCCGAGGCATGTGGAAGAATGGCTGTCAAGCCCTAAGGAAAGGCAGAACCTCAAAGACCCTGTTAGGTAGCTGAGCACCAGGGAGCTGGCTGTGTGCAGAGCTGAGCCTGCTGCATGCAAGGTCAGCTTGGTGAAACTCCGCAAGGGTGCTACCATCTGGCCCGTATACAAGGGAACAAATCCCTGCTGCTCAAAGCATCCCAAGCCTCCACCTGCCCAGTATTAAGGGCTGATCACTGCTTCTAATAAGCAAGCTGACACATCAAGAGTCAGGCCCATGGAACAGCAGTGGACTGCACAACAGTGTTCTCGCATGCCATTTTTCTCTGATGTGCCAGATTTTACTGATGTCATGAAAATACCCAGGAAGTTTTCAGGCCACTCACCATGCCATGAGATGGGCAGGGGATTGCTACAGACTCCAGACAGCATGCCACACAGAGAGAATTTTAACTTACGCAACTAAGATAAAAAGGCAGATCCGTATTTACCTACTTTAAAATGAGTGCAAAGACCTGCTCACAACTTACCATTAGTTTTCAAAGGCACAAGTCTCCTGACCTCCATACACCAGTTCAGCTTCCTCTGGCGCTCCAGCGAAGTCTGGGTGGCTTGGTCGGTCAGGGCCTTCTGAAGCGTTTCCCGGAATTGAGGGCAAAACTGGCACATTCTGAACATTTCTATAGTGTATCTGTGCATAGTCCTGAAGTGGTGAATTATTCCACTGGGGGGTTTGACCAGATCTTCAGGTGTCCTCTCTCTAATCTTCACAGCTTTCAGCATATTGCTCTGATACAAAGCCTGAGGAAGGATGTGTTGGCCAGCCATGTTCCTAGACAAAATCTGAAATGAAAAGTATTCTCTTACTGACTTGTTAATTGCCCTTGCTCTGCAGCGCTATCAGGTCTGCAGAGATTGAGAATACGCTTCCATGTGTGGGATTCTAGTTGCTGTTTTGACTGTAAAGTACAGAGTGGATACCATCCACTGAGACTTATACCAATTACTATTTTTAAAGTTCACCTCCGTCAGCCTCTCTGCATTACTCAGAGATAACTACTGAAGAGCTTATCCCACCAGTGCGTTTATTGTGATCATTTGTTGAACTATTGAAGAGAGTTCATTCATCACTAAGACGATTACATCATTGTACAAAAAAAGGCACTTAAATGAAAGCAAGGATAGAAAAAGGCAAGATCAAGGGAAGGGAAAACTATCTTGGAAACTTGACTAATTGGTAATTGCACACTGTAATACCATATGAACCCACTGAACTTTCAGCACGTTCCAAACTCTTGTTTTGATGACATGCCAAAAAAACAGATAACGTCCATTTCAGATTTCCGCAGCCCATGCATTCTGATAAGTGATGCTGGTATAATATAAAAAGAGCCTGGATATCACACACTGTGCTAGATTCTGTCCCATACTTACATTGGCTGGAGATGGTAAAGGATGTATTAGTGGCAGATCAAGCACTCAGGGACAGACCTGTGTTACTCTTCTCGAGGCTCCTTCTGTTTTGTGAGCAGAATAGCACTGCAGAGGTGCTCGTGCAGTGTGTGGGGGAGCAAGCTGCAGTGCCACTATTACTCAGTGGTAAGTCAACATCGCTGAAAAAGCATTTCCACTTGGCTCAAAAACCCCAATATTTTTCCATAGTGGGACAAGCAGTGTTTACTGCCCTGCATCCCTTTCTTCAGTACCTCTGGCCTGATAGGCTACAGCACGAGGAACAAAAAAAAACCAACAAACAACCAACCCTATAACCTCAAAGTATCTGTATTCTGAAATACTCATTCTGAGCACACTACTCTGTGGCTAGCTGCAGCCAGATGTAGGGACCACATTCACACATCCCTCCTGTGCACTGCAGTAACACCATGAGCTATTATTTTTATATGGAGAGACTACGTACTGTCCATGTAGACTACTGCTCTGCTCACAAAGCCAAATTTCTATCAAGCAAAACAAAAGTTTGCACACCTAGCATTTAGGATTCAGTTGGTCACAGCAGGAGCAAGGATTACGAATTTAGGGACAAATACCAAATCACAGGTATATATCAAGACCTTGATACATGCCATGCCAAGTATAGGGTGACCAGAAACAAGAGAAAGCTTCCTAACAGCTGCTTCTCATCTATCCCTAACCAATATACTTTCACACACACCACTTACATAAATCATCCATACATTTAAACATAGGATTGAGGAATGACATATAAACATATTAACCTGTTTAATAACCACAGCTCTGCTTTGCTCAGAGATGGCCAGAGCACTGAATTCCTAAGTTACGTAAGTAGAGTCATTGAGTCAATGAGGTTTTTTTTACCCAAATAAAGACTTATCAGATGATTAATCACTACTGGCATGGACCCCTGAAGTGGTTATTTCCAGCTTTAGGTAACAAAAAGTACTGAGTCTACAAAAGCATTCACTGGAACTGTGAATTCAATGTTCTGTTCTATTGTACGGACACATTTTCCCCTCCAAAAGTGGAAACTACTGTTTGTGCTGTTTACCTCAAACATCAATCAAGGCAAAAATAGAACAACCCTGACTATGAAAAACAGAGCAATGAAGCAGCTCAGCAGCCACAGCAGCTAACAACTCAAAGCACATTAAGACTTTAGAAGCTGCACTGGCTTACGCTGCACTGTGCTTCACTGCATGGCCACCCTATACAGCCTTTAAACACGTAATTACTGAGTTCCCAGGAAAAGAAAAAAGATGTAAACAGTGCAGCACATAATTCCCCAGCATATAACACGGAAGATGCTGGTCTTGGGGAAACCTGTGTTCCATTCTGAGATGAGGCAGAGTCGCGCTCCAACTCTGTCCCCTAACCGAAGAAGCCAAAGGTAAACTCCCGCCGGCCGAGCGCTGCAACGCGCTGCAACGAGGCTAAAAGCCTCTTGCAGCCTCCAGCCTCCGCCACTCGGAGGCACGGGTGCCAGCAGCCCCAGCCAGGCCTCGCAGCCGGCTGGACACGCCGCTGCTGGGCACAGCCCGCCGCCCCTTGCTCTTCCTGCAACCCCGGCCCACCGCCAGTCAACAGAGGGCACAATTCCACCGCCCGCCACGGGACTGCTAACAAAAGCTCCAGAATTCCGTCGGGCAGCCTCTCCCAGCCCGAGCAGCGCTCACCTCTCGACCGGCGGGCTCCTCCGGGCGCGGGGTCGATCCGCCGGTAAATGCCGCTCAGCAGCCGGACCGCGGCGGGGGCACACAGGCGGGCTCGACCGCCATCAACGGCCAGCCAGCAGCAGGCCCGGGTTGACCTGGCCGCGCTCGCGTCCGCCGCCCCCTCCCTGGTGCGGAGCTGCTACTGCCGCTGCCTCCGCCGCGGAATGAAGGGCTGAGCTCAGTCTCTTGTTTTCTTTCCCCTTTCTGTTTCAGCGCCTGGACAGAAATAAAAAAAAAAAAAAAAAAAAAAAGACAACAACAAAAAAAAAACCCCAGCGGGGATTTCCACCGTCAGCGCTTGGGACTTTCCGACATGTGACAACAGCAGAGCCGGCACCGCCGGCTCCACGTGCCGCCGGCAGGGGGCGCCGCAGCGCTCCCTCCGCGCACAACCGGGCTCCGGCGCGGTGCCGCTGGGAGCGGGGCAGCTTCTTTTACTGGTGGATGCGGCAGCGAGGCTAGGCTGCTGGGCCAGCAGAGTGGCCTGCAAGTCTCTCGGGCACGGGGCGTAGTGCAAGGGAGGCCCGCGCCATCCTGGGTCCGCGGCGTGAGGCAGTGCCCTCACGACCGCACCGCACTAACGGCAGTGAGAGAGGCTCGGTGTTGCCCTGCAGTTGTTTCTTCTGTCTCCTTTAATTGAAGGTTACACGTTTAGTATATAATCACATAGCTCCTTACACTAGCCTGTGTTAACAGGCTCTCATCCAGCCCAGCTCAAGGCAAAGCTGTGGCAGGCAAGGATCAGACTGCAGACTGAGGCTATGGAGGTTTTCATCCTGGAGCTGTTGGCCACTCGTGGCATCTCATACCTTTAATGACTGCAGGCACATAATTTGCACCTTTAAATAGCATCCTAAAGCCTGTACAGTGGAAAAAGTCTGAATAAAACACTTTACTTAGGGCCTCTAAATAAAACCTACAGATGTGACCTCAAGTGCAGATGGGCAGCTCCTTGCCCACAAGACTTGTAACCTGAAGGCAGGCAGAAATATAATACAACAAAGTTTTTTTCCAGTCCTAAGAGGCTTTCCCCGGATGCTGAATGCCTGCCGATTCCAGAGCATCAACAGGTCCCACTGACTGGAAAAGAAGCTGGGGTTGCCCCACACCTTGAAATCAGGCCTGTCACAGAACGGGCAGATCTGGGGAGAGCTCACACCTGAGCTTCCTCGCCTCCATTAGCATCAGTTGGCTCAGCCTGTGCCCTTGTGGCATCTGTGCAACTCTGTGACAGTGTGCTCCTTCTCACTGCCTAGAGCCCTGTGTTTGGCTCTGTGTGGTCCGCTGTCCTTCTTTCTCTGCTTAGGAATAAGTAGGAAGGCTCTGCACCTACTGATAGTCTGAGGGCTGACTGAGATCCAGGGAGGCTGGGTGGAACTGGGTCTGAGTGATTACTTACATAACTGGGGCTGCACCTGGGGTGTGGTTTACCCAGTGGATGTTTTCTGCAACAGTGAAGTCAGTTTAAAAAAGAACCCACCGTTCCCTGTTCCTGGATATTTTTCTTTGTAACCCTCATGTGTGCTGAGGTACTGGATTACTGAAGTGATCTGATTAGAAACCAGCTATATGTATGTATTTATGTATGTATACATACACACACACACACACACACCTATATATAACTTAACCAAACCATTTTGCCCTGGTGATTTGATGAGAGGTCACTCATCCAGTTTTAGAAAGAGCGTTTTAAGTGATGGTGAGTTTCACCAGGGAGTGGGAATGAGCAGCTAGGGTAAGAAATGTAAAATGGGCTGATTTATATGCTACTTTGTGTGTAAAACTGCAGCAAATAGATTAATAAATGGTTCTAGACCCTTCTGTTTGTGTTTGTTTGTTTATTTGTTTGTTTGGTTTTTTGAGAGGTGGTGTTGTTACAACAAGCATAATAAAAGGAAAATAAGTGTGAGTAAAACATTCTGCAGGTAACGGCTGTGAACCTATGAGGGAAATGCCTATGAGGAAAAACTGAAAGGACAACAGCTTATTTTTGTTATTCTAAGCTCTGAGCATATATGAATATTAAATTACTATCTACACCTTGATAAACTAAATGCTGATTGCATGTAGCTAAGGTTGATGTTTATCATGCAGGTCTGAGCAGGATGGCAGGAATTTATTTGATGAGTTTGCACAGCACAAAACAAAGCTCAGTCCTATCAACCAGATCTCCTAGGCAATATAGCAATACACATAAAAACATCAACGTCATCAATAATTATTGAATAATGCATGAATATACATTCCTCTTTTCAGATTTACTCCTGTGAGCTGTAATTATAATCCATAGTTCATCATACCATTTTGCTGACTATAAACATTATATCAAGATATAAACATATATATGTATGTGAGAAGGGCATTTTTCTTCTTTGAAGTGTGTTCAATGTATGTACACACATACATGTATTTAATGCATATTTTTATGCGTCTATATACATAGACATATCTACCATAGGGAATGGGGAACTTCTTGCCATCGAAGACAGGTGAGAAACAGTGGGTTTAAGTTGCAGCTACCTATATTCTGGTAAAGTATGAGGGAAAAAAAAAAAAAGCTCACATGTGGCAAAGTTAGTATAACTCCAGAGCAGACTATCCAGAGAAGCTGCAGAATATCCATCGTAGGAGAATATTCAAGTAATTTGTTTGCACATCAGTCAACTATTAGTATTGTGCCTGGAAAGAGAAATTAATCTCTCGAGAAGCCTCATTCAGCTCTGTTTCTTTATATTATTTTATTATTTTACTTTTTATTGTTCAAGAGGGAGGAACTCACACTTACTAAATTATACCAAGACTTCAGTGTGTTCAGAACACCATCAACAAATATTTTAGAAATTGCATTAGAAAAGGCTGTCATAACAGCAGTTCTGTAATATTCTATCACAGGATGATGACTATGATAATATTTATGGATAGTGTCATTCAGGCTTTAATAGTTCCATCACCAGCCAGGTCTTTTACTATCAGATAATTCTGTAAGATGTGTGATTCATTTTGAAGGGAGGAAAAGGATCATAAAAGGGAAGTCCCTACTATTGCAATAGCAGTGCTTGAGGTCATGCTGGAGTTCAGCGCTTCTGTCTTCCAGGAGCCCTTTCATTACTTCTTTTCCTGGTGGGGGAGTGGTGAGAAGGTCTTGCCGGTATAGAGGAGAAGCAGAGAGGAAAACCCCTTAAACCTGTAGCAGGCAGAAAACTAGTGCTAACTACTGAATTAAATAGTGATGGTTAAAGAAAAAAATTAATAATAATTACTCAAACTCATCTCTGCCACTCAGAAAGAGCTGAACTGCTTTTATGAATTTTCCATGACACTCATCTAAATACAGTAAGAAAAACTCCAGATTCCCAGGGAGACTTCCAGTGTGTTTTGTGGCAAGGGACAGCACTGGAAGTGCTGTCTTACTTATGGCACTGGACCAAGCTTTCCTTTGCTTTTCTTCTGCTTTGTTTGTGTGTGTGTTCTTGTTAATCTCCATGCTAAAAATGTCAGAAATAATAGAAGTGCTGGTATTGCAAGTGGTGCAATGGATTCCACAGAAGTTGAATGTTCAAACCTTGTGTTAGTGACTTCTGTTGAGTTGTAGGTTAAAGACCAAGGATAATATTGTACCATTAAGGCTGGCGACACATTCCAATATATTACCTGTGGAGGCAAACATTTGACATTATATTAGCTAGAAGTATCTTCCTCGTGGCATGAAGGTAGTGAGCAAAGTGGAATCTTGAAGTGTTTTTCCAGCAATGTTATGTGACATTCTGTGATAAGTGTGAAAAGTTTGCAGTGGTGATAGTAATATCTTTCCATCTTGATTTTTTTCTATCATACGTTCCTCTGATATCTATCTGCATATCTACTGGATCAAGACTCAGGGCCTGTGAAAACTGCAGAGACGATAAGCTGAGTACATGTATGTTTGAGATAGCAGCAAAACTCAGCGTGACTGACCCTCTGCAGTGTATAATACAGAGAATTCTATTAAGCCTTCCAACAAGAAATAAATAGCAACCAAAAATATTTTTGCCTAGGAGAACAAAGTGCTTTCAGTGGATATTGAAACAGGCTGAGACAGGGCTTGTGGCTAAACTGAAGAAAATTAGAACAGCTGTAGTAGGCCAAATCAAGGCCCATCTAGCTCAGTGTGTTGTTTCTCATAGTGGTTAAGAAGATGCCAAGGAAAGAGTGAAGAAATGGTGTGAGTTGTTCCTAATAATTTTCCAAACTGCACTTTGCCACAGTTATTCTCTGGGATTTTGATCTGTCACTATTTATTCTAGTCCCTCATTTTCTTGTTTGTACAGTAAGTTTAATTTCTCAGCCTTTATGTATACTATTGTTTTGGCTACAAACTCTTCTGTTGTTCTGTGTTTGTCATGTCTTAACACTGAGACACATCGATGCCATGCACGTTCAGAAGGCATATTCCCTGCTTCGGGAAAGTTACTGATCAAATGTCTTAGCTGTGAACTGTTAATATCGTAATGGCCTTTGACGTAGGTTGAAGGTTATAAGCATAAAGCACTGCATAGATAATGCTCTGAAGGAATGGGTTCTGCACAGAAACGGTCTTCTCTCTCTAAAACAGTAGTAGTAAGCATGCCTTAAAGCATGTGGCTGTCTTTAGGTAGTGCAAGCTCACTTATTTTAGCCATTACCATCTGCCTGAGGCAACTGTGTTGCCTAAAATGTATAGTGTGCACCACAGCAGAGGGATCTGGAGCAAAGCCTGAATTTCTGAATTGTTTGTTTCAGTCAACAGTTCAGCATCCATAAATCAGCACTTGGTTAACAAATGAACAGTCAATGCCTTGTGTGTAGTTTTATGGGAACTACTGTTGTTTTCCTTTCTTGTAGATTCCCTTCCACTGTGATCACATAAACATCTATTCTAACTTTAAGTGTGAAGCACGCATTTAATAGAGCTGTGTCCTTTGGGAGTGAATGTGAAGATCTGGGGGAATGGAGCTAACTAATGCCTGCTCATCAGTTTAAAGCACTTACTCCTCCATTCTATGTTCCCTGAGCAGCTTCAACACATAGTTGTAGTCAGTCATAAGTCATCCTGCAGTTCAGCAGACTTGCCCATATTACAGGTCCTTAAAATGCCACTCTATCTATCTTAGCTCCTTTTCCTAGTGAAATCTAGTCACAAGGGAAGTTTTTGTTTTCTTCCAGAAAATAAAATCCACATAGTAAAAGTCAGTGCAACATTTTCTCATTTGTTCTAGATATTTCCAGTAATGTATTTTCTTACATATGTTTCCACTTATTAAGCCAGCCTTACGTTCTTTAAAATCAGTAAAGCTCTTTTAAACTGTGGTTAACTTCAGTGTGCTTGGTGAATATGTGAGTGAATGACTCTGTTTCACTCCTTACTAACATGGGAGAACTGTAGACACTGTTTTCTGTGCTCAACAGCTCTCAGCAGTGGAATTATGTAGGGACTGCTAAGTGAATAAAAAGTGATCGTGTGAAGGTAGTCTTTGGTCATGAATCATAGAGCATGAAACTTCTTAGTCATTTCTCTGTGTAATTTTTTTATTTGCCCCATTCATCAGAACATGAAGGAAAGATGAGAAATGTACAAGGAATATCCATTTCTACAGTACATTGTGATTTTTTCTGATGGGCATCTCTTGTTCATAATTATCTAGTCTGACCTCCTCAATAACAGAGGCCGTTGAACTTTGTCTATTTTTTCTGTATCAGCTTCGTAATTTCTTCTAGAATTATAGCATCTCTTTCAGGAAGACTATTTTATTTTCATCAAAGAGACAGGAATTGTATGAGGGATCTTGTAAATCTTACTGTAAATCTTGTTTTAGAATAATTGGTATAGGTGTCAAATTTAATCTCATTTATCATAACACAAGCAAAATAGTTTCGGTGGGGTTTTACCTCAAAACTATTAAGCACTGAATAGGTTTCAGTATTTTGTATTTTAAGAGGTTAACAATTTTGGATACATTTAAAGCTCACAGCCATTTTCAGTGACGTTGAGGAAGTGAATTAATTCCTAGACTTTAGAAAGCAGACGAAAGGCATTTCCTTTGTGCAGTGCAAACTCAGAGTATGGGGAATAACGTAAGAGCTTTATACATATGAGTGGCCAGAAATTCAACGGAGCTTTCCAAGGGGAAAAAAAATCAGTTTGTCGTGTACTAGCAGTGCCCAAATTTCCCCAAGAAAATCTCTTCAAAAGAAGGGTGTTTGGTTATGCATGAGATTTTACTGGCATTTACTAAGTTAAATGGTCAACAGATTATTAGTTTTTAGGAAGCAATTGGCTCCCAGCAGGAAAACGGTAATTTACTCTGTAAACATGGATATTAGTCCATATCTGTGAAGTGATTCTGACCATAAGTTTTAGTTCAAGAACTATCTTGTTTTCCATGGAATTTCTTCTGACTCATAGTGATTTCACAGAGAAGGGACTCCCCATTTTTGCAATGACAGCACTTATTGGTAACACTAATGTAATCATTTATTCCAATTTTCATAGGGAGGGAGAGAGCTTTGTAAGATTTCCAGCATGTGCATCAGGGAATATGTTTTCATGTCACATGCTCCCACTTCTGTAATATTTGTAGCTGCAGAAAACAGTCCCAAAACTACTTACCATAAATTACTGTTGACTACTAGTTCAAGTGGAGAGAGAACCTGTCGAAAAGGACTTGGGGGTACTGGTGGATAGCAAGCTGGACATGAGCCAGTAATGTGCCCTTGCAGCCCAGAAAGCCAACTGTATCCTGCAGGATGCATCAAAGGAAGTGTGGCCAGCAGGTCAAGGGAGGCGATCCTTCCCCTCTACTTTATGCTGGTGAGGCCTCACCTGGAGTGCTGCATCCAGAGGTGGAGCCCTGATCCACAGAATGGAACACCTCTCCTATGAGGACAGGCTGAAAGAGCTGGGGCTGTTCAGCCTGGAGAAGAGAAGGCTGCAAGGTGACCTGATAGCAGCCTTTCAGTATCTAAAGGGGAGCTACAGGAAAGAAGGGGACAGACTATTTAGCAGGGTATGTGGTGACAGGACAAGGAGAAATGATTTCAAACTGAAAGAGGGTAGATTTAGGTTGGATATAAGGAAATAATCTTTCACAGTGAGGGTGGTGAGGCACTGGAACATGTTGCCTAGAGATGTGGTAGATGCCTCTTCCTTGGGGTCATCCAAGGCCAGGCTGGACTAGTCTCTGAGCAATCTGATCTAGCTGTGGTCTCCCTGTTCATTGCAGGGGAGTTTAGATGACCTTTAAATGTATCTTCCAACTCTAAGGATTCAGTGATTCTAAGTAAAAGTAGTCCTAGATAGATTAGGGAATAGAAGAGGCAGAAGTAGCATATCACATCTAGGAGATGCTAGAGGAGTCTTTTCTTCTCTAATCTGTATGGAGCACCCTGAGCAACTTTGTTTCAATTCTCATGGTCCTGGAATGTTAGAATGGAGGACTGCCCAACTTGAATCACCTGCACCAAGTAAATGCATCTGAGTACTGGCCTGCTTTGTATCCTTTCCAAGATGGAGTCACGTATTCCAGAATATGCAGGAAAGTGAGCTTCATAGGGGTTGTACATTTCTGATTTCTGGTGTGTTCTTGTAATTGTTCATTGTCCAAAAGTATGTTGTGCTTTGTAATTGGATTGATGAATTTGCCATACTCTTTAGAGGAAGTGTTTATTTGGTGGACCAGGTTTACAGAATGCTGTCTTTTCCACCTTTTTTTCCACCTTTTTTTTCTTTTCAATTCAAATGGGAATTCTGCTGAAATGCTAAAATTATCCTATTCTTGGTGATCAAAATAAGTTTTACCTTTCAAGTCTTTTCTGTATTGAAGAATAGATGTTGTGTGTGAGAAAACTAGCAAGATATTTTCACACTGAAGATAGATTGAAGGTAATATCCTCCAGTGCTTCTGAGGACAAGATGAAGACTGAAAGTTCAATCAGATATTTAAATACAGATTTATCTTAGCTGGGTCATGTCTGACATGTGGAGCAGCAGTCAATCAACCCCAAAGGACCACTGCACAGCTGATCCAGATATCCTTGGCCTCTTCATTGCAGGGTTCTGCCATTTTTCCTTTTTATGGTTGTATACATTGTTTGAACTCAATCATTTTAAAAATAGGTTAAAGGGAAACTAACTACATGGCTAATTCTCACTAACATATCATGAAGTTTCATGAAAACATGAGGTAGAAACACAAGGAGCTTGTAGATATTAAGTATTCTGTGGAATTTGTTACCACAGTGAAGGTCACTAGCTATGCTGGCTTGTCATGTTTTGATAAGGCCAATTATATCTACCTGTATATATTTCTCCTTGCAATTTCAGCGGGTTTATGGCATCCTGACATTTCCTTGACTAAATAAAGCTAGGTGTGCACTGAGGAGCAGCTGTGATATTCTTCTGAAGAAATGGCTGCGTTATAGGGTGAAGAAAAAGAGAATGAGTATCAAAGACATTGTCTTGTGTCACATCATCTGCTGAGAAACACTGAACAATGTGTACAATACTGTGTCAAGGTGTTTAGAAAGCCCTGATGGAGGGAAAATAAATTACTAGTCATTATATATGTTAACAGAAACATGACTCTTGGCAATGTACAAATCTGCAGCACAGTAGGGAATGGAGTGACCAGAAATGAAAAACAGAAGGGCCAGCGTGCAGTTTCCTCCATACAGTGACTCTGATTGAAACATTATCAAAACAGAGCGCAGAACTAGATTTCCCTGCCTTTGAATAGTGGTTCTCCTATCCTGGAAGTAATATGTGGACTCTGTGCTCCACTGGGCATATACACCTATGTACAGATGTGCACAGATGATGGAGAAGTGGAACACAGAAGGTGAAATCTTAAGATGACAGATGCAGAAGAATGCAAACAACGGGGTTAAAAACTCTGGAGTGAAATCTGCACAGTATGGAGTGGGTGGTTTTCACAGATTACCTTGAAATTAATTCTCTTTGACACTTTCAGCAATAGCTTTTCAGCTCTTATCACTGAGTCCTCTGAATCTATATGCATTTCTGTTATTATACATGGGTGCAGCCAGTCTGAAGTATGTACCCATGCTACTCAGCTCTGCCTGCATTACACACAGTTGTGGATTTGGCTGGGATACAGTTAATTTTATTTGTAGAGGTTTGTTTGATAGTGGTGTTAGCACACTGATGGTTGTGTTGCAGAGCGGTACTTACACAGAGCCAAGGACTTCTCTGCTCCTCGCACTGCCCTGCCAGTGAGGAACCACGGGTACACAAGGAGATGGAAGGGGACACAGCCAGGATGGCTAAGTTGGACTGGTCAAAGGGATATCCCATACTTTATGGCATCGTGCTCAGGAATAAACTGAAGGAAGAGGAGGAAAGTCTGAAGTGATGGCATTTGACTTCCTAAGGAACTGTTACATGTCCTGAGCCCTACTTTGCTGGAAGTGTCTGAACATCTGCCTTCTGATGGAAAGCAGAGAATTCCCTGTTTTGCTTTGCCTGTGCGCACAGCTCTTGCCTTACCTAGCCACCTGTGTCTATCTCACCCCACGATTTCTCACACTTTTACCTTTTTGATTCTGTCCCCCATCCCACCAGGGGTGAGCAAATGGCTGCCTGGTGCTGGCCTGCTGCCAGGTTAACCCACCTCACATCCCTTGAGCTCCTGGCTGTGAGCATGAGCAGGGTCTACTGGCCTTACCTAGTCCTCCTCCTACTACACAGGAAAGCATCTCTTCTAGCTTATCATGCAGATCTAGCAACACAGAGATCAGCTTACAACTGTGATTCAGAATCCACATCCTCCTGAGAGGGGAGCAACTCCAGTGTGCTTGAAAGTGAAATGGAGCTATAAGCCTCAGTCTGTTCTTGTAATGCTTCAAGATCATCACTTCTAGGGATAATATGTCAGAGTTTGTGTCACTGGCTCAGTACACTGTGGCGTGGTCACAGCATCTGGTCTGTATGAGCCAGAGTACACTGAACAGTTCTGTGTTGTAAATTCCTCCATCTGGAAGAGCAGTCATGAGTAATGCCTACCCATGGAGCAGGGCTGGGCTCCTAGAATGATGTTTGCTTAGAGTCCCTGTAATCCTGTGACTGTTTACTCTTCTGGCGGTAGGAACATGACCTACTATAGTAGCAGTATCTAACTGGCCACTCTCTTTTCTCTCTCTAAATGGAATCCCTAGGGATGCAGGGAGGAAGTAATCTCTACATTCTCTGCTTTTGTGTCCGATTCTTGTAGAGGCTGTAGGAGGAAGATCTGTTCTCCTTCATTGGTTGCTTGACATGTATATCATAATTGGGGATTAGTGACACTAGGATTACCTTTGACCTTCTGTTTTTCAGAGAACATGTGGCACTAGAAGGGGAAGGATTTACAGCAGGCCAAAGTAAAGCAACACTGTTACTTCGAAGTTCAAAATGGGAGTTGGCACATTCTGGAGAAAATTCCTGGAATTGAAGCAATCTCAGGCAGAGAAGGTGACTCCTTCTGATGAAGTCCTGCATGATTCTAACAAATCGTATATATACTAATAACTAACACACAGCAGGTTACCTAGTTCCACTGAAATGTGCGTAAAAAACCCACACTGCTGTTGTAGTCCATGGCTAATTTAACATGTGAATTGCTCATCAAAGGTAAATCCCCTAATTGAACACTCACCATTTCATAAGCCTTTTTGCAGATTAGAGGCATCTATGCACATTTACCCATTTCTTGCCTTAGTTCTGTACTCAGCATATCTTCTTGAGGCTAAGCCATTATAATAATGATTTAAAGAAAACTGACACAACATCTATCTAGTGAAGTGAAAGCATGTGTTTCAGTAAGTTCACGCAAAAATAGTTTACAAAAGTTCTTAATATCATTGGTGTTAAAACTGATTTTCCATGTTTGTTAAAACACTTCCTTCATTTTCTCTCTCTTTTTTTTTTTATTTTTAATTTATTTCTATTTTTTACATGAGGTGTCTGATTTGGTCTCTGCACTGAATTGGAGAAGGGGCTGAGAAAGAGGGAAAGCCTAAAGAGTAGTTCATTCTTTTGTAGGGAAAAGTCTGGGGGAAAAAACGTCATTTTGCCTGTTTAAAAAGAAAATCCAGCAACTTTTTCCTTAAATTGCTCTGATGACACATGATTTGGAGCAGAGACACAGGGCAATAGAAAGACTTAGGCTCAGGGGAGACCTCATAGCTCTCTAAAACTACCTGAAAGGAGGTTGTGGAGAGATGGGTGTTGGCCCCTTCTCCCACATAACTAGTGATAGGACTAGAGGGAATGGCTTCAAGCTGTGCCAGAGGAGGTTCAGGTTGGGTACTGGGAAAAAATTATTCTCCAAAAGAGTGGTCGGGTACTAGAATGGGCTGCCCAGGGAAGTGGTCGTGTCACCATCCCTGGAGGTGTTCAAGAACATTTAGATGTTGTACTAAGGGACATGGTTTATTGGAAAATATTGGTGGTAGCTGGACAGTTAGGCTGGATGAACGTGGAGGTCTTTTACAACACTGGTGAATGTATGATTCAATAGAGACTTAGAATATGTGTCAGGGATATGCTATTTGCACCTCAATGAAAAGTCCCTCTGAACCAATTGCTAGAAAAGTGCAATTTGCACTTGTTGTAAAGACTTTTTAAGATCAAGCTTCAGGTGGTTCTATAATGAAGGACCGCATATGAATTCCCCCTAGTTTCTCTTGGTGGCTCCAGTGACACAAGTTGCAGGTGGCCTTGCCTTTCCCTTAACTGCTGTCTGTGTTATGCAGGGCCTGAACAGGTCCACAGAGCCTACCTGCCTCCTGGTTGGAGTCGTCTATGGACCACGTGCTGTAGAGCTCACTGCATGTTTTGACCTGTCCATGTTGCTTTCTGCGAACAGCATGCTTGCCTGCTATCCAAGAAATGTTGTCTAGTTGAAATGAAACCATCAGAAGTCAAATCAAATACTTGTACTTGAAAAATCTTTCAGGGTGAATTCCCCAGAATGACATGACGTGTGTAGAATGTGCTTGGCACTCTGCCATAGAAAGCTAGATGGGGGCAGAGGCAAACCTTTACCAGGTTTTCAGGTAAATGTAAATGTTCAGGTTAATAAAAGAAACAGAAGTATACACATTTTCCTCTGGATCAAAACACTTTTCATTATTATTATTATTTTTTTCCGTTGATCTTCCACCAAGCCAGCTTTAACTGCCACTTGAGCAAGTTGCCATCCTTCAACAGTGTGCTCCCCACAGTGTGAAAGTACTATGGCATCTCCTCATTGGTCCCAGGTCGCCCACAGGGTGCCACCGTGCAGGGCAATCCAGAGAGGGTTTGCTGCAGCTCAGAACAGTACAGCAAAGCTGGACCTACTGTGATGAGTGCTCCCACTAGTCCACATCAAGTTGGGAGAAAACGTAGGAAAGACAAGGGAACTCTCTTGCACTTTTAGTGGCTTTCATCTTGCTAGCCAGCCTGCAAGAAGAGGGGAATACCTGTCTGTGATTTGGGACAAGTCTGATGTTATTGGAGCATTAGCTGAGACTTGGTCGTGATTGACAGTATCCAAAGTTGAAGACTGAATTTCAGAGTTAGGGAAAGTGACCTGGGACCCTGAATTGTTTCTGTGGCAGATGGGGTATCTGGAGCTGAGAAGCTGCATAAGGGAAGAGATGCAGTCAACCAACTCACTAATCAGTGATACTAGAACAAAAATGAGTTCTGGGAAATCAGTGATGGAAAAAGAATAAACTCTTCCTAGGAGTTAAAATATGGGATAAGTTCCCAAGGTGACTGAATTAAAAAAAGATCAAGTAAAGCAAGGAAGTGAGTGGGGAAGTGTTTGGAGGAGCCCAGGGAAGAAACTAAGATGAGGAGTGAGAAAATCGAACAGGGAAGGTGGAGGCTTTGGCAAAATGACAGATATTATGCATAAATGAAAAGTAAGCCAGGAAGGCTAGAAAAAAAAGCTGGAATTTGATAAAGCAAGGTGATCTGAGCTAAGTGCAGAAGTCTGATGAACAGAGACTGAAACTTTAGGAGAAAGTAATTAGAAGGAAAAAGAAAGAAACATAGGGAAGAATGAGGAATAAAAAGGAGAAGGCGGGGGGGGGAGGGAGCTGGAAGAAAAATGTGCTCCCCTGTGCAGTATGTGCTTGAACCTGTTCAAGCTCCATGAGCTCTGCTATTCCTACAACAGAGATCATCCCTGATGCCAGGTAGGTGATGACATGATGACATGCCCAATGAAGGCAGATAGAATGACCAATAGCCTGAGGGACAGAGATCTGCGCAGTAAGCTGGTGGCTGCAGTTGTACAAATGAGCCATCTAGAGCAGAGGGAGAAACTGAAATAAGTTGAATGATGGAATTCTTTTTCTTCTCTGTGTCCCACACTTCCCAGTGCTCACAGAGAGTTAAAGGTTAAAGAAACTAAAGTCACAAAGTGTAATCCATGAGAGTGCTTGTCTCCTTCACTATACTTAAAACATCTGTCTTGGGGGATTCAGGGTTGTGAGGCAGAGTGAACAGGTCATCGTCCCCTGTGTGCTCAGGACCTCTCTCTTGCTTGCTGCATCATCTAAGGCGCAGGAAAGTCAACCACAGCCTTATGGTGAAGGTGGCTGTATGCTGCCCTGGGAAATTGTACTTTTCTTCATTGCCGCAAAATTTCTGTGCGGTACTGGGCAAATTTTTGAAACCTACCTTGTTAGGGGTGGTGACTGACCGGGCGTTCCTTGTCTTACACATGTGTGGGTGGAGATTTCGGGTCTGACGTGAAGGAGTGCGGAGTTCTCACAGCTGTAGCTGAGGTAACACATACTGTGCTTTTAAGGCAGAAAGTATAGTACCAAGTAAACTGAGAATTCAGGTCCCAGGGAATACACAGAAGTAATGGAAACTTCTGACCTTAATCACTTTATGCTTCAGTTCCCTATGTGTAAAATGTTGATTGTCCCACCCCCTCACCTTGCAGGACTTACAAACAAAGATTAGCTAATACGCAGAAAAACTCGGATGCTTTAGCAATAAGGCCAGACCAAGAGACTCCAAGTAATTTTATTTTCAGAGCCAATTTTAAATAGTAGGTAAAGCATGAGGCTAGGCAAAAGACCGAATCACAGCTCATCAAATGACTGGCTGCAACCTCTGCAGCAGAGATGACACACAGTGGAAAAGGTTATTATGAAATTGTAAAACAATTTTGTTCTAAGGCACAGAGTAACTAAAACTGACCTGCAAAGTTGATGGATTCCTACCTTGAGTATAAGGTTTGTAAATGTCAGATGAACATTTTTGTGTGCAACATAAACTTGTGCTAGTAAGCTCTGGTGAGGTGGATGTTTCTCTCTGACTATAATACGAGTGGGGCTTGCTTCATGATATAGTATCGTACGTTACTGAATAATTAAGTTGTTACTGCAGTAATTTTAATTAATATCTTGGCTTTAATAAGCTGTTTCACAGCAGGATTTGGGTCAAGTGGCAGGTATCACAAGCATTTTACAGAACTATCAAGATTTGAAATAAGCATTGAAGAACTGAGATACACCAGAGATCCCTGCATATTGCTCTTTCCCTTAAAGATCAAACCAGATATGCATTTGATTCCAGTCACGCTGGATTAGGAACACTGCATAAATAAACACGAGTCTTCAGTTTACACTAGAGTCCAGTCATTGTCTTGCTGTTTGACACAATTAGGGAAAGGTCTGTGATGAATAGCTGTTTGTGAGCACTTAGCATGTTAGAGGAGAAATCCAGGCCTGATGCTGAAGGAAATCTTAATAATTTTTTTCAAAAACCTGCGGAGTTTGCATGGGTCTGATCTGATGTAACCAAAAGAATTTATGGTGTCAATACAACAGCTTCAAGTCTGAGACAAGGATTGGGGGTCTGGCTTTGGAATGAAAGAAAATTTCCTACAACTGACGTTTACTTGTGCCTTACAGCAAGGGGGTACTCCTTTCCATTGCACTGAGTGTATGTGGAATCCCCTCTAATAACTGATAATGAAACCACAACTGATACTTCTAAAATCACACATTTGGTGGTTTGTTTTTTAAAAATTTCTGTGAGTCACAGGAATCTGTGAGGCCAGTTGGCAGCAGGGGGAGTAAATGAAACCCTGTGTGAATGTGGGTCGCTAATTATCAAAAAGTCAATGGAGAAAAAATAAAAGCCCCAAACCAAGTATAGGTCTGTAATCCAGTCACTCTTTTGGGTACAGAAACATGTAATTTCTGACTGAAAAAGTTCCCACAACTTTGAATGAATTGTGTTTCCTTCTCTAGCGTGAAAATAAGATTGGATTAAAACTTGTTCTAAATGTTATCAGTCTATAGATTCAGAGTAATGAATTTGACATCATTCATTGGTAACATTTAAAACACGGTATACATTGTCTCATGGCTCTGTTCAATGGGGACTTCTCTTGGCCGCAGACATGAGCTTCTCTTGCCTTCTCTTTTGATGCAGTTCTAACAACAGCTGAAATTGTGGGGCTGAGATCAACTATGTGAAAATGTTTATTTCAGCTGTGAGCAGAAAATGCTGTGGGCTTTGGCATGTGATTTTTTTCACTGCAAACACATGAGTCTCATTTGGATAACTGATTCTCTCCTGTATCTGCTGTAGTGGTGCATTAGGATTTGCCTGCAATGAACCCTGCTCATCGGGACAGGGACCTGTGGTATGGAGGAGGCGATGAGTGTGAGCAGCTCCTGAGCTGGACAAGAAAGTGGGGAGCCTTGGTATGTTCAGTTCTTGGAGAGAACATAGAAACGGTAATACAGTTCAAGAATTACCAAAACACTGTTTACTGGGTGGTGTGATGGTATTAATACATAATACCATTATATATGAACAAACACAGATCTATTTATAAATAGATATAAATATTTTTACACACAAAATTTTGTACATGTAAATACATACAAAATATATTTTTAATACCAGTGTAAATTGCTTACATTCAGTAGCTGATAATTAATGAAAAGTATTTATCATAACTACCAGAGCTCTCAGCAGCACAGCTTTGTTGTCAGAAAATCACCTTTCATTAGCATGTTGGTATGGATAGAAAACAAAATGGAAATGGAGGTCTTCAGTATTGATTTAAAAAAACGTGGTGTAGGCTTTAAGATCATACTGGTGTTTCCAAACAGTTCCCTCTTCGTATATACATAGTACAGCTAAGGGCAGGGAGTCATCTACTTCCACAGCAGACAAACTGACAAGGGATTGAAGGTGCTGTGTGCTGCTGTAGCACAGGAAAGGATAAAAAAACATCCATGGAGAGAAGGAGAGAAGCTAGCTTTTTCATGACAAGCTGTATCTGAAGCAAGAATTGTACTAGTTCAGGTAAAAAAATAAATAAATAAAAAATTGCACCTGTCATTTATTGTTACTGGCCAAAAATCTGTGGTTGTGTGATGATCAAAGTGACACTTTTCACCTCTGTTTACTTTTTTAAGCTGGGACTGACTCCAGTCAGGTGGAGGGCTGTTGGAATGTGGAAATTTCAAATGCATCCTGAAATCCCGTAAACTGAGGTAGAGTAGACCTGGGTGAGTATATATTAGATATAAAGTTTCTTTACTGACATATGCAGTTCCTTAAACATCTGTAGAGCAAAGCAGCATGCTGTTAACCCACTCCAAAGAGAAGGAGGTAAAGCTCCTCCCTGTAGGGGCCTGTATCTACAGTTGTGAATCGTAAGAAAACTGCATACACTTTCAGTAACACTCAAAATGACTCAAAATGTAATAAACATTTTTGAAAAGCTATGTTTTAACTGAATTTTGCATGCACAAAAATAGCAATGTTAGGGAGGTATATAGAAGCATTCTTTTTTAATATAATGTAACTAGTAATAATTTTTAAACATCTGCCTTTGCCACCGAGATCTTCAGAGATTACTGGTTATTTTGGGATGGCTTATTTTGTGAGTACCGTACATTAGCTGCCCAAAAGCAACTGAAGGATGAGGCTTCAGAAGAAACTTAAGCAGGACCATAGAAGAATCTGTTCTGTGTAAGTATACCACTCAAATGCACACTGCCAAATGAAAGCAGGTGAGCTGAGCAGTCGTCTTGGATGTTTTGCCCCATGAAGACAACAGTGCGGCGTGGCAACCATTACTTCTGAGTTTCTGAGGTACTTGAGCTCCATGGTTGACAAACACAAGTTTAGTCTAATGCTGCTACCTTTGGCATTTGCCTGCCTAGAAGTCAAGATGGTAATTTCACCTTGTGAGGGTTGCCTCTGGCCCATGGTACAAGGCCACGTTGGAGGAAGAACATATATATTTATTCTGCTGTTATTCCCTTCGTGGAGAGAATTTGCTGTTGTTGCATGCTGCTGAAGTATCTGAAGTTGAACAGTAGCTCAAGGTGGTGATGCTGCATCATGATGACATGGGCCTGGCTGCAAAGTTACTTACTACGTGGCTTCAAGAAACAGTGCTCTTCTGGCAGGTGTGCTCTTACAGAATTAAAATAGTTAAGTAAGAGATGCTGATCTAAGAAAGAAGGTCAAACCACTTTCATCCTTCTCTGCTGTCTCCCTTTGTTTCCACAGCACACTGGCATGATAAAACATTGGTGACTGACTTTCTCCGCAAACAACAATTCTGCAGCTGCAGATGTTACTTCTTAAACTCTTCTATCCTTTCCATACCTGTTAGTTGCCACAACAGACTAGTTGTTGCTTAGGAACAGCTGTTGATATCCAACCTATTTTCTTCACCCTAGTTACATGATCAGTATCACTCCAAAAGAGACGTATTTTCTTCACTTGCTGGTGTAGCCATTTGAAGATTGAAGTCACTGGTATGCTATGCTTCTTGTCTTCTGCTATGCATTCAGGGGAAAGGCCCATTCTTACTGGAGTAAAGCTGTGCTAAAGACAGATGTGGGTTGAAATGAAAAGCCCCTGTGAGTATAAAAGACACTATGTTCTTAGAAATGGCATCTGGAAATGGTATTAGCGGTCAGCCATCTCAGCCCACTTCTTATACCACCAGGCGTGGGTGCAATGATGCTCCCACGCTGGGTAACTGCTGCATAGGTATGGGATAATTTAACATTGCTTGAGTGCTTTCTTTTAAGCACTGTCTTCTTTTCTCTCTCTCTCTCTCTCTCTCTCTCTTTTTTTTTTTTTTTTTTTTTTTTTTTTTTAAGGGGAATGCCAGACTTGACTAACAAAGACGAGAGCAGACTAAATGTTTCCTTAACAGGAAGCCACTAGCTCTCCACTTAGCAAGCGGGGAGGGAAAGCCTTTAAAACAGTTCAAACTCTCTTATGCAAATTTCATTTACACACAAGTAAAATTTTTGGGAGAATATCCCTGGAAAAACCTGTTCAATTGGAAATAGAGCTTCTCAGTTACTTCCAAAAGATGGTTGTGGTCTCTCAGTAATTATAAATGCATATTAGAGAAAACTGTGCAGCGCCCCACAAAAATCTAAAGGGAGGAGTAAGGTGTTCCAATCTCCCAAGAATTCAAGGTGTTATTCCACCTTTTCTGTCTGGTCTGATTTCAGCTGAGGATAACATCTTTCTGATAAAAGAATTGGAAGATTTTTTGAAGAAAAGACAGAGCACTGAGAGGCAAAGCAATGCAGATCCATTGCAGGAATGTGATGGTTTCTCAGATTAAGGCATTTATTACAGTTGTAGTCAGAAAATTAATATTTGATTGCCTACTTGAAACATCTGCATAAAAAAATATAATTGTTAGAAAATTTCCTAGAATCCTGGACCAAGGATACTTTCTAACTGCTTGCTCTTCTCACATACATTAGGAAGACCTGTTCTGTCTTCAGACTTTCCTGTCTTGGACTTGGGATCCCTATCTCTACTTTCTTCATGCTTTTTGTTGTGTTAATCACATCATATAAAGATAAGCACATACAAATTGGTCTAGACCTTAATCAGAAAGAGGGTAAAGCAGAAAGAATGATAAGTGAGGGGTGGGCCACTGTTCACAGGCTGTGTTCTCTAGCCCTCATGGTAAAACAGTGGCTGTGCTTTTATACAGGACAACATCTAGTGGTTGTAAGGAGGGTGTACCACAGCTGGGGATTAGTCAGCAGAGAGCTGCTCAGGAATGTGCCCTCCTTCCACATCCTACCCTCCTACTACCAGGAAAGCAGGCAGCAGATTATTCTGCCAGAAGATGCCTTTTGCATTTGAGTGAGCTACTTGGGGCTGAGCATATCTGCCTGCCCAAAGAAGGTACAGAAGAACCCCAGGAGGTTGTTGCTGCTTCAACAGGAGTAGTTTATCTCTTAAGCTCTAGGTCATGTTTCCTCAGCTCAACCCCTTCACTGAAGTGGGACAGTGTTATATCACAGTGATGTGGCAATATATCTTCATGAGGACTCTGCCTGCTAGCCAGCTCTTGGTGCCCAAGAGCTGTGTTGTACTCTTGGATCTGTTTTAGCATCTCTCTGACTCAGTTTCCTCATTTGTTGAATGAAAATACTGATGCTGCTCTCCTCATCAAGAGTTCTGAGCAATGAGAATGACAGCAGTGCACAAAGAAGAGGAACTGGCAGGCAGTTTGAGGGCAGAACACAACACTAGCATGCCATGATGCTACATCAGTATGCTGACGTGTAGTGTAGTATTGTGTTGTGTTACTATGCACCGGGGGTGGGATCAGCAACATACATGTAGTGACAGTTGTAATTCTTCTTAGATAAGGAGAGAAATCATCTGAGTTACCTTAGCAACCCTTGTTTTGCTTGTCTTCTTGAGGAAACCACAGCTTTTATCCGTGTGGTTGATGTTGAGAGAAGTGACCAGTGCCTAGAGAAGTGAAAATGCTTCTTGGCATGCCAGAGAATTGTATTCCCTTGCAAATAAACACAGTACTTGTAGCTGAGAAATAACTGCTGCCAAGTCTACTGTCTCTTGCTGTCCACAGCCTTAAATCATTATACTACCGCACAGCAGCAGGCCTTGGGACTGCTGAGGGGTGGGAGGTGGAGAAAGAAATTTCAGGGTGCTGCAGGTGGCAGCAATGGAAGCAATGACTCAGGAAGCAGCGTTATTTTATCTGAGTCACTGTCCATCCTTTACCTCTGCCTGATATTAGAGAAACTGTGTTGCTGCATAATTACCATCTTTCATGTGGCATTTAAAACAGAGGTTTTGACACTTTTTAGCATCAATGGAGGCTACAGCACACTCTGCAGTAGCAGATTACCAGGAGTTTTTATTGAGTCATGAGAAACAAGGTAAGAAGCCCAACACTCAGAGGCTATCTGTCTGGCCCCAGCCCAGAGGCAGGATGCATGACACTTCAGTTGCTCCTCACAGATAGCACTTCTCTCTCTTGCTTATCTGTTCCAGTGTATACTTAGTTTTGTTAGCTGGAGGTGTTTCCTTATGTTTACCTGCAGCTTCAGCATGTGTGCTGTGCAATTGGAGACAAGTAGTATCAGCATCATGTTGTACTTTTTAGGAAGAAAGTGAAGAATTCTCTTTCCAATTAAAGAAATGTGGGGAAGTTGGGTATTTGTTGCTCAAATACCTAGTTTCAGACTTTGCTTGCTGTCTTTATAGTGAAAAGCCGAACTAGAAAAAACACCAGTGCAGGCAGGATGTCACAAGTGTCCCTATGCACCTGCTCTGGACTTAGGACCAGTGGCAGCACCAAGCCATACACTCCCTGCACTGATTCCTGCTGCCACCGCTGCCGGCCTAAGCCATGGCAGTCAGCAGAGCTGCAAGCCCAGGCACACCTCGCTGTTATGGTTCATAGATCTGCAGGGAAAGAAGCTTGAGGCCATTGTGATGGGCACAGTTTAGAATGTATGTGGATGGCCAAGTCACTGTGAGGGTGGGGGCAGGACAGCATTCCCATTTGGTGACCTTGTCCTCATCTGCCCATCCCTGAACTCTCCTGCTGTCATGCCCTGGTGACAAGAACTGTACAAGTCTGGCATATTCCTTACTTGGACTGTGGGCCAAAATGCTGAAAGAGTAATTCCTATTGGCTGTCAGTTGGTTTCACTCCAGCTGCTTGGTGATGTCCAAGCATGCCTCATAGCATGTAGGCTTCATGATCATGACACCAGGCGGATTTGGGGCACAGCCAAGGAAGGCAGGACAGCGAGGCTGGGAGTGGTATGAAGGAAGTCACATTCCTGCCACAGTGATGCCAGCAAAATGTGTTAGAACTTAGTTTGCTACAAAAACAAGCACAAGTGAGGCTAGTGTTTCTTTTGAAAGCCTTCAGTGAACTCTAGATCTAGTCCCATACACCTTCTTGTCCCATAGATGTATATTTTATTTCACATATCAACCACATATTCAAGCAAAGAGTCTGATAGTTGATAAATCAGAACAGCTCAAGTGAAGTGAATAGCACAGCTATGTTACTTTATTACCAGTATATGGGTTCTGAACCCAATTGGAAAATGAATTTATTACCTGCCTGGTTATAAATTCATGATGCAGGTTCTTACTTTCTCACCCTGTCCTGTCCTGATTCCAGTAGATTGGTTTGTTTTGACAGTGTGGGTATGCCAGTGCCTTTTGCTGCTGTGGCTGGTGTTCTGCAGCCACTGCCCACATTACAACTCCTTTATTTTTTCTTTCCAAAGTGGCAATCTTACTTTCTCCTTGCCCCATAACGTGTTGTCCTCAAGTGCCAACTTTGAGTAGTTATGCATGTATTGCATATCCACTTGCATATTCATTCATTCATTCCTGTATCTCTCTGTAAGCTATCAAGAATTTTGCATTAGTCAACACCTTTTTTTGAAATTACATAATGGGGGGGAAAAAGAACAAAATCACTTGAATTGTTCATATTACATTGCTACCAATACCCCATAGCACATACAGATCTCGTGTACTAAGAATGTGGTGATTTCACAAGAATCAACTGACACTTTACTGAAAGTGATTTTCAGTTGTATGACCAGGGAAAGCCGCTGCCGCTTTTCATTTCGCAACAACAAAGAGATCAAAACTGCGATTTTGTAATGTCTGAAATGAAGATATTTTCTACCAGAGAATCCTGGTGACTTTACCTTACCCAGCAACACTGGGCAGATCAAAGTGTGTCATTTCCACTTAGAAAAGTCATCAGCTTTATTGCAAAAGTGGCTACTGATTGCAATTGATGGCAACTGATTGGACGAACAGTGGCTAATTTTAACGAATCGTTGTTGGCTTGCTTATTTCTACTTCAAACTGATTTTCTGTCTTTTCTACAGTTTCTACAAATGTTCCACAATTGCTTAATTGTAAGAATTTTCTGTATAGCTCGGCTGCTAGCGATATAATAAAATCATGTCATTTAAGGAAATGTACTTCTACTTAAATAGATGTCAGCTCTAATCAGGAAAGAGATTTTTCTCTCTCTTTTTTTTATTATCACACTTTAAACTGACAAACGTATGTGTGATTTAAGTGATTGCATGCCACACCAGGAGGCTCATTTCATTTGCTGCAGCTGATGCCAAGGGCTGATCTCATTTACATTGTTTTTACAGCAATACAACTCTACTGACGTTGTTTGGCTTCCTGTTCGGTGAGGCTGCACAAAGAGTCTTCTACTCTAGAAGTAATGAGCAACTTGTCTGACCATCTACCCCGGGTTTTGTTCCCCCCAGTCCTGTGTGCATGTGCATATGGTTTGGTCACGATCACAGTGTGAAACGTCTGTGGGAAGGGAATGTCCCCCTGCAGCCATTTTGGTCACAGGAGAGTGGGTGAAGTCAGTGTGTGCAGGAGGAGAGGGAGTAAATTTCAGGCACTGTTTGCTACTGTGAAATACTTTAGTGGGTGTTGTTTCCACCCACGCATTCACCATAAAACTTTTAGGTTTCAAGTGGGTTGAGTCCTGCCAGGTCCTGAGCATATTATAAAAATAAACACAGACTTCTGAGGTGGATAGGTTATCAGTGAGGGGGCAGCAGCGTGGCTAAATCAGATCATCCCTCTTTCTGGTAAATACAGAGAATATAATCAACTGTTCCTATGTCCAGGCTGAAAGGCTTCGAACACTTCACTGTGTTGTTGGACCTGGTGCTATATTGCACGTGTTGGATGGCCACCCCAAGTAAAGGCCATGCCCACATGTGCTGTCTTCTCATGCAAGACAAGAATAATAACCAAGGGCTAGCAGGGAATCTCTCTGAGAATGGCTGAGAGTGGAAAAAAGGGGCTTACCTGTCCACATTTTTACTTTTGAGATATTACTTAGGGAGGTGGCTTCAAGTGTCATACAGAGGAAACCAGGGCAGACAATGCTTCTCCCCGTGTTCCATGTCTGTCCTACTCTACCCCATGCTTTAGTAATAAACTCATGTAGAACTCCTCAACACAGATAAATCATAGTATTTTCAGTTAAGCTGAGGACTGCACTGCTTGCAAAATTATAGACACTGCTGTCTATAATTAAGAAACGGTGCTGTGTTTTTTCACTGCAAGCAAGAGAAAAAAAAAATATATATAGAATCATAGAATGGCTTAGGTTGGAGGAGACATTAAAGATCATCCAGTTTCAGACCTCTTCCATGGGCAGGGTTGCCACTCACTAGATCAGGCTGCCCAGAGCCTTGTTCAACCTGGCTTTGAATGCCTCCAGGGTTGGGGCATACGTTTTATTCTTCTGCAAAAACGTATTTCTTACTGAATACTCAAGCCAGCAACATGTGCTCACAGCAAAGGAGGCCTATAGAATCCTGCTTTGTGTTGGAGGAAGAACCAGTAAATGGAGGGGAGAGACACACTCGGTGCTCGTCAGACCACATCTAGAATGCTGTGTCCAGTTTTGTACACTCTTCTCCCTCCTAAATTCATGAAACATAGTGATAAGTTGGAGAGCATTCCATGGAGGGCCACTGAACTGAGGACAGGGTCTGGTTCAGCTTGTAGCAGACATGTCTTTGGAGGACCTAACAGCAGCCCTAGCATCTACAGGGAGGTCAGCAAGAAAGCGATGCCAGGATCTTTACAGAGGTATGTTGGGGGAAGATGAGAAATAGGGGGCAAAAATGGAAGCAAGAGGTTCAAACTGGATATAAGGAGACAGTTCATCATGAGGACAGTCCAGCATGTGCAAAGGGGAAGGTAGCAGCGATGTTCTCCTTCGGCAGAGGCCTCAGATCTCTGGGCACTGGGCTAAGCCCCAGTGGCCTGGCAGGCGCAGTGCTGGGCGAGAGCAGCTGGAGGAGGCACCTGTGCTCAATCACATGGCTCTTTACCTCACCTAACCCCTGGCATCCCATCCTCTGAACATCATGAAAAGTCTCAGAAGTGGGTAACAAGTTAAAAAGATAAAAAGATCCCTCTTTTCACCTTTGACTGATTTGATTCCAGTCCAGCACCAGTGTTATTCCTCTGATTTCTCTTCTTGTGATCATGCAGTGGGCTTGCATAAGCATTGACTTGGCACTTAGTATCTTAAGCTGTTTCCTTTTTACTTGAGAATGCTTTTTATGACAATAGGGGGAGGACACTGGCTGTGAATCTTGTATTTTATGTGCTGTGTTACAGTTTGGTCTGTTAAGAAACATCTTCATACTACTGGTGAGTTTGGCTGGATCCTTTCTGGGCAGGGATCCAAACCAAGGGGAAGTGACTGTAACGACTGCAAGTTTCTTAGTGATAAATGTACATTTGGAAGACCTGGGGGACATAGGAGGTTGGAGGTTTTTTACATATACGAAGAAGGATACCTGTGTGTAGTACCGGTGGGCAGGGAGATCACTGCCATGTAGAAGAAGGAGCTGAAGGCAGAAAAGGCACTGTAAGAAACACCTTAAGGCAAAAATGGTCATCCACAAGACACCAGATGGAGGGAAGGAGCACTGGACAAAGAAGATCATAGAATAATTTGAGTTGGAAGGAACCCTAAAAGGTCATCTGGTCCAACTTCCCTTCAATGAACACAGACAGCTACAGCTAGATCAGGTTGCTCGCAGCCCTGTCCAGCCTGACCTTGGATGTCTTCAAGGACAGGGCATCCACCAACTCCCTGGGCAACCTGTTCCTGTACCTCACCACCCTTAAGGTAAAAAACTTCTTTCTATCCAATCTAAATCTCTCCTCTTTTAGTTTGAAACCATTTCCCTTTGTCCTATCACAACACACCCTGCTAAAGAGTCTGTCCCCTTCTTTCAAGTAGCTTCCCTTGAGACACTGAAAGGCCACTGTCAGGTTTGCCTGAAACCTTCTCTTCTCCAGGCTGAACAGACCAAGCTCCCTCAGCCTGTCCTCACAGGAGAGGTGTTCCATTCCTTGGATCATTTTTGTGGATGCTACAGCTCCTTTCTGAAGAGCTGCTGCTGTTAAATGAAAACAGGAGTCAACCAAGCAGGAGTGCCTGATCATGGCAGGTGCAGTAAGAGGAACAGGAACCCAATTGTGCCAAGCAACACATGTCCAGTGGGATACCCCTGATAAGTGCACTTCTGATATTGGAGACAAAGCAAAAAGTAGGGCTGGCCAGAATTTGCATCCTCCAAGTATCAAGTGAGTATTATACCACAGCGTTAAAACACTTGCTGTTACTTGTGGTATTTCAGTTTCCAGCCTGAGATTATTTGTGTGCAAATTATTATAATTTTAGCTCGGAGAATAGAATGCTTATGTGGTCTATGGGGCAGTTGCTGTGCTGAATGGCACAGTTATATCATCCTTGCAACTCAGAAGCTCTTGACTGCCCTGCCCGCTCCCTGCAGATCCCAGTGCCACGAGGAGCCAATGCATGTCACCGTATTGGGTTTTTTGTTTGTTTGTTTGTACTTTGTTTTTTCAGAATGCAAGAATTAGCACAAGTGGATGAATAACTCATTCATGAAAATGATGAATTAAAAAGAAAAGTGTTTCTCTGTTTTTCTTGGAAATGATTAAGTCAGTCAGTTTCTGTTTGGGTTTTTTTTTTTTCTTTTTTTTTTTTTTTTTTTGCGAGGAGGGGGTGTTGTGTTTTTTTTTTCCCCGTGCTGTGGCAGGGCTGGCAATGCATGTCACTGTGTTTGTCCTCAGTGAAAGTTTGCAGCTCGGGGGAAGAAAGGTGAACGGCTTCTCAGGATGAGCCCGAACTCACTGCCAGCCAAGGCTTTAGTGGGCGTTCTCAGAAAGTCCTGCCCAGCCTCCCGGCCTGACTCAGTGTCAGCTGACAGAGCGCGCGCAGGAGCCCGACAGCCCCAGCAAAACTGGAAAGTACAGAGCGAATTGAGTGTGCGCCGGAAAAAGAAGATGACAGGCAGTGACGTGGCAGTCTGTCTGTCACAAGGCTAGAAAAACCAGTGACTCCGTATTCCTTGTGGGATTTGGGGGTACTTGGTGCTGGGAAGCCACCTTTATTCTTACATGAGGGCATCATGGCAGAAGACAAGAGCTACCTTGTTCTCTCTGAAGGCTTGAACTCTGTTAGACAAATGTGGCATTAAATCCTTTTTTGTACACATTGTACTTTGAGGATCTCTAAGTACTAGAGTATCAAATCTATTCTATTCCCAGCTCCTCTTTCCAGCAGACAAGAGGTGGAGACCCAAAGGGATAATGCAGTGATTATAAAGGGGTATGAATGTAAATGCAGGCCTTCAAGTCTCATCTTCTTCACTGAGGGCTCAGAAGGGCAAGCTAGGGCAGCTAAGGTAGCCAGTTCTGTGCATTAGCACCGGAGCTTGTGACGCCTCCTTCCGTACAGGGATATGAGATCTTGTGGCCATAAGCTCTGTCCTGAGCTCGTCCTGTGACTGGCTTGTTTTTAAGGTGCTTCAGAATTAGTCCTGCTCCTGAGACCTGTGCCTGGCATTCACCAGCAGGCTTTATATGAGATGGCAGGATGCTTCTGAGAGGGGAAGGCAGGAGGGACAGACACACACACACTGGGACTTATTAGAAGTAAGGCAGCAAAGAAAAGTGGCTGCAGTTCTCGTCTGCCTTCACAGCACTCTTCCTAACCCTGAAACACAGAGCCAAGTTATGGGATAGTGGTTCAAAAATAGGGGTATTCTAGGTCCCAAGCAGGAAGCCCTTTAAAACTCCTGAGTGAAGATAGAAAATGGACTTGTAATGTAATGAAAAGACAAAATACTGTGACAACCACTAACAAGCCTTACCACGGCCCTGCCTGGACATGCCAGGGCTGTATCTTACCATGATCCCACTCACCAGGCCTAGTGTCCACATACAGGCCAAAGTTCCATCCCTAGGAAGATGGTGCGTGCGTGGGGCTGCCCTGGTGTCCCTGGGCACCCTGCTTCTGTCTGGGGTGGGAAGAGCTCTGACTGATGGCCTATCATACCCAATTTGGGGAGCACCCCACTCAGTTCCCAGCCCCGTAGCACCCTGGACAGTTCCTTGCTGGTCCCAGGAGGCCCATCGGCTGGAAACAATGTGTCTTGGGATGCCAGAGGCAGAAGATGCCTATTAGTCAGGAATGAAGGATCTCTGGTCTGCTGGAGGCTGAAGGGATGCAGCTTGTCTCTAGCTACAGGTGGGCTGTGGTCTGCCAAAGAGAGCAATCCCACAGCCCCAGATCCTGGTGATGAAGAGATTATTCATCAGAGGCAGGAAAAAACATTCCAGGTTTCAAACTTCGAGGGAAACTCTGAGGCACATCTTGGCTTCAGCATGGTATAATAGAAACCAAACAGAGATTCAGTTTTGATTCAAAGCCCCTGAAAAGGACATAGGCAGATTGCTTTCTCTCTCTTTTCCTTGAAGGGGCAGTTCTATGCAAGTGTAACGGAGCTGGCAGCTTTGAATGTGTTTCACCTGTCCTGTAGAGTCTGTAGGGGGAAGCTTTTGTGAGAGGAGTCCACTGGAAAGCCCAGGAAACCCACCTCACTTCTATCCCGCAGAAAGACACTATTCAGCTGACATAACTCTGCTTAGATTACATGGAAATGATGCCGGTTACTCCATGGAAGTCAGTGTGCTTCCATTTCCCACAATGGGACCCTGATAAGGAAGCACAGTGGAAGCCCACAGATGTTCCTACTCTGCTCCATTGACATGTCTACCAGGGCAAGTTTGCATGATGACGGTTCAGGTGGGATGGCTTAAATCATCACTTGACTGGTTGTCCTAATATGGGCAGGACATAAAACTCTGGAGTTTAAAGAGGGAACTGACACTAGTGTTTAGGGATGAAAATTGTGTTCCTTTTTTTCAGTGATAGTGACTGATCTGTGAATATGAAGAGGGAGATTTTTCAGAATTTAGGCATATACTTTCTGTGGTTTACATCACATGACAATCATTTAAGCTATAGAAACTATCAAGCAAGCCTTTTTTTTGTGTGTGTGTGTGTGTGCGTGTGTGTGTGAAGAGTGTAAGAGAAAAATATAAAAACAACTCTCTAAATACAACTGACCTCTACAGACCCCCAACATTTCATCACATCAAGAGTTAGTAGCATAGGTGTGTGAGTGAGGCAGCTTGCAGCAGGCACTGTGCAAGCCTCCTTATGCTGAGCAATGGAGCTGGTCCTGTGCTTAGCTTCTGCTTTTTGGCCAATGAAGGCAAAGGAGAGAGCAGAAAGGAGGTAGCTGTGTGGGAAAGCAGGGACGAGCTGGTTTGGATTTACCAGGACTAGCTGGAATTTCTATTTGTAACTGAGTGTATGTATGTTTGTTTTCCAGTTTCCTTTTTCAGACACAAAGGCACAACACTCAAGAATTCCTGTAGCCTAACACAAAAGTGCAGGGAGTTGACAACAGACAGGTCTGTGACTGCAGTGAGTGACATTCAGGAAGACAGTAACACTAGAGATGAGTTCTGAGGAAACACAGATCCTGGCCCTGCCAGAGCTGCTGGCATGAGCCCTTTAGGGCACATCTGCCTGTACTGCCAGGACAGCAATGTGCAAAGCTGCAGTGCTGTCATGGTTAGCTACATACATGTGCATGACATAGCACCATCATCGCTGCTATGTCATGGTGCAGCTCCAGGGAAGCTCTGGAACACACTGTGAGTCTGGTGCTGTGCCAGAGACGATAAGCTCTATAAATTGACCAGGGGAATTGGTTTAGGAATAGCCCTCCCAAGTGCATTGACTCTGCTGTATTGATGCCCAGAGCAAGGCTGCTGAGTGTCGAGCCTGCAGTCACAGCAGTACCCTGCAGTTCCCATGTCATCCTGGGTGATGGGTGAAGCCAGCTTGCAGTTTGCTGTGCTAAGCATCAAAACACTGAAAAGCTCCATCTACAGGACTTAGCCCTATCCCTACTACTTCTTCTTCTCCTCCCAGCAGATGTTCTGAATGCTGGGGCTGCATATCAGGATTTATGCTGGAAAGGTGCTGTATCATCCTCCATTTAGTATGTCAGAAGTCTTGGGGAGAAGATTGCAAAAAGCAGCTTTCATTTCTCTTATATGTCTACTTCTGTAAAAGAATGAATGAAAATAATATAAATGCATGAAGAATAACAAAGAAAAGAGGTGACATTTCACCATAATTCAAAAAGCCAGAAGGAAACTCCAATACTGGCTTATATTGGTCAAGCTACTAAATAGGTAGGATGGAGTAAAAAAAAGAAAATTAAATTAAAAAAATACATTCAAACTTCTTAATACATGTGCAGGTGATTAAAGAGAAACAGCTAAAACACTTATGATACAGGATGTGAACTGGAGTTCCTCATTTTCATTGAGTCCTATGGATTGCAAGGGCATGATGGTCTATTAATCAAAAGCAAAACACTAAGCAGTGACTGAAGAGTAGCCAAAGGAAGAAACAAAGGAAACTCCCTCGTGCTGATTCCATAGTTCCTCTTCAAGTGGTGCCTGAACTTCAGAAGGCAGCATAAATCATCTGCTGTATTGCCGTGCTTCTGTCAGGGGTTCCATTGCCTCCTGTGGCAGTTGTCCTGTGAAGTAAGTGTGAACCACTGGCTTAAAATATTCCTCTTGCTCTGTTAGATAGACCATCATCAATTCCACCTTCTTATAAGGAAATGTATGGTGATAGCAAATAAGGTAATGTGGCCCACATCTGTACTGCTAGCAGATAAGCTATTGTGACCTAAATATGGTTTCTTCTTAAGGAAAAAGAAGATAAGAAAAATACTGTGGGCACATTAACTATGACGAAGGCTTAGAAGGTCCATATTTTGCTAAAGCACAGACATTCTGCTAGTAGTTAATGCAATCGGGGTTTGTGAAAGACCCAAACAAACATAAAGGTGCATACCATGATGGAATGTTCTCCTGCTGAGCTGTGAGTGTGCCTTAGGCTAGAGCCTGTGTGAATCTAATGAGGTTCAACAAAGCCACGTGCAAGGTATTGCACCTGGTTCGGGCGAATCTTAGATATATGTACAGGCTGGAAGAGGAATTGCCCGAGAGCAGCCCTGCCAAGAAAAACCTGGGGGTCCTGGTAGTTGAAAAACTTGATGTAAGCCAGCAGTCTGTATCTGTAGCCTGGAAGGCCAATGGTATCCTGGGCTGCATCAAAAGAAGCGTGGCCAACAGGATAAGGATGGAGATTGTCACTCTCTGCTCTGCCCTCATAAGGGTCTCATCTGCAGTACCACGTTCAAACCTGGGGCTCCCAGCACAGGAAAGACGTGGAGCTTCTGAAGTGGGCCCAGAGTAGGCCATGAAGATGATCAGAGAACTACAGAAACAGGCTGAGGGATTTGGGCATGTTCAGCCTGGAGAAGAGAAGGATCTGGAGTGACCTTATTTCAACCTTCCAATATTTAAAGGGAGCTTATGAACAGGAGGGAAATCAACTTTTTACATGGGTAGATAGTGATAGGACAAGGGGAAATGGCTTTAAACTAAGAGAGGAAAGATTTAGATTAAATGTTAGGAGGAAATTTTTTCACTAAGAGCGTGGTGAGGTGTTGGCACAGGCTGCTCAGAGAACCCCCATCCCTGGAGGCATTCAAGGCCAGGCTGAATGGAGCCCTGGGCAACCTGATTTAGTGCCTGATTTAGTGGTTGCCAACCCTGCCCATGTCAGGGGGATTGGAATTGGATGATCTGTGAGATCCTTTCAAACACAAGCCATTCTATGAGTCTATGATTTATCCTCCTAATTTATTTCTGTCATTTTTTAGAGAGCTGTACCACAAAGGGTACTGCTTTAGAACCATTAGTCTTGTTCAAAAAGCATTTCAAGCAAAGATAGAAATCACCATATGACAAGAACAAAAATATATACATATTAAGAAATGATCTTGATTAGTGCTGTTAGGAGACTTGACTTTCTGTGTCCAATTTACCCACTATTAAGAATGGAAGTAAATGATACTGGCATGTAAAACTCCTGGAAAAAACTCCATCTTTGATGTTGTGATCACTGTAATTGCTGTTAGCAGTGTCTGGGCTTAATTTGCAGTGAAATGGATTTGCAAGTCAAACTGGTGCAAGCCACATTTAACCTAGTAAGAAGAGAATGGGAAAGTAATCTTAGTTTAAAAAAGGTGAAGACTCTGAGAACTGAGTCTTGATGACATTCATCATAGCAATTTAAGATCATAGAATCATAGAATCACAAGGTTGGAAAGGACCTACAAGATCATCTAGTCCAACCGTCCTCCCATTACCATAACTACTGAAAAACCACTAAACCATATCTCTTAGCTCCTTATCCAGACGCCTCTTGAACACTGCCAGGGATGGCGACTCCACCACCTCCCTGGGCAGGCCATTCCAGTGCCTGACCACTCTGAGAGAAAAAGTTTCTCCTTATGTCTAATCTAAACCTCCTCTGGTACAACTTGAGGCCATTTCCTCGGGTCCTGTCTGTTGCCTGGGAGAAGAGGCCAAGCCCCTCCTCATCACATCCTCCCTTCAGGAAGTTGTAGATTGCTATGAGGTCTCCCTTGAGCCTCCTATGAGGCTCAGGCTCTAAGATGCCAGCACTCTCTGCACTGCTTCTCCAGCAGACCTTTCTCCCACTCCACAGTCAGCAGATCTGCATCCTGCTTGTGTCTTAGGTATCCTAGGTCATTGCTTAATATTCCAGGATACCTGGAGAGTCACCATTTGTCATACCAATGTACTCAAAGGGTAGAGAACCATAGCTTTGTGCTCAAATTTTGGCACCGTTGTCTTCTGCCCACTCCCTTATGGGAATAGAGGAACTTCTGACTTCGGTTCTTGGTGATCCAGAAGGGTCAGTAACATCTTAATCTGGCTGGATTTTTTCAGAGCTTACCAAGCTTAAAAATATTTTTAAAATGGACTTTAGTTAAAGCAGAACAATTTCCCTGTATAGATGTAGCCAGAGTTTTTTATGGTGCTGGCCTAAAAAGGAAGCAGGAACAGGTCTAGAATTTCCACCAGTTCCCACAAAGCCCTGTCCTCTGTACTCATTTTTTTTTCCTGAAGAGCTGGAAAATGTCTCTGGTTTCTTCTAAAAAGGAAACACTTGATGTGGAATTGAAACTAGATTTTCCCATCTTTGAGTTCATACTGTCAAACTTCCTGAGAGTTCAATCCCTTCTTTTGCGAAGTAGAAAAGAGGGTTGAAAAATCCAGATGTTATTTCTGGTAGGGAATGTGGTCTGTGCTGAATTTTGCAAGGTGGTGCCAAGATGCCAGAAGTTCCATGGCTCAAGTACTGAAGAGGCAACTATTCCAAGCAACTGACAGCAGAATTCCTCATTTCTGGCATGCTGACTGCTATTACTGTGCCTGCCCAGCCCAGCTCCAGGAGTGGAGAAGGCAATTTGGGCAGGCAGACATCAGAGGAACAGCCCTTTTGGTGAGTATTGAAGTTAATCAGGTGAGAGGTGAGGGAGGACAGAGCGTGCATGGTGCAGAGAGGTGAAAGCTCAGAAAAGGTCTGGGAGGAGAGCAGCACAGGAAAGGAAAAACAGAAATGCAAGCAGAGACAGTATGATCTGTACAGAATACGATACAGGAGCTGTGTGGAGTATTTGGAGAAGGGTACATGGAAAGAGCACAGCAGAAGAAGAGGAAGCATTTGTTTTGGCTGCTCATGCATCCTATATACTATGACTGCTGGCCATAGTTGCTACACCTGTTAGTCATGGAAACCAACACTGAACAAGCACTGTCAATAAACAAAATGTTTATATCCTATTCCAAGCCAATTGAACTGGTTAGCCTTATGGTTCACAGCAAGTTGTGGTGGAGTAATCCATCTTTTGATGGAACTGTGGTTACAGCACTGACTATCTTGCCTTATATGCATCTCTTAAAAAATATTCAGGGATGTTTCATTACCCACAGCTAACTGTGCTCCCCCAAAACAGACTGATTCCAAGATCACCATGAAAAAGCTCAAAAAAGCCACATAAAAATTCACCTGATAAGAAATGAGATTTTAACAACATCAATCCTTGCATTTGGGAATTTTCACCAGGCAAACATTGAAGTAAAATTTGAAATATCATATATATTTCATTTTCTTTCCTTTCTGGTTATGAAAAATATAGTCAAAGTTATGATGAATTGAGCAGCAATGTGTAGTCGGGGTTTAGAAATGGAAGTAAAAATGTTCATGTTCTAGATCAGGGTAGTTCGAGGTTGTAAGGAAAAATACACTGCAACAGTAGTTCAAGCACATCTTTTCATGAGCAAAACGGATACTATATTTTCTGCTTATTTATAGATTTTTTGACACTTCATAGGAAGTCGGAATGGTTCCATACTGGCTTAAGAAAAGCTCAATCTTTGGAATGGTTGAGTGTCTGAATGAGGATTATAGTGAGATTTGTATTAAAATGTGGTTGTTAGGTAGTATGAAATTCTCAGTTGACTAACAAGTCAGAGCCAAGGCTGGTAGAAAATATTTTCAGTGGAGAAAACTGACTCATTATGAAAAGCAGCAAATATATTCCCGTTCTCTGTAACCTTGATGTTTCTTGGCAGATTGTCACAGCAAAATCAATTTTTGCTTTGTGTCTTTTGTCTTTCCTGTAACTCCTTCCACTTTCTGTTTCCTTGGCCCTCACTTCCCTGTCCTTTGCAGGAAATTTTGGGTGACTGATTGATAATGTTACTTTTCTTTGGAAATTGACCTACTTCTCTGTGTCATGAATTGGGTACCATCAATGGTGAAGTCCCCCTTTTGAGTAAGAAATTATTCTTCCTAAACTCCAGTGACTAAAGACTGTCTTACTGGAAGAAAATCTCAGAATAGAAAACAGAAAGAACTGGGAAACGGAAATAATTCACTGTAGCTTTTTTTAGTCTTAGACCTTCTAGGAAATACCAGCCCCGTGGGATCAGTGAGATTTAGAATTTCACCCATCCATTTCGTTCTCCTGGAGCAGCTGAGCCTGGAGTCACTACCTGATGTGCTGCTGTCAGACCAGCCTTAGTACTGTCCATGTGTCCAACTCCATGGTCTACCTATGCCTCCCTGGAACTTCCAGGCTTGCAAAATGGTGTTGGAAATGTAGATAGGAGAAGTTAGTATAAAACTGGTGAATCAGTTACCTAACATGCTGTGTCACAAGGCAGGAATGCCAATGTTTTCAGCACCTAGTTACTCTACTCCATGGTGAGGTTGTTTCTTTAACATTTCACATTTTCAGACAGAAGCCATGCCTGCTGTGGTGTCACGTATGCAGGAGCAGCCTCGTGGATCCGTTTTCCCCTTTGATGACTCCAACTCACTCACCAGATGGATGAGGGGCACTGCCAGCTGCCTGGGAAGGCTGTTACTGCTGAGGTTGGCATCCCGTGAGCTGCACAGGTAACCCACCACATTTATACTGTTTGCTTTAAATTGGAAGAATTTGCTTAGCTGCACAGGTAACCCATCACATTTATACTGTTTGCTTTAAATTGGAAGAATTTGCTTTAAATTGGAGGCTCAAGAATGATCCTCCTTGCTTCCACTTCACCACTCATGGCCAGCACCAGGAGTTCCAGTCAGAAGTGCATGGTTAGCTCCTTGTCAGATACGTTTTCCTACCATCCTTTTTATGATGTCCCTGACAGTTGCTCAATGAGAGCAGGGCACGCCAGGGACAGAAGGATGCTTGCTCCCACACAGAAAGAGAGATCAGAAAAAAAATGTCTTCAAGTGCTATGTTGGTTCAGCCTCACACCCCAGAGCAAGAAATACGTTTTCCCTTAGTCAGAGATGGGGGTAGAGATGTTTTTCTCTGGTTGTGAAACAGGGAGCATTGCAGTCACCACCCTTATTTCCTGATAACAGCAATTCTGGGTTGTGTTGGGAAAATTGGCCATATTTGTCCTGCTGTCCCAGAGAAGCAATGGGAGAAGGGAACCCCCCTCATGCTTTTTGCCTGCCAAGGGAGCTCTGAATCCCAACACAGATCAGCAGCAAGCAGCTGGGCCTCCACCACCACAAACACTCCTTTCCTCCACCATGCATGATCATGCCATCTGCAGGATCATTGAACATCTAGCCTTAGCACAGCTGCTCCAGATCTGACGCTATGCCTAAGTGGCAAGAATTAAGTGGTGGCTGTGAATCAGCTGCTGTGAAGGAATGCATTTTTCAGGTTTCCTTCAGTTTCTGTCACACAGTTGTTTATTAACAAAAGATACGGATGCTCATACAGACTTTCTCCCCAGGCTGTGCCTTTTTCTATCAGTCACAGCACTATCTAAGTAGTAGGACATACAGAGTATGAAGAACATGAAGTAAGCAGATTTCCTCTGGAAATGTTCACATTTGCTTGGAGAAGTAAACTGTGCTTTTCCGGTTGATCTCCTGGACAAAGAAGGCTAACTGCTTCTGAAAAAGAAAAAAAAAAAAAAAAGAGAGAGAGATTTTAAAAGATGAAGAAAACACCATTTTTATTTGTCAGGGCCCAGGAAAGCTCCAAGAAAGCAGAATTTTTGTGGTGTGACGGGAATTCACGCTCCGGCTACTCAGTTTAATTCTGCAGATAGATGGATTTATTTGGAGACCAAAGGCTTTAGCATCAAGGGGGAAAATATGGAGATCTTACCAACAAAGATGATAAGGTCTCCTGGTGAGCTGAAATGAGTTCTGCCTAAACCAGGCAAAAGAATTTGGCTGCATGACAGAGGAACAAATGAGTTTGCAGTGTCAAATTACTGCGGCCTTGAACCTGCTGAGGTGATGCTGGGCTGCACTTTCTGTCTCTTAAAAGTAACATTTCTGTGAGTCATCTGATATCATTGCTCAGATGCTTTTCTGGCCCCACATTAGGAAACCTTTCCCTTTTTTTCTGGTGAGAATTTTCCCTCTGACTTAGAAGGGTCTGCTGTGGTTTCATAGAAAGGAAATCCATGTCTCCTTCCCAGATCTAACGCATTATACACAATTATCAGGGCTGTTGTTTAGTTTTGTAGTTGCAATATTTTGACCAGATTTTTTTATTATTATCCATAGCATTTATTTTTCCACACCTTCTGAGCTCTCTGTGATGCCCTTCAGCTGTCCTGCAATTCACTGTATCTCAGTGGTTCTGCACACTCCCTATACACACACAAGTACAGTGGGGATAAGAGCATTAGTGCCTTCATCTAAGGCTTCTGTAGAAAACGTCCTATAAAAGTAGTGGCCCAGGATTCTCCCAGTGGCAAACAGCTGCCATCTTCCAACTTGTCCTCTGGGTGCATCTCAGCCAGGATCAACCAATGCTTCAATGCAAGGTGAAGGCTTTGAGTTGGGCCAGCTGTGCTGCAGATTTTCATTGCCAGCTCTGCCCTTTTCCGTGTGGTAAACACCGAAGAAAGTGAAGGTATGCCCCCCGACAATATTCCTTGGCATAAGTGATGATTTACCTTCCAAACAGTCATCTTGAAAGAGAAAGTTCTCTCTGTTATAGTACTGCAGTAAATTAATTATGGCAAGCAAATGGTTGTGAAAGCAAACAAAGCAAAAATTACCCTTCATCAGTAGCTAAGTTTTGCCAGTAACTGCAGATTAATGTTCCTACAGGTTATAAACATGCAACCAGCAACTATATTTGGAAGGCAGCAGCATTGCACCTGATGATGTCATAAAATATTGACAACTCTTGCTCTGTCTCCTAAAGAGAAGTGAAAAACTCTGGGGACACTGTTGGCTGTGATGTTCTGCTACATGCATTTTTGTCAGCACGTGCGATATCTGCCCCAGCCAGCTGGTGCCAGTGGTTGTGCTCACGCTGCTCAGGGCCAGAGCACTTGACCATATCCAGGACACAGAGAGCTTGTCCATGACTCCAACTTCCAACTCCATGCAATGCAGCTGGGACTGGTCATGATTAATGTTTGTTCTGTGTTTTCTCAGTTCCAAGTAAAGGAACAAGAGGACCGCATTGCAGCTGAGAGCAGTTACTTTGATAGCATGAAGCTGAGGATATCCTAGGCTGCTAAACACCAAGCCGTGTGGCTGAGGCCATGCAGAAACTGATGCCTGAGGGTGCCTGTGTGGGACAGTGCTGGAGGATGGAGTGGGCTGAAGGAAGCCAGTCCTGGAGCAGATTGCCCATACCAACTCCTCAGACTGTCCAGGATGAGCCATTCTCACCACTGCACCTGGGACTGTGTCAGAGGAAGCCAGCTGTCCCATACCCGGAAGAAAAGCAAATGAAATTGTGCTTCTCTGGGGTGAATGCACAGTGGTTGGGAGTCATAGAAGTAGCTGAACTAACTCACAGGCTAGATGAGGGACTGACAGCACAGCTAGAACACCATCCGATCTCACTGATTTTGTCATACATGTCAGTGATGTTATCTCACTATCAAAGGGCAAGATCAAGAAACCTTCCTGGAAATAGCACTGTGACCCCAATTCTCACTGACTTAGGTATGTGAGAGAAGCCTGCATTTGGTTGAGGCCCAGAGGAATTTTACAATGCTCTGAGTGCAGCATATCCACATGGGACACTGCTGGAAGGAGGGGTCTCACTCCTCCCCATGTTGGCTGACCTGCTGCACTTCTGGTATCCCACAGCTACTGAACACCCAGCACCTGAGCCAGAGCCATCTGCCCGAAAGAGACTCCAACAATGAAACTGCCAGGCTGGCAAGTGCCAAGCTACCCCATTTCAGAGCAACCCCCAGTCCTCAGTCACAGGAGGAAATGAGCCAGCAGGGCTGTCCTGGGAGCCAGCTGCATGCCCCATCCTGCTCTCTCCCACATTACTCCTGGAATTTCCCCTCCTCTCAGCTTACTGAAGTGTGGTATGTGGTAGGTGTCTCATAGCTGTCAGGCATGGGGAAGCATCGGAATGCAGCAGGAGGGACTGGGGAGATTGGCCACCCCAAGGACAAATGGGAGCACTTGGGTGACTCAGCTACAACTGCAATCTCTGTCCTCAGAAATGAAAGTGACTCGCCTGCACCCCACCCCTTTCAGAAGGCACCAAGCATGCTTTTACTTGCAGAAATGGAGCTCATATCTTTACCACTCTTCTTAACTTCCCGGGATCAGGCTAGCTCTAGCTAGAGAAACCTTTAGTAATTTCCTCGTGGAAGGCAAGAAGCCTGGTTCGTGTTGTGCAAATGAGGGCAAGAGGCACCTACCTCATCTAAGTGCACAGCAGCCTCCAGCTTACAAGGTTATGCCTTGAGCTACTGGCCGAGAGGAGAATTTTCAGCGTGTACCTTTTGACAAAGAAACCTGAACAAATGGGGACTACCAAATTCAAGTGAAAAGGCACTGAATGGCAGTCACCTGCCTGCACATACACTTCCAGATGCAAATAAATAGATACTCACAAATAATCTTATATCTAAGAAATGCAGCTTAAGGGCCACAGCCTTACTAGGAATGGACAGACAGATTTCAGTTTTGTTCTTCCTAGTAAATCAGGAATAATATGTCCATGGAGATTCACCATGTAATAAGCTTGCTAGTAAGAACAATGTCCTACCTGGACTGCAATGTGAAAAAAAGGCAAAATAAAAAGTAGTCTAGAAACATAGATTTTAGGCTTGAGCCAGAGACCTTCAGCCATGGACCAACATCTCTAGCTCCATCTGTGCCTGGGTACCGACCACTGCTCCTCTCTAGGGCTAAAGGAAGCAAAGCTTATCTAAATGGAAACCACTGCACCATAAACTGGGGGAAAACATACACAAGTATATGTACTTTGTGCATACTTTTGCATTTTCTTTCTGCTGGAAAAATGATACCTTTCTGCCAGCTGATGGAAAGCACCCCAGGAAAACACCAAGTGCAGCTTCCCCTTTGGCTGTCAGCACAGTGGCAGGGTAGAGACCTCAGACTGGTGCCTGTACAGCCATGATCTTGCCGTCCACTTTTCATGCAGTGTTGACTGTTCTGGTCACAGTTACCCCAGCCAAGACACTTTACTGTCCTCTTTAATCCCTCTTTATGACTTGCTAACACTTGGAAAACTCTCTGTTGCTGCCCAGATTCCCAAGAAGGCAAAAAAATGAGTTTGCTGCCTAAACTTCCTCTCTCTGCCTCAACCAGGAAGTGTCCTCAGTCTTCTCAGCCTGCAGAACGAAAGAGTTAAGGGAGTCTAGCTACAGGGCAACACAGGTCACAGGTGTTGAGGTTGAGGACATGAGCCAACAGCAGTAGAGCACTGAGATGCAGTGCGAAGGATTGAGAGAACACAAATTATAAGTGAGGGTGGAAATAGGTGTGGGGCAATGGGCCTCCACCCGTCATTGCAAAAACCTGGCATGGACCAAGGTAGCCACCTCTGAAGGCTGTAATGAAGAGGAGGGCAAAAATGCTGTGATGAAACAAACACACAAGGCTTGTGGAAACACCAAGTGTCTTTCAAACACTATGGGGCTGTCCCTAATGCTAATATAAGCAAGGAGGGAGCCATTTGCAATGCAATCCTGTCTGATTTCTTTTTATATGTGTGGGTTTCTCCTTGCTTTCTTGCAAAATGTCTCATCCAAATGTGCAAAAATACTCCTTTTGTCCTTGTTACCTTTTCATTCTTTTCTGGAAGATGTTTTTAGGTCTCTTCACTGTGATGCTGAAGAAGTTCACTTGGCTGCTTCCAGCAAACTGTGGCTTTTTGTGATAAACTCTATGGGGGCCATCCCTGTGAGCTGCTGTGTATCAACAGACTCCAGAGCCACAGGCAGTACCTGCCTCCTGTAGGTCTTCATCACCTCCAAGGGTGACGCAAGGGTACTTGAAATTAATGCTGCATCTCCTTGTTGAGACCACATCTACCAGCTTCCTCTACTCAAAATGATGGGCTTGCAATGAAACTTCGTACTAGCCATTTTGGTAGCTATACAGCTGCCCCAAAGCAAGCCACTCTGCAAGTATCTTTTATAGTGAGCTCCTACCACGACTCCTTTGTTATCCACTGAAATATGAATAACTCTCTGCATTTCTTCACAGTAATCCTAGTGTTCAGGTGTAGGTCAGCTTTCAGAGTCTTGCAACAGTTACCCAAATCAAGGTTCAAAAGAAAGGGGAAATGTATCTTTGCAGCCTCCTGCCTCCACAGAAACCTCAATGTACTTCTCATTGAGAAAAAAGAACTCATGTTTTCTGAGTCAGTACACTTTGATTCTTTGTCCTAACTGCAGGAAAATGAGTATCTCCCAAGATGTAAAACAAATCAGTACATTTGGGAATAGATATAATAGAATCATAGAATCACAGAATGGCCTGGGTTGAAAAGGACCACAATGATCATCTAGTTTCAACCCCCCTGCTATGTGCAGGGTTGCCAACCACCAGACCAGGCTGCCCAGAGCCACATCCAGCCTGGCCTTGAATGCCTCCAGGGATGGGGCATCCACAACCTCCTTGGGCAAACTTTTCCAGTGCGTCACCACCCTCTGTGTGGAAAACTTCCTCCTAATATCTAACCTAAACTTCCCCTGTCTCAGTTTAAGACCATTCCCCCTTGTCCTATCACTGTCTATCCTCGTAAACAGCCTTTCCCCCTCCTGTTTGTATGCTCTCTTCAAGCACTGGAAGGCCACAATGAGGTCTCCCCAAAGCCTTCTTTTCTCCAAGCTAAATAAGCCCAGTTCCCTCAACCTTTCTTCATAGGGGACGTGCTCCAGCCCTCTGATCATCTTAGTAACAACTTAGATACTAATGAACCAAACAAAATATCCCATCTCAAAAAAAACAAACAAACCAACAAACAAACCAACAAAAAAAAAACACACCAAAAACAACACCCAGAGTGGGAATACAGTATGTTTGTTTTCTTTTTCCATTTGTACTTAAACAAGAAGAATAAAAATGTAGGACCCAGCACTGACTTTGACAGTTCCCCTTGGGTGAACAGCTCTGTAATTGGATTTAATGCTTCATGCTGAAGCTCAGCAGACAGGGTATCCAGCCCTGCTTGCTGTCTCTCTGCCAGGACTTCACCTGTGCCTCAGATGGCCCCGATGCCCAGCACTCCGCAATAACAGGAAAGGTTGGATTTCACCTGAGGTTCAGCCCAGCCATGAGAAATTACTGCTGGCCTTTCAGAAGCATGTATAGCTGTCATAGCTCACCTTTTTACATGGAAGTGAATCTCTGCTGCTTCCATGCCTCCAGCAAGGCTTTTCCTGAGAGGTGCTGTGTCAATCTTTAGCCATTGCTGCTATTCCAAGCCCACCAGTGTTTTACACCTGCTGTGGAAGGACAGTGCAGATGGTCTAAAATAGATGTACAAATTCTGCTGATCCAAGCAGGATTCACAGTGATGATGGAGAGAGGAAATACAAAGACCTTTTTTTTTTTTAATGGTGCCAAAAGTATGGGAGGCAAATGTAGGATGAAAAAAAAGGAAACGTCAGGCCCACACATGAACCCATGTGATATTCTGATGCTGTACAGAAATCCTATGCTTCCCTGCAAGAATACTCTCTGAAGCATTGCCCCATGGAGTGCCAGAGAGGGCTGTGGGTTTCCAAACCTGAATTCAAAGCTCTACTGAGAATACCCAGCACTGCTTGAGTATTCAGATGGCCTTGTAGGCCAGAAACAGAGCAATTTGGCATGCTATGTACCTGACTGGGTGCAGTGTACCAAGAACCAGAAACATGGGTATAAATCCGCAAGCAAATAAAACTGTAAGACCAACTTACATGTAAAATCTTTCCAGCAATACTGTCATTTAGAAATAACATTATTTTTGCTGACATAGTTATGCCACTTAAAGCACTAGTATAGATTTTGTTACATTGGTATAAATTACTTTTTACTTAGATTTACTTCCTAATAATGAAATAAGATGTTGATACTCTGCAATATTACAAGATACAGTTCCCACTGAGCAACTTTTGATCATCTTAGTCTACTAGAAGAAATGTTAGCAAAATCTGTGTCTCTCTTTGACCAAGTTTCTATGAGAGCCTCCATCTGGGTACCCCAACACATTTTTGATAAAACTGTGGTGCAAAAGAATTTGTTTAAGTATTCATCCATTTTGACACACTGTAATCCATACTTAGCTTTGATGGGGAAACATGGGGACAGCATTCTAACGGTGATTTCCTCTACATCACATGCCTGAGTGTCACCCATGGTGTCTGAGATTGTGAGGGGAGGGAAAACAAACACTGGCAAGGGCTGGAGGAAAGGGCTGCATGCTGGTTGCATGCAGACAGGTGGGCAGGTAAGGCACCTGTGAAGGAATATTTGGCTGTGAGGTTTAGCTACAATGGAAGCAGTCAGAAACCATCAGGGTTTGGAGACTCCTATCTGGACCAAACATAAATCCATTTGCATTGAAGGGGCAAGAAAGCTGGAGGTGTTAACTGAAAAAGCAAAATAAATTAAGACTGTTGTTCTACGAGGGGGAGGCACACTCATAATGTGAAGGAAAGAGCCAGAGGAAAGTGAGCTACAGTGGATGGTTTGAGCCAATCTTATAGCTTGTGGCTACTGAAAGAGGAAGGTCCCACTTCTCCACCCACTCTCTCCCTTCCTTCTTAGCCAGATGCTGCCCCTGCCCCCATTCCTCTGGTTTTCAATTCACTATTGTAAATTCAACCTAATAAAACCCCACGGGAAGAAGGCAAGCTAAAATCATAGAATCACAGAATCATTTGAGTTGGAAGGAAAGTTTAAATGTCACCTAGACTGACTCCCCCACAATGAATAGGGATATCTACAGCAAGATCACACTGTTCAGAGCCCTGTCCAGCCTGACCTTGAGTGTCTCCAGGATTAGGGCATTCATCACCTCTTTGAGCAACCTGTTCCAGCGCCTCACCACCCTTATCATTAAAACCCTTTTTCTTACACCTAGACTAAATCTCCCCTCTTTTAGTTTGAAACCATTTCCCCTTGTCCTATCACAGCAGACCCTGCTAAAGAGTCTGCTCCCTTTCTTGTCTTATCCCCCTTAGATACTGAAAGCTCTAAGGTCTGCCTGAAACCTTCTCTTTTCCAGGCTGAACAGCCCCAGCTCTCTCCGCCTTTTCTCACAGGGGAGGTGTTCCATCCCTTGCAAAAAGCTTTGAAATATTTTCTGTACAATTAGTAAGTTGAACTGGCCCACAGAAAAAATCCAGAGAGATATCAACTCCTGACACTCAACAGGGGAGAAGCACTTGCTGGAGAGGACAGGGCGAGATGAGATTCCCCTTGCCCACAGCCCCGAGGGGTTAGGTTGTCTCCAATGCCTTAAGTAACAGCCTGAGAAGCTGCAAAGTAATGATGGCATGTTTGTAGTGGGGAGACAAAGAGGTAGGCTAGGATCACTGGTAATAGGGAAAAAAAGGCAGTTGAAAACTGCTCTTATGAGAAGTTTGTTTAATGGTTGAATACATGCAGGTGGAGGGACAGAAGCAAGAAAAAATGCAAGTTAGAAATGCAGAAATGCTTATATAAGAATAATGGAAGATAAAGTGGAAAGGAGAGAATGATGTAATTTACTTGGTTATTTTAAAAGGCTGTAGCATTCTCATTAATAGCCTTGGCCTTTGGCACGTGAAAAGTGACAGTGGTCACTGCACATTGTCCCAGTCTGACACCTGGTCCTGATGCCTAGACTTTCATCCCTACCTGTTCCATCAATCTCCCTGCCTACTTCAGAGGTTGATCTACCTGCATTCAGAGATGTCTTCTCTGTACTGCCCAGGCCTTGCAAAAGGAACCAAGGACCTTGGGGATGTGGGCACCCCTTCTCTCAGCTTAAACCTGGGGCTAGAGTGCATTGGCCTTGAGTCCTGGTGCTAAGCATGCTCAGTACAGGCAGTCCCTGGGGAAGTGAGATGTGAAAATCCTGTGAATTTCTTCCTGAAAACATGTGATCTGAAATTTCTCCAAAAGCTTTTGTAACCTGACCAAATTTGGGCAGATTGTTCCAAAAACAGCAAAACTCCCTTCTCTGACTGAAAGCCATCTCCCTGGTAGATGTGAAGCCCTGCTGCAGCATGTTGGGGCACTGCAGCTTTTCCAGAATAAGACATTTGCCAAAATTCTAGGCTAAACAGTGTTCATTCCTAAAACTCACCCATGGAAATGGTTTCTGCTGCAGTTTACTCCTTGCTCCTAACTCATGTCAAAGCTATCACTTAGGCATGAAAAGACCAGACCCGGAAGCTGGAAATTTTGTGTCAGGTAGCACTGATCTTCTGCGGATGTCTTCCCATACCACTTCATAGCTGCACTATGCTTCTGCATGCCAGAAGTCTCTCCTCCTTCCCACCAGAGCTCTCTCCCACTGCATCTCTTCCTTCCCAAACCCGCACCCCAGAGTGCACACAATTGTTGGTTTTCTACATGAGGGCACATGGAAAGGGCACAGGCCTTGCTGGCTCCGCAATGGTGGGAGCACTGACAGACATTTGTGAGCCTCCCGCTGAGCACACACTGGGTCTCTACATGTTCCTGATGTAAAATCTCTTGGGTGACCCACTGCACCAGTGATAATCTTCGCTTCTGTCTCTCATCCTACACTCACACCCACACGGCATGAAGGAACCACTTATCCCAGGCTGTAAGGTCAAGGGGAAGGCTGCTGGACATATGTGTATGCCATTAACAGGATATCAGCAGATGATGCCAGGAGACCTTTACGAGTTATGCTGGAAAGCTAAAGAAAGGGAGAAGTTCTTTTCTCTCCTTCTTCATTAATGGGAAATGCCATATGCAGCCACTATGGAGGAAAGTGGGGCAGGGAGGGCTGTTTGTGTTACCCACTAAGAAATTACATGGTGGTGGTGACAGCCTGGTCTAGGGGACCAGGAGCCTGCTCAGACATGGAGAAAATGGGACCTCAGGCTTAACATCACCTCTCCCCCAATAGCAAAGAGCATAGAGGCTCCCACATTTGGGGTGGTGCATCAGCCAGGTGCCTGAAAGAAGATGCTATCAGTAACCTTCCATCTTGTCTGCTGCAGGGGTGGGAGCATGGTAGCTGAGCAGGGTGTGTGTGGTTGAGGATGAAATAAACATATAATAAACACCTTTATTTACATGCTGAGGATGCCAAGGTGCCTAAGGCTTGGGGAATTGGCGTTTCTTGGGTGAGGAATGAGAGCCCAGTCCTGGTTCCATTACAAGGCCTCTCACTTCACAGTGTGCATGCCTTTCTCTTCAGCTCCTGTCCCCATATGTGCCGGCTCTGGCGACAGAGTGGGGGGGGAGGGCCCCAAGGCCTGGCCTCCTCGCACAGCCTGGTGTCCATGGGCAGGTCTGGGGGCAGCAGGAAGAGGCCCCAAAGCTGGGACCATTTGTACCCCTTCTAGTATCTTCATTTTGCTCTGAAATGTTCTGAGAAGCACCTCAGTTTGGCACCAATCTGTGCAGAACCCAGCTAAGGGGTTAGCAGCTGGCACTATAGAAAGACTGTAAAAATATGGTGTTTTTTTTTTCCCTACAAAAGAGCTGCTGGGGATGCCTGTATACGAGGGGAGTGATTGTATATCTCTTCCTGGGCTGCCCAGGCCTCCAGAGACCCTGTGTGGCAGTGCAGAGCATCGCGGGCTGTTGCCTTGATTTATTCTACAATTCAGAGCTCAGAAGAAAAAAATGCTGCCCTGGAAGCATCCCTCCTGCGCTGCCCTGGCCCAGGCAGCTCAACTGAACATGGGCTGATGTTCCTGGGCCTCTGAAGGAGGCTGCAGAGCAATAGTCAGTCCCTTTGCACATGGAAGGGAATTAAATTAGCAGAAAGCAGGGGGATGAGGGATACATGAAAGCCTAAACATTTGTTCATCTAGGCCTCCTATCTCCTTGCATAGGTTAGAGGTGCAAAGGCTATTCACAGCTGTTCCCCAGCAGAGTAACAACCAAAGCACAGCCCTACTCATCTTCACCGTTAACTTTCCACATGGTTTTTCTCTGCCATACAAAGCAGAGCTGAAGGAGGTGAGAAAGAGAGCTGGAGGGGAAGGAGGGTTGGAAAGCAGATGTGAGGAAAAGAGGAGCTCCTGGGAGTCCGTAAAGGAGCACCTGGGAAGCGGGTTGTCGGGAGGACGGATGAAGCCCCATGTCCTCCCCCGTGTGGGCAATGGGAGAAGTGCCCAGGATGTGGCCTCCGCAGTCTTGTCCCAGGGCCCTGAAAGGCAGAAGTGTCTGTTTTGCTGAGGCCATGCTGTTTTATTACCGAGACAGCTTTCCTTTGTGCAAGGCACTTAGTGTTGCACTTAGGGTCACCAGTGGCCATCATGCCCTGGTGGCTCCTACTGCAGGCACCTCTATTTGGGAAATCTCTCAGCCTCACAGACTGGAAGGGAAAATTGAGTTCCCAGCTGCTGGGGCAGCTCGGAAACACCACAGGATTTTGATCTGGGACACAGCAAAGGCTAAGTTCACCTGGCTTTGCCTTCCCAAGCAGCTGATCTGTCGGAATGAACTGGAAAGCACATGTGCATGGTTCTCCCCTTTGGCCTGCACACACGGGCCTGCTGCCGTGTGAAGCGGGATAGGGGGAGGTGGAAACGCAGTGGTGATTTCCCCTGGTTCTGTTTGTGATTCCAGCTGTGCTTACTTCCCTTTCTGATGGTTGGAGGGAACTGTGACTTATTTGTTCTGTCAAGAACACGTTGTTCCTCTTCCTACTTCACCTGTCATTGGATTGCTATGGGGTAGCGCTTTAAACATTGGTGGAACAAAGGGGACACCTTAAATTAAGTGTAAAAGAATGCTTTCTTTCTACCTAACAAGTGATAGCTAGCTAGTAGAATCATTTCTTTGCACCTCCCAGCTGTGTGAATCATGATTATTCATCTAAGAAGGAGACTTTGATCTCTCTGCATGTACTTACCAGTTATTTAACTGATATGCTCCTGCATGGACGCATGCTAAGACAACTTAACTTCCTTCAGCTCCTGCAATCATGATTCTAAATTCCTAAAAATATTGCTCTCCTGCTGGCAAGAAACCTTTGCTTTGGTTGCTTTTTCTCTGGAGAAGAAAACGTTCTGTAGCACAGGCAGAAAGAGTTTTGCTCAGGGACAGACTGATCCCAGCTGTAACAGGATATATCTGGGATCTGGTGGTGAAATACCACTGTTAGGTATCAGAGGACCACCCTGCTCAGCTGCTCATGAAATCAGGATGTCCTTAAGGACAGCAAGGATGAGGACTTTTTTTCTTTTTTCTTTTCTTTTCTTTTTTTCTCTTTTCTTTTCTTTTCTTTTCTTTTTCTTTTCCTTTTAAGTACTGTATTAAGTGTCTTCAAAAATAGAAACTTTGCATCAAAGCCCATCATGCTTTGCCACATGTTTCCTCTTACATCCCTTTGTGCCCTCTTTTGTTTTGTGCTTTGGGTCTTTTAGTGTTTTATAATGTTTTCCTTCAGTAGAAAATCACTCTTTTGCTTATATTAAAAAAAAAAAAAAAAAAAGAAGAAGAAAAAAAAGAAAAGAAAAAAGAAAAATGGGGGGAAAAAAATGAGAACATATATGTCAGTTTTTCTGAGTCTGATGCACTGCAGCAGTCCATGAATACTGGGGCTGGAGCTACACTTTTCCCACATGACCAGGTGCAGCTCCCAGGCTCCTTGCAGCAGCGATCCCTCAGACCCTTTCAGCTCTGGGATCTGGATTCACCTCCTGGCTTCCCAGTATGGACACCTCCCTCCTCCCCACAACCTCCACAGCAGAGATCCCCCTGCACTTCTCCATCACCAGGTAGGAGCTGCACCTTTGGCACAGCAGGGAATATGCCCAGCTCAGGGGCAGACACCCAGGCCTGGCAAACTCACTGCAGCCTCTTTGTGATTTTCCTGTGCCATAGGGCTGTACTCCCCACTGCTGAGTGGGGGCTCTGCCACCACCCTGCTGTCCCAAACACCTCCCACAAGGGACAAGAAGTGCTCCTGGTGGCACTGCAGCAGGACTTGACTCATTCTTACAGATGAGGGGCCATGCTTGGCCAACAGGCTGCAAAACATGGGATGTGGCTCTGAAGGGCTGCCAGCTGGGAGGGACTGGAGAAAGGAGAAGTCAGAGCAGGACAGAGAGGCTAAAGGAAGAAGCAGCCAGGAGGCCCACAGGAAATGCTCAGAGAGGGAAAGAAAACGAAAAAAAGGAAGAGATGAACAACACAGAAATCATTTAAAGACACAGAGGCTCGGCATGTTTCACAATAAAGAAAGACATTCAAAGAATTTCCTGAGGAACATTTCAGCACCAGCCAGCACATCTTTCAGGCAGCACTTCGATTGCCTTTGCAGGAGGTGCAGGAGTGAAGCTGGCAGGGACTCCTACCCATCCCTGCTGCTCTGCCACTCACTCATCGCATGCCTCTGTCACACCCAGTAGCCAGCAGTGCCAATGTAAGCACATTCATGGCCACACTGGAAGACACTGATGAGGATCACAGTGCTGCCTTGCTCTCTGGGCCCAGCCTACTGGCCTCAGTTTTTCCTCTAGAGAAACTGAAGCATGAGTGATGAAATGTTTTTCTCGAGGTCAGCCAGGAAGGCAGAGACAGAACTGAGAGCAGAGCCCTGGTGCTGAGTCCCCTCTCTGTATAAAGGGTAAAAACAGAGCCAAAGCTCTGCATGTAGCAGCGTTAATCTCTGGTGTTCATACTCATGTAGCTGGAGGTGCTCACTACCTGCAGTGCCAGGGCCTTCATTTAAAACGTCTGCTTCACATCATCACTCCAAGCCAAAGGAAACATTCCTGCATTTCATCACTGCATCATAGCCCAGACCTCTATGTTACCGATACTCAACAAATCCCAATCTAGGCTGATCTGTTTTCAGTAACATTCTCTACTGACAGCTTTTGTTTTTCCCAAGCTAGCACCCCCCCTCCCCCCCAGAGAAATAAAGTAAAAAAAAAAAAATACAATAACAAAAGCACCAAAACACAAAAAAGCACCGTAATCATCATTATTATTATTATTTAGTGTGAATATACCATGAGGACTTCCCCTTCAGCTACCCCAAGGAGTCTGCTGGCACCTGGTTGGGGATCTGAAGATTATTTGCATTCCAGAGGAATCTGGTGGGAAAGTCCAGGACTCTCGGCGCTTTGAACATCGCACATCTGAGGGGAGGCCATGATTGCTGTAACCCGAGATGGCTCTTTCTGCAGGGTCTGAAGCCCTTGTCCAGTTGCAGATCAGCTCCCTGCAAGTTTGTCTAACTCAGGGACATCATAACAACAACAAAGCAAGAATGCAGGTGCTGGCTGGGCACGCCTGGCTGAGCTTGTGGGGCTGCATTGCCTGTAGCCAGAATCCTTTGGTCTGCTAGCTGTGTGCCACGGACTCAACATTGCTACTGTTATTGTGCTGCCTGTAGCTGAGATGCTCCACAGTCATAATATCAAAAGGAAAGAAGATGTTTTATGGTTCTTCCCCACAATCCTGTTAACAGGACTTTTTAACAAAGTGAAGCTGTTTCCTTACAGGTACGGCCCCTGTAGGGAAGCAGGACACTCCCCAAGGCAAGCACCTGTGGCCACTGGTCCCTGAGGAATGCAAGGGATGCTTCATTAATGCTCTCAGCATTCTACACCAGCACTCAGCTGACCTTTTGTTGGGTCTGACCCTGGTTCCCACAGCTCTGCAGGGGTGAGGTGGCTGCAGCCAGGGCCATTGCCACATCCAGCAGCAACCTGTACAGCCTGGGAGAGCCTTGAGAGCCTCTTCCTACACACAAATCAACACTTCTGGATGTCAGCAGGCCCAGGAACTGCACTTTTCCTGTTTTATTTCTGGCTGAGTAACACGAAGAAGGAAGCAGAAATAGGGAAAATTCCCCGTTAGCAAACATGAGCCTCCACACACAGTTCAATACAAGCGTCTAAGCAACAGCCCATACAGCACCAAAATACACATGCTTGGAGGAGAAGCTGGGTTTGTGAAAAGAAAGAAAAATTAGAAAGACTTTACTTTCTAACTTGCCAGCAGCTTGTTGGCAGATGGTGGCTTTTTGGTATTTCAGCCTATGCAACAGCGTGGCTGGGATGAGGTGAGCTGCCCCTACAGAGCAGGGTACCAAGCAGCAGGAGACACCAGCCATGGGAAGGGCAACTGCCACATTCTCTGCAGTGAGGGCTGCAGGCTCTGCACTGGTGCCTGGTCTGCTTCTGGAGTGAGCTTCCAGCTGAATCCTGGTGTCTAACATTGCGCCTAGACTCAAGAGAGGCTAAATGGCTGTACCCTTACTGAGCCTCAAAGTGCTCAGCTGAAATGGCAAGCCCCTAGACAAGGGCAAGAAAAGCCCAGAGCCCCTTTGTGAGCTTGTTCAATCCCTTCTCCCTGGTCCAGGCCTTCCCAGCCTTGTGGGAGATTTGTAAAACAGTCTTTCAGTTTGCCTCTCACCTCAGAGGAATACAGTTTCTGCATGGAAGCCTGCAATTAACCCCTCCCAGAGCTGCTGCGGGAGTTAACCACACCAGCTCTCCCTTATCTCTCCACACAGAGCCAGTCAGCCTGCCTCCCAGCATTCTGGGGCTTCACCACTGCCAGCTGCTTTTTCCTAGAAAGCCCAGAACTAAATGTCATGGGCACAGCATAACATGCAGAGCAATAGTGGGGCCAAATGCAAGAGCACAGAGAGGGGCTAAGTGCAATTCCTGGTTTGGCGCGTGGTGATTGGTGTCAGCTGAGCTGTGCTCAACAGTGCTGTGGCTGTGGCATTTGCCAGCTCCTGAAGAAACCACGGCCACTCTGTCATGGAATCACAAAACACCCAGAGCCAGAAGAGACCCACTGGTGCAAATGGCACAAATGGTTCATTATGGTGACCCCTTTGGTGTGCCAAAGGAAACAGGGCAAAGCAGACACAAAAGAGTCCAGTTATCAGATACTAAAGCACAGGCTTTTGCACCAGCTATCACTGGATTTTTTGGAGAAGAGTTCACTTCCTCTGCTTGCAGGTCCGGGAGAAGACTGATGCCCTCATGTGACTGCTTTCTGATTCCAGCACTGCCCTTCAGCCTCCCTTCGGGCTAAGTAGAACTGAGGAGAAGGGATTTGAATCAGAACAATCCATCCTGCAAAGGCAGGCAGCTGCCAAGGGGCACACATCTGGTCCCCACCCAGCTCCAGGACATGAGCACCACCTTCGTTCCTTCCCTCCCCACGCACAGATAATTGTGCTGCCCCTTGGCTGGCTCCACCATCACACCAGCCAGCAAGAGATTGTGAACCAGCCATGGACCAGAACAGCAAGGAGTGAGTGCACAATGACCCTGCGTGCTGGCAAGGACTGGCTCTCTGGCACTTTCTTGTCAGGGTCCATAGGACTTTATAAGGCTGCACTTTGGCTATCTGGCTTGATCCTGCTCTTCCTGAAGGTATAATAATCCTTTTCTTCCTTTTATGGGACTGGTTGCAGAGGGACTGGTTGCAGCCTTAGGAGTGGCTCTTATCTTTCATTGCCACAGTGGTTGCCCTATGGTCACAGATATCACCAGCTTACGGCATACCTGGAGACCTGTGCCATCCTGCTGCAGCCAGGAAGTGCTGCGGCAGACATCAGCCAGCCCAGACATAGCCACATAGCATGCTGGCAGGAGTGGGAAGGTGGCTATCCCAGCACTGCAGGGCACCATTAAAATCCACACCAGCTCTTGCGCTTTTGTTCTGGGAAGAGATGTGCTTTCATCCTCGGGCAAATCTGTAGCTGTCTTGGAGAGCCGTTTGTTTGTTTGGGCTACGAAGTAATGACTTTAAAGGAGAAAATAAAGCATCTTGGACTTCCCCTTTAATATTTCTATTTAGTTTGCCAATAGGTAGTGGAAGTTTGATACTTCCTTTTATGTCAACAATAGAGCACAAAAGTACATGGTAAACTCTTGGTTCCACTGCAAACAATTAACGCCAGAATAGTGGCACACATTCGAGGGGGATTTCTCCTGGAGGCCCTCCAGGACAGTCCCAGCAATCTGCACTGCTCTTCCTCCCATGGGGCTGGCAGTAAACCATCAGGGACATTCTGCGCTGTGTCTGTCATGGAAAGGATTTGGGGACAAAATGACTTCGGCTGAACCAGCAGGGGCCTCCTGCTGTAATGCACAGATTTCCAAACAGCCCCAAACCAAGATGTGTCTGCACCATGCGCCGAGTATTTTCACTTCTCTCCAGAAAAGAACGTTTTAAACAAACTTGGAAGAGAGAATGCCCTTTCCATCTTCACTCTGTAACCTCTCTCAAAAAGGAAGAAAAAAGTGTGGTCCTGTATCTGTGGGTCACTGCAGCATGAGCTGCAGATCTGTGGTATTATCTAAATATGGAGAACTTGCAGCTAGCTTTTCAAGCAGATGGAAACGTAACCTCTGTTTCAGCATTTCCTTCAGAGACAGACAGTTGGGTTTTTTTTTTTCACATCACAGAAATTTTGTAATAAATGTCTCTGCTTAAAGGGGAAAAGGCAATTGCTTGTCTCAAGAATTCCCCCCTTACCATCATTAGAGCAATGATGTGCAGAAAGTTTCAAAGAGCTGTTACCCTTCCTTTGTAAATAATATTTTATAGACATGTTCTAGCTGTAAATCCATCGTGATAGTCTGAATACCAATATGATTTGACAGCACTAAAAGATTATACTGTCACATGAGTCTAAAACTCTCATTAGACCCTGACCTGCAGAAAAAGCAACTTCAAGAAGAAATGTGTGTGTGTCTGAGATTCACATGGAAAAATATGAAAAATCTCTTTCAAGTCAAAGTTGCCTCATACTCCAGCCACATACACAATCAACACTGTATTAAATAAGCCATTCACTGATTTTCCTACCCAAACCCAACTGCCACGTGTGATGCCACCAGAACTCTGGCACTTTTCAAGAAGGAGATGATCCTAAGAATTTCCCCAGGAACGCTCAGAGGAAACTGAAGACATTATAATGATAGTCAGCAGATTTCTGACCTTGTCCTTGCACAGTTCTGAGTTATGATTTACTTTCTGGCTTCATTGCTCACCATGAGAGAAGAATAAGCTTCCTGTGTTAATCACTAACAAAAGAAAACATACTTTTGAGTCATTTTTTTGGATTAGAATGATGCTTATTCACTCGGTTTTCAGCCTTGTGCGTTCCATAAAAGTTTGTGGAAACGTGTAGTAGACCTGTAAATTTTCCCAGAAGAAGCCAAGACAGTAAAATGTGTCTCAGGAGTCCTGGAATTACCTGACATTCCTGATAGCCGTGCAACATTGCTGAGTGACTCCAGGGGATTTCAAGTGTGAGCAACTGGGACAGCACAATGGCACACCTCAAAAAAAACAGCGTTCACCCTTTGGAGACCAACAGGGACAATACACGTTCTCTTCTTGTTAATGGTTCTGCTTGTTTTTATGCTTTAAATAATCGTAATAACAACAAATGGCAATGCCACTGTCAAGCACTTTCTGCGGGTGCATCATGCAGCTTTGACCTTCCCTGCGTACTCATGGACAGTGTTTGTGTGCAGTGGCAGCAGATTTGTAGGGAACAGGGTTAGAGAACAGTTGTAGGGCCCCGCTTTTGGCTTTCCCATGCAGATCTGTAAGTCTGCAGGCAGTGGTATGGCCTGTGAGCTGCAAACACTGGGTTTGAGATCGCGTACTCTGGAGAAGAGGAGGCTCAGGGGAGACCTTACCACTCTTTACAACAGCCTGAAAAGAGGTTGTGACGAGGTGAGGGTCAGCCTCTTCTCCCAAGTAACAGTGATAGAATGAGAGGGAACAGCCTCCAGTTGTGCCAGGGAATGTTCAGGTTGGATATTAGGAAAAATTTATTCTCAGAGTGGTGAGGCACTGGCACAGGCTGCCCAGAGAGGTGGGAGGAGTCATCATCCCTGGAGGTGCTCAAAAAAGGTGTAGATGTGGCACTGAGGGATGTGCCACAGTTAGTGGGCATGGTGGGGATGGGCTGACGGTTGGACTAGGTGACCTTAGTGGTCTTTTCCAACCTCAATGATTTTATCATTCTATGATACCCTGCTAACAGGTATGAGCAAAATGGCCTTTTCCTAAAGTCAAGGTCTGTCTTGAGAACTGTGGTTTACTAACATCACAGGTTTGATTTGATAGCAAAATCACATGAGGCCTTAATAACAGGCTACAAATGCCTACAACCAAACCTTTGGGAAATAAACTTTCCCAAACTTTGGGAAATAAGTTTCCTAGATACTCAAAAGTCATGAGTTGCAGTATCAGTGTTCTTACAACCAGGGAATTTACTAAAACCCAGGCCTGTTAGTGGAGGTAAAACATGAAGATTTTTGATGATCAAACAGCAAAAGTCATTGAGCTGCTTTCACCTTAGGATGTCCCCAGGCCAGGTGGGGTTTCCATGCATTTGGTCTGTTTCTCCCCACAATCACCCTCTTTCCCTAGTACCTTTATGCCAGGCATCCCCGAGCCCCTCTGGACACAGGACCACAACTCCTCCTTGTCTGGGGACCACACGGGGAGAAACAAATCCAAAGCTTCCCATCCCCTCAGTCACCTCCAGCAGGTCAGACGCGGATCAAGGGAAAGCCTTGCTCTCAGCCTTGCTGTGGTTCCTGGAGCAGAGAGGATAAGGCATCACTACATTTTCAGGAACTGGGATCGTTTTCCATTGGTGCCTGGAGGGATGCACAACATAATTTTAGAAAATGCGTAGGATCCAGTGCCTCAGCTGACCTGATTTTGATTTGTGAATTGGGGTTTTTTTTTCTTGGCAAAACTCTTCAGGGAGCTACAGTGCCCAAATTAGGATAAGCAGGCAAAAGGGATGGTGTGTTCCACTGCTCTTATATTTCTCTTCTCAGCTAACAATTAACAGAACTGAAAAATAGAACTAAATGAAAATTAGTGATTTTCTTTTTAACGGAATGCCCGCTTTATTCAAAAAATACGGATCTCTCCCAGTATAATCTTCAGGAAAATCAGAAGCTTTGATGGAAATTTTTTCACTGCCTTTAATGTCTTTCTTAGGGGGAAAAAAAAAAAAATCTTCATTTTGAGCAATTATAAAATTCAATCTTTTTTTTTTTTCTTTTACTTCCTTTTTTTTTTAATTTATTTTCTTCTTTTCTTTTTTCTTTTCTGAGCAGAAACATTCCCATTTATACTTGTAATCTCTGTCCTGAAGCAGGGAAGCATTCAATTTCTTGACAGTGTTAATGAGATGGGAAAGACATACCCTGCTCCCATAAATACCTGCGCAAACCCCACACACACCACCACCTCAGAGCACTGCGGTGGCAGCTCACAGTACCTACCTCATTTCTTATTTGTTCGCAAGCTCAGTTCCCCACGATCTCAAAGGACAGGAATCCACAAGCCAAGTTTGACCTTGCTGTAATTCTGAATTATGTCATTCTGCCGTTGCTGAATTTGGTCCATTATGATTAGAAAGTGTGCTTAGCTGGCAAGGAAATTAGCTGAGCGTATGTGCTTAATTTTAAGCATGCTTTTAATGCTATCCCTTTTCAACAAACCACTTAGACACATGCTTAACAGCCCGTGTGCTTGAAGTTAATTAAGTGCCTAATTGCTTTTCAGAATGTGGGCCTGAATAGGGATGGACTAAAGCGCAGTACTTCAGTTCTCAGTTAAATTGCATCCTAAAAAACAACCGTTTTTCTAACCCTTCACCTCCCCTTCATCCTTGCTCAATTTATTTCATTCCTGTGCCAGCCAAATCATCCCTGTGTTTGCAGAACAAAAATCCTACCAAAACAAGATCTGGCCTCCTCAGACTAGCCCTAAATATACTTGTAAACAGCCGTAATTAAATCCAGAAATCTAGTAATGTGGCATTAATTAGCCTAATGGAGAACTGAAAGAAAAATGTGGTTTCTGAGGCAGTAAAATGTTCTGCCCTGGAATACGAGGCACACTGATGAAAACCTGGCTCCAGAGGGATCTAGGAAATGCTAAAGCTCGTCAGGGCTGTGGGGCTTTTCTTGGTGGAAAAATGTTGGCAGCAAATTCAGGTTCATGAAAGGTTTCCCAGAAATGCCAGCAGCTGCTTTGCTTCATAGTTCTTCACTATGAGAGCAGTGAGATGCTGGAACAGGCTGCCCATAGAGGCTGTGGATGCCCCATCTCTGGAGGTGTTCAAGGCCAGGTTGGATGGGGCCCTGGGCAGCCTGGTCTAGTATTAAATGTGGAGGTTGGTGGCCCTTTCTGTGGTCGGGGGGATTAAAGATTCATGATTCTTAGGTCCCTTCCAACCTTGGCCATTGTGTGATTCTGTGATTCTGTGATGGCTGGCGAGACTGCTGCTATGTGAGCCTGTGCCCTGGGCGCTAGCCCCTCAGCTGAGAGCATACATCACCCTTTCTTCACCCTGAATTTTTTTCTTATTTAAGCATGTCTCATACCAAGTTACTTATCCCTTCTCCTTGAGGTTTTTAGGAACAGCCTGCAGGGTTGCCCAGCAGCAACTCTGAGCTCCACTGGGAACACATCAGTTTTTCTAGATATGAACAACTCTCAGAGGGCATCAGTTCTGACATAGGCAGCTTGGGTCTGCGTTCACTGCTGACAACTGTTTTTGGGAGCAATTGCACTGAGGCGACATGAACAGGTGGTGCTAGATTTGCCTGCTTGGTGGGAAAAACAATAGGATCCCCAGTCAAGTGGTGGAGTCATCATCCCCAGAGCAATGTGTAGATGTAGCACTGAGGAAGATGGTTCAGTGGACAGGGTGGGAATGGGCTGATGGCTGGTCTAGAGGATCTTAGAGGTCTTTTCCAACCTTAAAGATTCGATGATTCTATGTTTCTATGATTCAGAACACATAACTGTAAAGTTTACACAGTGCTCAATGAAACTGTATAACCCTTCACACAATGTCTGCTCCAGCTTGAGCTCATGCTGTACACAGCAAAAGTGTTCTCTTACATTCTGCAACCAACCAATAAATCGTATTTGCACTCTAACATACTGAATGACGTAGAAAATTTGGCAGAAGGAAGTGTGAACTGTCACATTACTGCACTGCAAACAGCACAGTGCCCCTGGTTTATTTATCTTCGGAGGAACTGGCGAAGCCCTGAGTGATTCATAGACATCAGATTATACAAGGAAAAAGCATGAAGGAAGCTGCCAGAAGCTGGAAGGTTGGAAAATTGTGTCTTTTGTATTTGTAACATTTATCACTGTGTAATATCCTGCAGTGTGACTCGAGCCACAAAACTGCAATTGGAGCAAAGAGCAATGAATAAGCTGTATCACCAGAGAAGCTTTTGCTATGACGCTTGCATGAAATTTCCCTATACCTGCCCACCTGCTTGCAGCACTGGTTTGAACCTGAGTCCTTGCAGGATTGTGAACTCTCCAGTTGTGGAAAATTCCAGGCTGGTTCCCTGGCCTGTGTTTCCTGCTGACTGTAGCAACTATGCTACGATTGCCAGAGAAACCTACAGATCACCAAGAAGACTTGCATCAGAAGAGGTTTCACTGTGCCTAGTTGCAGAAGTGGGAAAACATTTGGACATAGCAATAGAAGTACAGCATGCATCTCATGAAATCTGGGCCTATCTGCAGCGAGCAGGGCTTTAAGGCAAGTTTATGTCAGTTCCCTACACCATGGGCCTCTGTCCCTCATCTCCATAAACAGCCCACAGGCAGCTGAGCTTTGCCTTGGCAGACACTTGGCTCCTGTTGGTGCCCAGCCCTGTTCAGGATTTAATTTTCCTGGGGTCTCGGAGAACAGTGGAGAGCTCAGATGGCCTGGTATTGTCTGTCCTACACACAGGCTAGTCAAGGATCTGCTCAGTAGTTCATCCAGTAGAGGGCCAGAAAAGTGATCCGCTGGGCTCTGTAACCTCAGCCACACAGCAGCACTCCGAGGCAGTGTTACTGCACCTACACGCACTCCAGCTGGGTAGAAGCAGTGAGGCTGGTTCAGCTGCAGGCATTGCTTGCAATTAGGAAAAGAGTTCTCAGGGGAGCCAAATGGGTGTGTGGTTTAAAAAGCTGAAGGTTCTCCCTGGAGTTGGAAAGGCTTTTATTTGTTTTGGTTTTTTTTCTTTCTTCACTTCTTTTAATAAAGACAGTGGCAGCTGGAGGCATTTCCTTGAAGTCAGCCCTTGGTTCACCTTCTTTTGCAGGGCTCTGTCTGCAGAGGGGTGGAAATGGTTTTCCCCCGCCGCAGGAGAAGAAAGCGTTTATGGAGCGGCATTTCTAAGCAGTCTGAAAGGGGTGTTCTGGTTTAATATAACTCCTCTATTTGGCAGGACGCGAATATTTTAGCTGAGACGGTTACTGCACTGAGCACGCCGCCTCCCCTTGCCCCTCGGAAAGCAGCGGGGCAGGCCGGCCCACCTACCTCCGCTACCCGCGGCCGCGGCGCAGTACGGCCGGCAGGGGGCGCTGCGGGAGCGGCGCTGGGCGCTCCTCCCACCCCCGGCCCGAATGCTCGGCAGCGCAAGGGCTTTGGGTTTGAGGCAGTGGAGGATCTGGGAAGGTAGGAGGATGGCGGTAGCAGCGCGGTGCTGCTGTATCTCTTCAGCGAGCAGCATCTGACATCCAAACCTCGGGGCCGATCCTCCCTGCCGTGCGCCTGCGATCACCAGGGGTTTGCAGTATCTATCACTGGGGAGAATGCATTGCTGCAATCTACATATTGCCAGTACTGATGGTGCTTGCTGCAGGCCTGGATGAGCTGTTCCATCCAGCACGTTCCCAGCTGCTTACACACAGATTTAAACTTCTGCTTGGAAAGCAGGCTGGATGCTGCCACATGAAATCCGAATGGTGTATAGGGAACTTCATAAACGCAAGGGAACTAGAACCACCCTGAGTACTGCTTTTACTTCACTTCTGAATGGGTTTGTTACAGTCTCACACGCTTCCAGGAAGAAGCTGTTTCTATGACAGAGCAGGGCAGGAGATGGGTTAGCAGGAGACAGGGGCGTGTGTGGGGGTCCCACAGGCAGCAGGAGGTGAGGGTATGTGCTGTGTGGAAAGGACTGGGGATGAAATGGTGGAAAAAGGATGCAGTAGGAAGGGGAGGGGGAGAGGTGGGAATGTTGGGTTGTAGCTGAGTGTGAGAACTGTGGTAGATGGGGCGGCTGCAGCTGCCATAGAAAGAGAGTGGAGTGTAGGCCATAGACGCAGGCTTGGTGCAGTACTGCCCAGGCCACTATCCTGGCTGTATCATCCTTGTAGAACTTTGTTTCCAGGCTGAGGCAGCTCTTTTGTCCCAGTCCCCCAGAGCTGAAGGAAGATCTTGGATCCCTTACCAGTCACTCCTAGTGCTCATGTCAAAGGAGATGAATTAGCAAGTAGTCAAAACTGCTCCCTCCATCATACTGCAGAAGAAGACAGGCTGGTCAGGGATATCAGCAGCTATTCAGAGCAGAGATGAGACATGGAGAAAGGCACATCTTGATGAAGTACAGATCCAGATGAGAGAATTGATACTTGACCATCCTTTACCATAGCAAAGTCCACAGGTGGGGGGATAACTGAGAAAGCTAACTTGTCATTTATTCCTTCTGGAAGGAAACTTGTTCCTGGCTCCCTTTCCCCTCTGTAGAGTGCTTGGCTGTCCCAGAGTGCTCCTTCATACAGCTGCTGGCACCTCTCGGAAGCTGTGCACCCAAAACATCCCTGCCAAAGATGTGTGTGATTAGTGAGAAATGAGCAGAGCACCAAGAGGATGGTCCTACATCCCAGACATCTGCGTGAGTCAGTGTTTGATGTTGCACTGGTCCAGTTATAGCTACCTTCTGAACCAGTATGGTTTATCTATTCAGTAAAGCTGCAGTGCCTTTTTGAGGAAGAGCAAGCACTGTGAAGACCACATGCTCAACATTTCCTTCTTTCCAGGGGCAGGAGAATCTCTCACGTGTGCTTAACATCAGGACTAGAAACTCACAGGACTCTGCCCCTTCTTCAGATGCCAAATCAGACATACTCATAATGTGAATGTATTTTATTGGCATTAGCACAGGTGCACTGTTGCATCCCAGCTAGGCAGAGAGGCTATTTCCAAACTGTTGATGCAGAACAAGCTGAAACAACAGCATCCATCAGACTACAAAATTGTCATTCACAAGAAGTATGGAGGCAATTTTTGTTTAGATAAAATTTGCTGGTAAGACAGCAATGAACACGAGATATTCAACGTTCTAATAAAATAGTAATGCTGCAAGCTCAGCGGCTCATAAAACATTTACAATCTGCAGCTAGTAAAGTGCAAACAAGAGATTTAAACACTGCTGTTGCTAGATGGATGGAAACCGGTTAGAAGATTAGCTGGAAGATTATTCCACACAGGTTAGGATGAGGTTCATTAAATGCCTATCAGTTTTCTCATTTGCTGTAGCAGAGAGAACTGTAGGATTACACCTGTTGAAGTAATGCTCATCTGTGGCTCAGATGTTAAGCCAAACTAGCTCTTCTCCCAAGCTTCTTGTTGTGGTTGCTCAGAGCCCCGCATGTGTTAAAGGGCATTTCTGGTTTCAAGCACTGAGCAGCTGTTCTTTTGCTTCTCTTATTTCCCTATATCCAGAGTTTTTAGGGGCAGTATTATCAGTACTCTTGTACGTTCCCATTCATTATATGTGATCATAATTACACTCCAAGCTTGGGTTCTCTGGGGTGGAATGAAGAAGGAGGCATGGTTGGGAGTCCCAGGGAAGCTCAAGGTAAGTGATAAATACAATTAAGTCAACTTTACTCACTTCAGACCCAAGTAAAAATTACTCACCAGGCAGATAATTTTATCTTTTGTTTGGTTGGTTTTCAACCTTTGTTCTGATCCCATTCTATCATTGGCTATAGTAAATTGCTATGATTACTGTCACACCTAAGTGCCGCTGTGCAACCGCTTTGCAAATTAGAAGTTAAATGCAAAGCATTGGATAAGATAAGACAGGGAAAACCCCAGATGTCTTCCTTTGCACAAGTCATTCTAATTCTTTTCTAAACAGTTTGTGTGTGAGTGTGTGTGTGAAACAAGCAGTTTTTGCCTTTTGGTCTTAGCTCTTAGCCTATACGGTGGGGATCATTCACCAGGCTTCTCTGCTTCTATTAACTCTCACCCATGATCATTCAATCTGCATTTTAGGATGAAACCATGCAGTTTTCTGGCCCGCTGAATGTGTGAGAAGCTGGTCCACAGAAACAAACAAACAAAAAACAAACAATCAGACAAAACAAATAAACAGACAAAACCAAACAAACAAAAACGAGAGGGAGAGAGAGAGAGGAGTGCTGGTGGTGAAGCAGTAAATCTGCTGAGGAAAGTGTCTGCAAGCCACATAGCCCTGAGAAATGGCTGCACTATTTAAATGCTCCATTAATACAGGAAACAGCAATATTGGGCTTGGGATTCACTGGTGAAACCCTGATGATGCTGATGTTAATGATTGCTGTTAGCACTTGTTACAGGTTGTATCATGTATATGAACTGTAAAATTTCACCGTATATACGTGATATTCTCACAATATTTATGATATTCTCACAAACATTAACATAGATCTTGACTGGCAAGATGAGACTTGTTCACGCTGTGAGTGGCAAAGAAAGATCACGGAAGTATTGAATTTGATTGTTGTATTTGAGAGAGACTTTCAATTCAGAAATACATAGTAAAGTCAGTAAATCCTCAAATGGGAACCAGTGAGCATGCTCATGTGAGCAATAGTTGTAGAGCAAGGTCCATGGTTTTGAGGCAGTGAAAGGGAAAGATTGGTGACTTAGACAGCAAAGAAGGAAGAAGCCCTATCTTTGAAAACAAGCATAGAGCCTACTTAAGCTTAAAGACCATCAGTATTTCAGTGGACAAAGTCATTCATGAGATTTCTCCAAGCTATTGCATTACATAAGAGTTGAGGTTGCTAAATCTTAGGGATAGGCATTTCTGAAGTATTTCAGATGACAGTAGAAAGACTGGTAAAAATTGTATCTGTGCTTGTGAGGAAGCAAACTGGCAGAGGTAAAGCAAACAGATGTACCAAAGCTGAAATTATAATGAAGTAAGAGAAATAATCTTAATGACTGTGATGGTAGTAAAGCTCAGGCTTTGAGAGTTCTGCTGGCTTAATTCCTTTTAGGAGTTAGTTAGAACCGTGAAGGGGGGGAGATGAAAGAACTTGTTGGCTTTAAATAATCTTGTTTTCTATGAACAGTGGAAGGCTTATAATACAGAAAGTCAATCAACTTTAAACAAAATTAGTAAATAGCTTCTTAGGCTGAAGATTTCAAAAGAAGCATAGCTGAAGTTCTCATTGTAGCGTCTCAGAAATATCTGTCTTAGGGAAGAAGAAAAGCCTTGGAAAAGTCCAAATGCACATATTAATAAGAAGTTCAAGTACTTCTGATGGTCAGTACAGACCTTACAATTTTCCTCTCATGCAGATGATCAGTCTCCTAGAAAACACTGAAAAAGGGAAATACACATGAGAAGGAAGCAGGCCACTGAGAAAACTGTGAATCTCTGTTATTTAAAAGCACTGAAGACTTGAACTGGATTTTGTTCCAGGTGTTGGGAAGTAGTTGTCATGAAAAATGAATATGTGAATGCGGTTTCTCATGTAAAATTATTACTTTATTGTTTCCAAAAATGAAAAAAAGCCTTTTTTTTTTTTTTTTTTTCAATAAGAAGTGTTTTTGAAAACAAGCAAATTAAGCAGCAATATTTTTCAAATGGACTTTTGGCCTAATCCAGTTAAGGTCAGAGCAGCGGAATGGTGAATTCATTTGTTACAGCCGCATATTCTTTTACTCTGTGTTGAAATTACAGCGCCGTGTCACCAAAACCCAGTATGACTTCTGCTCTCAGGATTCAAGCTAGACCTCTGCTGTTACACAGTGCTCTGTAAATCTATCAGGATGTTGAGCTCCAGCTCAACTTTATTCTGTGGAACTCAACAAATCACTTTTGAGGCTTGGATTGATTAATTAAAAATTCCCAAATTAAGCAAAGTGAGGCGCTTTGTTTTAACGATGATTCAGCCCACTGGGGTTCTGTTTTGCTAGAGGAGGTGTGAAAAGTTCCAGTGTTTGATTTCAGAGAAATCACCCCACCCCTTCCATCCCCCGTCACAAGCAGTGCTGGTTTGTAGTGATTTCAGTTCTTCTGTTGTGGAAGAGCAATGAAGGGGTTCTTAAATTTCTGTGTTTCAAACAATGCAAAACTGCCCCAGAATTTAGAGACAATACTGCCTGGCAGTACAGCTTAAGCAAGGGCAGGGGGACTAACCCTGTGGGAGACTACTGTAGTATCATACCAGTTCTTTACAGAGATTACCAATGAAAAGCCTGTGTATGCGCTTTAAACACTTCACATATCTCTGGGCTCACTGATCTCCGATTGCCAAACCATGAAGCTGTATCCTATGCCCATAGCTATTATTATTGCTGCTACTGATACTGTTGATATTAATCATAGGATAAACTTCTGGTATAGGATGTGACAGAGTAACTCTGATTTCATCCTAGAACAGCTTTACACAGCTTCCTTTTGAATGAGCAATAATTTGTTCATTGACTCAAGTGAGCATGCATAAAGGCTGCCTTTATAAGCAGATTGTTGCTAACCTATAGTGGTGAGAGTTTGCCTGCTCTGGTTAGGGAAGGCAGGCTACCTGTGTAATTATATCCTTAGTGAGGCTGCATAAAACTTGCATTGCATTTAATTCAACACAAAACAATTTCTATATTTCATGTCATGGATAGGAATGAAAATGGAGATAGTTCATCAATGCTGATATGTGATATAAAAAGATCTGAGGAGCCAAGGGTATGAGAGTGCATAAAAATGTTTTGTGTCCTGACCAGTACATTGCTTTAAAAAAATTTTACAATCAGCCCCAATTGTTCATTCTTCCCATGCAGAAGATACTCACATATTCATTTTTAAAAGGGCAAATCAACCATAATTCAGTTTATAAACTGTGAAGCTGGTTGTGAATGTCTGGATGAATATTCATTAGAATCTCTTAATCTGCCATCGACTGTGATTCATTAGGCATATGTAAATATCACTCACTTTAATTGCCCCTAAACTGACTTAACATAATATTGTCATTAGCAAATTATTAGTTATTTGTGTAACTAATGGTACATTATGGTGTACACGTTAAATCACCAAATATATGATTACAATTATGATGATGGTTTATGCTGGGTGCTTTGTAAACTATTTGATGAAATATAATGGAGCCAAATCAAATCTGGTATGTTAATAGGACAGTTGCAGAACTTTATTATTGTATTTTTACACCTTGGTAACTGCTATAATATGTGAGCCTTTACCCCACCCAGTGCTCGGGTGAATTATGGATTGCTTTTGCTTTCCATATCAGAGGCTACAATGACATTCACATGCCTGTTCGCCTCTTGTTTTACCTAATGAACTCAGTTCCAGTTAATCATCAGTGGAAGTACCCTCAGTTGCTGTGGTAAGGCCTTTTAACTGAGTGGCTGGAGGGTGGAGCGGAGAACCTGGGTGGTGAGCGTGGGGTGGCAATGGGCCTCTTGGTCAGAAAAGCTGGCACTTGGTGGCAGCACGGGGCAGGCCTTCTTCCTGTGCCCGTAAACTTCTTAACAATCTGTCCTCTATTAATTTGTTTTTTGCATCTTCCCTGCCTCTTAGCTCACTGCCTTTTACTTGGATGTTAGATGAGAACTCCTGCCACGGTTGTTTGACCAACTCACCCTCCAGCATTTCCAATAGCTATGCATTGAGCAAGTAGCTTTAAAGACATCAAAGGTATGACGGCAATGCCTTTAATGTTCTTAAAATGTTATTAATTGCTAGATTAGCTAGGCCAGTGTTGGGAAGTGTGTGTGAAAGGAATAAAGGGTATTTTCAAAGGCTTAGAATAGATCTAGCTCCTGAATATCATACTTTTCATGGGACTGTTAATGTTTATAGACCCAGAAAGTTAAGAAAGGTCCAGTGCCTGGTGGCACATACTCGAGATGCAGTTAATAAGGCAGCCACGTTATTTCTTCAAAAAAGAGCTTATTAAGCCACATTGCTAATGAAAGCACAATAGGTGCAGATTTAATTGCAAGCGGAAATGTGAAGGAAGACTCTCCACCACTGTCTGGTTCCCAGTTCTCCCCTTGGCCCTTCTGCTGTGCCTGAGGTCTGCAGGCCTGGCCTCGCCTGCGGGCAGCAGTTGCTGCTGGCCATTTGTACCCACTCCTGGCCTCAAGTGAAATAGACACAGCCAGTTCACAACTGTAGGAGTAATGTGTACATTTTACAGGACTGTTTCTTCTCTGTTTGGTATTTGCTCTTTGATTAGTCTTGCAGTAAAGTTCACTGGGACTGGTGTTCATCCTGGGTCTCTTCCAAAAACCTCAGGAATGTTGAGGGACCTTTTCTATTGAGGTCAAAAGACTTTGGGACTCATCATAAGGCATCACTTTAAAACAACTACTGGACAAAAAGCCTGGGAAACAGGTACTGGTGTTGCAAAAAGGAACTGTCAAGTCAAAAAACTGGATCAGAGAGATTTATTTACGTGCAAAGCTGAAGGAACTTAAGTATATCTGTGGCTTTACACTGATTTAGTTAAAACAGTGCAAAAAGCACGTGGAAATTATTCTGACGTAAACCCAAATTGCACCGATTTCATGTAATTCAGTCAGAAATAAGTTTATTCTGAGCTACAGAGAGCAAAATCAAAGACCTCTCATGGGACTGCATACTAATTTAATGGAAATAGCCCATATTCATATGTAGACATTCCCTAAAATTTGTGCTTAGCTGGCGTCACGTGGGATCCCACTCCCAGCATGCAGCAGACGTTTGTAATCAATTGAGAGTTCAGATACTGCTCAGTGTATATTTGCAAGAAATTCATGGCAAATTAATTGCAAAATAATGCACATAAATTATTGTTTGGATAATTCTGAATAATGAATCAAGCCAGAGAAAATGACGCATTATTACATAGTTTGTTCAGTCCTAATAGAAACATTAATAATGCTCAATAAGGGTAAAATAAATTGCACTTATAGATTGCTTAGCCCTATCTCAAACCTCCCTGAAGGCAGTGGGAAGACTCCTCTGTGTCTGACACAGGCAGAACACAAAGGAAACAGAGGAGGGGAGGATGGACTAGAAGATGGGTTGTGGTAACAAATGTATTTCCAAAGCAGATATAAATGTCGGTGGGCAGACAGCTCTTCAGGGAGGGCAGCTGGCAAAGTGACCTACAGTTCTGTCCCTTGAAGGGCCCAAGCCAGAGCCAGCTGAGCTGTGTGCCTAGGACTTGGGCAGCCTGCTTCCAGGGGCTACAGGTTTCTCCAGGGTGGAGGAGGAAGAAAGGAAATGGCCTTTAGGGTCATGCATCATGCTGCTGCACAGGACCCTAGTCCCATTTCTAGCTCTGCCTCTGCAGTGCTGGAAAACCTTGAACAAATCAGACTGCAACTGCTGTCGAGCAAAGATAACAGTTGAGGAAGAGGCACAGGCTGATGGATGCAAAATACTCCATCTTCTGAGATTCCCAGCGATGGCTGTGACTTGCACATCTGAAATAACCTGAATTAACTCCTCCCTGGCCAGTTTTTTAAAGAGTTTTCTCCCTGTGGGGGATCAATTTGCAGCCCTACAACTGGTTGCATGGATTCCACAGAGGGAGAGGGTTTCATCAGCACAAGGACAGGGGCTGAAATCCCTTCCAGGGTAGATACGTGGGGCTACTTCGTAGGAGGCCTTCTTAATCAAGAGCGCAGATAAAAGTGAATTGACTGTAGCTGAGTTCACACGTAGGACAAGAAGTTTGCATTGATGTTGGTTGTTAATTAGAAAGCAAAACAAAGATATGATGTTTTTATTATGTTAGAGCATTTGGGTTTCTTGTTAGAATTCTTTCTGGTTAATAAACCACCTGCCAGATTAAAATGTGATAATAATAAAACCACCGTAGTGTGATGATTAAATACGATGTAAGGTTGATTTTAAGTATGAGTGCTTACAGCACCAGTAAGAGGTACGTGCCTGAAAAATGTACTAATCAGTAGGGAGAGAAATGTCTAGAAAACAAATATGTAAGACAGATAATGTAAGACATAAATGGCTTGATGAAATTGGAGCTTGAGACGAAATTCTCCTGAGGTGATGCAGTATTCTACTGGGCTCCTTGGGTCCCTGGGCTGGGTTAATGAAATAAATTAGATACCTTGAAGGCAAAAATCACTTTGATTCCAGTAAGAGCAGTGTGTTAGCTCTGCTTCTTGCTTCCTGATATGGAAGGAATATGAGTTTCTGCAATATTTTCAGGTTATGTGGCACACCCTTATTCATCTGCTTCCTCCTGGAGGAATAGTATTTGTAATACATTCATCTTGTCTGGATGGCAGGGCTAGCTGCATTCCCTGAGGAAGACTCAAAAGGCTGATATGGCTTAAGCAGAGATTAACATTTACCTCTTGCACATGGAGAGGAGCTGAAGTCATTAGCCACCTCCTCCTCTCCTACCTATCTCTGGGGTGAGGAAACATGTCACTGGAAAGCTCATTTGGGAAAAGGGACCAAATTTGAAGTCTTTGAAGGCACTGGTAAGCCTTTAAGAGTGCTTTTAAGTGTGTGCAGGAATACTTTTGCTGAAGAATCCAAATGTCATTGACTCTCTCCAGTGTTAAAAGCAACAGGGCTAACACCACCATGGTACTTCATGGAGGAAGCATTTCTGTGCTGTACAGGAAATGGAGCACTGGCACAGGTTGCCCAGAGAGGCTGTGGAGTTTCCTCCTTGGGGATCTTCAGAAGTCACCATGGTGCTGGGCACCCTGCTCTGGGTGTCCCTGTTTGAGCAAGAGTTGGGCCAGGTGACCCCCTTCCATTCTCAAGCATCCTGTAAGTCTATGTAATTTTCAGTCACTACAGAAAGCAAGTGTGGCGGTCCCATAGAAGGTGATGTGTATCTCCCTTAATTACATCCACAGGCACAAACATAGGCTGAATCTGAGTGCATTTATAGGATGAGCAAATGCCAGAGGTTTCCAGAAGCAGGTAAGTTTGTATCCCATGTAGAGCCATGGAAGACCAGGGAGTGAGGTGAGAGCTGGGGGTAGGAGGAGAGATTGGGTCATTAAAGGAGGATATGTCCTGAGAGAGCAGTTCTTGGCAGGTATTGTGCTTGCAGCTGAGGTCTCACAAGCCTGTTTCTCAGTGAGTAAAATCAGGATGGAATTTTCTTCCTTTTGTAAGGTACATCTCTCAGATCCGTGGGTTAAAAATACAATACTTCTGCTTGTTATTCTAACAATCCTTTTTCTTAGTACATAAGGAAAAACGTGTATCTTCAGGTTGCTTTTAATGGTGAACTCTAAAAGTGGCAATCCTATGGCTGCCATAGTCTCTTCAGAACTTGCCATTAATCTGAGAAATAAAGAACTCACCATAAATGCATGCCCATCAAGGAAAACTTGCACCGGAGCTCACTGACATTGTGGTTTATGATAAAATCTTTTTGGGAGGTAGTTTGCAGGCCATACAGAAACAGAGACCATGCCACCACAACCACATTGCTTACCCAGTCTGATCACATAGAAGAAGGAGATCGTGCGCCCAGGGAGTTTGAATTGCACAGAATAAAAATCCATTAAGTTGCAATATATTTAAACCCGTAATTACTGCAGATTAGAATTCAGCGGAGAACTTTGCATAATGCCAAGGGCTGACCTTTTTCTGAGGTGCTCTGGCCTGATTGTTAGGACCTTGTAACAAATGCCTAGTGCCATTTAACGAAGGAATGACATATCTCTGATATGCAAATTTTTACAGCACAGCAATTAAGCGGTTTAGAATTTTACGACAGTGTTTGGGCTTTATACAACAAAAAAAGGGCCAATAAAGGCCTGTGATGGATGGGCTAATCCCCACTGGAAATATACCATGTAATCTTGTAGAGACAATGCATTATGGATAGCATTGTGATTATTGGTCTCTAATATCTCCCCCCTCCTCCTCCTGCTCCCGGCCACGACGAAGCTGCATGGCTGCCACATTGTCGGGGGCAGAGGACTGGGATACAGATGGGGAAGTTGGGCCATTGCAATCTGCTGCACGCAAGGAAGACAGAGAAAAGGGGGCTTGCAGCGAGGCAGCTTGTCAGCAGGGGATGAGGCTGGGGGCCATATGCCTCTCTTCTTCTCCCTTCTGTCACCGAGCCTGCTGCCGCATCCTGCTGTCGGGGGACACTTTAATGATGAACACACTTTAAACAGTTTTGTTTACCTAGCCACAGCTTTTCCATGAGGGAGTCTTAATTAGATGCCTTGGATTTCTGTGCTTCCATCCATTCGTCTGTCTGTCTGCATGGCGGTGAGTGCTGCTGGTGGTGCAGCCGTGGTCAGCAGCGCTCAGCCTCACAGTTCCCCCCACCAGCCACAAAGGGCAGATCACTTTTACTTCATGTGCTGCTGCTTATCAGTACCACGTGAAACCTGCTGCAGCGCTGGCAGAGGTGCTCCTTACTGCATTTCACAGGCAGAATTTGTTCAGTGTAAAGTGCAGCATAGGAGCTGTGAGAAATTTCGTCTGCAGTAAGAGGGGATGTGCCTCAGCTATGTAACAGCAAGACAAGCACTGGGAGCTTCAAATACACTTTCAAAAGCATCTTCTAAACTTAAAAGAAAGAAAGAAAAAAAACATCTCCAGCTGCTCTTTAAATACCAGAATAATTTAAACCTTGGGGTCACTCTCTTGCTATTTGGTCAATAAGAATGCAAAATAAAGCTTGGGTTTTTTTCCTAATTTTCCCCCATGATCTTTTATATCCTTGGTTAGACCTGCTGCTACAGTACTTTCTGCTTTAGAGAAAGGAGTAGAGGACGTCAAGAATGTATTCTGTTGTTTGACTGATGTTTTCTATAGGTGATGATTAATTCCATCAATATATCCAAAATTAAGAAATTAGAAAAAAAACCAACAAGTCTGACTTGTCTGCCCATTCAGTGGAAAACCCCTTGGCAGGGGGGTTCTGGGAAGCAAGAAGAGCATGGGGATTCCCTAGCAGGGACGCTTGACCTGGGAACCCTCGAGGCAAGAAGGGGAGGGGAAGTTGATTTGCTAGGGGCTGTAGTCTTCCTCCCACCAAGTGTGATTGGCCCCCTGGAACTGCAGAAAGCAGAACAATTTCTGTGGAAGAAGCTGTTTCTGTGTTAGCTCCCATTTCCCCTCCTCTCTACTTCAGGTCCTTTCCCCAAGAGCACCCAGTCCTCACACGGAGGAGGAAACTCCAGGCACGCCTGACATCACAGCAGTGTCGTCTTCTTTGGGATCTCAGGGATTTGCCTTAACACTTGGTTGCTAAGCTTTCCCAGGTGTCCTCTGACCTCTGCTTGGCTGTTTTGGTGAATAAGATATTGAGGACAACCACCAAAATACACAGTTAGATAGACAGATGTATAGCTAGTTGGGTAGATACAGGTAGACAGATATGGTTATGAACTATGTCTGGACATCCTTTGTTCAACTGGGAACAGTCAACAAGAACCACCCTGCTCCAAATCTTAGACCCCTTCAAATCTCAAGTATCTTGAAACCAGGATACCTCTTCTGAACCCAGAATGGAGGGTTAATTCCAGTCTTGAGAAAGAAAACATAGTGGTATGTAGAGAGTTTATTACAGGATGTGCCAAAATAAAAATCCCACATAGTTGGTGGTTTGAGAATAATGGCTTGGCAGATATAAATTGAAAAAGCTTGAAACTTTGGGATTTTTGGAATTCTAAAATTGTCTTTTTCCCTGAGGTGATGTACAGTGCCCAAGAGAGTCCATTTCTTTCTACAGTGCTGTGGAGCTGATCAAAGGAAAGAAAGCACTTCCTAGCAGTGAGTGCGTCTTGCTTTGAAGAAGTGACATAAAAGAAGGGAGAAAACTCTTATAATCTTCACATTTTAAAGTATGGCAGGACATGCAGAAATGCAGCCTCTCATAGGACAGGTGAGAAGCTGTGCTAGGAGAAGGGTGAGCGAACCACCTGAGCAGTTGTTTCCCATTCATTCCTGTGAGGAAGAGTCTACTGTGATGGGATAAAAAGATCACAGGCTGTTCAGTCACCTTGTTGGGAGATCTTGGCCATTTGGCTTCCTTCAGACTCCCTGTACAACTTTGTACATCAAAAATGCCTAAACTCCAGTGGATCACTCCTCATGAGTGCAGTGGCATGGGGCACCTTACTATGGGCAACTGACCATGCAGCATGGGGCACCACTTACTACCAGTTACAGCTCAACGTACCTACAATGGCAAGTCTGAAGTAGTGAAGCCTGGGAGCAATTGCTTATATCTAATTTCTGATCCTGAATTGAGATGGAAGAACATGGTGATATTCGGTGTTCAGTACAAATACTTAGTGGCACCCGAGCCATGGCACTGATGGGAAGCTTTCCCCCTATTTCTATCCAAGAGTTGGGTTATGAAATGCTTGTGTTAGCACCATGTTACAGCTTTATCAATTCTAGCAGTAAGGAATCAGAGGGAATGGTGGATACTCAGTTACAGAAATGGTAGTACTTAACCAAACTGTTCGGTGAGTTCCAGGATAAGACTACCTTGGAGACATCTTTAAGAGGACAACAAAAGGAATTTATGACATTATTCTCCACTATTCTCTTATGTTGCAAAATTATAATATAGATAGATGTTGAACCCCATGAGAAGACAAGAACGGTGCCCAACTTCTGGGCACTCTTAGCTGCTTCACAGCTTCTCTATTTGAACAGAACAGAACGGAAAAGTTGTGTTGGAAGGAACCTTCAAAGATCATCTAGTACAACTGCCTGAACACTTCAGTGCTAACCAAAAGTTAAAGTGAGGACATTGGCCAAATATAATCTTTTTCCTGAATCTAGATGAAAGTAGACTGTGGAGTGATTAAACTTATGGATCATCTGGGGACAGACAGATACATTCAGTTAAAGGTTTTTCACTGAGTGTCAAGACTATGGACTGGAAAAAATGACACTTTAAAAAAAAACACCCAAAAATCCAACCCAGGCCCACAAAGGATCAGGTTTCCCGGAGGTTTTGCTAAGGTCGAAATGTCTCAAAGTGCCTTGTGGGAATTTGTTTTCAAATACACAGCCATGGAAATTTTCCATTGCCATCACATGAGATTACTTCTTTGCTTTAAACTACCTAGAAAGACAAATAGAAATTTAAAATAATAATAAAAAAGAGAGAGAGATTTCCAAAGAACTGCCACTGTTAAGTCATAGTTTACGAGGTGATGTACAGCATTATAAAAAAGGGAGATTGTTTATTTTGGTAATTTTCATCTAATAAGCCTTAATATACATACAAATCTGATTTCTACAAAGAAACCATACAGAAGACTGCATCTTCAGTTAGCATTGCTTTGTATTTATGATTCTTGCATTTTGAACAACTTCATAGCATCACAGTTTTCTTCATTTTCTCAAGTGTGCATGAACTTATTGCTTCTATGGCCTTAAAGGACAGAAATGTATATGGGTGAAATGGGTTAGAGAAATCAGACCTGAGACAATTTCAGTGCTTCAGGCCAAAGGAAGTACATCCTATTTGAATCAGGAACAATAATTTTAAGCATTATCATGAAACAATGTCAGTTCTGGCTACAAACACCATCTGTCATTTCAGTGTCTGAACTGTACATGGTCATACCAAAACTGTGTTGTCCTTTTTTGAGGACTAGACTGTGATCACCAGTCCCTCTTGTTTCTAAGACAGCATGCCTTTTTTATGGTGACAAATGCCTAGCTCACTGAACAATTCCTAGAGGCAAAAGAAACTCAGCTCATACTCACCAGTATAATTTTCCACTTGAAAAGTACTGATGATTTGGTCCTTGCACCTGTTTGGCCTTGGCTTCTCACTAGTTATTCCTCTCTTCCACGCTACTGCCAAGTTGGTTGCACTTTGTCACCCATCACAAGGTGCCCAAACTGTTGCATCCTGCCAACTGGTTACTCTGCCTCTCAGTACTCATACTTCTACATCTTCCATAAAAGGCTTTATGCAATTTATATTTTATTTTAATCAATTTTATTTTAATGTAAGACTTCTGCTATTGTTATCATCATAGCAGATGGCTATCTCCAGATTTGGGAGCTTGTGTCAGGTGAACGTTTGGCTTTCTACAACAATGAAGTTACTGTGGAATCTGTATAGGTGTCAACCCTTCCCCTGCATCAGGGGGTTACTAATTCCAGCAGCTTCTCAAGGTTCCTTCCAGGCTTGTACTTTGCACAGTGATTTCATCCTTCACCATTCACACAGCTGAAGAAAGCAACAGTCATCATCATCGTTACTCTTTTCTACTTCCTCACATATGATGTTAATCACCATGGTACCTCAGACCCTTTTTCCTCCCTGTGGTATCCAGCTTAGACCTCTTCTGCTTTGCAAGGACTTCACCAGGTAGGTGCTGAATGCTGTTACCTCTGTCAGGAAAGAAGACATTCTTTGGCCTACATACTCTTTGGGGTTAGGAGCAGGGAATTAAATACACCAGGTGAGCATCATTTCCTCCCCCCCACCCTTCCCCTCTCTCCCAAATACAAGAGCTCTTCTATCTTACAGGTCACTGGGGGAAAGGGAAACAAAAAGAGAATGCTTTTCTAAGGAATTAAGCAAAGTTCTAGAAAGGAGGGTGGCTATTTCAAAATGATATTGAAGATAAATCAGTGTGATTTCTCAGGTAAATTAACTTTTATTAAGGGTTATTAATGTGTACCCACCCTGCCATCCTGAGAACAACAAATGTTTAAAAGAAAATCTAGGAAAAAAAGACCAAAAGGCTTTCCAGATCCCTGAGAATATTAATATTTTGTTTTGAGGATAAGCAAATATCAGGTAAGAGGAACACTGTGAAGAGATTAAATAGGTAGTGCTTCTTTCTGTAATGGAAAGAAGGATGGCAAACCTAGCACTAACCTAAGTTAGGTTCTCTTAGAATGATGTGGGAGACAGAGGACTTCATGTGGACTTCATGTGGAGATTTTCTGAGAACCTGCAAAATAATGACACAGCTAAGAACAGCATTTAAATTTACAGAAACAAGAATTGAAACAAGCAGGAATTTATAATTCGGGGCATAAACTAATCACTAAATCACTGCAACTGCAAAATATCTGTTTAGTGAGTAAACTCCAAATTTTTCTTCAGACATTTTTGCACAAATATTCATGGATTTTAGCCTCCGTTACCACTGTGCAGAGTGCCACAGCCAGTTCTTATGCTTGTGAATCTTTCTGCACCTCACTTTACCTACATCCACTCTTGCTATGCTTGCCTGGCCATATTGTCCAGGCCAAAGGTATCGTTTTAATGGATGCACTTCCTAAGCCTCACTTCTCTCTTCAGAAGTACGTATAGGCAGTACAATTACTGAACAAGACCTAAGAAACCTGGTTTATTGATAAAACCATCTTCAGATAGAATTCAAAGTATATGAAAGCAGGGGCCTACTTTCAGTCTGTGTATATTCAACTGCAGAAGCTATAAAATGACAAATTTTATATTGGCCCATTTTAATTTTATATTTGCCCATTTTATAATGGGCAACAAATTGCCCATGCCAGAAACTAAATACCAATGCTACATACTAAAAAGACTAACTTCTAAATACATCCAGCTACTACCATCATTACTGCAGCAGGACCCAGAAGACCTCAGCATAAATGGCCTTCAATTTTTTTGGTGCTGTATGAACACAAAGAAAAAGGGGCTCCATGTGAATGTAAGTAAAAATCAGTGTTGGGAAGTGGGCCTAAATTTGCTTGAATTAGTGAGGAATAGACGAGGAGCCTGGCACCTTCCAAGTAGGATAAGGGGATATTCTGCACCTGGCAGGAGCAGAATACCTTGTGTAGGACCTTAAAAAAGCAATGAGCCTTATGCTTTGTGGTAAGGCAGCATCTGCTCTGTGAGCTGCTAGAAGTGCGTTTCAGAGAAGCCACCCTGCTGCTTGAAGACACGGCTGGCACCAGGTTTGGCCCTGTTGCTTCTCACGGAAGGGCACCAGCCATGTTCCCGGCTCCCACCCTGAGTTAGGCAGTGAGCAACAGATAGGGCCTGCATTGAGCATGCGGAGGGATTTATTTTCCACATGGTGATTTTCCAGCCTTGCTCCACAATGTCATTTGTGGTTTTACTCTGTGCAGTACCTTGGATCAGTGGGATTGAAACCAGGCTACATCTGTTGGTTTTTTTGTTGTTTTGTTTTGGTTTGGTTTTTTGTTTAGCTGCAAAATGTAAAGGTGTTTTTGCAGTCAAGGATGTGCTTACTAACAACTTACGAAATCCTTATCAGGACTAGCCCAGAAGGCTGCACAGCTTTGCAGAAGCTTCTTACAATAGCCCCTGTTGCAAATCCTTTGAGAGCAGCAACTAAAGAGATTCCCTTGCAGAGAGGGTGAGGATTGTTGTTAAAGTTTTATTATGCTTTACTCTGACAAAACCTGCTAGGTAATAGCAGTAACACAGCATTTTGCATACACTGGTCCTCCCAGGATACTGCTGGCACCGTGAGTGTGCAATGGTGAGGGCTTTGGCAGAGAATTCACTGCAGTTCACTGCAAACAAGAGCAGCAGGAAGATTAGTGAAGTTACAGCCCAAGAGACAGGTAAGTAAAGCTGAACTCGAAGGTTGGGATTTTCGTTTCTATATTTAAGAATGTGTTAGTACAAGGAAAACTGAAGGCAACGCCTAGTCTAAATCTCCCCTCTTCTAGTCTGAAACCATTTCCCTTTGTTCTATCACAGCAGGCCCTCCTAAAGGGTTTGTCCCTTTGTTCTTATAACACCCCTCTAGACACTGAAAGGCCCCCCCCCTTTAGACACTTCAAATGATGACTTGTGTATCATCAGTGTGTAGCATGAAACCTGAAGGAACCTATGTGGATATGCAGAGTGTAGCTGGTGAAGTGTAGGATTTCACCACTTCGGACATAATGCAAGGATGATGTCAGCTGACTGAGTCCTCCAGCAGTTCTTACAACAGGGAAGTTGGATCCAAAGCATACCTGCATCACAGTTGCTGTATATTTGGCATGCCTCCCTTGCTGACACTGCGTACCTTGCTGTTTATTGAATTGCCAGCATACAGAACAGTACGAAATGCTGACTGAACTCATTCAGGCAGTTTGCTTAAACTTAGTAGTTTAAACTTAAACTTTATGAGAACTTCATGAGTGCATGAATTTTCAGTTTGATTTCGGATAATGTATGTGGACACTTCCTAATGGTTACATAACACTTCCAGGAGATGGCAAAAACAAAGTTGAGCGAAAAACCAAACCTACCCAGGGAGGTGGAAGAGCTGAGGAATTCAGCTCAGGTCACAGGAGTTTGCATGGAATTCCTTGGGTACAGGGGAGATAATCCAAATACTACAGGTATCTGAAGGAATAATGAAACATTTCAGTGGGAATTAAGTTAAATTAGAGTCTATTACATATATTTTAGATTTCCACAATCTGCTGGATCTTTAACTTAAAAGTTTATACCTTTTAGTGGAAAAATTAATTTCTCTTTCACAAGTTCCACTTAGATTTTGTTGCTAATAAACCCAAGGATGTAAATACTATTAAGTACAAAACAGCCTGCTGCATAATTGTTTCTAAGCAATTACAGATTATATCGAGCCATTCATTGAGCAGAAACAGTTTTTTCCAAGACACCAGCTCCCTGTACCTTGAAATTTTATTAGTCTAAGAATTTCATGCACCATATGTTGTAATAGGAGACTAACTGCAATTGAACAAACAACTTTCTGATATATAAGTGAATGATAACCTGATTTTAAATGTGTTTATCTAATGAGATAGTAACTGTAATTTACAGCACATATAAAAACTCCCACTGTTACTCCTGGTGCACCTTTTGGCTAAAAAGGGTGATGCGCTGAGATATGCTAATGAACATCGTCTTGGTTTTTACCAAGTCAGTAATAAAATTTGCATTCGATATTGTGCACAGTAAACTGGGTTATTAGCCTTGAAAATGAGTCTCATAAAATTTAAATATAGGCTTAAATCATATTAACTGTCCTGTAGGTTTTCTGAGAGGCTTTAAAGCATCGTGCTCTCGTTCTATAGCGCTGAGAATGCAGATGTCATTTTGCCTTCAGGGGTGCCCAAAATGCGAGTACATCAGAGCCCGTGGGATGAGCACAGATCAGCCCCCTGCTCCCCAACACCCAGGGAATGAGAGGAAAGCGCAGTGCTAAGAGAAAGGAAAAGGGGAGAAAAGGGTGATCTGGGTACAGAGCCCCTGTTCAGCAGCAGAGAGGAGCCTGCTTCTGCCTGACACTAAGTGTTCCTTCACACATCAAGGTTAGGTCTTAAGTGCTTTAAAACACAGTGCAAAGCTCCATCTGTTTTGAGAGTGTGGTGGTAAAATTATTAATCATTAGGATTTGAGAGGCCAGGCTAAGAGATTTATCATGATTAAAGAACTGTTCTCTGCCAAATGATTGCAGAGACCCAACCTGTACCCAGGTGCAGGAAAAAAAGCAAAATTACATAATGCCATGAAATGCTGTATATCCATTGGGGGAAATAGCAACTCCCAAACTGGACACAGTCAACAGGTATACTGTGGCCAAAATAAATAAAGAATACTCTTTGCATATCTGTGCAAGGTCTTCTCTTACAACACAAGTGCAAGAGTGATAAAATTACAGCCTAGTGAAATACTCCTATGAAATCCCAACTCTTCTTAGTGATCAAAGGTAGAGTTTCTGGGCACGGTGCAAAGCACTGTGCAAACTGCTCTGAAGCACAGTACCTGGACTGGATACAAGGCTGTAACACAGAAGTCTATGAACTTCTCCAGAAATGAATACAAATAGCTGACATTACACTTACTTTAGTAAGGTGTAATATAATTTTTGTACACAATATTGTTTTTGACCACTAGCAAAGTGAATGTGGACCGCAAACAACAGCAGCTTTGTGTCAGAGCACAGTGACCACCTGCTCAAACAGACACGAAGTCCATCTCATCTCCCCTCTTTTCTTCAGTAGTGACAGGTCCTGGCTGCACTGGAAAAGTGATGGGCAGAGGTAAGGGGCAGAGACTGTGCTGCCTTCAGGGTCAGTCTCACCCTGACACTGGGAAATAAGAGGTTGCCTTGAGGTCTGAAGAAAGACTGAATATGCCAACCACTCTGCCCTTGACATTGATTATTAATAGCTCTGGATATGTTTTATAGCCTTACTATTGCCAACCCTTTTTTTATTTTAATGCAGACAATGTCACACTTCTAAACAGCAGCACACTTCTCTCCCTTCTGCTCCACACTGAGCAAACTCCGTATGGTAACATCAGGACCCTGTGACACGTCACTGTGCTAGGCTGGCTGCCAAGAGCCCAAGGGCGTGAAAAGTGAAGGAAAAAAGAGCCGAAACAGAACAGACAAGTGAAACATTCTCCCGACCATGGAGAAGGGAGGGTTCCCTGGCAGGGTGGGAAGGTTTTTCCTGTAGGTGCCGCACCTTGGGGCAGCTCACATAGCACTTCCTGCAGCCCTCTGTCTCTGTCTGTTCCAGCACGTTAGGATTTGGCAGGCACCCGAGCTGCATTACGTGGTGTTAAAAGAGGTTGCCACATCCTTTAGCTGAGACATCTCTCCCAGCTGAGTCTTCCCTGCTCAGCCTAAAGAAGAGGAATCACCAGGCTTTTCCCCCATGTCTCGCTGCTAATCGCACAGCCCCACAGACCACCTAGCAGGTCCTTCCTCATGCTGCCAGCTGGCTGTGAGATATTTGCCTCAGTATTCCGCTTATCTAAAGCAACCACAGCATTTCTGGATAGACAGTCCTCTGGAGAAAAATAAATGACCCAAGCTGTAATCACAGCTTTGTCTTTGGTTTTACCTACTTCTGGCCGAGTGCATTGACTTGTACTTGTCGCAGAGCAGTGAAGCAGAGCAGAGATGTAGGAGTCACCTTGCAGATTTCCTCTTGTCCTGCAGGCTATCCTCGTGCATCCTCAGCATCTGGACGGTCCTGTTGTCTGTACCAGCATATTCCACCCCCATTGTCTCCATGTAGTGTAATAACAACACCAATGCTGACACTGGTTTATTAGGTGATTTATAGGGGTAAATCAGGGGTAAATTGAGACCTCCTTTAGAAAGCTTTCAGTTCACAATGCCAAGATATGCTGAACACAAAAACTCATGTGGGGGAAGAGAAAGGATCAGAACAATACTGACACTGTGTGGAGCAAGGTTATATATGCAATCACGCAATCTCAGGAGGTCTGTGCAGAAAGCACAGCATGCAGTGTGGTGGAATGGGAAGTAACACTATCGGCTGTTGCGTTGGCTCAGAAACATGTAAATACTTCTGGGGAGAAAACAAAACCAAAAGTAAAATGTTGTTCTTTGTTGGGAAGAGGGAGAGTTTAAGGTGGAATTCTGCTAGGCCCAAACTCAGTTTTCTAGTTTTGGCTTTACTCTCAAGAAAGAAAACAGAGGAGATGATAGTTGAAAGACAGAAAAAAAAACCATGCATTGGTTTTGCTCAGACTGCTACTTTTTAAAAAACTCATCCTTCACCATTTCTAGAAATCCTATTTGTTTTCAAAATTAACAAATCCACTGTATTTTTATTAACTGTTTATAACACGTGTATTAATTAATTTATATAAATATTCATATACATATGTGTGTTTGTGTACGATATAAAGCTATTCATTAGATCTACACATGAAACTGGAAAGAGCCAGAATTTACCCTTGAAGCCTTTCGGTTAAAAAGGCAGAAGAGTGGGACACCAAATGCCACAGTCTGGTCAACGTGCCCTCACTTTGCACTATTAACAGTCACAAGTGTTAAAGTGAGGTGTCAAGCTACCAATTGTACAGAAAGGCTGGCATCAGTGCTGGGCTAGCTTGTACCCTTTAATTTCATGTTTCGTGAGGATTTCCAAGTCTAAGACTGTGTATGCTGGAAAAAATATTCTCAGAAAATGTTGGGGAACAAGGTCAACCAGGGGACGGGTCTGAGTAATTGCACAAGAACTGCTAAGATAACAACAGCCAAAGCAGCTGAAGCAGAACCATGGAATGGGGATATGAAGAAGCACTTTGCCAAATGCCCCATGATGAGATGATTTATGCAAGCGAGGACTCTGGGGTGTGGGAAGGGGCGTGCGTGCATGGGGTTGCCTGGCAGGTGTACGGGACGAGCATGCGTGGAAGCCATGCTGGTATATAAGCTGTGTGATGCAGCAGTAAATGTGAGAGCAGGCTCCATGGCATCCATGTTTGTGTCTCCCTCCAGATGGGGTCCATTTCGGACAGGGCCCAGCCCAGGGTCAGCTGTCAGAAACGACAGAAAATTTCAGCTTGCTAGAGGTAATGGAAAAACAGTCATATTCATGTGAAAAGATTCTTGTGTCTCCCTGCCTGGAAGCTGTGATAACCTTCATGGCTATGTGCAGGTCACAGAGTAGAGAGGGTCCGAGGCTTAGGAGCTGCTGGAAATTCCTGCGGGTCTCTTGCCATGCGCCTTCTTCCCTTGGTAACTGGAGCACGTAACAGCATGCATCTGTTCTTCACCTTAATTTGTAGCTGGAAGATGGGAGATGCATGTGCCTGGATCCAGGACTCGAGAAACACTCTTTGTCCCACATAGACTGTGCTGCCTTTCTGCAACTAATTTTATGCCCTTCGCATGGGGAAAAGAATAACAACCACATGGGGAGAAGTTAGCAGACTTGGAGATAAATTCCTCAGGCCCACTCAGGAGGTGGATGTCTGCTCTGCTGGAGCAGGGGAAGGGGTGGGTCATCGCCCTGGCAGCACGACTTCAAGCAGCCGCGTGTGCAACAAAGCGAGTGGAGTAGCCACACATCACTCACAATGGCAGTCTGTGCAGCCCTGGCAAGATCTCTTTTTTTCAATAAAATGCTTGCTTCAGCCAAATGCAAACGAGCAGTTTGTACACATTCTGAAGAGGAAGCCTTTGTCTCAGAGATGAACAGGTTATAAAGCTCTAGAATTTGTAAATGTTTGCTTGATGCTTCAGCTCAGCCAGTCTGCATTAAAAACAAACAAACAAAATAAACCACCTCAACACTAAAATACTTCAAAGTACAGTTCTCCACAAAACTAGCCATAGGGAGGATGGGACACATCAAGCTGAAAGGGTTCTTAGATGGGACACATCAAGCTGAAAGGCTCTTTGGATTGCCACCAGGTGCACTCTCTCTCAAACCAACCTGCACACCGACTCCCAAGGCACACAGGGCCATTTGGCCAAAGAAATGTTTCTCTATCTAGAGCACGTATCTCTACAGCCTCATCTCTAGAGAGGCTCAGTGCAGAAACAGGAGAGCCCTGCAGCTGTGCAGGATGAAACCCAGTTGCTCTCAGCCAGGTGAGGAGCTGGGGGCAGGTGCTGCTCACCTCAGCCCTGCCCAGTGCTGTTATGCACCTCGGCACCTGACACTAGCTCAGCAGCAGGCGTTCTGGCCAGTTCCTCCCTGTGTAACAGACACAGATGTCTCTGTTCCTGACCCTGACATACGCACAGCATTTGCTGCGTCACTGGCTGTATTACACCACGAGGCAATACTTTGCAGCTGGATCATTTTCTTTTACTCGCAGGCTTGCAGACAGAGGGTGCAAAGGAGCAGCAGATCATGCACAGCAGGTTTCTCAGCCCACAGGACGTTCCTTTGAAAGCCCAATGGCTGTACACGGTATTTCTAGTTTCAGCTGCAGTGATTTAAAAGGCATGAAGATTGGTCTCCCCCAAAGTTGTCAGAATGCCAGGCATCACCTCGTGGGGCATGCCAGGGTTTGTGAGGGATCTTTACAGAGCAGAGGAAGGCATGCTGGAGCCATGGGTTCTGACTGGCAGCAGGGTTGGTACTTCAGAGTGAATCCCTCCACTCGCATAATCTTCTGTATGAAGCGAGGGAGAAAGAAGGAAGAAGGAAGGGAAGCTTCTCACCCTTTTAATGGAATAATTTCCCATATGTTTAAATAAAATATTAATTAACTATAGCTTTTCTGGCATTGGTTCTGCCCCCAAGAGAGAATGTGTTTCTCAAAGTGTCTCCATGACCCGCTGCAGCCCAGTGCTGCTGTGGCTCTGCGCTGGGTGCCGCAGCTCTAGCAGTGTTTGGAGGCAAGGGCTGCAGTTGCTGCATAGGCACATTTGGCCCAGGCTGGCGGAGAGGCTGCGTGTGCTGCTGCAGAGGAGCACACTGCCTGCCACTGTTGGGCTATTAGTATGGAAATGAGGCATGTGTGTGACAGGTGGCCTTACAACCAACACAATTAACTTTCTCCATTAGCTGACGCACTGACAAAACAGATGCAGCATCAATAAGCACCAAAAAACCCACAAACACTGAATAGGAATGACACGTTGCACACCCCTATTATTTATAAGGAGGAACAGCATAATTTCTTCGGGACACGGTGGCAAGTAGAAGGCAGTTGGGTTATTTCCTTCCCTGATTATGATGTTTGCTCTCTAATAACCACGATTTCACTTTTTCACTTTATCGGAATATTGCTGCAGAGCTGTCACAGCTCTGGGCGATACCCAGCAGCCCCGAGATTCGTCCCAGCTGTGGGAGCGGAGCACCCAGCCCCTCTCCCTTATTCCAGTTGCCTGAGTCAGCTGAGCAGAGGTGGAGCTCAGGCCCGTGTGGGACTGAGCTGTTTCTCAGCCCCATGGCCGGGTACGGGGTGAGGATCGGCAGCTGGGACAGCTGCTCTTAATCCAGTGTGAGTTAAGAGGGCTTGACCAAAAACATGGGGCTGGAGAAGAGCCCTTAGCACCTCAGAATCATAGAATTGCTCAGGTTGGAAAAGACCTTAAAGATCATTGAGTCCAACCACAACCTAACCGTACTACCCTAACAACCCTCTGCTAAATCATGTCCCTGAGTACCACGTCCAAACCTTCATCAGAGGATCAAGGCACACTGGCTTTAGGATGAGTCGCTGGTTATTAATGAGAACAACTGAAATTTTGTTTGAAATCTGGACTTAGAATCTGTTTTCTGGCTGCATTTTACAGGTGTAGACTTGGTGATGGGAGGATTTTTCCTGACAAGACTGATGGCAGCAGGACCTGCACCAAGCTCACGGCAGAAAGCATAAAATTTTACTTAGGAAGAAGTAACAGTCTTTCCATAATAATTACACGAGCTGTTAATTTTATTATTTTGTGTGGTACCCTGGGATGTGTGCCATGAAAGACCCCGCTATTAAAGCATAGCTTAATTGACTGAATTATGGGACAGTCCAAGGCACACAAACCTACTAATCAAATTAGATGCCCTTAGTTACACATCTCCCTTCAATGCAAAGCCCATATCCAGCTGTGGTGTGCAGGTGCCTGGACTGTTTGGCTCTGCTGTAATGACTCTGATGTCAATAAATGCTGCCTGGTCCTTCTGTTATCACACACAACCTACCCACGTGACCCACTAATATCTCTCAACAGGTAAGTGATAAGGAGGTGGCCTAAATGGAGATACCAATGTGACATGGTGCAAAGATGGCTTGTTCTTAATGAGAAATTCCCCCTTTACCACCTCTGTGATGAAGGAATTGCAACCAGGTGATTGACAGAAGCCTGCTGCTCAGCTCAGAACTCTTTCACCTGTGGCAGGAGTGGCTGTGACCTGGATGTGGGCACAATGTGAGTTTCATGTTTGTTCCTGTTTCCACTCGCTGACAAGCATGGTATGAAAGACCTCATGGTGGAAAAGAGTTTCCTCTGGTGGGATTTACCAATGTTACAGGTGTGATTGCTTTGTGGACATACTATGAGCAAGTATTTTTAGAAGGAAAGGAGGATTTTCAGATAGTTGTCCCAAATAAAGAGGGCTTTATTTCTTTTTGCCTTAATTATGATCGTTTGCTTGTGTAAGCAAATAGCCGCTTGTTTACATGCATGTGTGGAAACATCCATTTTAGTAAATTTTCTTGGCAAAAAAGAGAACTGATCAGATCAGAATTAAAAAGATACTCAGCATTACTCTGATATAAATAATTGTTCTCATATGTTCCTATATCTGAAATCATAATATTTTTCTAAAAAGTTTTGTTTGTTTGCTTGCCTTTCTTCATTCCAACAGTACTCTTTGGTCTAACATTGTTAAAAATGAGCAAAATTTACTGGAAAGTTATAATGCCAAGTCAGCAGAAAACTGGGGATATGAGTAGGTTTGTGCATGTATATATCAAGCTTCCTCTGTACATATTCATATACCTATAACTGGCATTTTCCCATTTAAAAATACAAAGTCAGATGTATATGTATATATATATATTGCTTCAAAACCAGAAAGCGTTTAACTGCCCTGGCTGTTTACTTGATTACATAATAAATGACAAGTTCTTAGAATGAAGTTAGTCACTGTTACTAAAGCAATCTATTTGTGAAGAGGGATTCAGGTGGTTATCCAAAGGAAGAATATTTTCCACAGGTAGTTGCCACAAATTGATTCTAAGTAGAGAGTTATTAGAAGGCAGATGGCAGATTTCTGCCAGTTCCATTCTTCTCCTTTGGCACTTGCTTAGTTTTGTGTGTGTTTGTTTTCCCCCTATCCATCAGTACGAGAAAGAAGAGGCATCAGAATCCTAGACTACAACAGGAGAAAAAAAAGCTACTGAGAAGTACTAGATCTTGATAATCTTTTAAAGTCTCAACAGGGAAATGCTTCCCTGTAGGTGCACTTCAGTGGACGTACAAGGAGTAGGTAGATTGACATAGGCCTAAAGGAGTCAGAGAGACTTCTGGAAGCCTCATAAATGGATTAAGTGCTTGTTTGTAGGGAACAGCATTGTAGCCTTCTGTCAGAGCAAAAGTCATGAGATGATTGTGAGAACTAGGGCTGCAAACCCTGATCTTAAGCCATTAACATTAAATATGGAGCCTGCTGTTGACAGACAAGTCAAACAGTGGGGTTGAATCATAGCAAAGAATATTTTTACAATAAAAGCTCTCGGTGATTTTTCCAGTGTAAGAAGAAATGGATGGAAACAAATACCAGGTCAATCTCTTCTCCTACTAGTGAAGTGAGACCTCTTCAATATGCATTTAATGTGGAACTATTTGTTACAAGGTGGTGTGGTGCCAAAATTTTACTGAAGTTCAGAAAGGCACTGAAGAGGAAACCATACAAGGAAACACAAGAAAATCACAGTTTTTAAGGATGACCTGTGGCAGTACAGAAGTGCACACAGAAAGAATATTGCATTTCTGTTCATCGTCCCGTCTTCAAACACCAGATCTTAGTGACTCTTGGAGATGTTTACTGATGTAGATAGATCTTGCTTCTCATTCTGGATGCTCATAATTATGTTTTTGAGTTGTCTTTCACAATGCTTGGATCGTAATAAGTGCACTGTGTTTGAGGTTTGCATCTAATTCAGGATACCTTTGAGGTTAGAAGAAGAAAATGGAGTCTGTGATTCACTTATGTGAGTCCATAACCGTTATGTCTCTCAAACAGCTCCTCCGTTATAGACTGAGTGATGAATGGAGATGCTCTTAAAGTTCCATTTCTTTCAGTCTCAATTAATGAAAGTTGCTTTGAGTTACAATCATAAATTACATGTAACGGTAGAATGAGAAAGGTTTTGGAGGATGAGATCATTTAACTTCAGTTATGGTGTCATCTTTGGAAACAACTACATGGGGAAGAAGCCAGAATACTTGTTCCTCTTTCATTTTAAGATTGTGCAATCTTTTATTATTTATGTATATACACATTTAGATATACCTATTTTATATAATATATATATTATATTTGCATCTGGTTGCAGGTTATATGTATATTTGATTGTATATACATATAAATTACATTTAAAGATTACAAAATCAAAAGATTACAAGATCATAAATGGATTCTACTGAAGTCCTTTTAGGTACTGCAATATAAGGCTTGGACAGGAAGAGCTAGACAAGATTCATGTAATGGTAGAAAGGGGTGGTATCAGCTGTGCTGATTTCTTTACAGATAATTTGTATGAATGTGCAATAGCTGAAAAAATTGGTGAGACTGAACTGCCAATTGAACACTGATGCAAAGCCTGCTGAAGTCATCTGAGATTTGACTTAGCCCAGTTGTGTGAGGAGCACTTGCTGGTTTGGGACAAAAACAGTTCAAAGCCTTTTTCTAGCATGAACATGAAGGAAGGCTTTTGTTCCATTTCCAGCCTCCACTTCCTCTTTTCTCAGTATTTATGTCCTCCCTGAGACTATGGGACAGTATCTTAGATTTACAGTACCTACGACCGAGCTATAAAACACAAATGTCTGTGCATGTCGAGTAGCTGAGGCTTTCTTTTCTGTCATGAAAATAAAAGCTTGCTTAAACTCGGAAAGCAAGGGGAAGTAAATGGAACTAATGGGAAAGGTGCATCAGTGTGACCTAACTCCATTGGTTTAACAAGGCTAAAAATGCATGACTCAATTACACAAGAGTTAGCTAATGAGGAATGGGGAATATGTTACAGTTTAAAACAAATGGCTACTAAATGAATTGGGTGCTGCTTTTCAAATCCATGCCATTCAACAAAAACCTGGCAAGACATTTTCTTCACAGGATATGAATCATCCGAAATAAAAAAAGCAAGACTAGGGCCACCTACATTCAGAGTTTGTACAGTATGACCTTAAGGCCCAACATCTACCAGAAGTTGAGTAGCAAAAGGCCAAGCTCCAAAGAATAAAAGGGCTTACATCAGTATTAAATAATTCTCTCTTAGAGATGCAAATTTCTAATTAGTTACTGTGGTAACTGTAGGGGCCTGGAAGTAAGCCCTGCACAATGAGAATGAGAGTTTACTTTTTTGATTTACTGCAGGGCTGCAGTAGTTGAGGGAGGGCTGAGAGGGGGAAATAAATTCATTGCTTTTAACATGACAACAGAATAAAGTGCATCAGAAGAAGTGACTTTGTTTTGTGTGCTGCTGCGGCTGTTGCTGCTGTGGCAGATCCCAGAGGAGCTTTATGTGACACAGTCTCACTTAAAATGTCTCACAAGGAAGTGTAAAATGCTTTGTTTATAAACAAGTGACTTTCTCAATGTCCTCACTTGTTGCATCCCTACGCAGCTCTGGGAGGGGGCTTCTCAGGGCCGGCAGGAGCTGAGGTGCCATCTGTTTGTTAGGTGGCCAAACAGAGGTATCCCAGTTTCAACCTGTAACATTTCTGAGAATCGAGGTGCCCTAACCCAACTTATGCTGAGTACCAGAACTGTCTTGTTGAAATTCTCAGGGCTTTATAAATACAGAATAGAAATCACTTGTTAAGTAGCTCTTTATCTTGTTTTCTTTTTTTTTTTTTTTAAATTTCCTTTTTTTTTTTTTCCTCCCTTTACATTTAATTTTTTAGTTTTTTAAGTTTCATTTGTAGCATGATTTCACATATACAGCCATGCTGGAATGTGCAGCCACATCTTCCATCACCTGGTATTGAGAGAGAGCTAGTGACCTACTCCCCACACCCCTCTCCCATTATTGTATAACTGTCAGAACTGGAGATGCTCCATTTCTCGCAAATTGAGGCAGTACACATTCACTCCAGGGTAGTGCATATTACTATGGAGCAGCAGCAAATCCAAAAAGAAAATTAACAGACTTCTTTATGCACTGATGGCAGTACTTGTTACATCAACAGGAACCAACTAAAACTGTGTGAAATGATTTAGATATGCCCTTTATTTGAAATAAGCAACCCTGATCTGTGTTCTGTGGTTCAGCTCAGGGCTAGCTTGAACAGGGAGCTGAGAATACAGTTAAATAAATACAATATAGGAAAGGCAAGCAAAAATGTTTGTATTGTAATTCCTATATAATAAAATTTATTCCCTTCATAGTCTGCTCTCTTCCTGCTTCTGATTTAAAAGAACTCACGTTTGCTCACCTGTGGAGCTTGGGCTGAATAAGGATACAGAGCATCGCTGAAGTGCCGGTCCAGCTCCTCACGCTCCTGCTCATTGTCTGCAGTGTCCTGGGAATTCAGAGCAGCGACTGTGCTCATCTCAGTCTCTTACAGACCAGCAATGAAATGTCAACATTGCTAACAATTTTGTTTGTAGGAGAAAAGAGAGGGAGGAGCACAAACTGATGTGACTTACCTCTTATTTTGCTTGCAGTTGTAAAGGGACACACTATTTCTTTTCAGCTCTGGCCAAGGAAATCCACCTCTCTTAGCCAGCCACTGGCAGTTGGGTACTTTGCCATCTGAGCAAGGAGACATCAGGAGGAAAGAGACTGAAAGCACTGGTCTGCTTGGTAGATGGACTGCAGCCAAAACAAATAATTGGTGCATTGCTGCTCTGTAGTAGCTGTAGAAGGCTGGTTTGGTGTGATTCAGCATAGACACAAACATTGTCTCAGGCTGCGTGGGGAAAGCATTCTTCCTCCTTGCAGGTCACACACAAATGGCTCTAAATTAATTGCATTTTGACTGTGCTCTTGTGTTGGCTCTACTTTCATCATGATAATGTCCCAGAAGTTTCTAAAGCAAGATACTAGTAATGCTGAAATAATAGGAAGCTGCCATTGTAATTCTAAATATTTTTCTGAAAATAAAAGCGCAGAGAAAGGAAAACAGAAAACTAACAATAGCAACTCTGGTTTTACCATGGGAAACCAAGAAAAGCAAGAAATACTTTAAACTGATTGATAGCATTTCTATAAGCATGATTTAAGATCAGCATCAGTGCAGAATTTCAGGATAAACAGCCTGAACTATGGCTGCTAAGCACTGTTGTTATGAAGCCTATCTCAGAGGCCAGAGCTTATTATGCTCAGTTCTCCAAAGCCTCCTTACCTTTGTAACTGGTGCCAGAGTGGAATTTGCCCAGAGGCTCCTTCAGTATTTTGAACAGGATCTGTGCTGGGCACCATCTTCTCCTATTTCATAATCATCTCCTGGCTGTGTTCAGTTCTTTAATCAATTCTTATGAGACATTAGCAGTCCAACTCCTTCTTTGAATGGTACATGTAGCCAAACATACAGGGCACAGAGAACACTCTTCTATACATTTGAGTTACCTGTCATTATGAAGACATTTTCGGAATGGCCCTTTTTAAAGCTTCCTACAGGTCAGCCCTCCCAGCAGTTCAACTTTGTCCCTTCCAGACAAGGCAGCCTGTGGTAGTGTCCCATTTTCAGCTGGATTTTTCCTGCCCCTCAGAGCTGCACCCAGAACTGTCTGTAAGTCCCTTTTGATTGCTGCCAGGGATCAAACATTTTTAGTGCACTTTTTTTTCTTTGCTCTTTCTGTACCAAGTACTTTCTCTACTACTTTACTACTTTCTTATTAGGCATTTATTCTTACTTGCATTTTCATTCTAGCAAAGTACTGAGCAGGTGACACAGCCTATTCCAGAGGGAACTTAACAAATAAAGGCCACCATTTGGATTCCTCCAAAAATGAAAATTCAGCTTTGTGAAATCTTTAGTAGATAAAAAGGTTGGGACAAATCTGCAAAGAAACACTTGTCCGCATTCTTTGGATCCCTCCAGGACTTTGAAGAGCTGGCTTCAACTGAGGTGTGCTGACAACTGCTCAGTTCAAATGTAATGATATTCCCAGGGAATGATCTCATCAAACCATCATAGATCAAATCATCATAGATGATTGAGCCATACAGCTCTTATCTCCATATGGACCTTCCTGATGACTTTCTCCAGGCGTCTGCTCTTTACATAAGAAGCACATGGATCAGATTATACTGAACTCACACTAATCAAGCACCATATGAAAAAGGATTTTTGCCTTCCTTAACTTATAGTAAAATGGCAATCTTAGCTAAACAATGCAGCTGGCACACAAATTGCCCCCGAGTGAGAAGTTTTAATATTCTTTTATTTTTATGTTTGATAGAAATAAGAAGAGATGCGCTGTTCAAAATACACTTGCATTCCAAATGCCAAAGAAATTATTAAAAGTCTCTACATAAATCCTGTCTTATAAACTATTAGTCAACAATCAGTTTAAAATACTCCATCAAAGGACTTTTTTTTACCCTATTCTGCTGATTTAGCTGTATTGACATCTTTCCAGAGTTTATTCAGAGTTTGACATTCAAATTCAGAACATTTCTGACAGTATGAAAGAAAATCTCTGACTAGTAGATCTGCTCCCTCAAAAGCTGGAGCTCCCAAAGCACTCAGATCCTCATCAGCTCATTTGGATGACTGGCTGAGTGCCAGAAAGCCTTGCTATCTTTAGCTTTCATCTTATTCTAGTTTCTTTCACAGTCCAGAATTTCAGGATTCGTGGTACAAGGCTGTCCATCAGATGGATTACCTAGGAGCCAGGATTTAATTCCCGTTTGTATTCTATTGGAACAAAACCTAGATAAGAAACTCCCCATGAAATGAGGTTACTTTTCTTTAACAGGTTCTGCTCCAAAAAACCTGGCAATATGATTTTCCAAGGCATATATGAACTTTGGGAAATATATCTTTGAATTCTTCCTAGACTGATGTGAGAAATAGCTTATTGAATCATTTCTACTGAGAAATTAAAAGGAAATAGAAGAAAGAGAGAAGGAAGGAATATAACTAAAACTCCAGGGTCGTGACCTGACAAGTTAAAATTAAGTCTGCTTTCTAAAAATGAGTTGAGGAGGTTTTACTTGAAAAACAGCCTTAAAGAGTCTCAACCCTGCAGGCTTGCAGAGGTGGAGGTGGTGTGGATGCAAGAAGAGAGGATCGTTCCTCTCGCAATGCTAATGGTTTACTACAACTGTAGAGTGATTAAGAATAAAACAACATTTCAGTCCATTTTCCTAAGGAGCCTTTGCTTAACGAACAGGAAAAAAAAATAAACCAAGACAGTAAAACTCTGAGGAAACAAAGAAGGGGAACCGCCAGCCTGTGAAGTCCTAATGCTCATTATATCTGGTGCATGTTTAGCTTGTAAGAAGGGCTTGGGGAGGAAAGTAATTTAAGCAAGCCAACCTGGGCTGTCTTTTCATTCTTTGTCATGCACTGCTGTTGTTACCTTTAGAAATCCAGCAGCGGGGCTGGTTGTGTCCTGTTTTAGTGCCCTTCGTAAAGCATTCCCTTTTCACCAGCTCCGATGGCCCCATTGGAGTGGCCATGACAATGGATGTTCATTTTACCGCTATAAAAGGGTTTAATGATTAAAAGGCCGCACCATTGCACTCAGCCACAAAACTCATTCTTCCACTTCTGTGGAGCCCTTTGATTCAAAATGTTCTTTTGACAGGATCAAGAGTGGTTTTCATTCTGTCGGGCAGCAGAAACATCTGCATTTTTATCCTCTGCCTCCTCCTCAGTGCACATAGTTAATGTGTAATTAATGAAACATCCCTTCTCGGAGTGGCACACAATCAGTGTAGGTCTCCCACCAACCTCGCTCCAGCTCCAGTAAAGCAGGTTTGCTTTTATATCCTTGTACTCTCATTCAGAAGTAGTAATAAACCCAGTTCCAGGCTTATCTAGCCAGCTTACATCTTAATCTTTCCTTCCCCCCCCCCCCCCCCCCTCTCTCTGTCTCCTCAGGGAAAAAGGGATGAAAAAAAGGACGACTTCTCTTTCTTTTGGGTTATCCGAGCACATTGGGAGGGGGGAACCAAACACACCGCAACATTCAAAGCAAAACAGAAAGAACAAGGGGTCCAGGGAAAAAGGTCCCCTCCTCCCTCCTTTCCCTGGAAAAAAAATAAAATAAAATAAAGACCTTCATGAGTAGTCAAGCAAGCTGAAAAGACAGTTGCACGATTTCTAAGCCCTATAGGGTGGAGTTCTCCTTAGCTCTTCACACATGAAATCCAGCCCATAGGGTGTCAGAAAAATACTATGTCCTCCCACACAATAGTAGCCTCTTCACATATCCCTCCATTTACAGTTTGTGAGGCCAGGACTGTGCTTGAGAGCTCTGGCATTGATGTCCTAACAATTGTCAAGGCTAAGGCTGCATATTTCATAGTGACTGTTAAATGTTTCGCCATTTTATTTACTTACATAATCTTTACTAAATGTAGCATGGAGAAAGTAGTATCAAAGAAGGTTATCAGCTGCCTAGGAAAAACATCCATGAATAAATCTGGTTTGTCCCAAACTACTTAAAAATTCGGGTCAAATTTGGGAAGTAGACATGTCTGGAAAAAAGCTTAGAGTTTAAGTCACAACACTCCCTTTTCCCTCTGTCCTCCAGCAGGAGATAGATAGCCTCCTGTCTAAGGATCTTGCCTCCCCAGAGGTGGTGGAAGCCACAGGTTTAAGTCCTTCTTTCTTTTGAGACTTATCATTCCTCTGCTTCCCAGTTTTTAGGACCATGCCCTAGTCATCCAGCTCCACTCTCTCTCTAAGAAATGTACTTTCCATCTGCGAGCATCAAAAAACCCTAAATGAACAACATTCATAGCTAAAATCTGTACACACTAAAGGGGTTCAGGTTCCTTTTGGAATTAGCCCTGTTGGAAGCTTCCCCCTTCAAGCAAGTGAGAAAGAAAAGATATTCCTTCCCAGATGCCCTCCTGTGAGCCTTTTTACTTTCCCAATTTCAAAGAGTTCAAAATGATTGCACAATGCATCACCTGATTTCCTACAGTAACATTCCAACAAAGGATGCAGTTGTAAAGACTTAATGCTGCAAATATTTCTTCTCTTCTGTAGAATCACAGCTAGAAGGAAGACCTGCCCATGAAAAACCAAAGAACTGATAAAAAGGAGCTTGTATTAAAATGCCCACTCAGCATGATATCCAACAGACCCAGTGCGGTTTTCACTTGTGCCAGTCCAGCCAAGGAGATCGGTAGAATTATTCCATATTTCCATCCACACGTACATTTGCAGCAAAAAAATCTGTTTCAAGACAGGTATTTTAACAAGCCTTTATTTCAGTCAGCTGGTTTTTGTCTACAAATAGCAAGAATCAAGCTTTGGAGCAGGGCAAGAAGAAAGAACATCTTGCACCATGATTCTTTGGGCCAAATGCGACATGTACAGCTCCTTCTGAGACCAAAATACAGGCAACATTTGTTTCCAGGCAGCAAAGGGTGTGTCTGCTCTTACAGAAACAGAAGAAGTCATGAGCTTTTGAGCATTATTCCACTGATCAGGCTTGCCAGCTCAACTGGTGTCTGGAGGTGAGAAATGATTCCATTAAATCGCATATTTGCTATTTCCAAAATTGTGTGTGTTGCAACCTGAGGTACTGGAGATAGTGGACTTATGTAAATAGGTACATTCACTTGAGTTAACTTTGCTGAGGAACGTTGGCTGCAACTGTGTTTAAATCATCAGCTTCCTACTCCTTATAAAAGAAGCATGTCCTTCTGATCCCATGCCATGGGAAGGTTGGTAAGTAACGCATGCCTCGGACAGCCACTGCACTCAGAGAGCTGCACTGAGATATATTTGAGTTCTGGCCAGGGACTGGGAAGTCCAGAGCAGCTTACCAGATTGCTCAGAGAAAAGGGGCTTCAAAAAGAACTTTTTACTCTTCATTCCAAAGTATGAGTACAGAAAGAGTACAATGTTTGCTGTTGGGATTAGTCTCCTGCTGCGTCAGTCACATATGAACACACTGAAAATTGGCAGCATGCAAGGGGAAACCCCTGAGCTTGCAACACCAGAGCTAAACAAGGGTAGATTTCCAAGCACCAGAGCAGAAGGTATGTGAACCATATTATTGTCTCCTAGCCCAGAAAGGAAACAAAGCAAAATCATATTGAAAGGAATAGAAACCAAAGACCAAGTAGAATGGAAAATATCACCCATTTCAAATGATAGAAGAAAACCTTTAATACTATTGAGAGACTGCTTAAAGAAATTTATTGCACAGCTATATATGCAATGAGTTAGAATTTGTGCTATAAGGAAAAAAGATGATTCAGATTAAAATTATTTTAGAGAAGTTTTCAGTTCCATCAGGAAGTAACAGGTTAAAGATTCCAACCAATTAGACATCAGCTCTCTTCTCAGCTTAGGAAGGACTAGAGACATTCAGCACCAGTCTTTGCTCATGCGGACTATTAGAGCATAACACAAAATTGAAGAGTTGCTCTGCCTAGTATGATCTAGTGTAAGGTTTTACCTTGATATCTACCTTCCCTCTTATGTCCTTTCCATGACTAAGGAGCTTCTCCAGGAGCCTGTTGTGTTTCCAGTTCTGAGAGCCAATTTTGACTTCTTAGGGTATCTGCTAAAGAGAAAGCTATATCCACACAAGGAACGAGATGCTCACCTTTGACCCTGCTACACTGTAGGCCTGGTGACTTTTGCCACCATGTTATTCACAGCTGCAAGTGAGGGGTCTAATTTCTTCAGAGCAGGCCTGGGGACAAGTTTTTGTACCACAGAATAGAAGGAATAAAAGTGAGCTTGATAAAAAGAAGTGTGCCTATGGTAGCTCATGGCAATGATGAGAAGATAGATAGATAGGTTGAACTAGGCAACTCATACCCTTCTCCACAGAGGTGACTGCAAGGCTATCTAGTTCAAGTGTCAACAGTTTTCCACATGGATCCATGAAACAGAAGCAATTTGCTGAGGAAACGGGAATGGCCAAGAGAAACATGACCGGACCCATTAGCAGAAATGGCAGGGAGCTGAGTGCTGGGCAGCAAATGGGAGCAGCAGCAAATAGAGAGAAGTGCAAGAGCTGGCCTGTACCCTGTGCCAGCATTGGCAGCGAAAGAATACAATGCAGCACATTCAGACAGGAGCCCATAAACCAGCTGTGAGAGACACAGTTTCACTGAGGACTAATTTAAGCCCATGTAGAACATGCAGAGAGTCAGGCAAACTGTAGTGACCCAGGTTACAGTTTTTATCCTGAGCTCTTAATTGAAATGAATACCAACCTCCAAACAAAACTTTGCCAAAAGGGTAGAAACTGCTGTTCCATATCAGTTGACCACAAACGAAAGCATCTTAATATCACCTGGAGATTATTCAAAACAAATTTAGATGTGGTATGAAGGGACATGGTTTAGTGGGGACATATTGGTGGTAGGTGGACAGTTGATGATGGATGATCTGGAGGTCTTTTCCAAGCTTCATGATTCTATGATTCTGTGATCACCATGCCACCTATGAGTTTCGGCAATAGCATTTTCTCAGTTGTGTTTAAATGTGGATCTAATTTGAGCTTAGTTTGCAAACTAAGTAGCAGATTGGTCCCCAGATCTCATGCTGGGGGCCCATAGTGATACCAGTTTGGAGAAAAACAGAGGTTTGAAATTTCATTCATATATTGAAAGTTGCAAGATACAAGATTTTTGGGATAGGGAAATATGCTATGAGTCACTAAACCTAAACCGACACTATGATACAAACTGTGGCAGTGGTTTTTAAGCCATCCTCTCTTCAAATTTTGTTTACACCTCTACTTCTACTTCCTATGTCAACACAGTGATTTGTGGGACACTGTGGTAAATGAGAATAATAGCTAATCTGGTTGAAAAATAATCCAGAAGTACTTCAAAGGAAAATATGAAACGATGTATATATTTACAATTCTTAAATAAAAAATAGCCATGTTACTCCGCACTTTTGTTGGCTTCACTGTATGGAGCACTCAGAGGCTCAGAGCAAGTCTGGTATACAAGAGCCTGTATCTGGTACATCTCACTGTAGTGGTCTCAGTCCAGGACAGGACTGCAAGCTCTAAAGCAACCACAGCTTGCTGTCAGATGATCCCTTTTATTTATTTGTTTGTTTGTTTGTTTGTTTGTTTGTTTTTAATGCAACATAGTTTGCTTAATACAAGGCAGATTAAATGTTTTACTTAATCCAGCATGGTTGTTTTCTAGACGCAGCCAAACTACTGCACTGCCATGAACTTCCACTGCTTACACTAAACAAAACAGGTACAGCAATCTGGTTGTCTGTGTTTTTGTTGCTGTTTCTCTTTTTTTTTTTTTCTTTTTTTTTCTTCAGATCTTACAGACCCTGTAGGAGCAACTGTTGTGCCAGAGCTCAGTGTACAGCTACAAGTCCAAGGTTACCATCAATTTTAAAAGAGAAGCTTGGGAAAGCAGACCATTAGTAGCAAATAAGTTCAGATTTTGAAGTCCTACAAAAAAAATAATGACTGCATACATGTTTTCCTGGCAGAAAATAACTTGCTTGAAACACTGTGCTTTGCTGGTTGCCCTATCCCACTTGAAATGGATGCAGTTGTAAGTTTTATTTTGGTGCTGTGGGTTCGTAGGCCGGATTTAATAGTTCTTCTTTTTTAATATCTAGCTGCTTGCATGCTCATTTAAAATGTTGATTGCCTTTCCTTGACGTTTTGGCTTCAGAAACATGCTGTGGAATTTAAATTCATCCCCCTCCCATGCTAATGTTGACATTATTTGTGTGTAAACACATTACATAGGATAGCAGAAATGTAAATGAGATTTCAGTGTTGAGCTGATTTATAAACAGACAGTCTCTTAATTTATTGAAGTCTACTCTGTGTGGTTTGGACACGATTAGAAGCATGTACTATACATAGGGTACCCTTCTGTAACATGTTCAGAAAGAAGAAATGTAAAATGTATAGCATTACAGCACCAAATGAAGATCTTATTGAGCTTCAAGATGCTTTGAAACATGTAATTGCTAACTTAACTCTGCCTGTGAACTTGTCCTCATTAACTCCATAATTAGCAAGATCTTGTTTGATCTTGGAGTTCATTAGACATTGCAGCTGGAAGATTGTTCCAGTTTTAGCACATCAGAATAGACAATTAAAGTGATAATAGAGAATCAATATCCTTTCCCTGTTTCTTAGATTTTTCCAAGGTTGCCATGTGCCTAATTAAACCAGGTTTGAAACAGTGAGAAATTAAAAAGTAATGTTGTCTCATTTATTTTGGTTTAACAGGCTATTTGAAAGACTATTTGAAATATGCCCTGGGACACACTTTCTACCTGCACAATGAGTAAATGGATGGGCTGATTTCAGATTCAGATGTAGACTTAACTGGAGATTTTGTATACATTATACCCATGTCTCCCATACAGACTAAGCCATATGCAAATCCCCTTCCCACCTTTTGTCCTGTGTCCTAAACCAACCTAATAGTTCACACTAGCTTTTGCTCCAATATCAAGAGAAAAATGTGCTGAGTTCAGGTTATTTACATGGCTTTGCCTTTTCCACAAGGCAGCCCAAACTGATGTGCATTCATCCTCCAGAGTGGCATTCTGATTCTCCAGTACATCTCCATGTACAAGACAACAGTAAAACTGGCATAGTGCTGAGACTGTCTGCAGCACATGCAATCCTAAATTCACTCAATTATGGGGCTCATTCCTTCTCTGCTTTCCCTGTAGGAGGTAGGCTGGGATTCTCTCAAATATGTAGTCTCCTAGTAGTTATCACAGCTTAGAAATCAGTGCAAACTACAGCAAATAGTGGTCTCAGAAACTCCATATTCAGATGAACCCGATTCTGCCTTTTGCTCATCTTCCAACTAGCAAGAAACTGACCCATAATACATTTATCTGTGTCATCTCTGTCTCCTTTTCCTGTGACAGAGGGAGGCTCTGAGAGCTAACACTGGAAGAATATATAGGAAATCTCAATGAAATTTCCTGTGTAATGGAATGCAGTAGTATTGTACACAAGATTCACAGGATTCAACACCCTCCCTCTATGTAATCTTGCCTCTATGCTTCATCATTTTCATTAAACAAACACAGCAAACTGAAGATACAAATCACGTCACTGAGAGCTAAATGGATAATGAAGGGCCACTGAAGCACTAATCCAACTAATCTTGCCTTTGGCTTCTTGAATTTGTGTAGATTCCAACAGCACAAAACAGTTCCAAATTCACCCAAATGATTTCAGTGGTTCTCCTTTAGCCTACAGGGTGCCACATCTTTTCATTGGGTTTGCAACCATCTGAATCTAAATCTTTAAAAGATATCAGTGCTTCACTGATTTAAAGTGAAACAGAGTCTAACTGTTGCCATCTGAGAAAGATCATAAAAATAGGGTCAGATCCCTAGCTGGTGGGAATCCATCAAAGACAACAAAATGGCAATGAGGATCCTAGCTTATGAAGTCTGGATGTAACACCCTTGATTTATGAGAGTACTAGGAAAAAAGATTGAACATTGATATGCCAAGATAATGACTGTTCACAGAGACAGCAACGTCTTGATGTCCTTCATCATGATGTACTTCAGCTCACATTCTACAGATCTGGTTGCAAATGAGGACTACTCTAGTGGTAGCAGCCTACTCTGTGGCACTGCCAAGGGGCAGGCTAAGGCTGGCCCCTGTACATTTGCATCATCCTAATCTTCAGGATGCTGTCAGGCAGGAGGACTCTTTGACACCTGGCATATGAAGCCCTTCTAGAAACATTTTTTAATTCTTGTCCCGACTTTGAGCTAGTTGTGCCTCCTGTCCTACATACCCACCACTCGCATGTCCTGCATACCCACAACCCAGTACAACACACGTCCTGCTATCATAATGAATGTGTTGGAGCCATATTGTTTCTTAATGGCTTGTCTTAGGTGGATGGTCAGAGTGACTAAACAAACATTTAACTCTTTGCCTTCAGGGACTCCGCTGAGTGCCCACACACCAAAACTGAGCTTTGCCTGCTGCTGCCCCAGCACTTCTAACCCAGGCAGAGAGCATGGTGGCCAGGGCCCCTAACTGAGGGCAGCAGGGAGAAGGAGCTCCACGAGCCCAACACCCCACCAAATGCTCAAGCCCCTCAGCCACTCCCCTGTCTGAGATGAGAATCTTGGACCGAAGAGTGACCAAAAGTTGTGGGGGAGACAGTGGGAATGGGGCCAGAAGCTGCAGCTGTGCAGTAGCTACTGAGGGACACCATGGTGCCACATGGACTGGCTGGTGCTGGGGCATGCACAAGGCTCAATCAGTTATGCCCTGACATGGCTGTCTGACTTTGGCCTGGCCAACCTCATGGCTTCTGACCAGCCAAGTAGTATTGTGTACAGCCACACTTTTCTGGAGAGCAAGGGACACCAATGGTACAGACATCAGCTGCTCCCTGCCCAGCGGCCTGAGGGCACAGAAACAGACTTGGGATCACTTGCTCCTCCAGCACAGAGAGACAAAATAGCACTAGCAGTATGGAGTGGCCCATGGGATTGTGCCGATTGTCTGTTTCCAGACAGGGCTGTGAGGAAGTCAGCGGCTAGGCAGGCCTGGGTCACTGGGCAGCCCCTGGTCTGTGCCAGGGGGCAGAGAGAGGCCTCTGGTGCCCCCTGGGGCAGGGGCTGCTGGCCTGGGACTCAGCCCAATGGGACAGCAGGCTGGGGGGAAGGAGACGTGTGCAGTCCTCCTGCCAGTCTCAGGGGGCACCACAGCATCCCACAGCATTCCTAAAGGTCCGGAGGGATTGGGGACTGAGGGCCTGGGGCCACACTGAGGGGCAAAGGATAGGGTGAAGATTTAAAGATCTCTGACATGCTCCAGCACTGCTGGCAAACTGCAGCACAGGAGCTTCCTGAGCCAGAAGTGGGTACACACACTCTCCTCATGGCACCATCTGCAAGGAACCATCCTTCTGTGAATTTTTCTGATCCCTATTTGCATCCAGTGGGAATGAGTTTCAGAGGTTATCCATGTGCTGTGTAGGAAGCATTTAAAAAAAAAAAAAAAAGAAACTAGCTGCCTTACAGGGAAGTCCCTTCTCTTCTCCAGCTGGGAGGAAGTATGATGCAAATCTAAAGTACGTGAACAACTGTGTCAGCATACCCTGAGGATTTTCTTTGTTCCGAAGGGCTGGGCCCTGTGAAGCTTCCTCCTGTGGCAGCCCATAGGACAGAGCTCATGCAGAGGCAGTGCAGGGCAACAGCTGCAGGCAGAGCAGCACGGCTGAATTGGATGAGATCGTGCGTGAAATGTCAGAGGTGTCCCTTCAGTTCTGAGGCTAATAACATTTCTTCACATGAGCTATGTTTCTGTAGCAAGTAGTGAAGTCTACCTAGCTCCACCACTGCTGAGTTAACTAGCATTTTATCACACATAACAATACTATTCCCTGGATTGTTCGCATTTAATGAAGTGATTTTAGACATCAGGAGGGTTGGCTTAGCGGCTTTCCAAGAAAGCATCTTATTGCTTTATCTGTGCAATGTTAAGGATCTATCCTTCTGTTCTATGGCATTCAGGAGGTCTGCATGCTACAGAAATGGACTGATTTTTGGATGCTCCATACTATCTCTAAACAGCAGGTTAATTTCAGCTGACACTTATTTATGAAAGCGCAAAGTCTGCTGAGATAATAAAAAAGTCAACTCCTAGGGAATATATAGCCTTAGATTTTCTTACCTAAATGGTTTTATCTAGAGATTTACTGAGCAAAATAAAGATTTGCCTGGCAAATAATGTTATCAATTGCTCCATATTTTAAGATATTTTGAAAGCACGTACAAAAAAACAGATTAATTTCCTTTTACAGTATCTACTGCAGAGTATAAACACACTTTATTCAGTGACCAGCCAAAGCAATGCAAATTAGGCCTCTGATATTTGGGAAATTCACAAGGCTGAATTATATATTTTAATTATACATTTGGAAAACCCATAGAGTTTGTTGGCATCCAGGTGAATGTTAATTTTAACTTTTTAACTAGCAGGCTGGTCAAACTCTGAGCTGTTGATGCTGAGTAGTGACCACATTTTCCTTGTAAAAGACAGAGAAATTTCTCATTTCTGCCCTATTACCTATGTATGGTTAGAGGCTTTGAAGCCTGAAATCAATTTTCAGAGAGGCTGAACGAGTAATACAACTGGTAACTTGTAAGCTGACTTCTTCTCTGTTGCCTTGTAAAGGTTTTGCAAAGACATCTGCTTACATGGCCTGATTCTCACTTCTGTGTGGAGTAAAAGGGTCCCCCATGACACCAAGAGCTGTGCCTTTGACTGGGGCTGCGATCGCAGCTCCCCTCATATCTTTGTGTCCAGGAAAGGACGGAGCTGTAGCCCACCATTCCCTAAACAAATCTGCCATTCAGAGCGGCGAGGTGGGGAAATAATGAAGTCAGCACATTAGTGCCTAGCCTGCTGAGCTCACACTGCTGAAAGCTGCCAGTGGGTGAATTTCCCAGCATTTGGAAACTTTGTCTCAGTTCTGTGGGTTTGCTCAAGTGTGCGATGGCTGTTTGCAAGGGAGCTTTCCCGCTGCGTGGGTTTGCTTTCCTCCTGGCAGCTCAGAAAAGGTGAGAGATCTCCTTCATATCTTCCCTGCCCCCACTCCCGCCCCTCGCTCACCCCACAAACACAATGCTTTTCCAGCAGGTCCCCTCTGCTAGGGAGCTTTTCCCTCTCCCAACTCCCACACTGGGACATTTTTCCACATTTCCAGGATTACGGCCACTTTCACTTAGATCTATGTGTGTTGCCTCCACATACAAAGAAGCACTTGGGGACGGGATTAGTAGGATTAGAAGAGATTCACATATGTCCAGTTCAAGCAATTGGTATTCAAAGCTTTACACTTTCAAATGCCACCAAGAGAGAGAAAAGGAGCTGAGAGCTTGCTTTGCATTTCAGCACCTTCCTGAGGGGGACAGTGCTTTTTATGCGGGTTTAGCGCCCTGCTTTGGGGGATAAACACATTCTGCCCCTTTTTAATCCCGCAGGGTGCAGCGCCAGCACCCAGAGCCACAAACGCTTTTGCTTTGCTAACGCTGGTGGGTCTCTGGTTAGCCTGGAAAAGAAGACGGCGGTATCGTAACTTTCCCGTTCCTCTTTTCAGAGCAGCCGTTCAACGAAATCCCGGCAATCTCAGTGGGTTTGTTATACAAATAAAGGTTCTCTCCTCTGCAGTTTTTTATGACTATTTCTCGTCTGTTGTTTGAAGACAATAAACTGTCACCGGTCGGGGAACATAAAGGCACGATCTTATGGAATTCTTTAAAGTGTGCCTCTGCTTGTGTAAGCTGTGCTTCTGTGTAAGTGAACTATTCATATGGGCAACGCAAGGCTTTAAGACTGAGAATGTGTATTAGGTATTTCGGGCGAAGCATTAGAAAAAAAAACACCCTACTTTTTTCCTTTCCTTTTCTGATAGACCAGCTTCCTCATTGCCTCTAGGGTAACATCAGTGGTGAATTCCTAATATTAGACGCACTCATAAAGGCACTGTGTACATTACACAGTCTCCTTTTTTTGCAATCTGAATATAAACAAATCACATTGTTCAAAATGAAAGGGAAGATTTTAATATTAGTCAATGTAGCAAACCACTCCGCAGCATAGTGAGAGATTTTTGGAGCAGAGCAGGTGGAGTCTTTCCCCCCCCCCCCCCCCCCGCTTAATACATTCATCCATTAATTAATTCATTCATTCTTTTGTTCAGTCTTGCTGCTCACTTTCTGCTCACTAGGATAAAAGCTCTTGTGGAATACCATGTTGTTAACTATGACTCATAAGGGAAAGGAGTATATATGCAGCCAGATTTTAAAAAGCAAAAATAAGAAAATGGACTTCTCATACTGTGTAGGTCATCTTGTCGGCGATTTTGTTGTTGGTGGTGGTTGTTTGTTCCACTAAGCGTGCATGTGCTTTACAATTCGCAGCCCAGGAAATATGGTTCAGAGTATATGAAATAGGCTGAAAGAAATTGAAGCTTCAATAAAATATCAGTTATACTTTCTTAATTATTTCAATTTAATTTTGTTTTTAAAGGCGTGAAGTTCTCAGAGAGTATCAGCTGAGGTCAACGTATTTGATGTGAATCCATTAATACAAGAGAAAGTCAGCATGAAGCCCAGAGCATCTTTGTTCTTGTGAATACAGTGGGCCAAGTTTGAACTAATATTTTGTTAATTTGACATTTTTTGCATCTCTGAGGGTTGTCTGAGCCTTATTTCAATAAAACTATAACCATTCAGATGGGTGTCGTAAGTGTCCTGATTAAAGGATTTAGATGTAATGAATTCTGGTGATTTTGAGAAGTCACAAAATTTGGCAGTGCACAAGTGACAGTCTAGAATTTCAGGTAGGTGGAAATCTTTAAAACAATGAATGATGAGGAGGATATCACGTCTGTACAGGCTCCCCAGATTTCCAGAGGGCTCTGAATAGTTCACAGACTCTGACGATGCAACGCTGGGCTCCTTTCTGCGGTTTAGCAAAACGGTGGCAATATCTGCAGAATCCCGAACTGTTACACGTTAATTAGCCATTTCAGGTGCTACCAGCTGTGGAGAAGAGGCTCACTTAGTAATGAAGACAGTATGAAGAAGAGAAGACAATTCAAAACATATGTACTTGAGAATTTAATTTTAAATATAATTTCATTTTCAGAAGTGCCAAACATAATTGCTTCTGACTTCAACTGTGAGCAGCAGTCATGCAGAGCTCTAAAATTAAAAATACATATAATTGCTTGCTTCTTCACCTTTATTTATTTATTTATTTATTTATTATTATTCTTGCTGTTGCCTTTTCCATCTATTTTACCTTATTTTACCTACTTACAGAGTACTCCCCTCAGTGCTGATTTTGCATATCTCAGCGATGTCTCCACCTCTTTTGGGTTTTCTGGTTTCACTGAACTACAGATGATAATGGTTACTGAGAGTTACAGATCGCTGATACTTCCACAAGGACACTGTGCTGTCAATGAGTGGATGACATAAAACGTGCATCGATCTTTGAGCCAAATGGTGTTCTGGTAATTAAGAGGCAAAGCATTCTCCTTGTCTTGTGTGTATTTTTCATCCCACTCTAAAGTGATATTTGCATTTGGAGGAGCCTTACTGCACTCAGCTCACCTGGGTGTGCAAAATATGTGGAAGAAAAGGGAGGGGGTAGTATAGGAAGCATGCAGACTGCATGTTTTGGAGTCCCATCCCATGCTCCCAGCCAGCATTTCCCACTGACAGGCAGAGAGCTCAAAGGTGCTAATTTCCACCAAGGAATCGTTCATTTCCTGTGTATTTTTTCCTCTCAAATTTGCTGGCAATATCTCAAGCCACTGAATTCCATACGTGGGCAGAGGTCCATGAGGGTCCCAGCTGAGCACCCCTGTGAGAAAGTGTCAAAGTGACAAACAAAAAAGAAAGAATGGCTTCAGGACATCTTTGGGTACATGAGACTGCTGCTGCTGCTGGACACTCACCTTCGGTTTGGGCGCCAATGACTGATAGGTGAGATGGCTGCAGGAAGGAAAGCAGGGAAGATGGCCTGCTTTTCACTCTTACCTGCTCTGAAAATGTTTTTGCTAAGTTTCAGTGGCTGAAAAGAAACTGAATGCACTCATCTGAGTTTTGCTTCTGTGGCTGCACGAACTCTCTCACTAGCCTATAATTAACATATCACTAATAAATTTCCTTCACAGGAAACAAATATGAGAGGGCTTGCCCCCAATTAAAACGTTTTTGCTTAAAAACAAAATGATCTCGCTGGAGTAATTAAGCCCCTCCTTACAGCACTCACTGGTTCCTCATTGCGAGGAACTGTTCTGGTGTCCTGGGTTTTAGGGGCCTGACCTTTGTGTCTATTGAAGCTGAGGGACATCAGTCAGCTTCAGAGAGGTTTGATTCTGGCCCTGACAGACCTCATGATCAGCAAACAAACACCCCAGTTCATCAGCGTTTCAATAGTTAATAATTAACATCTGCTGATTAAAAAAAAAAAAAAAAAAGGGATGGTGTCAGTAGATCTGCTGATCCTCTCCCTTCCTCGGTCTTTTAAGGGATGGGATTGGGACTTTTCAGTTCCTGTTGCTATTGTGTCTGGGCCCTTCAGAGCCTGCTGCAGCTTCCAGGAGCTATGGATTCCAGTGCTGTATCTGCAGGTTTGGGGCTTTTCCAGCCCCAGCGATCTGTTCTGACCGTGCAAACAGACTAGAAGGCTTCAGGATCTGGGGAGAGACTGACAGCCTGTGCAAACCATGAGCCTCCCACGGCACAGCACCACGTGCATGGCTCACACACACCAAGCACAGTCCCTCTGCGGTTACATTGGTCCTCAGAGACTTCTCTGAAGTGCTGCCCCTGTTGTGTGAGAAGCAAACCTTTCAGAAGATGGGCTGGTTTTTGTGCAGGTGTGGTGGGCAATGACCACTGGGCTACACGCTGCCAGCACTGTCCTTGCATGCCTCGTTCTGACTGTTATAATTCTTCTGTTTTATACTTGTGCTTGACTTTATTTTCCTCCAGTGTATTTCATTTCCCGTTTGTGGAAATGCACTTGCATCAACACGGCAATTGCCATGAAAAACGGACTGCCTCGTCTCAGCTCTAACTTTGAACAAGGTGAGAATGGATTCACTTTTTCAGGGAGGGGAAATGTGACCTTAAAAAAAACCCAAAAAACAGAAACAACAACAACAACAAAAAAATCTTTTTTATATACAGCAAAACCTCCCTGAACATTTGAAGTTTCAACAGCTTGACTAAAAGCAGTACAGCGAGAGACACAGAATGATTTATAAAACCAGCCCTATGCCTTGGCTGGGCCTGATTTTACCGTGGTTTCTGGTGTTCATTAGCATCTCATTGCACATGTTGTCCCATTGATCCCAGTGGAACAAGCCCACACAATAGAGTTCTATTCAGGAGTGGTGAAGGCAGCCCCTACGCCCATCCCCAAACACTGAGACGTGGCAAAGGTTTGTGAATAGGCTGCAGATAATTTTTGTCGTGTCTTCTAGAATTTGTACTAGCCTATTAACTACCCATAAATATTCGCCTGAGACACGCATTGTTTAAAATTGAGATACAAAATGAGACAAGGATTTTTTTCTTTCTCTTTAATGAGTCATCCATGCTCCCTAATGTCTATTGGGAGAGATTCTCAATAATTTCTATGGCTTTATTTATTTTCACTATAGATGTTAAAAATGAATCTTCTTACACTTGTTTCCAAGACAGCAAAACATTTCAGTCTTTAGTCTTTGTAACGCCAAGGTTTCCACTTGGGCCTAAGAGAACTTTCATCAGCTAAGCTTTTACCACACAGCGGTGCATCTGGGGTGTGTGATGGGGAGCGTAGACGCAGAGGGAGCCTCTCATGCATTCTCTGTCTTCTGCTTTGCTTGTAGCTGATATTTAAAAGGCCTGCATGGCTTCAAGATGAACTCAGTAACCAGCGACCACCTGCAAAAGCAGTGAGGGAAAGGGGTCTTAAAAGTGAACGGGTGAATTTCTGTAACAAGTGTGAGCGGATGGAGGGAGTTTGTGGTGATGTGAGTGCAAAGAACTGTAAGAGATGTGGGAGGCAGGCAAGAAAGACAAAGAAACTTGTCTATTGGCAATGCTAGTATTTAAAATGTGAACATGGGCAGAAGAGAAAATAAATACAGGCTGCTGAGCAGTGTTATTATCGTGCAGTGCTGGAACAACCCAGCCTCGGTTCCAAAGTTTATCCAGAACCCCACATTGAGCTCATTCTGCACATGTAAAGCGTGCAGCTCTGCGTATGTGAAATACGCATTGCAGCCTTTACTCTGAGACTGAGTTCAGTATCGCGAAGGCAGTGCCAATATTACCAGACATTTAAAACAAACTTATCAATAGCTACTTAATCATCTTCGCTTTCTTCTTAAATTCTGAGGACAGCGAACTATTTCACAGCTGGCTGAACTACGGCATGGCTGAGAGCTTTAGAAACATTCACTTGACTTTCTATAAGCTCTTCTCAAAATAAAATGCATGTTTCAAGTGCATTTGTTACAGGGGGGAAAAAAGAACAAATAAAGAACAAATAAAGAACAAATAAAGAAAAAATAAAGCTATCGACTAAACGCCTTTTATTGTTTACAGAAGCTAATTTCAGGCTTTTGTCGTATATCAGAGCATTAGCAATTAACACGTCGCTCAGTAATCAGTGTCTGACGTTTTAAATTGTATTGCTAACTTATAACAGCATATTTTTTCAAGAAGTTTTGCAAATCAGCGCCGAAATACGGAAAGTAAAATGTCGTCCTTGATGAGAGGCAGTGCGGTGCCCCTCGGCTGTGCCCAGTGGGGCTGTGCGCCCTCAGCAGCAGCACCAGCATGGCCCCATCCCGCCGGCAGCTGTGGGACTCTTCGAGCTGAGAACGATTTCCTTTTTCGTGCTTAATAACGTTCTGCTGTGACTCCGCGTCGCCAACGAGTCTGAAAATAGGGGAAAGGAGAAGAGAACGCCTCGCGTTCTGCCGGCGGAGCGTCCGGTCTGGGTTTATCTGGCTGCAGAACTTGAGTACCGTATCAAATTCTGGGGCAACTTTCGATCCCACCCTCGTAATACCCTGCTTCTGCAAAGCAAATACGCCGTCAACACGGGAAATAAAATCTCATCACTTTGGTGAAGGCAGCGTCAGGTGACGAGGGAGCATCAATCGGAATTACACCGTCAATCGAAATGCGACCCGGTAATAAACCGTAAGCGCAGCCGGCGGGCGGTTCGGGAGCCTGGGCCGCCCTGCCGGAAAGGAGATGGGTGTCGTCTGCCAGCCCGACCCGATGGATGGCTGCACTCACCCGGAGATGCCGGCGGAGAGCCGCAGCTGAAGCAGAGAGCTGCGCTGCTCTCGTGCGTACGGTCAACTACGCCCTCATTACAGCGCTAACGTGCGTAACTGTTTAACGCTAAAAAGCACGATTGTCCAAATGTTCAAATTAAAGTAAAGGCAAGAAGAGAGTGAGAAAGTCATAAAACCTAATAGCCTCCTAACAAAACCTCAAGAAACATTTTAGCACTCGGCAAATTACGAATCGGATTCCAAGCCGCCGGCCGACAAAGGTCAATGAAGTTGCGGGAAGCGAGACGTAATATTCCTTCAGAGAGATGCTGTGTATGAGAAAAGTTCGCCCGATGTCCCGAAACTCTGAGAATTCAAAACCGGGCGCTGCCTCAAGGTGCGCTCGGCACCCGCCTCCCGGCAGAGCGCGCTGAAGGACGAGCAGCCCCGCTCGGAGGTACCTCTCAGCCCCGTCCCGTCCCGCGTACCGCACGCTCGGGCCCCGCTGCAGCCGCGGCTCCGGGGTCTCTTTCGAGCCCAGGACCGGCGCCGGGAGCGCTCCCAATGCCCCGCGCTCTCCGAGGTCGTTCGCTTTCCGCAGAAAGCGCGTTTTCCTCTGTCGCCAAATCTCTCTGCCTTTATGAAAACGGAAATTAAAAAGAGGAAGGATGAAATTTACTTTGGGTTAGTTGTCGTCCAGCAGCCGTTTTCGCCTTTCTCTCAGCCCCGATGCCGGCAGCATTGGATTTCCGACTCCCGGTGTTAGTTCCGGCGGGGAAAGTTTTGAAGCGGATTGACCCGGCAGAGAGGCCCCCCGCGACCCACCTCCCGCTTTCTCCCCGGCTCCGGGCGGCGCCGCGCCCCGCGCCGCGCCCCGGCCCGCTGCAGGGCGGCCCCTACGAGCCGGGCTGTTCCTGTTTCTTCCCCGACGGCATCTCTCCCTCCTCGCTCTGTTCCCTCCTCGGCGACGGACCTCCGTTTTCCTTCCGATGCCGCCCGGCTGCCGCTACCGCCGTGTGCCGAGCGCCTCTCTCTCGGCCCGACCCGCCGGTAGGGACGGTGGAAGGAGAAGCGGGACCGACGGAGCGACTCCGCGGGCGCGGACGATGGGACGGCGGCGGCTGGGTCCGGCGGGTGCCGTGCCCACGAGTGCGGGGTGCTGCTTGGGCTCATGGCTGTCGCGGCGAAAGCGGGATGAGCCGAGGTCCCGTTCAGTTATTTCTGATACGTCCTCCTAAGCACGGGGTGACTTACCTCATCTCTTTTTCCTTTTCCTTTTCTTTCTCTTTCTCTTTCTCTTTTTCCTTTCTTTTTCTTTTTCTTTTTCTTTCTCTTTTTCTTTTTCTTTCTCTTTTTCTTTCTCTTCTTCCTTCTCTTTTTCTTTCTCTTTCTCTTTTTCTTTCTCTTCTTCTTTCTCTTTTTCTTTCTCTTTTTCTTTCTCTTTCTCTTTCTCTTTTCCTTTTTCTTTTTATTTCTCTTTTTCTTTCTCTTTCTCTTTTCCTTCTTCCTTTTTCCCTCCCCGTTTTCTTCTTTTTTCTTCCCTTCCCCCATGGGATTCTCTCTCAGTGCCGACAATCAGAAGGATTTAATTTCCCTCAGCAGACGAGGCACGATCCGACTCGGCGGATGGCAGTTTCCCACTCCCCCCTCTCTTTTCTCCCCACACCCCTTTACCATAGCGCTGTCCCGCCGGGAACTCTTTCCCATGCCCACGCTCGCGGGTGGAAGCGCACCCGACGGCTCCCTGCGAGTGGTGTCGGCCCCGTGCTCTCGGCTCTTCGGGACCGGGAGCAGAGGATCGGGAACACCGCGGTCGCTTCCCCGGACGGACACTGTGCAGCCAGTGCAGCACGACCGACCCTGAACGGGGGGCCGAGTTAGGAGGGGACGGCCAGGCAGCCCCGACGGGCGGGCAGTCCCCGCGGCCCCGGCTCCTCGCAGAGAATGGGGTGACTTGTTATATTGGAAATGAGGGGCAGGGGGAGGAGGTGGAGAGCACGCGGAGCGCCGGGTGCGCGGTGTCAATCAGAGAGGTTTTGTGCCTCCTCGGCTCCTGACGGTCCGTGGCTGAGGTGTCCCGGGTGGCACCGCCATGAATATGAATGGGGGTCCTCGCTAAATGGGACAGTCAAAGCGCACCGCCCTGAATAACGGCACGTCATCCCAACTACACCGCTATACATAGGAGGGCTCCTTTTGTCTCCGCTCTCCGCCGCAGCCCTATAAAAGCCCCTCGTAGGCAGGCGGAGGTCAGTCCCGGCACACACCCACCGCCGTCCCTCCGAGCGGGGCGCCGGGCAGCGCTGCCGCGGGGCCGAGGGCTCTTTCCCCTGCTGCCGCCCCGAGCTGCCGCCCGCCCGGCGCCGTCCGACCCGTCCATCCCTCGGTGCCTCCCGGAGGAGCCGCCCCGTTCCGCCGCCTCCCGATCAGGGCAAGGTGTCTCGCTCCGGCGCTCGAGTACAATGAATTCTGACTCCAGCTCCGTCTCCAGCAGAGCCTCCTCGCCGGACATGGACGAGATGTACCTGCGGGAGCACCGCCACCACCACCACCACCACCACCCGGAGAGCCGCCTCAACCCTGTCTCTTCCACGCAGGGCGACCTGGTGCAGAAGATGGCCGGAGAGGGCCTGGCCCGGGGCGGCCCCAAGGCGCAGGGGGAGGGCGGCAAGTACAAGATCAAGAAGCAGCTCTCGGAGCAGGACCTGCAGCAACTGCGTCTCAAGATCAACGGGCGGGAGCGCAAGCGGATGCACGACCTCAACCTGGCCATGGACGGGTTGCGGGAGGTGATGCCCTACGCGCACGGCCCCTCCGTCCGGAAACTCTCCAAAATCGCCACTCTGCTGCTGGCCAGAAACTACATCCTGATGCTCACCAGCTCCCTGGAGGAGATGAAGCGCCTGGTGGGGGAGATCTACGGCGGCCACCACTCGGCCTTCCACTGCGGCACCGTGGGCCACTCTGCCGCCGCGCACCCGCCCCACGCCGCCGGCGCCGTGCACCAGGTGCACCCCATCCTCGGCGGGGCCCTCTCCTCCGCCAACGCGTCCCCGTCTCTGCCAGCCTCGCTGCCGGCCCTGGGCACCATCCGGCCGCCCCACTCCCTGCTGAAGACCCCCTCCACTCCCCCCGCGCTGCAGCTCGGCGGCGGCTTCCAGCACTGGGCCGGATTGCCGTGTCCCTGTACCATCTGCCAGGTGCCCCCCCCGCCGCACCTCTCTGCCCTCTCCGCCTCTGGCATGGGCCGAATCTCGGCGGACACCAAGGACCTGCTCAAGTGAGCCTCCCCGGCCCTGCCCCCCGCCCCCGGGAGCGCGGGGCCGGGGAGGGAAGGACCCGACCGAGGGGACGCTGCCGCCCGCGCTGAGCCGGGAGAGGAGCGATCCCCGCGGTAAAAAGAGTAATAGCGGTGGGGAGAAAATGTAAATATTTCCTTAAAATGAATGCAAAACAGAAAAAAAAAAAAAGAAAAAAGAAAAAAAAAAGAAAAAAAGAAAAACAAAAGACATGGTTGTCACTGCAGTGCTCGCAGCTGCTCACAGACGATGGGATCGGTTTTGGGGTTCTCCTCCTATTGCGGGCTTTTCTCTCTGTTCTGTCCAACGGCGGCATCCCGCAGCCGCCCGCCCGCCCCGCCCCGGCTCCGGGAGCGGCTCCGCGGGCACTGAGCGGATGTCCCCGCCCGGGACCGCCTCGGGCGCTGCGAGAGTTCCTTTCGGCGTTGGTGGCGGCGCGGTTCTGTTCGCGGTTCCTCTCTTCCTCCCTCCGCGTCCTCTTAAAAAGCAACAACAAACCAACAAAATAAGGAGGGAAACGGTGCAAAGCACAGCGCAGCCCCTCCGGGCCCGTTTTGTCAACCCCTCGCCTCCCACCTCCTGAAGCCCCTCGGCGCTCGGTTCTCCTCTCGGAGAACCGTTCCGTTTCGTTTTGCGGTTGTTTGGTTGTTTCGTTTGTTCCGCTCCGTTCTGGTTTGCATGCGGGGCCAGCGCGGCCGGACCGCTCCCCCTGACAGTGGCGCGGCGCCGCCGGTGCTGTCCGCCCCCCTCCCGGCACCTTTCCCCTCCCGTTTGCTTGAATTGTTATTATCATTAATTCTGTTCGATCTTTCGTTTGGTTTTGGTTAGGGCCTCAAAGACAACCCCGTGTCTTTATTTTTTATATATTCTTGATAACTATCGATATATTTATTATTGACCAGTGTTTCTGGATGAGATTTCCAAATAAAGTTAAAAATGAAACACCGCCGCTTCGTCCTTCTCTGTCTGGGGCCGGGCTGCCCCCGTGGCTTTCCCGGATCCCCACCCACCCTCCGCGAGGCCCCGCGTCGCTCCGACCCAGCATCCCCGCCTCGTCCCCCATGCGGCAGCCGGGGCGGGCGGCTCTGCTCCAATGCCCGAAGCCCCGACGGCAGCTCGCCGCTGTGGTTTCGGTGTTCCGAAATGCAGGCGGCGGAGGGGCCGTCGAGGAAAGATCAGAAGGAACACGGAGCCTCCGTGGGGAGGGGGGGGAGGGGGAACGGAGCGCTTAAACGGGGATGGAGGCAACTGTCAGCAAGGAACCGTGAGGAGGTCATATCGTGAGTGGGCTCCGAGGAATGGTAACAACCAAATCGTTCAGGCATCAGAATGAATACACGAAAAACTGAAGAATCAAAAGGAGAATGAATATTTGCACCCAAAACACAATAAACCTTCAAATTGTGTTGTAATAAAAGCCAGCCCCTGCTGATTTAAGTTCATCTACCACATCAACAAGATGCTTAAGAGATGCTGCAGTTTTCTCCCTTCCTCCCTTCCTCCTCAAAGCCATAGGACTGCATGAGACAGAGCTGGGTTCCTGTGTCCCCAGGGAGGGCCATAAGTGTCCAGCAGCCCTGGGACACCATGCCCCATTAGGACAGTGGAACATGTGGCTCTAGTCTCACTGCCATAACTTCCCAGCCCTTGGAGAGGGGCAGAGGAAAAGGGTAGTGACAGAGATGACTGACCGATCAGGAGGGAGAATCCTGAGCGATGTGGAGACGTGGTGCTGTGGGGTGGTGAGGGTAGGGGGACTGTCTCCTTGTCTGCTCCCTGCTGGTCAGAAATCTTTAGTCTTATCAGCAGAAACACAAGCTTCTGTGCCCCATTCTGCACCTCCTGCTCCCATCCAGACCCTGACAAAAGCACCAATGCAGCAGATCTTCCCTTCCCTTTCCCTCCCCTTCCATCCCTTCCCCTCTCATTCCCTCAGTACATTGCTCTCTGTGGGGCCTTACACAGCTTCCCAGGGCCCCACTCTCCTGCCAGCCCTCCTTTCTGGCTTTTTCAATACTGAAAAAGAAAAAGAAAGAAAGAAAGAACGAAAGAACTTTGGGAAAAGATGCCTATGGAAAGAAAAGTGGAAACCATGGGGTTTTCATCGGGTGAATTTCCTCCACACACATATGCACGCATTTGGCAAATAAAATAAATCTGGGAGAATGAAAAGGAGCCAGAAACTAAGAACAGGGAAGTGCTGAGGACACAGCTGTGTCCTCCCAAGGGGGATTCCCTGCTGGCCCCACCCAGGGCTCATGGCACATATGACACTGGTTCCCCCAGGGTGTCTCGTTCAGCCCCCTCTGTTGTTGGCTTTCTTTTTCTCTTCTCTCTCACTCCCCACCGGCTCCCACATCTGACAAACCCCATCCACACTGTCCCCCTAAGGAATGCCTTCCCCCTGTAGAACGGGCTCCGAGAGGAGGCGGAGTAGGCTCATTTTGATTAATACGGAAATAAAACGCAGAAATAGCGGCAGTACTTAGCTTCATCGCTTCAGTTTAGAGATTTATTGGCCAGGAGATAAAACCAGTCTGGGGGCGAGCTCAGTAATTCACATCCCCATTGGTGATTACTAAATGAGCAAATCGTTTTTCTTTGAAGTGGAGAAGGGAAAAAAATAAAACAGAACCTAAAAAAAAAAAGGTAAAAAAAAAACAAAGAAAGAAATCTTTGTGAAGGCCACTGTTCTCCCTGGTGGGTCTGGCCCCAGGGCAGCTGCACTGCCGCACTGGGGCCCAACTCACGCACCAAAATGAATATGGGGTTATCATGGATCCTTGTCTTCAACCACACATACTCTGCTCTGACTCCCCACTGACTGCCTCATGTATCGCCTTGGAAGAAGTTACTCTTGTCTTTTTCCTTCTTTTAAATAACTCTTCTCAGCCCCCATTTCCCTCCTGCAGAAGCAGATATCAGTTTGAGCTGGAAAGTGTCATCACAAGTTGATACCATGCTGCTGTCAAGGCGCAAGGTTGGGAAATGAGGTGTAATCCTTTATTAGATATTGTTGGGAGAAAAAGGCACTTTACAGGCACGCAAACACACACCTTTTGGTCTGAAGAGGAAACAGCAAACCAGAAGTTAAGTACAGGCTAAATACTGAAATGTAGGCAGATATCTCTCACCGCACTTCCATGCAATCAGAGGATCTGGGTCTGCTGTTTTGCTCCCAGTGCTAGCTGGGATGCTCTGAGCAGCCACCCCGTGCCACCTAAACATGACCCAGGGCTGCTGAGCACTCATGTTCCTCAGGAGCAGCAGCAGAGGCTGAGTGAGGTATCTCACCATATCCCAGGGCATCTCAGTGGCAGTCAATGCCTAAGCTTAGGTGGCTGATCTGAGCCTTAAGTGTTGTTCACTTTGTGTTCTCTCATCTTTCAAGGAACCAGGTTGACTCAAATCAGGACAAACTTAAAAGTAAGAGGAATAAACCAGAGGAATTACTCATCTTATGCCACATCAGGAGATAATACAGCTTTTGATAGAGCAGCAACTGCAGGTGTGTTCCTGTTGGTGCACCCAGCAATTGCTGGTTAAGAAAGCATAGGACTGAAGGCACTAAATGGGTGAAGGGAAATGCTGGCATCTTGCTCATCCCAACCACCCTTCCTTCTCTGGCCTTCCATTTCCCCCTCGTGACACTGAAACAAAAGCATTTTGCTTGATATTGTGTTGAAATAAGAATTCAATGTGCGCACACTGCATCTGCAGGACATTCAAGTCTGCATGAAAGGCAGCACTTCCTAAAAGCTGACATTATCAGTTGCGACTGTGTGACCAACACTGGCAATCGCTTCCTGGACTCCCCCAAACCTGTGGTGAATCAGCCCCCTGGGCTGCTATGCATCAAGGGAGGAGGCTGCAGATCAGTATTTTTAGTTCAATCCATTTATGCTTGTTTGTTTTCTCCCAGAGTGTTGTTGACACGTACATCTTGAAAGCTACCCACCAGATGGGCAAGAGGAGAACTGCAAGCACTGAGCTACTTTCAATAATTACGATGAAGGTGATTTGAGGAGACCTGCAAATCAAAAGCTGATGTATTGCTTGTTAAACATGCAGAGGAGTGACAATCAAACAATTTGTACAGGACCTGTTCCTGATGCCTTATGAGCCGGTTTAAGCAGATAAGACTCAATTCTCAAGGCAGAGATGCTGGGACAGCAGAGTCAGATCACAGAAGCTGGCTGCCACAGGTCCAAGCAGAAGCAGGAGTATTACACTGCACTCATTTGCCATCTAGGCCAACTAGATGAGAGGGCAATTTGTACAGTTTATTATTTTATTATGTTTATTAATGCTTAAAATATAAGTGCATAGTTTCCTGATCACTGCACATACACTGAGCTGCAAAACTAAAAAGGGTAGTCTCTTAAAAGGAGATTCCGTTTACTTCTAAAATGAGTCACATTCAGTTGGTTCAAAGGAAGCATTAAATACAGCCCACTGACCACAGAATAGGGCAGGAAAGGAGGTGTTTCTGGATGTGTGACATTGCTGGCAAAAATATTTCTAAAGAGTAGTTAGTTACATCCCAAAGTCCTGCTTTTGAAAACACATCTACTGTGAAAGACAGTGAGGTGATTTCAGTCAGTAGAAATGATTTGGTTTTGTTTGTTTTACTTACAGAGACAAAGAGTCAGATTTGTGAGAAGATTTTCTCCGCAATACCTTAAGTCAACTGCCTTACCAATTTTTCAGGAAACATCTCGATCTGAACCTGATGTCACACATGGCTGACACTCACATGTCAAGCACCATTTTGCATAACTAAGTAGAGTAGCTTACACTAATGCTTTAACTGGATATGATTTATCATGTCCTATTCAATTCTCTTACAGAACCTTGGGTGCTGCTGTATGTGAGAATGGTAATGCAAACTCCTCAGCAATATGCATCCAACTGCATTTTCGTTCCTACCCTAACTCCTTTTGTTCAACAGAGCCCTTATTTAGAGTAACCTCATCCCTGGTTTTATCCATAATGCTCTTTGACTTAACCTTAATCTCCTGCTTCTCGCTAAAAGACCAGAAGGCCTTTGGCAATTCTTTCCTATACATTGAGGATGAGTGGTGTTTTCTCAGTAACCTCAGGAAACCCTCCACAGAATCACAGAACTGAGGGTTGGAAGGGACCTCTGGAGGTCATCTAGTCCAACACCCTGCTAAAGCAGGTTCCCTACATTACACAGGAAAGTGTCCAGGTGGATCTTGAAAATCTCCTAAGAAGAAGACTTCTCACCCTCTTAGGGCAGCCTGTTTCAGTGCTCTGTCACTCTCACAGAAATTCTTACTTGTGGTTTTTGTGTATGGAACTTCTTACACTGCAGTTTTTCACCCACTGCCCCTTTTTCTGTTGCTACACACCACTGAGAAGAGTCTGGTCCCATCCACTTGATTCCTGCTCTTTAGATATTTATAAACTGTTACAAGATTTCTCAGCCTTCTCTTCTCCAGGTTGAGCAGCCCCAGGTCCCCAGGCCCCTTTCCTCAGAAGAGAGATGTTCCAGGCCTCTCATCATCTTTGTGGCCCTCCACTGGATGTTCTCTAGATAATCCCTGACTTTTTTTTAACTGAATTGCCCAAAACTGGACACAGTGTCAGAATAACTTGGAGCAGAATGTGTCCCTACCATAGTAGTTTACAGCAGAAGAAACCTAATTTTAAGCTCTAGATAAGGAACTGAGAGAGGCCGTCAAGATTCTGTCTTTTTGAGACCACCAATTCCACTGGGACATGGGGCTGGGCACTCTGCTCTGGGTAGCCCTGCTAGGGCAGGAGGACCAGAAAGACCTAGATATCCTGGCCAACCTCAACTATCCAGTGAATTGAGCCTACCTTTCCCAGCCAGCTTCCCAAGCAGCAGCAGCAAAGCAAATATCACTTGGCCTCTGCATAGAGAGAGGTAACCAACCAGCTGCCCCTTCCCTACTCTTCAGCTCCAGGTGCACCTCTTCAAGCCAATGTGTTAGCTAAAGCAAGACTGAACTTTTATTTCAAAAAACAGACACTCTTCACACTAAATAATCAGTGATTGTTGGTGTAATTGTAGGTAACATCATGCTCTCCTCCATTTCATCAGCCTTCTCTTGTGTCTGCTGAATAGTGCAGAATTTCCCTTTTCTCAGGGTGCTCTAAGGGGTTCAAGATTTCTGTTCCAGGATACAATAGAGGACTTCATCTCTACCAATAAATTCAGCAGTATCACATAATGTTCTCAGACACTGAAACTCAATTATTTATAGAGTCTAACTGCTACAATGGTTCCTGGCATGGTTTGGCTCCAACAACTAGCTCTCTCCTGAACACAGCCCAAGCAAGGTTTGGGAACAACATAGGCCAAAGACCAACACCAGCAAGCAATCTTTTCAAAGCCACATTGTCTGGAAAGCAAAAATTTAATAATGTGGACACAAGCCACTCTGTGCCAGCTGGCTACAGAGCAGTCACAAGCATGTTCTGTATAAATGCAGTCTCAGAGTCTTTCTCTTATATAAAATGTTATGCTTTTTATCTTGCTGTCTATACAGTTGTAATTATACAAGGTTGTAATAGATGGATAGCCAGAGATTATAGAGGAATAACTCACCAATGCTGAGGCTCACAGTTAAGATGCATGCTCACCAACATTGAGACTTGCTACAAGGAACTCCACACAGGAACAACCTCCAAAAGAGACACTGCCTTAGTGGTGGTCAGTCCTTAAATGGGATCTAGGAGAGGTGGAGCCAAGCTCCACCCCTTCCGGGAGCACAGCTGAATTACCTTCACCTGTGCTCCTGCAGCTGACTCATCACTTGCCTCAGGTGGTTAATCAGAGGTTCAGGCTGTGATCAACAGTTTCCCATACACTGTCATCTTTCCATATCTTTTATTCTCCTGATTACCACGAGGATACTTTTCATTTGTCAAGCGAGTAGGTTATCAGCATTATTAACTGATCAGAGTCTCTCACTAGCTGGTTTGTTTCCATTACTCTTTGGCCTTGTCTGCTCAGCTTTGCCCAGTTATTCAGGCTTGCTCTGTCAAAACATTGCTATGAAACTGTCAAGAACATCTATTTCTGGTTTTGTGCCATTTGTTAGAAATCCTACTTCCATCAGCCTTAAGTTTTATGGCGCAAATGGTATCCAAGGCAGTGAGGTCCCATGTTCCACAGGAACCTTTCAGTTTGCAGGCAATGTAGTTCTCCATATAAAAATTCATCAGATGTCCAAAAGCAGAACTTTCTCACCAATCATCACATCTCTACCAAGAAAAACAAACCTATGACACTGCTACCTTGCTTTTCCCACTCCCAAATTTAGAAGGACTTAGGGCAAACAGAGGGGTTGCCCTCTGCTTTGTAAGGATCCCATAGCTTATGGAAGAAGCAGTCCCATCCTTCACTTGTTTCAGCATATGTCAACATACCAACACCTTGTAGTCCAAAGACAAAACTTTTCCTTTCTATTCTTTTAAATGAGTTTTCCTCAGAAATCTGTAGTGTTTTTTTTGCTTGTTTGTTCGTTTGTTTGTTTGTTTTCTTCACTGATGCATATTATGGATTTGGCAGCACTCCGTAATTTTGAACCACAACAATTCTTTGCAGCATCACTGTGCCCAAGATTTCTGCCCCAGATTCTGCCTACTGGCAAAGCCAGCATTAACTAAACACTTCTAGTAAGATTAGCACAGATTTCGCTGACTACCACCCATGTGGACTGTACCTGAGATTTCTGAAATTAACCCTGTGTAGTGGAAATGCTTAAGTCAGGGCTTGAAACAGTGATTGAGCATCTGGTGGGAAGGCAGGGCCAACCCAAGGGAGCTCAGGTGCATGCATGCAATGCACCTGAGCTATGGGAAGGGGTTTGTCCAGGTTTCATTCCTTCCCAGACCTCATTTAAGGGCTGGCAGTGGAGGTAAGGGTATTTCCCTGGAGATCCCTGCATACCTGAGGCCTTCTGAACGTAAGCAGCTTTTTTTTTCTTTTTTTCCTGTGTTCATTGTTGTTGAGTTTGAGATGTAACTCACTTACTGCAGCCTGGTATCTTGCTTTTCTGCTATCTTGTTTTGCTTTCCATTGTATAATATCCTGCTTTACTCATTTTAAGAAATAAAGCATAAGGATAGTTTTCTAGTATATCCAACAGCAACGCTTCAGCTCCTTCTCTCTTGTTCATATTGTTGAGGGAACCCGACTTCTTTACAGGTCCCAGTACTTTGTCTGATCCCACCAACGTCTCACGTATTCCATGCTCCATTGTCTTTGAGTTCAACAGATTCAGTTGCTTAAGCATCTCCTGCTCATCCCCTCACCACTCACTGGCTCCATCTATCTCTCTCCATGCACAGCCCTTTTCCTCCAGCTGCAGTATCCTCTATTCCAGCCTTCACTGCTGTGGTTGCCTCACCTTGCCATTGCATCTGCCTGACCATCTGTTGAATCATCTGCAATATAAATAACAGCTAGTGACAACTAATAGCTAAGGACATCCTCCTGTAATAATATGGTGGCCTTATTGGATGTCTGTCACTTTATAAAATTTTCTTATTTTTCTTTGCAGGTCACAATTGTATGAGTATGATAATCTAAAAGCACTTTAATATTTATGTGGCTTAAAGTCCGTGGGCTACTTTGTGTATGGTCTTTATATTTCCTCTCAAAGATTTTGTTATTCAGTACCCCTTTTTTCCTGATATTGTCCTTCCGTAACAGAAGAGACCATAAAATAGGCATAAAAAATTCTATGTTTCTTCACTGAGTCAAAGATATCCCACTAGTTGCAATGGATTACAGACAATCATATTTTAAGTCAACCATATCTCATTATTTACATCAGGAAAATGCTAATAATTGTAGAATCCCCTTCAGGGACAGTGACTCCACCACTTCCCTGGTCAGCCTGTTTCAATAATTCACCACTCTTTCAGAGAGTAAATTTTTCCTAACGTTCAATCTGAACGTACTCTGGTGTAACTTGAAGCCCTTCCCTCTAGTTCTATCACTGTCACTCAGGAGAAGAGGCTGATTCCTACCACACCAGTGTCCTTTCAGGGAGTTCTATGGAGTAATAAGGTCTCCCCTGAGCATCCTCTTCTCCAGACTAAATAATCCCAGTTCCCTCAGCTGCTCCTTAGAAGGGTCTTGTTCCAGATCCTTCAAAGCTTCGTTGTCCTTCTCTAAACATGCTCCAGTGCTTCAATGTCTTCCCTGTAGTGAGGGGCCCCAAACTAAACATGGTGCTCTAGATGCAGCCTCACCAGTGCTGAGTATGGAAGGACAATCACGTCCTCGCTCCTGCTGGCAGCACTTTTTTTTGATACAAGCTAGGATGCCACTGGCCTTCTTGGCACACTGGTGCACACTGATGGCTAATGTTCAGCTGGCTTTTGACCAGGAAGCCCAGGTCTTTTTTCTCAGTAAGAAGTGAGAATAGTAAGTTTCTCTACACCTCCTTCAGCTCAGTGAAAAATATTTTGACCTTTTCAGCACAGAAAAATGAATGATTTTTAATCCAGCTTATAAAGGTGAGAACCTGTCTTAATGTATTTGGACAATAACAGGTCTTGGTCTTCACTGAGACCTTTAACCTGCCCTTAGACATGGGCTCAGCTGCCAGAATGCACGCATCATTTTGTAGTGAGCTGGTGTTTCAGTAAAGTCACTGAGAGCTCTGCTTAGAGGCCAAAAGTGGAGCCGAAGCCTTGAGATAACGACTTGTCCTCTACCTCGTATCTTTCTGGCTACATCAGAATGCTGAAAACAAATTGCTCTAAATATAGCTCTGGAGCTTACTGATGGCACATGGGAATGCCAAAGTACTCTTTGAACTGTTGTAATGATCCTAATGGTGAGCATAGCCGAGCAGTATTAGATAAGTTTTGTTTTACACTTTCATTCCTGACTCACTTCATGGATGTTCACAAAACCACTACATTTGACAAAGCGCTTCTTTTCTTCTCCAGCTGCCTTGAACTAACAAGCTGATGACAGATTTTCAGTACAGATGGGATTGTTTGGGGAAAATATGCCTAGTAAGCAGGCTCACTTTTTGAGCGAAGTCATTTCAGTCTACCGTGTTCAGCTCTCAAGGCATATGAGCTTCTCCAGCAAGGGGAGCTGCTGGGCTCAGTTCTGGGGAAGGATGAAAGCAAGCATTGGAGCCTTGATGCTTTTTGAGGGAAACTTCCAGCTTTTTTTCTTTTTTTTACTATCGAAGATGGCCTCACACTGACTGAAGATGCTCATTTCTGAGGATCAGCTGAAACTCAGAAAGGGACAGAAACTGTTGGTGTGGACAAAAATTCCAGTGTAAGCAGCTCAACAAACAGGTGGCATTGAAGGGGAAAAACATCCCTAAGTGATGCTCATCCTGCTGTCCTCCCACCTTCCCCTCCGTGCACGCAGCGAATGTTCAGTAAGCTGCCCTTCCCCCCTTTCCGTAAGCTTTCAGGCTGGTTCCATGCAACTCAGTATGAGTGTGGGCAACACTTGCCTGTTTTTGACAGGGAAAAAAAATAACAGTAGGTTGGGTTAAAGCTGGTTAAATCCCGCAGGACCTCAGTGGTGTTTTAAAACATATGTGAAGGGGAGGGACTATTTTTCACACGTCCTAAAGAATATAGCTGACATATGGACCATTCAAAGGAAATTTTGTTCAGGCCATTGGCCACGCATGAATGGCCTGGTTTATACAGTGGGGACCCAAACTACGATGAGGATCTTCTCCCGGAAAATGGCTTCTCTGGATAGCAAGCCCTGCCACTTGTCTCTGCTGCAGTGCAGACCCTGAGCATGGAGCAGCCTGAAGTGGAGCCAAGACACAGTGGAGGAGACAGGGTGGGCTAGTGGGACGTGGACCATGGCACTGTTCCACTGCTCTCCTCTGGGAGCATCCTCCTGGCTGTGTTTGCCGCCCCAGCCAGTGTGGCTGTAGCTGGGTGCCTGTGCAGCGCTGCAGGTAGGTTCAGTTTCTCAATCATCATTCCCATAAATACTGCCAAGACCCCAGAGAAACACTTCATAAATCTTTTTAGTCCCCTGAAAAACAAAACAAAACCAACAACAAACCACAAGGAAGTTCAGGGAACTAAAACACTAAATCTAATTTCTTGCTTTAAAAGTGCTTTACATATATCACCACCAACTAGCATGTAAATTTTAGTCAGCTCCTGGACTAGTCTTTTAAAGAAGTTGAGAAATGGCCCTGTGCCCTCAAAGGACACACCTGTTATCTGAAACAGTTTTTAACCAGCTTGTTAAGCAGCTTTGACAGATCAAAGACCCCAAACAATGGGCACAAACTTTAACAATAGTTTAGCCTTGAGCAAAAGCTTCTGTCAAAGCAAGGCTTGTGCCAGTAGTATTATGGCCTGCAATTGAAAATAAATTTTACTTGAATAAGTACCTCAGTCCGATCAGAGGCACTGCCGCCAGGGAGACAAAAGCAGTTGGGGATAAGTTATTGACTCCACTGACAGCATGAATGAAGTTCATTATGCCAGCCCACTCTTGGTAAATGTGTCAGGTTTTAAACTGAATTAGGTGGCAGGTGCATGGACTGTTTTCCTGCCCCCCTTGAGACAGTAGAGGGCCAGCCATCACCTGATTCTACAGACAAATGTTTAGATTTGGTTTTCATATCGCATAGGCACAGGCGACAGTGTGCTTAAATCACAGGGCTTCCTGCAACCCCTCTCCTGCCCTCCTCATTCTGTTCCCCCCGCGCTGGCTCACCCAGGACTGGAGCTTGCACAGGCAGCTCCCAGGAGCAGGAATGTCCCCAGGCTGAGCTGCTCCTGCCTTTCCAAGGGATGATCCCGTGGGCTGGTCCCCTCTGCAACATCACCTGAGGGTGAAGGATGCAGGATCTGGACTAAGCCCTCCTGTGGCTGATGCTGCATAGACTTAAAGATATGGAATTCAGGTATCCAGTGCTAGCCTCAACTAAGGCTTTCTGCTGGAAAACAGCACTGAATGTCTGCAACCCTCTGATGGCAAATATCGATGCACATAAAAAAAAATGCACAAAAAATAATTTATTTACTAGTGAGTAAAAATGCCACTAGAATTCAAAGAAATTATGTGATAATTTGCTATGACAAAAATGACCCCTTTAATACTGAGCAACAAGTTTAAGATGCATATTTTGTTGTTTGTTTTTTTTTTTTGTCTGCATATTTTGCTCCAAAATATTTTGTTTTATAGTCTGTCAGGGCCTGCAAGGATAGTGCAAGATCAGCTGAACTTCAGATACTTTGGATGCCAGCTCTCATTACTTAATCATGAGACACAGGACTATTAAGACTCTTAAAATGAAAGCCTTGTTCTCTGACCAGGGAGGGAAGAGCTGGCATATGCCTTTGGCTGCATGCCTTATTTACGTTAATGAGCAAGTACGATTCCTTCTCTCTGTAAGGGAGCTGAGCATCCCTTATCCTGAAACTTCTGGGATCTGCTGCTGCCTGTGTTGATTAACAGTGGTTTTAGATAGCATTTTGGACTCAATTAAGTACTTTTTTGCATGTGGCTGGAGACACTTAAATGACTTTTTCTTTTTAAGAACATTTCTGTAAGCCTTAAAATGTCTTTTCTTTTCTTTTCTTTTCTTTTCTTTTCTTTTCTTTTCTTTTCTTTTCTTTTCTTTTCTTTTCTTTTCTTTTCTTTTCTTTTCTCTATATACATATGTATATATACAACCTGCTGAAGGTAAAGTCTTCACTGTTGCCTGTTTAGTGGCATGCAGCCACTGTGCAACCCAACTAAAAACGTGTATTCCCTTTCTCCAAGGATTTAAAAGAGCTGAACAAACAATAACGAGTCCTTGCAAAGTTATCCTGAAGAAAAGTGTTATTATTGTTCCTCAGAACGCAGAACCACTCAGACCAGGAGCAATGAGGCCTGCCCAGTGTTGCAAGTTAGGGGCTGATTTACATCCCCCCAGTGGGTGCTCTAACCATCAGATATTGTTTCACCCCATAACAGGACATTGCTAAAGGCACATTTGGCTCAGCTTGCACTTGTGCTTAGTAAACCCGTTAATACTAATGCATCAAACTCTTTGTTTTTCTGGTTCGGATACAAATAGACTCAGGAAGTCTCACCCGTGGACGCACATCAAGAGGAAATGCTTCTTTCCTCCTTACAAAAATCTGGAAAAACAAAGTAGGCTTATTCTTTGGGGCTATCTAAAGACCGCTGTGTGTCAACACACAAAATCATTTCTCACAGTGGTATCACTTGCTGGATATGTTCCTTCCCTCCAACTACAGCAGATGGTGTTTCATAGTTGGTCACAAATGGCTGTCAGCGAGTGTTTGTCTGCCTGCCAGTAACCTGTAGTTTGGGGACTCCCTCGGAGAGTGTACCAGCACTGACTCTGCTGATAGCAGCATCTGAGAAAATGATCCGTCCTTTCTTGTCAGGCACAAAATTAGCCATCGTGCTTTCAAACCATTGACAAGGGGGTTATGAAGGCGGTAAGGGCTGCGCCAGCCCAGATGATGTTTCTCCAGCTCCGGTTTAAGGCAGCTAGCTCTGACTGCAGAGAAGCTGCTTCTACTGCAGCCATCCGACCTCCGATGAAAGACAGACACGAGTGCAGATTGCCGCCTGTGTCAGCATTTTGCCTGACATTTCTACCACCAACATTCCAAGTGCAGTTTGCTTCTCTTTGGCCAGCATTAGCTGCTAGAGGAGGTGACCTTTGGTGGTACTGTTCTGTGGCTGGAAAAATCCTTCCACAGGCTGAAGGTCCCAGTGCACCAGTCAGGTCTGCTTTTGGCCTCATGTGCGGGGCAAGAGGCAGCTAGCCTGGTGCATGCCAGGTCTGCTCCTTGCACCAGAAGCAGGGGATGGGAGGAGTGGGTCCAACAGGAGACAACAGTAATGGAGACCAAGTACTTCTGTCCTGGAGAGAGAAAGCCCTATGGGAGCAGCTCACAACAGAAGCCATTGCTTTGCTGGTGCATTCTTGCATTTCAGGCACTCACAGCTACAATCCTAATCATTTATTTCAATAAAAAGCTTAAGGACAAATCCATGCATCAAAGCCAAAGCTCTCCACAGCAGCCATCTCAGGCTCTCCTGCTTGTAGAGTAATTTCTATTTAAAGCCTCTAGTATAACCTGGGCTGGTGCCTCAGGGGGCCTCTCTTTACATCTGGATTGGCTGGGACATGTTTACCTCCTGCTGTGTTACTTCCCTGGCAGAGCAGATGTAGCCAGGGCTTTTCTCTGGGATCAGTCAGCTGCACATTACTCCGGACTAGGGAAAAGTAGATGGTATTGATGCCAGTTATTACAGATAATAATTTTGCATTGGTTCAGTATCTTATCTCATGAACATGTCAGATGTGGCTCACAGACCATGTGCTCGTGACTGTGAGATCCTAGTGCAGAAGGCATATCTCCCTGGATTTTAAGATAGACTGCTTCTAGTCTATTGGCAGCAGCAGTTAAAGTCAGGTAACAAAGACTTCAAAGATTTTTTCAAGAAAAACAAACAGGCTGAGATGAGGTAAGACTATCTGCCTGAAAATGCAATGAGATTTTAAGTCAGGTGCATTGTAAGAATTGTATAAATACCTGCCTCACTTCTGGACAGAGTAAGTACAAAAGAAGAATAATGATTAGGCTGAGCCTGATCCTCAGGAGGTGCCTTGTGCCCTGGATTGCATCCAGCAGTGCATTCAAGCATGCAGTCTGTGTAGGACAACACAAACATCTAAAGTTAAGCACATGTATAAATATTCTCGCCACATTTTGTCTGGGAAGCTTTCCAGAATCTGTCTAGGAATGGTGGAATGTCTTCTTCCATGGGTACACCAAAACCAAGCACAGCTTCTTCGGCTACTGTCCTTTACTAGGTCATTCAGACCTTTATTTGGTTTGCACAGGCATATTATTATGCATGTGTTCGTGCTGCTCATACAAATGTGATGTTCATATCACTGACCACTTAGAGATAGACTATCTATAACTTGATGGATACATCAAATATCTACAGTTTCATTTTTTAAAACCAATGTGGAAGGCATTTCACAACATGTGGAGCAGTCCTTTCTCAGACAGCCCTACTTCAGGCAAAAATAAAGGCTGTGTAATTTCTCCAGAGCTCAGCATCTTCATAGCAGAAGCATCCCCCCTTGGGAAAGTCCATGGCATCAGGACTTGCTCTGTGCATATTCACGAATGTTTCCTGTTTTCTAGTAGTACAACAAGGGAGGATGAATGAAACTCTGAATCAGTATCATCATCCTTGTGTTACCTTGCTGGCTTGGTTGAAACTACTGTTGTCCAGAGAGATAACACAGTGCTCGTATACCTCAGTGGCCAGCCTGTGACCAAGCATTCCTAAATCGACTCTTACTTAGTCAGAAAAAAAATCAAATACCGAACCACTTTAGGGCAGAGTGGTACATTGTGTGGCCCATTCATCAGGACATCTATAGTAACATCTGCCTTGGCCAAGAGAGTTGGTTTCTCTAGCTGAATGGAAAGCGTACCCAGAGTTTTGGATGTCACTGTTGTGACCAAGCAAACTGCCTTGCACCAGGAAGATGACGACTGCCGAGGCAGTCCGTAATATTCCTATGCAGTATGGGGAGCTTTGCTGCCACACACAGTGAATCATGCACAAGTCCAGGACTCTGAAGGCAGGGATGGATCTGTGGGCTTACACGCATCAGGAAGTCCAGTAGCACTGCATCTGAGCATCTGGCTCACATTGGGCACCTGAGCATTTGAGCATCTGCCTCAAATTGGCAGGGGAGGATGTACAGGCTGAGCAAAAGTGCGGCTCTCATGAATGCGGTCAGGGCAAGCAGATGAGGAAGCTGCTGAAGTTACTTGGAGAATGCTGTGGTGCCTTTCTTTCTTTCTCTCTTTCTCTCTCCCTCTCTCTCTCTTCCCCCCCCCCCCCCCCCCCCTTTTCTTTCTTCCTGTCTCCCTTTCTTTTTCTTCCTTTCTTTCTGTTTTGTTTTTTGTTTGTTTGGGTTTTTTTTAATGGGAATTTCATTAGCTTTTTGATAAAGTTGTCAAGGAAAAATACTGGTACTCTGCCATATGGGAGCATTTATTCACTACCAAGTATGCAAATTAGATTACATCCTCAATGGCAGCTGTGTTAATTAGCATATCTTGGTCTCCTGCTTGCTAGAATTGTACCCAAAGTTTGTCTGTTGCTTTTTGTCTTCCCCAAGCTACTATCCGGGCCTTAACAAAACCATTTAATTTGACTAGATGTGCCTCAGATCCCTGCAAGAGTCCCTCTGAGGACTAGAAATTCCTCACAGCACTTGCCCTCTGCCAGGGTTTCTCTGGCTAAAGAACACAGTGGGGCCAAGGAGATTAGCAGGAACCCCTTTGGGGATGGGGAGATCTGTTTCACGACATGGTTTTAAATGTTGGCTGGACTCACTCTGAGGCTTAGAAGCTCTGCAAGAGTCCTCAGGCTAATTAGGTGAACTTGCCAAGGCCTGTCAGACTCTTGGTGATTGGCACTGGATCCTTCAGACTTTTGGCAAAGTGTCGGAGACAACGACATGCCACTGAAAGGCTCTGGCTGTGCTAAGTAACCATGAGCACATGCCCCTAGAGTTACCACCATTTCTTGGAACTAGCAAAAACAACAGAGGCATTTGTGAGCTCACAGTAAATCAAGTTTGATATTTCTGACCTTCTCTGACACACATACACACAATAGATAACAACTGGTCAAAATACCCAGGTGTTTTTTTTTCAACTTGGTTGTCTCAGATTTTTGTTTCAGATTATCTATGTTAGTTAAAACAGCAGTCTCTTGTGCTCTAACCTGACACCTTTGGAAAGCTTTAGAAAGCAATTATTATATGTCAAATATCCTGAAAATCCTTGAAGTTTGAGACTTTACAGCATAAAAGAGTGATTGTTTACCTCTTGACCATTAGTCAACATAACATATTGTTGACTGTATACCAATCAGAGCCTACAGATATTTCTGAGATAGCAGCTTTCCCACAGCATCATATTTTCATTTAAAAAAAAAAGAAAAAAAAGATATTCTTATCAAAAAGGCAAAATAAAATTAGAGGAGCCTGAAGGATGTGGTTGATAGCAACATCAGTTCTTCTAAAGAATGACACTTTGCAGAGGAGACATGAAACAAATACCAACTGTTTGTCATCTTTAGTCATAACGCTACTCTAAAAAAAGGCAGATGTTGATGTTATTGGAGCTAAATTTTAACCAGACCCCCCACACACAGCCATGTTTGGCCTTGTATACAGCAAGCAAAACCTGACAATTTTCTTTATAGCATTAGGTCCAAGGAATGCATTCTGTTATGCACAGATGAATTACCCACCAGTTTTATAGGATGCTGGTCCATGATGCTCAGAGACTTGAATTTGATGCCTCTTCCTTCACTGCAATATGATGCGTATGTCCAGTCCCATGATGTTACTGAACAAATATTCTCTTTTCCACAGCATTATTGCACCTTGCCTTTATTGCACCTGTCCAATCAAGATTAGCAACAGAGGAAAAACTTGAATGAAGTTTAGGAGAACATTTCTGTGGAAAAGTCTCTGGTAGATAAACCACACTCAACAAACATATTGCCCAGAACAGAGTTAAAGGGCAACAAGAAGGAAAAGCGATCCTTTCCTTTGCAGTCTCCACCCTGACAGTACGACTTGCATTTGGATGTCAGCAATGTGCTATCCAGAGTTTGTGTTTTACAGTCATTTTCTGAATATACACACTATTATTATCCAAGAATCTGATTGTCATAAAATTCTAGCGCTTTCAATTAATTTTAAAATGTATTTTAGGGGTTGTTTGGCATGTTTTCTATTCTCATAGGAAAATTTTCTTCATGTCCCAAATTTAAGTGATTATTCTGAAGTAGTTGGGTGGGTGAGGGAGGATTGCACATTTCTAAGTAAATACCTGCAGAAGTGAAACTTCCTTTGTTACATACCAGAGTACAACACTTTTAGTCTTTTTCTTATTTGACAATATTAAGTTAATATTAAGACAATTCAGGGCTTTTAGTGCTATTCAACTTCAGATTGCTTCTTCTACTGTGTGCGTGATTGCTCATTAATTGGCCATACCACTGATGCCTACATGTTTTAGTATCTACCGCTTTTCCAACTCAGGATGTTCTTGGTTCATTTACTAAAACAACCAACAAATATTTTAGTCAGATACTTAAGCACAAATCTCAAAACAAAACTATACTAAAACCAGGTAATGATACTCAGCTTTAGTAGTCCTAAGTGTCATTTGTTGTAATGATGGTTTGGAAGGCTGTAAGAGGGAGATGTGCTGCCCTTGCTACAGGGATATCCAAGGACATTCATTTGTATGGCACTGGCACCAGAAGTTGTGACTCACAATTGGAGTTCCTTTGTGCTGCTCTAAAATTACTACTATTGTGAATTGATGATGGTGAAGATAATTCTTGTGCTAGTGTTAATTCTTTAGTAAAATGAAAATCTTTCACCAGGTATATGCACAGAAATGGTCATAGTTAAGGGAATGAAACACCCATTTTCTTAACCTAAAACTTCTTACTTTTCAAACTTCTTTGCCTAGCAATGTAAGAACATGTATTCTCTTTCCCTCTGTGAGTATACTTTTGCTTTCTTCTTGATGCCTGGATTCCTAGAGAACCCCTGCCCAGCTACTCTTCTCTAATCAGTTATAATTTTTTAGCTGACTGGTAGAACCAAGAGTGAAAATGCACTTTCTCATACTCACTATCACTTTCAGTTAATGCTCTGTCTATACAGAATGACTCATTAGGTTGGTATTAAAATTATGTAAATGCCAGTGTGGGTAAGTCTTGATACTTAATGGCATCACAGAAGAGAAGTTAATGAAATATTAATTAAAATGTTAACTATGACTCCTTCACCACATCGTTTCTTCACTTGCTGCCTAGAGTACATCTATATGCTTAGCTAAGTGCTTGCTTAATATCATTGCACTTCAGGCCAGCACCTATGTTGGCACTTCAAGTGTATACTGAAGTACTCTTCAAAATAGAGATAGTTTCTCAAATTGGGTATATAATTTATATTTCACGCAATTTTTTTCTTCACTTATTGCTCAAAAAATATTTCATTCCTCTAAAGATAAGTAGAAATGATAATATTAAAAAGAAAGAAAGAAAAAAGATTATTGTGAGCCATTTTCTTTTCCAAATAACAACCAAAAAAGTCTCATTTTATTAACACAAAAAGCCAGATGTTCTTTGCTGGTTTTAAGTACCCTGAGTTGTATCTGTTCACTGAAGTTTAATGCTGAGAAGAGCAATCAAGTAATTCACAAGGTTTGATCTTGGTGTTAATTTTTTGCATTAACCATAAAACAGTTTGTTCTCTTGAAAATAACAGTTTGTATGGTGATTGGAATCAATAAAGCAAAAGACATTTTGCAAAACATTTAGAAGAGATTTTCACCCATAAACCACTCTCACAGAGGCAGCTGGGGATTCCTAAAATAAACTTGTTTGAATTCTACTACTAAATGAAATTCAATTAAATATAGTGGTGCATTGATTTTCCAATCTATGCTGTTCTACAAATTTTTGTATTGCAGTCTGCCATTTAAAATTTATTATCTTTTTTCTTCAAAATGTCAGTGCCAGTAAATTGAGCCTTGGGTGTTCTGGGCAGTGTAACAACAGCACTCTTTGCCTCCCTGCAATTTGTCTAACAGGGTTCACACCACAAGAACAGCCAGATCAGAGGTTACAAAAGCCTTTTGCACATGTTACAGTGAGAAAACCAGATGAAGTTTCGCTGATTGTCGAGTCAATCAACTTCTTTGCTTTTGCTGTGTACGCAATATCAGAAACACAGGAAAATGAATCCAGAGATAACAGAGTTACTGAAATAAGCTCAAGATGCATCCTAAATTTCCTGTAAAACAGAGATATAGAACATTGCAATTCTGCTGAAGAGGATTAAAAGTCAAACTCCTCCACACTAAAATACCCAAGAACTTTCTGGTGGGTGAAACGGGGTTTGTATGCTGATTAGGTGCAAAAGATTTTTTTGTGATTTGCCTGAGCCAAAAAGGATTTCAGGTAGAAGTTGTCACAGCAAAACTGTGAAAGTGTTATTTTCTTAAAAGTACATTCAGTAGTAACTTAACAAAAGCTGCAACAGAAGCCAGCCATAACAGAATCTCAAGTTCAGACAATTATTATTGTTACTATTATTTTCTGGAGATGTTTTCTTACAACATTCACGCTAATACACAAGTCTCTAGATCTGTGTAGTCAGGCATGTGCATCAAATTTTGTGGTGAAACAGCCCACCCATTGAAAACAAGGCAATGCTTCTTCATCCCTAGCCATGGGCTTGTCCCCACCCAGGGCTATCATCTTCTCACCAGGGATGTGCCAGCGGCGACTCCAGCAAAACCACAGAAGGGACTGAGATGGATCTTTGTGGTTGATGTCTTTCTGAATGAATCTTTCAGCCTTTTGAGATGGGCTGTGTTCTCTGAAGGGACCAGGACCACTTGGACTTCTCAGTCTTTGGGTCCCTCTGGCTAAAGCTCCTTCCCCACAGTTACAAGCCCTCTTCCACACTGCTGTGTGTTTTCAGATACTTGTGCTTCCCCCTGCAAAAAGAAGAGTCACATGGCAGGTTGCTGTGCACAGCAGCATGCCAATGCAGGACACATGTCACATCTTGCTGGAAATGACTGGCTGCAGCTTCTTAGATTAAAAAAAAACCTGCGATCTTGCAAGGATGCCCAGGAGGAGCAGCCAGCAAGAGCTGCCTTCTGGTTTCCCTTCACCACACCAGCCCTCTGCCCAAGGGAGGCAGCATGGTTTTCATTGGCCGTGAAGAAGCATCTCTCCCAGCAAAGATTTTGGTGAGCAGCCCGTCTGTGGGCAGAGCGTGCCATGGGAGATTGTGGCGGGCTGATATGAGAGATGATATCACAGATTAGTTAACCGTATGGGCTGAGTCCCGGGGGAGGTGTGTGAAATGAATCAGATTAAACAAAATTGATAATGTGAATACTTAATCAAACAGACAAAGGTAGTCTGCACAGCTAATTAGGGGCAAATAGAGCGTCCCTCTTGTACCTCATTTAACTGACAAATTGTGCAGACAGTTTTAATGGGAGTCTGTTTAGCAAAGAGAAGGCTGTACAGTTGACAGCTTGGCAAAATGTGGTTTCTGTAACACCACATGATGCTTATGGAAATTAGCCTGGTGCAGCTGAGCTCTGAGTAGGTGAGAGCTGCCCAAACTCTAGTGAAATGGTAAAATGGACCTTTCACAGGCCTCTGCCCCTGGCTTCTTAAAGGGACCAAAACATTTTTCTGGTAGTTGAAAAGGAACACTTTTGAACAAATATAAAGGATTGCTATGACAACAGAAATGATCAATCTTGTAGCTAAGAAGGCACATAAAACAAATCAGACTCATGACCCTAGCTTATTAGTTTTCTGAGTGGATTCTTTCTAAAAACAAAGCCACTTTCACAGCCCCTTGGGAAGTAGGTAAATATGAGTTACTGACAATGTCTTACATACAAAGTAATCTACCAGGAGCCAGTTTCAGGGCCAAGCTGAGGATGGAGGATTGGGCCCAACCCAGTGCATCAGCCCATCTTCTAATCCAGGAGGGTCTCTGCTGCTTGGCAGAGCAGCACTTTAAATACAGTAGGTCTCCAGTTTCATAAGCCCTGAATGACAAAGCTGTCGAGCTTTTCTACTTGCTGGAAGCTCTGCTTTCTGTCCTTCTCTAAAATGACCAAATCCCTTCATCCCCTCACCTCATGTGTCCCGAGGGCCCAAATGGCTAGATCTCTTCCAGAGGAAGATGAGGATGTTCGGCTGTGCTGCTAAGTCTGATGACAGACTCTATAAACACAAATTGGAGAGTGGATCCTTCAGAGAGTGAGAGAAGTGACCAATGTGACAGTCACTCAGTGTACTTCACCACAACTTACATTAGAAGTTGCTGTTTCACTGTTATGGGAAAGCAAAGTTCCAGCAAGACAAGGGCCTTGCCGGTAAGAGGAGCATTGCTAACATATCTTCACTTCATGAGAATGTATTTAGGTTTCTTCTCTGGTTTTGAATCTGCATCTGCTTCTGTTCTGCATCTGCAGATCTGCATCTGAATCTACATCTGTTCATAGGTTGTCATTTCTAGCTTGGAAAATGAGAGAGACTTGCAAGAGGTTTAATAAGAAAACTCCCTTGTATTGCTTCAGCCCTAAGACTGCTCTACTTTGCTCTGAATATGTCATCGGGAGCAGTAGAAGGAGACCTGGTATCTATCAGACCAACTGAGGACAGCCCAGGTTTTACTGGGAGTCATTGTCAGGGACATAGCATCCTCTATCAGAAGCCAGTGAGGTCTGTTATAGGCAAAATTGTATTTAATGATATGAAATGTTCTAATAGAAAGCCACCACAGTGGGCAGCATATCTCCAAAAGTAATGACATCTCTCTTTTAGTTTCACCAGCAATTAACATCACGAGAGTTTGGTGAACGTGTGTGAGCTCATCCATGGGTGTGCACACATTCTACATTCACTCAAACAAGGTATAAATTTTGATCATAAACTCAGCGTACTTACTGAGTTAGAAGTCTGAGGCAGTGATACAAATGCTGACTTTCCACATGATGTTGTCCGTTTCACTTCTGTACCTCACTTTCTACATTTACAGAACAGGATCATCACTGCTGTCTCAGAGTATTTTGAAAGAAGTGCCATGCGCGTAATGACCCTTGGTAGTGAAGCATAGGATCTGGTATGGGTGAAATTCTTAGCTAATGAAAACTGGGTAACATACTCAACATTGATGAAAGTGTCCAGGAAGAAAGTGAAAAGCTCAGAGAATTTGTGGCTTCTGTTTTTGTGACTCATTTGAGAAACACGATAGCTTCCTCCCCTTTCACCTCAGTGGTGCTTATCACCTCAGCACTGCAAGAACTCCAGCAGAAAAAAATGCAAGTGCCATCATCTTCACAGTAGCATGGAGTGTTGTCACATTTGACATCTGACCTATGCTTAAATATCATCCACTGTTGAAAGGCATGAGTTTATGATGGAACATAAAGATGGTAAACACATGCCCTGAACTAAACATTTCAGGAGTGAAGAGCATTATAGGTGTCATAAAGTAGCACAGACAATGCACTGCCTGGAGGTAATGCTTCGGCTGAATTAACTTACAGAGCTCTCCTTGTGGAACTCTGTCCTTGCAAGGATATCCGCAATATGGAATTTATAGAGATACTAATTAAAAGGTAGGATGGAATGGATATTATTTAATAAAATCAATATTACATGCCAATTAAAAAACATAAAATCTGATCCTTGTATAGATGTAGATTATTTTGGCCCACTTATGTTAGTATTTTTCTCTCATATCTTCTTGAGGAACTGTTGTAATATGTAAAGCTATTCATTGAATAGATTCATGGTTGGGGCACAAATCTTAGTAAACCTAGTCCTGACAGCAATTCCCATCCTGCCCTTAGTGAGATACTGATCTTAACCTACCTTCACTGATGTGAAATGAGGATAATAAGGATTTCCTATAGTCGTGGAAGTGTTTGAGTGGCAGAGTTAACATCTGTAGAAAGGAGGGGATGAATGGAGGAATGAGCAAACAAAGGAACAGAAGACAAAGACACAGAAAAACTATAGGGAATCTAAATCACAGAATCATAGAATAATTAAGGTTGGAAAAGACCATTAAGATCACCTAGTCCAGTCACCAGCCCATCCCTACTATGCCACTAACCATGTCCCTCAGACGTCCACGCATTTCTTGAACTCTTCCAGGGACGGTGACTCCATCACCTCCCTGGGCAGCCTGTTCCAGTACCTCACCACTCTTTCTGAGAAGAAAGTTTTCCTAATATCCAACCTGAATCTCCACTGTTGTAACTTTAGGCCATTACCTGTTGTCCTATTGCTGTTACCTGGGAAAGGTCTCAAGGCCTCAAATTCCTTTCCTGCACATTTGAGGAGCAGCCATCCAGTCAGATGGACAGAGTCCAGTTTTCATGGTGGCTGACACACAGCTGAAAAGGCATTTGGGACACTGGACGGTGTTTTCTTTTAACCTTTTCCCCATCTTGTAAAAGCTCAGGTAAATCCCACCAATTCCCTCACAAAATGTTTGCATGAGCAGAAGTTTTTCTAGAGCATTTCACGAGTCTCACGTAATTGAAATGGGAGGGGTTTTGAGCCTGCTTCAATAGAGCGGTTTGAGTTAATTGATAAACCTTCTCTTTTTATTACCGGTGCTACCCTTCTGTCTGAAAAGCTGGGAGATTTCCTTATGGGATTTGAGCAAATATTGGAAATTGCGGTGGCAAATTAGCAGGGCCCACAAACCAGAAGTGACAGCTCAAGGAGGCTGGTTGAGGGAGCAGAGCAATCCCTTTCCAGTAGCAATTGGCCAGACTTATCATATGGACTAATCACAACAGAGCTGGTGAAATAATGGGCACCAGATGTTAACGCTTTGTAGATGCTGGCTCTCTGGAGAACTGCTCCACTCCGTGAGCTCCCCGGGAGTAGGAGCGTGGCTCTCATTTATTAGCAGGACAGGGAGCTGCTGAACAGGACCTCTTCCACATGTCTAAATGGTGACACAGTCCCTTGTCCCAACTTAAGGAATATTTGCATTCATGAGGATCATTTCCACGGTTTGTAAGCATCAGATTCACGGTACTTTGTTTTGTTATGGGAGATCTTCATGAGTGAGTGAGTGAAAACTAGTCATGCAATAGACCAAATCACTACTGCTTGCCTCCACAGAGATCTTTAATAGGGATGCTTCCTTGCAAAGTGATGAATACACCCCTGCAGGCCTCTGCAGCACAGCAGGAAGGAGGGAACTGGCTGGGAATGTGCTTCCCCCAGGAGCTTTGTAGACAAAAATCTAAACTGCTCCACAGAGCACAGGAGCTGCAAATCTGGACAGGGAGTGAAGTAGACTCCTCTCTTGCTTTTACATGCTGTGCTTCCACACCAGGTCTAGCCTCCATCTAGCCTTATAGGATAAGCTTACATTTCACTAATTATTTGCACTAAGCTTGCTCACAAGACAGAGATTTGCAGTTAAGCCTCCACTAAAAATGCTGCCATCAGCACCACTGCCAATTGCAGCCTACTGCGCTGTGCGTGGCACAGTCTGCTTGGGTTGTGTGCAGGGGACATATCCAGGCTGGGTGATCAGTCAGGTGGGTGGCCAGGGGTTAGGATCTGCTGCATACAGCAGGGGTGGCACAGAAAACAATCACTAAGTTAAACATACCTGCTACCTAAAATGTGATGCTACTTCCAGCAGACCCAGCTCTGCTCCCTCCTCATTTTCCCTGCCCCTCAGGTAATCTGGTGCTGACCAACCATGGCTTCTGTGTCTCTTCTGCATCATCTGTCCATCTGCCAGCACAGGATTTTGCAGGTTTTTCCATGAGCAAAGACACATCTCTGCAGAGAGAGCATAATGCAGATGGCCTTATCAGATCCTGAGCAAATAACAGAAGTGGTTTCCTGCAGTTTTGCAATCTCCTTTTCAGCCAAAACCCCAGAAAAGTCCTGACCACCATGCCAGAAAGCAGAAGCACAGGCAGTGTTGTCTCTGCTTCCCAATGTGCTCAGCTGAGAATAAGGGTGCTCTGATGAGGAAGACCTATAATCCTAACTTATGAGTTATACAATAATTATAGAACTACAGGAACAACTTTAGGTATCTTTAATAGAAATACATACTATGTAGTGCAGTAGACAACTTATCGATTGTATGTGTGCTCAGCTCAATAAGATTGTCAAGCAAGAGTGTAAGAGGGGCTGCTGCTGTTCTGGACTTTTTGGGTACCACAAAGGCTCCTGGGTTTCAGTAAACACCAAGTGCTCACACTCTGAGAGTGAAGAGGACTTCAGTTTAGTTTGTAAGAAAGCCAGGCACTGGAAACCACATTACTTTTGAAATCTCAGCCTCTGGGCTGTAGAGGGGATAGCAGTCTACAAAAAAGCCACACTCCTGAGAGGAACAAAATTACTGGGTATGTGACTGCTCCTTCATAGCTGGCAAGGAGCTGACATCTCACAGATATCAGGTGTTACCAGGTTTGTTACGGCACACTTAGGACCAAATTAATTTAGTTCCATAGCTCACTGTTCCTGGATAATGTGCCATTCTCTACCAGAAGCTATACTAACATCTTTATTTGTTTGTTTGTTTGTTTGTTTGTTTGTTTGTTTGTTTGTTTGTTTTTTCCCAGTAAGAATTCAGTGGTGTTATGTACTTATAAAAAGACAAACTTTTTCAGAGGAAGTTCTTAAGTTTTTTAGCAATTTGTCTGCGTATTTATCAGCTTAGAAAAGCTGGCTTGGTGGAGACAGAAGTGACAGTTCCATTTAAATGCCAAATGTCTCTTCTTAACTTCAATCTGCATCTAAAACAACAACAACAGCAAAAAAAAAAAGCCCTGAAAGACACAGGCATTCCTTGCAGTCATTGACACCATTTCTGGGACCCCCAAGAGTTGTAGTTTTTCCTTGTGACGCTTGAGATCAAATGATCAATCACCAAAAACATCCCCTAAATCTGGATTAGCAATCAATTGCCATTCTCAGGCATGTGCCAGGGACATCTTCCCCTCCCCTCTACAGGATGCATTTCAACTTGGATCCGCAGCTGTGCCTTTGCAATAGGAACCACCAGCTCGACAAGGCCTGCCGTTTGCCGACAGGAGTGCCTGTTCCATAAAGGTGAGAAGGGAGAGAAAGTCAGAGGGTTTCTGTCAGCTCCTGATAGTGGCAGGTCCCTCTCTTTTTTTGCGTCTCCTGAAAAGCTACTTTACAAGACTTAGCAGAGCCATTACCAATTCTATGGCTGCATCTTCCCGCATTTTCAGCCATCTGTCTTTACTCCTTCCTTTCTGAAGTCAGAAAAGAAAATTATTTTCACATTAGCAACTCATTAAACGGCCTCAAATTTGTAGCACAATCACTGTTGGAGCCAAACCCATTGTTTTTACACTTCCAAATACCTACTTGGAGGCATTGTTAGAGGAGCAGGGGCTGGCCCGCAGGACCTTCTGTCATGCACATGGGCAAGTGGGTAGGGTGGAGCCCTGTCACCCTCATCCATCATTCTCCATCAATGTCACCACCACCTGCAGAGACATCACCCCCAGTCACTCACTCACTTGGTCATTTATTTCTGTCCATCAGCATGAGCAGGGTGAGAGGACATGAGTGCTCAGGATCAGAGCTGGTAAGGTTTTTAAAGGTTATTTAGGGCTGTTGAGATTTTGAGAAGCACCTGATGACTTAGGGAAATGTGCTTTGAGTGTAGATTCTCAGTACAAAGCCCCCTCAGGAGGCCAGGTACAGTGCAGATGCTCACTGTGCAAATGCCTGAGGCTGCTGCTTATTAATCTGCGCAAAAACACAGTGCCTTTGGCTGTGGAAAAGCAGAAAAGCAGAAAAGCAGTTTCAGCACCGATCAGCCACGCTTGCTTTTCTTTAGCTGACTCTGAGCTAGGAAACACATATGTTTCTGCTGAAGATTCAGCTCAAACTTGTCTCAAGCTCTTCTTCAGAACCCCTCAAAGTTTTCCCTCAAGCGCCTTTCTGTGCTCCTTGTCTCAGCCAGTGCTAACATCTGAACAACGTTTACAGCTTCGGTATCTGAGCTGGCCACAGGGGTGTGAGCAGTGTGACTGAAGCCCCCTGCGGGTGCAGCCCCCACCAGCCCAGTAGCTTGGGATGGGTGGTGGATGTGGTAACCCCCCGTGCGACTGTTCCTGTCCCAGCATGGTACTGGGGAAATGCAGCTGCATTTTAGGGGCAGAGCACAACATTTCATGTGTTACATATGATAAGCCTTCTGGGATTCGAGGATATTAATCAATTCTAAATCTACTGTTCCTTGCCTTTAAAAATCAGGTCCTCTTGCACATTGTCAAAGCCTCCCTGAGCCCTTCTGTCCCCTGAGTTGATCACTGTGAAATGAGGCCATGTCACAGCATAACTTATTAGGGGTGTTTCCGTGTGTTTGGATTTGCACAGAAGAGGTTTTATCGTGGGGACTGTGTTTGACAGGCTAGTCCTCCCCCGGGCTGGTTCGCATTTAGCGAGGAGCGGCTGACAAAGCTCCTGGGCTGTGGACATCCACAAGGTGCTTGCAGCTGGCACAGATACCTCATTAGAAATTCATTTTTTCTTGTCGTTATAACAAAGTGTGGAGCAGCGGTGGCAACATACTTTCGTATGGGAAAGCACACAAAGGGGGACAGCTGAAAGAAGCTGTGCTTTTCTCCTGTATTTCCAGCCCAACAGAATCATCTTCAAAGGGAGCAGCCTCGCCCGTCCGTGCCCTCCTTGCCTGCGCCGCCTGAATGGCGCTGGATGCACCCACGGCCTCCAGGCCCAGCCGACCGTCGGAAGCCATTCAGGGGCCACGCTCTTTAGCACATCATTTTGTTTTCCTTCTCTGCTCCTCGGAAGGGAGAGGCAAATGAAAACGGCAACCCAGTCTGGCATGCGACAGCTTCCCTGCCGGCATTCCTAAGACCTTGTTTCCAGGCCAGTGGAGCCCAGCCTCTTTATTTTGGAGGAGGGTATAAAGGAGCTGAATGCGCGCAGCAATTCCAGGCTAGGTCTGCTTGCTTCTACGGCAAAAGTGAAGTAGATAACAAGGGCAGAAGTTGGAGAAGGGCAGCATTTGTTTTGCGGCTGTAACTGCTCAGGTAACCCTCCTGTGAATGTGAGCACAGTAGTCACACAGTGCTGAGAGCTCCTTGTCGTGGGACGAGTGCAAGCGCCCTCATACACATTGTCAGAGCTAGTGAGGGAGGTGGTTGGATTTCTGAAAATCAGGAGAGTTTACCTTAAAAATGTGGAGTAGAAGCCTGGGAAACAATGCGTTTCAAAGTCTTGGGTTATATAGTTTCAAAGCCTATTTTTCTCCCCACTTTTTTCTTGTCCGTATCCCCTGAATTTATGCTTTTCTCCTTGTGGAACCATGTAGATTAGAAAAAATGAGGAGGATGGAAGGGAGAGAGAGACAGAAGGTAAACAAGCATTATGGGAATAGGAAGGTCTGAGAGCCAAGAACAAAATCATCAAACTACATGTTAACAGCTCAGAAACTTCCCTCTCACACACAAACCAGACCAAAACTCTGCACTAATTAATTTCCACTTTCAGGTACGGTTTTTGGTGTTTTTTTTTTCCCCTTAAAAAGAGGGGGGGGGGGAGGGAAGGAGGGAAAGGGAGGGGGGTGGGAAGGGCAAAAACTAATAATGATGCGAAAATTTGGTCCAATCTGTATCACATATTAAAAACTGGCACCTTGCAGTTGTGCCACTCCTCAGTAACATGGCATCAAAACCTTTGGCAGAAGTGCAGCAGATGAATGTTACTCTGCCTGGAAGAGGAGCTGCCAGGGAAGAGTACCAGGCAGATGACCGCTGCAAATGCAGCACTCACAGTTTTCTGTCAGAGAAGTCAGTATTCCAGCATCACTGCACATGCAGCCCAGGGGTACAAGCACCAGATATTCTTGGCGGTGGGAGCATGAAGGGGACTACAGAACATGAGACAAAGACCACCAGGCAGAACTAATGCATTTCAGTAACACCGTAACCCATGCAAGAATAAGGTACAAATGCCTTTTCTATTCAAGAAACCAACTGCAGGATTAAACTATAGTCCAGTTTTGCTACATACATTGGCAATAAAGTTATGTTCAGCAAATGCTATTTCTCTGTAGCTTGGATAAATGTTCAGAAGTGCCCAAAGGTACTAAGTCTAAATTTAAGCATTCTGAGAACCATTATCTAGCCCTCCAGAGAGCACTGGCCCTCTCCACTACCCATATGGATAGGCACTAAGATAACTATCTTAACTTAAGGCTATCTCAAATTTAGTTAGCCTCTTCCATCCTTCAAAGTCATGTTTCAGAAGTAATTTAGTCAAGGGTATCTAGCATCCTTTTAAAAATAATCATTTGTGACACAACTGGCAATCATCAAGCACAGAGGGATCCAGGGTATTCTGAAGTGAAAGTGAGTGGCTGGGGAGGCTAGGGGTGAGAATACTGGGTGTATGTGATACTGAAATGTCTGTCCACAGAATATACACCTCCAAGGGCCACCTATTCTGTGTGGTTGAGGTAGATCTCAGGGCAGGGATGAATGGCTGCCTGGGGGTATTCTTTTTTCCATCTGCAACAAGGAGGTAGACCAGATGAGAGGGACCAAGGCCAATCTGGTTAACTCTAGGTGGAATCATTTATCTGACACATTGAACATCTGGGTGGTTTCTATGACTCCCCAGATTGAAACTGAACTCTGCATTTTTTACGTGCAGCAGGCATGGAATATACTCATATGAAGGCTTCATATAGTATCTATTCTAAATAAAATGCATCATTGTGTTTTCTGGCTCCATGTTTCAGCAGCACAGCACAGCTCATACCCATTTAACTAAACTCTTTTCTTTCCAAACCTATATGACCTTATTCATAGCACCTTCTAGGGACAATGCCCACTTTGTAGTCTCCCTTAAACTAAGGTATTGCCAAGGAAAGGACTGCTTGACTCAAACAGAGCCTAGATGATAAATGTTCTAGCAACTGACCAGTGGGGCGACTGTGGAATGGTGCCTGAGTCCATCCAAACTTTTAATCGCAGTTGCTAGTGTAGACATGCCCACACAGCTTCTGCTGGAGACACCGATCATATCACAAAGATATATAGCAATAACGTGTACCTGAAGAGACATGGCTGGATAAAACCGGATGGTTGATCAAGACAAATATTTATCACAGTAAATAAATGTATTGGATGAACCCACTGCATTCAAGAAGACTCCTTGCAGAGGTTTTTGGGCTAAAGTGCCAAACATTAGGAGATGGCAAAAAATTCACATAAGCTAAAATGAAAGTGAGTTCAGGATTAATATTGGAAATCAGATTTAGCACATAACAAACTTGTCATGAAGGGGTTAGAGTGATCATGAAAATTCCTTTGTCAGATTGTCAGAAGCACAGTGGAGCTGGGGCATGGATTATAATGGGCTATAATACAGGCATGAGACCACTTGTCTGCAATGGAAAAAACCTATTCTGAGTAGAGATTTAAATCTCTGCTGGTTCCAGCCCCTGGCAGAATAATGCTCAGTATGAGGCTGGATGCTTGAGAGGGATGCCCGCTTTTTCCAGGCAAGAGCCAGCAATGGTGTCCTGCTAGAAATATGGAAAACCTCAGAAAGTGAGTATTTCCACAATGGAAAACTCTGCCCATTTCTAATTTATCGCATTCTTTCAGAAATTCAGAAGTATTGGGTAGAGTCTAAGCTACCTAACATTGGCTAGGATCATGAGCTACTTCACAGATGAGGATAACCCCCCAAACCAGCAGAACATAACACAAAATCCTGCTAGACATTGGTACCTCTTGGTCAGAAAGAGTTTGCTCTTATTGCTGATCTGCACTTCCTGAGCTAAGCTGTATTCTTTCACACCAACTCACTGAAGAGTTGGATCCAGAGCTTCCAGGAGGGCTCAGAGACTCTTTTTCTGTGACTCTGATAAAAGGCAATATTTACACTGGAACAGGCTGCCCAGAGAGGTTGTGGATGCCCCATCCCTGGAGGCATTCAAGGCCAGGTTGGATGTGGCTCCAGGCAGCCTGGTCTAGTGGTTGGAATTCCTGCCCGTGTTAGGGAGGTTGAAACTGTATAATCTTTGAGGTCCTCTTCAATCCAGGCCATTCTATAATTCTATGAATCTATGATTCAGTATAGTCTTACTTCTCAGAAGGGTTGAATGGTTTATTCTGCCATCCATCCTAGATGTGGCTTGTTAATTACTAATATTCCTTTCTGTTGGTTCTTTACTACAGTGTATTAGGCTTGGCTGAGGAAAGTAAGAAGTCAGAGGAAGGAACTGTCATAGGCACTTTTTGCTGTGATCCCACCACTAGTCTGTCTGTACACTAGGCTGAGTTACATGTCTCAACAGGGGACAGGACAAAAGAGCATTACACTCATACAGATACAGAAAACGTCATAGTCAGGAGTGTGCTTATCCTGCCCTTAGGCTGGAGGGATGAGTACTCCACTCACTTTTTCAGCATCTCCAGTGATCTTTGTGAAGGTAGATCTGTGCATAGATTTGGAGACATACAGATGGGAGTCACTGGCCTGTGCAGCACGGCCAAGGTACAACATGAGGATTTAAAAATGCAGATTCCAGGTAAAAATACATCTGTAAGTTCATAGCCAAGAAGCACAAAATCAGACATACTGGCTAAAGCATATTGTCCCTGAGAACAGAGGCAACTCTGGCTCCTAAAGTGTGGGCCAGCCTGGTAGGTGCTGATAGCACAAAGTCCCAATCCATGCTCTGTTTCTGACAGCCTGTGCTCAAAAAAGAGAATCAGAAAACAAGCTGGACTCTGGCTAAGCTGAAATCTGACTTGGCTTAGCTAAGGAAAAAGAAGAGGTTTGTAGTAAAGCTCAGAAGTTTCTGAAGGCTGTGGCAGACTCCGGTTTTGCTGCATGGTGTGGACACAGTGGGCTGGGAGATGAGATTTGCAGTCCAGTCCTCTTGATGTGTTTTTTTCCCCACTAAATGAAGCGAATGGGTTTTGTCCCTAACTGACTCTCTGCCTATTTGGTTTATGATGGTAGCAAACAAACACAAAATTCCCCTTGAGAAGAAGAGAGTGGGATCAGGCCCAGGAGGAGGCAGTTTTGTGCGTTATTATTCATTTTTCATTTTTCATTTTATTTATTTATTTATTTATTTATTTGTGGCCTTGCTTGTAACTTTTGAAAGTAGCAGACCCTGAAATTCATTAAAATGAATGGGAAATGATGGGAGAAAAAGTGTGAAATTGTAACAGTCTGTTTGGGGTTGATTAATAGAAATTTCTTTTAACAATCCCTAGACCCTTCTGGGGGTCATTGGAACGGAGCAGCTGTAAAGACAGCAGGAGCAATTTAAAAGCAGCCCGATGGGGGCCAGGCAGATTTTGGAACAAGTGGGGAGAGTCCCATGCCCTTGTTTGGGCCAGTGGGAGATGACTGGCCACCACAGTGTCAAGTTAACATGCAGATGAGCTGGAGAGGTGCTCCCATCGTCCTGGAAAGGGTTGTTTTGCCATCAGGGGGATTATTGTCCTTATTTACTATTTTTAAGACTTGAGCAATGTTACCCATAGAGCTGAATTGCCACGTCTTGCTGGATGTGCTTCTTCTAAATGGCGGAGTGCTAAAAAGGAAAATCCTGCTGTGGGTAGAACATGCGGTCACAGTGAGTCTGGGGGAAATTTCTTTCCTTTCTTACTTCTTCATTGACCAAAGAGTCAGCATCAAGGACCCAAGCTGGGGTTCGAAGCTGGTAGAGGTGGCCAGCACCAAGGAGCAGGGCAGTGGGATGACTGTGCCTGCTGGGAGGGGCGTTTCCCTGGCTCCCACCAGGCACCCCAACCTGAACCGCCAACTTGTTTTTTTTGAAGCAGCACAACATAGCCGAATGCTTCTGCCCTAAGAAAGATACAAAAGAAAACTTCAAAGAAAATGTCCCCACACTGACATAAGGCTAGAATAATGGTGACCTAGTAGCTAAAGACTGGGACGAATACTGAAAGTAATTCACTCCCCTCCATAACAATGGGGCATGTGTGACAATGATATATACCAGGAGGCAAGGAAAGCCACTTTTGTCGGGCAGCGATACCCCACAAACCCAATTGTAGGGAGATCAATACTGTCATAGGACAATTATCAAAGACCATCAGCTCATCATATTTTCATACCATAAACAGCTCAAGGCGCCGGGGCTGCCTCTCCTGCCGAAAGCCCTGCGCGGAAATTTGAAGGGTGTGAAATCGACATGATTAATAATTATAGTTATTAGCACATGTACCAGCTGCTCATGTATGGCTTAGCCTGTGATTTATGGAGCCATAAATGCCCATATCTGCTTCTGACGCGGAAAGGAGAGGGCATGCAGTCATGGGCAGAATGCATCATCCCTGGTGCCAGGAGCTTCCCCCCACCCTGAAAAAATTAAAACAACAACAACAAAAATGGGCCAAAAAGTCACCCCTGCTCCACGGAAATGGAAGGAGCCCTTTTGTCTGCATGTCTGCCATAACGGCTGCTGAAACCTGTCTGCTCAATGTCCCCAAAGCCTTTGAAGTTGGGATCCCAGCTAACAAGGGCTGTGGCTTCCCTCCCCCCCACAACTTCATGCTGTTGCCAGGCTGCAAACAATCACCATACATATTACAGATGAAACCACAAGGACAACAACAGAAGAAGCAAAACCTAATTGTCTAGGTGCCAGAAGTTAAAGCTTTTGTTTCCAAATGTAATTTGATTCCCCTCTCTCCCACCTCCCCCCATCCATTTACAATGTGGCCCATCACGGAAAATGATTTTGCTTTGCTACAACCTAAAAAAATGGTTTAAAATGACCACACGCACCATATCACCCCCATCTCTGTAAGAGTGACAGTGCATTAACTCCTCTGAGGCAACTGTTGACTTCTTTGACTTTATTTTTGGTCTATTTTTTTTTACTTTTTTGGCTACAATTGACTGTCATTGACTTCCCTCAGGCAGAACAAGAAAGCCTGGTTAGCTCTGCAGAGAAGCACCATGACCTGCCACTGCCCATGGATGTGCAGAAGAGCTGTGGATCAATTTTTCCATAATATTAATAATGATAGAGTGATTCTCCTTCTCAAGAAGACAAAGCAGGTGCTCTGTCCAAGCAATGCATAGGAACCAGCACCCCACCTCTGGGCCTGGCCCTGCATAGCGATGGCCTAGTGAATGGCAAACAGACTGAACGTGATGGCATGCCAAAAGGATTGCTGAAGCATTCTGCCTTTAAGTGACCTCCATGTAGTGTTCCCGTAACTCAAAGTGGAGAAGTGTTAGTAACTTTACCTAGACATTTCTTTTCCTTTGGCAAGTTGAGCATTTGTCTATACTCACATAAAAGTTTTAGATAAAAACCTGATATCTTCTAGGGAAAGAAAACACTTCATAAAAATGTATGTCTACTCTAAAACAGAGGTTTTCCCTTGAAAATCTGCTTTGATGGGAACAGTTGACTAGTCTTCTAATTACTTGAGTTGACATGTTCATTCAGTGCTCACCTATTATACTTTCAGTATTGATATACACCCTTCAAAGACCTTGTGAACATTTTCATGTATGTATTTTTTGGCTACCATACACGCTCAGAAGGTCTTGATTTGGAAGTGCAAGCTATCAATGGTAGTTTGAATGTTTGGTATTGCTCATTTCCTCATGCCATTCTGAATCTGCATCCTAAAGAAGATCATTTCTTTTGTATTTTCAGCAGCTGTCCATGACGTTGGATAACAACCAAGAAATGGCCAAATACGAGCTGTATTCTGCTCAGATATCATCATTTGGTTGAGTACCAGAAAAACGGGGTGAAACATAATGGTTGGAGAGCAGCAGTCATCTAACACTGTTTGTGTCTCCTTTCACAAATCCTTCCCCCAGGAGACCATGGATGCAGGTGATGCTCCATGTGGAGGTGCCAGGCGAGGTGCAGTTGGAGCACCTCTCGTGTCAGAGGACAAATTGTGCACGCTGCCGAGATCCAACACAGTTGCATGCAGTGAGCTCACTGGCTTTTGACTTTGTGGAGGAGCAGCATTTTATCTGCAGGATCAAAATACCCGCAATCAATTCTGACCTGTGGTGGTTTGTTGACAGTTCTCATTTAGTCATACTGTACTCCTAAATTAACTCAAAAAATGCTATCACAAAGCTATCTTCTGCATGCATGTATGAAACAGAAAGCCATGAAAACATGAGGCAGACACTTAAGAGTTTTGTGCAAACCACCTCACCAGGTCTTGGCAGAGAGTTTAGCATTAGAGATTCTTTCTACTTTTTGGTATCTGTGGTAGGTGAGCATCGCAGCTGCTTCCATTGTTGTATATAATGCATCACTATGTAGCATGAAGTAAATCAGGTGCTTGTTTTGTTTTGTTTTTTTTCTGTCTTATTTTTCCAGAGATTAGTATATCTTCCTATATATGTGGGTTTATCTATCTGTAGCTTTAGAAATGTTGAACAAATATAAAGTCTTATGTGCTGATTTGCAATGGAATATTCCTTTCATATCATTGCACAGGATTACAAAAGTCATCCACAAGTCTGAGTTTACTGACTTTTTCTATGAATAAATGTGTGTGTAGAAGCATAGAAATAAATGTGTTTGAACACCTGTGTGCATCCATGTCTGCATCCTATATGCATATATACAAAGTATACAATTACTCTGCTGAGAAGCTGAGTGGAGAAGTAGATATAGTGACAAAGAAATATCCTATTCAGGGAAAGTAATGTAAGCTAAGTTACATATTGATGCAGAAAGTGTGAATTTTGAACTGTGGTTATTTTTGTGTATTCAGGATGTAACACATTGAGTTGTTCAGTAATGGTTAACTATTCAATATTAGTATTCAATCACTTACTTTGACAAGAAAGATTTTCTGTTATATTTGTTCACATATAGCCTGTGCTATATGGAAGCATGTTCTACCTTAGTGAAAGCTTCCTGAATAAAAGGAAGAGGGAAGAGACGATAAAATAGCTGAGGGATCTAAGAAGGTTGTTGTCTAGTAGAACATACTACTGTATGTGATTATACATGAATATTTGAGTGCTTCAGCACTTGTGTGTCTATGCATCTGCATATGCAATTGTCAGTATATGATGATCTGTGTGAATGTAGACAAATGATCTGTCCTCATTCAGTAACCTCTTTGGTTATATTTAAGATGAATGGATGAAATGACTTCTTCAGTGTTTCTCTCTTACTGAGCATCTTATCTGAAGCCTTTGATAATTCTCCATGTGATGACTGAACTGCGGAAGCTGTCCCCTTGCACCCCTCACTCCTACTGGTCACAGTTCTCATATAGTATTTTTTTTTGTGTTTATTATTATTATTGTGGCTATTATTTTCCCTCTCAAGTTCATCAGGAATCCAAGAGAAGATCAGGAGATGAAGCACTAGATTTAAGGTGAGCCTAACCAAATTCAGAATTGGTAGAGGAAGAGAAGTTTAAAAATATTTTATTAAAATTTTTCATTATTAAAGGATAAAGCTGTCAGTAAAAGTTAAAATACTTTGTTCTTTGCTAATGAGACCCTAGCCACCTTTGTGAAATGATATTACAATAAATTACTGGAGTAGAGAAAATGAGGAGAACCGTTGTTTGCAAAAGAAGGGCTGGTAAGTCAGAGGTGGTAGCCAGACAGGGAGACACAGAGGTAGCTGTAGAGAGAGAGTCGAAATGTCATTGCTGGAAAACAGAGCTCTACAAGGAGCATTTACAGCAATTCAACACCAATCATAACTATTTAACTAGTTCAGTAATATGTTACCCAGCTCTTCTGCAGTTTTCCTAAAGAACAGTTACACAGAAATGGGCATCTGCTCAGATCACCCAATTCAAAACAAACCATTTGCATAATAAATATTTGCAGAGGAGCAAGTGGGTGGGGTTTAGGATAGTGCACAGATGAACATAAAAATCAAATATGGCTAGAAAGGAACTGGGCTTAATTGCTGGAGGAAAATAGAACAAAACAAAACAAAGCCCTCATATTTCTTCAACTGTGTTAAAAATTCATTTCAAATTTCTCAGATATATCCATTTGCCTCTTTCTATGTTCATTATTTCCTTCCTGTTCCTTACTGAGTTAAGAAAGGGAACTTGTGGTCTCGCTCCTGTGGCAGCACTCTTGCACTATTTGCTCCTAAACAGCGTGAGAGTGTGTACATGTGCTTCTGTGAGTCCAGGGGGAACTGAGGGCAGATGGCAAGTCATGGAGAGCAAAATGCCAGTATCTACAGCATTTTTCCCAAATAAATTCTGCTTCATAGTGCTAAGGTTAAAAAATGGCAACAGCTTTCTTAGTATCACTTCACCCAGACATTGTTCTTGCAGTGAGTGCCAGCATGCACTGTGGGAAATTCGGTGACACTTTTTATCTCCCATGGTCTCCTTCCAGCTGTAATTTGTCCATTGCTAAGGTGACCAGCAACTTATTGTGTTCAATCCTCCAAATGAAATATCAGTTTATTTCCAGTTTCCAAAGAAAGTGGGAACTTTCTTTGCAGGTGAAATTTCTGCAAAATTCACTGCCCACGTCACAAAAGTGGAAGGGTGGCAGTGGATGCGAATGAGTTAAAAATGGTTTGACTGGGCTCACTTGTTGATTCTGGGCAGCTCAGAAAAGCCTGTGAAAGGGAAGAAATTGAGAGGAGAGACATAAAATGAGAAGAGAGGGCTAGAAACGGGGAAAAGCAAAATAAATTCATAAATAAATTAGTGATTAAAAGCAACAACAACAAACCTGCGGCATGCAAATCCTGCCTCTCCTGCATCTCAAGACAAAACAATTAAGGATGCAAGAGACAAAGAAGAAAAGAAGTACTAGTGGCATGGAAGCATAGCCAGAAATCAGTATAGCGAGATCCTTGGCATGTTACCAGGAAGAAGAAACTTGATGAACATTTAATACAAGCACATTCTTCAGGGGGCTTTAGCCTCTCTTAGTGGCACAGAAGCTCATCTGTGATGAAGAAAGTATAAGAGTAAAGTTTCTCTGTGTGACCTCTGCATGGCAATACGTGATGGTGACATAGTAAATATGACTAATATTTTCTTCAGAACGGAGTTTACAAAAATACATGATCAGCTGCGGTCAGCAAACAAGATCATAATGTGCTGTCTATCACAGCGCAAACAGTATATTAATGGAGCCATTAATCACCATCAAAACTGTATTAGGAGTGAAGATAGCCAAAGAGAGCTTAACTGACAGCAAGTGGCCATAAACCTGTCCAAAAACAAATCTGATTACCATCATACCAGCATCTGTGCCACTTATGAGGGTTCATTTTTTTGATGAAATTAAGTAGACAAGTCGTTCATGCGTATAATAGACAACTAAATCATGGTAAACATGTTGCTGGCAAGAGAAGTAGTTAAAGAAAGTGGGAGATTGCTTTGCAGGTGAAATTTCAGGCAAAACACACTGCCAGTGTCACAACAGTTGGTTAGAAAACCATTGTCAAACTCATCTTGCCAAGCAGTGAGTGAGAAATGTTTTGGATCCACATTCAACGGAATAAACACTGCTGAAAGTCAGGGGACATTGGGAGCCTCTAGCTATTTACAAGAAGGATGGCTTTTGCCAATATAAACTCTTGCTCTTTATAGGCAATAAATATTCCCTACAAACAATCTGTTTTATTCATAGACAGTTGGACCCATTATGTTTTGGTCTTGACAGACGGGACAGTAGGATGCTGCATTTAAATGACACAGACTGTATAGGAATGTATTTCCAGATGATAACTGAGCCTGGAGCTTCCACATAAATCAGAGGAGGGAAATTATTCTGTAAGAAATATGCTCGAATTTCAGCCTCATAAATACAGAGAGAAACCAAATTTTCAGCCTTCTTAACTTTTATGTGAGCATTTAAATGATCATTTTAGGCAGCTACCAAGAAATTCACGCTTACTGTTAGCAATGTTATACACATGAGAAATCTCTCAGGAGAGTATAAGACAAGGCTGCTCTGCCTACACATAACTAAGAGGTTCACATCTGAAAAGGTCTCTGCTTTGGAGGCCAAGGATAATTGGATTTTCCTGGTGAAGAAAAACTGTCCAACTCCTGAACTGAGCATATGCTAAAAACCATAGTTTTGCCACCTGATTCTTTGTGGCAATGGCATGGGTAGATGTGGATGTACAACTGAGCACAGGGCTGCCATTTGAAGGAAGGGATGAGAGTTCAAATCAAAAATATCTGAGAATCTGGCAGACACATGAAAATGTGCCTGCTTTAACTTGCCACCTTTAAATAGACTTAAGAGGGCTGGTAATCTTTGTCCACTTCAAATGTTCCCCTTGTCAGTGCTGTACATATGCTGGATGCACAATATAATTGAATATGGAACAGGGAGGGGAGCAGTCCCCAGAGGGGGAGGTTATTTCTTCACGCTAGACATTAATGATGGAGTGAGTGACATTTATCTCCGCTCCTTTTATGAATCACTGAGATGCAAACAGTGAACACCTTGCCTTTGCTGTGAGCTATGCCTCAAGCCATGGGAAGCTGCCTGCCATTCACAAGCCAGTGCCTTGTAGGCAGCTCTATCTTACCTGAGTTCGCAGATGGGCCATTCCCCAGGTGGGTCTGGCAAAACACTTCTCATTAATCATTGCTTAAAGCCCTCTCAGTGGGAAGACCTCAGGTTAGACATCATTTGGAAACAAATTGGGTGAAAAATAGCTCTGACAATAAGGAGCCCACACAGAATTCCCCTGTGAGAGCTTCAGCGGTGTGAAAACAGACTCTTCCAGGACACTAAATGATCTGTCAGTTAGCAAATGACATTATAATCCAGTTTTATGCCACAGACAGATCAAAGCCTTTGCTGCACTTCCTCATTTTTCCCTCTGTTTTTCTCCCTTTACTTCCTTTAATGTGACAGAGTAATAGAGGAGGGCAGAAAAGAAAGGGATCTGCTACAGAATTTACAAAACATAGCTTTTTTTTTTTCAGTAAGGTGAAACAATACCAGATATTCCACATTAAGTCATTTCACCACTGAGGCGAGAAGCAAAATAGAAAGGTGGCACAACATTTTTGCCTGTAGTTTAGGAAACAGAAGCTGAGACTTCCCTTTCTGGTTTGTTCCCTGTGCCTCTCACAATCCCTTTCAGTTCTGTGGGCAGAGATCCTGATTCTGAACACATCTAACTTTTTGAAGGCGAGAGACTTCATGACAGACTTAACAAAACATGTGCTTACGTACCTGTTTGGACCAGGGCTGTATTACCAACGATGTGCCTGCTCACCCCACAAACAACAAAGTGGGGCCCCAGCCTGTACAACACCATGGAGACTGGAGGAACTGCTAACTCTGGGAGACTAATCTTATAAAAAAATTAATTTGGAGGTAAAATAATTAAAGGAAGTCAGTTTGTTCTTTCCAGAACACCTTGCAGATATTCACCAGAAGAGTTGATGCCCAAATCCAAACCCACTTTTCAGACAGATAACCAAGGGTCAAACACTTTCAAGGGACAAAGCAAAGTCTAGCAGAGTTGCCTTGTTGCCTCTGTTCTCATCATTAACAGCTGAAACCTAACCACAGTCTACCATGATATGTGTGACATGATGTATGGCTGACAGGCTGTTTATATGACTGTCATTTATATGACAGGCATTTATATGACTGTCATCCTGGCATTGGGGTTCTCTCTTCTGCTGTTCTGTAAGTGCATGCACAGCCATATGTAAAACAAAGCTTTAAAATGAAGCATGGTTTCAAGGGCTTTTCTGAATAGAGGCCACAGTGATTACTTCAAAGTAAAATCGTTACCATAGAATCATAGAATAGTTTAAGTTGGAAGGAAACTCTAAAGGTTATCTGGTCCAACTCCCCTGCGATGTACAGGGACGGGGCATCCATCACCTCTTTGGGCAACCCATTCCAGTGCCTCACTTCCTTTATCATAAAACACATTTTCCTCATATCCAATATAAATATCTTTTAGTTTGAAACCATTTTGCCTTGTCTTATCACAACAGGCCTTGCTGAAGAGTCTGTCCCCTTCTTTCCCCCCTTCAGATGTTGGGAGGTTGCTATTAGGTCTCCCCAGAGCCTTCTCTTCTCAAGGCTGAACAGCCCCAGCTCTCTCAGCCTTGGATTATTTTCATGGCCCTCCTCTGGATGTGCTCCAACATGTCTTTTGGCTCTTCTCCTGTCCATTGATAGAGCTATGCCATCATAGTAGTCCAGTAGATTGGTCAGGCAGGACTTGACCTTGGTAAAGACATGCTGGTTGTCTAATATCACCTCTTTCTTTCTCTTATGCCTCAGCATAACTTCCAGGAGGATCTGTTCCAGAAATAGAACATCTGCACTCAAACAGTGGTCCTGGACAGCCTGGTTATTCCCTGTAAAAAGACAGTATTCATCTTCAAACACTGATACGTTGTATCAGTGGCAATTTTGGCTCCGCAGAGGAATGAACTGTGAACTGGATGAAGTAGACTTAAAAATTACTTTTCTTCTCTGCCTCCAGAATTTCTTCTTTTCTCAGGAACACAGGAAGGTTAAATTGACCCAGGATATGGACAATGTAAAAAGGGAGGACAATGTAAAAAGAGGACAAGTATGAAGCATAATTCACACAAATTTAATTGAGTATCTAACTGTAATATGGGGCAAGTCAGACATTCTTCTAGTAAAAGATATGGAGTACAGCCAGCTACCCCATGCAGGTGTGGACACATGCAAAACCCACTGCTGCAAGGGGCTGAAACAAATTGTTAATACTCAGGCTTTGATTCTTGATGGTGTCTGTATTATGTATGAACACCTGCTTACATACTAAGCTAGAAAGGGTTTGAGGACTAATATTTTAATTGGTTCCAGCTACAGCAGCGTCCTTACAGGATGTAAGAAGGTTTTTTGAAGTCTCTCTGTTAACAGTCATAACAAGACAGGCCTTAGAGTTTGGATAACAGAAGTTTATACCAGTCTGAATCCAAGCAGGCCATTATCAGCTGAGGGTCATCACCACATAGCAAGCATACCAAATACTATAAGACCTAAGGGCTGTGCAACAGCCTGTTGATGTTTGATTCCTTGATTTTGCCTTTCTAGTGAAAAGTCCATGAGGTACTGAAGACTCTTTGTTCTCTTGCTTCTCCTCAAAGTCATTTCCATCAGCTTTTTGTCTGGAGCAAATCAATAGCATCTGCCATGGGTCTGCCAATATCTACCATCTCTATAGGGTGCCTCAGTTTTCTTATCCAGGAGTTCAGCGTAGACTTCAAAGCATGCTTGGCCTCAGATACTGAATTCATTTTTCTTTCAGCGTGGTTCATCCACACATGGTCCCTGCACTGAGCCTTATTTACCAGTACCCTCTGCCCAGAGCTCACCAGTGCCTCCCAGCATAAATGTTTGAAAAGAAGTATGAACAACGTCAATTATTTAGCAAACACAGAGCCCAGCTACACCATTCCTTCCCGCTCTAGGTCCCACCTTGCACTGTGAACACTTGCTGAAATCAGGCTTAAAACTGACTGTTTCCGTGGATATTGCTTGTCAGATTTCCAAGAATGGCCTCAAGGTATTGAGGAATGGAGCCTAATCCAACACTTGTCCCAGTTCAATATGTTTGCACCTCTCTGCTGGCCTGTGGAAATGATGGGGTTGCAGCCAGCTTCACTCATCACACAGAATTAGTGAGCATGTGAGTGTCTTTGCATGGCAGCCCTACACAGCAGTCAGCAAGTAAGAAGATTTATTGCTTTATTTGACACTCTGTTATTCACTAACTGAGCATGACACATCTGGGACTAGGAACCATCTATTTGACACCAATGAGCCTTTTTTGCTTTAATTGAGTTTATCCAGTTCATGCCCAGAATACAATCTGGGAAAGGAAAGACTCCCACAGTGGACTGGAATAGGAGCCACTAGTTTTATTTTTTTTTCTCCCAGAAATGAATAGGATTCACAAATGACATCATAGGTTACAGAGCAAGGAGAGGTGATGTCAATCACTTCATCAAGATCCTTCTTGTCATAGGGAACCAGAATGATAAGAAACCATTTATTTAATGCTGATAGTCCAGTGGGGTAAAATCGATCAAAATCTCAGAAATAATAACAGCAAAGTCTGGGATCTGAGTGAAATTAAATGATCTGCAATGGCAGATGCTATTGATTTGCTCCAGACAAAAAGCTGATGGAAATGACTTTGAGGACCTTGCTCAACCCATAGATGAGTCTGCACAGACTGTGTTCCTTGTTGCACTACCCAGTACATGACCTTCTATTTGTGCTGTGCAGAGCTGGCAACAACCATGGCCCATGGCTGCTTATTTCTTTCCCTCTTCTGGTGGGACAGATCAACCCATATGTACAGGAACTTGCCATGAGCTAGAGATATATTATGGAAAAAAAGGGAAAATTGGGAACATCTTATCAATGTTACATGGAGCTTAAATGCAGCACTAAGTGCACTTCATTTGCTTAAGCTGTTTAGGCTGATGCTGGGATAATGAAGGAACGAACCTTTTATGGACAGTGCAACACTGACAGATGAACCCATCACTGTTTGAGTATTAAATCAGAACTGTTGCTAAATACTTTGAGAGAGCTTGTGCATCCTAAATAGAATATTTCAATTTTTTTTTCTTGTAATTATTCCCAAGTCTATAATTAAACTGGCCCCTATGCTGATGAGTTTCAAGGCCTTTTTGTTGCTGTTATTTTGAGGATTTAAAAGGAGAATTTGCTCAGCAGGTGCATTTAACCTGGTGTTTCAACACTTTTTAGTCACCCAGTCATGAAGAACAAAGTTCTCCCCCTTTTATATGTAGATGTTGATATGACAATACATAAACAGATAATTCCAAACAGAAATTATTGACCAGAAAGTGAAAGATAGAAGTGAGCAGTAAATAGCAAAAATATGTCAGTAACTGGTCTCCTGTTTAAAATCTAACAGTACTTTTTTCATTTGGAGTGTTCATCATGTCTAGCAGGGTGGCAGCACTAACAGAGTGGGCCTTTAACACAATCACAGAATCACAGAATCGTAGGGGTTGGAAGGGACCTCCAGAGATCATCGAGTCCAACCCCCCTGCCAAAGCAGGTTCCCTACACCAGGTCGCACAGGTAGGCGTCCAGGCGGGTCTTGAATATCTCCAGAGAAGGAGACTCCACAACTCCCCCAGGCAGCCTGTTCCAGTGCTCCGTCACCCTCACCGTAAAGAAGTTCTTGCGCACGTTTGTGCGGAACTTCCTATGCTCCAGTTTCTGGCCGTTTCCCCTTGTCCTGTCTTCACACACTGCTGAAAAGAGTCTGGCCTCGCCACTTTCCCCCCCACACCTTAGATATTTATAGACCTGGATCAGGTCCCCTCTCAGTCTTCTTCTCTCAAGGCTAAACAGACCCAGTTCACTTAGCCTTTCTTCATAGGGGAGATGCTCCAGGCCCTTCACCATCTTTGCGGCCCTCCGCTGGACTCTTTCCAAGAGATCCCTGTCTTTTTTGTACTGGGGAGCCCAGAACTGGACACAGTACTCCAGATGAGGCCTTACCAGGGCAGAGTAGAGGGGGAGGATCACCTCCCTCGACCTGCTGGCCACTCTCTTTTTAATGCACCCCAGAATGCCATTGGCCTTTTTGGCCACGTGGGCACACTGCTGGCTCATGGCCAACCTGTCGTCCACCAGGACACCCAGGTCCGTCTCTGCAGAGCTCCTCTCCAGCAGGTCATCCCCCAACCTGTTGGAACATGCTCCAGGAACAAAAGCAGTAGCAGTGCCCAGCCAAAGAGTCACCTACACGGATAATGACTTGACATCCAAAAGTCATAGAATCATAGAATTGTTCAGGTTGGAAAAGACCATAAAGATCATCAAGTCCAACCGCAACCTTACCATACTACCCTAACTAACAACCCTCTGCTAATCATATCCCTGAGCACCACGTCCAAACATCCAGATTTCTTCCAATAAATTTTGTGAAACATCTTAATTTGTGGGGAGCTGTTTTGTCCCAGCACTGGTATTTCTCCAAGTAGCTCTACAACATGAAACTTATGTAATCACATGAAAGGCCATCATTAGCTTGTGTCACAATGACAAAATGCCATTTGTTCTTTGTTTCCTGTTTCTCAGCAACACTTTTCATTCTTAATTCTCCAATTATTTCATAATGTTTTAGGCCGGGTCGTATGGAAAGACTGGCTGTGGTAAATCAATGAGCTCTCTGTTATTTTCTTATGGTGCCGACACATTCCAAAGATGATGTGTGCTGTAACAGTTTTGTAGCTGTTAAATGCCATCTCATAAAACTTGAAATATTCCAAGAAGTAGGTTTCACCAAAGCAGACAGGTCTCCAAGAAGGTTTCTCATATATACTACTTTGTATTGATGGCTGGTGAATTTCATTCCTGTAGAACGTGCTACATTTTAGGCACATTGAATATCTGTGCACTGGAACACTTTCAGTCAGGGGACCACTGGTGCACTGGCACTTTGGGAAAGCTCAATTTTTGTCCATACAGTTTCATGTCTTTTCAAAAGACAATAGATCAGTTCTTATAAGCATAAAATCACCTTTATAAATGTTCTCTATAAATCCTCTATACGGTTTCCACCAGTTTACTAAATAAAGATGAAAGGCAGATTTACTCATCCATTTCCTAGATCCAGCATTTTCTGTTCTTTTTTGGATCAGTGACTGTGATGTTTTTCACACATCTTACACACGTTCCTGTGCATAGCTCACTGCTTTATGTCACGCTGACTGGCCCATCCTCTGGAAAGAATTGCAGAAGCAGCAAAATCTAAAGTATCATGTCCAAGCGCCACAGAAATTGGAAATCCCTCTGTTTATTAACTGAGTATGGTGATTGTCATTCTTTTTATTGATAAGCATAACATTGTAACCTCTCTGCTGCTGCTGTCTGTTCACATCAAGTAGACCATTAAGACTGGACTCTGGTATGTCAACCTAGAAATAAAGATCAGAGAGGATGAGTATCTCAGGGAAAGGAGATGACTTTTTCTCAGTGCCTTTTGCTGGAGTCAACAGTCAACAAGACTCCCATGGGCTCTGGAGCAGGCACCAGGTTTGCAAAAGCTGTAAATGGCCATAATCAGTGAAACACTGGGCTTGGAGTAAGTCCTTGCTCAACAGTACAGATTGAGTGGTGCTACATATAGACATGTAGCTAAATCATGATTTCTCAAACCCCTCAAGTTAACCTTCAGTGCTTCAAATTCAATGTCAAGAGTCCTACAGAGAATTCCTACCTGTTGCTTCTCAAAGAAAATTCAGTTGAGAACAAATACCATGGTTACAGCTTCTCGGAGTCATATGAAGTTATTAATTGAGTTCCACATTGCCTACATGAGGTAAGTAAATGACAGGTTTTCACTTGAGAAGTCCACTTGAGAAGTCCAGTGGATTAAAACCTCATTTTTGCCCATGAGAACTAAAGTAAATATATGAATAAGTAAGAATATAGTCTTTGCTGTCATTCAGCTGGTTTTTTGAAGCAGGATGGAGCAAACTTGTTTGTGGTGAACATCCCTACTTCTCTTCTACTTGTCACTTAGAAAATGTGCAGTTAGTTCAACACAGGACACATTTGATTGCCTAGCAAATTGCTCAATTCAGTGGTTCCATTTAGAAAGACTGTAAAAAAAAACAAAACAACATATAATTAGATTGTAACCCCCCCAAATTTTATTATATTTTGGTACTGGATAATCAAAGTACAGCTCATAGAGACTCACTGTGTGTTCTCAGTGTCTAGTACAAATCAATACAGAGACTCCATGTTGTCTCTATGTAGGATCTCAAATGCAAATCAGATAAAACATGTCTCATGGAGCAGAATATACCATTGGAACTTAAGGAAACTCTGGTAAAGCTTAATGAAATGCCATCAAAACTGTTTTGTAAGTGTCTCACTCACACATGACCAGATGCGGAGAGGGCTGTTGTGGGGAATCACAGGGTGTGTGAGTTCCATACAAAAAGCGTATTTATTTGGTTGAGGAGAATGTGTCCGCCTCTCTACCAATAAATGTCTGAATGCTTGAGCCTTCTGTGCTCATGCCTGAGACCTCTCTCTCTTACCGGTACTCTCTCAAATAGTGCCATCAATCTATCACAACAAAGCTAAGTGATCCGTTTCTGAGTTCAGGGAGGGATTAAATCAAATTGTAGTTCACACTGATCAAAACCCTAGAGCTGCACTGCTGCTGTTGTTAGGGTGATCCTGGGGTATGCACATCCAGCTAGATACACTTGTGAGCTAAAGAATTATGTAAGTGGGAAGCCTGTGAAAGTAATTTTAGGTGGTAGAAAAGTCTTCCATAAAATCTCAGGATAAGCTTTTCTTTTTCTTTGCAAAGAAAAGCCGTTTTGGTTGAAGTATCTGTTCCTGTTGCCTTCAACATCTCCCTTTTCTTCTTGGACATGGAAATGGTTTTCCGAAGGCTTGTGAATAAGTGGCAGTCACTCACCAGGAGTGAGGCAGTCATTTCTGCATCAGCTACTGAGCAAAAATTTTTGGATTATGACTTGTGTGAAGCAAGGCTCACAGAACTGCTAGTGGGAGACAAAAGACTCACAGCTGTCCAAGAAACAGATCCTTAAGGTTCCTGTGCTTTCTGTACTCTCCCTTAATTCTTTTAAATTTGCATGCGTCTATGCTAAATGTCTTCTGTAGAATGTTTTCACTGAAAAAAAAGTCTCTGACTCTGGATGCGTTACAAATAGTGAGTAAAGGGGAGAGCTTAGACCACTAACAATGCTAGGAATTAATATCTCCCTTTTTTTTTTTTTTTTTTTTTTTTTTTGATGCTGTATGTTTGAAACATCAAATTAACCTCAGTGCCAGAAATGTGTTAACCACTGCTTTGTGCCTTCAGCTGAGTTGAGTCCAAATTTCAGTATGTAGCATTAAGCTGTCCTCTGAGATTAACGTATCTAAAAATTTTTTCTTTCCTATGGCAGTGTGAAAAGCGAAGGACAGCAAGCAGCTAGGCAGAAGGGTTAACTGGCGGTGCTGCTGGGCAGGGAAGGGTGGAAGGATTTGCATAGAATAGCATCTGGAATCTATATGTCCTCGCATACTTTGAGTGGGGGAAGCAGTTTTCCACATTCATTACAGTCTGGTAAGGAAGAGGAGAAAAGAAACAAGAGGGAATAGAAAAGGAACAGGGGACTCCTTTTGTATCTGTGTCCAATATGGTTTCTTTTGATTTTTCATTCTCCATAGTCAAGAGCTCCCCATGGGTTCTCATCTGTTACCCAGGCTTTGCCATACCTGCCTGCCTGTGTGAAAACGGCTCAGCTGCTGGCGCTGGATGAGGCTAACAGATCACATCTATCTCTCTGGCGTCTACTGAGCGCACAGGGCTCCAAGGATCAAGCCCTGGACAGGAGCACAAAAGCAGGTCTGTATAGAAGCAGCCAACCTTCTGCATCGTCCGTAGCTCATTGTGTGGATACTGGAGGTCAAAACTCACCCGCATTCCTGCTTTCCCCACGTGGTTGTGTCTCTGTGTGTGTGCTTGTGTGAGTATTTGAGCAAGAAGCAGTGCAAAGTTACACCGCAGCATTGTTCTATGGCATTGCTCTGGGCAGCAATTAGTAGGATGAAAGGCATTTTGAAAGAATATGCATATGTAGAGTACATGGAAACAGAAATAGAGATGATAGGGACAGAGATAGAGATAGAGATAGAGATAGGGATAGGGATAGGGATAGAGATAGAGATAGAGATACATACACTACAGGCAGAGATACACTAGCTTAATACAGCAATTCTGGACAACAAATGCAGAAACAGGCTCTATATTCAGGTAGGCAGGTATCTAAGAGCTGCCTGGATTTCTCTGGAACTTGCATTCAGAAGGGGAAGGGGAAGAATTAAATTAAAAAAAATGTAAATAAATTGAAATATCTGTTAGACATAGGTCTAATGTCAGGAAGGCAGAAGGGATGAAGTGCACTTTGAGAAGCTGGAGGAGAAATCCAAAGTGAGCACAGAAATGAGATTGTTAATGAAAAGAATCAAGGAATGTACATTTCAAAGAGGAAGGGAAAAGATTCAGTTCTGTGGAAAAGAACTGGCAATGGGAAAAACTAAGAGCAAAGCATGAAAATAACTATTTTGGCAGTTCCTCCTTTTACATGAGTTTAGATCAGCTCAGTAAAACAAGTTTCCAGTGCAGAGTCTCAATTCCACTGAGAATTCACAAGTCATTCATTTGCATTTTGGGCCAATAATCTCTCAATGTTTTCCAAATGTCAGCAAATCAGCTAAACTAGAAAAATCAGTGAGAATCAGCCTAACATTTCACAGCTTGAATTTATAACTGTCAGCTTTCACGTTGTTGCATGGGTACCAGGATTTCCCTCCTCATTCTTCACAACTCCTGCACTCACATTTTGTATTTCCTCTTCCATCTGCATCCCTGACTAGGGCTTTTTCCTGCAGTTTCTGTCCCTGAAAGAGTTCCTTCTCAGATCATCAGGTAGACCAAGGAGTTTGGCTTTTCAGCCTTGCATGACACACTTTTTTAAAAACTGTCTTTGTTAATATTGTATTAGCAAAGAAGTTCAGTGCTTGTGGATTTTTACCCTTCCTTTTTTCCTCCCTCCCCCTTCCCTCCCTTCCTCCTTTTTTCCCTCCCTCCCCTCCTTTCTCTTCCTCCCTTCCTCCCTCCCTCCCTTCCTCCCCTCCTCTCTTCTTCCTTTCCTCCCTTCCTCCTTTCCTTCTTTCCTTCCTTCCTACTCTCCCTCCTTCCATCCTTCCCTCCTTCCTTTTTCTTCCTTTCTCCCTTTTTCTTCATTTCTCCCTTTCTTCCTTCCCTTTTCATCTTCCTTTCTTTCTTCCTTTCTTCCTTTCTTTCTTCCTATTTTCCTTTCTTCCTTTCTTTCTCCCACTTTGCAACCCCTCCTTTTTTCTTCTTTTCCCACTGTCTCTATAGAACTTTTCAGTCTCTGTAAACGAGCAACTGAAGAAAGATTTGCTGTCCCATTCGTTCCGCATTGCCCCCATAAAAAGCAAATATTTTCAGGTTGACTGAAAGTTTAACTTTGTTATTTTTTTTTTATTTTTAAAGAAAATCCAGCGTGACATGGCACGCGTTGGTGCCCTTGCCACTTAACAAATTACTTGTTTTTTTGACCTAAGTTAAATGCTGTGCAAATTTCCCTTGTCCGTGTTTTCATTGTGTGCAGACTTCACAGATAAAGAATAAAGAGCTAACTTGTTGGGACTTTTTAGTCAGAGCTTCCTTCCTTCGCAACAGATTTTTTTTTTCTGCTATGTCTTTAACGGCACAAAAGCTTGGATCCTCAGCTGATGTAAATTGGTCATTACAGAGTTGCCCTCGGTGAAGCTGTGATGCCTTACACAAGTCATTGGTGGCCTGCAAATTTTGGCAGTGCTGAGAGGTGCAGTGGGGTCTTCTTGCCTGGCACTGCTGCCCCCACTGGCCTCCTTCATTTCACAATGTGGAGAAGGAAGTCACCAACAAGTGCTTCCTCTCAAGGCACCAAAATTCAAGTTGCAGAGGTATTGGTGAAAATCTCAAGCCTTTGTCGAATTTGCATCATTTTCAAAAGAGAGTATTGTACAGTTATAAATCTCCGGTCCTTCTCACCTGACTCACTGGCCTTCTCACCTTTCATATGGCTTTCCTTCCACCAGCGTTTAGGGCAGGAGGTTCAGCCTACCCACTTCCCCCAGCAGAAGATCTGGCACTGGGAGCCAAGATAGGCAGCCTAAGGTGAGCCAACATCCCCCTCCACCACAAAGCTCTGGCTTTGCATTGTTGGCCCCTCAGGGGTTCCTATGACAGCCCTCTGCATGATGAATTGCTGGCCCAACAATGAACTCTCTGGACCCTCCCATTTCTTCTTAAATCTCAAATTCTTCCAAAATCATAGCCTCAACAGAATTTTCCTTCATCACGAGGAAGAAAAAGCAAAATGAGCAAGCAGTGCACATCTTCTAATGGGTGAGTACAGTACACACCTGAGAAGATGTTTTGGAATATATAAGTCATCTTGCTTTGCCTTTTTTTTCTCAACATCATTGGACTTCCTTTTTAAAGATACAGAAAATAGTGGTGTATTTCAGAGTACAAAGCTTGAGGTCTGATTCCAGAATATCAGCATCTGAAATACTGTTTTATTCAGCAGCAGATCACTGCTTGAATTTACCAAAAGAGATAAGGGCTTTCCAAGGGGTGTCTGGTAATGGGAATGTCACAGCCTGTGTACAGATGCAGTGAGTAAGATATTCCCTTATTTTTCAGAATAATTTTTCTTTGTACATGTTAGAGAAGAAATCACATCAATTAAGCTCCACACTCAGTAATAGCAGCTCAGACATCAGCAGCCTAAGATATCTTGTAATTTCCCTCTGAATTCTCTTTTCCATATGAGATTCAAACTCATGGCCCTTAGTCCAGCCTTTTCTTCGTCAAAGTGCCATCACTACCCACAGCTTGCAACGGTGATAGCCAATGGTTTGTGATAAAGCTACAGAAGAGGAAAAAGAAAGTTGAAAAAGAGTTTTGACCCATTCACATAAATCATGACCTGCTCAAGAACATTTCTTAAAACTAATAATTATATTTATTCGCCCAGGTTTATTTTGTTGGTACTGATCAACTGTGATGTCTGAAATCCTTGAGCATTTTCTTCAGGGAATTACAGAATCAAATCTCTCAAATAACCAGCAGAGAAGAAGGAGGACAAGGAAGGGGCTTTTAGCATCGGAACCGATAACATCTGGGCAGGGTGCTGTGAGCAGCGGTTAGGGCTGGCTGGCAATTGAACCCCTGGGTAGAGGGAGATGAAAAAAGGTTTTGTGAATGGCTTTACAAGGTTTTCAATACTTTTGCTACCAACCGTAGGTGTTTTGAGCTCTGTTATGTGAAGACAGAGGCACTTTATTATCCCAAGTAATTGTATTATCATTTGGGGTAATAACCAGTGCCCTCTTTTCTGCAACCAGTTAATGAGGTTCAAAGGGATGGGAAATGGAGTTAACAAAAGACAAGACCGCAGACGGAGCACATCTGTGCCCTGGCTACCAAGGAGGTGACACAAGGAAGCTAGCTTTATAACCGTTTGTCTTTTTTCCTCTGGTTGCTGCTGCCTTTATCCATAAATTAGCCCATGCTCCGTCTTAACTTGCAGCAAGAGAAAAGGAAGAGGGGCCCTGAGGAACTGTGTGTACACTCCCCTCCCCTCTTGCTTACAGTGATATACACGCTATCTATTTAGCTATTACTGTTCATGAGCACAGGAGATAAAGCATTAATATAAATAAAAAAGTTAGAAATAAGTTTAGTTGTCTCTGTTCAAGTCATTTTACTTGTTACATTTTAAATCCCTTTTGGAATGACCACTGATCAGCCATACTCAGCATGCAAATTTCTGTCTTGTCCCCAAAGTGTCAGACATTGACAGAATATTTTCTTGTGCAAAGGGTCAGCAGACACCTAATCTCAGGAGAAGACGGTCACCAAATCAATCAGATCACAAATAACAAAAAATAGCAGTTTTTCTCCCTGATGGGTATGTGCTATGCTTTAACAGGAGGAAAGTTACGTGTAATGGTAAAAGCATTAAGGTGTTTTGGAAAGGTAGAGCCTCTACAAGATAGCCTTCCTAGTCAGACTATGTTTTGATAAGATGTGCAAGGTGTTATTTCCATGGTGCTTAAAGGAACATTCATTATGGTACTTAGTATTTTGTTTCCCTCAAAGCCAGTGGCAGTGAAAGAAGGCACATAAAACCAAAACAGCAAACAAATTGAGAAAAACAGACCTGGTGCCTGAGCTCTCCAGTACGGTGGTAGATGGTATCCCTTTCCTGCACACCACCTTACACTCTGGAAGGCTGGGCTGTGTTCCTTTCCCTCAGAAAAGGAGCACATATCAGTTAACTCACCAAAGCCCTTAGTCTGCACTCACTTTCCTAGGGCTCTTCCGAAACACTGCAGCCCAGCAAGGGTTGTCACTTCTGAGAAAATATCCCTCCCAGATAGAATCTCTCAAGAGTCCACATCCACACCATAGCACTGTTGGCAGCTCAGCACTGCCACGCTGGCAGCCTGCCTTTGGAGCATGCCCTGTAAGATGGGCAGTACTTTGCTGTTCTCATTGATTTCCAGTGCTCTGCCCTGCTCTTCTGATTCAAAATCACTTCAAAGACTCGAAACAGATTGATTCACATGTGAACACTATCCAAAATGCCTTCTGAGGGGGCAAATGCTTGTCTTATGTTCCTTTGAACCCACTGTTGCCCATTTACTTGTATTTACTTTGGATGGCCTATGGCTGAACCATGGAAATTAGAAAACAAACTCTTATTCAGCCAGTCATGTCAAAGGTGACCGCTGTGCCGGGGTGTCGGCTGTGGGACAAACGCTCCCTGATCAGCAGCCTCTTCTGCGGCGTTGCTGTCTCCACAGTTACATACCTGTCTGCAGAAGCCTTCAGTTTATCTTGTCTGTGTTGGGAGTCCTGACGGTGCCATCAATCTGGGAGATGAGAGGGATGCTCTGCTGACACTCGCACAATGGCTGCGGTGCAAGAGAAAGAGCCAGCTCCCTGCAAGCCCACTCCTTGGAGCACAGGGCCGCCACCATCTTCACGCGCAGGTCCTGTCAGCCAAAGGGGCAAATGGTACAGGGCACCTCGAGCAACCACAGGGCCTGAAGGCTGCAAGGTGCCCTGAGGTTGTAAACTGGGTACCACTTCTCAGTCGTATGAGGTGCATCAGGGCTTGCGGACACAGTAAGGCAGAGTTTGAAGTCTGTATCTTGCAAACTGTGTTTTCAGGGCCTGTCTTCAGCTAGGTGGACAATTTTGGAGACCTGCTAGCAAGACCAAGAGTGTACAGCAATACAGCCTGACAGCAAAAACGGGATTCTCTGAGACTTCCTTAATGTTTTAAGGCCTTTAGAGAAGCTCTTACTTACTCCCACAAATGGGAACTGGATGATTTTCCAGCTAACAAGGTGGTGTAGGTAAGTCAAAGATGCGGTATGATGTAACAATTCACCAACATGCATCTGAGCCATTGCTTTTCAGTGTACCTCCCACCAAGATACCACCTTTGTGCTTCCTCACCACTGGGCTGGTGAAATCTCTCCTCCGTTTGACTCACCAAACCCCACAGTTCACCATGACTTGGCTTCTCTGTGCCCTGGGGAGCTGAAATTCAATGAGCTCCTCTCAGATCAGCCAGCTGCCTTTTAACTATTGCAGTAGCAACCAGAATAGTTGCAAAACTGAGGAGCCCAGTGACCAAACAGTCATACTTTGCTGTACTTCTCATGATGCGTGGTGTACTGCCCAATAGCTGATCCCAGTGTTGTCAGTATGAGACTGTGAAGTAAAATGCTCACCAGGAACACAAAGGCTGTCAACAGCTACTTTGTGTTGATGCAGTTCAAAGACCAATCGGAATAGCAGGAAAAAAATAAACTTGAAAATGGATGAAGCAGATTTGTAAGCTCAGTTTGCCCACTATAGAGTAAATTGGGCTCAGGATAATAAATTGCTTGTATGCTTTACTTTCACCAAAGCAGATGGCCCTGTGCTTGTCACCCAGACTGCCTTTGCACCAATGGCTGCCAGTGTTAAGAGACTTGCAGAAGAGACCCGTAGTGAAACTGGAAAGGCAGCTAACATTCCAGGTTTTCAGAGCCTCATGTGCTTCCTTGCTGCTACAGCAGACCAGGCCTAGGGTCTCAGCATACACACCACATGCATATGGAATTGCAGTTCCGAACTGTCTAACTGGGGAGACTCTGTGGTTTCTACACAAAACTGAGGCTGTTAAAGTAAGTTTCCACCTCAGTTTGCTGTATGAGTTAGGAGCCAGCCCAGGCAGAGCGCACCATGCCAGACCTAGCTGGCCTCGTGTTTTCAGATAGCACTGCTGCTTTGGGCAGCACCACACAGCTGAATTGTGCTGCTAAATTATGAAGTTGTCAACAAGGAAACAGTGTCCCAAGTGCAAGTCCTTGGTTGTGTAGAGATTTCATTCTCTGAATTGGGTTGGTTTCTCAATTCAGAACCTATTAGTTAAGTCTGAAACAACGTCTAGAGAAAACCATGTCCATGCCAGATTGGGGATTTTTGATTGATACTTCTTTGTGACTGATGGCAGGCACTGTATGTGAGATCAGCAAAGCAGAGGTGAGTCTGCAGCAGGCTCTCGACCTCTGGCCTCTGGCCTGCCATGGCACCTGACAAGAATTGCTGCAGTGCAACCTTTCATCACTCTGCTCCATTTTCCTTTGAAACAAACAAACAAACAAACAAAACAAACAAACAAACAAAAAAAAACCCCAGCATGTTAAGCCTTAAAGGAGGCAGCACAGTCTTTTTCCTCCCTTGCATCCTCCTTCCCTGTTCCTGGCACATTAAGCTGCTTGCTACGCTGCTGCTCTGCTGCCAGGAGAGTGGAGCTCTAGCCAAGACAAAAATTAAGCACTGACTGATGCTGGTGGGCACAGCCCCCTCTGTGCTATAGCAGATACCTCATCCCTGACCCTTCGACACCTCCTAGAATCCCAGCCCGCACACAGCAGCCTCTCGCATCTCCCCTCCCAGCAGGGGTCTGCACCGCGCTTCAAAACGTGTGAGGCTGCCGGGAAGGCTCAGCACCCGCTACGTGCTTCAGCACAGTCAAAGCAGTTGGGCTCGGTGGCTGCGCCGTGCTCAGCCCAGGGAGCGCAAATCAGCTCCTGGAGACCCATCACACGGTTAGGGCGAGCCAATGAGCAGCCACGGAGAGGGCATGAGTTGCCAAAAGAGCAGATGTGTCCGAAGTCTGCACCAGTTAATTTCGTGACCTACTGAAATCACGGAGAGATTTATACTGCTAATTACTGACTTTGTTTCTGGTTTAATCATCCTTCCCTTCACCTTTCTGTAAAGGTGAGAAGGGAAAAAATGCTGGTAAACAGCATGTCTGAAGCAGGATGGTGTTTCAAACAGAATCACATGACTGGGACGTGTTTAGGGTTTTTGAAGAAAAACATTTACAAGGCAAACATTTTAACTAAAGCTTTTAATTTAGCAGTGAGACATATCCTTACTTGCATTTGTGAGCCAGAATCCTTCATGCAGGGAAAGCAAAATGATTTAAAAACGTTTCCTCTGTTCTGGATGTGAACGAACGAACTGCAGGCAGCTGAAATTTCTCATCAGTGCTCAGAAAAATGGATGACAGGGATGAGAAGCTATAGAACCACTACAAAACATACAAAGACCTTGATTCTGTACAGTTTTACTCCCCCCTGTAAATACCCTTAGCATGTAATTTCACAGAGGGTGGTATGGCTACACAAGTGCGTAACATTGCTACATAGAGGCAGTCTCAGAAAGCATGTCGATGCAAATGTATCTTCTGTTTAATTTTTTATTCCTGTGGTTATTTTCTGGCTTCCTGCATTTCTCATCCCCATGCACCTCGGATGCTGTGTTCGTGTATTTTACATCCATACCAGCCCTGTACAGATCATGTAAGCATGCACACAGAAAGGCCAAAGAAAGAACCAGATTTTCCTAGGCTGAACAGAATACCCTTATCTTTGTTGTTTGCATAGCAAATCTGACTTCAAAACAGATTCCTCCTAAGGTGCTGGCTAAACTATTCAAGCCTCTAAGGAGGGGTGGTAGCTCCTGCAGAGCCACTGAGCATCTTATTAATGCTGACAAGAAGCAATGACCGTCACAGAGCAGAGACCCTAAATCCTTATTGTTTTTTTTTTCCTTTGGGATGTATTTGGGAAGAATATGTAGTGAATCAAATGGCGTATGTTGACCTTCTCACTTCAGACATGCAATTTGAAGTTTAGAGAGCGGATGAAGAGAACAGTCAGTGCTGTATGTTACTCTGTGTGTTTTGCTTCAGCAGCTACATCAGTTAGTGTGTTGAGTGTCTTAACCCACAAATTGAAGAAAGAGAGGCGGGACACAGCTCCAAGCGCTGCTCTCTGTGGCTCAGCCTGAGGCAGGCGGGACCTGGAGCTCCAGTTTCCGCTTCCTCCCAGCTGGCACTGGGTGTATCTCCTGCAGTTCCTGCTAGCTCTCTCCCCACTAGTTTCAAGGTTTGCCTTGCTCATGGGATTTAGATAAACTAAGAAATCTGTAGGAAAATGAGCTTCAGCACTTCAGAGCCTCTACTTCTGCTTCCCGTATACTGAGAACCAGAGTGCTGCCTGCCTTGAGGTCCCCCCATCAATGCCACAGTGACACCACAGTGCTGGGCGGATTGGTGCTGGCGTCCCCTCAAACTGGAATAAGCAGAGCCATGTACCACTCTCATGAGCTGCTCCTAGGGTGCTGAGCAGGGTGTGGGGCCACAGCCCCAGGCTGAGCACAACCATCCTTGCCGCACCTCCATGCTGCACGAGCCCTTGTTGCCCCAATCCAGGAAAATTTGTTGTCAGGGACTTAATTCTGTATGAAAGGAATGTTGTTTCGTTTCAGAATCAGAGATTTCCGACAAGACAGAGCATGAGCTTTCTGAAAGGAGAGCGCTTTTTGTTTTTTTCTCGCAAACATGCTCAGACATAGCTTTCCTTTCAGCTAATTAAGCTGTTTTAAAGCAAACTGGTCAAACAGTGACATCGTAGTGGGGAGCCTTGGAATCAATTGCCTGATGTAGAAGGCAGGACATTTGAAGGGTGACTTCTGCCATTGTTTCCCCTGGCTGAATCTTTTCTACTTGGTCAATGCTGCCAGAGTGACCCTATACAATCGGGAGAATTCAAAGCCACTGACCTCAAGAGATGCCATTAAGGAGGCAACTGCAGAATAAGATTTCATGGTCGGGAGCCAAATTTACCTTCTCCTTCCAAGTCTTGATGCTTACAATATTTTATATGTATGCTTTCTTCCTGTCATTAGCATATTGTTAAACCAGCTAAATGAAAAGGGAATGCAGACATGAGGCAGCACTGGAAATAACTGCATCTTGAGGATGAAAGTGCCGCTCCATGTAAAAGGAGAGCTAGAAGTGAAAACAAATAATCTTAAGGAGTTACGGTGGCTCCTTCAGCGCTGTGACAGTGAGTGATTGGTAGGAGTAAGATTCACTCTGCTAGCACAGAAGATGGACTCTGCATAGCATATATTTTGTTAAAGAGAGTATGACATCCATTGTTTTTCCAAGCTGCTGGATATAAAATCGGTGAGTTTCAACATCTGCCAAATGACCGTACAGTTTCCCATGTGCAAAGAATAGACAAATTCGAAACATTCTATTAATAACCAGGCGTGCCAGCAAAAATGGGTTCCTCACTGCTTTCTTTCGGAGGACACCAGGGAAAGCATTCAGCCTGTCAGCTGCTGCACAAAGAGACCTTGGGAAACCTGCAAACGTGAGAGCTGCCGCTGCCGCCCTGTCAGAGCCCTGCTGCAGGCAGTGGGCACAGCCGGGGGACGCTTCCCATGCCACGGAGGGCTATGCTGCCCTGCTGCATGGGGAGCTCCTGGGGCCATGCTGGGGTCCACAAAGACCTCACGGACACATAGTTGTGCACTTGCAGAGGATTTCTGGTCCAGAGTGGCATTTGGAAGGTCATTTCTTCCAAAAGGTCAAAGAATTTAGAATAAAGTGATTGCCTTCACTTGGCGCTTCCCTTACTGGCCCTCTCGTTTCAGTCACGGCTGAGAAAGACCGCACCACCCTGACTCACATCCCATCGGCAGTCCCTTGGCTTCTCAAGTGGTGCCACACATGGCAGCAGGCCTTGCACTCCCCTGCCCTGCCAGACCCTGCAAGGAGCAGGGCTATGTGTGCAGGGGAAAGAGAGGAGGGTGATGGAAGCTGCTGGGCACCATGGGTCACGCTCCTCCTCTTTCTCCTGTTTAGTTGCAAGTTTGGTGCTACGGCTTGCTCCGCAGAAGCCATGTGTTGTCATAATGTAACATCATTAAACAAAGTGTTTAGAGCAGTTTTAGCAGAGCCAGAACATGAACAACAAAACCCGCCAATTACAGTATCATTTTGTGTAGTTGTTAAGGTTTCAAATGTCTCCAACTTTCTCTGGTAGGCCATATTGAGCGTGTCACAGCGAACATCTGAGATAACGATTTGCTAGGCAGTGTGCAATTCTCGCCTTTTTTTTTTTAATATCAGAGAAGAAAGAGTTCTTTATAATAATTTGGCTCAAATGTCTACACACATTGCTCCAGCGTCTGTAGCAGCATGTGTTTCTAGGATTGTTCTGGAAGAGAAAATGCAGAAACAGCAGGGAGCAGAAGATAAACAGGCAATTCGTGACTCATTAAAACAAGCATTGGTAGCCAACATTGTGGAGTGCGCGAAGGCCCCAGATCCAACTCGCCTATAAACTTTTTTTACCAGCTGGACTTAGCATCTGTCAGAGTTTGGAAGGAGAGATAATCTGGTACAAATGATTTCAGTGTGTCGCATTTATTAACCTGCCACCTTACATAACACCGCGATCAGGAGCACGGGACGGCTGGAGCAATGGCACACCTTATTGTCAGAGTGTTACCACTCCGCTATTAAGGCTGCCTTCTTTTCTCTCTCTTTTTAAATTGTAATGAAGACAACAGAGTGACTGCAAAAGGGATAATGAAGCGAACTTAAAAACCGGCTCAGTTTTGAGAAATGAATGTGCCAAGAAAATAGCCTCTGCGGTTCTTTTCTCCTTTTATTTTTTTGCCACCCTGTGCCTGGTGCCAGGAAGGGATAGCACGCTGAGGGGAGGGCAGACCCCAAGTCCCACATGAAAATGAGAGGGATGCTTCTCCAAAGGGTGTTAGAGAGTTTTGAATGTGTTGTTCCCTTTACACTGCAGCTCCCCTCATGAAGGGCCTGATTCTCCCCTAATTAATGCAGATGGAAAATTTCCTTTTGGTTCCAAAAGGGGAATGCTGGTTTCTTATGCTCTGCAGCAGCTACTGCCTTGGCAAAAGGAAAAAAGTCTTTCAGATATCATCTGTACATTTCTCCTATCTTGGGGTGAGGGTCCTTCCAGCTCACCAAACACCCACTGGGGAGTGCCCAACAAATAGAAAATCACAAAGTGATGTTCTGCTTTTTTACCTGATCAGATGCCATGGATTTCACATTAATAGACATGTTTACTCTCTAATACAGAATGTGTGTTAGCTTATAAAATATGAATATGCCAGTTCTCTGTAGCTGAATACAGTTCTGCTGTCTAAAAAAAAAAAAGAAAACTGCAGAGACTTCGGGAGGAAAAAAAAATAACACTCAGGCTTAGGAATACCTCGCATTTCATTATGGTTAGCCTATTATTTGTAGTTTTGAAACTTTATTGGTCCCCAATCTAATCTTTTCTGAGTATGAAAACATTAACATATGGTTTAACACAGCACAGGGCTGAAAAGTCCATATCCCAAATGCACATTGTATGCAGGGTGACATTCACACTAAATATCATCCCACAGGGTCTGTACTCCATTTTACCTGGGATTGGAGAGCCATGAAATCTCTGGAAAAGTTGTTCATGAGTCTGAACCAAATGGTGCACAGTGTACTGAGATACTAGTAGCGTGTGCTGCTGCCAAAGGTTGTGGCTCAAATGTCTCTCTAAGTAACATTAAAAATCTGCTGCTTCATGCCTATGAATTTCAATATTTATAGCGTTCAATAAAATGGTCCACTGTCAGAGAGAGATGTGCCACTGTGCGCTCTCTGAGCAGATGGGCTGCAATATGGCACATTTACATGGACCAGCTGTGGAGTGCAGAAATGAATGCTGGTCATAGGCAGGGTAGAGGCACCACATCTGGAATGCAAACAGCCCAGCCTCCGCAGCCGCTGTAAAGTTTCCCGAGCAGGGCGCACGCTGATTTAGGACTGCTCACCAGTGTCCCTTAAACTGCATCAAGAGTCCTCATTAACACAAGAGACTGCAGCGAGGGTTTGGGCCTGGAGCTGCTCTGCTGGGCATCTGTTGGAGCCTGGGGATGGCACTCTGCAACCTGCCGGAGGGCGCCCCGGGGAGGCATTTGTGTTGTTGCCGTGTTATGGGCTGAATTTGGCTCTTTTAGTATAATTCTCTCCTGTGCAGCGTTATCACTCAGCGCCTTCCAGTGCGAGAAGCAAACGTGCTTCCTTCTCCTCCATCCCTCCCCATGCCTCTGTGTTTGTTTCTGCTTATACTGGGGGCCTGAACTGAGTATTTTTGTAAGCAAAAAGCAGCAAATGCTCCAGCACCATATAGAAAGAATGAAGTGCACACCTGCTTCATTCCTGCCACAAAAGGGGCTCAAGGAACCTTTAGACCATAGTTTCTAGGGAAAAAAAAAAAAAAAAGGGCCAGCAGGTTCTTCTGTATAAATCATTTTACACTGCACTTGGGCAAAATCCCAGAGCCTCTGGAGTCAATGGTAGAATTCCCACTGATTTCTAGTACAGTTAGGGTTTTGCTCAATTAGAATAAATAGACCTTAAAGTGGGTATAAAATGTAATTTACTCCCTTATTAAGGCCCCTCTGTGCCTTCAGAGTGGTCTAATGTGTCCTCAGTGTAAATAAAAATCATACCTTTAAATCAAAAGGACAGAGAGAATGCACATTCTTGGTTCAGCATGGAAATAATCAAACCCAAACCAACCGATCTGATTCTGCAAATCAGATTTTTCCAGATCAAGATCTTTACTCACTTTATCGTGGAAGATCTTTACTCACTTTAACGTGGAAGTGCAAAGTGTGTGGGGGGAAGAATGCAGGTGTGAGGTGTTTTTTTTTTGAAAACAGAATATCCGTGGCCTTGCAGCCTTCCCAGAGCTCATCTGGATGACACAGTGCCCAGTGAGGCACAGTGCTTCCCAGTTACCCACCTGCAGCACAGCAGCCCCCCGTAACCGCCTTTGGCTCTCAGATGAAGAGGTGTAGATGGGGGAGTTTCACACATCCCAAAGGCTGAAATCTCAGAGCTACCTAGAAGAATTGGTGCTGGACTGCAAGGGAGTTTCCTAGTCTTCCTCTCCCCTCCTCCCGCCCTCCACCCTCTCACCCCTGCCATTCACATGTTTTTAGAGCATTTTTAAAGGGTTGGCTGGTTTTATTGAATAGGCACACAAAGGGGAAATAAACCGCCCGATTTATGATTGCTTCTGTCATCTCACTGGAGGAAGGCATGACAAGGACTAACACAAATGGGGTTCAAACAAGAGCATCGCCGTCTACCTGCCCTATCCTTTTTCATCATTCCTGGGAGCCTGTGACACTGCAAAGCCCAAATACTCTGAGAAAACTTATCACTGATGCATGCACTGTAAAGGCTCCATAGTGTGGAGCATCGATGCATATTTTAAATGTTGCTGAAAACAGATATATGCACTTTGGGCCCAATTCTGCTCTCGCACAAGTTAATGGCAGAGCTGTCGAGGGCTGCAGCTTGGAGCCATTCTTTGTTCTGCCATTAATAATGCAGAGTACAGCTGAAACCCCACAGCCAGGGCACGCCAGCGCCATGCAGGGCATGGTGCATCACACACGATGAGAGTGCACACAGCCTCGGGACAGCCTCAGCTCTGGCAGTCATAGCGTCTATTGTTCCTAGTGGACATGAATATGATCTAGCTTTATTTGAAGCTGCTGCTTCTTGTGGGGGGAGAACAACCCACATGTGGGGGGCACTTAGCACCTGTCTCAGAAGCAGGGGATGGTGCTAACTCAGGAGTTAGAACCCAAACAGTCGTTCCTCTACAAGCACTGTGTGGAGGGTATTCAGGGAAGCCATGTTCTAAGAAGAGGCTCAGCCGGCATCCCACAGCCCGCTTTCCCTGTATCAACCAGAAAGAAGTCCTGCCCCATTGCATGGGAGCTGTGAATTGCTCGCAGCCAGCAGGAAAGAAATGCTGGTGCTCGGAGCCACTGGCCACCCCTAGCTGCCTCAGAGCAGACGCACTGGAGTGGCCATTCCCATCACAAATCATCGGAGGTTGGATGTCCATCAGGCAAGCGCTGTTCCAGCGCAGAGCTGTCTGGCACAACATGTGCCTGTCATGGACGGCTGCACAGGCAAGTTTTCCCATCTTGTAGGAGAGATTTTGAGCATATCCTTCCTGACAAGAAACAAGTCTATTTATGGTTGGCTTCTTTTCATAAATAACCCAACCCCTCACTACACTGCACACACACGTATTTGGCTTCTAGTGTAATTTATTATCCATTTTTTTTTCTTCTTCTTTTTTTTTTTTTCTTTCTTTTTCTCCATTGAAACTGCAGCCTAAGGAGCTCAAAATTTGTTATAATCACCATTAGGAGTTTACCAAGTGCTGAGACCTCCTGGTCTCTGTTGGATTTCTTTCCTTCCCAGGCTCTGCAGATAGAGCAAGACTCCTGACTGGTTCTTACTGTGCCAATGGGATACCACTTTATCCTGGGATCATCAGTGCTTCAGAAGAAGATCTTCTCTGCCAATAGCAGTATTTCTTTGCCACAGAATGAAAAATATAACCCTGGACAACTGTATGGTAAGGCAAGATTTTCTGCTCTGGTCAAGTTATACACAGTGGGAAAGGGCAGGTGATGGAAAGTTATGACCTCAGAGTTTCTACTCATGTCCAAGACCTGCTGACTTCCAACTCCAGGGTAAATTTAGAGCAGCCTGTAGACCAACCTAGCTTGCACTGTTCTGGCAGTGTTCACTAGAGGAGTTTCTGACAGCTGATAGTGGGCTGGATGCAATCAAATCAAGGGCTTTATCCAGCCATGGGCTGTGCACTCTCCACCTGGCAGCAGCACATGAGCCTTAAGTTCACCTTTTAAATGGCTGATAGACTTGATTGAATACTGTGATGCTTTTATCCCCATTCACAGTGCAGAACTTGCACAGGCCAAGGAGAGAATTGGTTTTGATTTGGATCTGTGCATCCAGCAGAGCTGCCAGCCCTGGGGGCTCTCAGCGACTTTTTTTGTCATACTGATGGAAACCTGCCAGCAGCTGCAAAATCGGGCTAACTTTGGGATACCTTCATGCCTTGCAGAGGAAAACGAGCCTGTCTATTATAAACTGAGCACTCCTCACCTGGAAATCAATGCAAAGTAAGTGCAGAGCTCCCTTCATGCCAAACCATTTCCAATGGGAATGAAGGAAAGGTTCGCAGTAGAATCCACAGCAGATAGTGGACACTGGAAGAAAGAATCTGCAGGTGATTAGCACAGATTTGTGTCTGCAATCCCGTTCTGCAAGGTTTAGGGATCCAGTTGATCCATGACAAGTAGTTTGTGAAAAGCAAAAGCATCACCAAACGCATCTCAAGGCAAGGTGATAAAGTGGGTCAGTGTGTGCCAGCCAGGAGCAGGCCAGCACAACCAGGGGAGCAGCAGTTGCACTTGGTCCATTTGTGTATCGTGCTCTTGCTGCTGAACAGGGTTCTGCCACAGCAGTTTCAGATATTTGGGAGCCAGAAGGGACCATTATATCATGCCGTCACCAGCCTGGATGGGGCTTCCCAGGCAACAGACGGCTGAAATGTAAGCGAAGCTCATCAAGAGAAAGAATTTCTGCTTTACAATAATTTTCCACCAAAAAAACCCCCAACCCTAGGGCAGGAAATCCTCAGAGTTCACATAGACCTTTAACAAGAGGGGGAAAGGAAAAGCCAACCCCATGGTAATTTGTTCTGGAATCATCAGAACACTGTGTTTTTAAAACAAACCAAGGTCCCTTGGGCTCTGACCAGATGCCAGACAGTTTCACCCCCTGCGTTTAGCAGGGGAAGCTTTTCAGCCATAGGCAAGCATAGCACTGACAGAGGTGTATGGCAGTGGGTTGGGACTTTGCTGAAGGCTCAGCCCATGCTGCTCTGGCCCAGCTCTGAGACCTGGAGAAAGGTGCCTGACACACCACAGCTAGCATCCAGGTAGAGCTCTTGAAATAAATGTCTCCATGGCACTCACAAGTGCTGCAACCTGGTGTGGGGACACTGCCAGCCTGGTCCATGGGACAGCAAGTGTGGCATCAAGCCCAGCCTGCACCCCTCATTTCCCCATGGGGGTCAGAGAGCTGCCTCCCATGCAACCAGGGGCCAGAGCGAGGCACCGGTGATGCCATTTTGCAGTTGGCTGCATCATCTGAATAGAGCTGAAGAGCGCTGTGGGAACAATGAGATAAAATTCATTTCTAAAGAGCTACTGCAGCATTAGCACTGCAAGGTCAAAAACATGCCCAGGCAGCAGCCTGCAAGCTGAACCCAGGCACCTGGAGGTGCTTGTCACCCGACACGTTAGGTTATGTGCTCTAGAGCCTGTTCTAAGCAAGATACATGACTTTTAAAAGTGAAATGGAAGCCTAGATGAAGGGATCTGGAGGGAAGCTGCCTCCAGCAGGTTCCTTTCCATTCCTTTGCTCCCAACTGTGGTTCCTCTCTCCTGACCCCAGAGCAGCAGTTCTCCTGCTGACAGCAAACCTGCAGTGCTCACATGTTTCTGCAGGTAAGGCACTTTGAAGGGAGCAACCACAGCAGCACAATCCATCAGCAGGGCCCTTTGCGCTGATAAATGCGTACCAGCCTCTGGATTTATCTCTGGGCTGAAAATGAGTAATATAACACAGTAAATACTCACTGGGGAAAATCCAAACAGACCATCATTCACGTGCTAAATTTTTCCTATTATCTATCATGCTACTGCTTACTGACCAAAAAGCCTTTGCATAGCAGTAAAGCTGTCTCCCTTTGGTGAAATGAGAAAGGGGACAGGAGGCACAGAGAATATTTGCATTTAACTTCATCTCATGGAGACAGAGCATTAAAATGCTATTTGGTAACTTAGTCATAGAGAAGAATAGTAAAGCCATAGGACTTTTTCTTTTTTTTTCCCTCTCTTTTTTAAGATGTAACTCTTTTAAGAGTCCCCTTAAGAGCGCTCAGTAGGGTGTGTCAATATTGCTCCCCATGGAAATCATATGGTTTGCCTATGCAGACAGTGAATTGTTTTGTGGCTGTGAAATATTGTGTGGTACCCTGCGAGCAGTGGAGCCAGTGGCTCGAGGAACCGTTGTTGAGACTGACAGTTACATTGTGCCCCTGAATAGTGAAACGGCAGAATCAAAAACTCAAGTGGACCCAGACAGAATGTCCTGACCTTTAAGTAAAAGGCTGATTGGATATGGTGTGGGCTCCCCTTCATCTTTCACCATAATCCATTACACCTTTCTTGGCAAACCCTCATAATTCATGTGGGTGCACGGATACATTTCCCATAGAATTTTTTTTTTTTTTACATGCTTATCATGAATTTTATCTCTTATAACTTACTTGCTTTTGTAGAGTCCGATTGCAAGTTTAAGTACAAGCTCCTTATGTTTAAGCATTCACAGCATTCTGCCTAAGAAGCAATTCTGTGTCCGACAGTGTGAAAGCCCAGCAATAATAAATTTGTAGGAGCTCAGCCAGAAGGAAAGTTCCTGCAGCACAAAAATAAACACATACCAACATATCGTACAATGACGTGCAGTGGAAAAATAGCAGATTCAAGCCATGTAAAAGCAGCATATTAGGTCTCCTATTTCAAATTTGGCTGAACAAGACTGTAAAATACTTAGGGCAGACACACTTTACGTGTCTGAAACGTGCCACATAAAGTATCTTCTAAGAAGAAAGAAAATAGTAACAGAATCATTCGTGTTTGCTGCAAACTCAGCTTTAGAGATTGGTGTTACCTAAACAAAGGAGAACATCATGTTATTTCAATGTTCATTTGTGATTCCAAAATTTATTACCAGTTTGAATTGTTTCCTTATATAATAGCTGTGCATATGATACAAAATGCAGCAGCACAGAAAGACACCAATTCATTTTTAATAGAAAATTGCTAGCATGTGTAGAAATAGGAGTTTCCTTCTTTAAATACTGAGTATAGTCCTAAAAGCCAGAACTGGTAGGGTTTGTACTCAGTACTCTGTTAAAGGTGACACATTTAGGAGAAGCTGCATTACAACCACCTTTCTGTGCCATTCTCTGCACCTAGTCTAACTGCTGAGAAAATCAGGCAGCCACTCATAGCACAAGAAGCATTCCTTCTCCAAGGTTCCATGCACAAGCACAGCACCTGCGTCTTCTGTGTGGTGCTGGGGGAAGAGCTGAAGCGAAAGGCAAACAAGATATTTGCTGTGGCTGGAGAATTAAATATACAAGGAGGGCTTGTTAATATGGTCTTGTTTGGTTTTTTTTTAAAGCAAAGTCCTGAAACATCAGTGTGATTTTCTTATTACCAGCACTTCTTCTTTTTATGGATAACTGTAAAATTTAGATGCTATAACCCATGTTCAATTCCATTTTTTCTTAGAGACACGCGTAGTAATGGACACACCCCTTAGAGTGCTTCAAGGACTGACTGCCCCTTTTTCACCCTTACTCTGTAACTTAAGTCAATTACCTTTCGGTTTGTGGTTCTGAGTGCAAACTTTTCATTCTGATCACCTTGCAGGTTTGCAATACCGTGTTGATATTAACATCCCAGGCCAGTTTTATGCTATAACACATATAAAGATACATTCCCCTGTAAGCCACTGTACCTACTGAGACATTATTTACCTGGTTGTTATCTCCTCTGTGGACAGATTATGCTGCTCTAGACATGCATTCCTCTCTCACGATGTTATGCGCTTTACCCACTTGCTCTGAATGAGACTGTACGACAGCTTCTGACACATCTGAATGTGGCACTGGCATTTTTTGCATCCCTGTTCTGCGAGAGGCACGAATCTTCAAACTTAATTAGCATTTTAAAGAATAGGTTCAGTTTTGTGGTCCATTAAAGTCAGCTAAATTGATGCACTGCATGTCTTTATTTCAAAAATAAAGCTGAACAATTAAAGCCCATGTCTCTTTGCTCAGCTTTTGATTCCTCACAAAGCTTTCCCACTTGCTGCCTTTGGATGTAATGTTAACAAAGTCAGTTAACATCAAGAGCAGCGCTAACAGGCATGGCAGAATTTCTTGTTTTTGCTCAATCAGTCTGTGTTCAAACTATCAGTTTGATTTATTTGTCCACACTGACCCTTATTCACCACTTAATTATCCTCATATAATGTTTCAAGAGCCTCCTGACACAAGGAGAAAGACAATTGCCGATGTTCTGTGGAACAACTGTTGACCTGATGGCCAAAATGATGACTGGGGGTCGAAGGTTGTTCTCCTTTTGAAGAACCCTCTCCATTCTTGAGGGCTCTGGCTGGAGCCATCCAGTCCGAGTGCTGCTGGCACTGGACGGCCCGCTGCTTCTGGCCTCCCTGCACCCCTCGGCATGGCCAACCTCCCTCCTGGGAAGCTCCTACATCCCAGGAATGGTGGTGTTGGCTGGGCAGTCTTGTGGGCTCAGTCTGTTCCCATCAGCTCTTAGCTGGACCATTTTGAACCCAAATCAGAGTCACATCTGCTACAAAAAAACACATGCTACTAATGCAACAGCCTTCTTCGTCACCTTTGAGTGAACTTGTGTACACTGCAGAAAACACTGCTTTACAGTTCTCAAGGTGCACACTTTGTCCCTTGCTCGAGATAATGCACAACGACCTCCATTCATCCACTCCTTTCTGACATCCTGGCTTCTTAGCAGTGACTGACAATTCCCATCTGTTTACCATTCAGAAGTGAGTAATCAAATATTACGTGAATTTTGACAGGATATATGCATCTCATGGGGACAGAGGGCATGATCCGTATTTTCAGGGAAGCTGAGGTGGCAAAAGGGACTGGGGAAAGGAGCAGCTGAAGTGGGGCAGTGTGAGCATCCATGCATTGGCTGAATGAGCAACATGGACATGAAAGCTGTCAGCTGTTGGAGCTGTACATGGAAGAACCTGTCCTTCCATTGAAAAGCAGTAGCCACCACAGGTGTGAGTAGTCAGGGCACACTTCACTCAGTGTTTCCAATTAACTGACCTTCTTTAAGTGTACAGGCTTTGTACTTCTGCAAACTGACACCATTTCAGAGCACCACCTGGGTGATACCCCTGAAGATCGTGCTTAGCCATGAAGGCCTGGCATCCTCCCCACCAATAGGTTAGTCCTGGCTCCCCAGATCTGTGATCCTCACTCCAGAAGGACCCTTTGCTAGCACAGAGGCAGTGAATCATGTGCTCTGTCATCCTTCCATTCTCACTTAGAGGCTATGTGAACGTATTTATTTATGGCCCAATGAACTCTTCCCAACTTGGCACCCTCAACAGAGAGCTGGCAGGCACTGTGACTCGGGAATAGCATGTGGCCTCACTCCAGGCCTTCCAGTTTGCTCACTTTTGCTTGTAGTTCTCCACCAAATCACTGTGAAGGTGAAACTGCAGAGAAATAAAATGCCAGCCTGAATACCAAGCCACAGTGGTGGGTTCTCCCAGTGCTTCTTTCGAAACTCCTGTCTGAGCTGAAATGCTCCTACATTACTGTTATTGCTATCCAAAAGGCTTTTGTGCTGTTTTCAAGCAACAACATTTTTTGTTTTCATTTTTAACGAAAACTCAAAAGCTGTCAAAGAAATGTTTTGGCCAAACTGAGAAAAATAGCTTTCATCAGTCTTTTCCAGGAGAGAAATAAATAAAGAATTCCCCAGCTGTCTTTATTAAACCACAGACATCTAACTGTGAAGGCAGGACCCCACCAGGTCTTAGCTGGCTCCTCTCACGCTGTCCCTGGGTGATAACCCTCAGCAGCGCCTGGCGCGCCCAGAACACTGTGTCAACACGGACTGCTCCCATGCCAGCACTGCCAGTGCAGCCCTTCCTTGTAACGTGGTGGGAGGTGATCAGTTACATTCCCAATTTCATAGTCAGGGAGGGGAGTGCTGGGACTGATAAAGCTCACAATGTCGCCTTTGAAGATCTGGGGAAGCATGAGGGTTTTTCACGTGACTTGCTCAAGGCCACATGGCAAGTTTGTGCCAGCACTGAGAACGTTTTCCTCACAGTCCTGTGTGTAGCTTGGGATTACCAGGCCTCCCGTCTGTTTGCCACAAAATTAAGAAACAGGTGCAGACACTTTCCTGTGGTCACTTCAAATGCCGGCAAAAAAGAAACGGTGTAGTAGTTCATCAGGTACCTCCATCAGCTCCCCATGCCAGGGCTGGCCAGGCTTGGTGCATCCTATGAGCGTGGGTCCATGCCCAGCACACACCAGTATTTGTCTCCACTGCCCTGCTTGGCTGTGCCTCCAGTGTGAGCTCACTGCCCTCTGTGCCGCAGCTGTGCTGTTGCAAGACGCAGCACCAGCCTGCCTGCAGGTGATAAGTCTTGGTCTGAAACCCACAACTTTGATCAGTGCTAGGAAAATCAAATTATGGCTATTTTATGGTACCTAGGAGAGGGCCAAGAGTTGCCGAGAAAGCTCATCTTTCATTCTGAAAAGAGCATCTAATCGCTTAGGGATAGAATAGCAGGACAGGGAAAGTCTCAAACCTTGTCTGAAAGATGGAAAATTTATGGCTGCAAAGGGCAGCGTATATCAAAGAGCTTTTGGCCAAGGCTCACCAATAAAGCAATTCACCTACTGGGTGATGTGAGGACAGAGCAAGATGAAAGTAAAGTTCGATCATTTCTTCCCATCACAACAAAAAGGTTGATAAAGAATATACTTGATATCAAACAGAGCTTCCTGCTGTCTCTAGTTACCTGGGAGTTTGGAGCCTGCAGTTTGAATAATGTTTCCCCTATAATAGGGTTGACAGCAGAAGTGTGGAGAGACTGATGGGCCTTCATGCAGGCTCAGCTTTTGTAATTCAGGCTCATTCTTTATTCTCAGAGTGGAGCAAATAATAAATGTGTAAATAAATAGTTACCAATCTTCTGGCACGATAAAATAACTAGTTGCTTTCTTGTGCTGCAAAGAATTCAATCACATTCACAGTAAAGCCGCACGCAGATAACACTGCATCGCTTGCGATGTTTTGTGTGCTTCGCAAATAGCTCTGCAAAGTCATTTGCATCATTTGAGATGGAGCATGGGTAACATTAAACGTGTCTGCCAAAGGGACTAAAGCAACCGCAAATGCAACGTGGGAAAGTTAGGTGCTTACAGAAATACAAACGTATGACTTATTTTGTCTGTTTGGTTTATAAAAGCAAATCTGTGCTAAATTCTGATCCAATCTGTTGTTATTAGTATGTTTATTTATTTAATAAGAGCTCTGAGGAAATTAGAACTGAATTTCTATTAAAAGCTCTGTTTCTTTTTGCAAAAATAATGGGATTTCTACTTGACTGCAATGGCTGCTGTGCCCTGGGTTTACCATACCAAGCTCTGCTGTGTTGTCTGTACATCTGGAGGGTAATTTTGCCCCATAGCTCCACAGCAAAGCAGAGAAATATTTTAAATGATTCTAACTGAGGCTTTCTCAATGAAACAATACAACATTCAAGTCGATGATATTTATGGCAGATGCAGGCGAAAATAATGCACAAATACTCTGAAAACATCCAGGCAAATGATGTATTTCATCAAGTGCTTTCCATCTGAACGTGAGCCGAAAGTGTGCAGCTGCCGATTTTCGGTCTGCTTGCACCCTGCTCCCTGTTTGTAAGCTGGCTGCACACACCACGCTTTTCTGCTGCTGCAGGTCAGGGCTGTGCCGGGGAAAAGTGCCCTCATAGAGAACACGGCAATTTGCAGAAGGCAGTAAATGAGATAAAATGGGTATTTTTAAGGAGGTACCCAGGGAGATGAGAGGGAGTACACCCTGCAAAGCTGTCCTAAATTAAAGCGTAATCTCTGGGGCAGACCCTTAGAGACGATGCAGTACCATTATTCCCCTCAGCTTGGGGCTTCAAAGGCACGTTTTTCCTTTTTTCTCTTCACCAAGGAACGTGTTCTCAGGCATCTTGAAATGAGAGGCGGCTCAATTTTTGCTTTTCCTACAACCAATTCAAATGACAATTGATTCCGAAATGTGGGGGCGCTGGCAAAAGAAAAATCTCTTTTTCAGTAATTTTTTTCCTTTTTAGACAGAACAAAGTGCGAGCAGGGAAAGCTGAAATATTTTCTGTAAGATTTTCTCCTATTTTTATCCACAGCCATATCGTTACCTGAAACTCATTCATAGAAACGGAGATATTTCCTGTTTCAATTTTACTCTTCAAAAACTTCAGTAGAAAACCGAGCAAATTTTGACTGAAATGACCTTAAAAGAAAGGGAAAAGATTTTAAACTCAGTCATGCCGCACCGCACCTGTTCTAACTGATTTGTAAAACACAGATGAAAATGATGCAGATCCAGATTTTTGAAGATGAGATGTTCCTTATATCCTGGTGCTATGGATATGCCTCTCAGTCTCCCAAGGGCAGCAGCTCACGCGAAGCCATTGCTCCAAGAAAGCAATGCAGAGTGGCTCACTGCAGCTTTATGTGGCGCTCCAGCGTGGTGTTAGCAGCATCCTCGACATCAAACAGCTGAAGCCCAGGCTTAAACACAGTGTTAGTGAAGTAGTGCTAAATAGGTGCATTGGCACTTCATTAATTAGTAAATTAATGCCTTTAGCAAATAGCCTGCCCACACACTCAGCGTCTGTTTCTGTCCACAAACATTTCCAGTCAATACTAGCAGCTAATGGCGTAAATACAATTACAACGGGTGCAGATTTGGCGGCTTATGTTAACAGCAATTAAGGAAATGAGGAAAAATCTCGTAAGGTGTCAGTGTGTCACTGCTAACCCTGCGTGCAGCAGTGTCATTAGCTGCCACGATGCTGATCTCTTTATGAAGAGCCTGTGTTGAAAATGCTGTTTTTATTTAAACTCATCTCTCCAGTGCAAGAGCCACCAAGTCTCTGACTTCCCAGGCAGAGGCTGACACCCGGTCTTTGTCTCTGCAAGTGCATCCAAGCGCAGCAGCACTGCAAGCATTGCTCTTTGCCAGGCAGTGACAACCGCGGCGAGCAACTATCCCAGGACTGTATCCTTTTGCAAGTGAGAATTTCACCAGGGTGTTATAATGTTCATGTTTTAAGCCAGACTTTAATGCATAAGCCTACAAAGGTGAAAGTGGATAAAAACCTGTTTTATCGTACTGAGTAATTTTTCCATTCTTTGGAGCAGAAAAGAAGGAAATACCACCACACTGCCATAGAAAAGAGCCCCTGGCAAAGCTGCAGTGCTGGTGAGAGCTGGAGTGAGATGCTGGGAGCTACTGGAAAATCTGCTTGTCAGGAAGCAGCTAATGATCACCATGGAGCTAGGATGGCTTGCTGTCTGCATAGAGACTCCCCATCTCAGATGACACACACGCTCAGTCTGCCTACCTTGCCTTTAAATACTGCCCAAAACTAGAAGTGAGCATTTCAGTTACAACAGTGTATCTTTGCAAAAATCACTGCTATTCTCCCCCCACCTAAGCATCTGGGAACCCAAAGGCACACAGGCACAATGGCCCTACAAAGAAGAAGAGCTATTTAGGGGACTTGTTCCAATTTCTGTTTAATATAGATGTGCTGCCACAACCTCATGCTGACGGGTGAATGCTGGTGGAAGGGTCTGCAGCCTTTGCTTCCTTTGCAGTGCCATGTGGCCTGCGAAGCTCCAGCAGAGACCTGGGCAGGATCCAGAAGCCTTTCCTTGTTCTGCTCTGTGCCAGAAAACCCACTAAGCACAAGCTACACTCTCAGGGTCTGCTTCCTAAATCTGTCAGACAAGTCTGCACCTAATTTGATGATTCCTCAAAACTATAAAAGGATCCCAGGGAAGGTGATAGGGAAAGCACTGTGGGAGCCCTCCCTGATGGCATGGATGCCCATCTGGGGCTGCCCAGAGGACTGGGTGAAGTAGGTGCTTTGCAATCATGCAGCACCCCAGTGCCTGCCCACCCGTAAGTGTGTCTCAGAGCAAGAGTAGTGAAACTAAATTTAGGGTCTCGCTGAGTTGGAGCCTCAGTTATTACAAAGTCTCTTATTTCTAATTGTTGACAATAGTAAAAGGATAGTTTTGCTGTTTATTTGTTCAGCAAGAAATGAATGCCTTAAAACAAAGATGGCAAATGGTTTCCAAACAGTTACTAACAATTTATGTATTTTAACTGGAAGTAACAGGTTAAAAAAATATTATTTAAGAGTCCTAACTCCATCACATATCTTAAAGCATATGCCTTATGCACACTTTTTAACATATTATCGTCATGCTCAGTATAGCATGAATATTCTGTAAAAATCATATTATTGTAATTAGAGGAAATCATGACTACTCTAGAGATATGAAAGATGAACAGCCTTCTATAGCCTGTGAAAGATATTCTCCTGTATAGTCTTTTAGAGGAGATAAGCAGTTAAAACATGGGATGCGCTCTGCCTTTCCAAAAGTACACAAAATCAGTTTATTGTCAACACATGTCAATATATTTACTTGCACTGAGGAAATGGCTTCTGTTGATTGTTTTCAACTGGGCTTGTGCCTGTATGCCAGATTTGCAAATCAAATATTACCACTACTGTTTTTCTGGCAAAAGAAATCAGAGTTGTAACTGGAGTACTGAAAAATGTCTGTCCTTTCACAGTCACCTGAGAGCACTTACAGGCACGGGTATGAGATTGCAGCCTTTATTTTTCTAAAGAAGCAATTGTGAAATTCAAGCTTTTCTCCACTGCCACTTCCTCTGTAGACATTTTTGGAGGCTGAAGGACAGACCTAGGAAAAGCCTTCCCAGCTGACTGAGCATTAGGACATAAACTGTCCTAAGATGGTTTTAGCAATAGAGAAACAGTAGGAGAGCATCAAACTCAGCAGAATTTCTAAGCATAATTTTAGGGGAGTTGTACCTTATTGTAAATGTAGTCAACATGTGCTTCTACCAGTTCAGGACTCCTGGACAGGAACTGTGCTGGTTTTAAGGGATTCCCAGAGGTCACTTCATCCAAGCTCCCACTCGAAAGAGGACCATCACCAGTACAGGTCAGTCAAGGATGTCATACATTCATCAGACCAGATGTAATTCTCAATACACCTCATCCGTAAGTGTCCAGCCCCTTGTGTTTCTTTATGAAGGTTTCCATTTGTCTTGCTCCACAACATCCAATCCATCCGCTCATGGTTTGGAAGAGGAGAGAGAACAGTGGTAGGCAGCAGCAATACTGAAGCTTGACTACCTTGAACTAGAGGGATCCATTATCAAATATGAGAGGAACAAGGCCTCTTTAATCATTGTCTTTGTCAGTTAGCATACTTCAAACGAATTAGCCTCTGCTCCTTCCAGAAAAACAGAAGTTCTCACTTCAGTCTTCAAGTTCAATGGAAGCTCCAGAAAGTTTTTCATTACAGCCACCTGATTCAGATTTCCCCATGAGTGAAGAGATAATCGCTCCCATCTCAAGCAGTCTGCGGTGCAATTAATTCACCTTCACACATGGTGCAAACACAGCACGGTTTCCCTTTAAATGTGTACACATCCATGCAAGTTGCTTTTAAGTACTAGGAAAAGGGTTTGCAAGACAAAATGAAAAAAAAACAACCAAATAATTCTGTATATGTTATATGAAACTCCTTACAAATACCTTGTTACTTTGCATCTGCAGTAGTATATGTAATGTTCAGAAGCACTGAGGTTTTAACAACACGAGTGGTTCCAACTCCTTTGGATTCCCTGGGCCTTTCCACCAGGAAGGTGATGGTCCATATTCAGGTCTCTAGCTTGTTAGAGCAACCGAGTCTGGAAAACAGCATGTGGAATCAGTCAGTACCAGTGTCTAGAAGAAGAATAGGCGCAGCCTTGAATGTTCATGTTGGATATTGTCTGAAAAGTTGCCCATCATGTTACTGCTTGGAAGCGGAGGCAGTCGGAGATGACACGCTCCGGCTTCCCTATTAGCCCCCCTGCGCCGCGAGGACAAAGGCAGCGGCAGGCTCCCAGCCAAGCACATACATTTGCAAACTGCCGCCAGTCAGTTCCCAAGGCCAGGGGCTGGATGCCATTGACAAAGAGATGTGAACCGCAGGCTCGGCCCTCTCCGATCTCCCTGCCGCGTGAGTGGCGCTTCTCATGGAGATCCGCCGGGCTTGCTTCGTCCCTCCCAGCCGGCAGCGGGCTGCCCAGGGCTGCCTCTTATTGCTCAGGTTTTCAACCAGACTGTGCTACTCGGCACAACCGGGTGATGCAGACCTCAGCAGCATCCCATTACACCACAGGTTAATGTGCAGGTATTTACCTGCCAGCACGCAAAGCATTCCTTTCTTTAATGCACAGTGTGGATGACCGGCTTCATGAATTTGCTGTTTTCTGCCAGTAGAGCTGAAGGGCAATTCTCTATGAACAGCAGCTTCCTCTTGGAAATTCCCTGTGCTCAAGCCCATGTTCCTGTCGTGCAGTTATCCCAAATTTTCACACAACCTAACTTACCCCTCACTAAATCCCTGTAACAGTATTCCCAAAATCCAATTGGAATATGAGCATCTCAGGAACAATCTGCGCTAGTGAAGGCAGCCCCAGTGTTCACAGGAGGGTGGAGAAGCCCAAGGTGACATGGGATACAGCAAGCCTGGAGCACACTGTACTACTCTAGGGATCCTCAATAGCCAGCATGAGAACATGACACCTTTTCTTTCCAGTGAAATAAGCCCTTAAAATGCTCTAAGCTGAGACAGGCCAAATTTCAGCTTGCAATGAGGTGAATTAGCTGGGTCTCAGCAAAGCCCGTGTGGCAAGACAGCCCTGCCTGTCCTGAGGAGATATTCAGCACGATGTGGACTTCCTTTATCATTCCAGCCCTGACACTGCCTCCCAGGTAGCTTTTCACTAGCAGTTTGCCAGTTAGTTGGGAAGCAAATGCTAGGACCTGCCATGCATGCTTGGTCCTCCCATGCAGGAGCTGTGATACTACCTGAAATCAGCTGGAGACAGGAAGGGCCTTGCCATTTGGTGGCTGAAAATATTAACCATGCTTGGAGGTTTCATTACTAATAGCAGGATTTCTCTTTTCACCCTGTGACCTTGGCCTGGCAGGGTCTTATGTATGATTTTATCCATACATCTGAAAACACGGAAAAAATCATCCCAGGCAGCAGCTAAACTCAAGCTGAGAACTCTTCCAGACAATGTTTCCTGCAATAAGCACCTCTGGGGCAAGGGCAATTCCCTTGTATTTCCGTATCTCGTTACAAAGTGGCGGCCTGCAACTCTCCTGCTCCTCTGGTAGGCATTTCGGCAATCCCAGCACACTACTTTCTAAATGCATGGGTGATGCTCAGTCTGGCACAGCAGGAAGGGATTTCTCTTTTTTTTTCTTCTTCTTTTCTTTATATTTATTTATTTATTTATTTATTTTGCTTCATGCAGAAGTGGAGTGTGATGGTCAAAGCCTTCAAACTTCATTAACACTAGAGCTGAGAACTCCGCTGGCTTTGAGACTCTACATGTATCTGCAAGATGAAATAATGTCAGGAATTTAATCCCACTAAGGAAAAACCTACCCTTTTATTACAGTAGGTTTGCTCAAGAAAATATATGTTGAACAATCAGACTGATCTTCTCCAGCAGAATTCTATTCTATTCTATTCTATTCTATTCTATTCTATTCTATTCTATTCTATTCTTCCCCTGATGTGACAGCCTGAGGACTTGAGCATGTTTAGGAAAGAACACTGGATCCCAGGAATCCGGGCTGAAAGATAGCTGTGTTACTTTCACCCCCTCACATACATCACCACCATGAAGGACCATCATCACCTCTCTCAGTTTGCTCTCAAAGTCACATCTTTAGGACTGCAGTACTGAGAGAAGCAGAGTAGTTTTCCTTCTACTTGAAGCCAGCTGATCCGTGAACACATAGCAAACATTATGCTTTTTATCCTCCTCTTTCCCTCTGCATACTCCTCTTCAGCAGTAACTCAGAGCATGTAGCTTCCTGACTACAGTACATATCACCAGTTAAAACATTTTTCCTGTTCATCTCCCTTTTAGCCAGGGGCTTCACAATCTTCTCTCCTAGATTAAAGCCAAAACTTAGCTCAAAGCAGTGGCAGTGACTATTTTTGAGTCAAACCTACATCAAACAGAAAAAGCAACATATATTTGTTGCATTGGGCATTGCATTTGGAGCCCAGAAGAATTACTATTGTTGTCATAACTGGGAGAAAAATCCCACAAGGCTGAATATGCACGCACACAAGCTAATACACTACACACGCAAACACAGATTTTTATGAGCAGTGCCGTCAGCGAGGAGATTGTTTATAGCTGCCAGTAATTTATCGCTTTTAAATGTAATGTTGGAATGCAAATAACTTTCCCCATTCCCTCCCCTCAGTGATCTGTTCATGAATAAGGCTGAAAGGAGCCTGAGCAGGAGACACAAGCGGGGAGGAAGAGGAGACACAGAATGAATCAGCCTGCCCCTGCTTTCTCCCAGCCCCTGGAAATGTCACCAGCTGACCATGGGATCAGTTTCCAGCTCTGCGTGAGGATGCGGTGCACAGCATCCTCACGCGGTGTGACATAACACTTAGTAGCTCCCATCCCCACCAACTGAGCAGGAATACTGCTCAGCCTACCTTAAGCAAAAATGTATGAAATGACATTAGGCAAGAACCAACTTTCTGCTGGCCTGCAGCAGGAAACTGAGGTTTTTTCCTTTCCCTTTAAAAGATGAACCTAACTCTTTTTTCCTACCTTTTTACATCAGTAGGGAAGGATGAGATATATAAAACTGTTTTTCCATGCCTTCAGTGCCATTCTATGTCAGAGCTACTGAAGTTGCTTTTGTCACTGTTTAGTGATGATGCATTTCATTGGTACTATTGCCAAACGTGCTTCCTCTTTGAGCAATTACGGTCTGATGAAAGAACTTTCCAAGTGGTCACTTATGGACAGTGGCCTTGTCCAGCCTTCAGAGGAGAAATAAATGAAACCAATTACTCTGGCTGCTAACCTCTGCCCAGGCTTGATAGTGAAGACTTAGAGGAAGATACTTAAAATAATATGAAGGTCAGCAAGTTACTGTAGTGTTCATACTCACAGGGTTAACAAAAACTTGTATCCAGAGCTTCTTAACTCCCTTCTCTTGTGTTTTCACTGTTTTTCTTCTCCTGATGGCAGAGGCTTCTATTTATTAATTTGTATGGTAAGCTATGGCTCCAAAAACATTTTGGGGATCTGTAGAAGAAAAGTCAAAGTCCAGCCTGTCAGATATTTGTGAGTCCACACTGAAAAAGTGTCTGCCTCACCTCTCACGCTGTTGAATAACAACAGAAACAAAAACAGTTTGTTTGGCAAAAACTTGAGTTGTCAGCAACTTAGAGAAATAATAAAGAAGAACTCTGGGCCATTGATTGTATATATAGAGAGAGATATATAATGTGTTTCTAAGAGCTTAAATAGAATAATACTACGAGCTTCATTTAATGGCCGTGGAAACCTTGGAAGTTATTTTGGTGGGCAGAACACAGGGGTCAACTTTTTCAGCTTCTTGCCACCTCCTCTGCAGGCAAAAAAATCCCACCAGATTTAGAAGGGGAAGCTGAGGTTTTATGTGCTCACGTCATTGCTGCGTGGGAGTTTTGAAGAAAAGCATTAATATCACAGCAACTGCAAGGCAAGCAAGTGGCAGCTGGGTGCTGGAGGGCATGGGGAAGGCTGTCAAAGTCTGAGGAGGGACAGAGACTTCACAATCACTGGGTAATTTTGCAAATCTGCAGGGCAGCACAGTATTTGTAATGCACGTCAATATGCACGTATATAAGCTGGCAGAAGCAATCTCATGCTAGAGCTGGCAAAAGTCAGTTTTGCTCTGAGAAGTTTTGCTTTTGTCACATGGAAAAATAAATAACAGTTTTGTTCTTCAGATTGTTGCTACATAGAGATATAAAGTCTGGGGTTTTCAGCAGTTTGAATGATTAGAGATACAGAAAATAAATTCAATTTCCTAACATCTAGTATTAGTACAAAATTAATTTTACTGGGTTTGGTTAACTGAAAACCTGTGTAGGAGACATTTTTTCAGATTTTTCAGATTTGTTTTTTCAATGTGGCCTTCCAGTATTTGAAGGGAGTTTATAAACAGGAGGGGAATGACAGTTTACGAGGGTGGATAGTGATAGGACAAGAGGGAATAGTCTTAAACTGAGACAGGGGAGGTTTAGGTTAGATATTAGGAGGAAGTTTTTCCACACAGAGGGTGGTGACGCACTGGAACAGGTTGCCCAAGGAGGTTGTGGATGCCCCATCCCTGGAGGCATTCAAGGCCAGGCTGGATGTGGCTCTGGGCAGCCTGGTCTGGTGGTTGGCAACCCTGCACATAGGTGAGGGGTTGAAACTACATGATCAATGTGGTCCTTTTCAACACAAGCTATTCTATGATTCTGTGATTCTATAAGATTTTCAAGACCATTATCATTGTCTCCATATTAAAAATAAATAAATAAATAAATAAAAGGAAAACAAATAAACTGATAATTTTTCATCTGAAAACTGTGAACCTTTTCCTACCAGTTAAGATTTTAATTTGTTCATTATTTGTAATTTTCAATTTCCTCATATTTTTTAATTATCTTTAGGTGAGGGAATGTTTTTAAATTTATGGCAATCAAAGTACACATATCTCTATGAAGAAGGTCTCCCTCAGGTTGCTCTCTCAGAAGTGTGGCTTTGCCCACCACCAAGGTTGTTGTATCTCCAGTCATGGATTACATTGGTTGCTTTGAGCCTGGGAGATCAATCTCCAAATCTTTCCTTGGAGGGCTTAATCGGTCCCACTGTATTGTGAATGCTGGCTTTGTTTTTGGCTGCAGTGAATTCAGAGTTACATCTTTAGACCAATCCCTCATCTTACTCAAGCATAAGAAAGATGTGTCTGTCATTTTTGGTAGGCCAGTGAGGGGGCTTTGGTAAAAATGCAGTCCTGTTCCCAGGCAGTGACAGACTGGGCTCTAAGCCCAACATAGGTACAATACAGTAACACAGAGGGGTCATGGCACAGGGTTTTCCACTGTGCTTTGATAAGTTTAGGCAACTTTCATGCCTCCGTCCCACAGCCCTTTCCATCCTTTCAAAGCAGCAGAAGATGGAGAAGCACCATGAGATTTTGCACGCAGATGAGCCTATCCACAACATTTCACAAATGTTTTACAAATCAGGATGCAGAAGAACAAAGCAATTCTTCTTTCATGTGCCATACACCATGAAGCAGCAACATTCTAGTAATGCCATGACTCAGTGTTGGCTTCCTCTGGGCACATTTACCCTCTGCAAAAATCAATGCACACTTATTCCTCTGAGTGCCATGGGGGTGCTCTGGGCTGCAGGATCCTGGCAGCATATCTCCACGAGCACCCATAGGCCTGCCCTTCCCCAAGAATTCCCGTGTTGCATATTCCTCGCCTCCATGCTCACACTGACAGGAAAAGCCAAAGAAGGATTTTAACCTTGAGCATTTCCCACTCTTTAATTCATTAATCCTCCTCCTGCTTCCAGGGAGCAGTAACCCCAGGCTGCTGTTTCCACTGGTGAGAGAACATCTCACTGTCTGCTACTGAATGGCAGGTTGCTTCACTGTGAGACATGAACTAGAATTCACCATATCCATCTCTTTGCCTTCCACATCTGAGGGTGACTCTGATAAAGCAGAAGAGAACTTTTTGTATATTTACAGTACTCACCCATTCATTAATTCACTGAAGTTGCATTTTGTTGAACATCAAGTACATCAAGTACGTTCTATCTAGCAAACAAAAAAATTACTGCAACAATTATCTTGAAAAATGTTGTTATGCAGTTCATTTGGATAATTTAAAGCTGTTACCATTTTCTAAAAGAGCCAAATTATCAGATTTATAGTGGAAACAATCCCAAATTACAGTTAATGTGGTTCTGCAACAACAGCTCTCTGAAAAGTGACTGCACTTTTATGGGAGTTTATTAAAGGCTTTATCTCCATTTTAAATACAATCAAATTCAAAGTGTCCTTATTCGTTTGGACCTGTACTTCTTGGAAATATTTCAGATTCTTCAACTACTCTGCTTTCAAGATCCTGACAAAATCAGCACAAGGCTGACATTACAAATACCGGAACACCTCCAGACATGTCATGCATCAGAAAATATTTTCCTGAAGAAATAGAGAGCATGAGGACTGGGGTTGGATTGAGAAGGCGGAAAGGAGCTAAATAAACCAAATGAAATATGTTGTTTGCCACAGTGGAAACTCTAAATATACATTTGGTCATTTTTAATTACACAGATAATAGAAAGCATGACATTCAGCAGAGACAAGTTTCAGAAGGAAAGCATCACCGAGATAGAGTAAGCAGCTAAGAAAAAGATGATATAATTAAAGATCGCCAGTTGCATTGCTAAGACTCATGTTTATGGGAGCTGTTTGAGAACGTTTCCAGAAAGGAGCAAAATTTGGCATTTTTCCTGAATATCTGTGTGTGAAAGGTTTTCAGATCTCTATCAAATCTGTGGAAGTCTCCATTTTGATGTATTTCTGCACAGCACCATGAGCTGTTTTACACTCAAAACACTGCAAGGTACCACGGTCCTTGTTTGTGGTAATGAGGCAGGCACATTTACAGATACATTCAAGATAGGATCTTCTACTGTCAGCAGAGTAAGCTGCCGATCATTAGCTCCATGGTGCTGAAAACAACTTCAAATTCCCTGAGAAAAGTAAATGAATCACTCCAAAGCAGAAAATATCAGTCCAACAATAAATATATGTGAGCACATAATTATGCTGCTGAAAGGTATTTTGTTTTTACAGCAATTTTTTAATTGTAAATTTCATAGCATCTTTAAACAGAGAATTTTCATTTTCAGAACGACAAGTTTCAATGTGCATTTTGAAGTTAGTTTCATGCTGCCTCTTGTTGTTATCAGACAAACAGAAGTAGCTTCACTCCTGCTCAGCATTTCGAGCCGTATTCACCATTCCAACAAATGCTATTAAATAACAACTGCCGCAATCCCTCTGGAGTTGCCCAGAGAATTGCAGACTGTAATTGCAGCCCGCTCAGTATCACTTTTGCATTCTGTTTCAATCCTTTGCAAAATAAACTGAATACGCATTTCTCAGATGACTCAGAATATTGTTCAGAAGCAAATACATCACTGCTTACAGAAGAACACTTGAGACGAAAAGAGATGCGGCAATTGGGGCAACAACAGTGCTGTGGACATCTCGTTTGGTACTTCAGTGTGTTATGGATGTCTGGATTGGAAATGAGAAGAAGGGACAGGGGACAGCAAAATATTTCATGACAGACACAGCTATGCTGCTCCTGTCCAGGAAGCATCATCTCATCTCTAACACACAAAATTTCTTCTGAAATGGATTTGTGTCCACTTTACTCATTATAAGTCACCAAAACTGAAAGGTAATACATTTAGCAGCTTCACTACTGTTGCAACTGAAATGCTGTTTTATGCCTCTGCCAACTGCACTGCTGTGAAGGACTTACTTTAATGCTGGCTTGGTCAATAGCAAGTTAGAACACTTTCTATCAGTTATAATGAGTGTATAAAATGCTCTGATGTTTAATCTCATTTAACCGTTCCAGTACTTGTGAGGCTGGCTGTGTAACAGCAGTGGCCCAAAGCCGGAAGTTTTAAAATGAAATCCCTCATGTTTAGATGTTGTACTAAGGGACATGGTTTAGTGGGAAATATTGGTGGTAGGTGGACAGTTGGACTGGACGATCTTGGAGGTCTTTTCCAACCTTGTCGATTCTGTGAAATAAAATACACCGTTAGCTGCCCTTAGCTAACAAACTGAGGTCAGTACCTTTCCCAGCTGTACTCCGTCAATCTCTGTCCATTTTGAGGGATCTTCATTTGGGATAGAGAAAGTTGCATTTTCCCCATTTCCTCTCCTCTCTCAGCCCTGCCGAAGTGCATGCCTACAGACACACGGACGCGTGTGAGCAGTCACAGCCTTTCAGTGAAGCTGTTCACAAGCACATACCTACCCACGTAGGTATAAGTAGGAAGTAACAAACTAATTGCATTTTTTTCCCCCAATAAGCAAACGTTTCGCTTTTACTTCACTCTGCAAAGCAAAAAGATATTCCTCAACTGCCTGCCGAAATGTAGCTTTCGCGGCCCTATTTCTACTCAAGCATATCGCCTAATGAATTCGAAACGAACTGTCGGTGACGCGCAGCAGCGGGCCCGGCAGCGAGCAGGTGCTGTGCTGCAGTGACTCCAAGCGGACGGGCACGGCCACTGCCACCGAGAGCATCGCTATGCCCGGCGCCCTGCGAGCTGCAAGGGTTCCGCGGATCGTTGGCCGCCTCCGCAGGCTCGGGCACAACTCTCCGCGGATAGTGATGCCGCTGGTCTCATAGACGCCGCATCTCTGCAGAAAGCTGCGCGTGCCCTGGTCAAAATCGTTAGGTTTAGGATATATAAACACATATTAAAAGGTAAGAAATCTGGTGCTGGGAACCTCGAAGCACATCTTTCTCTTTTGCCGAATGGCCCTGTGGGTTACAGCAGGACTGGCTGTGGGTGAAGGTAGCAATGGTACAAGAGTGAAATCTCCAAAGCTTTCAGGTAACTGATAAATAAATAAATAAACAAATAAATAAACAAACAAATAAATAGATAGATAGATAGATAGATAAATAAATAAATAAATCTGAGAAGTGTAATGATGAAATTCTGTAAATTGCACACTGTAATTCACCTGGGTGCTTTTTAACTAAGATTTTCTGCGGGGGAGCTGGGGGGGGAAAGGCCCATGCACCACCCCTGTATGTGTTGATGTGCCATCTCAGCCATTTCTCTAGGATAGTTTTTCACTCCAGTGCCTTACAACACACTTTTATGGAAGATGCCAACATTTTGAAGCAGAAACAAACAACTAAATTCCATATCACTAATTGGATAAGTTTGCTGTCATAAACAAGCATTGTTGCACTTGAAAACTGTCATTTGGTCCTACCAATGGAGTATGTATAGATGCTGAATTTTGGGAAGCACTTATTACTGTAAGGGGATTTGCATATCTTTCCAGCCCCAGAAGAAAGGCATCCCAAGTGAGCACTGCCCCTGTGAGCACATGGTACTGGCCGCTGCGTGCCACTCCTGGCTCTGCACCCCCTTCAGAGCAGCAGAGCAGCACCGCCCAAGAGCAGACAGGCAGCGGTGCCCAAAGGTCCCTGCCCACCCACTGCTGCCCTGGAGACAGTGCTGGCTGCAGGGCATCTCCCTGAGGTGCTCAGAGCTGGGGTTGAGCAGAATTAAGTCAATCATTCACTTTACCTCCTTTTTGCCCTTGCACGAAACAGAAGTCTTTTCCAAGAGTAAGTATTTGTAAAACCCTGGTATGATGGTGTTTTGTACGCTCTTTGCTTTGCTGTGAAATACACACAGTACAAACCTGGAAAAGCAGCTATCATACACAGGGTTCCTTTGGGTCTTTGCTTACAAGAATATTTTGGGAAGAATCTCATGCATAGTCAACATACACCTCCAGTTCTGTTAAAACAGAGCCAAACTGTGCCTCCAGTACATTGCCAGCACCTAATAGAAAAGCTCAGCAATCCCACAGAGCCCAGCTTGAGTCATTTAAAAAAAGAAAACAAGTCACACAGCCACCACTGCTCTGTAGTGAGGAGCCATTATTAGAGTAATCCTCCGGGGCCGGCTCAGTTGCGGTTGGTCAGTCATTCACATATTCCTATCCGGCTGCCTTCATGCTGTCCAGGACATGAAGCAAATGAAGCCTGGCTGTTGCCCAGATGATCCATGATGTTGTGACCAGATGGAACTTCGCTTACAACATGTGTAGATTCCTGCTGGACAATAAACAGGCTTTTGCTGTCTTTTGCTCTGATGAACTCAAGGGGGTTACTGGCAGGTTAAAACAATCACGGATCTCAAAAGACTTTTTTTTTTCTTTAATTTACACCAGATGAGCAGAACCACGGGGGAAAAAAAGAAGTTAAATAGATGTTTCTCTTTTGTGTTAGTGTTGATCTCTGTTTTTTTCCCACTTAGCTTGGGATCGACAAAGAAAAATAGCTGCATTTTGGCTCATAAGCTTGTATTCATTTATCTTTTTGTCTTTATATTGTTGTGATAGCTGTAAACATGGGTTCACAGATAAAGCAAAACACTTTATAGCTTCATTTCTACTCTGTGGGGATAAGTATGTGCATGCATGTGCGCTCCACACCTGTACTTCTGCATGACTGACCATCCTAACTTCCAATAACTTCCTACTAAATTGGACAATTTCAGTTAATTACCACATGAATTCTTGTGAATAAAAAGTAAGTGAAAAACCAGAGGTAGAAGAAAGAGGCAGATTACAGTTCATGCTAAAAGGGAAGCTGCAATGCACACTTGCTTCTTGCTACACATCAGATAGGAATAAAAGAACTGAAGGGAGGGAAAGGTACATGTGTACACACACATACTCTGTCTGCCCCGTCTGCAGGAAAAGCCTTATCAGATACTTGAGAAGATGCTGCTCCACAGACAGCCAGGCTTCAATGGCCCTACTGCTCCATTTCTCAGAGAGTGGATGTGTGAAACCCTAGTATAACATCAAAAAAGGAATGGGCAGAGGTCAAAGCTCACTCAGAAATCTCAGTTCTCCTCTGCACCCTTAGTTTTCATGTTGTTAACAAAATCTCTGTCTTGTCTCAACATGAAACAAGTGTAGCTTCCTAGAAAGAGCCAGAACCCAAAAGCTCCCAAATGAAATTTCCTTGTTCATATCAGAGAATGCAAAAGCAGATTCCAACAAACACATTTAATATGAAAATACTGAAACATGTTTGATTGTTCATCACTCAGACATAATCCTCAACCCCAGCAGCAGAACCTTCTAACAGCACCCCAGTGCACTCCTGGAGAAATTCAGCTTGCTTAGATGAAACTGTGGTGAAAGCTGACACAAACATACACAATTTCATGATAGAGGAAACACCTATCAGATCTGTTCCACCAGCAGCTCAGCTGTGGGGTTAGCAACATCCAGCTGAGAAGTCATAATGAACAGCAGGGGTTTTTTCAAATGTTGTCTCTCAGATGATTTGGTAACCTCAGATGATCCCTGCAAGAACAGAAATCTCTGCTTCTTTCACAGAAGATGGAAAACAGGCACCAACCAATGTTAATCATCTAATTTCCTATAGTTCGATAAAAAGGCTGTGTTACTTTCTTGAAATGCCACATTTGTGTTGGAATGGTACGAAAAAAACCCACTGTAGACAGAACACAGGAACTACAAGAACTTGGCAGCATTTTAGTGAAGCTACTCTGAGGTTGAATTTGCTGAGTGAGTATATTAATTTCAGTTCCACTTTTTTTTTTTGTGCTGTCTAACTGTACTGATTCTTGTATTCTTGTGTTCTCTGTTCTTTCTCAAATAAATAAATAAATAAATAAATAAATAAATAAATAAATAAATAAATAAATAAGAATTGTTTCCCAAGAGCTATTACGTGTTCGTGAGGTTGAGGAAGAACATGGTGACCTGTACATGTATATTTTCATTTCCTACATCCCAAAGGAGAAGCACATGCCACATGAACAGCTTAAGAAACAGTGTAGCCGTTACACTTTTAAAACAAAGCTTTGAACAGGAGATCCACAGCCAGTGTTTTCATGGATAACTGACGCCAGAATTCCAGATACAACAGCAAGGGAAGTGTGCTGTTGAAAGGACTTCCTAAGGAAAGAAACTTACTGATGTCTATTCTTAAGAAGGGGGGAAAGCTCTGCATTTTATCATAGTAAATTCAGACACGTAATAAGAAATTATGGTGGAAAAATTAGTTTCTAAAATTGGAGACAATCTGCCCCAGAGATGTTCTGACCAACACTGAATTTATCAATTTAGAGTGACAAATAACTCCAGTGGAGTGGACACTTAGGAGGAATGCTTGTAGGAAACGCTTTTGCCACCTGGAAGTAGAGAAAAGCTTCAAGGCAGCGTGGTTAACCTACAGCTCCTTACGAGAGCTGTCTGTGACAGTGACAGGGCCCAAGGGAACGGCGTGGAGCTGTCAGGGGAGGGGCAGCTGGGGGGTAGGGACAGGGTCTGCACCAGAGGGCCGTGAGCATGGAACGGGCTGCCCAGCGCAGTAGGCACAACCCCAGGCTGCTGGATTTCAAGGAAGGACAAGGCTTTCAGACATCATAGGGTTTAGACTTTGGGTGGTGCTGTGTGGAGCCACTAGAGATATTATATGATTTTATGATTCCAGATTCCTGCAGTCCTGGCCAATGAGACACAGCTTTCACAGAAGAAAAAGAGTGTAAAATGTACACTTGAACAGCACAAAATCATGGTAGCAATACAAACCAACTGGGATTATTTACCTATTCTCATCGAGCATCTCCCCCTTAGTCACATCATCCCTCTTTGTCTGAAGAAATGAATGCCATTTCCCTGAGAAGAAAGTACTCCCTTCTTTTCACTCCCTTTACCTAAAGAGGCTGTTTCCACTCATATCTCCCCTCTACACTGTTCTGCTGTAGTTTAACTCAGCAAGTGGCTAAGCACCATACAGCAGTTTGCTCACATCCCCTCCAGCAGTGAAATGGGGAAGAGAATCAGGAAAAAAACAAAGTAGAATACAAAGAAAAAAAAAAAAATTTGAGATAAAAACTCCCTACTAAGACAGAAAAAGGAAGGGAGAAAAAAAAAAAGAAAGAAAGAAAAAAAGGGGGGGAGGGATAACAGTTATGATAATAGGTATATGTACACAAAATAAGCAATGCACAAGCAATTGCTCACTGCTTGCCAATCAATGCCCAGCAAGTCACAGAATCACAGAATCACAGAATTGTAGGGGTTGGAAGTGACCTCTACAGATCATCCGAGTCCAACCCCCCTGCCAAAGCAGGTTCCCTACACCAGGTCGCACAGGTAGGCGTCCAGGCGGGTCTTGAATATCTCCAGAGAAGGAGACTCCACAACCCCCCTGGGCAGCCTGTTCCAGTGCTCCGTCACCCTCACCGTAAAGAAGTTCTTGCACACATTCGTGTGGAACTTCCTGTGCTCTAGCTTCATCCCGTTTCCCCTTGTCCTGTCCCCACGCACTACTGAAAAGAGTCCGGCCTCACCACTATGGCCCCCACACCCCAGGTATTTATAAACCTGGATCAAATCCCCTCTCAGCCTTCTTTTCTCGAGGCTAAACAGACCCAGTTCACTTAGTCATTCCTCATAGGGGAGATGCTCCAGGCCCTTCACCATCTTTGTGGCCCTCCACTGGACTCTTTCCAAGAGATCCCTGTCTTTTTTATACTGGGGAGCCCAGAACTGGACACAGTACTCCAGATGAGGCCTTACCAGGGCAGAGTAGAGGGGGAGGATCACCTCCCTTGACCTGCTGGCCACGCTCTTTTTTATAAACCACAGTATGCCATTGGCCCTTTTGGCCACAAGGGCACACTGCTGGCTCATGGCCAACCTGTCATCCACCAGGACACCCAGGTCCCTCTCTGCAGAGCTCCTCTCCAGCAGGTCATCCCCCAGCCTGTACTGGTGCATGCAATTATTTCTTCCTAGGTGCAAGACTCTACACTTGCATTTGTTAAACCTCATCCTGTTACTTACTGCCCAGCTCTCCAGCCTGTCCAGGTCTTGCTGAATGGCAGCACAACCTTCAGGCGTGTCAGCCAATCCACCCAACTTCGTATCATCAGCAAACAGAGGATGGCCACTATCCCCTCATCAAGGTCGTTGATGAAGATGTTGAACAAGACCGGACCCAGCACAGACCCCTGGGGGACGCCACTAGTTACAGGCCTCCAGCCGGACACTGCACCACCAACGACGACCCTCTGCACTCTGCCAGTCAGCCAGTTCATGACCCACTTCACTGCCCACTCATCTATCCCATACTTCCTCAGCGGCAGTGTACCCACCCACCTCCTCACCATTTTCAAGTTTTATCCACGCTATGTCATTTGCTGTGGAATATCCCTTTGGCCAGTTTAGGTCAGCTGTCTTGGTTCTGTCCCCTTCCAATACCTTGTGTCCCTCAGCTGCCCTCACTGATAAGACAGTACAAGGACCCGAAAAACTGAATTGGCTCAGGACAGCATTGCTCAGCAACAACTGGAAACACTGGTGCACTATCAGCATTGTTTTTCTCCATAAAACAGAAAATAACACCACACTAGACACTGTGAAGGAAAAATCAACTTCATCCCAGATGAAATGAGGACAATTTCCCAATCTAAAACTGGCTCCAATTGCTCAATTCCTTCCGTATGAAGAATGGACACACACAGAATCATACACAAGATGATCGTCTCCAACTGTTTAAGCCTCAAATGAATGAGAAGAAAAAAAAGACAAGTTGTTATATGTTATTGTAAGAACATTATTTTGTCTGGAAAATAACTGTCTCTGTTGCTAGTTTTCTTTCCCACCAGAGGCCATTGGCATTTGAAGTTCAGCATCTTGGGTCAAGAAGAAGAAGCACAGCACTGTCCACACTGCCAGAGGCAAGAAATTCTCTTTATGAAGTCCCTGAGGTTTCTTTGGTCTTTTGCGTGTCCTTCAGGCCAGAAATACATGATGGCAACTTACTGAGGTGTATTATATTAAAAGGATTATATTATATACTGAGGTGTATTATATTAGAAGGATTTCAAAATTCCTTCAGGGAAATGATAGTTCTGTAACATTTTGTCACATAGGTAGCACTCTTGCACAACTTACACAGTCTGTATTTTCTTAGCAGACATAGTAATTTTTGCAAATTCTTGTGTATTCTTGCACAGCTGAATAACAAAAGAGATCAGTATGATCACTTGTGTATTACACTTCTTAGTTTTTGCTTTAACTCTAAATCTTCTGACAAGCTATGGAATATTTTCCCTGCATAATTTGTTTGGATGGATAGTTGCCCAAAAAATTTCTGTACTGCATCTATTTACACGTTTCCCATAGATTCAAGGTCTATCATCTCTCAGAAATCTCTTCCACTTCTAGGTAGACTCCAATTTGCCTTCTGTCAGACAAATTCTACTAACAGACCTCATTTAATTTCTTTTTACCAGGCAGAACTTCCAGATTTCAAATCATTCTTACCTGGATACTCTGCAAATTTGAAGCAATCCAGGCACAATCAATAGTCTCTCCACTCAAGCATCAATCCCTATTATTCTGTCTAAGGGTATAGCGCAGGATCCTTTCTATACTGACCTGACATTCTCCCACCTATATGTTGCAGAGTTACATTAGCTCTCTGACATAAAACTTCCAGCTGGGAGCTTATAAGAAGTAGCATCCTAAGTCCTTGCCCTTATCTAGGGCATGTATGTAAATACTCAGAATAGTGCATGCACATTCATTTAGATGAAGGGCATGTACAGAGAGATCCTCTCCTTGCAAACATGTTCTAGCATTAAACAAGGTACCTCACCAGCAAACTCAGCAACATTTTCAATATTGGTCCCTCTCTGAAACTACATGGTGATATTGTGATGCATCAACACTTTTTTTCCCACAAATAGCTTGATATGCTTGCTCCCAACTGTACTTCTTTAGAAGAAAAAGCAAGAAAATGTTTGATGATGTTATTTTAAACAGCATGCTAGATGTCTTCCTTGTAAACACGCTGTCCTTCCTAAGTCATGGCTTGTCATGGAGGAAGTGCCCTTTTGAGAATTTGTTCCCTAAATTGAAAACTCCTTCTTCTTTTTCTTTCTTTTTTAATTTTATTTTTTATTTTTTAATGTAAAATAAAGATATAAACACATCAGTCTAACTTTGCAAGAAGTGGCATAAGGGCCTCATTCAAATAAATATCCTTACCGCAAGCGTATGCTCCAGTCAATAAGTTCAGTGACAACACTGCTATATTTTCCTAGACGAAAACAGCATCAGGTTGATGGCTTCGGTCTGTTCCCATACAAAGTTTCATTTTGACTTAGGATGCAATAGATGTAACTAAATTTAAAGAGAAGCTAACTAGGCAAAAATTCAGACCTGCAAAGCTAATTTTGGCAGCCCAAGTGAGTGGATGTTCACTTGCAGGATAGAAGAACTGTGAATTTACCTACTGACTGTTTACTGCTCTCCCATAAAATGATCCTCATGTATGTTAATTATATTCTGACTTACACAAAACAGAAAGCAAGTGATACGAAGTAAAAATAACTGGGGCCAACATCTCAGATAAATAAACATTTACCTTCAGAAGATAATCTGATCGGAAGATTGGGTCCTGTTAGTTTTTTAGTCCTTGTTTTGAGAATAGAAATTGTTTCTTGAAAATGTTTGCACGCCATTAAAACAGTTGCACTATAATAAGTCAGCCTACAAGGGTTTAAATCCACTTGTGTAAGGCTTAGCAGCCCTCCAGTGCTTAACCTACAGCTTCTAAAGTGTTACAAATGAGTATTAGTTAAGTGACTGCATCCATTTCTTACTACATATGCACTTTCAGTGCAAATTTTAAGGGCAGCTAGCAGTACACATAAAAGTAATTCAGTGGGTTTTTTTTCTGCCTTGCATGCATAGGTACATTTTCTTCCATAGTTACTGTAAGACTAAAATACTAATAATAAAACCTAGTAGCTGCTTTCATTATAAAGAAGAAAAACTGAAGATTTTTGTAAAAAGTCACAAAAAAAGCCAGAGTTTTCCCTATTTTTATGTCTTTTACTATGTCCTTAGTCAAGTTCTTTCTTTTCTTGTTAGATAAATTATCAATGCCACAACACTCCAACTTTAGCTTTTAATACTCCCTCAGTCCCACATGCCACATCATTCCTAATACCAACAGCTCTCCAGTATGGTCTGACATGCCTGGGGAGCACAGGACAATAATATGAAAAGACCCACAATGGTGCACTCAGTGCATAGTTACTCACAGTGGCTGCAGCTCTCTCAGCAGGGCTCACCTTCCCTTCCTAAGACTAAAGGAGCAGAGGGCTGCAATGCTCACAATTTATTGTGGCAACACAAGAGGACAGTGGCTTCATTCATGGGGTCTGCCTACATCTCAGCACACTTTTTTCTAGTTCTCACACCTTGCCTGTGGCCAGTTAGCAGGACTGATCCTGAACAAATATCCATGGTACAAAAGCAGGCCCAGAGAATGACTTGTAGGTGGGAGAAGATGCTTCAGCTGTTGTCTCCTCCACCAGCTGTTTCCCTATCCATGACGTACACAGGTTTCATTTAAACAACTATGGCAGGAGATTAAAAAAAGTGCACCAGGTCTGGGAATCAAAGTATCATGGAATGCTTGAGGTGGGAAGGGACCTTGAGAGGTCATATGGTTTAGATAAAAAAGAGATCCCTGTTTTTGTCGCTACTGCTGGGCTAGCTGCTTCAGTCTCTTCTCTGAAGGCTTTCCCAAGGTACCTGCACAGGAGTGACGCCTTGGGCATCTTCTACAGGCTTGCATATAGCCACTAATGAATGATGAAAGAGGGTCTTCAACTCCCCTTTCCATCTGTAAGGCAAAAAGCTTCTATGCAGACTGTAGCCTTGGAGGAGATGGAGAGAAGCCAGAGGATCTGCATAGGGTTATCCATACCACAGCAGAGAGGAGAAGATTAAGTCCAATGAAATGATGGCTAATGAACAAAGTCTACCATCCTTGTAATCCTTTATAGCTATGTGCCTTATCCTGGGGTTTGATCTCAAAGTCTCTGACTCTGACTGGTCTCACCAGCCAGCCCTCCCTTTTGCAGTTAGAATCACTGAGAGATATCTCACAAACCTTTGGCATAGCCATTCACAGGGACTTGCTATCCATCCCTCAAGTTTAAGGTGTTAAATAAAGATTTATTATGCCACCTAAAATTGCAAAGCATGCAAGTCTATAGCATGAAAAGAACAAACATATCTGCAGCTCTGTTCCCTTATATTTTCTTACCCCACTGTGGGTGACATTACTCATCCGTGGGGTAAAAAAGAAAAGCAAAAGAAAAAAAAAAAGAAAGAAAAAAACCGCCATATTTTTACTGCTTATTTTACCAGTCACATCAGCAAGTTAGTTTTTTCACTGACACACTTGGGCAGCATTTGAAATCCCATAAAAGTTTCCATTTTGCACTGTTACCTCAAGAAGGATGAAGTGCTTTACTCAATACACTGCCAGCTGTTTTTATCTTTATTCTTCTGAAACTGTGCACCTGAGACTGACGTGTGCAATATTGTTTTAGTACTCCTTGTTAGTTCTCTAGGAGTCTCTTTACAGCTTCCTTTAATCCTGTTCATCTTGAAGATTGTGCATAAGCCTGGGAATCACTGGTTGAAAAATGAATAGGAAAACGGTCTCATTCATAAAGCTATTAATAAGAAAAAGGTTGAAGATGTTTAACACAGTCATTACAACAGCCACGCAGAGAGATAAACATTGAAATAGGGAGGCTCGCTCTCCTCAGCTGCTCAGTTCTGTTTATCCTACAAAATTCATCTGTGTATCAAAGGTTTTGGTTTGTCCAGGTAGCGAGTAGCATTTTGGCTGCAGAGCAGATCCCTCAGTTATGAGTTCTCACAGAAAAAGAAGAGCAGTTACTAAGTCCATGCTTGTTTGCTCTGCCTTTTAGATACCTTTTATACCTTTTAGATAAACTTCTCATCCCACAAACTGTCAGAACCACAGATCCTTGGGGCATCAATCAGATCCGCTCATTTAAATACAAAAGATATTCAATAATCTACTTTGTGGTAGATTATTAAATCTAATAATCTACTTCTCGTGCTTTAAAACATAACAATAAATGATTAAGCATTTGTTTTACAGCAAAAAAGAATGAGCACACCGAATAACAGTACTCCATTTTGCCAGCCAAGCCACTCCTCTTTCAGAACTGCAGAAACTGGGTAAGGAAATGCTTCTCTATCATTTCTAACCCGAGGGGAAATTACTCAATTCCTTTTTCATCAAAGTCATTGAAAGACTTGGCAATGAACACTGCCTTCTGGAACTACAGCCTTGTTTTGCTTAAATGCTTAGCATTAGGAGAAAAGGAGGAAAACGAAAGAGAACGTTTTTTTCTATGTTATTAACAATGCGAAAATAAAGACTTCCTTTTGTTCTGTAAAGTAAAATCAGTGTTCACAATTACTTAGTAATAACAAGATACAGTTTATCTCGCATTATTATTTATCTGGTTCCTGTTCTTGTTCTTTGAACATGTCATTATTCCTTTAGATTCTAACTTACAGAAACTTATAATATTTTTTTCATCCATATTGATTTTAGTTTTCTCTGATTTCTTGTCTTACAGATCCTGAATATTGTAAGAAACAAACTAGAAAAAAATCTCTTCTATGAGATCTCTGAGGTTTCTTCAGGAGTGTTCTTCCTAAAATGTTCCTGCTTTTGTTTTGTTGACTCTTTCTTTCATTCATAGTACTTATTTTTTCCTACTTTTCCTTCCTGTTCTCCACATGCTTTTTTGTACTGTTTCTGTAGAGATACCTTCTCACAGCCACTTGCCTTTTACAACCACATTATCCACGTTCAGCCTGTGATTTCTATGGTGGCCTTTGTGTGAGCAGTGGCTTCTGCTTGTTTGAATGGTAAGGGGACTACAAGCCCCGAATGCAGGAATGCAGTAACGTCCTCTGGCTGCAGAGAAGTTTTGCAGTCTCAGTAATTAAAACCTCTCCTCCTCCAGCTCTGCCTGTCATCCCACTGAAGTACAGAATAACAATGTTCTGAATGATCCAGAAACAAATTTGAAGTTGTATATCTCATTTAATTTACCTGCAGCATTTTCTTTCCTGTTTCAATTTCATAAAGGCAGATGTCCTGTACAGGAGCAAAGAGAGATTCATGATTTTCTTATGTGACGATGGCTTGTCTTGTCTCACACGTACACAGTTCAGGCACAGATGACAGCATTGTGTTTTGTGCTATGGATGGTTAGGAAATCAACTGAAAGCAGTTTGCGCATGTGATCAGCTGCTCTCCAACACAGCTTTGAAGTCTGTTGTTCTATCTACAGAAGCTTGTTCTACCAAATAAAATATCCTGGAAGGCAAGCATCTCAGTTTTGCCTAACACACCCTAGTGTGGTTAAAAGCACAATGTGACAGCCTTCTTGTCAGCTCTGCCTTCCACTGCCTGGAAAGCTGACTACTAGTTCTGCAAGTAAAAATCAGTAGCTTAGAGAAGGACTCAAAAACGGTTCCTGTATATTCCTGATAAACTGCACCAGTGTGCCCCTGGCAGCTTTACACATCCAAGTGAAAGCTGAGATTTCATCTATCTTCACACATATTTCCACCAGATCTCTGGGATGTGTCCTGGCACATGGACAGTTTTGAAATTCTTGGCTGTTTACAGCCCTCTGCCCAATAATGGAGAAATACAGAGTGTTACATGCGGTTTTACACAGGAAAATATAGACAACACATAAAAAACTGTTCTCAGCAAAACTTCGGGAAAATAGAATCAAGCAAATTACTGATGGGTTGTTTAGCTGCCTCTTTATTGTGTATCAACATGTTCTGCTTATGTTCTTCTCCCTACCCCTTTCCCTTTTTTCCCTTCCCCTTTGTGGGGGCCAGGGGGGGCCCACGGGCCTACTGCCCCCTCCCCTGTCACAGACATAGATTGATCTAGATAACTCCATGACAACAGTTTGTTTCGTAACTTAATTTTGTCTTGCAAAATCCAAAATGTTCTCAACATTTTTGTTTGCTGATACAGAGTATGTATGCATTCCTCCATTAATGGTCAGAACTGTGTCAGATCTCAGAACGCTCTGATCTGTGTAGAGCTGTGCTGAGCAATTCGTTTCTGCATATTTACAAATCAGATCCACGCGCAGTAGAAATCAGGAAGATTCCTAATGAAGTCAAGAAGTCAAGCACTTTCTTTTCTCCTTCCACCCGGTTCTCTTTCCATGTTGACAGTGCTATTTCAAAGTACTGTTTACAGGTTTGTTTGTTTGTTTTTCTTATGGAGGTACTGCTTGACTTTTTTCTACAGAATCTTTAAAAAATGTTTGAGAGGATATCAGTAATATATTTTACAAAGGAAAATATGCTCTGAAGTAAAATACTCTCAGCAGAAAATATTTTTGTACACTTACCACCAATAAAAATAGATTACTGGAGTACTCTTCATGGCTATAGCAGACAAACTTGCCGAGTAATTTCACTTTTATATGATCACCCTCTTTACTAAAAATAACATTTGTTTCCCATTATTCCCATGAAGATAATGTTCCAGGCTCCAACCTTTGTGAAACTGAGAAATTTTCTGTCTTTCAGCCTTAATTCAGACACAAAAAACTTTTAATTCCTGATTTTATATAAACTTTGCCTTCTAGTTTAAAAAATAGAGACTGTCTCCATTCTTAAACCCTGAACATATCTACAGAGGGGAGAAATTCCCCTTCCAGCCTTTTCTTTTTCCTGACAAAACAAGTCAAGCTTTTTCAGCCCCCTCTCAGAGGAGAGGATATCCATTTTCAGCTCCTCATCCAAATGGCTCCTTTCAGCACCTGTTCCTGGCTGTATTCATCCTCTTGGGACAGAGGTAACTGTCCTGGCGCAGTGCTACAAAAGGCCCCTCTCTGCTCCCTCCAATGACTGAATCAATATTTTCCTCTGTCCTCTAAATTCAACACACAATTAATAAGCCTGACTTTGTTTAAAAGATAGTTGTTGCCACTTTTAACAGTACTGCTAAGTTGTATGCAGCTCAATAACAGCGGTAGCTCTTTAAAGCAGAAGAAGCACAGCATAGAAACAACAAATTCTATCCATCAAAGGGTTACAGTAACAATCTATTATTGAAAAAAAATGACAAGATGGGTCCAAAATGTAAATCATAAAAGACAAATCAAGGGCAAAAATAGTCTCCGCTATCTGAGATTTCTCAGACACCTTTCTTGGCAGCACACGTCCGAAGTCAAACCCAACTATATCTCGTCTCAAGTATATTCACATTCCTTATGGATCCTGAACTGAGCCCAGTCCCATCTCAGTGGCCCCAAGGGGTAACAGCATACAATTGTGTACAACTGAGCATTCGGAAAATCTCAGCTTCCTTTTCCTGTCAACAACCAGGCTATTGTAATGGATGTTTAGTTCCCTTCGAATGTCTGTGTAAAAGAAATTAAAGCCCATCTGATGTTAGTATAGACTTTGAAATATGTTGGTTTTTATATTAAACTTTAGCTTGCATGTTTTGTTTTGTTTTGTTTTGTTTTCTGGAACTCATTTAAATTACAATTTCTTTGTCCTTTCCAGAAAATAGGTCTTGCTTCACAAAATGCATATTCACATACCATTCTCTGTGAGCAGCAGAATTAATGAAGCCTGCTTCCTATCACCACTGACGAAGTAAAAAAACTGATATATTCAGAAATCCCCCACCAGTGTTATACAACTTCCTGTTGGAATCCATCCAAACATGAGGATCAAAGTCACATTACAGTGGGATTCCTACAAATAATTTCATACAACATCTCTTCTTCTGCACTACACGTGCTGCTGAAAGTATTTGTGCCCACTCTCTTATCATTCTGTTCAGTTTCTGAACAGTCCCTACATAGATTTCCAAGAAACATTACATAATTTTGATCAAATGGATTAATGTTGATCCTGACTATACGTGATGGTTCTGCTATGAATTTTTAATCTTCAGGTATCACGCAGAATTGTAGTGTCTCCTATTGTGATACCTTATTTATGCTGTAAAAGGCTTTTTAAAAATTAATAAAATTATCACAACCAACAATTTCTGTTCTTCAGTTTGTCAAACAACAGCATGGCCTATGTAAGATTGATTTTCACAGTAAAATAATTATGGGTCTTTAAAGGCACAATATACAGTATTTCTAAAACATACCTAATGTTTGGCAATGATTTTGCGTGCGACTTCCCACATAAAACAGAGACATTAGATCACTGAAAGAGAACAAAGGACCCAATATCTTTTATCCTGAGACTGGTATGGTACTAGCATGTCTCATGAGTTGGGACCCTTTATCAGAAGACATTTTTGTATCTATGTTAATGGTACCCTCCTTCAGTATGTGGTGGAAGATAGGAACTTTCTGGTTTAACTTTTATTCTCACAAGGCGTAGACCAGATTCAAACATGCAGAAGTTCACAAAGGCACCACAACACAACTTAGTCATGCTTGTCTTTCCCATGCTCAGATACACCTTCTGCATTATCAATTATTATTATTATTATTATTATCAATTATTATTATCAGAATAGTAGATTAGTTTCATTTCTGTAGAGGTGCTATTTTTGCCAAGAAAGGTGTTGGTCTTTTATTAGACCTGCATCTGAGGATATGACCAGAAGACACACGGTCATACAGTAAGGTCTGCATTATACATTCATTTATAAAGCACTAAAGAATACAGAGTATTAGAGGGAAAAGCATCTCCCAAATGCAAGAACTGACTTCAGCTTTCTCTTTTCTTACAGGTCTTAGTATGTTCTAATATATTCAAGAATGTAAGAATCTTCTGGTTTTTCTTCTTTTACCTCATTCAGAGCTCCAACTAGAATTAGGCCTTCTCCTCTTGCTACTGACTGTAAATGACCCCTTGCAACCTCAAACCATCAGGCTACTTCCTACCTGAGAGCACACAAGCTGTCATGCATAATACTACCCATTTGGCTGGTTTTATCTGAGGGTGTGTATCATGTCACAGATGCACCAGCCAAACATAGTTAACAAAGGATGAGAAGTCATGTGCCAACACAGCAGCTACAGCAGAGCAGCTGCAACATGAAAACACCCAACCTTTACAAGATTTGTTTGTCGGCTCACAATACAGTCTTCTCAATCAATCCTTGCTACTTTTTTCCTTTCGATTTCTTTTACCTTCCTATTCAGGCAGGTATCTTCCTCAGCCTCAAGTGTTTCTTTGCCTTGATTTGGTGGTTAACTTCCCAGCAGTGCTCACTGCTGCTGCTCTGTTGGAGAGGTGACCAAGCAAGCCAGCTGCTGCTTCACCAACAAGAGCATTTGGTGAAACTGTGATTTTCACGATGCGTTATCTACCTACCTCCTTCAGGATTTAGTGCCAATGCAATTATAGCAGATGTACCATGGGCATTTAAAAGAATTTTAATTCTCTGATATAATTTCCTAGGTGGTGAGGCATTTTCTCTCTTTTCTGGAGTGAGTAATTGTAAAATGTTGTGCTCCATTATGCAGAAAACCCAGTCTCCGATAATAGCATACCACAACTTAGACTGCTTCAGGTTTATTTTCTTTAATTCTCTTCTTCCTGGAAATGTGATTTTCAAATAATGAGTGGTTGAGGAGAAATCAAAACCAGCAGAAATCTGGAAGAACTGCTAGAGAGTTAGCAAAGACACTGGAAGATTAAGATATTTTAATTAATTCTACTTGAGAAGATCACTGAACATCCTGACAGATTCACAGGATGTAGAGAAGGTAAGCAATCACTGAGGAATTATTTGCTGCCTTTTTTGGCTTACTTTGGTTTCATTCATTTTGTTTGTTTCTTTCTTTGTTGGTTCATTCCACAGAGGGAGGTCTGATTGTGTGTTCTGAAATTCAACATAGCTAGTGCTTTAATGACTGGGAAAAAGTCCTGGTGGGAGGTAAATCACTTGTGATTTTGATTTTTCTGTGTGGCAGCACTTAAAGAAGAGATGGCCCTAGCTCTGAAACACACTTTTGCTAAGAATATTCCCACACAGGCTGCAAGCATTACCACATTGGTGGCATCTCTGGCTTAGTTTTTCAAAGGACCTTGAGCAGTATTTCAAAACCAAAACCCCGAAGGTGTAGCATGTAGCCCACTTTGTGAGAAAGTGTGTATCTGCAAAGGCTGTCACTGAGAATCAGTGGAGCAAGCATTTATGACTAAGCGAGGTGAACATCCTGTAACTATTTCTGCAAGACAGCAAAACCCCAAGGAGCACTGCAGCACATAGATGTGAGGGCACAAGAATTTTGTAACAGAATGATGTGACAGATAAAAAACAAACAAACAAACAAGATGGGGAAGCTTGTCCCATGATGTGAGAAAGTATATGTTGTTGCAAGACCTTTCTCACACACAGGCATGTGACTGCCATTTGGGCTACTGACAAAAAGGCAAGATAAAGGGGAAGTTACAATACAGGATAATTGCTTTGGGTTTTGTACATTTTTTTTTTCTTTTCTAGGATATAACCATTCAAGATGATAGGGAAAAATTTTAGCCAGTTGGTAAAGTTCTGGCAGGGATGGATTCCACTGCCCCAAAGTAGAGCAGCCCCTGTCCAGAACTTGCTGTCGCTTATTTTTGTGCAAAATAATAGCATTTTAATCTGTTGGAAAATATTGTGCAGGCATATAACCATCTAAGCAGTCTGCATCTGCATGACAGTGAGTAGACACTCCTTCCAGCAGGCAGGTTCGTGGCTGTTGGCAACAGGGCTCATGGCTGTGTGCATCCTGCCATGGAGCTCAGGGAGCACAGGAATGAGCACAGCTTGGCAATCCATCCTCCTTGGCAGAAGATGAGGCTTCTCCAACCTGTGCTGGTCCTACACCCCCCAGCACCACTTCACCAGCATTCCTGAGCCCTTACGGCAAGCTGTTCTCTTAGAACCAGTGCCAGCTTGTGAAGAATGCCCTTCTCCCATCCATTGCCCCTTCACAAGTCATGCTGCCTCCTCAGTTTTGCAAACGTAGATAGCAGCAAGAAAAGCAATTCCTCTGCCCCTTTCTGTGGGGCTACAGTTTGGGACAAGGAATGAAGGTAAGGGAGCAGCAGAAGAAATTCTTCTCCAAGGAGAGCCTTAGAAAGAGGAAGCACAATGATTCCAGCCATTAGCTGTTTCCTCCTTTCTATCTCTTTGAAAGCCTGGGAAGAAGCGTAGGTGTGAGGGATCCTTCGCTGTGCCTACATGTTGCATCTGGAGGAAGATTTATTTGCTGGTCAGGCTCCGTGTGGGGACAAATGGCCCTGTGGGAGCCAGACAGGGTGGTTAAGGCACAGAACTGCTATCACTGGGGCTGGGTGGGGGCATGGGAATAGGATGGGAAGGGCTGCTATCGCCATCTGCCTTGGCAGCATTTTATGTGATCTTTGGCAGTGAACACGAAGACATTGTTTGCAAGAAGGGTTAGAATCTCTCAGCATAAATGAGGGCCCCTCTACACAAATGGCCTGGGAGCGCTGTTTCTGATGGTCTCTGGGCAATAGGTTCTGTCCTCTGAGTTCAGGCTGTTACTGTCAGCCCCCGCAGTGCAGGCTCTCTGCCCCCTGACCAGAGGAAACAAGATCCCACAGACTGGAAGGCGCAGCAACACTGTTAGCGGTCACATACAACAAACAGAAGCGGAAGGCAGGCAGGCTACAAAAGGGCACTTGCGTTTGTGGGTGGTTTTTTTTTTTTTAACTTTTTTTTTTTTTTTTTTTTAACAAAATTGCGTTACAGAGAGTCACAACATGACCAAAGCAGAAGGATGTTTTATCAGCGGTCAGGGCTGGTGGATATAAAGCAGTATCAGCACTTTACAAAAACAAAAAACAACCACAACAACCAACCAAAACCTCAACAGACCCGGACTCCCTCCCAGAGGCCTCCCCGCGCCCCTTCGCCTCAGCGCCCGCCCCCTCCGCCTCAGCGCCCGCCCCTTCCCGTCCGGGAGCAGGGCAGAAGCGCAGGGGTCGTGTCGCTGTGGTCTCCGCTGCCGCCGCTGGGCGCTATGGGGGCCCCGCTGGCCCTGATGGTGCTGACGGTGCTGGTGGCGCCCGACCAGAACGCGGCCTCCCGTCAGGAGCGGCCGCCCGCAGGTAACGGGTCGGGGGTGCCGCTGAGGAAGGGCGGCGGGCGGCGGATCGGAGTGGAACGGATTGTACTGCCGGTGTCCCACGCCCACCTCGTTCCGGCCGCGGCGGCAGCGAGAAAATGGAGACTGTGCCCGGCCCCCCACCGGCTCGGGGCCTCGTGGCGCTGTCCCGGCACGGAGGGCTTAGGGCGCGAGGGGGCCGCGTGCGGAGTAGTGACGGGCCGGCAGCAGCCGCTGCCCGCTGTCCTGTCAGGGTTAGGGTGCGCTCCTCGTGTTGCGCCTCGCTGGGAATTTAAATGAAGGGTGGGGAGCGCACGGTTAGGACTTCGAGCAGGGCCTAGAGACCTATGGCCGCGGTTGCAGGTCGCTTCCAGCCACACGCGGGGCTGGAGGCGCGCTCGGGCCCACGAGCAGCGTCCGGCCTGGATTCTGAGCGGGTGGGACAGCGACAAATAAATAAACATGGGAAAAATATTCGGATCTGTGAGTTTCACTTCCATCCGGGACGGTTCAGTACCGCCAGAGAGCCGTCTAATGTCGTGGCTCACATCTGAAGAAGGTGCACTTTATTTCTGAGTATTGAGAATTGCACAGAACTCTGTTACACTCCTTGCACGAGTTTAGAAGTAGAAGCGTGCCTGCACATTAGGTGAAAGCAGCAGTGCTCTGCTAAGCTCTACTCCCAAAAAGAGATCCATAGGCCTAAAATAACTGCCAGCAGGTGATCGCAGAGCTGTTGGTTACGTGCTTGTGGTCTCGGGAGTCTATGGCTGTGCAGCTCTGCTGGAGCTTCATGGCACTCAGACGTGGGCAGCTCTGGCACCGGGCCACACTGGGCGGAATTGGGGAAGATGGCTGGGGCTCACCCACTGGGTGTTGGGGCTGTAAGACTTGTAGTCTGGCTGCTGATGTCCTGCAGGGCACCCATCTTGCCAAAATCCAGGCTTACTTGCACAGTATTTGCCACAGTGGGGCTGCTATGGGATAGCTGATATCATATATATCAAGCTTCCTAGAGAAAACAGAGCACTTTCTTTCTACACAAGTGCAGCAGACCCTGAAAGGAGCAGCACATACTTCTGAGCTGTGTTTTGGCAGCACAAAGCAGGGGTTTTCCTGATGACTAGCACCAAGGTTAGCCATAGCCTCAGTAACTGAACCATTCAGAGACTCCAACATTTAAGCCAAAAATTTTTTTTTAAAGCTAACAAAAACATGATGAAGGGAATTCTAATAGCTATCACTGTGTATTAGATCAGTGAATAAACAGGTTGTACCTGTACTGACAAACTGTTATTACACAGATGCGCTGTCTTAGATTGGAAAAAAATGTGAATAGGAAAATGGGAATTTTGAAACATGTTTACAATGCTTTCCTTTGTTAGGAGAGACTGATTACTTTCTGCAGGCTTAGTAGGGCTTTCAGAGTCCTGGTAGCATATGATATGCATGCTTCAGTCAATGAGGAAGTGCCCTTCTGTCAGTTATCTCTGGTTCCAGGATGTAACTTTTCTTTGAAAAGGCAGGCAGCAGTTATCTGAGGAGCTGATACATGGCTGCAGCTCGGTGCTCATGTCAGCCTCTGTCTGCCTGTGACTCATCGGGGGAGCAGGGGTCTTGGCCATGGGAACTATTTGCATTTCTGTATCCTGAATGAGACTTCTGATCAAGGTTACAGTAGCAGCAGTAGACAGAGACTCTGATACAGTGTCAGGTGTGCCTTGCACATTAGAAACAAGCTTTTCAGACAGCATGCGTACTTGGCATTTGTGGCTGACCAGTGCGTGTAGTTGTCCTTTTTGTTTGTTATTTTGGCTCTTATTACCGGCAGTCATAGCAGTTCTTCTCAGCTGCAGACTTTCTCATAGAGCTCTATTTAGATATCTACTTTAATGACATCTCATGTATATATATATAAAAAAAAAAAAAGTGTAATGCTGTACTAGGATGATAATAGCAGGGTGGTAAAGTCTTTGACCAGAGCAAATGAGAACAAACCCAAATGCAGCATTCACAGATACAGAAATGAAGGAAAAGAGCTGCTTACCTTTAGAAGGCCTCAGATAGGCAGTAATTTCTAGCAAGAGATACTCTCATCTCCACTGCCAACCCTTAAATGAGGTCTGGGAAGGGGTGGATCCTGGTTCCACCCCTTCCAGTCACTCAGGTGCATTGCATTCACCTGAGCTCCCCTGGGTTGGCCCTGTCTTCCCACCAGGTGCTCAAGCACTGGTTCAGGCTGTGACTTAGCATTTCCACTACAACATTGAATATATAAAACAGTATTTAGATTTTACTGACAAAGCAGTTTTTAAGAGGTTCATCTTGTGCAACTTCCTGGGTTGTCTTTTTTTATGGTGTTTTTTTTTTCTTTAGGACATTTGTCTAGGTCTAATTCCTGTTCATACAGCATGTTACTTCCATGAGCTTTCAATCATAAACAACAATTTTAAAAGCACTGTGGGACAGCTTAAAATGTTACCCCCAGTCTTTGTACTCTTTTCATCTGTAAATTGGATGTGTTTTCCTTCTTGAATTTAAGATCCTTCTGAGAGCTTCTGATAGAACCTTCTGCACTGAAATGCTGTTGCAAGCTCTAATTCAAGCTGACTTTAAATAACTTTATTAAGAATGTACCACCAAGGAATAGGAGTGGTTTTACAGGAGAGGTGTATGCCCTGAGTTTCTTTAGAGGAATAAATGAAAGCAGTTGAAGGTGAGCACCTGCAAACCTCCTAGTGCTATGTGGTTGCTGTCACCCCAGGAGCAGCCAAGGCAGACTGTAGGACCAACATCCTCTGCACCTTGCAGCCTACTGCCAACATGCCCTGCTCCCTGTCACAGTGAGCATAGTGCCAGGGTGCAGATTTCTCACCTTCAGGCTGCTCTCAGTACATTCCCCAGGATATAGGCTGCCTTTGTACAACCTTCTGCTTGTTCTTCCATGGAGGGGAGATTTGGATTAGATGTTGGGGAAGTTTTTCACAGAGAGGGCAGTGAGGTGCTTGCACAGGCTGCTCAGAGAAGCTGTGGGTGTCCCATGCCTGGAGGTGCTCAGGGCCAGGTTGGATGCAGCCTTGGGCAACCTTATTTAGTGCCTGATTTAGTGGTTGGCAGCCCTGCCCACAGCAGGGGGATTGGAACTGGGTGGTCTTTGAGGTATTTATGAGCCTAAGCTGTAGTGATTCTGTGATCGCTGTGGTCTTGCAGAAGTGTTCTTGGGTTCCTGCAGATTTACCTGGACTTTTTGGCCTTTTCTTCCCCTTCAGTAGTGCTGATGGCTAGGGAGAAACAATTTTTTTAATATATTTCTGGAGGCACCACAGCTGCTGCCCTTTCTGAGTGCTGTTAATGTGGATGTACGAGCTCAGATGGAGCATAGGGCTGACATAAGGGGGCACGCTGTTTTCCTAGCCAGCGACCCAGAGGGATGGATGACAGGCAACAGAGACTTTAGCAACCATGGTTTTGCACAGAAATAGAATTAGGTGTATGCATTATGGAACAACATTCAAGGAACCTTAGGTCTATGGAATAAAGGGAGAGGGTAAGCCAATTAGATCTATTTTTTCTTTTAACCTGACTAAAAGAAAGTAGGTATCTTTGGATTTTGAGGGTAAAGAAAAATGTCAGAAAGTAAAGATAGGAGTAATGAAAGGCTAAAGGCATGCACGAGTGTTACCTCAGGGTGACTTGGAAGATGAGCACCTAACAGAGAAGAGCAGAAGTGGGAATGCAACCGCAAAGCTGATCTCAGCAAACTCACACCAGCATCAGTTTAACTAGCTTAACCAGCATGCATAACTCAGAAAGTAATGTAGATATTTACTTGCTCGTATATAAACACTGCAAACTAACTAATGTTCATGTGTAGTTGGCAGAGACCTCTGCAGATGTGATGGGTACTGTGGTGTGTATGTATAAAATCAAATACCTTCTCAAGTGTGCGGTTATCTTCATTAAAATATTAGAACTTTGGAGACTTCTGTGTCTTCAGCAAACTTGCATAGCAGGCAGGAAGGAAATGAATATAGGAGGAGATTAAAAGCCACTGAAAGGCTTTCATTCTACTGCATGTATCTGCTGCTAGGTTTCAGGCTGCTAGAAATAATACATATATTTTAAAATGTCTTCCAAAGAAAAATGAACCTAGCTTACCAAAGAAGTGTACCTAGCCATGTGCTGTAGCAAAATAGCTCACAGAACTAATCCAGTACTTGCACACAATATATGATACAGTGCTGTCTCAAAAACATCAGTCAAACCAGAAAACGCTTGCTACTAACTACAAGGTAAACCTTGTTCTATTTATTAAAATATTATATTGTCTAGAGGGCAAGGTGGATAGGGCTAATTGCAGGTAGATATCACCACATTTTGGGCTGGAAGCGAACTAGAACTATTTGAATGTCTTATGCGGTGCAGCATGATTTGCTTTACTGGTCAGTTTTCTGCTTGCCTTTTCCATACTCAGTTCTCACTGTTGAAATTTGTGCCTTGTGCGTTGCTGCTGCGTTGTGTTTGTTTATTCTAAATCAGAAGATTTGTATTTGAAGAGTAGCATTGTGTCAGCCACTACCACCTTCCTTGAGTTGCACATGCCGGACGATGGAAGAGAACAGCTTGTGATGTGTTTAAAAAAATGACAGTTTCATTGCATGTTAAATAAAATAGTGTTCAGATAAAGTATTATGGCATTTATTTGGCAGTATGCAGAAACAGTATCCGTGATGATTAAATGGTAGAGCTTTGAAAAGCTGCAATGCACTTGGTGCAGGAGTGGAATGTGGCTGAGCTGTCCCAGCCTGCGCATACATTCGGGGGGCAGGAAGAAGGAGACATCATTAGGAGACAATTTGAGGAAGAAGGAACTATGAGCTGGACAATAAACAAAAACAGGGGAGGTAATAAACCTGAAGAAAAGAAGTAAAGTTGTCTGGTCAAGGCGTTAAAAGTAGACCAGCTTACCCATTTTTTACACCAGTTTTGAGCACCTGTGGTCTAATCTGTTGTAATGCTGAGCCCCCGCTTCCACACCTTACACTGCTGAAGCTTAAGCTAAGTAAGCTATTGCTGGCTGAACTGACATAAATGGTCCTTGGTGACTCAAGTGATCGGGACCTGTTTGCAGGCAGAGATCGTGTCTTCCATGTAAATAACTAGTGCAATTAGGAAAAGGAGATGATCTTCCAGGCCTTCCTTGGTTTTAGAGTAGAACCAGCAACCCTCAAAAATAAATGCAGGCTGAGGACTATTCACACTGAAGTTACTGTCTCAGCCTGTGCTGAAGGGTGTGTTTTTGGTCTGTCTTTAAGGATATGGAGTGGAACGTAAGAGATGGAGTACTAGTTCATGGGAGATACTACTTGACTAACATCACTAGAAAGGAAGTTGTTAATAGCAAGGATGCAAATGATGAGCTGATGATCGGTGTGACTCTTGTTCCTGCAAGTGATCCAGGCCATCTTTCTGGTGCCTGAGAACGTGGTTTAAATGGTGGTGTGGTTTGTGAAGAAGGTTGTCTCTTCAGGAGGAAGGCTTGTTTTCTGCTAGTTTCTGCCTGTAGTCTCAGAGCTGGAGTATGTTAAAAGTCATCTCTGGGAGAAAGAGCAAAGAACTAAGTTGAGTAATCCTTCTTGGAGCTGGAGGGGTGGAGACGTGACTTGGTAGATTTTCTTGTTGGTCACTCTGCAGATTTCCACTCTGCAGATTCCCTGAATATTTTGTTCCCGTGCCTTATATTGGTAAGTGGGAATAATGCTCACTTCACTTATGGAGGTGACAGGAAAATACTTCAGTAGATCTAAATGCATTTTCTGACTTAATGTAGCGAAAAGTGCCATATAAACATTTAGCTGGAATAATAACTCTTATGTAAGAACCACATTTGAATAAATAAGTTATGGAGATGCTTAGTGATTCGAATTAAAGAAAATGCTCAAGACTGTTCATTAACCCTAGGTGACATCTGTGTACAGAATAGAATAAAATGTGGGGGCAGGAAAAAGCATAGTGTTGTGTAATTGAACAGCTAAATCCATGTAGCTTCTACTGATGATTCAAGTATCTCCTGGGATTTCATTTCCTACTCTTCTGCTAAAAGCAGTTCTATTCTTATAACGGCACACAAGAGTAAGATTTCATAAGAGTTACTACCTCAAGTATTTACTTTTTGGGACACTTTGTGACATCTGTGTGCCCTGACACCTCTTCTGTCAATTTGTCACCTTTTTTTCTTGTGGTTGAGAAATTGATGATTGTGTTCCTTTTTTCCAATAACTGAATACCACTTTCACACACGCTGTAGAATAACTAAACCGCAGCACCATTCGCAGAGTGACGTCTATTATGTGTATCACATCTTCGTGGTTAATAGCATATCCTAGCCTCTCTGTATTACTTTCTGTAAAGTGCTGTCTCTGTGGTCTTGTTTTCAAGACATGAAAATTGTTTACTTTCCCTCAGTAAATCACAAAGTGAAGTGAGAACACTTCGCTTTGTGAGAAGTTATAAACAGGCAGGTCAAATATGAGCTATCTTTCATCATCTCACAAAGGCTAAATTAATAGAATCAAACACTGCGAATCAGACGTTGAGAAGCCAGGACGTGACAGTTAAAATAGTTGAGTAACCTTCATTTTTCTTCATTTGAACGCCACGTAACAGCCTTTAATAGTTATAGGGTCATGTCATTTTCCTTCCCCTGCAGCTGCTCCCCAGTGCCCCTGCTGCCGTTGGTGCTCAGGACAGAAGTTTGCTGCGTGAGGAAGCTATCAGTGCTACTTCTTATTTTTGTGTCACTTATTACCTCACCCCTAATGTTATGAAACGTACTTCAAATGATCTCTTGACTGTGGAGCTACATGCTAGCTTTGGTGTTCAAATTCCTTACAAACGTTAGTAGCTTTTTATTATCACACACTTAGAAATAAATAAATACTCCTGGGAACATAAAAATGTCAGTGTCAGAAATTCACATTGAATCCAAGCTTTACCCAGCAGGCCTGTTGCCTTTTGACAAGGCTGTATTAGGAAACATTAGGGCCCCCTGGAGTGTGGAGTAACATCCCTATGCAGCCCCATCTGTCTGATTCAGTTCTGAGGAGCAACAGAAATCTGCAGGAGTTGGGCTAATCTCCTCTAACTTCAGAACACTCATACTGCCTGTCCTGGTTTATCTGTGTAATACTGACATAGCTGTGTTATTGCCACAGCTGATGAACCTGATATGTGCTATCTGGTGGACTTGTTTTCAGTGGGCATGGGTTATCTGAGGTATTGGGTTGCAAACAGGAAGAAAACTGTCTTTGCAGGAAAAAGAAAAGTAAATCAGCATGCAGGGCTGAAATGTGTTTGTAGTGGTGGCAAACAGGGTCCGTTTGGGGGGAATAATCTCCGGTTTTTAAGTCTAATTTTTCCAGCCATTTCTAGCATGTTGCCTTTTCCAAGTAATAAAGTAATATATTTGACAGTTCCCACGTTTTACTAAGTGCAGTTGTTTTGTTTCTTCCAGTGCCTTTACCAACAGAAACTTCAGTCATATCCAGAAATTTCAGAACTGTCTTGCACTGGCAGTACCCATCCATGTCTGAAACTCCACATTTCGTTGTGGAAGTCAAACCTTACCAGTAAGTTCATATTCTTTCAGCATTTCCTGCACCTCATTTTTTCTTAAAGCGCAAAAACAATCAGTCCGTGGAAAACAGTTTTGGTTTTTTGTCCTGAAGTCCTGGAGGATGAAGGTTTCCTGAGTGTAACTTAAGCCAAAATTTGTCAAATTATAACATAGTTAAGACTGGAAGGGACTTGTGGAGGCCATCTGATCCAAGCCCTGCTCAAGCAGGGCCACACAGAGCAGGATGCCCAGCACCATGTCCAAGCAACTTTCAAAGATCTCCAAGGAGGAGACTCCAACCTGTGCCACATAACCATGCTGTTATTTGATCACAGACAGTGTACTGTTCAATATTGTCCGGTGGTGTATTAATAATAGCTTTTTCTTGATCTTTTTACAGCTTCGGCAAGTATAAGACTGTCTCAGCTTGTGTGAACATCTCGGCTACTTCTTGTGATCTATCAGAGGAAATAGAGGAAGTTTTTCTTTCTTACTGGTTTCGTATTAAAGCTATTGTTGGATCACAACAGTCTGAGTACGTTGAGACAGATGAGTTTGTTTTGCAAAAGCATGGTGAGTTCCATCATAAACTAAACCTTGTAAATTATTCTCCCAGCATTTTTTTTTCTTTCTTTTTTTTTTTTCTTCCTTTTTTTTTAATAAATAGAAGTATTCTTTTGTGCTGTATTATCATGTCTCATAAGGTCAGGAGTCCAGGGCAGAGCAAAGCATGATGATTGTTCAGTAGAAACTTCTGTAGTACTGCCTCTGCAGGGACTTGTTTGCCCTGTCACTGGCATATTTGAAGATCTTTTTCAAAGCTTTTCAGGGCAGAGAGGAGTGATGACGACTATGCATTCTGTGCATGCTTCTCATATATTTGCCTGGTGGATCACTTACTGGGGTAGGGTAAGAAATTGCCCCCAGACACTGTGGACCTTTGGACATCTAGAAGTTGTATTCAATTGGTAGGTGATACTTGGACAGTAAAGCCCCATTTAAGAAGTTGGATTTCATAATGGTAATTTGTTAGTTCCATTTTAGAAGCAGATTCACTAACGTACTGAAATGCCTCTTATTTCCCAGTGTTGCAACTATATGATATTAATAGCATTCAAAGAAATGTATCGATCTCTATTCTCCACTGAATTTTAGGAATTTAACTACACTTAACTTGTTTTTTTGAATTTCTTTTTTTCAATACTACTTTAAAAACTTTGCCCTAATAGCAAAGGTAAAATGTGTTGCAGGAAAAATTGGACCTCCAAAGCTGAATCTCTCAAGGCACGGTGCTGAAGTCATAGTTGATATTTACCATCCTGAATTTCCATCTGTGGAGGTTCAGCCTTGGATCGCAGATGTTTATTCACAGCTCTCATACTCTGTGATCTTTAGAAATAGTGAAAATGAGGTAAGTGTTTCAAAGTGAAAAATTCAAATTAAAAATATGTTTGTGTGTTTTAAATGCTTAACAAGGGGTTTGCTCCCCGTGACACACCCAGTCCACAGATACCAAGAAAGTAGTTGAACGTAACAGAATAATGCTGAAGTCCTAAAATGTGGGTCATGATGAAAGAGGTGATTTAGAGGTCTGAATGTTAGTTGTCTGTTTACATGTCTTCCAACAACAGATAATTGCAGTCGTTGTACACAAAATAGAAGGATGCTGTGTCACACATGGTTATTTCTACATACCTGCCAAAACATAGATAATTTCATTTGTGCCCCTTTCACTTGTTTAGATAGACCTTTCATTTCACAAGGTTAACCTTCAAAGTATCAATACCACATTAATTAGAAGTCACAGAGGGTGAACTTTTGGAAAATGATAGCATGCAGGTTAGAGTTACTTTTTGTATGCAACCAAGTACGTGTTTTGTAAGTGAACTATGAATGAAGGTATGGAGTGTGGACAGAGCATGTTTTGGACGCGTCTGAAACTTGTTGATTAAAGCACCACAATTCTCATCAAACAGAACATTTTGGGATGGCTCATAAATTGGTATCTAAAGTTTCCAGCTGTTGCAAGGCGTGTATCTGTAGGAGCTACATCTAATAGTGTTATTGTAACATTTTGGAAGTGTTAGAAGATTCTGTAACATTTGTTATCGAGTCAAATGATGTACTATGACTTTATTTTGATTTTTGATTTTTTTTTTCTTTTCTTTTAGAGCATAAAAAATTTCACTGTAGTGGACTGTGAGATGAGTGAATGTAGCCTGCACATCCCAGTTCCTTCTGAAGGTTCTATGTACTGTGTTTCAGCAAAGGGACATTTTTATGATGATCTGATAGTTGGTGCCCCGTCAGAAGAAAGTTGCATTTGGGTTCCTCCCAATCAGGCTTGGAGTAAGCAGATTGTTAAATTGTACAAAGAATGTATTGGGTCTCATCAGAGATATGATACAGCAAGTTGTCCAAGCTGTGGTGTAGCCATGGGATCACTTGGATATCTATGGGAGAATATGAAAAAAGGAAAAGCGTGATCATTCTTTTCCAAATGCACTCTCCCAGTTCTAAAGGCTTTGAAGGATTATGTATTATTTTCAAGTAACCTTGATTTTCCTGGGTACTTTTCTGACCTCACTGGTATCCTAAAACCTGTTTTCTTTGCACCTGGTCACTGGTGTAATTAACAAATGACAAGTGAATTGTTCATTGAGTTATATGGCTTTTGGAAACACTGGGCCTATCTTTTCATAAACGGCATCTGGCTGAATCATATCACTGAAGAAGATGTGTGTGGACGTTCTGGAGCTTGAAGTGACTCTGAATTTGTAATAAACTTGAGGTATCATCTATTTTTTCTTAATTAAAGGGAATGAAGGCAGCTAGTGTCTCAACTTTGTATCTCTATTACAGCTTGTTTGTTTTTAACTACTCCATCATGGTTCAAAACTTCATCGGGGAAAAGAGAAAATTTCTAGAAGCAGTCATGTATTCTTTTTTTTTTTTTTTCCTTATGCACAGAAAGAGCTGTTGTGGTTGAGGGGGAAGACTAAGGGAAATTGGACCAGTGGACTCCTATTAGTTTTAGATGGCAATTCTGCATTGTGGAAAATTCCACGTTACATTTTTATTGCACAAAGGTTATGTGCAGCAATTCTTATGTCAGTTAATAGGATATCACGTGGAAAATGCGTTTTTTTTTTTTAAAAAAAACATTTGTCCCCGTATGGAATTGCTAAGGAGGAAAAAAAAAACAACAGTTTTTAAATTCCTTCACTTTTATAAAAGCATGACTGTTGTATAAATTGAAAATCTTTTGTTGTAATTTTTGTTCATTTTGTGTAATGTTTTGAAGTTCTCTTGAGTGGGCGGGGAAAAAGGAATCAGTTGATAAATTCACATGTTTTTTTCTAAATGGTACGGTATTCATTTTCCAAACTTCTTAATGGAATTTGTTCTACCTTCCTAGGAACACAAATTACTATAATTGTATCTACAATTATACTGGTTGTGTGCCTAATTTTGACAGTACGTTACGGCTGCAAGAAACTAAGGAAGAAAAAGATAAAGCTGCCTAAATCTTTGGTAAGTTTAGCCTTGTTATCTGTGCCAGATTTTTCATCTCCAACAGGTAATTTTTTTTTTATTACAATAACACCTTTATGGATGTTTTGGTTGTTCGTGCCACGATCACATCAATGTTCAGAATTTATACCAGTCTTAAGATTCTGATAGCCTGTAGAATCAGTTGTCCCATATTGGCTTTAGGATTAGACTTTGATCACTACTTAACTGAAGTAACATTCCTTGATCTATTTTGAGAACTTTGTTCCCAAAAACTGTTTGTGTGTACATAGAAAGGTTTGTATTCACTGTAGTAGCAGAGACACAAGAATTACTGAGGTTAGAAGATACTTTTTGAGGTTGTCTTGTTTTTGCTCAAGTGCGTTGCCCCAGACTTTACCCACTGCGTTTTGAACATCTCTAAGGAAGAAGACTCCACAACCTGTCTGGGTTCTAGGGTTCAACTATTCTAGGGTTCTCATGACTTTGCAGTAAGAGACTGTTTTCTTATGCTCAGTTAGGATTTCATATGTTTGATTTCTGTGCCCGTTGCCTTTTGTCCTGTCACTGGATGTGCATGAGACTCCTTCATTACATAGTAATATTGTAATACTGCTTTGTATTATGATGTTCTTAGTGATGTGCAGAGTAAGAAGGAAAAAAGTAATAACACTGTAGGAAAAGAGAGGAAAAAGTGCTAGGGGAAATCAGTTCTCACAATGAGCAGTTACAGGGAAGAGGATCAGCTCTGCCTTAAAAGCTGTCTGCAGCAGAGTGCTTGAAGAGAAGTGGAAGCCTCTGTGCTTTCTTATCAAGCAAGAGTGAATGGCAAGTATCATTATACTGTCCTTATGGTGTCTTGTTAGTTATAACAGCTGAACAACCAATAGCAGTTGAAACAATTGTCATGAACTGCTGTGTGAGGTAGTAATAATTCTTAAATGGTAATCATATCAAATATGTACCTTGGCAGGTGTATAGTAAGTCTCGTAAAGACTTCTAGAGAAGAGACATTCCACATTCTTCAATGTGAGGACTCTTAAAAGTGACACATAATGCAGGGTAGCTAATACCTTCCTGGAGCCTGCTTTGTTTGGGATAGCATGTTAGCAGGTGACATTGCTCTGACTAGACAAAGATATCATAGCAAATTACACTAGGTTCCTTTATCATAAGCAGCCATCCAGTCCACCAAATTGTGCAGACAGTCTGATTTGCAGCGCTCATAAGAATTATTTTAATATGTGAGATGTGAATAATATGAGGAATGCAAAATGAATAATTAATAACTTAAGATTTATCTTTGTACAATAAAAATTATACTCAAGATACCTTAAATTATTAATTTAATGAATAATTAATGCAAGCAGTAATTCATGTGAGTAAGTTTTAATGGAAGGAAGAGTTATCTTTGCAGGCATCTGTTGCTGAACTTTTGTGCTTTACCTGATCTTGTCTCAAGAGTTTTTCCATGTGTCAGAAGGCTGTAGGCAAGATGTCCCACTGTAAGTCTGCTGCCTTCCAGTGATCTGATTCATCTAATACTAATTCTAATAGTAATACAATTCTAAATACTATACAATCAGATCATTTGAGCAATTTTCAGGAGGCTGAAATTCTACATCAGAAGGCTGTCTTAGCTTCTGAGATCTCACAGGCAAATAAGGGGAGAAAATCTGTTGTCATTTAGATCACAAGAGTTTTCATAACGTTGTCATGATGCTGTTTAAGACCTCCCGAGAGTGCCATGTCAGTCACCTTCAGGTCTCTTGGTGTGGACGCAGAATGGTCACTACTATTAGAGAAAGAACGATTTGTTTTCATTCAGTTACCCCACAAAGAGTATTTCAAGAGGCTGTTTCCTTTCAGTCATTATCTTCAGTCATTCCAACTTGTCCTGCATGTGGAAGCAGATTCTTGTTGTAAGATTTATGATAGCAGTTTATCCATTTTAAGAGGAGCCAGTCCTTATTTTACTGATAAGCTGTGGGCATCTTTGTTTACTTGAACTTTGCTGTGCTCTATTCAGTGTCTCTTATCTTTAAATGGTTGTCACGGAGTTATCCTAGATCAATCTGTGTCCGTGACAGGGGGGGCAGTAGGCCCGTGGGCCCCCGGCCCCTGACAAAGGGGAAGGGAAAAAGGGAAAGGGGTAGGGAGATGGGAGCTGGGCTCAAGGAAACAAACAGAGCAGCGGCAACGATCTAAGGAGTAAAACTTATTTTACTATAATACAATCTAATTGAAATTGAGGCTAATAAATCAAGTGAAATAAGAGAGAGAGAGAGAGAGGTTTCCAAAGACCAAGAAGCCTACTTTGAAGTTGAAGGCGCCGCGGCTTGGAAGCACACCCACACTCGCTGCCAGGCAGTGAGAGAGAGAGAGCCAGCGTCACTTCCATGACGTATTTTCCTCTCTGACCGCGAGGTCCCCTGAGATGTGTAGTACTTCTTCTCTGTGCTCCACATGATGTTATGATGTGGAATACCAATAGCAAAAATTACAAAACCATGACAATGGTGAAAAATATTTTAGTAGGAAGAGAATGCAGCAACTCTATAAGGCAAAGCCTCATCAAAAAGCATTAAATTGCATTTTTATCTCATGCTTAAGTCAACTTTTCTACAAGCTGCTGATGCTTTTTCTGAGTGTGAAGGGGTGACACGGTTATGTTCTCTCAGTGTATTTGCATGGCACTTAGAAATAGTGTCCATGTGTGACTGGATTTTTTTGTTGTTAGGGTTACATGATACATATTTTCAATTTGAAGAAACTGTAATTGCTTGTCTCTGTAAATTTTATTGATGATATTTGGCATAAATAATTACCGTCTTAAAAAAAAAAAGTTGCTGTTTTATTAACATTTGTGAAGGATTTTTTTTTCCATATGGACACTTAGAGGACATTAATGTAGTTTCCTACTTGCACATTCACCCAGCATTCAGGGCTGTGTAGATTTCAGTGTTCTAATATGGTTTGGAATAGACTTCTTAAATGCTCTTCCAGAAAACCTGCTCCTGAAAGTTGCTGGGAATGTGTAGGTGGACAAGCCCTTAGTAAAACTGCTGATAGCACTGCCTGTTACTGGTAGTATGCACAAAGGAAAAATATTAACTCGTTTATGGTAAACACTTGTTTTTAGATAGTAACCCATATCTTAATTGCACTTGTCCCTGGAGATGCTTTGAGTATCATTACAGTTATTGTTGCAAGATTTATCCGTTCTTTTCTTCAAAGCTAGTAATGAAGGCATAAACTGTTAAATTGTGTTGTAAATGCCATGACTAAGTGACTCGCAAAGAACCTTTGCTACCAGGAAGTCCACAAGGGTTTTTCCTTTGTGTGGCTTCCTTCTTTTATGGAACAGAAATGTCTTGTACCACAGACAGAAAACTGATTTCCTTTTCATGGACACAAGTCTTGGATGTAGTTGTACAGAAGGACTGATTTTATTCTTAGGGGTCTTTCTCTAGGCATTCCCAGCCAGCACTGTGAGATGCAATACCTTTGTAGAGTACAAGGCACTCTCTTCATGTATTCTAGGTCTAAAGCTTTAGAAGTGCGTGAAAATCTTAAAGGGACATAAGAGCTTATTTGCAGGTACAGATAGTGGGGGGAGGGTAGAAATTTTACATGCAGCCTTTAGACGTGGTTTCTGTACCACTTCATTTTAGTTCTGTAAGTATGCCAGCTTAAATAACAAATTGTCTTCTCTTGTTTCTTACTGTGTGACTATTGGAGTCAGATTTTTGCGACTGCCAAAAAAAACCTACACACACTGTTCCCTTCAAAATCAGTTTAAGTATGGCATAAGTACATAGATATATGAAAAATCACTATGTGTACAGGTTTTGGAAAGGTACAACACGAATATCAACTGTTTGTAACACTTAGTATCTATGCATTCTTGATTTGCATTCTGGTTTCTGCAGCTATCTTAAGTGTCATCTTCTTATGAATGGGTAGCTTCCATACATACTTACACAGAACAACTCTGAGTGCTCATTATATAATATTCTCACTGTTTCTATATAGGAAAATGAAGTTCTAGAGAGAATGATGGCTGAAGAGCAACTTGGTTGTAATGTGGCATGTTCTTAGTATTACAAGTCACCTTAATTAATAGTTGCCCAGTGGCAATCTTTGATTCCTAAGCTGATTATCTCAATTGCATTAACATATCTGTTAGTAAAACTTACTTAGATGACAAGTAACTTCTCTCCAAGGAGCGTGCATTGCTGTGTTTTTTGGTTTTAGTTCAAATAGTCTCATTGATCATAGAATCATAGAATGGCCTGGGTTGAAAAGGACCCCCAAGATCATCTAGTTTCAACCCCCCTGCCATGGGCAGGGTTGCCAAACACTAGACCAGGCTGCCTAGAGTCACATCCAGTCTGGCCTTGAATGCATCCAGGGACAAGGCATCCACAACCTCCTTGGGCAACCTTGGGCAAGGATGATCTACCATACACAGTACCATAAACGGGTATCAGGGCAACTGAGGGGAAAGTTTTGGGGTTGAAGGGAGAGATGGAGGGAAGATATCATCTCTAATGAAGATTAATACCATGTAGGTATTAATGTAGAGATAAAGCCTCACAACCTTCCAGTCAAGGAAGGTGCTTGTAAAGCAGTCAGATTTGATCATTTGGTTGTGAAGGTGCTCTCAGTTCTTACACAAACACAGATTGGGAGATTCTTTTTGCCTACTAGGAGCTTTACTTAAAAGGCACTGTTTTTCACCCTTTTCTAATCCCAACCTACATCCCTTTCTTCCCAATTTTTCTTCAACCTATATTTTTCAGACAAATTACACTCTAGACCATCTCAAAAAAAACAGTGACCATTTGTATCTCATAAAGAATTTAACTCGCATGAAGTAGCTTATAGCCTGAGATACACATATATGACTAATTAGGAAATCTGGGAAAGGATTCTTGAATTGAGTAACCTCTATGCTTTCTTGTAGCTTTAGAGGGCAACATTATACAGCTAAAAGTTTATCCTTATTTTTTATATATGTTGTTAAAAATAACTTAAATCAGGAGAATCTAAACAGCCTGAAGGCATGATTTAAAGCAAGCTCAAGCCTGGCTGTTGAAGAACTTAATGTTTCTTACTGCAATAGAGTTTTCAAAGCAAAGCTTTAAAGTCTGTTGCAGTGTTGAGCCAGTGCTTAGTGATACAAGAAGGACATGGAGATTTTGGAAAGGGTCCAGAGGAGGGCCACAAAGATGATCAGGGGGCTGGAGCACCTCCCCTATGAGGACAGGCTGAGGGAGTTAGGCTTGTTCAGCCTGGAGAAGAGAAGGCTGCGGGGTGACCTCACTGCAGCCTTTCAATACCTGAAGGGAACCTACACCCAGGAGGGGAATAAACTCTTTGAAAAGGCCGACAATAGCAGGACTAGGGGAAATGGATCCAAGTTGAAGGAGGGAAGATTTAGGTTGGATGCTAGGGGGAAGTTCTTTACTAGGGGAGTGGTTAGGCCCTGGAACAGGCTGCCCAGGGAGGTTGTGGATGCCCCGTCCTTGGAGGTGTTCGAGGCCAGGTTGGACGGGGCCCTGGGCAACCTGATCTAGTGAATGTGTATGTTGGTGGCCCTGCTAGGCAGGGGGGTTGGAACTACATGATCCTTGATGTCCCTTCCAACCCAGGTCATTCTGTGATTCTGTGATTCTGTGATACAGGAGAAATAACCAAGAAGTCTTCAGCATAAATGCAACCATTGGGAATGTGTGAAGGTTCTTAAATCACTGTGAAGATCTCTTTCCAAAGATCTTTCCCTTTCCAGTTGAGACACTTGCCACAAATATTAGTCATTACAAATTAGCTACAGGGTATAAAGGATGTCCACAGCTAATTCAAGAGGAGGAGTATTATATCATTTTCTTCTTTCCCTGTTTCTTCTTCCCCACTGTAAACTTCAAATGACTTAAATTTTAATGAGTGAAAATTACACGCATGAAATGGATTTGGTCCTTGCGCATATACTTGCATGTAGAAAGCATTTTGGAAAGGTTGTATAAAATCATTAATGAAATAGTTGGAGTCATGGATACAGGCTGCTGACCTTGCCACATTCTCATTTTGCTAATTTCTGCTGAAATTGGTTGTAATTCAGTCTGTGTTCCGAACTTTGTTTGTTTGTTTGTTTATGCTCTAAACTTCAACGGAAGTTAAAGCCTCTGAATTAATAGATATATGGAAGTAAAAGTAATGTATTTTTTTCCTCGCTTAAGGTCAGCGTGATAAGAAACCTGAATGCAGACAACAGCTTCGAATCAAGGTCAGAAGCAAAAGACATTTGTGCAGTAAGCGTCATGCCAGTCCCATCTGTGAGTGTCCCATCATCAGTGAACGACGATGAAGCCTTGCTGAATGTGGAGTCAGAAGAAGAAGCTGTTACTCCTGAGGATTTCAGTGAAGGAACATCTTCTTGTCCTCCTCTGGAGGCATCAGGCAAAGTGGAAGAGACCTCTGTACAACAAAATACAGAAGTGCCTTCTGATGTTGAACAGAATCATAAGGAGAAAGAAAGTAATTTCATTTCTGATAGTAGCCAAACAGATGTATGTAGTAACTCCTCAGGTCCAGTGGTTTCTGCCATGGAAGTTCGACAAGCAGTCATTCCAAGCAGCTGTCCCAAGTTTTCTGGCTATGACAAGCCTCACGTGCCACTAGATATGTTGATAGATGTTGGTGAAGAACAGCCTGTGATTGCATACAGGTCAACTGAATAACTGGGATAGCTGAAATGTTTAACCAGAGCTTGTAAACAGCAGCATTACTGAAGGGAACGAAGAGCCTGGGCTGTTTTGGATGTCTACAGGTTGTGTTTGTACTGATGGAAACATCATAGCCAGTGGATGCAATGAAATCTTGAAATGGAACTGAGAGTAGTGCCTGAAAACTGTATTAAAAACATTGGGGAAGAATTCATGATGACCTGTCTCTTACGGAAAAGTCGATGTGTAGGACATGGCCTACTATTTCTTGTTTGAACAAAATAACTGTGTTGTTTGAACAGTACTCTGTGAAGAGCAGAGGTTTTATTGGAGAGTGTAAAAAGAGCTGCTGTGTCATCTATTCCCTCCTGTTTCAAATAATACTTTTCAAAGTTAATGAACTAAATGCTTAACGAGTCCTTGGTTGTGACAGAGATGTGCTAGAAAAATTCAGCTTTTTTTGGAGGTATTTTCTTCCTTATATTTGCATTCTCTAAAGTACTTGAAAAGTACTACTAGTATTTCCTTTAAGTAAGAATGCACCTGTAACTTTTTCCTGTGTCACTTAAGAATTCGATTCCTTGGCTAAGAACAAGTTGTTTATGCTCTTTTCTGCAACTGCAGTTGTGTACCAGAGCCATTAAGTAGCACATTTCAGTAAGTAAACATTAAACTTTTTTCTTTCTTTCTTTCTTTTTTTTTTTTTTTTTACTTCAAAGCACAAGTCTTGTGATGTGAAAAGCTGTTCTTTAACATTTCTGTATGGCTGCATCCAGCTGCCTACATGTGTTGTGGAAACATGTCACATTTTGGGTAGCTCCCATATAAACGTACTAGCTGGTCGTTATTGGAGTGATGGGGGGAAAAGAAAGAAGCATGTAACAGGCACAGGCAGTTACACAGAAATACGTCTCAAGACGACTGAAAAGTAGTGCAATAATATGAAGTTCTTAAATCACTGTCATGCAAGATCTGCTCTGGACGTTGTCATGCAAGATGATAATTTTGAAAAGTAAAAGATGGGAATTTTATTTTTTTTTCTATTTAAAAACTTTGTAAGTCTGACGCCTACAAAGCAGTTATTTGCCCTCACGTCCACTTTTGGTGGTGGTTTTATTTAATGTTTGTAGGAAATGTTTATGATAGTACTTACCAAAGGTTAGTTCAAAGAAAAGGGATATTTTTACGGGTAGTAAAACAGGCTTAAGGTAGTGCTTATAGAAAACTGTCTTTGTTTTAAAAGATCATTTTTGTGGGTATATCAGAAATGTTTACTTGTTACAGCAGGCTGTTTTAAAGGAAGATGTACTTTTGTCCTTACGTTTCTTGGTGGCGTGAGTATTCCTACTGCAAAGCTTACACGGCAGCTACTGGACTGCTTCCTTTCCTGCAGATGACTGACATTAACCACAACTGTATATGTTCAATTCCCAAAGGTTTAAAGACAATAGCTATTTTTCCCTTTCTTTTTCACAGGAAGATAATGGTTCCATTAGTAGTTTAGGAAAAACCAAATCAAACAGGTGAATTCTGTAACTATGGTATAATGGAGAACCCAGCCAGAAAGATTTCTGTGTTACTTGGCTGTGATTTGTTCCTTTGTTATAGTCAAGTGTAGTGAGACCCCATGGTAAGTTGTTCTTTGTTGTGTTTGGTTTGAGTTCCTAGAAGGCATTGTGAGTGAATTACTGCTCGGAGCCCACTAATGTGTAGACATCTTTACTACAGACGTGAAGAGAACAACTCTTGGTGTTACACAAAAGCTTTGAAAATTAGAAATAACTTGCAGCTGAACCTTCAGCTAAGCGGACTTTTCAGTTAATGGCATGGTTCCCCACTGACATGTACTTTAAGCAGTCTGTTCTGCCAAGGAGATTTTTTTTTGCAGAGCTTCAAGGTGCTTTCATTCTTTCAGTGTCATTTCTTTCAGGGTTTGTTTGTTTGTTTATTGTTGTAGTAGGCGACAGCGAGGACTCGGGATGTGATGTGGTAGGACTCTCCCCTTGCTCTGTGACGAAGGGAGAATGCATGCTTAAGGGGTGCAGACGAAGTAGGATAGATAAGTAAGCCACGCAATATAATAAACGCCATTTTACTGCTCACCATATTGGTATCTACGTGCAGTTCTTTGGCCCGGGCAGGTCTTGCCCAGTAGTCCAGCACACGTGCACGGCTATAAGAACATGGGTTGCCAAGTGTACGGCAACAGTTTATAAATAGGAACTGCCAGGAATACCTCAGGACTTGATAAATTTTAGCTGAGTGCCTAGATCTAACTTATGTCTGCCCCAAGGGTCTTAGAAATCATTGGCTTAGTTTATTTTTGGGAAAGAAGGTTGTGACCAGATATTAATTTGTTGAGTAACTCTTTCCTTTGCTAATGCTTAGCATGTTTTAGCTTAGCATACCTGGCACCTTATTTTCCTTCTCTCAGCTTTGTCCTGAACTGCTGCTGTATCCCAAGGGGATCAAAACTCATCTGTTGTAGATGTTCTGTTTAGCGTGTCTGCTTCAAAACTCTTCTGCCATAAGTATGTAAGTTTTTGGAAATGTGAGGTTTATCTTCTGAACTTCTTGTTGGTGTCCTGGCACTGTCAGAAAAATTACTGCCTGAGAGTAGGCATCGTGGGTCCGTGTGAACAGAATAGCTCCCCAGGTATTTTCTATTCTGGAATAGTGTTTCTTTCTGTTAAATTTTTGCTGCAGTGCTGGAAGAGAAGTGGTATTTTTTTGCCTGTTTGAGAGCAAGCAGATGTGTCTTCAAACCAAGTGACCTCATTCTTTTTTTCTTTTTTCCGCCCACCACTTTCATACTACTGCATTACATGTTGTTTTTTCTGGATCGTTCAATATGTTCTGTGGGCCAGTAGGCTTCGTGTCCCCCGGGCCTTTCTACAGCAGTTGTCAGCGGGAATGTTGAGAGAGATAAGAACAGAGTAAGTGCATGACTGTGTTTCTGCTGGGATATGATCTGGCTCCCAACAACTACAGTTTGAAATCTTTTTGGAGCAAGGAACGTGGAAACACCTCACCAGACACAGCATTGCTTTGGCAGCTGCACAGTACCAAAAAATTGAGCCGTGCCATTTTGAAGATAGTATAGGTAGTATTTAGCTATATGTTTTCATTTATCCATTGAATGTATTTAAATGAATAAGCTCATATTCTTTCGGTGAAGACATAGTTTGCTTAAGCTCCCAAATATTTGTTTATAGCACCTTGACAATGGATATTAAGAAGCCTAATGCTTGCAGGGTCAAAAGCACTTAACATGCGTGCTGCTTACTGACATAAAATATCAGCTATTCAGTATGACAAACAGGGAAGTTTTTACCACTTTCAGCTGTCTCAGGTGATTTTGACTCTTGTTACAGCTGCTCAGCATCCTTCTCTTCCTGTCTCCTACAGGTGATTTGGGAGTTGATGGAGTGTAAGATTTCAGAGTATTCTGTTCTTTGTAAAACCACATGCATTGCAGCCTTTGGGGCTAATGCCCAGCAACTTCTCTAAGAGCTGCTTACACTGTCCTTTTTGCACAGATGTTGTAGGGTTTTATACTCTGTAGTTAGAGTCGTAGAGTGGTTTGAGTTGGAAGGGACCCTTAGAGGTCATCTGGTCCAACTCCCCTGCAATAAAGTATTGCAGCAGTCCTCTGTGCTGGCACAGAAGCATGAAATGTTCTGGATTTATGATTTTCCTACATAAATAATGTAGCTTAGAAATAGTTATTTACAAATCTGTTAGCATCTGTGAAAACAAAATACAGCACCCAGGTTGCTTAGATAAGTTTGTAAGTAGTCTTGTCACTAGTTTGGATTCTGGGAAATAAGGTATCATTGCAAAAACCTGTTTTTCTCAACTAAGGCTTGAAGTAACTGACTACTCTGAAATGGTGCCATTTAAACAGTTCAATATTAGTGAATAGAGCTATTGCACTTAATTCATATTATTAGTTTCAGCATGTCTTTTCTTAAATGCACCTTATCATCTTCTGAGTTACTGAAGCCAAAGTACAGATTTCCTATAGAGACCCGCATAGATTTTTTTTTAAGTCTGTTTTTTTAAAAATTCGGTCCTTTAAATAGAAAGTTTATATTTATTCCTACACTCTGTGTTCTCTAAATGGATGCAAGCAGCAGACTGTGTGGGACCTCCACAAGTCTGCAGTTTGTTCATCTTCCCAGATCAGCATTGCTCCACCTCCACATCTACCTAAAGACTCCACAAAGCCACCAGGCAATCTGCTCGAGCATTTGTCATCCTTAGAAAGCATTTTCTTAACATATAACCCAAGTCTTCGCATCTCCAGAAACCATCTGCAGTGAGCCTGTCTCAATTTTATTACCAATGTAAATACTCTATATTGAAAATGTTTGTATATGGAATTAAAAAATCTCAAAAGACAAGTGTGTGTGCGTTCCTTTTTCCTTCTGTCAGCTTCTGTGCTGAAGACTGACTCAGTCTGCTTTTGAAGTGTGCTCAGTTAACTCACAGTATACATAGCGTGTGCTTGAGCATCACTGAAAGTGAATAGACAGCATTGGGGTGTCTATCTAACTGTTTGCAGGCAGTTACTGTATTCTACTTGCCAGATTCTACATGTAGAATACATTTTAAACGAGGGCTGCTGCTTGTTTGTTCTCAAGAGTTTGAGTGAAATACCACCTACTACAGTCAACGGTGATCCTCTGATCGACATGGAGGACATGACTGCATCCTCTTATTGGAAACATCTCTCTCCTGTGAGGTCATACAGTGCTGTACCCCCATCTTGGAGGGGTGAGGGCCTGGCGCACAGCAGGAGATCTTTGTGATCCGATGGTTCTGGCTACGTCATCAGCTTTGCAGTGTCATGTTTTGTCCAGTAGTTCTGTTCACGCCACTGATGCAGCAGGCAGCAACTTCAGTTCTGATGCCAGAGCCTGGGGACTGTCCTCACATGCTATTTAAAAATTATGTCTGAGGGTTAAATGGTTGCACTGCTCAAATGGGTTCATTGCTACAGAGTGAGGAAAGCCAGGTTTCCCTGGAACTCCTATTAGCACCTTTGTTTGAAGCTCAAATAAACAGAAGACTCTTAGATACATATTGTTTACTTTTTAATTGTGAACAAGCACACTCTGATGTGTATCTTGAAAATCAGATGTTACTGTCGTGCTAATTTACCCAATGGAATTTAAAACAGAGTTTTGATTTCATTTGATTGGCAAATCTAGAATGTGCCTGTATGGGAAACTGTTAATCACAGCCTGAACCTCTGATTAACCATCTGAGGCAAGTGACCGGTCAGCTGCAGGAGCACAGGTGAAGGTAATTCAGCTGTGCTCCCGGAAGGGGTGGAGCTTGACTCCACCTCTAGATCCCATTTAAGGGCTGACCACCACTAAGGCAGCATCTCTTTTGGAGATTGCTCTTGTGTGGAGTTTCTTGTGGTGAGCATTCATTCTTGTTGTGAGCCTCAGAGTGGGTGAGTTGTTCCCCTATAACCTCTGGATATTCATCTGTTACAATCTTGTATAATAACAACTATACAGTGCCATTTTGAGGTATTTTCTATTCCCTCCATCCAAATTCCTCCTTTTGAGTAATTTCTTAACATTACAAACAGTGATTTCTTCATGTTGCTTCCAGCTAGGAGAGTCATGCCTTAGGAATTCTGGTTCTCAGAAATGCCTGTAAAGATTGTTCATGTTTTCTAATGTGCCCATTTGTGATTGGGCCAAAAACTAATTTCTCATTTGTTTTGTGCTGAAGAAACTTGATTTCCTAGTGTCCAGGCGTATCTTAAAAGAGAAAATGCATTGCAAACAGACCAAGCAACAAGTGAACAAGCCAGAAGCATCTGCCAGCCAGCTTGCTGTGATCCGCAGAGCTAATGCTGAAGCTGTCATATACTTGCAGCACACGTGAAGTGGAGCAGACAGTGGTAGTGCCAGGTCTGACCCAGCTCCTTCCTGTGCTGAATTCTCTGGAGTAGCACACGCTCAGTAAGGTTAAGCCCCTTCAAAAAAACCCTTTCATGCAATGTATATGCAGTCTCTTTAGATTTAAAATACAGTGCAATTCTTTTCACTCTATCATCCTTCTCGATGTGGCAGTAGGTGGGTGCAGGGGAGCGACCAGAGGTGCAAATGAGGCTCTTCTCCCACCCAGGCTCTTCCTTATTCCCTATGCCTCTCCTCAGCCCACTAGTGAGGTTACAGTTCCTCTATGTTCACCATCTAAGGATGACTGGAGAAGCCTGGCCTTCTTTCAGGCAAGGGATAGGAACTGTTTTTAGGTTTGTTTTTTTTTTTTCCCTCTTTCCTAAAAGTTTTTCAATACAGTTGGAAAAAAGCACTCATGATTTGAATGACTGATTATTGAGAACACCTCTATCCTGCTTCCAGGAGGAGCAGCAAAATTGGCAGTTTTATTTGAGATATTCCAATGTCATATCCTGGCCACAAGGACTGGGGAGAGTTGACCAGGTGCATGAGTACCCCCGGTTAGATTAAGGCAAATTGGTATGCAAGGGTCCATACAGCCAAATTTCATTTCTTGTAAGATAAAAAAAAAAAAATGGGAACAAAGATGTCTTTGGCAGACAGGTTACCCTGTGATGCTTCTTTCTGGTTACGTGGTCACGGTGCAGTGAGCTCAGGCACCCCTGAGCAGCATGGAAGCCAGTTCTGCTGAGTGTGAAAGATTCTGCCACAAAAGCTCGCTCCACAGATTCATGGGTGCATGGAGACTTGTATCCACACGAGGCATTGTTGCTGTGTTTTTGTTTTTAAAGTAAAAGTCTTGAGAAACTCGGGTGCTCAAGGGCAGGGCTGTTTTGGGAGTAGCGGTGCTGAAGGTCGTTAGAAAAGTTCAGTTCTATCGCGTGCTCTCCAGATGATGGGGAGCCCCTATTGAGAAGCCAAAGGATGAGCACAGAGCTGATCTGCAGGCTGGGATGTGATGCTTATGGACCTTGACTTGCAGAACAGACGAGTGAGGGGATTGACTTTTTTTACTTCTATGTACGAATGGTGAAGAAAGCAGGGTGGGAGGAGGGAAAAAGTCTTTGTGAACACACGCCATGACCTAGCTTCCTTCCTGCACAGAAACCTCACAGAATAAGCACACCTGAGCTTCAGAATTAAGTCACTTTGTGATTGTCAACAATTAATAGCACAGTGTAATGAAGGAGCCACTGTCCTGAAAGGCACAGAGGGTTTCAAAATCAGTCTACATGAAAAGTTGTAGCGTGGGTCCTTGCCGGGTGCTGTGCTTTGGTCAAAACAATCCCATTCAATGCCACAGGCTTGGGGCAGAATGGCTGGAAAGCTGCATAGTGGAAAAGGATCTGGGGATGCTGGTCAATAGCTTGCTGAACGTGAGCCAGCAGTGTGCCCAGGTGGCTAAGAAGGCCAACGGTATCTTGGCTTGTATCAGGAACTGTGCAGCCAGCAGGAGCAGGGGAGACCCTATCACTCTCTACAACTGCCTGAAGGGAGGTTGTGGTGAGGTGGGGGTTGGCCTCTTCTCCCAGGTAACAGTGATAGGATGACAGGGAATGGCATCGAGTTGTGCCAAGGGAGGTTCAGGTCAGATAGTAAGAAAATCTCAGAAAGGCATTGGCACAGGCTGCCCAGGGAGGTGATGGAGTCACCATCTGTGGAGGTGATTGAGAACGGTGTAGATGTGGCAGTGGGGGACATGGTCATTGGGCATGGTGGGGGTGGGTTGGTGGTCGGGCTTGGTGGTCTTTGAGGTCTTTTCCAGCCTTCATCATTCTGCAATTCCTGCCCATGCAGCTGACAGCTCAGGCATCGCCTCAGCTGCTGCTGGCAGTGCAGCAGAGAGCAGGCACTGGCACTGCCTGCCTTCAACTCACCTCTCTTTGCTCTGGTAGGTGGACAAAGGCAGCATGCACGATGTTTGTATTGTGCCTCTCCTGCCTGATCTGTGGTTTCAGCTGGCCAAGTGATCACCTGGCATGCTTCCTACACTTCTAACATTGCTTCAACTAAAGCAAACAAAAAACCCTATGCAATAGTAACTCCACCTTTCTCTGCCGGTAGGCTTTAGCTTGCGGGTGCTTGGGGGGGACCCACAAGCTGACAGAACCCAGGTCTTTTATCCGTGTTCTAAAAGTACCTGTAGTGCTTTAGCAGTAAGGAAAAAATGTAAGGCTTGGCAAACAAGAGAAACAATCAGCTTCATTAAAGAAACTTGTCAATGGAAGAACAGACTTTGCACCAATTTTGTATTTACATTCTCTACAGTGAGTGAACTTTGGTGTTGGTTACTAATGTTCTGGTGCTAGACAGTGTCTCACATGTTGTTAAATAAATATTTTAAGTGCAAATAAGGACTTGCTGCAGAGGGAGCCTTCAGCATGTTCACATTTCTTACTATGAAGGTGCAGATATGACACTTGGCATTTTTTACTGTAATCTCCCAAATGTTGAACCAAGCCCATTGACAGCGAGAGGTGAACAGTTCATACCTGTGGGCAGGAAGCAATGAATACCCACAGTGTACGGAGAAAGTCAGTCTCACTTCCTTAGAAACTTTTCTGTAATAGCTCTTATGATGTAATGCCTCTTCCCCGAAGAGCTGAGAAATAAAAGTCCCTGTTGCTTGTCTGTGGGTGGTTCGTGTGGGTTTTTTTGTTTGGATATTTTTTTTGTTGTTTGTTTTTTTATGATTCATGTTCAAAATCACCATTAAGGTAGTGAAGGGCTGCTGCACATGATGTGTCAGAAGAGGCGGGGAAGTGGATCAGGAGGGGATCTCGGCACTGTTGCCAGCTGGATGAATGGGGCACTTACAGAAACTACAGGCAGGTTCTGCTCAGAGACCTGCAACCCAAACACAAAAAGCCACTGTCATGGGTTGCAGAAGGGAAATTCCGATTAGAAATATGAGGGAAGAGCTCCCAGTGGGAGTGGGTATGTGTGAGATGACCCTGCTATCAGCCCAACTTGGAGCATCGGGTTGGACGAGCTGAACTCCAGAGCCCCCGGCCAAGAGGGCTTGTTCCATGGGTCTGAGCCCATGAAACCCACATGCAGACTTGTGCCCAGAAGTAGAGATGGTTGTAGGAGGAGCCCTTCTGGGGTCACATTTTCTCCTCTCATGGTCAGGAACATCTTGCTCCAGAGAAAATAAAGCGATAAGGTGGTGCTATCAGGTGGGATGAGTCAGGAAGCTTCCAGCACGAATGTACTCAGCCTTTACCTCTGTGTGGTAATAGCCAGACTTTAAGAGGAAGAACTCTGTCTACCCAGTATTAAGAGAGGTTTTTATTCCAGGAATGGAAAAATTCTTGTGCACTCGGATCTGTCTGTTCACGGGAGCACCAGAACTGCTGTGTCACAAAGGTTTGGGTCAAAGCAAATGCTGCAATGTAAGTAAGCACTAACATGGATGCTGCTGGGCAAAGGATCGTTTTCATTTTCTATTTCTTTGTAAGTACCAAAGTATTCTTAAGCAATACTCTTTCTTAAATGTTCTCATATATTTTAAAATGCTATAGATGTGTTGTACTCAAGATGAGTATGTCTATACGGGTGTGTGCAGCTGCCACTCACTAGAATGTAATTGCTTTTATCACAAAGAGCACTGGGGAGACATGATTGAAGTTCATGAGAAAGAAAATGTTACAGATGCTAAAAACATGGGGATTAACAGCGGGTGTCTCAATAATGGTGAAATTATGTGAAGAGTTTGCATCACATTGCCAGGCCCAATTACAGAACAAGCACTATTGGTGCTATGTGGGAAGCCCTGACCTTTTCCATGACCCAAGTGTTTCTTTCCTCATTTAGCCATAGCAAGCAGCAGCCCTTCTGTATTTGGAAGGGAGAACCAAAGGGGCAGCCATCCTGGCCCCAGACGTGCAGCCACCCAATCTCAGATCTGGGAGGTTTTGCTGTCGTGGGAGGAGCTGCCGCCAGCAGTGATTCTGGCAAAGCTCCACACTTAGGTCCTGATAAGGTGTGTTGATACAATTCAAGTAAGTAAATACACAACCTGTGACAGGCGTGACTAAAATTTGATGGTATTTCAGCCTGGTGATCTGTTCATAAAAGTTTCCTATTCCCGCACTTGAGTTCACATAATGTGATGAAATACTCATTGTGTGTGTTGCAGGGAACTTCTTAAAGTCATTGAATTTTGAATATGTGTTTGGGAAATGGATAGATAAAAAATTCCCAGAAGGCAATGCCAAGATTGCCTCTCCAGCTTCTACCTTGATTTTCTTTTTTTTTTTTTTTTTTGTTTCTTTTCTGCATTCCTTCTCAGCTAACCCCATATTGTGGTAAGTAGCTATTCACAGCTACACATCTGCAGCTTTAATGTGCCTGCTGCAAATTCAGTGCTCACATGACAATGTGCATGTGCTCAGTTGAACTCACCAAGACCAGATTCTTGATTAGGTGGTATTTAGTTTGCCTACTGCAACTGAATGCCTTTTGATCAAAAAACATCTTAATTTGCACGATAACTTACACTTTTTTTTCATCCTGGCAACGTTGCTTCTGCCTTTTTCCCAAAGCCAAGATGAGGGCTTAGGCAAGTTTTTGTTTCTGCAGACAGAGATGACCTGTTCCTGCAACCAGGCAGTTTCCACATTGGTTATTCATCAGCGGGCATTACTACAGTGTGCTGTTCCGCACTGTGCACAGTTGGGATGTCTCTTCTTGCCAACTGATGTGAGTGTGCAGGAGATGAGGGCACCCGGCTCATGCTGAGATACCCAGTGTGCCGGCATTCAGCATGACCAAGATCTCCATACCACCCATTGGGCAACAACTGGCCCCCTGCAGGCTGACACATGCAGCAGTAAAACACCTACCAGCACAGAGTGAGATCACTTTATCACAAGCCCAGCATCCCATTTTGGGACTATGGGATGCGCACGCCAGTGGTACAGCATTCAGAGTTGCTGTGGTGCACACAGTGTCTGATACACTGTGGCACTTTGACCAGTGGGCTGGGCTCAGCCAGCCCCAGCCTCCAACCATCTCTCCACAGCAATAAGTGCAGCAGTTTCATGTCCCCGTGTTCCTCTGACGACATGTTCCTACATGGCATCCTGCACTGAATGTTCCGACAGCCTTCACTCTTGTGTTCAATCCCAAGACAGGCCACCAAGATGACATCCCATCACTGTTTTGTGTTACTGCAGCAAGATTTTGTGTTCTGAAGCACTGAGTGACTGGTGAGCTGAAAAACAATATCCTAGCAGAGCAAAGAGGCAAGCTTCTGTGACATGCTTTTGGGATAAAGCAATATTGCCTGACATTCGGGAAATAGTCCCTGAAAAAAAGGGCATTTTTCTTATTGGTTTGCTTCATAATTAGTTCCAAACTTTTGAGTGAGTGAAACTTCCAAGTAAGAACAATTGCTTATGTTTAATTTATAACAACTAGCTCATATGCTTTCCACCTAATTAAATCAAAGACACAACTGGGGATTTATAAATAGGGAAGTCACTTTAATAATTACTTCCTCATAAGACATGCCCAAGAGGAAAAGAGATGCTCTCAGTCACGGAGCTGCTCTCCTAAGCATGAAGGGGATCAGGCTTTCCTCCCTCTGCTTTCTGATGCACCTGCTGCAGGACAAGATAAGCAGTAAGTAACAGCTTTCAATCCTCTTCCTACCTGGGTGTGGGGGGGGTGAGGGTGTTTGGTCTGCACTCAAAGCTGGGCAAATCAGGAAATCTCGGGATACAGAGGCTGGTTTCAAAAGTCCTGTCATTTCCAAATTAGTCTCATTTTGTCTTTCAAAATGCAGCTGAAATGAGTGTAATGTTCATCGCATTTACTTACAGTTCTGTTACCAGCTTCAGTTCAATTTGCAGGAGTCTGGTTCTGAGTTATACCACAGATAAAACTGCGGGCATATGAAGTCAGCTGGGTCATGAAATCCAGAAACCTGTTAGGATTTAGACGCTTCAGTGAGTGCTAACTGATTCTGTCACCTATATCTGTCTCAGTTTGGAAACAGCTTACCTTGAAAGCTGTCAGGCAGCTTTTTCAGTCAGTTCAGATGGGAAAAGCAGTGAATGTCGTACTATTTTATTAGGCAAGAACCAACAAACACAGCTATGGTAACTATTAAAACATAGTTACCATATACTATATGCCATAGTTAAAACATAGTCCCTGCAGGCTAAGTCTGAGATAGGAAGGACAGAGCACCTACCTTTACTGGTGCAGCTGTGTACTGCCCACTTTGGGAGATGATCGGAAGGGTTTGTCCGCTGGGGTGTCCACTGGGCATCTTTCATGGCAGTGAATTCAATTATGAAAAAGAAAAAAAACAACAACATGATTTGTTCCTTTCACAATCCTGGCCGTGGTCTGTAACTTCTACGTCTGTTCATTGCAACATGGAAAGTTTGGAACATGAGACCCAGATTTAACTTCCCTGCCAGCTGCTAGTCTGAAACCACACGAGCAGTGTGTGCCTGGATGCAGAGGTGCCTGCCTGAGAGAAATGCATGCTGTCACGGTTCCTTACTATTTGCAGCCATTTTAGTCCTGGAAAATCAAGACCTGCGAGATGCAATCAAGCCACGGGAGGTATGGTTTTACTCACTGAACTTCAACAACACCCTGTGCTGGCAGCCTGGGAGGGCTGGAGAGGGAGAAACCACGCTCTACTTTGTGCAGTATAAAGTGTAAGTACCAGGGGAACTCCAGCATGCCTCATCCAGCAGCCCATCCCTGCTTGGCAAGCCAGAGGGATCTCGCAAGTGCCAAAGGATACCTGGGGCACGGCCTTGTCCTTCACTGCTGCCAGCTCCCTGCACTTATCACAAGCCTGTAAAGTGCATCTGAGCAGCCCGAAGGACATAGAGGTCAGGCAAGTCTAGCAACGTGACACACACACCCTCATAGTACCTCAGTGTGGCACATACATGCAGTTTGTGGGGGACCTCTGGGGCCACCAGCCTGCCCCAATCAGGTCTGACTGGCCAGGTGCCTCGCGGGAGCACAGTCAGGGGTTCAGTGGCCTGCTGTGCCACACAGTGTGGTGCTGCAACCTGTTCCTCAGGGGAGCCTGCTCTGCAAGGGAGGCCTGCTCCTGTCCCCAGCACATCTGGTCCAGCACCTCACAGCATAAGAGCCTTTGGTTCCTTTGGGGAACAGTCTGTTACAAGTCTGTATAGATCTGGTTGGCGGTAGCTAGGGCTTGCATTGCTCCTCCTTTCCTCACAGGTATGGGCAGAGCAAGTGGCAAAACAAAGAAGAGTGCTGGGGGATTCAGAGCCATTTCTGCGACCTGACAGAGGAGACTTCTGACGCGTATGAGCCCTACTATGGGAGGGTGCAAGCTGCTTTGGATGGTGTCCGCTCCGACTGGAGCCTCAGCTGCAGATTCACTCCCTGGAGAGAAAGTAAGTGCAAACACATGGGCTCTCTGAGCATGGGGCTGGGTTTTCTGCAGCATGGAGCACAGCATTTTTGCTCCCAATCTGCTGTCAAAAGTGATACCCTTCTAGCTAGAAAACTGTACCAAAAGAAGTTGTGTGTCCACAGCTCTCAGGTGAAGCGTTGTGATAAAATAAGTTTTCCCACACTTGAACCAATTCCAGGTGAGCAGCATCTTGTCTACAATTAGGGGATCAGAAATGCCTGGCTCCCTTCCACTCAACCCCTCCCTCAAGGCACGGAACTCCATAAAATATTCACTGCAGTTTCAGGGGCTGCTGGACTGATTGAGCACAGTGTGAAGAAGGAAATGTTCTCTGCTAGAGGGAAAGGAGAGGAGGAGAAGGCAGCTGCATAGCCAACAGCTTTCTCACATGCATGTGTTTTTCTCACCTGTATTTTCCTGACAGTGGTGTATTTAGAAAGGACATGCACAGAGCTTTAGTTAGTACAGCCATTGTAATCCTATAGTGCACAGTGAAACTGCAGGACCGTTAGAACAGCGAGCAGTGTCAGTGTACCTACCAGTAAGCTCCCATAAATTATCCACTTTTTCTCTCTCTGGTCAATGTAAAACTGAAGTGTAGCCACCAACACAGGTCACTCCATGGCCCTGAAGTGCAAACTAACTTGTCCTGTGTAGGCAAGACTGCACGCTTTGAGCTAGAGCTGCACCTTGCAGCAGCAGCAGCTCACCTTACCCTGCACCACATCCTCCTAAGAAGATGTGGGGCAGCTGCTGCCTTCAGGGGTATGCAGGCATCATGTGAAACCCCAGCTGTGTTTAACCAAGCAGGCTGCATAAGTTCTTAAAATGATTGAAGCTCTGTCCTTGATCTGAAATGGTTCAAACATTTCTGCAGCTCAAGATAGCAGAAAAATATGAAGGAAAAGAATCAGGGCAAAGAATCCAAAGCATTCTGTTCTGTGGATCATTATTAATAAACATGCTATAATCATGCTCACAGCTTTGTTTATACCCTTAGCCATGATAGGACCTCCAACAATAAAGGTTGTTCACAGCAACAAATTCATAATACTAAAGCTCCAGGCTCCACGTTCGGCTTATAAAAGGAAGAGAGGCAGCATGATACCAATGACAAATTATTATGATCTTCAGTACCAAGTTTTCATAATTAACAACTTGCTAGATGAGGTAAGTGTATATTCAGGCAGAAATTCTTTACCATTGAAAAGCCAAAAGAATATGGGCACACTCTTCCCTTTTACAGTTGAAGCAGCTCTCTGGGATTTCAAGAGTGTAAACGGCTGTGTAAATATCTAAACAAAAAGTAAGCTTATTTTTCAGGAATTGAATATGGTTGAACTGGGTTGTAATTCATCCCCACTTTCTTTGTTCCCATTGGTGTACTATTTCAGAATCTAAGGCCTAGTTGAAACAGTTGGGAAATTAGGGCAATTTGGGGTGGTTTTTTTTTTTCTCAAGAAAGAAAAGAAAACAACACCAAAACCAACACATAAATAACTAATGCTAGCTAATGTTGTTGACTTAATGCAAATCCATGTGTCGCTCTAAACTCTCCATCCTTCCCAGCTTAGTCATAGACATGCTTGACAGGGCAACATGCATGACCAGCTGTTTCTCCTCCCTCTGTCTGAAGCAACACAGAGTGCTGGCGTATGAAGGAAAAGACAAGGTGATCAAAATAGAAGATCTGAGGCCGGGAGTCAGCTACTGCATTGTGGCTAGAACATCAGTGCTGGTACTGGGCCGCAGCAGTGCCTACAGCAGCAGGCAGTGCACTGTGCTGCTGTGACCAGGCGGCTGCCGTCACAGGCCAGAGCCGGAGAGGATGCACCAAAGTGACAGCCACCCCCTTCCCAAATGGAGAACGTGACATATGGCAGGAATATTGCTGTCCCACAGGGCATCATTTGCCAGAATTCTTGCATCTTCTCAGCTCGTTTCGCTCCAGATGAGAATGATACTCCCAAAAAGGTTAGAAGAATGGTATGGATAATTACTTGCACGCTGTCAGAGTGCTCAGAAATGCCTCCTTCTTCCTTTTCTTCAAGCAGTTACACATAATATTGTTTCATCAGTTTTTACTGCCGTCAAGCAATTATTAACCAGGAAAATGAGTGGTCTCCAGCTTTGCTAACAGGCAGTTCTGCTGCAGCTTCTCTAGGGATTTACCCAATGTGTTTAATCTAAATGTACCCATCCTCACTTAATGGCCATTATTTAGGTGTTATGTGTTTAAAAATTAGTCGTTTATCGAACTTCATGAGTTTCCATGAGCCAGAATGCAAGTTATTTCAATTAGCTGGTCTGAATAGTCTGTTTATGTTAGTCTTTCTTGAGATATAGTCAATAGTTCAGGCTAAGGTGCTTGTTTCTAGGTGATTTCCCCACACTGATGAAGAGCTTTCCCTGTACTGTACAAGGTGAAAGCTCAGGTAAGAGCAGAACAGCCTACAGAGGTACAGGAGGGGTGTGGGCAGAGGGCATGCATTGCATCTTCAGTTGAAGTCCATAGCATGCAACTTAAACATGCACTGCAGCAGCAGTTCTTTCTCTTCCCAGTCACTGCGATAATGGTACAAGCCTCCTGTTACAAGCCCAGCTGTAAACTGACATCTGGGGTCTAGAATATGGCTGGACTACATATGTGGATGCTTTTTAAATTAAACCTTGCTGCATTAAACAATTAATGCATCACAATCATTTTATGTTACACAAATCCCAAGGATTCTTTGTATGCCCTATAGCACAATTTAAGACAATATGTATCTGCATTTACAGAGCAAAGAGCCTTGTATTGTAATAAAAAAAAAAATATGTGAAAAGCACTTGTGAAAATCTCTCTAAGATTGTTTCTATGGTTTTCTACTTTAAAACTTGGAGTTAAAATATGATTTATGAATTAGAAGTTTCAAACACTTTATTTCTTCTATAACAAAGATTGTAGAAGAAAGTGAAATAGGAGTCCTTTAAGATACCTGTGCCCAGTGCTATGCCTTCATGGTGTCCTCAGTGTAACAGTTCTGGAAGTGAAACCAGCATGCAATTAGACAGGAAATCATGTAAACTGAAGCAGGAAAGATCCTTGCTTTCAGTTAATGACAACAGTTAAAGGGAAGAGATGTCTATTTTAAACTGTACATGATGAACAAACACTGTCCATCACCTTTGATTTCCAATGATTCGACTCTTCATTGTCTTTGGCTCACAACAGAAAAGTTTTCCTGGGCAAGGTCTGAATGCATACACACTAAGCCACCGATGGAGAGGGGAAGTGGCTTTTGCCAGTTCTACTAGGTCTGTAACTAATAAAAATAATACTTAACATCTTTCTACTATGGGAATTTTATGAGGCAGTGAGAGAAGGTCAGGCATAAGAAAGCAAAGAAAGCCCTTGGGTAAACGGAGTTCCCTGCTACATAGTTCTCTCCACTTTTCCCTTAATTTACAGATACTGAGGTGGTTTAGTTAATTCTAAATGACAGACTTTGAGTTCACTTACACCCCGCTCAAATTATTTTTCATTTTTTTGTCATCAGCGCCTCACCTACAAGCAGCACTGCTGAAAGCAACAGCAGGATGCCAGCAGCAGGAATCTGGGAGGAGGCCATGCTTAAGTAAGTGAACGGTGGTCACTCATGCCCTTACCAAAATGAAAAAAAGACATCACATATTAAACATTTCCACCATCTGATTCTAGCACATGATGTATTTGAATGATCACTCTTTCAAGCATCTAACCATGTCCACACACTCAGTCCATAAAATCCGGTTTCCTTCTCAGCACTTCCCTATTTACTCCTCTCCCACTTCTTCCAGTGGTTTTACTGTGCCCCTATTGCACAATTTCTTAATTCAGGTACATTTATTTGGGAAATGAGACTAACTAAAACTCTATACAACACCTAACCCCACGACAAGTTCCATATCTCAGCAGCTGGTGATAAGCTGCAAGAACAGCATGCAGCCTGCAAGATGCTGCCCTGCTCTACCCCTTGCACTGGGCAGAACCTCCATAAAACTGCTCAGGCAAAGTGTTAGGAAACAGCATGTTGTGTATTGCAGTGCTGGTGACTTCATCCACTTGTGACTTATCACAATCTGAAGATAGTATTTGCAGTAATTCAAGTTTTTTCTCAAAATCACTTCTTGCCTTAGTGCAGCTCATTTTACCCTTGTTAAACAAAGATAAACTTTTATTATGATTGCATTTACTAACCCTGGTCAGGGAACAGTTTCTGGACACTGTACCTGTGTCAGATTCAGAGCATAAAACTGTTTAGGACTCTAAATCTTCAGCAGAATTTATAAAGAAGAAGGTGCCTGAAGAGTTTGGACCTGGCTAGGAATGTAGTAGGAGCCATGCTATAGAATCATAGAATCCTCAGAGTTGGAAGGGACCTTTAAAAGTCATCAAGTCCAACTCCCAATTCCTATGGACTCACAGAAGTTGGAAACCAAATTATTATTCTTTTTAACTTGATAAAATTATACAGAATTGAACAATGGGAAAAAGAATAAGAAATCTGAAGAAGTCTTATGCTGCCATATTTGCTAACAAGATTTCACTTCCTTAGCAACAACACAGCCTTACAGAAAGTGGTGCAAGAGTTGCAGGAATTGCTTCCACTCTGACAGCAACATGATTTATTATTAACAATCCCATGATGTTCTGCAATAGTTAATTTTCTCTTTCTATTTGGAATGTGAATTTATTTTTGGCTCCTCTCTGCAATGCAATTTTACTAAGGAAGGGTTTGGTGAAATGGTTAGTGCCATATTTTTCTCCACAGGCAGCAATAGTGCCCTGTTCCTACAACAAGCTCCTTTGAGTTTGCAGAACAGACAGTTAATGCAGGGATAAGTAATTCACTGTAGCAGGTACCAGCAGCATGATCTGCACCCACAGCACCTAGATAGTGCTGGCAATGCTCTTGCTTTTAAAAACAAAATTTTTGATGCCTTAGCCCATATGCTGCACTGCTGTTAATATCTCTGTGTAGGTGGAAAGGAGGAAGAACTTTCTCCTAGGCTCTGAACTGTAGCACGGCTTTCCTGAAGGCAAGACAGTTTGGAAATAATTGGAAAAGCAAATTCTGGCCTTCTCTTCCCTTCCTCCTCATGGGTACAAGTCATCTCAGGTGTGGGTCCACCTCTCAGAGCTGGCATGCAGGGAGTTCAGCACACATGCACACAAGGCAGGATGCCTTCAAGTTGTTGGCTTGATCCCCAGAGTGGGGCTGTCCATGCAGCGCACACGCTGGAACTCTCCTGGTCTCTTCTCTGCTGGGAACTGTGGAGGGCCTTCTGCAATGAAGCCTGAATAGGGTGGAGGAGAGTAATGTCCACATAATTCCTCTACAAGCCATTCCCTCAAGCACCTTTTCAGCATTTGGAGAGAGCTAGGCTCACCAGCCAGTCTTTCAGAGCCTTTGATTGTGGAGGGCACCTGGCAGGATCCATCTTCTAATGTAGGCCATGGCTAAGGCTCATGAGATTACATTTGCTGACATTTCCAGATAGCCTGTACTTCTGGCAAGCAGTTTGCACAGTCCAGCTGAATACACCCCTTCCCCAGTTTTTTTGTCCCACTTGCAGAGCAGGCATTTCCCAGCAAACAGCCAAAGCCCAGGTTGAAACTAGATGATCATCATGGCCATTTTCAACCCAGGCCATTCTATGATTCTATGAAATACTGGTTTCTAGAGCCACAGCATTTCCACAGAGTGGAAAGATGAAGCAGAAGAACAAAATCAGGACTTGCACAATCTGTTCTCTAAGGTCTCGCCTGTCACAATGGCCTCATCTGGCCATGTCCTCCTGTCACAGCTGGGAATCTTGCCAAAGAGAAATAAATATTACATCTTTTAGAGTATGCCATTATTGATCTTTGTGAGAAGTGGAGCCCATCCCACAAGGCTAACCCTTTCTACCTGGCCATGCTGAACTTTATCATATCTGTGGGATAGAGTAACAGCTTATCTCCCACTGTAAATGATATCAGCTTCCTGTTCCGCTGGCACACACAACTGCAATATTCAACTACTAGGAATTCAATAACAGAATTCTGGAAAAGCTGATGGAGCAACAGCAATGGAGCAGATGCTCCAGCCTTATAAATTAGGAGAATATTATGCATAGCCAGCTGTACCCTATAAATGTCCAGTTTTATATGACGCCGTGATCCTTGGTGTTTATCATATGGTCTAGCACTGGGCCAACCCTGTTCACACCTCCCATATATTTGCTCTAATCAGATGTAAACTTGGGGGTTATTTGCTCGCATGACTTGGTCTTAGGTAAGAACCTTCCTCGCGTCCCAGGGGTGGGGTGTGATTGTGAAATGATGTTGGTTTTTGCATCAGATGTATCAGATGTCATCGAGTATTCCACTCGCAGTGAATTTCTCCTAACTAGATGATTTTATGTGGAAGAAAAGAAAGCCCCAACTCCTGAGAGTTGGTTTTCCACAAAGGACATAAAGCACAAAGGAAGAGTACATATGCAGAGAAACAGGGAAAGAAATAACAGGCACTGGTGTTCATCATCGGCAAATGTACAATGTCCTCAGCCACTTGTTTTCAGGTTCTTTCATAACATGTTTTTGCGATGAAAAAAGCTTGCAAATTGAATTCCCCAAATGACGAATTAGCTTGCTGTTTTATTGCAAGTCTTACAAATTGATTTTGCTGAAGTCCCGGCTCAAACAGTCCTTGCTGCCAGAATTTTGTCTTGAGATGGTAAAAAAAAATGGGAAGATTGAGCCTTGGTGCTTAAAAGAAAATTTCAAAAAGAGAATTCTTGAAAAGGAATTTACCTGACGCAAATAATACTGAAGATTCACTAACCACTTTTATTTTTTAAATTATGTTGTTCTTTCCTAAGGTAGAGAGTGTAAGGACACCTTACACTGATTCACATAAATACATACCCTCAGCACTGACAAAATGCAGCCCAACAGGATGACATGGTGGTGACTTCAGTGGCGTCCTGATGCTTAAACAGAAAAAGGGATAAGTGAGCATCCATTGTGCTAAACTATCATTACATTAATGTCCTTATGTCCCTCAAGCAATGTCATTCTGACACAAGAGGGGCACTGTTTCTCAATTTTGTTTTTGTGTTTGTTTATTTTTGTAATAAATCATATTGATTGCAAGAAACAGCCATAAGCACTTGTTTTCCATTTTGAAACAATGGATGAGAGAGTATTTTTAACGTTGTTATGGAACATTGGGTTTGTTCAAAACCTTGTAAATGACAAGCACTTGATTGTCATAGGACTGGTACGAACTCTTATATATGGGCTAAATTCTTATTCTTGATTTTTATATTGGAAAGAATGAAGGTTCTAAAATTTATCAGGAAAAAGAAAAACAATAGAGTTGACTCAAAATCACCCTTCAAGCTGATCTGCGAAATCACTAATTGTGTTCCCAAATGCAAAGAGAGAGACATACAAGTGGGACAAAAACAGATGTAAAAGTTTGATTTAGGCAGAAGAATGAGGAAGATTCTGGAGAACAGCAGAATGACTAATACAAGGCAAGAAGAGAGAGTGTGCACGGAGAGTGGTTGGGGATAAAAGTGCTTGCAGCATTAGAGGAGAATTGTGTGCTATTTCAACCAGCTTACAAAATACAAGCGAAGTGGCTTGGACAGCTAAATGTTATAACTGCTGGCACAGACACTATGCAGTTTGTGCCTTTTAAAAGGGCTGTTACATTAGTATAGAGAAAGACTATTTTTACGAGTGTCCACAGCCAAAGAGAAACCTTACACCTACAGGGACATGATGTTCCCGCATTCTGCTCAGAGAGATATTTCAACAGCAGTCTTTAAGCCCAAAGAGCCATTATCAAGAAGATTTTAAAAGCTGTAGAGAGAGATTCATCCATGGTAGCAGGAGCTACAATTACTGGAAAGGCTTATTCGTTGCAGCTGTTCAAGAGATAAATCCAGATACACAGTGGAGCTGAGTCACCTCAGCACAGATACCATTTAAGATATGTATACATATATGATTTTGTGGTCATTTCACACCAATGAGCAGCTAGGTCCCACCACACTGCTCTCTCACTCCCCATCCTCAAAAGACAATAATGATGAAAAAGGGTTAGTGGGCTGAGATAAGGACAGGGAGATCCTTCACCAATTACCATCACCAGACTCAACATAAGAGAGACTGGTGTAGTTTATTGGCTGCTAATAGCTGACTAGAACAGTGAGAACGGAAAAACGAACTAAAAACACTTCTCTCCACCCAAGTGGTGAAGGAGAACAGAGAATGGGGGGTGCAATCAGTCTGTAACACTTCGTCTTTGCTGCAATTCATGGTCACTCTCCATCCCTGTTCTAACATGGGGTCTCTCCCACACCTTTAGCGTGAGCAAATACAGTGCGTGGGATGCACTGGCATACAGCTGGCAAAAATGGTTTATGGAAAGATTTTTTCCCCCTTTAAAATAACAGAACCATATGAAAAACAACTGCAAGCACCAAATCATATAACCAACATTCATCAAAAGGAACATTATATTGTTTATTTTGCCATGACTGACCATCATCACAAAAACCATCCTGCTACTCCTAGACAAAGTAGGAAATGTAATATTTTAAAAGTAAGCAGTCACCACGATCCAAGAAAAGAGCTGTGCATCCAAGAACACAAGCCCTGTAGCATGACCTCTCAAGGTCCAGTGGCAGTCAGTCATGGTAAGGGATGAAGTGTGCAAATGACGTGAACTGGGAAGGGCAAACTGAATAGCAGAGAAGGTTCAGTTGATTTTCCACAAGCCACAGCTTTGCATGAGAGTATGATCAATGAAAACACTTCCAGAAAAATATTTCTAATGAAAACATGGCATTTTACTGAAAGGAAAACATTTATTAAGATGTGTTTCAAAACATTATGTTCTTCAAGTGAAAAGCCAAAGCGAGTTTCTGTTCTCTGTGGCCAAAACATTCCCTTTGTTTTCCAAACTGTGAGTTTTCCAATGTCAGGTCTGTACTTCCTGGAGGTCATCTCTGATCAGTCTTTAACACATTAAGTCATAGCTCTTACTAAAAACAGAAGTAACCTTTAGGGATGCTTCTGGTGAGATACCATTTCTTTGAAAGGAGAAAAATTCAATATCTCTTCCTGGAGTGCATAATAATACCATGAATGCAGGAAGAAAGAAAGAGGACATTGCACTGCACTGACTACTGTCCCAAGAGGGATGCTTACGTTAGAAGCTGAGATTGTTCTGATCATCCTCTGCTTTTTATTAGTGACATTTCTGTGATTTCAGTGACACAGACTGACATGTCAGCATTATATGGATGTGAAACCAAAGAGTCTCCCCTACCCTCAAGACAAGGCTCTTCTCTGCTGCAGGAATTCCTCTCATTTCTTGCAAGTTCCACAAATAACACCCTGAAACACCCCATTTCCCAAATTCCTGCTACACTGTCTAGAAAAGAAGAAAACAGCCTAATCAAAGCCTAAAAAATCTTCCGCTATGTAATCACAGGTGTTTGGACAGCTTACTGGGTTTACATGCGGGAAACTAAGGATTAACTCCCCTCTCCATGCTTCATTTTAGCTGGTATGCAATGTAGAACATGATACATCTCTACAATCACAATTAAAACCGTATGTTTAATGTTTACAATCCAAGAGTCACTGATAGTATTTTTAATGAATATCATGACTCTACTAAGCTGAAGATTGATCAGACAGTGGGACAAAATATATGCACGTTATATAAGAAAGGAAGAAAAAAATCAGTGGTAAAAATGAGGTAGAAAAAATATAGAATACCCCCATGATGTGGAAAACAGAATTTCCCAGAGCTATTTACACTTTCTTAGGAACCAAGGAGAACAAAGGAGTAAGAGATTTGCTTTTTCCTTTTCACCATCTTGTGTTCGCTAACATTTCTCAGGGGCTGCCTACTTAACCCCATGAGGAATTTACCCATGTAGTAAATACAGCTTCTGGGTAAGGCCTGAGCAGGCACCAGCCAGTACTACTGCATCTAATGGGTGTAGAAGACCGTAAGTTTGGGCTGGTGTCACAGCTACTGCAGTGCCTGCAGAGCACAAGTAGAGCATTCTTCCTTTGCTCTAGGCTGTACTAAAGTCTGACTGGACTTTCACAGTGTGATGGCCAGCTTCGTGCCATGAAACAGACCATCTGCATTCAGTTGCTTAGAGAAGCATCTTAGCCATGATCTGCATAAAAACACCAGATGTGAATGTTTTGCTGCCACAGAGAAATCCAAACTGCTCGGAAAAGAGAATTTCTGTTTCTAAAATACAAGAGAAAACAAAACAAAACAAAACAAAACAAAACAAAACAAAACAAAAACCCTCAAGCCACATACATGTGTTCTTGGGAGAGGCACACAACTATTCCTCCATAGATGGAAGAACAAAGCTGAAAAGAACAGTGCAATCCCAAATCCCAAGGGAACATTTTCTAAGTAAACCAGGGGTTATAAAGAGTACAGTCTGTCTGAATCGTACATGGTATTATACTGACATGTTGTGGCAAGACGGTAGCAATGCAGTGCTTGAGTTACTTCCATAACCACAAGCTGCACTGCTACTTTGATTACGGCTATTGTTTATGCTTCCAGCCAAAATGAAAACAATGGTGAAATGTCAGATTTGGAAACTACATCAGCTTAGCAAATTCTGTACACTGTCCAGGTATGATTTCCTTTTGGTTATGAGCATCACTGTAAGGCTTCACTTTTGCTTTAGCCTCTCTCTACTTGAGAGACAGAGAAATCCGAGGTCAGGAGCAGACAAGAAGCCCAAGAAAATATACAAGCAAGAACGTGTGACTAGGTCCTCCCATGTTTCCAATGATCGTACCTGAAACAACTGAGGTATTTCTACGTGTCAGCATAGTGGAAAGTCTCATCTAGTCACTGATAGGCAGAGCTGACTTTGAACCCTGACCTGAAAATCCAACACCTCATGCAGCAGCAGCTGTGTTTGGAGGCCTCTAAATCGTCAACTTTTAGACAGCAAGGAACCTCTTTGTTTTCCAAAAAAAATTTTCCCTGAATGACTCAGTTGAATAATCCCTCCCATACCTCTGCCTCTTAGGGGAAAATTGGCTCAGGCACAAACAGTGCTGTGAGACGAGACATTTCCAGAGGACAAGCAGCATGTCAGCAGAGTTCCCAGAACAAGGCAGTGACTAAGCTGCCTGAACTTTATGCCTCTCAGTGATGGTGACAGTCAGCACCGCCATAGCCAGCAGGACTCAGAATCCTAGTCTTAACACTTTCAGCCTTTTCAAGCAAAATGGCTTGAAAACACACTATAAATGTGAATATTGTGTGCTTCTCTTTCCCAGTGTAATCTGGTCATCAGGTCCAGCATGGACTTAGTTCGTGGAATCCCAATAATCAGGCTTAGTGCCAGAGAGCTTCACTGTTTGTCCTAACCAGAAAGCAGCTGTGGTAGGGGAGTGAAGGATGATACAAACAGTGTGTATGTAACACAGAGAGCTTTTCTGCACCACCAACCTCTAAACTGTCAACAGGAAAACCTCTGCAGACTTATTTGCTGCATGAAACCTTTCTGAGCAGTGAAAAAAGTGTCAAACATGGAGCCTCTCCGTGTGACCACGAAGACCACGTGTCACTCAAACATTATGTTAACTTAGTTCACATTTCCTAGGTATGAGGAAACGTGTTCTGTGAGGTACACAGTATTCAGAGACCATTTGCTTCAACGGGAATTAGGCAGCTGAACAACATCCCTAAGCTTTAGTGTGTCTTAGCACCTTTAGTGTATATATCTTCAAATTTATCTACCTGTGAAACAGGGAATGGCTCTAGTCCAGTCTATAAAGATATTCAGATGTATTTGTAAACATATATGGACAACCCCAAATACCTTTGAACAAAGTGATTTGCTATGATTGCACAATGAGATTATGGAGCATAGGGCACCAAGCCTCTTCTTTTCTCTGGTCTGAGAACCTCAGATCCAAGATTGCTGTGACAGTGCTCATTGTTCTGTTACCTGTTACCTGTTAGAGCCTCTATTTAAATCCCCCCAAGTGATACATGAATGTGAAATCTGACTACATCTTCCTCTGAAATAAAGATAATTATACCGTTTATATTACAATCAATGGCCTCAGTGGTTAAAGGTAGCCCAAACCTTAAATGTCATTTTGAGGTAAAACATCCATTCTGGCACACTGGATCACAAAGGACACAGACTATTACAGAAGGGTTGACTCAGCAGAAGCCACAGCTTCTTCTCTGAGTCCACCCTGAACATTAAAAGCACATACTTTTCTGCTGCAAGAAAGAAAACACTAAACAAGAAGCAAAGTGTTTTCACTGAGGAAAAGAAGTGTGCTCTCCATCAGAAGATGCCCTCCAACATACTCCTCAGGCCAGGAAAAACACGCATCCTCAATCTACAACTGGGGATGCTTAAATGCTGTTATGTACTGATGTTCTAGCCTCTGTTGTAATTAAAACCAGATTCCTATCAATGGCACTGTTGTGTAGGAAGTGAGCTGCACGAAACAGCAACAGATCTGTTCTGCCTGCTGAGGAAATGCTTTCCAGAAGTGACCATAAGTACACACTCTGCTGAAATGACATTTTTTTCTCTCTTCCTCCCTTCCTCTATAATAAGCATGTTCAGACTGATGTGCTACTCTTTCTTTAAGCAGAAACGTGATGTACCACGTTACTCATTCCAGGGCTGCCTATCTGAGCCCCTCCAGTCACCCATTTGCCTTCACAGGACAGTAAGCTGATCTGCAAGTTTTGTCTGGAAAAAAAGTGGCTAAAACTCTCATACCACAACATGATTCTTCTTCTATCCCATCCTGTTATTATTTTTAGTTAATATAGTTCAAGCACTAATATAAAAAGAATCAAGAAATGTAACTGAATGCAAAAGAGCTTCTTCCAGCAGGTAAACAAATGTTAGTGCAATATTTGTAACTACAGAAAAAGGAACAGTTCTTCAGTGGCTGACAGTCACTGCCTAGTGTATAATTCTCCTTTCTGTCCCAACATATCAGTCATTACAACAACCATTACAACAAGTATGGATACAAATGCCAATTGGCTTGAAGTTTACTCAAAAGAAAACTAAAAAGCATTATCTGTAAAATAGTCAAAGAACAATTGAAGTGGGAGGGTTAATACCTGAAGTACTTAATACGATTAAAACTTTCTGGGCCAGAGAAAGAAAGGTTGAGAAAACCAATTCTGCAGCCCAGTGCTTCTGGCACTCCCCAAGAACTCTGCTCCCTGCACCAGTAATAATTTTAGTATTTTATGTTACTGCAGAGACTGGAGAAAATCACCTCAGGCGCTTACAGCTCTCTGGTTAGCACGGCCAACTTCCCCTCCTGTCACCTAAGAAACAGCTGCTGCACTTGCTCCCAGAGCAGCACACACTGCAGCACCAGGTGCCCAATTTCAGTGACACCTATCTTTACCTCCCAGTTTAATAAGAGAGGCAAAAATCCAGTGTGAGAGTATGGGAACGTGAAGGAGAAGGTAACAGCAGGGAGAATTATCCCCAGCAAGTTGACTGCTTCGTTTAAGGCTGCACTGTACCAGGCACGATGCCTAGAAATTAAATATTACACTGTCAAATGCTGCAATGCTGAATGTTGCAATGCACAGATGCTACTTGTCACCCTATCCCTCTGAGCCCTGGCAAAAATGCAAGAGATGAGTTTAGACAAAGTCTTGCAAAAGTCCTGTGCTGAATAGCAACCCCATGCAGGGTGTGGGCAGGAGGAGGCAATGTGCATCCAGCGGGGAAAGCCCACGCCTCCCTCCACTAGCACAGGAGCATCAGCTCCTCCAAGGCATCTGGTGGTTTGCAAGAGGGATACAGCTAAGTATTAGCTTGAAAACACTTGTGTGTATGAGAATGAGACCACTACAAGCATTTCCAATCTGGCTGTTAGTTGCAGTATCAACTACAGGCTTGCACCAGAGTGGCTGGAAAGATGCACAGAGCAAAAAGTGTGTGGAGGTGGTAGTTGGCAGCTGGCTGAATGTGAGCCAGCAGCATGCCCAGATGGCCAAGAAGGCCAACGGCATCCTGACTCGTATCAGAAACAGGGAAGCCAGCGGGAGCAGGGGATTTTCCCCCTGTACTCAGCTATGGTGACACCGCACCTCAAGTGCTGTATTCAGTTTTAGGCCCCACACTACAAGACGGACTTCAAGGCCCAGGAGCATATCCAGGGAAGCTGTGAAGGGTCTGAGCACAACCTTGTGGGAGGTGGCTGAGGGAAATGGAATTGTTCAGTCTGGAGAAGGCTCAGAGGAGACCAGATCACTCTTCCCAACCGCCCACACTTCTAGCAAGCAACATTGTACCTAACGGATGGCCACTGTTTGGTTTTTTGTTTGTTTGTTTGTTTCCTTGTGAACACTCACACAATCCTGGCAGCCAAACTACTAAGACACTTGATCACCTCTGAAGTATGCAGTCTCAGCAGCCCAGTCAGTCTCCAGCTTTGGTCCCTCTGCAAATTGCCTGATAATTTACTGACAAGGCTGGAGACAAGTTTATGTCTGTTCCTGGTTCCTTTAAACAGCCTGTCACTTCTCTGCTGTGCTACTGCCGCTTATCAGAAGTGCACGGTAAGAAAGGAAGAAGAAAACCCCTCAAAACACTGAGATTTCTATTGTGAATTGAGATGGAAGTCAGCTCACATTTACACACTCACTACCTTCACTGTTATTTGAAAACCCATTCCAGCACCAACCGAGCAAGAAACCCCCAGGTATTTTCTCATGTCTTAGAGTGATACAAGGACCCAACAGCATGATTCAGTGGGACTGTAATTTATTTTGGTAGGCAGATGGCAAGAAAACATGCAAAGCATTCTAATAATCAGTGTGGGTGTTGTGAAGACATGAATTAAAGTTTACAGGCCATAAAATCTAGGATTTTATAGAGATGAACTGCATTATGGACACATGCTTTCAGTGTGGGCTCATCAAAATTATGAAAATGAAGATCATGGGAAACTGATGGGTGCTTCTGGAGTTGATCTAATTATGTGTCACCAAGCCAGCTTTGCCTACATCTAGCTGCTTCCTGCTGTGGGAAGCCCTGTCAAGCTGAGTCCTCTGGAATGTTAAGACATTCTATAAGACACGTTCAAACCAAACGGAGTTGAAGTTGTGCCCTTGCACAGATTCTGTCAGACCGAACTTCACACAGGAGACGAGGAGTTTCATTTATTTCTGACATTTAATTCCAATTTTACTAGAACGCCACTGAAAACATGTTTGGGGCAGGGTGCATTCACCTCAATCAGTGCTGTAAGTACATTCTAGGCACTGAAGGATCCTGTCTGGACTCCAGCTGTAACCTCAGAAGAGACTTCAGGCCTCCCTGTGAGATGTTGCATCTACCTGTTCTTGCAGATGCCTTGATACTAAAGGGCACATTTAATAGTTATAAATGCCTGTACCTAGGCAACTACATCCTTCCCCAGACAGCTAGTCAGTTGACTTGCTATTGAAAATCCGCTACCTGTGTTGGCAGGTCAGACACCCGGTGCGTAAGCGTACACTTGCTGTTGTCCTCATACCAGTTCCTACAGAACAAGAGGCAGCAGCAACCAGCACTGACAGATACCACTGGCAGCAAGGTGAGATGAGAAGCATAAGACTCACAGGCAAAGGGAACTGTTCCTTAGTCTGACTACAAAGAGGCAATAACAGTTGGTAGGATTGCACTGGGGGAGCTCTGCTGTGTGATGAGCTCTCTGTCCCTTCAAGGGATAAAGTGAACATTTTAGCATCAGCCCAGTAATTACAGAAGGAGGCTATGGGCACCTATCAACATCTCTGTACTGGCCACCACTACCAGGCTATAGACATGGGGCAATATAGGGTCTGTAGATAGCCACCTTTGGGAGAACTACTGTTAATGCTTCACCTGTTCCCTAGCTGAGAAGTATTATTGGCAAAACACATGACAGGAGGAATGGGGTAGGTCTTACATGTGACATGCACAGATGTCTGAAATCATTTCTCCTCTGAAGAGTATACAGCATGGATGGAAGCATAAATAGAGCTATGATGCAATACAAAATCAAAGTGTCCCTATTCTTCCCAGATCCTGAATGAAGATGTTACAAAAAAAAAAGACTACTTAAGAGTTCAGTAGCAATAACTTATGCCTGGTGCAAAAGATTTAAAGATTAACACATTATTTTGTGGTAATAAGAAATACCAATCATCGTGGTATCAAAGAGCTTTGTTTTCAAAATGATAGAGGTATCTCAGATACCTTGAATACAGGTCCAGATGCCACTGCAAGATGGCATAGCCCTGGCCACAGTATGTGCATAGTTCTTGTCATATGACACGCAGCAATGTTCTGCAGAAAAGGCATGTCTCATGCAACTGGCTATGTTCCTGAGATCTGTGTACTTAATTTTGTAGTCCCACTTTGGCTGCATTGCCACTCGGATTCACAGACAATCAGCTCTCATGACTTTAGTCCAGGAAATCCTTCCTCTTCTCTGCACAAACCATTACAGTTAAACACGGAGATATTTACTTACTTGAAGCATCCATGGTAGGCCAGTTCTAAAGCCAGGATAGCAGATTTAAAAGGTTAATGATCTATCCATTATGCTAAATCCTCTGCAGCAGCACTAATTCCTCCTATTCAGTCACACTTTTCCCAAGAGCTTGCGACAATACCATAGACATGGAAGGGTAGCTGATGTATTGCTTTCATGCAAAAGGTCAGATGAAGGAAGGCCAGACACTAGAGGCTGTTGCCCTATAAACTTAGTGTCTGACTGGTCTGTCTGCCTTAAAAGTATACTTTAATACTGAGAAATTACTACAAAAATAACACAGAGACTTTCGGTAAATTGTACTTCAATTATCTGTTTGTAGTCCAATCAAATGAGAAAATAGGTTTTGTTATCATCTAGCATCACATACTCACTTTGCAACAAAAGATGAGACTTTCAGATTTACCATACTAGCTACATGTATATCCTATCCTTATGATGGGGAAAATGATGAAAGTTATCACAGAAGATAACTCACAGTAAGGCTGTAGTTAAGAGTTCTGTTATTGATGTAGAATAATCAGTGTCAACAGAAACAAGGAGTAAACACTTTTTCTTTGAAATAAACAGGTATATGACACTTTTCAGCTCAGAACTGCTATTTATGTCTATAGACAAAGCATATATCAGTACACATGCACAAGAAATGTGCTTATATGTAGCATATTTGTTTCTGTATATACAAATATACACATAATATAAACATGTATTAATTATATATAAGCATTCATATTCTCTGCAAACAGAGGGGACACAAAAGACCTGAAGCCATCACTTCTGAGCTTCTCTCTGTAGGAGAGTTAATTTCTGACAGCAAGATAAATGAAGGGGCAGCTGTGTTCATTCTCCAGCGCTCATGCTTATTTAGTATCCTGATTAATGATGAGTGCTATACTCAGCCTAATTTATCTCTTACAAGCCTTTATATGCTGTTCAGAAGCCAATGTAAAGTTTATGTGCAGATGCACCCACACAATAAAATGATTCCATATTGAAAATGACCATAGTTTAATTTCCAAGTGAGTCCCCAAGGAACTTAATGCCAGAGAGGCAGTATCTTTGCCTGCCTTGACTTTAAGCTCACATTGCAGATTCACTGGCAGTCAAATGGAGAGTTATAACATGCCATTAAAAAATGATGCAGTGGAAATTGTGAGAAAACTGTGACATCCAGTCACTACTAAGATAAATTTTATAGTTTAAAATTTATAGTTTATAGTTTATATATAAACTATATATATTATAGTTTAAACTTTATATACTAAAATATAAAGAAAAAACTTTATATACTAAAAGCCCAGTCTCAGAAGACATATCTGATCTAGCCAAGAGACTCCAACCTGTATTCAAAGACTCCCTCTTGCTTTACGAAGTCATTCCATCCCAGAAAAATGCACATGGGATGAGTCTTCAATAGAAAAAGCAAATTATGGAGATCTGTTGTGCCCTTATAAAAGCTTTTTAATGGCATTTCCTTTTTCAACAGAAGAAATATTTTACAGGATGAAAGTAATTGACTGAATGGCATAAGTGGGGATCATCAGAAGGGCTTTCAACTCCACTTCATGGACCAGTTTATTGGAAACCTTTGCAATGACAAAGAACTCCATGAGCAAATTCTGCGTGGTCTGAGCACCAAGAGCTTGAAGAAGCTTGAAAATGTCCTGTGGTGGGAGAGTGGGTAACAGGAAGAAGCCATTTCATAATGAAGCCAAATGCAGAAGATTAGCCAAAGGCTAACTCAAAAATATTTACCAGTTTTCAGAAAGTCCAACAGAAATGGGGAATGACTCCCAAATTGATACATAAGCTTTTAAATGTGGGAGTGATCAGAAGGGGTGGAGCCAGGATCCATCCCTTCCCAGACCTCATTTAAGAGCTGGCAGTGGAGGCATGGTTGTCTTGCTGGAGATCTCTGCATGCTTGAGGTCTTCTAAGGGTAAGCAGTTGTTCCCCTCCCTTTGTTTCTGTGTCCACAGCTGCTGCATTTGGGCTTATCCTCACTTGCTGCAGCCTTGGACTTTTCTACCCCACTATCATTGCTGTGCTTTCCACTGCATTATGGTGTTACACATCTCCTCTATTGAAGAGCCTCAAGCTCTGTTTTAATACCATCAGCTTTGTTATAGGTGCTAGCAGCAACTCAAAACAGCCAGTGGGAAGTATCATCTCATATCAGCTACACCTATTCCTGCTCCACTTGGACCATGTTTTCCCACCTTTATGACAAAACCCTGCCTTCAGGCATCTCTCCAGTCTTCTTCCATAATGAAACACTGCTACAGTGACATTTAACCTGTTACATACATACCACCTCTTTCAGGAGTTCAATACAGAAGAATCCCTTAATTATTTATTAGAATTTAAGCTTTCTCCATTTATTTGGTGACTGTTTCAACTGTCCCTTATGATTTATTAAGCATTTGTAATGCTTTGCTTTGCTACAGGATTATAGCACATTAGTATCACTTTGAATGGGATAGTTTCCACTATTCCCAAGGGGATGAAACAGATCAAAATAATGTGTGATTGTGTTATGGCAGTCCCTAGGGTGATATACTTTAAGTACAACTCTTGCAGTAGGTCAGTGAGATGGATTCATTCAAATGACTTCATGAGTCATGAATTATTAACTCCTTTCCAAGAGACAGCAGAGTGATATGCAATTCATGCTCCATTTGCTTTGCACCAAAAGACTACGAGTGCAACCTTCTGATATTGTCAGGGTTGTTTTCTGAAAACGGGATAAATTAGATCTCTTCAGGAGGGACTTCAGTTGCTTTCTTCTTGCAGGGGGCATTAATTGCTTCCCACCAGCAGAGTCTTAACTGAAGAGGCACACTTCATATTGCGTTGTTGGGCCCAAATATTTCTCAGAGTTATTTGTGCCTCAGGGATGTACTGGGTCCAGCTCAGTTGGGGATACTACTACTGTAATTAACGTTTCTCCATCCAGGTTAGAATTTTGTCTCAGCCTTGGATTTGGCTTTACAAAACATGGGAAGTTCTCTCGGCTGTGGTCAGAGCTTGGGTCTGCTGTTTGAACTATGCAAATCAGGATTTGTAAATACACCCTTCAAAATAGCTCTGCAGCTGTGACTTTGGGGGGATGGAAGAACGATTTTCACTTCCTTTCCTGCAATAGCTTGACTTTACAGGTTTTGGTAGTATCAGCAGATAGAATGAAATTAAGACTGAATGCCATATCCTCCTACACATAACACCTGATGTAATCTGTTGGTGAGTCATAATTAATCTTCTCAGTTGAATTAGAGCCAAGGAAAGACTCTGGTAAAGGTGCTAACGAGTGTGGTCACTGGAAGGCTTGCTGTGCTTTCCTGGTCTATTTGTTCTTAGCTTGTTTTTATAGGGTTTATTGACAACCTTCAGTAGTCTGAAGCATCCTTCTAAGAAAAGGTCATTTACTTTGTGATTTCCTTGTTGATGAAATGCAGAGCAGCATGTGTGCACAGCATCTATGCACTGACCTCAGCCAGTCAGAAGAATCTCTTGAGAAGGACTCACTTTAATTCAGCTGCAATATGGAGGAGAGGAGGGTCAGCCACACACACGGCCGCATCATCACATACCAGCAGGACTACCACTATAGCTGCAGTGCAAGGGAGCACAGATACACATCTTATTCGCTTCAGGCTGTGCTTTATGGAGTGCTCTGTAAAGGGGCCTTTCTAATTATAGCCATGTATAGCAATTACTTTAATTGATGATTTGTTTTACTTGAAGAATACTTTTGTTATGCCAATTAATGTACAAAGAGTGAAGGAAGATGCAATAAGTGGCTTTTAAAGTGTTTCAGTTCACAATAGCAGGCCTTTCCGAGATTCTTCTTAAGTTCTCTTTTAAAGGATATCTGTTGATCTGTTACTCCTTAGTGAAATGTAAGTATCACATCTTTTCCTCAGCCCAAGACCGAAAATAAATGCACCGTATTTTGTATACCTTCAAAATAACGAGATTCTACTATTTTATAGTAAATAACAAAAATATGAAACAAAATGAAGAACCTCCTTCACAGGAGGTATTTTATGGAGCAAGATGAGCAACCATTGTTAAACTGAAGCATATCAGGAATAACCTATGAGGTCTGTCTGGAGGAACTTGAGTCATCAATCAAAACTCTCTTCACTAACATTCACAACAAATTTTTTTTGCACTCTTCAGCTTTCTATTTGTGGGGTCTGTCAGATTCACTCATTAGGGAAGGAAAAAATGCTGTTGAACTTATCATTGCCTGAGAATTTATTTCTTTTATTATCAATATGTAACTAAATCTCATAGTCAGGAAGGAAGAATTGCAAACGAATGACTGAGCTTCTACAGAGCTCAACAGCAAGACTGTCACCTTGACATTACACCAGCAAAACCAAATAGCCTTCACCTGAGGACCGGCAGAATAGAAATTCAATGCAGAACTAATGTATATGCAAAGCAGGCTGTAAACACAAAAGGTGTAAAACTGTACAGCATCACAACAAAAGTATCCCAATATGGTTCTAAATCAGTTCATTAAACAACAGCAAAATTGAAGGGGCCCAGCAGACATTCAATTAGCATGATGCCCTGGTTCTGAGTCTGTTCAAGGACAGGGGAAAAAAAAGAGCTTGTAAATTTTTTATCAGAAAGCACCTACAGTGGGGGAAAATATGAAAGATGTTATCCCTGCTGACAGATGATGACAGCCGCTGTTTCTCAGGACTGCAAGGAGGCAGATATTCAGGATATGCTGGGCACACAGGTGTGTTCCCATAATGAGCACAAGACACAAACACCTTTCTCAGACACCTTTCTCAGTTGTGAATCAGGATTTCAAAACAAAAATCTGATAGCATCTTTTAACATTTTCAAGCACTTTTTCTTCAAATTCCACTGAATAATGCTAAGCAATTACTATTGAATAAATGCAAAGAATTCCTGAAATGTTTTTTGAATAAGAGTGCAAGTTCTTCAATGTATAATTTTAAAAGTAGCCAGGGCAGCGTCACTGCCATGTTTAATCGCAACCACTTAAATATTTCCATGGAAAGACCAATTATATAATATCTCTGACCTTTCAGGTTCCTTTCTTATTCTGAAGTTGCTCTTTATTAATATATTTGGCAATGTCTGATGTTATCTGCACTGAAATAAGCCTTTTATTTATGCTCCTAAATTAAACTATTTACAGAGCAAAACATGGTCTCTCATTTTCTGAGGTAATCTCTCTGTTTATTGGTGGGAAGAAAAGTATCTGAAAAGTCACTGCCTTCACCCTTTAGCACACAGAGGTTCAGTGGGGAAGTCAGAGCTCTAAAATAAAATCCAGTTCTATTTTGTCCAGTTTTTCTATTGCTTGCAGAATATAAGCATGATCTGTAGTAATATCTGTGCAGTCCATCTACTTTGCTGTTTATCCATTAACACATCCAATAATAGTCACCTCCCAAGTGCAGTCAATATATCAGCAGCATCTGGCACAAACATAGGGCCAGATACTGCATGCCCTGCTCAGGCAAATTTCCAATGGAGATCAACAACTTACATGGAGAAAGGAGCATAGGATTAAAGATAGCATTAAAGCCAAGAGTTGCATGCATGTGTGTATGTATGTCTGTCATTCTATACAATAAATGTATTTCTAAGAAATATCATCTGTACTTAGATATAAAATGTTGGTGGTTCAACTATGACATGATTTCAACCAAATCTCACTTAATCAGGAGAAGATTTAAAAAAGAAGAACCACTGCATTCCTAGTCAGACTGATGCATTCAAGCTGGTTAAAACTCTCAACCCTGTCATGTTCAGCATCTCCTCCCTCCTTCTGGGCTTCTGCAGCTGAGGTCAGGAGAAGAAGCAAAGAAGCATCTTGGAGCCTGCCAGCAGGTTCCTTGGGGAAGCAAGCTACTCTACAACAACCTTCACATGCTATGGGGAAAGATCACAATCTTTTTTCTCACATCTGTTTGTCGAAGGCAGGAACTAATCCTTAGCTACACCACAGCCTGATAATTAAAAAGGACTAAAAATCAATGTGTCTACAATTGGAGATGTTTTGCATAGGTACACAATCCTAAGTAGACTTCTGACCTTTTCCACCTTTTAAATAATTTCACTTTTTGAACCATTTTTCTACAATAAGGAACAAACTACTCGATCAACTCAGTCTTTCACCCACTACAGATAGAAGTTAAATTCTGCTCTTAAGCACTCTCTCATACAATGAATCTAGAGTAAATCTGCAGAAGTTAAGGGCTAATGCCAACTTGCAGTGATGTAAATGAGGGAAACTGTCCCACTAAAGTTAGTTAAGATCTTCTAATATTAATTTGTTACATATTCCCTCTGTTTTAGTTTGTTTTTTTGTTTTGTTTTTTTTTTTAAGAGTTGAAGAGGAAGAAAATTAAAATAGAAACAAATCTTATTGGGTTTGGAACCTGAGTATTGTCAAAATCTTGAACAATCAGAGCAGTATTTTATTTGCAGGAAAGTAAAATAAAAATGAAAAATTAAATCTGTAAAAAAGGGGAGTAGAAAGGTAAACAATATTCAAAAGTGGAGTATCTGTATCTTTCATTTTCTTCTGTTCCTTGAAAGATAGAAAGGAAAAAAAAAGAAAAAGGAACAGAACCATGTAATCATTGAACCCTTAGAGTTGGAAGGGACCTTTAAAGATCACCTAGTCCAGCTCCCCTGCAGTGAACAGGGACATCCACAGCTAGATCAGGTAGCCCAGGGCCTGCTTCAGCCTCACCTTGAAAGTCTCAAAGTAACCGCTGTACTCATTATAGACTATTGTGCATCTTTGCAGTAACTTCAGCGCAACTCACTGAGGAGGAATTTCACATTGCTCTGATGTCCTGCAGTACTACCAACCAGCTGTTCAGGCCCCAGAGCGCTGCTGGGCTGAGCACAGCCCAGACAACCTCACAAAGGAGCTGTGCCGTATCTTGTGCCTGTTTGGTGGGCTTGGGTATCATCAGTCACTCATATCTGTGCTCCGTCTACATCAGGCAATGGGTCATTGAAAAAGCTTCAAACTGTTATGTCCCTGAGCTTAGACTCACAACACACAATTCCTTCTCTGCTCTCCAAACCGATTCCTATCCTGGGATCCACTGTGACCTCAAATTGTATCTACAGGTTAGGTTGCTGAAAGAAGCTGGCTGGACTACAAAAACAAAGAAACCAGTGATGCACACAAGTTTATACCCTACTCTTGCCACCCTTACGTGAAAAGCATCTCTTCCAGTTACCAGCACAGCTAAGCAGCTAGGGGAGGAGGAGCTACTCAATGTTGTGCTCTGCATAACTGCGTGCAATTGACACTAAGTCTCCCTCTCTGCAGAACTGCTCCTGCAGCCAACACCCCAAAGGGGGCTGCAACACCCTTCTGAGTTCCTTAGTGTTCTGAATCCACGCCTTCTAGCAATGCCTATTTGCAAATGTCTGGAAAATGTCTGGGAAAATATTTCCCAGACTAACGTGTACCCTCTCCAAGATGTGCTGATGGCATCCAGGCTGAGATATGTCCAAGCTAAATTACATGCAAGTCCTATTTAATGGAAAAGGATTCAAGCAGGAAGCTGCCCCGCTTAATGCTTCCTTGATTATGCTGTGCTAAACCCTCTGAAGCTGAGGGCACAAACGCTCGTGTCAGCTTCTGCTGTTAACAGGACTGCATCATCCTTCTGCCCCACCATGCAACCCAAAATCCCTGTCTTCATATTTCAAAACCCTCTACTGGACTGGTTCAGCTATCAGAGAATTCCCCCATCAGCCCAGAGACTGACCTAACAGCTGTGTTTCACAAGACCATGCAGCAGGGATGGCCTGCGTGTGCTGGAGGCTGGGCTGACGCCTACTGGTTGCCAGCTGCAGGCCTCTGCCCCACAGGAGGGCAGGCTGAGGGCAACAGCCCAATTTTCACAGCTGCAAGCACTGCCTGTCTCTTTGGCCTGCTTTTCTATCAGAGCCTCTTCCCACCGACAACTCAATAATGCACTAATAGCGTGGAAAAAAACCACAAGTATTGCTCTCAACTTCCTTGTTACTTTGTGCAACTGCACCTCATATGTTTGCTTTACCACCACCTTTCTCTGCACCAAGCTTTGCTTTCTTTGGACTTTGTCTTCCTTTTAAGTATTTCTGTGCCCATTTTATCCTTCCACCCTCTCCTTTGTGCCACGGGTGTTGCTCAACTGGTAGCTGTTACACCAATATTATTATCTAACTCTTCTATTCTCACGCAATTGAAAGCAATGCACCACAGCCGAGGCGGCCCGAGGTGATGGCAGGGCTGTGGGCAGTGCCAGGCTCTGTCTGGAAACAAAGATAAACAACGTGTATTTGTGTAAAGTAAAACAGAAGTGGAGACAGTGAATCTGAAAGGCTAGTTTCAGTCTGTCTCATATTGACAGATTTTAACCCTTGTGACAAACTGTCCACACTAGAAACCCAGCTGAAGCCTTCCTCAGGCTTAAGCCAACTCAGCTGAGACATTTCCAGGAAGAAGGGCAAGGGAAAAAAAACAAAAGACCTCTTCTTCCCACTTCAGTTTCAAATGCCAACAACTTGCCAATACCTGTAACAATTCAAGGAATTTCAGTGAAATGTGCCAAAAATTCCAGTTAGAAAAAAGCAGAATTTTCAGTATGTCTTTCTCAAAAATAAATAAATAAATAAATAAAATAAAATTAAAAATAAAAATAAAAATCTGGCCAAAGATTCATTGACAGGAGAGACATTGAGCTTCAAATATCTGAACTTGCTATAGGTCCTATCACTACTGCATGTGTGTTTCAGTCTGAGAGCAAGCAGGATGACCAGCTGTGCGACCAAGGCTTTAGTTTTTGGAATCAGCCCCAAGACTTGTTTTTCTAATGTCACACCCACAGAGTAGGCCTACATATCTGCACAAGGGCACCAATGCCCCATTTCTAAAGCAGATGGCAAACCCAGAGGAGATGCTGGGATGAGATGTACAACTGCAGAGACAGCTGATTGGACCTGAGAACCACTGCACACCACATGGGAACAGTGAGTCCATCAGAAGCTCTACTACATTAACAATCATCACAAGTGGAGGAACAATTGGATGGCAAGGAACAATTGGATGTTGTGTTGAGGGACATGGTTTAGTGGGAGCTATTGGTGATAGGTGAACGGTTGGACTGGATGATCTTGTAGGTCTTTTCCAACCTTGGTGATTCTATGATTCTATGATTCTATGTTTACCACGTGCACTTGTTCCTTTCTAATATTCTATTACCAGCTATTCACAGCTTCTTCTGCAATCACTGCCCAGACACCTGCACCCCAGACATTGCTACATGCTGAAGCCCTGAAGCGCTCAAAATTTATGAATCTGTTTACTGTCCGACTTGCACAAACTAAAGTCCATTCCCACACAGGTGAGACATCCACTTCTAGACACTGTCTCTCGTTCTGCAACACTATCCATGCTGGCCCCTATTCAAAGCATCTTGGTATGCAGCAGCCAGGCGCTGCAGTGACATGAAAGTGCTGGCTCCACATCGGCTTACAAGTCTCGCAGACCTTGCTTGCAAGATCTTCCTTTTAGGCAGAAAAGCCTGAGAGGAAATGGCAGGGAGGGTGAAGGCTAGGGTGAAAGACTTAGATACAGTGGCGTGGACAAAGCATAGCTGGGGCAGGCAGGAGGGGAACAGAGTCGCTGGGCGGACAGCGGGTCGCGAAAGGCGCCAGGTAAAGAGCTGGAAGGATTCCGCCCAACCAGACCTCCCGAAGAAGCAACAAGGCTCCCTTCAGCCCCGCCCAGGCCCTCGGCGCCCCGCCCGGCTCCTGCCCCAGCTCCTGCGCGGTGGCGGTGCGGGAGCTCCGTGCGCCCTGAGCGGGAGATGTGACCCATGGGCACCTGCCAGCCGCGGCGGGGGGCGGCTTGGCTGCCGCTGCTTCTGCCGCTACTCCTGCCGCCGCCCCCCGCAGCGCACACAGGTGAGATGGGGTGAGATGCGATGGGTTCGGCGATTTTTGTTTTGCGGGGTTTTTTTTCTTTTCTTTTCTTTTTCTTTCTTTCTTTCTTTTTTTTTTTTTTTTTTTTTTTTTTAGCACTTTGCATCGGTTCAATTTCCATATTTCTGTCCTCTAATATTTACGTGGGAGTAGAGTGCCGTGTGCTGCTTTAAGGCTGCTTCATCTTCTCTATGACTATGCTGGAATTAGGTTTTACCAACTCTGGGTGTTTCCTAAATGTTACTTTCAGTTGTAATTTGACAGCGTGCTCTTGGAGTACTTCTTGTTCTATACTTTGCATTAATTCCCTTAATACTTCTAGTATCTTCCTTTGTTCTTGGCGGCCACCAGCCCCCGGGGTTCCACCTGAGCAGTAAGGGACAGGTAACAGCACGGGGCATGCTGAGTCTTGGCAGAGTTCCGCCCTGCATGCAAGCCCCGGCTGTGCCTCCCAGCAGAGCAGAGCAGTGCCCCCGTGGCAGCCCGGATCAGAGCAGCACAGGGAGCCAGAGAGGTGGTGGCTGGAATGGGTGAGCGGTCTGGTTAGTCTGGGCAGAAGCAGAGATGTCACCAGGTGAGAATGAGCTCCTATGCCTAAGCTGCTGAATGTAAGCCTGTGGTGGGGCCCTGCTGCTGCCAGAAGCATCTCACGGGATTTCTTTGTTATATCCCTCCAGTATATACAGCGCAAGGCATTGCAGGGATTAGCAGAGCTTCTAAGAAACTCATGCTGTCTTTGTGCTCTGGCTGTCTGCTGCTAATGTTACCGCCAAAGCTAAATATGTGAGGATGGTCTTATCCCATCTAAACTCACAGCAGAGCCTCCAGATCTGATGAGAGCTGGGCTGTAGTAAGGGCATTCTTCACCCCAGCTGCTCTGGAGCATTACTGAGAACAGTTTCAGTTAGTTCTGTTAGGTATCAGTTCTTTGGCTCTCAGGGACACGCACCCAAGTGTTCCTCGCATAGGGCCAGTTTCCTTCCAGGCAGCTGACCATGCTGTGCTTATTTTGTCGGGGTCTGCTGAGCACTGGGGCAAGTGTTTGGAAAGTTTGTATAACTTCCAGAGAAGGTTTAGAAAAATGTCAAGGGGGATGAGTTGGCTTTACAAGAGAGGAGGGAAATTTCTTGCGCAGTCCTGAGTTTTAGCTAGACCTCTTCTCTTGGTGTGCAAGACAGTAAAAGTTGTTTTAATTCATCCTGTCAGGATTTTGCAAATAACAGAAAAAAAAAATAATACATGAAGTGCTGATCCATCGTGGCAGCTCTTGTGCTCTCTCAGCAGTGAGATTATAGGTACATCAGTCTCTTTTGGGTCTTTTCCTTCAACAGAACAAACCTGGGTTGCCAGTCACCAGCAGAGGCAATCCTGCAAATACCTCAGCTGTCCAAGGGCTGAGTCTGGTGCGGTTCTAGGAGCAGATCACACAGGGGCCAGGTGCTGTGGCAAGCAGCCTGACAGCAGCACTTCACAGACTCAGGTTCCTGCATCTCACAGGGTCTATACTGTGCATGTCCTTTGGGAGTCTGCTATTCAGTTATCTCCAAACCACATAACAGCAGCTGTTGACTTACTGGACCACTGCAAACAAGCCGAAAGTCTTTTATGGTGTGTTATTGGGTACAATCCTACCCTTACTGGTATATGTTAGCTGTTCTCCAGATCTCTGAAAGCTGAGGTACTGCTGTCCGAGGCTGTGTGCTCACCTCACAGGTGGTTTTCCCTTTGCAGTGCAGTACCACTGCACTTCATTGGGTTTTTATAAATCAGTGCTTTGTTCACTGCTAAAAAACTGTGCTGTAGTACTAATGCGTAAGTGTGGAAAATGCAAAATGGAAAATGAAATTAAAAACAAAGGAAAATCCATAGTTTAATTAACAGGATCAGGAAATGTGGTAGTTTCTCTTTACACAATTTTTTCAAGCAGCTCACAAGGTTAGGGAATGAACATCGTGATTCTTGAAAGAATGTCATTCTAAGAATTTACCAAACTCCATCTTAAATCCTTCTACATGCTTCTAGTTGAGGTTTCCTTAACCATGCTTTTCTGTAGAGAAACCATTAAATCTGTCTTGTAGATATATACTTTTCTGTACTGTAATAGCAGAAATGTTGTGCTGAATTTCAGGCGTGTTTGCTATTTTCATTCAGATGAAGCATGTGATTTTGAAGTAGATCTCTCATTCCTTGCACTTACTCTGCTTTTGTCCATGTTGAGAAGCATTCTTGCCATTGGATTTCTCTTGAATGAAGCTGACCTGGAAGGAGTGTTCCATGAATACATCTAATGCGAGTACAGCTAGTACAATCTTAAAAGGAAAAAAATAATGGAATAAATGTAGAAAAGATTCTTTTTTTTCAATATTGATATTTCTGTCTAAGAAATCTACTTGTACTGGCTTGCTTTATTCACCGGTGTAGACGTAGCTGTAGATGCAATTGAGTTGGCAGGTGGCTGTACCAATTACTTTTCTTACAGTAGGATCTTGAAAGCGTCCCCCTTCTAATGTTCTCTAATTATTGCATAAATTACTTGGTCTGCACTGACACATCTAGTTCAATTTACTTCTCTCCCACTTTATCATGGCGTGTATTTATTTTTACCAATAACTACGTCTGCATTTTGAGAAGCAGTCATCCCTTTAAGCAGATTTGTTTTCTTTCACAGTCACTAGAATGTTGAAACATACAAAACATCTCTCTTTATAAAGGAATTATTCTGGGAAATACAAAATAAAAGGACAAGATTGCAGTATGGGCCATGCAGTTGAGCCATGGAGCTTGAGATCCAGGATCTTGTTTCTGTCCAAGCATTGTATTTTATCTTGTGAAAGCTATCCAGAAGGCGGGCAATGTTCCAGCACTAATAATCCACTTCTTTTCCTCCTCACCTACACACAGTTAATCACTGAGAAGGTGTGCACCAAATCTGAATTTTTGAAGGAAGGGCAGAAAAGAAAAGCTGATCACAAAGTTCAACAGTGCACAGATGTTTACGTACTGACACAAGGTGATCTAAGATATATTTTGGATCTGAGAAAAGGCTCATCTGTTATGTAGACACAGCCAGTAAGTATTAAATAGCAGGCTGAAGTGTCAGATGTTTCATATTAAAGGCATGCAGCATGCGTGTTATACATAGGCTCGCTGCCCTGTGGATGTGGTTGTGATGTCTTTGTGCTGTGAAGCTTCACTACTAATAGTGGAACTGTATGGGAAGGCTGAGCTTTGTGTTCTGCAGAAAAAAAAATTGTGTTCTTTATTTTTGTGTTCTTTCTGTTATTTCTGGCTCTCTGCAGCATGAAGGAGAGAAGAACAAATGTAACATAGAAATAACTAAGAGGGGATGTTTGCTGAAGGCAGACTACAATATATGAAGGAGTGTTGTGATCATACATTCGAAAGACTCACCCTTATTTTCTCACCTGTAACCTACTGTCTCTGGTCAGGCTGTTTCGGATAATGCCACCACCTGTGCCCTAAGGGTTGGCTCTACTCACAATTTCCACAACTTGTCAAATTCTTCTTGCCTGTTAATTAGGGATGTAAATAGTGAGAGTAGGTAATTAATCCCATAGAGAAATTTGAATGCTGTTGGGAAACTGGGATTAAAGCCCAAAACTTACGTATGTTTTGCAGTTCCCAGTGTTACCGTTCAGGTTCACCTCACTAGCATATAATCTTATCCTTCCTTCACAGTTGTTCTCCAGCAGCTTCTGTATTTTTAATTCCAAGACAAGCAAGTGGTTAGTATTACTCAAGTCATTTGTGTATGTGTGGTGTGGTTTATGTTTGTTTTTGTAGTTGTGGCTTGTACAAATTGATTTCTACTGATTGATTTCTCTCCAAGATTTGGTGTTGTCTACAGCTATAAGATTAATAGCTGAAGTCATCCTTTATAACCAAACAAGATCTTTATTTAAGAAGTTGAGGTTTGTAGATAAAAATGACTTTTCATTAGAAAGCTGTGTTTAAACAGCACATTTGTTTGTGCTTTATTCTTTGTGTACTAGTAACTTACAGAGTTTTTATCCGCTGCTCATATCTTGAAAAGAGTACAATTAAATTAGGTGTAGCAGAAAGACATGGCAATGGGATGTGGGACTGAAGGTGTAGGGCAGTTTACGTATGAAGAGATTAAATAAGCTCTGCCTCTTTCTCATGGAAAATAGATCACTGAAGGGGACCGTATTCATCTGTTTTTTTCCTGGCTGGCTGGCTAGCTAAATTAAAGAGTATTTTAAGGTGAAGGAAGGGACAGGAGAAATACCATAGTCTCCCCTTTTTCATTCCCCAGCATTTTGAGTTATATCTCAGATGGCGGCTGAGCTATTGTTCAGCCTCCCATTTTTCACTTCCTTTTATGTGATGAAAATACAAATGTGTCCACAAAGAGTTACGAAAAGAAGGTTGCTTTAGGAGAGGGAAAGAGGTTACCCAGATTTATATGTATTTGAGCTTAATCACACTCCATGCTCAGATACTCTGTGGTGAAAGGAGTTACTTTATTTCATAGTAGTCTCATAAAGGCTGTGAGACTACTATGAAAGAGCAGTGAGGCTAATATTTATTATTTCATGTGGTTCGATTTTTGGCTTTCCTTGTGCTTTCTGGAGACATACCAATATCCTGCTGTTAGGGTGTACTAAATCAGAATAGTTATGTACAGGATGTGGCTCAGAAACACTAAAACTGTGCCTGGAGAAGGCTGAGACATGTGTAATTGCTGGCAGCTTTTCCACACTGTGAGAAGGTAGCAGACAGACAAAAGTAGAGCTGTGTGACTCCTCAGATGTAAATCAACCTGTAGCAGTCAAACATGAGTGACAGCGAACTTCTCCATCAGCATAGTCCATGGGCAGGAACAATATATACGTGCTGTTCCACTGAACTGCAGCACTGAAACGCTGTCCCTTGGATCCAGCTGTGTGTTGCCACCTTGAATAGTATTTCTGATGCAGCCTTTCCTAAGTTGTAAAAGAAGTAGGTGATTACACTGAATGACTTCCTCTGTACAGCGAAATCACTTTGGACCTGTAGACGGGGTAGATGAAGCAGAAAATCATGTCTGGTGGTTTTAACAAAAAAATACTTGTGAAGTCCAGGAAAGATACTAAAAATAATACGATACCTATTATTCAATGACGCTGTCTTGTTCACATCTGAACTTACTGTGGGAGCACTCTGAACAGTCATACAGTGCCTCGAAACACACAAGAGTGTACCTCAGAGGAGATTAGCAGAAATGGGCAGATACCCCAGGAAACCTTCTGTTCTTGTGAGTTCTCTACAAGCTGTAGCTTCCCAAAGGCACAAGAGATGAAGTACTGCCAGCATGCTGGGTGCGTTAGTCCTGCCTCTCAGCTCTCTGATGAAGAAGGAAATGTTCAGCTTTTTAGAGCTAGCTTTCCCTCAGCAGTGAGGGCTTTTTTCCACTGACATCACACTCAATCTCTTGTCTAGGGGAAAACACAGATTCAGAAGACAACATTTCACTAATTCAGATTTCAAGAAAAATGAAACTCCTTGTCTGGACAAGCTTGCTAGTAGGTTGGAGAGCAAGGAGCAACAGCCTTCAGGCAATAAATAAAATCTTAGCCATTCTAAATGAACAGCCACTGTCTTGTAGATATAAGCACTAAGTGGTGGCTCCGTTTATGAAAAAAAATATATATTTTTTATGAAAGGGTATGTTAGGATTGGTCTGTAACACATTGTGTCAGAATTCAGCTGATAACTGACGCAGCAGCAGTTTTACAGCATTTCTTTTCAAAAAGAAATTTACTTAACCCTTGCATATTTTGAAAAATGTAAGATGTCAGAAATTTTTGGATTAAGCACTCATTTTCTTGGCTGCTGGGGTGTAGTTGGTCTAAGAAGCAGTAAATTGATAATGTTAAATATGTTCTCAGGAGAAAAGAAAATCCTGAAACATCAGGCAGTTTGGCTATTTTTAATATTATATAATTTCAAAACATCTGTTTTGAAAATCAAATAAAATTGTGGCAGCAATGAGCTTTTAAAATTAGCTTAGTTATTCTTGACAGAAAAGTACTTCTGCATTTCAAACTTAACAAAATATCATTCAGGTATTTTTCATTTTTGTAAAAAGAAGAAAAAAATCCACACGCCTCTGATGGGTGATGAATCTCAGAGTCATAACGGGGTTATGAGTAATTCTAGACTTTCTGTCAACTTGTTTCATGCCAATATTGATCACTTAAAATTAATAGAAAACATACCTACGATAACTTTCTCCTATTTGATTGCATCAGGGACGTATTTTTGCAGTAAGACATGGTTAGGTAGTATGAGCTCTACTCTTGCACTTCCAAACTTTCGAAGTGGTGGGGGGAAAAGCACTTGGGTCTCTAGGATGTGGTGTGGAGAAATAAACAGAGGGTTTCACACAGAGGACAAGAACGTGGCAAGGCAGGCCACACTACGCATTGGCACCCTCTGTTCATCCTACCCTCACTCCTTCCCCAGATGATCTCCTCAGTTTCACCTGATTCCAATGGCAGCCTGCCTATTTTTTTCCATAAACAAACCCACACACCCAGATCTTGTCATTCACATTTTCCTATCCCTTCTGTCATTACTTCTGCTTTTCTGTCTGCTCCACCATCTCATTTTCATTTAGTCCAATGACACTGTTTCTGTCCCCATCTTTCTCTCCCTTTTCCACATACCCTTTATGAAGAGGTTGTGACTGGTGGGCCTGATTCCTCTTTTGGGAGGGTAAGAGTTTGCTCCGTGGTTACCTCTTGAGCACTGCTATGATTACAACAGGAAATCACATCCACAATCCTCCACCACTGATGTTAAAGGGCTTCACTAGCCCAACTTCACGTGCAGAAGTCCCAGAGCTCCAGCAGCCCTCCAGGAGAACGGCAGGGATGCTCCAGTGACTCCTGCCTTCCTCCACCTCCTCACTGTCCAATCTGTTGAATTCCAGAAAATAGCTCATAAGAATCAGCACAGAGGAAATCTTTCAGGCTGACTTTGTTTAATAATAATAATAATAATAATAATAATAAGTTAACTCATCTATTTTAATTGTTGTAAAGATGACTAATATCAGGCAATGACATTTGCAAACGTGTATTCCTGGCTCTGTGGGGTTTCCCTTCCTCTCTGTAACTTCTGAGCTCCCGTTTTGGCTCAGTTCCCCTGTTTACTATCTCATGCACTCCCTCGCAATCCTGCATGGCCAGTGCCAGCTTGCTTCAGACTGTAGATGTGCCAGAAAAGACAGTCACAGCCCTCTGCTAGCAAATGCTACTAAACATTATGTCAGTGGACACTTGTTCTGAGTTCAGCCATTTTTATAATATAATATACGTGATTGAGGCAAGATTTTTCATTGCAAACAACAAATTAAGCAGATGAGCTGGAGGAAGAAAAGAAAGAGTGTGAATTCAGCAGCAGACAAGGAACAAGCAAGACTGCACAAGAATTTGGTGGAAGTCACCCACAACTGAACAGAAGGACAGGGCAGTGTGTTACAGCACAGCCAGGAGTGAACATCCAGTGTGCTAAATTGCTCCTACTTTGCTTGGTATTTCACTATTCATTCTGATGCCAGTGGAAAAGGTGAATCAGGAACTTGGCATCTCTGAATGTCTGCTCCCTTGTGGAGATGTGTAGCTTGGGTTAGATCAGTGCCCCTGAAGTGGCAGCTGTAAATCACAAGGCATGGGCGCTGAGTGTCCACTGTGCTGCCCTTAATCTCAGCACCTGGGGCAAAGGAGCCGCTACCATCAGAGGTGGTCCCAAGGGCCACTTTTGCATAAGAAAATGCAAGAGCAATTGAAGCCAAAGTCTTCTCTGTCATTGTCAGAAGAGGAGTTCTTCATTTATATAGAGGCAATTGATAAGGGAGGAGCACCTGCTTTTTACTGCTGTAGGTACTGGAAAAAGCTGTGTTGAAGTAAGACCCTCCTTTCTGTTTTAACTCTTTCCACAACTCTCACTGTCTTATATTACATTGAGTAGTTGTCTAGAGAAATGCTGTGGCTTTCTATGTCATTTTATTTTGTTGGAAAATTTGGTGGGACAGCAATCCTTATAGCTGTGATATAGTAAAATACAACAGGTGATCATTTGGATTGAGAGCAGCACAGTCAACACCAATGCTGACACAGGACACATTCCTGTGGCAACAGCTCAGTTTTCACTGGGTATTTGTCTTCTCCGCATCCTATAACTTTAGAAAAAAAAATATCTATATTTTTGTGTACTTATGTATTTTTATACTTTGCAGCTGCTAGGTTATCTAAATCAAGAGACATGTTAACAAAAGTGTTCACAGTGAGAGAGCGGAGGCAGCTGCAGCTGTATTTGTCCTGCAACACTGACATTAAGCACAGCCATTTGTCACTGAATTAGGCAGCGCTGTCTCTGTACAGACAAAAAGCAGACATGCTGAGCAGATACACTGAGCAGAAAATAGTTATAACTGGAAATCAGATGTGCTTATATTTGTGTAGGTGTGCACACTTATATATTCAGGTATGTATAGATAGATAGACATGGCTGTACCCAAAACCAAGGTTTGAGCAGTAACAACTTGAGCAAGGCACATACATGGCGGTGAGCTGCATGCACTTAAAACCGACCACATTTTTCAACCCAGCAGGCACTTTCACAAAGAGAGGATGAGGCACCTGCTGTGAAGTCTTTTACTCATGTGAATAGTCCCACTGACGTCAGTGGGCTTTTTCACTCACATGTGAAGGTGTTTTCAGGCTAAGTCATATCTGTTTTGAAGAGTCTCGCAGTAGAGTACTCTAAGATCAGGACTTGGCTCCTCAGTGCGGTGGTGAAGTTTACAAGCCTATATTACTACGTTCTTTCCAGTCCAGGTGTGCAAAGAATTATAAAGATATGAAGAACACCATTGCTCAAGGTTTGATTTACAGCATTTCCAAACACGGTAAAAAGAGCTCCGGGGTTTTTTTTTTACATGCAAGAAATAAATAAAGGAAATTATTTCATTATACTGGAAAGTGATGACAGCCATTGCAGACTATCTATGAGACAGACTGAACCTAGAAAAGCACATTGCGTGACTGATTTGTGCTCTCATGTAGGCCAGCGTAAACTGAAAATAATTCATGTGACATCCATGCTATTGATCTGTTAATGAAAAGAAAATTGGAGTATGGTGGGTTATATTTTTTTTAGACGTGAGATACTGAAATAAGCAGCTGATAATTTTGGGAAATGTAAGCTATGTCTACGCTGTTTTTTGCACATGCCTCCTGATATCACTGAGCATCATGGAGACATGAGGGAGTTATTTCTTAACTCTTCTCATAGAAATAGTGGAGTATGGCAGCTTTATTCCTGTTTTACAGATGCAGAATTGAGGAATAAAAAACATGCGTGGTTACCTCACAGGGCAAACATGCACCTACCAAAGCATGACAAAAAACAGACATAGAAAGTAAATCTCTGCCATAGCAGCTGATGGAAAGTTAACGGTCTCTGTCCCTCTGCCTCCCAAATTACATTGAAATCAGAGTGTGCGTGCAGTGTGATAATGCCTTAGATCTTGTAAAGATACAGCCTGTGGGTTCTGCTGGCTGAGATTGGCTCATCCACTGCAGTCGGTGTTTCTGTTTTGAAACTTCATTTACCACATCAGAAACCAAGCTAGGCAGAGATAAAATTTAAATATATATATATATTAAAAAAAACCCAAACATTTCTGCTACTAGTTTAAAAATATTGTAGTGTAACAGATAAGTTCATGCCTCCTGCTACTTTAAAATGTGCTTACGGAATATAAATGTTTTTATTGAAGGTTGGGGAAAATGTCAAAAAGTGCAGGTACACAAAACCATTCAGAAAACCAGTGGAAGTAATTTGCTTTGTGACGAGCTGGCCGGTTCCATGCACTGACCATGCATTAGCCCCATCAGCAGTAAAGATTCTATAAAACTTTTAAAAGAAAAAAAATGTGAAATGTGAGCCAACAGGGAAGGCTGCAGCTGTCCTCTACTCGACTCAGATATAACATTGGCTACTTTTTTATGAGGTATATCAAAACAGGGCTGGCAGTGACCTTAAGATCCCATCTGTCCCACTACCCTTACACAGAACCAGTTCAGTGTTGTTGTGTGGCAGATAGTACCCTGATCTGCCCTTTGAAACATCCAGAGCCCTCCCTGACAGTCTGCCCTGTCTGTCCTCTTCTGCCCATCAGGCACTCCTGCTGGTGACTTCTTTCTATCTGAAAATGAACTTCCTTTATTCTTTCCCTTGTTCATGGATGACATGGAGGATAAACTGTCTTTTCATGTAAAGACTTGCAGTGTTGCCCCAGCTCCCAGACAAGGTCTGTCTCTGGAAGTTAGCTGCCAAAGAAGCAGAAATGGGGGCTGATCAGCCTGGCTGCTGTCTCCAGGGCAGGGAGGGAGAGGCATTTGCACTGATCCATCCTAACCAGAGAGAGGAACCACTGCGAGGCAGTGCTTACTGGCCCTGTTGCTTGCAATTAATGCAAAGCAGATGCCTCTCTCAGAGAGTCTGAGATACCAGAGACATATCGCTGCTGCTGCTGCTGCTAGGTTGGGATTTTTTAATCTTGGCTCTGGAGGTTTTTCAGACCCTTCAGTATGTACTTTATTTTATTCTTAATTCTCTCCTTATTGGCCTTTTAGATTTTTCCTCGGTGTTTTTTAATGAGGAACTTTTTATGGCTTTGATTCCCCTTAACCTAAGGAAAAAAAAATAAATCCATTTTCTATATCCTCCTGTTTGGGAATTGCAACAGAAAGTTCATCTGTGCTTCAGTACTTCCCCTGCTCTCTACATAGGTTTCCCAGTTGCCTTCTCCAGGGCTTGAGCAGGGCTGTGTCACTTGTTTTTTTTCCTTCTTATTCCTGGCAACAGGTTGTGCAGTTGATGGCTTCCCTGCAGTCTCATAAGCATTAATGCAGGGATTTGGTGCAAATAATGAAATTTGATGCATGGATGATTTCTTGCAATCCATGTAATACTGGTTTTGGTTTGTTCTTCTTACTAGCATGCACATTAATTAATTAATTAATTGTTTCTCCGCTAAACAAATGTTGCCAACTTGAGGATGTTTATTGGGCAGCTTCATGCTTACATTTGGAATAGTTTCACCTAGAGCAGGGGGGTTGTGGCAGACATTTATTTTGGTGGAAAGTAAAACTTTATTTTCTAGGTTATCTCCCACTTGGAAGATAATGTTAAAAGTAAAGCAAATGCAGAAGCCTTCTTGGAGGCCTCTTTCTGCTGCTTTCACATCCTCTGGCATCTCGAACTTTTTGATTTCATTAACTGAGCCTGTAATTTGAGCCCTTGTGAGATTACAGTCGTTGGGCATTTCTATGTCCAAGAGTTCAAGGAAAGGGGACTTTCTACATACCATTGGTAAATAAGTAAGCTTGCCCTAAGGACTGTGCTTGACAACAAGATTCATTCTCCAGGAAATAAAATAAAATAAAAATTGAAAGTTGCTGAATACCAGCTAAGTGCTAGGTATATTAAGGGAATAAAAGAAAGCAACATTAGAAACACTCTCCATAAATAGGTTTATGGAAAGCTGAAGATAGAGATGCAGGCATACACCGGAGTTTCTTTTGAACGTTGATATACAAACAGAGGCTTGGAAATCCCAGGATTTCTACCATGTCAGTTTAAAGTATTTGACCTTTACAGAATAGCCTTTTCTGATAGTTTCAAAGACAACTAGAAAGGAGTAAGTTAATCAGGAAAATGATGATGATTTTTACTTACAAAAGCAGCTATGTGTTACACATGGTATGTTATATGCAATTCATACAAGAGAATGAACATTTTAGTAACAGTGAAATATACCACCAAAAAAATAATGTCTGCTTAAGGAGACAACGAATGTCGAGGTCTGTTCATTCAAATAGGTACCCGCTGTTCATGTTAACGCATTGTATTTCCTCTTTTCTTTGTCACTTTTTGTTATCTTAAGAACTCAATTGCATCCCTGGAGGAAGAGGGTTCTGAAAAGTCCTGAAAGACCACAGATTCACTTTTTCTCTTCCCTCTTATGCTCTTATGGACACTTGCAACAAGAAGGTGCTCCCCAGCAGCTGCAGCTTCAGGGTGGATCTGAGGGCCGCTGGGAGTTGCTGGGGATTGGCTCACAGCTTGAAGCTTGGGATTCTGCCCCAGCCCTAAAGTCCTCTGCTTTGCAAGTAATTTAGCAATGTGAACATAGGAAACTGGGCTCTGAAGAGTCCTCGGACTTGCTTGCTTTGCTCATTTATTTCAAAAGATGGTTCAAGGAACAGTAATTTAGATGTGTGTCATAGCAGTAAGTGCTTTTTTACTTCATCGGGAATAAAGGCAATATGTAGCAGTTTATGGCTTATTTAAAAAATAAGCTCTTGTTTGGTTAACTTCGAAGCATATGTATTTGCAGATTCTTAGTGTATGTTGTTCCTTTCTTGTTTTCTTTCTCAGGAGAGTTGTATTGTTCTTTGCCCAACCCTAGGAATGTTCATTTTGAATCTACAAACATGAAGAATGTCCTTCACTGGTTAGCACCAGAAGGTACAGGAGATGGAGTACTCTACAATGTGAAATATTCAATGTAAGTAGGCTTCTTTATTGTATCCTTCACTGTTTTTTTTTTAGCATTTTAATTTAAAAGAAAAAAAAAATCTTTATGCAAGATAGGGCTGCTAAAAAGCAAAGAAAGAAGAACTAAAGCATAGCGTAGATTTAAGCAATATAGTTTTTAACTTTTACTTCTGGTACTGCTTACTTCAGATCCAGTAAAAAAAAAAATTATAAGGAAGCTCTTCCTATGAAAGGAAAGTAGGATGTAGCCTGAAGCTTTCAGGGCATTCCACAGAAATGAAGCTAAGGAACAAGAAGAGACAGTGCTGTGAATTGGCATCAGAGTTGCCTTCTGTACATATTTGAATGGATCTGAGGATATAGCATCTAAAGGAATATTGTGAACAAACACTGTTTCATCAGTGCTTTCTAACAGACTCAACACCCACAGGTTTATTTCAATCCCCAAAGCCTCTCCAGTTTGGGAGTCAATCTAATGAAGTTATGAAATATTACAGACAACCAAGTAACATGATCAGAAACAGAGTTTGCTACTTCGTAGGATATCAAGGAATGTGAGTGAAGACCAGAATCCATTTCCTTCACTGCCACCAAGAGGGCACTAGGTCATCTTCAGAACAGCTCTGGAAGTTTAACTTATAAATAGGTGTAGCTGTGTAGTCATGGATGTTATCATGCTCCTAGTCTTATCCTGGGCTGCATACTCTTTCCTCAGTCTAGTAGTTTTTTCATGACTCTAAAATAAATTTACATCTCCAGAAGTTTCCTGCAACTTGTACTGATTACTTAAAAAAAACAAGGGGTTGCTTTTGCAGTTAGAGTCTGCAACCTCGTTTCCTAGATCTTGCCATCTGTGCTAGCAGAGGAGTAACATAGTCCACATCCCTAGGAAAGGCAAGATTTATTGACTATAAAGAAATGAACAATAATCATATAGAAGGCAAAAAACTCAGAGAGCTGCGCTGACTGCAGGTCAGCTGGTCCACAGTAGAGTCTGTAGTCATAGTTATGGGCCATCTTTTGCATGTAATACAAAAATACTCATCTGTATCTCTAGTTAGCTAGAAAAACAAGATTTTGAAAACACAGTTGTGTAGCTCCTGCCACACACACTTATTAATTAGCAGCTAAATTGGGATTCTTCTTAGCATAATGTGAATTTGAGGAGTGGGAGATCCTGAGAAAACCCAGGCAGAAATTTTCCAAGGAAACTTGGATTTCTTCTGCTAGTGCTTAAGATCAGTACTGAAGCATTATTGTAGCGTGTTTATGCCTCTGCTTCAACAAGAGTGATTTTGAAATGCATCATATTACAGATGGAGTCTTTATTTTAAACAAGAAAAAAAAGTGACCGACAGCTTAGCACCCATCTTTACACTGCAGAAAGAGCCACTAGCCATTCTACAGAATATTTTGTCATTACATAAATAGTTACCCTGACTCAGTTCTCATGTGTTTAGAGTTTAAACCAAAGCTGTGGAGACTGAAGTTGAGAGATCCATGTAGGTGAATGTGGACTTGAGTCAGTATTGCTAACATTCCAGTTACCTATTGTCATTTTTGAATAGGACCTACACTGGTTTATTTTTCATTAAAAACTCATTTTTTTATCTCAGCCGAAGTTGTGAATTCCTTGAAATAGCACATTTATGCAAAACAAGCAAACTATTCTGTCAGCTTGGTTATCATTTCTTTGTATATAATCGGGTGAACGATGACAATGCCAAGAACATTTGTATAGCTCCCTTCTCTTTCTCTTTCAACATAGATATGGTGTTGGCAAATGGATTAGGAAGCCAGAATGCAGGAATATCAATAGAACATGGTGTGACCTCTCCAGTGAGACTGCTGACCATGAAGAGCAATACTACGCGAGTGTTAAAGCCTTCCTAAATGGGAGGTGCTCTAACTGGATAGAGACGACACGATTTAACCCTCTTACAGAGAGTAAGAAAAGCTAATCACAAAGACAGGTGTTCATGGCCTTGGTTAATACTGTGTGCTCAGAGTGCATCTCCATAGTATGTGATATTTTAATTTTAATGTAAGCTTAGATTTTTTTTTTTGCTGCTGTTTGAGATTTATGCTGCTGGCAGCAGTAATTGAAATCACTGTAATTTGGATATATGTTAAACTTATGAATTAGAAACTGTTATACTGAATACTGTTTTATGCAGTGATAAGTCTTTACTCAAAGGAAAAAAAAGGGCATGGCACATCTATTTTATAAAGAACTCTGATTTTGAAAAGGCCCTATTAAACCAAACAAGCAATTATGCTCTAAAGCACCATATCTCTTATCTGTACCAGATAATCTGACAATATACCGGTAATTCAGCTTGTTTTAGCAAATTGAGTTTCGATGTTGTACATTCTGCAGTCACAGGACTTCCTAGACAAAATTCCAAGTCAGTGTTCAGCTTCTTACTGTGAAGTTTCTACTACTTATGTGGAAAATAATTTTATATCAGTATTAATAAATTGTTCAAGGTTCTATTTAGACTACCCAAAATATTACAAAAATTTAATATCATTCCCTTTAAGAAGTTGCGCAGTAAAGTGTTCTGATTCATGTAACTATTTCTTACAAGTTTTTATTTTTCTAGCTAAAATTGGCCCACCCATGGTAAATGTGTCTTCTACCGAGAAATCTATTTCAATCACACTGACTGTTCCTGAGAAGTGGAGAAGTCCTGGTGGAGAATCTATCTCTCTGCTTCAAGTATATCCTGGCCTGCAATACAACGTATCTGTCCTCAAGAAAAAGACAAAGAAACGAGTAAGCTCTGAGAATGCTATAGAATTTTACCTGTTAAGTCTGTGCACTGTGCTTTGTAGCAGCAAGAACTGAAATAGGGCTCATAACATGACAGGAACTGTAGGATCACCGTCCATCTTTTAGTGTCAGGTGGACCAAAACTGGATGTACTACTTTAGATGTGGTCTCATGAGCACTGAGTGGAGGGGCATAATTCCTTCCCAACACCTATTGGATCCTCTCCTTTTGACACAGCCCAGGATGCTGTTGACCTCCTTTGCTGCAAGGGCACATTGCTGGCTCGTGTTTGGCTTGCTGCCTATCCCAGCCCTCTCCAGCAGTTTCTCCCCAACCAGTCACGCTCATCCCACATCACAGCAAAGTGCAACCTTGGCCACCACATCTCAAAGTCTTCATTCATCTATCTATCTCTCCAGATTTAAATTCCATAAAGGAGTAATTTCCACCATAAACACAGTAGATAAGGAGGCATTTAGCGATTATTCACAAAAATATCTATTCTTCTGCTCCTGTCCTCCAGACGCAACACCTGTCTAGCAAATGTCTGAATTTCCAGAAAAGAGGTGAAAGGGTCTTTACACCAACACAGTCCGTTTCTGTCAAAGGCTATATTAAAATGCTAAGGTTAGCATTAGCTTGACAAAGAGCAGTAACTTTACTTTGGACTCCAAGACCTACATAAAAACTATGATTTTAAGACCTTTACCAGAACATCCCAATTTGAAAGATTTTCAGAACCTGTATCATGTGCCTTTCATTTGCCTACACGTCAGGAAGGGGCTAATGTGGTATTTTATCTCTACTGCAACATCAGCATGAGAACATGGGCTGGTGATGATACGTGATCTTACTTCATATAAACCATGACGTTGTTCAGTAGTAGTAGAAGGATGATTGAATGGGAGATAAAATATTCAGAGATTATGTGACATGATAAAGAACTTGAGTTTTGATTGCATTATGAAAAAAAAAAGGATACAGCTGGCAATTACTGAAGTATTGTTATTTGTTTCAGAAAATGTGTTTGTGTGACAAATTTTACCTATGAAATTTTTACCTTTCTGGAAGTGAGGAGATAAAGAGGACAGACAGACTTTTTTTATATGTATCTTCTAGTGGTTCTTCTCCATCAGCAACAGCACCTTGGTTGTGCCCTGGTTAGAACCTGGAACAGCTTACTGTGTCAGTGCGCAGATCCATGTCACTACACCACTTCTACACAGTGGGTTTTCTAAAGAACACTGCATTTCTACTTTGAAAGGTAGGTGTAAGCTGGCAAATTACTAAGTTAGAAAAAATGGTGAATGTTTGTAATTTTTTATGTCTATTCCCTCTGTACATTCGCACTGTTGAAATTATCGCTGACTTTAAAACATAGTTCGGACCTACTGACTGAAGGACCTACTGAAGACAGTACCTCTGAAGAAAAGGCTCTGCAGTCCTTGAGTCTCAATTAATGAGATCTTACTTTTTCTCCTTGAATGATGCTTGGGAGTGACACCGTTGAGACAATCTGAGGGGGTAGAAACTAGCAACAGGAGGGCAAGAGGGAGGGATTGTTACTTCTTTTCAGAGTTTAATTTAAAATTCAGACTAAAATAATAAAAGATTGTTCTGTAGCTCTTTTTTTTTTTCCAATTTCCTGTAAATTCTTGTTTTATTTAAAATATTTGCATCCCATGTCCAAGAAGCAATGTGTATGTTATTGTCTGAATACATTATAAAGTTAAGCAGTACAACAAAAATTTTTGCTTTGTTAACAGATAAAACAACAGATGAGACTGTAACAGTTGTATTTGGATACATTCTGCCTATTGTGCTAGCTGTACTTTTTACTTCAGTGGCATGCTGCTGTGTGCACAGGTACATTCATGTCAGCAAACAGAAGCATCCAACAAGCCTGGTATGTATTCTTTGTTGCTGGATGATGCTGCCAGCTTTGGATCTCACAGCAGAGTTGTGTGTTTTCCAGGAGGAAACCAAGGCTTAACTGCAAATGAAATCTCTGGTTGCCACCCTGGTCAATTAAAACAGAGGAATAACACCAATTAGCAACTGCAACTAGATATGAAAAGATGACCAAGGGTAATGAAGATTTGTTTGCTTGGGAAGAGTCAGTGCCACAAGCAAGGTCTGAGATGCAATGAGGCAGGTTCTGTAGGAAGTCAGCGCTCCTCAAATGTGTCCAGAAAGAAGCACAGAAGAGATTTACTGAACAAAAAGTTATTAATTGGCTGAAATCAGAAACTAGAAGGGAAAATAATTCAGCAGTGCAGAATTCCCTTGATATTGTTTTGGATTGTTACTAGGTGTTGCCAAACTTTCCCATGTCTCTGGGAGGGTTTTAGCACAGAGACGTCATTTAATATGAATTTCAAGAGTCCTTTCATATACTGCACTGTTCAAGAAACGTTTGGATGTTGCGTTGAGGGGTATGATTTAGCTGGGAAGTATTGGTAATGGTTGGACTGGATGATCTTCTAGGTCTTTTCCAACCTCGATAATTCTGTGATTCTGTGATTTGCATCCAAAAAATATACCAACAAGCAAATTCGGTTGTTTATACTTCCTGAAGACACTTTCTATGTAAAAGTGCTTGCAAATTTCATAGAACCATTCCATGAAGTTGGTTAAATTTTGAAAGGAACACATGAAGTCTAAGAAACATTATCTGTTTCCATTGCATGAGCCCAGTGAAATTTTCTTACAGCTATCTAACTGTAAACAAGTTGCTCAATCACAAGTGTGCAATTGATGAGCTCTGATGTTAATCCAGTCTGCATGACACGGTGTGGTGGGAGGTATAAGGGAGGTGGTTTCAACACTTTGGTCTTTCTAAAGAAATCCAGAGCAGCAGAGGTGATAGAAGTGTTCTCAGAGGGACTGACTGCTTCATGAAGGGATCAGAAGGAAGGAGCAGAGCAGCTGCTGCTGCAGTGTATTCAGACATGCACTGAAACACCTGCAACTGACAAGGTGCCAGCTTTGTCCTGGGCTACAGGACATGGTAGGGGGAAATATAGCAGTTTGCCATGGTGTGGAAAGTTAGAAGGACAGAGGTCCACAGCCAGAGGGCTGCATAGAGATAAATTCCCACTCAAGAGCAGACTAAATTCCAACTCCAGGGGTCTTTACTCTTATGATCATTGTGTTGTTTTTCTGAGTCTTTTGGGAGGTTTTTGGGGGGATTTTTTTTGCATCCAGTGAACTTTATGTCCAGTTTGAAAGCTTCAATCTATTTCCACACCTCATAATTCAGTACATGATAAGATAGATAACAAATGAATATGGAACTGCTGTTTTAGTGATTGTTTTTGCTTCTCCCAGTCTACACACTATTCCACACAGCTATCCCTTGTGGTCAAAAGGAGGTAGAATAAGAGTTTGGTTTGGTCTGGCACTTCTGACCTGGGGGATCTTTCAGACTACGTAAATTAGTGGCCTTAGTCTTCCATTCAGGTTTGAAATGTTGAAGTGCAGCTTTTCATGGCTGTTATTCAATTGCATTTTCTTTTACTGTCTGCTATACAGTGCTTCTATCTGTTAGAAATAATACTAGTCATTTCAAAAAGATTGTATGCTGTTGTTTATTTAACTAGATGATTCATTGCAGTCATAAATCCAGCCTGTGACCAAATGCACACTTCAGGTTCTGTACACTGCTATATTTTCCTTCTCTGAGAGGAAACTTGATATTATTTAATCCTCTGTAAGTCGCACCTTAACCGACTGTGCTTGTGGGATGTGGTTTTGACTGCACTTCCTCTTTGCTGGTTAAAGAGAGTGGAATAGTTTTCTGTAGTCTGTGACCCATGTGCAGTTCTGATGTTTTCTCAAAGTCACTTGATTTTGTGCTGGTGGAAACAAAACCAGAATTTTGACAGAATTATTCTAACCATTATTTAGGCATGGAGAAGATGAGAAAAAGGAAATTAGAGCCGATCATGATATACTTCTGATAGAACAATAAAAGTGAAGCATTTTAACAGTCTTAGAAGTATACGTGATGAACTTCTTCCTTTTTCCCTAAACTGAATTATTCACTCCTAATATAGTCTAAGACAGCTTTATCTTTTAAAAACAGACAATAGTGTAAGAGGAAGCAATACAGTACTTTTATTATACTTACTTACTTAAATCAAAATACTTTTTGCTTTCCAGGTATGGCACTATACTGATAAATGCAAGGAAAAGGTTTTTATACCTTGTGAAAAAATAGTGGTCAACCTTATCACGGTTAATTTGGATGAGTACAAACCATCTCAGGAATCCATTCGTCCATCAGAAATGAGAAGCCCCCGTTATTATACTGTTTACAGTGGCATTGAAGGGAGAGATTTGTCTCCAGAAGAAGTGCCAGAAACAAAATACTTGCTGGATATTTCTCATGGCGAGATTTCACGAGAAGAGGACATTTTAGCTGAGAGGGATAAAACTGGAACAAAGAATGACCAGCCTGGAACAAAGAATACTTTGACACAAAAAAACGGAGGGAGTGTAGACTATGAACTTGGTGTTAGGGCTCATGACTTCAGTCCTGGCCAAAACCTGGAACTCAGTCTGAAAGAGAAGACTTCTGCGCCTGAGGGACTAGGTGAGCCACAGATTGCTTTGGGAAACTTAGTTAACATTAAAACAGGAAAGGCATATTGCCCCCAGCTGGAGATGAGGGCAACAGACCCTTCTCTGGGACAGGAATTAGAGGAACTTAAACTGAAGATGGCTGATGCAGTGGATGAATTGCTGGGTAAGACCCGTATCAACTTGGTGGACTTGGATGATGAAAAATCTGGGCAGACATCTTATCATCAGCTGGGAAAAATAGCACATGGCATCACAGAGAATGAGAGTGAACAGACTGTACTGGTGGATTGGGACCCGCACACTGGGAGATTGTATATTCCTACTTTGTTCAGTGTTGAAAGTGAGGTGTGTAAAGGAGTATTTAAGTGTGATGATCCTAACAAAGAGGGAATTTTGTCCAGACTGTATGAGAAACAGGTATCTGAAGAGTCATCCGAGGATCAAGAAATGTATCTGCTGCAATTCCAGGAACAATGGGGACTGCATGTAGAAATGGAAGACTGAACAGTGATTTTCTAGAATACTGTAAACCACAATACCCTGTTTACTTTACCAAAGAGAATGAAGGACTCAGTGGAGCAAACATATCTTAATGTGTTGGAAGTTTTTAGAACCATAACAGTCGAGCAACTTCTTCATGATATTTATAACAACTTCCAGGCATGATATTGGTGATTTCAACTCCCATTATAGACCTCCCAGGTAAAATATAATGGTGGTAAGATTGCCTTCTTTTTAAAAAATAAAAATCTCTGTAAAGAGGGTGCTGTTAGGATTTTCATATTGTAATTGCTACTAAGGCAAATTATTTTGGTTTGAAAGCTGTTATTTTTAGCAATAAAAAGCAACAATATGATATTTTGCTGGGATGTGTCACATATCTTGACACAACACAGCCTTTTGTATGTGTCATTCCTGCTAATAGTAATGGGTACAGTTGATTTTTTGTGGAAGTAAAGGGCACCTCCAGTATATGGTTTCTTTGTTTTATCAACATTCTATTTAATGAAGACTATTCTAATTTATCTTTTCATGAAAGACTCAAGTGGAATGCATGATCACTTCCCTACTGCTACTCAGATACACATCCAAGAAAATTTCTTCTAACAGGTATTGATGCAGGTTAAGAAAACGTGGGGGAGAAGGTAGCAAGCACTAGTCACATTTTACTCTGAGGGAAAATGTGGTGTGGGGGAATTTAGTAATACACCTGCAGTCTGACTGGGTGGACCGTGCCTCACCCAGCCTTAGCCACTAGCAATATAGCAGCTGTTTCATGGTGAAATGACTCACGTCCTGCAAGTGACTGTTCCTCTCTAATGACTTTAATGGGAGGCTAGCGTGACTAGTTCAGATGAAGAAGTCTGCTCTAGGCTCACCACTGCTTTTCCAGGCACATCCCACTTAGCACAGCAGATCCAGAAAGTGTCCTGGTGAGCTTTCTTTTCATACCTGATGTCCAAACCAGGACTTTCAATACAAGTTCACTTTTTCTCCACATTCTGTAATATTTCCTTAGGATAGTAAAGTTACCAGATATTCTAGAAATAACCTACTGAGGCAGGTGACACTACAATACGACAATAACGATATGTTTGGTTTTCAAGGAGAAACAACAAAAGAGAAAACTTTTCTATCGTGTTTAATACTCGTAACCTCCAATACATGGTGTAATGTTGAAGGAAGAAATTTAGCAATATCTTTTTCTACTCCGGTAATTTATTTGTTGCAGGGCTTTGGCTTTTTCTTTGAATATTCATCCTCCGGAATATCTTAGTTGCAGTCATAGATTTTAAAACAAGAAATGACAGTCAAGCATTTCACACTGATGACAACTGATTAAAAAAAAAAAACAAAGAAAAAAACCAACCCCACACCACACCTCTCAACTGTCTTTATAACAAGGATGTATATTTTGCAGCAATGTTACATCTAAACGCTTATATCACGTATTTATCTTTCAAGAGGTTCACAGAGGAGGGTCACAGCTCAAGGTGAAAGAAGAAAACAGTTGGAGAGTTTCATCTGAGAAGATGGGAAAAGGACAGAATTTCTACTGTTACAGACCAGCTTCATTAAGCCATCCAAAATTAGTCCCACTATTTCCTAAAGATTTCTTAACTAACCTCTGGGATCATAGTCTTCCAGTTGTCTTCTGTGATATGGGCAGTTGTTTACCTGCCGGTGAATAACTTTATTTTATTTTTTTTCCTGTAGCCCACTGAATTTTATTCACTTATTCCTGCCTTAAGATCAATTATTTGTTCATCTTGTATGTCTTCCATACAGAAGAACGAAGATGCTCCAACTCCCCTACTGGTTTGTTTCTGCTGCCAACCAACATTCCTTGAAAAGTAAGGCATCTTTATTTTTGGCTTTATTTGCCAGCTTTTGGTGCAACAATCTTTGCCCCAATAGTTGTGCAAAGAAACACACCATGATCATGTCACTGCTGATTAAATTTGAGAACTTGATAAATAAATCATAGAACTTCATTTCATCCAGTTCTTTGGTCACTGTAATCCCCTTTCTGCACATACAATCATATTTTTTTAACCTTCTGAACTATAACCTTATAGTTCAGTTGTATAGCAATTAATTTCTCTCTTGCACTTGAAAAAAGGCATCACCTTCCTAGCTAATGTTACCTGTGATCATAGTATATGGTCACATTGAGATTCTTGCAATCAAGCTGCATTTTCAGGATAAAATTTCATGATAACTAAGTTTGCAGGTGACACAAAACTGAGTGGTAATATCAGGCTGCCTGACAGGCTAGAAAAGGATGCCATGCAGAGGGACCTGAACAGTATTGAGAGGTGGGCCCGTGCCAGTCTAAGGAAGTTCAAGGCCAAGTGCATGGTCCTGCATCTGGGTTGAGACAATCCCAAGCACAAATACAGACTGGGCAGACTCAAGAGTAGCCCTCCTTTGGGGGTGTTGGCTGATGAAAGACTCAACATGAGCCAGCAATGTACGCTTGCAGCCCAGAAGGCCAACCATATCCTGGGCTGCATCAAGAGAAGCGTGACCAGCTGGTCAAGGGAAGTGATTCTGCCCCTCTACTCTGCTCTCATCAGACCTCACCTGGAGTAATGTGTACAGTTCTGGGGCCCTCAACACAAGAAGGACAACAAGATGTTGGAACAGGTCCAGAGGTGAGCCACAAAGAAGAAGAGAGGACTTGAGCACCTTCCCTATAGGGAGGGGCTGAGAGAGTTGGGGCTCTTCAACCTGGGGAAGTGAGGACTGTAGGAGGACCTTATAGCAGCCTTCCAGTACCTGAGGGGAGCCTACAGAAAAGCTGGGAAAGGACTTTTTTTAAATGCCTGTAGAGACAGGACAAGGGAAAATGGCTTTAAACTGGAAGATGGTAGGTTTAGATCAGATATTAGAAAGCAAATGGGAGGGCGGTGAGACACTGGAACAGGTTGCCTGGAGAGGTTGTGGATGCCCCCACCTTGAAGGCTTTCAAGGCCAGGCTGGATGGGGCTTTATCAAACTGGTCTAGAGGGAGGTGTCCCTGCCTATAGTGGGGGGGTTGGAACTAGATGATCTTAAAGGTCCCTTCCAACCCAAACCATTCTATGATTCAGTGGTAAATTTATGTTTTAAAATAGTAGTTCATTTCTGGGCAAATGTATTTGCAATGCATTTCTTGCTTCCGTTTAATCTGAATTTTTATTTAATTCATAACTGATACACTATGCAAACAGTCCTTGTTGGTATTTATAAGATATACCCTCAAAGTTTTCTCAGGATAATCACAACTGGAAAAAAAATGTAGGGGGAAAAAAAGCTAATAACTTTATTTTATCAGGTTACTTAGCCAAGTTCTGGAATTGATTAGAACGGAAAACATGCATTAATTTCCAGCAGTACTATTGCAGTAGACTATTGAGAGCATTTTTATTATCCTCAAGGAAACTCATTTTTTGCCTTAAAACTTTCTAATTATATGCAGCTGATCAGATGTGGTAGCTTCAGCAAGCCAAACAGTCAGCAAGGAACAAAATACTTTCACATAAAACTGTTATTCTACCTACAAGATTTCAGACAAGAGGCAACTATTAATCACATAGAAGATCCAAGCAGTAAGAGAACTGACACTTTCTCAGTCTTTAATACTTACATTAAACTTTGGTTAGCCACATTTAATGGACTCAGCGCAGCCAAAAGCAAGGTTTTATATATATATATATATATATATATATATATATATATATATATATATATATATAAAAACTATATTAAAACACAAGCCTACCTATAGCCTTGAAATCTGTGATTTTGAAAATGATGCGGGAGGTTATTAGAACTAAGTAACAGCGTGTTGAGGACAAAAGAACATACACTTCTTAACCACGACAGCAACAAAAACAGCACTTTACCTCTGCTTGTACAGTTGATGCGATCACCACTAGAAAAATAGCATCCAGTTTACAAACTAAGCAAAGTCATGAAGATAGAAGGTAAATACTGCGATGGAAGTCTAGCAGTGCTCTTTTGAGCATGAAAAACAGGAAGTCTAGCTATCAAAAATGAGCTCTAATGGTGACGAAACTGATAGCTAGGTGTGGGCACACACCATTTTGGAAAAGGAACCGTAATTGTAAATGTGGCTTGCTGCCTACAATTTAGAGGGAGTGACGGGGTTCTTGAAGGAGTGACTGAAACAGGCATCTGAGCACAGGATACATCTGTGGTCTGACTTACAGCAGCTCCGGAAAAGTTACTGCATGAAGAGAATGTGCTGATGGAAAAATACAAATATGGCTTGCAAAAACGCAGCTTGAGCTGTGCACATAGTACAATACGGACTGCAGACGGAGAATCTGTGCAGTGTGGGAAGTTAGCCAGATGAGGAAAACATGATAACTGCCTAATACAAAATGTAGGATAACATGGAGAGAAGTGATCTAATTCTTAAAAGGAAAACCAAATTGCACATCTGCTGAATTCAAGCAATCTAAACTTCACAGAGCACTCTAATCAACTAACAGAGAACTGCTGCTTTCTTGCTCTGCTGGACTGATAAAGGAGCATGTGTGGCTGGACGAGGCTGAGGTAAGCATGTTCTCTGCAAAAGTGAGATCAGAAAGAGTTCTGATAGGGGCAGTGGACAAGAAGGTGCACTTTGGAGAAGCCAGCAGTGCATTAGCATCAGTGAATGTCCAGTTATTTGCAACACACAAACACTGCATTGGTTATGAAAGATAGGCTCTGGAATGATCAGATAGCACAGCTCTTCCTAATGAGCCCAATAAGGGCTGTGAAAAACACTCTCAGGGCCTAGGAAATTCACAATACGAAAACATGTGAGTCATAGAATCATAGAATGGCCTGGGTTGAGAAGGACCACAATGATCATGTAGTTTCAACCCCCCTGCTACGTGCAGGGTCACCAACCACCAGACCAGGCTGCCCAGAGCCACATCCAGCCTGGCCTTGAATGCCTCCAGGGATAGGGCATCCACAACCTCCTTGGGCAAACTTTTCCAGTGCATTACCACCCTCTGTGTGAAAAACTTCCTCCTAATATCTAACCTAAACCTCCCCTGTCTCAGTTTCAAACCATTCCCCCTTGTCCTATCACTACTCACCCTAGTAAACAGCCATTCCCCTTCCTGTTTATATGTTCCATTCAAGTACTGGAAGGCCACAGTGAGGTCTCCCCAGAGCCTTCTCTTCTCCAAGCTAAACAAGCCCAGTTCCCTCAACCTTTCTTCATAGGAGAAGTGCTCAAGCCCTCTGATCTTAGTGGCCCTCCTCTGGACCCATTCCAAGAGCTCTGCATCTTTCCTGTGCTCCCAAGCAAGGAAATCCTTCAAGTTATATTATTAATTGACAGTACTCAACTTCCACTGATTTCAAGTCAAAATTTAAGTTAAGCTAACTTTTAAGCACTTCACTGAAGGGAGATGAATTCCTGAATTTGATACTGATAAATTAAATTCTATCAATTTTTATCAAAGGAGAATTAACTCAGACTTCTCTACTGCTTCTCTATGGCCTGACCTGCAGCTTAGGCTTGAGCAGACCAAGTGATAGAAAAGTGAAGCAAGAGAAATTTAAGATAGAACTGTGCCACAGCTTGAATACAAATCACGTACAAGAACAACTGATGGTTTACTAAGTGCTGGGGAAACTCTCGAGTGACTGTAGGTCTTTCAAACACGCCTGTCTTTATTCAACAATAATGCTAAAAGTTAGATAATACTTCTTGACCTAAAATATGCTAGATGGTAGAACAGTGCTCATGTGCTATGAAGTTTGAAAACTAATCCTTTTTTTCCTCTCAAATAAGAAATGTGGTTCATCCATACAGTGCAATATTAATAGTTTTTCCAAGCATCGTATTTTTTTAATTAACTGGAGGTTTTTGTTTGATGTGATTCATTTTTGGAAAGTCAAAGATTTAAAACCATTCTGCTATCTCCTATTGTCCATGCAAAATATCAATGGTCTCCTTAAGAGAAAGGCAAGGCAATATACTAAGATCTTTGCTGTTTTGGTTTTGCATATAGGTTTCAAACTTCATCAGCCCAGGATCAAGTAGCAGTAAGCGTAGGAAGTCATTTTCATGTTTAGTGTTATCTACAAACCATAAATAATGTTGGTAATTTGAATATGTAGTATAAAATGATAATACTGAACTGTTCTTAATTTCCTCACTGTCTTTTCCCTTTTCTGGTTCAAAGAAAAGAAAAGAAAAGAAAAAATACAGACTTCTGTTTTTGAAAACCTCTGGAATCAGTTTAGCTGATACAGATTTTCCTGGACTAAGCTCAGTTTTAAGAAAAGGACTTGCTCCTTAGCACCATGTAGCTGTGAAAACCTCAGGTAGGGAATAGGGATCAAAAGCTTCCCAAGATTCCTCCAGCTCTTCCTCAGCTCCACCTTTCATATTTGTTCTGCTGGAGGAGCAATATCCTACATAACAATAATGTTTTTCCATCACACTGTTCTTGCTCTGAATGCTGGGTTCTTGCCACTGCTTGTGATATTATTGTAAGCTCTGTGCAAGCTGAGAAACCAGCAGGAAGTGAACAGTTCTAATTCCACAGCACATACCAGATTGCCTGCTAGGTCTCACTCCTTGCCTTGTCAAAGTTACAGTTATTTATCCAAGCAGAGAGCTAGCTCTTCTCCTGACAGCAGCTCTCTGCTAGCATCTGAAACTGCCACAGCAATGCCCATCGTGCCAGGAACTGTCCTTAATTCACAGCAACTCCCACAGGCACTGGTGAGCACAGCCTGTGCCATAAACATGCATCATCAGCTCTGCCACCCAAAAACTGGCTTCCAGAAATGTCTTCCAGCTGACCAAAGTCAGCCGGCATGCTGACATAGCATGCCCTGTGCTGATAGCCTGCAATGCTGCTCTCTTCCAAGGAGTAGAACAGTGCAGTAGGGAGGCTGAGAAGAGCAGACACTCAACATGCTAGCAAGCAGAGTCCTGTTTTAAGTCTGTGAATGTTTCCAGACAGTGCTACACTACACTGTAAGCTGTTTCAGCCTACACAGAGACAAACCCCACTAGGCTGTGTGGCTACCAGCAGAACTGTTTGTGCACCTTCCCTTTGTTCTTGGCCTCAGATGAGGCATGGGATGAGGGAAGTGGTACTTCTCTGTAAACCCCTTGTTTGGGCGAGATGGGCCCCCTCCACCTGGACTCCAGTGTCTCAGTCCTGCCCCTCACTGCCTGTGCCTGCTTCCAGACTTCTGCTCTTCCAAGTCATCCTTGGCCCAGAGTTCTCCCAGAATAAGCCCTGATCTGCAGCTCTGAAGTGATAGTTTTCTCACCAATACTTTGTTGGAAACTATTATTTGGGGGGTTTTTATGCACTTTTTTTTAATGCATTTTGATGTTGGTTTAATTATTCTCAAACATTTCATATCTATTTGTACATCTATTTCTTATCCCACATCTGTAAGAAAAAAAAAAAAAGGAAAAATTAAGTTCCTTGGACATCCCCTTGCTCCCTGCAATGTAAGCAACTGTATCTCTAATGAAGATCACAAGGATTCAGCTTGTGCAACATAATATAGTGTTTACTGTTACCACACTGGACTTAAAACCATGGTGTGCTGTCTCTGCTTATCTGACTTAAACACAGCCCAAAATATTTGTCCCTTTAAACTGAGTATGTTTTTCTGTGTGATACTGGAGACGTTTTACAATTTAAGCAGTTACCATGGAAAACAATTGTTTTTTTCATAGAATCATAGAATGGCCTGGGTTGAGAAGGACCACAATGATCATGTAGTTTCAACCCCCCTGCTACGTGCAGGGTCACCAACCACCAGACCAGGCTGCCCAGAGCCACATCTAGCCTGGCCTTGAATGCCTCCAGGGATGGGGCATCCACAACCTCCTTGGGCAACCTGTTCCAGTGCGTCACCACCCTCTGAGTGAAAAACTTCCTCCTAACATCTAACCTAAACCTCCCTTGTCTCAGTTAAAACCATTTCCCCTTGTCCTATCACAATCCACCATCATAAACAGCCATTCCCCTTCCTGTTTATATATTCCCTATAAGTACTGGAAGGCCACAATGAGGTCTCCCCAGAGTCTTCTCTTCTCCAAGCTAAACCAGCCCAGTTCCCTCAACCTTTCTTCGGAGGAGAGGTGCTGAACATATTTATGATTAAATAGGTTTCAAATATAAAGCTTAAAAACTGTGGGGTGAACTTTTCCCTTGTACAAATGTTTACTATTTACCTGGCTTCATAAACAAACAGCACAAATGTTAGTAAACAGAGTTTCTGTGGTCAATCCTATTTTTTAGCTGTGGGAAAACACAGATAACAGTCTCTTCTACTGCTCAGTGATATTCTCTTTTCCTCCCAAACCCTTTGTGCAAGGACTCACTTTTTAAGCAGTAGCCAAAAAGCAACCACAGAGTAGAGTAGCCAGCTATCAGCCAGCAAGTTGTTCAGGGGTAACGAGCCAAAGCAGTGCATTTGGTGTGTGTTGCAGAACAGCAAAGGAATATAGTAAAATCTGTTTAAGGGAAGCTTTCTGCTCTACAGAATCAGGCAATTAACTATGACTGAGATGAGTAGAGAGGCCTTGCATTTTCACAAGGTCAATGGCAGAAGCCCTCTACCCTCTTGTTGGAGCTTGTTTCCACCCAAAAATCAAGGTGCCTACCTCCTAGCACTGGCTTACTGGGGTTCTCAATGTGCACTAATAAAAGCTTTTTACCAAGGGCTATAAATAAATTACAGGAACAAGTTTAGCCTCTGCCTTTAGCTGTCACTTGAAGTATTTTTCTAAGGATTACAAGCAGAGGTACTTCTGGAGGAAAATAGGGGTAGTGACTGGAAATTTGACTCCTGCTCCTTTCTCTCGCTCTCTGAGGGACTTCACTGCAGCTGCTGACAAATGGCCTGCAGCAGTGTCACCTGCTTTGCACAAGTGCTGAGGCCAGCAAGGAGCTCTGTACACTCCTCTCCTGTTACAGAAGCAGAGGTTGTCAGTAAACCAGCTCCATGGCTTTTCAAAATGAATTTATATATATATATAGTCACATCTTCAAACATGACCCTTACGCTCCAAACTGTCTGTTGTACTAATATATTGATGGGTAATCCACAATACATTTGGGGTGCCTTACACCAATAGGTGAGCATTAATTCCATTTGTGTCCCTCCTGTATTTACAACATCCTTAACTTCTCATTGCCAGCATAAACATTTCACCACAATCTTTTGTGATAGCTTTAAGTCTATCAAAAACACAGGTGTCAGAACCATATAAGCTCCCAGCCATTGCCAAAACATTCACAGAGCTCTATGAATGCATTCCAGTCTGACACCTGGAGGTGCTGCAAGACTGTTACCTTTCACCCACATAGCAAACATTCCATCTGTGTCTCTTACTTCCATGATATCAACCAGTAAGTTTCTCATAAGCAGAGCCCTCATGTGAGATCAGTTCAACCCTTCTTACACCAGTATTTTTAATAGAAACTATTCTATAATCAACACAAGTTCAATCGAAGCCCATTAAGCCCATTTCTGAAGAGAAGTAGAAACCCTTCGTTTTCCAAAGCACACAATAAGCTTCTGAACTAAAAAAAAAAAAAAAAAAAAAAAAAGTACTCTGGGTTTTCAGGACTTTATCTATGCTGTTGATAAAAAGAAGCTAAGGAGCAATGCCTGACCCAAGATTGAGATGGAGCAGCCAACCCACAACCTCTCTAGAGCGGAATGATTGTGCAGTGTTACACTGCATCTGGCCTTAGGCCTTCTGAATACTATAGGATCTATTTTTGTCATTCTCAAGTACACCCTTACAACAGCAGATGTTTTACCCTGTTACTGATGCCATGCAATGTTTTCTCAAGTCTGTAAAGGATTTTCTTTTTCTAGTGAACCTCAAAGGAAATCTCTTCAAAAATCTTGACACTTCAATGCTGCTCTCAGACCCGCTATGCACTCTGGCCAACTGAGCAAGCAAGACATTTAGAAGCAATTGCTGAAAGACTGGTTGCCTTCTCAATACCACATTAAAAAGGAGAGAAATCTACTGCTTCTGCCAGGGTTGTTACAATGAGCCTGAAGAGCAGCATGGTCAGGGCCTGAGATCCTCAGTGACTGCACTGAACACAAATGAACTCAGTCCTAAGCCTGATGGAAAATGCAACTAAAGATAAAAAGGGAAACACCAAATAATTTCCTGTGGGCATTCAGCAATGCAGAATCTCCTACCAGTAGGTATCTTCCTCATACTTATGGCTGTTTTTAAGCAAAACCATCTCAATTACCATTCATAGTTTATGCACTGACCAGGTCACACTACTCCTGTCTGCCTTAAAAAACAGCAGGCTAAGCAAGCATTCGAAAGAGATGAAGTATGCATGTTCAAGGATCCTGACTGATCCAAAGCCAAATATTCCAGTAAATAGCAATAATGAAAATCCATTAAGAGAATGAACCAGTTGCAGCTTGTTTTCCCTAGCTTTTTACTGTTGTGTTTGTCATCATTAAGAAAGCAGCTCTGTTCCTCCTAACTTCGTTAGCATTTATCAGAAAGCTATCTGCTATAGTGAAGCCTTAAGAGTTCCTGGGGGAAAAAAAAAAAACAAAACAAACATAAAGACCAAAACAAGCAACTAGATTTGTAAATTTCCTTATCTACTAACTTCTGGTCACCATAACACATGGCAGATGGCCAGATTTGTTCCAGTCTTATTTGATTACTACTTGTGTTTGTCTTTTCTGCAAAAGAGCATGAGACGCTACGCTGAGTTAGCTGGGAAGGACCTCCTCCTAAAAGCTAACTGATCTTTTTACACAGCTACATAGTGCCCTCTCCATTGCTCCAGGCAGTAGAGGCATCAGAAGGTCTTTGTACTCAGTTGAAAGTGAATTCAACTAATCACCAGAATTAGGCAGTCTGAATGTTATCCATTAAAAATGGAAATCTTGTAGCAGCAAGCATGGTAAAAGTACCGACAAGGAGAGTAACTCAAGTCAGGGATGGAAAGTTGTTTGCAGTTAAGTACCAAGACAGGAATTTCCCATTTAATCCACATGCTTGCAACAAATTTCATTAGAACGTCACACAAACCAATTTATTTCTTCCTGTTTTCTATTTGTCTCTATTACTGTGAGTTTATTATTTATACAGCTCCACAAATCTCTCCCTGATTTTCTGCCTAATGCAATACATGCGGAGACTCAGTTTCTCACCTCAGGTAGCTTTTGCCAATGTCAGAGCAGGAGTAGACCTAAAGGAAACACAGGAGTGTTTCAGCTGCCAAGACGCATTGCAGCTTATTACAACAATCACCAGGAGCTGCAGGGGAAATCCTTTGATTCATCCTCTAAACCACAAGAACTGCTTGGCAAAGATGTGTCACACTACTGAGCGGGAAAGCCAAGGCAGCACCTAAGATTCTGCTGGACAGCAAACACCCCAAGACAAGGAGGTACTCCCACCTTTCCACTTATTAAAGAAATAAGGGATTCTTGAGTTTTCCCGTACAACAGCTGCTAAGCAGTGCCAGCCTACACAGAAAGGGTACCCACTGACTGAAAACATCTTCACAATCAGACCAGAAAGTGCTTTCGGATGATCTGAATCCACTGCAGTTTTTTTTTTTAATTATTATTTAAAGCTGTTGCAAGCAACACAGGAAAACGTAGACAACAAGTCACCCACCAGTTCCAACTCCAAGGAAAGCAAATGACTGAGAATCTATTCAAAGTCATGCTGACCTCCCCATTCACTCCCATTTTTTCCTCAACTACTCCATTTCTGAGTTACACGCTCAGGTCATGAGAGCTTCAGAGCACAGGTCAGATATATCTAATTTTCTCTGCACCTTTTCAGTAACAGAAAAAGAGCAAAATTTAGTCAGCTTAGATTCTCCAGTAGTGGCAGACTCAATGCAAATCTTCTGGTATGTAATGAACGCAAAGCAAGAAACAAGCAGCAGGTGAAATCCACATGCTACTTCCATACCAAGGAATGTAAATCACTCACAGTAATTTATAAACATACAGTAAAGTTAGAAGGCTAAACTTGGCAGGCTGCTTGGAAGGAGCACAGGTGTGACACGTACCTGAGGTTAGTACACAAGTCTGAAGCATCCTTGGCTCTGCAAGTAAATGTAAGTGAGCACCATACGCTGCTCAGGCTCACATTCATCAGTACATTTAAATTCATTTTCAAACAAGACCCCTGCAACACTTTATGAAGGCCATCTCATGATTTTGCATTTGATCTCAAGAGCTGCTTTATCCTCTCATCTGATTCCCATTAATCAAAATGACAGTCTCCAGCTAAATAATTTTACATGGGTCATCTAGCTGGTTGGTCTTTATCTGTGAGATGTTCAGCATTGCCATGAACTTTCCTCCACAGGAAAGACTTAATCAGCACAACTGAGGCAAACTTCAGGCAAGTTCATCCAGCTGTTCATCAGAACATGGAGCAGCAGAAACCTGAGACTGAATATACACTTTCGCATTAAGAGAGCAGAAGCATCTTTTGGCAGGTTGGAGTGAAAGAAAACATAAGAACCTGATGATCAGATGCAGTATTGAGCCCAGGCCCTCAGCTCACACCCTCACTTGCAGAATAAAGGCAGTCATTAAGAACTTAGGGAGATACTGGGAGAGCTGAAGATAAAGATTTCTCAACTGTCTTTTTTCAGTATTTCACTAGCAAAAAAACCAAAGCAGCCAAGACATACTGTGCAATTTCCCTAAATACATTTTTGTTTCTATGTGTTTATTCCTCTTTTTTTTCCCCCCTCCCTTGTGTAATCCAAGTAAAGGTTTTGTGTTTATGAGACCTTGATGTGGGTTGAGGGTTGATCCTGGTGTGCAGCCAAGCCCCGCCCAGACAAGTGAGGGAGTGAATTGGAAGGGCCAAAGAGAGAAATTGTGGATTGAGATAAAGATATTTTTACTGTTAAAGGTTAAAGCAGCAGTTGCATGCACAAGGGAATAAATAAATAAATAAAAAGTGAGCAATTCACTCAGTAATTACCATCTTCAGGCAGATATTTATCTATTTGCAGAAAAGCAAAGCTTCATCACACATAATGGTTGCTTAGGATGACAAACAACAGAGACACAAAAATCTGTCCCTCTTTCTCCTACTTTCCCCAGCTTTTAATACTGCATACAGCACAGGGAATATCTTTTTGGTCAGTTGGGTCATCCTTGCTGCGGCCCTGCCCAACATCCTGTGTACCCCCCCAGCACACTAACTAGACAGGTAGCAAGAGAAACAGAGGCCTTAGCACTGTTCAGCAGTAGCTAAAACATCCCTCTGTTATGAATACTGTTTTGGTCACAGGTCTAAAATGCAGCACCATACAAGATACTAGGAAGAAAATTAATTCCATTGCAGCCCAAACCAGCACACAGCTGGCAGAGATTTTTCAGAGATAAACACTAAACAACAATGGTTATGGGAGGACGGTTGGACTAGAAGATCCTGTAGGTCCTTTCCAACCCTGTGATTCTATGATTCTATGAACACAGCTCTAAGCAAAGTTGCAGATCCAGGAAAGACAAATCACATGCCCTGGTTGCAACCTTTTTGCAAGACTAGTTAGCCCAGCATCTTGCCACAAAGCTTTTAATGGTCCTCGTCACCAAATCCTTTTGTTGTAGGCACTGGTATCCCTGAAAAATATTTTGCTTTGTAGGTATAAATTCAGCGCTAGCGGAACTAATTCTACACTTACAAAATAGGGACCAAACAAGTACATTCTGTGACTGAAAGAAGGGCCATGCATATAAGCTTCTACAGTTTGCTCTAGTAGTCAGTCTAATAAAGACGCAATCTCAGCCACAAAATTCACCCATAGCATAAAGGCAAATCATATCACCCAGGACACCTTGAAGAGGTGTTTTTATAGGTAAGTCTGCTAAGTGCAGCACACCATGTGGAAAGGTGCAAATCAAGAATTCTGGAACATTTCAGAGCTAAGCTACTGCCATATTAGCAGTTCTATAAGCAAGCTGCAGAAGTGCACACATCCACCATACACCTTTCTAATATTCACAGACCTGGCACATTTGAAAACCCTCCTTCATCTTCTCTATAGCCTACAGATGAAAAGCAGCCTCCAGAATTTATCAATACCTTGCCCCCCACACAGAAAGGAAGCTTTAAGCCAGTACAGATGGCAGCTGGGCTTGCCAGGTGAAACCCACAAGCGAATAACCTGTCCTTGGGGGCCACACCCCTGCACATGAATCTGCTAACAAGGTTTTAGGTGGGGCAAGAGATTTTTCCATTACAGTACCTTGTTTGTCCCAGTTATTTTGGCGTGGGTTAGCATGCTGAAACCCATCAGGCTCTTAGAAGTTGTTGTCCCCTCCACACCTCAGTTGTGGCACTCAGAAATCTGCTGGGTAGCTCCTGCAGGGGGATGAGAAATGATCAGGAGTTGCCTTTGCTTTTTTTTTTCATTTTTAGTAAGACTGCAGTGTTTTCAATCTATTTTCTGCTTGCTTTAGGTGTGTGGTATCCACATGTAAAATGTTATCCTTGATCAAATGTTGAGAAGTAATCATTACCAGGGCCCCTGTACCCCTGCATGCTGGTATGTGGGTATTCAGCACAGTGCTACCCTCAGACATGGCAGCATGCAGCCACAGCCCCTGCCCTGGGCACCCACCTACCCACTCACAAAGGCCAGCACTGTATCTTCTTCAAGCCCTGTGTGCCTGGTTCTCGCCATGATTATTCTTAACTGGCTTTCGCCTGAGGGGTTCACGGCAGATAAGACTGCAGTTCGTGTCCAGCACCGGTTATTTCTCCATTTCTATTAATTAAAACATGCGAGGCAGGGAGGAGGTAAGAGATACCAAAAAAAAAAAAAGCCTGCCCAGCGCCGGCAATCTCCCTGACCCGCGAGTCCGAGGCGGGCGGCCCCAGGCAGCTCCAGAGCACACCTCCAGGGCTCGAGAGACAGCACGACGAGCGGCTCCCGCCTCCCTCCCAACCATGCTCGGCTCAGCCTGGCTGGCGGCTGCCGCCATCTGGCGGTGGCGCTGAGGAGCGCAGGGCCGGGCCCGGATGCCCGTGGAGGGGCGGAAGCTCGTGGCTGCCCTTCGCAAGTATCCCGGCTTGGTTCATAAAATGCTGGGTCAGGTAAGCGTGAGGTCGGGATGAAACGACAGCCATTTTATCAGGCACGTTCTAGCAATTAGCTGGCCTGGTCTGGGGCTAATCCTCGGGGATTCCCTAAATTCTGAGGCTGTCTTTAAAGACTGTCCAAAATGACTGCTCTGTGACAATGATAGCACCAGTGTATATGAGTGGTTGGATTGCTCACCTGGGAAGCAGTCACAGAATTTAAATTCTTCCTCTGCCCAAGGTCAGATCCAAATCCACGCTGATTTGAACACACAGGAACTTTGAAGGCTCTACAGCAATACAGGAACTTTGGAGGCTATTATAACAATTCAGGGGGGAAACTTTGCATCTCTCTTGAAGAACGCAAATGGAAACAACTGTGAATCATGTTTCTGCTCTCATTACTGCTTTACTTTTTTATCCAGAAGTGTAATTGCGACTTATAATGGAAAGAATAACAATTCCTCTGAATATTCTCTGGATGAAGAGCATGCAATTTGTGGGGAGACTGGACTTGTCAGTGTGTATAAGACATCCTCTGAACACACAAATGGATAAAGCCCATAGGGAGATTAGGCCAAAACCCAATTGATTTCTGGATCCCAGTCAGGCTCTGACATTGTCAAAGCATATCTCATGCCAATACTTAGACATTGCCAAATCTGAACCCATCTATCTTTTTCTGCATTTAAATACTCCAGTTCCTTCCACCCCATAGCTCCGGCACTGAAATAATGACATTTTCAATGAAGTGTATTTTGTCTTTAAACAAAGGAAGAGGAGCTGCAGAAGGCAGAGAAGTTCCCCAGCAAAAGCTGTCTTAGAGAAGAGTAGAATATATCCCAAACACTTAAGAAAGTCCAGTCCAGTTCAAAAGAGCAGGAGGACTTGAAAAAGACAGACATAAACACAGGAATAATCCAAAGATGGGATCAAACCTTTTCTTCACTCGTTACTAGAGAACATAATATAGAATATGACAAGTAGCAGGACATAGCCAAACTGGCTCAGAGAGATGGATATGCTAAACTGCTAATTGCTATCCATGATTTGGAAACCAAGAATGTAACAGCAGAGAGAAAAATTAGACTAGAAATGAGAATAAAGTTTCTTACTGTTGGAGGATTAAAACTGTGCCCAAACCTGAATGTTTTTAAGAGCTTTGTGAATCAGTGAGAGGGTTTCTATTTGAGAATGGATATAAGTGACCCTGTATATTGTTGGCAGTTAAAAGGTTATGTTTACTCACAGAGCAGAGAGTAAACAAAGTCCTTGAGAGACCCATCACAGCCACTCTTCTTCAAAATAAAAAAAGAAATACTCTTAGAATAGACCAGAATTTCAGCCAGATTAACTAATAATGCAGACGAGGCCAAATTTTGCCTCTAGGTCTTCAAATGTTAGGGTATCTGTGGGTAAAGTTCCCATTCTTAGCTGTAACTATCTATATCTGTAACAAGTTTTGTGCAAATTTTGGACCACGTTCTTATTTCCTGCATGTGGCGGTAGAGGTCCTCAAAATGAGTGAGAGCATTTTGTTGACCTCATACTGAAAAACAGAAACAGATAGCAATCCTCCACATTCTGTTCCTTGTTCAGTGAGGAAAACATAATGCCAGGCCAGGAGCTCTGGTGGTGCCAGGGAACTGGCAATGCCTCAACATGAAGTTATGAGAAGGATACCTCTTCTGCAGCAAGTGCTTCCCTCTGCTGGAGCAATACCATAAAACACATTTTATGCTTGGAAACTGCTTGCATTTCACTAGTGCTTGGGCATGCAACTATAGCACTCTTAGTTTCTTTGCCGGTGCAGCAGAAACACTGAACATAGAGCTCACATCTTTTCCTCTTGGAATTACTAGAAAATGGAGGCTCTGCTCTTGGAAGGATAAGCTACAGACAAATGCCCTTAAAGATAAAGCTGGTACTGATCAGGCTCCCTGCAACAATTTTACTGATAGTACTTTGAATTAGTGGCTCTAGATTCATGGATTTTTTAAAGTTGTGAATGCCATAGGTGGACTGAGAGTGTGAACTTGGTAGCAATCCTGCAGAGATAATGATACCAAGAATTCATATTTTGCCTTTAGATTACCTTCTTTTTTCTTCTTCTTTTTTTATTTGTTTAAATAAAAGCAATCTCTTTTTCTGAGAAATCCAAATAATCAAGAGATCTGTCAAGACTTCTCAATTGCTTTTCTCTTTGAAGATAAATAGCATGCTTTTATGTCCATATGCACACTCTTTCACTACGACGGTTTCAGCCCATCAGAGACACTGACAGTCTCTGAAAAACAACCAAACTGAAGGAGTCCTGCTTTCATCATTTGTAGTCAATACATTCTGCAGTGTAGAGCAACTGGGGAGAAGAACTGTGGGCAGGAAGTAAAACGTACTGTATTCCATACAATTACCCATCTTCAAAGAAATAAAGGCTTTGGTGATACATAAAGAAGAACAAACTGTGGTGCTGTAGTTATGCCATATTTGCTGCATCCTGTGTGAATTAGTTTCATACAAGTATGCACTATGTTGGTGGTTTTCTAATTTACTTTGTTCCTCTGAATGCTATTTCATAGTGCCTTTTGAGAAGAACTTGGGGTTTTAGACAAGTTGAATGTTGTTCTCTCTTTCATGTAGGTCATCCAACTCCAGACAATGATTCAGTTCTCTATAACACTTTTCAATTATGTCTTTAAAATACATAACTTTTTTTGATTCGTTGGAGCTTATTCTTTTGCAGAAACACATTGTTCCCATAAACACACAGTACACTTCCAGAAGGATCAGAGACTAGAGGTGCAGTAGAGGCTGTAGAAAAATGTGAGGCTGGATTATGGCACTGCTATGCAATGCTGTGTCATGAGTTACAGCAAATATCAGATGAAGTGGAAGAAGTACTTACTCTTCAACATATTTAAAACCTTCGCCATGCTTGTGACTTTGGGAAGGGAATGGGGGAACCAGGGAGACTTGCTCAACAACACGGCAGTGGCCATGAAGGAAATAATTTGCTGTGTTCAGCTGCAACAGAGCAATGTTTCTGTTTTCCCTGCCACAGGGGAATCATCAATCCCTCTCCTGGGATATAAGCCCACAGAAGAGGGCTCCAGCTCCAAATTTCAAGCCCCCAGACGCTCTGGCTCTAGGGACAGGGAAATTGAAGCCTGAAGCCTGAATCTGCTGCGGTACTTCTTCTCTCTCATGGGAAGCCCTGGACTGAACACCACACAGGGAGTCCCTGGAGAACTGGGACTTGCTTCTCCCCATTTTTCTGCATCTTTGTGACAGTTACTACCCTATCACTCTCCATTTACACATATGCCACTTACATCCATTTTCACTAGCTTTTGGAGGCTATGTTTTTCTCCACAGTAGAAGTGGCTGGGTCTTTTGGTACAGTCTGTGACAAGGAAAGCATGCACACTTTCAGAGACATCTGGGTAGGTACTTCTGTAGATCCCTTAACACAGTTCCTACAATGAGGAATAAGCAATAGCCAGGTTTAAAGAAAAAGACAAAATGAAACTTTGCAGAGGCATAGATAACTGCCTCACCAGGATTTTCGGTGCCAGGCATGTGAGTTCAGGCAGACCAAAACCAATACAGCTCTCTTCATATGGTGCTACACCCATGCAAACCAATCCAAACAATCCCACGGTGACACACAGAGTGATGTCAGATGTGTCCACACCTAAGGCAACCTGTGCTTGAGATAAACTTCCCAGGAAAAATGAAGAACCATTGCACACTAATCTCCAAAGCAGACCAACCCAGGAGTGTCACAATCCTTTTTACGGAGGAGACACTTAAACTTCAAAGCCCTGCAGAAGGTTTTGGGAACTGTAGTGCCCAGTTCTGAGAGTGCCTGGTGGAGTCCTCTGTTGCTGAGGAGGAACATAAGCTTGCAGATAGTTCGGAGTGGATGTCAACAAGTAGAGAGGACCCATGCAGCAAACCAGGACCTGCTAACACAGGAAATGCTAAGTAGAGCAGTGAATCTTAAGACTGCTATTGACAAGATATTCAAGTGTTTGTATTCGCTTGCTAGCCATGGTAAATTGTCCAATTGAAATTCATAGTTTTGTCATCTTTGCATAGCTAGTAAGTACTAAGCTCTGTCTTCCACATACTGTAGCTGCTCTTTCTTTGTTATGTTACCACAGAAAGGTCAGGAACATTTGTTATCTGTAATATATATGCTCAGTTCACTGCTATAGAACACCAGGCAGTGCAATCCTATGCAGCAGCTTGGTTGACCATTTCACAGCAAACAATGTACCGTGGGCTCAGAGAATTTTTGTGTAGAGAATAAGAGCAGCCTCTTTATAGCAGAACTCTGCACCTTCTTTATCTCACCTCTACACCTGTGAGCTTTCTTCACTATTTCATTTTCCTCTCTTCACATATAAGCCATTATAAATTGTTGAGGAACATTGAATAATGTATTTACTAATAAGAAGTAACTCACATAATGCAAACCCACATTAGGTGAGGCAATGTTATCTCTCTGCCCTGACAAGTTTGTGAACTGTGAGTAATATCATTATGAACTTGATGCAGTTTTATCTTCCAATGGCATATGTAGCTGCAGAGGATCACTCAATAGTTTATTTTGATTGCAAAGTCTTTGGGCAGAGACCATCTCTTGTATAGGCAGAGCCTACCACGATGGGGACTTGATTTTGTCTGCGTCTTCCAGATACTTCTGGGATGCAAATCCTAAGTACTATCGATTCATGCGGCTGATTTTTTCCTAACATGCATTCATGCTCGCCCCACAGACACCATACTCACAGTACAGACAGACACAGGATAGAGAGTGAGGTGGGGCAGAGAGATGGTTAAGAAAAGTTTTAATAAGAAGATACAAGAAGACAGGACAGACAGCAGTGACTAGGCTCAGAGCTTAGCCAGACAAGTGCAATGGCTCTGTTTGGTATTCGATATTCTTGACCAGAAACCCTTTAAAGGAGCTCTGCTCCTTTAAATATTCTCTTTCCACACTCTCATAGATGTAGAAGCATAAATAACTTCAGCAGGTACACAGAGGTGAGGAGTTGAACCAGCTGAGATCCATGGCTCCAGGAAAGGGATTAGAACAAAGAGCTCTATGGGAACAAAGACTAATGTAGCTGCTAAAACAACCTGCAATCCTTCCTGCTCCCACATCAAGGCAGCATTTGTTGGGCTCTGATCTTGCTCTAGCACTTGAAAAATCACAATTGTGACTGTGATTGTTTCAGCTCTCTCCAAGGCACAGGACACTACTAGTGAGCTCTGAGACATGCAGCTGTAGAGTACAGTGTTTTGCTCCTGAGACCAAGCCTTAGGTATAACACGTGGATGCCTCCATCACCTTTTTTGTAGCCCTGTTGGCTAATAGTAGCTCAGGAATGCCTGCATCTCACCCACTCAGAAAATATACTTGCCTTTGTGCCCTCAGGTGGAGCTGGAAACCTTAATGTAGGGCTGAAAAGCTCAACAGGTTGAAGAGCAATTAAAATCATGTTTTGCCATGAGCAGCCACATGTCTTTCTACCACTACCTGTTTTGTGCCTTGGGAAAGTTCAGCACTGCACATCTATAGCCGTGTAGCTTTGTGATGCTTTAACTGATCTGCCAGCTATATGAATCAAATTGTCGTTGAATCCAGTCGTTTCAAATCAGACCAGGTGTTAGGCTTTGAATTAGAATGTTAAATGTAAAAAATGTTTTACCCAAAACTCAAAGGTTTACAGGGATCTTTCTTTATTTCTAACTATGCTGAGTCACTGTTTTGACAAAGCAGAGGGAAAAAAAAAGGAAATCAACTGCAGGTAAGAGCAGTTGTTATAACATGGAGAAGAGACAGAAGAGAGTGAGTATAAAACACTGAAGGAGAGGTCATCTAACCTCTATCATCCACTGCTGAAGCTGTGGCGATGTCTTGAGGAAACCTCTACAAGTTTTCTTCCAAGCAAAGACTTTAGTGTGTCAAACCAAAGGTCCATCTTTCCTGGCATACCATCCTCAACAAAAACAGGTGCCCAGGCTGAGAACAAGAGGCTATGAGTACATCCTTTGAATACTCTTCCAGTCTCAACATATTTCCATCTCAAAGGTCTTCCTGATCTACGTATGGATTTCCACATTTATTAACTCCTTCAGGACTTCTCTCTTATATACTTGGGTTGCAAGTGCTCCTGGTCTACTGCATCCTGTGAGAAGAGCATTTTTATTTGTTTTGAACTCGGAGTTGCAGCACAGTCCTCACACTGGCTAATTCAACCTGAAAAAAGCCACAAAGAAAATGATATTTAAACCTCAGGGCAATGAGACCCAGAAAAATAACTCACAGCTAAATGTGGACAAGGCCAGTCTGCAGTTTATGGGACTGAGTAGTCATATAACAATATATATAACAGAGTTATATATATAACAAAACATATGACTAGTAGTCATGGGCATAATCATTCTGCACCACTTGCTGTGTAGATGTGGCCAGGAGGACCAACCAGGCAGGACGGACAAAAGAGATGAGAATGTGAAATGCAGCGGAATTGTAAATAATAGAGGAAAGAGACTTTCAGCTACAGATTAACCATTTCAGATCTTTAACTAACAGTCATTTAATTTGAGACGTTCCCACTCAATGCTAATAAATTCAAAATAATGCCAGTCTTAATGCTCTGTCTTTTTTTCCATGTCCCATTTCACACTTTTAATGTACCAAACCACTAAGTTAAGACTAAATCAATCAATGGCCAATTGCGTACCTCTAGACTTTCTCAACGGGGATTAAACACATAAAAGAAGACCTCAAAGTCAGCACATGTGATGCATTATTTAGTGGTTTTAGTCTTTCGCTGTTTCAGACACTTGTTGACAGCTACATGCAGACACTCATCTCCCAAAGAACTGCTAGAATAATTCAAATAAGTATTTTTCCCACAGGAAACTGCTCCACAACTCCAGAATCTGTAACAGGAAAATGTCCCTAAGCAGTATCTCAGTAAAGCTTGTGACAGGTATACCAAATCATACTTCCCTCACAGCAGCTCTTTTACACTCCTCTCTGCCGCACAGCGGGGTACTCTGCAGCTTTATGTGCATCATTTCCTAACCAGGAGAGATGCTTACAGCTCATAAGGGACCTATTTTGCCTGAACCAACTTCTTTCCAATCAATTTCATTGGTATTGTGGGACCATGACTATGTAGCATAATAGAACAGGCTCTTTACTTTTTTTGAAGCACACTGATCTCACCAAATATACACAGTTAAATCATAGTACAAATCAATGGATGAAAACTCTAATAGTTGAGCCTCCTTTTACAAAAAGAAGTAACAGCACAATTTCAGGAGCGTAATTCTGCTTGCAATTGAAGAGAGCTCCTCAGTGACCTGGCTGTTTTCCAAATCTTTATTTATTTAAATAGACACACCAGTCCTAGAGCACAACAGCTCCTGTCACAACAGCTATAACTAACATACTCCCTTAAGAAGCTCATCTAATCTTTACCTCACGTTATGTGAACAGACCAAAAGTTCACCCAAATTCTCACAAGTCATTAAGAAAGCAATCTGGCAGAAAGAAAGATGAATAAAATAGCCTGAAATCTGTAGTCCAAAAAACCCAGCACTTTCGGTTTTCTGTTTTTCTGGCAATACTGTGATGCGAATGTCATTTTACAGAATGACATTCTGTGTTATAAAAGATATATCACTGATTTTCACTGTAACTGCTAGCTCACATTATGTCCATATTGCTGCTTCCAGCACACATGGAAGCAGGAACGTGGGCAGGACGTGGGGGCAGGTTTGCTCCTGAAAAAAAGAGAGCAGCAACCTTATGTGGTTGTGAGGTTTAAAATTTCAGTTGCATATACAAAGGCATAGACAGAAAGAGGCAGCAGATGTATTTGTTTCAAGCCTCTCAGTTTCCAGTGTGCCTTGGATAGGGTCTGCACTAGTCATTTGTAGGCTCCTAAAAGTGCTCTGGTGCCAATGGTTCCAACCCAGATAGCTCCTGTGGACACACTTCATGGGCTCCCCACTTTTCCATTTGGATCAGATAGTGCCGCTGCATTTAGAATAATCAAAATTGTCTACTTCCATGTCACTAGTACTCAAAAGTTTATTCGCAATTTTGATTGAGAACTGTGAAGCAACAACGCTGTGCATCTTTGGAAAAGTTACTCTAGTTTTTGGCTTTTTTCCTTTCCTGATAGTTTATAATACCCTTATTACTCAAACTTATTATTTTAGTCAAAATTAGAGCAGTTTTCTGCATGAATCTGCAAAATTGATATTGTGTGCCTCCACTGGCAGCCACCCATAGTCAGATTTCATGTGCCCTAATGCTGGAAATGCACTTACCCAAATTAGATATCCCGTCACTGCAGAGTGCACTGAGAAGAGGCGTATCAGTGCCGCCTGAGCCCTGGGAATCAGCTTCTTACTCTTTATCTTGCTGGGGATTGAATTTATGGCATTTTTTATTCTAAGGCTCAACTGTAAAGATGCCAGATTTGTGTGTCAAATCAGTTCAAGAATAATGCTACATCTCTGATGTTTTCAAATAGGTTTTAAGGCTTGCTGTAGCAAAGCCACTTTACAGAGCTAATTCTTTATCACAGTTCCTACCTTTACATCTTCGTTTTCCCAGACACTTCAGAGGCAATGAAAATAAAGCAGCCACCAACCTAATCCATTCCATACACTGAATTATTTTGCAAGCTCAGCCAGTGCTGTACAGCCTGCAGGAACTTGCTTCTTCAATAAATATTTCATATTAAAAAAGAAAACCAAAAAAACTATTAGATTTGCATGTTTCCTTTCAGAAATACAGAGAAAGCTGTGATAGAAAAAAAGAATAATAATAAAGGAAGAATTTCTGCACTGGTAATAGCCTGTCTTGTCAGCACAGACAACATTTGTACTATTCCTCTCCCCCACTATGATGCCACCAACTGCCTGTGCTGAGCTTCTTGTGCAGGACATGGTCCACACTGAGCAGGGGGGCCTAAGGAGGTTGTGGTCATAGAATCATAGTCACAGAATAATATGCCTATTTGGAAGGGACCCACAAGGATCATTGAGTCCAACCCCTGGCTTCACACAGCACCACCCGAAATCCAAACCCTACGTCTGACAGCCCTGTCCAAACACACCTTGAACTCCGGCAGATTGGGGCTGTGCCCACTACCTTGGGGAGCCTGTTCCATGCCCACCGCCCTCTGCTGAAGAACCTTTTCCTAAAACCATCCTGCCCCTCCCCTGACACAGCTCCATGCCGTTCCCTCAGGTCCTGTGGCTGTCACCAGAGAACAGAGGTCCGTGCTTCCCATCCACTCGCTGTGAGGAGCTGTAGGCCTCCCCTCAGCCTCCTTTGCTCTGGGCTGAACAAACCAAGCTGCTTCAGCCGCTCCTCACATACCTTGCTTTACAGATCCTTCATCATCCTTATAGCACTCCTTTGGATGTTCTCTAATAGTTTTATGTTCTTTTTGTAGTGTGGCTCCCAAAACCACACATGATGCTCAAGATGAAGCATAGAGTAGAGCTGGTCTTTCTGAGATACTTTGGAAATAGGCCCCAGCAGGCAATGGCCCTTCCCCAGCACCATAAAGCTCCCTGCTCTGGCACAAGGTGCATTGCCATTGGTGACACTGCCACAGCAATGTGAATAAACAGACTTAGGATGAGGGTACTTCATTGGCATTATTTTGCCAATGAAGTATTATTTTGTGGGCCTCAGCTCCTCAAGCACAGAACTCTGCTTGTCAAACTACAGAGGTCATCACAAAACCCACTTCTGACATGCTTCTTGGGTCAGGGAGGTGAAACACAAGACCTTAATGCAGCAGAATGCTTTCACTGAGTTTCATGTCCTCTTGAATGAAGGGTTGGTCAAGGGACAATATAAATATACCCTTAAATGTTTTGATACAAACGAAAGGACTACTTAATCATGGCAGGCACTTGTGATGACCAACAGGGAAGGTGTTGCAGTGACTGCTCTACATTGCCACTAGGAATCTGCATTCACAGTGCAAAGCATCAGAGCTGGCTGATTTACTTTCCAGGGTGTTGCAAAGCCCAGATTACACCAGCAGGAGCCCCATGCGCAAACAATTTCCAGTTTCAACCCATGCTTCAAATCTGGGCATGCAGCAAACCTCCATAGTTCTGAAGGCCATCTTCACTATGCTTGCTCGTGATCTGTATTAATCAATGATAATCACAGAACAGCGTGTCCTCATCTTAGTGCAGGAGAGGGGTATCTGATGGCTTTTTTGTCTGCTGGCTGCAGCTTTGATCTCTCTGACCAGCCACTGGGATACAGGCTCTCTTTGCATAATACTAATATAATACAACATAATAGTAATAATAATAATAATAATAATAATAAAAAGTTCTCTCTTTGCAGGAAAAGGATGGTGCCAGATTTACACCAAAACTCAATCAAGACCATAATTTGCAATGGTTTTGAGTAAAGGCCTTGAAGTCAATTAAGGAAAGCCTAAAGCTTGGGTAACTATTAGCAGAACTCCTCCTGCAGAATATTCTGTAGAAAGTCAATTTTGGCTGTTATCTTCCACGTTTTACAGTAAAACATGATTAACCAGAGGGAATGGATTTCATGTGACACAGATACATAAAACTATGACTACTCTTCAGGAGATAGTTATTCTTTAGTATCTCTACTGAACTGCAGCTTTAAATGCAGCTCATTTGATAAAAGACTTTACAAATATACTTATTCACTGTTGGATAGATCCTCCAAATGGAAAAATAAACAGCACAGTTTTTACTGGATGATAGAGCTGAATGCAGCATGACTAGCCCCAGTTTGTTCAAGTCACAATATTCATGTAATTGAGAGGAGTTCAGCACCCAGAAGGCACACTAGGGCATGACCAGATGTTACACAGCATTCTATTTATGCTTGGCTGTTATTAATGAAAAAATAATTTGAAGAAAACAACAGTTGAGCAATTTTGTTAGCCCAAATTTGCCTTTAGGGATCATTGAAATGTGATGCTGAATTAGCGGTAATGCTTTTTTTGGAGAGGAGCTCTTCACAGAGATCTGCACTTCAATTTTCCTCTGTCAGTTGTGTTGTGTGTACATCAGCCTTCTATTATCCAACAACTATTCAGACCCAGTGGCCTGTCAGCTACTATGCTGAGGAAATGCAATTTTTTCTTCTGTAAAATTGTGGTAAGGACATACTTACCTGAATTTCCTGAGCACGTCATGAAATAGGTTGTTGGACTTCTTCTGTGACAGTGAACACTCACTCACCCAAGGAGGTTCACTGACACACATCTCCAGAACCCAGGTGTGCTTGTGATGTGGCCATCAGAAGGGAAAATACACGTTTCTACCTTTTAAGCAAGCATACACCATTTGGAATTGGATGAACCATAATGACAGGCTTGAAGAGACACTCTGAGGGCTGGAAATCCATATAAGAGAATTTAGACAATTCAAAATATGATGAGTTAATGTTAATATGCACAGCAGTCTGTAAGTGTTTTTATTTATTGATATTCAATATTTCCAGCAGCCTGCAAAGCTGACTGGCTTACCAGCATGGCCAGTTACAGCTCATCTTTCTCTCTTGATGCACCATGTCAAGTAAAAGCAATCTGTGATTGTGGCAGCTATAGCTCTTTTTCAGAGAAATCCTGACTTCAGTTAAAGAATTGTTGACATTTGTCTTGGTTTGTCAGGAACAAAATCAATAGCATCTAATCAAACAGCGGTGTAATTTTGAGAGCAGAATGGATACTGCTTTAATTCAAAAAAGGACAAATGTATCAATAAAATTAACACATCTAGTGCAAGACTTCTTTTATCTGTCTAGTCAGAAAAAATCACAAGACCACAAGTAGCTCCTCCTGCCTCCCACCGCCCCCAGATCATTCAGGCTGCTGCTCCGTGCATTGCTCTTTCAGGCCCCTAAATTCAAGAGCATTCACTGCAAATTCATGACAGTATTTGGCCCTAGATTTCTGATGCTGTCACTGTTTCTTTCCTTGCAGTGAGTGCCAAACTGAAATTTGCTGGAAGGGCTCGCTTCCAGCTCCCTACGGCTGTGTGTGTTGGAGATGGGTGCGAACAGAAACGTTTTGCTTTTCTACCTAAGTAGCTGTGGTTTTGTAACATTTTTCCTATCTGCCCCAGCCCCTTGTACCTCCCCTGGCAGTGTTTTCATGCTGCTATTCAAATTCAACATCTAGCATTAATGCACGGTTGGCATGAATTTATTCCTCGTCTCTCCCTGCAATAAACCCAAGAATAGCAAGTCAGCAATAATGATGGCAACCCCTTTGCAGGTTTATAGGTTTATTGCTCAGAATGCTCTTACTGGGAAATGAACTCCTGCTGGTTTTACATGCAGAATAAGTACCCGCACCAGCTTCCACTCAGGGAGATCTGAGTACTGCCAGGCTGGCAGTGAGGGCCCTCTCACCTGCATGTATCCTGCGCATTGCCCAGCTCTGCAGGAAGCTGGTCAGCAGCCACAGCTGAGCTACGCCAGGAGCTGGTGGCACCCATGCTCAGCCTTGTGCACAAAGGTTGCAAGAAGCAAGCTGGGCTTACAAGAATCTGTTGGTCCATCTGCCTCAATGCCTTCCAAAAAAAAAAAAAAAAAAAAAAAAAAAAAAAAGGGGGGGAGGGGAAGAAGGAATAATACAGCAGAAGCCTCTGTCGCAAATCTTCAGTGTTAATCTAGAGGCCAGCGCAGAAGGCTTACACCTTTCTGAGCACAAAACCCTTTGCCTGCAGCAAACAAACGTAATGAAATTAGGGGAGGCACTAGCAATAAGCAAGTGCTGGACACAGACAGGAGCATGAGTGTCGTTTAGCCAAATGAAGCATATTTTTTCTCCTGTTTATTGGCTGGTTGCTGATCATTTTCCTTCTAGCAGTAATGGTGAACTCAGGATCGGTTTGTCAGTAATGCAGATTTTTAAATTATTAATAGAAATTTTAACTGTCACTGCCTTCAAATACTCTGGTCTCTCATTTATTTTTTTAAAAAAGTGTTTTAGATAAGATAGCTGTCTGGCTTTCCTTCTCCTGTTGCATGTCTGTTTGTCTTATGTGTGCGTACGTGCAGCTATGGCGGTGCCAGAGCAGGTGTTACTCGGGGATGTATCCACACTGAAATTAATGTTTATTCTCAAAGCGGTTGTTGTGCATCAGATTGCTTCATTGTCCAGAACCAAGGACAGCTCCTTTCTCCAACCCGTCATGAAGGCTCTTCTCTGTGGACCTCTCAGGTGAATCCTTTAATGATCACCAGCCACATCAGGGGACACAACTCAAGACTCAGAAGGGACGGTTGTAAATTTGCATTTACATTAAAAGTAATTGTTCAGTCAGCTGGTAGGCTGGCAGGTGACAAAACTAGTAAAAGAAATACTATTAATAACGAGCGTCACCTTGTTTAATTGTTTTCCTTCTAAAGTCAGAGCAGTTGCTCTACCAACACTAAGCCATTTTAAATATGTGGTCAAAGAAACCACCGCTGACAAAAACAGATACATAAAACTGTAGAGACAGCTCAGACGCTTCAGAGTTTTTGTGCTCCTTTGTGTGTCCTCGGTCCCTCTGTCAATGACAGTATTAATAGTGCGCTGTCACATGCTGAGGAAGCTCGGATGGTATAAAGGCACAAGAATAATTATAAATGAAGTAAAAATGAGCACCCCGGAGTAGCGACAATAAGAAAACCAGAACTTCTGGAAAGCAGTGCATTTTATTCCCACATCTCATTCTGTAGTCTTCCACTGATGCTATAAAAATGCCTCTGCACGAGGCAGTATTTTTATTTTTGTGCAACAGTCTCTTTATTGAGGGGGGAAAAAAAAAAGTTAACTGCATTTGCCAAATTCCCATTTTAATTTAGGGAATTTAAATGTATAAATAGCATACAACATAATCACATTTCTCCTATACATGCAAACATACAACATGGTAACAGCAGCTTTTTTAACAGTTGAAACTGTTCAAATTTCCACAAGTTTCTACTGATATTTCCACAACAGTAAAAGGCAAAGCACCGAACTCCCCCAGAAAAAAAGTCCTGCAGTACAAATCCCAGCCAAGAGCTTTCTATAGCGTGTGCCAAGGAAGCACAGTGTGCTACACTGGGACTGGCAGTCAAGTGGCAAAAAGATCCTCATTTCTGTGGTCAAACAGCACTGAGCAGTAAGAGCAGGTCAGAAATGCAGGTTTCTCTTCAGCCACCTGTATGGACTGCTACGTAGATGTTACTGTAAAGAGTTCAGTAACACCGCAACTCTACATTACAGGCACAGCCTTATTTAAGATGTATTTGAAAAATAGCAAAAAAAAAAAAAAAAAAACATTGGCTCATAAACAATAAATAGTGCTTTTATTGAAAGATGCCTTATGGAGCTTGAGCAGAAAGTAAACATATTTCAGCACAGTTGGTATTTCTCCACTCTGAAGCAGCAGCTATACGCAATGTGTGATGTACAGGTTTCTGTGCCCCATCCCCACAGCGCAGCAGCTACAGGCTGAATGCCTTCATTAACAGTCCCTTTCCAAACCCATGGGTGATACCAGGTCATCCAACTTCTGTACTCATTTAGAAAAAATACTATTGTGCCCAACAATTTCTATCTATATTTAAATTGACAAGAATCTACTTTTTCCCTAGAGACTAATTTTGTAAATATGCCCCGCTGGGGAAATTGCTCGCTGCTGATTCCAGTGCTGAATTCACCATGAGGTGAAAGCTGTCTGTTTGAATGAAGAAGGCATTAGGGTATGCACTGTTCAACTGAGGCTGTGGGTATAGCTGGTTTATAGTTCAGTGGCTTAATAAATAATAATAATAATAAATAACAAAAAAAACAACAACCACCAAAACAATGACAAAAGCTTGATTCATTTCGTTTTTCCAGGAAATGGTAACCACTTGTTTCAGTCTGTGGTCCAGACAGCTGACACTCTTGGGATGACAAGGACTTGGGGTCAGACCTCTTCTCTGTATGGCCCTGAGCATAGGCATGACCCAAAGACTGCTGCCTCCCAAAGGGCATCCCCAGGCTAAGAAATACTCAGACACTTGTTTCCTCTGTCTTCCCTGCTACAGGTATTTGGTACAAATTATGAGCATATTGCTTAGAAGACCCACTGGAGATCATGCTTCCTGCTTCCCACATGAGCCCTTGAGCAGCTGAGGCTGAGTGCCAGCTTTACCCCTCGCAGCACAAGAAAGCACTGAGAACAAAGGGGCACAGCTTCCCCCAAAGACCCAGGTGCTACAGTGCCAAGAGTGCTGTGCAGACCTGGCCCCTGAGTGCAATCTACCAGAGCTCCCTGCCTACATCCACAGAGCACTGCAGCCGCACCATGCCGTGGCCCAGCAGTCAGGTCATGGCAGCACTGCCCTGCCAAAGAAGCCCTGGGAGCCCTAGTGTGGGCGTGGGCAGAGATTATCTCCACGTCTCTGCTGTAGCCTGCACCCAGGTTCAGGCACAGGCTGAGATCCACCCGACTCTACAGTAAAAGAGGGATAGCCCAAGGCACACTTTCTCCCTGTATTTTTTTTGATAGCCTTCCCAACTCAAATCAATGCAACCCAATATTTCCAAACTATTGTATTTCGGTCAAGCTAATATTCCCAATGCTATATGTAGTCAAAGCTCACAGGCAAACGTCCTTCTTCTGCTGACTAAAGCTTCTCAAAAGTTCAGATCTGGTTCTGCTCTCCTGCATGTGCAAGATAGAAGCATTTCCACTGAAGACAAAAACCACATAACATGAAGCTGAACCACGGTCCAGCCTGGCCACAGAATCAGGGAGAATTTTGATTCTTCAGCTAGGTGGGTGATCGTACACCGATACAATTCAACTGGCACAGCCTTTAGCTCTGTTGCAATCATAGTGACACAGAGGAGCACATACAAGTACAGTTAATAGGAACTTACAGATTGCAGGAATACACTTGTACAGAGTACCTAGAATTGGATGGATACAGGTAAAGAATCACATCAACAGAGCCTCAAGCTACAGACTACCGTTGACACTCCTTTCAATCTAGTGGCACTGATATCCCTCATGGTCACCCCACGGCTCGCCATTATCCAACTCTGTATCCACAACAAAGGACTTGGTACCTTTAGCTGTGGTAGGTCTAGATAGATGTACTGAAAGCAGTTAAATGCAAGCAGAAAGCATGAGCAAACCCTGACCTTTTGCTTTTTGACAATGAGGTAAAGTTATCCTAAATGACTTGGATTTGTCAGCACTGATGTGGAAATGTATGCTCTGCCTCTCCCTCTGTACACAGATCCCAGCTGTCTGTCCTCAAGCAACATGTTCTGTGGGGTTTTCACACCTGCTTTTCAAGGGCTCGGTAGCTCTTCATTTTCTATCAAATAATCCTTCTTTATATAATTAGCACCCCTCACCAACCTCCATACTCCAAGATAGGCATCCTTCAGCGAGCTCCTGCTCCCGTCTTGTGTGCTGGTGGCTTTTCCCAGAGCCGATGGCTCCCCAGCAGCTTTCTTGGTGCTGTCCTTCTTGTCCTCTCCACCCTGGCTGTCCCCTTCAGCTGATCCTTCCACCGCTGCTTCCCTAGCCCCCTTCTCTGGGGAAATTGCCTCCATTGCAAACAGCGCTTGGTCCCCAGCCTGCCTCTTCCCCTCTTCTTCTCTACCTTCCTTCTCCAGGTCCTCGTACGTGCTCTGCTGCCTGGTCTCGATATACTTGGCCACGCAGTAAATGACCGACCCCAAGGTGTTGACCACCACACCGGCTATGAACAACTTGGTGGGCTCCACATCATTAAACGCCACCATGCCCACTGTGATGGTTGCTATGCTTTTCACCACCCCTACAAAGCTGGTGGTCACAGCTGAGTTAATATAGGTACAGTGAAGAGTAGTAAAGTTCATGGCGCAGCTGATCAGGACACAGGCGATGAAGATGCATACCATAGCAGGGTCCTTCCAGCCTGGGAAAGACCAGACGTTGATGGAGTCCATGCTGGCAAAGGAGCAGATGATGAGAAAAGGGGTGGCTGAAACAGCAATGGCATACTGAGCTGTCAGGGGTCCGTATTCACTGTCAACGCTGGTCTTCTGAATGAGCACCAGGTATGCGGCATGGATCAACACAGCCAGCACGCCGGTCACGTAACCCATGGCATCTCCAGTCAGGTCACCAGCACCTGTTGGGTGGATTTTGCAGATGAGATGGAAAGAGAGCACCGTTTTGGAGCGGGAGGATATTTAGGGAAGAGACATCAGTGCATAGCTCCTCAGATTTGTCATGCTTGTCCCAAGGCTTGATGTGCTTACCTCCTGATAGACTTTTCTGCCAAATTACTGAATGTTTTTCACTTCCCTGTACACTCCCGGCCCAAATCAACTCACTCTCCTTCTCCCTTTGGCAAGGACACTGTGAGATTTGCGGCTGAAACAGCTCAGACGCAGCGGCTCTGGGTACCCTCTGCCAGCACAGGTGCGAGGCAGCTCGGTCTGCTGGGGCTGCCTGGCTTCCAGTCGCAAATCTTCCTTCCACCCTCCTGACCCCCTCCCCGCCAGCAAGCCCGCGGGGGTCCCACAGCAACAGCGCCCTGCTCGGGCTGCTCGGCAGATGAAGCTGCACGCCTCCAGCCCAGTGACATCAACCATGACAGGACCCCAGTAGGTTTGCAGCCGATTCCTAAAGTCGCACCTACCCCTGTAAGACTGCGCTTACTCCGCTTGGGCTGCAGCTGGCTCCATGGGGTCGCAATTGCCCCCAGGACGTTAAATCTCCCGCCGTAAGGCTGCACGCACCCTTCTACCGTCGCACCTCCCTCCATAGAGCTGCATCCGGAGCAGCACTCACTCTCGCCCCGTTGCCCCATGCCGTGCCGGGGCGGAGGATGCGCTGCCGTCGGGGCGCCCCGCGGCTCGGCTGCCCGCTCGGCGCGCTGCATCCCTGTCCCGCTCGCTTCCCCCCGTCCAGTCCCGTCCCGGCGGGGCGGGCACTCACCGGCCAGCGCGGCGCCGCATGTGGTGATGAGGACGGCGACCAGGACGCCGGGCGAAGGCATGCCGTCGCGCAGCACCAGGGCGCCGGTGAGGAGGGTGACGAGGGGCAGGCAGCGCTTGAAGACGACATACATAGGGAGGCTGAGGCCGCGCAGCGACCAGAGCGTGAGGGTGGACTGCAGCGTGGCCAGGGCGGCCACGGCGGCGAAGGGGCGAGCCAGGCGTAGCCCGAAGGGGGGCAGCGCCGCCAGCCCCCGCCGCCGCAGCGCCTCCAGCCCCAGCGCCGCCGCCGCGCTGCTGAGGCACTGCAGTAGCGTCAGAAAGGCGAAGTGGTAGCGGGCTAGCAAGAACTTGAGCAGGATGTTCAGCGAGCCCGAGCACAGCCCGTGCGCCACCGCCACCGCGACGCCCCGCGCCCGGCCCCGCCACCGGACCATCCTCCCGCGCCCGGGGCCAGCGGCACTGCCGCCCGCCCGGGCACCCGCGGAGGCGGCGTGGGGACAGGCGGAGGCGGGGGGCGGGCGGAGGCAGGACGTGCCGACGGCCCCCCCCGCGCAGCCCCCCGCTGTCCCCTCCCCGCCGCCGCCCACGCCGCGCGCCCCGGCGGAGCGACGCGGGGAGTCCCCGGCCCGGGAGGGGAAGGGCGCATCGCCGGGGGGCGCGGCCGGCAGCCTCCAGCCGGGGGCTGTCCTCGCCAAGACACCAGAACCGGTGGCAGAACGAAGCGATGTGCTGAGCCTGGTAAAGTTTGCGCAAGCTCATCCCAAATTGGCAGGTGAAGGGTTTCCAGGAGTCTGAAGCTTCGCCTTGAACCGACGGGAAGGCAAAAGCTACGGCGTACTGGCAGCGTTCTGCCGGCCTGCTTGCAGCGCCGGGGAACGCAGGGAACGGCAACCTGCTCTGCTGCACGATCTTGTGCTTTCTAACACCATGTACGGCAGGTTGCTTTCATGAGCAGTGAGGCTGCTCGTCACTGATCTATACAGGATCAGCAAAGTTATTCTTTGTTTTAAACAAATAAGCCTTCCCCCTCTCTCAAGAAGAACTGTGTTAGAAAGAACCAGCTTGTGTGAGAATGGCAGAATTGCCGCTGCATGCTTGTTCTTGGAAGACACCCTATAAAGAGTAGGTTGCATCCCAACAGGACAGTCAGTTCTGGTGGGAAGGTACCCAGTCCAGCACAAGCACAGCACATCTTTCAGCTGTATCAGAAAGGACACCACTGTTTTATGACAAGAAGAATGTTACGTTTCAGTCCTAGCTCAGTTGAAAGAGCCCACTGGACATAGCCACAGGTGCCATCAGGCTGCTGGCAGGTTGGGGCTGTGCCAGCCAGGGGTAGGATGGAGCACGCCCATGCAGCTCTTCCCAAACAAAATGGCGTCTCAGCCACCGCTTCCTTCTGGCTGCTCCCCTCATAGGCCTTCACCAGCCTCAGCTGCTGCACTGCAGCATGAAGCATGAACGTACAGCAAAGTGGCCTGAAACATTACAGCATATAAAAGTTGAAACTTCATTAAACGTCACGGGAGGCCAAGCCTGGCTTTAAAACCCACTGAAGAACAGCGCCAACAATTTTCATGCTGGTCTCCATTTGGACTCATCCCAAGGCTCACAGGGAGCACAATTTAAAGGAACACATGGATTGCTGACTGCATTTGCAAATGGGAAAGCAAACAAACAAAGAAACAAAAAACCATCTCCTTCTAACTAAATGCAGATGGAAAAAATATATATGTTTTCTGGAAATACTGGGGTAATTAGAACTCATGCACCTCAGCATGACTTCTGGAGAGCCATTTTGTCCCCTCTCTAGTGAAAGCGTCACTGCAGGGGAGAGCCTCTCACATTGCAGGGGTCCATCTGCAAGTCCAGACAGTACTCAAGGTGCTGGAATGGCCTGCCCAGGGAGGTGGTGGAGTCACCAACCCTGGGGGTGTTCAAGGAACGATTGGATGTCGTGTTGAGGGACATGGTTTATGGGAGCTATTGGTGATAGGTGAGCGGTTGGACTGGATGATCTTGTAAGTCTTTTCCAACCTTGGTGATTCTATGATTCTATGATTCTATGACTGGGGGCTACAAGCTTCCCTGAGAGAAAGAGGCAATCGCATGTATTGGACAGGTAAGAACTTGGGAACTCAAGTCTGTGTGTCCCAAGTTTCATATCAAACCTCTCAGGGCTTATTGGCGTTGCAGGGACGGTTCCTCTTACAACATCCCTCAAGTTTCCCCTACCTCTAGCTTGTCTACATGTAGCATCCTCCAACACCATTATGAAGTGGGGTGGCTGTGGGGAGGGTGCTGCCACTTGCCCAACCATGCTGTTCTCATTGAGCATTCAGGCCAGGCCTGGTACGTCTCCCACTGCCTCCTCACCTGTCTGTGCTCAGAAGATACGCTTCCTGTTGGGAAGGAGCTGAATAAAGCAACACAGAGACCATGTGCTGCAAAACCTTTATGCCAATCTTGAGTGCAACTGACAGTGCAGTAAGAAAAGATCTTTTCCACAGGGTGGGTCCTGTCACTCGCAGTGACAGGGGGGAAAGATTCTGGCCACATCACTTCAGATTGCACTGCAGTGCAGGCAAATCCTGGCCTTTCTTGTGTGCAGAAACAATTTCATGCTCACGTAAGAGGTGGTTCTGCTACAGAATTTTCGCTTAGTGGGGCACAGATCATAACTCTGTGATTCCTTACAGTAATGAGATGATTGTGATGTTTAACTCAATTTCTTTGATGCAATTTATCCTCAACTCTGCATTTTGCCTGGGTACATGTTTGAGAAAAGAAACAAACATGGACCAAACTGGTGTCAAACTCCTAAGGAAGACATCATTTTTTAAAATGGCTTCTACAATGAAAATGGTAATTATCTACATTAAAAGTCTTTAATGGAGAGCTCGTGTTAATCAGGGTCTAACACAGCAATGAGGTATAAAAGGGAATTGTGTTGTGCAGAGTTGAGGTCATTCACTATCACATGACTCAGTTGAAACTCAACACTGCTACTGAAAGAGTTAGTATGGCCATGCTGGTGCAAATAAAATTTGGGGCCAGTGCTGAACTTGATAGAAGAGATCTCTTTATCACTGGTGATTCCCTCAAGGGTTGGTACTGGGGCTTGTCATGCTTGCCATCTTCATCAGTGATCTGGATTAAGGGATACAATGTACCCCTCAGCAAGGTTGCTGATGATAGGAAGCTGGAAGGAGTACCTATGCACCAGAAATCTGCGCTGCTGTTTAGTGAGACTTGGATAGGCTGGAGGACAGGGCAGAGAGGAATCTGATGAGGTTCAACAAGGACAAGTGCAAAGTCCTATACCTGGGGAGGAATAACCGCATGAATTAGTACAGGTTAGGGGCTGATCTGCTAGAAAGGAACTCTGCAGATGAGGATCTGGGTGTTCTGGTGGACAGTAGGTTGGCCATGAGCCAGCAGCGTGCCCTTGTGGCCAAGAAGGTCAGTGGTATCCTGGGGTGCATTAAAAAGCATGGTCAGTAGGTCAAGGGATCCTCCACCTCTCTTCTTCCCTGGTGAGGCCACATCTGGAGTACTATGTCCAGTTCTGGGCTCCCCAGTTCAAAAAAGGGAACTTCTGAAAAGAATCTAGCAGAGGGCTGTAAGAATACCTAGGAGCCTGAAGCATCTCCCTTATGAGGTGACAGGACAAGGGGAAATGGCCTCAAGTTGCACCAGGGGAGCTTTAGTTTGGGTATCAGGAAAAACTTCTTTTCAGAAAGGGCTGTTAAGCACTGGAATAGGCTCCCCAGGGAGGTAGTGGAGTCACCATCCCTGGATGTGTTTAAAAACCATTCGGATGTGGTGCTCAGGGACATGATTTAGCCATGGGTTGTTAGATTTAGGGTAACATGGTCAGGCTGTAGTTGGACTTGACGATCTTTAAGGTCTTCTCCAACCTGAGCAATTCTGTGAGGAAAGGCTGAGAGATCTGGGAATATTTAGCCTGGAGAAGACTGTGGGGAGATCTTATCAGTGCATATAAACATCTAATGAGAGGGAGTCAAGTGGATGGGGCCAGGCTCTTTCCAGTGGTGCCCAGCAACAGAACAAGGGGTACCGGGCACAAGCTGGAACATGAGAAGTTCCATATGAACACGAGGAAGAACTTCTTTAATGTGAGGGTGACAGAGCACTGGAACAGGCTGCCCAGAGAGGCTATGGATTCTCCTTCTCTGGAAATATCAAAAACTGACTGTAGGGAACCTACTTCAGTAAGGGGTTGGACTAGATGATCTCCAGAGGTGCCTTCCAATTCCCACAGTTTTGAGATTCTACTAAAATAACTTTCCTTGATCAAAATGATGATCAAAAATGGGACACACCACTAGGTAAAGCTGCATGATGTATTGCCTCACAAAGCACAGGAAAAATGCAACTATCGCTCAGTACTCCTAGAAGATATGAACCATGATTGTGATACTCCTTACCAATAAGTCTCAGTACCTTTCACTGCATTTACTTTTTTGATAATATTTCTTAATTGTGGAAGTGAATACAAGAGTTTAGCCAAGGATGCTTGGCTAATTAATTAATGCAATTAATTTAATAGCATTGCAGAATAACAAATCCACTCCTTTAAAACATGATTAATCAATATGTCTCTTGAACCGAGAAGAAACCAACACACTCCCATAAAATAAAATCTTCCACAAGAGCAAGTTTAAAAGTAGAACATGTATCTCCAAGATCACCATAGTCAAAGGCCTGTTTCAATAAATAAAAAACAAAGATCAGAAGCTAGCACTGTGGTCACATAGTGGGGGAAAAAAATCTTTAAAACAATTCCCTGGGAATCAAGATTCAGCAACAACTACAGACAGATTTTTCTTGTTACAGTGCAAAAGATTACAGCACGTTCTCCAAATTCAAAGATCAAACAGGAAGAGTAAAGGCCACAGTTTTTGTTCACTTTGCACATCTGGATTCATCCATTTTTCAAGAGCATTAAATCCCAGCAACCTTCAGCACAGAAGCTAACCTAGTCACAAGGAGAAGTGAAGGCTGTTAGGAAAAGGTTTAATCCATGTGTTGAGCGTGCATGATCAGAATGGGCATCGTTTCTTTGCCTGTGTTCATTTTTATAAATCTGCCTTTCTAACCAATCAACTATGGCAGTATTCTGGAAATATCCACCCCTAACAGAGACACGCATACAGAATGCACAGTCACCACCAAAATATACCACTCACTGGAGTAACTTGCAGTCTAAGCAGGAAAAGGGGATAGAGCAAAAAAATGGAATAACTGTTAAGGCTGAAATAATAAATTGTAATACCTAAAATGAGATTTTATGGCCCATGATGTTGCTGAAAGCTCTATATAGCATAGCTTTTTGGATGCATCATTCCTCAGCACAGAGAATTAAAGTGCAATAAACATGGAATTTGGTACAACTGGTACAATAGAAAATCAACTTTGTTTTGTATTTCATTCACCTTAAGAAAATGGCAATCCAGAGTCAGATTGCACTGACCCAGAGAAACTTATTATGATCCAGATTCTTCATCTTGTGAAAGGGGGTTTCTTTCTGCCTTGTCCTAGCACTGAGTCAATATATCCATATTGCCCTGTGGCTGCCTGCTAGCTCCCAGGCTCATTCTCCAAGATAGCACAATAATTCTTTCCTCACACCTCACAAGTCTTAGCTCTGCTGAATTCTTTCTCTCATTTCTTCATCCAGCAGGTCTGGCAGCATCTGCTATTGCTTGATATACGAGTGGTGCAAACCAGAAGCATACAGCATTCATTAACAGAAGACTATAAAAACCTGGCCAAAGACCTAACCCCTGCAATTTTTTAAATGATGAAGTCTGATGATATGGGGTAGCAGCAGAAATGGGACAGTTTTAATAAGGTTTATGAAAAAAGAAAAAGAAAAAAAAAAAAAAGGAGGGGTGTGAATGGCTAGCACAAAACCAAGACAAGAGACTTCAGTTGGAAGGGACCTTAAAGATCATCTAGTTCCAGCCCTCCTGCCAAACTCACACCACACAAACTGAGGAGTCAAAGTAAGCATAGAAACTAGTCAGTTCATATCTGCTAATGCTATAAAACGTTGGGCATATTCTTGCACATCTGATAATAGCCTGGCTACTCTGGAGCTGCTGTGCTTATGTCATGCAGTTAACCCACATATTCCGGACATCAGCTCTCACTTTGGCCAGACCGTGGGAGGTCCAGAAATGCTTGAATGTATGGCCACACTCTTATCTCTTGGAAAAACTTTCTGAGTAAAAGTAAAAGATAAGTCTAATAGAAGAGATGGTTATCATATCTCTAAACTCTAAATCTTGAAGATTGTGATCCAATTAGTGTTGTTTATAATTCATTTTTTCCTAAGTGTTTTCTCTATTTCTCTGGAGTATTTTTCTGCATGACTTCATTAACTGTTTTACTCAAGGAGATCCAAGGGAAGAATGTATGAAAATAATCTTTACCATCTCTGTGAAGCAGCAATCAAAAAGGTTAAAGGAATGAGTTGGCTATAAACTATGACATTTACTGTCTATTGAGAGTATTCATCATATTGCACAAGAAGATAATGCAATGTGAGTCACAGCAAAACAATTCAATATAAATGGATCTAAGGGATACAAGCCTCAGGTTGACATTAGAGTACTTTATAGTGAGAAGACTCTTCTTTTTCTACAGCGACAACCTCCAAAAGCACTGCCAGCTACTTTTATTCTTCATAAGGATCAAGAAGATTCTGGCCTCCGCATCATTAGCCAGACAAATCACAAAATTTTGTAGGTAGTTAGCTCTGAAGACACCAGTTCATATCTGCTTCTGTCACTCCTTAGCCATTCAGTAGCTGTCAAACATTTTGCTGATCCAAGTACTACCAAGTATGGTAGAACGAGTCTATAAGCTCAAGTGCAGAACACTTCAGTTCAGGCTTTTACTTGAAAAGAGACACAAAGATTAGTGACACAATTGACAGTTTAGCACAAGTCTCATTGTGGATGATGACAAAAAGGTTCCCAGTATGTCAGATCTTCAATTTCTCTCTAGACAGCAGCTGCCAGACATGATGGAGTGTAGATCTTGACAAGTTCATCCCAAGCACAGTCTACCACCTATAAAGCAAACAAAATCTATTTAGTGTCATTTTGACAAAAAACAGATGGAACATAGAAGAAATTAACACATATTGTTGTGTTAATGTTGTTTGGTATTCTGTTTTACAATGTTTCAAAATTAGGTAACAAGGCAGTGGCTCTCTTTTTTTCTTTTTCTCCTGTTAAAAAAAAATTGTCTTAACTTTAGTAAAGTGCCCAGAAATTTACACTTTTCATACTTTGCTTTAGAAAGGCATGGAAACCTTGGAGTTTGAAGTGATTGTTCCATGTAGGCTAATGCAGAATGTAACAGAATAGGACGAAGGAAGGACATACACACTTACAAGCCCTGTGATATCTCTTCATAGGCTTTCACAATTCTTTTACCATGACATCTCAGCACTTCACAATATAATGTGAAGAACTTTCTCATACTTGCATGTAGGAAAAGTTATTACAGATGTTTTTTGAATGGAGAGTTGAGGAACCAAGAAACAAAGACCAAATGGCACAGGATGTTTCTTGAAGTATGGAGACTGCTCTTCTGTCTCACACTAACGAGCTAAGAAAGCACTGAATTTTCTGTTGAGAAAAGAGATGTCTATTTGCTGAGAATTGATTATTGGTGACGAAAGACATCTCAAAGACCACGGGGTGGGGGGGTGAAGTTTACTTCAAGCACTACATAAACCACCCTAGTCTGATGAGGAAGTGATGCCACTCGTGCCAAATGCCTCTTACAAACACAGCAACTGATTCCAATGTAACTGAAAACATTCTGGAGTTGCAAGCCCCAAGCTCTTCTCTTTAGGTGCAAGTTAGAAAAAAAAAAAAAAACTACAAACAAGGAGATTAACCTAATTCTACAACACTAGATTTGAATAAATTGTGAGATTCCACAGAAGTAAACCATAGAATGCTTTAGTTTGATAATGATTAGGATAATACACCTGAGAGTCTGTAACGAAGTGAAAGGGTTAACCACACTATTACTCAAGTAACATAGTGTATATTCACAGAATATTGCAGGGGACAACGACTAAGGCAAAAGAAAGTAGAAAAAGAGCTAAAAAGTTGATGAGCCCTACAGATGTGTACCAGTAAACCTGGCTAAATCCATCTTGAATTATTTTTATAAAGTCCTTTCCAGTTGGGATTACAAAGAATACAGTATTGTACCCTGTACACAACAAGCTCCTTTCTGCCTCAGATTCCAATTCCTGTCCATTCTGGCTCTAGAAGAGAACAGCTGCACATGAAAAATTTGGAAATCCAACTTCAATATTTGATTTTATACTATAATTAGCCCATTTTGTGTTTACTATGCTGCACTATTATTCATTTCCATTGCTTCCTTAGCTGCTTCTACTTAGTTATTTGAAGTGTTTTCCATATACATCTAAATGTACCAAAAAATCTCTCAAAAACGTCTGTCTATTCATACAACATAATAGAGCTTTGTATGGTTCTACTGCATTGCAGTCCCTCCAAATCATGGAGGAAAAAAAAAAAAAAAAGAGAGAGAAAAATCTGAGATTCCTACTAAAGAAGCTATGCAGAAATTATCCATCATAAAAAAAAATACAGTTTTTAAATTTTCTCCAGAGCTCTGGATCAATATTTGTATTTCCATAATACTTTTCACTTTCACGTGGAAACAAGATAACATTTGGAAAAAGCCCATGGGAATTCCCACCTGCTATCAATATAATTAGCATCCTGAAGCAGCCTCTGAACAAATATAGCTACAGAACTATTTAATCTAGCAACACTCAAAATAAACATGGGGATTAAAAGAGTGTTTTAAAAGGATCGCTTGCAGTAATTTGTCCAACTCACTGACTTAAGGACAGGACGTGAAAGATGAAGAGGTAACCAACTAACAGAAGAAAATAAAGCTACAACATATAGTGCTGTATCATGTTCTCCTGTACAGCAGGGACTTCACAGAATCACAGAATCATAGGGGTTGGAAGGGACCTCCAGAGATCATCGAGTCCAACTCCCCTGCCAAAGCAGGTTCCCTACAGCAGGTTGCACAGGTAGGCATCCAGGTGGTCTTGAATACCTCCAGAGAAGGAGACTCCACAACCCCCTGGGCAGCCTGTTCCAGTGCTCCGTCACCCTCACTGTAAAGAAGTTCTTGCGCACATTCGTGTGGAACTTCCTATGCTCTACAGTGAAAGACTGGTATCAGAAACCTTGATGAGAGTACACACATAAGGAACAACAAACAGGTGTGCATGCCAAATTGTGACAAAATGGATGGAACAACACCAGCAAAAGCAACTGCATTCCTATTTCTCTATAATACTTTCTCTAAGATACTGTTAAGACTGTAAGAGAAAGGTGACAACTGTAAGTTAAGAGCAATGGTGAATGTTAATTTACAGACAGCTGCTACATGCACCGTTGTGACTCTCTCAAATACAAAGAACTAAAAAGAAATGTCAGATAAAGATAAGTGAATGCTTTATGCAGCTACTGCATCAGGTTACCAAATGTCTTCTTGTTTCATTTTGACTGTTTTCCTTACAAAGACCTGTCTTACACACCATTCTTACAACTGTTGTATGCCTTCCCTAAGAGGGAAGCATAGGATATTGAACAAGAGCTTTAAAAGTTTTTAGAAATGTCACTTCTCAAATTACACGTGAATATGTTTTAATACATACTATAAAGCACGTTAGCCTTTCTTTTCTTCTTTTTAAAATAAGTGCTACTTTAATTAAACATTAAAAAGCAGCAGGAATTCCCACTGGGAGGAAGGCTGACCAAGCACATCACAGTAAATAAGGGCACAGAAAAATTGTTAATTTCCTTTCTATTTTTTTCATACGTCAATCAATGACATGATGTAACCAACGCATGGAGAAAATGTTTCTGTGATAGGATGAAGGACAAAGGAAAATTTTAACAACTCAAACGTGATCTGCATAGCCAGCAATTCCTCACCACCAGGAAGATGAAGGTTTGTCCTCTGGTGAAAATGTTTTCTTCACTGTCTTGGAGACAGATTTCACTTCCAGATTGAAACAAATCTCACTCCTTTCTGTATTTAGAGGGTACGTGATTGACTTGTCTCTTTATTTTTATTTATTTTCAAGTTGCTGCGCAAACAGAGTAAAGGACAGTTTACTTCAGTTGCAAAGAACTGTATAAATTATAATTTCCTTATACTTTGGACACCTGTATGTTATCATTTATGCACACTGAATTGCTCTCGTAACAGTAGAATATGATTCTGCTACAGCAACTTTCATCTATCAGAAATTGCAGAGAAAAGGAGAATGGCAACAGCATAATTGTAAAAAAGAATATTCTACCTTACACTGACTGTTAAATTACATCAAGAAATAATACAAATGAAAAAAGCATTCTAAAATTGTTTTTTTTTCCTGCTGGTTATCAATTGTTACTAAAGTTTATGGGATAAAAGCAGTCTAACAAAATGGTACTAAGTACTTGTCTCTTACCCTTTTATTCCAGTAGCGAAACTGCTGTACTAGCATGTGTGCTGGGGGTATTGTATTGTTATTGTCACAACATAAATGTCATGCCAAGATATCTGCCAGTAGAGATTTAAGCACATCTATCTCAAGCACAGAAACAAAATGGGCATCGCTACGCTTCCCTTTATGTAAAGCCAAAGGCAAGCAAACGGACCCAAGCCTGTAGTTATCATAGGAATCTGACTGCCTGACTAGAAAATCATAGTTTAAATGAAACAGCTATGCTGTATTTTATTGAAATGCTACTTGTCTCAGAGTACAACGTTTCCCACCAACTGATTTAATATTGATATCCATTAATTTATCAAAGACATTTCCATTGACTTACTAACTGATTTACTTCCTTGACAGGCTCCCTGTTTCCCATTCATCACAATCATCTTGCTTTGCAATAGACTTAGACCTTTTCCAGCTCCTGAGGACAATCCATTCAGTCTGTTGCAATTATCTGGTTGACATTCTGCTTCTTTACTATTCAGAAGGAGCAAGAAAGGAAGAGAAATCTCCAATAGTTCTTTTCCTTCCCAATGTTTGAATCCATAATAAAACCCCAGGCCCTAATCCACATGAAATACATTCAAAAGAACAACTACAAACTGAGTTCACATGCCCCTTTATAAAGGGGGTTGAAGAATGTACAGCTTTCTCCATACTAATATTTTCATCCTTTTTAACAGGCAAATCCAGAAGTATCTTGGTGCCACTCAGCTTCCTAAGAGCTTGTAATAAATCAGGATAATGCACAAATGTGACTGATAATGACTCATTTCTCTTTTCAGCTTTTCTCCATCCCACCCCATTTTCTAATAAAACTAATAAGACCCGTCTTTCTTCTGTAAGAAGGGATATCAGAAAATAACATTCAGTTCTTCACTCCCATTAATTTTGTGTTTCCCTTCCTCTTTTAGTTTCTTATCTTCTGTGACTTTTTAGATGGAATTTAACAGTCTATTTATATCACTATTATACATCCTTGAATAGTTCTGAACATCCTCTGCGCGTATGCAAGATGGAGATCAGTTAGCTTTGCTTTCAGGGGTGATCAATCCTCATATTCCGCTTCCAGACCAGAATAGTTTTGGCCTTAGTCCTCCATTCACGTATCACATCCTAGAAAAACACTAGTAGAAAAGATTTCTGTTTTAGCACTTTTTTTAGTGCTTCTTTCTTCCTTTGTATTGGGGCCACTGAAAAAAGATAGAACAGGCAGGCCTCCTCCCTCACCAAAAAGTTTTGGTTAAGTGCATAATGGACCATGCATGAATTAAAATGTACTCAATACCTATTTTGTACTAGCAAATCTGAACTAGTGGTACAGCCTTTTGTTTGGTCAAAAGATGTCAGGGATGAGCTGCACATGATGTCTACCTTCACACAAGAACAAAGTAATGGAGTATGTAAATATAAACCTTTCATTTTGAATTTTCAGTGACAGATTTCTCTAATGCACTTCTGAAAATAAAGACATAATTAAATCCTTGACCAGAAGTTCTTACAAAGAAGAGCTATTTCAGATACTGCTTAAGAATTCTATTTATCTCTTAGGGAAATAAAAGATTTAGGGGGCATTATTTTTCAAGATTGCAAAGATGTGTCACAATTCACCAATTTAAAAACCAGGCAGCTATCTCAATGTGTTAGCTGATCCGACATGGGCAATAGGAAGACAACATGTTGGTCAGGCTATGCTTTTCTAAATGCAAGTCTTCCGAGTGTGTTTCTCATAAGTAAGACATAAAGCAAATCGAGGCGCAAGTTGCAGGTTAGAAAGCCTTGGAATTTCCACAGCAGTGGTAGCAGTCCCTCTGTACCTATATAAAGGGAGAGAGGCCTCCTCAGTCCCTGACCAGTAATACAATCTTAAGTTGCGTAGAAGATACTCTGGAACCTGCCTTTCTGTGCTGGTGCCTCAGTGACCCCAAAAAACAGTCAGATTAAATGCAGTGAAACTGTATTTTCCTAATGATCACATCCAATCTTCAATCTGGATATAATCACAGATACTGACAAGGCAAACTGTTTTCAGTGATGGCTGAAAAACCCCATTGTCTTCTTCTGAGTCTCACTAGAGCAATTCACCGGGACAACTCAAGCAGTTATTGATTATGCAGACATAACACAAAATCCAGAATATGGAATAACAAATGAGGTTTACAGGAGCAGAAATATTTTTTAGGCTACAGAAACACAGTGCACAATCAACACATATTAAGAAACTGCTGCTTCACGTCTCTTCTCAGTATATCAGAATCAGTTACTTTTTCCTCTCTGTAGACTAACAGTGCAGCTTCTACAGCATTGTGATGCCTGGCAGCAACTTTTCCAAACACCCCAAGACTTCTCTTGATAATGACTAAGCGTGACTATTATTCATAAATGGTTAATTTTGACTTACACAGTGAAAGTTTAACAGTTTATAATGAACACATTGCAATAATCACCAGCAACAAATGTCACCTCCCCCTTCTCTGCCAGTTGTGTAAAGGTGTTCACTTTGGTTTAATGATAACATTTGTGTCTGGTTAAATCTGATCTTTCCATGCAAAAGTCCACTCTGAAGATAAGCAAAAGCAGAGCCTGCTGTAGAATCTTTTAATCTTAAAGGATCACTAACAGCATAACTTCAGTAACATCCCAGAGAAGGTCCACAGGGAGAGATTAAAAAGCAGTAGAGATAGTGATACAATTACAGCAGTGATAGCCACAACAGCTGAGTGAAAGCTACTGGTTCTCTGGTAATTAAGTGTAGCAGATAAGAGCAAATGAGCAAAAGCAAGGTTTTTACTATTCCATACATTTCCATAAGAAGTACTTTTATATGAAACATTTGCTATTTCTGCGGCTGTCAAGAGTGCATGACTAATAAACAGCAAAATAGAGCACAAAACAGCCTCACTATAGATATCTCCTGCCTTTCCATTTGCTCCTCTCCTGCCCTTTCTCCTGCTTGCTGTGCTGGTACAGCTAATGCGGTACACTGCACGAACTGCACATAGAAAACATGTAGCAGAACGAACTTGTACACCGGAACTTGACAGATGATCAAAGATTTCTCCACAAAACTGCAAGATCTTAGAACTAGATTTCAGTTACCTTCAGGGGATACATCTCAGGAGAGTACAGTTCAGCAACATCTCCCTCCAACTACTGAGAAGCAACAGCTTTTTAAGTTTTGGTGATATTGATGCCATATGAAAGCCCACAATGCCATCAGCACAGTAATACTTCATTGGATCAACAGACTGTCACTACAAAGCAAGTATCTACCTTTGGTTCTAATGGCCTCTAGGCTCACTGAAGAAGCATAGACTGGTATGGACACAAAATACCAGCGATATCTCACTGCTTTAGGGAGAAGAAAGCAGAGATGTAGAGAAGTGAGTCACAATGAATAGTGTAAAAGAGCACAAAACTGATTTCACAGATACTGTAGTGGTATCAGCACCAATTCCATATTATTATCACATGTGCACTGCCATCTCACATCACCACCTCCAGTGCAACCGAGCAAAACTGTAGCCACGCCCTTTGTTATGGTGATACATCCTGAAGTCCTAGGCACTTTGAAGAAATAAGATAAACCAGTTTTATGTGAGCTAATCTACTCTGGGAGAATATTTACAAATGGAGGTACAGCCATACAGAGGGCCAGAGAAAACAATTTTGCCTCCCAAACCATGTTGACACAAAAAGCTTTTTAGATGATGAGCTGCCCATTTGTAGTATAATTACTACCCAAACACATACAACCACAGCAAAAAAAAAAAAAAAAAATCTCACATGATTATCACTTGTGTTGTTCACAAGTTATACTAAAACCTAGACTTCAACATACATTCACGTGAAGTGGTGCAGAACAATTTCAGTTTCCAAAGGGAACATCTCACTATTGCACATCACGAAAGTCTTGTTCTGATTTGGCATGTCACTGATGTTTAACACCTTCTTCGCATGCCAAGAATTCTAGGTCATTGTACCACTCACCATCACTCCTGTTGAAGTTCATATTCTTGTAATTTGTAGATGTCACTGTTCCCAGAGTACAGAGAAATGGAAAGATTCCTCTCCTGCTCTTATTAAATGCTCAGTCTCACTCTCAGTAGCAAGGCAGAAAGGCTGGCTCAATGGGAAGCAATAATTTACTTTCCACTATTGGAGTTGGAGTTCCACTACTGGAGCCAATTGGAGTTCAGAGCAGACTCAAAGTGCAGGCTGAGAAAGACTTTCAGATGCATTTCAGGCTTCTCTCATGTTTGTTTTAAGCAAAATACAGCTTTACAACAGAAAAGGTTGTTGTTTTGTGTTTTTTTTTTTCCATTATTCTTTACTTTTTTTTTTATTCAGTACTTACTGAAATAATTTCAGAATCTGGACAAGAAGAAGTGAATATTCACAGGAGCTGTACTTTTTATCTGTCATAGATGGACTGCCTAAAAAACTTACAAAATGAATTCATGATTACCACACCACAATCAACCTGCAGGAGTTTGGTGGGTTTTGTTTTTTTGTTTTGTATTTAAAGGACTACTTTTAAAGAAAGCTGCACAAATACCAAAAGAAGGTAGATTAACGTCTACAACCCTGCAAGTAAGCAGGACTGGGCCTAAGGGGGTACTTTGTTTTCACTTATCAGAATACTAACGAATAACATACAGGGAAAGCGCATACCAGGAGAGAAGTCAGAAATCTGATGAAGTACAGAATACCATTCCAATATATGGTCTAGCACTATCAGCCTCTGGAGAGGAATAATATAAAGCTGATTATCATTTTCATTATTCTCTATATACCCCCTATGCCTGTTTAATTTGCATATGGAAGTTCATAGTCTGAAATTGTTATAAGCATAACACGAACAGTGAAAGGAACAAACAAACAAAAAAAGGCAACCCTCTTGATTTTATTAAAAGGCAAAGCTTTCAACAAAAGCTTTCTTTATGCAGAGGCAGATAACCCCAAAACAGGTATTAGAATACTAATTAAGCACCAAGGAATTTTCTGTTTCATCTAGCTAATACTTATTTTCATGATCTGGTATCCATTCTTTACCAGCGAATCTCTCCCTCACAGGTTGCCTCCCCTTAGCTGGTTACCATACAAAAACCCCTTGCCTGCACAGACCTGCCTGTGGATTCTGCTCAAAGCTCAGTCAGTTCCACAGGGATGTCTTGTATCCTAAATTGGATACTAAATGAGGGTATCTATTTTGAACACTTTTCCAAGAGTACAGACTGAGTTTCTCTTGACATGTAAAAGATACTTCAAAAATACTGAAATTCACTGGGCATAGCCAAGGAAAATATCATCTGGGTAGCCAACATTAAGAACAAAAGCAAAGGTTAATGACCAGAATGGTATACTTAATTTGACTATAAATTAATAGCTTGTCCATTGTATGGAGGAGCAAAGCAATTCTGATCTCAAATCGTAACTCCTTTTGAAGTATATGATGAAAATCACAAATCATATTAATGCATGAAGAACAGTTATCAGGACTCATTATCAGTTCTTGATAGAGAACAGCCATGAGAGCAACCTACATACTGGAAGCAGCAGCATACCTTAAACAAATAATCTTTTCTGGATCAATGTAGAAGCCAGGGAAAAGCTTCAAGGGCTCAGATTGTTCAGTAAGCGTTTACTCTTGATGTGGTAGTTACACTTCAATTCTTCTAAAGATTTTTTCTTTTCTTTTCTTTTTCTTTTTTTTTTTTTTAAAGCAATGTTTACATTGCCAATTGCTGTGATATCCAATCATCACAATACACTAAATCAACTCAACAGAAAAAGCAGAGGAATATTAAAGCTGTTGCAGATGCCAAATTTCTGTCTGGAAGGCACATTGGCATGAACTGTACATGGATAAGTACTTTGGATTCACGGGCCGATACTTCCACATTAAGTCCAACACAAAACTTGCAGAATGTCTGCATGGAAAAAACCCATCTAGATGCACTAATGCTTTAACGTAGATAGGTATACACATCATCATTCTCCTTTTTCCAATGCATCAGTGCAGGTGCAGTTGTTTGCTTTGAATTCATTATAATCAATGAGCCTTGTTCCAAGAAGGCTGTGTCATACACTGCAGTTACAAAAGAAAGAATGTCCTTTCAGCAGGAACTCAGTTTGACAGATGTATCACACAAAAAGACGATGTATTTAGCCAGACAGTCAAAAACACCATCCACTGTAACACTTGCGGCTCTTTCCAACAGGCTCAGAACCAAGATGCAATCACATCCTCAATACAAAGGAAGAAAACCCTTTTTATCATCTCATTCGGATCCATTGCAAAAGCCACACCAACTTCATGGAAAGTTGAGCTGGGCTCAGAGCATGCTGTGAGGTAGCAATCTAAGGCCCTAAAGCACTAAGCTGTGCTTCCTGCTCCCTCTGACCCCAATTCAGACAGAATCACATCTCACTTAATTGGGATGAAGCTTTAATTCCTGGCAACTGGCCTTTACACTACTCTTGCCCTGCCCCAGTGAAAAATAACCTGAAACTTGGGATTTTTATTCAGCCTTACAAATTTCCCCGCATTGTTCACAGCAGTCTCATGAATAGCTACTGCAGCACCCCCGAGGCAGCAGAATTAAGGGAACAAGCAGTCTGGCATGAAGCTCTTCAAGCCTGCACCAATGCCAAGAATGAGTCCACATGCATTAAGCAAGTATTGTGCCAAACTGACACTTTTCTCCCATATTATTTTATCAGTAGCAGAAATTAGGATGGTTTTATTTTGTTCAGTCAGAATTTCATCTCAAATGAAAGATTTTATCTTTTCATCTAAGATAAAAAAAATGAATTTCACTTTGAATTACAAAAGAATCCAAATGCAAATAACACCTGAAACATGGCTAACCAAGTGGCAGTAACTTCTGTGTTAAAACTATATATTTTAAAGTAAATTATTAACTTTATTTTCAGTTTTCTTCCACTTTTCTTGCTGGAAAAAAGAAGAAAGAAAGAACAAATTCATACTACATATAACAGCCCTCTGTTTATAAAACAGAAATATTTGCAGAGGAGAGAATCCTACCACAACTAGTACACAAAGAGATGCCTTTGCCAAAATGGGTCCCACTCATTCAGATTAATAACGGAAGGTTTTACAGTTCTGAATATATGTTCAGCCTCCTACAGTACATGACAAACCAGATTCAGAGATCAAGTGTAACACTAGCAATACTAAACTTGTCTTTTCAAGCAGATAGAACAAAGCTCTGTGTCTTTGCTTGGTATCTAAAACCATCCTCCTTTACTCTTCCTTCCAAAATAAAGCCACCTCATTTTCCATGAGCTTGCTGTGGCTTTCAGCTACCTGATTCGGCAGTTCTGTCAGTTCTGTCCTCTTCTCCAGCTCAATGGAAGTAACTGCTCTATAAATAAATATGCACCTAAAGAGCAGTTTACTTAATAAGTATTTAGCCAGATTCACTTTCAAAAGCTTTCTGTGATCTGGTGGCTGTTATTCAGGATCTGAGTGCTGCAGTCCAGCCTTGACAGAACTGGCTATAATAAGCAAGCGAAAGGTAAATTTGTCACATTTCTTACCTGGCCACATTTGTGAAGGCTTAAATCTAGTCCACATGTAAACTCAGTATGATGCTCAACCGTTTCCAGCAAAGGGTTAGGCTTGGAAAAGTCCCAGAATCTATATAGGAAGGGAGGGTGGGAGGAAGAGAAAAATCAAACAAACCACAATTAAAGTAATTGAAAGGCCATTTAAAAAACATAATTTGAGATATTGACAAATCTGTTGCTGCCAGGATATTTAAACGAGCAAACTCATCCACTTAGGAAACATAACTAATCATATTCCTGCAAAGCCATCTGCTGATTTGCATAAAATAAACCTCACTGGGTAAAACCATCTTTGTCTCTTGTTGCAGAAAGTAAGTCAAAATTGGCACCAAAGACCAGCATTAGGGACATTACTAAAACAGAAAAAAAATGCAGGATAGAACATTCTTGTCATATTTCTTGATAGCTGGATAATTGTATCCCTGTAAGATATCAGCACAAATTACGATTTTTCTCAGTTTTTGGTATCATTCTTTATGATATGTTTATTTATGGAAAACTACATGTTCATGTATGACATGGGCCATCCCTGTCTCTAATTTGAGACTGTGCTTCTGTAAAACATTGTAATTCAATAACAAATCTGTACTACAAAGATCAGTGGCACCACATAGCTAATACCAGTCTAACGGTGGCACAAAAGAAAGATCTGGTTTTGGGTTTTTTTTGGATGATACAGTATTGCTTAGAAAAGTCTACGAGCTGCAGAGCATTGCACATTGTAGGGGCTGGCAGCTGTAACCAGGTTTTCTAGTTTGAATTTTCTCAGAGCACTCAATCAGATGCTTTATTTCTTCTCTAACAATCACAGAAGTCTCTTTGTGTTACTCTGATTGGGGAAAGTGAAAATAATAAGAACGGTTTGTTATCAGACTAACTACACTGAACCCTCTTTATGTTCAAACTAATTCAGGTAAAATAGCAAACATTAGAGCCAGCAGGGTCAGTTTGTTTAATAAGTAGATGTTATTTCCTTAATAAATGACCAGAGTGGTATCAGCACAATGGCTGTGCCATAGCAACAATCCTCTCAACCTTTTCCTAGTACCTGAGATCTAAGTTAAACAACCTATTTTGCAAGAGAGAGGGGCAAAAAGACCATCTCATCATTTTCACTGTAACCCATTTGATCTTAGTCTTAAGACTGAAAAACACTGATGACAATTTCATGGTGGCTCTGATAATTTACTGCAGTACAAAGTGAAAAAATGCTATCTGTAGCCCAGCTTTCAATACTAGTGTGGTTCTGCTTATTCTTTAATGGAAAGATGCACTTTCAATTAAAAAAAACAACATATATTTAGATGCTGCCACCATTAAAGATTCATTACTTTAAAAGTTCAATTGCAAATGTTTAATTTTTATACAAACAGACCTGTTTATTAGAATAAATTAAAAAGAAAATACACAAATATCCCTTTGCGGTATTCTTCAACAATGTTATAATGCTATTAAAAGCAGCAGAAATTTGTTTTGGTAGATGAAAGACATCATTTCACTTATGAGGTTGCACCATTTGGAGAGTAACTCCTATGGTCAGGATCCTCCTACCTTTAAAAGAAACTGTACCTTGTAATATTTTTTTTTTTTTTAAAAGAAAGCTGGCACATGCAGACAGGAAAATGGCAGTGAATTTACAAACTACAAGAATGTCACATTTATTCACATTTGTTACAATATTTACCATAAAACTGTAATTCTTAATACCAAAAGGAAGCACTTGAAAGAACAGATATGCTTAACACCGGTCTATGAGTGAGTCTGACTTCCACAGTCGCAATAAAGTTAAATCAGAATTGAAGAGTTACAATCAGTTTTGAATTAGGTTCGTTTCACCAGATGTAATGCTCGAGGCTCCGATTACCACCAGCAACTTTGCTACCAATGAAATTTCTTACAACACTACAGGAGTTCCCATCAACTGAGACATTCAAATTAACACATTCTACTGCAGAGGTTTCCATTTCATGCTAGAAAATGCCTGTGATAAGTATTTCAATTATCTGGAAGATAATTTTTAGTTGGGAAAAAAAGAAAAAAAAAGGTGGGGGGGGGGGGGGGGCGGGGGGAGGAAAGAGCAATGGAGCAAAGACAAACACTTTCTCAGCTTCAAGGAAAAACAAACAAACAAAAAAGGACAAGTGACTGAAGTAAAAAAAAAAAAAAAAGTTTCTTTTGTGAACAGCATTATTCCGGAAGTTCTGAAGATTTCTTTGTGATCCAACTCATGGCACTTGTACAGTGATGGGCAGGTAGAGACTGTGGTTCACCTTAAAGCTCCTTTCAGATTTGCTATCTAGTGCAGAATAACTTTCAACAAAAATCGCCTCTTTACCTCATAGGCAAGATTCTGTGAACACATTTCAAGATCTGGCTTGATACCAGCTTAATGAAGTTCTCCAATTTATCAGATCATCTGTTTAGATTTGGGTGACCACTGTCTCAGTCTAATGCAATAGGATCTTTTTATACTGAAGAGATTCCAAATATATAAAATTATGATTCCGGTAAGAGATGACACTGAAGTTCTTTCAAACTGAATTTTGATAGAGATAAGGCTTAAGAACACGCATGCAGACCTAAATAAGTCCTGGAAATGTTCCTGTACTTTGCACACTTCCGGGCATTTTAATGATTCATTTTCGTTAGAACTGGTTTTTTTTAATTAACACGCCTGTTGGGTTTTTTTTTTTCCCCTTCGAGTTCTTCCAAAGAGTAAGGAGTTGGTCTTGCTGAAGGATCTATAAGACAGAGGACTAAATACTTATCATTATACTTAAGTCCAGATCTACCACACCTTTTATTTTCTCAGTTCCCAGCATGGAGTTGGCATGGGAACTAGTTTTCAATAGCTTGTGCACACAAGCAATCATGATTTTTAAAGGACTGCCATGCCACACTGTTCTATGGATTACCACAAAATGAGGCTAAAAACCAACAAGTCTTCAGTAGATTCTATGAAATACAAAATTAATGCCATGCACTGGAATCTCAACTTCTCTTGCCTATTTATACACTTCTCAAGTACTTTTCTTATTAAATTGAAACGTGCATAGTCTTGCATGTACATAGTCATGTAGACCAGTAGGCATGCATGTATGTGTATGTAGAGAGTATGACGCATCCATTCAAACTCAGAACATTCCTCGGAGAACTCTACTTCTTACTCCTTCTTGCAAGTGACAGTAAAGGTTATGTGGTAATAACTAGTAATATTACACTCTTTAGAAGAGACATTCCCAAAGTACTGCAGTGACAAGTTTCCCCCATTATACATAATATTTTACTTGTGCCACACTTTGCAAAGTCTTTCACCTGCTGTTCTCCACTATTTGTTCACTCATGCTAAAACCAGGAACTAATAATTTAAAAAAACTCCTAAATAATTGTATTTCATCTCTTCAGCTCTGATCCCTCTCTCTCTCGTCACAACAACTAATTGTTTGGACAGAAGAATTATGCCAAAAGCAAAACACTGCATTCTGTGAAAATGCCTCCACTCTCTGCATTTATAGGCACCATAGTATATGAGGTAGAAGCTCACCCCATCTTTGCTGAAAGCTTCATAAACTAAATGTCAGAGCTGAGAACACACCAGATTTTGCATGAAGCAAAGCTAGACCTTACATGAAGTGCATTAGTGCCAACCCTGAAGGATATACAGTCGCTGTCAAAAAGGGGGAATAGCAATGGGATGCATTAAAATCACTTAAATACATTGGCTATTTATTATGGTGATTATCAATCATACCGTTCAGACAAGGCTGCTGGGAAAAAAAAAAAAATCACCACTTTTTATTTTGGACTTTGAAGCCTTTTGAGAAACCGTACATTGCAAACCAGCTGGCACCGAGTCAGTAGAGGCCACTAAAGAAGATCACATAAATAAGCCTCCATAGACCGCTGTGTAATCTTTCTTGTCAGAGAAAGTTTTCTCCTCTGCTAATATTTCTTATTAACTTATCAGTAGGTTTCAACATGGTTCCACTTGTTAAGAAACAGGGAGAAGCAGCTAATTTGTATTGAAGCAGTCAGCTTTACTATAAAACACTCACAGGTACTTACTGGTTTTACTGGGAAGCCAAGGGAACTTGCTGAAGTACCGTCTAAACAACTTCAGCATGCACACTGAGGAACAATATTAAAAGGCTTCCTCAGATACTGGTAGGATCAAAAAATTTCATTATAAAAGCTTCAATAGAAATAATTCACAGAAACATACAAAGTCACCCAAACACATTCATCTTAGAGGTTATTACCTTCCTATAAGAGACTACCACAGTTGGTCACAACTATGTGCGGCAGAATGATGTGAAAAGGCCTACAGAAAGTATCTGTCAGTGCAGAAAGGAGTGACTGACAGTTTTTAAGGGAAGAGCCCATGTATTTTCAACATATCTTACGATGAGAGAAAATATCTGGGAGCAACATTAACTGCACTTCACTATGCCAGTGCCAGAATTATTTTCTATTGGAAGCAACATTAAGAAGGATTATCTATTCTATGCAATAAAAAAAAAAATAAAATACTGTACCTCACAGTAAAATCATAGGAGCAAGAGGCCAATAAAGTTGCATGGAATGGCGAAAACTGTAAGAAGACAAAACAGAACAACTTTTAAAGCAAAAATCATGAGCAGATACAGACTTACAGTAATCAGAAAGTTAGCAAAGTTTAGCTATTTAAGCTGTCTTTGTAGGCACACATGATGTTACAACAATACAGACTACATCAACAGATTTCCCCACCACACTTTTAATTTACAGGCATTGTTTTGTGAGATCGTGGTTCGGGTTTCTTTCATTACAGCACTTCTAAGTAACCCTAAAGTTAAGAAGTTTTAGGACAGTCATAAACACTCAAATTCTGCTTTTGGCTGACAACCTAAGTAAGATCTCATTATACGCAGAAAGTTTTAGAAAAGCTGTGTAACTTGAAAAGTTAAGCTTGAGCTACTGCCACAACTGCCAAGAGACCAATGTATGTTGTTACATGCACGATATCACTTGCTCAGGATTGTTACATACAGCCACAAAAAACAGTCTGTGTTTGCATTTGCACATTGGGAAGGACCCAAGATTTATTTTGGGGAAAAGAACAAGAGAAGAAAGAATAAGGAAAAGATATGTAGGAACAACTAAGAGAAAGGAGAATTTCTGCGCTAATTATACCATAATCTCCTGATAACTACAGCACTGAAGCAATCAGCATGCCAATCTATAGTGATGCTCCGAGTTCAGCAGCTAGCAGGTAAATTCAGGATACAAACCAAGTTTTGTTATATTTAACACAATTGATCAGCCCCTTCTCAGCCAGGAACGAGAGAGCACATGAAATTAGTAGGCAAGTATTTAAAGAACACCTTGGCTAAGCTGTAAAATTCTGCAAGGACTTGATTGTTTTTGAATATCAAGTTCACAGTAGCGAGTTTCTCACATGCCCCCACTGCAGCTTTGTCCAAACATTTTCAGATGAAGCAAAAACATCTTTTCAAAGCTGAAAAGCTCTGCCATTGACCTTAAATATCCTAGTCACTTTCAGGGACAGGATTTTCAGCAAGAGCAATCAGCTGAGCCAGCCTGCTGCACAGCTCTGTAATTACTAGTGCCAGCACAACAGAGGAGGAAAGAATATCTCAATTTGGGTAGCATCCTGGTGTCTCTCATTGTAGCCTGACTGGTGAGACACACCATGCAAGCATGGATACACTGTACCACCTCTACCTGCAGGACTACCTTCTTAGACCTCACACCCCCAGAGGCCACGTCTAACTCCCAGTGACAGCTATGAAAGCCTGCTAAGATGGATTAGAAGTCACACGTTCTCATGTACCTCTTCCTTACACAATTACACATACCCAGCCACCCCACTGCCTCCTTAAAACCACTTAAGGAATTGACCTCAAAGTTGGCTGTGAAGAAAGTTCTACTGCTAGCCACTTCCTAAGAATCATTTAATCCTCAAGAAACGGAGAATGATGGGCCATCAAAAGGAAACTTACCTAAGCTAAGTCAAAAATACCCTACTTGGTCAGGCCAACAGTCTTCTAGCCCAGAGTTTTGACTTCAGTAAAGGCAACAAAAGATGTTATATAGAAAGAGATTGATAATTCAGTCATCTATTTCTCCAATACAATATTTCTAGCTGCTAGAAGATTACTATCAGAGAATCGCAGAATCACTGCAGTTAGAGGAGACCCTTACAGACCAGATAATCTCCTTAAGTAAGTGGTCATCCCCACTGCTCAATGTAGGGTCAACTACAGCAAGTTGCTAAAGGCCACATCCAGTTGGATTAATACGTCTAAGGATGGAGACCTGTGCTTGTGCAACTCCAAAGTAAAATAAGTAAATAATGCTTAAATAGAATTCTCTGTATTTCAGTTTGCATCCCATGCCTCCTACCCTCTCATTAGATCCCACTGAAGAGAGGGCTAATTCCAGTGGTCTATCACCTGATGTGCCAACTTACATCAGTTTGTAATATTCGAAAGCTCATCAGTGCTAAACCAAACAATTTCCAAGAACTCTAGGAGAGCGGTGAGGTTGTGGAACAGGCTGCCCAGGGATGTTGTGGATGCTCTGTCCTTCAAGGTGTTCAAGGCCAGGTTAGATGGGGCCCTGGGAAACCTGATTTAGTAAATGTGGAAGTTTGATGGCTCTACCAGGCAGGGGGGTTGGAACTTCATGATCCTTGAGATCCCTTCCAACCCGGGTCATTCTGTGATTCTGTAATTCCACCATCTAAAAATCTTCAACAGATTTTTTTCCCTAGTTCTTAGATCATGTATAATAATATTGCTTAAAGTGTATAAAGTGTAACAATTCAGTGATAAGCATCAGTGAAGAAACTGCAACTTACTTTCACTCTTCTGACAGCATAGGTATGACCAAGGAGGACGAACACTGGCTGCCGGACATTTCGCAAATCCCAGCCTTTCAAACTGCAGTCAACTGCACCAGTTACCAGCAAGTTCTGATGATTCCACACAACACAGATGTATTAGGACAACTTAGCTATTAAATTGCAACGTAGTTAGAGAAATCAAACAATAAGGCAGATAAAAAAATATAGATGAATAAATCATAAATGTGGTCACCAGTATGTAAATTAAAGACAACAGGGAAACATGAAAAATACTAAAAAATACACTGCCCACTATGGAAAAGAGCGAGCAAAACTTCAGACCAATTTGATCATTTATCTTTTCAAACAATGTTCTTCTGGAAATGCAGCTAGCAAATGAGAGTAAAAGAGCAACTAGGCCTGCTTTTACTCCCATATAACTAGAAGATGCATTAATGTTTCAGGAGAAACAAACAAACAACCCTGCTACTTAACAGAAGAGGCTTACGTAGGAAAACACCTGGACAAACAGGATTATACCTCATCATACTTGCACCAGTCACAGCTCAAGATCTCAGCCTGGTGGGCTGGTATCACAAGTCTGACTCCTGGGGCTTTCACATCCCAAATTCTTAAAGTCTGGTCACCTGAAACAAAGAGAAATTCATTCAGCACTGATGAATTGAGTCTGGGATACAGTTAACCCACTAGTATTTAGGTGACAACCTTTTATTAGTTCCATGAAATATAAATTATTATAGGAGGATACTCACACGAAATAAAGTATGGATATAATAGACAGAGAGAGGTTAAAGCAATGTGCAAAAGGAATAAGAACTTACTATTACTCTCCATTGGAAAAAAATAATTTTATTATTAACTCTTTAATTACTCTATAAAATTCTGACTTGATTAAAAGGCACCCGTGATTGTGTGGTATTCATTCAAGAGAAACGAAATCAGTTGAAGTTGTGTCCAAACATCCATGATTGGTACAGAAATAATAAATCAATACTGTCTAAACTAAAATCTTTGCTTCACATTGCTAATGAAAAAATTTCTCTATCAGTAACACTTCTGAAAAATCTTCAAATTGGTTATCATCAGCATGCTGCTTAGATACAAGCATTCTGATGTTTTTGAAGCCCAGTTGGTCACTCTCCGTAGAGGGTACAAACAGGCACAGGAAATCACAGCTCCTTTCAATAATCCTTTCCTTAATCCCCTATTTTACTTCCACTATTTTCAGGAGCAAGAATAACTGCTGCCCTGCACATGTAGAACACTCCTGGCAATGTCACACTGAAGCCCTAAACATCTCCGCGGTGGTTATAAAAACAGCATGGCATATGGTGAGAAGAAAAACGACCAGTGGGATCTTGACAGAAGTGGTGGCACATCCATCCACCCTCCGCCAGTCCTGCCAACTTCAGGACAGATTTCACCTCCAGTTTCAAGACTTCTGAAGATGCAACAATGGACTTCTTAGAAACTTATTATTTCAGTTTCATCAAATAACACAGATTTGAAGGGGAAACTCATATTTCACTACAGACAGAAAACATTTCAAAGCAAATAAGTATTTCCCCAGGTGAAATAGAATGAAATGCTACAGAGATCAGCCATTGCAGTGTTATTCCAGCCAAAAATACTTGGAAAAAAAACCTCAAGGTAATAACAACTCTGACACCAAGTATACAATTGTCCCAGTTCTATTCGGTTTTTAATAGAAAACGCTGACCCACAAGAAAATTAGTTATTTTCCACTTTTCGTTTCTTTATCTTCCTACAAAAATGCTCTTCTTAGCTGCCATTCATCACGGTTGGCACTATTTGTGAATGTAATTTTTAATGGAATAACAGAGCAGGCAGGTGAACCTTTCAGTCAATAGAACAAATTGAATTAAAGCCAAACGCAAATGCTATTTTTCTATTTAAGCTCAGAGTGAAATAATCTGTTTTTATATTTTATAATTTATCTGATAAACAGTATAATCCTGATACATGACACATTTTAACTTTTTTTTTTTGCTTGAACATCTTTCTATGACCTCAGAACACATACACATTTCATTTCAATTAAAATTGCTGTGAAAAAACATTTGGAATTCCCATGTTCCACATTTCCATAATTTCTTGGAATCTGCATTACAAATGATGTGCTTTTCCCATGAAAAAGCAGAAGATGGATAACTTATCCCAACTCAAGGGAACAGCACGAAGCTGCAACAGAGAAGGCTCAGGTTTGATACCAGGAGAAGGTTCTTCACCACAGGGAGGTGGGCATGGAACAGGTTCCCCTGGGCAGCAGTCACAGTCCCACACTGCTGGAGTTCAGGTTGCATTCAGACAATGCCCTCAAATAGAGTCCGATTTTGGGTGGTCTTGTGTGGAGGCAGGAGTTGGACTTGATGATTCTTACAGGTCCCTTCTAACTCAGGATACTCTATTATTCTATTCATAATAATGGAAAATACAAGTACAGCACACCTAATAAAATCTCATTCATTAGGAGTCACTTCCAGTTGGCATCCCAAAGTAAGCAACCACTAAAGCGGCCAACATTTCCCCCACTAAATATTTCTATTTTTGTAAGAAGCAATTTCTCTATAGCAACAGATTTTTGCTGGTCTGTTAGATAATTATGATTCCAGATTTGTTTGTATATTATACTTGCCTTCTTTCATTTTAATGAATATTTGTGAAATCTTGGATGAATCAATAGAACTACACAATATATACTCATCTATTCAAAATTAATGAAAGAGATGCTAATCTACAAGTACATCAGCCCCATATGTGAGATGACGACTGCTAATGTGAATGATAATACAGAATAAAGACATAAAGTTTACTTAACATTTAAATTTCATGTAGGCTTTACATTGGGTTTGTACTCACAGATGTATTTAACCTACATCCATTAACTATAAACTCTTAAGTTCCGTGACAACAATCAGGTAAGCAATTATTGCCAGACAGTACAGAAGCATAATGTAAGCTATATAACATAGCTAGTTAGAAGAGTCTCCAGTTACTTCAGAGCAAACCTCAAAGTCTTTTCTTCTGAAAAAAGTTGCTTGAAAATAAAGGTGAAAAATCTTTATTTCAGTGTTTCCTGAGATTAAATGCAATACTGAAACAAGTTTTATTTCAAAACTGGCCAACTGACCTAACTTAGACTTCTGTATTATTAAATTATTCTCTAGCAAAGAAAGTATTTTCTACATACCTAACTCTAACCCAACCCATGCAAAACAGATTTGTTCACTGCAAAAAACCTTCTGTTGTAGTTTTATTTTCAATATTTAAAGACTGTTTTATAATATAACATCCTAACATAAAATACTACAGCCTGTAAGTGCTTTGTTTTCTAATATGTGCTATGTACAACACTTTGTTATGCTTAGCATATACCACAAATTGAGGGCCAAGCTCATTGCCTGAGAAGCATTTCAGCTTGCATATTAGAGGTTCATTTAGGAAACCTTACTGAGCACAGGACACGGAAGAAATCAAAATTATGCCAGTATCTCTTGAAGCAATAGATTCCAAATGAAAACAACCACCTCATTTCATTATATAGATTTACATAAGTGTGCAAGTAAATCATATTTGAATAATTTGTAGCATAATCAGCAGTTCTGCCAACCTACATCAAAGCACAGTAACTGCACAGTCAGTTTGCTTTTTAGATACTTGACCAAGGACTGAAATAGAAGGCTCTTATTCTTTTATCTCTTTAAGACTGATATTCCAAAAATTAAAAAGCTTCCCCAATCTTGCAAATCTTCGTGCACCGTTGGCAGCGATGGAATGATGTTGGAAATGATAGCATTTCTTCTAGCAAATTCAACAGACCAATAACCAGAAAAGAACTCACAAGATCTCACAAGCAAAGAGAGAACCTCAGTCCTCTCACCCACACCTTTCACAAATTAATGGAAATTAAAACTTCCAGTAAAGCATTTTGAAACTCATGTCAAACCACTACCATAGGAGAATACCAGCTTATTTCCTACAATTTTTTAGGAACCTAGACAACCACATAATCAGAGAGTCACAGGGATTATAAAGAACCTCTGGAGATCATCTAGACCAACCCCTTACTGAAGCAAGTTCCCTACAGTCAGTTGCACAGGAAGGCATCCAGGCGGGTTTTGATACTTCTAGAGAAGGAGAATCCACATCATCCCTGGGCAGCCTGTTCCAGTGCTTCGTCACTCTCACAGTGAGGAAATTCTTGCTTGTGTTTGCACAGAACTTCTCATGTTCCAGCTTGTGCCCAGTGCCCCTCGTTTTGTCACTGGGCACCATTTAAAAGCATCTGGCCCCACCCACTTGACTCCTGTCCTTTAGATGTTTACAAGCATTGATAAAATTCCACCCTCAGTTTTCTCCAGGCTAAACAGCCCCAGGTCTCTCAGCTTTTCCTCATATGGGAGATGCTCCAGGCCCCTAGCCATGTTTGCAGCCCTCCGCTGAACTCTCTCTAGTAGTTCCCTGTCTCTCATAACCTGAGAAGCCCAGAACTTTAGATGTGGCCTCACAGAGTAGAGGTGGAAAACATCTCCTAAGTTGCTTGTCTGCAAGCCCACTTACCATCAACTCCTCGCTTTACCTTGTGCTGCTTCTGAAGGAGCAATGTACAGTCAAAAGCCTGCAATCCCACAAACAATCCAGGAACCGATGTATAGAAAACATCCTTTTTTTGAGAAGCTGCACTCAAGGCAGTACCTTTCCCACTAATTCAGTTGAAGTACACCTCCCCCAGTTCATTCTTTCACTGATTCAGATCCTGAACTACAATACTACAGTTATGCAGATGAGGGTAACATGGTACTCATTAATTACTTCCCACTGATATATTTAAAGATCAATCAAAACGTTTGATACTATAACAGATACTCTCTTTATAAACCACAGGACTGAACAAAAGCTACGGTTCTGCAATTATGAAGTATCATTCAGTAGAACTGACTTATGTTTGCTTATAGCCTAATGCCGTGTGTATCTGGCACTCCGTACGCACTATTCATCCATTTGCTCTCCAAGATATTTAAAAAAAAAAAAAAAAAAGAGACCTTCTGGGCAAATGACACAATGACTCATTAAACCCTTTTAGCCATGAAGTTAGTTATTTATGTCATTTCTTTAATGACATTTTCCACATCGCTTTTTTATCACTGGAAGGCAGACATTTACCAGGGCTATGTGCTGGTACTGTCTGTACACCTGAACATCCTGCTTATCAGCTCAGAAATTGTTACTGACTTCACAACAGAATGTATTTACATATACAGAATTAACAGATTGTTCAGTTACTATTAACATCTCCTAGCTTCAAACAATACAAGATAAGTCAATTACTTGATAGCTTTTCAAGAGTACCAATGATTGTACATAATGACTACAGCACTAAAGTGATAATGCTCTACACATCCCTGTAAATGTTAATTGGAAGTATATTAGATGCTAAATGAAAGCTAATTTAAATGATATATCAGACATAGTTACTTTCCATAACGTAATTGCATTTCACTGGCTCCTGTACACAAAGTTAGCCTTCCTGTATGTATTCAGATCAAAGACTTAATGAACAAAATATACTACATGTAGTACTGAATTCTTTGTCAGCTGTTTAATATTACAGTCATAGGTTTTTCATTTTCTTCACTCCTACACCTTTTCTAGTCTCATAAATGTTTGAGAGGAAAGGCATATTCCAAATGCAAAGATTTAACCTTATCAGCTTCATGCAAAAGTTGTCTAGGCTCATGTGGTCATTATGTGGTCATGTGATCATGTGGTCACAGTGGTCATTATGAGCAGTTATGTTACTGTCTTGCAGTTGCATTAGCTTGTGAAGACTGAGAACAGAAAACCTAATTAGTTAAGACAATATTAAACTCTTGCTGGCATCTACATGGATTCAAATAAAGACAGCAAAAGGGCAAGACCGAGGCATGCAAAAGTTCCTAAGTCTCCCTCCCTTTTGCTTATTTTCAGAAAAGAAAAATGGGAAAAAGAAATGTACTTGAACTTCCCTATATTTCAGATAATTTTTAGGTGCTTCACCTACATTTGTTTAAATCTGAAACATTCCATTATCACTGCTTTTTCCAACTACAATTAACAAGACACTTAACTATTGTTTTACTAAGACATTACATAAGTCAAAAATGAGGAAGCTGCAACAATGGAATAGTTAATTTCTGGTCTGAGTGCTAACATTTTTCATGGTTAACATCTGGGCAAGCGTATGCATGTGAGCAGGTGTATGAGGTAGGATGAGAAAAGGGAAACAGAAAGAACACATTACAGTTCTACAGCGGCTCAGCTTTCTTCAAAGAGGGAACCCTTCAACAACATTCTTCAAAAAGGTTATTGTTTAAAGTATTATGTAGTTAAAAAAAAAAAAGATGAAAGGAAGTTCAAAAAGTGTCCCTCCAGGCATTTTCCATTAGTAATTTTCAAGACTACACACAGTTACCAATGGAGAGACCGTTACATTTAAGGTCAGTCCTCCCAGTTAGTATATGAAAAGCATATCCAAAAAGAGGCATACAGTAAATTAGACATCATGCCTAGTTAGCTGTCATGTTGAGACTGCAGTTTTTCTCCAGTTCCAACTTCAGCTCAGTAGAAGTTCAGTTATGGATGAAATTAAGCTTTCTGTTCCACAATTTCCCACAGAATAGAGAAAACCAGTATCAGTGCATATTGACTTTCTCATTTCTACTTGCTTATCCTCTTGAGACCTAAATAATGTCTATTTGAACCACCACAGAAATCCAGCAGGATTGAAGCTAGAGACATTGAAGCCAGTAATACTAATATATTGACATTCATACTGAGGCAGTATCTTATAGGCCTCAGTTTCCCAGCAAAATCTGTGGCTCACTGCATCTGTAACTCCACCTTTGTGCTGTTGGACCACTGTAACATCTCCTTGATAGCAGATACATCCAGCTCAATTATGGCTGGGTTAGTCAGCAAGTTTCATAGTGCTGGCAGAGGTAGAAAAGTATAATATATGATTACTTCCCCAAAGAACACGACAGTGATCTCCAGCAGTAATGGTAATTGACTGCATTTTTCACAGGTCTAATAGACTCCTGATGCTTGAGACAATTTGATCAGAAACGTAAGCCAGAACTAAAGCTTATAAAATATTTTAGCAGTCGACAGCAGAAGTTGGATGAATAGATGACAGCTACATAAAGTAGGAAAAAAAAAAGTCACAAGTCACCAAAGCAACTGCTAGAAAACTGCTGATCCTTGTTTAAACAGCCAAGAGAACAATTTAAAGATGGTAATAGAACCTACAAATCCAGCTGCAGCAGTACATCTATCTTCTTCCATTTTTATCTATGACACACACTACCATCTGCTGGAGAAAGTGCTGAATGAATATAGGCATTTCAGTTGTTGAGAGAACTGCTTTACCATCATGTTTACCTGAAGCAGATGCAAAACAACCAGGGATGTGCGGAGACCATATAGTGCTGTAAATGACCCCTTCATGGCCTTTAAAAGTGCGTAAAGACTTTCCCACTGCTGGATCCCACTGAATAAAGTAAAAGGAAAATTGTTGAGGTGCACGTGCAATGAGAATGGAAAAGATTTAATGAATATAGAAGTTTTATGTATATAAAAAGGACTAAGAACTTTTTTTCATAGAATATCCCAAGTTGGAAGGGATCCCTAAGGATCATCAAGTCCAACTCCTGATTTTACCACATATCATGAAAAGCACTAGTATACATCACCCAATACCAGCAGAAGGATATTGGAACATCTCAGTTACAACAAAGCTACAGCTTCCATTTAAAATAGAGGAAAAGTAAATCAATACTGTTCCTTAACATGAAGGACTATCACCCTCAAAACAAATTGCACTTTTACCTTCAACAAAAACCAACATACCAGCTTGGCTGTTTGATCCCATGAACCAGACACCACTAGCTGCTCTCCTCTAGTTTGGCTCCAGTCAACACTATATGCCTACAAACGATACAACAGCCCAGTTTAGAAAAAGCATAAGTCTGAGATTCTAGTTAGCCATTAACTACATTATACATAAATACATTAATTCTAGTTCCATTAATTATGCTTGGATTTGTAGATTATAGCATAATCAGCTAAAAAGCCATGCTGGTCAAACATCACAGAGCTGCCAATAGTGCCATTTACCTGAGCAAAAATTAAATTTAATCTCTCAGTCTGGCATTAAAGGCACATACAGACTCAGAAAGGTATAAAAAAAAAAAAGTAGATGTTTCCAGATGGAGAAAGGAAAAAAAAAAACACCAAAACCATAATACAAACTGATTTCTAATCTCAGATCCAATTTTATTCAAATATTTACATTATGAAAAAGGAAATCAAGGTATCATTCAGATACTTCTGGGCACTTTCCTTCCTACAAACTATTTCAGACTTCGCTGGATCCAGCTTAAATTGACCAGCTTTAATCTATTTGCATATTTCCCAAAAGTTGAAGGTAATCATTGCCCACAGAAAAGAACCCATCACCTGCAATTTCCCCTTTTTATTTCACAATATTCTGTTTCCGTATACTGAAAGGCTTATTGCTCTGGCACCACTTTCTGCTAGCTCCCTTGTGTGAGGAGGTTATAACCTAAACGTACAAGACAACCATACGCTAACTGACAAAAGCCAAATAATAAACTGAACAGTAATTCTTCTGTTTGTTTTTCCAAATTGTGTCTTTCTCCCCTTGAAGGGCTACTCTACCTTTGTCAGCTCACTACCAGTACCACAGTTCCCTTTTCAGCCTGTCTGCTCCCATTAAAATAACAATAGCACAAACAAACAAGTCATGCTCATGTTTTAAGAGCAGATGACATCACAGTTCCCCCAGGTGGCTCCCGAGCTCCTTGCTAACGTAACTATCTCTCCTTCCCCCTGAATCTGGATGATGGTCTTGCATGCAACTCCTAAACTGGTGTCATTTGACAATGCCCCAGAATGTATCACTACATAGTACACCTCATGCATGCAATAGCCCTACAAATTCTGCTCGCTCCAAATGTTGGGCTGACATATACGTGTCCAGAATTTTCAAGAAAGAAATGCACACCTGAGAAACACGTACCTGTGTCACACAATTCACCTAGCCCCACACATTGGGGATGAATCACATCTACTATAGAGCTAACACAAAGTGCACAACTAGCTTACAGCTCAGCTAAAGGGTATCCACATGCAGATCAACTGAAGACACGTTGTGACAGTGACCTGCACACATATGGCAGACACAGCTGTGGCTGCAGAACAGATAATGGTACCTGGACAAACTCTCCTCCAGGCAAGGATTACAAGCCAAACAGACAACAGGCTTAGTAAAAGCAAGAGCTATTTTCACTTGGCATATGGCAGGTCCAGGTAATGGGAAGAGACTGAGAAGAAGGAAGTGCTGGAGAACCAAACAAGGATCACTTTTATACTTCTTACCTTTTCATGCTACCATCCAACACAAATTTACAGAACCTTCACAAGAAACTATGCTGAGCAACTGAGAAGAGCTTGTAACACAGCACAAACCTTAACTGTTAATCTTTCTTTATCTTCAATCATAGAACATATTAATGCATTTATGTTTAAACACTGTAATAAGAAATGTCTCAGGTAAGATGAAAACAAGATGAAGAAAAGAAGTAAAACCAAGAAGTAGTTCAAAATTAAGTAAATATGTCCTGTAAAGTGAGTCTTTGCATTTAAGTACTCGACTATCTCACATTCCAGTGACATCTCATTGAAACCAAAGTAAATCAGACAAATTTATTCACAAGACTCAGCACTTGGTTAGCGCTGGAATAAAACTCATTGTCTTTTAATAAGAAAGATGTGCTTTTAAATTAGAATTGTATGTTATTTTTGAGGGGGAGAACAATCTCATGTAGAAAACAAGAAACTGGTCCCCATCAGTGGAAATACTACAAAAATCAGTGACAAAACCATCATTACAAGTGTCAGACAGATTACAGATTAAGAAGTAGTCAATGACTTTAAAGAGCACTGTCTCTCAGTGTTTACCACAACTTATTATTTTCCCACTGAAATCTACCCTCTTAACATACACTTAAAAAGAATCAATACAGAACCCTGATATCTCACAGTAAACACTCAGTCCATGCATCCTATACTGCCTTTCCAATTCACAGCTGAATGCATCCACCCCCCCCCCCCCCCCCCATGCTCCCTGCTAAACCAGGACTTGGACACAGAAACTCTCACTTCACAAACAACAGATGGTGTAGCAGAACCAAAATAATCCTATGGACAGAATTCCAAAGAGACAGAGACAACAGATAATTTGGTATTATGCCTTGCCTACATCTTTCTATCAGTCTTCAAACACTATCACATAGTCCTGATTACAGCCACACATCTCTCAAAATTCCTTATTTACATAGTGTATTTATTAAGCCAAAGTGGCAAAATTACAAAGAAAAAACATAAGGAAGACAGATTGTCTTATAGCCTCGTGTTTAATATCTGAAAAAAAAAAAATGGATGTCTTTCTGAAAAGAAAACTGAACACCCACAGTTAATAGTTGACTACATACACACTAGCTTATTTCATTCACATTTATTTCCCTAAGATAAAATGTTACTAATCCAAGCTAAAACTGATCACATCTGAAGTTCTAAGACTTGCAAAAAAGGAGTATAGTTAGAAGGAAAGCCTGAGGAAAAATAGGGTAAAAAAAAAAAAGTCACTTGGAGGAAGATGGAAGATAAGTATGGTGAGGTATAAAAGTCCTTTAAAACGTGCAAACATATGAATATGAGCATGAGTGTAGCTTTTTCACTACCAATAATGTACAGTAGAAAGAAACTGAGGCATTAAGCGAATTGAATTCATTTGTATCAAACCAAGACATAAAAAAAAAACCCATGCTGTCCCAGTATCTGATCACTGTTGATACAAGCAAGAACTCAGAGATGCTAGGATGGAAAAGCATAGGCAGACGCAGAAGTCCTAAGGATTGATATCGTTTCTATCATTCTATTTCCTCAAGGATAACTTGGCTATACACATCAACTGCCTGATTTCGGCCTATCCAGTAGTGTCCTCTAAAGCTATAGAATGACTTCAGGACTTCCATACAACTCAATGGTTACTTAGTCCAGAAGGAACCACAAACACTATTTCTGAATTTATTACATTTATCTGATTAAGCGATACCTACTACAGAGTGTGAATGCACAAATGAATACGTAGAATATATTAATTAACTTTATACTGAAAATAACATGAAGCTATAAATTCAAATCATGGACCCAAACAAAGTTAAAAAATAGACAACAAAAACCTCTTTTAATTTTGAGTGCTCAAATATCCTCTTTAGTAATTCAAGTATTAGACAACCCAGCAAGTTTTTTTGCTGTTTGCTGGATTTACCTCCTGAATGTGCTCCTTATAGACTTGCAGTGGACCTTTGGGCTTCGCTATATCCCAGATTTGCAGAGATCCATCCCCGCTAGAAGTGATCAACACGTGCTCATTATTCTCACTCCATGTCACATCAAACAGGCCATCATTCCAGTCAAAGCTGAACAGAAACAATTAAGATATTTGTCCATGGGAAAGCATAACACGTAAGTCCGGACTAACTGCGTGGAAAGACAGTAGCTTTTTAAAATCAATCTCCTTACCATTCTGAACAGCTTTTCTGTTTTCAGTGAATCTCCCATTACCCATTGCTGTTCTCAGTGAATCTCCTTGAAAGCAACTTACTGGATACAGTGTTAACTTCTAAAAGAATACGTTGACTAAGGTCAGAATAGGTCAATTAAGTTAAAGCTTAAGTGAGCCAAGGACCCTCCACACAGAGAATGGAACCTGATTTCAGTCCTAAACTGCTAAGAAAACAGAGATGAGAGGTGCCACATATCTCAGGCCAACCTACCATCACCTACTGTCTCCCCAGGATGTTGCTACAGTGGTCAGAGCCTGTAGTCCACAACAACCATAGTAAACAAAGAAATAAAACTGTGTTGGGAGGTCTCTACCCAACCCACTACACCATTAAGAATCTGAGTGACAATGAAAAACCAACAGAAGAGCAGTCATAAACATATTAAAGATTTCTATAACTCCTAAAAAGGGCTTCCAGCATACCACCGATTCATCTTGCAGGATCAAGTACCATGCGCTGGTTGCTCTGCAACAACTATCAATAACCACGCTGTTATCTCATGGTAAATAAGAACTTATTTACCCCCCTCTCACTGAAGGTTTAACTCAGCTCAGGTTAAACTTCGTGGCATGCTGAAGTAATTATGAGAGAAAGGCACACACACAGAAAGCTTCTATGGAGAATATGATATAGCTTGGTGCTCAGGAAAACACAGGACTTTCCACCACAGAATAAGTGGAGTCTCTGGAAACACAGAAATGAACAGAACGCTTTGTAGAACAAAGAGCATGTTTAACAGCTTCAGATAGTCAGGTGGATAATTATGAATTAAAAGCAGCTTCTTGGATTTTTCTAATTTCTTGCTTAACACTTCTATCTCATTTCTTAATCTAAACAACTGTTGTTTCAATAATTAGGTGAATGGTGGCTAAGCACTAACCCCTCCCCTTCTCCCACCCAGAACATGAACCAAACTCCTCTCTTGGAGTATTCCATCTCCTAGAAAGAACTTCCTTGACTCATCCCAGCTTCCTGCTCTATTTTCAATCTAAGCCAATTTTGAAGGGATAAACCGAGGTGACACCTATAATAACAAACAACCAAACTTTCAATTTCAAGCTAGGTCAGAGCTTTTAATTTACACTGCCAGTTTTCCATTAAATGGCTTATACTACGGAAAGGATATAATCCAAATTACTTCTTGTAATGAGACCTGTGGAATGTTAGCCAATCATTTACATGTCAATAAAAATACATGTGTACAGTAGACAATATAGTACAGATACAATAGTTTACATTGATAACAATACACCAAAATGTTTGGGTTGGGTTTTTCCACAAACAATATAGGTTTACGTCTTATTGTCACAACAGAGAATATTTACAACATTACCTCCTGAGCAGAGCAATCCCGGTTTCGTTTTGTTCCAGCACTGCCAGTGCTCCACAACCTAAAACAGCACAGTATAGCCAAACATCACAACTCTTCACCCGTGCCAAAGACCCTCTGAGTTCTGTGATAGCTCCTGTGAGCTAAGGCAGCTAAACTTTAAGAGGCCACACAGTTAGCTGCGCAACAGCTTGTTGTCTCTTCTGCTCTCCAAAACAGTAATTCATTTACATCAGGGTTCTCCTCCTCCAGTACACCTGTGGGTGAGGCTGGAAAAGCAGCACCTCGTACACCACCGCCCCCCCCCCCCCCCCCCCCCGGGCCCTGTGTTACAGGCATACCAGGACAGGCTCCTTTACACCTTTTCAGTAACACAGCAGATGTTACTTCTGTGTTTATTTCCACTCTGTGAAAATTGGATCTGGTAATGCAAACACGGCTCACCAGCTCAGCTTTAACAAAACACGGATAATGCTCTCTCTCTTATGACCAGGATGTTGCCAGGAAACTCCACGTTTAGAAACGTTTCGTAAAACGAATGCTTTTAGGGGAATGAAAAGGCTCCAAACCCGAGGAAGCCCATTCTGCATCCCCACCGGGACGGCAAAACCAGCAGGGCCGGCCGAGCACCCAGCACGAGGGCGATGCAACCCGCATCCTAGGGAAAAAGTACCGGCAGACGGCCCGTTTAGCCTTAAGTACGTCACCTGCGATGCCGTAGTACTGCGCGGCGGCGCAAGCCACGCGCCCCGGCCAGTAGGGCGAGAACTCCGCCGCGTAGCCGTGCAGCCCCGGCAGCCGCAGGATACCGGCACAACCGCCGCCGCCCGCCGTGCCCATGGCCCCGGCCCGGAGATTAGGAGGCGGCACCGCCGTCCCGCAGCGCGCTGAGCGGCGCCGGAAGCGTCCCGCCCGCCACGCTGAGACTGAGGCGATGCCGCCATATTTAGCGCTGGCAGCATGGCAGGCAGATACGTCGGGCTTTGCCGGCGGAGGTCCTTTTATGAGCGAGTTTTCTTCTACTCCTGACGACTTGGTCTCGGAGAATAATGACGTATACCTGCTATTGTGCCTTTTTTTTTTTTTTTTAATTTAATTAATTAATTTATTTTTTTTTAAGCTAAACCTCCATTACAAAATCTGCTGTAAAGCAACATTGAGTGCCTCATTCTTAACCCGGCATTTAAAGGCAGATCACTGAATTATGTGGTTGGACTCATTTAATCTCAAATTAAATCTCTACAAATTAAAAAATATATATGTTTACTGAACAGCCTCCAGGACTTTATGATAAAATCATTCCAAATGTAGTGCAAGAGAAGCTCATTTAGTGTATCTACTAGACTGTCTGATAAGCACAAAGCTTCACAGCAGCTCACAGAGCTCACAAATGGAAGTTCGTAGGGTATCGTTGACAGGTATCCTACGAACTCACACTTCTTGACCCTGGGGCAGGGTAATGCTGCATTGAACGGACTGCTCCAGGCCAAATTCCACCAACCTTAACCTCTTTGTAACCCTTTAAAAATCAATAGATCTTTTCAAAATGGAAATTGAAGGACAATTTTCTGAGCCAGCATTTTCAGTAATGGCCCTTTGTGACAAGGGTGCCAATAACAGCGTTGGAAAAGATATGCACCTACTGCAGTGGTGCAGTAAGTAAATTGTGGCATGGCCCTTTGCGAGGTGTTGTTTTGATTCCAAGTGCAGGATGGAGTGAAGCCCATAGACAGGTTAGCACTTAGTGTTGGAAAGGTTTCATCAAGCACATTTTCAGGTCCAGCCATCTTTTGCAATCAGTGACATTCTGTACAGGTTACGCCAACAGGAAGCAGCCTTATCAGCAGCCCGGCTTTGTTTTGAAGACATGTTAATAGGATTTTTGTAGACATTGATGATCAAGGAGCAGACAGAATGTTATGAGAAAGTTCTGAGAGAAAGACTAGTTCCCCACACCATTTTTTTTTTCCCACAGACAAGCTTGTGGATTCATGCTTCAACGGCCTTTAGAAGTAGGAAGCGAAATAAAACAGCTAACAAAAGTATTTGCGCAGGGAGATTGAAAGGTAGATACAGTAATAACGAGAGAAATAAAAGCTATTTTACGAGCAGAGAGAGAAGGGAAACGTGAGTATTTCCTCCTCGGGCCCAGAGCGGGTGAGTAAATCCAAGAGGGACAAAGGGCAGCCGGTGACAGCAGCGTTTTGTACCAGCATTGAAACCAGCTGCGCTGCCGGCCAGCTCCTCCCACCACGTCCCACAAAGCCCGTGTAGCCAGAACGCCCCGTCAGATGGCAGCCGTGCTCCACGGAACAGCAGACAGCCGGCAGTTCCCGAAAAAAAAAAAGAAAAGAAAAGAAAAAAAAGAAAAAAAAAGAAATCCCTCAACTGCGCGGATTTTGTTTGTTCACACGGCATCGCTTCAATGAATTGATTTCCCACTCTCTCAGTATGCAAAGTTTAGGCTCTGTTTATACTGCAGTCACTTCTTCGAGCTCAGCTCATAATCCTACACACCTTATTGGCATTGGAATATGCAGCCAAGATGCTGGCAGCAATATCCCTGCATCCAGTTCACCTCCTTTTCAGAGCACTGATCTCTGTTCTGCTATAGACACATGCCCGTCATTCCCTCAGCTCCTCTGCTGACAGCTAGCTTAGGCATGAGCTGAGCTGGTGGCAAGCACTTTTGCATACACAAATCCTTAAAGAACCTGTTATCAGCAAGAGAATAGTGCAGGCATAAAAAATAAAAATAAAAAATTGCAAAATGAGCCTTTCTACCACAGAAAGTAGACTGTGAGCTGTTCCTTTAGGTTCAAGGATATACAGCTCAAAACACTGAAGATGCCCAGGGAATGCAGTAAGCTCTTTTCTAGTTATTGAGTCATGCATTAGGCTTTATGCCATCAACATTTTACTCTTCAACAGTGAATGTTTATTGACTGAAAGAAATGAAGAGGTTTTCCCAGCTGAAATTTCCATACAGTCATAAGGCTGCATGAGTCGAAGCTTTAAGGAAAGCATTTAGTATCCCGAGACTGGAACGCCGGCAAGAGTGAAAATAAACAACTGGAAGTAACCAAGGAAGCTGCAGGAATGGATGCAAAGGGAAAAAGCTCACAGGGTCAGATGGGAAAAGTGAGACATTTCTGGAAGTTAAAAAGAACAGAAAAAGTGAGAGGAGAAAAAAAAAGAACAACACTGTAGCAGGGGAAGAAATATGAGATTCAGAAAGAAGCACGAGAGTTGCAAGTTTAGCTGATAGCCATTTCTATGCACCATACCATAATTCAGTAAGTAAATTGCCCATGCTATTACTGTTACATGATCAGATTGAACACCAGCCTATTTACCTGCACCCAGTACTTATTTGGTGCATTAAATGCTTATCTCAATCGTAGACTTACTTTCTTTTAAAGATTGACAGTTGACTCTCCCATAACAAAACGTTGCCTTCTTAGTACTGAGCATAAAGGCTACGTCTGATTGTCTACAGTTGCATACCCAGTCTAATTTTTTAAAATAAGCTGCTGTTTATTTCAGTTTAACCATTTCTATTTTTGTGCAAGTTACCTTCTAAAACTCCTGGGAAAAGGAACAGTGCATGTACTTTTGAGATCTCATTTGGATTTTTGTCTGTAATTTTCTTTAAGTTTGTGGGTGTTTTTCTTTACACCCATAATTGAAATGTACTGAACTTTACTCCTGCAGACTCCCATAGGAATATATTTTAGTCCATTCCATCAATCTCCAGTACAACCAAGAAAATTGAAAATGCAGATTTAGTCCTGAATCACTTTTCTCCCTCTACTGGATACTCATGGCTGTAATACATGAAAAAAAAAGTTATAATTTGGACATAAATGCTTAAATTTCATATATCTAAATCAGAATGCTTAAAATGAAACTACCTCTTTTAGTCTTGGATCTCATTTTGAGTGGCTTAATCAAGTCTTTAGCATCTGTCACACAGTGTTTGTCACTCAACACAAATTGCGTTTTTCAACTAATAAGAATGAAAAATTCCTGGTTGTTAGAATTCTAATCATGGCTAAAGCTAAAGGACAGTGATGTGTAGCTGTGAAAACCTAGAAGGAAGAGATGGAATTATTTCAACAAATTTGCAGCTAACTGCTTGCTGCAAGTTTTTGTCATTAGAAAAAGCACAACAGGAACAGGGTGATACTGAACTGTAATCGTGTGTAAACCATCTGGTGCTAGAGATGTGAATTCTACAGCACTTGAGAAACAAGAGAACAAGGTATGCAGAAGATTTGTGTGGGTTATTTCAGAGTAATCTGCATTTTTATTACTTAAGTTTTCAATTCTTTTTAGGGCCCAACGTCACATCCAGCCAAATCAACAGAAGAGCTGTCTTGTGTTTGGAATGGATGTGGCAATAATAATGAAACAGGCCTCACAAGTCACAGCACTAAGTAGAATAGCATGCTTCTTCCGTCTCCTTTCAGTCCGTGACTTCCTTCTGTGCTTGACAAACATGGGCTGTTCTAGAGAGCAACAGAGACATATTGTTCTTGCTTCCTGTAAGGTGATGTAAGAGCAACGCTGAATGGATTAACACTGATTCTGCATTTTGTGGAAAACTACTTTATTTAGGAAAACACTCATTGTCGTTCTGACCGTAGCAAGAAACAATAACCTACTGTATATTGCAGATTAGCAAATATTAACTTCCCCCTTTAAATTAGTCTTTCGTTTGCTCGTCATCTTCCCACCCCATTTACCCATTCCTTATCAGCAGAAGCAAATGCCAGGCATATCTCACAGAAAATGGGAACCTATCGACGCAAACAGAGCTCCCGAAGGTACTGTGGTGACTAATTTTTCCTAACTATTCCAGACTTTATCCTTGTCCTACAGAAGTCATGGAAATCAGTGATACAGGAAGAGGAGCCATGCCAGGAAGTTGATTTGTCCCAACAAGATCCACTATAATAGGATGGACCTATTGATATGATACAAACATTAATAATGTACAGTGCTACATTGCTTCATGTTGCAGAGAGGAAAGCATCGGTCTTTTTTCTCAGGTGAAAAGTGATAGAACACGAGGAAACCATCTCAAGTTGCACCGGGGGGTGTTTAGACTGGATGCTGGGGGAGAATTCCTTCACAGAGACAATAGTCAAGCACTGGAACGGGCTGCTCAGGGAAGTGGTGGAGTCCCTGTCTCCAAGATCATAGAATATCTTGGCTTAGAAGGGATCTTAAAGATGGTCAAGTTCCACCCCACCTGCCACGGGTAGGGTTAACCATCCACTGGATCAGGCTGCTCAGGGCCCCATCCAACCTGGTCTTAAATGCTCCCAGGGATGATGCATACACAGCTTCCCTGGGCAACCTGTCCCAGTGCCTTACCATCCTCCAAGTAAAGAATTACTTCCTAACATCTAACCTAAATCTTCCCTTTTAGCTTAGAGCCATCCCCCCTTGTCCTATCACAATCAGACTGTGTAAAAATTCAGTCCCCCTCCTGCTTATAAGCTCCCTTCAAGTACTAGAAGGCTGCAATGAGATTTCCCAGGAGCCTTCCCTTCTCCATGCTGAACAAGCCTGGCTCCCTCAGCCAGCACTTCATAGGAGTGGGGCTCCAGCCTTCTGATCATTTTCAAGGCCCTCCTCTGGACCTGCTCTGACAGCTCCACATCCTTCTTGTGCTGAGGGCCCCAAGCCTGGACACAGTACTCCAGATGGCAGAGCAGAAGGTGACTATCACCTTCCTTGCCCTATGGCCACCCCTTTTGTGATGCAGCCATGCCCTATCAGGACTCAGGGTTACCAAACTCAGTGCTCCCTTCAGCACTCACAAGCATCACACCTGCTTCCAGGCCCCAGTGCTAGTCACCATGTCCTTGAAAGAGAAGCAACAAAAACAGTCCCTAGGTAAACAGCAAAAACCCCCTCAGCTTGCAGGGGCACAAGACGAGGTCGCTGCCCACCGCTCTGTTTTATACAAAAACAGGTTTGTCTGGATCAAAACTCATCTGCTGGTGAAAGCACGCTTTAAAATCTCAGGCAAGCCAGGACCCGTTCCATCCCAGCGGCTGCCGACTAACCGGCACCCCCGGCTCAGAGCGCTGCCAGAAACACACTAGGAGACAGCCGGCCGGCTTTTCCGAGACCATTAACAGAGCAACGCGGGTTGCACCAGTCTTTGTTCCATCCCCGCCGCGGGCCGAGAACCAGACGCGCAGCACATCCGCAACAGGCAGCAGTCCCCACCCGATCTCGGGCGTCCCAGCGGAGCTCTGCTTGTACACCCAACATTCCATCCCAGCGCACAGCCCGGCGGCCGCTGCTGCCTTATTTCTGGCCGGAGGCGGGCCCGGAAGGAGGAGCGCGGTGCGGGGCCGCCCCCGCCCGAGCCGCGAGTGGAGCCGTGCAGCTGTCGTTCGTCTAAATCGGGGGCGCCTGAGAGCAGTCCCACAAGTGGTTCGTGCCCGCAAGCGAGTCGGACTCGGCGGCTGGAAAGAGAGTGACCTGCCGGCGACGCGGAGGAGGAGGCGGGCTGCGGGGGGCCGCTCGCCAGGTGGTCCTTACAGGTGCGGGGGAGAAGGGAGCGGCGCGCCATGGTGCGGGCGGCGGGCGCCGCGGGAGGCTGCGCTCGTCTCCTCGCCCCCGGCCGCCGGTGTTAGGCTCCGCGGGGTAGCGCCTCGCCCCAGCCCGACCGCCGCTCCTCTCCGGCAGCTCGGCGGCAGCGTGCGGGGATCGCTCGAGGCGGAAAGACGCGGCATGGCAGCCGCCTGACCACGGCCGCTAGAACAGAGCCCGGGACGCGCCGCGGTGGCGGCTCCGCAGGGATGAACGACAGCGGCGAGGGGACCATCAGCTTCGCGGTGCCCGGCCCTCCGGGCTGCGGCGAGGAGGGGCTCGGCCGGCGGGCGCAAGGAGCTGACGGCGGCCGCAACTTCCAGCCCGAGGTGGCCTCGCCGTGGGGCGAGGACGCGGCCGTCGCTTGCCCCGCCGCCGGCACGGGCATCGCGGCGCGGGCCAAGGGCGCCGGGCGGCGGACGGCCGTCACCTACGTGATAAACGAGGCGAGCCAGGGGCCGCTGCTGGCGGCGGAGAGCGGCGCCCTGCAGAGCCTGCGGGAGGCGTGCGAGGTGGTGGGAGCCACCCTGGAGACGCTGCACTTCGGCAAGCTGGACTTCGGCGAGACGGCTGTGCTGGACCGCTTCTACAACGCAGGTGAGACCGCGCCGCCGCGCCCTTCCTGCCGGGGCTTATCGCCTCACCGCTTCCCTGGCCGTCCGTGCAGCTCTGGCCGGGCCGAGGCGCGGCTCCGCGCCGCCCTCCGGCGAGAGAGGCTCGGTTCGGGCCAGCGGCACCGGACGCTGCCCCCTCGCTGTGCCCCGCAGCGCCGGGGCTGAGCAGCGCCCTGCGGCTCTCACGTCGGGAAGCAAAAGTGTGTCAGATCTTTCTGTCCCCCGCTGACCCCGTTAGGAGAGGAAACTGTCAGTGAGCGTGCTGTGAGCGTGCGGCTGTTGCCGCTGCCGGCACTGGTGGCTTGTACCCGTGGGTCAGAAATGAGCTTCTCCGCGGCAGAGTGCCGGGATGCGCGTTTTTGCTGAAACGCTATGAGTGAAGCGGGTGGGAGCTGCGAGGCCCCGGGAGGTCTGAGAAGCAGATAGGATATTCAACTCGGCAGCCGTGCTGCTGGCACAGGGTTTGGTTCCGCTGCCCCTCTGTGCTGGGAAGTTTTCGGTTTGGATATTGGCTGCAATAAAACACTTAGGATGGATGATAGATTAGCGTGAGTGCCCTGCTCTGTGTCCTGTTGCCCTGCCTTCTATCACGGCAGTAAGGTGGTAACAGCCTCGTCTCAAAGCACTGTGATGTGAGCTGGTGTGTTGAGATCCATCTGAGCCCATGTTTAGAAACAAGAGCTCGAAACTTCCTCTTCCTTTTAAATTTTTTAATTAGTAGATATATATGCGATAAGTATAGAATTAAAAAAAAAAAAAGCTTTACTACTTTAGTAAAGATTTCATAAGGCTAAACCTACATTAATGTCCTTTTACCATTTAAAAAAAAAAAAAATACAAGCAGGAATTTGACTTGACCTGTAATTTTAAGCTTACTTTGTGGTATACTTCTGTGCGTATGAAACGCTCTGGCAAATGAGCATTTAAAAAATTCTGGCTGATGCTGCAGCTTTGTCATCTCCTGTGGAGAAGAGGAGAACAAAAAAAAAAAAAAAAAAAAAAAAGAAAGAAGTACCTGCACTCATGCCCTGTGCACACAGGACTGCCCAGCGTGGACATGTGCATGCATGCCATTTCCCTGGGACACTGAAAGCTTTGCCTCCTGAGCTGCTGTTCAGGTCCAGGAGGTGGATGGCTTCAAAGCACAAAGTCGCATCTTACCTTGTAGGTCTTACACAACTGTGTCTGGAGAGGTGAAGCCCTCAAAGGTCAGAGGAGCTGTGTCACGGTTGGAGATAGGAGGGACGTAGAGCTTTAGTATAGATCCCGTTCTCCCCACATACGAATGAGATACAGGACAGGTGAAACCTGAGAGTCTCACCCAGTTCTTGTTCCGTCCATCACTGGGGCTGTATCACAGTGAGGCTCACAGAGCTAAATGATCTGTGATATTTCTGTACCTGCTCTGTTTGTTAATCTCTAGCCCGAGCCACGCTGTAGGCGGGGTCTTGGATGCGCACAGAGGCTTTTCTTGTGATGGAGCTTGGATTCAAAGTGGGCCCCTTTTCCTTCTGGCAGTAGGCGTCTGGCGTATAGTGCTACATAGCTGCACGCTTATGTCATAGATCTGCCTATTTCAATGGCTTTCGAGTAAACCCTCTGAAGGTGAGAACTTTACTTGTTTGTTCAGTACTGGTTGGTTATGGCAATATAATGATACTACTGCAAAACAGGAAAATTACCTTGCTCTTCCACATTGGTAGCAAAGCTGTAAACGTATGAAAAACCAGGAGACATCCAGCTCCTGTACTAAGCACAGGACATAGCAGTTTGCATCTGCTCTCACTGTGTTCTGTCCTGTGTAAGCTGTGATCCAAAACTGATGCTGTGCTGGAGCTGGTGTTTAGAAGGATCTATGAGCTTTCATGCTTGTCACAACATATGTATTTAAGAACTAATTGTTCTCCAGAAACTTAGAGCTAGCAAAAAAGTTAACAATAAAAAAAAAAAGTTCCTAGGCTAGGAACAGAACAGCATTACAGCATAGAAGCTCTGTAAAGTGGAAAACACAAATGAAGAGCCAGTGTAGGGAACAAAACTAAAATGGTTGTGAGGAGTGTAATTATTTCAGTTTGAGTTTGTTTGTTTGTTTGTTTTCATTGCCTTAACTGGGCTGTGTGGGGGGAAGTATTTGTAAAGAATGTCCACACAGTCCACAGTTTTAAGAAACTGTGGCACATAAAAATAGTTCAGCATAGCTGAATATCAAGTAAGAATTTAGCAGTAAAAATACTTTCAATTTAGGTAATGGTCAGTTGGTTTTACTCAAGGTACCAAGTTTTACCCGACTCAGTGAAACGGCCAGTGAAGTCATGCGAGAAAGGAATTATATGATTGGATGGAGATTTGGAAGGTCAGACTTATTGCTGTGTTTATTGAGGTAGAACAACAAATCTCTCAAGTCTTGTGATGTGTACGAACCAACTGTGCTTTGTGGGAGGAGGATGGAGGTCATAGGTGTGGTGTAACATCTCTGTCCATCGTCAGGCCTTCCCTTCTTTTATGTCTTGTTTGTTCTTTGTGTAATGTAGTCTGAACTCCTGGTGATCTCTGGCAGAGGCTCGCTTCATGCCTTTCACTGCTTCAAAGAGAACTTCAGGAAGTATTAAATAAAATGTAATCTGAGATGTAAATACTCATCATCCCCTCTAAATTTGGATTAGCCAGCTAATAATCTTCTTCTGCTGGCTTCAGTCAACTGATGGTGCTTAAATGCTGAGACATAATTAGCAACGTGCATGACCAGTGAGTAGGTCTTAGCTATGTATATTTGTACCATTTGAGCACCAAATATTAAGAATGAGTCTATTATAGCATTTTGCCTTACATGATTGCAAAGAAATTGTGCTTAAAAACAAACAAAAAACCAACAAAAAACCCTACCTCTTGAGAAGCAAATGTTGAATCAACCGTAGTAACTGTTGGAACATTTCATACATTTCCTCTTTTCAGTGATAGTAAGGGAGAAAAGGAAAATTTAATCCACTTTCTGTCAGTACTCAGTGTGTCTGGGGTTGGCCAGCTGTCTCAAGAGCTGGTTTCCTCCTTAAAGTGGATACTTCCCCCTGCCCCCCCAGCTGTAAGTTGTTTTGAGCTGCTGCAATAGGACTGAAGCTGAATTGCATCTCTCTCTTAAGTTCAGTTTAATTTCTGAACGATTTGAGAACGTTTATAGAGTTGGTCGGAGCCGCACCAACGTATAGCAGAGAAACTATCCACTACACTGTGTTCTCAATGTTTATGTACATTACTGTTTGTTGTGGAAGAATGTTTATTCTCCACTGTAGTGACACAATCTGCATATCCTGTTGTTTTTTGTTATTTATTACTCAGTTAATTTTGAAAACTGAGCCATAAATGAATATGAACTACTTAAAGTTTCTCTGAGTTTACATAAGCAATTCATTTTTTTTCTACCATGTCTTTTTAGGAAACTGAAATTAGGATAATTTTATTTATTTATTTTTATTGGAAACTTGTCTTACTTTGAGGTAATTTATACCTTTTTTTTTTTTTTTTTTAAGAAACTTGCATTGACTACTTCTGTGCATGCTTAGAGAGATCGTTTGTTCAGTATTTTCAGGTGTGCGCTCCTTTTCCATGTCTAATCTGTACGTTTAGGCTACAGAGTGAAGATGTAAAATTAAGTTTTTGGGGTGATTTGTCAGAATTAGTGTCTAGCGTTCTGAATTCTGTGTACAGTCCCTGGACTGAGGAGAATCTGGATTTTCTGATCTCTGTGGTCACTTGTTTTAAGATGGCTTTCAAGCTAAGCAACTTGACTTGTCTCACGATTTTCTCCTTGTGTTTTTAACATTGTGTTATACAAGTGCATTTCTTTTTTCCTCAGCTTCTTATGCCCAGGTTTCGTGGATCAGTGGTCCTTGTTACATGATTTGTACTGACACTGTTATATAGGGATATTGAGATAATTTGCCATAATAGCAATGGTTAACTAGAATAGAGTTCATCAAATAACAGCAAATGGATTTAGCTGATTGTTGTTTTTTCTGGTACTCAGTGTCGTTGCTTTCAGAATCCATGCAGGCTTGGACTAGGAATTTTCAGTCAGCTCACCAGGCTTAAGAATGTACTGTGCAGTATGCCTGGGGGAAGTCTTAGCAAACAGAATGAGAAAACTTTCAGAGAGCCGGTACAATCACTTGTCTAAAGGTGAGCTTTGGTTGGAAGATGTTCTACACCCAGACTTTTTCTTCGTACTTTACAGAACTTGTGTGGATTGTAAATGTTTATACATATTCAGGCACACAGAAATGAAGTAAAGCAGTGGAGGGCTATTTTTCCTTTAGGTACTCTAGATTCCATTATGTTGTTTTTAAAGTGATTTATGGCTTTTCTGCAAGTTGTATTCTGTTCCATGTTGTCTCTCAGAACAATTAGTTTCTTCCGCAACTTACTTGCTGTACTTCCTGGCTATTATTTTTTTGTTTGTTTGTTTCACTTCTCTGAGTTTCATCAGACACTTCAAATGCTGTGTGTTCATCCTCTGATTATTCAGCACTTGCATCTGTCACGTAACTTGCTGTTTGGACACTCCCCTTGGTGCTGCTGAATAACCACAGCTCTATCTGCAGCATCGCGTCTGGGAAGTCCCTGTTTGGAATGATGGTTCTCATTATGAAAGCTGATGAAATTAGCTTTGTGCATTATTCTTCAGAGTTGAGGGTGACTACTAAGAAAACATAAACATCTAGTACTGCTGTCAGCAGAATTCATGTTGAAAGAACTTTGCATTTCAGCAGCACTGTGTTGCAAGTGATGAGTTGGAGCAAGAAATGCAGATTAGTAATGCTGAGGGTGTGCAGAATCGGGTTGATGATTATAGGCATACTCTCAGGATAGATATATCAGGCTTGTGATGGATTACGAGTACAGGATCTTTATGTCAGAATGCATAGTCTATGCTGGCACAGTCATATGGGGTTTGGAGAAGAGTGGATTGTAAAGCTCCTTTTGACTCTGGATATTGAGCTCCAGGCTCTGTTATGAGGAAGCACTGGAAAGTTAAATCAGATGTGTTGGCATGTCTTCAGCATAAAACAGTATTTCATTCTGAAGCTCCAGAATGTGAACTGTGTTAGAAAGAAGACAGATACAAGTATATTTTGTATATTCATAATTAGGAGTACTGGAGAGTTTCTGAATCTGTGAAGAAAGTACAGGATTTAAAACACTGTATTCACAACACTTCAATTGCTGGACCAGCTGCAAGTTTCGTAACTAGACTCCAGTATTGGTACTGTAAACATGATCTGCATCTGGCTACCTGTCAGTAGGTGATTGGAAGACTAGTAGCACATCAGCTTCTGTTTGAAGTAGATGGAACATGCTAGGTGGAGGGTGTGTATGGAGTGGATGTGTGTGGGCCTCGAGACCTGTATTCTCTTTCAAGCTCTGTGACTGGCCTGCCATAGCAATTTGTAGCTCTGTTGTGCAGCGTTAGCTTCCTCGGGCCTTTCTGCAGGCTGAGAGGTTTGCAGTACATCTGACATAGGGGTCCTGGGCACAGAAACCCCGATGTGGCTGGGAATTTCCAAGGACGTCTGTAATGTAAATAATATTAAGAGTGTGCTCCTGCACTTAGTTCATGTTCAAGCTTTTGCTGGGTTATTACAAGTTAATGGCTGTTGAAATGTTACCTTCTGTTAAGTGCATCAGGCTAATAGCACTAGTTTTCAAATACTGTGGTGCTGTGTATTAAAGTGTCAGGAGAAATGCAGGCTATGAAATTGTTAGTGTCTCTTAAAAGCTTGTGGTGAGACATCATAAGAGAGGACATAATTAAAGTGTATTCCCTGGTGGAAAAAAGGCTGAATGAAGCTAGGTAAATGCTTTTTGAGAGAAAGAGAAGGAAGCTGATTTTTTTTTTTTTTTTTTTTTTTTTTTTTTTAAATTCCCCTTCTCCTACAGTCTGCATTTCTGTAGCTCTGAACAGGATGTGTCATACAGAAACGACTTCTGAATCTACCACAGCCATGCTAAGTATTTGACTTCTCTTTTTCGTCAGTTTCCACAGTAAGGAATTACAGAATTGTAGAGTGATTTGTGTTCAAAGGGATCTTTAAAGGTTATCTAGCATCGTGTCCTATGTGTCATGCCTTGCTCCCCTCACACTCAGGACCCTGCCAGGAGGAGGGACACCTTACACTACACCCCATCCAAACTGGCTTTGAACACCGTTAATGCTGAGGCATACACAACCTCTTTGGGCTGCCTCAACCTGTTCCAGCGCCTAACCACCCTCGTGGTAAATCTAGCCTTTGTCAGTTTGAAACTATTACCTTTTGTCCCATCACTACAGGTCTCAGTGAAAAGTCTTTCACGGTCTTTCCCCTTTAAGTGTTGAAATGCTATGATAAGGTCTCCCCTTAGCTGTCTTGCTTGCAGGATAAACAACCCCAGCTCTCTGAGCTGTTTCTCATAGGAGAAGTGTTCAAACCCTCAGAACATTTCCTTGGCTCTCCTCTGGACTTAGTATAAGGAGTCAGTGTCTTTCTTGTACTTGGGACCACAGGGCTGGATGCAGTACTCCAGGTGAGGTCTCACAAAGATGAAGATGAGAGGGAGAATCACCTTACTTTGTTTACTGGCAACAGTTCTGTTTTCATGTAGCCCAGGACAGAATTTGCCTTTTGAACTGCAATTGCATACTGTTGCTTCATGTCCAATTTTTGATCTACCAGTCTCACTGAGTTTTCTGCAGTGCTGCTTTCAGTCAAATCTGCACTCAGCCTGTACATTTGGGGGATTTAATTGGGGGTTACTCTGGTCCTGGTAGAGAACATTGACTTGTACTTGTTTTACTTCATGAGGTCCATCTGGACCTATTTTCTCAGCTATCATCTACAAATTTGCTGAGAGTGTGCTCCAGTCCATCATCTATGTCATTAATGAAGATGTTGGCTCATGTACAGATCCTTGAGGGATACCACTTGCTACTGACTTTCATTTGAATGTTGTAACCATTTGGATGTAGCCATCCAACCAATTCCTTGTCCAACTTATAGACCATCTGTCAAATTCACATATTTCAGTTTTAGAGATGAGAATGTTATGAGCACTCTGTTGAACACCATGCAGAAATCTGGGTAGATGATATCAGTTGCCCTTCCCTTATCCACTGATGTGCTCACTCTGCTGTAGATGGCCATCAGATCAGTTAGGCATGATTTTTCCCTTGACCTCCATAAGTTTCAGCATGGCTTCTAGCTGTAGAGATTCCTCAGGTGGTTCCTAACCCAGTTCTTTCCTGTGGTGGGAGAGACTTCACCCTGGGCCTGTCTTTAGTTTCAGGAACCTGAGAGTTTTGAGAAGACTGGTCACCAAGCAAAACTGAGGGAGTAGAATTGAGTACTTTAGCTGTTTCTGTGTCACTGATCTCCCAACTTGTCTAATGTGTTGTGAGTTCATTTTCTTTGTTTTTTCCTTTTCTGATCAAAGTGTATGTAGAAGCTCGTTATTTTTTTTTATTTTTTTTTACATCCCTTCCCAAGTTCAGTTCTAGCTGTGCCTTGGTTGTCGTAATCCCATCCCTACATGTTTGGGCAGTATTCCTATATTGTTTGCAGGACATGTGTCCCTGCTTCCACTCCCTATATGTTTCCTTCTTGTTCTTCGTTTCAGCTGGGAGGGCTTTACACAGCTGTATTGCTCTCCTGCTTTTCTTGCCTTATTTCTTGCACTTGAGGATAAAGAGCTCTTGTGCTTGATAAAGAACATCCTTGAAGCCAATGCTTTATGGTTACTATGTCCTTGAAGGCAGTTTCCTACAGGATTGCATTCATCAGTTCCTTAAACAGGTGGAAGTTTGCTTTCCTAAATCTATAGTTCTTAACTTTGCTCTTTGCCTGGCTCATATCCCTTGAGATCATGAATTCTTTCAGGGCATGATTGTGCCAGTTGAATTTGCCACCTATTCCGACCTCCCCAATGAGATCATCTGTGCTAGTAGGCAACAGGTCCAGTAAAGCTCCTCCTCTGATTGGAGCCTCTAAAAAGCATGCTGTGAAAAATCTTATATGTAGCAAGTTAAAGTGGAGGGTAAAAGCCTGAAGGATTGAGTAAAAATAGAAAAGACCTTAGTACCTAATTTAATGCCATTATCCTCAGTATTTTTTTTCTTGTCTGTTATGCTTTTAAAGAAAATTATGCAAGCGTAAGTTTCAGTTTTATGGCAGTTCATTTTCTTTTGTCTTTCAGTAGAGATGAACTGAGTTGTTAAAGTATTCCGTAGTTGTTTAAAACTTATTTCTTTTGTTTCCAGTCCCATGGAACAGTCTCTATTTAGAACTTCCATATTTTCATGTTTAGGCATCCTTCATGTATTTATGTGGTATAAGCAAACAAACCACAAAAAAAACTCGAAAGATCAGCTGTGATATGGATTTTGCACATGTATGTTTAGTAAAAAAGAATTTGTTGTTGGGATTCTTGTCTTTCACACAATAGTCTCCCTGCTTTACGCAGTCCCGCAACATCTACTGCTTATTTTGTATGGTTTTTATTTCTGAGTATATTTGCATCATTCTCATAATGTTTACTAGAAAGAGAGATACATAAACAGTCAGTGAAGTCGTCTTGTGCAGCAGAATGTGTATGACAGCTGACAGTATAATCTGTTCTGATAACTGGGGAATCTTCCGATAATCACTGACAGGTAAACATCTGTGAGAAGCTTGAAATTGTTTGAGAAAGAAACATGAGGAGAAAATAAATCTCAGGCTAAGTTTGACATACAAGAACAGACTGTTTCTTTTTAGTATATATTCCCTTTTTTTCTTCAGGAACTGAATTTATTCCTTGATTGGAATGTATATAACCCTCCTTTCAACTATCAGGAGCTGCTGATCAACTAGTAACAGTGGCATGCCAGAGCTGGGTTCTGTTCTGAATCATGTCTGCCTTAATGAATAACCTTTAGGATATGCTTAGGTGCAGCATGGGGCTTAGAGATTTCCCACAGACTGGCTCATTTGAAATCACTGGGAACCGGCACTCTTTCAAATCCCACAAGAAACATATGCTTTGATTTAAGAACTAGATGCCCATGTAAAAATTTGGCTTTGCATTTCTCTCTTATTGCGATAAAGCAAATGAATCGCTCTGGGACTTCCTTGCTGATGGCACTGATGGATGTCTCTTGCAGAGCATGCTTTGGGTGAGTAGGCCGATGTTGCTGTTAGTGCTGAAGAGAGCTATTCAGCGATGTTACATGCAGCTCTTGCGTAGAGCTTTGTATGATCTTTTCCCTCTTCATGCAGTACCTGCCTGACACAAGTATAATGTTGCTTTCAGGAACAATCTTTCTGGCTCGCTAGGGCCTGCAGACTGAAACCTATAGTCTGTGAAGTTTAAAGATGCAGGAATTCAGTGTCTTCCATCACTTCCCCATGTCCTTGATGTGCTTCTGACAGAATTGTGTTCTGTGAGTTGCAGGAGTGCTCAAGTCAGTTGTCTGACACTAGCACAGAAAGCCCCGTGGTATGGACTAGGAAGACATGATGATGAACCAAAAGCAAAGGAACAACTGTAAGAATTCATTTGTGATTCTGAACCATGGCTCCCATGCTTGGGATAAATGTATCCAGTTACGCTGATGCAGGAGCCAAGTGTTTTGTTTAACTTCACTATAGGACATGCGTAGGTGAAAAGTTCCTATTTCTACTTCTCCGCTTTCAGTACAATTTGTATAGCTACACACACTTTTAAAAGCATGATGGTGCTGTCCTTTCCCTTCAGAAGAACATCTCTGAGGGGCTGGATCCATTTGTGCTGTATGTGTGGCTTATTTTCGTGTTTTATTGGTTTATTGCTGCCTTTCAGTGGAGTTTCTAAGATAAGGTTTCTCAGCCTTCCGGCAGTAACCTTACAAATGATTCATATGAAAATGGACTGACTTTAATCTGGGTGTGTGTGTTCTCACCAGTGGTTCTGCTTCCACGTGCTCACAATAGCGTGGCATGCTGACAACAGCCAGGGTTTCAGTTGTGCACTATGTTCTATCTTCTCTTGTTCCTTGCAGCTTGTGCGATCAATGAAAGCGACAAGTGGAATCTGTAGAGAAGGGTAGAAGCTGTTTGCTTCTTGAACGTAACCTTGTCTTCCACTTCACAGTTGGGAATAGGAAGTTTTTGCCAGGTGGCTGGTGTGAAGAACTGGGAATCCTTCCAAATCTCCTTTGGAGTGGAATTTGTTCAGTTAAAATACCATTGGCATTCCTGGGTCAAGTGCAATTGCAAATAAATAAATAAATAACATTATACTGACTGCTTTAAGTGGAAAGTAAGTATTTGCTACCTGTGTAAATAAACTGAAGTCCTGTTTATTTGTTATTTCCTTTGTTTTCTGCAGGGCTGAACTCCATTGGTAATTCATAGGTAGTAAATATACTTTGTAAGTTACCTGAAGTCCTTTATCATGCAGTCTCTTACAAGTGTTTTCTGTGACCTTGCACATCCATGCAGACTGATGTGTAGTAACTGCTTGCTTTAGTTTATGGTGATGACGCCAATTTAAAATAACACTTATTGATAAATAGTATACTAATATTGAAACAAATTCATTCAAGACCACATTATTTTACTGTAATGAAAAGCCCATGCCTTTCTGCATTCCACAACTGCTGAGTGTGTGCTCTTTAAAGAGAGGAACAGAGCTTCATAAACATTTATCAGTTCATTTATTTAGAGTCTGTATAACTGGAAAAGCCCAGTGGTTTCACTGTATTTCTGCTGGAGTTTATTTTATTCCTTTTGTATTACTCAGGGTTGTCGCTGAAATTGAGAATTTTCCAGATTTATTGACCAAGAGTAATAACTCTGGGTGTAGAGTGTTGCATGTAGGTAGCATGTGAAAGATCACAATGCAAACCAGAAAAGTGATGCTTTCAAAATATCCTGTAAAATTATAGCGTTGTAGTGGCCTTGAGTTGCACCATGGGAGGTTCAGGTTGGATGTCCATGAGAATTTCTCCTCAGAGTGGTGAGGCATTTGAGTGGCCATCCAAGTCAGTGGTGGAGTCACAGTCCCTGGACATCTTCAAGAAACCTGTAGATGTGGCACTGACATTGTTTAGTGTGCATGGTGGTGATGGGTTTGTGGTTGGACTAGATGATCTTAGAGGTCTTTTCCAACCTCAATGACTCCGTGGTTCTATGCTGTACAAAGTAGGATGATTATTATTTAACTTGAGGGATTCCAGTCCTTGTAGAGGGCCGTACGTTTCCTCAAGCTGCAGCTCTGCTGAGAGGAAGAAAGAAAAATAAAGGTTTTAAGGAATCACTCTTCTCTTGAGAGCATGCTGATGCAGCCAGTGCTGTCACCTTTGAGGAAGTGCTAGGATCTTGCAGCATCACCTATTTCTGGTCTGTTTATGTGGGATTATATTACTACTTATCCTTAGATCTGAGTGAGCACAGGACTGTTCCTATTCCACTCAGTATCACAGAGCCAAGGCAGCACCTGTTACAGCCACACAAGACCATCTCCTATGAAGTCTGAACTTCATATGACATTGTTGAATCCAGCTGTATGCTCTGTAAGTGAAGAGAGAGAGGGAGACTGTAAATTCATGAACCTTTCCACTCCTGAACCCGCCAACATGAGTTAGAGGTGGTGATGAGTACAGCAGGTTCTAAACAGCCTTTTTTCCTTTTTGTGGGCCTGATATGAGTGGCACTGTCTAGGGTCCAGACTGCATAATGGAGCCCTGTCCTGCTGGGCAAGTAGTTTACTGCTGGACTAGGCTGGGAGTGTATGGCAGAATTCTCTGTTTGCTGGTAAGCTGTCAGTGTGTCTCATGAACTGGATGTAGTTCCCACTGAGGCTTGTAGGGAAGCTTTGCTCTGCTGCACTTCTTTTTTTTTTTTTTTTCCCCCTTTGAGGCTTAATAGCAGAAATTCCTGGAGTTCTTTAATTGTGAGGCAGTTTTAACTTGGTTTAAATACCTCAACACACGTGAGCGTATTTTACAATTTTGAGGAAAATGAAGAAAGTGTGAAAGTACATATTCTGAAAATGTTCCACAAAAAGAAGAAAGAAAATAAGAATTCTTGCCAGTAATTCTGTTACCAGAACCCATGATCTTCCTTTTCCAAGCGATGCAAAAGGGCCAAAATGGAGGGGAAAAAAAAAAAAAAAAGCAATAGGAAAATGAACTAAAACAAGAGCTTCTGTAGCACACCCTGCTAGATGGGTGTGTAACTGGAAAACTTCCAGTCCCTTTTGTTGCTTAACTGCTTGCATTTTGGCCTGTTTGCTGCAGTGTTCCAGAAGTGCCTCTGTTTTGAATGATCAGGGTTGACAGCCTGATATTTTGTCTCTCTGTTCAAGCACTTTAAGAATGGCTCCAATGGAAAAAATTCCTGGTAGGCAGACGTCCCAATTGGTGGATTTCAGTTTATGCTATGACTAGTTGCGAATTGGCAAGTGCCTGTCTTCAGGATTTATTTATTTATTTTATTTATTTATCTATCTATCTATCTATCTATTTATTTATTTATTTATTTATTCTGCATTGAAACTATTGCTTTAGAGCTACTGCTGTAGTAATTGCTAGCAGTACTTCTGCAGCAGAGCTGTATCAGACTGCCAGCACTAAAATGCATGGTTAACATGGCATGTTTTCAAGTAATCTGTAATGGTGATGAGGAAATTAAATACAAATAAGGCAGCAATCACTGTGGTATACATATCAATATTGGAAAAGGTGATTATCTTCCTAAGAGGATTTTGATGCCTCTCGCTAGTTGCTGCATTAAGTACAGGAAGACTACTGTAAAATTCAATTGTATGGACTTTAATGTCTGTAAATTAGACTGTTAGAAGAGGGAAAATATCATTTAGAGGTGCGATCCCATGGCTGCTTAAATGAATAAAAAACTGAATTAGCACACCTCTGCCTTGTGTTGCTTTTGGCACTCATGGAACTTCATGGTGAGGTGCGTCAAGGGAGCTGACTTGACTGACAGCTAGCTCTTACTTCTTTTTGGTTAACTTTCAGTCTAGTAAGTCCTCTGACCTGACTCACTGCATTACAGCACGAGTTCCAGAGGATAGGCCAAAAGTAGAACTGCAGCAACCTGGGTTAAAACTGCCTGAAGGTGTGGTTTCTTGTTATTCTTGATCCTGTCTCATTGTGGGTTGCCTCATATCCTTTCTTCTTCTGGTAAGGGTGGCAAAGGTGTGCGTTTCATGTTGGCTGTGCTAGCTGTTTGTGTGCTCAGACTGATGTTTTTCAGAAACTTTCAGTTTGAAGGCGGGTGAAAACTTTGTCTGGGTTTTGGTCCAGGTTGGAAGAAAAACTTCAGGATGTCCTACCAGCTAAGAGTTCAGAGATTCAGGCACTCAAACTGAAATCTGTGGCTGTCTTTGTTAGCAAATCAGACTATCTGTGGACACGAGAATTCAGTTGCCTCTGCTGTTAGAAATCTTCCTGCATGCTTTTGGCCTGGAGTAAGTGCTGTATTCTCAGTAGTGATCCTGATAGCCAGTCTGAAGGCAGCAAGCTGAGGCTAAGAGAACGTAAGAAAAGATGTAGAATGTTCCACGCCAGTGAGTCCTCATGCAGAAGCGCAGTCCAAGGCATGTTTGATCAGCATTCTTTTGCTGGCCTTCTAGTTTAGGTGAAGCACTTGTGTTCCTTTGAGATCTGAAGCTTGTATTAACAGCTGAGAACATGCAGAGTTGCTGCGCTGTACACATTCCATGGAGGTGGGTTTTAAAGCTCTTACATCTCTGAGTATATACTTCCAGCAGGCAACCTGGCTTAAAAATTCACTCTTCTTGTTATAGCGCTTCACTTATATGATAGGCAGTGAGCAGCCATTGGGAATCTTAGGCCTCAGTAACCATCAGGCACATAATCTGTTAATATGTGTTGTCTGTAGGAAAGGAACTTTTCCAGAAAACTTCTGTTAGAATTAGGTTGCAAGTAAAGCCTATGTCATTTCCAGCAGGGATCATAAATCACTAAATACCTGCACATAACATACAAAAAATCTTGACCAAATATGATGTAAAAAAAACCCAAAAACTATTTTCCATTTTACTATATTTGGACTTTCAATGAAAATGTAAAGCAGAACTGAGAGAGCACCTGTCTCTCTTAACAGAAGATAAAATATCTTTCAGATTAGTAGCGCAGAGCAGCAATATTGTGTTGGAATTAGTTACGTTGGCAAGCCTTTGGTGCAGAAAATGAAGAGACTGAGAAATGAGAACTGTGGAGGTAGGGTTAACAAAGAGGTTTGGGGAGCTTAATTTGGAATGATTTGCTCAATGCTGGCAAAACTGGTCTGTAAATTTTGTAGTTTAACATGCTGGCTTTGCATCCAAATATCTTTGGACAAATCTTGAGTATTCCTGGAAGGGACAGGCTGGTTATCAAAATGAGTGTATGAGTATATTGTGGCTGCCACTTATTTATTTCTTTATTCATTCATTCCCCCATTATTTCTAACGTTTCTTAATCCTGACTGATTCTTTCTCATCTTTTAGAAGCTTAAGAGGAAGCTGAATTTATATTTCATTTGCAATTATTCAGACTTGCGTATGTGTAGCTTTCTTATTCATGTTAGTAACTGTTCCGGGAAAAACATAAATCTATATTTTGTGTAAATGGCTGTTATCTTACCAGTTCATCAGTTGAACTTGAATGGAGTTCAAAGCCTAGGCTGAATCTTGCAGTTAGATCTTGCACTCTGAGTTATTGCAGTTGATTGGTACCAGGTCATTTAGAATATTAATCGAATCCAGAAATTGTTTGGGATAAGAATGTTTGTATTAAAGCTATATAGAATAAAGAAGGATTAGGTTAAAGACTACTGATTTGGCAATTGGAACTGTTGGATTCATGAGCTTCATCTGGTAATATCTCCTAGGTTCAGAAGTGAGCTTGCTAGCCTGGGATTTACAGTCTGCTGTGATTATGGTAATCTAGCTGTTAGATTGGTTTGTAGTTGAAATGACAGCATGTTATGATATAGTAGATTTAGTCTGGATTGGCTTGTTTTATTGTGTTGAGTATTCTTGTTTTTTTTTTTTTCCTCAAATAAAATGATTGCATTCCTGTTTTTTCTATTCTTTTGGTATTTGTTTTTACTCAAAAATGCGGTGGTGTCAGACCTTTTAAAATGCGTAGCCTTGTTTGAAATTATGGTGATAATTTTGTTGCAGAAACTGTTCTGGAACAATGCCTTTTTTTTTTTTTTTTTCCCTAAACCTTGAGGGCAGCAGTGTGGTAGGCTGGTGAATGTCGGTGTATAAATACTTCAGAATTAAGTTCAGCACTTATGGTGTTCTGTGCATTTTATTTCAAGGTTTCTTCCATCAGCTGTAGTGCTGGTCATTTGTATTTGTGGGTAGTGTATCTGCTTGTGGATTTCATTTGCAGATGATAAGGCACTTCAGAGAGGACAAACAGCAAGCTTGTCAATTTAGGGATAGTGAAACCAGAGGAACAAAGAGTAATGTGACAGAGACTTGCCTGGCATACCTTCCCAGAGCACTGGTCGCAGCCCAAGCTGCCAGAGTTCAAGATGCGTTTGGACAGCACTCTCAGAGTTTGAATTTTGGGTCGTGTTTTGTGGAGCCAGAGGTTGGACTTAATGACCCTGGTGGGGCCCCTTCAACTCAGGATATTCTATGATTCTGTGATTGCCTGAGGTTTGGCAGTAGACTACAGATAGAAATGAGGATAACACTCAGATTTCCTGAGTGAGCTGTCCACTAGATCACGTCTGCTTCAAGTGTGCTGGTTGATTTAGATATGATTAATTTCTGTTCAGTTAAGGATGTATGAGCATCAGTGACTTTTAACATCAAATCAGAAGGGAAAAGGTTTTAAAAATGGAATGGTTCAATATTAGATTCTTCTGCAATAATTCAAAATCAGTATTGTAGCAAAATGAAAGCAGCTTTTTCTAAAGGTTGCTTTCCTTCGGAGGTAACGTTTGAATATTTGTGTATTCATATAGAGAGTGACAAAGCAGCTGTAAGTCACGGCTGTCCTTTTTGCTCTGCAGCTGAGTTGAACGAGAATGAAATCGTGGCTGTTGGAGGCTACTTGGGGTTACCATTGACAAAGCCAAAGGCAGACTTGCTTATCAGACCTGCTTAATCTAGTTTTGCAGCAATTAGCAGCCATCGTGTCAAATGTTAAGAATTCAGCTCAGATGAGTCATATCCGTTTTCTGCTGTGGGATGCCGTGGTGCAGTTACTTGTGAGGCTGGGCAGTTAGTGCTGTTTCATTGGCATATGGTGTATTGGAGAGAGCAGTAGTAATTTCAGGTAGGTAGAATTTTCTAGTGAGTTTTTTTACTGTTAGTTTGCAGGTTAATAGTTACTTCTTGGGAAATTTGAGCGTGGAAAAATCCAGAAACTGAAATAACTTTTTATACACACACATTCTTTGCCCCTCACCCCCCGATTCTTTTGGTAGTGCAACCAGCATAAAGCTTTGTCCTCCTCAATAAGAAGGAGGCTTGGATCTATTCATCTACTCCCTCTTTACTGACTCCTCTCGCTATATTACGCTTTCTGACAGATGTGAAATGAGAGGGATAACTACGTGAGCAGTGCTCTGCTTGACTAAAGCACTCATTTCTCAAATTCTGAATCTAATTTCGAACTTGATCTACCTAGAAGAGTGATGGGCTTCAGCTAAATTAAAGCAGCCTGGATGGATCTGTGTGTTGGGAGTTAGATGTGCTAGTTCTGATAAAGCTGCTGTGCTACTAGTTCCAAAAATCCAGCTTAATTAATAAGCTGGATCAAAATCAAAACTTGCGGGGAAAAGCTAATCTAAGTGAAATTCCAGGTTTTTACTGAGTGCTACATTGTATTTTTTACTTTAACTAAAATAAAATAAAATTTTTATTTTTTTTTCTTTTGATTATTGACCTGGAACCTATGAAAGACCTTGTAGCTAGCCACAATGCTTGCACTGTAAGCTAACTCTTATATCTGAAACCATATCCCTGGCTGGAGCTTCCTTTCTTTCTGCTGAAGGTAAGTCCCTCCTCCTTGATCGCTTACTCATGAGGCTGTTTACATTTTTAAAAGGATTTGAGGCCTCCATATCACAGGGCGAGGATTGCGTAAGTCCACGTGGTGGAGAGCTTTGTAAAATGGGACAGACTCAGACAAGTTCTGTGAATTGCGATGGCAGTAAGTGGTAGCACCATGTGCTGAATTAGTGATATGTGTTGGTTTCTGTTGGAAGCTTGGTTGTTTAAATTCTTCATACTTCAAAATAGTCATCGCTAGATTTGAGATGTTGTTTTCTGTGTGAAGTAGATCATTCTCTGCAGTGTTTTTGCTGGAACTCAAGGGATATTCCAAATTAAGTTGGATCAGGTTTGTGGTGTTTCCTGTTGCCCTTCTCCATTGTGGTCTGAAGTAACTGTTCTCTGTGTGGTTAAGTGCTGCAGGCGGTAGAATGGACTCTGATTTTTCTTTTTTACTTTGCAAGAAGGACTGCATGCAGAACTCATGCTTGCAACTTGCGGATTGGCGGGGTCAGACCAAACCCAGATGGTCATGTTTGACTTCTGAAGACTTTGCTGCTAGTGGAAAAAGCAACCTAGCTGTAGTTTTGCAGTAACAGAAGGAAGAAAGTGGTGGTGGTAGGCACTCTCTCTCTTCCCCCTCAGCCCTTTTTCCTTTCTAAAAGAAAGAGCTGGAAATTGCTAGGGTATAAGAGAGGAACAGAATCAGCAATACGTATTCTTGTTTTTCAATTTCTTTCAAATTGATCGTAAGCTTTGTAATATAAATAATATTTTTAATTTTAAAGGGACTATTTTTTAACCTCGTTTGATAGAACAAATAAACGGAGAGGAACAGTGAACACTGAAGACATAGGATGCATACATTCATTATAATGTCTTTGCTAGAGATGGTGAATTTATTTTTGTGCCTGTTGGGAAAGAGCACTTTGCTACCTGGAAACCTGTGAGCAGTGAAACACTTGAGCATATTGGATTATTGTGAGCAATATTAGTAACGCGGTCACTAGACAGATAGTAAAAACAAATGAATGGCCAAAGACTCAAAGGCAGTAAATGCTGCTGGACATACTCGCTTTCTAGACTGTTATGATGCATAACAGAGGTTAGAGGTATTGTGATTAAATTTCTGCAAACTTAATGGGTGAAATAAAATAGAAGAGACACTGCTAGGAATTAATAAGAAAGAAATAGACAACAAACTAGAAAAGTCACTTGCTGTATGAATCTATGGTGTCCTGTCTTCATTATCACCTGCATCTCTGCTAATCTTGTTTCAGAAAGGAATTTGTAATTTGGTCTAAGAGTCAGACAAGATGAATGAGAAAGATTGTCAGAAGCGTCATGGTTGGTTGTTGTTTTTTTTCTATACAGATGCAGACAACAGATATGTCCTCTTCAGAAAGAAAACAAAGGGAACTATGACGTAATGCAAGATTAGGAATGAGAAGGGAAGAACTAATGACAAACAATTACTCATTTTTAATTTCTACCCTTCTACCTCATCTGCAAGCAAATTTAGAATAAGCTAAAGGAAGTACTTTTCCATGAAAAGATGAAGTAAAGTTGTTTATCTCATTGGTGTAAGGTGTTGCGGATGTGAAAAGTATTGGTTTCAAAAAAAGACTAAAATAACTGGGGCATAAGGTTCATGAGACCTGTTATCAGTTATGGACCCCATATGGCTGAATGACTCAAACTCCTTAGACTGTTGAATTTTAGGAGCTTTAAAGATGTACCAGGTGGCTCTGCAGTTGCTCTGTTTCTTTTCTTCTTCCCTATTTATTGTTGTTGACAGTGGTAGAGATGAGATGGTGGACTAGATGTGCTTCCTAATCTGACATAATGTGATTATCCTTAAGGCTAAAATGGCACACTTGATTCGGAGATGATGTTAACTAGTACATTTTATAACTGATTTGTTACAGAAATGAAATTGTAAATGTTATCCAGAGGTAGATGCAAATATGAATAAGGCTGATCTCTTTAGTGCCAGTCACTGGGCAGGTGGGGACAGATCATTAGTTACTTTAACCTAATTCACAGACGCACACCAGTTTGTCCTATCCAAGGAAATGGCATCAGTCTGGCATCTGAAATAGCAGGAAGGCTGTCCATAAACATATTGACTGCATAGGCATATTGACTCTTGTATGCTTTCTCTGTGCATTATTGCATTGCCACTTGGCTGGTCTCTTCAGTTCCATAACTGTGGAACTCCAAGAGCTCTAGGGCCCTGAGCAACCTGATCTAGTGAGCCATTCCATGACTTTATTTGTGGGTCACTTTCAAAGTGAAGCTAGTTAATTTGGTGTTTAAGTGTTTGTTTGTTTTGAAGCACGAGGCGTGTTCTGCCATTTGGCATTGAGATCTGTAGAAGAGAAACAAGAGGAGGATGATTTAGCATTGACTGTTGGGTTTATCCAAGAAGACCTCCCTGAACATGCTGAGACCTCATAGGTACTTGAGCCTTCTAGTGCCCATTCTGCCAATTACATCTTTCTGTTAAAAGTGTTGCCTGTAGGTATGTTGAAGGTGGATAAAAGCAGTACAAGAAAACGCAGTTGATACAGTTGTTGTGACTAAAAGATATATACTAGACACATCTCTTTGGTGTGAAATCTCTGGATATCTTGCCCTGAGATAATTTTCAGCCAGTGGGAATTGAAATGTTTGTTTTTAAAAGTTCTTATCAGTAAGCTGCTACCTTTGCTCTTCAGTAACTATCTTACTGTTGATTCAAGCAGAAGAAAGTGTGGTTAAAAGCACTTCATGGTGCATTTTGTTTTACTTTTGTGCAATTTGCTTTCAGTGCTGAAATGAATCTCTATGGTTGAGAACGGCCTGAGCTAATTGTCCACTTTTATTTTGAAAAAAACTTGGAGAGAGGGAGCTTTGTGCCTGTTTTCATTTATCAGCTGCAGCTAAGAGCGTTTTCTTAATAGGTGTTTTTTGTCTACTTTATTGTGAATGTTAATTCTTCTATTTCATGAAAGCTTCTCTAACGTACAGTCAAAATGTACTAGAGCTGACCTACATGCACAGACTGTTTGGAATTACCTGCAAGGCAGATACTAGCGTAAGAGCTTTCCCATTTTAATTGATGTAAGTATAATTAAATTGTTACATGCTTTAAACATAAAGAAAACGAAGTCGGCATTCTAACTGCACGGTGAAATCCAAAGCAGCAGCACAGTATGCTATTTGTTAAGTGAGTATGTTCAGTGTAGCATGGTTTGCAAAAACAAAAAGGGACAGTGCAAATCACAGGGGAATGCAGTGTTAACAGGGGTTCTGCTAATGCACCTTGAACTCTAGGCAGGTGAACTCGCTGCCTTGTGAGTGCTAGACAGAGACCTCTGCTGTTTTTCATGTGGAGCTCTCCTTCACACAGGACAGAGCACAGATTCTTTTTGTAATTGTATATGCTACTGGCTCATTCATTCTGTAATTGCTATCAATTACAAAGTCTTCCCTTCTTTTTGCATGGTCTGGGCAGATTTACTTGATTTCAGCACTTCTAAGCATAGTGTATAATAAAATCTCGCATTGTTTTCAGTCTCCCAAATCAATCTAACTCCTGTCCTTCAGGATGATTCCCAAATTAGTGTCATAGGAAAATTTTAGCGATATTGACATGCAAATCAGGAATGCAGATATGTGCCTGCACAGATCCTTGTGATAAGGTGCTGCAGTTTGGCACTGTATCGCTGGTAAATACTCTCAGCCTACGAGGAAGAATAGTGTGTTTTTTCTAAACTTGGAGTTTATTTTAAAATGTTCCAGAGCAGAGTGCAAAAATTAGTAGTGAGCAGTTTAAATTCCTGAGCTGTGAGTCCATCCCTAAGGAAAGACAGCACAGCGTACTGCCAGCTCAGTAGTTACAATCTGAGGCTTTTAGATGAAGCTACTCAGGCAGATTTTTTTTTATTTTTTTATTTTTTTTTTTAACAGAATATGAGTCACTATGATTGCTTTGCAGAAGAACTATTGAGAATGTAGTCCTTTTTGAGTCAAACCTATTTAATAACATTTGTGCGATTTTAAGAGATGTTGGTGTTTGCTATTAGAAAACCTGGCATGTGATACTCTGTAAGCCCTTGGGCTTTTTTCTTCTCAGACAGTGTCTTTCTGTTCCTGGGAAAACACTGAATGCTGCAGTGAGGGAGTAACAGTTCAGTTTCTTGGGACAGGTAGTGAGAACCAGAAATGGTGAATGTATTCTATACCTTTCATTCAGATGAGGGTTGGGGCCTTAAGTTGTCAAATATTGTATAATTTATGACATTTTCTCTTTATAATGGAAATACTTTCTTGAGTAAGTAAAGACACTTAAATAAACACATTTTTTACACACCTTTGAATACTTCTGTTCTCAAGTTTGGAAGCATGGGAAGATCCACATTTTATGCATTCCAGCTGTTGTTCTTCATACTCTTAAAATATTATGTATATATTTTTCAATCTGTGCTCACTGCTTAGGGATTTTCTGTGTTTACACCATATTTGGTATGACTAGCGAGTTACCGTTTCTCAATCATGAGTTAAAAATAATGTTGTACGAAATAATTCTACATCTTTGGATTAGAAACACTTTTGGACTTTTTATCAGCTTAGTGGACAAAGCTCTGCCCTGATTAAGAGACTGAGACACATTGTCTCTGTCTGGCTTAGCCTTGGAGTTTGGCTTTGCCCATCTTTGGGGCAGACCACGTTTCTGATAGAACCTTTGGGGGGAAAAAAAAACAACACAACAATGAGTAAGCTTCTTAACAGAAAACTGAAAGGAGCAACTAAACAGAAAAGCTTTCAGATAGCAGGGAGATAGCTCAAAGAAAATTGCTTCCAGAAAATGTGTGCTACTTACTAAAAGAAGTCTTAAAGTAACTCCCAGAAGGTGGCTTTGTCGAGAGGAAGAAGAAATGGAATGATGCCCTTTGAAAGGACAGCATTTGCTCAAGTGGTGAGGAAACTAGTTGAAAGAACATGAACTATGGCAAATGTAATGTAAGCCTTTATAAGGCAATTTCCAAAACAGTTTGAGAAATACTTGCTGAAGTCAGACTTGAGCATTCTCAAGTACTTTGCCAACAGGGAGCAAGCTAGGGATCCTGTGAAATTGGGACTGGAAAGGAAAAGTTGAGAAAGATGCAGCTTTCCTGCTATGATCTTTTGAAAGACTTTCATTAAGAGGATAAGTCTGAGGAACTGACTTAAATTTAAGTTGCTAGGAGAAAAGGCTATAAAATAAGCTGATAAAATGAATAGTAATGACTTATAAAAATGTATGTACTGGTGTCTCCTGCTCTGAAGGAGCTCCAGTTAAAAAACATGGCATTGTTATTTATAGTGTGTGACTTCTGACTGTAGTGGGTGTTGTCACAGTAGGAAAGGGAGACAATAATATCAGTAGAAAAATGGGCTGAAAATACAAATAAAAAGTAAATCTCATAGACATATGGATAAAATCTGGCAGTAGGGAAGAGGTGACCTAGCTGTTTTGTAGAGGAAAGTCAGACTTCAAGATTTTCCAAGTCTTTCTTTGTGAGACTGTGTATTTGAATGTTAGAAAGCTTTTGAAAAGGTCCCTGACCAAAGATGTTTAAGAGACAAAATGACTGGAGCTGAAATATTTATTCCCTTGAAATAGTTGAATTGTTGAAGTTTTGCAACGGAAAATGAGTTTGGCAATGTATCAAGGTTACCAGTAGTGAAATGTTCTGGTGAAAGGATTGCTCTGTGCTTTCTTTTTAATTAGACCTTTCAGAGGATTTGTCAGCAGTGTGGTGGTGATGTTTGCTGGTGTGCAGGCTAGTCAAGACTGTAAAGAGCCAACTGCAAAGAGTTGTGGGAAGTATTATGGTACCAGGCAATTGAGCAGTTAAGGGAAAGCTGAAGTTCAGTGATAATGAATGTGAAGCAACACATGAAGAAAAGCAGTTCTAATTATGCACGTGGTATTAAGCACTAAATTAGTTATTGCTCTTCAGATTTCTAGCTCATTCAGGAGTTTTCTTAAGGTGTCTCTGGATTGCTGATCGAGAAAGACTGGTCTTTATTTGCTCCATTCTTACAATGCTTGCAACATTGGCTGCTGGCTTCTGGCAGAGATATTGAGCTAAACAGAGCTTCTATCTGATCCCTCCAACTGTTGTGATGGAAACCATCAGTTGTTTTTGAAGGTTGGATGTGGACCTGCTTATAGACATACTTACCAAATTGAGTTCCCCGAAGGGGGCAAAGATATAACCATACAGTCAAATTTTATTAGAATAAAAATTAGTGAAAGTTTTATATCAGTAATGCAGAAATAAACAGAATAAATAAATAAAAGTAAGAAGAACTTTTGATCAGTTTTCCTCTTGCCACTTCTGTCTTCAAGGTGGGTTATTTCCTTGGTTGATTGTAATGAACTCAGCTCTGAAGCTATAGTAAGCATTATGGCTCCTTTAAAATTCAGGAGAAATTCTTTCCATCACCTCTGAAGCTTGTCTGTTCGCTTTTCTTAGGACTGCCTTTCCTCCTCTGAGCTCTTCTGTTGGCACGCCTGTGATCCCCACAAATACTTTCTTCCTGAGCAGTCTATGACTTCAGACAATGCATGATCTAATCACTCCTTTGTCTCACGTGTCTTAAAATTAAAAAGCACATAACATGAAAATGTATACCAAAATAATCACACAGGTATTATCACATCACTTAGTTATTTGTGTGGGTGTTAATATACATGTATATTTCCCTTGATCTTATTCAGGCTGAAGGAGTGCTTTGTCTATGTTGAGAGGAAAATAATTAATATATGCAGTTTCCCAACAATGCATATCTACTGGACAACACTTCTAAGTGTGGAAGTACTGAGTTGCTGCAGATTGTGTTGTTTTCCTTGACTTTTCATTGTGTTTGGGGATTGTTTAAAAGCACATTAATATCAGTGGAGGTCTTACCAGCCTTGGAATGTGTTTGAGCTTTCAGCGGAGCCTCATGTGTTCCTTAGTTGAGTTCTAAGTATTTTTCTATTGTAAAGATTTAGGTTGTGAGATTATTTAGTATTTCACATTCTTGGTACCAGGGAGCCTGTTTCATTAGAATTGATACAGATGCAGTGAGCCTGAACATATTGAGGTTATTTTTAAATAAATGGTTCTTTGTTTAGTTGTCACCTTTTTATTCCTGCCTATTCCCAAGTTCCTCCTACATGCATCAAGCTGAGGGTATTTTTTCTTAATTTTTGGGGGTTGGAATCGTGTGATAACATCGGATTCCTTTGTCTTGGGCCAAGATAGATTGTATTTTGTTCAATCTTGAGCTTTCTCTTTTTTTTCCTTATCCAATTGTCTTCACATCATTGATAGACTGCCATGCAGTTTGCTGTTAGTTCCTACACACTCCTCTTTTATGTTTATCGCCTACGTTTTTCCCCTCTCATTCGTTTATCTAACATCTATACAAACTTTTATTGTTACCATTTACTTGCTCTCTTCTGCTGTTTTCTTCAGTAAGAATCCTCTGTTTTGCTCCCATCAGCCTTGTATTGTTGAATCAAGAGATTCTTTTCCCTTCATATACTTGAAATGTATTGCAGGATTTCACTTGCCTCTCTGGGCATCAGCTGTGCTAGGTCTAATACAGACATGGGGAGGGTCAGAGCCACCCCTACTAGTTAACTGTTAAAGAGTTTATCTGAGATGAAATCGCATCTTTTACTTGTTAGTGTTTGTCTAGGTTCATTTTTGAATTCAAGACAAGTTTGACTCAGTTTATTTTTCCAAGGAGCACTGGGCTTAATACAAGTGTATGGGTAATGTGGTGCTTCTGTATTGGAAGATAATTTCCTGCTTTTGGAGTACTAGGTGACCTAATTCTACCTCTGCTTTGTGCTACACAGCAAACTGGATGGGATGCTCACCAGGCTGACATGCTTGTTGTTCACCAGCTGGGAATGTGAGCTCAGGAATTCCCCTTCAAGTATGTTGCAGGATTGGCTCTAAATTGTACTTTAGTGATGCAAGATCTCTGCTTCCATTTCATAAAAGTAAATTACCTGATCCAGGGTTACTGCAGTAATTTAAAGAAGAAAGCTTCCCAGAGCATTGGTGTCATGAGTGCTGTGCTGACTTTGTCTGCTGGGGTTGTGACATAAGATGCTGAAATAAGGAACCTGAACTGGATGTTAGACAGTGGAAGTCTGCAATAGAAAATAGATAATCAACAGATGCATTAGTTCTTAGTGCTTTTGCTTGTATTTTGCACATTAATTGTAGTTTCTACAAGTATTTTGCTTTTCCTCTAGTATCTGAAGCTTGAATGTGCTGTCCATACGCATTTTTCCTTCTGTATACCCAAACCTCAGACACCTCTTTTTCTTTGAAGGCCTTTTTTCTGGCTAGCCTCTCCCAACAGACCAGCTTGGCTAGCCAGGTTTCCGGAGAGGTCAACCATTCCCCTGTGTTGAGGTGTCCTCATGTGAGTGACTCCCATCAGCAGCTTCCGGTCCTGGAAATGCATGAGGCGCTCCTGACAATTTATGCCTGATTCCACTGATGCTGACAAGTCAGTGATGCTATGGTTTGCAAAGCAGAACCGGATCTACCGAGCCGCACTGATATGGTACTGTGATTTCCAAAACAGGCTTCCTAACTGAAGCAGGCAGTCTCTTGGTGGGGAATAAGGTATCTGAGTCAAAGACTGAGAGCCATAAAGGAGTTGGTGAGGATGTCTTCCATTTGTCCATTTCTGAAAGCTCACCCAGTAATGAATGCCATCATGGTTTATTGAAACCATTGTTATTACCACAGCATGAAAAACACTCAAACGTAAGTTCAAATCAATTTGGTCTGTATTTGTGTCTCTGCCGACAAAGTTTTAACCTCCAGTGGAAAGGAACCCTAAATATTGGTCTATCCCAGAATTTGCTGATAGTAATTAGTTTTTATTTTGTCCCGATTAACTGTGTAACAATGAATATGAAGCAACAGCTATGCACCAACCAATCAGAAGATAGTAGCAAGCATAAGCATTCTTCAGTTTTGTAACTGATCTGTTTGTATTCATTGTTCTTCCTGGCAGCACTGTTGTAAGCAGACAGTATCAAAAAGTAGGGTGTATGTGCATAATATCTTGAAGTATTTGTTTAAACATTCTTCTTTGCCCTGTTATATTTCAAACAATAAGCAGGAGTTGAACTTTGACCACTGCGTTTCTTGGTGACTAAAGGCATTGGTAATAACCAAGACAAAAAGGCTTTATATACATTAAATGGGCACTTCCCCTTCTTGACCACATGACCGTATATGATCTTAGGTTCTTGCAATTTGCTAAGAGCAATTAGTGGAGATGTTATGTATGAAGTTTATGATCTTTGTACACGTAGCATAAAAAGATATAAGTGGATTTATACTGCAGGTAAGAGATGTTTGTCACACAGTTGTAATATATGCCAGTCTTCACAGAGATGAGTCCTTGAGCTTCTGCTGCTTCTGGGGCAGAAAGAGTCAAGCCAATTGCCTCTAATTCTGTCACACAGTCTGCTTTCTGAGATTAATTAGAAGCAGACTCCCTGTGCAGTAGTGTTTTGTTCTTTTGAATGTGTTGTGTGAGTGTATTTTGAGCAGTTTTTGAGCAGTATAGACATCAGTTAGCCTAGTAACTTGAGGTAGGACTGCTTGGTGGTTGTAATTATGTCTGCAGCTCGGTGTGGTTATCCATGCTAATTTGAACGCAAGCAGCTTCATTACAGAAAGCTTGGTTATGGTCAGTAGAACTTGTGGTGCCTTGAGAAACGGACACCAAGAGCTCACCGAGCTGCATGCTGCAGCAGTTACACTGCTTCTGTGTCTCAGCCAGAGCTACGCTTGCTTATCGTGCACATGTTTATGCTCCAGACTTATCAGTATAGGCATGGCGGTTGTTTAAAGTGGTGAGAGGGAAGGCTGTGACTAGACTTTCTTTAATGTTCAGAAGCTAGCAAGGAGCAATAATATGCTGTAAGATCTATTATGAGGCTCTGTATCTATAGATGTCTAAGATAACTAGTAAAAAAGAGCATCCTGCCCCTGTTTTCTTTAAGTAGTGCTGGTGTACCTGTGGTCTGTGAACAAGTCTCTTGCTTTTATTAGTTAGAAGTGACATTTAATCTTACGTGCAAGACCCAAGTAAGGACTAAAATTTATTCTTTTCTGTGTGGCTACAAGAATTTCAGTGCTTCCACTTCCCTATCTTTTGCTCCTGTTTTGTACAGCATGCATCTATACCCAATCTGCTTGCTAGACCGTGAATCTCCATCTGCACAGACTTGCTTTTCTGGAACATAGGTGTGTAAAAGCGTTTGGAGTGAATTGTCAGCCCTTGGCCTTCAGAGGACTTCACACTGGGGCCTTAGGTGTTAAGAGGGCTCTACTCCGATTGGAGCTCTTGGTCAATTTTTTTAATTTTTTTTTTTTTTTTTTTAAATTTACCTTGAAGCTGAAACTGCAAATGCTTTGTGTGGGTTTGTTTTTCCACTCTAATTGTGGAAATGTTGCTTCCACTTTCTATCAAAATGCCTTTTTGTTACTTATGAAATTGTGTATCTTTCACTGCAGCACTGTTTTAGACTAATTTTATTTGGTGTGAGAGACTGCTAAGTAGAGTTTAGCAGTTTGTGTATTGATGATCAAACAGTTGTCTTGTGCTAAGTTAAACCCTGGCTCATCTGAACTGGTGAGAATTTTTATGGATAGTTGAGCTAGATTTGTCATGGAAAACAGTCTTGTTCAGCTCCTGTAAGCTTCTAATCATACTTTATGTAACTCAGTATAGTGTTTAACTGCCTTAGGTGCACTTGACAGTATGTTTCAGGCCCCTTATAGGGGTCGTTACCAATACCCTTGTTTTGCAGGCAAGAAGTAGAGATAGAAAATATGGGTAAAGATGAACAAAACAGCTGAAGTTCACCCAGGAGATGAGCTTCTGCTTGCTGTTCTGCATTTGACTTCTGAGCTTCTGGCCAGTGCTCCATACATTGCTCCCTCCTTTGGTCAGAGTTGTTTTGAAAGAAAATGGTTAAAAAAAAAAAAAAAAAAAAAAAAAAAAAAAAAAAAAGGGTATGTTGCAAGAATTTGCTTAGGATATAGAGGGTTTTGTGTTTTTTTTTCAATGTGATAGACACCTGATCACAAAAGCACACATGCTTCTTGTGGTTTGTTGGAATTCCAAGTATGAATTGGGCTGTTCCCATTGAAAACAGTGGTATCTGCCCCAGAGGATTAGTGCAGACTTTCGAAATCTGATCTCTTTGTAATAAATGACAACTTCATCTTAAAATACATATCCACTAGAGTGAGGAGAAACACTCCACAGAACTTGGAGCTCTCCTTGTGAAAAAACTGCTCTATAGCATAAGTTTATCTGAAGGGCCTGGATTTCAGAGGAGTCTTAAAGTATAAAGAAGGCACACCTTTCTTAGCTGCGTTTTAAAAAAATAATAATAACAATTACCACACTTTATACCAGCATCTTAGTGTCATTTTTCTTACAAATGTTTACTGGACCTTGTGGTCCTTCTCTGTTCTTTAAGTAGCCCAAGCCTCAAGGCTTTTTTGTGTTTTGGTGTGATTTGAGGGATAGGGTAGGATCCAAGGACATTTCTTACAACGTGGTGGCATCTGATTTGTTCTAACAAACATATTAAATGGATTTGGCCATCTTGTTTTGACAGTAGTAAGGGTGATTGTTTTTGGTTTGGTTTTTGTTGTTGAAGGTGCGTGAGGGTGTGCATGTTAAGTGTTCCCTTCTTCATGGTCCTGGGAACTTGCCAGTTTAATGCTGGTTTCCTCAAATATTTTCTGAATTCTTTTTCTGGTCAGGTACTATCACTTCGTTAAGTAATATTTCTCTTTCACTGTTAGTTTTGCAACTCTAGTGGGAAAGTGTTATCTTGCAAGATTTGAGAAGTAAGTAATGGAAAGTTGCACAATTTTTTCTCCTGCTCAAGGTAACAGAAATGTACCATCAGCTTGCAGTTTCCAAAGATAGGATTTTTATGTGAATAAGAGCAGTTAAAAATAGAACTTGCAGCAGCAAGTTGCTTTTAGTCAACTTCCTAAAAATATACAAATAAATAATCAACCCTCAATAATTAAAAGCCCACCCAAGCAATGTCTAGTAAAATTGTTTTCATTCTTATTTGACTTCTGTGATGTTTCAATTTCTGAAAATTAACAAAGATCAATCTATGTACAGTTTTAGTAATATGCTTTCTTTTCTACTTCAGTAAAATGGATTTGGAGGAGTCCATGCTTCAGATATTTATGTGGAATTGAACAGACGTGTTCTTAGAACAAAAATTATGAGACATTTAAGGAAAATAATTGCATATTTGATTTTAGAATTTGCTCTATTGAGTAGTGTTATTGTGTTCTTGGCATCCGTTGTTGGGATCCGTTGGGATCCGTTGGGAATAAATAGGATGCATTACATTTGGAGCAACCTATGAAATTGATTCTTAGTAAAAGGACAGCAGAGTAACAAGTATTTGTCTGCAGAGCTTATCTTGCAACCTATCTTTTGTTGTAGAAGAGTTCACAGAAAGGGAGAGCAGGGAGAGATTATGGAAACCAGGCTTCTTATTTTATTCTTTTTTTTTCATGTTACTCCATTTATTTGAATTGAACAACCCAAAAAATGGGATTGGGTGAAGAATATCTCCCAAGAGGGAGAAGGGTGTTTGCAGGAGAGGAGTCATTTTACTTAGTTTGCTCTCTTGATCCAGCAAAACTTCTGCAATGGAAATATTCTGCCTGTTAGAAAAGAAGCCTCATTTATAGAGGCTGATATGTTGTAGTTGCCTCATGCTTTACTTCTACTTTGTGACTCCAGGAAAATGAGACATTGCAGAAGACTGCATGCACTATTTGGTAGGCATTTGTGCATGATCTTAGTTTTGTTCATGCAGGTCAAATCTACTGTGAACAGGACTCTGTGTGATAAGGTTGTTGATTATGCAGTCGCGTACTTAATTAAATCAATTTTTATTGCAGCTTGCACGGAGGGTGAAAATATACATCAAATACTTTTTTTTTTTTTCCTGTGAGGTCCTCATTCATCATATAGAGATTAACTAAACAAATCTTGTTTTCCAGCGCACCAAATGAACTTTATGCCTTTTTGTGATTAGTGATGTTTTACCACTTCTTACCTGGGGAAATTAAGGTCTCATGTAAAGGAGAGAATGGGTGGGGAGGAAGGTGAAGAAGGAAAGAACAGAAAGAAAAAAATTAAACCACATCCTGCTGACTATAGTCAAAATTCAGACTTAACTGAAATGGGGAAAACCCTTGATAATTCTATTTCCTCCTTAAAATCTATTCTTATTATCAAAGCAAACACTTTGATGGAAGTTGAAGTAAATGGAAAGAAATGGCATATAAGAATGTGGCTGTCAGAAATGTGTGGCATTGACCATTTTTCATTTCTTCCTACAGATATTGCTGTTGTAGAGATGAGTGATGCCTTTCGTCAGCCTTCCCTCTTCTACCACCTGGGAGTCAGAGAGAGCTTCAGTATGGCTAACAACATTATCCTCTACTGTGATACGAATTCTGAGTCTCTGCAGTCACTGAAGGTAGCTCTGAATGAAAAAGTGCAAGAGGGGAAACTGCAGTTGTTCAGCCCTTGAAATAAGACCGTGTGTTTCCATGAGAAATACAGAAGCCATGTATGCTTCACAATAGACTAACAAAAATATTCTGAGGCCTCAAAAATAAGTTTTTTAGTAAAATGCTGAAAAACTCAGTTAATTTTTCCCAAGAGAAAAATGTAGATGATTTTACCATGCTCAGTAAAATGTCTTGGTGTTAAGTAGCTCTTTATGGAAACCTAAGTTTGACACATTATCTCAGGAGAGAACTTAAACATACGGTTTTCTCGATCAACAGAATTATCATTATTTGAGGTTAACACTAAGAACAATTGGTTAAGAATGGTGATACGTAGGGGGGCAACAGGATAATCCTTATATTTTAGCTCTTACATAAAGTAGCAGTTTTCTGTCCAGACCTGATGGGACTACAGGTGGTCACTGGTAATTCTTGAAGTCATAGAATCACTCAGGTTGATAAAGACCTTAAAGTTCATCAGTCCAACCTTGTACCTCTTGCTGAGTTACAGTTGTTTATATCAAGTACCTGCAGGATTCTTCTGCTGGAGTTTATTGACCTTGTAGCGGTTAGTTAGACACAAAATTTATCCCTGTTTCTGTGAGGGTGTTTGCCACGTGGTAGGTTGGCTGAATGCAGAGTAGTGGTTTAAGGTAACTGTGAGCTGTGGAAGCCAAGGACTTGACACTTGCTCCATCCTGCGCTAAAGGTTTGCTGACTTCCATGAGGTTGTGAGAAGGCAGACAATTTGGATAGCAGTCTTTTAAATTACTTCCACTCCCTCAGATTCATTGTCTGTGATTAAGAGGCGTTATGTGCCACTGCACTTTAGCTCAAGGCATTGCTGAAAAGCATTTCAATAAGCAGCTTGGTGAGTCAGGTTGCAGTCTGGGCACTGCTGCCTCTCACAAAGGCTTTGCTTCCACTGCTTCTGGCTAATGCAGGGTATTTGGTTTTGATTCTGCCCACCTATTTGCAGCTTGGCTCTCCCGTAGGAGAGAAATACCTTGAACTTAGTTTCTTCTCTTTGTGCCTCCATCCAACTGTACTTGACCAACTGAAGTGGTGGCAATCCAACTACTTCCCTTCTGTGTGCAAAACAAAGGGTATTCAGATGAAAGCCCTAAAAATAAAACTGCTTGTAGTAGAAGACCCACCTTTGGATTTAATTCAATTATGGAAGTACAGTGGTCTGTGGTATAAGCAGAGCGGAATTTCATTGTACTACAGAGGAGCCAAACATGCAACTCCCACTGAAAGTTTTCTAGGAGTGAGGCACTGCTTGGGAAAAACTATTACTAGTTCAAGAGTTGGACTTTGCAAACTAGTCACGTGTTGGGTTCCCACTGGTGTTGATGGAATCTGAATCCTATGCTGTGAGGCTTCACTGTCCCAATTGGTGCTGGTATAATGCCCACTGATGGACTCAGAAACAATGCTCACAGTTTCTTTTAGCTGTGAGCTGGGCCCATGCTTCTGCAGAGTGTTTGCAGAAAAATCTTCAGAGAGTAAATCTTTTTCCCTGTTATGCAGTGGCCATCTAAAAAAATAAATGGAACAATATAGTTGTGGGCTTGCAGGAGCATCCTCTGTGGCTGTGTTTGTTCTTGTGTTTGTTACAGCTAGCAGTTAAACTGGAAGCTCTGCAGGAGTGTGCAGTATGCTTGTTGACTTTTTTTTGTCAGGGGTAAGCTTTGTGTGTGCACTATTTTAATCTTCTATGTGAAGGTGGTGAATTCAAGAAACATGTAGTTCAAGAAACAAGAAACATTTCTGTATGAAATACAGAATTGAAGCACGTGATTCAACTAGGATATAAGGAAACGTAGGTCACCTCAGTTAGAGGAAAAAGCAGTTCATGGAAGTCTGAAACTTGCATCAGGGAAAGTATGAGGTGCCTTGCTTTGAGACTGCTTCTGTTTTTAGTGGTATGACTTGTGAAGCTCTTCAGTGGTAACTGTGGCAGAAGTATAGCATAGCTAATAAGTCTGGCAGTGGCAGAACTTCCTGAAGGTGAGGCCGCTTCCCACAGGTGGTTTGCTGTTGGGCAGCTCCTTGGGCTGTACCACCCAGCTGCTGTGCAAGAACCAGCTCTTCCTATCCACGTGTGCTTTAAATTTTCTTTCTCTGAAACTTTGCATTTAAATTGTGATTTAAATTGTATGTTCTTTGCATCAGATTTGTTTGAGCAACACGAATTTCAACCAACTTGAATAGCTAATGGTTGACTTTCAGTGCAAGCTGGGAGTGTCTGAAACTTCCTGGAAATACTGCTTTTACTATTCTTTACAGTTCTTCTACTGACAGCAAGATGGTATTTGTAAAGCTAAATATGTATGTATTAATAGCTAACTTTTGGACAGTCCCATTCAGGACTGCTTGTGCTCCTGTGTGAATATACAGGATGTACGTATCTACTTAGTTCTGTAATCTTTTTCAATTACAGATTGTCTCTCCTGAGACAATAGTGGTTTCCATTGGTTTGGCAGGCTGAGAAAACATGCGTCTAACAGCTTTTTCCTGTCATTTGTCTGTGTATTTTAAAGTTAGAAAGTCATACTGGTCAGATATCTTTTCCAGTATTTGTTCAATGTTATCAATGTTTTTCTTTTTTTTTTTTCATTCTAGGAAATTATTTGCCAGAAGAATAATGTAAGTATAACTTCTGCATGCCAGCTGAATTCTAGGCATTCCAAACTTCTGTGGCATTTCATGTTGTTTATCATGTTTTCCATTTGAATCATTTAACACTTTCCTACTGTATTTTACAGAGTTCTGGAGCTGCTAGCAGCGAATCTGTGTGTATCACTTTGTTGCTAGGTACCAGGCTCTTCTTACCTTGCTTCCATCTATCACTGGTATTCTCCTAGCTGCCTTTACTTGTCTGTCATATTATTTTTTTCATACACTACTTTCATCTTTCATTTTGTCAGATTTTTGTTTTCTTTTTTCTGTACAGTGTTCTTCAGGTTGTTGTTGGGTTTGTTTGTTCTCTGTTTGTGTGGGTGTTGTTTTTTAAAGAAAAGAAATTAAGGAAACTGTTAAGGAAAAAACAAAAAACAAACACCCTCTATTGAAAAGGAACTGTTTGGAAACTGATGCTTGTTTTAGAAACCCATGGCTGAAGCTGCAAAGGTACATGTATTAAGAAAGTGTGTGTGTATTTACTTCTGGAAGCAAAGGTTGGGAGCCTGCCAGCCCTTGTGCAGTGCTGATCCCAGCATTCTGTATTCCTTTGGTTTCTGAAGTTGGCCTTGCAGATCTTCCTTTTCTTTTTCACTCTTACATTCGATGTGGGCAGAGCTCTGGCTGTGAGCGCTGATTTCTCCATGTGATTTGTTGTGGAGCAGCAGGGCCAGTCATGTCAGAATGTATATTTTGGTATGTTGAGCTCTCAGCTTCACTTCGGGATGTAATGATAGCCATATATGTTAGGATATAATTTTATAGCAGTTGCAGGTATCCTGAGGTTCTGTACAATTCCTGTATTTGTGTAATTCTTTTAATGGGCACATGAAGTATTTTATTTCAGGAATTGGTTGGGTTTTATTTCCCAGGGTGTTAAAACTGCCGCAGAAACTGCAGTATTCCTGATTTTTACATTGTTTTGTTTAACATCGCAGTTCATGGACTTAAGTACTGGCTTCTACCAATATGAAGCAAGATTTTATTGAAATGGGTGCAGTTACTCACTATAGGTAATAGAATTTCTAAAGAAGACGTTAAAATCCCATGTGAGCTTTGGCCCTAATGCTGTGTTTTAAATTAAGTAGTGTTTTTTTATTTAAAAAATGAAAGCACAGAGCATGTTCCGTGGATGTCTGCGCATCTCTTAAGTGCATTTCAGAGATTCTCAGAATTTTGTAAATGATGTGTTAAGCTAAAAATCTCTTGCTTTCTGCAATGAAAACGGTGTAGGTTGATCGGTTAGGTCTTCACTCAAAAAGAAGCAGACCAGTGAGGCCTGCCTTCCTTCCTCATAAATGCATGTATCACATATTTGTTTGACCTACAGTGGCAGAGATCTAGGTAAACGGATGAGAATGTAATATGATGTCTGTGTGAGGACTGGGGAAATGGCGCCGTTAGCAGGAAGCCAGCAGGAGGTGGCTTGTGAAGTAGAATAAAGGGGGAGGATATTGTCTTGTCCTACTTTTGCATGACAGCTTCTGAAGTTGCAGGAGCGGAATGATAACTTGGCCTTTATCTGTTTGAGAAAGAATTGTTCTGTTTAAATTCAGATAGGTGGCTGTGAAACTGTCATTTACCACTTTTAGAAATGTTTCAGTATATGCCACAAGAAGTGTGGTCCTTGAGAATCTCAGATGTTTTCAAGCACACCCACATAACATGTTTTCTGAAAGAAAATGTTTTCCTAGTGATTAGAGCAGGGAATTCAGTAAAAAACTGGCTTAACAACTCTGAAACGGATTGTTTGTCCTTATGGTTTTTTTTCCTCTTTTTTTTTTTTTTTTTGGCATGATATGAGCCAAATTACCTGGAAATAGAATTTTCAAAATATTGGTGTGTACCTATTCACTGAATATAATTCCTGCTTCATGAAAATCATGTTTATTCATAAATCCACAGTCTTGCATGAATTAGTATAACAAAGGGAGATACCCACTCTACATAAATGATGTTGCTGCAGATAGAGGGGGGAAAGAAATGGAATTGGTGTAGGAATAGAACCAAATGTTAGTCTTGCAGTTCTAGAAAATGTGTTTTAATAGCGTGCAAACATCAGCCATAACAGCACAATAGTATCCCTGGCACCAGTGGATTAAAAGGCTGCAAAACAAATGTGTATTTATCTATATATAGATCTGTCTGACTGAAATGGCTTGTTTGCTTTTCCTGAACCCTATCTTCCTAAAAACAAGTGCGGGGGGGGGGGGGGGGGGGGGGAGGGGGAATAAAAAAATCCATTACCTACTGTTTTGTCCTTTGTTCTACCTGGATTTTTGTGCTTCCAAGTTATGGTCAATACAGCATTGCATAGCTAGCGTAAACTGCATTGAGCTTGTCAGGGCAGGGCAGGGAAAGATAATGTGGGCTCATTTCCTGTTATATGTGGTTTTATAGCTGGTTAGTTGGGCCTTTTCCAAATGTTGCAATGATATCAGAAAACGTACATTTTTACGGGGAGCGATACTTTGACAGAAGGCAGTTACTTTGATATTTGAAAGCTTAATTTTATTTTTTCTTGTTATCTGATTTTTGAGGTCAACCAAGCAGCAGAGGCATTCTAGAAATTACTAGTAAAGAGTTTCGGTCATGAAGACAAGTTGGTATAAAGGTTACAGCTCGTGGCTGTGCTTTGCTTGGCTTTTTATTTTGTCTTAGTTCCACCTGGCTTGAGTCTTAATGACTTTGGAGAAAAGCTATGGGTCAAGTAACAATAAATGGTGATTTATTGTTGCAGTTTTTTCTTTTCAATTTAAGAATTTCAGTTCTTGCTCATTCTGAGGGATTTGAAAGTACTGTAACCTGATGAAGTTTGCAGCTAACACAGTAACATCTTGACACAGTGTCCACCTTTCAAGTCCAGGCTTTGCGCTTACACCACGCTGGCTTGATGTGTTGCCTCAGGAGCTGCTGGGGGGTAGAGCCTCCCTGACAAACCACTCTGTTGATTATAGCAGAGATGAAGGCTGAATGGGAACTGTTCAGCTACACAGCTGACTCACAGGGTTAGCAATAAGGCACTGGGGTTAGTGCTGTACAGCTGAGAACTCATATTAGCGTTTCCTGTCATTCACAGGGATCTGAGTTTGTAATTACTGTTTTCCACAGCCCTTCCTAAGGAGGGAGCTGCCTCCTGTTTAAGGCACAGCTTGGGGATCAGCTTGGTTGTGCTCCTTCAGAGTAAGTGGTCCCAAACGAGGCATGCCAGGAGCTTTACCAAGCTTCCAGCCTCCTTATATAGGTAACTGCAGATCTCATGGGGCTGTGTATAGCTCTTTGTTTCTTCCCCTCTAGCAATAGAGGGAAGTATTTCTAATACTCCTTTCCCCACTAGCAAATGATTTAGGGGCCATTTGGGTTTGTTGTTGTTTTGTGTTCAAGTGTATAGAAATGTGAAACAATAACCTTCCGTAGATATTTTGTTGCTAATAACCACTGAGGTATTTGTTGTTATTTGTGGTACATCACTGTCCCTTTGCTCTTTTTTTTTTTTTTTTTTTTTAAAAAAAAAAAAACACTTTGAGTTCATTGATATATTTGGTGCATATTTTCCTTGGAAAAATGTAGCTTTTTTTCCCTCCATTAATATTTTGTGAGCATGTATAAAATGTATGCTGATTTTTTTTTTTTTAACAAGCATTTAGGATGTGACATGGCTTGAAAAGACTGTTATTGCTAGGCATGAAAAGAAAATGGAAGCTATTTGAAAGAGCAGACCCAGTCTCTGTGCTTAATTCATATGAGGTGTGAGGGCTACTTATATTCCTCTCCCAATCAATAGCAAGGCTGTCATTCATTTGAATGGGATTTGAAGTAAGCCCAGACTGAGCCTGTATTCATTAAAACACCAGCACATGTTGATTTACTGTGTGTTTGGGGATGAAGGGAATAGATTTAATAACTTGTTCTCGGATTTTGCCATCTGCTACATGCAGCACTGTGAGCAGTTACAGAATTACCTTCAATAAAAATCTCATGAAAACAATTGGAATAGGAAGAGATTGATATTCCTCAAATGAACTGATAGGGAAAAACGGGGAAAAGGTGATCTTAATTAGAGAAGAGTCATCAGGAAGAACAGCTCCGGAGCATCAGGAAGAGACCGTGATGTCTTTTAATTAAGTTTTCCAAAAAACTATGCCTTACAGAAGCAGTGGTCTTACTTTAAAGAGGGATGTTGGAAGAAGGGCTTGCATGTGTTCTTGTTGCGATTATCAAAATATAACTGCGTGCTATGGATTTTTGTTATCCCTCTTAAAAACAAATAAATGAAACCTGAATTTATTTTCATTAGCAGAAAAAGGATATCGAGCATGAAGGGAGTGCTTAATGTTCCACTGACCAGTGGATCTAACCAGGAATAGCTTATTCTCAAATTCTGTAATGGTAGAGCCATTTATGTAAACTTATGTCTGTGTCTAAACTGGAAATGCATGCAGCCTGGAATTGTTTGATTGTTTTTTTTTTTTTCACAGCAAGTTAGAAAGGGACACTAGGAAAATGCATAGCAATTAAAACATTCATAAAAATGGATTACAGATTTAGTCATTTGATGATAAATATCTATGCATGCATAACTGACTCCAGGCAGTACTGCCACTTTGTCTTACTGGTTTGGTGATGCAGGCTGTGATATGGATCTGATCTCAGAAGGCGGTCTGATGTTGCCAGGTGCTGAGTGTGCTGGCTCAAAGCCTTCAAAGGTGTGCGCTTGTGTATCCTGGGTATAACTAGCTCAGGTGATCTGAGAGTTTGGGCCCAGTTTGCCTCATCTTGTGTCCTGAGGTACTTGCCTGCATCAGGATGAACTCCAGTGCTCTGTGTGCATATTCCCTGTCTGTCACAGCCCTGATACTCTCAGTAACTGTTTGAACCTGCAGCTCAGGTCACTTCTAGTGGCTTTGTAACATTAGTGTGATGTGAGCTTTTGAACTGTAAATAATGATGGGTTCGTAAACTAAGGAGGCTGGGAAGTGAAACTTCCAGTAACTGTTGTTGATTGGGCTGGGAGAAGGATCTCTTCCCACCTGCTTTTGAAGCCTTTTTATTCTCCTTGCAATTATGTCCTCAGTTACGTCAACACCCTTTTAAAAATGCAATTGTATTTAAGGTGTGTTACTCCTCCAAAAATCGCCTGTTTTTCTTGAATGACTTGGTGCTGCTGCTTCTGTTGTACATTATAAAGTGAGTCAGAGTAGTGGATCAAAGGAGAACAGCACTTCTCCCATGTGTGTTCAGCAGCTTAAAATCTGGATTAAGGTTAATTATTAGACTTAGGAAAGAATATCAGAGTTTGTGAAAGAAGAATTGGGATCAAGTGTTACAGGACAGATTTTAGTTGGATAAGAGAAAAATGTTCAAGCAGAACAATGGACAGTGAATAAGTCAAAATCAGAAGCAATGTGTGAGCAGATAGGAGGAGCATGTTAGAAAAACCACCTGACTTAAGTTAGTGTAGCCTGTATTTTGACAGAGAGCCCTGCCCAAATGCAGCAAGGATCTGGCTTTTTATAGCTGGTATTTGTGACAGTGACAAAACTTACTTTCTCCATAGTGGGAGATGCTAGACTTTGTGAGAGCAAGACTTTTTTTTTTTTTTTTTTTTTTTTTTTAAGTAAAAATATCTTCTTTCCGTACACACCTTTGATAAATAATACATCTTAGTTGTTTTCTTTTCCCTTGTGTCACCTGAGCTACTGTATCTTTGCCTTTTTCAGGTTCATCTGATAAATACCTGGAGTACCTTTTCACTTGGAAAGTGAAAATTAGGTCACTATTTCTTGTATTTCTTCACTGCGTGTAGCATTTTGTTTTTTTTTTTTTCTTTAAGCCTTTCCCAAAGAACAGAAAACCTAAGAACTTGTACTTTTGTTTTCCCTCCTGTACCCTCTTGCTGTATCTGCCTGTCTGATGAGTTTCAGACAGATTTGAGAGGTTTCAGAGACATAGAACTCCTTAGAAAATGTAGCTATCTTGGTTAAATTAACATCCACAGTAATGCCCTAGCTGAGGGAAAGGCCAGTGTGTTCCCATCCCACCCGAGAACCATGGTGAGATTCTGCCTTCAGTTACCAGAGAAATCTGGGGATGCTGAAGACAGCTGTGAGCTTTGTTTTACTTTCTTCTTTTTCCTTCTTGTGTGGTACTTCTGCCTTTTACTGTTAAGTTCTTCCCTTGATCCTTCAGTATTGTTTCTGAAGGCTACTGGGTCTGTGTGTCTGAAATAGCAGGCTCTATAATATAGAATGTATCCAGGGTTGGGTTTTGTGATGGTGTTGGTTTTTTTTTTTCTTTTTTGCCTTAAGTATGAAGCAAAATGCACATAAATTAGCGTCTGCTGGCTCTCTTGTTCCACTGAAATAGATGCCCTCTTCCTAGAGAAGGTGCACTCAGAGAACTCTGAAGAAAGAGCAGCTTTCCTCCTTGTGGAATTATTTACAGACTCCATTACTATCTCCGTAGGTGGCCTGACCATTATGCCAGAATAAACTTTGGGTTCTGTGGATTTCAAAAGACAGAAACATCCTTTTTCAGTGCTGATTTTTCTCTAAGATCTCTGCCAGAGGTCTGAGAAGCCTTCCTGCAAGCCGTCTTGAATTTATTCTTAATGCGCTGAATAAACATTAGGGAGTAAAATATTTGCCCTAGGATATCTGTAGCTACTTCACCCTTTCTCTTGGGTCTGATTTTTCCAGCCATTTCCCTTTATGTAAAAAAAAAAAAAAAAAAAAAAAAAAAAGGAAAATCATCCTCCTGTGCTTAATAGGGGCTCCTGTACCCGTCATTGCCCACCCTTGTCCTGTAACTGCTGAAACCAGTTCCAGCAAGTTTATCGTTTCCTCTCTGCATTTGTCTGCAAGGCTTATTAGGCTTTATCAGGGTCAAAGGTTTGTTCACTCTTATGAATGTGTGCTCACCTTACAAGCTGGCATATTCTTGAGCAGAACTGTTCATTCAGTTCTCCATTGTAAAGGCAAGCAGTTTGATTTCTAGCATTGCACTCCCTTAATTCCCTGTTAAAAATATTGTCATCATACCCTTCCAGTTCTCAGGTTTCTTTTGGAGTTGCTACATTCCATACACAGCAAACTATGCCCTAGGTATTCAGCTGTAATAGTTAGCAGGTGCTGGGGTGGAAAACTAAATTCATCCTTGCACAAGTCAGTATGTGCAGTAATCCCTTACCAGCTTCTGGGTTAGTTGAACAAAACGAGCCTTGTATAATTTAATTTCACAATTTGTCTGTATCCCTGAGGAGCTGGGATGGGATTGCTTTTGTAGTGAGATCTTGTGCTTTAATAGTGTAATATGCATAATTTTAAAATAAATGTGTTGCTACACAGTTTGCTCCCAATCTCAAGTACACGTTTACTGTAATAACTATATGTATACACGTATACAGCCTAGAATTCCTCAGTTCTTTTATCTTCTTAAAACACCATTTTGGCAGCATAATTAGATTTTATGCACGTGGTTGAATGAATGCTTTTGAAAACAATGCAATCACTGCTGTTTCAATGCATGAGGCCCTGCTTGCCAGATGAGAATCTGAGGTGATGTCCTCATTGCTGTATTGACTTCTGGCAGAGCAGAAGCTGGCTGGAAAGTAATTAACCCTAGAATTAATTTAGAGGCACAAAAGTGTAGGATCTCAAGAACTGCTTCCTTAGGACTTTTCTTGCTGGGCTGCGTGCCACTTCAGTAGTGGAGTGTGAGTTTAAAATCAAATGACAGCGCGTCTCCTGATTTTGGTGGTATGCTGTTTTATAGCTAAAATCTTTCAGAACCGCAAATGTTCAGCAAGTTCTCTGTGGGCATAAATCTGTACTCACATACCACAGGCGCCAGGCATTTTGCCTCCCTGTTTCCTGGAAGATAAATGATTTATTTTTTCTTTGCGGAGTATCTGTCACATTGATATATGTAAATCAATACAGTTTGACAATTCTAAGACATTCCATAAGTGATTATTCTGAAATATGTATGATTTTAAGTCCTACTTAGAGTTGCTGCGTAACAGGGAATTTCATTTGTCTTTGTTATGCTGAACTATTTGAGTCATTTTGTGATTCATATTGGATTCATTTTCTCACTATTTTCCTGTTGTGAATGCCACTGATTTATGTTACTGGTTTTAATATTTGTGACATATGTTTCAGATGTATATCATGTACAAGATGAAAATTGGGTATATGTAATTGTAGGCTCCGTATTTAAAGTCTTTGTCCCTTTTGCCTTCAACAGGTAAAATTTTACCCATCACGTATGCAGTTTTTCTAGGTTTATGCTTGCCAAACCATAATTGCCCTAACTGTAGTACCTTGTTTTCTTACAGATGTGTACTGGTAACTACATCTTTGTTCCTTACATGATAACTCCGCATAACAAGGTGTACTGCTGTGATAGTAGTTTTATGAAGGGGCTAACAGAACTGATGCAGCCAAGTTTTGAATCGCTGCTTGGACCTATTTGCTTACCTCTGGTGGATCGATTTATCCAACTCTTGAAGGTGGCACAGGCCAGCTCGGGGTGAGTTGACGTTTTGTACCCCTTTGTATATTGCATTTTTCTGCTGACAGTACAAATATCAGATCTCTTGGCTTCAGAATGAGTCATGTTTCTGTTGAGACAAACTGACAATGAATTAATGAATAATTTAGCTTGACCAACTCTCCACACTAATGCTGCTCTCTCAGTAGATGTTCCGCAAAGGTATTGTGGTGGATTTGCAGGGCTGTAAAAACAGATTCAAAAGACCTTTCACAAAGTGCTAACATTAAGTTTTTTCCTCTCCAGCCAGTATTTCCGGGAATCCATCCTTAATGATATTAGGAAGGCCCGTACCCTCTTCACTGGCAAAGAGCTAGCAGCAGAGCTGGCAAGGATTCGACAGCGAGTGGATAATATTGAGGTCTTGTCTGCTGACATTGTAATCAACTTGCTGCTGTCCTACAGAGACATCCAGGTATGTATCCTCTGCTCAAAGACAATCCTAAATGTGATAGATTTAATTCTCTGTGGAATTCTAGTGCGTTTTGTACACATTTTCTAAGAAACTGTATAAATAACGCACACTAGTAAAAAAAACGTTTTACAGTATCTTCACCAATGCTCTTTACTTTTAGTTTTATTGTTCATGGTGTGCCTTTACGTAGCTGAAAAGATGTTATAACAGCACCTAAAAAAATATGTAACATACATCACGTCTCCATGTCAGCATTGCTATGTGACAAAAAGCTTGTAGTGTGCCCTACTTAAAGGCCATGGTAGCGTTCTGCTATTGATATGTTTGCATTCTGACTGTGAGCTTTATCACCATGCATATGACATTTCTCTTGGCAACATAATATGTTTGTATGCACTGCAGCTTCTCTGAATGGTACTAGTAATTGCTTGCTTTATTATACATAGTTTCAATTGTTGCTTCTTAAGCATTTGTAATTTTTGTTTGTGTCTCATGCTTACCTAGAAGAGTTTTGGAGTACTTCAATGCAGATGCAGTTAGCATTGTAATTTCTATCAGACATGAACTCTGATGTGTTCAGCCCTGAAGTTAACTTTTCCCATTCCACAGTTCATAATAAATTTCAGTACGTATACTTAAGCAGTACAGGCATCCAAATTGTGTTAAGTGCTCTGTTTATTCGCAACTCTGTGTGCCAAGCCATTTATAGTTTCAGAGTGAGGAATGTAAAATCCAGTATGAAATATCAGCTCCTTAGTTCAAAGAAGAGTTTGTATAGGCATACTTCAGTACAGCTGCTTAAAACTTCATTGTTCCTTTCTTTTTGGAAGGATTACGATTCCATTGTGAAACTGGTGAAAACTTTAGAAAAACTGCCTACTTTTGACTTGGCTTCCCACCATCATGTGAGATTACATTATGCGTTTGCACTGAACAGGTAAGACACTGACTTTCCTACTGCTGTCAAGCAGTAAATCAGTACTGCAAACTCAATGTATGGCTGATAATCCTGGTTAAAGGTGCCTACTGGAATATTTGTATACAGGTCTAGGGTTCTCACTGAAGCAGTTCTGAGGACCCTTGACCTTCATGATGAGTCTAAGCTTCCTTTTCCTTTCATACAGTCAAATTGCTTTCCTCTACCTTCACTGTGAGTGTCTGATTTTATTTCTATTTGTCTTTCCATAGATCTGCATTAGCATTTGAGTTTTTCACTTCAATGTCTGAATCTGTAAAAGTAAAATACGCTTCTAACATTGCTATTGCCTGGCAGCATTGTAGCATTTGTGCTGAGTTAGACATCCTCTCATTCAAGTCTGAGTTCTCCTATTGTCAAGAGACAGGAGAAAAATTGTCATGAAGTGATAATCAAAAGAGTTTACTATGTTACAGTACACATTTTTTCATGTTCTCCGATAATATGTGCAGTGTGTCACATACAGCAACATGCACTACTTCTTTGAGTTAAATGGAAGCCATGCCCTCATGCTTTTTCATTTGTTTGTATTGTGATTTTTCTCAAAAATCTGAAATACTGGCAATTGGGAACAGCATTAAAGAGGGAATTTTCCAGTGGAAATTGCAGATTTTCTGATCCCCTGGTGTTATCACAGCAAAGATTGTCCTCTGATGTTTAGAGGAGCAGACCAAGTGTCAGCAGGCATTGAAATTCTCAGATATGTGTAGGTTGCTCTAAAAGTAATGCCTCCTATTTGTTTCCATGGAAACTACAACAGATACAAAGAGCTCAGTAACACTGTTTGATAGAGCAAATTCTCAGCTACAAAACAGTATTTTTCAGTTTGATTGCCATTGTGAGCTATGCATTTTCACCATGCTATGTTTGTAAAAATCTGCACCAGTGGAGGTGACCCACTGTCACCACTGCTGAAGCACACCACCCACCACCTCACTGTGCTCGCATCCACTGTTTGGTCTCCATCAGTGTTCAGCAAGTGTCAATAAATGTCAGTGGGTGCCATTGTTTCTGCATGAAGGAATTCATTGACACCCCTTTGCTTCATACATAGTTCCATGTCAGATAACCATTCTGTCAGACTGCCCCTCTGCTGCCGTCTTTCACACAGCAACAACATGTAGCAGAATGCTGGAGAGAAGGTTCAGCGTCTACTGCCATACCACCAACAGCCGCATCTGACATCATGAGCCAACATAAGAGAAAATAGGAGATGTTGCTTTTGGAGCAGCCTTTGCATTGCATTTTGTAAATAAATGTTTTATTATCTCCCTGAGGATTGCTCTCGAAGCTATTCTTACTGCTCTTACTGCTTTGCTCTAGCTGATCATGAGGGAGGAAACATGTTTGGGGGCTTTTATGAAGTTTTTTTTTTTTTGGTAGTGATGTTTTTTAATCTTAGTTTTAAACATGTTTATAAAATAATCCATTGCATCTAGGAGCGCATTTTACATATATTTGTATATTAGTCTATAATTATATATATGATTTTAAATAAATATATAATCTTTAAATAAATAACTGTATATTCAGATTGGTCATGAAAAGGTATTCCTTCTTAACTTTATTGTTTTTTATTGGAATATTTATTTTTAATAGACGAAATCTGCCTGGGGACAGACAGAAAGCTCTAGAAATTATGATTCCTTTAGTAGAACAAGAAGATCAAGTAGCTTCAGATATGTACTGCCTGGTTGGTCGCATTTACAAGGACATGTTTTTGGAATCTGGGTTCATAGATACAGAAAGCAGAGACAAAGGGACCTTCTGGTGAGTAGCGTCTTCCTGGTCTGTGTCTGTTTCTTAGCTTTAGAAAACATTCCTTAAATGAGAACATACTTCTACTCTTTTTCATTCTAAATATTTTGTGTTCTTAATGGTTATGCTAGGTCTTCTAATCTGGGCCTTGCTTACTTGTTAAGAATGAGAGATTTATGTTGTCCATACATCTGCTTCCATAAAGTTCTTCAAGTGCCTCAGAGCCTTGGAAGCTGAGGTAGCCCTCATCACAGCTTCTTTATCCTCTCTGTCAAATGTGAATTCTCTTGTTTCTGCATTACTTTTAGGAATCTGGTCCAGATGTTATTCAGGCTTGAATCAATAGGCATATCTGCAGCCTGGTAGATATTTACCAGCTGTGCTTAAAGGTGCTGAAGTATGACAATGCTGATGCTTAGAAAGAACCATTTTTGTCTTTTCTTTTTTTGGCTTCCTTGCCAGCAAGGAAAATAAACTCGTGCTCAGTAAAGGCTTATCACCCCATCTTCACCATATAACGTATGCGTATTACAGTGGACTGCAGTACAAATTCTTATGGTACTTGCCTCTAAAATGATCGTGTTTTTTCTTTTGGAATGTGCTAAAATGCCAACTTTTATGTGGAATAGATTTAAAAAACAAACAAAAAAAAAAAAAAAAAGAAAAAGAAAAAAAGTCCTCTGTTTCTTGTCTGTCAGGCCTTCAATTTCCAAAGGAAACATACTTGAAATGGCAACATTAGATACTTTTACCAGGGTGAGCTGCTTTTTTCCGTTACAGTTCAGAAAGAGAATATAATAAATATTTGTTGTGCGTATCCTCCACATCAGATCCTAGTTCTATTCTTGAGCTCATCAGCTAACTGTTGAAGTAAATGCTTAGAACTGAAAACTTGATTCTCCTTCTCTCGTTTCACTCTGTTCAGTAGCCTTCAGATTAGAGTTGTCTTTGGTGAAATATATAATTATTCACCATCTATAGTTGTAGAATACATGTACAATTTCTAATTGTTGGTTATGTTTTACAGTTTTGTAATGCTTACTGGACTCTTAGAATATGTCAAAATAGCAGGAATGCAGCATGTTATTTCCCTCTTCCCATTTCATAATTTAGAATTAAAGAATTTATCTAAGCCAAAGCTCCTATGAAATTTTCAAAGTTGTTGCAAAATAATGTTTTGTTTAATGTTAGCTGATACAAAAAGTAAACTGTAGTCCTTATCCAGTACTAGGCATCACCATGGACAAAACAAATTAAATGAACTTACGTCTGTGATTTTAAATCTTGCTTTTTCCTCATTTGTACTGCTTTAAGAACAGATAAACTTTGATATTTTCAAACATGATTAGGTGAGTTTATATGTTTAGTAGGAATAATTACTTACTAGGATGTTTCACACAGCTGTTTTAACATGCTTTTAATGAACGCAACTGTCAGTCGTGTTGCTCATCTACTCGATTAGGTGCAATGATTGCAGTCATAACAGCTTGGGGAAGGAGAACAAATGCAGCTCTTGCCATGGGTAGGATGTTGACAGGCCAGCCCCTATATAATCATTGAAGTCTCTGGCCAGTAAGACTGGACTGAGACGATCTGGAATTTGACTGGAACCTGTCCCGGGTGGGCCAGTTGCTTTTAGTTTGTACTTTATCTTGAATATTAATTTGAATTCCAGTGTCAGTCATACGGCAGGCTTGATATGGCTGAAGGGTTGAGCCATAACCTAATTGGTAGCCCTTGGCTGGGAGCAAAGCTGCTACCAGTGCTACACCCTGGCCTCAGCGGGGGCGGAAGAAGGTGCATGCAGGAACAGTGCCTCCGCAATTGCATTAGTTTATGTTGAGATAAAGGTTATTATCTCTGTCTTAGAGAAATGTAGTGAATTACATGAGATAGGAATTTGGCAGCAGAACTGAAGTGTTAGTTTTGCAACAGCTAATAATGTCAGGGTACTTTGTGCTATTTAAAAAAAAAAAAAAAGCAGGAAGTGTGATTTTTCCGACAACTGAAAAGTGGAGTAAAAGGCATCTGTGATGAAAATATGAGACAAGAAATGAAAGTCTAATTGTTAACTGTCACTTTCTTGTTGCATACTGACAATGTAAATCAGATTCACCAGCGCTATCAAGGCTTCTTGCAAATCCTTTTACTGCTACCTATCTTATTCAGTGTCTGTATTGCAACGTTTTCCCAAACGTCAGCTTTCAGTTTCAAAAGGCCTTCATAACGGAGTCATCTAAGCCAACTTCTATCTTTATAGGAAGACTTTTAAACCCAACTGCTTTTCTGCAACGCTGATTCCATTTATGTCATATACAGCTTGACAGTGCGCACCAGTTGCACCTGTTGAATTTAAACAAGTTCAATTAGCAGATGTTAATTGAAACTGGTTATTTTGTTTTGTTGAAAGTTAATAGTTACACATTTTTCATTTTTATTTTTTGTCTGTAAATTTCTTGTTGGTTCCTATTTTTTTTCTTGTACATGTTGCAAAAATTATGTCACGGAGGATGCTACTTGTCCAGCTGAAGCTTAAAGAAGCCAAGGACCGAGTGTAATGGAAGAAATAAGCTCTCTGATCCTAGGAAGTAATTTCTCAGTCCCCTAGGGTTAGGGAATATAGCCTTTTTTGTTGCCTACATGTGATGCTTTGTTTTCAAATCAATGCATTTTTTGTAGAGGGCTGTTCATCAATTGCTTCTGCACATAGTAGCTTTTTTGTATGTGTAAGTTCATTTCAGCCTCTTTTGCCTATATGCTTAACGTTGTTGACAGCATGCGTGTTCCCACCTTTTGATGATGCACATTGGAGAAGTTTATTTTATTTATGGAATCTGAAGCTCTGTATTTATTGCTGAACTAGAGAAATTTGGGTACTCATGCCAGAAATGAGGCATTTGTATGACTTGCTTCTGTGTTTATGTATTTTGATACGCTTATATGTCACTGGAGCAGATCTGTGATCTAAAGTCTCAAGTTAGTGAAAGTCCATATATTTATTAATGGACTCTTTAATTTCCTCTTAAATATAACTGAAACAGGTCTCTTAAAAGCTGATAATACTATTTTATTTTATCTCAGTGGAAAAACTGTAAATCCAATAAGACTTTGCTGGGGTGGATAACCAGGGTCTGTTCTTGTGTGAAGGAAAAGGAAAGAGGATGCATATATAAGTAACTAACTCTTAAGTAAGTAACTCATTCCTAAAAATAGCCAAAAAGCACATACAGAAAACAGTATTTTTGTTTCCATGGATTCTTGCTATGTAAACAGAAGATAAGCATCTACAGAACCTAAAAGTATAATTATGTCCCTGCTAGATTGCATTATTTAGAAAGCAAACTTGTATGTTTGTTTTTTCTAGGTTCAAGAAGGCGTTTGAGTCCGAGCCAACGCTGCAGTCAGGAATCAATTATGCAGTGCTTCTTCTGGCAGCTGGACATTGCTTTGATACTTCTTTTGAGCTTCGGAAAGTTGGTAATTACAGCTTGCAAATTCATAGTGAACTTGCTTTCTAGTGAAAGTGCAACACCATCCATTTAAAAAAAAATAAATAAATAAAAATAAAAATGTGATGGTTGCATATGAATGCTTCGACAGTATGTGAACATCTAAGTTAGTGTCCCCAACCACCACTGATTCCACCTGGCTGAGAGTGAGCGCTGTCGTGACGACCCAGCTCCAGGATGAAGGCCTTAACAGGTTACCAGAGCTTAGTGAAAACTGGCAGCCCTTTGTTACAGTGATGTTTTGTTTGTTTGTTTGTTTTTGAGCCAGAAGGAAGGAACGCCTGAAGGGGGAGTCCAGATCTGGCTAGCATTCTTGAATAAATAAATAAATATCAAACAAACAGAAAACACCTACGGATCACTAGGAAATGTGGGCAGAAAAACCTCTCCTTAGAGCGGTCAAAATGCACTTAGCTTGAGATTGGGGTGGGTTAAGAGAAGAAAGAGCCACGCTTCTCTTCAGGTGCTGTTTTTGAGGTTTTTTGAAGCTTTGTAGTAAGTGGTCCACTTTGTGATTTGATTTGTGGTTTTGCTGTATTTGAAGAGAATGCAAAGTCAAAATTAGCTAGGAATCCTTTCAGGAAGTCCCACAGGGGAGACTACTGAATGTTGTAATAGTTGATAATGTATACTTTGTAACTGGCATTTTTCTCCACAAGTTTGTGTGATTCCTGACTTACTGCAAATCCTCTTTTTTTTTTTTTTTTTTTTTTTCTTTTTTTCCCCTTTTTGTTTCCTGACGAGGAGGAAGTATTGTTCTTCACTCCAAAGGATATCAGTAATGAGCCTCTGCACTAGTTTAGAAGTAAGGTGTGTGGAGTATCTCTGAAAATATTTTTCTGGATAAGGAATTATTGAAGCTCAGAGATGATTACTTTCATGTGGATAATAGAAGTGGAGTTGAAATTTTCTGGGATTAAGGAAAGTGATTATATGGATGTGGTAGGCTTTGTAGAGTTGCCCCCAACCACTATGTTTGCCTCTACGTGAGTGGACAAGATTTTTCTTTTTGGATTGGATAGAATGCTTTCATAATCTACACTCAAATTTTAATTCTTGTGGCAGCATAAGTGGGGAAAAAGAAAAACAAAAAAAAAACCATGTGCATGCACATTTTGCTTCCTCTGAGGCATTTGGAAATATTCATTCAGCTGGCACAGCTTTAAATTAGGGATAGTTTAGCGAATCTGAGCTATATTTATTGGGTAGTTTAATTTGAATCCTCCAATTTTGAAGAAACTTCACTTGCATGCAGGCTATGGCCAACTGGATTTGGGTGAACTGATTATACTGGTGAAATCTGAGTATTATTTGTAGGCATCAGATGTTTGGTGTCTTCTTGTGAGTTTGTGCAGTGCTTGCTGTACTGTTTGTGTGGAGAACAGTACAGAAATTAAGGTTCCTTCTGGCTTAAGGTTCCATCCATGGCTGATGAGTTACTTTGAGTAATATCCAGTAGCTGTGTTTGGTTAATTTATTTAGTTTTGGATGTTAGGTGTTTTTGTTGTTGTTTTGTTTTGAGGATGAGAGAAAGGAACTTTGTTTCCTTTAGAAGCTGTTGTTTGCCAATCTTTCTTATATAAATATTTAATTGATGACAGCTGAGAACCCTTAAAAGACAGTGCCTTCTGTGATGATAGAATTGTTGAGTTGGATGAGACCTTGAATATCATCTGCCTCCAGTCCACCTGCCATGGGTAGAGACACCTTCACCTAGGTCTCCTTCCGCTCCTGTAGTAAAGTATTTCTTCCTTATGTCTAATCTAAATCTACCTTGTTTTAGTTCAAAACTGTTACTCTTTGTCCTGTCATTACACTCTCTGATAGAGTCCCTCTCCAGTCTGATTCCCTTGTAAGCTGCCTTTAGATCGTGGAAGGGACCTACTAGTGTCTGTTTTGTTATAAGAAATATTGTTAAAATACTTCAAAAGATCATTTCAAGTACAGTTATAGACCTTACTCATTGGTCAGTGGTAATTGGTGGTAAGACTGTGGACCGTGTTAATATGATGAGGTTTGTCAGCTGGCTTGAATTGTGGTAGATTCTGAGAACAAATCAGTATTTCCTTTATCTTGGATTGGTGTTAATGATTTTGACAAAAAATTAGGAAAATCAGAGATTGTAAGGAAAAATATATATTTTTTTCTGTCCCAAAGATCTTTCATGCTTATGTCATACTTTTGATGTCATCTTTTTGTATTTATCTGTGTATAAGACCATTCATTAACAGCACTTAAATTTGCTTAGTAGTGCTTTCAGCTTGGCGTCCTCCTGTAGTGTTATTACAGCACATAGAAGTTAGAGAAGGTCTGTTTCCTGGTGGGAGATAAGGAGAGAGGTGAAGCTGGCTGAATTTCAGTCCAGGTTGGAAATAATATTGGTAGGTTAGGAAAGGCTAAGGAAAGATACAGTCCATAACAGCACTTCAGAGAGTGTATGAAGCTGTAATTAGAAGATGCATATCTGACTACACTGGGAATAAAGTAGTAACTCCAGCAACCAAGAGGCTTTTTACCCATTTGCATTAGATCAAAAATTCACCTTCTGAGAGTTCCTGCCTATACTTGTCAGAGTAATAGTTCACATGAAGTGGTCGAGTGAAACATTAATGAAGTGCTCATCGTATTTTCTTGACAGTGTTGTTTTCTTTACTGTACAAAATCACAGAACTTTGAGACCAAAACATAAACATGGTACTTTGCATTGCTAGTAATGATCTCTGCAGACTGTGCAACTCCAGTATGCAAAGGATCCAATAATACAAATTGTTCTGTCAATATTTGAGCAAGGAAAACAGTTTATTTATAAAGCTTTCACAGTAATCTTTAACTGGTAATATCTTGTTATTGAATATTATTTTCTTTCCAGCTGTGGGTGTATTCATGGCATTAATGACTGTTCTGACAGTAGTGGTTTCTCTATTTATGCCCCTTTCTTTTTAAGGCAAAATGTTTTTGAAATGTTCTGGACATCAGGTGATGCTGTGTTGTTTTTGTGAATGCCAGGTTTATTGCAAACAAAGAGAAAGTCTTGTCTTCGCCTGGTTGTTCTTATACTCTCAAAAAACTTTTAAGGATAATGAGATCAAAATAAGCTAGAGAAATAATAAAAGGAGGCTGCAATCTTAAAATTGCATATTTTCTCTTCGAGAACAAATAAACTTTCCTCTAAGAAGCAGACAGCTAATGCTTTTACTTACATTTAAGTATTACTTTATTCTGTATATTACTCAAGTGTGACAACTTGTTAGCAAGAGAGCACGAAGTGAAATACAGTTACGAAACAGACTATAGAACACTTGTATTTTAAGTGTAAAACTATATTTTTTTGTTAGTGTTGATAAAATAGAAATGTAAACAACATGACAAAACAATATGGATTTTGTTGACTGAAATTTAGCTAATATAATAAATCTGTTTTGATAAGATTTATTGCTGCATTCGGAATGAAGTTCAGTTTGCTAGCTATTTAATGATGGTTAAGGAAAAAAAAGATCAACAGTTTCATTGAAACTTCATGTGAATAGTAAGCTTAAATATCAAGGATGACAGAAGGTGACATGGGAGGGAAACTGCTGTAGTGGAGTAGTATGGGGAAAGTGAACAAAAGGTTACTGTGGTGATAAGGCTTGTCCTGTAGGCTGGAAAATATTTCATTTGCAGGCGGTGTTAGCTATAAATATGCAGTAGTTATCATGAACTAAAGTTCACCCTGAAGGCCACGGGGAGACTTGTAGTTTTCTGAAAACTTAGCAAGTCAAAATGAGGCCTGAGGCTCTCCATAGTCTTGAGTTGCTGAGGGGCTTACGAATATTAATAGATGTCTTTCATTGGGGTAGGACTTGCGGCAAATTAATGAACATCACTGCTGGAAGAAGGCCAGTGGATCACCTGTTCCTTCTGCATGGGACCTTGTCTATAAAGGTAAGTGTGGGGCTTGGGGCTTGTAAGTCTCAAAAAAAAAAACAACAACAAAAAAAAACCAACACCAAAACCACAAACAAACAAAAAAAAAACTGAAAAAAAAACATAATAGGTGCCTTATTCAGCATCTGTTAAGTTTTTACAGCTATGTTGTGTAGCCTAAGGCCCCAATGTACCTTTACAGATGAGGTCCATGCAAGAACATAGGTAATCTGACTGTGGCCTTGTCCTGACAGCGATGTCTTAAAGTTCCTTTCTTGAGAAGTCTTTAGGAAGAGGGGGAGGGGAAAAAAAAGTCTGCTACCACCTAGGGTGTATGGAAGGCATTTAACATTAACTGGTAAGTATAATTTCCATCTTATTTCATTGAAATGGAGAGGGTAAAGTAACTTAAGCAATGAATAGATTTCAAATGAGGGAAGTCATCCTTCTTAAAATGACATTTATGTTTCTGTGGCCTATTATTCTTTCTACTACAGGGGTAAAGATCAGCAGCCTGCTTGGTAAAAAGGGGAGCTTGGAGAAGCTGCAGAGCTACTGGGAAGTGGGATCTTTCTTGGCAGCCAGTATGCTGGCTAACGACCACATAAGAGTGATCCAGGCTTCAGAAAAGCTATTTAAGCTAAAGGCACCAGCATGGTAAGGTGATAAGAAAGTGTATGTTAATGTCTTCAAAACAGTGTATTTTGCTAACAGATCTTGCTAGTCTGTGTATTGCTTCATTGTTCTTTTTCCTTGATGGAGGTCTCTTCCCCTTCTGCCTTTATTCATGGATATATATGTTATGACTTTTTTGGTGCCTGAGAAGGGCAGATTTACCATCGTCGCCATCCTCTTCTGAGGGTAAGGGCTGTCTTAGGAGAAGTTGCTTGTAGGCACTGTAACTTCAGTTATTTGAAGTTGTAGGAGCATGTGGGATTAGTTGTAACTGCCCAAGTGTTGCTAGGAGTGCAGTCAGCTTGGCTAGAGGAGCACGGATATACCTTGGAATACTGTGATCGTTATTGCGTGTGCCAACCATTTTATGAACTTGACTATAAATGGGCAGTCTGTACAAGTTGCATCTGATTGTGATTGAGAAGAATGCAGGTTAAAGTCCAATTAATGGAAGGGTTAATAATCTCGAGTTAGATTAAACATGTTCTTCAGATACAGGCAGCAAGTAGGGGACCAGTTATCCACTCATCAAGGTCTAGATCCTGTTGGCTTGAACTGAGACTCCTTTCTGACCTAAGTTGTCACTCTGCCAATCAAGGCTGCCTGTGTGGGTTTTTTGTGTTTGTTTGTTTTTTGTTTTGTTTTTTTTTTTCTTTTTTATGAAGGAAGGAAAGTCTGTATCCAAAAGTTGGTTGGAAGTGAATGCAGGTGTGCTAAAATACAGAAATTCTGAACTTACATACTGCGATAGCATAAGAAACTGTTGAAATGGATGACGTTGTTTTTCTTACCAATTTTCTTATAAAAGCTGTTTACAATGTATTTATATGCAACGCTTTCTTTTTTTCACTGCATACATGAGGAGCTGGATAGCACTCCATGGGAGTCTCCTGGCAGTTTTCTTGAGTTTATGAATGCCTGTTTGTCAGGATTTTATGTACCCAGTGCTTTGGGGTTTAAGTCTGTGGATTAAACTCTGAAATTACAGCATGCTTGTTTGTGCTTCAGGAATGATTTCTCCTGTGAGCAATTCCTTCTCAGCCTGTTGCCTGCTGTTCAGCAGCAGAGCCTCCTGGTACAAGGTAGAACAGTATTTCATGCAGGATATCCACGCAACCGAAGAGGGAAGGTTGGGCAACATATAGCTGTAGAACTACTCCCAAAATGCCCTCTGAGTTAGCATTATTTCTTTTTGCGTATAGCTGGTCTATAAGCAAAGATGTTTCAGGAAGCTTTCGTGGTTTAGAATAGCAGGCAGTGTATGTGATCAGGAATATATGCAGGAAGGATTGTCCCAGATCTCAGGCTGATAACATAGCTGCAACGTTTCCAGCACAAAATGAGGAATTGCTGTTGTTGAAAGCAATCCCAGACAACCAGAGTCTTATTGACTGCCTTGGCATTGCAGTGGTGGGTGCTTCAGTTGGAATTAAAGGTACAGACATTATTGTTTACATAATGTATTATTGATCACAGGTACCTGAAGTCTATTGTAGACACTATTTTGATATATCAGCATTTTAAGAAACTGAATCCTGAACAACATACAGCCAAACAGGAACTCGTGGACTTCTGGATGGACTTCCTTGTTGAAGCCACAAAGACAGATGTGTCTGTAGTTAGATTTCCAGTAAGTGTTTTCTTGTTTGTTTGTTTCTAATTGTGACACATAGGAAATGAAGAAAAAACACTGCTTGTTTGTAGGTTCCCAGACAAAAAAACTGCTTGTCCGGAAGAAATGCATTTGGCCTGCATACTAAACTGGTTTTAATTGATTTCACGTGGTTACAATGGAATTGCACAATCTGTTCCAATAAAATACTGTAAAAAAAAAAAAAAAAAAAAGTCAGGATAAAATTTTATTATTTAGTGCTTGCTACCAATGAATATACTTCTAAAGCAGAATTTTGCAGTGTATTCCAGGTAATACTACATTAATTATGTTCTGAAGAAAAGACATTTAATTTCTGTCTCTCTGGCTCAACACACTTTTTACATAGCCTGCTGCCAATTGAGCATGTGCTCTGTTAGAGCTTAGAAATCAGACCAAGCAGCCAGAAATCTATTTTTTTTCCAGCTGTTAATATATTTCAACAACACCGTATTGTAACTTATGTATACTTCTATGGTTTCTTTCATGAATACTTTGCTGAAAGATTTTTACGACATATCGTGGTGTAGTAAAATGTGCTGTTCTCTGTTGGCTCTGTATATTAGTGGTATATGTAGTAGAAGTAACGTCTTGGATATTCCTTCTAGCTAACCACTGGCAAATACATCTTTTTGTTTTAAGTAGTACTCACTATTTACCCCTCAGTACTTGAAGGGCATACTTGTTTTGCACAGTTCTTCTGACTTCAGGCTGTAAATGGGATAATGAACAATAAGGGAGATGGTAGTGTTGAACAGCAACAGACTGAGGCAGGAAATTGTACTGGTGTTGCAGACAGACATACGTGATTCTCTTAATAAAAAGAATGTATTTGTGCCTATTTGAAAGCAAAATCACGTAGTGCAACAAGTCAACAAAAGGAAACATAGTAACATCTTTACATTTACAAATAACATCTATAGCAAGCTTTTTGAAGAAGTTCTCAGAGCTTCTACTTGAGGGCTTCAGTGGTAATTGGTAGTTGCCGAGCTGTCACTTGGTCTCCTAGCTGCTGGCCTCAGTGTCATCATCCTTTCTGCAGCAATTCGAGGAGGAAATGGTGCAGCTTGTGGGTAACTTTGGGATAACAGGATAAGACCCCAGTTCATGAAATGGTCTAAACCAGATTTTTAACAACTGTGAGCGTCTGAAGGTGCAGGGGGACACATTTGGTCATCCAGTTAAATGCCACGGTACTTTTCAGACTTGGGCCTTGCACTTCTGTCTTGTCTATGCACTCATTGACTTGGTAGGAGTTTCTGTGTCTAAGAGTTGACTGCTGAGTTTTTCCTAGACTTTCTGCTCTAGATATTTGATTTTATGGGCTTCGCCCCCCCCCCCCACACACACTTAGATATAGACCAGGCATTACTTTCTAAAGCAATTCTTTAAACTCCAAAAATTAGTTTGGTGAAAGGTAGCTTTTTTCCCATTCTTCATAATGAGAAGGTCTTCTACGCAGACACTATAGATTGGACGTTTTAGACATCAGATTTTTAACCACTGAAAATCTAAAAGACATAAGGTGCTTTAATGAGAAATCATACTTCTTCAGGTAGCTGAGCTTTGTTGATCTTTAAATGGTGTAGACCTGGATGTAGTTCTGGCAGAACATTATTGAAGTAGCAAGTTGGCTTCATCTACTCAATAGCTGTATTTAGACCGAATCTTGTTTCATTGAATCCCATTTCTTTTACACAATGATTCGAGGGTTGTTGTTTTTTTTATATTTGTACCAGGAAACTTTCTGTAATCTTGAATTGTCTGCTTTAATCTGGCCGCTGTGGTTCACAGTGGTCTAAATCAAAAGCAGGTCAGTCTAATTCTAGGTTGATATGTTTTTCTGTTTTAGCCAAACGTGCTTTTGTAGAAGATAATTGAGTTACACCCTGAATCCTCTCTATGTGGGTGGTGGACATTCTCCAATGGCACTGTGAAAGGAGGATTTGTGATAGAAGGATTTCAAAATGTGATAGGTGTCAGAGAAATCATTTGGAATTTGAGATATATACTATTGAGTGACATGTAATTTAAAAAAAAGAAACTTGATGTTTGTTTTTTTTTTATCTTTAGTTACTGTGAGCCACAGTAAACTAGTCCAGTACCTAAAACCCGTTCATCCTGTTTACTTTTTTTTTCCTGCTATGATATGACTACAGATACAGTTTTAACATATGTTAGTACAGATTTCATATGTTTTACTTATTTTGTACTAACTCTTAAGATTTTTTTTTTCTACAAGGTTTTAATATTGGAACCAACCAAAATCTATCAGCCCTCATATCTGTCCATCAACAGCGAAGCTGAGGAGAAGACTGTATCTATCTGGCACGTGCTGCCTGATGACAAGGTACTGTAATGCCGTCTATAGTTGTAACTTCTTTCACAGTTTAAAGTATGCATGGCTTGTAAGGCATAGGAGTTGTATCTAATGTCAAATCCTGTAAAGGAGAAGGTATGTTATTAGCATATGTGAAGATGCTTTGCCCACACATTGTCACGTGTATTTTGTTTTAAATAGACCATTCTTAATTTTTTCTTTAGAATTTGTCCTGTTACTTAATAGATCTTCCACATCCACCATGTTTAAAAACAGCATTCATCTTCTTCCAGGTTGTTTTTAACATGAACAAATCTGTTGCTGGAGATTTTGTAAATAACATGCAATACTGTGTCATTGTACAAATTAAGCTTTCTTCTTCCCATACTCACAGTATTGCTTGTCATTTGTGGTAAATACTCCTTTAATATGAAAGTATTGGAGACTGGTCTGTCCTAAAATAGCAGTGAAATAAATCAAGAAACAAAGAATCCTTTTTGGCATAAGGACAGATAGATGCTCAGGAGGTACTGAAACTGGAAAAGCTGAGAAGTACTTAAGTTGAGGTGTGAGAAAGCCTTACATATTTGGAAAGAAGTTAGAAATTCCAGAGATGCAAGAGGAGAGGAAAGCATTGAAAGGTTGTCACCATACGTGGGAGTTGGATGCAGTGATCTCTAGAGGTCCCTTGCAACCCCTACAATTCTGTGATTCTCTGATTGTGTTCTGGGATGCTTAGGAAGAAAAATGGTAAGCGTGAAGACAGGGAGCACGTTTTTAAGACCTTAGGGAAGGAAGGGAGCATGGAAACATGGGAAAGTTATATGAAGAATTAATAGAGGCCATATCAGCTGGAAAAAACACTGAAGGTAGTGTGTTTCCGAAGAACTACCACTGCTCATTCTTCTGCAGCAGCATTTTGTTTGCTTGCAAGATAGGACAGCAAAGGACCTATTTGCTAGGTGATCCATCCTTCTGCTTTTATACTTGTGCTTTTAAAAGAGAAGCATTTTTTTTTTCTATGTGGACTACACGAGGCAGCACTGATTAGAATTTTTGTTAAAAGTTCATGAAGGAGCATAACTGAGTAGTGGCTGAAATAGTGTATTTTGGGAACAAACTGAAATGTTTGCCTAGAAAAATAAGTTTCTGTTCATTTGTGGTTCATTCTGACCTACATTTTTGCAGGTAGTCTCAGACTGTGAAAATAAAATTAGAAGATAAATTTATGCAGTTCCCAGAGAAAAACAGAATTAACCACATAATGAATAATGATTTGTATCAGTATGGCAGAGTAAACCTTGCTATTATAAAATATGTGTTCTGAAAGTACTTTTGTATTTACAATTCAGTGGGTTTAGAAACTAGTTGTATACACGTTTGTGTTTGTAGATATAGTGGGGGTTTTTTATGTGTAATTCATAACCAAACATTATATTATATTCTGATCATGGTCTTTTGTATAGTATCAGAGGGAACACAGGATTTTCTATTCCTATGTTTGGGCTATTGAGTCATATTCCTCTTTGTTGAAGAATCCCTTGATATATTATTCAAAAATAGTATGAAGCTTTGTCTGAATACCAGTGTAGGTTTCACAAATGACTCTTCATGTTGGAAAGTGTTTTGAGCATGTCACTGCACCTCTACCGAAGCTGGGAGTGGAATACCACTGGTGAAGCAGCAGTATGCTACTTTAGGTCTTGGAGCTCTCACTCTGAATTTGTAGCTAGTTCATACTCATATCTTCTTTTGCTAATACTGTACTTACGCTTAATGATTCCTTGCCATTTACCTGATAGTATCTTTGATGAGAATCTTGGTATCTCTTAGTGTTTTCTTTAAGCAAAACAAGTAGGATTTCTGTACTGGTTGTATTCCACTCATTGCTTGTATTCCAGTTTGAGTTAAACTTATTTGATCATATGTACTCATATTCCTAAAAAAGCTATTTGATAGTCCATTAATGTTTCTTGTAGCTACAAGGACGTTTTGTTTAATTCTTTCAGCAGTAGCTTTTCCCATAGCTGTGTCACTTGACTGCCTAATCATCCCATGACCAGGAGAAGAATCTTAGTTGTATTTAGTCTGCATCTGTTCGCCAGAAACGTGTTTTGGTTTTCTGGAGTGCAACTGGTGCTTTATAGTTTTGTTTCTGTTATTGTAGATTTGTTATTCCTTTTTTTTTTCTTTTCTTTTTTTCCCCTGATATTCTTTTCTAGCATTGCAATACTTTCCCCTCCTGATTTTGGCAGCACATCTATGTATTTTCTGCACATCGGCGTTTTCCTACATTTGCTGCTGTAGTGCTGATCAGTGGTATTAGATAAGGACAGTTTTTGATGCACTTACTGGTTCTTCTGCTCTGGCCTTACTGTAGTCAGCTTATACAGTACTTTGGGAGCTGATGGGTACACAGTGCCCTACAAACCATAACATCCATTAAAAGAATGCAGTGGGCAATTTGTTAGTTAGAAGTTCAGCTGTACAGTCATAATCTGCTGTTGAAATTTTGTCAAAAATCATCAGAATCCATCAGAAACTTCAAATGGAGAAAAGGTACAAGAAAAATTTGGAGATACAGAATGTAACCAGTGAATATAACCAGTGTAGTATCCCTCTCTGCTGAGAGGCTTTCTGAAGTAAATAAACGTATAATTTTTCAGCCCACTGCAGTGAAGAAAGCTCTTCCTTTGGACCTTACTAGGCTGATGACAGGCCTTGTAGGGGCTGATTAACAAAGGCCAGCTGTCCCAGCTACAAGGATAGAAGAGAGAGCTGAGTTTGGAAATGGCTTCAGCTATACAAATTTAATCTACCTAGCATAGGTCTGTTTGAGTTAGAGCAGCTTATACTTCAGATTTCAGTTCTTTAAAATATATATATATATTTACTTAATTTTCAAAATGAAACCATTGCTTTAAGAATAAGAATCCTGAGTTATCAAACATACAAACTTCCCTTCATGCACATAAAAGCTGAAATTCTGCTTCAAATACAAAATGTAACTTGTTTGAGCCTGCAGCTGGCAGTTTTGTAATGAATAGGAGAATACCAGGATAAATAACAGGGCCTTTCTCATTTTTGTCTGCTTTTTTTTTTAGCAGTATATTTTATTATTTCTGCATTTATTAATACCAAGTTTTACATAGACAAATGCATCTAGAAATCAGATGGCATTATGTTTTGTGGAATACGCATTACCTTTGCCCTGTAGTTCTCTAATTTTAGCAGTCCCTTCCACATAGGGTCAGAGGAATGCAGCAGTGCTGTTAGCAAGTTTGAAATAGAACAGCCTGTCTCTGTTCTGTGTTGGCTTCTGAAACCATTTTGAGTTTTGTTTTGGGTAGTTGGTGGTTTTTTTTGCCTAACCCAAGAACAGATGCTGAATTTGGATAGCATGCCTGATATGTTTACTCCAATGTATTCAAAACTTGGCAAGGTCTTTGAGGGACATAACTTTTATATTATTTCATTGCCTGAAAACATCATTTGGTAAATGAAAGATATATGAATCTCTGAGAAATCAGTTGCATGTAGATTATATGTAGAGTCAACAATGCTTCTTGCTATGCTTCTTGCACATTTCTGCTTGCAGGATGTTTTTTTTTAGATCATTTAGATATTATGTTATTCCCAGCGCTGGGAATTAGACAAATATTGATAGCAAAACTCTGGAAAAAGAGTTTCTAGGCGTGGAAAATCGAGAAGTGGCAGTGTTCATATACCGTGTAAAGCATAAAAGAATACAAATACACCTTCCTTGTTAGCAGAGGGATTTAGTAGGGGATCTTTATTCATACAGGAGAACCAGGCAACTTGAATAGTACTTCCACAGGCACTTTGTACTAGCACTGGTTCATTTAAAATTGATAATTTACTGTAGTTACTGCTGTGTGCTTTGCAGTTAGAGCAACGTGAAGTTTGCACTTCAAGAAAGGTGTTTGCGTGTATTTCTCAGTATGTTGTGTTAGGCATTTTGTATTAGTGTTGCAACCTCTTTAATGACGTTTGAGCAGGAAGGAAAGAATTACAGAGATAAAGAAGACTGATTTGGTAAGCCTTGCAGAACTGCTGTAGCTGAGAGAATGATTTCTTCTCTCATTTCTTGCATGTTGTGCAATTAATTTGGCAGTGTATCTGTTGTGTACTTCACCATTCCTAAAACATGATATATAAAATATGGTATATGCGATGCTTCTTTTGGGATAGACTTGATTATGTCTGTGTTTGACACTATGCCCTTACGCTATAAATTACCTCTTGGCTGGAAATGTTTCCATACCTTTTTATTGCTCAGGTGACTAATGCCCAATGCAGTTCAGCTCTGGAAACCAATTTCTTCAAATATGTTGCTCATAGTGGTGGATACTAAGGTTGCCAGCACTTCCAGCTGATGTAGTTCCACATTTTCCTGAAAGGTGAATGTTTTAATCAGAAGATATGAAGAACTTCTGATTCCTACAGTAAAGCTTTGTTAGAACGTAAGCACAGATCAAAGTGGCTGTCTGCTGAGAGAACTCAGTTCTGCCATGTGTGACAGATCCATGAGTAAAAGGTCTGAAAATAGGTGAGGCCTGACCTTGGGAGTGTTTTTGTAGGGTGTCTTCCAGCCTTGTTTACTACTTCGGCAGCCCTTAGGGATTTTAGTGCATTCTTAATTCTCTCCTCTGGATTCCTAAGGAAATGGTCTCCGTTTTGTTTCTTTGGACAATTGGCCTTTAGATTTGCCCCTTTCTTGAGCAATTGCACCTCCATTTCAAGAATTTCCCATTTTACTCTCCAGCAGCAGTCAGACTTCCTGTTTTGTAGTGCTCTCGGCCAATTATTCCTGTACACAGAGGACACTGAATGTGTAGAATGAGCTCTTGTCATTCTCAGAGGTGGATTTTTTTTTCCCCCTCTTTCTAGAAAGTTGCACGTGAAGCTGAGTTCAGCACCCAGGACAGACTATATGGGCACACCCTTCTGATCTGCTGGTTTACTTAGTTTCTAAAATAATATGTTGTGTTTGCAGAATAAACAGTGAAGAAACAAACCAGACATACCTTCTATATGGAACTTCTCTTGCTTTTTAGGTGAAAATAAATAAATAAATAAATGCCCTGAAGAAAGACTGTTGAAAGGTAATAGGCTGTTATAATCCAAATGTTTCTCTTTTGGTCTCTTGAGTTATGGGCAAGGAGATATGCCTACTGGCTCTTTGTTTTCATAAAGGAAGAGTGTTTCATTTAACTTTGTTTTTTCTTATATTACAGAAAGGTATCCACGAGTGGAACTTCAGTGCTGCGTCCATCAGGGGAGTAAGGTAAGTTGTTTGCCTTTCATGCTTGGAAATGAAAAGAGTAATTGAGTATCATGTTGAGCTAATTCTGTGAAACTTGGTCAAGTAACAGACGGAATATTGGAGCTGAATATTGCAAATACTTCTGGAGGTGCCCTGCTTTATGTGGCATCCCAGGAGTCTTACTCTGGATTCAGAAATGACCACCTGCAGAGTTCATTATGTAAAAACTAGTGAATGTAACCCCTTAAATTTATGAACTGATGCTTTCTTAAAGTTTGTTACCGCTTTATGCTAACCGAGGTTGAATGGCAATAACTGCTAACGCTTCATGTCGTCTTGCTTGAGTTGAATAACATCCACGAGTTGCAGTCGTGCACTGAGATTCTGATGTACTGGAAAACTTAACACAAAGAAAGCAGTCCTATCAACAGGTGCTTGACTACTACAATGTATAAGCCAGGAAGTAATGCGGAAGCAAGCAGGAAGGATATGAGGAATCAACAAGGTTGTGGGTGGGGGACAGGTTAACCTGTCTTGAAGTATCCTGATCACTCATCTCTTGTTGGGTTTTGGTGTGGATGTGTGTGGTTTTCTCTTTTGTGTGTTCGCTTATAGGTATGGCAGCAAAACTGTTTCAGAGAAGGCCAGTAGGAAGGGGAGACTGTCATGGCAGTGATGACAGAATGCGGCAGACGGGTGGATAGGTCATGAAGTGAGCCCAGAGTGAATGTAGTATTCGCTTCTGTCTGACAGGGTCCAGCCTTGCAATTTGTATCTGCTGATACTAAGAAAGTAGTGTTCTGCTACTGTGATCTCTTTAGATCTGATCTTCGCCTTAGTCTCGTTTATTTTTTCTAGGATCTGTCTATACTTGGGCTTCCTGCGGCTTTCCATTTTGGAGTTTGCATTTAGTGTAATTTTAAAAAGGCCAGAAATCTTACGTTCTTCAAATAGTCACTGCTCTGTTCTAAGAATAACTGTTCCATACACACAAAGCTGTTGCTATGTCTGCAGTACATTTTTGCACAGATGGATGATTCTTTTTCCTTCCAACAACTAACTTAAAAAAAACAAACTATCAATAGACACAGAAATTTAATCCTGTGGGATTCGGTTTATTTTAAGCCAAAATTGCAATGATATGTGTAGTTCGTTGTGGTTTGGGTTTTGGTTACAGCATGTTTTTGTGTGCTTCTAAAAAAAGAATGTATTTATTTATTGCCCAGTTTTGATACATTTTTTGTCTTTATTAAACTCTGCTGTGGTTAGTGTTGTTTCGTTGTACTTTCCCTCGTTTGTTACTGAAACTGTCAATAGTCATTTAATTTGTCTTCTAAGATTCCAATCTGTTCATCTTTGGAAAATTGTAAAATGAGTCAACTGAGCCAAGAGTGAATTCTTAGAAGACTCAGTGGCTGCCTCCATGAGGACCTGAAGGGGGGAATCTTTCATTTTACGCAGTTGTAAAACCAAGTAAATCTGTTTTTCAAACATTCAGTTTTCTGATTGTTGTCTTTTTCAGTATTTTTATACAGTTTTCTTCCTGGCTTTATCAAGGTGGGTATTTTTGTGGGTAGAACATCCTCCAGAACCAGACCTGCTTCTAATTTATTTTTGTATCCAGAATATTTCTTACTCCTTTGAAGCCCTAGATGTAAAGCTGTCTAGGAAGGGGAAATTCCCAGCCTCATGAGGATTCTTTGCCTTTTTAGACTAAGAACCAGCTTTAGAGGTGCAGTGTTAATGTGAGAGAGTCTTTGTACATGCTCCTGAAAGCTTTCTCAACAAAGACCCTTCTAAATATTTACTGTCTCTTCAGCCCTGCTGCCAAGAGACATCTGGCAATGAAATGAGTAGTTTTTTAGGTAAATACTTTAAGGAAATAATTGAGAGGTTACTTGTTCTGTGTGCTCTTCATCAACTAGTGCAATCAGCATCTTATTTCGTGAGTAATAGAGTTTAGCACTCAGGATTTCGAAGGAACTTGAACATAGTGCTGAATCACACTCTACCTGCAGGAAATCATTATTGGGTTTATCTTAAAAAATAATAATAATTAAAAAAAAAAAATTAAACTGTCACTGATTAGCAATTTGTGTTCAAACGTAAATAACTCTGCTTTCATTTTTTTGCTTCCTTCTTCTTGGCCTCTCAAATGCAAATGTTTGTTATTGAATTGGGCCAAGAAGTACGGTTAATCCTTAAAGGCTTCATCAGAGCTTTTGGACCCCAGCTGCTTCCCCAAGGTGCTTTGCATCGCTTTTTCCAGTTGTCAAGAAAACTCCCTAGTATTTGTCACATGAACATGATGCCATCTATTTTTCATGTTTAAAAATTAAAACTTAAGTTGCAGGATGAAGTTGATAGATGGACTACCAGTTGGAATCTCCTTGATGTTCAGGACAAGCCCTGAACTGTGATATAGTTGTTACTTGTGTCGTTTCCATGGGAGAGTGCCTCGGGGATCATAATGATAGATATTGCATTAGAAACACAGTGACTTTATTTTTCCATAGTTGAAGAATTAACAAGGATGTTAATTTTCCATCCTGACTTCGCTGAGCTTGGAATCTTGTCAGGCTACTTAGTTGTTAGAGTGGAAGGTGTCTCTTTCCTCATTTCTGGAAAACAGTAACCCACAAAGCTGCATTTCTGTGGTTTCTGCCAATGCTTGTCTGTTTTGTCTGTTACTTCATCTAGAATTGTTAGTAAGCAGTAGTTACAGGATTTGCAGTATTTGTCATTAGCTAATAGGAGTTATGTATGTATGTGATTTGGGCACAAGGCTGTGTTGCATTGTGTTTACCTGCTTGTCTTTTGAAACTTGCCATTTCAGCTCCAATTCTTGCATAGAAGTCAGTGAGTGTTAGACGTGCTCGATAACTCTGAAAATGAGGTGTTTCCTGAGAAAATTTATCCATTTTCTTTTTATAGCTTGGTATTTTTTTGTTGTCTTTTCGTCATGTTGACAATTTTTTTTTTCCAGGGAGGAAAACAATCCATATAAACATATATAAATATTCACTTAAAGGCCTTACATCTGTATGAATCTGCCTGACCTTAGTGTACATGCTACGTTCTTACCCATTTATTTAGTACTGTCTTAAGTGGCTTTTGTACATGTTTGGTTAGTAAAATGGTTCCATTCACCTGGCACTTTTGATGAATTAGTAATATCAACATGAATAACTCCATATCTGTAGTGTTTGTGCATATTCTTGGAAAAACTTGAGGAATTAAGCCAGGGACAGTGTCTGTCTTCCCAGATGTGTGCATCACTTAGCACATAGGAATTTCTCTTGACCAAAACAGATGAGTGACAGCACCTAAAGTGACTATACTGAAGTAGTGATCAATTTGTCTTGTCATAAGTAGCTTTATGAAATGCATCTCTCCAATTTGTCTGATGAGTGGTTTCTTTATTGAAAGCTCTTACAAGGGATATAAAGTAGAGGAATCATTAAAGAGAAGCAAAAGTCAAGCAACCATAGATGTACTAAGTCTTGAAAATTAAAAATATTTCCTGATATCTAAGAAAAAAATCTTTAGTGCAGTATAGAATACCATTCTGCTTTATTTTGCATAAATAAGTAAATTAAAACCACAATAGATGTCTTGATTTGACTAAAAATAGGTTGATTTCACTGGCAGCATGGCTTTTGTATTTTACCTTGAGAGTGATAATATGCAGTCTTAATTTGTTCCAGTTCCAGATAATTTTTAATATTCCCTCTAAGGAGCACAATAATTATATGTATGTTTGAAAAAAAAAAAAAAAATAATGGTTATCCAGCAAATAGGTATCTTTCAAAAGCTGCAGCCTATATTAGGTAGAAAATTGACAGCTGTGCCAGAGTCTGTATCTCTTCTGCTCTTCTGTTGAAGCATCTATGCATTCATAAGAAAATGGCATGCATATCTCTTCATTATGTTTGTACTCCCGTTTGTAACAGATAAAAGCAAAAGTGAAGAAGAGGGTAGGCAAAATTGGCCTTTGTCTCATTTCTATTTTATTTATGATGCTGACCTAATTTAGAAAAATTGTTCCGTTATGCTATCAATTTACCAATTCCTAAGGAATCGATCAGAAATCTTCACATTGAAGAGTGAGCTGTGACTGATTTCTAAGGGGGGAAGAATTCATGATTTGAGTTCAAAGCTTTCTAATGTGATCCTTTCATCTTGAAGGTGAAAGATCAGCATTTACTTAAATGCACTGGAAAAAATAATGACTTGTGTCAATAGGATTAATCCTGTTAACTTATCATAGAAACATAGAATGGATTGAGTTAGAAGAGAACTTTAAGATCATCGAGTTCCAACCCCTCTGCTATGGGCAGAGACACCTCCCTCTAGACCAGGTTGCTCAAAGTCCCATCCAGTCTGGGTGGAACTCCTTTTTCTACTTTTGTGGGTACAATGTATGAACTAGCGGACAAAATGAATGACAGCAGACAGCTGAACGTGAACTTTGAAGGATTTAAGAATATGACTTCATTGTAAAGAAAGACTGGCTTTTCGTGTTTTATCTGGTGCTTTCTGACAATGCTTGTGTGGGTCTGTGTGGTTTGACATAGGTGGCAGAACCCCAAATGCATTTTTCCAGTAACATGTTTTGCTTGGCTGTTCTTTCAGCATTTCGAAGTTTGAAGAAAGGTGCTGTTTTCTGTATGTGCTGCACAATTCTGATGACTTTCAAATCTATTTCTGCACGGAAGTTCACTGTAGAAGGTGTGTCACAGTTATTTCAAAAACCACTCTGTGCTGAGGTACGCGGTGTCTGTATGTACAGCGGGGACTGTTTCAGAACTGTGGTTAGAGTTGGTGACAAGTGAGGACGCAGAAACGGATGGAGCCATCTTTTATGTGAAAGCGTAGTACTCCCCCAGAGATGCATGAGCTTTGGAGGGTCAAAGCACAAACTCAGACAAATATTAGAAACAAGTCTTGCAGTATTATTTCTCTGTATTTGTCATATGAAGGCTTATTACAAGTATGTGTTGCCCCCAGTTGAACAAAGCAGCCTAAACTTACGAATGGGTTTTCTGCAGCGGCGCTATTTGGGGTAATAATGACCTAGGAGATCTAGTGAGGGTTTTTGCTTTACTGTAGTTAAAATTTTATTTCTCATTACAAACAAACAACTTTGACGTCCTCTATGTTACTATCATGATTACATAAGTATGATTGTATCAATAGCTCTCTAACAAAGTTAGCAAGTGTGTGTTGCACGAAGTTAGTGATTTTTTTTACCTGCTCTAAGATGTGCTTCTGCTCTGCAAACTTGAGGTCTGAAGTCTTGAATTGGTCCAAAAGACATTCCTGGAGAAGATGTCTTGTATGTTTGTACTTAAAAAGGCTGCAACTTTACTGAAAATTGCTGTGTCACTTCATGGTAATGAACGTGACTACCTCAAAGATTAGTCCCTATCTTGTCTTCTCATCAATTCTGGTGTGTGTAGGTTCTTCGACTGTTTTTTTTTCCCATTCATATTTCAACATTACTCAGAAGATAAGTAAGAAGCATGCTTTCAAAGAAGGACAAGCCATCAATAATAGTAGTACCTTTCCTCTTTTTTTTGGTTTTTTTTTTTCGGACAAGCATACTTTTACACTCAATTTATGCTTACTATACTTAAATCTTTTGGTTCATTTAACACTTTAGTGAGATGTGTTCTCAATATCCCCATGCGGTCTTGTGTATGTGGTTGCATTTTTTTAATTTTGTTTTACTTGCTTTCAAAAGGTTTTTTGACATGGTGAACAGTATCACTGAAGAAATAGGAAAGTCTACAGAGGAAGGAGAATGTGATGGAGACTCCCTGGAGGTATTTATTTGTTTGAGCTTATTTTCAAAGCATCATTTCAGCTGTTTTGTGTTTCTGTTAGTTTGACTGAAGGGAGTAAATTACTCGTCCCTTCTCTGGAGGAAGTCAGACAAAAATACAGTTTACAAAATTTTGTCATCTGATGTTTATAAGCTGATGATTTTTCGTAATGCTCATCTGTAGGTTTTATAGCCAACTTGTATTTCAGTTATCATACTCGCTTGGAAGTACTCAACCCAAGTTCTCAATAATTGCACTTTATTACAGAGTGATTCTTGCTATGGTTACTTTAGGGTGTCGTCACAGTCAGGCAATATTAGCATCTGTTTAAATTTGAAAGGTTGTTGTCTGTTTCATGCATCACTGCAGTTGTGTACACTTACATTATTGGCAGGACATGTGCACAACAAACAAGGATGTAATTGTGGTAGGGGAAGGCTTGTGCATGCTAGTTAGGATACGTGTGGGCAAACATGGCAATGAACTGCAAAAACAAATCAGATGATCATGTTGGTGCTGCTGGGAGTCGGTCATTCTTCCCTTAGCTCTCTAATGCACACTGAATCTTAGAATCATAGAATCACAGAATCATAGAATGGTCTGGGTTGAAAAGGATCAAAAGATCATCTAGTTTCAAACCCCTGCCGTGGGCAGGGTTGCCAGCCACTAGATCAGGCTGCCCAGAGCCACATCCAGACGGGCCTTGAGTACATTGAGGGATGCCCTGCTCCTGCTGTCACCCATGTTAGCTAAGTTACAGCTTGGACGTGTATGCCGTTACTCACTGTATTCTCACCTTGATTTTCTCTCTGATGATACGCATAGTTGAGAAGTGAATAAAAGGCCATTAGGTGTAATGCAGTATTTGGTGTTTAGATGGCCTTTTAGGTGGCAGGAAACAGGGCAGAATATTTAGGACTGTGTACCAAAGTTCTAGAGACAACCAAAACTAACTGAAAAAGTCGGTATTGTATGATGAATCCAGCTCTCTGTCCCAGTCTTCATGCTGGTGTTTTCATAATACATCTGAAATTGGAGATGGGACAAACAGAAACCTCTTGAGAGGGTTGTGGAATAGTAAAATACCCCAAAATGAGAAACTGTGTGTACCTAATAGGTTTGTTTTAGCAAGAAAAAAAGCAGAGGGTCAAATGTTTACAGGGTGTAAGTAAGGGAAATTACTGAATGTTAATAGGCTCTTTAGTAAAGAAAATTTTAATGAAATAAAGAAATAAGTTAGGATTAGAGACATGACTTCACCCTGGGAGTTAATTAACTGTTCAAGCATTGCTAGAAGAAGTAGTGGATTCTCTGTATCTCAGCATAAGCTCCTGGGCTGAGCATGAGAGCAAGGAAGTGAAATTATGTCTGTGTTACACAAGAGGACAGATGAGATAATCTAATGACTATTTCTGGATTGTCCTTAAACTCTTTGAAATTTTAGTTCAGCTGAAACCGTGTAACTATGCACTGCAATCCTGACTAACCTTCATTGGCATACTTTGCTGTTTGACCTGGCACTGCCCAGGTTGGTTTTGTTGGTTTTGGAAGATGTGGTCAGGTCAGGAGTGCGTCTGGGATAAATTGTGTCCTACCTTGCTTTGTGTGTCTGTGGAAGCTGAAGTTCTCAGCTGGGTGCAGAGTGCCCTCTGTCGTCTTCTGTTGCCTTTTCATGGTCTGCCAGCAGAACTGCTACTAAAAGATTTGAGTGTAACTACACAGAACAGATAACAACCAGCTCAGCTTTTCACATGTACCTGGAACGGCTGCCTCAGAAGCTGAGGCTTTCTGTAAATTCAGTGGAGAGATATAAGCATGTTGGTATGGTATCCAAGTTGCTGTCTGGAAGTGTTTTTCCACTCCTCCGTGGTCCACAGAAAGGAACCAGTATTCTGGATGCCTTTGTTGTGCATAGAGTCAAATTAATTAAATCTTATCAGTCTGTTTCATTTAATTGAGGTGTTTGTTTTGTTTTCAGTATGACTATGAATATGATGAAAATGGTGAGCGAGTCGTTCTGGGGAAAGGAACTTACGGCATTGTGTATGCAGGACGAGATTTGAGCAATCAAGTCAGAATTGCTATTAAAGAAATCCCAGAGAGAGATAGCAGGTATAGTAACCAAATCTTATTCCAAATTTTTGTGCATTATGTGCTCTCATTAAGCAATTGAGTGAACCAGTTTGCTGATCAGAAAGTATCTCATCTGCAATGCTGCCAATAAGTTGTGGTATGAAGTGATATTCCCTACCTCTAGAAGTAGACGTATCCAAACTGTGGAATGGTTTATGATTACAATAACTGAGAATTTGTTTTCTGGTTTTGGCAAATGTGGTTTGTAACATTTTTTTCTTTCCGAAAGAAATGCTGTAAAACAGAACCTCACTGAAATGCCTTATGAAAGCCCCATCTTCTTTACGTGTATAAGCATGATCTTATGAAAGAACTTTTAAATTTCATAATTGGCAGAATTCTTTAAAACTTTGATCCTGAATTGTTGATAAAGACACTTTCTTTTGCTGTTCTTGCATGTTTTGTTAGAAAGCCCCTTAACAATACAGTCAAACATGTGGAATGATCTTTTTGCCCACGCTTGGTAATGTAGTGACTTTGTATGTACAATGAGTTACCATGTAAAGGCCAGATAATGTGATCCCCATTGCACTTGTATAGCTTGAAGTTTGTTGTGTGTGGCTTTTTGAATACATAATTTCCACAAATATTTTGAGAAGTCTAAACATGATTTATTTTTTTCAAATGGAACTGACTTTACAAAAAAACGGCAGTGAATTTTTTTTTCCACTCTTGTTGATTATAACCACCAATATCAAATATGCTTAACAAATATGCTTAATATTGTATTCATAGTACATCAGAGAAAATTTGTTTCCCCGGACCTGAAGTAGAACTAAACAGCTACATTAAACTTAAGACTTTCTTCCTGAAGCTCAATATTGCATAAATGGTTTCATTTCTTTCTAGATACTCCCAACCTCTGCATGAAGAAATAGCTTTGCATAAGCATCTTAAACACAAGAACATTGTCCAGTATTTGGGGTCTCTTAGTGAGAATGGTTTCATTAAGATATTCATGGAGCAGGTGCCTGGTGGTAAGTTGTGGAAACTGGCTTGGTACCCGGTTTGTTTTTTAAGATTTTAAAAATAAAAGTACTATAACGCTGCGATAATATACACCACATTTGCATGAAATGTCCTTTAGTATCTCATTCTTGAATTAATGAGGAAAAAAACTGTAGGAGTTTTCAAAGCATTTGAATCCTCTTGATCAGGGTTTAAGTAGGACTTGCTTCAGATACAGCTCAGATCATTGCTGTGGTAGGTGATCAGCAGCCATCCTAATAGGAAGACTGTAGTTAGTCTTAGATAGCTGAGCCCCTTTTGAGTATGGAACACAAGAGGATTGTGGCTGGTGATTGTTACTCCTGCTTGATAAGGAAGAACTTACAGCAGCCAGACGCAATAAAAACCTTTTTTTACTAGATTAGGCTTTCTGAGAAGCTGTGGATTCCTGTGTATGTAAGAAGGTGTGCATGTGAATGCCAGCCCTTTTTCACTGTTTCATGACATACATCTTGAGCAACTTCTCCCCAGGCATAAGAGAGAGATGAACATTTTCATTATGTGGTTTGCAGTCTGCCTGCTTGAGAGAGTGTATGTGTTTCTGTGCTGCAGCCAAGACCTGTGGAGATACTTACTCTCTTTTTAATTAGTGAGGCAGGTGATGATGCAAGAAAGTATTTCCAGGAGAGGCCATTGGTTATAGAAGAGGTACCTACACTTGTTTTGGAATTGCTTGTTGTTACTTTGGTTTTCCTTTGGGGGAAAAAGGTAGGGTTTAATTTGGTTTTACTCTCATTTTTTCCCTCTCCAAAATTATAGGAAGTCTTTCTGCTCTTCTACGATCAAAATGGGGACCATTAAAAAATAATGAGCAGACAATTGGCTTTTACACTAAGCAGATTCTCGAAGGATTAAAATACCTCCATGATAATCAAATAGTGCATCGAGACATAAAGGTGAGAATTTGCTGAGATTAAGCCTGGTGGTGTAACTACATAACCCATTTATTTGTTCTGTAATTTAAAAGCTTTTTCCTGAAAGCTATTCATTGTCACAGACCTTCTCTGCTATTCCATGGTTTCGGTAAGCGAGCTGTTCGAATTCAAATCTGCACGAATAAAGTGTTTTGTTTTGTTTAGGAAAATTGACAGAGCTACATAAAATGTGAGAAAGTGGGTATTTTTGCTTCTGTTTTCAATGATATGATTGAGCTTTCATACAAACATATCAGAAATGACAAAGACTGAGTGGGGATATCAGCAGCTTATTTTCCAAGGAGATTCAAGATTTTTAAAGGTGCTTTTGTTTTTTTTTTTTTTTTTTTTTTTTTTTTTTGTTTTTTTTTTGAAGATGTTTGTCATAGTACTATTTAAACAGATTCCTGCAGATGGAGAGGCTCACTTTTCTGATAATGGCATTACATAAGGCAGGATTGCAATTGATTACTCATTCATCATATGCTAGAGAGCCTGGGGAAGTAATTGTTGCTTACAGAAGAGTGCATTCTAGAAATAGGTGGTGCAAGAAGTCTTGAGACGAATGGAAAAAAATAATTACTCCAAATGTTTTGTTCCTCAGGGTGATAACGTGCTTATCAACACTTACAGTGGAGTGTTAAAAATTTCAGACTTTGGAACTTCAAAGAGACTTGCGGGAATCAACCCTTGTACTGAAACTTTCACTGGTATGTTCCCAGAAGAGATTCTTTCCTCACTCCAACTGTGAGCATAGGGTCAGATTCCACAGGCACTTAACTTTCATTGACTTCAGATCAGTAGGAAAGGTCACTGCGAGAATATGCTCATAATTAAATATACCTAAATGAGCTGTGCACTGTTCAGAGAAAATACTGTTTTAAAAGTTCAGTTTGAGACACAGAATTCCTCTACAACACAAAAGCACTGTCTTTCCTGTGTTATATTTGAGTGTTTCTTCTGTGCACGTGGCTTCTTGTGCTGACCTAGGGCTAACATTTTTTTCTTTCTATTGTTGGATTGGATATCCTGGCATCTAGTACAAGGCCTGTCATTAACTTAATCCTCTTTCTGCTTGATAATTCAATTTGGATTTACTGTAGTGTCACAGGATTTAAATGGTTGCCCCAGATGAAAAATGACCATTATTTTAATTCTTTTCCTTGTTCAATTTCTGTTCTAAATGGAACAGAATGCAAAATGCTGTCAGGGTGATTCCCTTCAGAAAAAGTGTTCATAATGCATGCTTAATTCCCTACTACTCAATTCAGAGTAATCTTCCTTATTTTACTCTTAGTCTACATATATAACAGAGTAAAAAAAAAATAATATATATCTGTGTGTATAATCCATAGATCATTGAAACCTCCAATAATCTTTGTGGGCGTTAAAAAGAGATATTGTCAGATCGGTACATGATAGCAGATGCTTTTAGCACAAGTAATATTTTGAATAGTATTTTAAGTTTCATGTCGAGTGCATCCAAAAAATTTTAATTCTTATTTTGAATAATAGAGTACTTTTGTCGACTCTCCTGATATCATTCACAGCCCTCTTGTTTTGATTGTTTTATGTAGATATTTGTATTTTTCATGCATCTAAATAACAAAACACGTTCGTCTTTAAACAGGTACCCTTCAGTATATGGCACCGGAAATAATTGACAAAGGGCCACGTGGTTATGGGAAGGCTGCGGACATCTGGTCTTTGGGATGCACTATCATTGAGATGGCTACAGGGAAACCCCCATTTTATGAACTGGGAGAACCACAAGCAGCTATGTTTAAGGTCAGACATCTTCCTTGTACATCTCACAGTGGTTTTTATAAACACAGGAAATCTTGTGACTGTTTTGGAAAGGCTGGAATTGGAAGGAAAAGAAGATAAAGGAAATACTTGGGTAATGAGGATGCTAAGAAGAATGAGCTGATTCATCTGAGAGCGAGTGCTGTATAGTTTTGAAGACAGTAATGGAGCAGTAACAGCTCTTCACAGAGGAGGAAAAAAAAAAAAAAGCTGAGAAAAGCAGTTCTGAGTTCCCTGCTTTGCAAAAGACTCTCTTGGGAACTGCATTTTTTAATGTAACTGAATAATCACATAGTTTGTAATAACTTTGTTCCTTGAATTAATCAAGTACTTACACGAAGATAATATCAAAACTCAATATACCACTTTTACTATCTAAAAACATTTTGATCATAAAGTCATGGAATGATTTGGGTTGGAAGGGACCGTGTGGGTCCAACTCCCCTGCTATAGGCAGGGACACCTCCCTCTAGACCAGGTTGCTCAAAGCCCCATCCAGCCTGGCCTTGAATGCTTCCAGGGAGGGGGCATCCACAGCCTCACTGGGCAACCTGTTCCAGCTTCTCACCTCCCTCATGATGTTATTCACTATTAGAGAAAATAATAGTGCAAGCCATTGTTGGTTTTTTTTCTCCCCTTTTATTTATGTCAGGTGGGAATGTTTAAAATCCACCCAGAGATTCCTGAGTCCATGTCTGCAGAAGCCAAGTCATTCATATTGCGTTGCTTTGAACCAGATCCTGATAAACGAGCTTTTGCTCATGAGCTCCTTGTAGATGAATTCTTGAAGGTTTCAAGCAAAAAAAGAAAATCTCCATCAAAACTCTCAGGTAAGGAATTTCTGTCTCATAAGATTATTGTTCCCTAAAACTGGTGTTTCAGTCTTGAAGATGAAGATCTTCAGTCTTGAACATTCACCTGGGATGGAGATCTTCAATTGTAACCTTTTGTTCCAGCTGAAGGAAGACCGTTATAGCAGAATTCTGCTAGCGTGTTGTCAGAGGTGACTTATATAAATATTTCTAATAAGGTTTAAGAATAAAATTAGAGCAGTTTCATTCAAAAGGGACCTACAAAGGTTGAGTCCAGCTGTTAAACTACTTGGAGAACCTGAAGCATGTCATTAAGAGTCATCTTGATGATGCTCCTTAAGCACTCATAGGCATGGGTTGTCAACTCCTCCTTCCTCTCTAGAAAGCCTGTTCCAATGTCTAACTACCTCACTTATAAAGAAGCTTTTGCTAACATCTAGTCTGAGCCTCCCATGATGCAACTTTGAGCCATTGCTACGTATCTTGTCACTTGATACCAGGGAGGAAAGATGAGCAGTTCCCTCTTCACTACCGCAAAAGACTTTATCTATTTGTTTATTTTATTTATTTATTTATTAAAAATCTGTGTGTGTTTTCATTCAAAGAATCTTTCCATAGGGTGCATTTTATATAATGTTATAGCATGATATCGAGCCTCAGGAGTGTTCTATGGGAGCAAAATTATCTTTGTCCATAGCAATCTGCATTTTTTTTTTTTTTTTTCCTACACTCATTCCCTGCAGTGTTCTAAGTTATGGAGTGTAACTAACGAGCTTTGAGAATTTGAATTCTGTATTTTATGTTTGCATATATGAAAAATGTCCTCTATATAATTTGAGCATGATACCAAAAAGAAGAAAAAATACCATGTAAAGGAGATGGTATCAGATGAGGACTTTTCACATGCTTGGTTTATTGTTTCTTTTTTTGGACTCAAATTCATTTTAAATGACAATAAGTCATACTTTTAAAGTAAGAATTGCAGATAGGAGCATCTGGCTAGTCCATAAAAATCAGAAGTGAGTGCTTTTTTTCTGTATTATTTTAGCATGTATAACTCTTTTTCTTTGCCTTTCTCCCACAGTTCTTTCAGCTAACACAAATGGTGAGTTTTAACATACTTTCTTAATCAAAGCATATTTATGTAGATACTGTGGTTATCACTTGTTCTGGTATAATTTGTCACACAAAATCCTTGCAAGGAGAGGTGGGCACAATTGTGGAAATAAGTGACCCTTCTCTGTTAGGAAACTCTTAATTCACTGTGCAAATTAAAAACACCGTCTGTGGTGCTGCCTTGGCTGAATTGTCTAGGCAGGAGGGTGATGTGGGCGTGAAGAACAAGGTTGTTATAGGACCCCTTAGTGGAAATCCGAACAGGAAACAAAAGGGGTGTTTTGTTTTAGTAGAGCCATGGTTTGTGGAGAAGGATATGTAGAATTTAAATTACTGGAATGTGGGTATATGGCTTAACTTATAGAAACACTTTGTTACTGATCAGAGCGCATACTAATAATATGCGATGGACGATCGCTCCAGTGTGAGTGTGCTGGAAATGAGCTTGCAAAGAGCCCAGTGTTTCCATATCTCAGTAACATTTTCAATAAAAATGTAGCTGGAGATAATTCTATTCCAGAGGAACAAGCTTTAGAAGTCTTCTGCTGGTTTTTTTGGTGGTGGTGGGTTTTTTTTTTTTTGGTTGTTTCTTTTTTGTTGTTGTGTTTTTTTTTTTAATATATTTTGTATTTGTGTGGGGGAAGGCAGTCAGAATTTCTGTTTTTCTGGAAGAATTACCTTCTTTGCTTCAGGACTGTATTGGTGCTATTAAATTTTGATTTCTAAATATCCTTTAATAGAGTATCTTCGGAGTATATCCTTACCTGTTCCTGTTCTGGTGGAAGATACAAGTAGCAGCAGTGAATATGGTTCTGTCTCACCTGATACAGAGTTAAAAATTGATCCATTTTCTTTCAAAACAAGAGCAAAATCCTGTGGAGAAAAAGATGGGAAGGGAATCCGGTCCCTTTTTCTGAGGTAAAGTACAGCTATCCAGCATTAATGTTACATGGTAGATTAGGAACTACTGCATTGTGATTGTATTTTATAAAGTTTCTTTTTCACTGAGTGCCTTTTCTTCAGCATCCCAGATGAAAATTTTGAGGATCACAGTGCGCCTCCTTCACCTGAAGAGAAAGATTCTGGATTTTTCATGCTGAAGAAGGATAGTGAGAGGAGAGCCACCCTTCACAGGATATTGACTGAGGACCAAGAGAAGGTGGTGAGGAACTTGATGGAAGCTTTGGCTCAGGTAAAGTAATTTCAAAGGGCAGCAAAAAAAAAAAAAAAAAAAAGTGTGGGGGGCTTTAAGACTACAATTATGTGAAAATTTCAAATCTATGTGTAATAATAATAATAAAAAAAACCCACTTGATTAAACTAGAAAGCATATACAGTGTAAGCTTTTACAGTTTATTGCTTTATTGCGGCCAATAAAAACTGGCTTTGATGTTATATTTATCCTATATTAGGTATGCTGTTCATAAATATGATTTGAACACCTGGATACTGGTTTTTGTAGAGTTCCGTCTTCTAGCTGTTGAGTTTGATGGAGAAAGAGTTAGATCTTTTGGTCTGCACTGGTCTTAGCTTACTGTGTAGAAAAGAGTAGAGTTATTGATACACCATTGTCTTCCAGCTAAGAGCCATAAAAGGAGAAAGACAGAAGTAGGCAGTTTATTTTCTGACTTTTCCTCACAGTGGTTGGAGCCACATATGGGGGGGTGGGGGGGTAAGGATAGAGTAGAGTAGTGGGAGATGCAGCAAAATAGTTGCAGAAAGACCTTTTGATGCTTCTTTGTGGCAATGATTCAGGATGACACCAAATAAATTACAGATCATCACCACACCGTTAGATGTTGCAGCACAGAAATTGGATGACAAGGTTTTTTTGTTCTTTTTGTAATGTGTGTGTTTGTAGTTAATTGACTCACTTCATTTTCAAGGCTGTGTACTGCTAGTCTAAAACATGTTTGTGTAAAATGTGGCAAGTCATCTTTTAAAGATCTGCTAGAGAAACCAATGCAAACTAACACACTGATTCTTGTGCGTGCAGCACAGCTAATGTAGGTGGAAATTATTAATATACAGGAAAAAAAAAAAACTTCTAACTCATGGAGAGAAGTGAAGGTGTGGGAAATCACAGCAGTTGTCCTGGTAACTATACACTGTACAGAGTGTTAAAATGCAGCAAGAGAGATGCTAGCAATCCATGCTATGCAGGATAGCTTCTGTAACACAGTTGTTAGCACACATATGAAAATAGTAATCGGAGAGATTGTGAGAAGATGAAACAACCACAAAATCCAGAAAAGGTGCTTATTGCATGTATCTTCTCCTGTAGTTCCCACCAAACATTGATGGGGGAGTAACAGTGTTCCTCAGGTGGAGCTGGAACAGCCCAAGATAGGAGCCAGGGAATGTGGAGTTGTAGTGTTAAGAGTTCAAAGCCCAGCTGTGTGGGACCATCAGCACTTCAGAAGGATGCAGAACTTGGACTCCCAAACACAGTTTTCTGTCACAGCTTTGTGCCTTGTCCAAGAGCGGGAAACTTACTCAAACCACCAGAAAGCAGCGGTAACTGCAGTTAAGGGGAAGCTGATCTGGATTCCTGTTACACTTTGCTTAAAAGCAAGAAACTACCAATAGATGGAAGCCTGGCCTGCTTCTTAGGCCTCATCAGGATTTAGGCTTTGATAGTACTTCTCCCTTCATGAGAAGTTTTTGTAAGAATAATTTCAACAAAACAGTCTCTGTGGTTAAGGGCTAGGGCAGGAGAATGACCCTCTCCTAAGTAAATCTCTGTTTCTTATTAGGGAGCCATACTGGTTATCATGTCCCCAAGATGTCGTTGATGGACTTGGAACCATCTAGTTCAAGGGCTGCGGTGTGTTGTGTGTCCACCTATCTACCTTAAGGGCTGTTAATTATTTCCAGGAAAAGGAGACCAACTACTGCAGGACAGAGGGAGGAGTCCATTTCAGTATAGACAATAGTCAAGTGAATTTTCCAAATGAAAGCAAATCAAAATCGGGAGGTAGAATTTTTCTCAGAGATGGGTTGCTTTAGTCAGTGAGATATTTAATTGCTGCAGAGCTTTTTTTTGTTTTTACCTTCCCCTACCAGCCAAATGATCTTGGTTTCATCCAGATCAGAATTAATTAACAGTCAGACTAATTAACAAATTAGGCAAACAGAGTTCTTGATATAGCCAGCTGTAACTCATGGCATAAAACTGACAAACATAAGGGAACCAAACAAAGAATGTCATTCTGTTGTAGAAATCAGTGTTACAAATCTTTAGTCTCTATAAGTACTTCAGTTCTTTTAGAAAAGGTGTTTAATGCTGCAGGCTGAACGAGTAGTGAGGTTTTCTATCTCTGACTTAATTTTAAGGTTTGGAAATGAAACTTATATTCCATATTATATTGGAGAGTAAATAAAATCTTCTGCTTTCTAGTTATTCATGGTCTTTATGCTGATGAATACTTTTGAGCTTTTTTGCTATTTTTGTAGCTTATACAAAAACACAAACTTTGAAAGATAGGCTCTAAAATTTGTAAAAGGGAAGGGAGAGATTTTACATTTGCTTTAATAAACAGTTAAGTGTGAAAGTTCTGTACAAGGGGAGATTATGTAGAAAGGAATTAGTATTTTTCCAAACCTCCCTTGTAACCTTGACTAATTCCTTCTTTTAAATGCAATTGTAGGATTTTGCATGTTGTCTTTCAGAGGCATTCTGAAAAGTACATGGTTGGGGTTTTTTTTTTTAATTGCAATTCAGAGAGTAGTACTCACATATAGTATATACGCTTATGCAGTATGCACATATACTTCAGCAACTACTGTAAAATAATGTCAGCTGCTTTCTGGGCAGTAAGCTACATTAGCAGAGAGCTCAGTGGTACAGTTGTGTTTGCACAGCTACTGTAATCTGACCCACAGTTACACCTTTGCCTTAACTATATCAGTTATATCAGTTTCCAAAAATCATATTGCCAACTAATGTTATTGGCTGAAGGCCCTCTGGGTATACATTTCAAAAGATGGTTATAAAAACTGTTTCCTTTTCTCTCTGTTCTTCTTCCAGGGAGCTGAAGAGCCCAAGCTAAAATGGGAACATATTACAACGCTTGTTTCCAGTCTCAGAGAGTTTGTACGGTCCACTGATCGTAAAATCATTGCAACCACTCTTTCAAAACTGAAACTGGAGTTAGACTTTGACAGCCATGGTATCAGTCAAGTGCAGCTTGTGCTGTTTGGTTTTCAAGATGCTGTAAGTTCTCATTTTTGCTAAGTATTTCGCATGGGGAAAACTGCAAAAATCTGGAAAATAGAAGCAAATGAAACTTTGACTTCCCTCCAGAATTTCTGAAACAGTAATATGTGAGAACTTTGATCCCGTAATAACGAGAAAAACAGCCCAGAGCCGTGATTGGGTTTGGTTGCTGTGGGACTGTTGGCAGGACACAAGTGCTGAACATAGCTGTTCAGATTTTGTTGATTAAGGAATCTTCATTCAGCACAGTTGCATAAGCTTTGTCACAATACCAAAGCAGAAAAACCTTTTTAAAAAAATCTCTTTTTATAGGAATTTCTGGTAAATGAGATCGACACTGACTGTCAAGCATGTCTTGCATAAATAAGATCTCTTGAACTTGGCTTCCTTTGTAAACTAATGCATGAAGTACTTTCATGGCCTGACATCATATTCTACCTAAATTATAAATTTGATCTGAATTCTGACTCTAGAATTTTTGGTTACCATCAGAATTAGCTGCTAACCAAAATTAGAAGCTTTTCTTATCAATCTGTGATAAATAGAATAAGAAGGAAGAAAAAATAGGCTTCCTTTGTGACAGCAATTAGTTTGAAGTTTGTGATATCCAACAACGAGCAGCAGCAACCAAACAGACATAGAAATACCATTTAAATAGCTAGTGTGCCAAAAGCAAATTGGTTTTGTTTGTTTTCCAGCTATGTATTTAAATGTTAGTTCACAATTATGCTTACAGCTTAAGATGAATTATTTACATGGGAGGAAACAGCTGTGCTGGGGGTCCCTACGCAGGCTGAAGTTCTGAAATGAAAAGTGAAATGACAGTCAAGTAGGCACTTGAGGTGGATCATTCTTGTCAGCATTTTGACCTTGTGTACTTTGAGAAGGAACAGAGGTGTCAGGAAAGATTGTACAGCGTTTAAACTGTTTGTTGCATACACCATACTGACAAAGAAGTAGACTGCCTACCAAAAAAAGCTAATATGCAAAATGAATCTGTAAAAGAGAGCTTTCCTCAAAGGAAAGAAGTCTTCACTCTGAATACTCGTCAGCTCTCCAATCTCTTTAGCTTCACATCACTTCTGTTTGGACAGCTGGAAGAAATAAATGTGTACAAAGACCAGAAAACCAATTGATGGGGGGGAAAGAGTACAGATATCTCTGTAGGTTTCTGACAAATGTTGTTGGGAATCAGCTGTTTTGTGACAACAGGCAGTTCATGCTCTTTTCTATAAATATTTAATCTTCTTCTGTTACCTTCATTGTTGTAAGTCACTATTTTTAAGTTACGCATTTCCCTCCCCCTACTGTTATTTAGCTAAGAGAACTACAGAATGGTCGTAGAAAAAAGATTGATTTGTAATTAGCCAGCCTTAATTTTTTGACATGTTAAATTTCTATGATAGAACTCTGAAATCCAGATGTTGTATCCATCTCAGGTACTGCACAGGTGGAGTTATTGCTAGAAGTGAGGGAAAGCATTTCCCTTGTTCTCGGGGCTTTTAACTTTGTAACCTGGGATTACCCTGTTAATATCCAAGATGCCCTCATCACAGCAACCGTGAAGAAAAGTAGTTTTGTGCTACAGTCTGAAAAGCTAAAAGACATTCCTGTGGATTTTTTTGTTGTTGTTCTTGACAAAAATGCATCGTGCTTCTTCGGTAGTTGATTAGGTAGGCTTAGCTAAGGGCACTGGTGTGGGTAGGAGCTAGCAGATGCACTGCCGCGGCGGGCCGTGGGCCGGCCTGTGGGGGGCTGTGGGCAGCACAGGGCCCTGTGCGCTTCTGCGCAGTGTCCAACTGCCATCTTGTGGCCGCTGGGGACAGAACTGAGGAGACCGAGGTGCTGCGGTGGGCTGACCCTGTCTGGCAGATGAGCCTCCACCCAGCTGCTGGGTGAGAGAAAACCTGTGGGCTGAGATGGGGACTGTTTAAGCGAAGGAGGTGGAGGAATCGCGTAGTGCAAAAGCAGTCACTACCCGCCAGCTGAGTGATGCCTAGCCCATCCCTAAGCAGTAGCTCTTTGGAAAAAATGCCTTCATTTTTCTTGCCAAGCATGACACTGTGATAGGAAATATCCATTTTGCTGGTAGCAGTCAGCTGACCCGGCTGTGTCCTCTCCCATCATCTTGTGCACCCCTAACCTACTCTCTGACAGAGCAACAAGAGAAACAGAAAAGACCTTGATGCTCTGCAAGCCCTGCTCAGCTATAATATATAAATATCAGCCCTGGTTTTGGCACCAAGCCAACACACAGCGCCTTGCGGGCTGCTATGAAGAAAATGAATTCTGTGCCAGCCAACCTGCTACAGGCACTTACGTCAATTCTTGCCTTACTGAGCACTGTTGCTTTAGGGCAGCGATAATATGATTAATAACACCTTATTGCCTTCCAAACATGCATAAAAGTTTTCGCAAGTGCAACTGTCTCGTCATATGAAGTTAACAGTGGAAGGAAAGAGGTAATGGCACGGCATCAAAATGAAGTCCTCTGACTATCTAAACTAATGTTAATTAACTATAATCTGAATCAAGAGTGAGCAGCATTACATTAATTCTTTGATACTTCCTACAATTGTTCTTTAAAATAGTGAAGTACTGCTCAGAGCAAACAAACAGAGAAAACCATACCAAGAGAAGCAACAAGGTTGATTAGCTTAAGTCACAAAGCTTCCATGATATGGTCCTTGGTATTTATCTTGGGGTTTGCATTTTTTTTCAGTCAGTCTATGACTGTGAAGGTTAAATAAGCTTCAGTTTCAGCCATCTGAAAACACCTAATGCAGGAACTGGTACTTCATTTAGAAAAAACTCCAGAATACTGTCTGACGTATGGTATTGCCAACTTCCACTATTTTGTTAACAATTTCTTCATTCAGTGTCAACGTGAAATAGTTTGTATAACTTGTTTTCATGCAGCATTTTTAAGTTCAAACATTTTACACAATTCTGACATATATCATAGTATTATTAATTTGTGGAGACATGATGGCTGACTTGGATTCTGTGTTGCTAGGTCAATAAAGTGCTCCGAAATCATAACATCAAGCCACACTGGATGTTTGCATTGGACAACATAATTAGAAAAGCTGTGCAGACAGCTATTACTATTCTGGTCCCAGGTAAGTTAGTTCATACTACTCAGCAAATATTTGTTACCTGATCTCTTTAAATATGCTTTAGAGCTGTGATTATGATGCTTCACTTAAGATTTTGAAACTAGCAGGACCTTTTTCCTGTTCACTGTCTGTTTTGCAACTCTAACACTGATAAGTGTATTGTCCATGTTACTTTGGAAAGCACTTTCCAGGATGTGTAATGTAAACAATTCTGCAACCCAGTGAGCATTAGCAGGCAAAGGTGCTCTGAGGCTGCCTTTTTTTGAGGTGCATAATGCTGCTCTTGCAATCCAAAGGATGGACAAGTCACCCAGCATGTGCTAATTTTTGGAAAATGTATATTTACACTTGTTGATAGTTGCTCTACAGTGGCAAAATGAACCCGTGTTCCTAGTAGTGTGATGTTTAAAAAATAAAAAAATATATATATATATATAAAAAAGTAAAACAAATACAGAGGTATTTCCCTATTATAAAAACATTTGGGGAGCTGCTGTGTGATAAATCTACTTTGTTTTATTTAAGGTAAGGGCAGCTGTTGGCCTTAGTATGTCTGGCTCTAAAGCAAGTGGCATTGAAATTAAGGGGTTAATTGGATTGAGGCACGAATGTCCCTTTTGAAAAGAAGTTTACTTGCAGATTCTTGAGTGTAGCAGGAAAAAAAATGTAGCAAAAAAAAAAAAGTAGTATGTTTTGAAGTGGAGGCTAAAGGGAGTACAATTGAAGGAAGGAAGGAAGATTTACATAAAATGGTTGAGATTAACGAATGTTGATGCAGTAACAGATTTTATAGGAATGTAAGATCTTGTGTATGTATCTTGTATACCTGGTAAGTTCTGGTAAGTTCTAGTTTAAACAGGGAATAACAGAAAACAGTGTATTCTTACAGCTTTGTGTCCGTGATTTTGTGAGTGTATATACCTACAGAGTAGACGGTGTTCACTCTGACAAGTAGAAGGGAAGTGTGCTACTTTAACTGTTGGGAAAGGGATCTGTTTGTTATTTTCTCTATGTATGTTTGGATACAGACTTCAGTAAGCATGATATTCTTTTAATGAGAGAATGCTAAATATCTCAGATATTTAGACCTGTAGATATCCAGGTCTCTTAAGTGCTCAATCTCATGTTCAGCTGCAGTTATCTCATTTACAGGGCATACAATTGTACTTCCTGATAGCTGTAGCCTAAATCTAATGCAGAAGTGGTGTTAATACTGCTTCAATAAGCATTTAATAGGTATTAGTAGGAAGTGGTATTAGTATAATAGGTCTGTCCTCAACTAGGCAGTTGCAGTCATTCACCAAAAAAAAATAGTAATTAAAAAAAAAAAATTAAAAACAAAAAAGAGAAGAGTAGTAGTTGGTAATTCAGCAAGTCCTCAATCAGTCCTGGCACTAGAAAGCAGATAGCATTCATACTGCAAGTTCTGACTGAGTTCAGTACTGTTTGATCTGTGTAACTTTATATAAGGTGAACAGTAAGATTTCTGTGCAGTTTGACATCAGATGCTAGCCAAATTTGAAATCTTACTAAGCCAGATTTATATTTCTTAAGGATTTTGAACACTGTAGGCTGAATCAGAATGTGCTAAGCTGTTACTCTGTGGTCTTAAATCCCTAGATGATATCATCTGTTCTCTTGCTCCAGAAATTTCCAGTCTGGTTTAACCAAAGCTGTAGGATGATCACTAAATAGTTTTTTTTGTTGTTTTTTTTTCCCCTTATATTATAATCTTTCTAATAGAATTGAGGCCACATTTTAGTCTTGCATCTGAAAGTGATGCAGCAGATCAAGATGATATAGAAGTTGAAGAAGATCAAGATGAGCAGCCTCAGAATCAAACTATCCAACAGCCTTGCATTGTCATGGAAGATGCAATAGCTACCTCAGGTGTGAGTACGCTCAGCTCTACAGTATCCCACGACTCACAAGCTGCTCAGAGAACACTGAGTGTCCAGCTGGGCAGGCTAAAATTAGAGACTAATAGGTAAGTCTGGGTGCCAGGACACACTAGCCTTCTTGTGACTCTGTATGTTAGTTTGTATTTTTAAATATATATGGTTGAATAGTACTGGCAGTATCAAAATTCTATAGTAAAGCAACTTATCCTTTAAATGATAGTCATTGTATAGTTGTGACTTATCACATGTATTAGTTTTATTCATTTCGGTACAATAAGAACACAAGTTAAGGTTGGTCTTGGTTTCAGGCACCCTTTCAAGGAAGATCTGAAAATGTTTATCTTGCTGCCAAGTTTCTGCTTTTTCTCTCCTTCATATGCTGTATATAGCTGATGAATGGTGTTATGTTTTGTTTCCATTAAGGCAGAACACACTGTTCTTTTCTGTAGTTATTCCTGGGGAACAAACAAAAACGAGTTGACAGCCACACGTGAACTGACAAAGGAAACTTCCAGAGTTGTTTTGTGTGCAGAATGCACTGCAGCAGGATCTGTGTTTACAAGCAAGCATTCCGTTTTATTTTATTTTAAAAATGCTTTGGATCAGTGATGGAAAAATGTGTGCTTTTTTTTTTTTTTTTTTTTAAATAAGAAGTGATCCAGAAACTTGTATTTTGGATTTTTTTTTTTTTCAGAACATGTATGTATTCTACTTTTACTAAGATATTCTTACCTAAAAACACAGATCTCTGACTCCCGTTATTTTATCCAAACTATTTTTCTATATAATCTAGTTTTCTTTTCATTAACATGTTCCAAATAGTCTGTTTAGAGCAGATATTTTAGCTTTATATGACACCGAATTTCCCACTGACCTCAGTAAATTTTTGATGTGGCCTTCACAGAAGGAGAATATATCTTCACTACAGTTGTTATGCTGCCAGAGCATTCTATGTAGCAGTTGACCCAAATTAAATTAAAACGTTAAACTGCACTTTACTTGGAAGTGTTTTTAGGAACTTTGCCATAATTAGAGTAGTTCATTATACTGTACTATTTTTGATAGAGTAAGGACTCTTGAGTTCTCATTTTAAAATTCACTATTTGGTTGTGAGAACTATTTTGATTTACCTTATTGATACTTAAAAGCAGCGACACAAATGTGATGTAGATTGTCTCACTTCTCAAGTTTATGCTCAGGAATAGCATCCTATTGGATGAGGTATAGCTTTCTAGAACCTTACCTCTGTAAACTTCTTGAATGCAAAGCCTTTGGCCAAATAATCACATCCTTTCTTACATACTTTGAGGTAAATAATATGGACAGTTGTTTAATTAAAGAATTAATTAAAGCTTTATTGGCATTCGCAGCAAGTAGCTACCGAGAGAAAATGGTTTATTGGCCCCAAAGGCCCTTTTTTCAACCAGAATGGGTAGAGGAGGAATACATTAACTGAAAGCTTGAGTTAAAGCTTCAGGCTGCACACCTCTGTGCAGAATATTAATCTGCATCAAGAGTAACCGAGGCGTGGGTGTGTGTAGAGAGACAAAGCAGTACTGATAGAATGGGGGGTGGACTTCTCAAGACTGTCAGCGCTAGTGTGAAAGTACTCGAATGCAGCTGTGCTGTTGGTAGGCCAACATGTTCTATGCATCCCTAAAAGTAGCAATTGTATACGAAGCTGTTCATTTCTGTGCAAAGACAGAGTGCTTCTGTTGCACGTCCTCCAGCTGAATTCCACAATGCCCTTATCTCTTGGCATCCCAGAAGAAAAGTTGCTGTGCTTAACTAACATAAAAACAAAACAAAAGCTGCACTAAAATGGAACAGATACTGTGTAGTTCTCAGGCTGACGGAGACTTCAAGGAAGGGATGAAGATGCTGTGATTCTTTAACTTCCTAAGACTGGAATGTCACCAATAGGTTTATGAGCTATAACGTGAACGTATGTTCTCAATCTCCAATTTCTTTAGCCAGGTTTCTGAGTATGTTTGGTTCACGATTCCTCCTTTTTACAAAAATAAGTAAAGAAATAAAAACGTAAAACAAGAAGTTACAGCAGTGAGTTTCACATGCACATTTTCTATTGTATCCTGATTCTTTACCCTTGATCAATTCGAATTGTGCTGGCCACCAGACTTCTAAGGGATTCCCTCTGGCATTGTGTTATGAGGGATTCAGACATAAGTTCTGGTTTGTTACTGCTTGTTGTTCTCAAAAGTAATTGCTTAGGAGAGCACCAAAGGTATTTTGCCTTTTCTGACATTCATATAGCATGGGAGGGCAGGTATAAACCCTGAGGAGAGGCCTTGTGTGGATTACAGTGTTTCTTCCCCCTTTAAGAAACAGACCCATAAGCTGTCACCATTTTTTCATCACTGCTCTGTCCCTGCTGTACTTTTGAAAATATCTGCTGGAGGGATGTGAATTGGCATTTTGCCATACACAGGATAAAGTGACAAAGTTTCTCACTTGATGTATGAAATGCTTCGATAATTGAGAAGAGGAAATCCACAGTTTTGTTTATAACAGAACGCTCGCTGTATAAATTTCACTGAAATTTTGTCTCGTACTACCTGTTCTGTTCTGCATGTGTTTGTGTCTTTGAAGGCAGAGTATTTGCTTTGTTGCATTGTTTAAGAGCTGTAGCTTCAGGAACCAGAAGAGTAGATGCTTCTATCTTCTTGCAAGTCATAAAAGTTTATAGTGATAGTTAGTTATAGCTATAGTGATAGGATTGCTCAGGGACATGATTTAGTGGAGGGTTGTTGGTTAGGGTAGTATGGTTGGACTCGATCTTTGAGGTCTTTTCCAACCTGAGTGATTCTATGATATTCCTAAGACAAGAGAAGAAATCTGTCCATATCTCTGTTGATAAGGTTTCCAGTTTAAGTTTAGTAGGAACTGTTTCCCTGAGCATTTGAAACCACTAAATAAATAAATAAAAATAAAAGTGCATTTTTTTTCCTCTTGCTTCTCAGGTTATTGGAGGAGCTGGTTCAAAAGGAGAGAGAATTTCAAGTCCTTTTACATCAAGCTATAGAAGAAAAAGATCAGGAGATCAAAAACCTCCGGCTTAGGTCACAGCCAATAGGTGAGAAGCAGTTTCAGAGAAAAATTTCACACTGGCTACAGATGAAAACAGTGGCAGATAAATTTGTTGTGTTTATTGAGCCAGCCTCAGCAAACATGTTTTATTATGTTGCTTTTGACACAATGTGCTTTGGAGTGCACTTTGAAGAAACAAATTAATGAATTTGTTAATCACGATAAAAGTAATAGCATGACTTAAATATTTTTAATAGCAATTGTTACATTGGATATTCAAGAGGCTCTGAATAGTGAGACAGAAGTACAACTTAAAGCTCGCTGAGTGGAGCTGAGTTTGATCTGTATCTACCTCAAAGAGGGTAGAAGTGCAGTTAGGTGCTTCAATGTAGTGTGCTTCAAATAAGTGCCACTTTGCAATAGCAGCTGATCCTCCGTGTAAAGCACTGCCTACACACCAGTTGTATGAATAACACTGAATATTTAATTTGTGTAAGAAACTCAGTGTAGACACAATTACAGTGATACTGATTTTTCTATCTGAGTTACTCTCTGAAGAGGAAAGCGTCTGTATCAGATGTCCATTAAGTGCCTTCAGATTCAGGCCCAGGCCCAAATTCACACTGAGTAAAGTAACTGACCATAGCCAAGTACAGTAGTTCATGTGAACTGTCCATAGGCTGTGTGCAGTTATACAATTGTACAGTCATACAGTCAATAGGTAAACAGAGGTTAAACAGATGTTTTGCACAAGAGATTATCATGATAGAAAGATAATCTATGATAAATGGAAAATGCACACCGATGTTGAAGGCTTGCAGTAAACTCCACAAAGGAGCGATCTCTAGAGAAAGAGATCCTGCCTTAGTGGTAGTCAGCCCTTAAATGAGATCTGGGAGGGGTGGAGCCAAGCTGAATTACCTTCACCTGTGCTCCCACAGCTGACTTGCCTCAGGTGGTCAATCAGAGGTTCAGGCTGTGATCAACAGTTTCCCATACGGGCTGCAACTGGCTGTGGGCTGCAGAAACTGACATTTATTTGTGGGGGTACAGCTATCCTAAGGCTGGAGGGAAAAGTGACTGAAGACAGTGCTTCAGCAGTAAAAGTAATAGGAGGTGTTGCTTTGGCAACATGCAACCTTCTAAAAAAAAGAAATGCTTGTTCTAGATATTCCTGGATTATCTGTCTGTCATCGTCATTCCACTGGCACAGGGACTGAAGACCCTGATCTCATAAACTGGCTGAGCGTTCAAGGAGCTGATGAGGCCACAATAAATAAGGTGAGAATGGTGCTTTCTGATTGCCTTGTGACACAGATGCAGTACTGTTTTGTGACTGAGCACAAGAAGAAAGCAAATAGTCTCTCAAAACGTGCAAAGTAGTGAAAATGAATCTCTTTTCAAAGGAAAAGAAAAAGCCACAAATATGAAGGCTATGATTAAAAAAAAAAAAATAGTGTAACTGATGAGGAGCAAGAATAAATAGACCTTGTAGAGAGGCAGTATTGCTTTGGCTCTGGGTTTTTCAGCATCCTCCCAGATGGTGGCAGTTCCTGCTGATTATGCCCTGGATACAGAGAATGCGTTCGCCCTTAGCTAACTGTGTTAAGAGAAATCTCATCAAGATTCTGCAGCAAAGGATAGATAATTTTAGAGGTGCTGATTACCTCAATTTTGGCTGACTTAGGAAAACCTTCATGTAGTTCAACGGCTTCTTGGAAATTCAAGTACATCAAATTTAGATGGCGCTTTTGAAAATGTGAACCTTAACAATTCTTTCAGTTTTCTTATGTGGTATTAATTATGCCTCCATTTACATTCACTGAAGTCTAGATTCTGAGATACCAGTGGTAACGCTGGAAATGCCAACTGACAAAAGTTTTGAGAAGCTGCCGAAGCCCTGCGTTTAGAGTAATGTGTGGTATGTCAGTTTGTGCAATGGGCTACACAAAAAATAAGTAGTTTCACTGCATTTCACATAGGTAAAACATGGATTCATCTTGTAGATGCAACACGTGTTGGACCAATTCTTGATTTCTCCCAAACTTCTGTTTCTAAGGGCAGACAGTATGTAAGGCTAGATAGTATTTCTAACAAAATATTTAACTTCTTTTTGTAGTTCTTGGCTGAAGACTATACCTTAATGGATGTTCTCTGCTATGTTACACGAGATGACCTGAAGTGTTTGAGACTGAGGTAAGGCCGTACAGTTAAGTGAACTGCAGGGAGCTGCAGTAGGTTTTGTTACATGAGCAAATAACTGATACTAAACCGCTGTATCTTGGATTGTGCTGCACTGTTTAAATAGAAGTAACGCTTTCCAGTATTTCTTGTATCTCTCTGTGCAGTCCTGATAAGCAGCTGGTAGTGCTTGTTAAAAACAAGCTTTTCTCTTACAGCCAAGCAAAAGGAGTTTCTTTAAGTAAAGCTTTTGCCTTGCACTTGTTGGGTACCCTGGGAATCCCACTAAAGCCCTGCTTTTACTTTAAAAGGTTGAGATTGCAAAACTTGCTGCAGTTCACCATTATCACAGAGCCACAGAAATGCACGTGCTACGGCTAATGCTAGATTCCAGCAAGTCATGCCAGGTGTGTCTGCCACAGCGGGACCAGCTTATGCAGAAACAAGTGAAGTTACCAAGCACTGAGGGTTCCCAGTTTTAAAATAATTTTTAAATGAGTAGTAAACCTTTGGCAGGTGGTTCCTTCATAGTGTTGGCAGCCCGCTGTGGGTTATGCAGGTCCAGAAGTCTGAATTCCAGAAAGCAGGCAACTGGAAAGTGAAAAGTTTGTCCTGTACTGTAATCAAAAAAGGACTCTGCTCTCTGTTTGAATACGTGTTGGATTTCACCTTTGGTCAGCCTTCCTACTCAGTCATAGAACTTCATTAGTCAAAACTAGAACACGAAAAATCAGAATGCACCTGAATTGGAATACTTTCAGGCCGGAGAGTATTCTCGTACCTGAACATCTCTGATTTTGTATTTATTTATTTGTTGTCTTTACAGGGGAGGAATGCTATGCACGCTCTGGAAGGCCATTACTGACTTTCGGCAGAAACATGCCTGACACTGAAATCTTTCCTTGCTTCTCTGTGGAGAGGAAGAGGTTTCTTTCCAGCACAGAGCAGGTGTGCTGTCAGAAGGACTGTTGCACTTTAATCCAGTATTTGTTTACCAATGTTAAAAACACTGCAGCTTCCTGACTGCTCTTACTCCTGTAATCCCTGAGGAAAACGTAAACAACATGCAACATTATTTTACTTCAACCGTTTTTACTTGCAAGTTTTCCAAAAATTAAGAGGGGGTGGGGGGGGGGGGAAAGAAATAATTAAGAAATATTGTACTCAGAGTAACCAGATGTTCATTTCATGGAAAACTGATGTAAGGTTTCATGTGACTGTGCATCACTGGAACAAAACCAAAATGTGACAGCTTCTCAATCAAGTTTATTTTTCTTTGTAGTGTTGTATCAGTAATACGTAGTAGTCATTCATGATTTCAATCACAAGTAGATGTTTTTCTTTTAGTGTGCAAGACCTAGAAGTAATTGTTTTTACCTACTGCTCTATATAGTTTAATATTGTTTATTTTTGGTAATTTAAGTTCTATGGTGCATTTGTTTTAGTTGTTTATGTACTACTGAACTGTACCAGTTGCATACACCTCAACCATAGTACTGTTAGCTTGTTCTAAAGCTATCTGACACACACAGTTGAAAATAAAAATAACCTAAGAGTTACTTTTTCCTATATTTTTGGACTTCTCAAATACTAAAGGTGTAAAACGGGGAAAATATTGGAATAAAAAAGGAAAAAAAAAAATCACACCGAGTATCAAGGGAGCCTTTCTGCTGTGTTCAAGTTACAGTGATTTGATTTTTGATAATCCACAGCCTCGAGTGTTTTCTCTGTACTAGAATTGGAGGGAACAGAACACTCACAACTCCCTGCAGAACACAGTTCTTGTCAGGCTCCTCTGCTTGATGTGATAAAAGGACACTCACCCTTTGTACACGGAACAGTTGTTTTGCTTTCTTCTACCTCTTCCTGTATCTCTTTTCTCACACATCGTGGAAAAGGATCACGGATATTCTCTGTCCGTCCACGCTGATTGTCATCCTGGCATTCCTGCGCTGAGATTCTTCTGGGGCAGTTGTTAAACAAACAAATCCCTATTCTGTTACGAATAGAACATGCTTAGACAGAAGCTGCTCACTTCTACATAAGCCTTGGTAATTGGTGAACAGCTTACACCATGAATTTTTCAGCTTACGTATTTCCCAAGAAAATCACATACTCAGGAAAGAGTGGGGGAAAAGACTGACTTGTAAAACCCAGCCAATTAAAAAAAAAATCCTACACGTGGAAAAGAGGCTCTAGGAAAACAAACTCCCCTAATGTGATTTGGCAGTGTGAAATAGGATCCTGTGTCAGCCCGTGACTGCAGCTTGAAAAGTTCTGGTTTTATGCAGGATGAATAGGACAGAACGCAAGTGCATTGCTTTCTCTCTTCGTACTGTGAAAGCACAGCCTGTTGTCCGTGGCCTATGACTCAGGATGCTCAGGAACGCCAACTATGTGTAAGAGAAGACAGCGTGATCATTTCCATGTCCATTTTAATGTCTCCACGAGACCTAGCTTGGCACCAGTTGGGAATTCATTCCCGTGGTTTGCTGTTGGCCTCACTAGACCTGCAGAGCTGCTCAGTAACCCGTTCCATAGGGCTGTGTCATACCTGATGCAGGGCTAGACAGCCATCCTATCTGAGCGCCTGTGGGCTGCGCTTCCCTCGGCAGCCTAGCTTATCCATCCTTGGGCTAGAGCTTTGCACAATCCATCAGAAAAGAGTTTGTAACAACCCCACCATGCACTTCAGGCCATTGCATGTAAATTGTTCTGGACATTTGGAATTACCTGTAACGGATGGAGCGCGCACACCCTTTGGGGTGGAGAGCCTCAGGGAGGTCAGCTGGGGATCATAAATGCTTTGAGTTGGAAGGGACCCTTAAAGGCCATCTAGTTCAAATCTCCTGCAGTGAGCAGGGATACCTACAGCTCCATCCAGCCTGACCTTGAGTGTCTCCAGGGATGGGACGTCCACCATCTCTCTGGGCAACCTGTTCCAGTGCTTCACTACCCTTACTGGAAAAAACTTTTTCCTTATATCCGGTCTAAATCTCCCCTCTTGTAGTTTTAAATAATTTCCCCATGTTCTATCACACCAGACCCTACTGAAGAGTCTGTCCTCTTCCTTCTTATAGCCCCCTTTAAGGGGGAATCCCTCAGCCTGGCTCTCTGGGGATGCTGGCAGGTACCCACTGACCTCAGGTGAGACATGAGATCACGCTCTGAGGGCCCGGTATGTTTTAGTGGAGGATTCTGCAGCAGGCGACCTTTCGATGACAGGATGCACTGCTACTTTTGAGCTTAGCAACCTCTTGGTCCTTGGCTAGGGATGCTCTAGCGCAGGGCTCAGGATGGCTGAGACTCCTTCAATTTCTGTAAGAGGAGAGGAAGGAAAGAAGGAAAGTCGGACCACGGCAGCGCTGGGTTCGGACCCTCTCTCGTTCGGCACCGAGCACAACCTGCGCCCGTGTTACAGCACCATTCCCCTGCGTGCAAACCACAGCCCAGGTTCACCATCCAAGCCCGGTGTCCCGCGTCACACCGTCAGGGGCTGCCGCAGCAGCCGTACTGCGAGAGCCCTGCGATGCAACGAACAGACACCGCAAAAACACGCAGGGAGATACGGGCGCCTTAACCCGAAGGGAGCCGCCAGCTCCCGCCTCATAACCGCCTCACAGCCGCCCTCGGGGCAGCGGCAGCCGGCCCGCCCTCACCTGCAGCTACGGCCGGGGGTGGGACGTGGCGGCCTCACCTGCCTGGGGCCGCGGAGCCGCGGGGCGGAGCCGCCGCGCGCGCCGAGGAGGAGACATGGCGGAGGCCGCGGGCAGGAGCGGCGGGCGCCGGCGCCCCGCAGGTGAGGCACCGCGCGTGGCTCGGGGTGGGCGCGCTGCCCGGCTTGCCCCTACGCCGGCCGTGGGGAGCTGCGGCGGCGCGGGGTTGGCGGCGGCCGTTTTCCCCCGCAACAGGTGTACGGCCGGAGCTGGCTGCGGGGCTCTGCCCGCTTCTCCCGCTTGCACCGCACGGCGGCAGCGGCAGCCCCAGTCCCGCGGTGCCGCAGTGTCCATGGGCTGGGGGCTGGGGTAGATGCGGGATAGCGGCGACGCGTCCCCGCGGGGCCCTGCAGCACCCCCCGGCCTTCGGGGCTGGCCTGACGGGCTGCCGCCGCCCCCGCGTAGGTGGCCTCGCTTGGGGCAGCGTTCGGGATCTCTTCTATTTTGTCCCGAGAGCGAGGAGTTGTGGGCGTATGGAAGCGGGCGGAGCGCTACGTGGCTGCTGCAGGTGCCGCTCGCTTTGCAGCTGCGGGGGCTGCCTACGGCCCTCGGTCCCCATCTCCTTCCCCTCGCCGCACAGCGCGGGCACTCTGCGGTCCTTCGCTCCCCCCGCACGCGTTGGGTTTGTGGCCGAAGGGCGTTCATCAAAGCAGCCGCGCGGCTGCTGGTTAATTAACCGCGTTTCTACAACGTAATGCTTTTAATGCATATTTTATATAACGTGGGCATACAGCGGCGAGCAACAGCTGCGGGCAGGCCCATCCACGTGTTGTCCGTCGTTAAGGAGGTTCAGTGCGCAGCGCTTTTGCTGGGTAGCCCTTTTCACAAACGCAGCCCCGCTGCACAACGCAGCCCGCAGTGCGCGGGGCTGGCGGCCCGCTTCGCTTCCGACGGGAGGAACGGGACGCCAGGCTGTTTTCTTTGAAGCCGCGTTCAGCTAATCATTTTCCAGCTCTTTCCCTGGCCGCGTTAACTCGATGTTTTCGCTAATTGCGTGAGCGGGCTGTGAACTGGAGACGACAACGTACGTTTTGCAGGTGCGCTTTAAAAAGACGTCCGTGATGCAGATGAATTCTGCGTTCGCTTCGCCTCGTGGCACCGCGCTGCTCTCCCGCTCAGCGGGCCCGGGCGTTTTACCTGAAGCCGCGCGGGTGGCGGACGGGCCCCGAGAGCCGCGAGCTCCCCGCCGCTGGGAGGCGGCCGCGGCTCTCCGCGGGGCCGCGTTGTTCCCCGCCGGCCGCCAGGCGGCCCCCGCGGCACGGCCCGCTCCGGGCCGGCACCGGCTGGCAACAAAGCACGGGGTGGCCGCGGTGCTACCGACGCCGGTCCGGAGATCGGCGGAGCGCTCCGTCTTCCCTATCCGTAATTCCTTCGTGTTAGCCGCAGCGTGACTGTTCCCGGCTTGTTAAATGATGCTGAAGCTTTAGTGATGCTTTCTTGACAGGAGGGGTGTCTGCTACGCCTGTGTGTGCCGTCACTTTACTTTGGCTTCGCGTTGAGAATGGATATTCTTTCCTCCGTGTTACTTCAAATGTCAAAAATCCTAATTTGCCATAATCTGAGACCGCTGCCATTTTGTGTTAATGATGACTGGTTTCTTTAGCACAGATAAACAAACGTAATGCTTTACAGCTGGAAATTATTCGTGGTGTTAAATGTAATTAAATGTGATCAGCGCGGTAGTTGCCTCAGTTATGTAAATGGTGTATGATCTTGTAACGACGTGTTCTATTTTTCCCTGGGAAAAACGTGCGCGCAGTGCAGTCTGCAGCATGCTGCTGAGGGCTGTGATAATTTTGGACGCCCACCTTCCCCGTGGGAGGGAGATCCCCTCCGTGCAACTTCTGTTGTCCAACTGCAGTGCGCTGTGAGGAGCTGCTGTAGAACAACGCACACGTGTAGCTCCTGTGACATGTATTCAGGGTGAAGATGGCTGCGAGAAGACGGTGCTTCTGTAAAACTGGTTTCAGTTCAATTCTGTGGATGCTCCCGAGTATTGATTCTGGAGTCACGTCGTATTTGCTTTCATCAAAGTCGATCTTTGCTTTCATTAAAATGAGATGTGTTTATAGCCTCAGTGGGTTTAGAGAAAGTTCTTGAAAATGTGAATTCTGGGAGATCTGTCGAGAGTTCGAGGAAAGTGAGCCATAGTTGTCTGCTAAGAAAACATGAGAGGATGGGCTGCCTGATTGAAATGGGTGGAGTGAGCATCACTGACTCCTCTTGACTTTGGGAGCCCTCAGAGATGCAAGTGACAGAATGACTTATGCGCCGTATCGATAGTCCAGGTATAAGGAACTTGTGGGGAAAACGTCAAGTACTGATGCCTCCAAATAGTTTTCATGTCAGTGTCTGATACTCTGATGTCTTTTCCTCAGAGAAGGTGGCCCACAGCTCCAAGCTTTTCAGGCTCGTCTAACGAATGTGCTGGGAAAATGCCAGGAGGGTGCTGGTGATTATACGCAGCATCAAATTCTTCGCAGGATTCCATCCATCAAGTACTGTCAGCAATACACTGAAGGAGAAAATTCTAATTTGCTCTTGGCACGTTGTCTTTGCTTTGAACTGTTTCACGTTTCTACCGAAGTTTAGTACATAGGGGAAGTCTCTTCGTTCTCAGGGTGCTTTACAAGCACTTTCACCTTTAGATGTGCGTACAGGTGAGGTATTTTAAAACTATGCTCTTTTCACAGGCAGAAGCAGTGGGGGCGACTGCCTGGGGTAATTAGCACTGATGACTTTTGCTTTCTGCTGAGTTTCTGTCTCCTACCTCCCCATCCAATCCATCCCCGTTCTTCACTGCGTTTGTATATTTAATTGAGCAGGGACTGAAGCAATCTGGTGTTCTGCTATAGGCCTGATCCCATATCCTGCTGTCGCAGGTAGGTTGGATCGTTCTTAGCCAACTCTTTTCAAATCACGTTGTTATTCATCACTGCATGCATTGTGCAATTTTTATAACTAGTCATGCTATGCAAATCCATTTAATTGAAAGCGTAACAAGACGTGTCAGTGTTTGTATTGCATTTGATGGCTTTACTGGTGCCTGTGTTTGAGCTCATGGATCTGCCGATGGGATCCCTGCCTGTGTGCTCTCACATGGCTCTGAGAGAGTTCCAGTTGGTGCAGGGCCGAATGGTTCTGCTCTTTCTGGAGTTAAAGCACTCGATGCAATGGCTGAATGAATAATTTGTTCGTGGTACTACTGCATTATTGTGGCTGTAACTTTTAGAAGAGAGTCAACTCATTGCTCGTTTAAAGCTACTCAAGGATGTCTATGCACTTGACGGCATTCTCATTACTCAAAAAGATGTGAAGGTTTCCATCTCTGGCATTTTACATTCCGTGCTGTTGATTAATGCAAGGTACCTTCTTGGGAGGAAAAACATAATCAGTGATTATAGGCTAAATAACAAAAAATGAATCCATATTTTAAAGATGTGTTCCTGTAAAATAATCTGCAAGTTCTTTACTATCTCGCATATTTACGTAAGAAATCTTTGAGGAGAAACTTAACCTCTAAAGATGAGGATATTCTCTGTTTGGACAATCAGAGGTAGAAGGAAAAGAGAGCAACACAACAGCAGTGGCAGAAGAAAAATGAGATGTGTTTGAGGAGTGGTTGGCTGAACCGGAATAAGTAATTCTTATGACAGAGGGGTTACTTCTGTGATTTCCAACTTGTAGGAAGTCATTACAATAGGGGGAAAAAAAAGCTCTGTCTTTTTAAGGCTGTTTTGCTCTGTCCTAGATTCACACGGCATTGAAAATAAGGTTTTCAGTTCTTTGATGCTGAGTAAATAGCTGTTCTCTTGTGCCAAAAAAAAAAACAAAACAAACCTCTGTTTGCTTGGGCTTGGGTCTGATTTAAAATCTACTGAATTAAGTAGAAAGTATATGCAAGGAGATGCATCTCCTGGAGCAACCTAGGCAGGGATGGAATTTGGCATCTAGTTACTATGCGTATGATCTGATATGTAGCACGGTCTGTGTCATGCATTTTTTTTTTTAAATGAGTTCATGAAGTTTATGACACAGATGACTATTAACGTCAAAAATGCCCACATAAGATATGGTTGCATGCTGTATTCTGTGCTCACGCTGTTTTTGTACGGGTTTTAATTGTAGGTACACTGTTTTTGCAAGCTAGCGTGGGGTCTGTTAACCATACCTGGATTTCCCTGATTGTTCTTCTGGGAAAGATCTGACTGGAACCCAGTTCCCAATGGAACCTTATTGTTCCACTCCAGGAAAACAGCAATATAAATGCAAAATGCCATCTCCTTTCTTGGTGCTGGCATACGGGATGGGGGCTTATCTTGTTCTGACCGTCCATACTAGGCACATCACAAATAGCTTAAAGAAACACTCGCAATCTAAAAAGGAGCACGTATTAAAATAACCTGTTGACTTAATCTAATTCTTGATATCAAGTGCATGTAAGTTGAGAAGAAGCTTTATTTTCATGTTAAGAGGCCTTGCACCGGTATCCAAGGGCAGAAGTGGAACAGTTTTTATTTTGCTTGGCAAATACTATGACCCAGAACTGTCTTAAAGTTATGTATTATTTTGTCCCCTACGAGAAAATGTACTTCACCCGTTAGCAGTTTTACATAAAGCTAGAACAGGGTAACAAAGGGAGTGTGGAAATTGCTCTAAATGCAGCTTCTGTTCAGCTTGTGGTTTTCACCATCCAAACTTCTTGTTATTGCTTCAGTAGCTGCTGAGTATATCTTGTAATAATCAGTAATAGTGTGTGTGTGTGTGTGTGTGTGTATATATATATATATAGTGGTGATAGTTATAAACTCTTACAAAGTACTTTAAAAGAGGAAAAAAATGAAAGAATCTGTGAGTTCTTTCAGGAGTTGGGTTTTTTTTCTTCTCTTTTTTGGGGGAGGGAGGGGAGAAGGGGGAAAGGGCTGTCATAGGGGAAGTTAGGGGACAGCATCAAACCGTAAAAAATAGGAAGTAAAGACTTCTGCTTGTTTGCTTACTCTTTAGCTGTAGTATTTTTTTTTTTAAACTCTATTTTATCTGTCCTTATCCTGAGAATACTGCAGGAGAAGGATGTGAGCTTCCTGCAAAATGTAGCTTGTTGAGTGAATGTACAGTGAGTGGAGGAGAAATCTGTGTATTGTGATTCAACAACATCTTATGAGTGCCTCTGTCTGCAGGGCTTTTCATCAGCAACTTGTCTATGAATCGATCCTTTCCCCCTTCTGTAGTGCTATATGGTTTTGCATTTGGTTGGTTTCATTTTCTGTAGCACAGCCTGACATGCCCAATGATACAGGGTGGCTTCTAGTTAGTGTACTTAATATCTTTTTCTTTTTTTCCTTGAAAATGTTTACAGTCATAGTTTCCACAGGCTACTGCTGCCTGTAAAAGATGCACGTTGCCCTGTCCTCACTTGGATTTCACTTTCTGTTCATAAGCTGGCCAGTTTTGGACACAGCCCGTTGTCTGCCCCAGCAGGACAGAGTGGGGAGTTTCACCTCACCCAGAGGAGCCCAAGGGACTGGGTTGGCAGGGTGCTGCTTCTTGAGGTGGCGACTGTAGAACGTGAACTCATCACGTGCAGCTTATTATGGTCCCAGCAATGAGTTTCATATAGTATTTGTGTGGTTATGGGCACAAAAGCGATCCTATGAATGAAAGACACAACACCTGGAGTTCCCCCACTGAAAATGATCAGATTGCTTGCAGTGGACCACAGCAGTTGTCGTGGTGACTGACTTCATGTTTACTGGGGTGAGATATCAAGCTGTAAGTCTGATGTTAAAGCACAAGCATCAATTAGCACGTTGTTATAAATATTCACATGTCTCAGATCACAGTATAATTATCTTTATAGTCTTTGTTCAAACTGCTGTCAGGTAATTGCTTGTGCATGTTATTACACCTGTCGAATCCAGCAGGTGGAAGTGGATGTGCTGCAGTGCAGTGGTTACACTGATAACGAGTTTGGAAGTGATGTAGGAAGGAATAACGTCCTTGGTGCCCTCAAGATGCTCGGTTGCCTGATTCCATCTCCTGAGAGTCCAAGCCTGGCAGTGAGGGCTGAGCCATGACTGTACCTGTGTGTGGTGTGCCTAAGGGGCAGTGGGTTGTTTTAAAAATAGCTCCAGAACAGAATGTTTGAAAGGGCCGGAGCCCTGTCGTGGTGACTGAAAGCAGGGAAAAGGAGGGCAGCAATGCTTAGCAAAGCTGTCGGGGAGGTGTTGCGTTCTGCTACTTCTGTGGTATTAGAAACAAAGGCACGCATGGGAAGTATTTCTGATACCAATTGCAGACCGCTGCTGGTGGATGCGCCTGCACTGCTGTGTATTATTTGTGGTAGGCGTGTCTGTGGATGGGAATGGGAAATGGAGCTGCTTCTCTTGCATGACAGTCTGTATAAACCCTGGAGGGTGAATCGCTGAGCTAAGAACAGCCTGTGTTAGGGAGGATTTTCTTCACTCATCTTGTTCACGCCCCACAGTACGCAACGTCTGGCAGATGCTGACAGATGCTGTCATGCTTGATTTCTGTGCACGCCCACATAGTCCCTGGCAGGGGGACAGGTGGCAGGAGGTGGCCAGGGGGCAATGGATACTGTTGTGGGCTGCAGGCCATGCTCAGGGCTGGTGCCCCACACAGTGCAACTGCCTTGTTCAGTGCTTGCTGCCCCCGCCAGAGAGCGGAGGGGTGGTCAGCATCCCAGATCACCACTGTCAGCTCCAGCCCTTCTCTTTCAGGATGCTATCCATATGGCTGGGGTGGCCATGCACATCTACGCACCTTAATTTCTCAAGTGTGAGCCACCTGTAGACTTGTCACCTAGTGTGTGGCGCATCAGGCTACGCAACATTTTTCTTTATAAACTCTAATATGGGGTAAAATACTCTGACTGTGACATTGGAGAAATGTTCTAGCTTACCTTTTTTTTCTTTAGTGGCATTTGGAATGGCGACAGGTTGAAGTGGGGGAACCTGAAAAGAGATTGTGGTGAGGTTGGGGTCAGCCTCTTCTCCCACGTTACAGCGATAGGATGAGAGGTAACGGCTTCGAGTTGCACCGGGGAGGTTCAGGTTGGAGGTTAGAAAACTTTCTTCTCAGAAAGAGTGGTGAGGCAGTGGCACAGGCTGCCCAGGGAGGTGGTGGAGTCACTGTCCCTGGACGTGTTCAATAATCATGTGGATGTGGCACTGAGGGGCATTACATGATTATCAGGCATGGTGGGGACGGGCTGATGGTTGGACTAGGTGATCTTAGTGGTTTTTTTCATCCTTAATAATTCAGTGACTGTAAGATGAGGGCACAAAGCGCAAAGTATGCAGGACGTTGTGCAGAGGGGAGGAGTAGTGTACAGGTTGCTCAGCCTGTATGCAAGAGCTCTGTTGGATGTGGCCGGACAGCTCTGGAATGCAGCGGCTTTGTTCACCTTGGTTGGTCTTAGGTTGTTTTGCAAAGTGAAAGTGAACGGTTGGTGCTGTAAAATCACTGTTGTGGTAGCAGATACTAACTGCACAAGTTGTTTAGTTGCCCCATGTGTCTGTTCCAGCCAGAGAGCCTGATTTCGGAGTTCCCACACACCTGCCTGCAACAGTGGGCGTATGCATTCCTCATGCAGAAGGCACGCGGTGCCTTGGAAGGTGATTAAATTAAGGGGAGGGAGGGCAGCGTATACATATATGGAAGACGACTCATTCTCCTCGCTTTGATGAAGACGAGCCTTAGCTCTCCGAGCACGAGCAGGCAGAGCAGCGTCACGGCGCAGGTTCTCGGCGGACCCCGCAGCGGGACGGGGCCGCCCTGGACGGGCGGCGGTCTTGTTGTCAGGGCAACTGCCCGCGGCGGCGGATCGGGTTCTCTCCTCCCGCGCTGAATATTTCAGCGTGCCGGAGCTGGGAGAGGAGGGCTGCCCGGAGCGGAGGGCTGCGATCTGCCTGGAGCGGCTTAAGGAGCGGCATCCGAACCGGTGTGCCTTTAACTGGGGTTTTTCCCGAAGAGCCTCTCCGCGCCGAGTGGATGCTGCGTCGGTCAGCTGTTTGCGTCCCGCTTATCCATAGGGGATCTGCTACCGGCGCTCAAATGAGCGGGCGGCGTCGCAGCTAGCTGCTGAGCGGGGGCTGCCGGCGCTCGCCCTCTTTTTATTTATTTTTTATTTTTATTTTTTGAAATAAGAAAGAGGCAACAGCAACATGCCCGGCGCGACTACTGTCCTCCGTCAAGAGAGGCTGAAGAAGACGAGTGCCAGGCCCAACCCCCTGGGTTTGTTCACCATCACCGAAGAGGATGAGCAGCAAAAGAACGGGAATTCCAAAAGACAGAGAGGTACGCGCGGCTCCGCGGCGTCACCGGCGCTGTGCGCGCTGCGGGGCTCCGCCACGGACAGGTGCGGCTCGGCGGCGTAGTGGCAGCAGCGCGCTGCGCGTGGTGGGTAGATGGGCGCCTCTAAAGCACCCGGGCTGTTACGTAATCGTCTGCTTGGGATAGGAAAGGGAATGTACTTTTTGGTTCTTAACCCCATTTTCAGGTAGATATGAAGGTCCTGCTTTAGACCGGTGAATTTTACATGTTTGCTTTGCAAGGATTATTGCTCTCAGTCTGCAGAAATACCTGTGAAAAGAGGTGGCTGGAGGCTTGGGGAACACCAGCCTGAGATAAGGGACAGCTTTGCTGAAGGCAGTATAAAATTACTTCCGTGTGCGTGCCTAAGGGGTGCTGTGTCTTTGGAAGAGTATAAACACATAAAGAGTAAAACCTCCCAAGGAGGTTGTGGATGCCCCATCCCTGGAGGCATTCAAGGTTAGGCTGGATGTGGCTCTGGGCAGCCAGGTCTGATGGCTGGCAATCTTGCACATAGCGAGTGGGTTGAAATGAGATGACCATTGTGGTCCTTTTCAACACAGGCCATTCTGTGATATAAATAAATATATACATGTTTAGTTACACTGACTTGGATAAGCCTGACTAAGGACAGGGCAGTTTCCTAAGTAGCAACTGTGGAAGAAAAATCATTTGTGGTGCACAGCACAGGTGTGTGGCAATGGTGGAGAGATACTAATGGTCATTGACTTGCATCAGTGCTCCCACCTTGGGGGCATTCAAGGCCAGGCTGGATGGGGCTTTATCAAGCTGGTCTAGAAGGAGGTGTCCCTGCCTATAGCGGGGGGTTGGAACTAGATGATCCCTTCCAACCCAAGCCATTCTATGACTCTGTAATCAGAGATCTGCTAAGCCTGTGTGGCTGCTGCCTATCTTGTATCACATCATTAATGTTTTCCACTTGGATCCCAGTGTTTGAATGATGTTGGTCTGGCAGGGATGCTGCTCTTTACAGTTGTGCCTAGACTCTGAGGCCTGAATCTTCAGAATTATCTTTTCTTCCTCTTCTTCTGAGATGTCTGTGATCATGTGATTCCATTTACATGATCTCTCTTTGTTGTTATTTTATTCAGGGCAGGAAAAAATTGCACTAGTTTTTGTTTACAGAACATCTGCCAGTTTTGTAGCCTCAAGACAGTGTTTCAAATTTCAGACACTGCCATTCTACCATGTAACAGAAGAGCCCAGCAAGCAAGCATTTAAATAGCAAATTTATAGTATGTATATTTATTACAGCTAACACACTTTGGGTTTTTTTTTGTTTGTTTTTGGTTTTTTTTTACCGTGAAGGGAAACAGTAGCTTGGCAGCTCTGACAAAATTCCTGAGTTTAGAATTTACTTGGTTTTGCACCTTGTGCTTTTTCCTCATAATAGTGAAGAATTGGACAGATTCAAGCATCAAAGTAATACTGCTTTGCCGGTCCTTGTTAATGTGCCTCCTGTGCTGGGGTCTTGTGTGCACAGTTGCTTTTCTGTGCATTTGAAATTTCCCATGTGAAACGGAGATGCAAGCTCTAGTATGATGAGGAGCTTCTTAATGTTTTCAGAAGGATGTAGCTTTCCTTTATCACCCCCTGGGTGACTTCTGGAGTCAGCAGCCCACAATCGATATTTTTCCTGGTTTTGTCCAGTGGCACCAATAGTTTCCCAGGGTAAAAGTTCTTGTTGACTTGGCCGCTATTTTCTGCTTGCAGCTGTCACACAGATATGCTCGTCCTTTGCCTCTCTTGTTAAAAGTGAGAATCCATTTCTGATCTTCTTTTCCTTTTATTGCTGTGAAATGTAAGTAGTCGAATAGCTTGCACCCTGTGCTCCCAATACGTGCATGTGGGGTTTTACTGAGATAAAAATTCGGCAGTGTAACTTGAATACTCTTGGTGAAAGTACAGGAGACCGTACAAAACCTTCTGGTAGTATACTCATTTGATTTTTTTCTGATAGTAATTAATGAAATGGCTCCAACTGTCTCTGGAACAGCATCTGCAGTAGTTCTTTGCCCTTCTGTATGTGCAAGCACTGGGATTAGAGCTGGAATCCCCACACATGTAGACTACAGGTGGTACACCCGCTGCCCTGCCTGGTACTGGGGGAGGCTGCTGGGAGAGTAGGACGTGATGGGTCCATGTGAGGCTGCCCTCAGGCTTCAGAACCCATTGTTTGGTTGCTGCTTTGTACTGTTTGCTTCATCTTAGTTCTCAGCCTGCCTTGGTTGCTGTGTGCTCAGCATGCTTTGGCAGCTGCTGAGTCTTTTTTTCTGAGCACGTGCTCAGTCAGTGGTGTGTTTGTGGAGGTGAGCTGTCTTCATCTGCAGATCCTGTAGTCATGTTGGGCTCTCCTTTTACTGCAGTTTGAAACCCAGGTGGCCCTTAGTGCTCTGATACTCCAAAGTAATAAAGCAGCTTCTTCCTCCCTTAAAGATATTTGAATAACATCCCAAGCTTTAAGGTATTCTGCACTCCCCCTCTACTCACTCTTGTGAGGCCCCATCTGGAGTATTGTGTCCAAGCCTGCAGCCCCCAGTACAGGAAGGATGTGGAGCTCTTAGGGCAGGTCCACTAAGATGATCAGAGGGCTGGAACACCTCTCCTGTGAGGAAAGGTTGAGTGAACTGGGCTTGTTTAGCTTGGAGAATAGAAGGTTCTGGGGAGACCTCATTGTGGCCTTCCAGTACTTGAAGGGAGCATATAAACAGGAGGCTGTTTATGAGGATGGATAGGGATAGGACAAGAGGGAATAGTCTTAAACTGAGACAGGGGAGGTTTAGGTTAGATATTAGGAGGAAGTTTTTCACACAGAGGGTGGTGACGCACTGGGTCAGGTTGCCCAAGGAGGTTGTGGCTGCCCCATCCCTGGAAGCATTCAAGGCCAGGCTGGATGTGGCTCTGGGCAGCCTGGTCTGGTGGTTGGCAACCCTGCACATAGCAGGGGGGTTGAAACTAGGTGATCTTTTCAACCCAGGCCATTCTATGATTCTGTGATTTTTGGGTGGTTTGGGCCATCTTGGAATACTAAGGCTGCCTTACAGTTTATATGAAAGTTGTTTTTGTAATCTGGGAAACATATTTATGGGGATCATAAACTGGTTAATAATTGCAAGACTTTCTTTAGATTGATTTCAGTATCGGCCATGTCTTGTCCTGGGCTGGCTGTATCTGAGTTAGGTGGACATGGAGCGTGTTCTTCCAGTGTAAACAAACAATGAAATGAAAGTGTTCGTCAGACATTATTTATCTAGCCTGGAGATGGGAAAAGCCTGCCGCAAACTTTGTAGCCATGTGCTCCTGATACTTTCTTTCCTTTGATGCGAACTGTATTCACTGCTTTCTCACCCAATGTTTTAGCTTCCTCTCGTCTTTGCTCCCATCCTCTCCTAACAGCTAAGCGCATGTCTTGGGAGGGTGGAAGGAGGCAGTAATTGGTTTCCGGATTCTGATTACAGTTGCTGCTTGCCTCTGTGTATCAGTTAGCTAACCGATAGCTAGAAATGTAAGAACGTTTTCTTTAGTTTTTCTTCTACAAACCTGAATGTGAGTTTCATGGGAGTCTGCATCTATTAAGTCAATATTAATAATACTCTATTGGATCAGACTGGGTGGGGGCTGAAGTGGTGGCGGGGGGTGGAGGTGGCACACATGTTCCCTTGTAATGGTTCTTCTGCTAAATCTGTTTCTTGGAAGTCCTGAAAGTTTTCGCGGATAGTGCTTGTGTCACAGAACCTCATCTCATAGACATTCATATGAGGTTGTCTCTTGTTCTGTAATTATTTTTTTTTTCTATTTGTTGGAATATATCTGAATTCTCTTTAGCCTATTGTTTGTTTGTTTCTTTGTTTAACTTTCACTGATTTCCTTTCCCCTTTTGCCAGAACGGTAGTTCAACCAAGCAAGTTTCAGTTAGATGCTTGGAACGTAAACTAGTGAGCTCCAGTGCATAAATGACTGGAGAGCTACAAAATAGTACTTTAGGGAACCCAAATGTCTTGTCTCAGCCTGATTCTTTAAATAGTTGTTTTTGTTATTAAATTTTAACAGAGGGAGAAGCCATGTCTTATTTGTAAGCCCGGAGTGGTGAGAATTGGCACAAATAACCAAACTGTGTGGTGCTCACGCAGACTGGTGGCTATCCAGAAGACTTCCAGGCAATAAATCCTGGGTGCTGTTTGTTGGTTGAAGTCAAAGCTTGAATTGAGGCTCAATTTCCTACTGGGATTAGCATCTGCCTAAAACAAATTTTGCAGGCATGTCTGCTTTTGTTATGTTAAGCAGACCTAGAAATTGTCCGCAGTAAGGTAATATGTTTCTGTCTCCAAAGGGACCATTTAGACATCTTCACTTTCATTGTCAGTTGTTAGAGATGTGCAGTATTAGCATTTAAAGCACGTTTTTCACTTGGTATCATTTACTTATATAGATCTCTCAGCATTATTATTTTTATCTTTCTGCAAAAGCAAGGCTTTTGCAGTTAACCTAGGTCTCTGTGTAAAGCAATGTGCTTTTGTTTCTTTGTCTCTTTTTTTGAGACTTAGCACATATAGTTAGTCATGCTTTATATGTATTCTGCACATTTTATTTAGGCTACATGTTTGTATAAGCATCAATAATCCCTTAAAGCTTGTTCTGTAAAACAAACAAAGTTTCTGGGGCTGAAGATGGTGGGTAAGTGTTGGTGTTGTTTTGTAATGTAAATCACAAATACATCCAGGTAGATTAGTGTCAAATTAAAGCCGTCCATGCTGTGTGTGCACTGTAGCCTCAGACGTTGTTTTCTTTCAGACATAAACATTTCACCTTAGCATTTCCAATTTTCTGCCATGTCGATTTTGTGCATCTGTGAGGTAGTCTCAGCAACTCTTACTTGGTTTTATTGAATTGTTAAGTTCTGTCTCCACTCCTCCCTCCTTCGGTGGGGAGGGGGAGATGAAACCCTCTCAGACTGTTGATTGTTTTGTTTCTGAAACTACCATTTGAAGAGCATAGAAAAAATGATGCTCACATTTCTAGGTCATGCATTTTCATTATTAATAACTGAAACAGTTATCTTACTGTGAAATACTCATGACAAATCGATGAAGAGGAGATCTCAACTAACCTAACAGTCAAACTCTTCACCTGCCTGCTGATTTAAAACTGATGAAGGGAACGTGCTTCTAATTTGTCAAGCGACTATTGTTGCTAACATAAAGTCAGACAAACATGCTTTAGTCTCTGAATAGTAACGCTGATTCTTTGTCATCTTGAGAACAAACAACAAAAGGTTTTTTTCTGGTCCTTTGGTGCATGGCAGCGATGGCTGTGATTACCAGTGGGTTCTGATGCTGTTGCCTGGATGATAATGGTTTTCCATGCTGCTGTTTGAGCTGTAAGCTCTGCTCATCCAGGGAGATGAGGGAGAGTTCTTCTTAGCTTACTGCTTAGTCTTCATGTTCTGCGTGTATTAGGAAAAATATCAGTTCCCTGTTAAATTCAGATTAACAACTTAAAAGTTGCTGATTTGTTCTTTTGCGTTTGTACTCAAACACAAACTTAAAAAGACCTAAAAGAGAAGGGAATTTTGGTGTCTTCAAAGGTGTTAAAGTAAAAGTCCTGGCAACTGAAATCATAAACCTACAGAACAGGTACTGCGTGGGGTGTGGAAGTACAATCTTATCCTACGCTGTAGAATCTGTGCCTCTGACTAGTTCAAGAATGGCAGCTTGGTCTCTGGCCTCCACCACGCTTTAAACTAGCAAAGCTGCTTGGGATGGAGGCTCTCCAGGTGCAGCCCCTTGACAGTACTCAGCAGGGCAGCCTCAAGTTCATGTGGGGCAGAACAATCAGCAGCTGTTAAAAGCTGGGGAGCTGGCCCAAGGAAATCAGGTATTGGAGGTTTTCATGGCAACTGGTGACTTTATCCTGCCCATCTGCGTCTGAGGCAAAGTCTGGGGAAGGAGTGGGTGGAAGGAAGGAAAGGTACCAGTTCACATTACAGCATGTGTTGCATGAAGGGGCAGGGCTGAGAAACCAGGACAACGTGCTCTGTGAGCCTGCACTTTCCAGTGAGTTTTGTTCATGTCTCTGTGCGTTTCCTCCTTTTTGCAAGCCAGTGCCAGGCAATGAGGGTCTGAAAGTATCTGTCATTTTCATGAATATTTTTTAAAAGCTTAGTTTCGTAGCCTAATTTGCGGCTGTTGAGGCTGCAGAAGGAAGTTATGTTTTTTCGGGAAGCTAATGCAAGGCTGTTTCCTCATGAGGTTTCCCTGTCTCTAGTTGTAGGCAGATATCAGGAAACAATTCCTTTGTAATACAGGAAAACAGATCCTAATGTGAAGTGATTTATTCACAATAAAGCAGTTAGACAGTGCTGGAAGTCTGAGGGCAGTAGGGAATACGTCTATAGTAAAACTAATCTGATTTTTTCAGTCTCTGGCTTTCAGAGAGAAAGTCCCAGATCTGAGGACCTGGTGTGTGTTGTAACATGGTCTGTTTATCAGAGGCTGTGCTGGGATTACTGAGGTTATCTATGCTGGATAAGAATTATCTTACTTCTAGCTCAGCTCCCTAAGAAGGGGTTTCCACTGTTGATTCTGGACGTGGCTTCTGTAGGAGAAACAGTCTGTACTCAATTCATATGTTCAGGGAGCATATTCAACTTCCTGAGTATGTGGATTGCTGAAGTCCAAAAGTATACAGTGTTGGTAGTCTTTAATAAGATATTTGATAAAAAGAATCCAGCTTAAGTGTGCATGCAAGCTGAGGATAATCCAAATTAGTGAAGAGACTGAATTCTGCAAAGTGACTGTTGTAAGTAAATGAGCTTATTTCAACCAATGTGTAAATGATGACATAGTATGCATCAGAGCTGTCTGCAAGCTAACATGGTCCAGTATTTGGTTATTATACTTGCAGGAGAAGTTGTTTGTTGAGGTTGCTGGAAGATCTGAGTTCAGTAGAATCTAGACAACTCTCAAAAAAGCTTTATATAATGAAAGACAGCACTTATGGAAGGCTAATAGCAAACAGTTCCTAATTCATTGTTGCTTTAAAAATCCTGAGTTGGGGATTTAATTCCCAATTGCAGGGAAGATGCGTGTAAAGGAAATGTAGTTCAATGGTAATTTCTTGTGTGAGAGTAAGAAACTTGAAGAGTGGTGGAGCTGCCCAAGGATCTTGAAGTTCTCTGTGGTCCTGTAGCATTCTTTTTATTTTTTTTTCTGGGCAAATATGCAAATATTTTTTTTTCATGAGCTTACTACAATACTATGCCCTTAGTATGAGGTGGCATTACAATTACCTGGGTACCCTTGTGTTCGCGTTTTGCAGTGAGAAAGTAAAATAATAGCTAAGCATACATTTTGTAATGAAACACTGCAGTTTGATCCCCTGGTGTTTTAGTGGCTGCGGTGTTGTCAGGAGTCCTGGCACTCTTGCTGCTCTACAAGGTTGCTTAGAAACTGCTGCATCTGTTTTCCCCTTCAGACTTGCTTTTGTGTCCAGGTAGATAGAAATCTGGCTGTATTTTTAAAAGAAAAACCTTGCTTGCCATACTGAGCTGTAGAGAGCTCCATGAGTGCTCTCCTATACTGATGCTGTTGATCATGAGCAAGTGATGATAGAACTCCACTCATTGCTGGGCTCAGCAAAATCAGTGGGAGTGCAGCATTTTTCTTGCACAAACTCACATGTGTATGTTCTTTGCTTACTCAGCCAACCACAGTACTGTTTGTGCTTTTTTTTTTTTTTTTTTCTCCCCTACTTCTTTAAGTTTGGTCTGCGCTTTACAGTTGGAGAACTTGTTTTTCTGGTATTTGAGAATTAAAAGCTCTATGTGAAGGCATCTCAAAAGAGAGTGTTGCATTATTACCAGAAGTCTCTTCGGAAGCAAATCGCATTTTAAAGCTATGCTGGCAAATTGTTTAGCTCAATCTACCAAAGCTCAGGCCACAATGGTAGCATGTCAGGAGAACAAGTGCCATTATGGTTGACTCAGGTCGATCTGTTTTAATGAACTACCTTCATGTACTGTGAAGATGCATTTCACCAGGCACTGGTTTTGCAGCCAAACACTACTTGAAACTCATATATGCTTCACCTGCATTGCACTGAAGTATGGAATGGATGATAATGTCTTTGGGTCCAACGTGTATAATGATGGCGAGGGGGCTATGGGCAGTGTTTCATCTGCATTTCTTTGCTAATTAAATGTCAGAAATGAAATTAGGGAGCATTCTAAACCTCGAGTTTGAGTTTTCAAGTTTCATTGCTTAAGGCTGAGTGTTTGTCTTGTTCAGAGGAGTGGAATGAAGTTTATTAAACTCTGCAGAAACATCCCGTCTCACTGGTTTGTAGATTTGAGTGTGACAGCCATCAAATATCCACATTGTCCCAGACCCCATCTTTATCTGTATGTGTAGATGTGACTGCTTAGTTAAACTCAATACAGGAATTACTAGGGATAGTATGCAGATTGTTTAAATTATTTTTTGCTAGCAGGTTCAGAGAAGCACTTGAATGTTAACTTCTATTTCTGCTTTAAATGATTAACTCGCAGCTAATGGATAGAATAAAGAATGTGCAGGTCACTGCAACTCTGCCTGGGTGTGAGTTTCTCCAGGAAGGAGGGTTCATATCTCTGTACCTAGAGGGGCAAGTAGATTATCTTCTAATTATTTCAAAGCTGTTGAAGCCTCACTGTATAATAACGCATGTCAGCCACGTCTCCAAAAGCAGGAAGTTGAATAATTGTGCCTTGAAGTACTTGTGACTTTATTCTGGCCTTCCTAGGTTTGCTCTTTAGCTTTGTAGAAGCAACATTTTTTCTTTTTTTTTTTCTTTTTTCCCATCAGAGATCAGTCATGCTTCTGTAGCTTTGAGTCCATATCAGTAGTCTTCTAATCTGTAGAGCGTATCTGTGCAGATGTCAACAGGGAGAAAATGGGTATGGAATCAAGGGTTCTGAGCAAATCAAGTGTGAGTGTCTGAGACTGGTGGGAAGCACGCTGTGGAAAGTGGAAGAGACCGCAGGTTATAGAAATCCTGTAGTTGGTGCATCCTTCACTTCAGAATAAGAATGTTAGCTGATGCTCTCCTTTTCTGGTACTGCTGTCTGCACAGGTGGCTGCAGGGAAAACAGGAATATCCCATTAGAAGCCATAGATTTACAGTTTTTCCTTAATCTCAGTAAATCACTTCCAGGAATGTCTATTGGAGGCTAAATTTAAGATCAACTCCGAAGAGGAACTGAACTGAAGAGTTGATTTACTGAGGAGCTGAGCTACTTGGAAGCCTCAACAGCTCAGGAGAAATTCTGAAGGTACTCAAAGTCTGGGAAGGAACTGGCTGATGCACTTGTGGAGTTAATTTGTGCTCTGAAGGTCAGGTGACTGGCAACCAGTCATTATTTTTCTTGTTTGGTACTGCTACAGTTTCAGTCTCCAACCATACCTACTGATTGGTCTAGTCCCTCACATGGAGACTGACTTTTACAATCTGCTTGCTTCCGGATCTTCCTCTTAGACCTGGAGCAGATGCAGGAAGAACTGTCTTCCTGCAGTGTGTTGTGCTAGGTGCAGTTGCTCACAGTGTCTCCTGTGATCGGCTGTTGAATTCTGTTTAGCATTGGAAAGTTGTAGGGCGAGACTGGGGCCATTGCATTTTCCATTGCAGCTGGGGAAAAATACTCCAGCTGGTGAAGTTTTGTCTTTGTGTGAGAGCCTTTTTGTAGCCCTGTGTCATAGCCACCCCCTATTACATGTTATGTGATACTAGAGATGTGCTCTTTCTCTACTTGTCAGGAACAAGGATTTTTCTGAAGGATCTGAGGATAGCAGATGATACTGAATGCGTAAAGGATACTTTGTATTGCCTTTGTGCTACGAGAAGATGAGGAAAAGGAGTGACGAAGCAGAGTAACACAATTCAGAAATGTTATTTTTAAAAGTATGATTTAATTAATGGGAGTATGATTGTGGTGCTGTCTAGAGCTGAGACCATCTGGCTTGTAAGAAGTCCAGTGAAGAGTCCTGTTTTCAACCAGTCAAAAATCTCATAACATCCTAAAACATACTGTTAAGTTTGCTGGAATGTCAAGTTTTTCTCTGAGTTCCAAATCATTTTCAGCTTCGCTTTAAACTCCTGCACAAGCAAGTTGTATTACGGAATGACTGACTAAACCTGATTCACGCTGTTCTGCCTTAGTGTACAAAGCTATCCCGTTTCTCAGTTCTGCTTCAGAAAGCTTTTAGAAAGCTGTTTTGGAAATGCAGGTTTATCCAGTTACCCACCCTTGACATGATAAATCATTCTTTTATGCAGCCAATTTTAGTGGTTTGGTTTTGTTTTTTTTCTTTCCCTTTTTCAAAGTCAATTTCCTCATTGCCTGCATGCTGACTAATGCACTAATGAATATTACAATGCTAAACTTTGGATCATATGCCAAACTGAGAATTCACTGTGAATGAGTTCAAACATGTCTGAGCTGTTTTTAAGGGCGCGCAGGTATGATGTCAGTGGAATTACCGCTTGTTTAACTTCTGAGTGCAGCAGTGACAGCATGATGGGAAACAAACCGCTGAACCTTCTTGCCTGCTATTACTCCTGAAATGTAACTGCTGTTTCATTGGGAACTGCTGAGTGAGAATGCGTGCCCTATCCTCAACTGGCAGTCCACACAAACTGTAGACAACACTGTTTTAATGTTTAATGTGCTTTCCTTTTTGCTAGGAAAAAACAACAACGACGAAAAACAAACACAATGTCTGTTGATCTCATTATCATTTCCTGCAGCAGAGGAATAAGAAAGAGTCAAGTTTGCAGCTGTCTAGCTATGTTAGTGCTCTGAAAGTAAAGCGCCTATTTCATGGAATCATAGAATCACCAAGGTTGGAAAAGACCTCCAAGATCATCCAGTCCAACTGTCTACCTACCAGCCGTATTTCCCACTAAACCCTGTCCCTGTACAACATCTCATCATTCCTTGAACACCTCCACAGGTGGCGACTCCAGCATCTCTGTGGGCAACCCGTTCTAGCACCTGACCAGTCTCTGGGAGAAGTTCGTTCTAACATCAAACCTGAATCTCTTGAGGCCATTCCCTCTAGTCCTATGGCTAATTACATGGGAGAAGAGGCCAACCCCACCTCACCACACCCTCCCTTGAGGTAGTTGCGGGGAGTGATAAGGTCTCCCCCGAATCTCCTCTTCTCCAGACTAAATAATCCCAGTTGCCTCAAGCTTCTCCCTCATAAGACTTGTGCTCCACACCCCCTCACCAGTTTCATTGTCCTTCTCTGAACACGCTCCAGGGCCTCAATGTCTTTCTTGTAGTGTGGGGCCCAAAACTGGACACAGTGTTCAAAGTGCAGCCTCACCAGTGCTGAGTGCAGAGGGATGATCGCTTCCTGCTGGCAGCACAATTTCTGATAAAAGCCAGGATGCCATTGACCTGTTTGACCACCTGGGCACAGTGCTGGCTCATGTTCAGCCAAGTGCTGACCAATACGCCCAAGTCCATTTCTTCCACAGAGTCTTCCAGCCACTCTGCCCCAGGCCTGTAGTGTTGCCAGGAGTAGTTGTGGCCAAAGTGCAGGACCTAATTCTTGGTCCTGTTGATCTTTGTCCTGTTGGCCTCAGCACAGCTGTCCAGCCTGTCCTGATCCCTCTGTAGGGCCTTCTTTACCCCCAGGCAGATCAACATTTCATTCCAACTTAGTGTCGTCTGCAAACTTACCTAGGGTGCACTCAATGCCCTCATCCAGGTCAGATATTAAACAGGACAGGTACAGACCCCTGGAAAACACCATTTGTGACCGGTCACCAGCTGGTTTTTACTCCATTCACCACCGTTCGCTGGGCTTGGCTTTCCAGCCAGTTCTTTCCCCAGGAAAGAGCATAGCTGCCCAAGCCACAGGTTGCCAGCTTCTCTGGAAGAATACTGTGGGAGGTGGTGTCAAAGGCTTTGCTGAAGTCTAGATAGACTATGTCAACAGCCTTTCCCTCATGTAGCAGGCAGATCGCTTGACTGTAGAAGGAGATCAGGTTGGTTGAGCAGGATCTGCTCTTCATGAACCCATGCTGGCTAGGCCTTATCCCCTGGTTGTCCTACATGTGCCATGTGATCTCACTTAAGATGATCTGCTCCATAACCTTTTCTGGCACTGAGGTCAGGCTGATGGCTCTGTAGTTCCCCAGGTCCTCCTTATGACCCTTCTTGTAGATGGGAGTCACCTTGGCAAGCCTCCAGTCCTCTGGGACCTCACCAGTTGAACAGGAATTCTGCATAAATGTTGGAATGCGGCTTGGCAATCAACACCCTTAGGAGAATCCCATCTGGCCCCATGGACTTGTGACAGCCCAGGTGGAGTAGTAGATCTCTATCTATCTCCACCTGAATTATGAGGGGTTTATTCTGCTCCCCATCCCAGACTTCCAGGTGAGAGGGTAGAGTACCTGAGGATAACTGATCTGACTTCTAAAGGCAGATGTAAAGATGGCATTAAGAACCTCAGCCTTTTCCTTATCCTCAGTGGTCACATTCCCTGCCGCATCCAGTAAAGGACAGAGATTCTCCTTAAGCCCTCCTTTTTCTGTCAATATGTTTGAAAAAAGGTTTTTTTGTGTTTTTTTGTTTCCTCTTACTCAGTGGTTGAATTGAGTTCAAGCTGGTCTTTTGCCTTTCTAATTTTCTCCCTGCATATCTGAACAACTTCTTTGTACTCCCCCTGAGTTGCCCATCCCTTCTTCCACATGAGCTAGATACTCTTTTTCTCAGAAAAAGTTCCCTGTTCATCCACACTGGTTGTCTTCCCCACAGCTTATTTTAAGGCACAGGGGGACTGCATGCTCTAGTGCCTCTAAGACTTCCTTCTCGAGGAGCCTTCCTGGACCCTTTTGCCCTTCAGGAATGAATCCCGTGGGACCATCCCCATCAGTGTCCTGAGCAGTTTGAAGCCTGCCCCCTGAAAGTCCAAGGTAGCAGCTTTGCTGGCTACCCTCCTGACCTAAGAACTGAGAACTCTATTATTTTGTGGTGACTCTGCCTAAGGCGGCTCCCAGCCTCCACATCTCTCACCAGTCCTTCTCTGTTTGTGAATTTATTTCCATGGAAACTACAACAGATGCAAAGACCATAATAACACTATTTGAGAGTGCAAATTCTCAGTTACAAAACACTGTCTTCCAACAGTCATCGCCACTGGCTACGCATTTTCACCAGTGATGAACAAGAGTTTGCATGCCACACTTGTAAAAATCTGCACTAGAGGTCAGCAAGCATCAATGAATGTCAGTGGGTGCCATTGTTTCTACATGGAGGAATTCAGTGACACAGCTTTGCTTCGTACGCGCTTCCATGTCAGGCGCCATTCTGTTGGGCTGCTCCTCTGCTGCCATCTGTTGCACTGCAACAACGTGTAATGGAATATTGATAGGAAGGCTCAAACTCTACTGCAGCATCACCAACATCTGCCTCTGACATCATGAGCCAACAAAATAAAATAGGAGGCATTACTTTCACAGCAGCCCTCGTATGTTACCCTACTGTGTTTAGTTGCAGTCTGAACTGCAAAGTAAGAGAGGAGTGGGTGAAGAAAAAGCAGATGGCAGCTGCCATCTGTAAACCAGAAAAGGACAGCAACAACCAGCTGCTGAGTGAGGTATTGGCAGTAGAATCAGGCTGCAGACCAAGCAGTATGTGCCTGATATTATGCCTGGGTTATCAGCATTTCAGTATGTTCTTACACTGCCAGCCTGCCTCTTCCAAAGTACTGCATGAAGTATTTATTTACTTTTTTGCCAGGCTTCTTATCTGCCAAGTTATTCTTGTGTTTAATTAACAAAATGTCTGTCAGTTTGCGTTCAGGGAGTTTTTGTGTCACTGTCACCTGGATTGCTGCTCTAATCCACGTGTCAGGTGCTCACTGGTCACTCAAAATTAGCTACAGGGTAGTTAGGCTTTCCACTGCAGTTTGTTTAACATACGTGATGCTGTAGAGTAGCTAAAGTGAGTTGGTAGATTTACCACATACTAATAAATGGGATGCTCTACAGAGTCAGCAGGATCCAGCAGCTGTCATTCAAAGTAAGACCTGTGATTTTATTTCTTTTCCCCTGTATACAAAACCTTCTGTAGCATGTATCCATGTGGGTATTTTGAAAACTCTTTACCTATTTTGAAAACTTTTGTTCTTCACCGTTCTCTACCATTCTCCACCACGGAGCATCCAACCCGACCTGCTCACTTGGGTACTGAAGTAGTGTGAAAGTACAGTGAGGAAGGAGGCTGCTGTAGCTATGATATACCTAACTAGTGCATCATACAGAGCCATGTTCTTCACTTGAGGAAGGCATGTTTTTAGTTTTAAAACAACTGTCTTCTGAGGCTGGTTATTGGAAATCCAGGTGCTGATTAACAGTCCTTCTGAGACCTGTGTTGCAATAACTGCCTTTTGTGCCTTTATGCTTAAAAATTCTTGTGACAAATACCACATCTAGTAAGGTTTTACAGGAACAATTACTATTTCCCTCTCTGGGGAGAGGAAATTTAATTTCTACAGAATGCCCTGACAACAATAATTACAATGAGAGCTTTCCCATCTGACTTGGATATTTCAGGCTGAGTAAGGATTGTTGAATATTACTCTGTGAAAAACTGCCAGTCAGGGAGGCTTGAATTTCTTTTGACTGAGCAACAGTGCACTTACATCCTTTTCTCTGTACTGTAATTTCTCCCTTTCTTTTGATTCAACTTATTTGGTTGTCCTTTTGCTCCAATGTTATTTAATTTACACAGCATGCTCCAAAAGTGCTTCGTATGTAGCATAACACGAATATAACAATATTCTTTTACAAGATGAGAACAAAATGTTTTGCTTATAAACCTTTTGGGAAGACTTTTCTACTTGAAGGTATTAAAAGAGGTAGTAAAATCACCAAAGGCAGAGCGTAGACTTCCAATGTGCTAGGCACTCTTGGGTTATTACATGCAAAACTCCAGTGGGATCTTGCTTTTCTGTTTTATAATAGATACTGTTGCCCAACTGTATGCACTAAAGCTGTTTTCTAAATACCTTTTTTTTTTTTTTTTTTTTTAGCTGCTGTAAATTAGTGCAGTGCTGGATAGTGTTTTATACTTAGCTTTTAAAGAAGAGGGGGAATAAAATGGGGGAAATGACTATGTTGGTGTCCTACATGCCTCCAAGATTAATTGGGACCTTCTGCAGAAAGAGCTGTTAATTTGTATTGGAAACAACTCACTGCTGAGTAAATGAAGTGTTGAGGCTGATGTCAATCAGCAGTGGGGCCTTTTCTGCTGTTTACCTCATGCTGTGCTCTCTGTGACCTGCTTGGGTGAGAGCTACCATGTGCTGGAACTGGCTCAAGCTGCTCAAGCACTGGTTCTTCAGAGTAGCTCCATTTTAAAGGGCCACTTGGACATGATGTCCCCTGGTATCTTCTGGGGTGACATCTTAATGTCATCTGAAAGAAATACACTTCCCTAAAGCAAAGATTGTTCCTGGGCCAATGTTTCTAGTCCTGGCTTCTGTGGTAAAGTAGAACTCGGCTGTGGGGAGGTGCTTAGGGTGAAAGCTGTCTTCTCCCTCTCTCCTTTTCTTTCCTTGGGAAGCCTTTGTCCTTGGATCTGCCTTTGTGCAGCTGGGGCACTAGCCCTTCACCTGCATACACTGCAAGCTTTCATTGGCAAACATTTAAGTACTTGAAATCTGATTATTAGAGGAAGAAAATAGATAAGCTTTGCCCTCCCTTCCTTCCTCTCTTCCTTTTTGCCTCTCTATATAAGCTACACTTAGATACTGGGGCAATGTGGGAGTGTCTCTTTTATTTTTTTTTTCTTTTAAAGCTCTGCTGTCCCTAACAAAGATGTAGAGAGATTACTAATGCCAGTAGAGTGTTGGAGGAGGTTGCAATCAATAGATTTGATCACAAATGTAGCAAAACAAAATATGAAGTGTGCATACCATGATTGTAGATTCTGTTCTTGCTCTGTTAAAAGTCAAGTACTTTCTTTCTAAGAGTCTGGGAAAAAAAAACCTTTACTGCCTGCAGTAGTTAACTCCACATCTGGGGGAGCACTAGATTTTGTGGTCTACAGTCACAGTGGGTGAGACATCTTGTGGTATTTGCTGAAGTCCACCTATTAAAGGACTTGGGCAGTTCAGTTTATGAGCACTTAAAATCTAGGCTCCTTTCCCGTAGTCCTTAAAGGCATTTCTAAAGGCCTTGCCAGAATGGGAATTGAAAATGAGTATTAAAAAATTATGAGCAAAAATGAGACTTAGTCACCTTGAAAATTTTATAGTAGTGCTTGGAATAATTGTAACTGAATAGCCTGCTCTTCTGCGAGCTGCAAATGATTTGCTGTAATCCTGTCCTTTCTGGGTGTGGCTTATGGGTAGTGTAGAGTTTGTCATAAAGGGTGCTAGATGTGAGGAATGTTAATTTTAAAGTCCTTTTTGGCAAGAAGATGTGAGGTTAGGTTTGTACAAAGCCACTAAAAAGGCTCAGCCAACTTTCTCCCTGTGGTAGTTCTTTGAAGTAATGAATTTAACCACCTGTTTTCAGGCTTAGAGCATTTATATTTTTTCTCTTGGTAATGCACTGAAAGTACTTATCACCAGTTATCGGTCTCTCTGGCTTTATTTACTGAACTTCATTTTGCATGTAGATAATTAGTGATCTAATTCTTGCTTGAAAGGAAGTAACCATACAGCATCCATTTCAGAGAATGAGAAAATTTCCAAGAACAGGTGTATCTGTAGTACCTGAAGCTGCCTTGAAGAAATTGGTGGAAGGTTCTCATCAGACTCAGATTCTCAGATCTCGTTATCTTCTGAATTAATGAATTGGTCCGTATGTCCTGCTGTCACATTCAGTCATTTCTCAGCCTAGTACAGCTACAGAATGCTATAATTTTGCATGGGAAGTAGTGATTCCATTTTTTTTTTAAATCTTTTCTTGCAGAGTGCGAGGACTTACTGTTATCTTACTATGCAAACTGCAGAAAGGGGATCTGAAGCAGGGCACTTATAAAATGGTCTGAATTCTCCCTGCCCTTAGCCAGGGTTGAGGTGTGTTGGCCAGACTGTAGACGGTACTGAAGACAAACAAGGGCTTTAGGCCTGAAGTACCCAGCCTGCTACTCAGCAGAGGGGACGGCTCTGCAGGGTGAATGAAGTATGTCTGGCACGGGGAAGAAAGGCATTGCGAAGCAGAAATGTTATTTCTACTTGAATTGGGTTGTTTGTTTCTGCTTCTGCAGGATTTTGTGTTTCTTTGTCAAAATGGTCATTTACCTAGGCTTACCAGAAGATTGCATCATCTGCAGTCTTGAAGTAGCGTCTGTTTTCTTGCCATATAGCTCACCAGAGTTCTTTGTGCTTGAGTTCCCAAAGATCAAAGCTGCATTTACAAAAAATGGAGAGGCACCATACTGGATGAGGTCCATGTTCCTGGGGCCAGCTCTTATGCTATTGGCAGTAGATGTCTAGATCGTTGGGCAACCCTACTGTCAAGTTATTGCACTTGTGAAGCTGTGGTGGCCTGGCACTGGATTCAACTCTGCTGCATTTCAGTGCCAACAGGGGATCACAAGTCAGAGAGGGAAGTGTTAAAAATGATGGATTGTGAATTTCATTCAGTATGTATAAAGCTAGCACTTTCAAACACTGAAAGAATGCTGAAAGCAGCTATACTGGTACATTTGGCCTGAAGTAGCCTTAGAGGCTACTTACCACCTCTCTGCCTTAGAGGTGGTATCACAAATACCATAGTACACTCAGTTCTTTAGTGTGTGGCTTCTAAAGTCTTAATTATTTAATAATGATTTAGTCTCCAAAGTTATTGGCTTGCTTAGGAGGCTCTGAGGTGTTGCTTTCATTCTTATGGTGGTGTTTTGGGTCTGTGTGTGTATGTGAAGTCCTTTTGTGCTAATGAGACTGCTGTTTAAGAGCAGGCTTTAACTGCACTGTACTAGCTGTCTGAATAATGTCTTGAAGAGTAAAGAGGTACCTCTCCTGCTGCTGAATTGAAGAATAATTAACTGTCACGTGGCTATTCAGGCTCTTTTCAAGAGGCTAGTAATTGTTGTGTTTGATAGCATGGCTCTACAATCACTGATTTCCTCAGTTCAGAACTGCCAAACATACAACTTTGCTAAATGAAGAGATTGTTCTTTTTTACAACGTTTTTTCTCCAAGGAGGAGGGATAATTTCTTACAGAAAGACGCATGAGCACACAAGCTGTGGTTCCTGACCATTCTCTCAGAAGACTTATGGGTGTGTGCTTGCATGTAGATAGGGAGCTGCTTATAATGTGAGTTGGTAGTGTTTCAAAAGGGTCTGTGATAGTGGATACTGTGGTGTAGTGCACATGTAACATTTTATGATGCTACACTAAGAATTTATTTTGGAAAAGATTTGTATTTCCTAAGGAAAGGAGTCTACCTCCTGAGCTATTAGCTGAAGGTCTTATGTCTTTCCAGTAATAACACCAGCAAAACAAAATTTTAGCTGCTGGAGCCTGCAGTTGTAGGACTTTTTGAAGATATGCAGGGAGGGAGACTCTGCAACCTCTTGAGCATCTGATGAATCTTCTCAATCTGTGTGTGTCATGTGCAAGCCTTGTTCCTGGCAAATGGCTTATGAGGACTAGAAGAAAGATGTACTGTTCATCTTCCTGGAATAGGAACTGTGGAGTGCTGGCAGCTTCAGCTGCCAGCCAATTACTCTGCTGCTCTCCTCTTCCAGCTATAGTTCGTCTTGTTCAGGTTGTTCTGGGACAACTTTCCAGCTTGGAAAGTGATTGAAGTTTGAAAAAGGCAGGAGGGATCTTTGCATTGTTCATTTTCATCTTGTGTCATCACACTCTGCTCTTTTCAGAAAATACTCTTTGGTGTTACGGAGTGATTTCAGATAAGAGTCCTGATGCTGTGGTTTAATTTAGCTCACTGGCGTTTTACATACTAGCTTGCTACTAGTAGAGTGCCAGGGCATCACCCTGTGCATGCAGTTTGTGGATCTACGTGATGCAAGGTCACAGGGAAGGGAGACTTTTACCACAGAATAAATTTATAGTGAGAGAAGAGATGCCCTGTCTCCTTTAAAAATAGTATCAACAAAAACTCTATTGGTTTTATTCTAGGGAATAGGATAAAAGAAGGACAGAATTCACACAGTGAGCCAAGTGCAAAGCCAACAGTACAGTCAAGGAGACTTGACTTTCATTTGTTCTCATCCCACAGTGAATATTGACTCCTGCAGAATAAAAATTAGTTTATGTTCTTACTAGTATGGGTGGGACTGGTGAGGAAAAAGAGACTGACTTGTGCAGATTCTCAGGAGTTGTTTTCTGTTAATACACTCAAGAACTTTGTGAGGACCTACAGTAGAAGCGTATGTCTGGTCAAGAGTTTCAGATCCCGCGTATTTGATTGCCCCTCATTACCAGAAATAAAGAAATCAAAAATATCTATCCATTCATGTTTTGACGTGTAAATAATGGAAAAAACAAAAAAACAAAAAAACAACCATATATTGCATAAACCAGTACATGTATGCTAGGTAACTGATGGACTGAATTGTTCTGGAGACATTGAAGACACAAAGGAAATTGTGATACTTTTATTTTCAAAGTTAGTTTTACAGGATTATGTTGTAGCTCACAAATATGTGTTCCAGACTTGAAGAATGGGGGACTAAGCTCCTCAATACTATGTCAAAATAATTAATATATCAGTGTCTTCTATTGGTAGACTGAAATGTGAAGAAAACACAAACAGAAATAATTTCCCATATTTACAATGTTTTTAATATATTATTGCTGGAACCTTTTGTACTGCTTTAAAAGGAGACTGTGTGAAAGTCTTTGTTAAGACCTGAAAAACACTGTTGTAATAGTACATTTTTCTCTTAATATTTAAATTTAAGGGCATATTCCTTGGGCAGTGTTCAATGTAATGAAAGACCCAGTGAGGGTGAGGTAGTCCAGAGAATATAAATGATGATGAAATCTTCTGCAAAACCAGTTTTGCTTCTGCAGTTTGACAGCACTGAGTGAGTTACACTCTTCTTTCAGGCAGCTTTAATGTTGTTGAGTGCCAACCTGCTTAAGCTATCCATCCTATGATAGGCCGCAAGGTGTATGCTTGAATTTTTCCAGAGTTCTCAGGCTTTCAGGCATTTGCATCTTTCCCCCAGCCTGCTGTCTCTCTTTGTGAAGAGCTGTGTTCTTGCTGAAGCAGCTTCTTTCTTTTGCATGTGTTATCCCCTAGGCACATGACAGCCATGTCAAAAAATGCAGACCAACGGGCACGTCAGCTCCTGCCAGGCACGTGGATGATTTCCCTTTCCTTTCCTTCATGTCTATTTAATTTTTTGTGTGCTGAACCTTCATAGAAGTAAGTTTAGAAAGTTAAGCGTTGAATTAAAACGGTAGCTTGCCCACTAAAGAAATACAGTACTGACATCATACGAAGCTTTTCATAAGGATGAGATAATAACTGATAATGTAGGTTAATGTTTACACTTTACAGGTTGACCTTTAGCATGTGGGTGCCCAAGACTGTTGTGTGCTTTAGGAAACAGCAGATGTGTAGCAAGGCCTTCCTGCAGGCAGGCCAGTTAGGGGTGCGGGCTGTGGGTGGGGGTTGCTTTTCCTTTTCTCCTACTCACCTGGCTGAAGGTAAAGCCCTGTCTGTCCCTGTAGGGCAATCCCCTGCTAAGCTGGGGAAATCCATTTTGTCTCTGTCGGTTGATACAGGCAACGATCTCTTTGCCCAGACCGAGCTCCCTTCCTCTAGGAGGTGACACAGATGTAGTGTTAAGGCAGCCGGCTGCCATCCTCCCCTCTGCTCATGCTGCCACCGGGCTGTGCCACCCATCTCCTTTGGCTTGAGGCCTTCTGATACTCAGTGGAGCCCTGGGATGGTGGAGAGCATAAACTGTGGATCAGCCTGATGTTTGACAAGGGACTGAGGGGGTCTGTCTTGCACTCTGAGGTGCACTATTCATCTTTGAGCCCTCTGAACACTTCCTATATAAGCCATGACTTGTTTAGCTCTTCCAGCTTCTTACCTGATCTAGAAAAAACAAAAGCTGTAAGCTTTTCCCCATCTCTGCAAAAAGAGGAAAGTAGTAAGAAAGCACATTTAAAAATAATCATTGAGACACTAACTGTGGAAAGCATCCAGCAAACCTTTGGATCGTTCTCTTGTAAAGCTGAATCTGTATAATATTTTTTAAAAAGTGACCACCATTGTCTTTACCTTTCTCTTTGGCAGAAACTTTATTCTAACCCTTTTCCCGTTATGTTTTGTGCGTATACACACGCATTTCAGCTCTGCATGGAAATGGCTTTCAGATGACTAACCTTTTTAATCTCAGCTAAGTCATGTTTATTACACAGTTAACTTCAAAGACGGAAATTCATCTTGCTCCCTCTTTTCAGCCCTGGCCCATTGCGAAGGTTAGCGCCTAACCCTTCCTTGCGGCAGGGCTGCTCGATCCTCCTGGCCTGGATGTATCTAGGGCAGTCTGCAGCAGCACTAGCACACTGTGTGGCTATTTTTGGCAGTGTAGCTTTTGTCTGGCAGTGCTAGGGAGGGATGGCATATGCTCAGTACATACATGCTGTGCATGTGACTGATTTAAGGATGAGGTATGGTTTAAATAAAATATATACATAAATAAGTATCACTCTCAACAAAAAAGAGAAAAAAAAAAAAGGGAAAAAAAGCTCTCTACTTTCTGTTACAAGCCAAACAAATTAATCTGCCCTGACTGCATGAAATTTCATTTTCTTTTTTTATGTAGTTGTGTGCTCAGTGGACTGTGCATTAGAGGATGAATTAGCAAGTTAATTTACCCTACGTGTCTGTAAGAGAATAGCTTTTACATCCTCAGGCCTTGTGATCTGAACTGCAACGTGAATGTATCAGAATACACAAACACAGCTTTTTATTTTTAGAAGTACTGTAGCGAGGGCTTGGTTTAACCTGCTCTCTCCTTAGGTTTTTAATTCTCTTTTATAGTCACTATCAATTGATATACATACATATATATATATATATAAAATTTCTTTTTTTTTTTTTTTTTTTTTTTACATGTTCCAAATGAGCTTATGGTGGGTTTTTTTGTTGTTGTTGTTGTTTTTTTGTTTTTAATTTAAATGTTTTTGTTTGTTTTCCATCCTTTAATACAGTACCTCAAGGGGACTATCTGCAGAGTAAGTTACCTGCTCATCATTGGAGCAAGGTTGTTAGAATTAATTACAATTAGTCTTTCATATTAATAATCAAAAATAATTGGTGTTTACACTCTGTAAATTGAGTTGCAAACTCAAAGCAGAGTGTTTATCAGTCTGCATCTCTAATATTCCATAAACCCAAGGTGCTTCAGGCTCAGAATTTCACAGGAATGGCTGTAGAGCCTTATCTCTCATTTCTGCCATGATGTAGCTGGGTCCCCCAGCCAGAACTTGGGCCCAGTTGTGTCAGTTGTGGGGCAGAAGGGGAATGCTTGCATCAGAGCAGCAGTAATGTGAACAAATGAGATGCTAAAGAGAGCTGAGAACAGGAACACTTCCGGGTAAAGGTCTGGATCCAAGCTGTGAGAGGTTAAGTAGGGTTTGTGCTCCAGGGGCCATCATTGGCTGCAGTTGGTTGGAATGCTCTGGCAAGGACCAGGCACTCAACCCCACTCTCCATACTTCCTCATCAACTGTAGCCTTAAGGTTGGCTGAGGTGGAAGGACAGAGCCATGACGTCTGGGGTTTTCCAGAGGTCATATTGAAAGCTGTTAACTTTTTTTTTTAATATTTTTTTCTTCTGGAATGAAGACATATATCCACTATTTATGGGTTGCTTGTAACTGATTTGCTGTAATACTGAGCAAAGCAACTATGCTTGTCAAAAAGGCTCACTGGTTATCAAGACAGTAGAAGAATGTCAAAAATTAACTATGCCGACATAAATACTAAATGACATAATGTTGCAATACTAAAATCTTGTGTAGATGTGCAAAAATCCTTCACTCAAACCTAGACTCCCTCTCTGTCTATTTTTTTTTTAAATCTTGAAATACATCTTGGATTTTTTTTTTTAGTGCTGCTGTGAAACTGTCTTTGCTCCAAGCTGCTTGAAATTGCAAGGGCTATTTTAAATGACTGAAGGACCGTGCAGGGCAAACATGGAGGCTTTGCTGCCTTACTTCCCTCGGAGGCAGGCTGGAGCTGGCTGCCCAAGGCCTCCCTGCAAGCCGGGTGCTTGGCAGTAGGAAGTGGGGCAGTGTGGTAGACAGCTGCCAGCACCAATAACCAGTGCCTTGAGCTGCTTAGCATAGGCTAAGCCCAAATCTATTGACGCAGAGTGCAGGGAAGGGCTCGGCAGACTTCTCCCCCTCCCTGCCCCTGTATATAATCTCATGTGGATGTGACAAACTCCATTTTGATTAGATGTTGGGCCAGAAACGGAGAGAGTGGGTCAGATTTGACCTCAGAAGCCTATTTTAATGGTATGTGTTTTTACACTTCCTGAAGCTGCACCTTTTCTTCATCATCTCCTCCTTCTTCCTCCTGGCTTGCATAAATTCCTGAAGAGAATTTCCTTAAAGAAATTGCCTGAATTTCTTTAATGTAGGATGGGAGATCAAGTGAAGTTGTGCATGTGAGATGATACGGATCACGCTATGGACTCACAGTAGATGTCTACAGTGCAAATGAATGTACAGTACTGAATATAATGGATGAAATAGGTAAGCGGCTCACACTTTGTATTTCCAGAAATAATTTTTTAAATGGCTTCCTGATTAGAAACTGGAAAACATTGTTACACTTAGCCAGGGGATGTGTGTAGACTTTTTCCCTGTTTGCTTTTGTTTCCTGATTAATTTCAAAGAGCCTAACATGACATGGGGGTTTGGGGAAGGGTAACCTGAGTACACTGATCTTTTGACTTTGATTTTCTAGGATACGTTTCCAAATGGAAGGCTTTAGGTGGTCATTGATAACTGAGCAGCCAAGTTATATTGTAGCACAAAAAGGACTCTGTTTTGTTGATGTGTCGCTATTCTGTTTTAAAAGCATGAGAAACTCGAATGGATTATCATCTTCTGATTTAATACATGAATCTTTACTGTCTGTTTAGCTCTTTGTAGCCATACTCTGTGTACGTAGTGTAGGTATGTACTTGCTCCCAACATCATTCAGTCAGTTTAATTAATTTTAACTTTGAATTTATGAGACTAAAATGAGATGCTGAGGATGGCAATATGCGGAACGGGAAGGGACCTGCCTATCTGTAATGAAATCTTTTATATAAGGTAAGGACTGGTTGCGAAAACAGCTGCTACTTTTGGGATTGGGATGTTGTGTTGTAGCAACTTTAGTATGAGAATGTTTCCTTTTCTTCAGCTGCCCTAGGCAAGAGAACTGGAGAAGGATGTTCTGCTGTGAGAAAGCTCTGTGTGGGGAGCTATTCCCCAAGGGGAATTAGCTGAGCTTTTTGTAACTCTTAATCTTTTTAGTTATTCAAGTTCATACATGTAGGGCATGAAAGCAAGAGTATTATGTTTTGTTTTTCCTATTATTTCTACATAGTTTATTTTTTTGTGACTAAGCTAAACGACAACAACAAAAAATTAAATAATAATAAAATTGCTGTCTTGGTTGTGGATGCTTTATTGCTTTCTCATTTGGTTTTCCTGTTTTCCTCTTCAATGGTTGTCTGGTGCATTTACTCTAAGTTCACAGGCAGAGCTGTTCTGCTATAAGCTGTGGCTTACGCCATCTAGCTGTCCTTTTTGTTTCCTGTCAGCTGCCTTTGAAGTAGTAAAAGAAAATGCATTTGATTCATTAATATAGAATTCTTTTTTTTTTCTTTTGCTATGGTAAGAGCTACTTAACATACCTAGAAGTAGCCTGATATTTAATGCTGGCTTGGTGCTGTCATGTGTTCTCTGTGCAACACCTGATCCTAATCCATATTTCCCTTTGAGGTGTTGGCAGCTCGCAGTCCTTGTACAGAGATGTAGCTTTTCCCTTCCTTCCTTCTGTATCCCAGGTGACAGCAGCAGCAGCAGTGATTTTGTGTGTGTGTGTGTGGGGGGGGGGGTGTTGGTTTGGTTTGGTTTTTGGGTTGGGTTCTTTGTTTGGCTTTTGTGTTGTGTTTTTTTTTTTTTGTTGTTGTTGTTGTTGCTGCTTTTGGGGCTTTTTTTTTTTTGTCCTTGATGTCTGGCATGTAGGGCTGTGGAGGTAATGTGCAGGAGTGGAAACCAGCCTTTATCCTGGAAATGGAGGGGTCGGATTGATGGGTGCTTGCGCATCAGACAGTCCAATTCCAGATAGTGCAGCCCCAGCACATGTTGCACGAACTGGTCATAATATTGTCACTCGGTCTGATGTCTGCTACTGTCTTTAGTTTAAATCATGGCTGTCACATCAGGCTTGTGTGGAAAGTGAATTGAGTGGAAAGTTCTTTAATAATCTCCAAATCAAGTTATGATATTGAATTATGTGGGGTTTTTTTAATCACTAATGCATTTGGTTAAGTGAAACTTAGCATTCCTGGAAATAAAGTAGTACTAGCATTGATAACTCACTACTGTGCATACGCACTTGGCTCTGTTTGCTCCAATGATTGCAAGAACCTCTCCTCTTTTTATTCCTGAGCTTAATTTGCAGACTTTTCCTCTTGGGAGTTTGGATTTAGGCAGGAATGGAGAGGGATGCTGGGCTGTGGAAGAGTTGGGAGGTGAAGAAGCTGTGGAAATAAGCTGTGGTCACCTATTGTACCTCAATTCCTGACAAAAGTGGGATGTTCAGGTGTGAAAGGCTGCTGTTTAATACGTTGTATTGCAGATATCTTTGGAAAATGACTTTGAATTTACTAACACTTGCTGCAAAAGCAGTGGAATTCTGCAGCAACAAGATAATGGTGCAAAGTAGAAATGGAAGTCTGAAATAATAAAAAAAGCATTGTTGAAGGATGCAAACAGAGATGGCATTTTGTTACAAGGCTTTGATCAAATAATTGATAAAAAAATAGGGCAAGCCTCTAGGCTGTTAGAATTTGTGTAAGCATAATTTCTTTCAGTGGTTATTTTTCAAAATAAACTGGAACATAATCATCAAATTACCAAATTAAAAAGGAAATTCCGGAGAGGTAGGGACTACTTTATTACTTGTAATATACGTGCTATAAAAACAGAACTGCTACAATCTTTAAAATGTATATACAGTGACAAAAAATTGTTAGTGGGACATAAAAACAGAGGACAAGGTTGTGCAAAATGGTGCACGAAGGTGGGGATTAAAAAAGACACAAAACCATGGAGTAGCTTTTGCATAGGAGATACAGTCATGGGTGCATTTCTGTGAGTTTCTTGTCCTTCCCTCCTTCCATCCCCTTGCGATGTTGCAAAACACATCTGTGTAAACAGAAAAATGGCATTGAATAGGGGCAGCTAAAGGTGCCGCTCATATTAAATAGGAGGTTTGGCTCTTTATTATTACTTTTCAAAATGAGGAATCTTGTTGTTAAAGATAGGCTTACTTGTACCATTCTTGGGTGAGATTAGGGCAGCGTGAGTTGTTATAACGAGAAGCCCGTTGTGCATCCCAAACAGCTGAACAAGTTACTGGATCAAATGTGAACAGTAATGCTGCTTCTGTCTTTCTTTCCTACAAAAAAAGGTGTACGGATTCCTTGGCCAAAAAGCAAAGTAAATTAAGTAAAGTAAAAACCTGTAGATAAGAACATGGATCAAGTAGTTACAGAACTGTTGTTTTCTCTGTCTATAGAGATAGAAGAATCTTTTTTCTCATGTATGCAGAGCAAGTTCCAGCATATGCAGAAAAAGCAGATGTTTCAGATACCTGTAGAAAAGGAGCCCAAATTAGTCTTTTTGTGTGCCATTTTGTTGTTGTTGTAGTTGCTTGTGTTGGTTGGTTGGTTTGTTTGTTTGTTTCTTCTCTAGACAACAGAAGATTAGAGATGCTCAAGTTGCTCAGCAGCAGAACATCTTAGGAAAAAGATGCTCATTCAGGTGAATGATTGTGTGGCATGTTCTTTGGAAGCATGCAGCAACTGCATGCAGCAAAAAAAAAACCCCTTAGATATGGTAACAAATGTTCTCCAGAAAACCTAGGCGTTAAGTTGCTTGAGGGAGGTATGGGAAAAACAATAACCAAACTCAAGTCTATTAGATTGTACTATTTTGGAAATTACTATTCTTAAAGGAAAGCCTGAGGATAGCTGAGACTTAATTAGTGACTATATATGCTTCCTTTAGTCAAGGAAAAGAAAGAAGTTGATTATAAATGGCTGTTACTTGTATGTATGATATAGTTTTAGAATATTATGCTTTGAGGTTTTTAAGATATCAGAGGGCATCGATAGGAACAGCAGATTTATAGGGTCATGTAGCTTTGACTTGCAAGCTTAGGCAGTATTTTTAACACAAGGTAGCTGAAAAAGCATTCAAAACCACTGTCTGCTATTTTTAACATGTCTAGCACTTTAAAAAAATCCATATAATCCTCTTGAAACAGATGGCTACAGTGAGTTAAAATCCCATGCTAGGATTTGGGCTTTTACCTGCTGTTGAAACCAATGTCATGACAAAGGGATGCATCACTGACTTTGGAGGTGAAAACCTGTTTCAGACTCATACTTAAAAAAAAAAAGTTTGCAAAAGCACAAAGCACAGTGGCTTGTGCAACAGTTTGCTTTCCTGAGCTTAAAAATGTCTCCAGTGTTTACCAGTGAGAGCTCTGGAGTCCCTCTGAATTTCGTCTGCTATTTTTATTTCTCATTGTTTGTGCAATCAATATCCAGTCTATGCTGGAACATGGAAATCAGTGTTAACTAACTGTCTCTAAACTTCTATAATGCGAGGGAGAAAAAAACAGGAAGCGGAAGTCTTTCTTTAACTTCAAATCCTGTAATCACTTGAGCTGCCTAAGTGAATGCAGGATTCGACCTGAAGTTTTTGGTTTAAGTAAATGTAAGGACAACTCGGGCTGATTTTTTGGGGGGCAGGTGAGGAGGAAGGCGTTGGCAGTGGTTTCACACAGAACTAAAGCGTTTTTAAGACAAAAAGTCCAGCTGTCCTTCAGCCATCCATAGAGCCACTGTAGTGTTTCTAGAGATGGTGACAAAGCGTTGGGTGTTCTTGTCCAGATAACTGGAAATAATTTAATATGGTTGGTGATTAATAACGAAAAGGCGTACTAGTTCAGTGCACTTGTTTCCTGCATTTCTTTAGTGGTGAAAGGAGGCAAACAAATGGGACACTAAAGTGTTGACACACACTTCACTCTTTATGACTCAGTTGCTCTGTAGCTAAAATTTACCCCAGGTGGATTCCGGCAGTTAACCAGAAAGTAATCTGACCCTTCTCAGTGCGAACGTAGCTGCCTTTCTCCAGCCTAATATGCAATGCATTTACATTTCACAAATATAACAACCTGTTCTGACACTTCTACCATCTACTCACAAAATATAAACATTTCAGAGGAACCTGTTCTGTCCAGCAGTCCCAGCAGGGCTCAGCCCAGGCGGCCTCGCTGGCTGCTGCCCAGCTGCTCCCGTGCCCTCCTGTTTGCTGCCACCCACTGGGATGCTGACTGCTTGCTCCTACCTTCTTGCCCCATTTTCTTGCCAACTGCCGCACTTGAGGAGCTTCAAGTCATATGAGTGATGACAGAGAAATCTCAAGTAGTTTGGTGGCAGATGAGGAAAGGACCTAACTGCAGGATGGTAAAACTTTTTTTTTCTTTTTTTCCGGGCATAAAATTTTAACATGGTGCGTGCATTCCAAACTTTCTTATACTCCCCTTGTTACTGTCACACAGTGAATATCCTCCCCAGCAAGTGAAGGACGTAACATATGCTGGAATATGGGTGTTCTGCAAGAGAAGTCAGATTCTTTGTGGAAAGCAGAAGAAACTAGTAGCTCCCAATATCTGATGTTTCTAAGGCTCTTACAGCAAAGCCTGCTTTAGTGTTCTTAGTTTATTGTTCTAATACCTGCAAATAGCACTTGGGAAAGACAGCAAGCATATATGTAACTAGCTTGTTGATGACACAGTAAACTTTGTGGTCTTGATGAGACCCGTGTGAGAGTATGTCTTAGTATGCTGGCAATGTTTCTGCTTTCTGGTTAAAATTACTCTGAGCAATTTGTGTGAGGGCACACATGAGGTGTGAGCTGATCTTGGGGATGCATTCACTTGGAAAGCTGAGTCTCTCTGGACTTTGGTGACAGGTTGCTGTTAGGCACATTGGCACGTGCTAGATTCGATCTCTAAAAAAGCTGGTAATGTAACACAATGTTTTTCACTCCATGCTCTGCTCATTTTACCAGAGAGAGCACTGCAGCTTGATGACCTTCCCCATTCTCCATTTTGTAATGTTGCTTCAGCTGGCAGCTGCATCAAGCTGCAGAGCAAGCACAGAGTGCATTCAGAGGGATGTGGGACAGAGTGGGAGATTTGGTTGTGTTGCAGTTAATAGGAATGACTGGACAAGAAGTACTGCTGCTAGGCCTGCCAACTGAGAAGTTTTAAACTAGGTTCTTGTGAAACAACTTAAATCTGCTGTGGCCATAGTTGGTGTTCTGTTAGCTGAGGAAAATGCAGTATATGTGTGCCTAAGAAGAGCCTTTGGCTTGCGTAGTTATAAATAAAATATCTCTGTTGCTTCAGTCTGTAGTTATGTAGAGGCACAGGGGTTTTAGTAGTGGTACGAGGACAGATTTGGATTAGTCGATTATTACCTTTATCTAATTAATCATATATCTTTCCTTCAGCTCCACCGAATTCAAATATAGCTGTTAAATCTACAGACTTCAGTAGCCTGAGTGTACCCATGAAAAATGATATGCATAGGTCTGCAGCAAACTTCAAAATGATACACCTTAACATGACCTGTAAACAAGGCTGATGCTCCAGGTTGTCACTTTCTGCAGCTTTCATGCAGTTGCCAAGAGAGACCTGGTCCTGTGAGCCTCGCAGCCAGGGTCATTGAGCCCTTTGCTTAATGAAGGTGTGCCCCAGGGACCCCGGGGCTTGTGAACTTGCACATGCAAGTGTGATCTTGTTCAGTTTGTCAGCCACAAGTGGGTGGTGTGCCCATGACTTGTGAAGCTGTTAATCTGTCCTGAAAGTAAACATTTCATGTATTTTGTCAAGTCATGACATACATGCATTTGCAATAATGGAAGCACCTGCAAAATAACACCAGAGAGAGGGGCAGTGGTCGTGTTTATCAGGATCTTTCCTCACTGCTCCAGCCTTGCAGCTTGCTGACACAGTGGCCACAGAAGCTCTGTGGTGTTGAGGGTATTTCAGCATCAACTCCTGCCCTCTTTTTTATGTTATAGACTGCTGTTCCTGTCTCCAGGACATGGAGGAGGATGTGGAAGAGGTGAGGATAGGAAACAGCAGTGAGAGATTTGACCCTCTTCAGAAGTGCGAGCTCTGCTTTGCACTTGCTTTTCACATAGAAATATTCTCCTTCGCTACTTGGTGATTGGAGCTTCATGTGCTAATGCAGAGAGACTGTGTGATTTCCTTCTCCAGCCCTCTTAATTAACAATTACATTGTTTAATCTACACAGCTCTGCATGCCTTCTCTTGTTACAGCCTCCAAAATAAGTGATTTAAGAATTTGATAATTATACACCTTGGAAAATCTCATTTGTATAATCATCTTGCTGGATTCAGAGCTCTCCTACTCACTCTGAAGCTAGTTTTATGGGAGGACGAAACAGGATATTACTGATGGCAAATCTAGGAATGGATTCAGTGCTAGCTTTTGGGAGTCTTTTAGAGATTGCTGTAGCTGAAATTTCTTCGTAGTAAGTTTTCTCTACCATTTGGAAACAAGGGGGACCGTTTGGAGGTAGGAGAACAAAATATTTGTCCATTAGTTGCAAACTGTAATTTTTTTAAATTTTACTCATTGTTGCCTTACTCTGTTCCCATTGGGTTTAATCTTCAGCAACTTGACAATGGCAGGATGTGTTCTTCTTGCAAATCTCACATTGAAATTATTGCCAATATTTCAATACGGGGAAAAAAAAAAAAAAAAAAGAAGCCCTCAGCAGTAATGAGAGCTTCAGTTGACCTATAGCAAAATCACAGAATCATAGAATTAGTCCGGTTGGAAAAGACCTTAAAGATCATCAAGTCCAACCACAGCCTAACCATAGTACCCTAACTCTAAGTCATGCTGTGGAATGCATAGAAATCTGTGTTTTTTTTCAAATGAGGTGGTTGCTGCCATTTGTTACATCTCTGGCCTTATCCCCTGCTGTGTGCCAACATCTGGCAATTAATGGAAGATGAGTTTGGTGTCTTTTCTCCACAAACAGAGCTAAAGACAGTAAAGTAGTACGCTGTTGCAGAAGATTTTATGAAGACCAGAAAAATCACCCCAAACAAACAAGCTCTCAGCCACAGATGAGAGAGCTGCCAAATGTTATGTAAATGCAGAGAAATCCTTAGAAATCTGCACTAAGATGTCTACATTTTTAATACGCTGTTAAGCGCTTAGCCCTGGGGAGGGGAGGCCTGCACAAGGCTTTCTCCATCTTTTCAGTCAGTTCTGTTCAGCAACTGTTTCTCAAGCAGTCCATTTAAGCCTGAGTGTATGTATTGAAAGATCATGGTTTGTGTGTGGTTCATTGAACAAGGTGGCTGCCTAAAATCAAGAGTGTTTCAGTATTGTACTTCTTGCCACCCCTTGCTTTTACCCCAGCTGACCTTTTGGCTCTATAGAAGAGAACACACACAGTGATTAGTCAGCCCACACTTATTACTTCAGGTCACTTGCATGGCTCACACAGAAGTGGGGAGAGAAGCATATATGCAAATATTTTCAACCTTCTACTCATAAGGGTAGGATGGAGCACAACAGCCTAGGATGCCTGCTGCGTTGCAGAAAGTTTTGGTGGGCTGTTCAATGTTGGTGGCAGTGCAGAAATGCAGCTGGCTTGTTGGCTGCTTGCTAGCCTGAGCCTCTGCTGGGAAAAGGGCTGTCATGTCTTTGTGGTTGGGTTAGGGGCATCTGTAGGTAGGGGCAGAGCATCTTAGATGCTTCTTTTGATTGTACCCAAAATGTTTTGTGATTGATAGGAACTGCTTGTAGCTCATGATCAGTGGAATACATTGAGCTTTGGATCTCACCAAGAGTGCAAAGTATCTGTTAAATATGGATACTTTGAAATACAGATACTTTTGAAAGTAGTTTACAAATAAATGTGAAAAAGTAATATGTTATACTGTAGTTAATTATTTGGCTTGTGCTTCATGTGTTTAGACAACTAAACTCTCAGAAGACTTATATAAGCTTTTATATAATGTGCTTTTTCTGGGAAAAAAAAAAACATTGACTGGGCCTAACGACCTTGAATGTTTGGCATACATTCAAGACTTACTGGATGATGCTACTGAAATTCAATAGGCAATTTGTTTATATTTAACTGCCGTAGTTTGTTCTGGTTTGTGGCTAATAAGCCCAGAGGAGGCCATAGTTCTTACTTGTCTGTCTGCCCTTGTGACTTTACTTCCTTGTTTCACTGGACTAGTATAAGGTAAGAGTCTGTTCTGTAGCAGTTACAGACTCCCCATGCAGTTCAGCTCCAGCTCTGGTAGATAGTTTAAGTATCCTTGAGCCATGCATAATGATCTCTTGGCTTCAGGTAGGGCCACAGATCTAAGTGTGTGTATTGGAGGGGCTGCTTGCTGGATAGGAGATTTGATTGCTGCTGCTATTAAGAGAACTTATTTAATATTTGGAAATAGATAAGCTATTTAACTTCTTATTGAATGCATCTTATAGCCCAAATCACAGTAACACTCTGAGACATGGACTATCTGCAATACAGTGCCATTCTCCTAGGTTTCTTATGGTCTCTTATTCATTATCTAATCACAGATTAGATGTTGAGGAAGATGAATAGTTTCCAAAGCCAGTCATAGTGCTCATTAGCTCCTGACCAAACAGTTACACCTTTAAGAGGTTTCCTTGGAACATCCATGGAGGATTATTGTTCTGCCACTGATTTGCTGAGAGACAAACTCGCATCCTTCAGATATAATGATAACTCTTTCAAGGGGAACATCATGTAACTCCTAGAATCTTTTGAACGTTTACAGTATTACCAAAGTTATCTTCTCAAACAATTACAATTTTTGGCATGTCTACTTCCACATACTAGCTGAATTGCTTCTAGTCATGGGGCCGACAAGGAGTTTGTCACGTTCATTAGAACTTTGATACTTTCAAGGTGGTATGATACTATTTTGCCAATGTAAATATGTGACGTTATTCTGATATAAAGGCAGAGAAGAATGAAGTTATACATATACTTCAAATGAATACTTCAAAGAAATTGCACAAATCAAGCTGTAATTCTGCCAAAATTAAAATCACTTTGTTAATTTTTGGTAACATTATCTATTGACAGAAATGTGGGAGACTTATACTCAGGAAAAGTCTGAAAATTATTTCCCATTTCAGGATCATATCTCACTGCTTTGAGACTTAGTTTCATCAAAATAAAATCAAACATAGACAAAGCTTTAGTATAGGATACAGACTTGTCTGTTTTCTCTCCACAAACTCAAGTTAATGAATATAACTTATTTATTAGTTACTTTCTTCTCTTGATGTAGTAGTGGGAGGCTGCACTGTTACAGCTAAATTTAGACTGCTCTTAGTTTATAGATGGTTAAGAGGAGATGACAGTTAGGGCTACCTACTGCTAATTACACAGGTATGAGTATCAGTTCACTGTGACGTTAATTACAGTTTATTACTTAAGTTTGAAGAGGCATGGACTTGAGATTTTTTTTCTTAGTCCCTATAAGAATTTCTAAAGATAAGCTAAGCCCCATCTCTGTGACAGCACGTGGGCACTGATGCAGCCCTATCATCTGAAATCAGGTGCCGTTGTTCAAGGCACTGTGCAAATGCCAAGCAAAGATCTCTGTCCTTGAAGGTCTGACAGTTTAAAGCCATCAGAATGTTCAGGAGTTGCCAAAGGATTGTGTTTCTCTTGACAAATAATTTAAAAAAAAAAAAAAAAAAAGTCTGTTGGAGAACCAGCGTGGCCAGGAAACTTTAAATTCTTTGCAGGCAGCATAATTTCAGTCTAAAATAGTCTGTACTGTGTGAGAGCCCAGAAAAGGATTGTAATTTAGCGAGGAAGACCAGCACTCTGTCCTATCTTGATAGCTACAAACAGTTCCTCAAGCATTTGTTTCCTGTGACCTTGCTGAACGTTACAAGCATGTGTTTTAATGTTAGCATTTCATATTCGGCTTTGCAGTGACATAAGACCAAGAATCAGTAGGCCCTGCATATTTGTTATTATTTCACACTTATATTTTTTTTTCAGCTTCCTCGATATACTATTTCTCAGTCCCTTCTTAATGTACTCCAAAACAAAGTTATTTTAAGGGAAGGAGAACAGACTTCCCACTGGCCTATTGTGACCAAGTCTGGTGAGGCCCAGCACAGGTGGCAGAGAGAATGCTCTGTGTGGGGGAGCATGCTGCCAGGCCTGTCACTGGGCCAGTGGTGGTTCACACCTAAACTTAATGGGTAAAAAGAGAAGGGAAGTATAGCTCTTTCTTAAACAGAAACCCTGTGATTTGATGGGGAATACCTGGCGCCAGAGCCCCCTGTTATTGTGAGGCGTGTGTTCACACTGTGACACAGCGTTGCACGTGGGCTCAGCAACTTGTGAGCAGGGTGTGTGCAGTGTGCCTGGGTGCATTCAGGGTGCTATTTGAGGTTGGCATGCTCATTTTCTGCAGCAGTTACAGCTTTTCTGTTTCCAGTTCTGCTTTAGAGCTGCTTTTGATACCCTTGGATCTGGGCTGCTGCAGTGCAAAGCTGACTGCTGACAGAGCAGGGTCAGGCTGAGCATGCAGCACAGACACAGGGCATTTGTGAGAGCAATGGCAAGGGCCCAGCATTCCTGCTTGAGTCTGCACAGGGCTGATTAAAGAATGTGTAATGATGAGCTCAAAATGCCTTCTCTGTAAAAGTGGCATGAATTGGGGTACGTCTCAAATGCCTGCTGCATGGGGAGCAAGCAGGAGGAATTGCAGTTCGCATACACGGCTGCTGAGCAATGGCCTCACTGGGTTTGCAAAGACAAGAGGATTCTGGCCGTGTATGGATGCTGTCTGAGAAAAAATAATGTCTGTTGCAGACCACCTTGTCAGGAAGTGGAATTTGCTACTGCTGTTATCAGACAGCGGGAGAAAGCCTCACAATCATGAGCTGCTAACTGATGAGTGTCTTCAGTCCTAGAAACCAAGAGATGACTTCATTATGTCCCAGAAAAATTCTTAGTGCAGGCAGTCAATGAACTGACATGGGGCAATGCTCTCCTGGACAGCTGACAGCCAGAAATGGGGTATGATGTAAGCGTTAAAGGTGCACTTAAAGTGCTGTCTTGCAAAACTTGGTTTTGTAGAGTGCTTCTCTCTGGTTGCATGAGCTTCTGGCACTGATGTTCTATTAAAAGCAAGATAAATGCATATTGGAAGTAAAAAGTGCTGACGTTGGAGTTGTTTTTTCTTTTTTTTTAATTGCTGATCTGGCACAGCAGTGGGTGAGCACTAATGAATGTAAGTTATCTGGCACTTAAGTTTTTGGAAATAATGTTTTCAATTGTCTTGGACAGAAATCAAGTGCAACTTGTAATTGTGTCATATGTTGTGTATCTGTGATAAGAAACCTAATTGTTCTGGAGTTACCTGGGATGAGCAAAGTGATCTCTTACAGCAGCACCCTATGTGAATGTGCTAATGGCTAACTTTAAAACCTACTTTATTTGTCTTCATCCACACAACAGATTGTGCTCCATCTTATTTCAGTAATGCTCCAGAGAGCTTTTATCTTTCCGCAGTCTGAAACTCATGAGAGGCAAGCTGCTGTCTGCCCAGTCTCATGGAGAATGCTGTTCTCTCACAGATGAAAGGGGTGAGACATGCGTTTACTGACAGGGGATGTCCAGAGACAAAGTGGCAACAAATCATATTAGCTCTGGAAGAAATTGTAATTACAACTATGTCGAATGTCCAAGTCTTGTTGGATGGTGCTACAAACAGGAGTGTGATAAAAAGATGGGTACTGGGAAATGAGCAGCTACAACTTAGTGGTCATTTGGGTCTGTAGGAAGACAGGGTCTATCAGTGGTGTTGTGAGGACATGGTCTTGAAGAACTAACGCTCTGCTACCAAGTAAAATTCAGCACAATTACTGTAACTGTGGAAGATTGGCAGAACGATGGAAAGCACTAATCCCCTCCTTGGGAGCTGCTTGCTGTTGTTGAGACACCATTAATTACAAAGGCCTTATATCTGGGATTCTGGTGGAATTTGCTAGTGTTTAGCCTCACTGAGTTTGTCACTTTGAGTCCATGTCATAATTCTTTGTGATATAAAATACTTTTAGGAAGGACTGAAGCGTGCCTGATATGCCTCTGTCTCCCTGTAGAATGGCAACTGGCAGGGCAGGCTCAGAAAGGGAACCCTTCTAGGGAACGCCATTTGTATCCTCCAAAATTTCTACCACTGCAAAGCAGGGAGCCTGGGGAAAAGTTTGTTCCTGGCCCAATGCCAGTGGTGACTCATCTGCATGGCCCCAACTGTTGTGTAATCAAACCTTGGTGTCTGTCTCCCACATGAGCAAAAACTTGATAGCATCTCTTTAAGCCCCACAATTGTCTGCTTAGGGATCCTGAAGGCAGTTGGTGAGAATCTCTGCACTACTGGTACAGAGCCAGCTCAATTCAGTGAGCACACACAGTTGTGTGCATAAGGAAATATAATGGCTCTGGAAAGCATCCTTTCAACCTGTGCACAGGGGAGAGCTTGGTGATAATGGCCTGAAGGTGAAGCAGTGCTTCTCCATCTGCCTCCCTCGTTAGTCACAGAAGGGAGGACTGATTGCCCGGGCTGGAACCCCTGGGCCTCTTGTCCCTGGCTTCAAGGGGCTACTGGGTGCTTGGGAACGTGAAACATGACTGGATGTGGGGGAGTGATGCATCACTGCATGGCGTTGGATATTGTCAGTGCAGCATAATATTGCTCTTCTTTCTTTCTTTCTTTCTTTCTTTTTTTTTTTTTTTTTCAGTAGCTTTTTTGTAATTATACATCATTTTATGATGCACCTTTTTCTGTGATAGAACAGAGCATTTAATGCATGTTACAGTGTAATAGATTGGAACTGGGTGTATTCTAGTGGTATAGATAAGTCTCTCACAACAAACACTTTCACTTGACAATCCCATTTTTCTGTATTTTTGTTGATTGAAGAAAAGGATCAGTGCCAAGAACATGCTCTATAAAAAAGTTCTGAAGATACACATAGGATGCTGTTGTTGATGCAGCCCAATAGGGATGATTTCAGGCCACCAGACTTCAGAAATTTGGGTTTAGATCAGTGCTTCCTCCTGTACCTGTGGAAAAATCGCCCAAGCTGGCAACGCAAAAAGTCACAGCTTGTGCCTGACAGGGATGTGCTAAACACTGGAGTGCTAATTTTTTTGTCCTTTTATTTTTGCTTAATTGAAGCAGCACCCTTCCTTACAGATGCATTGCAGTCATCAGTGTTCGCATGACTTGCCATGCCCGTGCACATAGTGAGAACGCTCCTCCCCAGCACTCCCAGGGCTGAGTAGGACTGCTCTCTGGCTGCTTCCAGCCTCTGCAGGCTACCCCTGCACCGCGAACGCCGACCCTGCCTTGCTTTCCTATGCTGCTGCCCAGGCACCTGCTGCTGGACCTGCAGGAGAAGGTGATCTGATGCTGCTGGAGAGAGGTGTGGAGGAGGTGTTCAGGTGGAACAAGGCTGGCAAAAAGTAGACAGGTGGGAGAGGAGGGGTGCAGGCTGGCAGGCACTCAGAAACAGGAGAAGGAGATTTAGGCAGTGCCTAAAGAGGTGTGGACAGGGATGTAAGTTCAGGAAAGGAGCAAAGGATGCAGTTCAGTAGGGAAAGGAGAGGAAGAGTGCAGCTGATGAAAAGGAATGGAAACTATTGGCAAAACATGTTTTTCCCCACCTGGTGGAAGGGCTGTTTGGTCTGCCAAATCAATTTTTATGTCAGAGAATACAGCATTTAGATTTCTCAAACTGATTTGACATTCTCCTGGTGGGAGGTTATGAAGTTAACTTTTATTCTGATTGAGTAGGACGTTTTGTTGCTGTTTTTTAGTTTTAGGTGACTATGTCAGTACATAATGCAGCCTTGCTTGTTAATAATGAAGATTCCAAAATGAGGAAACCTCAAACTGAAATTTACCTGTGTAACTTGATTTCATATACCCTATGCATGTGCATAACACAGAATAATTTTTAAATATGTGATTGTGTTCTTGGAAGTTAATAGCATTCTCATCAGTAAGGCTAAGCAACTGTTAATGAAGTAAAAGCTTTGATCTGTCTCAGCTGTGCTGCATATGCAGTGTTATGACAAAACAACTTAATGGACATTTCATGCAAAATCTTTTCTAGGTCACTGTCTACAAACTTTCTGGGGTTGTAAACAGTTTGTGGTTTGCTTATTAGGAACATCAGTTCAAATACAAAGATCTCTGCAATTTCTATTACCAACAAGGCATTTGGTGGGTAGACATACCACTTATCGATATCGGTCTGGAAGCAGTGTGATGAGACAAGATTGTAGTTGTTGCTCCTTTTTAGGAAAGCGGGCTAAAAAGCATTGGGTTTGATTTATTTTCTGTACCAATCCATTTTTATGTCTTTTACTGCTCTGGAAGATTTAGTTTTCAGGCATTATCAAGACCTGGGTACTGCTGAATCCTCTCAGGCTGGGTTTGAAATCATGTAACACCTTTCAAATAAAAGTCAACCAATCAGAGACAAAAGATTTCCCTGAATACTGGAGGGAAAAAGAAGTGAATTTTACACCTCCTAAGGCTAAAAGCTGCAAATTATGGCAGTCAGGAAGTGTAATTACCAGAATGAATAACAGGCCAATGCACAGAAAGCTAAAGACACAATGCTTAAGGAATTAAAATGAAACTTGCGTGGGCTTGGAATGTTTAATGTCTTTATTTTAAATAAAGAATTTCTTATGACAAACATTTGTGTTGCTGGTAGAGCAGTCTGTCTCTAAGAGTAATCAACTGCACGTGGAAATTCTTTAGAGTAACTAAGTCTCCTTTCTTATAAATGTTGTTCACATTTAAGGGGAGTGTATACAGTGAAGTTCTACTTTTTAGTACTGTGACACTCAGGAGAAGATCCCAGGAGGAACTTGGGGAAAATACATATCGATTTTATCAGTGTACCTGAAGTAATGAATCATTTTAATAACAAGAAAGCCAAAGAGCTCTAGTAACCATCTGCTGCATTCATATTTGAAAGACTCGAAAATAAATGTTGTTTGTGTTATGATTGCATGTGGGTACGTGCCGTTCAGACATACCAATTCAGAAAAAACGTACGAATGAATGCTGTGCCTAGAGATTCAGAGATGTAGAGCTCAGAAATAATCAAGGTTGACTGCGCAGCCTCAACTCTATGTATACAGTATTGTAATTAACTATTAGATTCTACTGCTCACATGTCAGGCAGTACCTCACTCCTCAGGAAGTCCTATTTGCTGACAGATGGATGACTAAAAATCACAGTGAAGATTACAGTAAAGAACTGGTCCCTGAGCTGACATGGTGCTCACCTTGAAAGACACTTTTTCCAGTAAGTGATGTCTTGATAATTTAGTTGATCTTGTGGCTGGCGGTGGCTCTGTTTATTGTGTGCTTCCTGAAGTGTGACAGTGTAGTCCAGGTACAGATTTTAATTTTGACAGAGAATGAAGTTATTAAGACTGAGTTTTACAACAAAAATACAGTTTGAGTCATTGTTTCATGGTAGGAAACTATCCTTCTTGCTTCAGTGTTTCTTAACATATATAGTTTGCTTGTTTTGTTTCAAGTACAGCAATGGGACATATCTCTTCCTGCTGTCTCTTGCTGAGAGTTTGCTATAGAGACTGGAAGTCATAATTCATGTCCTGGTTGCTTTTTTTGGTTTTTTGTTTGTTTGTTTTTGTTTGTTTGTTTGTTTTTGGCTGAAAGGATGACTCTGAACATCCCTGAAAAATGCATGACCTGTTGGACCTTGACTAGCAAGCTCTGCAGCAGTGGAACAGCTACCTCCAATACTTGCTGTAGGTGGTCTGGAACTTGCTTGTAGGAGAGAAGTCCCAGTAGATGTCCCAGGTATATATCTAAGTGGCCTGGTGTGGTGCTGTGTGAAGGCAGTTAGGTACAAAAGCAAGACTGGGGTCTCAGTGTAATGTTTAGCTTCACTTTTTGGCCAAGATGAGCTCTTGTGTTGGTCTGGTGTAGGCACAGCTCTCTCACTGCCAGTACCTGCGTTTAGCATGCTGTGTCAGTAGATGGAAACCAGCATGACAGTGAACTTCTTCCTTAATAAACAAGGTCATGGTGCTCTGGTATGTAAGAATCTGCATCTTGCAGAAATTTCTGCAGCTTTTATTTTACTCTCTGTTCCTTTTCATGGAGCACTAAATGTATCAGGCTGTTAGCATTGAATAATACTACTTCTTCCCCACCACCCTGTCCTCCTTTGTTGCATTTTGAACATCTTTATTTATTTATTTTTTTAGGGATTCTTAAGTAAAAGATTTGGGAAGATCTCAAGAAAGGCAGTTGTCAGTGCCTGTGCAGAGCAGCTCAAGTGGGAGTAAAACACTTTTCAGTCTCAAAATCACTTGGCTGTTTTTGCAGATGTATTTTTGTCATTGCTGCCAGTAGGATGAAAATAGCAAAAAAATCTGTAGGCTAGGCTGAAGTTGTCCTGTTTCTTTCTCTTGTGATGAGCCCCTGTTTACTCTCTCACAAATGAGGCTTCTCTTGCAATACAATTTTCTTGACAGAGGCAACAGGATGAGACTGCAGATCCCTTTAAAGCAATAATGGGATGAAGGCCAGGAGCCCACTTAGTTTGGCGGATGCAGTGATCCTGACTTTAAAGTAATTTAAAGCAGAGGAGGGGAAATCTTGGATAATGGAGATCTCTTAAGCTTTATTGTAGGTGGCTTTTGTTAGGGGTGGAAAGCAAAGGGAATTGGCTTTCATGCGACAGTCTTATAAGCAAGAATCCTGAGAGCTGCTGCGCTGCTGATTGGAGCTTGTAGGGTACTGAGAAGGCCAGAGAGCTGGTAAATGTGTTTTAAAAGCATTTTAGAGTCAGAAGTGGAGTGGTGATAGAGCTGTGCTATAGGTCTCATCTACATCCTTGAGTAAAGGTGACAGTGTGAGACAACTTCGCTGGAAGGAAAGCTCTGAAAAAGAATAAATCTGATTTTGAAATTCCTTTCTTTTGCAGCAGAGACAGCAGTGAGTTTTTGTCCTCACCTGGATATACTGCCCCTGTTTGGGGGTGTCCCCATATGGCAGCAGTTAGTGTAGAAAGGGATTAATTGCTATGAGACACAAAAACATTTGTGCCTGGCTTTTGAATGATCAGTGTGGTGTTGCCATGGCAGAAATGCCACTGACAGAGGCCTGCTCCTTCTCTTCATGGTGAAGTCACCAGGATAGTAGCTGCTCACCTCGGTGTGTGTGGTACTAAGCCTGAACAAATTTGGGAAGAGCAGGAAGCATGGAGGGCAGCACAAATATGCATAGAGTTCAGCAGGAGTGGGATGGTTTGTGTATGTCACTGGGCTGGCAAGAAGAAAGCACGTAGTCTGTGAGCTTGAGACCTATATCTAATCTTAGATATAGCTCATTTTGTGGCAAGTTCATTTTAATTAAAAAAATATATTACATCATAAGATTTAAAAAAAAAAAAATCGTGTTTGCTTTTGGGGACCTTACCTTCTCTTATTGTAAAGCTGAGACCAAAGAAGTTGCTTTGTTTTTAAAAGTGGCTAGATCTTAGGATCAAATTGCTTAATATATCAAACTGTAGCAGAGTATTCATTTTTTCCCTTAGTTCCATCCACTGTCCCTTTTATGGAGTTGCAGCCTGTGTTTTTCCAGAACTCAGTCTGCTACCTGCATCGGTCACCATGCCCTCTGCAGAAGTTGGTATCAAATAATGAATACTCAAGTTGCTGTCCTCAGCTTAAGTGATTTGACCTTGCCATCAATGCAATATTGAATGCAGGCAGGTCCAAGCCCAGTTCTCCAGTTGCCAGTGGTAGGTGTAAGCTGCCTCGTGACTTGGATGCTCTCACAGGAATTACGTCATTGTCTGGAGCAAGCTATCTAGTCAAAGTCCAGATAAGCGACTTCCATCCAGTAAAATGTGCAGGTGTTTTATTTCATCCTCTAAAGTGACTTTCAGTGCATGGCCATTACAGCACCAAGCAAACGGGTCCTGACCATCCTGCCCATGGGGATGCAGGAGCAAGTCTCAGGTCTTGGTGAGAAGCAGGAGTTGCTACTCCTTCACCTGGGGTGAAAGTGTTTTGTCCTTGAGCAGTCAGATTGCAAATTGATTCTTGTAGGTCCGATATGGCCCAGGCTTGGTTTGCTTTGTACACTGCTTAAGATAGTCTGCATAGCTCATGATGTGTTGGTAGTCTGGAAATGAGGTTGCTCTGCAGTCCCTGAGGTTTTATTTTATTTGGGTGATGTGTAATTTAAAAGCTTCCTCTCATCTGTATCTGGCCAGAGCTACCAGCATGCTGTCAACTGCACAGCCGCTGCTTTGGTAGCACAGGCTTTGGCAATAGATAGCAGGCATCTTTTTTTTCCAGTGGTTCTTTAACATCAATATCATTGTTTTACATTGCAGTATAATGATGTGATATAATTATCCAGAGGAAATAATATGCATGTCTGCTTTCTTGTAAATGCTGTTATGTTTAGCTTTCCTTTGTCATTAAGAGAGCCTAAGCAGCATAAGGGTTCTTCCTGCCAAGTCACTCGGTCTGCTGTATTCTATATTATTTAATATTTTAGAATGCAATACTTTTAAAAGCCAGCATGGTCAGCCAGAAGTAATTTTTCCTGAATATGCATCTCCTAGTAGAGCAGTTACACAATTTTAATCTTAAAAAAAAAAGAAAAAGAAAAAAAAATAAAAGCATCCTTTTTCTTGTAGTTACTTGCATGATCCTATTTTGTCTGCGGATTGTTTCCAAAGAAATCTATTTATGTTTCTGTTTTCACGTGTTTTACAACTTAGTGCTGAATTGACTGTGACAGTTTAAAATCACCTGTTTGTTTTCCTAGTCTGCAGTATGATGAAAACAACAACTTCTGTACTGTCTTGTGAGTAGTGAACACCAATGCTGATGAGTTTTCATTTATTTTTAGCTCAGTCCAGGCACCTGAGATGAAGAATGTCAGTAGCAGTGCTTTGTTTGGCAACTCTGATGGTAGACTTCTGTGATAAGTGCCAGAGGAACAAAAGCTGAATATCTTTTAATTTATTTATATTTGCAAAACAGCTGCTGAGTTCCTGAGTGGTGGAATTACGAGAAGATGTACATTTTTGTAAATTTTTTTTGCAATTTTTTAAAAAGTAATTTTCTTGAGAGTGTTACTAATGAGAGTATTTGTAATAAAGCTTTTTGATTCGAGCTCTAGTGGCGTAAGCAGAGCCAGACTATAGTTTTCTGTAGAATTTGCATTAAGGAGCCTGAAGATGTTGGGCTTGGAAGTGTTGTGGTGTTACCACTGAGGTGGCAGGTCTGTTAGGGAAATCTTTGTAGCCTCTCTTTATGAGCCATCTAAACCAGGGCTCTTAAGAGGGCTTCTGATTTTGGGTGGAGTGGAGGGCTCTTGACAGCAAGTGCACAGGGTACAGGCTTTCCATCCCCATGATTCATTTCTGCACATGTGGGTGCTCTCACCCAGTGCAATAACTGAAAGAATGACAGCAGTGTGCTGTCACTGCCACAGAGCCCCCAACAGGCTCACAGCTTGTGTGACTGAGCTGCTGCAAAATTCGTCTTAACATCACGGGTCATTGTCCCTCCTGCAATTTATTGCTGGCTCCTATGGTCCTCGTTACCCAGGTATTTCTCTTGCTTCTCCTTGTGTGTCCTTTGCACAGGAAGAGCTCTGCAGCGTGGCTTCTCCAGGGTGAAGCTGTTTTCAGAACGCTCTTTGGAGAGGAGCTGGCTGCGGGCAGGCTGCTTATGTGCTCTTTGGAGGCTGGCAAAAACCTGCAAGCCAACAGTTATTACTTCCTGAAGGGAAGTTTTAATCTGCTCTTGCAGGGGAGGAAAGGAGGAGATGTTTCATATGAAAAAAAATGCTCATGTTTAGCTCCTGTGTTTCTACACAGTTCAAGCGTCAGAGTAAACGCCTCAGACACAGCCATTCTGAACAGTACATACAGATGAATTTCAGTGATGAGAAATGGAGACGGTTTGGTTTTGTGTTCAAATTTTTGTGCTTGGGTGTCTGTGTTTGATCCACCTCCATGCTCCTCAGCAGGGTCCTATTTGTAATATATGCTAGTTGAAAGTAAGGAATGTTCTTGCTATTGTGTTTTGAAGGACTCTGGTAACTGTTATGTATGCATGCATAAGAGCTTAGAAAAGCAAATCTAGCACTGGCTGCCAGTGTAATCTTTCTACTCTTAAAGCAAATAATCTTAAGAAAAAGCATGTAAAGGTCTTGGACAAGATTAGGGCCACGCTGTGTGCTTACAGTGATTAAACGAAAGCAAGGAGTAGCCTTGACTCAGCAGTCAGCTGAGACACAGTTTGTGTAAGAAGAAATGTAAGGAAGTTGTAATTTTTGACCAAACATAGAGCTTTCTGACTTTTACCTACAGAGAGATTGCTGTCATTTGCTCCCAAATTTCCAAATGTAAAACACAAGTAACAGATTAGTATGGAGTTCAGCTCTTTAGTCTTAAAACTCAGTGCAGTCGCTTTCAAACAGAGCAGTCAGGTGCCCGGACAGGTACTGAGGAGTTAAGTGCTAACTGTTGTTCAGTATTGAAGCTAGTAGCAGGTTTTGTCAGCGCTGACCTGTACCTGCCCTTGGAATACACCCCACCCAACACAGCAGTACTTCAGCTTTCATTGGTGTGCCAGCCAGCTGCTGTTCAGGGCCCTGATAAAACTGCCAGGAGTAGCTCCACTTCATCAGTACTGCATACAAGGGGAGTCTGTCCGTTCCCTGCTTAGTTCTGACTAGTTCCAACCATGGCTTTTTCTGTTATGCATATCTGGCATAAGTTGCCACATTAAGTAAGCTTAAGAACAAAGTAGTGCTTTGGGTTTATTTTGGGGGGTGGGTTTGTAAGTAATTGAGTGAATTTTCTGTTTAACACTTGATTTTTCTCTGCTTTGTATTGGCAGCAGTTTCTGACTGAGGCAGTAGCTTGTTCCAGCTGTCACTACAGGTGCCTTCTCCATCTCCCAACATGCACTCCATCTCTCGCCTGTAGTGAAATAGCTGTTTGGTCTAACTAGGGCATTAGCTGTCAAGTGGCAGGGACAGAAAAACGGGATTATTTTTTCTCTCTTTCCTTTTAGTTTCTCTTTCTCTGTCCTGGCTATTTGATTTTCCCAGCTGTTTTTCAGTGCTACTGCCTCACACGCATGGAAATAGAGCAAGCAGTGGAAGGCTGTATTTCCACTTCATTGCTCAGTGTACATTTTACCTGAAGGTAAAAAGTGGCTGTCTGCATGCCTTGGTCTAACTTGTGCATGTGCTCTTTCCTGTTGGTGCAGCCCTGTCAGTTCCTCATTTCAGGTGCTCTGTAGGGCGTTGCTCTTTGGTGGATGCTGTTTTGCCAGTGGGTGGAATCAGCACAAAGGTCACAGGAGCCAAGTTAAAGAAGTACACCTATCTTAAGTTTAAAGCAGTGAGATAATAAGTGAAACGATACGGCAACAATAAAACAGAACAAGGAAATGCACCTAACCATTACTGCACAAGGATAGCGATAGTGATTAAGAAAGATACATCACCAACAGCCCTAATACTTTACCATCATCCAGATCTGCAGTCCATGGGGAGCCCTGGTTGCAGCGAGGATTTGGAGAGCCTTTCCTGGTAGTTGGGAGGTCCCAACTACCCAGCAGATGCAGTGCATCTGCTCGTAGGTGAGGTCCCCAACTTCACAGCGAGAGGGTCCAGCTTTTATATTGTTGAATAAACAAGTATACGTGACATTTAGGTTTAGTAGCACCCATTTAGAGCACTGAAAGGAAAAAAGAATGGGTTTTGATTGTGGCAGATCTTAGGAAGTTTTAAAGTACAAGCGTTTGCTGCTGCTCAGATAATCTCCCAAAAATCAGTGCGCTTATGGGTAGAATGAATTCTTTGTATGAGGTCTTTAAAGTGGCAAAGTACTAAATCACATTAGGTCAATTTTCATTCTGACTTGGAATTCATGTTTGTTAGGTCCAACTGTAGTTTCTTCAGTCGATCAGAAGAAACTTAATATAGTTATTCCCTTCAATATCAAAGAGGATTGTCTTTTTTCTTACATTTTTTAACATTTCACATGTGATTTTGGTAAGATGATGTGATTTTTTAATGCTATGCTGTTATCAACAAAACATTACTTTTGAGCAATGAACATTTGATCAAAGCCTCTTCTATTTCCCTCCCCTGCCTGCCCTCCAAGAAAGACAGAGTAAGTGTTGATGCAGGTTCCCCGTGCTATCTTTTATCCCTCGTGTTCATCCTGAATTATTCCTGTAGGAGGACATAAAGGAGAAACAAAGATTTTTCTCAGGTCATGTGGGTAATCAGCCCACTGAGATGCAAAGGTTGGAGTGTGGAGGAAATTGCTTGAAGCCTGCTGGGGAAAAGAGAAAAAAAAAAAAAAAAAGGGTTATTATTTTCTAGAGTGGAGCTAATACAGGAAGGTTTGTTTTGTTTTTAAAGCAGTTTTGTCCAACTCATTTCTAGTGAAATTTTCGTTTAAATTTACTTTTTTTTTTTTCCACCTCCCCTCATCTATATCAATATAACTTTCTTTTTGTCCTGGCTTCCAAGTATTTCCAAGATTTTTGTGGAGTGTTTTTTAGCATTATTACAGCCTGTCTTTACATTCATCCTGGATTGCAGTGTTCTGTAGTTGAGCTCCTGGAGATGAAGATGAACTGTGAACTGAGGAAAATCATGGCACCTAATTTCCTGGCTTGGCTTTTAATTAAGTAGATGCTGAGCCAAGGAGATGGTTGCAATCTGAAGTATTATAATGAATCTTTTGGTTTTCCGCTATAAAGGATCACTGAAGGGGCATTCAGAGCCCCAGAATGATCTCTTTCTAGGGCCTGATCAAAAGCCTATTAAAAATAATAGAAATCTTTCCTCTCTGAGATTTCATTCAAGTCGTAAATTGTCCTCTTTTCAATTCTGGATAATGGCTGTGTCTGTAATTTGTGAAGCCTGTGAAGCTTTTACCAGTATCTTGTACCACACCTTTGGAAACCTCAGATATACAGGTCACCTTTAGCAGCTGTTTTTGTGCTGCAGTGTTGCAAGATGTTTGGTTCTCCCAAGTTGGCCTGCAGTTTGATTCTGTTATTCTGACTTCTTTTTATCAATCTGCTTAATCCAACTTCTTCAAAGGGAAATGTTTATAATAAAAACTAAAAAGACTGCCATTCTTTGGAAGCAGTGGTTTCCAAAGCATCCCTGAGAAAAGAAGATGAGAGCTGTTGTCTAGCAATGTGATTAATAACACATTTTTTTCTGCCCCCCCCCCCTTTATTTTAGCAGCTGAAGGCTCTAAAATACAAGACAAGAAAGTCGCTTCAGGACAAAGCAATACCGGCACTAAACCAGGTATGTCATTCTTCATGTTTCACATTGTAAAGCTGTTTGTCTCAATGGTATATTAAAAACGGATGTCTTCCTATGAAGTTTTCATTTTCCTAAGACGTTTCATTTTCCTAAACCTCTCTTAGTAGGTCAGTCAAAACTAGTATCAGTGACTATATTTTGTTAGGCTGGAGTCTCTGATTAGTCAAAATGAAGCAAAACTAATAAAGTCTGCTTCTGTTTTAGTGCAGTTTAAGAACAAGGGTTGCAAAGTAAGATAAGGTTACAGAAACCACTGTACTTGCATTTACACTCGTACTAGTATTTTCTGCTGTAGATGGGGATTTGTAGCTTTATATAAACATGCTTCTGTTTAAAAAATTCTTCACTTACTGTACTGTAAGCTATATTCTGTAATATACCCTGTGCAGTGAACAGATGCATGCCATTACTTGACCCTGCCCGATTGGTATATTGTGTGGATTTAATTCACTGTTCACTAATGCTGCGCTTACATGGTTAACAGTCTCTGTACAGAAATGCTTAATGTAATCCTTAATGCCACAAGTCTGTTGTACTTATGTGCTTAGACCAAGATCCAGAAGATCACTCAGATATCTAAATTCTGCCTGTACTGGAACTCAGACACCCAAGATTAAAATGTTCCATTAATAATGCTGAGAACATGCAGGTGTTGTGTTGCTGCAGGCTCATTGCATGGTAAGGAGCCCTGTTTCAGCTCCTGGGCAGTCTGGCAGCTCAGTAGCTGCTTTGTGCGGAGGCTTCACAGTGCCCCAGCTGGGTGCTTTTGGGCTCCATCCCTGGGGGAAGCAGTCCCAGTGCCACCTGACAGAGCCAAACAGGGGTAGCAGCATGAGTGCAGCACATGGCTCAGCATTCCTGGTGCTCTCAGATGACCATGAGGGGAAGAGAATAGTGATAATGTGACCCACTTCAATGACCAAAAAAAAAAAAAAAAAAAAAAAAAAAGCTGAATGGTGTTCAATATGCACTTTGTCCTGCAGTAGTTTAATCTCAGTCCTTCAATTCTCAGGAAAGTGTCTTGGCTGCTCCCTCCATCTGTGTTGCAGTGTAGAAGGAGATACAGGATCCCTAAAAGGAGTGTTCAGCTCTGCACTTGACTGATGAGAGCCTCTGCTGAAGTGAGGATTCCTGAGCTGTATTTTTCCTGAGGCTGCATACAAATTTTGTGTCAAACGTTGTTTTGGTTAAAAAATGGAGACTGTCTGCAGCAGGAGTGACGGATGTCATCACAAACAAAGTTATTGTCTGGAAGGTGTCTGCAGGCTGAACAAATATTTGGAGACCAAGAGAAACACAGGCAGCTCTGAATGTGTGCGTGGGAGTGTGAAGGGATCTAGGCAGGGGGAAGAGTTTTTGAGATCCAAGCATCTTTTCAAAGAATGCTGTGGCTTACATATTTCTCCCAGCAGCTCCCCTATGAATTAGCATACAAACTGGCTGTGGTTTTCCAGGCTGACCCTTTTAGTTTCTCTAGCATAAGAAATCGGAACCCTAGAAGTCAGGGACAGAAAGGAAGTGGCCATTTGTGAGAGGAGACTGAGAGGATTGGAGGTGGATGTGAAGAAGGGTAGGAGGCTGAGGTACTTCTTGAGTCCCACTGAGAGCAGCTGACAGTTGCCAGAGCTGTAGAAACTGCCATATGTAATAATTGCATATGCCAACTAGGTTGGGATTTTTTTTTCTAGGTTATCGATTGCTACAAATGCCAACTGTGCTTAAGAGTTCAGTATTCTTTACATAGAAGCTTTGAAAAGTTTACATTTTCCTTTTCTTATCATGATTAAGGACCAAAAAAGTCTGTTTCATTACTGAAAGTAGAGAAGAGGAAAAACCAAACCCCCACCCCACCCTGCTACTAATGACTTCTAAGCTCCTTAAGCAGAATAGTAAAAACTCACAGTAGATGCCATGAGTTCATGAAAAACACCATTCCACCATGTGGACATGTAGTTTTGGTGTTTAGTTTCCAGCAGTAGGTAAAAAATTCATTTCCTCGTACTAGAACTGTGGCTTATTTAATCTCCAAACGTCTCTCTTGGGCATAATGTTAATCTTTTTAATGTTCTGTCTTACAGCTCTGCTTATTACAAAGCTATTTAAGTGTAGTGGAACAGGCTTCCGAGCATGAGTTTACATGCACCACATCATACCCAGACTGTGACTTGTTACAGCAGCACTTTGGTCCTCCTAGAGCTTCCTCTCTAAGGCTTTGCACGTCCTTGTTCCAATATTAATTTCTCCTTTGTTCACCCAAATATATATATATATATTAAAGAAAAATGAAAAACAACAACAAAAAAAAGCAGCTTGTTGTTAAATATATGCTTATATTCTGCATAACCTTTAGGTTAATGTGAATTCTTCGCGATTGTTCTGACATCCTTGGGGTGCTGGGAGAGGCTGTGTGTGAGCACCATCAGGTGTGTGATACAGGAAAAATAATTGGATGTCTTCAAACAGAATGTCAGAGGGCAGTTTTAAAAATTTATTTTATTCCTCCTATTGCTTATAATTAGGAATTCTTACGGGAGACCTTTTCAGTTTGCCTGTCCACATAACCCTCCTGTCTCTTTGAAGACTTGCTTCTTCTCCCTTGATAGTGAAGTCTCTCAAGAAAGTAGGAAAAAAAGGAAGGAAGATGGTACATTTTGAAAGAATGGGGTTTTACGTTACTCCCTAGTGTCTCATCATTCTCTGACAACTTGAAGTTGCAGAGTGACAGCCGTTCAAGGGAATCCTTGTTTTCCAGGAAAATTCATATTGGTTATGCACTATTCCACTAACACTAATTACTGATGCTGCAGAAGTTCATGTTCTGTGACTTCTGTGTGCCAGCCACAAGAGAGAAGGAATATTATTACCCTTTTCACCTGCATCTGCATGCTGAAGCGGCAGCATGCAACCCAGTGCGCTTCTTAATATCAACCAAGTGTGACTTTGCACTGTACATTGGACAAATCTATGCACTGGCATGGCTGGCAGTAGTTACATAAATGGCAGCACTGTGTGCTGTTTAACCAGCTTTAAAAGTTAGATCTGTAACTGGGTGATGGATTATCTTTCACTTTATTGGTGACTTTTTCATCTTTTGTACCTTTTGTTGGGGCCAGAATGTTTAAGTGTTTGTCTTTCTAAAAACTGTGTACTGGGATTTTTCCCTGCTGCTCTTTGCATTGAAGCTAACACCATTAGATGGGGCTGTATTCTCTGACCATCGTTGAGTTGGTTGCTTTTCACCAAAGAGAATTTAGAAGTCACTAAACTGAAACTAGCTATCTGGATTCATCCATGCAGGAAGTCCTGTCATCCTGATGCAGAACATTCCTGTTGGAGTATGAAATGCATAGTACTGACTTCTGTCTAATTCAAATGGCTGCACAAAAATCAGTCTAACACATATTCACTTCAGTGATTTATTGTACAAATACTTTTTTCTTTTCAAACCTCATTTTTATGACATAGTTTTGCTAGTAACTTTTTTCCTTCTTAAGCAGCCTATACACACAAATAGATGGACTTGGCATGTTTGTACAGATTGCTTATTGGTATTCACATTGAATGAATAAAAATATTACTTATATATATATATAGTTATATATATATATCATTATACTACATATATAGTATATAGTTATATATATATATGTATGTATTGTACACTTCTACAGTGCTAGGAAGTTCTAAATAGTTCTTCACTTTAAAATGAAATATTAAAATAATTGAATTTCCATCAGTATAAGAATAAATCAAGCCATTTCATTATACACTGAAAACTTTTCTGGTTTTTGTGTGGTTGTTTTGGTTGCTTATTTTTTGTTCGAAGCAGACTTTCTCAGTGTTAGTGAAAAAGCATAAAATCAACAGCTTTCCAAGTTTACAGAATAGGCGGAAGATGAGTAGGAAATTAGTTTTGGCAGCATTCTGGGATGAATCAGTAACTAAGATTTTGTTCCCATTTGGTCTTTGGCTTCACTGCTGAGACTGGAAGTGTGATGTTAGCTGTTTAGCATTTTGTTGTTTTCCAGATAACTCATTTTGTTGCACTTACCGAGTAATATTTTTCCAACCAAACCTGAGTTTTTAGTTAAGCCTGGGCTCTGACACAGATTTTTTTGTATTATCCTTGTGATCCAGTGGCGGGTATTTTTGAAGAAGTTGCGTGACTAACTCAACATTTAAAAAGATGGCTGAGGAAAATGTCTCTTTCTTTACTGTTATATCATTCCATGTATGTGATGCGCTATCTTAATGTGTCTGCCATAGCTTTTAGCGCATGCACACAGTATCAGTGTGATGAGATCAATATCATGCTACCTCGATTCTTACTCTTCAAAAGTTTGACCAGAAGTGCTGTAGTGTTTGATCCAACCTGTTGTGTGTATGTACTGAGCTTCTTCAACCTTGTGAAATAGGACTGGCTTGATTTTTTTTTTCAATTGTTTGGTGGTCATTCCCCTAGGAGCTTTCTTATGTTGCTATTTTATTTCGTGCAGTATGATTAATATTTCCCCCTTCCATTTGCAGACCATCCACCAATACTGAAGGTTGATGATAGGCAGCGGCTTGCTAGAGAAAGGAGAGAAGAACGAGAGAAACAACTAGGTAAGCCCCACTCTATGTCATTTCTATATAAATTTGGATATTCTTCTTCTTTTTTTGTGAAGTAAAGCTTGAATATGTGTCAAGTATTGCTCAATATCATATACAGTGTCACCTGTGCATGAGTACACATAACGCTATTGAAGTGAATTCTTAGGTGAAGGTTGCTTAACAAGTAGCTACTGATGGGCAGTATACTGAGTGTGGAAGCGGGAGGATTATCAAATTAGCAAAAACCAAATTGCTATACCTACTGGATATCAAATCCTGAAGATGTTTTGGCTTGCTACATGCTACTCCAGCTTGCTTTGAACTTCCAGTCATTTGGTGCTTCTGTCTTCCTTCTCCACAGACAGTAAAGAGGGGCAGTGCCACTAGCTGACCTCTCCGCTTGGGAAAAGTTGAAACTAAGCAGATGTCCTTGTCCTTTGCCTAAATAGCATGTTCCTCCTCACAATCCCAGGAAAACAAAACAAAACAAAAAAAAAACCATGATAACATATGGGATAAATCTGGGGGTCAGATTAGAGGTTCAAAGCTAGAGGTTTGTTTTTGTCTTCTGCTCTCCTCAAAGCATTTAGGTCTTAAATACTACTACACACCTTCATTTCTCATTACGTTTGTGAGTTAAAGATATTTAACTTTAGACTTCTTAGCCAGGGACAACCCAAAAGATAAATATCCAGTATTTGTTATACACCTGATCTTCCTCTTTGGCATCCTGTGTATGATTAAGAAAAATACACAGAATTTAACCAGCAAGTGTGTACTTCTGCATGTAAACAGCAAGAGTTGCATCAGATGTGCCAAGGTCTCAGCTTCATGCAGTGCCCTGTTGTTGCTGGGTTAATTGGTAGCAGTGCTGTGTTGCATGTTTTACTAGTGCAGTTGCAGAAGTGGAGTATGTAAGCATGTCTCACTTTGCACACACTACTGGATGGATGACTGTGAGGCACTAGAAGTCAGAAAGAACCTGAGCATCAGAAATTGAAAATCCTGGGTACTGTTTCAGATGAGTATTACTGTCAACTTCAGTGCTCCTTTAACGCAGTGAAATACTCATAGAACCATAGAATGACTTGGGTTGGAAGGGACCTTTAAGATGATCTAGTTCCAACCCCCTGCTATAGGCAGGGACATCTCCCTCTAGATCAGATTACTCAAAGCCCCATCCAGCCTGGCCTTGAATGCTTTCAGGGAGGGAGCATCAACAACCTCACTGGGTAACCTGTTCCAGGGTTTCACCACCCTCACAATAAAGAGTTTATTCCTAATATCTAGTCTAAATCTGCTCTCTTCCAGCTTAAAATCATTTCCCCTTTTCCTGTCACTACATGCCTTTATAAAGAAAAAAGTCCCTCCCCAGCTTTCCTGTAGGCCCCCTTCAGGTACTGAAAGGCTGCTATAAGGTCCCTCCAGAGCCTTCCCTTCTCCAGGCTGAAGAGCCCCAGATTTCTCAGCCTCTCTGCATAGGGAAGGTGCTCCACCTCTCTGATCGTTTTTGTGACTTTCCTCTGTACCTGCTCCAACAGCTTGATGTCCTTCTTATGCTGGGGGCCCTAGAACTATATGTAATACTCCAAGTTGGGGTCTCATGGGAAAGGGGCAGAATCACCTCCCTTGACCTGCTGGTCATGCTTATCTTGGTGCAACCCAGGATACAGTTGGCCTTCTAGGGTGCAAGTGTGCTTTGCTGGTACACTTAGAGTCTTTCATCACCAACACCCCCAAATTCTTCTCCTCAGGGCTGTGCTCAAGCCATTCTCCACCCAACCTGCATGTGTACTTCCTTAGTGAGAGTGAAGTTCTCGTAAGCTGAAGTCGACTTTCTCTGGGCCAGAGAGGTCTTTGGGTCCTTGGGAATTGGCTCCGTTATCTCAAACCCTGTTCAAGGTGCAGATTGCACCTTGATTATGCCCAATAATAAAATTATTATTACCTGCCTATCAAGCACTATTAATCAACTCAGACTATTCTGCTGCATAATTTCTTATGCTGTATGAGAAAAATAAACAGGGACAGAAAGTAGTCACACCATTTAGTGCACTGACTTAATGGTGTTGGAGGCAAATATATATAGAACAGTTACTTGTCAAGATCTTATGTTCTTAGTCATCCTTACAAGTAATAACACTCATGAGTTCACATAGCAACTTGGGTCTTGACTGCTCCTTGCATTCTTTCCTTAGCGGTGCATCTAATGTGAGCTAGAAGCAACTCCAGGAAAGCCACAGAGTAAGAAAAGAGGATGAAGAGTTATTTAGTGCTCCAGAGAAACTCTGACTATACTTTTAAATGTACACTTTCTTTGTTAATGTGTACTAGTGTGTGCAGGGATCAGCCTCTCAGAAGAACTGCTATTGGATTTTTCTTTCTGGCAGGGGTCTCAGAACTAACTAGGTGCTAAGACCTTTCCTCAGACCTGTTACCTTAAGCTTATTTGGTGTTGTGTGTATGTTCAATCCTGTTTCATAGAATCATAGAATCACCAAGGTTGGAAAAGACCTCCAAGATCACCCAGTCCAACCATCCACCTATCACCAGTATTTCCCACTAAACAGTGTCCCTCAGTACAGCATCTACATATTTCTTCAATGCCTCCAGGGACAAAGATGCCACCACCTCCCTGGGCAGCCCGTTCCAGTGCCTGAGCACTCTTTCAAATAAGTTTTTCCTAATGTCTAACTTGAATCTGCCCTGGCACAACTTGAGGACATTCCCACTAGTCCTATCACTAGCTGCTTGGGAATAGAGGCCAACCCGCACCTCACCATACCCTCCCTTCAGGTAGTTGTAGAAAGTGATAAAGTCTCTCACAAGCCATCTCTTCTCCAGAATAAACAATTCCAGTTCCCTCAGCTGCTCTCTCATAAGACTTGTACTCCAGACCCCTCACCAGCTTTGTTGCCCTTCTTTGAATATGCTCCAGGGCCTCAATGCCTTTCTGATATTGTGAGGCCCAAAACCAAACACATCACTCGAGGTGTGGCCTCACCAGAACTGAGTACAGAGGGACGATCACTTCCCTGCTCCTGCTGGCAGCATTATTTCTGATGCAGGCCAGGATAGCATTGGCCTTCTTGGCCATTGGGCACATTGCTGGCTCATGTTCCACTATGTGTTGACCAATACCCTCACATCTACTTTTTCTACAGTTTTCAGCTGCTCTGCCCCAAGCCTGTAGTGTTGCCAGGAGTAGTTGTGGCCAAAATGTAGGACCCAACACTTGGTCTTGTTGAACTTCATCCCACTGGCCTCAGCCCAGCTGTCCAGCCTGTCCAGATCCCTCTGTAGGGTCTTCCTACCCCCAGGCAGATCAACATTTCCTCCCAGCTTGGTGTCATCTGCAAATTTACTGAGGGCATGCTCAGTCCCCTCATTGTTGTTGATTAGTACAACTAGAGAAAGCTTACTTGAAACTTCAGGTACTGGGACTAGTCTGCTTGTCAGCAGCATACCTGAAGGTTAAGCAAGCTGTTACTCGGTAGAACTGAAAGTATGCCTACTCCCACTCTCTGGTACACTGAAAATTTAAGTCATGTAAACTGATAAAAGGAAAAGAGACTGCTGCCCTTGAGTTGCAATGCAGTAGCTATGTGACTGGGAGAATATTACCGTGTTACAAATTTGATGTTACAGTCAGAGGGAAATTCAAATAAAATGTGTTTTATTCAGTCTCTTCGAACTGATTAGCACCACAGGGGGAGGAAAGCTGATCTCGTGTAGTGTATACATGTATAACCACACTGAGTCAGCCCAAATGGTGTAGGTAATGATGATTCCCGGTCAGGTACTTGTGTGTTGTCGTTTTGATTTGGTGGTGTTTTTTTTTAATGCTGGGCTTGCCAATGTGGGAACAGCCTTAAGAAACTCACTTTCCTCTATTTCATAGAATCATTTGAGTTGGGAGGGGCCTTCAGAGACCATCTGATCCAACTCCCCTGCAATGAACAGGGACACCTACAGATAGATCAGATTGCTCAGAGCCCTGTCCAGCCTGAACTTGAATGTCTCCAGGGACACAGTATCCACCATCTTGCTGAGCAACCTGTCCCTCACCACTCTTACTGTAAAAATCTTCTTCCTTATATCCAGTTAAAATTTAATGGATCGTGGCATGAACCCTTTTTGAAGGCATATACAACAACCTGGAAATAGGTGGGTTATTTGGTGGGATGTGTGTGTGTGTCCTAAAATAAATGCATAGAAAGAAGAAAACTCTTAAACCTGCAGTACAGTACTCTTCAGATGTCATTCTTTTTCATTCTTGTGTCAGTGTGATTCTTTTTTCCCAGTTAGTAGTGACCTTTAAAAGGTTGCAAAAAGTACTGTGTAGTTGGACATGCAAGAATATCATTTCACAATGGGACACACTACACAAACACTGTTCAGAGCCTTCCTAACCTCTTACTGCCAAAGTCTTAAATTCAACTGCCACCAGTCACATTGACTGGGATAAAATGGAAATTTTTAACAGTACTATTTTAAGTGGCATTTCTTGAGAAAACAAGGTCTTTATTCCTGTTTTCTAGATTCTGTAATTTCATAAAACTGTATTATGGCTCCAGCTAGAATTATACTTCTTTTTTTAATCTGGAGAGCTCTGGTTTATTGCCATGTAGGTTTTACTAATATTAACATCCTTCCTCAGCAACATGTTTTAACTGTGTACTAGCCATGCATGAATTACTGGAGATGTTTTGTTGGTTTTTTCTTTAGAGAAGAGTAAATCTTTGGTTCTGGCTTTGTTAAGGAGGTAACATGGCATAATGTTTGCTTATTCCTAAAAACCTGCTTCTGGGGTTGAGATTGGTGGGATTCGTAGGCTTAGACTCTTCAGTATCTGGAGCAAATGGAGGTTACCTGTCCATTTTAGTGAATTTGTCATAGATGTTTCCATATCTTGAATTATTATTATTATTATTATTAAAGTTTGTTCATTGTATTGTGACAACAGCTCTGCTGCGGTGCAGAGAGGTATACTTTCCTTTGGTTCCCTGAACCCTGATTTCCTAGCTATTGATAAATAAACATCTGTTGCTGGAATGATGTCACTTCTGATGAGAAACATTTCATTTTGTATGGCATTACAGCTATGTGAAAACAGTAGGGTTTTTAAAAATAAATTGATGCAGAAACTTTCATTTCTAAAAGGGAGAGTTCTGCATGTCCCTGTGATGTGTGTCTTTGTGTGTCCTTGCATGAAGAATTAGCTAAAACCAACAAGAAAATTGAAAGTTGTGTTGTGCTTTCATCTGTGTATTTGTCTGCTAATGTGATTTAGGAGCTGTCTCTTGAGATTTGTGTCCTAGTATGGCAAAGTAGTGGTTTTTACAATAGAGTGCAAGCTTCATTTTTATTCAGTGCAGAATGTAGATAATCAGTCACTCATGTCATGTGAACCAAAGCAAAGAAACATCAACGATGTCCATGTTAAATAAATATCAAGTTGCATAATGTCGTTATATAAATGTGGGTCTTGCTGAAATTAGTAGAGTTGGATTTTGTTAATTCTGGGACATTTGCCACGCAACAGTAAATCAAGTGAAGGCAGGATGTTTTATTTCTATAGAATTAGAAGTGGGATTTAAACTTAATTCATCTTTTTTTATTCAGGGGATCTGCCAGGTTTAGCAAAGCTGCCCTAGTAAGCAGAAGTTGAGACTTTGTCATACATCAAGAGAAATTTTTCCCCAAAACTGAGTATTGGCTTCTGTAAAACAATGTTAGAGATCTGGGGAAGTGTGTTTTATACTGAGTACCTTGGACAGAAGGAAGTCGCATAATTTATCTTCTCATGAAAATTAACTTGTTCACACCCTTCTGTTTGTATCAAATGGAGTACCAGTTTAATAGCTACTGTTTCTTTATTAAGACTTAACTTTTCCTGCTTCTGCTTTCACTCTACCTCAATTATTTTTTTCTAGACTTGTTTTCTTATATGGGCAGAAAAGAAGCATGGCTGCAAAGCAATTACTTCAATTATTTTATTCTCCTGACCATGTCTATTATTTGTTGATATGCACGTACCTTTAAAAGATTGTTAAGATAATCTTTACTTGATTTTATAAATAATTCTTCCAGTACCCGTGTTTCCATTCTGCTGTTTCTGCTCTCACTCTGTCCCATAGTGTCTGTGCATTAAACATCTATCCTTTAAAGCACAATTATTGCATCTCTGTGAGGTGCTCTTGGGTCATGATGGTTGGGAAGGGCAGAGGGGCAGTGGTAGATAAGGGTGTTAGCTGTCAGATGGGGCTGTTCTTGGAGCAGAGTGAGGGGAGCTCTCATGCTTGTCTTAGCTCCAGCTTGACACAATGCCTTCTTTTCTTTGAACCCATGTGTCAGACTGACTGGCTGTGCTTGGCAGTCTTGGCTGTGTGTGAAGCTTGTCAGGGCTGTTTGTGATGAAAATCATAGCACAGGGCCTGGACAAAGTAGAAAAGCTTAATACAAGTTGATGCTTTTTCTGCAGAGGGCCTTCAACCCCAACATTGCCACATTGACTACATCTGTACTGGCAAACTAAATAGTGCTGAGGAACATTCCTCACTACTAAAACTTAGTTGTTCATTTGTTCTTGCCGTTGAACTGTTACAATGATTCCTGGCAAGGTTTTGGATCCAGACAACTTTTTTCTAACTGATTCCCAGGCAAGGTTTAGGAATTGGCAGGGAAAGCCCCTAGACTTTTCCTAATGTGTTTGAGTACTGTCACTGCTTTTGGAAGGTGAACGTTTAGTAGTGTGGATGAAACTTAGTTGATGCTAGTTTGTCTCTGGGCACATTTCTTAACCTAGACCTCATTCTCAAAAACTGAAAAGAAAATAAATAAAGATGCTTTTATACAAGGAAAGTAACTGGGATTTTAAGCTTGTTTTAATTCTGATAGCTTTGAATAGTGGTCTAGCAAAGAAAACTTTTACTTTCCAGTATCTCAGTCCCTGAGCCACAAGCAAACTTCTTTGAAGACTTACATCCGTGCGCATTTTATCTACACTAATCCTGCTTAGTCACTGGCCTTTTTTTCTGCAGTTACAGTCCCAACAAGGACACATAGCTGGTGTAGTTTCTGGCATGGAGAACAAAACATGGTAAGGGTGACATCCCAGTTAACTTCTCACTTAAGAAAATGTGGTATTGATCTTAGGTTTTAGGATATGCCTGAGTTTCATTTTGGCTGGATCTACTGAATTCTTAATGCAGACAATGTGTTAGCTTTAAAATAATATTTTAAAAAAATCACATCATGATCTATGTTCTTCCATTTGAAAATGATCGTTGGTACAATAACACATCAGTAAAAATTACACATTTATTCTGTTGGTGAATTCCTTCTGGTTTATTCTGTTCTTTGATAGAGTGGGACAGAACTTTATCCAAAATTTCCATGATTGGAAGCCCCACAGAAGCTAAGAATTGGTGACATCAGCATCTGAGTCATTTTGGGGTGTCCTCAAAGGAATTGATAGTGCCAGAAGGGTTTATAAGACCAAAAAAAAAAAAAGGTCTTTAAGGAAGATTAGTTTAAAAATTGCTGTATGTATGTCCCTCAGAGCATGGCTAATGGGGAGACGTCAGCTAGGAGAATGTGATGTTAACTTCAGCTGTAATTACAGTTCTGAAGTTCACCTTTGAATTCATTCAGTCAGCCATTTTTGTGGAGTGCAGGAACATTCCTGTTTTTGGGTATGGTTAAAGCAACACCAATCCATTTTTCTGCTAGTGCAGCAAGGAGGAGATCAGGCTTAGTGTGGAGCTGGCAGCGAGGAGAGGTGAAGCAGTGGTCAAAGGAGAAAGCTATTGCTGAGGTCGGTGTTGTAAAGTCAGAGAAGATAAAAGGCTGGAAAGACTGAGAAAGATTGAGCTCTCAGCTCAGGTAAACTGTCTGCCCAAGGTGATCACAAAGTGCAGACTGAGAAAAGAGAGAGAGAGACTGAGAAGCCCTAATAAAGGCTGTAACCACAAGAAAAAGAGCTATGGTGAGAGACAGTAAAAGAAGAGCAACCTGAGAGGACCTTTCCTTGCTCCACGTGGATAAACAGCAAAGGGAAAAGGGAGGCTTTGCCATCTCGCGTGTGTTCCTCTTTCCTGCACAGCAGCTCCTCTGCTTACCTGAGGCCTCCTGTGATAGTGGTACTGAATCAGCCCCTTCAACAACATATCTGCCTTACTGTCTGCCCCAGCCAACCTGCACCAGCCACAGTTAAAACTGTTGGAAGGAAAAAGGCTTGGAAGAAATATGGCTTTAACCAGATTGGTCCTTGTTTCACTCGATCCTCTGTTTTGAGAGCAACGTCATCAGGGTAGCAGAGGTAAAAGCTGCTCCTTTTGGTGGCAGCTAGCACTTTAGTTAAAATGGTCATGAAACCTCATCAGAGCACTTAAAATTAAATCCAGTGTTAAGACACTGGTATGTTGAGTAGAGAGATCTCAAGTAGCCCTACTGTATAATAATCATTACTGATTTATCTGAAATTTTCATCAAAGGTTTAGGAGAAGGAAAAAGTTCACATGAGATATTTCCAGTGCAGAAGTCATACTTTAGTTATATTCTTCCTTTTTCCCTTTAAACGCAACTTCTGGAAAAACATTTTGCCAGCTTGTAGATGGTATTAAAGATAATGATGAGTATTTTTCTGGTTTTGAAAGAAGGTAGGCAGTTGAACTCAGTCACTGCTTTTAGAGATTTTTATCCTTATTTCTGAAGAAAACAAGATAAATGCACGTAAAGTGCATGAAAAAACAGTACAGTTGCATTCTCTTGGACTGACCCTCTTACACAATCCAGCTGTGCGGAGACTAATAGGAAGAGCAAGCTTTTCCAAAATGTCTACATGCCTGGTGATGGCTTGACTGCAGTTCTGACTAAGACATCGGTTAGTTAAGTCATACTGCTATGCAGAAGGCAAAGGCAAAAACAGGAGACAGTACTGTAGAAGTGACATGCCTTACACTTCAGTTGTAGAGATAGCCCAAATCGTTGGAAAAGGTGGACCACTTCATTTAGCTGAATCTTGTTGAACCTGGACAACGGGAAACCTTGTAAGGGATCACATTTCAGAAGAAGAGTAACGGCAGCCATCTCTTTGTCTGTCCAAACTGTTGGTGAGCTATTGGCTCCTAAGAGCAGCAGATGTATGTATGAAAGTTCATCTTGCTTTTAGGACACTGATTTTTGGATCTGTTTTTTTTGTGTTGTAAGGCTTTAGTATGGAAGGAGGAGCTTTTGCAGATTGCAGTTGGACTAGAAACTGCTGTTCTGTTGTCATGTCCTATTTTCAGCCTTGGTCTGTAGTTCAGGTTGTTTCAAGGTAGTTTCAAGTCACTAAACTACAACAGAAAAGCACTTCTCAATATCTGCTGGTTCTTGTGTTAGCATTTCATGTTTGTAGGTGTCATTTTTCTCGCAAGTATTTTTAGTAATTAAGCAACTGTACTGCTCCTTGTAGCTGCAGTTATTCTAGCTATGTTAGATTATTAAATTTCCTGCAGACATCTTGCTGAACTGTCACTCATTTTGCCAAGAGGATGTCTTCTGGTTGCTTATAGCTGTTGCACAAGTATCCCTTTGCTGGTCTGTATCCCACAGCAAAGCTGAATGTGCTGCCTGCTTTTCTTAGGGGAAAGCATTTGAAATCTGAAATGGTCTGAAATCTGAAAAAAAAAAAAAAGTTTTCTGAAGGGAGATGCTCTCAACATGAATGTGTCTATCCAGAGTAGAGATTTTCAAGAGACTGCGTATGCAAATATTTAAGAATTAGAGTGCAGTCTAAGTTGTTTATCAGGTGAGATGGAATTTGTTTGAGTAGGCAGAAAAATGCAGAAGAGGAATTAGGTGAAGATGACTGCTGGCCTTATAAGAAGCGATTGCAATGTCTGTTCTGAACATCTAGAATCATTTTGTTTATGTTATTGTCAAACAACACAAATATCTCTGCTCACTGAAGGCTTGAGTTGCTGTCTTTGAAGTACAAGGTTATAATGATTGGCTCCTTTTTGAAGCATTTTCAAGCATAAATTCTGTAAATCAAAGAAATAGTGTTTCAGACTAAGGAAAAAAATCATTACCTTGGCCATTAAAAACCTTTTATTTATTTGTGTGTTTGTTTGTTTTATGTTTTGCTATTCTGATTCTCTGCTTCTGTTGCATTATCAGTGAACTCCTTTGCGTGGTTTGCTCTTGTGGTTCTTGTTGATGTTTGTCTGGTGACATTCACCTGCATTTCTTCCAGCGCTCCTATCTGTCAATTCATGAAGATCAGGATGTAACCTGGGTTTTTAAAAAGCAAGTAAAAGGTGTTTAGAACAAAAAAATTCTGGGGTCTGAAGATTTCAAGGCACTAATGGGGAGAGGTTCATTGCAGGAAGGACGTGGAGCTCTTGGAGCGAGTCCAGAGGAGGGCCACTATGATCAGAGGGCTGGAGCACCTCTCCTATGAGGAGAGGTTGAGTCAACTGGGCTTGTTGAGCTTGGAGAAGAGAAGGCTCCGGGGAGACCTCATTGTAGCTTTCCAGTACTTGAAGGGAACATATAAACAGGAGGGGGAATCACTGTTTATGGGGGTGGATAGTGATAGGACAAGGGGGAATACTCTTAAACTGAGACAGGGGAGGTTTAGGTTAGATATTAGGAGGAAGTTTTTCACACAGAGGGTGGTGACGCACTGGGTCAGGTTGCCCAAGGAAGTTGTGGCTGCCCCATCCCTGGAGGCATTCAAGGCCAAGCTGGATGTGGCTCTGGGCAGCCTGGTCTGTTGGCTGGCAGCCCTGCACATAGCAGGGGGGTTGATACTAGATGATCACTGTGGTCCTTTTCAACCCAGGCTGTTCCATGATTCTATGATCTTAGGTAATTGCTTTAATGTGGGCTACATTTTGAGCATGTATTCCAGATGGAATACCTTCAGACCTTGGTGGGGAGTAGAATTTGTCTTTCATAGTGCTTCTTGTTTTGTCTTGATTAGAACTTCTGAAATGTTGTTCAAAGCACATTAAACTCGTTAAATCTCATCTTTAGTCTGACTTCTTTGGTTGATAATATTTTCTTCTGGTGAGCTTCTGGTACCACTAATAGTCCAACCACTACAACTGTCACCCCAGTCTAAAGAGATCTGCTTTGATCATTAAGTTACATGGGAGTAATAGAATTTTATGTTTCTTTTTACTCTGAAAGAATACAGAGAATTAGCATGGTTTGTACACATATATCTGACTTGAAAGTGTACATACTTTAAACTAATGCAAAATAGTTTCTTTCACATGGAAACTGTATAATCAAAGATTGTAACCATTGTAAACTGGTGGCAGTTTACAGTAATTATACTGAGACTGAATGACATGAGTGTGTGACCAGGGTTTGTGAAGTTTTAACACATGAACAGAGACTCGGAAATTATGTATGTCTTAAGAAAATGAGTTCAGATTTTTTCTTTTTAGTTTGAGTATCCAAATTGTATTAAAGTCTTCATTGCATACAGCATGTTAATACTTTTATTTCTGATTTTTATAATAGCTGCAAGAGAGACCGTCTGGTTAGAAAGAGAAGAGAGAGCACGACAGCATTATGAAAAACACCTAGAAGAGCGCAAAAAGAAGCTAGAAGAACAACGACTAAAGGAAGAGAGAAGGCGAGCTGCTGTAGAAGAAAAGCGAAGGCAGAGAATAGAAGAAGATAAGGTAAAAAGAAGTGTCATGAAAACACTTCTCAGCTTGCTTTTTCTGTAAGATATGGTACTGCCAGACCTCTTCCTTTAAACTTGTCAGCAGAGATGTAATGTAAACCTTGGTCAGTATGAGAATGCACACAGGAGAAGATTTTGTGCCTTAGTCACATTTTTTTTAAAGTGCCCTGTGAGAGTCTGTTGCAGTTAAGTGGAGCATATCTAGGTTATAGTATGTGGCACTAATCAACCTTGAACAGAAAAATAGAAATTGTATGGCTTCTGTATGTCTGCGGGTTGATTTTTAGCTGTTCATTTTAAGGGTAGCTAAGTATTAGTTGCTTTCTAACAAAACCTTCAAGCCAGTGTGTACAGGAAAGATGCTACTGGCTGATTTGTCTCAGTTGAGCTGAGAACTCCCCTTCTTCCTAGGTAAGTCAGCTCATCATTGCATTTTTTTTTGTTAATTCTCTCTCACTATCCTAGTGAAAGAATAGGTGGGAGATTCAAAGTGGGAAGTAGCCCTGGTGAGTGTTTGTTCAGTGGTTGCTGTAATGGGACAACTGTTTTTCTTCCTGTGCAGTTCTGCATAAGTCTGCAATACAGCTTACTTTTTCAAAATTAGTGCTAATAGCTAAATTTATTTATGGCTTCATTATTGCTTAGTCCAGCTGTAGCGTTAGAATGGTTTGTCTGAGTGTGTATCTTTATTAGGCAGCATTTAAGCTTGGGTGCAACTCAGAGAAGCCTGCTAGGTTTTGTCCACGGGAACGGTAGCAGTGCTGGAGAGGATTAATGTTAAAAACCCTCTAGTATCCAAATGTATTATCCTGTTGTACTTAAGGAACGACATGAAGCTGTTGTACGTCGCACAATTGAAAGAAGCCAGAAGCCAAAACAAAAGCAAAACAGGTGGTCCTGGGGAGGAGCGCTACATAGCCGCATTAATAACACAGGTAAAGAGGGAGGCCTGGTTTGCTAGCCAGTGTCCCTGCCCTGTCAGTTAACTGGAATTTACTTTCCTTCTGTTACAAAGAAAGATGATTCAGTATGTGCTCATTTAAATTCTCTGCTCTTTATCTTATTATTGCTAGCAACGGCATGTTCTTGACCTTGTGTAGCAAAAGTAGCAAAAGCATAACAAGGAGAAATCTGAACAAAAGTGAAAACTTGTTTCGGGATTTGACTAATTCTGTGTTTCTATTTTGCTACAGCTTCTCGCTTCTGCTGCTTTGCTATTGTTTGTGTGTGTATGTGTTGGTGTGCTCGTGATAGGTCAGTTTTGTGATGTGAGCTGCTATGTGCAAATGTTAAATATTGTGGCTCAAAAAATAGTTCTGGTGGAAGTGACCAAATACCAAGATTAAAGCAGAAAGAAACAAATTGATTATTTGTGATAAGCTATCTGTATATTATACAGATAATCAGGCTGGAAAAAAGCTTCCCCCCCCCCCCCCCCCCTTTTTTTTTTCTCTTGAAAAAGCTTAGATGGACAAATTAATTTAATTTTTGCTGTATAATTTTTTCCTAAATTGTCTTCTCTAACTGAATCTGGCATTTATTATTAAGTATGTGCCCTGTTAAATGTGACTGAAGTTCAAAAAAGAGAACTTATTCTATATTTCTTTCACCAGAAAGTGGTACTTAAAAAGAATGCTTCTCTTTCTACTCTAACATATGCTTTTAATTGCATACAGGCTTTTGTCAAGAAGGGGGAAGAACATTAAGAATGATCTGAAATGTAATTCATCACACATAAGTTCAATGAACAGTTCATGAGTTCAAAAAATCATAAAAGTTTTTTTGTTTTGTTTTGTTTTTTAATTAGCTCTGTATAACTTGGTTTTTCTTTTCTTTACTGTTAAAAGTCATTGTCTTGCATTCTGTCCCTAGGTTATTTTTTTGAATCATCATTCACCTTTCTCGATTTAGCAGGCCTGGAGCACCACTTCAGATCTCTGGGTGGTGCTAGAAAACCTGGTATACTATCACTGTAGTTTGTTGATTCCTTTACCCATAGCTAGTTCTCAGGAAATGAGATCATCAGTAACTAAACCACCCTCATGTAGTTGCGGTGCATGCTTAACATCATGCTCATAGTTTAGAACTGTTCTTAGTCCCAGATTTTGTTGTTGTTATTTATTTTTAATATGGAGAGTTATTACTAGCTGACTCCAAAGATCTGGCACAATTCCCTAAAACGAAATGCAATATTCTGTCTACTGGAATTCAAGGAGATGCGATTTGAATCTTTTGATCTTCTTTTAAAATGCTTTTGCTGCACTATGCGTGCACATCACTCACATTTATTTTTGATGTGAAGGCAGATACGTGGTGAATGTGTTGCTCAGATTCTAATAACAAAGAAACCATCAGTCTTCTAGGTCATAGATTGCATTTGGCTTGCACACGAATCTTCATGCTGAGTTTCATTCATTTGAACAATATTCACAGAATTAAGAGAAGTACTGGCGTGCCATGCCAAATGCAAGAGGCAGTTTTCATGTTCTTATTTGTCATCTTCAAAAAGTTGTTTTATACAGTATATTCTTTAAGCCAAATGTAGAATTTTTGTTTTGCTGCAGTGAGACACTGTGTATCCTCTCAAGTATAGATAAGATATCAGAGATCAAAATCCGAAACGTAAATACTGTTCTGACCAAGATCTATGGCAGGGGAAGCCTGAGTATCCTGTCTTCACTACTGAACAGCAGATAATCTTTCAGCAGCAGCATCCTCAATGTTATCAGTGTTCTGGTCTTTTATCTGCTTACAAAACAGTATGTGGACTTACCTGTGGTCATGGAGAATATGAATCAGCAGAGCATTAGGCATCTGCTAGAGCACGGTTAAACTCTTTGCTGAGTAGCACTGAATTTGCAGTACGTGCTCAAAGTGTAAGCAAAAGCAGAATTGGCTTTCCCACTGGACATAATTGTCAGATTTCCAAATAGAATTTTCACTGAAGTATAGTTAGTTGATATACTTAGCTTTTTTTTTTTTTTTCTTTGATTTTTGAGAGAGAAGACAAAGCATACAGCTGGCTGTCCTGCTTGCTCTTCCTCTTCTGCCATTGCTAGCAACTTTCCCATGGCATACACGTGTGCACAGAGTATATATGATCTGTATCATATCATCGCCTCTCAGTAGGGTGCGGATGTTGATGCAGCAGTTGCACAGGAAAATGCTGTTCTAAAATCCATAGAGCCTAGAAGCAAAATAAATCCTTTCAGTATTATATATATACGTACCAAACATGTATGACAAGTGGTCTGCAGCCTTCCACAAAGACTCATTTTCTTTATCTGTTAAGCTGTGTGCGGTTTGGATTGACTGACTGCAACTTCATTCACAGAAGGGAGAAGATAACTCTGTGATGGGAAATTTAGCACTTTCACAGAGAGGAGGACATTATAATTATCTCTTTTGTGCATACTCTTGCTCTCCATACGTACCAGCCTTCCCTTAATCTGTTGGAATATTGTTAACACAGTGCTGACCTTCTGCCTGATAGCGCCCTGTCAAATGTCACCTTTGATTCAGGTTTTAAGGGCTTTTACTTGAATGATTTCACATTTCCTAGTGTGCTGTCCTTTCCCCAAAGCTTCTATTGTGAGTCAGGTGTCAGATTTTTTCAGAGAATATTGAAAGCAACGTGGAAATACCATCCTGGCTACTAGAATCTGCTTCAAATTTTCCGTTAAAGTCCTTGGGTTGCAACCTGATTGAATGATAATCAGTGAACAGAATATTTTAGACATTTGGAATTTAAATTGAACAGTTTTGTGCCCAGTCTTTGAGTCATCTGTACAATGTCTGCTGAGAAATCCGTTCTATTTTGAAAGTTCTTGTGGTAGAGCAGGAATGACCTAGCCATGTTTTCCTCCTCCCACTAGTGAGCTAGAAACTGGCATTACTGCATGTGGGCTGTCAATTAGCATTATCTCCATTTGTTTTAGATCCAGACAGGCGGTCTGTTTCAACAATGAACCTTTCGAAACATGTTGATCCAGTCATTAACAAGCGGCTCTCCTCCTCATCTGCAACATTACTAAATTCTTCAGACAGAGGTACAGTTCCAAAGAGGAAAAAAAAAAAAAAAAGAACAAGAAAGAAAATGTTCTATACTAATGTATGGCTTTGCACGTAAAACAAGTGTCTGAAGTCATTTTCTGTACTTTATCTAAATGGAGTGAAAAGACTCCAAACATGAAAAGTAAATGGTTGAACATTTCTTTTTCCTGTGAGAAGAAGTATGTATTTCTTGTTTTTAAAACAAGAGAGCTTACCTAAACGATCTTACTTCAGCAAATGATAAAAGTGGTGCTTCTGTCAGGTTTTTAGTAAATGAGGTACAACAATTGTAAGAATACATCTCTCCATACTGCATGCAATTGTTTGTGACCTTTTATTTATGTTATGCCATTCTGTCATTATTTTGCTTTTGTTTTATTTTGGTAGTCGTTCTTGAATATTTGAAAACATGTTGCATGAAGCTTCCAAGCAGTTATTTTGTTACCATTTCTGATTATTTTTAATGATTTATGGGTATTTTTCATATGGTGTCTGTTTATTGACTTTTTGAGTCCAGTTACTTTTCAAAGATTGCTTTATTTCAGTGTATGTTTTCCGTGTTTACAACTCTGCACAACTGATAAACAATCAGACTTCTGTGGGTTAATGTAGCTGAATTGCTGCTTCTGTTTTGAGGATTTATGGGGTAGAAGCATTGAGCCAAAGGGAGTGTTATAAAAGAATGCTTCTTGTATAACTTGTGCAAAGAGCTTTACAGAAAAATACTTGGGAAGGACTTTTTGTCCTCTGAGAAGCTGTGCCCCTTTTCAATCCAAAGAAGTGTCTATTTTCAAAAACAACTTTTAGAGTGGATCTTTAGTTGTATTGCAAAAATGGTTGGGTAGACATCATTATTTGTGTGTTTTAAGTGCCGTATTTTATGTACATGCTTGGATGCCTGTTTCTGGTTGCTCTGACCATATTAATGCTTATAGGTTAATGCAGTTCTGAGGTCTGGTAACTTGTGAAACATAGTGTTATCTTAGGGCACAATTTTTTCTAGAACTCCAGTAATTTTTTACTCCAAAAGTTGAAACCCCAACAGTTTTATTTTGTTCCCCTGAGGTGTGTACGTATCTATATTTTTTCCGGTTGATGACTGTTCCTTGCCAGGGATGATTCTCTGAGGAAGAAGGGCATTAAATATGAAGGATAGTCTCTTGTAGAGTGCAGCTCAAGGTGTAATGTTTTTTGCTACCTATAACAAATTCTGTACAAGTTAGACGAAGAACTAGGCAGTATAATGGTGGGTGAAGGGAACGAATAGGTAAGTGGGGGCTGTATGTCATAAACTTTAAATGCCAAGGCATTCCTTTCTTGGCATCTTCATTAAAACCAGTACAGAAGTCCTCAGAAGTCTCTTATATAATGGAGTCTGTGCAAGACATTAAACAAACTGAAATGGTGTAAATGTCCTTTTTCTTGTGCAGTTGTATACCAAAATCTAGTTGAGCACATAACTGGAGAAGTGCTGCTCACCTCTCCAGTGGCCTCAACATCTTAAAGCAAGTGCTTAAAGAAATCATCTGCCTCTCTGCTCCTTCCAGGGAGCACCCAGTGGAGTTTTGCCTGTAACACATACTCCTACCTACAAAACAAGGAAGCTGGAGATGAGGATGATAAGCTTACCTTAAGTGGCTTATAGCTGTCATCAAGAACATGTCTTCTGTTAAGCAGAGCTTATTTTTAATTTTTCTGCCATTTGAAGGATGAGATTTATTGTGTCCCAACCAAAGATGGAAGTTTTCATTAATGGTTTGCCTGGTTAATTCATTTTGAACTACAGTACTGCTGCATAGCTCTTTATCACAATTTTACAGTCAGGCAGCTAGAACAGGCTTTTCATTGTGCTCTGATAGGAGTGGTACTGGTCTGGGCAGTTCAGACTTTGTAGCAGAACAGGAACAAATGCATTCAATTGGAGAAAGCTTCTGTTGACCTATAAATTCTGGGAATGGTGCTCTTTAAGAAAAACTTAGCAAGTGGATAGTACCATAGGTAAGGTATGGCTTTCTTAGTTTTGAAAAAAACAGGACTTGTACTGTAGTTGTGTTCTTCCTTATCTCTGTAGTGAAAGTTTTTCTCTAAAGAGGTGATGGTCTTTGTCATTGTATCACCTTTGTCTGCCACCTTTCTAGAAGAAGTTCAAGGGCTGTTGAAAGAGAATCTAAAGGCACAAGTTTTTTCCCGCCTATTTAACTGCATTTTTGTGGCTCTCTGACAAACACCACATTATCAGTGAGAGTCCTTCCTTTGTGTTCCTCATCAGAAGACCTGTTAAATCCCTGCCTCCCATCTGTTGCTAGTACTGATTAGATGCTGTTGTTTGCTTACTTGCTATATATATTCTGCTGCTACTATGATAACTTCCTAGTGTTCAATTGGTGTATCCTGGAAGTAAATATAGATGATTGTGATCAATTCACTGTTGCCAGCTCCATGGCACTTTGTGGTTGGTTGGTTGTTTTCTTCCAGTTATGCTTCATTAATCTGTTTAACCTGCTAGTAGCTGGGAGTAGGGGTATGTCTACCTGCCAGGAATGCAATTCCAGTGAGGGACCAAGCAAGCAGCCTAAGACAGCGTAAGATCAACAACAAAACAAATATTTCCTCTTCTCTGTCAGGTGTTTTGAAGGATTAAAACATCACCCCAAAACAGACCTTGTTGTTTTAAAGCCAGTTTTGTTATTTAGGGACACTGTGTTTAATATTCACCTTCCTTCAGTGTGAACTGGACTCTGAAGCTCAGTTGTTGAAAGCATTTAGGGTGAATATTTTTGTACTTGAAACTCAGTGAGCTGAAATGTATTTGGCTGCTCTGTGCTGATGGTAATGCTAATGGCTGGTAGGGTATGTACTGTAAGTGTCAAATGTAGTGCTTTCAGTGAGCTGTGCATTTGGAGGAAGTGATGATGTTGGTCTACAAAATCAAGATGTGTTTATGGTGAACTATGATCTAAAACCATTTTAAAGCTTTAGGGAGACTCAGATCCAAGCTCATGGCTGAGACTATTGTGCCACCTTTGAACTACTGCTTCAATATACCGGCACTATCACACTTCTCTCAGCTCACTGTTAGGGCATGTCAGCTAGCCCTCTCCCAATCACTGCTTTGTTAGTTGGTTGCTGTGGGCACAGAATTGCTTCCAGTAAATAATGTGAATAAGATGTGTCAGGAGTGAAGAGAAAAGGTAATTAAACCATACTTATCCCCTAGGACAAATTACAGGGGGATAGCTGAGTGCTGTAAAACATCAGTTTCTTTGCTGTGGCCTCTTCATGCTGCCTGTTCCATGGGACTTGTGTAAGGTTTGAATCATAGAATCACAAGGTTGGAAAGGAACTACAAAATCATCTAGTCCAACTGTCCTCCATTACCAGTGCTACCACAAGCCACTAAACAATATCTCGTAGCTCCTCATCCAGATGCCTCTTGAACACTGCCAGGGACGGCAACTCCACCACCTCCCTGGGCAGGCCATTTCAGTGCCTGACTACGCCCTGAGAGAAAAAGTTTTTCCTTATGTCTAATCTAAACCTTCTCTGATACGACTTGTGGCCATTTCCTCAGGTCCTGTTTGTTGCCTGGGAGAAGAGGCCAAACCCCTCCTCATCACAACCTCCCTTCAGGAAGTTGTAGAGTGCAATGAGGTCTCCTCTGAGCCTCCTCTTCTCCAGACTGAACAATCCCAGCTCCCTCAGCTGCTCCTCATAAGACTTGTGCTCCAGACCCCTCACCAGTTTCGTTGCCCTTCTCTGGACACATTCCAGGGCCTCAATGTCTTTCTTGTAGTGAGGGGCCCAAAACTGAACTCATCACTCAAGATGCGGCCTCACCAGTGCTGAGTACAGTGGGATGATTACCTCTCTGCTCCTGCTGGCCACACTATTTCTAATGCAGGCCAGGATGGCATTGGCCCTCTTGGCCACCTGGGCACGCCATTGGCTCATGTTCAGCAGAGCATCAACCAACACCCCCAGGTCCCTTTCCTCTTCAGTCATCCAGCCACTTATCCCCAAGCCTGTAACACTGCATGGGGTTATTGTGGCCAAAGTGCAGGACCCAGCACTTGGCCTTGTTGAAGCTCAGCCCAGCAATCCAGCTTATCTAGATCCCTCTGAAGGGCCTCCCTACCCTCATGCAGATTAACACCACGTCCCAACTTGGTGTCAACTGCAAACTTACTGAGGGTACATTCAATCCCCTCATCTAGGTCATTAATAAAGATATTAAACAAGATGGGCCCCAGTGCCTATCCCTGGGGGATGCCACTTGTAACGGGTCACCAGCTGGACTTAACTCTGTTAAGTTTGTTAACTCCTGACTACAAACTCTGTTTGCAACTGGCCTATAGGACCAGATTACATCATGACATTTACTTACCATTTCTTTACAGCTATACAGATGAATTCCAAGAAACTCTTGGTATGCATAGTAGTGCTATTGGCCTAAAATTTCAGGGATTGTTTTCTGAGGTATGGAGCCAATTTTCATGCAGTATTGGTGTTCTTCTGATAAGTTGTATGGTCTTTATGTTAAAATATGGCAGAAGAGTTTCTCCAGACTCAACATCTACACAGAATCACAGAATGACTCGGGTTGGAAGAGACCTCAAGGATCATGAAGTTCCAACCCCCCTGCCTGGCAGGGCCACCAAACTTCCACATTTACTAGATCAGGTTGCCATGGCCCCATCCAACCTGGCCTTGAACACCTCGAGGGACAGGGCATCCACAACCTCCCTGGGCAGCCTCTTCCAGGACCTCACCACTCTCCTAGTAAAGAACTAACCCCTAACATCCAACCTAAATCTTCCCTCTTTCAACTTAAAACCATTTCCCCTTGTCCTGCTATTATCGGCCCTTTCAAAGAGTTTACTCCCCTCCTGGTTATAGGTTCCCTTCAGGTACTGAAAGGCTGCAATGAGGTCACTCCACAGCTTCTCCAGGCTGAACAAGCCCAGCTCCCTCAGCCTGTCTTCATAGGGGAGGTGCTCCAGCCCCCTGATCATCTTCGTGGCCCTCCTCTGGACCCTTTCCAACAACTCTCTGTCTTTCTTGTACTGAGGGCTCCATACCTGGACACAGTACTCCAGATGGGGCCTCACAAGAGCAGAGTAGACAGGGACAATCACCTCCCTATCCCTGCTGGCCACCCCTCTCCTGATGGAGCCCAGGATACCATTTGCTTTCTGAGCTGCAAGAACATAGGCTCATGTTAAGTTTCTCATCCATCAGGACCCCCAGGTCCTTCTCTGATGAGCTGCTCTCAAGGACTACTCCTCCCAGTCTGTACAGATGCCTGGGGTTCTTCTCGCCCAAGTACAAAACCTTGCACTTTGCCGTGTTGAACCTCATTAGGTTCACCCGGGCCCACCTTTCAAGTCTGTCAAGGTCCCTCTGAATGGCATCCCTTCCTTCCTCCATGTCAACCCCACCACTCAGCTTGGTGTCATCAGCAAACTTGCTGAGGGTGCACTCGATTCCATCATCGATGTCATTGATAAAGATGTTAAAGAGCACTGGTCCCAAGACAGACCCTTGGGGAACACTGCTCGTTACCGGCCTCCACCTGGACATAGAGCCATTGATCACCACCCTCTGTCTGAGGCCTTTCAACCAATTATCCATCAGGTGGTCCACCCATCAAATCCACATCCCTCCAATTTGTAGATGAGGATGTGGTGGGGGACCATGTCAAAGGCCTTGCTCAAGTCCAGGTAAATGACATCGGTCACCTTCCCTTCATCAACCAATGCTGTCACTCCATCATAGAAGGCCATAAGATTGATTAAGCATCTAGTAAGGGATGGGACCACAAAAAAAAGAATTTGCTGCCTTGCAGCAGTAGATTTAAAATGTGATGATATTGAGCGTAGTGCCCATAGAAGAAGCAGATTTTGACCACTACTGCATCCAGTTTAATGGTAGTCCTATAACTTGTCCTTCCTTGTTAAGTTGCAAATGTAATGATAATGTATATACTGTAATGGAGATCTCTTTAGGGTATTTTGTGTCCCTGTATAATCTGTACCAACACGGAATGGAGCTGTTAATCACAAAGAGCTCTGGCAGTATTGTATTATGTAAGGACACTTATCCAGAGGGCCTGCTGTGTTTTAGAGTACTGTATTTCTACGGTAAGGACACTTATTGAATTAGCAGAATTTAGGTGAGCAGTTTGAGAACTGAAAAAGAAAAGAAGCACTGAGAGCAGATTAGGCCATTATATTTTCATAGGGGCTCATTGTGCAGCAGATTAAAAACAGCTTCCAGGTTTATGGCTTTTAGAAGAGATGGATCTCTGCCTTTAAAAATGCAAATTAGCCTGTGGCTTATCAGGCCCTCGTATTGACGAATGTTTGGAGACTGTGCCTCATTAAAAAAAAAAGCACAAAGAAACCTCGTTCAAGTTGCAGTTTTCTCGCCATAGACGCCAAACTAAGGCCAATGAATGCTGGGATATAACACAACCTAATTTCTCTTGCAACGTTGAGATTTTTGCTATGGCCTGAGTTTACTGTAATGAACTATGAGAACTATTTCAGTGTTTTGTTTTGTAGTTCTCCTAATAATACCATTTGTTGCACCATACTGTCAAAGAGCCATCTGGTACAATCGAACAATAACATATGGACTTCTTTGGATACTCCTTTGCCATAATCAATGTTTAAATAGTGTTATATTAAAAAATAACATTATATTAAAAATACGAAAGAAACTATGTGAGGCAAAACAAAAATACTGATAAACTGAATTTGCATTATGCAGTACTGGGAGAAGCAATTGTGAGTGACTGCAGCCAGATCAGCATGCATAACCTGATTTCAAAACATACTGACAATGTAGAATGTTGGATCTTGCTGCTGTTGTAAATGGAAAACTATCATTAATGAGGGTTTTTGAGAGAATTAAATATGCTATGTATTCTGAGGCACCGTGTATAACAAAGACAACTGTAGCTGCTGAGCCTGGTATCTACAGCTCAGGCGCACTGTATCCCTTTGTGATGCTTTGACAAAGCCTCTTTCTATGACGCAAATCTGTATAGTAGTAAGCAGCCCTCTTTGTTTTTTTTTTTTCTATCTAGTCTAGCAGACTGCAGATGGTGTTTTAGTAATTGATCTTTTGTATATACCTATATACCTGGTATGCAGAAGGATTTTGAGACACAAATACCTCTAAGTCTATATGAAGGAGTGGCAACTGCTCTCCTGGCACAGAGGTTATCCTGCCAACCCTAATAGTAGGTCGTATGGGATCTGTGCAAAATATCAACATTAACCTGATAACAATTTAGTGTAATGCCACAGTCAGTAGCACAATATAGATGACTGGCTCTGTGATCCGTAGGATTTCCTTCCCTAAAATGGAATAACTCTGAAGAAGAAATAAACAAAACAAAACAATAACTGGGTGTATGGTTTGGGTTTCTAAAGGGTAGTTTCAGGATTTCCATGGTGTGTAGTAATGAGGTTGTAATACTAACGCTTCTGCAACATGTGGTCATTTGCACACAGTCTGACCTAACATCTTGCTTGTATGATGCACGTTCAGCTCGCCGTCTGCAGCTCAGTCCATGGGAGAGCAGCATCGTTAGCAGGCTCCTGACGCCCACGCATTCATTCCTGGCCAGAAGTAAAAGCACAGCTGCATTGTCTGGAGATGCAGGTAAACCTATAAGAGCAGAGACTTCATGTCTCAGCCATGTATATTTCCAGGTTCCCTTCGGGATGTTGTACAGTTACTGATGTATTTACGTGTGTACAGTAGCATCCCAGAATGAGTTTGGAAAACCTGGGGTACATTGTATGACAGCTTGAAAGCTTTTGCTATGCTTGTTTGCTCTGCCTCTTTCTTCCTCACATTTCTCTTAACTGTCTTTGGCCTCTTCATCATTGTAACAAGGGAATACAACACATGCAGGGCAACAACGTCACGCTGTTTGTGGCTGCTGAAGGAAATGCCCACTATGCTGTAAGGAACTGATTCAGCACGTACACACTGTGAGCTGTTTGCTGCAAACAGTGCCATTCTGCACTGGAGCACTTCCCACATGGAACACATTGGACATGCTAGAGTGATAGGCCCTGGCTGCAGTAGATTTAATAGCATGAAAAGTTAAATGTGCAGGTTTAGCAAGGTTACAATAACTGTAAAATTCTCTGCCAACCCCAGAACAGCCCTTTGATGAACTCCTGTGTGGAAAATTAACATGCAGAAATATGTAAATATTGATAGGCAGTAACTTAAAGCCTGAGTAAAACTACATTTCAATGACAGCCAGGACATACTTGATTTATCATGTGCTTTAGGCATGTGACATCTGCCTTTTCTCTTACCATAGAGTGTTTTGAGATCATGCGGTAGGGATTTTACCATTTCAGGAGTACCTTTCTGCACATGCTGAATGTTTAAGCCTAGGCAGGTCTTTCCTATTTAATATGGACAGAACTTTAATTAAAGGACATAGAAGGTAAGAGGGAATAGAGATCTCGTAAGATTACTTTTAAAGAAGCTTTCACTTAAGAACTCTTATTGCTAATTAGGCTGCAGTACATTTCCATAGGGGGAGGACCATAGGAGCAAAAATGCGACTAATATTCTTCAGATGGTGGAATTAACAAGTAGAAATTCCTTTTCACTCTAAATGACTTTTAAAGCAATAGCTTGTAAAATGAAAGCTTAATGTCATCTACCAAGCAGGATATGGAAATGAAGCTCTTCACTAGGGAATACCTGAGAAAGCAGTTTCTTAAATTTGGAAGTGGTTACTTAACTGGAACACGTGAAAAGATGAATCTGTGACTGCTATTGTTTCATGCTGAAGCTCTAAACTAAGTGGAATATTGAGAAAGACTGCACATAGCAGGAATGACTGATTTATCAGTCATCGTTTTGTGGTGACTCCCAGAAATTCCTTGTCTGTGCTAACTGGAACTGTACCACCCAGAAGAATAATCCATCTTTTCATTGTTTTCCAGATATTATTCTCTAGGAGCAATAACTGCAGTCCCTTCATGCAGGACACTTCCTGGAGATTAATGATCAGGTGGTGGTAATGGCTCACAGCTGTGTTCTGAGCACTCCACTCATCCCAGCCTGTCATTATTCCCTAGAAAATTACCCTGCCTTTTGGCTGTAAAGATGAATTGAAGTGCAAAAAGTCAAATTATATGTGGATCCATGTCCTTAACACTGAAGTTAAGCAAGCTATTGGGGACCTCCATCATAAGAGTACATCCAAATATATATATTTTTAAGTAACTCTCCAAAACATAAATGTAGTTTTAAATAACTCTCCTCTGTGTTTGTAATCCTGTTGGTACATCCTGATTCACTGGGAGTGCCTCGTACAGCATTGTTTGGCAACCTTGCAGATGAAAACGAACTGCTTGTCTTTTGAGCATTTATGATGTCATCTTCTGTGGTAATGTTGGATAATCAGCATGCAGCAGCAGAATTGATTCACAGAGGGTGGAAAATGCATAAACTGTAAGCTGTTAAAATATACATTTTGCCACTGCCTCGTCAGGTTCAGATATGCTCAATAAGATTTTTAAAAATAACCAATTTTTTTAAAAAGCTGTTTTCCAATTTTTATAAGTTTGTCACCTTTTATTACCCCATTAAACGTAAAACTCTATAAATGAGGTGAGTGTCCTTGCTGTAACATTTACATGAGACCTCCTTTATTCTTAATCTCCCAGTGCAGGAGTTAGGGCTGTTAAGTCCACAAAGTACTGTTAAGTCTGTGAGCTCTTCCTGTGACAGCAGTTGCACTGCTGTAAGGCTGCAAGAATTAACTGTGTGTAGAGCTGTGTGTGCTCAGAGATCTACAGGCAAGAAATGTTTTCTTCTAAGGAAAATGAGGAAGGGAAGAGATAGAAAAGTTACCCCACAGCAACTCTGCTCTTTTCCTTCAAGTAATATATTGAATAGTAATGATGTTATGACTACATTAAATGACCAGGAAAGACAAAGAGAAACAGACAAGTAAATCTCTGGAGTAATAACACAGTTTTCCTCAACCTCCTCCTTCAGTTAAATAGGGAGAAAGTCTAAGAATACCTTACTGCAAAAAAAGTTCCCAGTGATGCATTTTGCAGTGTTGCAGTTCTCTTTGAGTGTGTACTCAGAACACCATAAACCTGATAATTTGCCATTGGCAGATCTTTTGGTAACAGACTTTGTCTGTCCTTGTGTAAACAAAAGAAAACTGCCATCCTGGTTACTCATTCAAATCCTAGTTTGTAGGTTTATTTATTATCATCAACCTGCTTTTTGAAGTGTATAAAATATTTTGCTGTTGAGAATGTGTTCAAGGTGGCTGTTGTTGTAGCATGATTAAGAAATATTGAAAGTTTGTATATAGATGGGCTTCAAATACTGCTTAGAGGTATTTTAAATAACACATAACTTGATAGAAATCATAGACAACAGTCAATATCACTGATTTCTTAGATAAAACTGTTTCTGTTGTTAGTATGTTTTGATCTTTGGCATCTCCTTTTCCTCTACTTCCAAGACCAATTAACAGAAATTCTGGTTTTATTTAGGTTGTTTCCTATTCCAAACATAGTTGAAATTCATGTCAATGCATATACTAAGCTAATCAATTTCAGACCAGTTGTTTTGTCCACTTCTTTTTCAGAACCATCAGTAGTATAAGAAAAGAAAAACTTTTTTTTTCTACTACCCAGTTATGTGCCATGCCTCTTTAATTTATTTAAAAGAAATTTACAAGTGGATCAGTACATGGCTGTGTATTAGAATTGTATCGTTACTATACATATGGCCAAGCTGAGGTATCACATGATGGTTCTGATTTGAGAATTAGTCATTCCTCTCTATTAATATCTACTTTCTTTTCTCTGTCTTTCTCTGTTGTTTCTGTTCCTGCTGGCTTTCCTCTGTCAATTCTCCAATGATGCTCTATGATTATAATGAATAATTTAAAAAAAACAACCAACACCGTAGTTATCCCCATTTGTCCCCGTTCAGCATCTTGCAGCCCCATCAGCCCTCTGTCCTACAAGACCATGAGCTGTAGGAATTCAGCAGACCGAGCAAAACTTTTTGCATCTACTGATGCTGTTGGACGTAGAAGAACACATCTTGCAGGGGTAAGCATGCTGGTTATATGTAAGTTAACATCTCATGCCATAACCACCTGATTGGATTTCCTGTTAGAACAAGAATAGCTGTAAATCTAACATTTCCCTTTGCAGCCTCCCATTACCTTCAATTTGTTTCATAGTTGGTTAGATTTTAACTGGTATATACTACATTATCTGTTGACATGGCCTGATTATGCACTCAAGAATCTGCTTGGAAATACACTCATTTTTGCAGAATGCCTTATCTTCTCATGAGGTACGGAGGCAGTTGCAGAGTGTTTTGTCCTTTTCTCTGAACTTCCAGGGAAAATCAGAGCAGTCTGATACAGGCAAGATCAAATTCATGTTGACTGTGCTCCAGGCCAACAGGATGCAGTCAGCTCCAGTTCAGAGATCATTTGCTGAACTTGAGTAGTTACATTTTTTTTCTTGTGCTCTGAGTTTTAGAGTGTAGTAAGAGTGAAGTCTTTTTTCTGCAAATGATTATGTATGTGGGCAAATTAGCAGGAGACAGTGCTGTTATTGACATCCTTTTTAGAAGCAGTGTTAGATGAAGAAAGCATGAATCAATGCCAGTATTGAGCTTTGAGGCAGGTGTTAGTTTGAAGTTTAGTCTGAGGCATGGCTTTAGGTTATATCTCTACAGAAATCTTGCACTGTGTAGAGCATGTTCTAAACTCTCGGGCTATCAGTTTGGCACCTCTAAGGTCTTTTTCATTGTTTTTTTGTTTGTTTTGTTTTCAATTAAGAAAAGTTGGTGCATCTTGATGGGAAAAAAATGACATAAGAGTATTGTTAATACCAAATGAAAGAGTTAAGAGCTGTTTTCAGCAGCCTACATGTTTCGGAGAATCTTTTTACTGGTTAGCTTCTGTAGGAATTCAGGTTGTTTACTTCACTGGGAAAAAACTACTGATACTATATTTTCAGGACTAATGAGGTAGATCCTATATAGACAGGTTTTTTTCTGGCAAGCTGGAATTCTTGTTCATTGTAATGCATTTATTCTGGCTGTATACAATCTGATAACTTGGGTGATTGTCATCAATATTAGTCAGTAGAACTCTTGTAAATGATAATACCAAAGGGCTGGTTAATTACTCTCAAGTAACAACTTCAGGACTGGGACCACTTACTGCTTATCACATATTACATAATGTTTTTGACAATTTGAAACAACTAGTTTTATCCCTATACAAAAATACCTCATGGATTTACAAAGGTAGACCAAAGTTTTTATGCTCATACAGTTGTTTTCCATCTCCAGCTGTTAGACATGTTTTCATGTCTCACATGCTCACTCTATGAGTGTGTAGCAGCCCCTTACACCACACTGGCTGAGTGACAGCTCGGTGTATTCTCCTCTCTTCTCATGCTTCAGACTCTGAGAGCTTAAGCTCATTACTCCAAAAACCCAGTGTTTTTTGTTTATATTTAAGTGGGGGAAATATGTAGATGCTTAAATTCTGATATATAGCCTTAAGCCAGTAGTTCTATTAATACAAACCGGAGTTGTAACAGAAATATTTTTAAAAATTAGTATGATTTTTCATAGTTCTCATCCCAAGATGAGAAATAAAGAAGGGAAAATATGAAATCACTATGATGCATAAGAATCAGTGTCAAAAAAAAAACCAACAACCCAAAACGTAATACTGGGGAATCATTCAAGAAAAAAAGGAAATTAGGATACCACATTTCCAGTCTTTGATGGCATCTGTGCTGTTGACATAAAGTCTATGTTGTGTAGGGACTCTTACCACTTACCCACTCCAGAGTGGGGTTTTTTGGTGTTGGGGTTTGTTTTGTTTTGGTTTTTTTTAATCCCCAAATGAAATCCAGGGTTTGTGGGGAATAAGTATTGTCTTTGGAAGCAGTGGAAGGTACTGTGTGGCAACCAGCAAAGACCAAACCTTAAAAGGTAACTTTTTGCCTGATTAAAAAAAAGTCTCTGCAAATTACATCTTAAGACAGTAAAGAGTGTGATTAAGAAGGATCATTGTTGTCAAATGTGTATTTACTGACAAAAGCAGTATCAGATTACAGAAGCTATATTCATGAACTTGTCAAACAGGATGCAAGGAACTACTGACTCAGCGCTACTTTTTCTCAGCCCCACAACCCCTCATCCTTAATTGAGCTTGGTTTGCTTTCTTTAGCTGTGTGAACTGTGGCTTGACTTTGTCTTTGTTTGCTGAACTGTAGACTGACAAAAAAGAAAAGGAGAGAGACCATTTGTCATCCAACTTCTCAGCCAACTTGAAAGGAGGTCATTTTTCTTCCAACCCCAAAGCTAGATCACCAGCTCCCTCTCCAGTTTGGTAAGCCAAGTACATGCTTTAGCTGGAGGCTAAGCTATAAGCAGCTCTAATTATTCTGTTAATTAAATGTTAGCCTCCACGGGACCTTATTTGGTGGTGTAAATGTTTTCCGTATGCATCAAAGTAAAGATGATATCGTTTTTAGAAAAAAAAAAATACTGTTGCTTTTTAAGGAAAGGGAAAAAGGAGCAATGTACCTGGTTTCTTACCTCTTGGCTGGGTCAAGAGAAACATTTTGCTGAAAGCTCATCAGTTGCTCCAGCAGTTCTGCTTGATAGCAGAGAAATAGGGAAGTTGTTTTGTTTTTAGCTATTGAAGCTGTAGAGGTGATATGTAGGTGATGTCCAGCAGAGCGTGTCTTGCATTGATTGTCACTCTGTGGTTACACAGGCATGCATCAAAGTCTTTGCCTTCTTTGGCCGGCACGCTCAAGCAGATAACGTCCCCACCTGGTTGCTCCAAAGTTCCTTCTACTCAGGCACGTCCTCCTTCTCCTGGCAACATCCGGCCTGTCAAAAAAGACAACAAACCTGAGAATGAAAAGAAAAGACCAGAAAAGGAGGCTGAAAAGGCCAACGAGGAGAGGACAGAAGAGAGTAAAGAAACAACAGCGGGTGCTGGAGAATCTGCAAATCAGGAAGAGCTTGCTGTCCAGGCAGAGGTTGCTCAAGGTAAGGAGAAACTCCTGTTGAGGTTAAGGAATGACTGAGTGTCTTTCATGTTGTTCCCTCTCTTTCTCTGAAACAATAAGCTTTAAATAGCTTTCTATCAAGTATTAGTCTAAGTTCTTCAGAATGTTATGCCTACAGATGTATGTTAATTATGAGAAAAGTATAAACAGTCTGAGGCCCTCCTTTTGCAACAGCCAGAACAGGCAAACCTGCCTTATGCATCTGGGTTTTTTTGTCTTTTTGGTGGAGAAAAGGCAGACTTTGTCCCTCACGTCACGATACAAGTTCTTTTTAGACTCTAGAATAGAAGAGCAATGGTCTGAAAATCAACCGTACAGGAAGTTATCACTTAAGGGGGCAGTGTGAGCAGTGAGAATGTCCAGCTCTGCTAGATGCATAGTACAGTGCTGCTGATAACATGAAACTGTACCTGCTTATCTGTAATACTGCTGGAGTACCAAGGATGGGAGAGATTAGCAGGGTAAGATGGAATGCAAGTAGATACAAAATACAATAATGACAGCAAGTCATAAGAAGAGGAAAAGATGCATCTGAAAGTGAAAAATATTGGCTTGTTCTAATAGAATTTTTAGGCCTTTGTAAATACAGTATTAAACTATCTCAAGGATGGGATATAATGGCCATTGTGACCCCTGGCATTGACAGGATGGGTTACCTGGTGTTCTTGATTTAAAAGTAATAAATTCCCTTGTGACTGTCCTTCAGAATACAGTTTTATGTATTGATAATCCTGCATTTAACTGCAAGATGCATAATTAGAGGTTGTTCTTCTGTAAGAAAACTTGTTGTGAAATGCTTACTTTTGTTTCAGTAAGTCCTGTTACAGTAATTGCAGTCTGGTTCCTACCAGGTCTTACCACACAAGATGCAATCCCAGATGTATCTGTTGGTAATGGGCATGTAAAGAAGGTATGAGATGATTGGCACGATGGGATGGGATTTTATTACTTTTCTGATAGCCTTTTGCTTGCATGACAGGAAACTTCCATTTCAAAGTACTTTGGGGATACCTCCTAAGGGTTACCTTTGCAAGTATTTACGTGCAGTACTTTCCAAGTCCAAAGTAAAATCCAGAAAAACATGGTGATATTTGTTTGGCAGTTTAGCTCAGGAGGAAGAGAGGCTCAGCTTCTCTGCAGAGTTGGTCACTATTTGAGTAGTGACAGGGTTACTTAGTATGGAAACAGGTTATCTGTGATAAGGGGATCTGAAAGTGAAGTAGTTTGTGTTCACAGTGGGGAAACAGCAGGTAGTGGAGAGGGGCAGAGGAGAGGGATACTGTAGTCATAGTGGTGAGCAGCACTTCAGGTTGGATGCATTTTGTCAAAACCTGGGAATAAAATCACTGGATTGAGACCTAAGACTGGAACCTAAGTTTGAGGACAGATCTCACATTGCAGGTAGAGGCCCAAACTGTCAAAACTTAGCCATTGGTTGAATCCAAGAGTCTGGAGAGGAGCAAATGCTACTTGTGGTGCTAGAATTACAATCCTTCAGGTGAGGAATTGATTTCAGCCTATTACCTGAACTGGCCTCTAATTTGCCTGGTTCAGACCCCTGTCAGCTGTGTAGATAGCCAGGAGATCAGCAGGTAATGATCACTGATGGAACTATTCAAACTTCTGCAGTAAAATTTCATTATTTTACCAATGCTGATATTGTTTGAATGGAATTTTGGGTACACCTATGCAAGTTGTCCTTGTCCTTTCTGACAGCAGGGCAGGTGAGCATTGAATGAGCTATGTGTTACACTGCCAGAGTCAGCACCCAAAGGAAAGAAGTAAAGCCCAAGCAGTACAAAGCTGTGCTACATTCAGAAGTGACAGCCCTGCTTTGGTCCATGTTGGTAAGCTGACAAGGGCTGAGGTTCAGGAACTCTGTCACTTCTACCATTTAATTGTTACAAGCATTCTCTACTGTGTTTCTGGTCCAGGTTGTAATTGCAACACCACATTTTCTTCTGTCACCAAGGCTACTAAGCATAGCTTTAAAGGACTCCAAGGCTTTAGGAGTACTCAGGTTACTTACTTTTTTTCTTACAGTCACCCAGGGTTTTCTGAGTTCCCTGCTTTGTCTGTGGGGTTAACCTAGTCCAGGTCTGTTCCCTAGGGATGTACTGAACACTTGGCAGTGTGAGAGACTGAACTGTGCCACTTTTCCTCAGGGCAAGGGAACAGGCCTTGCAACTCTTAAAATGATTCTGGTATATGTATAGCCTTTGAATTCAAAGTGAAAATGTGTAAAGAGCTGTAGGAAGACCTAGATTGTACTTGATTAAAAAAAAAGGTGGGAGAGAATTCAGTAGATGTGAGCACTGAGCACAGAGAAAGCAGCTGAATTTGTGTTTGTGCGTAAAATGACATGTAGGAGGGGGGCATCAGAGGAAACTGGTGAGGGGTGTAGAGCACAAGCCTTATGAGGAGTGGCTGAGAGAACCAGAATTGTTCAGTCTGGAGAAGAGAAGGCTCAGGGGTGACGTTATCACTCACTACCACTACCTGAAGGGAGGTTGTGTTGAGGTGGTAGTCAGCCTCTTCTAACAATAGGACTAGAGGGAATGGCCTCAAGTTGTGCCAGGGGAGATTCAGGTTGGATGTTAGGAAGAATTTTTCCAAGAGCGGTCAGGTGCTGGAATGGGCTGCCCAGGGTGGTGGCAGAGTCACCATCTGTGGATGTGTTCAAGGAACTAGGAAATGTTATACTAAGGGACATGGTTTAGTGGGAAATACTGGTGGTAGGTGAATGGTTGGGTTGGATGATCTTGGAAGTCTTTTCCAACCTTAGTGATTCTATGATTCTATGAAACCCCTACTGGAAGTCATTAATGAGATGAGGAAAACAATATTCTAAAAACCAGTTAGAAATGTAGATTTAAGTTATCTCCTTGCCATTTCTGATGACTTACTTCACATTTATCTTCTCAAGATCCTGATTCAATTGCTAGTTCATATGCTTCCCTGTCCATTTTTTGTCCACATTGCCAGACGTGATTACCCTGAGAGTGCTTCCTTCAAGTTAGCTTGTGTGTTGCTAATGGTCTCTGGCCTCTAGGGAAAAAGCATAGTAGAGATGTCCTGTGCCTGTGCTAGAAAATGTCAGGCAAGCTTGCAGAAGTGTGAATTGGTGTTTAACTTGAGAAAAATATGTAATGTCTCTTCTACCGCTTGGTTAAAGGTGGCCGAAGATGGTTCTGGGTAAAGAATATAATAATATGAAGCAAGTGCTTGCCTCACCACTGTAAAAATTAAAAATAAAATAAAATAAAAAAATGCAGATGGAGGGAAAGCAATCTTTACCTTCATGGGAGCAATTTTAATGAATAGTGACAGCAAAGCCTCTTAGTATTTGAATGCAAGCCATAGTTCACCATTAGTGTAAGAAGCTGCACTGTTTCTGTGAGTTGTCTTGTTGTGGGTCAGCCATAACATAAGCTGGAATGTCTGCAAAGCTGCTAACAGTTTGTGTTCTGCCAGTACTGCAGATCACTTCAGGCAGTTGATGTTTGAGATCACCAAGTTACTTAAAGGGACTAGCCTACTCACCAAAAAGTGTGGCTCTGATTTTCGGCCACAGTCTATCAAACAAAAGAACATGCAGTATTACAACGTGTAATTTCTGGACGCTGAGACTTAGCAAATATGATGGTAGGGACTTGCTGAGTCAGCATTCCTCCCGTTGAGACCCTGTCAGCATTTATTCTTCTGACAGAGAAGCTGGCTTAACCTTTCAACTGAAGCTGCTTTCACAAAACAGACTTCCATTAGGAAGTACATATTCCTTGCTTTTAGAAAATTCTTCCTTCGTGTAAGTTTGAAAATACTTTACAGAATATTTGAAACTGTATTTTCTTTTCCTTTTAAGAGGTGGGGGCGTGTGAGAGAGAAGCGGAGCAAGATAGAGAGAGGAAGAGAGAAAAATACAAGTATCATCTTGGCTACTGTGCCTGCTGACACCAGTTTTTCTTCCTATCTATTTCAGCAGGCAGCCCATCCCTACCTACTGCTCCCCCAGCACTTTCTCCACCCCCAGCCCCCATGAAGACCTCTGCAGGTACAACGGATCCTGAGGAAGCAACAAGGCTGCTGTCGGAGAAGAGGCGCCTCGCTCGTGAGCAGCGGGAACGAGAGGAGCAAGAAAGGAGGGAGAGAGAAGAGCTTGAAAGGTGATCCTGCTCCTCTGTAGTGGAGAACATATGTTTTTAGCAGCTTCCTAGAAACTGTTTGTGTATATTTTGTTGTTATATTGTAAAATATGAAGCACAGTGCTGAGATGCAGGAGACACTGCACTTCTCCCAGAATTTATTTATTTTTCTTTTAATTTTTCATAGGAGCAATGTATATCTAAACAGATCTGTAGTGGTAAAACCTATCCTAAATAGATATGTATTTTATTAGAGTTTGAAAAAAGAACAGCATTAGGGAGCATATCCTCAGTGTAATGCTCAATTGCTTTCTCAGACTAACAAAGCTTTACTTGTTTATTCTGACAAGGGAACCCTGCTTGGCTGTTGTCAACACTGCAACAGTGATGATGTCTCTTACTTTGAAGCTTTAGATCTGTTTAGATCTGTGCTGTGCTTAAAATTTTGTGTTTTCTCATTTAAAATCAGGACACCCAACAGTTTTGGAGGTAGTTAATGTGGTGTGTTGTTTCTACCAGGCCATCTGGGCACCCATGATTGTGGCTGTAACACAAGTTGAGCACCTTTCTAGAGGGACGCCATGCCTCTGGAATTTGTTGTACTTCCTTAGTAACACTGCCAAATGTAAGAACAAGGCAAAGGCAGTTAGAATAGCCTGAATTCCCAAAAGGCTCATGACCCTGTCCCTCTCAAAATGATTTTAAAGAAAGTAAGCTGCTGTGATGTAAGATTTCACCACATTAGTGGTGAAAAAATACTAAAGGTAAACAAAAGGTAAAGGATGATCAGCTTTCACAACGAAAAGTTTTCGGTCTTTATTGAGTGCCTTCGTAAATGAATCTTAAAGGACATGTGGCCAGTGAGATAATTCAGGTCTTCAGTGAGATGAAAGCCAGTCATGAGGAGTTCCAAGATGTATCTTATATTGCTGAGATACAAAGTGGAAGCTGAATACCAATACTGTTAAGCATAAAGGAATGCATATAATGAAGTTGCTATTACTGGTGTGGTGGTGGTCTCTGGGCTACTTATTTCTCAGTGATGAGATCTTGTTTGGAGTTGAGTATGCATAAGTATCAGATGAGTCGTGGTCAATTAAAAAAATGAACTGTTATGAATTACTAGAAAAAGAGAACAAAGTGGAAAATGTCTTTATGAATTATCTATGGTGAATCCATCTCTTGAATGTTGAGTTCTGTATTATTTTTGAGAATAAAACTGGTAAACTAGGAAAATAAGCAGAGAAAGACATTAAGGATAATCATCAGAAGTACAGAAAAGCTCCTATGCTGAAGTACAGAATGTGTCCAAGAGAGAAACAAGGAACTTCATCAAGTGGGGATTAGGAACAGGTTCTTTGCTGAGAGGGTGGTTGGGCACTGGAATGGGCTCCGCAGGGCAGACCAAGCTGCCAGAGTTTGAGCAGCATTTGGACAACACTCTTAGACATAATGTCTGAATTTTGAGCTGTCCTTCATGGAACCAGGAGTTGGACTTGGTTTTTGTGGTCCCTTCCAACTTAGGATATTCTGAGATTTTGTGGGGATTCTTATATATTAGATCCACACCTAAGCACATGAGGATTCATCAGCTGGGAAGACTGCTTTTCCTCTACTTCTGAGTGCAGATATGGTAAGCTACAAAGTCCACAATGATTTGGGATGAATAGAAAAATTATTCACTCCCGTAAGACAAGGATGAGGACCATCAAATGAGACTAGGAAGTAACATGTTCAAAAATCATGAAGGTGAACTATTGTAGTTTTTGTTTATTTATTTTTTAATCTGGGAGTCAGTGCTGCAAATTAAGGTGGGTGCCAAGAAAGTATGCTGTTTCAAAACATGATTGAATGAAATAATAGAGGGAAGCATCTTTCAATATACGGTAAAGACAGAGTATTTCTGAATCAGAAAGTGCCTGAGCTAGGAATCAATGGAATCCTGTTATATAGTGGAGAAGTAAAACCTTGCAAAGGTTTTGTGTTGTTCAGTAGGGCATGTACCACCTTTGGTGCCTGCTGGAAGCAGAAGAGGTGGCTTGGCCTCACCCTGTTCAGATGTTTTTGAGATTCTTGTGAATGAAAAAACAGTGTAGCCTTTCTCCAGCTGTTCTGCAGTGCTGATGTCTTGGATCAGGAGTCTGTTTTTTTTCTTTTTATCTTATGCTTTTTTTTATGATTGCAGGCAAAAGAAGGAGGAGCTGTCCCAGAGGATAGCTGAAGAAAGAGCTCGCCGAGAGGAAGAAGAAGCTCGCAAACAGGAAGCTGAAAGAAAACGAAAAGATGCAGAGGAGGAGAGGGAAAAGGAGGAACGGCTGCGTCGACAGGCAGAAGAGAGAGAACAGAAGGAGAGAGAAGAGATGGAGCGCATTCAGAAACAAGTACGCTCCCCTCTTGGAATTTCTGTGCAGCACCTAATTTAGAGGGGTACTTAAAATAGAAATGCTACACAACATGAATAGGATGGTGGCTGAATTCATTTCGTGGAGTGGTTCAAAGAGTAAAGATGCTGCTTCTTGACAAAAGCTTTCAGTAGGAAGGGTTTTTGTTGGCTTGTTTTTTTTTTTTGTTTTTTGTTTGTTTTCTTGTAAAAGTTGCTTATTTTAGAAGAAATCCTGTGATGAAAAAATCAATAGGGTTGTAACAGCAGAAGTTTATGCGGAAGTGAATGGTGTTATGTAAGAGAACTGTTTGTCCATACAGTTGTAGAAGGTCTAGAGACCAATATAACTATTGATACTTCATACCTGGAAACGTTCAAGGCCAGGTTGGATAGGCCTAAGCAACCTGGTGTAGTGGGAGTAAACTGCTATAGTAGTTCTGTTGTACAACTCTGTCACATTAAGGGAGCAAAGTATTTCTACAGTATATTCCAGTGAAGTTTTACATTGAATTTGGAAAGCAGAAATTGAAAGCTTGTGCAAATGTACCTGTGGCTGTTTGTCCTTGGTCTCACTAAGCTGTCATTCTGATGGCCAAATAAAGCATTCTACTTTTTTTGACTTCCAGAAACATCCACCACTCAATACGTGGATTTCTTGAATGCTTTGCTGGCTGCTGTTCTAATGCTGAAGGTTAGGAAATGTATTTATCATCTGGTCTGCGGTCAGTATGTGCCAGTCAGAACAGGCACAGAACCTCTGCATGTTATGCAGAGCACAGATTAATAAAAACAATGTGCAATTCAGTCTGAGAAGGTTGTTTGCAGCTTGAAACCCCAAGGTGTGGTGTTGCCAATACGTATAGATGAGCAGATATCAGTGTAAATCTGTCCTCAAATAGTAATTTTTTTCCATTGCTTTTTTGTCTACCATCTCAACTCAGAAAGAAGAGGAAGCTCGCTTACGGGAAGAGGCAGAGCGGATTCGATTAGAACGTGAAAAGCATTTCCAAAGAGAAGAGCAAGAGCGCTTGGAAAGGAAGAAGGTAAATGTGTGGGTAGATTGTAATAGGACAAGGAGGAATGGTTTTAAACTAATGGAAGGGAGATTTAGATTAGATGTCATGGGGAAGTTTTTTGCAGAGAGGGTGGTGAGGTGCTGGAACATGTTGTTCAGAGAGGTTGTGGATGCCCCATCCCTGGAAGTGTTTAAGGCCTGGTTAGATGGGGCCCTGCGTGGCCTCGTCTAGTACTTGATCTAGCAGCTGGCAGTGCTGTCTGCAGCATGGGGCTGGAACTTTATGACCCTTGAGGTCCCTTCCAACCCGAGCCATTCTATGATAAGGTAACAGTATGTGCAGAGAAACTGTAATTCATCTAGCTTCCACCTCTGCTGTAGGAAGTTATTCACAAAGTTAATGTGCCCTCAGAAAAGCTGTGGTCCTCACCAGTGTAGCCTGATGTGAAAGTACAGATAATATTGCCAACAGTTTAAAAAAAAAAAAAAATCATTTATCTTTTTGCAGTAAGCAAATGCAACTGTGGTAAATGACAGGCAGTTATGGTTGGGGAGAGAGAAATTTAAATTACTGGCCAGCAAACATTATTTTCCTCCTTTATGTTTTTTGCAGAGGCTTGAGGAGATCATGAAGAGAACTAGGCGTGTAGAAGCTGTAGATAAGGTCAGTGCCACAAACTCGTCATGCATAAATACTGGGCACATTTCAGTTCCTCCCTCTGGTGCCATTTTTAATTTACAATGTTATACTTCCTTTGTAGAAACCCAGTGACCAGCAAAATGGACATATATCAAAGGCAAATGATACTGGAGAAGCAGGTATTGTATTTAACTGTACCCTGAGTACAACAGGTGAATAAATGCTTATTGAGCACAATTGCAGTTAAGAAAACCATTAGAAGAGTTAACTGAAGTCTTAGTAAATGTTATTTAATTAGCTATTCTGTATAGGTAGTTATCCATTACTAAATGAGTCAGCTGTTTCAGTAACTTTATTACATTGGTGTTAAACAAGAGGGAGTTGCTTACCAAGTTTAATTATTTATAAAATTAAAAAACAAACAGGTTAGCTAGTGTGGTTTTGAAAAACTTGGCCAGTGATGTTGCAGTTTCTTTTTTCATAGTATTAGAGATATGATCTGTCATCAAAACAAGCCATTCACAATCCTAAGCATTCCCCAGTGCTTTCTCTTTCATACCTGCTGCTTTATTCACTTGATGTTAATTTCTACATTCTTTTCTTTCAAAATTCAGCTCCTACAAAGCCTTAGAGTCACTCTGTAATACCCACATTCAGTCTTCCTTCAGTTCTGTTCCCACTGTCTGTTTGTTTGTTTTCCTTCCCCTCTCGTTATTTTAGGTAAAATTTCATCTGAACTTTAGTGCTTAGAATAAAGGAAGCTACATAAAAATTGCCATATATTCAACAATAGGCAAATACAAAGTAGCAGGATTTAAATATGCTGAAGACAATCTGTCAAATAGCTTAAACTGTAATAGCATAATATAACAAGTGATGACAAACTTTATTTCTCTTTTGTATTTGCACTGAGTAACAGGAAAGGACAAATAATGGCACTGGCTGCTTGTACTCCTTTTTTTTCCTTCATGTTTGTAGTGAATGTGCAAATGAGCACTGCCAGGAAACTATTTGACATGAATTTCAAGATGTGCTTGGAAGTTATTTGTTTACATATTATCTTTTTAAATAAAAAACAGTTTGGGAACTGCTAATACAGAATGTGTCTGGAGTGCCATCTGTTGCTGCAGGCACTGTTTAAGTTGCTGTCAACCATTTAAATAATTATTGAAAGTAAAAACGGCTTTACAACCTGAGGCTTGTGCTTTCCTTCCAGAGGCAAAAAACAAGTAGTCAGTTTTTGATGGCAGAGGGAAATTTCAACCTCCATTTCTGCAGTGCCAAGGGAAAGCTGGAATCCATCAGTGATTGGAGAAATAGAAAACTGCCCTTGCTCCCAGGGTTGCTCTGCTGTTTTTGGCTTTGCTTTATCTCGATATGATACTGAGTTGAAGATATTAATGGATATACTTCAGCCAATTCTAACTTTCCATGATAAACTCCAACACACTGCTTCTGACCACTGGCAAATGCTACTGCTGTTTTTTTTTTTTTTCCTTTTCATTTTAAGTCTTACTGTTTGGCAAAAAGTGAAGAAACCTGTATAGGAGTGGCCAAATCATGCAGCGAAACAAAATCCATCACCTTTGTGCCATTTGTTTGACCTCTGCTTCAAAAGAGGAGATAACTCTGCCTTTCCAAAGCAAAAGAGCCAGCCTTTTTAAACAGTAAAACTGATGTAACTCCTACTTGGTCCATCTGTAGCAGGACTAAAACCTGTATTGCTAATATCTTTCATATAAAAACTTGCCAAAACCAGATGAAGGCGTTCAGCATCGAAGACTTCAGTCCAAGCACTTAAGTCATAGAACAACAGGAGATATGAATGGAGGGTTCTCAGATGAGGTGCTTTAGGTGGCCTAGATAAGTGCATTTAAGCCTATGGATACTAAATTGTTCTTATGATTATTGTAACAGGTGCTGGAGTCCAGCTGCTTCCTTTTACAAAGCTATGTATGAATTAGTACGGCTGTAGATACAATGCAGAAGACTGTATTATACTTTAAAAGAACATCCTGAGGCAGGCCAGAGACATCATATGGTCTTTGTGTGTGACCGAATTGCAGCATTTTATGGTTGTGATTTGGTACTTGTTGAAATCTCCTTCCCATGGAGATTTTCCTCTTCCTTTTGGTTTATAGCCATTGATCAACTCAGGAAATGAGAGGTAATATTGATGGCCCAGTGTTCTCCTATTCCATTCTTTATGGCATTTTGAAAAATGCCAGTGTAATGTTCTGTAAGATATCATCCTATTTTGACCACCAGATGAAGTGCTGAAATTGTTTATATGATTGTAAACTGATCATTACTGCCAACGCAGCTTTAACTTTGAAATCTGTGAAACTGATATGTCCAAAGCTTGGCAAAGAAAGCAGGGGGATCAACTGCATTTTAAAATTGTAGCTTACCTTAGCTGTGCTGTCTTTTGTAGGGAATGTTTTATCCTACTTTGAAGGAAGATGATGTTGCTTACTTTTATGAAATTGTGCTTTCTCTCTCTAGTCATAAGCAGTCCTGCATCTCCCGTGGAACCTTCAGGAGGACCTCAGCTTCAGCATGCAACACAATCTCCGCACAGTGGGAAACCCGTAACCTGCACACACATGATTGTTTCACATCAACCCCCCATAAATATGGACAGGTAAGAGGATTGCTGGGTATTAGAGGGTGTTTACAGGATAAGAGTTACTAGAGTAATAGATAATTTTCTCAGATCCATGTATTCATTAGCTAAATAAGAGAAACAGCTGTTCAATCTGCCACATTTCCTGTTTATTTTTATCTTTTCCTGTGTTCAGAAAAGAACTTTTAACATCTTTCATTTAGTAGTAACCCATTTTTACCAACTGAAGAATTTTGTGAAAATATAGTTCATTCTTTGCAGTGTTTGGAAGGATGTGTTGCCAGCAGTTATTACATAAATTGGAACTTAATTGAAAGGGCAACTCTCTGTGCTTCTGTCCATGAATTAAGCTTCATAAAAAACAGTCTGGATTTGCAGAGTTAGTTTTCTTGGCCGGAATAGTGAAAAGTATGCCTACAGCCTGGATGCTTTGGTTTGTGAATTGCTTGAAGAATCAGCAAGTTATGATTACTAAACGAAAGATACAGAACTACTCATTTTGGCTCTGTATTTTTAGAAAACCCTTTGTCCTCTGGAAAGGAAGGTTTGAGAAGGCAGATATTTAATATCAGGAGCATTGTGTAGTCATGAGGCGAGTCACTCAGATTTTGAGAAATTATAGAAATACTTGAAAGCTCCGTGCTGAACCAAGTGATATCTGTTACATAAGCATGAGCTGTCAGTTACTTCAATTTTAGTAAGAAAAGCTGAAAGCCAGATAATCCCTTAGCCCTTTCATGTTTTATGCAGGTAATGGCAGAATATGCACGGAAAACTTGAATGTGGGAAGCCATCTCACAGTCTGTAATGGGCAGTATGCTTCAGGATGTGATTGGCACTAATTGAAGGAGGAATTTGCCCTCTCTGTCCCTCCATATGCCTCGAGGGATCTTTGCCTGCTGTCATGCTGACAAAGATGCTCCTGCTGAGATAAGTTCTGTCAGTGACTCTGAGCACTGAACTGCATTAGATGAGCTGCATAGAGCTGTCTCATAATTATCTCAGGCAACTATTAATTGTTAATCACTCCCAACCTTAGATGCACCTTGATGTTTGTAATATAAAATGTGCCACACTAATGAATGCTGTCTTGTAGCATCATATTTGATATGGAAGGAGGATCTGAATAGCCAAAATGAAGAGTGAATAGGTAAGACTGAAGAGCATGAACGAAAATTCAAAGTGTATATGAGGCTCAGGAAGGAGAAAGTGATGTGCCAGGATAGAGTGCAGAGGGACTGTCTGCCTTAGAGATACATCCACCCTGAATGGGAAGGCAAGGGCTAAAGTACTTGATAGAATCGTGGTGTTAGCCCAAGCAGTTCGATGGACTGTTGGAAGGAAGACACAGCAGCAAAGATTTTATCACGTGGTGAAAGCCACGGGTGCCATCATCACTGCTCCTGCATCTTGTGTGCCACAGGTATCTGGCATCTAGATATACCTGATATTGTAGCATATGCAACAGTAATAAGTATAGATGGTGTTCTCTGTGAGCATCTCCAGCCCTACAAAAGATTTACCTTTTATCTGGAAAAGTCCTGAGCATGTTTTGAGGGTGAGAAAGCTCAGATTTCCAACCAGAGGTTAAAAGGGCTTTGCCTGGGGGACTTCTTGAATATGTGTGTGTAGGCAAGAGGAAGGAACAAAGGACTGAGTCCTGGTAAGGCCTAGAGCAACCATCAGTCTCACTGCACTTCCTACAGTGTGCTGTGTGGTAAGTCCCAAGCTACAATCACTGTTCCAGTGGTCCCAGGGCAGATGAAGTGTAAGTGCTGGTGGTTCCATCTGGTACAGCTCCGGGGTCCAGACAGGATGTCTATCTTGAACAGGACTAATGTTTTCTATTATTTGTTGACCAAATGCAGAGTACCTCTGGGTCACTCCCCAGATGCTGCAAGTGCTCTACCTGTTCCAGCAGCGGTACTTAAAGAAGGTGACTGTATAGGCTATTAGCATTTCATGTGAAGATAGTCTGCTCTGACTGTTTGCTGTGGTAAACATTCATCTTTCATTCCTACTCCTAATGTCAAGCATCATGTGCCAGCTATGCGGCTGGAATCCAGCTGGAAATAGAGTGCCTCCTTGCATGTTCAAAGCATGTGAGGAAGAATTTTAAAAAGTCTGGTGCAGTCAAGACAACCAATTTCAATAATTCATCTTCTGTTGCTGTTTTTGATTAACAATGCAGATTTCATTGTACTGGAACTTCATTAGCCTTTCAAGATAATTAATCCACATAAACCCTAATGAAATGCAGTGATCTGCTTTATTATTTACCAGATATTCATCACCAATAATCACTAGTTTTATTAATAAACATTTATTGCAGATGACATATTGGTGCTGTCATCTATCCCACCTAACAGTGGGAAATCCATTTAAACACCGTAATGCTAGAATGCTAATAAAGAGTGCTGAATTACTATTGAAAAAATGACGTTATACCTGACCCATAAGTCTGTGATGAGAAGACTTAGAATCATAGAATGGCATGGGTTGGAGGGGACGTCAAGGATCATGAAGCTCCAACCCCCCTGCTGCAGGCAGGGCCACCAACTTCCATATCTAATACTAGACCAGGCTGCCCCGGGCCCCATCCAACCTGGCCTTGAACACCTCCAGGACAGAGTGAACTTGAAGATTCTTTTCATCCAAGTGTAGTGCAGTTGAAAAGGCAACACTAAAAATACTTCTAAATGAAGCATGTCACGGAAATTTTCCTATTAGATAGTAAAGCATCTAGAATTATCAAGAAAACTGGTAGTTCATGGAGATACTACATTATTAATGGCATACACAGTTCTACATTGATTGTCGTGACTTTGTGGGGGGTTTTTTCCCAGCAAATGGAAAAAGTGAGTTTGAAATGTAGTTTGAAAATAGTATGTTAAGGTAAAATATTTTGAAATTTTCATATGTTATGAAAGATTCCAACAAAATTTATTCCAGATCCTAATTTTCTCTTACTGTACTGAACAGTAAACTCCTGAAAGAAACAGGATGATAGAGTCTGAAGTTGAATGACAGCTACAGAACTCATCTTTCACCTGGAGTTTTTTGTTCTCCACTTTCTAATTCTTTGCCCAAGTATGCCTGCCTGAAAAGGGTATGTGTGGTGTTGTTCTGGACACTGAGACATCACTAAGAGTGGAACATAAAACAGTAAAAACAGGTGAAGTAGTTCAGAATTGTCTCCTTTTTTTGTGTTCTTTGCCTCAATGACACATAGCAGTCATTTAGGGAAAGGGTGTAAAGAGAGGAAAAAACAAAAAGAAAAAGGTAAGTAGCAGGAGGTCCTCTAGTCAATGAAGGGTTACTATGTGTTGTGGTCCAAGTGCAACCCTAGGCTCAAGTAGTCCCAAAGCTGCTAATTATCAGAAGCTGGAGGGCATACCAATCTCCTAGGAATTTGTCTAATCTGCTTTTGAGATTACGGCCGCTAAGATGTCCAGTGGAAATGAATTCCACTGTTCAGTTTTTCCCTTTATTTCTACTAAACCTGCTCCTTAAATATTTGGTGGAGTGCCATCTACTTCTTATAGCATAAAAAATATAAAGTATCTAGTCATGATTTTGCCCTGGCTTCCCCCCCACACCCTGTCCCCACTTTGTGACTGTATAGACACACATCTTGAAAGACAACTTTGAATTCTGAATCCTAGCATAAGTTGATGTGTCATACTGACAGTGCAGTGACCAGTAATTATGGAGAACTATTTATCAAGTTAGTGGGTCAATCAGAAAAATGAATGTAACTTTGCAGAAGCAAGAGACTTCTCTTCATTGTGCCAATACTTCCATAGGTAAACATACTGCCTAATTTCGATGCAGGAGCAAACCCCGTCTTCCCCCTCTCTTTCCTGCCCCCTCCATCAGATTTTTGAATACCATGTTATCCTACCTCTGGTAAGGTTATTGGGAGTAGATGGGGATGAGATAAGTAACATGACACCTTATAGCAAATAATAGCCTAATAACTACAGGATGGAGCGGTTTTTATTATTCTTAAAGCGTTTCACAGATTGTTACAGAGCGGATCTCCAGCAGAAAAGGGTGGGTGATGTGACATGGGATCTCTCCCAGGCAGCCAGCAGGGTCTCTGGGTTTGCTTTCAGAGCCACATTTTCCATTTTGAAGTTTGCTTAGCACACTCGCAGATTGAAAAGAAAGGAAAAGAGAATAGAAAAGAAGGGAAAAGAAAAGAAAAAGGGATTGCCTTTCTGGAAAGGAACTGATGGCAGCTTGAAAAGCTGGAAAAGATTTGATATGAAAACCAGCATGCTGTTCTTACAGGAAATCTGGGCTTCAGAGGAAGCGTTACCGTCTTTTAAAGTGCAATAATTATTTTCTGTTGCTTGGGAAGTACTGTGAAACAATTCTGTAATTGTTTGTGAAGACCTGGCCACCCTAGCAGGCTGGTCAATGAAAAGAAACCTTATGCTAATTGCAGGCAGAGTTTGGTGAGTTCTTCTTGTTTGTTTTTTTTTGTTGTTGTTTTATTTTCAGACTAGTACATGTACTCTCAGGAGAAAACAAGCCTGTGAAACCAAGCCACCTGCTCAGAAATGGCCTGAGGGCATTGATAGCCGTGTTCAAATCTAGGAAAAATGCATCTGAGCATTTGTGCTGAAGCATTTCCTAACAACCTGAAAAGTTGTGATATGGGAACACGTGCCCCAGACTGCCAGGGTCTGGCAGTGAAGGGCTTTAAGGAAGCGCCTGTAAAAGATTACACGATTTTGAAGTGACAGTTGGGTACTCCCTCTTTCTCGGGGAGATTTGGGTCTTATTACTGTCATCCTGTTCACCAGAGTAACACCTGAGTTCCTCCCCTGTGGTAAGACAGCACGCGCTGCATGAAAAGGCAGCAGGATTTGACAATACAGCAGCTAATAAAAGGGCTGGGAGAGAGTGTCAGGGCTGACACACATGGTGATGTGTTTTCTCAGGAGAGTATGTGCACCTGGAGAGCATTCCCTGTGAGTTGGGGAGATGTGACGGATGCCAGGAGGCGCTGCTTTTAGTCTGGGCCTGGTCATTGCAGGGAAGGGTCGAGCTGTGCCTGGAAAATAAGGCCCAGGAACTTGGAGGGGAGGGATGAAAAGGAGAGCTGAATCGATACAGGAGTTTTTTTTTCTCTGGGTGAGCAGCAGGTAGAAGAGGCTTCTCAAAAACTGGAGGCAAGTGGTGATCCAAAGAGTAACAAAACTGATAGTGCCCTCATTTGAGAGAAGTTAGACTGGTTTGCAGTATGAAGAAGGGTACCTCAGCATTCAAATATGGCAGTGCTTATGAAAGCTGAGGAAGGCCATAAATCCCATCAGGCATGTGGCTTCAGATAGCAGTGGTTGTGCTGGGAAGGTAGGTGGGTTTTGTTGGATTGATTTGTTTTACTGTTTCCCATTTCAGTAACTTCTCAGAGCTGCACCATACTCAGACATCTCTGTAGTTTTGGGTATAGCGTAGCCAAATGGTAATGATGACCTTGTGTGTCTGAGGGAAGGCAGCTCTAGTACTTGCTGTAACAACAGCTCATCTGCTGTGACAGTCATGAAATTTTGGTTTTAATGGCTAGAAGAATGCTCTGGATTAATGCAAGTTTCAATTTGTAATATTGCTTTGAGCAGGACTATGCTTCTGTTCTGAATTAAGCGTATGATGAAATACTTACGTTTCTCTCTCAGCAATCTCAACCCAGAGAAAAATACAGAGGAAAACGGAATGTCTACACAGAACGATAACTTTGAAGAGATCATAAATCTACCTATTGGTTCTAAACCATCCCGGCTGGATGCCCTGAACAACGATGGAAGTGACAGTCCCGGAATTCCTCTGAATCCCATTTTAGCTTTTGAAGATAAGGGGACTCTTTTGCCTCAGGTAGACAGTGTTCAAACACATCAAACAGCAGGTGAGTTTACCTTAGTTCATTACAGTTATTAACGTGTTGTAACCCGACAGAGGATCTAGAGCTTCTACTTGGCACTGGTTGAATAATTTAAGCATTTTAAGCCCAAAATTCTTAGTGGAGAGGAGCAAATCTTCTGTTTGTAAAGCTATGTATACCAAGCACATACAGATGCTGTGTGAATGACGATGAGCCCTCATCTTTTGTTTGAAAAGCATTCTCAGTTACGCTGCGCTATTTGCCTTTGGGAGTTGCTTGAAAACGTTTTTGCTGTGCTTTCAAGTGGAAACGATAACAGTGACGGCTGCTGTTCTTAGTTTATGATCTGCAATCATGTTCCAGTTCTGCAGATGTAACATCTGATATGCATGCGCTGAAAAGGAGCTGGTAGCTGCCTTTTATGTCAAATTCTGAATGACTTCCCTCATCAAGTTCTTGCTGCCACGAATACTGAGTGGTGGTTTACAGCACAGCAGATTTTTTTCTGAATTGCGTTGTAGCTTTTAAAAGATGTTGGGGAAACAGTTATTAACATAAGAAATTAAATTGGACAACCCTAATTTACCTTCTCTTGTCTAGAAAATATAAGAAAAAGCCATCTTTCAATAAAATATTTGCATAAGTGCATTTTGAATTAAGCATTACTACTCTTTGCTGACCTGTCATTTCTGATGCCTTCTGTCGTAGAAGTGATCTGATTATTTCTTCTGAAGAACCAAAGGTGACACAAACATCTCTGCAGTCGGTGGAGTTTCTTCCATGCAATGAAGGAGTGTTTTATTTTTCTCTCCAGGTTTTTTAAAGATTTCTTGAACATCTTTTTTGGGTTTTTTTGGAAGGACTTTAGTAAAACCAGCAGAAGAAACGATGGGCATAGACTTGGATCACCTTTCTAATAGCTTTCATCACTAGAAAAATCACGCTTCACATGCATTACTTAATATGGCTTTTTCCAATGAGCTTTTTCTGTTAGCGAATGGATATTTCTGCATTCCTGAAGACACAAGACACTGGAATCTGAAAGCAATGGGCTGATTTGGGTGGTGGGACTTACTCTTTTTTTTTTTCTTTTTTTTCAGGTGGGCGTTGGTTTAAAAGGCATAATTGTAAAATTGGCAAAGAATCTTTTACACTTTGTGGTTCTAATACTTGAAAATTAAATACCTCATTGCTCTACGAGTAGAGTTAACGAGGTGTTTTATTTAAACCTGTCGGTTTAAATATTATTGCAGAGAACTCTAATTATGGGGGCAGAGTATCGGCTTCTGTATCAGGTTCTTATAAACGTAATTCCTACGGGGACATTGTGTAAATTGAGATGTCACTATGATCTTCTCACGTTTTCTCTAAAAACACAAAACGAGGCAGGTTTTAAAATGTGAACATTTGAAAGCGTTATTTTTTCATGGACAAGAGGAAAACCTATTGTTCTCCTAGATGATGTATTTATGAATTTTGTTCAGTACAGAAAGAAATTGTTTAATTGAATAAATTAGAAAAATGTAATAAAATGGTACTGCAAACTTGATTATTTTTTTTGTTACATTCACGCTCACAGCACTATAAAAGGTGTGTGCGGGTGCACATGCACAGGGAGTAACCTTGTTCTAAGTCCTGTAAATTGCTGCTGTTCCCAATGATGGAAGACTTTTCCTTTGCCTTATCAGACAATTGAAGACTGTGTGAAACCTGAAATAGTTGAGTTTTTGATGATAAAGCAGGTTTGGGGAATTCTTTGGTTTTGCTCGTTTCAGAGCAAGTGGAAAATGGTCATTGTCTGTGCTTTGTATGTAGCGTGTGATTTTTATAATGCACTACTGTTTGAGCGATAAGAGGAGCAATGCAGGTTGCTTTCTCTTTAGTTTGATGCTGATTTCTACCATCATTATGCCATCCCTCACTTTTGGTTGTTGTTGAGCAGAACAGTAACATTGTGCATCTTTCTATGCTGTGATAAACTGCGGTGTTGCAGGCAGAACTCGCGGGGTATTGGAATTGGAAACATCAACCAGAGCTTGATGCGTTGTTCATCAAAGTCCCTGAGTAGATCCTTGGCAGTGGAAATGAGGGGTTTATAGGCTTTTGGTTTGTGCTGACAGGGAATGGCCACTCAGATTCCTGCACTTGCCTTTAGCGAGCACTGAGCTAGGCTTATAGGAAGCTGTGCAGAAAGTCTGTGCTTGCAGAAGAGTTCTTGAAGAAATGACTTTCTGCTGCTGCCAAGCGTTCATCCTACACAGGAGATGGGATAAAAGCAATGGAGAAGCAAAGAAAAAGAGACTTATCTGCCAGAATACATGGAAGCTATTCAGTCAGAATGCTTTCAATAATAGTTTGTGACACAGTGAAATTAATTGGGTTCCATTCTCGCTTTCTTTAATTTTCCATGTACATAGCCACAATATTTTAAAGTGTCCAAAATATGTAGTTTTCCTTTAAACCTTTATAGCATGTGAGTACCAAATAAAACTTGTTTGAAATATTTCTATTTCTACTTGATTTTCTTGCGTACTTGAATCAGGAGTCAGTCTGTGATGGAAAACTCTTCGTCGTGTTCCTGGTATCCATAAAACCTCTTTAGTTTTTAGTTTTCCTCTGATCTCTTTACTGAAAAATCAGTACAGGATTACTTACGGCTATGAAGAGAACAAAGATATTGCCAGTAAGATTTAGCTTCATTTTTTTTTTTGTCTGAGGATTCATTTAGGCTCAGGCATAAGCTGCATTGATCTTGACTATTTTTATGAGACATCAGAACACTCGCTTTGCTGTTTAAAGCACAGAGATGAAGAGCTTGCTTCATTTCTCATGTGGTTTTTGCACTGGACTGCAAATAAAACAATGTATAATTATATTCATTCCAGGATTGCTTTAAATAAAAGGAGAAAACAAATGCTGTCTTTCAAGGACACAGCATGCAAACTAAAGTCTACGGAATGGGTATAGATGTAGGTGTGAGAGTCCAAAATACTGGAAAAAAAAATAGATTTTAAGTCTTGGGTTTTACCCCCTTCTTTAAATGCTGGAGGATTTGAGTATTGTTATCAGTAATAAGTACGGCATAAAATGAATGCCAGCTTTTTGCCTGCTATTGCATCTGTTTCGTTATCTGTACTTTTAGAGTCAACAGTTCTGTGAGGTAGAATCAGCAGTTGTAGAAACTAAAGCTTTTCTGAAGGTGTGTCTTAGTGATGAGGGACCTTTCACAACTATGTTTCTTGCAAAGATGTTGAAGTTTGCAATTAAGTAGCTAAGAAAAACAGAGAGAGGACACTCCGCAGTCTTTGCTTATGCCACGGTGGTCATAAAAAGATGCACTGGTTTTCTGTTTGGAAAATGATCTAAAATTGTCCAAGGAAGTGGCCTGAAGCTGGAGATCTTCTGCTTTCATCCCTAGCTTTGTTGGTCAGCTCCTTTTGGTCCTCTGTTCTAAGAGCCCAACTGCACCAACATCATTAGGTGCATGGGTCTTTCACGTGACATTTCTGAAGAAATTTCCTGTCTGCTATACAGGAATGTTGAAAATTCCATACTGCTTTATCCAAGAGCTATCTGTTCTTTAACAAGTCTTTTTGCTGTGCTGTGGAGAAGCTTTTAACTGTTTGGGGCTTGGCGGGTTGGTTGGTTGGTTTGTTTTTAGACCTTATAATTGGAGAGAACTTGCAGTTACTGAAATGAAACTTTACCTGAATAAAATGTCTCCCTGTGCTCCTAAGCTTAGCTTAGAGATTTGGGACAAAGTAAAATGTTATAGTGAGATCTTACTGGCAGATCTTTTTCTACATCTCACTCGATTTGTATGTTTGTAGCCAGTAGCAACTCTAAAAACTCTAAAGCTGTACTTTTTTTTGGGGGGGGGGGGTAAGAAACTGTGCAGTCTGGGAGCAGAGAGTTGCCAACTGAATTGTCCTAAAACATCACTATTCCAGCCAGTCCAACAAGAAGCTCCAGCCAGCTTCTTCAATTTAAAAAAAAGAAGTATACTGATTAAAGGAGGAATTAGGTGACTATTGAATTATTAGTAGTAGTAGACTACTATTAATAGATTAGCTTTCTCCTAGAAATTAAAACATTAAAAACCTTTAAAAAAAAAAAAGCAGCGCCCCGTAAGTTCAAGGCTTGGGACTTTGTTCTGATATTTTTTTCCTGAAAAGTACTGTTCTGATTGGCAAGAAGATCCATGAGACAGATTCACTGCCCCTGGAGAAGAGAGAAGGCGGGAGCAGTCCGAACCCATATACGCATCACGAATTCAAGACAGCTGAATTTAGAGCTAAGCATACTATTACATGTTTTGGTCCCCTAACTTCTTTTAAAATGTATTAACGGAGTATGAGATCAATGTGTCATTTTGTCAAATTTGTTCACTTTCCCTTTTGCAAGTACCTATGGAAATAATGTGCCATTAGCATTAGATTTCTGTCTTCATATACGCATTTCACAAGTCTTTCACGGCAGCTGTTATATTGTGTTTGCTTTTTGATCTGGCCCCGTTTTTGTTATCAGAGCATCTCTGCTTTATGGATGTGTTGTGCACCACGTTCGTACCAGGAAACTGCAAGTAACAGAAGCGGTTAAGCTACAGGAACCAATGAAGACAGTCATCTCTAAAAGTTCAGGCTCTTGGATCTGGTAAGTTTTTGTAAGTTATCCAGTTTAAATATTAACTGTCTGCATGGCAGATAGCTGCCCTAAGGAGCTCTTGAGTTTCTTCTGTCTGTTGACGGACTTGCTCGAGGAGTTTGGCCATTTGGCTTTTCCTGAATGCTGATGAGAATTCTGGATCTGAAGAGGAAAAACGAGTGTTAGGCGAGCTGCAGCAATTGCCCTCTTCAGGTGTTCTCCCCTGCATTTTAATTCATGTGCTTAGAATGCTTCTATTTTAGGTTAGATAATGTAGTTGTTTCTTACTACAGTATAAAATAAGTATACAGAAAGTGGAACAATATCTTTCTGCCACACAAAGCAGATGGATACTAATTCAATTTTCATCCCTACAACCATTCAAGAATGCTTGCTGCTAATTTCAGATCCAGATGGCAAAAGCTGTTTCACTCAGCTGGCAAATTCACCCTTATGTACTGATTCTGTACAACAGATACACATAGAGATGTATCGGGCTCTTGGCTCAGGTTCTGTATTTGTGAAGATATACACTATATATTTATTATCATTATAATTTAGTATCATACTGCATTTTTCATCTGTACTCAACTTTAAGTACTTAAAAAAAACACAGAACTAAAGAGAGAAATATATTAAGAAACAGAATTTTAGTATGGAAAAGATGCAGCTTTCCAGCTTTTGCCATCCATGTACTCTTCTTGTACTTGCATAATCAAAATAAATTAAAATTTTAAATTTGAAAAGCTTTTAGGCTGAGCTTAGCGCCATGCATCCTCATATTGGACGATAAACATCTATACCCCAAGTCCTGTTTCCTGCTGATCTAAAAGTTCAAAATAAAGTAAATCTGAGTTTATTGTAAGATATTCTTGTTTTAAAACAGTTAAGGTAGCAGCTGTCCTTGGGCTTCTTCTGCTTGCTTAGGCAAGCAGAGCTGTCAGTTCAGGAGTGTAGGTGACAGCATGTGACAAAGATTTGCCTTTGCTGCTGATGGGAGCGGGCATTGCCCCAGAGGTTGGGCCTGGTGGTGAAGACGTACCTGTCTGCAGTCTGCAGAATGTGGAAATGGCCAGCTGCTGGAAGCGAACCTCTTGGTGGGTAAGAAAATTCCTGAGGTAGGCCTGAATCTCAGTGATGTGATACTTCAACAAAAGCATCATCTTTTCTGCGTAAGTAGGAGAATAACTGGAGATCAGCAGGAGCTTTTACAACACTTCCGTAACTGTTTATTGTAACAACGCTTCAGACTGTTAATGACCGATCTGCCTTCAGCTACAACCTGTGTCACTGCAGAGAATGGTAAAGGGCAACCATTAATGGTAGCACTGGTTCTGCATGGAACTGATGTGCAGGATTTCTACAGAGTGGGCAGCTCTATCAAGGAGCCCGTCCTCATTTGCTGCATGTACTGACACATACACTGATCAGCTGCTCACACTGACCAGTGAAGCATGCTGCTGCTGGACTCCATCACTGCTTTGTTCTGAACACCTTTTTCTTGCAGATCTGAGAAGTGCTCAGCTGCACAGGACAAGTGTCTTGGTCAGAAAAGTATTTCTTTTCTGCTCATTAAAATTATGCTATCTTCATTATCTCTCACTGGAATTTAAAACATACAGGCTACCTTTAAAAAGCCACTTCACTGCTCCTGCTAATCTATTCAAGAGTTAAAACAGCAGTGTTTGGTCCACCTTCCTGATGATCCTGGTTCATCTTCCTCTTGCTGGTTAGGCAGTAGAAGTAATCTAAAATTTTGGAACACAACTGTAGTGGAAATGCTAAGTCATGACCTGAAGCTGTGATTGAGGACCAAAGAGTGAGCTGAGTGACCAAAAGGGGTGGAGCCAGAATCCACCCCTTCTTAGACCTCCTTAGACCAGTCCTTAACGACTGGCAGTGGAGGTGAAGGCAACTCTTGCTGGAGATCCCTGCCTACCTGAGGCCTCCCAAACGTAAGCTGCTCTTTTTCTTCATTTCTGCATCCGTGGTTGCTGCGTTTGGGTTTGTTTTCACTTGCTGTAGCCACCCTGCTATTATCATCCTATTACAGCATTACAACCATCCAACCAAATTGCCCCTACCAGCCTCTGCTCCTATATGAGGGGATGCTGTCATATTGTATATATACTGGCAGAGAGGGTCAAACAAAGATGCAGTGATGTCTCTTGTCTGAAATGTGCTCTCACTTCCTTAGTAAGGAGTATTTTACACCATCCCACGTTTCTGCTTAAACCTGTCTTTAAGGACCTCAGAATTGGCTTAGAGACTAGCCCTGCAGAATAGAAGTGCTTAAGAGGGCAGCAAATACCTCACCCAGATCTTTGGCTAAAGTCTATTTTCACTGCTAAGTGTGTATTTCAAGGGTGACTGGAGGCTTTTTTGTGCTAATGAATTTGTTGAAACCAGATGGAGGATGATGGAGGAATGTTAAAGGTTGTTCAGCACCTTCCGTTAACTCCTCTGGAAAAAGACTCATCTCACTTCAGACAGCCAGGAGCGTCTTTGAAAGCACAGTTAATGCTGTGTGACAGTTACCGTGACCTATCATGTGCTGGATGATGGAGGCTGCTTGAAAGGATGTCTCGGTGTGTTCCCGTTTACCAGCCAGCCTCACCAAGCGCTTTGTCAAGGGTTCATTCATCCATTTGACCATGCGTAACGTGGCTCCTTCTAGAAGGCAAAAAGGTAGGAGAGCAGTCTGTAAATAGAAACTCCAGTGCCCCAGAAAAGAGCGTGACTAATCTGCCAGAACCCATATGTCTAAGTAGAAAATCTTTTACAGAACTGTAGGACCAAAATAAGTGCTGAACTTCTGCAATAAGTATTTCTAAGTTGTAAAATATGGCCATGTCTTGAAGCTATGCTCTCAGTAAGGTATATGGATTTGATTCACAGAAAGCCTGTTGGAGTTTTATATCATTGGGTTTGTGCTCTGAAAGAATGCATCATTTTATACTCAAGATCCACTCTCGCCTAGTTGTCTCTGTCCAGCAGCTGCTGAGCATCTCTTGTGGAACTAAATGAGACATGTCACCAGTTGCATGACAGTTACAAGAGAGGAAATGTTTGACAGACGATACCCAGTCCCAGAGTGAGATGGGAAAGTTTACGCTTATCCTCTGTGTCATGAGGACAGCTGTTTGTTGAGGGACAGTAATTTGGGATCTCTTATAAAATCCATGTGCAGTACATTCAAGGAGATAAACACACTTTGTATTTTAGTCTCTTTCTCCTCTTAGATTAGCTTCTGGTATAGTGAAATCAGCTGAGACACTGGGTGACATTACAAATAACAGCAGGCAGGTCATGTATGGCAGTGAAGTCCGGCACAAAGAGTTTTAAGCAAAATAATAATTAAGCAGTTCAACAGAAAAAAAAAACAAACGCAAATAATGGAGCCAGTGTCACCTACTGGTAAGTTGGATCTTGCTCTCCTTGCATATTATGGCAAAACTCCCAGTAAACTTAAAAGAAAGATCTGGGCTTCAGTTCCCATTATAACTAATAAAGGATGTGTGCCATTCTCGGAGGAAGCCATTTATGGTGAGATTGTTTCCCTACCTTGCTTTGCCAGCTCAGCAAGACAAGATGTCACATAAAGAAGAGAGTCTTCTTGAATGTCAATAGAAAGCATGGTATGGAGGAGGCCTTCAATGCATGGGCTCTCAGTGATTCTCTGCAATGAGAAAAAGATTAACATTGAGCACTTCCATCATGTTTTGATGGTGTCCAAGGGCTTCAGAAGTACTGATTATCTCTTTGCAATAGTGAGGGATAAGACATTGATAATGCTAGTGTCTCCCAGTTCTACTGCAGCAAAGTGACAAACCATAGAATCACAGAATACCCTGAGTTGGAGGGGACCCACAAAGATCACTGAGTCTAGCTCTTGGCTTCACACAGCACCACCCAAAATCCGAATCTGAGAAGCATTATCTAATCAACCCTTGAACTCCAGCATCTTGGGGCCATGCCTGCTGCCCTGGGCAGCCTGTTCCATGCCCACTGCCCTCCGGTGAAGAACCGTTACCTAACCCCCAATCTAGCCCTCCCCTGACACAGCTCCATGCCATTCCCTTGGGCCTTGTTGCTGTCATAGAGAGCAGAGCTCAGAGCTGTCCTTCTGCTCTCCGTGAGGAGCTGAAGCTGCCATGAGGCCTCCCCTCAGCCTCCTCTGCTCTGGGCTGCACAAACCCAGGGGCCACAGCCAGAGATCACCTGTTTTTAAGTGTTTCTGAGGGCTTAATCTGTCTGTGGGATGTTCTTATGATCACAGATGACTTTGGAGCTTACGGATTTCTTCGACCTATTACCGCTGTATCAGGCTGTATATTAGAATCAGGCTATCATTTGCTAAAGTCTTGCAGCAAAGTAACACAAGTGCTCCAGACCTAAGCAGGGGGAAATGCGGAAGTTTATCATTTTCTTTGCATCTGAGGCTTTGAAAGCTTTTTGGTTTTGAAATGCTCTGATCTGTGGAAATATGAGGGAATGTGACAAGAAAAGGTGAGGTTTTTTTCTGCAGAGTTGTTATGTATTAAACATTTCTGTTTATCCCTTATTTTTCAGATTGCATCTGCTATGCCCCAAACGTCATGCATATCTCTGCACTGGACTTTATGTTTTAGATACCAAGTTGAAAACAGAGAGGAGGTTTAGCCTGCGCAAACCTGGATAAAAAGCCCTTGAGAGCAAGGGATGAATTCTGAGCAAGTCACTGGACTTAATTAGGGAAGTTGCATCCCCAGCTCATAGGAAAATCCTAATGATGGAAGCTGTTCACCACTCCATGAGGGAGCTCAGGTGGCCATCAACAAAAAGAATATCTTCTTTTGTATTCTAATTTTATATTGCAATTTTTTAACTTGCTGCTTAGCAGCTGAAGCTGGATTCAAGACTGCTACCTTTAAAGCTACTGCAGTCTGTGTCACGCTGGCACAAAACCACAGCTTTTTTCCCTCTTGTGACAGGGACTCTTGTGTCTTAGAATTGACCTTGGAAGCTTGGCGCTCCTATTCATTTCTGTGAGTTTGCTTCTGAAGTGAGTGCTAAATACATTATATGGCACACTGAAAAGCTCTTATGAAGATGAACCAGCTCCCTGCCAAGGACAAAATAAAGTCACAGAATCTAACTGACAAGTGTGGTAGTTTTTTAAAGCAGATTTTGAAAGCATGGTCCATTTTTACTGTTGCTGTGGGCCTTGAGTTTGAAGAAATGCACTTCCTTGCAAAAATTGATTTCACAACAATAAAAACTATTTTAATTCCTATCTTTGCTAATATAAGTGACAAGCTTTACTGGAAACTGACCTTTCCAATCCCTGCTTAAGATGTGCTGAATGGTTTGTCCCATTCCTCATTATTAGTTAGGTTTATAGTTCTAAAGCAAAGTTTTCACCTTGGCTGGTTTAAATCTCTTCCAGTTGCATTGAGTGCTCCGTTATCATGGGAGAGCGGGAGAAGGAGTGCAAGAACAGTCTCTGCTGTAGGGACAACTTCATTTTGTACTGTGGTTTGGTAGTTCAGCCTAACCCAGTCTAGACAAAACTCAACAGAGCACAAGAGCTGCAAGAATAAGAATTAACAGTGCAAAAAAAAAGGAAGGATAAAACTGTCCCTAAGCCTGAAATCAGGTAAGTCACAGACAGAAAAGATTTTGTTTCAGGCACTGGAGACATCTAAGCAAAGCAGTCTCTGCAACTACTTGTAACTGGAAAATGAGCAGAGAAGTGCATCTGTAGGTGTGGATTTCACTAGAAGCAAAGTCAGTGATAAAGGCCTTGATAGCACCCTGGTAAAACATGTACCTGGCCTAACAGGGAAAATATACATCAGCAGTTGGGGTCATATTTAATAAATTGGGAGTGAGTAAAATTAGATCAGTTCTGAACCCTGTAAACAGGTAACTAAAGGTATATAAAGAGTGACAGTTAGGAAATGGGGATTCCGTTTCTAACCAACCAGGGATTCTCCTGAATGGTTCCTTTAATTGGTTTGAATGATCTTTGCTCAAAATATGTTTTGTACCTATGATTTGGTCACTCAAATTAGGTAAGCATATCGTTCATAGGAAAATCAGACATTTCTTGCTTTCTTTAGCATGTTTCCAGTGCACTGGAAAAATATGGAAAGATAACTTTTGTTATGACACACTAGGTCCTTTTATTCATAAACACATTTTTGTGCAGAGTATACTTAGTGTATACTTAGTGTGTAGTGTTTACAAGTAATAACAATAAAATCTTTCAGTGGGTAATGCTGATTCTTTATAAGTGTAACTGCAACCTCCTTGGGTATAATTCAGTAAAAACTAAAAATAATAATAAAAAAAAAAAGGTACTCACCTGTCTGTTCTTGGAAAGGTTCAGGTTTTTGATGATGCAAGCAGCGTGGCCAGCAATCACAGGGTCTGTTGTGTGCACTGACAGGAGCATCCCCAGGCTCTGCAGTAGCTCAGTGCACACCAGAGCATCCTGAGAAAAGCAATCAGCATTTCCATTACATCCTGCGCAGGCAATGCCAAGCACAGCGATGAAACTTTGAAGCAAACAGTAGGTAGATTGAACTTAGCTCTGCAAGAAAAGCATTACTTGATTCATTTAAACCAACAGCAAAATGGTTGTGACCTTTTCTCTCAAAATATGGCCTACTGACTGGCAAGGGAAGTTTGTGGAGATGCAACAGCAGCAGAACCATGTCTTTAAGTACCCCAGCAGCTTACCCAACAGTAATGGACTGTACATTTTAGGCCAATTTGTGATCAGACATCATTTCAGTAAAGTGCTCTGAACAGCATCTTCTGAAACAACACATATGTTTCTCTATTCTCTGATGGATATTTTAGAGAAACTTTACCTTTCCCCCCCTGAAAGTAGTTTTCCTCCCATGTTAAATGGGTTCGCATCATCAGCCAGGTAGGTTCCTCAGCAGGATTTGGGTTGGGTCTACAGTTGAAAGCAATGTAAGATTTCCTCTTGGGAAACTTTTTTCTTTCTGTCTGTTCTTTATGTAATTCTTGTGTTCATTAGTAGCAGAGTATTTTAGTTGTGTTACTTAGAAATTGAGATACTTTTGTGTGTTTCAAACAACTGCTCCTATATATAATTGGAAAAAAAAAAAAAAAAAAGATAATTCTGAACTTGAAAATCTGCTTCAGGACCACTGAAGCAGCACAAAAGGAAGTTTTAAAAAGTTTAACGTGCACCTTCCTTTTGCATGGGTTAAATGACAAAGTATGTCTGTTAAAGGCCTGGAGTAACTCCCTTATGAGGAAAGGCTAAGAGACCTGGGACTCTTCAGCCTGGAGAAGACTGGAGGGAATCTTATTGATGCTTATAAATAATGGGCAGAAGTCAAGTGAATGAGACCAGGCTCTTTTCAGTAGTGTGCAGTGACAGAATGAGGGGCAATGGGCACAAACTGGAGCACAGGAAGTTCCATATAAACGTGATGAAGAACTTCTTTACTGTGAGGGTGACAGAGGGTGACTGAAACAGGCTCCCCAGAAAGGTTGCAGAGTTTCCATATCTGGAGATATTCAAAACCCCGCCTGGACACCTACCTGTGTAACCTACTGTAGGGAACCTGCTTTAGCAGGAGGTTGGACTACGTGATCTCCAGAGGTCCCTTCCAATCCCTATGATTCTGTGATTCTATAATATATTTATTTTTTTCTTAATGTCACCTGACACCTTCACTTCTGTTTATTTTAAGCACTATCATAACCAGCAACATTAAAATAAGACCTGGAAGTAGATGGAAGAGGCGGTACTATGGCAAAACTCAGAGCATTAAAGAATCCTATATGTAGGCGTGGCTGTAAACTTTCTGTTTTTACTTGTCCTCAAAAGCAGAAATGGCATAATTTTATATTATCCATTTCGGTTACTGCTAATGACTGCTTTGTGTGCTTTTTGGACTACGTGTCCTCTTTTCTACGTAATCCTATTGACTGTAATACCCTTATTTAATTTGCTACAGCACGAGAGGAGGAAATTGTCTATAGACTCTAAATGAACTTTCCAATATGTAATGACTTTCCTGCCAAGCTTCTTCCAGCTATTTAGACCTACGCCAGCAAGTGACAGTACTCTGAATTCTACTGAGCCTCCTTGGCAGGCATGTGGCTGGGATCCAGGCTTTGTTGGCTTGGTCCTGCACAGCATGAGAGGCTCAGGAGAGAACTCTGAGTACAAGTGGTTTGGGTGGTTCAAGTGAGTATTGACCTAACTTCTCCTCAGATTCAAACTAAAAGAGCAAGGAAAAGCATTCCAGCAGGAACTGTGCTCGGAATTGCAATGCTGTGCTCAAAATCCTTGGGTAGACAGTGCTTGCCAAGATAAATATTATCCTGTTAGGTAGCTTGATGGGAAAGCAAAGCTCTTTGTGCCTGGAATGGAAAGTCAGCAGCATCACCTGGAGCTGACACATCCTTGCTCAAAGGAATGTGACTTAAAAGGCCATTTCCCACAGACACTGACTCTTTCCTTAAGAGTTTTAGGGCTTGGTTGCCCTTTGGAGAACTGAATAAAATCCCCCTGTAAGAGAGAAGTAGTTCAGTGCTCTCCGGGAACCACTGTCAGCAGCCAGGACAGTGACCAAAAGGAAGGGACGGGAGCTAGTATGAAGCATTCCTGGGGGTTTCATTCATGGTAATGAAAGGGCAGATGAATCCTGCCCTATTGTATCCTTGGCAGCATTTGCAGTAACTCAAGCATCACTTGACTTGGTGGTAAAGGTTAGCTTTGTGTGGTGGTTTGTTTCCTAACAGCTGTTCCCATGGAGAAGTCCCTCTTTCAGACTCTCAGAATTCAGCCTGGGTGAGTGAAAGAAACCTTGAAAGCCCTTGAAAATTCAGGCCACAGAGTTGGGGAGGCCTGGGGAGGGAGAGGCCAGCCTCTCCTCAGAGCACGTGGCCTCACTCACTTCCTGGGGACAGCCCTGTTTGCTCACTGAAATAAACCTGTAGATGTAATTGGATTTTTGCTGTGCAAATCACCCCCAGCGATATTTCAGCAGTGAGCTTGCTGAGACCAAATTGCATTCAGTTGCAGGAAGCAGTTTGATGCACCACGAGGACATGCGGTAGCCTGCACAAAACCTTTGGAAGGCTCAGTCTTCTGACTGTGGCTCCGTGGGCATTGAGCTTTCCCAATTTTTCCATCATCTCCCCGAGTTAGAGGAGGCACAATTCATTTCATACTGTGCCATGTACATGCAACAGGATGTGAGGCACCAGGTCACCAGTGCCCCGGGGAAGTTCCAAGTCTCAGTCCCACCTGGGCCCAGCTGTGGTCACTGAGGCTGTCGCTGCTGCTTACAGTAGTGTGACAGGAAAGGTTCCTGCTTTTTTTTTTTTTCTTTATCTGTCCAAATTCCAGCTCTCCCATGAGATTATTGTTAGCTTAAGTTACCTATCAAAAGCCTTTCATACCCATGTTCCTAAGGATGCCTTTAATCACTAGAACGGAAAAGCGTGTTTAAAACTAACAATAATATCTGTCACTGCTTAGTGATCTGGTGTTTCATGTGGAGGATGAAAGTACAGCAGGAGTGCCTGTGTTGGTTGTTTGCTGCAGTTTATTTTTAGCCAGAGTTCTTCATGTGTTTGCATGGCATTACACTGCTGAATGGTAGTGTTTTCCCTGAACATAAGCAAAGAAACCATTCTGTAGCTAAGGACACAAAGAGACACAGGAAAGTTCTAGTGAATTAGCTAAAGATTGATGGACTTTTAAATTATCTCGAGTCTAATTAAAAAAATTAAAAAGAATAAGTCTTCAGATTGTCAGCAGAGAGTGGGGATCAGAGGGAGTGCAGGGTGATGTCCACTCAGCCAAGAAATCTGACACCCATCTCCACCTTCTCCCTCCCCAGGGCCTCTTCACAGGTGATCCAATTAACAATGGGATCCCCAGCTTCCCACTCACCACAACAGATAGGCTCCTTGGGTAGAGACAGTGCAGCCTGGAGTAGGCAAAACCTCATCATTTGGGGTAGAAATGGGAGGGGTTGGGAGATCTTACAGAACATATCAGCACACCTTGCAGGATGCTGTAAGTGTTAATGCACACAGTGGCCAGAACTGTTCTTTCCCTCTGGCTCTCAGGGGAAGAGCTGCCATACCTGGTTGTGTGGGTACTGCGACAGCACCCAGAGCAGAGCAACAGCTGCACGACACACATCCTCGCTGCTGGACACCAGGAGAGAGCACAGTCTGGGCAGGACATCCTTGGCAACCAGCTCGGCCTGTGCGTCTGCTGTTTGGAGAAGATGATGATGAAATGTGAGGACATTAGAGGGGACAACCCAATCTCTGTGGGATGGGACAGTGCTTGGTATTTGGTTATAAAAATTAAACCTCATTTGGTCTGGCTCATCTGGCCAAGAATTAATACGGGTTTGAGAGCAGCATGTAGCTTTGGACACCCTTTGTTTTATGTCTAAACCTCGGTGATAAAAAGTGAGGGGCATTTGCTGAGCAATTCATTGGCCTAAAACTCTGTGGAAGGGGTAGGAAGACCTCCTTGAACACCACCTGTCTCAGTCATGGTCCTTCTACAACACTGGCCCTGCAATCTCAAAGTCTCAAAGACCAGAGACACCAAGGAGCAAAGAGCAGGGTCTTTACTCCCTGCCTCACCATCACAGTGTCCGCTTGGTAACAAGGTGCCTCCACAATTTCTAGATGAACAACTCTACTCTGGGCCCTAGGACTCTAGTGCTGAACATGCAGCTCCTCTGCTTTCATCTCCGGAGTATGTTGTAGAAATGGATTTGGGTACTTAACAGGATAGGATTTTTTTTTAAGAGGATGACAAATGCTTGGGAGCGAATTATGGTTAATGAGAGATTCATGCCTTAGGAGAGGGCAGGCCCCACACAAGCAGCAATTGCAGGAGACATTCTGTCCTAATCAGGATTAATGATTGGGAAATGTGGAGGGGAGCAAAAGGCCCTGTGCATAAAAGATATGTGGTGGCTCCCTCACTTTCGGTACTGCCCCTTGCTGCCTGGGGCAGGTTTAGTTGAGTGCACACCAAGTCTCCCTCTTCCTTCAGCAACCAACTAACATGCAGAAATGAGGGTGTCTCTGTTTTTAATGGGAAAGGTTCCCAACCCACCATGCTCATTACGAAAGGCAGAGAGTGAAAAGAAAAGAAATGGTGTGGTTTATTTATCTCTAACATGTTACTTACCCCTGGTAGCCAAATTTCTTAGGCAAACACATGCCTGGCTTGAAACCTTCTTGTGCCAAAGGGAAAAAGAAACAGAAAAAAAAGAATGGTTTCAGTAGTGTGTGTTCTTGGCTATTGTACTCAAAATAAATGTGACAATGCTGGCAAGCTATCTTCAGAGCACAAATTTTGGGCCTTTGTTTTCAACCGTTTTTTTTTTTTTTAATGAGTTTGTTTCAACCTCCCCTAGATAAGCTGTTGATCAGGAAGAGCCCATGGAGTTCAGTTTTTGGATTATTTTCGGATTGTCAAATCAATTATAGGAAAGTGTACAGACTGAATTTGTCTTGTGATTTTTTATTTATTTCTTTTTCAACTAGGAGGCACAACACAGAGTTTAAGGCTTTACCCTTTAAATCCTGAATTGAACCCTGCTGAAGTTTTTTAAGAGAGTGGCTCCAAGCAAAGCAAAATTTTCTAGATGTTATTTTTTGAAGCCATATAGTCAAAGCTAAGGATATCACAAGGAAAGAAAAAAAAAGGGAGAAGTAGCATAATAGGTGCGAGAGCCCGGACAGAGCACTTCATAAGCAGTTTCAAGTTTAAAGAAAATAGGTCACTTAGCCTAAAGGAAGTGTCCAGGGCTTTAATGTTTCCCTTTTCTGTCTCCAAACGTTGCTCTCATAGAACCTACATATGTTTTAATGCGTGTCTTTCCTTGTGGGAAAGATGTCATAGAGCCATCTGCACAGTAGATAAGCAGAAGTGTGCCAGACTGAAACTGAAAGCTCAGCTTCGTAGCTGTGCTCTGATGCTAAACCTTCATGTAAAGAGAGGGTTGCAACTTTACCTTGTCCACAGAGGAGGACAGAAGAGAGATGAGTGAGCACATCAGGAATCTGTCACCAATTCTCAGCATGGCCTCGTGGTGTTGAGCATTGGCTGCTATGTTGCTTAGGGCAGCACAGCTATAATACTGTGGAGAGCCAAGGGAAAAAAACAGGGAGAGAGGTGGTCACAGTGATGACAACACTGAAGTGAGTAAAACCAAACTGGAGAAATGCTCAGACTGAGAGGTATTCATCTTCAGGTATTTTGTGAGGTAGACCTGATAATATCCTGAGTGGGCTCAAGAAAAGTGATGCAATATCTGCTGTTGCTACAACAACAGCCATGCTGTGGCAGTGCGCGCTGCACAAACCCACAGGCTCCTTGGTGCCTTGGAACGTCCTGAACTGCTGCAGATATTCCTTGGCTGACAACTACCTTAGCTCATCTACATTGAATGCGTTGCATATTTACACTGGTTGACTGGAGATGGATGTTGTCACTGCCCTAGCATGCCAAGAGATCATTTTCAAAAGATTTAAACATTAATTCCAGGGAAGATTATATATATTAAAACATGTGGTACTTGGGAGGTGTAATTAGAAGGAACAGGTTGAACTGCAGAGAAAAAAATTTCAAGATGAATGTCAAGAGAAGTAGGTGATGCTGATACAGTTTGCAGAAAACAGTTCCAGAGGCTCCATCACTTCTGACATTTACAACTAAATAGAGCCAAGGAGAACACTGGGGGAAACAATCCTGTGCTTCTCAGACAAACTGAATGAACAAGTGGACTTTCAGGTTTACAAATCTGACTCATAGTTTTTCATTAGAATACTTAAAATCAAGGAGCAACTCTGTTACCTGTGCAGAAATACAAGATGTCTGGGGTAAGCATAAAAAAGGAAGATTTCCCAGCCATCCCAAACAGTGAGAAAAAAATTATTTGCAAGTTATGCCTTCTGAAACACTTAGCAGAATTGTTTAAAGGGGAAGATCAAAGGAGGCAGGAAGAGCAGAAGAGCAGGCCTATCAGCAGCTGATCTGATGGTCCAAAAGACACAGAAAGGTAGCAGTATCACAACTGCGTGCGTGTATTAGTATGTGCTGCCATTATAAACCCCCTGTGAAGCTAAACAAATCATGTGCTTTGAATAGATGTTGTCTGACTGAGCTGAGTTCCTTCAGGATGCGCTCACATGTCACTCTGCTTCTCTGCAGAGCCTTCTCCTCCCTCCACCTTTGCATTTCCCAGTTCTGTGGTTTGTGCTCTCCCTACAGTCACACTATCCTTGTTAGAAAATCTGAACCATGCCATACCTGCACTTCTGAGTCAGGGGACTCCAGCAGCAAGGTGAGAACTGGCAGGGCTCCTTCCTTGCACAAGACCAGTTGGATCTTCTCTGCCATTTAAAAAAAATGAAGTTCTGTTAGTGTGTCCTTTCCCTTCCCTCTCTCTCATCTGGAGGCATTATTCAACAGAGATATGCACAATAGAGTGATTATGCTTATCCAAACATCAGAGCACACCATTTAGAGTTGGTGTAAGACAGTAGTATGCAGTCATTTTAGCAAAATGACCTAGGCTGGTTGATTAAGCCTGTGCTGGTTTTCTGCTAAAGCCTATTGAGAGAATCTGATTTGGTGGAGAATATGGAAAATCTCAAGCATGATATTCACCACGCATGATTTCCATGTAAAACAAACAATAATAGCAGAAGTGTAATAGTCAATTGTAAAAGTTCTTGCCAATCATTCCCCCTACTGTATAGAAATAAGATATCCCTTAGGAGTGTGTCATCTAGCTGTGGGATAATGGTGTCATGTGTATTTTGAATCATCCAACACTGAGTTACAGATACAAGTTAAGCAATATTACAGCTTGACCTTGCAGGATAAATTTGGATAATTCTTGCTGGATTGCTTCAAAGTACTATCAGATGTCCTGATAGCTTTTTAGACCAAGATATTTCTTTAATAACTTATATTATTATTTCTGTTTCTTTAATATTTTAATTGCTTGTACATTAATTCTTTGAGTTCTAGCCTTGCTATTTTGGGTCTAGGTAAAAATGGGTCTGCAGTAGCTAAGGAGAGGCCAAACTGAAATAATCAGCCTATGGTATCATCATGAATACAATATGCAAAGGAAATAACTTGTGCAGATAAGCTTTTGTTCTTGTCTTAATCCTTTCAACTTATGTATCTTTCTACTGCTGAGGAATTTTCTTTTAGCTTAGCTAAAACTTAGCTAAACCGTTAGTCAGAAAGTACCTGATTGTGTAAGGTTGAGAATAGCACCAACTGCATTTTGTTGTACTCTAGGATCATAGGAATTGGCAAGAGACAGTAAAGGTGTAACTCCTCGAGCAGCACCAATAGCCTCTCGGTTGGATTCTGGGGAAAAAAATCAGAGTAAGAAAGAAATGAGACAGTGCCACACAGTATCCCCTTACTGAGCATCAGGAGCAGGACAGCTGGCAAGACTGGCTTTCTTTGAAGTACTGATTCATTTATGTACATTTCTAGACTGTTTAAACAATGGCCAGTCTCTGAAACCCTGCTGAGAGAAACGTGAAACACAAGCAAGCAAGAAATGTGAAAGTATTTGGATCAGATCGTATCCTCAGGTGCCAACTAACTTAGAGACTTAAGAAAACACCAATTCCTGGACCTGTTCTATACTGAGAAACTGAGGCACACACACACACATATAGTCAAGGATATCTATTCAAGTATAGTTCAGCTGGGATCAGTTTAGTATTCCAGATTAAGTCCCTTTTTGCCTTCATACCTATATTTTATATTCAAAGAAATACCTTTTGTAATGGAAAAAATATTCTCATTTTTGTGTGAAATAATTGCTCCGGGAAAAGCCATCTATTCAAAAATATCCATGTCACATGGGAAGCAATTACTCAGGTGAAATTTGCAGGTCAATTTTGTAGATGAGTCTTTATCCAATATAATCCATCTGTGTACTTTTCTTTTGTTTCCCACAAACAGCAGAAATTATTTAGTGCAGCTCCATCTGATGCAAACCAGTCTGATGTGATGTAAACTCTAATAAACTGGATAAAAGGGAGAGACAAAAAGATCGAGCATCTAGATATTGATCCTTCCTCATTCTTTCACACAATACACTCCATTAATTATGAGTGAAGAAGAAAAGCTCACGTTTTGGCAAAGGCATTACAAATGTCTGGACAAAATTTGGGCTTTTTATTTTTCTTTCACCTTCCTTTCTAGGATAGGGAAAGGAGAGCCTACGTCCTCATGTGAAAGTGCTTCTCAGGGACACGTTTCCAGTCCAAAGATCTTCTGAAGGAAGCAGATGACCATGACAGGATATTGAGCCACTGTGTGCCTCAAAGATTTTTCTTCCTTAAGAAAAAAAAAAAAAAAAGAAAGAAAGAAAAAAAAGCCCAGTTTGATTTGAAAATGAAAGCTCCATGATAGTGGTGGCCAACTCTGGAAGCCTGCAGTGGTGGGATGAGCTCTTGAAGCCTGTGTTGGTGGAGGTGGTGGCCCACGGGCTTGGCACCCTGCTCTCGCCTGGGAGTGACTGGAGCACCCACTCTCACTGTGGGAGAGTGGAGAAACCACAACAGGTACCGACACAGTGGAAACCTGTTGTTTCCAAAAATATCTATCTCACCATGGTGTACAGTTGTATTATCATCTCCATGGCCCATCTGCTTATCACAGAACCACACAGAATCCACAGAATCGTAGGGGTTGGAAGGGACCTCTTGAGATCATTGAGTCCAACCGCCCCCCCACAAAGCAGGCTCCCTAGAGCAGGCTGCACAGGTAGGTGTCCAGGCAGGTCTTGAACATCTCCAGAGAAGAAGAAATATCTCCAGAGAAGGAGAAAACCTACATAACGCAGTTCCTCTACTGATGCCAGTGCAACAATCAATTCCCCTGAGTCTGCTTTTAGAAAGGAACCACGTATTCATATACTACTTTAAAATAGGTGAATCACAAACATTTACTCAAACTGAGTTTCAATTATCCACCTGGAAACCTACATTTATAAATTCTTTCCTTGCACTTTCTGCTGTCTGTGTGCTTTAAAATTCTCCTGACAGCACAACTCTGAATGTGCTCTGCGCTCACTGTATCCTTTTTTGTTTAGCTATGTGGCCTCCCAAAACCTTTGCTGCGAACATTTAGTTCTTTTCCTATCTACTCTGAGCAGAGTTCTTATCCCAGAACTGATTGTTTCCACTCACAGATTGAAACAGATAATTGCAGATGTACACATGTCCTCTTGCTGTGTGGATAAATGCCAGTATTGGAACCAACTGACCTTGAAATCCTTTTAATCTAAATGAGCTTGTTTGTTGTTTTGTTTTTGGCTATTTCTGGCAGTTGGTAAGTACTGGATATCCCAGTTCACGTATAACTTCCAGTCACACTGCTGAACAACTTCAGTCTGCACAGCTGTGGACGTGTATTGCAGCAGAGTTAAGACACATTGCCAGTCTTGGATTTAAAGTTTTAGTCACCTCAAAGCAATCTAAAGGATCTTTCCAGTTTTATTCTACTTCCATGATTATCTTTTAAAAAATATTCTAAAGCATGAATGGAAGATCTGAAGGTCATGACTGAGCAACATTCTTTTCTCAAGCAGATCCTTTAAGATATCAGGGCACGTGAGTTAGAATTAAAATAAACTCTAGCAAGTTGCTTCTTGCTTTAGTCTCATTGCTGTGGCAGCAAAATATATTCTGAGAAAGAAGTAAATGGATCCAGTCCATCTAAATCCTAGTTAAATTGAGACACATCTTCAAAACTGATCTAAGTCCCAGGCAGCAACCCAGCCCATGCATTTGCAGGACTATCTACCTTTATGTTCAGCAGATGATTTCCTACATAGGCTAAAAGTTCCTTGAGTGCTTAATGTGATCTACTTGTGCTCAAAAAGTACACTGGCACTTATGGAGTGTGGTGTTAGGTAACCATCCTCAAAAGAGAATGCAACTGGAGTGGCTGAGGGTTCCCTGAGACATTGAGGAGGGCCAGAGTGCCTTCAATACTTATTAACACCTTTAGGTTCCCAAGGACATCCCTTTCTCTGTGCACTACTTAAAACAGCTGGAGGGATCTGCCTCTGTAGATCTTCAGGAGAAAAACTCCTGACTAACTATACATAACAAAAGCCCTCCTATGCCCAGGAATCTCGAAATAAAAAAGTAAATCAGCACTTTCACATAATTGGATCCTGCTTATCTGCTCTCCCTTCACAACGTAAGTACCTAAGTGAGAAAGTTATGCATCTACAATGCCTTTAACAGCCTCCAGGGAGATCAGGTGGCAGCTTCCCATACTAAGGGGGAAGTTGGTAGGAAAACAAGATAGGAAGGGAAATAAGCATTATTTGTAAGTTTTAAGCAGACTTTTACATATTCTTTATACAAGAACAATGCAGTTTGAGAAAGGTAGAATAAGCCAGACTAACACAATGACTTTTGGTAACAGTGGTTGAGCTTTGTTGCAGACCCTTCACAAACTGGTGGCAACACAAAATAGCAGCAGAGGAAGATAAAGTCTAAATGATAAATCAGTTGCAGGATGACAATAACTCCATAATGCAATCACAAAAGACATAAATGTTATCATCAGATGTATCGCACACGTATTTTCCTGGATGTCACAATAGAAGGCATGGGTGGGATCCCAGCTGAAGTACTGCATGTTTCTTGTCACTGTCTTTCAGAAGGGATAAATTCAAAATTAAACTCCTACAGCACTTACATAAGTCTTCTGACTGTAACAATGCTTGAGGTCTGTGGTACTGCAAAATAGCTATGTTCCATTTCTGGAACATATGCTTTACACCCAAAAGGACTATGAAGATAAATGGAGAGTCTCATTTGTTACAAAAGGAGTCTTGAAAAGAACTTAGCTTTCTCATTCTAGTAAAATGAAAGATCTTCATTGGTATAGACATCAAAGAGGGAGAAATATTGAAGTTAAAAACCAATATAGACACTAATTAAGATATGGTAGTCAATATATTTAGGTTGGAAATCTAAAAAGGGTTTGTAATCATAAGACAAAAATGGCTAGAAACACTGCGAAGATCTTCACCAGAATCTCAAGAATTTGTGAAATAAGAATACCAAAAAGATACCAATGTGGCATCTGTTGACTCTTAATCCTATTGCAAGTAAGTGTTTTCACACAGAAATATGACATAAGAGTTGAATGGATTCACTGGAGAGGATAAGGGGAAAGAACAGCACACTCACCTGAAACAGCCAAAGTCATTGTGCAGGCACAGGAATTACACTGGACAGTGGGATCCTCTGACTCAAGCAGATCCAGAATTGGCTCAAGTAAACCCATTTGGACAACCATTTCTTTGTCAACTATTCATAGATTCATGAACAAATGGGCAAATGAGAAAGTAAATAATTAAAGCCTTTGTGAAAAGAATATGTCTTTCCTTTGGGGTCTGTATTTTGATCATGCAAAATAGACATAACATAGAAACAGCTTGAAAGGCACTTAAAATCTCTTACTTGGTTTGCTTGACTCATTGTTAGACTCAAGAAAGAATGTAAGAGATATTCCGATGCTTCCAAATGTTTCTACCAGCAATTCTATTTTCAAACACACAGTTCACTTTGGAAACTGCAACTGCAGTTTTCCAATAGGTTCACAATTTTCTCATCTGCTCTCCATGTCTTGAAGTCTACCTTTATAAATATATTTTTAACTTGTAAGTAGTGACATGTCCTCTGCAGCTCCCAGATGCTAATTCAATTAAATGGGTCCCAGAAGCTACAAAAGACGCTCAGTTATACTAAAGATCTAAGCATTTTTTTCCAAACTGCAAACAATTTAAGAATGATTTGCAGTTAATCAGTAAAAGGAAAATTAACATCATCTCATAGGCAGTTTGTTTCTGAGAGCGTATCTATTGCTTGGAAGTGTAAGTGGTGGGCTCTCAATCCAAGAAAAAGAGGAGTACAGATATTCCTACTCCAGCCTCAGAAAAATGTAACAGTCTTTGCAAACAGATCCAAGACTACTTGCCATGTGACACAGCATTGCTCAAGGGACCTAACATCCAGAATCCATGTGGCTTGCAAGCAAACTCACATCTGTCCTATCTAGAACACAAAAAAGGGAATCTGGATCTGTGTAAACCTCACTATGGAAAAGTGTCTTCCTTCTGTACTGAGTCCTGCAGAAGAGATGCACCAGAACGGGAAATGTGGTATTAATTACTCACTATTTCCTTCCAGCAAAAAGTTGACAAGGGACAAGGAAGACATCTGTTGCACCTCCAGGTCAGCAGATCGTAGTAAGGCATAGAAGGGCTCCAGATGCTCTGCTGGCAGGGGAACATTCACTGCAGAAATGAAAGGAATTGCTCAGGAGCCTCATCATTCACACTGCTCTCGTTTTTCACTTTTTGGTCTTGGGCCTGAATTGTTACCATAAATGGGCTGAGTGGTGTTCTCCATCATTAAATTATATTGCAACAGGCAAAACAGGCCAAGTTTCCTGAGAAGGTTTTGAATAATCAAGTACTTTAAAAATATGGAAAGGAAACCAATGCCTTGCTACCAAACAAGTCATTCCACCTCATAGCGGGTCCTCATGTTGAGTAGACTGCACTTTTTTAGCCAGAAAAAAATACACAGAATAAAGCTTGAGGTACAATTCTAAAAAACAAATAAACAAATAAACCACAGCTTGCTTGTTGCTGGTATTTCTGCCATTATGTAGGACCCAAACTCTTGTTGGAATCTTATTCGGCATATCAAGGCTGACTTCTCGTTGTTCACAAATTGCCTCAAAAGCCAAACAGTGGCTCCCTTGGAGTAGTGGGTACAAACCATAATGTTTCCTTTGTGTCTACGCTACAGCCTGGCTTTGAGGGCTTTGTCCTCTGCCAAAAACTCATACACTGTAAAACCGTAAAAGATCACTATGACCACTTCCTGCCATCAGATTCTCAGTGTGTTATTCTCAGGAGATTCAGAATACACTGACTCTAGATACTTTGGAGCCTGCTGATGTGTTTTCAACACAAATGACAGTTTTTATATAATCATGAGAGATAATCTCCTCACAGCAAAACCCAGAATGATTCTGCCCATATGGCAATGACTGCACTTCCATTTTTCCTGGTAAAAAATGCAGCAGGAAAAAAAACAAAATAGAGCTTTGATTAATGAATCAAAGCAGGTTTCACAGCTGGAAAATATGATTTCATTTCTAATTACGTGGAAATTTTCTAAGGCACTGAGATAACTTACTGTGCTGGCTCATGTGCAAATAATAGAGGGCAGCAGACTGCTGTAGACCTGGGTTTTCTGAAAAAGCTAAGATCCTCAAGGCTTCCAGAGGGTCCTTTCCCAGTGGGGACATTTCAAAACCTAAAGATATACAGTTACAGCACAGACTTAATTACACTTGAAAAAGTATAGTTTATAAAAAGAAATTAAAGTTTATAGCCAATCAAACAAGTAAGAATTTTTGTACTGAATCAGCTCCATAGAGAGCTCCATAGATCCATCTATACTCTTCATATTTCCAGGAGCAGCAGCAATAAATGAACCCAGAATAACCTGTCCTTGGCAGTGCCTCTTATAAAGTTCCTGAAGTAGTGATCGGATGCAAGATAAATTATAACCTTTAGACACTTTTACATTATCCAGTATAAATGCAGGTGTTGTTCTTCTCCATAAAACTGCTATTGCTTCCTGAATCACAGAAGGTTTTTGTTAAAACGTATCAACTGAAAATGGCATTCTTATCTATGAGCTATAGAACAAGAACATATTTTTAATTTACTACTTTTTATTTTTGCTGTGTTTTCTATTCTTTGTATCATAATAATGGATTTCAGGAAATATCAGTGTGGATTGCAAATGGGCTTGCCTCAGGCTCAAATTCCTAGCATGCGTCTACCTGTTCCCGAGTATGATATGAATACACCAGATGTTCAGCAATAGCCATCAAGAATGCAGCAATAACAGTCATCCATGATTTCTGTAAGTCAGTGCATTACATGCTTACAGTGAATGTAATGGAACAGCAAAGAGGAAAAAAAGGGCCATTGATCCAGAGCTCAACAGCATCAACTGTTGAAAAGGTAATGTACTAAGTATTGACTGGTGAAGAACACAAGTACACGGTCCATCTTTAGACAAGATTTAAGCAGTACATTAAAGATTGAAATACATCTGTGAAGAACAAGATCTAGCTACTTTTCCTCGCATGGGATAACAGGGATGTGAGGGATATGAAGGTTGTGGGCTTTCATGACTCAGTGTGAAACTCAGCCAATATCTCAAGCTACTAGAAGCTGCTGACATATCAAGAATAGCAAATGCTTACTTTCAAGGTTAGGTAAGTGTGTTTCACAGAAGAACTGCTTCATATAATGATCAGTTTTATTTAATAGTTAACAATAAACACAAAGGGAAGGAGTAGCCACCAGTGTGTGCAAGAAAAAACAGTGTGTGTTTCTCACACGAGTGTGTGAGAAAAAACAAGGATCTCTTCATGTAGTTTAATTCCCTTCCTTACACACTGACTGCCTGAATCCCTCATATATCTGTGCATATTTATTTGGGAGAATGATAAAGAAAAAGCCACACAAAATCTTCACCTGCTGACCTAGCTAACAAATGAAAATGACCAATCACAAAGTCTTTCCTTGCACTCAACTGTCCAAATGTTGGCTCTCTGCTTATTATAATTTGTCCAAATATGAGGATGGGCTTGCTCATCTCAGAATAAAATACACAGGTGAGTGCTAAAGTAAGATGTATGTGTCTTGGTTCTCTTCCTGAGGCTCCCATACCTATCTTGGCAGCAGAGTTTGGCCACCCAGAGAATTAACCTTGGTCCTTCTTCCTGGGTGCTGTGTACCTCCTATCACAGACATCAGGACTTCCCTAAGAGCATGCGTGGCCACCTCTGCACTGCTGCCACAGAAGCTCAAGGCTCCCTGCTGCTCTACCCCAGCTCCTCAGAAGCCAGGACAAACTGGACCTTTGTGGACCCATCTCAGAGAAGAAAGTAAAGAGTGATCTGGAAAAAATGATGAGAACATTATGGCCCTTTACAGCACCCAGATCACTCTTTACTTGCACCTGATCTCTTAGTTGAGTAGGGTTACTGTCAAGACACTCATAAATGGTCAGGAGAACATTAGCTTTTGGAAGAAAATGTTCAGCTTTGGAAGATTCTCACTGCAAACAAATATTCTCTGGATATAGATGTTGGGATTTAGCCAGTGCTTCATATGCAGCTGTTAAATAAATGTATCAACAGCACGGGATCCCCGTGTTCGAAGAGTAAGGACATCAGCTGAGGCTAATCCTTGTGTATTTCATTCAGCATCACAACAATCATTCCTAAAGTTGTTCCATGACAGATTATTTCAAACAACTTTATCTGTGTTACATCAAGGATAAATGTCTCTCTGAGTTCATGTCACAAGAAGGCAAGTAAAGAAATAGTGGTTTGTGGTGTCCTGCACCCTGTGTGGAAATGAAAGAAGGATATACAATTTTGTCTAGTACCGTCAGCCCAAGGTTGTTAAACTTAACACAATGCATGCAATTAGCTGTAAGACAAAGCAAAAAACCAACAGGGAACTGCCCCCTCTTCAAGACTGAGATAAGGAATGCTTTCAGGTTGGACAACTGACAAAACACACTCATCCAAGAAGACATTCTGTGACAGTAAGAATGAAATAATAATAATAATAAAAAAGTTTTCCTACTAATATGTTGTATCTTTGGACAGGATTGAGAGGATACCCAAGGCAGATGAACAGATGTTACAGGTCTACTTTGATTCAAGCTGAATTTTGTGACTGTGTTCAAGCTCTGTGCCTTAAACATGTACACAAAAGTGCATACTGGCAAATCAGTTTTTTGGAGTTTGGGGAAGCCCTCTGAGCCTAATGGCACTTGTACCAGGGTGTTCTCAGCGTTCCCCACATGCAGCACAGGCACCTTCAGTGCAGCTCCAGGTGCTCTGCTCCAAACCATAGACGTATGTGAACAACTCAGCCAGGACCATGCTGCTGTTTCCTGCTAACAGGCTCCTGTAGCACCCAGTGTTGACACAGCCCTCTTTCCCGCTTTTTTGCTTCAGAGACTGACTCAAAGTTAACTTCAGTTACTAGAAGGACTTGCTTTCATGAAACATATGTACATGGGTCATATTTAACAGTGGTAGCACAGCAGAAATGGACAGACCGCTTCTACCTGAATCCTACTGTTGTGCCACTCAAGCTCTTGGTGTCCCATACACAAAGAAAACACTCTGTCACTCTGTCCTTTCCTACACCATACGCCATGTCGGAGCAGTTCAGACGGGAATCTGTTTTCAGCCCCCCAGAAGATTCTCCTTCCCCTTTCACAATCCTTTCAAAAACCTAATGCTCTTACCTCTTTCAATTTGCTGCAGAAATTCCTGTGCCGTCACCCGCTCATGAGGCTGCAGGATGGGCTTGTACAGCTGCCTGGTTTTTGAGCTGTTCTGTTTCAAGCACGAGCACTCACTTATCAGAGCTAAGCATTCCTTTATGCTGTGCACCAGTTCTGAGGACATCTTCTGAACGAAGGCCACGAAGTTGCACAGCAGCTGCATGCACCGTCCACACAGCTGACCCATTCTTGCACCAACAGCAGCAGCAAAAAAACCCAAACAAACAAAAGACAAACAAAACAAAACAAAACAAAACAAAAAAAAAAGGAAAAGGAAAGAGAAGGAAAATAAAAGTTTCTCCCCAGCTTGTCCACGTTTTGCACTTACTTGCTGCCTTGGTGTTTGTCCGGTGTTGCAGATGTCACCATGACACTATGTGCAGCTGCTGCGAAGGAGACAAGCTTCCGCACCCAAAAAGCTACATTGTGCAACAAAGCTGATTTCTGTGGATCTCCCAGTCTATCAAATATCACTGAAAAGGCTGGGCCTGAGCCGTGCTCAGACACCCTCCCTCTTCTTGAAGAAAAATAAGATGATGGCCTAAACCCATTCCATGGAGAACAGAGTTTATCTCCTGGAGTATCCACCAAAGTCTTCATGAGGCTAGAAAAGCAATGGGGTGATGAAAAAAACAACTTCAGTTTTTGTAAGGCAGTTTTCCACATGAAAGGTAAGCACCACCTTGCGTGCATGTGTACAGCCTGTAACTGCCAATAGGAAAGGAAGACTGGGAGGGAAAAAAAAAAAAAAAAAAAAAAAAAAAAAGCTTGTACACTAACAGGTTTTTCCAGTTTTTGGTAGACCAGAACAAAATCCCTGTTGGGCAAGCGGCTCCTAACTCAGCCAAGTGAGACTCTGCAAATCAGCAAGAATGGAAAACTGGAATAAAAAAGATAAAATCAGTGGCCAAGTGAATTTAGACCTGAGAGTAGGCAGGGAAAGTTAATGATAGGCTGGTGTTGCTGTCTTGATTGTAAAAGACATCTTCAAGTTTTCAAGCAGAAAAGGGATGTTAAAGGAAAAAAAGCTATTCTCCCTCCACCCCATCATTTTGCGTGCTTCACCAGGACGGAGCATGTGCCCACCCTTGGCTGAACAGTCTTATAAATGACTTTGCTCTAATTAATATAGCATAAAGTGATAACTGTAACATTCTTCAGGTTTTGAGTAAAATCTCCCTCAAAATCACCTTCATTACGAAACCAGCATGTATTAGTTTGACAAGAGTTGATGACTTTTATCAACTTCTATAAACTTATTCTAACCATTGCATTTGGTACACTAAGTACACTAAGTGGTAAGTTTTAGTCTCACTGTCCTTCAATGGATCTTAAATTTCTAAATAAATCATGTTTGAAAATCCAACCCCTTGTTTTGCCCCCACCTTCAAACATCAGTGAGCGGGCCCACCCAAATCTCAGTGGTCTGTCTGGTGCTGCTGTTTCTTTCCTTACTTACTTACTTAAAGTGATATAGGTTTCTTAAACTAAAATACTACACCGCACAGATACACCCAATCCATATCCCAGAAGTTGTGAGACGTCTCCTGCATGTGCAGTTGAGTCTTGGATTCTTCCAGCTACTTCCTCAACCGGCTTTGCAAGCCCACCGAGTCCAGGTCTCTGTTCTGCTTCTCAAACCTACTAAAAACTTAACATGCCTATTTTTGCAGCATGTGTTCTGGGCATTTTCAGTAGGAACCTTCTAAACCACGGGGAACCTTGTGATTTTAAGGATTGGCTTCTGCCACCACTTGCTCTTCAGGTTTTGCTTACGATCATCCACCCTCCAGCTTCCATCCTAAAAACAGGGAGGTGGCAGAACCTGGGAACCCATCACATGGTCCTTCTGTCTCCTCTTCTCTCCTGCCTACACAACAGCGTGATTTAATGGTTAGGAAATCTGTTAAGATAATTTGAACTGTACCACACTCAGATAAGAAAAAAGCAGGACTGTTTCAACAAGACACTTGCTAGCAATCACTGTACTTCTGTAACATGTACTTAATAAGCATTTCAAATTATATTACATACATTAAACCTTCCAGTGTATCTGTAAGGAAGACAGTCACATAAAGATTTAAAAACAAGTTTCAGAGGTGCTGAGCTCTTGTAATTCCATGTAAAATTAATGGGAATTAAATGAACTCAGCAGACCTGAAGATTAGGCTGTAATTTGCCTAAAGGCATAGAACTCGGGTATTCCAATATTTAATCTGATGATTCAGCCTGGAAATTGTTTGTCTTTGATTTGAAACCACTACTTGAAGACGAGATTAGAAGGCTAGTTTGTGGGCCTTCAAGCCTCCTTCAAAATGAATGCAGCTGTAGTAATGCTTAGATTGCAATCAGAAACCTAAAGTTTTTGATCAGCTTCATGACCTAGATGCGATTCATTATCTGACTGAACAAATGTCAGCTCAAGACTGCAGAATTAGAAGCAAAAAAATGAGTAGCGTCATAACAGTTTTAAACCATTTAACTTCAACTTTTATTCTTACAAAGAAGGCATTCCAAACAGTAGAAGCCCCACACCCTACATCCTGATTCTTCTTCCAAAGGAAAAAAAAATCCGCTCCCTTTGTAAAATGTAAAAAAAGTCTCTCTACCTCACCTCCATACAGTCATGTGCAAGAGAGGCTTTTCCTAGCCTTACTGTTTGAAGATTATTTGGAATTCTGTATAAAATGCATTTCGAAGTTTTAATCTAGTTGCCAGATGATGGACGAATGCTGTAACTAAATGGCATTTTCAACAGAGTGCTTCCAGTGGTACAAGAATTTACCTGATGTGTAGTTACTTTGCAGAGGACAGAAGATTGCTTTTGGACACGGTCTCTTATGCATCTGACAGGTTTGTTTGGTTTTGAATTAAAAAAGATAAAACCTAAAACCACATTTATCCAACACTAAATTCATCCACCATTTCACTCATGCAGAACTCCACTGCATGAACCACTTCTGGTAATTCCTTTATCTAGTTTCCAATTGTATGTCTTCAGTAGCTCAAAAATGACTGACACTGGAGGGACATAGGCAAAAACTCATCCTAGCTTGTCTTCATTTATCTTCACACCTACACAACCCTCAGACTTGGACTGACATGAATACTGGAAAAAACAGGGAACAACAATTTTATTTGAGCTACAGCAGCAAATGCTTTCCTCTTAAAGGATGAAAAGGATAGTCTAAGCTTCAGATTTTAGAAATACTATTACCAGTTCACTGTGATTTTAAGCTATCATCTGTGGAAAGAGGATTTTGAGGGAGCAGAGGAGAGAGGCAGGGGTGGAGAAAAGTGTGCCAGTCGAGTATGAAAACAGATACTAGAGAGAAATAAATCATAGATAGATGATAGTTAAATGACTACTTAAAAAACAGTGAACAGAATGAACACACACTATTCATATTCAAGAATACAAAACTTTGAACATTGAACAAATATAATTTGCCCCATGTCATTCTTTGTCTCGTGTGTTTCTTTCACTCTCTTTTCTCACCCTTCTGTTCAGGGCTGAAGAAAATGCTGTACAATTCAGAAAGCTGAAAGACCATGGTTTTGTATTACTGCCGCTTGGTTAGTGGCAGATTTGGTTTAAAAGATGATAGCTCTCCCAGTGCTCAGCAGGTCTCTGTTGTCCCTGTATCTCAGATACAGTTCTTGAACTGTAGACAAAATAGCAAAATAGCAAAATAAAATAATGAATCAGGAAAAATGGCTGAGAAAGCAGAACAGCTCTAAAGCCAGATTCTGATGTGTTACTACATTCCCACTAAGACCTTTTTGGAAAACTAAATATAGATGTACATATATATAAGATTTCAGGAGAAATACAGTCATTTAAACAGAGAGGAAGCCAGATGCCAGGGCTTGATAGATCTAGTTTCGTGAAAAATTGCCAGAGGTTGCTTCATGACACAGTTAGGGAAAGCTTTGTTTGCATTATAATTTCAGTAGGGTATAAAGGAAGTTGCTCTCCCTGCATCAAATCCCTTGGCTGAGGTATTCACTCATTCTCACTCAGAGGCAGAGTGCCATCTACTGAAGCATCCCCTTTACATAGCTCCCTGGAGCCCGTCCCAGTCCTGGATTGACAAAATTTACCCAAGGGTGCTGTAAAACTGAAGAGGAAGCTGATTTAGGTGTGATTCTCTATTGTACAGTAACAGCTGCATGTAAAGGTATAGGCCAGCACCCTGACTTGTGACAGTCTGTGCTCCAGTTTTGTGAAGACTCACTCTCAGCCTCTTAATAAATCTTTGGAATTGAGGTTACGTTCTTGTTCTGTAACACTTAAGAGCTTCATTCCCTAATGGGTGCTCAGATTTCACTGCCAACTGTTAACCATGGACTTTCCTAGTAACTTCTCCTCTCTATGTTAGTGCTCTGAAGATGTACAAATACTCGGCTGAGTCACTGACAGTGAGGACATGTCATAGCAGCCAGCAGGAGTTTGGCTTGGGCCAGTGATGACACAGTATTATTGTGCAGCTCTAACTGTATCTTCTTGTTGCTTTGACCTTCATACTTCACTGTAAATTTTCTGGACTCTTCCTGTATTCAAATAAAGTGATGCCTTGTGTCATACCCAGAGATGCTATATGCTATAATAAAAAATACATAACTAGATGAAAATAAAAGCAGAAAAAAAAATTGTAACAGGAGGTAGTTGCATGAAAATATCAAAAGTAGGTCAAAGGTGACTACAGACCATAGAAGTTTAATCAAACATCATATAAAAAAATAAGTATCCAAAATTTGTTGAGGAAAATTACCACTCAAAGGCAGAGAATTGAGTCCTTGAAGAACTACACCAGCTTGCAGGACAGAGGCGAAGGGAGATGTGTCAAGTTTTGTTTAATAAACAATTCTCTGGGAAAACCACTGATATGATATGTTTCAAGGCACAGGTGCACATCCTGGTCTTCTTATTAACTTAACAACGGACTGCACTGAAATGTCACACAGCCTATGGCACAAATGCCAAATTTTTAATAAGGCACTAAACAAAGCTTGAAAAAAAATAGCATTGTTTGTCGTAAGACAAATGCAGTTACAATAATATGAAACAAATTTGCAAAATGTTTCATATTATATTATATTTGTTTATTCATTCATTTATTCTTCCGGACCCTCAGTATTAAGGACCCTCATTCTTAAATAAAATGGAGAACTGAAAAGTAGAAGTGACCACTCCTTCCAAATAAGCTATATCCCACATATCTCAGAAAACAGAGGGGAGAGAATATCCCAAGTTGGGACAGACCCACAAGGATCATCTAATCCAACGCCTAATATGCTCATAGTAAAATACAAAAAAAAAAAGGAAATAACACAAGCATCCCACAGGTCTTTGGGATCATTTAACATGTGTGTGTGACCAAATCCCACAATAATTCTGGAAACTTTGCCAGCCCTGGAAAGCTGACTCCTGCCCCTAAGTGCATTGTCAAGCACTTCCACACTAACAACCTTATAGCTGAATACAGAAAAAGCTGCAGTACACATGCCCTCAGCTACATGTTAATTACCCCTGTGTAACAGAAAAAGTGAAAAGGAAGAAAGGGAACCACATGCCTGGGCCAGGCTGCCCAACATTTAACCACAGCTGGTCAAGGCAACAAAGCTGATGAAGGGTCTGAAGCACAAGTCTTACGGGGAACAGCTGAGGGAACAGGGACTGTTGAGTCTGGAGGAGTCTCAGGGGTGATCTTATTGCCCTCTGCAGTTGCCTGGAAAGGTGATTGTGGTGAGGGTTGACCTCTTTTTCCAGGTAACAGTGATAGGATGAGAGGTAATTGCCTCGAGTTGCACCAGGGGAGGTTCAGGTTGGATATTAGGAAAAAAATTCTTCTCAGAAAGAGTGGTGATGCATTGGAACAGGCTGCCCAGGGAAGCTTTGGAGTCACCATCCCTGGAGGGATTCAAGAAACGCATAGATGTGGTACTGAGGGATATGGTTAGTGGGCATGATGGGAATGGATTGATGGTTGGACTTGGTGATCTTAGGGGTCTTTTCCAACCTTAACGATTCCACAAATGAAAACATCTATTGCATTTATGTTTTGGCACAAATCGTTTGTTAGCAGCTGCCTCTGTAGAAGTCTGTATTTGTAGAACTTAGTAGCCAAAAGTAATCACATTCTGGAACATTAAAACAACACTATAGGTTAGATCACAGAATCACAGAATCACAGAATTGTAGGGGTTGGAAGGGACCTCCAGAGATCATCGAGTCCAACCCCCCTGCCAAAGCAGGTTCCCTACACCAGGTCGCACAGGTAGGCGTCCAGGCGGGTCTTGAATATCTCCAGAGAAGGAGACTCCACAACCCCCCTGGGCAGCCTGTTCCAGTGCTCCGTCACCCTCACCGTAAAGAAGTTCTTGCACACATTCGTGCGGAACTTCCTATGCTCTAGCTTCATCCCGTTTCCCCTTGTCCTGTCCCCACGCACTACTGAAAAGAGTCCAGCTTCACCACTATGACCACCACACCTCAGGTATTTATAAACCTGGATCAAATCCCCTCTCAGCCTTCTTTTCTCAAGGCTAAACAGACCCAGTTAACATAGGAAACAGCAAATCAGTGTTAAAGGGTACATCAGCTTCCATATTCCATTCCTTTTTCCACCATCAGTAGGTTTTGGCTGCTGCCCAGTCATTGTGCCTGAATTGAAAAATTCTGCAAGAAACTGAGCACATGCATCTTTCATTTACTTATTTTATATATGTATTTATTTATATATTCTGTCTCATCCGTACTCTGTCTCTTAAAAAAATGTATCAGACCGGTCAGATTTGGGTAGTGTGAGCTGCTGTTCGAGGACATGCTCAGCTGAGGTTGGATTAAATTATCCTACAGGTCCCTTCCAGTCCCTACGATTCTGTGATCTCTGTGCACCAGCTAATGCTGCTCACTCGCAGCCCTTTACCGCACTTTTCCGCGGCAGAGTAAGCACTTAACTAATTCAACTAATTTCCTCGGGTCTGCTGTTCCCAAACGTTGCGCTGATGCATTGCAACCAAGCGGTATGCAAACATCTGCTGCAAAAGCTGCTGCAGTAAAGCGCTACTGCTAGGCGAGCTCCTTCCTGCTGCACGGAGCACCGCCAATGCCTCCTGATTGTGATCCGCAGGCCGAGTCCCCGCTTTGTCCTCAGCCCCCTTCACACCGCGCCCTTGGAAGGACGCGCTCCCTCCCCGACAGGTAACCACGCCGCGGCCCTCACACCACCCCCCACGAAATGAGAGGGCAAAAGGCGACGGCGGGAGGAGACAAAGGCTGTCATCGCGTGACACAGCGCTCCCTAGGCCGAGGGACGGGGCTGGGGAAGACGCTAGGGTAGGGCCCCGATACTACCCCTGGGCCGTATTCTCCCCGGCTACCCGCCCACCCCGCGGCAGCCATCTTGCTTGAGGCCAACTACCCACAACCAAGATGGCGCTCGGGCGGTTGGCGATGCCGGCACCACCCCGCGCCGAGCGGAAGTGACGCGCTCCGCGGCGGCGGTCGTCCCTTCACTCTCTATGGTGGTTGATTCTTTTTTCCCTGTGGGCCCCGCGTCTCTTCCTTCGGCGAGACGGGAAATGGCCGACGAGCTGCCATAAGGGAGCGGGGCCGCCGGGAGTTCCGCCCGCCAGGTGAGGAAGGGGCGGAGGGGAAGGGGCCGCGGCACGGCTTTGCGGGACGCTGACTGCGTGCTGGCGGCCGCTCTCAGCCGCGGAAGAGGGGATGCTGAGGGGCGGCCCCTCCCCCCGCGCGCGCGCGCGCGGCCGCCGCTCCGTTCTCCCCTCCCCCCCCTCCGCCGTGCGGTGCCGTCCCGCCCTTCCCCCGCCGCGTGACCTCCGCGCGCCGCAGCCATTATCCGCCGCGCCGCCCCCGCGCCTCAGGCCCTGAGGCGGCGGCGCCAACCGCCCCGGGAGGAGGGGCCGGGCCGCGCCGCACCGCAGCCGCCGCTTCGTGCGGGAGTCGGGCCCAGCCGGCGGCGCTCTGCCTTGTGCCTGCGCGGCGCCTTGGGAGCTAAGGTAGAGGAAGGGAGGGAGGGCAGCGGCCTGGGGCTGCTCCGGGCTCGTTAGGCCGCCCTAAACCGGCTGCGGAGTGCGGCCTTTCCCTGTGGGCCCGCACCCCTTCGGCCGGCTCTGCGGCCCTTTCTGCCCTTCCTGGGGGAGATAAGCCCGAGGGGTCGCCGAGCAGCATTGGTCACGGGGGTGGGCGACTGCTATGCTGCCTTCGCGGGGAGTGGAAGGGTGCTGGAGCGAAGAGATACTCCCCTTCGTGCGGTTGGCCTTGGGCCCGCGGCAGGAACTTCCCCTCAGGCCTGAAAGCTGTTTAGGCCCCTGTGTCTTAATGCCTTAATGCTGTGCTGCTGCTCCCTTGTAGGGCCTTCACTGCCCTGCTTGGAAATCTCCCTCTGAGCCCTCGCTGCTGGTGTTTATGCCCCTCCTCGAGAGGGGCTGTTACAACCCCAGCCCTATCACACTGTGGTATGCCACTGCTGTAGGCTGTTGTGCTTTATTTATTGTTTGCTTCGAAACCTTTAGTTTTCAGAAAGAAATCAGCTCCCTGTTTTGCATGTAGTGGTGATCCTGTAACACCTCGCTGCAACTTGTCACTCCTTTATCACAGAGATCAAAGTTTTGCACTCACAGTTAAATTTTCCTACAGGAGGACCCAGGGGCATGCAAAACAAAGGAGTGCTCCACACTGTGAACAGTCACTTACATAGCTATTTGGGATTGAGTAATGGTTGGCTTGTTGTAGGTATATAAAAAACATCTCTCAGAATAATTGTTCTCGGCTTGGAAAGGGTTGATGTAGAACATGGGGTCCCAGGGAAATACTGTCTGGCTGTTTTCCTTCTTGTACTTCCCTCTTGTTGCATTAAACAAAGAGGGGATAAGTAAGAGGGGACAGAGATTCTGGTATAGAGTGCACTTCGAGCATGCAGCTTCTAGTGGTGAGGGGAGAAGAGTTGCTTCCTCCTACTCTTCCCTTCTGGTGTTGAGTGACAGCAGTGCTGAGTGGCAGGAAGAGTTTTAATGTGTTACATGTATCAATACGTGGGGGGTGGCTGGCTCTCTTATGAGCTGACGGTGGCTTGGGTAAAGCTTCTGTGGGGCTGGCTCCAACAGTCCCCCGGGTGAAGGCTATGTCTGACTTGGGAACATGGCAGGGCATGCATACAGTGGAGAAGATCCTGTTGCCATGGGGGATGCAGAAAATTTGAAGCAGTTTGGGTTAGCAGCAGGGAGCTGTTGTTTGCAGCTGGGTTACATTTATTGGGGTGGATTTGACTCAGGCTGGTTGTGAAGGAGCACTTGTGGTGTATGAGCTTTCGGAATGCCAGAGAGCATTTGGGGTTTGCTTATGTGTAGTGGAAGTAGGTGAGGGAAACTACTGAAGGATGTGAGACTATGCAGTCTGTTGGGAGAGTTTTTCCCACATGTATTCAGAAGAGGTGCCTTGTTGTCTTGGCCATTGTGCTGGCGTTGGCCCTCACCCAGCCTTGTGGTAAGCTGGATCTGGGAGGTGATCTGGCTCTAAAGTCAGCTTTGTTTTTCTCTCCTGAGTTTTGTTATTCTGAATCAGTTCAGCTCACCAGCTACCTCTGTGAATATCAGTCTTTGGAGCGAGGAAGGGGAGGATGGGCCTTTCTGTCAGCAGACTATTGTAAAGATATTGTAGAAACCATTCTTGAAAGGAGTATGAAAACGTCTTATTAAGCAAACAAAACAAAAAACAAGCCAAATAAAATAGCAGCAGTTCTCTTGTTTTGTTTCTGTTTTGACAAAATTTATAGAAATAATCATTTTGATTTTGGTGTTTTTAGTTAAAAGAGAAACGTGTTTATGTTTGCCTATAGTTTTACATAACAGAACAGCTATCAATCTTATGATTATTCTACAGAGCTGCTCTTGCTTCTATTTGGAGATTGGTTTTTAATTAATCTTACATACACTTTCTGTAGTTTTCTACTAAAAATGAATAAATTAGGAATCATATTTTTACACAAATGTTCTGTTTATTTGACTGTTTCAGTTGAATTTTTGTGCTGTATTTGTATGTGAGTCTGTTCGGTTTTTGTAATCATGCAAGCATTTTGAAGATGATGGGAAAGGTAGGAAGTGGTTCATGATAGAAATGTTAGGGAAAAAAATGAAGTAGGAAGAAAATGTATTCCCCAGCTCTTTTTTGTACAACCTGACGTAGTTTGGTTAAATTTGTTATGGTATTTCAGTAGTATTCGTAGAATTCTAGGCAGTGATTATCCAGGTGGTACAGGTTTACAGCTGCTAATGAATTGTGCTCTATTCTTGTTCGTGATGTGCTGCTGTTGAACATGGGGACGTTTAAAAAAACAGGAGGTAGAGAATGGATAAGAATGTGTGGTTATTTTATGGCAGATACGCAAGCACTGAATAGGTGCCTCGTGTTGCTGTCCTAATAAGACTGACTTCTCTTTAATTTAGCGTATGTGTAATGAAGGAGTATCAGAAATTCTGTAGGATTTCTTGAGGGCTGTCTTATCCCCTGATTCTTGTTGTATAATCCTTTTTCTTTTGAACGTTGAATCTCTGAATGAAAATGCATTTTGACAACAGCTTGTGAATTAGTTAACAAGATTTTTCACTTAAATCTTATTGATAGCTTTCAAGTAATGCTTAAACAAGAGTAATAATGGCTATTAACTAAGACAGCTAAAATAATACTGCTGAGAGAGAGCAATGTTTTGCTAGTATAATTTTAATTAACTGATCTAAAATACCTATTTAAGCTTCCATATGGTGTAAAATTAGTGTGTTTAGCAGATATGTAGTGTCTGCAGTATCTGCAGAAAGCTTGTAACATTGGTGTAGTGAGGAAGGGCTCATAAAAATATTTAAAAGGAGTTGGAAACAGGCTTTTATCCTTAAATATTTGGCATGTTTGTAAGAAAAATACAGTGACGTTTACTTCCTTATCATAGTGTTGCTAATTCTTCGGCGTATCTTGTTTTTGCTTGGTGGCTGAGGCTGTTTTAAGGCACCAGTATATACTGCTGTTACATTAAGAAACTTACTGACTGATCATTAATGTGACTCTGTAACAATTTCTTAAAAAATGTGCAGTTGGCTGTGTCAAGGTTTGGTAATATGTTTTCTGTAACAGCACTCTCTGCTTGCAAGTACTGTTAAAAAGCTTAAGAGCCGGGTTTGTTGCTGCCTTTTGAAGCTGGTTTCAGGGAAGCCTTAGGATTGCACTGCTGCCAAAGGAAGCAGTCCTGAATGGGGACTATCACAGCTGACCCGTTGTGGCCCAAATGTGGGGTTGTGTCATGAGCCATACTGAAAAATCACTTGTATTGAGACTAATCGCATGGTGCATATGCTTTCTGGTCCGGTTCACAGTGTGGCTGCGCAAATACTTCTGCTGGCATAAGGGATAAAATCAGGAATGTGAGTTACTAGACAACAGGAGAGGTGGGACTGTTTCTTTACACTAGTAGTGCCAGCTTGTTCTGACTGAATTTTGTGGAGCTACAGAAGCTTCCTTTGTAATAGTCAGCTTTTTTTCTGACACTGTGATGAAATGCTTGAGAGTTTAGCATCGATTTTTTTTTTTTCCCCACATTTAGGGCAGAAAGCAAGGGGAAGAGAAGCTTGAGTTGCCAGAACTGTGCAGATAAATAACAGCATTGGTGTTTTAGATATAGACTGTGTTTCTTGCAGTTGTGGTTTCTTTAAATGCTCAGTAGTACGCATCTTGCATCACATTCTTCACACACAGCCTTGCAACCTGTAGGCCTCTTCTGAGACTGGTCAAGAGATAAGCTTAATGCAGCCAAGTAAGAGAGGCAGCTGGTCTTTTGATTTGTGGATTGATGTTGCTGCTTAGGAATGTAACGCACATAGCACCTCATTTTCATTGTGTTACCTGACATGATGTTGTGACTTCAAACTGTGACAGTGAGGACAAGAGAGTCCCCAGGAAGAGGCTGCTGGTGATGTAACTCTGTATGTACCACTGTTTTTCAAATTCTCTGTAATAGAGGTGAATCAAATATTTTAATTCTTGCACATTGGAAGAATATACACATAGGCAAACCTTTATTTAAAAAAGAAGTCTAAACAGTCTTTCCATGTCTGCTTTTATGTATGAAAGTTCTTTGGAAAAAGATTTTTTGCATGTCAAGTGTTTGCCTGTAACAATTCAATGGAAGCAAAACTGAAAGTAGTTGAGATTTTTTTCTGTTCTGTATTTAAGGTTTTCTATTCAGCATTTTTTTATTTTCAAGTCCTTGGCAAAAAGAGTAGTCGTGGTACATCCAGTGGGTGATGCGAAAACTTGTCTTAAGTTAGGATTCTAATTTCAATTAGCACCAGCCAATTGTTTTTGAAACTTGGATGTAGAGGTAACATCAAAATGTAGTAAATATTGATTTTAAGATCTAGCGCTGAACTTCAACTGCTTAGCTGAAGTTTGTATTAATTTTTCTGTGTAAGAATGCTTTAATTAACCTTTGCTAGCTAATGCCATCTCACCTTTTGTCTAGACAAGATCTGAAATGGTCCGATACACTACTGTGCTCCTTCAGAGACTCATGCTTGCTGATGATGAGAAGTAAAAACTTTATCTTGTTAAAGCATATATTTTGTAAAAATTGGAAATATCTTGGTCACTTCTAGTGAATGGTAAGTGGAATTTTGATAGCAGGGTTTATCGAAACAAGTGCTACTTTTTTTTTTTTTGTTCAGGTGTTTTCAATTTTTCCTTCATCTATAAGTGTGATTTAGGAACAGTGAACACTTTGGCTTTAACGAACGTGTTGCTGAAATGCAGAATTTCTAGGAGGGTCCAGCCTGTCTATATTGAACTGGAACAAAATTCTGAGTCACTTTCATGGCACTTGAAAGTTTTCTTAATGTCAAGTCAGATTACGAGTGCGTGAATATATATTTGTATATTCTTAAGGCTTTGAAGTAATTAAGGTTGAGGATAGTGAAAAGCTCTTACTTTTGAGAGTGAGTTTGTTGTTTCAATTATTTTATTTCTGCTTACCTGCAAAGACAACTTTTTTTTTTGAGAAAAAAATGCTGATTATTTAAAGTCATGCAAATGTTTCCTTTTTAAATAGGAAACTGTAGCAGTAATGCTTGTATAAATGTTGCAGAGAAATCTAAAAATAAAGCTGTTGTTTTACTAAGTCCATATCCCATACTTTTTTTTTTTTTTGAAAAATAGATCATTCCAGCTAAGTACAAAGCTGTATATTAGAGTTCAAACTCTTATATGAATTTGTCACCTCATCCTCTTGGCTGCATGCTGTCTTCTCCCATAATCTAGATCTGGCATTTGTTTGGGTCTTCGTTAAGTCAGTTGGTTAACTTAACCATACCAGAATGAACACTGAGTGTCTGTCAGAAGCCTTCTCATTGAAGGACCTGAAGGGCTTAAGGGCTGAAGGTTATACAGCCCTGGAAGCAGGACCAAAGGACTGATAATGTATGGAAGGGAAGCAACATTTGCGCTTGGCAGTGGCTGACATATAAGCTGCTCCAAATCTCAATGTGTGGTTTTACTAGTCTAGGACTAAATTCGCTGTTTCTTATGTTGCCTTTTCGTGATAAATAGTTTAATGTTTGAACCCATTTAAGCGGGAGTTAATGATCCTTTAGTAAAAGTACTTGTCTCTCATGGTCATTTCTTTGTACTCTGTAGGGATCTGTGTTGCTGAAAGCATAAACGGAGAATTTTAAAATAACTGATTGATTGACACAGACCAGTGGCTTGAGGTAAGATTAATTTAATTTTATTTTAATTGCTCTGATTGAACCCAACAGTTAAAAATCAAGGTTGATTTTTTTTTTTTTTTTTTTCTTGAAGTCTATGCCGGTGGTAAACTGAATTGTATAAATCTTTCTGAGATAAATGTATGTTCTGTAAAGGTCAACTACTGTATCATACGTAGATGTCAACTATTGTACCATATATTCACTTGTGCATAAGAATGCAAATATACAAATGTTGTAGTTCTGTACAGGGAAAGTCCAATATTTCTTTTCCTTTAAAACTGAGATTAGGTTCTGTAGACTTTTTGTGTATCTAAATTTTGGTCTGAAATTTCCTTTTAATTGAAAAACTTTTTTTCTGTTGCTCTACGAAAATTGGTACGCTTCGTTTCTTGTAGCTGTTTAAAAACTTGTCTATGAACTAGATAACATAAGAGACTGTAATCCGTCTTTCGTGCATTTAGTTGAACACAAAGAATTAAAACCAATCTTATGAGTATGTTATGTCCATTTACTGTCCTTTAAATGGAAGGAGCCATTTACAGGCAGCTTATAATGTATTCTCCGAGTTAAATAATTTTAGTTAATTGGAAAGCTAGTTTAGGCTTAAACTGTATTGTATATTATTTAAAAATATATATGTATTATATAATGAAATATATATATTTTCCCTAGGTTAGTTTCAGATGAGATTAGTCTCTTTGGGGCCACACAAACTCAGTGCAACTGTGATGGGGGAAAGTTAAATGGGGCAAGAGTGACCAGTGATAGGGAAAGGTTGGTCTGTTTTTTCTTTTGGATTTGCTTACATGTATATAAAATCTCTGTGATTTTGTTAACTTTAAGCTATAATTCAATTCGTTTGTCTTCAGTATTTCTTCTCAGATAATGTATTTACTATATGTGTAAAATTCAGTGTAACAAAAAGTGCTTGTTCTGTTGAGCTTGTATTTTCATTATGATAATTTGGAGATTTTATGCTTGTTTGCAATACAAAAGCTAAAAGTTGATTCTTTTTTTTTTTTTCTTCATTTGTTTTGGTGGTTAATAATTGTAGATAGGACATTAAGGGCTGAAAATGTGAAGAGCTGATTGTCAACAGTTTGTATTCGTTTTTTTTCCTGTGACCCATTATTTTTTAAGCTGGGCAATCTCAAAAGAAAATGTTAATGAGGCAAAATTGTTAGTATGAAATGAAATTGGAGGGTTTATACATTGCTTTTAAAGAATATCTTAGACTCCTGCTGAAACTTTGTGGAGTCATAGATTGTAGAAACACAGAATATCCAGAGTTGGAAGAGACCCATAAGGATCACTGAGCTCCACACAGGACCACCCAAAAATTAGACTGTGTGTGTTGTGTAGATGCTTCTTGAACTCTGGCAAGCTCAGTGCTGTGACCACTTTTCTGGGGAGGCTGTTCCAGTGTTTGACCACCCTTACGGTGAAGGACCTTTTCCTGATATTCAACTCAAACCTCCCTTGTCACAGCTTCATGCTGTAACCTTGGGTTCTGTTGCTGGTCACCAGAGAGAGATCAGTACCTGTTCCTCTGCTTATCTTTTTGAGGAAGCCGTAGGCTGTCTTGAGGGCTCCCCTCTTGTCTCCTTTACTCTGGGCTGAGCAAACCAAGGGTCTTCAGCTACTTCTCACATGTCTTCTCATCTGGACCCTTCACCATCTTTGTAGCTCTCCTCAGGACGCTCTCTAGTAGTTTTATGTTCTTTTTGTACTGTGGTGCCCAAAACTGCACGCAGTACTCAAGGTGAGACCACACCAGTGCAGTGTAGAGTTGCTAGAAATGCGATGCTTGATAGACCCCAGGATATGTTCGGCCTTCCTGGCTCTCAGAGCTCATGTTCAACTTGCTGCTGACTAAGACCCCCAGATCTCTTTCAGCAGGGCTGCTCTCTAGCTTCTCATCCCCCAGTCTGTGTGGCCAGTTACCCCTTCTCCTGTGCAGAATTGGCACTTGCTCTTGTTAAAGTTCATGTGGTTGGTGACTGTCTAGCTCTCTCTAATTTGTCTAGATTTCTTGGCAAGGCCTCTCCACCCTCTGTGGAATCAGTAACTCCTCCCAGTTTAGTATTGTCATTAAGCTTGCTCAAAGCACCTTCTAGTCCTACATCCAAGTCACTTAAGAAAGTGCTGAAGAGAGCTGGCCCTGAAATGGAGTCATGGGGAACCCCGCTAGTGACTGGCTGCCGGCCTGCTATAACCCCATTTAGTATAACCCTTTGGGCCTGACCCATCAGCCCATTGCTTGCTATTGTACCATGTTTTGGTCTAGCTGTGTGCTGGACGTTTTGTACAGAAGGATACTGTGAGAAACAAAATAGAATTGTCTCAGAATAGAAATGAACAAATGCTGAGTCAAATTCAAGTATAGACTTGAATTGTCGTGTTGCTTTGGGTTAAAAAAAAAAAAAAAAAAAGGATCTTTTTACACAGTGGTTTCAGCCTAAGTAGTGGAAATTTCAAAGGTTTCATTTGAAGAAGGAGGGCTGGGAGTACTTGGCAGTTCTGACCAGTATTCTGTGGTCATACTGATAAACAATATGAAATGAATGGAATATTTAAATTTAGTTATAGCTTAGTTTCAGTTTAGATCTAGGTCATAAATGTATAATGGTCTAGTCTTGCATTATTTTTTGTCCTAATTTGTAGAAATAATTTTTTTTTTCATTGCCTACTTATCTCCTTTTATACAGGATCAGTTTGCAATTAAACCTGAGAAACCTTTTATATTTTATCTTTTCAGACAAACAGCTTGCACTGTAGTTGTGTTAAGTCTTATATTGTTTAAAATGTTGTACGTTGAGATTTAAGTTGCTAATAAATGTATTTTCTTTGAAGTTCTTCTGTTTAGGTAGTGCTATACCTCTTCCTTGTATTCTTGTTTTAGAGTATCAAAATCTTACCTTATTTACATGGTCTCTAAATAGTTTCATCCCTCTCTTTCTCCTCCCTTCAACTGTTTTTCTTCTCAGAAGTATATCTACTGGGAAAAATGGGTCGATCTAACTCTAGATCACATTCTTCAAGATCGAAGTCCAGATCTCAGTCCAGCTCTAGGTCAAGATCCAGGTCACACTCTAGAAAAAAGAGATACAGGTATATTCATGTCATGCTGCGTGAATTGTTTTTTGTGTATTGAGTTTTGTTTGGAAGTTATTTTTCACTTGCATGAGGCTGGGATCTTCATTTTAAACGAGAACTAGTTTCTGCTTTGAATAAATCTTCCGTTTGTTTAAAACTTGACTGTTATGCTCTTTTCCTGTATCTTTCTTGTACCTCGGTGTAGTTTCAGAATGCTAACGGTTCTTCCTGATTTGTTCTTGGTTTAATTCTCCTGTCCCCTTTCACTTGACATTTTCTTTGTCCTGTCTCTTTCCATGATAGTTTTTTTTCTGCCTTTCTCATGTAGCTTTTCAGGTCTGGAGTAACTTAAGGCTTCAGCAGATAAACTTTACCTTGTCTTCTCAGTTGCCTTTTCCTTCACTTTCTTACCACTGGACATAGCCACTTCTTTAATAAGAGATGGCAGAATTCAGTGTTTACTGTCTTATCAGCTACTGCTGTCCATAGGCTGGTATATTCAATTAAATTGGAGGTGATCTAACGTCATGTTGCAGGCTATGAACAGTGGTGGATGGAGAACTGAGTGCCATGCTCCAGAGTGGTGGTGATCTCTTAAAACAAACAAACAAAACCAAAAAACAGCAGAGCAAGCCATTGAGGCTGGTAATGTCTTAATCATGTGATGCTGAAGTCTAAGTTTCACAGTTCCTTAGAAAATCAATTTTTATTAAAATTCCTTATGAGATAGAGATCAAGTAAATTTTGCAGTATATGAGTGAAGACTTATTCTGCCTGCTTTGCCATTCTGACTGCATTAGAGAGATCTAGCATTTAGTCTTGAGGCACTTCTTTTTCTCTCTCCAGTTGTTGGCTGTTAACGTTTGTTTTTTAATTCTAGTTCTAGGTCTCGTTCAAGGACATACTCACGATCTCGCAGCAGGGATCGTGTTTATTCTAGAGATTATCGCAGAGATTACAGAAATAATAGAGGAATGAGACGTCCCTATGGTTACAGAGGAAGAGGTAGAGGGTATTACCAAGGAGGAGGTGGTAGATACCATCGTGGAGGTTATAGGCCTGTCTGGAACCGAAGACACTCCCGAAGCCCTAGGCGTGGCCGTTCACGTTCCAGAAGTCCAAAGCGAAGGTCTGTGTCTTCACAGAGGTCCCGGAGTAGATCTCGTCGATCTTACAGATCTTCCAGGTCCCCAAGGTCCTCTTCATCTCGTTCTTCATCCCCATACAGCAAATCACCTGTCTCTTCCAAAAGACGAGGGTCTATGGAAAAGCAGGCAAAGAAAACTGAAGGGGCTCCTTTGCAAGATAGCCCTTTGAAAAATAAATCACAAGACGAACAGAAAGATACATTTGAACATGACCCATCAGAATCTCTTGACGATTTTAATAAATCATCAGCAGCTTCTGGCGACATTTGGCCTGGCCTTTCAGCCTATGATAACAGTCCAAGGTCACCCCACAGTCCTTCTATTGCCACCCCGCCTAGTCAGAGTTCATCTTGCTCTGATGCCCCTTTGCTTAGTACGGCCCACTCAGCAAAGGACACACCTCAGCATTCCCATTCCATTCAGCATAGTCCTGAGAGGTCTGGCTCTGGTTCTGTTGGAAATGGTTCTAGCCGTTATAGTCCTTCTCAGAATAGCCCATTGCATCACATCCCTTCGAGGAGAAGCCCTGCAAAGACAATCCCATCACAGAGTGCTCCCCGTGAGGAGCCTCGAACACGTTCGTTTTATCCTGAGACTGGGGAACAGGAAACTGTAAAAGGTGGAAAGTTTCTGAAAAGGTAAGAATCAAACTATAAAATTAACATTGCATCTTAAAATACTGTCTGGAACTGTGTGTGTTTGTTTTTTTAACAAGATCATCGCTGTACCTTGGAAAAGGGAATGTGAAATACTGATGAATATTTTTAATAGTTTTAGTCTGGTTAGAATTGAGCTTTCTCCTCCTTTAGAATGCTTCAAGTTCTTGTTGGGTGATTAGTGGAGGCAGGGACCAGTATCCCTGTAGAACTCCTTTGCGTTTTTCGTTTGCGGTACATTTTCCTGTATTCCATTTACTATTCAGAAAAACGCTAATTGGTATGATGGATCAGACTTGCTTGTTCGACACTGACTTCTGTTCAAGTGCTTAAATGTTTTAATGCTTAATGTAATTTGAAATGCAAAGTCTGAAAACCAAGATGTTGTATTATGATTGATTTGTTAACGTAAACAGCATTCATTGCTAATTGTATGGTGCTATGTGACAACTTTTTCTTGACTTGTGTTACTAAAGAAGGAGGATAGGTCTTAATATTCTTGGAACAGAATTCTGCTGATGTGAGGAACAATGGAATGCATGTTTTTCCAAATTTGTTCTCAAAATATTTGGTATATTTGATACAGTTGTAGCTGAAGAAGGAAGTTATCACCTTATCGACATTAGACTGTTTCTTTCTAATTTACCTTGCATTTCGGTGGGTTTATTAGAAAAGTGAATTATAGACAAATATACATATGGTCATATGATTTTTCAAATGAATGTGCCCTGTCAGTGATTTTTAGTACGTAAAAATATGCTGATAGAAGATGGAAAAAAAAATAAATCACAAAGTCAGACTTGCTTGAGGTTAGACTTACTGCTGCTGGTGGATGCGTTTTGGACCTATGTGAAGATAGTGTACAGACAAAGCAGTAGCTAAAATCAATTATTGAATGGAGTTAGGGCATACAGCTGTCTCAGATTAATTCAGATTTGAGTTATCAAAGTTTTATATTAATTTGATAGGGAAGAAGGACTGGTGCAAGAGTATGTGAAGCTGTGTACCGATTTAGAATGAACAAACTAACCAGTAGCTCTTTTTACAAACTCTAGTGGAGACTTTCTACGTGTTCTACAGAAAGGCGTTATTTTCTTAAGATGTTTCTAGTAGTGCATAGATGACAGTACAGTATGAACAGTGTGTGAAATTTACTTGCTAAAGTTGAATGGCTCAGTGGAGTATGTTTTTTCTTATTGGTGTGGGATTGACGCAAAAGAGGAATGCAAGTGAACTGGAATGAATGCAATCCAGAGTTACCAGTCTCTTCTTTGCTATCCACAGGTACACAGATGAAGAGTCTAGAGTATACCTGCTTGATAGGGGTAATACCAGGGAGAAGGAGGCCCAGAAGGAGAGAGGATCAGAAAAAGGGAGGACAGAGGGAGAAAGGGACTGGGAGGATCAGGAAACTTTAGACTTTTTTGTTGATAAAGAGACTGGGAAAGAGAAGTTTAATGACTCTGAAGGGGAGGACACAGAGGAGACAGAGGATTACAGACAGTTCAGAAAGTCTGTCCTGGCAGATCAGGGTAAAAATTTTCCTACTGCATCTCACCGGAATGCTGAGGAGGAAGGAACCAAATACAAATCTAAAGTAACAATGAAGGGCAATAGAGAGAGCGATGGATATAGAGATGAGAAAAGTTATAAGCCTAAAGAGACTGGCTATATAGCGGAAAGGCCTAGTACAACAAAAGATAAGCACAAGGAAGAAGACAAGAGTTCTGAGAGACTAACGATGAAGAAAGAAACTCAGTCACCTGAGCAGGTAAAGTCTGAAAAGCTCAAAGAACTCTTTGATTACAGTCCCCCTCTACACAAGAATCTGGATGCGAGAGAAAAATCCACCTTCAGAGAGGAGAGCCCACTTAGGATCAAAATGATAGCCAGTGACTCCCATCGTCCTGAAGTTAAACTCAAAATGGCACCAGTACCTCTTGATGATTCCAATAGGTAAATTATTTCACTTGACAAAGTGGTTCTCCACCTGCTTGCAGTGTCACTCATCTTTATTTAAACTAGTGGTTTCTTTTTGTGTGTCTTTTCTGTTGTTGATGCATTTTAGACCTGCTTCCTTGACTAAAGACAGGCTGCTTGCTAGCACACTTGTCCATTCCGTCAAGAAGGAGCAAGAGTTCAGATCCATCTTTGACCACATTAAGTTGCCACAGGCCAGCAAAAGCACGTCAGAGTCATTTATTCAGCATATAGTGTCCTTGGTTCATCATGTCAAAGGTATGTGTTCAATTTACACATCGAGCAATAGCGTTTAAGACTGTTAGCTAAGACTGTTTGCTGTCTGTAGTACAGGAAGATTTCACTCTTCTTAATGTTGATTTCGTTGAATTTTTCCTTTGAGGTATACGTGTAATAGTTAGAGAAATAATAACTACCAAAACAAGTATCAAAAAAGCAAGCAGTGTAGAGCGTAAGATTAGTCATACTATGTTTCTTGTTAAATTTTAAAGCCAAAAGAGCACATACTTTGTTAAATTTTGTTTACTAAAGCTTAAGCATACTAAATTGCTTAATCTTTTTTCTTCAGTTCTATTTGAATGTCTTTTCACCACTTCATATAGCATTGCATCTCCTTTTGGTGCACCTTAGAACTCATATCCAGATGTTTACTGGAAAGCTGGTTTTGGTCTCAAACTAATAAAGTGTAAGAAGTGGTTCTCTGATCTTAAAATACACTGCTTCATTTTATTCTTATTTGACAGTATTGTTGGAGATGAGAATCTAACTTGTAGAGGCTTAGCATGGGTTAAGTAAATCTCCATTAAATTGTTTATATGCTAATTATTTTCCAGTTTTAACGGTAGTGCCTTTTGCTTACTATAATAAAATTAATGCACTTCCTTGTGGGGAAAAAAAGCCTGAGAAAGTGGGTGTATTTTAATTGAGTCACATACTGGCTGTTTCGTCATTCAAGAATAGATAATTCCTTAAAATCCAGCGAGGATATCTAGAGTGTTTTTAAATTCTTTTTTTTTTTTTTTTTTTCTGTAGCATTTACTTAAATTTCACCAGGCTGTTGTCTAATTCTTGTATTTAATATACTATGAAAGAATTTGCTGGTGAACGTTACTTACCATATCATCATATAAAAGGGGAATGTCAAAATGCTAAATGAGGTGAGAAGTTTGGGTGTGTCTATCTGTGTGCATTGTTTTAAAAATACTTTAGCTTTTAAAATAGGAAAGATTTTGGTGCTATTTTCAAGTCTTATTTTGTTTTTGAAGTAACTAGGCATCTAAGGCCAAATGACTATGTTTTGAATTGCTTAGAAAAAAGCACTAGAGGTAATAGGTTATGTTAATATAGTAGACCCAAAATATTATTGGGACACCTGCTTAGAGCATAACAATCATTGCTAGAAAGTCATTTTATTGATAAGAGATTAAGGGCTATATCCAATGAGAGCTTGGCTTAAATGGCACGTGTAAGCTGAAGTATTATTAAAATTCTTACGTATTGATTCCCAAGTTAAGACTTTTTCTGTAGACTTGTGTTAAACAGATAACTGGTAAATATGACAGCTTAACAGAGTATCTGGTCAAGTTTTTAGTATATGTAAAGTTATGACTGTTTTTTTGAAAGGAGAACTTCTCTATGCATTTCAAACTTACTGTGGTCTATGATCAGATTTGGTAACTATTTTGACGATTTGAAGTTATGTTCATTATTGGTGTGATGCGACCAGTCTGAACAGCTCTTGATTAATGTAGAGCTGAAAATGCCCAGTGATGTTTTCTTTTTCATTATAAATAGGTCCTGGAATGTGTTTTGAAATGGCAAAATCCATGTTACAAAAGTAAAATAGCTGTTGAAAGATACAGATGCCAAACAGGCAAAGTTGAACCTTCTGTCTTCCTGGCAAAAATGGCATAAAAACAGAGTTGCTAGCTCAAATTCCTGTGTTTGATGGAATTATGATTGAGGCACTACCCTTGTAGTGGCCGTTTCAAGTTTTAATGGTTGGTTATGAGACAAATACTGGATGCCGGGCGGTAAGTTGATACAGATGTATGTTGACCTGTTAAGCAGATAGCTTGCTTCATATGTAACATTTCATAGCTCATGACTTTATGTATTTCTATATTACATTTAAACACATTTGTTGAGCTGGTTTGAAAACTTGAGTTTTGCTGTTGCTAATTTAACTGTCTCTGAAAGCAAGAGAAAATTTGTCAGAAGTTGTCAGGTTTGCCAAGATGCCAGATGCTTAAATGAATTTATTTACATTTGGATGTGTTAATTGTCCTGAATTGTTATCGTTAAAACTTCAAATCAACAAATGGTATTATTTTAAGAAATGACTTGTTATTAGGTCATCCGTGTAGTTATTGAAGCATACATTACTTAAATGTTTTCACTGAATTAACACTAACTTAAAGTTGAGATGAGTTGTAAAATGTACTTCTTGCAAGTATTTGTGACTTGAAGTAATCTTATTTTTTTTCTTACGGACAAAGTAGAAAATCACTTAAATTGTTCCTTTATTTCATTAGAGAAGAATGTCATTGAAAATGAACAAGTCTAATCCATGTATGATGCTTGAATTAGATTTAATACAGCCATGGTGTAGTTATAAGTAGATTTGCAGTGATTCTGTGCACTGTATCTTTGTTTGGATTACAGAATGTGTAAGAATAGGAAAAGCCAACACTTGCTTGTTGTTCTGATATATTTACTGAAAATATTGTTTTTGCCTGCTACTTGCCTTTCTGTCAGGAGTAAAATAGCTGTCAGTTGAATTAAACTAATGAAACAGTGTTTTTCTATTGTAACCAACAGAGCAATACTTCAAGTCAGCTGGAATGACCCTAAATGAGAGGTTCACTGCGTATCAAAAAGCAACTGAAGAGCACTGCACTCGGCAAAAGAGCCCAGAAATACATAGGTATATGTTAATTGCTTATGTCTCAAATAATATCTGCTAATATTTCTTGTTCAAGAACTCAAAAGTATTTGTTTCTGTTCTGTATGCAATACTTTGATTTCTGTGCAAATACAAACAAAAAAAGAACACCCAAAACAAAAACAAACCCTGGAAAAAAAAACAGCAAAATCAAGCAAAAACATTTCACAGAATCACAGAATCACAGAATTATCGAGGTTGGAAAAGACCTAGAAGATCATCCAGTCCAACCATTACCAATACTTCCCAGCTAAATCATACCCCTCAACGCAACAGTAAAAGAAAAGTTTCTTTTCAGTAAAAGAAAACTCAGATGAATCAACTCTGGCTTCATCTGTGGCTTTATAGCAGATGTCTTTTCTACCTCTGCATCTCATTTGGGATATATTTACTTTTCTCACATACGGTGCTCAAATATTGAGAAAGACATGTCTTGCATGTACAGGGCTTCTTTTTTTTTATCTTCAGCTTTATTCTTCAGTGTGAGATGTTCCATCTCGTATCACTTTAGTTTTTGTATCTATTAATTTATAGCAGTTTTTTCCTCTTGAAATATGAGAGTCTGGAAGGTAAGAAGATAAGTATGTAGTTGTGATTTCTGATCATGTGCTTTTGGTTACATGATGCAGTGTATTGTGATTGTGTTGCATGTGATGTTATATTATCTCAGTTTTCAACTTTGTAAGATCTGTTAACTGAGAAGTAACTATGCAACAAGCTATCGGTGTTGATGCTTTTTTTTTTGTAGGTTGGATATCAAAGTGGCTATATATACTGATCTTCTGGAATAACTCTTATCTTGAAATTTCTCCTGGAAATGTGAAAAATCAAACAGCCATTGTAGTGCATTTATCTTTTAGTGTACTTCACAGAACAAAACCAGGGTATTTAATTTTTAGCTTGCTTCTGTATTCAGATGGTGGGACTTCATATGCAAGAGTTTGTTCTGCTGCTAAAGTGCCTTGTTATTCAGACTTCTGTCGAACTCATGAGGCCATAAACAGTTGCATACACATATGGCTAGACACTGCTTTTATTTTACATTTAGGAGGATTGACATCTCTCCAAGTGCCCTGAGGAAGCATACCCGTTTAGCAGGTGAAGAGAGGGTCTTTAAAGAAGAAAGTCAAAAAGTAGGTTCTAAGTAAACGTTAAGTATCTATTTCTAAACTTAATGTGATATTTTTCCCTTTGAAACTTCTAACTTCATTTCAGTTTGTGTATGTTAGTCTTTTAGAACAGCTTACGTCATGTGGAATATTTGCTTTTTGGAACTCTTTTTTTTTTTTTCCCTGTGAGTAAGACATCTAACCAAGAAGCCAGTTTGTGTGGCACAACATGGCACAACATATAAGATCAAAATGCCTCCTAACTTCCTGTCTTTTAGTTGTTTCTTGGCACATTTTGTGTCCAAGGACAAAGAATAGGAGGAGAAAATAGGGCTGAGGTGCACAGTTGTATGGCTGAATTTAGAAAGGTAAACGTGCTCTGCTAGCGATAATTAACTGGAAAAAAATGTGTACTAAGATATTCTACCAGAAAATATGTTATGGTCAGTCTGCATCAGAAAATAGTTGTCTTGTTGGCTCAATGGGAACATTCATTTAAAATGTAAGATCTTACCTGTTCTCAGATCTAGCCTGTAAAGAGCATTCATTTAAGCTCAATTTATGTGCTAAAGAGTTGTTGTAAGTTCCGTCTTGTCTTTTTGAAAATTGGGGTGCAGTTCACCTCCACAGGTTCTCTTCTGGATGTTTTCTTTCAAAATCTTAGTCTGAAACGTGTTTTTACTTACAGGGAGATAAAAAATTAAGGTGTGATTCTGCTGATCTTCGGCATGACATTGACCGCCGTAGAAAAGAGCGAAGTAAAGAGCGAGGAGACTCAAAGGGCTCCAGGGAATCCAGTGGGTCAAGAAAGCAGGAGAAAACTTCAAAAGATTACAAGGATTACAAATCTTATAAAGATGACAGGTAAAGGTTTGAAATCTCTGTATAGTTTTTTAGCTTCTAATTAACCTTTTGTAATTGTAAGCTTAATTGCTTTCAATTTTCAATGTTTAATGGAACGTTTAAATTTAAACAAATAAAATTATTTGTTTTACAGCAAATATGTATTATCTGTCTTTTACACGGCTTATGGTGGATGAGGACAAAAACTTTGGAATAGCAAGCTAACACTGAAAAAAAAAATGACAAATTAATCTGTCCTATTATCCAGGCTACATCAGGAGGTTGGACTTCAATGCAGTACATTTCTATAAACAATTTGTGTAAGAACTTTGGTTCGTTATGCTTGATTCCGCACTTTTTCAACTCATAACACCCAGAGTATGAGAATCTTACTGATACTTAGATTTAACATGGGTGAGAAGGGGAATCTTTTATTTTTTTCTCTCCTAAAGCCAGTGGGCTATTTTCTAAGGAAAAAAAGGTTAGCATATTTCAGTGGATACTGTATAGCAGTGGTAAGAGTTTCATCAGGTATAACCTTCTTTTGAGTAATGTTATCTTGTAAATTGGGTCAAATTAGAACTTTAGGGGATTGCCGAAAGTCTTGCTGTGGGATTTATTATCCTGCTTCATACTGGGTATACAATGAATTCTTACGCTTCCTGTTTCCCATATACTTTCTGACTCTGGTATCCACATTACCTTCCACTGGCAATTCATACAGGCATCTTCATAGGGCAGCCCATACTGTATGTTCTCAACAGTGTGCAAACTGAATTATGTAAAATTTCCGTAAAGCTTTGCCTTGAGGGTTTTCTTCCCTTTCATTTCTGGTTTTTTTTTTTTTTTTTTTTCTCTGCCTCAAAGAAAGGCAGATCTTAAAAGTAACAGAACCTCTTAATGGCAACCTAGAAAAAAACTTCGCAGTTTGCAGACTGCTGTTTTCAACTCACTTGCAGTAGAATACATTTAGTCCATTTAAATGTCTAAGAAGAGGCTTGAAAGTGAAACTGTATCTTGCCTTAGCATCTGAAATGTTACGTGTATGTGTGGCTTTATAACCAGATGGGGGATAGTTATTTTGTAAAAATATAAAGAAACCCCTTTTAGTATAGCATGTTAAAATCTATCCAGTGCTTTTAAAATAGCATACAGTGTATCTTTATTTTTCAGTAAGCAAAAAAGAGAGCAAGACCGTGCTAGATCTTCCCCATCTTCCTCTCCATCTTCTTCTTCATCTGGTTCTCGAGAAGAAAAGGATTGCAAGAAAGAAAGAGATGAAGAGTTCAAAACTCACCACGAACAGAAAGAATACTCTGGTTTTGCAGGAGTCAGCAGGCCAAGAGGCACCTTTGTAAGTTGCATTTCTCCTGTTCTTCCCCCAGATGATGAAGACTGTAACAATAGCATAACAGATTAAATGAGTAGTTGCAGTACTTAGTGTTAGCGTAGATCTTTTTTGTAGTCGTGATTCTTGAATTCTTTTACATGTTGTACCAATTCTGCAGCGCTTTTCTTTCAGCTTTGTCCAATAGAAGTCTTATTTGGTGTGTAAATATTCAATAGTATAATATTAGAAACCCTAGTGTAAGGATTGGAAAAAATGATTTCTTGTTTATTCCTTCCTTGCTGTTTTGTAATTACGCTGTTTCCTAACAGGATATTAAAGTTGACCTTTCTATAAAGATGAGATCTTGTGATCTATTACCTGTTACTCTCTAGTTTGTTTTCTTTTCTCCATAACTTTCAGTTTTATTTTGATCTCCTTTGTGTGCGATGTCTGCAAATTATTTAATAGAGGGTAACGCACAATGAAACACGGGCACCAGTGTTGGAAAAGAACTATACTGGGGAGAGGAGTTGGTATATTTGCTACTTTCCAGTGTTTCTCTAGCCTGGACTAGCCACAATAAGCATGCAAGCATATCAATCTAGCTCTGGAATGTGTTTTAGCATTGTGATTTGGAAAATAGCGTGTTGACCTTCATGGTCTTCATAACATTTTTTAAAGGTAAAAACTGCATGTTAACGTATCTTACTGGGTAATGTAGCAGCATTAGAAAAGATTAAGAAGTAACAGAAGAGGCCTTGGAAATAAAAAACATCTGTACAAAAATTAAAAATGCCTTAAAGGTCTGTTTATGAATGGATAAAAGGTAATGAGTAGAAGTAATTACATGCTTTTTCCAGTAGTTCCTTTGTGTAGCCTGTATTTAAGACAAAATAAGGTAAAAAAGGCATTGTTTGATATAAATATACCTTGTTTGTAGTAGCGCAAAATAAGTTTTGAACTGCAGAGAAGAGAGTGTCTAAAATGCATGTGAGATGTGTAGTGCTTAGGGTTTGAATCTTCAATCTTGGGAGTTGTAGCTACTTCTTTTTAAAAAGAAAAAGAAAAAAAGAAAAATAATCCACGTTCCAAATCTCTAATGCTAAAAATTCCATTTTCCCTCTTCCTTGTTCTTATGTATAATTAACAAAGGAACAGGTGTGTGGTGTAAATGTACCAACGCTTTGGTGGTACGGATATCGTATATGACACTACCTCACAGTTCCTAGGTGCATAAACTACCAGCGCGTGGTTAAAAATAGAGCTTAAAATCCTCTTTTCTCAAGAAGAGAATAGGGTTTTTTTTCCCCTAAAAAAATTAAAAATCTCATAATCAGTGCCAGCTTTACTGCTTTGTAAAATCGGATTATACATGTTTTAAAGAGAGAGAGTACTTCCTGTGAAATTTAAGTAGCTATGAAGTGGAAAAGTATTAGTTACTAATAATATGACTAATGGTGACTGCCAATTATGACTATGCATTAATAACTGTTTGATATTCTGTAATAACATGCATGGTCACACACATGCTTATCAACAAAACAGTTACTGAAGAGGCGTATTTAAATAGGCCAACCCGTTGACTTAAATATTCCACTTCAGGGTACAGACTGAGTAGTATTGTAAGATACTGGATGGCTAATGTAGAAACGTCTTTGTGATTTAGGCTAGTAGTGTCTGAATTCAAGTAAGTACTATTTTGATTTTGGAGTGAAGAAAATATTTTTGTCGTAAATACTCCCTAAAACAGGAAGCTGTAACACCATGGGGAGAGTGGCTTACTGGGTAGAGGAAATCTTTCTGTAATCTTAACTGTCAGTTTGTTGTTAAGTTAGTGTTGACTTTTCACTAATGCTTGCTGATGGGCTGAAATGCTGAATTCCATGCTTGTTACATGTAGCATAAAACCATAAATGCTCTGAATAATTTTGAAGTAGGAAAACAGAAATAAGAAGTAGAATGTTTTTAGTTTCTGAAGTATATTGGAAGGTCTTGTGGCCTTCTACTTGACTTTTTCAGACTGATTCAGAGCACTTTTAAAGCTATCCAGCATAAATTCCGCATTAGAGGTGTTGGAGCTTACTGGAATTAGGTGTGCACAGAACCTTTTTTCTTCAAGTTAATTACATCCTTGTCTGTTTATGGGGCATATTTGTTTTAATAAATGAAATTAATTTCCGTTCCTAGTTCTGTTAGCTCTGAAGACCCAGCTTTATTTTTAATTAGGCTGTACATGGAAAGCGTGTTCCGTAGTAAGGTTTTAATAATCTTACCTCACCATTCTTCTCTTAAATGGGGAATGTGTGGATAAATTCCTGCTTAATACTTTCTGCAAGCTAAAGACTTGCATGCTGAGGAAACTGGATATATTACTACTCAGTGTACTTTGAGTTAAATAATTTCTGTATTGCAGGGAGACTTTTTAATCTTGTCATCTTAAAATTCTGTTTATTTATGGTAAAGAACACTAAAGGTACGTCAAGATAGTTCCTCTACGTAATAGGTAGGGGGTTTTTTTTCGGGATAAGGAGTGTTTACTCATTTGAAATGTAATCTATCTTAAAATGCATAACTGAATCTCAATTGAGAATGAGTGGCACAGAGCGGACAGTTACTTGTAGAATGCATTATTTGTATGTATTCCAAAATCATTTTCTTGTAACAGATATGATTGTCTCCATAAGTGACTTCACTTTCCCCCCGAAAGCTTTTTCCCTCCTTCAGTCTAGGTTTTTCCATTTGTTTTCATCTGTAAACAGTTTCAGAAGCTTCTTCTGACTTTTGTTGCAGCAGGCTGCTTTACCAGCAGTCAAAGGAAACTTCACTTTGGTGATAGGTTAATTTATACCAAGAACTCAAGTGTGTTTTAACTCTTACATTTAGTAGAATCATTACTTTGAAGTGAATGCTTGAATATATTACTTAAGGTAATATGTGACTTTAAAAAAAAAAAAAAAAAGTTTTATATTTTTAATTAAGAACAGAATGAGCATTTTCAGTAGCAGAAAACTTGAGCTTTTTGTTGTGGTTTTATGTAAATGGCTTAAGTAAAATAACATTTTGGTTAATCAGTTTCGAATTAGGGGCAGAGGAAGAGCCAGAGGAGTCTTTGCTGGAACAAATACTGGTCCCAGCAACTCAAATACTACTTTTCAAAAGAGACCGAAGGAAGAGGAGTGGGATCCTGAATATACCCCAAAAAGCAAGAAATATTTCTTGGTGGGTGTAGAGAATTCTATGTTATGCATGCTTTTGTTTTTTCCGGGTGTGTTTTTATGTCTGGTGTTAAGGAGGTTGACAGCTACAGAAGTCGCATGCATGTTCAAAGAGTGACTGCAGTTATGTAATCTAGAAGATATCGGAGATCTTGCAGTGCCTAGTTTAGCTTCTCTTGTCTTTCTGCAGCAGGCTGGAAATAACTGAAGCTTAAGGTAGAATTCTTCTCTAAAGGATATTTATCAGTGAGATAGGGAAGAAGGCATACTCTGGCTAAAAATATGAAAAACAAAAGCAAAAAGACTTGTGCTGTATCTTTGTGGATTTATCTCAGTATGGCATTCAAGCTTCATTTTTACATTTGTCTAGAAACCCACAAAAGTGAAAGATCAGGAAAAGCTAGCAGTATTTCTGGATGGATGTGGGCCAACTCTGCTATTAGCAGCCTTTCTGTTCTTACCTGAGTAGTATGATAGGCATAAGTGACCTTAGTTATGTCTTTTTTTTTTCCCCCATCTGGATTATGAATGGAGGACTGTTGATATAACTAACCAGTAAGTAGCTTAGTGTACTGAATATTTAGTCTGCTGCAGCTGATTCCTCTAATGATGCCAACTGCTAAGGATATCATTTCACCACTGGAAAGCATTAGTTAGTGAAGATAAGACCTTCTCCTATAGTATTTTTTCCCCACAAATATATAAACAGGTAATCCAATAAAGAACGCAACTTCAATTTGCATGTGTATACAGAGTTTTCTCCCTGTTTCCACCTGCACATAGAGAGATGCGATCCTCTGTTCACTGAGAAGTTCCATGATAGCTAGAAAAAAAAAAGACTGACTAGAGCTGTTAGTTTTTTCATCTTCAGCAATGTTTATTTTTAAAAAAAGCCGTCGTGTAAATACTGGAATGACATACAATAGTAAGCTACTTACGTTGAATAGCTTACATTTCTTTCCAAATCACAAGTTTAAAAAGTAGATATTGGAGCTGGTGTTCATCATTCTTCCAAGTATGAACACTGTGTATTAAATCATTTTCTGTCGTGTCCGTGCAGTGCATGGAATGGCTGTCAAAAGTCATTCCCAATTCTCTAAGACTGTATTTAGCACAAAGACAGCAAACATAACGCTTACTAACCAGAGAAACTCTATTGTTAATATCAGATCTCAGTAGTTTAAAAATGATTTGTGTTACCTCGCACAAGTAAAGCAGGGTTTCTGAAAACTGCCTTTGGTTATCTTTCCTTATGTATAAGGAGTTCTTTCTGCCATAAACCCACAGCTAATGATGACTCTTAAATCAGGTTTTTGAGGTGCTTTTAGTTATAGCATTATGAATTGTAGGGGTGTGTTTCATAATGTGATATACAGATAATCTGAATTGTTTTCAATTTTTTTCTTCATTGTTTTTTCTATACATAGCGTAAATTCGGTTCAGAGTACAACATTTAAGAGGGGTTGTAACCTATTGTTTGGTATATTATAGCATGATGACAGAGATGATGGTGTGGATTATTGGGCCAAACGAGGAAGGGGCCGTGGTACTTTCCAGCGTGGCAGAGGGCGTTTTAACTTCAAAAAGTCAGGTAGCAGTCCGAAGTGGACGCATGACAAATACCAAGGGGATGGGATTGTGGAAGATGAAGAAGAAACGATGGAGAACAATGAAGAAAAGGACAGACGCAAAGAGGAAAAGGTAAGCAGTTTGGTGAAGTGCAAAATAGATAAACTTTCTTACAGAATCTCAGGTGATTGTTGGAGGGGAGGTGGAAGATGGCTTGGAAACATTTTTGTAGTGTTTGGTTATTAACTGTTTACAAGAAGACTGTTTTTCTTTTCTTTCTGCAGGAATAACCCTGGAGGAAAGCTGAAAGAGCAGCTTTTGCACCACCCACACAACATTTTTAATATGTTCTTTTTGTTGTCAAATGAATGTAAGCATTTTACTTAAATTTTACTGTTGGAAGTAGTTTAGAGGGATTGTTTTTCTGTTTTAAGCCTTTAGGAAGAAAAAAAATCTTGATATAGTAAACTATGTTAATGATCGTACAGTTAGAAAGTAAAATATTTGTAACAACTTTTAAGAAATTTTACTGTTTGTTATATGCAGTGTAATTCTGCTTTGTCCAAATACATGGTCAAGTACAACTCTTAAAAGTTTTGATTCTCCCCTATGTCTGTGTTTTATTCTGAAGTAAACTTGCAGCTCTGCACACCTGAAATCTTGGAGGAGCATTTTTTATCAGCTGATTGCTACTTCTGTGTTGCCTTTTTTTTATTAAAAACGTTTTTAATGATAGTTCTGCAGTCATAATGTGAATACAAAGTCATGTATGAGGTTGATTACACATTAGCGCACAAGAATCACATTTACAGGAGGTCTTGAAATGGTAAGGTGATTCTTGATTCTCATTCTCATGCTAGAAACTAAGAGAGTGTAACCGTCACTTTTCTCTAGTAGCCTGAGGAATACATCTGTATATGACATCTGTATATGAATTCTTAAGTGAGTCTCAAGATTATTTCTCTTTTGGAATGTGAATTTTAGAAACCTGCTTCCAAACCACTGGTGCTAGAAACTCTGAACAGGTCTGAAAACTGGAGCACCTCTGCCATTTCTACAATTGATACAAAACTAACTACAGCTGTCTTTAATTCTGTAACTTGTGTCTAGAACAGGTTAGTCATGTATTATGGATACTTTGTGATGTCTTCTGTCATCAAAAGACACTTCTCTTGTCAAGGGTAATACAGTACTATGTTTAAGGTTTTTTAAACTTGCAGTTTAAACTCACTGCAAGAAAAAGGTGCTGTCCATGATTAGGGGTGGCATTTTCAGGGTCAACAAGGATTAGAGTTTCGGCTTTAAGTCAGTAGCTTAATCTTCCACATTCCAGTTAGGAAATTGATGGCAGTGTTGGTGCTGCATTTATATCAATCTTTGTTTCAATTTGTTAAATTGCCTCTCTTTTTTTTTTTTTTTTTAAATATGGAATCCCCTCTTCAGGTAAGTGATCTGGCAAGAGCAAGTCTTTTAAGTCTTTGTCACGTGGTTATCCCTAGATATCAGTCCGTGACAGAGGGGCACAGGCCCCGGGAGAAAGAAAAAAAAGGAGAGATAAAGGAGAGAAGGAAGGAAAAAAAAAAAAGAGGGGTTTGCCGCTTGGCCCGGCCGGCCCCGGGCCGCGTGCTCCGGGAGAGGGGGAAGGGCAGAGAGCAAGCAGACAGTCAGATAGTGTTAACAAACAGAAAACACAATGGCAGCGATCTGAGGAGGAACTGTAATTTACGAAATGTAACCAAATCAAACAAAATGAGACAGACAAGAGTACCCAAAGTACGAGTCAAACCGCAGTAGTGCGAGGGAAGCACGTGCTTTTCTCCGCTGGGAGCGGCTGGGGCCCGGTCCAGAGTCCCATCCCCCTTCCTCTTCGCACCAAGTCCTCCGGGGGTGCCGCCCCTCCCCTCCGGGAACCCAAAATGCCCAAAAAGGCGGTAACACGGAACCAGAACATTAACTCTTTAACTGCCACTGTTCTGCATGATGTTCTGATTGGAATACTGACAACAGAAATCACAAAACGGCAACAGTCTTCTATCACATCAACATCCTTAAGTGAAGTCTTGGAGGGAAGACAAACACCAACCCAACACATTCTCCTGAAAATATATAAAAGCAAGTTACTTTAAAATTTGAATCAGTAAAAATACTTGGAATATACTGAATGATTATTTGAAGTATTCTGTTACCGTGCCCTGGAAATACATGCTCTTAGTATTCCACTTTATCCAGTGTATAAGTCTGAAGTTGTAACTTGATGGTAAAAGTTGTTAACGGAGGGTGTGAGAAATGAGTTAGTCTTTTATACTGATTTTTCTAAATAGCTGTGCCCTTTCAATATTGTAGTTAAAGTGTAGGAGGCAGTCTACAGTATTTTAAAAAAAAAAAAAAAAGTGCTTTGTTAAAATGAGAATGTATTTGTCTTAAATACATATGCTCCCCTACTAGCTTTGTTAGTGGTTAACCGTCTGACCTATCTGTGCTAAATAATAGAAGGCAAAAAAAACAGCGTTCTAACTGTATTTGAAGAAAATGGATTTCACTACTGTGCCAGCATCTGTGTATAAAGGGAAATAGGGTTAATATTTGCCCTTCAGGGGTGGGTACTAGAGGGTGACTTCTGCCTTATGTTTAAGGAAGTTTAGGCAGACTGTACCCTTTTTGCAAAACCTGCTTTTGTATGTACAGTGCATCTTTTCATAACCATTTGAAATGCAAACTGATTATTTTTCTAAGTAAATCTTGCATATAACTTGTGTATATTGAATTAGAAGCAAGAAAAGGAACAGAACGATAAACTGGTATACTGACAGTGTCAGAGCCGATCTTAATGGGACTAACTACAAAATCCAGCTGAAACTAACAAATAGGACTAAGCTTTACTATCATAACCTCAGAACAGATAGTCTGCATTATCCAGCTCTAGTTGAAGCTGGATTGTTGTGATGACCCGTTTGTTTTTAGGAAAGGTAGTTCCTGCTTAAGTGTTCTGCTTCATTGAATGTGTAGGGTAACCTATTACAGACGGCTTTGATGATGGCATGTGATCGTTACATAGCCTTACCTTTAGACTTACCTGTAGGTTAGGTCATAAAAATCCTTTTTTTTTTTTTTTTTAATTCTACTTAACTTGAGTGCATTTTTTAATAAGCATAATTTCATAATTGCAAGAGAGTTGGTGACGGCTGTAAGTTTGAGCGCTTCATTTCAGATAAGCAAAGATGCAAGTTGCAGTCCTTCAAAGATCTGTAAAAAGCAGAAACTAAATTGGGCTCAGACTTTTTCTTGACTATGAAATTTAGCATTTGCCATACTATTATTATCCTTCAGTATGAATAGTGAATTTTCAGAGTTGTGATGGAATTAATAAGGAAAACCTGCTTTGAAGTTTTCAGATCTGCTGAAGTAGTTGTATGACTAGCGAATTGGAAGTAGTTAGTGTGTTCTGTATTTCACTTACTGAAAGCTGAAGACTGTCATCGACAGATCCTGGGCAGAAGGAGGGATCAAGCTTCCTTCCTATATCAGATGTTCAATTACGCTTCGAATTAAGTAATTCATTCTTGCTGCTCTCCAGCAATGCAAGAGTTCCTGAATCTCTTTAATCTCTTCGTGGTACGCAGGTCAGAGGAAATCAGACATTCATTTTTATAGGAAAATAAACTGTAGCAGCCATGTTGCTGGTCTAGACAGTATACACTGTCATTTCCTCAGTTTAGAATTAAGCCTCACATCCTCTTACTTTCCAGAAACAATCAGTAGCATAACTGTAAAAACAAACACCTACATAATGATGAACCCTTTCCTGCATTAGCTTTGCTGTGTTGGCACTTAGGGAGTATGCAGAAGAGTTCTCACTCTATAGCTTTCATTTGCCTCCAAAAGCATTAGTTCGTAAGCCCCACGTCACTCCTCCTCGTTTATTAAAGCTGTCCTTTCACACAGTCCTTTTGTAGATGAAGCAGGTCACATTTGAGCTCTTTAGAACTGCATAGAAATAATTGCTTCAAGTTTGCAAGTACCAGTTCCCTGCTGGAACCTGCAGTTCCAAAGCAGTTATTGATGATGATGCAGTTAAACTAAGATTGCCTCCGTTGTGTGGTTATATTTGAGATACCTGCCTTTTCCCAGCTCTGTGGACCTTTTCCCTCCTTTGGTAAGGAGTTGTTGGAGCAGTGGGTGAATATATTTTCTGTAGGAAAATACTGTTGTACAGATTTTTAAAGACCAATTTATAAGTCCTATTTCCTTTGTGTTTTGTCTCAAGATAAATCCACATTACAAGTGATGAATAATAGCCACAGTAGTAACTGCATGAGAAGGCGATAGCAGTTGCATTCCACCCACATGTTGCAGGATAGGTTTACGTTTCGGTGCTGTTACTGAGACATACCTGTAAACATGAGTTAAGATGATGTCCTGTAAGCAGCAATTTATCTCAACTTTTTGACAACTTTGAAACTAGTATTATTGAGAACAGTGCAAGCTGCTCTGAGAGAATTCTGAACAGATACAACAACTACACAGCTGGAGGAAAAATTTCCATGTTTCTTCTGCTGTTGCTCAAGATCTGGTTTGAAGTAATGAGGCTGTACTACTCAAATCTTGGTAAGTGAGATTAATAATAAAAAAAAAGGCTTTGCATATTGTACTGACTTTTAGTAGTCTAGTTTTGTCTTTTGAAGTGATACCATATGTCCTTCCAAGAAACTTACCTTGCTGTAGTTCTTTGAACAAGTCAAAAGATCAACTGCATGCAGACCTAAAACATGGTTTATTTCTTTGACTTGTTTCGTCTGCCCGGTGAAAAAACAACTACAGACTTTTTCAACACAGTTGAAATTAATGGACAAATGTAGTTAATTGGACACTTCAGGGTGGCATGGTATTACCTTGCTGGAGGCTCTTCTCAACTGAAGTTCTCCACCCAGCCCATTACTTTTTCCCAATAGGATGCGGCTGGTATGTATGGATGTCGCATACCCTCTTTATTATAGTGGTTAGTGGCTGAACAGCTGTCACCCAGTCAAGTCCTGCTGCCCTAAGGAGTTTCTTTTATTCATGAGTATGGTGTTCTATTACTGCACACACTCCAGGTTCCTTTTCTCATAAAATACCCTTCATCGCTTTGCTGTACCACGTTACTAACGGTGTTTGCATGTTCTTCGAAAGCAGGCTGTTGTTCAGGTGAAAGGACTTCTAAGATCTTCCTCTCATGGAAGCTGAAGAGTTAGAGGACTATTGCTTAATTACATAAGGAGCTGAATGCTTGACGTTCCAGAGTGAGGACAGAAACTCTTTCTGTGCTTTTCCCTTCCTTTGGGTCCTGGGAGAGATACTGCATTGTTTTATGGTGGCCAAAGGCAAAGCAACCTTACCTTAACTATCCTGAAGTTACTATTTAAGGTGATTTATTGTTTACATTATCATAGGAAGGTATAAATAGAGTTTTTGTCTTTTGAAGTTGTTATTCCCTGTTTAACTCCAGCATGCAAGGAGACAAGCATTCAGGTTGTCCTGTTATAAAACGGAGTTGGATGCTGCTTGCCTGCTTTCAGGAGCCGGGATTAAAGGTGCAAAGCAAGCTGGAGGTTTTGTGCACCTGTTTCTGAAGTCACACAGGCGTGTAGCGTTGGAGCGATCGTGATGCCCACAGAGGATGTTGGCTAAGCCAGACGTGGCTCGCTGCCCGCCAGCCGTACGCCCTGGGCAGGCTCCTGCCGGTGGAGGCGGCTCCTCAGCCGCCGTCGTGCCCGTTCGGGGCACAGGCGATGGCAGCAGCGCGCACCAACCGCCGTGCCGGCGGCATTCAAACTGCCCCCTCCCGACGCGCCCCGCGAGAGCGGCCCGCCCCCGGCCCTTCGTTGGCTGTGCTGAGCAGTGCCGTCTCTCTATTGGCGAGACTTCCTTTCCGTCCCGCCCCCGTCGCTGATAGGTGCCGCCAGCCGGAGCTCGCGGGGTACGGGGTGCCGGCCCGTGGCCCCCTCCGCCTCGCGGTGCCCCCATGGCGCTGCTTCTGCACCTCCTGCGGCGCCTGCTGGAGTACCTGGGCTGGCCGCCCGAGCAGGTGAGAGCCGGGCGGGGAGGGATAGCGCTGCCCGTGGGACGGAGGGCGTGCGCGCGCCGGCAGGAGGCACCGCTGCGTGTCCCGTAGGGTCCGTTCTGTTGATGCGGAGCTGCCTGGGAGCTTGGGCCGTTCCCTTGTTCCGCTGTCTGCATTCGGTGCTTCGCCGACAGGTCGCCTTCCTGGAAACCCGCGTGCTGAGCGGCGGCCGTGCGGTCAGAGCGTGCCTCTCCTCAGCGGTCCCGTCGGGAGGGAGTGTCCAGCAGCTGTGTGCGGCATTACGGAGCTACCAGGTTAAGGTACGGTACGGTACACCTGTGTTGCTTCTTTACTGAGTGGTTTTCCTGAGAGCCACACGGATGCGTCTGGTTACTCAAAAATGGACTTTTTTTTTTTTTTTTTTTTTTTTGCTCAGTAGCTCAAAATCCTGCTAGCGATGCGATGTGGCTGCTACGTTCCTCCATGGTCTTTGTGCTTCCAGTACATGCTGGGTATAGGCTGTCTGAATGTGGTTTTAGAAGCAGGCTGCTAAACTGTCTAGAACCTTCAGCTTGAGAAGAGTGTGGGAAGGTTACAGTAACCTGACTGCGTTGCCCTTGATCCCATAGAATGTGGCGTCCTTTAGCGTAAAAACAAATGGCTTCAATTTCGGTCTTTCTATTATGAGGTATTCTCATTTTTAGGTCATATCTGTTTGCCAAAGAAAGGAATACGGATCTACTCGAAGTGTTGTTCGTAGACTTGGGACGATTCTTTCCTTAGAGCCCTACCCAAGACCTTATTTTCAAGTAAGCAATTTATGGTTATACGTAAGCTTCAGCTGCTTACATCTTCTAATTCCTAAAGGCAGTGATAGCTTTCTTGATCTTTTTAGTAAGTTTAACTGATTGCAAGGGATGTTTGCATCCCTTAAGATCACTCTTTTTGGCATGCTTACAGCACTATTTAAAACTTTTTTGCTGAGGCAAAGTTTTTAGTGTGCACTAAATCCAGTTCTTCTACACGTATTTTGTCTTAGCTTGTTCACCACCAAAGTCCATTGGATCATGATGAACGAAGTGTGGTTGCAACTCCTGTAGCTCCATCGCTTGCTGATGTCTTGTGGGTAGCATGTGATGAAGGACAAGCATTTGCTAGATTTAGGTAAGTGGAAGTAAAATGCATGCATAGAAAGGAGTAATAGTGGAAACTTCTGTCTTTTGTTCTTGTCTTCTTGTCTCCAAGCTTTTTCAGGGTTTCCAGTTAAACCGAGCCTGCAAACTTTTTATCCAGAAGTTTTTCCCATGTAGAACATTTTCATCTGAAAGATTTCTAGTGTTGAGTACTGCCTTTCCTCCTAATGGCATGTCAGATAAATTAGTGGTATTTTTAACTCACGTTTTTACTCAAGAAGTATTTTGTGAGTTTAAGAGAAACACATTGCAACAAAACATAAGACATTTCTTATTGAAATCTTAGTTCACAAATGTTTTGGTAAGCTTTATAAAGGAGAAAATGCAGAAAAAAATATTTAAGCATCTCCTTTGAATCTGATTGCAACAGTTCTGTATGTGTGAAGTTTGTTGCTTTGATGGATTGAAGAATGTAGAATTGTTTCAGTTGAGAGGGATCTATAAAAATCACCGACTCCAGCTGTCAGACTATTTCAGGGCTGAATAGAAGTTAAAGCATATCATTAAGAACATTATCCAAATGTCCTCTAAACATGAACAGGCATAGATCTTCAACTGCCTCTCTAGGAAGCCTCTTCCAGTGTGAAACGGCCCTCTTGGTAATGAGGATTTTCCTAATGTCTAGCCTGAACCTCCAGTGACACATCTTTCAGCTGTTGCCATGCATCCCATCACTTGATACCAGGGAGAAGAGACTCAGACCTTGCTCTCAACTTTTCCTCTTTGTAAAGTTGTAAAGATCAATGAGGTCACCCCTAACCTCCTTTTCTGTGGTCTTAACAAACCCAGTCTCCTCAGCCTCTCCTTACTGGGCAAGTCTTTCCACTCTCTGTTCAGCTTTGTTGCCTTCCTCTGGATGCTTTCGGGGACCTTAATATACCTGTTTAAATTGCAGAGCCCAAAGCTGCACGCAGTGTTCCAGGTGAGGCTGCTCTACCCCTGAAATAGGGAGGGGGAATCAGTTATTTTGACTGGCTGGTTGTGCTGTGTTTAATGCATCCCAAATTGTTGTTTGCCCTCTTGTCTGCTGGCTTGTGTTGAGCCTGCTGTGACCAGCACCCCGGGTCCCTTTCTGCTCTTCAACTCTCCAGCCATTTGTCTCCCATTATATAAATCTGTCTGACATTACCCCAAGTGAAGAATCTGGTATTTGTTCTTGTTAAGTTTTGTGCTATTGATGATTGCCCAATTCTTCAGTTTATCTAGATACCTCAGCCAAACTTCTCGTCCCTTAAGAAAGTCAACAGCACCTCCCACTTCAGTATCATCAAAACAAGTTCACTAAAGATGCATTGAACTCCCGCATCCAGGTGACTGAAAAATACATTGAATAGAGCTGGCCCCAAGATCGAGCCTTGGGGAACGGCAAGAGCGACTGGCTGCCAGCTAGATATATTAGCTAGTATATCTATCTATCTATCTATTTTGTCTATTATTCTATCTATATGTCTATTATTCTATCTATATGTCTATTATTCTATCTATATGTCTATTATTCTATCTATATATTTTATATAGATAGATAGATATTAGATTACAACTCTGAGGCATACAGTTCAGCCAGATCTTCACCCAGTGTATTGTGTACCTGTTCATCTCACTGTTGGATGATTTGTACAGAATGCTACTGTGGAGCAATATCAAAAGTCTCACTAAAGTCTAGAAAAAATAAATCCACTGCCTTCTCTCCTTCTACTTAAGGGGATGATGATGTTGAAGGATATCAAATTAATGAGACAGGACTTTTCTTTTGTAGACCTGTGTTGGCTGGGCCAGATTATTACATTATCTTTTAAGTGTCTTTCAGTGCTGCTGGTGTAACATCCAGAATTTCTGCAAGCACTAAAGTTAAACTAACATGTCTGTAATTTCCGAGGTTGTCTTTTGTGCCCTTCTTGTAAATTGGGATATAGTTGCATAGATGCCTGTCAGCAGAGACATCCCCAGATTCCCAAGATTGCTGGCAGAGGGGCCCAGCTAAAACATCTCCTAACTCCCACAGTACTCTTGACTGAATCCCACCAGACTCAATGGGCTTAGAAGCATTCAACTGATATAACTGTTTTTTTGAAATTTCGTGTTGACAAATAGAAATTTGCTGTTTCCCCAATTGTGGTCCTCCATCTCACAGGACTGGGCAACACAAGGTCTATTGTTAACATTAGCCTTTTCATAATCTCTGTTTGTCAAATAACTGGCATCATCCAGTAGCTGTCCAGTATTGTCCTTAGGCCTCCTCTTGCCATTAACATACTTCAATAAGTCTTTTTTGCTATCTGAGACAGCACTGAACAATTTTACTCCGGTTGAGCTTTGGCCTTTTGCGTTTTCTTCCTGCAAATGCAGCTCCATAGTCTTTGTGTTTCTTTATTTTAAAAATTTGCTTTGAATATCATCTATGCAGTTCTTTAATAACACGCTGAAGGGAACTTTAAACATCGATAAAATGTAACTACTTTAAGATGACAAATTATCCTGAAATTTGCAAACAGGTGGTAAACAAGTCTTCCCCCTATCCCTTTTCTATCCCTCTAGAGAGAAAAATAGGAAGTTGGCTTATTGTTCCCCTACAGGATCTGTTCAAAGTCAGACGAGTAGTCAGAAGCAAGGTTTAAATGTGGATACTTGTGTATCCACCTCTACATTCTACAATGTAATTGAGCTTTATACTGACACCTGCTTTTCAGTTATCTTTGTTTACTGCTTGCTGGTACTGAAATTTCAAGGCACTAATAAATTCAGATGACGCACTTTATACTATAGAAGTTGTGATATATTTGCTTTTCATCTTTGGATTCTTCAGCTGTTACTGTTGAACTACCAAAGTTGTTTTGAAGCACTTGCAAAATACTGAGAGTATTGTGAAAAGGAACTGTGTGTCCTGTTCTGTCTTGCTTGTGCTGATCCAAGACACTTGATTTTTCTGTTGTTTCTGTTCTTTCTTCCTCCTCCTCTCCTGGCTCTGTGGGATGTTTTTCAAGGTCAGGTGTAATGCATATCTCTTCTTTCTGACCTAGTATGAAAAACAACATTTGCACAAGTCAGAAAACAATGTGGTAGGTGTGGTTTGAAGTAAAAGGGCGATGGATGTAAGGAGAACAGTCTGGTTGTGTTTCAGTGAATAGTGAATTTGGAATAAAGTAGATTTAATTTCTTCATTTCATTGTCTCATTCTGATAGTTTGAGTTTACACTCATTGTGTATTTTAAAGCTATTTCTGTAGGCCTCGGCTTGAAATAACTTTGAAACACAAGAGCTGTAGCACAATTCTCTACTGCATCTGTGTTGCGTATGTAGCTTATAAGTGATAAGGTTCTTATTCAGTAAGCATTAAAACTTATGATTATCCTCCATTATACTTTTTGAAAGATTACAAGTTGTTTGCTGTTTATAGTGTTCATCTTGCAGAGTTTGATAAATGACTAAAATGTGTGAAGTCATTTTCAAGAGATCATTGCTGTCTGACTCTCCCTGCCTTCTGTATCTATTTCATGCAGGGAGAAGGGAGAGGCACTGCAGTCAAATGGAATAGTAACAGCTCAGTCCTGTACTGCAGCCTTTTATAATTTGTCCCTGAGTAAACTATCTATCTATTTTGATTATGACTGTTCAAGGATTTGTATCTTTAACTGATGGAGATTTAAAACACTTTTTAAGTTATGATCAGCTAAATATTTTCTTAAATAGTTTGCAAATTCTGTGTCTTGCGGAATGATGATAACTTGCTTGGACAGATGTGGAGTCTTAAGATTTCTTTTGCTGACTGAACCTTTTAAACTGTCTTTTATTCCTTTCTAGGACTGAATTATGGAGAAAAGAAAAAAGTACAGCTTATCGTGACTTACATCCATCTATAGATTCCATACCAAGTGTTTTAGAAACCGGTAAACAAAAAGGCAGTCTTGTTAATCAAGCAGCACTCCAGAAAATTTCTGCGCTCGAAGAGGAGCTAACTTTTCTTCGTACTCAGATCGCCACAATTGTTGCAGCACAGACGTTGGGAAGCATACCATCACGTAAGCCTTTCTGGGTTTTTTTCTGCCTTAGGAGTTTTCATGGATTGCTATGCCTCTGACATTGATATGGAATATTTCTAATTTCTTCACCTGAAGTTACTTACACCAACAACATTAATGAATGTAGTATTTGCTTTGTGATGGCTGTGTTGCTGCTGTGGTTTGTTTGTTTATTACTTCTTAAAAAATTTTCTCCCCCAGCCTCCCCAGCTTTCAGCTTTTCATGGCTTGCTTGCCGTTTTAAATGCAGTTGATCCTGTGTGTTGTATATTCATTTTCATGTTTGTGAAGGAACTTGGTGGCAGCAACACTGGTAATGAACCACCGGTTACTGTTTAAAAAATAATAATTTTAACTTAGGCTTGTGTACAGCTTCTGAAAAGCTATCAAATAATGGTTAAAACATTCTGAGAAAGTCAGTTTCAGGATTTAAGATAAACAGGTGCTCCAAGTAGGTGTCTAACCGCCTTTGGAGCATCAGAGATTTTTCCCTTAAACGATTTGAGGTCCTGCTTGCCTTGTACACTAACTCCATTGTGGTTGTTAAAGCATTGGGACTGATATGATTTATGTTTGTGTAGTGAGTGCTGTGCCAAATGAACTTAAACAGTTCTGAGGCCTCTTATCCTTCAGCTTAGTTTTGCTGACACCACTTCTTAGCACTCTGCATACAGTTTTGTAATCTGTTTTATGTGTTTTGTAGTTCTGTTTGCTGGTGTTTCATTTGGTTTATTGTAACCTTCAGACCATTGAGAATGAACTGTATGTAGCTGCAGGGTGTTTTCTGCTTCAAGCTCCTGATTTGTCTAGTGCAAAGATCAAAGACACAAATGGAGAAAATTGGAGCAGCCCAAACCGCCTCAGATCTATTATTTCATGTATGTTTAATCTATGTGCTTAAAACCAAAATTGCTCTTGGTTTTAAGTGTAATTATTTTCTTCTGTAGTATGATGCATGAGTTGTGTAAGGAAGTGCTTTAAGAGGGTGGGCCATCTTATCTGGACTTCAGCAATGTCTAGGATGACTCAATTTTAATGTTGTTAATTGCTAAGGTAGTACTGACTATTAAAAATGAAATCCCTCTTTTTCTTGTATGACTGCATTCAGAACCCTTTAGAACATTCAGCATTCCAGACGGATCTTACCCGGTGCCAACCATGACTTCTACGCCATTGTCTGTCTCTCACGATCACTTTGCAATTCCTTCTCCTCCCCCACTTCCTTCTGCTGCACCATCTGGTGTTGATGCTAGTAATTCAGCAATTGAACTTATAAAACAACGTCGTGCTGCAAGAAACGGTGCTTCAGCTACAGGTGATAGTGCCGATCCCCAGAAGATGAAGAACATTCCTAGCATGATGGATGTTTTGAAAGATCTAAACAAAGTTCAGTTACGTGCTATCGAAAGGTAGGTTGAATTGAACGTGTACGTGAGTTATCCAAGGCTATGCAGTCATCGCAGCAGTTAAAGCAGCAGCAGAGAACACCAAGATGAAACATCATTTAACAAACAGCTACAACTGACAAGTTTGTAATGTTTAAGTTCTTAGATTGGAATGTAAGATACTCATGGTGCTGCTTTTGGATCAATTTAAAAAATGCTGAACATCACAGCTTTTAAAACTAGTGTCCTACATTAGTATACAAATCTCAGGTTGTTTGAGCCTTTGGTGTGTGTGTGTGTCATTTGTTTCAAGACTGAGTCTACTTGAAAATAACTTATGAAGTTGCCTACGGAGTTGCTGGAAACTCCTTTGGAAAACAAACTTTTTACATTCACTGTGAAAGGACGTATCTTTTGGGAAACACTGCGAACTAACTAAACCAAAACATTCTGGTCTTTCCTTTGAACTGTTAAATACATTCTGCGTCTTATTGAAGATGCTTCATGAATTGAAATAGTGCAGTTGTATTACAATACTTTTCATGGTCTACTATTTTGACTTTAAGCACTGTTGACAGGTTACAAAAATTCCTTACTAAAGCCTGTAACATGTCTTCGTGTCAGTGTTGGTCTGCTGTGTTAGATGTGATAAAGGTTGTCAGATGTCTTTTCTGAACTTCTTGCATACTTTTTTTTTTTTTTTTTAACTCCAGAACAATTGAATCTCTAATGAATAAGAGAATATTGGCAGTAAAGTTCAAGCTCTACTGCCATATTGACAGCATCCCCATTGTGGGCCAGTTTTGTAAAATAGGAGGCATTACTTTCAGGGTAGCCCTTGTGTGTTTTCTTCCATATTATTTCACGTAGTGTGAAAGAAGAAAGTGAGAAGTGAAATGTTTGTAATTACAATTTTAGCGATCATCATGTTGAGCAGGGGTGTATTTAGTAGAAACTGGTAGGTGTGTATCTGAAACGCTCCTGGATTTAGGCATCTACTTGAATTCTGAAGGTAGAACTTAACTGAACAATAAATTTATATCTGCGGTCCTTCCTCCTACCTTTGGGCCTGGGTTGTTGTCCAGCCTGTCAGGCAGCAGTCTGACAGCAGTTTAATGGGAAGAGTAGGCCTTCGTTCTCCTGAGCTGAGAGCCTGAGAATCCCTGCTTCTACCATCTGAGAACCACCTGACACAGTGGGCAAGTGCTCCAAGTGCTTGATTGTATATGAAGGGTGAACTCTGTCCTTCCAGGTTTCATGTTAAATTACATCGTCTGCAACTGCCAGACTTTGAATTCGCTGCTGTCAGTGTGTTTTAGGAACAATGCACTGATCTGGAAATAGCGCTTTACTAGGCGGAAGTGTGAGTACTTAGAGATTTGTTTCAAATATCTCAGTGGTTAGCATGGCCTTTTATGACTTAATTTATTGGACTCGTTATTAATTTCCCTATTTATGTTGGCACTGGGTGCTCTTTGGATCTTGTGTCTTTTTGCCATCTTTCAATTTTGGATTTGATGAGTATAGCTTTTCTAATTTTTGACTATAAACATTTCATATTTGGATGCTTAGGTCCTTGCTTGGATGGAAAATCTCTTAGAAGCTTTTGTGCCAAATTTGATAAATTTCCTTTGATAATCATAGAATTATACAATTGCCAAGGTTGGAAATGACCTCTAAGGTCATCCAGTCCAACCATCCCCCTATCAGCAATATTTCCCACTACACCATGTCCCTCAGTACGACATCTAAATGTTTCTTGAGCACCTCCAGGGTCGGTGACTCCATCACCTCCCTGGTGGGAGTGGTGAGTAATGTATGAAGTGAGTTCAAGTGTGGTTTCTAAGTGGGACTTTATTGTCACCGGGATGCATATTTACTTAAATGAGGTGGTGTTTTTCTTTAAATATAGTTGCTCTGAGAAATTGTGTAAGTTTTCTTTTTTTCTCTATACTTCTTACTGAAGTTTATATCAAATTAAAATATTTCATAACCTTTTTCAACATAGCAGGCATCTCCCCTAGTATACCTTAAAACAGCTTTTTCTGCTATAAAAACTGTACTTTGCCATAGCACATGATTGATTTACTGCCTCTTTTCTTTAAGGAGCAGCATTTTTGAGCTAACATGCTGGCTGACAAGTTCTTAAGTGTCCTGTTAGTAGTCCTATTCGGTGAATTGCCGAAAATAATGTGAGCAGCGTCATTTGTGTGACCTAGGATAGGATAGGGGGTATATAAAAGTTGTGTCTTAGGATTTTAGGTAGCTAAGCATGTAGTTATGGGCAGGTCATAACACATTTTCTTTATAGGTCACCTGGAGGTACTCCCGTATCTAAACTGAAAAAAAGGAGAAGCTCAGATTGGGATCCAGTTGCTCTACTAACTCATGCACTAAAACAGAAATTTGCACATAAGTATGAAGATGAGGATGATTCACTGGACAAAGAAAACAGATCTTTTGATAGCTCTCCATTTTCTAGTCCAGAAATCCCACTGGTATGTTTTTATATAAGCTTTTCGTATTCTTGAAAATGTAGCACGTGGCCGATTAAGCTATGGACATTTGCTTGATGGTAATTAGTAGTTAATCGTGTGTAGAAACTGTGTGTAATTAGTAAAACTATTAATTAGCTAACTAATTTTACAAATAAAGATGTCAGGAAGGTAGCAGAGGTCTGACTAACACGTGCTATGTGTTCGAAGATGAAAATGAAAGCTTTGGGTTTTGCATTTCTCGTGTGGTAGCATCATTTCTACAAACTCGGCATCTTTATTCTGAATAAAGACTCTGGATGTTGTTACGGAGCACATGAAAAAATACAGACAGATAGAAACTTGTTTAAACAAAACATCCAGGCTTATATTGTGGATACTGTAGACCACTGCATTGCATGGCTAGCATACCTGATTCTAGATGGGAAGATAGAAGTGAGATCCAGGAAGAGCTTATTTATGGATCATCTTTTGTTCCAGATCTAACAGCTGAATTTATAAGGTCCTGGAAGAGGGACTGAAGTGCAAGTATGTTCAGGAGTAGATAAAGAAAAATGGGCTCTTTCGGTTAAAGTGGAGGTTTAACTGCAGGGTTAGTATGATGAGTATGTTTATTCTAAGTGTTTACCCATGAGTGTTCTGAAGAATAAATGTGCTTAAAGTAATTTCACAGGTTTACTATCTTATTCTTCCCAGGTTAAGAGAAGTACATATTTATTTATTTATTTATTTATTTAACTATTGTAAACATCTTTGAACTGTCTTTATTGCAAACTTCTTCTCATTTGGTGTCTTGGGTATAATTTTACCTAATGCTGTCCCTGTTTTCCCTAGGTTGGACATTGCAGCCTGAAGACAAATGCAAATTCTAGCCTTGTAAGAACTGACAAAGTTAAACAAGTATCAGTGTGGAAAGTGAGACCTCATATTTAACTGATGGAGGGAGACTTCTGATGACACTTGGTACTGTGTGTAGGTGGGTGGCAGTGCTGCTTTGTGAAACTGCTGTAATGTGTTCTAGAATGTCTCTATCCTGTGCTGTTGAAGTTTGGATTGTAGGCATGTGAAATTGCCTCTTCTTCCCAGTTTCCCAGCAGCCGTACTTGTGAGTCTGGTGCTTTATGAGAAGCACACAACAAAAAAGAGTATTTTGTTATTATGGGGCGTTGTGCCTGAAACCTGGGAAATAAAGGAAATAAATGTGTGAAAGAAATGTAATTATTGGCGTGGCAGCTATGGTGTGTGCCTTCTCTGCACGTGAGTGTAAATAATGAAATAGTGTAAACTTTTGATTGGAGTGACATATGAGTGATATATAGCTGACTCCATGCGCTGATGGTAGCTAACACTGTAGTATAGTTTCCTCGGGTTTTCTTTGCAGTTTGTTAATACAACTCCATATTTCGTATGCAAATAATATTTCAATTTATTTTGCATCCATGGAGAAATCTTTATTTGTGAAGCTTTGTCTTGTTCGAAGTACACTGCAGGCTGTTAAATGCTTGTAATATGAGGGAGTTGTCTTCACACACACAAAACCAGACTTTTTTAGAGGGGTCTGCTAGCACGTAGTCTAACTTCTGTGTATAAATAAACCTTGTGTTATTTCTATTGCTGGCTCCTCTGTATGAAGTCTTTGTTCAGAGTGTATACAATAAAATTGTCTTTGTATTGTACATGTGTGTGGTAGTGACATTTCTGTCTTGCAGACTGTTTTGTATCTTAAGAGCTGACCATATTAGACAACTTCTTAGACAAACTTTATATTGATTGAATTGTGAACTGTATCCATTGTATGTCCTTGTGCATCTTCTATTTTCCTCCCCGACTACGCAGAGTACAGTGGCATTTGGATTCCCTGTTACTGCCTAGTCTGATCTGCTGAGTTGTTAGAATTGGCGGTTTGAATTCCATACTTCAGATTTGATTTCAAAAGTTATATTTTGACTAAAATTGGACCTTATGGAACTGTTTGTTTCTTAAATAATGTTTTCAAGGTGTTTTTTTTCCTGTTTTTTTACTAATTGTTGAACTTTATCACATTGTCTCATTCCTTTCACAGTCCGTAACAGCCAGACATCCCATTTCTGTTTGCTTCTAAAATATGTATTTGGTACATTCTCTACATAAACTGCTATGAAATCCATACAGAACAAGCAGCTTGGCCCTCTGCTTAATAAACTTTACCTCTTCTATCAAAGCTCTGGTTGTCTTTTGTCTGCTGCTCTGATGAAGTAGGGAGCAGCAGCAAAAGAAGTCCATGAGTGCCTGCAGAAAAGAATATGAGAGCAAGTGGGTTCTGTTATGTGGAAGGCTTATGAAAGAGCTCTCTTTTGCTTCACCTCTTCACGCTTCAGATACTGAACAAGTTACCTCTTCTGCTATTTCAGCATTCATAAATCCAGGGGATCTCTGGATTTATGACTGTTCTGATGAGGCTGACAAATGTGAAGGTGGAATTCCTTCAGTGAGGAACTGAGTTGATTGGGAAGCTCTGGCTATAGCAGCCTTCTACTTCTATTGCTTTATTATGTGGTCAGCAGTTTTTCCTCTCTTTGGGAAGAAATACTGTTTTGGACTCTGAGCTGCTTCTGTTCTCTTCAGACTGTCTGGTCAAGAGCAGTTCCCAGTTGGAAGTTTGGATTTGAAAATGGATTCTCCTTGTTTTAGAAAAGACTTTTCTCCACATTTTCTCTTTAAGCCAGCCATCTAGTGTCATACTTCAGAAGTATCTACAAATGTTAGTGAGCTGTTTTGCTCTCCAGGCTACTAGGTTTCTATCTCTGATTTTTGGGTCAGTGTACTGCGAATTTTGCTGCAATGCTATAATAGTTTGCATAGTTGATCTGCTTACTTGGAGGTGGGGGAAGAAGTCATGGGCCCTGTGCTTTGTTTTGTTTTTCTTTCCAGCTGTGTACCAGTTTCACATGTGAAGGGAACAGATTTTGTTTCTTGTTCCGGTGAATTAGAGGAGGCAAAGAACTGATATACCTTGAGAACTCTGGGGGAGGGGAGGCATCTAATAACATCTGGTGGTTTTCAGTACTAAAAATTTGCAAAATGTTGAATGTCACAGTCTAAAAGGAAAATGTTAGCCCCAGTTGCAGAGGAGATTTTTCTCCCTTTCAGAATTAGCAAGATTTAGCTTTGCCATCTTATTTTCTTTGACTGGAACATCTGTATCAACAGCTTAGAAGAAACTCGATCCTCTGTAAGAAAAATTCATGCCCTCTTGACCTATGAATAACCTTTATTGCTCACTGGCAATACAACTCCTGTATTCCTAGGGGTAGGTGAGAAAACTCAGGAGAATGTTCCAGCAGACTTCAGCTACATTTATATTACCTTCTGCGTTTGTCAAAGTAATTATGAATTACGTGTGTGATTATTTAAAGCTTGCTTGTATGAAATTTGAATAGTTTGCAGAGCTGGTTCTAATACTTAACAGAATGCCATCCCATCTCTGAAAGACAAATAGATAAATTTAAGCCTTACTGAAGTTTTCTGGTGGTCAACATGGGCAGTATCCCCCTGGGATGAGAAAAATACATGAAAATTTGGCATGCTTCTTATCCTAGGTTAGTGGCATGGTTTGATTTAGTAACTTGCAATTAAAGAGCTGTTTTAAGATGTAAAACCTTATTTTTAAAACTCTTAGGGAGAAAATATTGCTCTTCCTTCTGAACAACATTGTCCTTATGTATTGTCCTTGTATTCATAGTTTATATTGTTTTCTCTAAGGCATGTGCGTTTATGATATTATACAGTTTGGCATGGAATGTTATGTACAGTCTTATGTATAGTTTAAATGATATTAATGAAGAAAAGCTTTGTTTTACTTGTTTAAATATTGAGATTTTACAAGAAACTCATTCCTTTTGTAAATGAATTTGTTATTAAAAGAAACGTTATTCAAAATAGCCTATTAGTAACTTTTCCACAAAATCAATTAGAATAAGCTACCATTTATACAAGGTCAACTAACTTCAGTGGAATGTCTTGACAGTTGTGCTAAGGTTTTTGAAAAGAACTGATGTAAACTGAAATATGTGTAGTATTTCAATACAGCCATGAAGGCTTGCTGGTCCTCTTAAAGTTTTAATGACAAACCTCAAAAATGGAAAGCTGACAAGGTCCAAGACTGCAAAGCTATACAGGTTTTCACATACATGTATTTTATTTATCTTGTTTTGTATTTTTTTTTCTTTATTTTCAGTGGTAGTGCCTACCATCTTACATTCCTGCTCACACGTCAGCCTACAGCTCACTCTTTTCCTTTGTTTAGGAAAATTATTGGCAGATACAGAAAATACTTGAAGCTTTTGAAGCAGAAGTCTAGGCATTAATTATCATACTTTTTCAAAGTACCTAAGGTGAACTCTTATAATCATCTTTGTAGAGTCTAAATGGTAATTAAAACATTTATAAGACTAATAGGACACTAAGTCCCAATGAAATTCTTTATTTTTGTGATTTTGAGCTTGTTTGAGAAACAAACTTATTCTTGTTTCTGAAGGTATGATGATGGCACATACTGTCTTCTCTTTTTTACAGCTCATACTTTTCTTTATTTTTAGTTTTGAAACCTGAAATGAAAATCTTTGTTAATGGATAAAATTTATTCAAGGTATGTGCTTTTTATTTGGTTATACCTTTGCTGTACTTACATAAGTTAGTATAACTTAGCAGTGAAACCATTGTAGTTTCTTCAGTAAAGGTACTAAATTATTTTCCTTTGTTGCCTACTGCTTGTGTTCAGCATCATCACGTGCTGTGTAGAATATGCATATTGTAGTTACATTCCACTCAGACAATTGACTACCTCCTGTCATCTCAGTATTTCTTCCTACATTATCACAGTCAGACCATCTCTACTGCTCACTGTCTCCTTCAAGTTTTTCTGTTTCTAAAGTGTAATGCTTGTTAGAAAAGAATGCTAATCTTCAGGAGATTAAAATGCATTATATCAAAAGAAAAAAAGGTTAATGCTTGGATCTCTTTGTATAAGTAATTCCAGTTCTCTTTCTATCAGTTTGATTGACAAATGTGAAAGGCGTAGTTTAGAAGGGTCCTTGAAAAGCCTTTTCCTCTCTTGGTGTTTGTAAATGGTTCAGTGGTTTGTAAGTGTGCATGTCGTGCTCCATAATTTATCTTGGACCATTTTGTTTAGGATCCCACTGTCTAACTGCTGTAATTTTTATGCTACATGTAAAGACTAACATGGACAACTGTCTTTCCAGTTGGAAAATATTTTGTCTGTTTCACTATTTTTGCCCAGATTATTTACCAATTCTTGTGGTTCAGAAGTATTTTCTCACTCTTTAATACCAGTCACTAACAAAAATAATTTCTATTTCTCATCCACTTTGCAGTGTAATTTTTGTATCTACTTAAGTTATATGTAAACATACACATATATATAAATATATCTTTGCATATTTGGCAAGGACTGTTTTGCCTGTTCATCTGTGGGCATGCATCACTAAAATCATAGAATCATAGAATCACAAGGTTGGAAAGGACCTACAAGATCATCTAGTCCAACTGTCCTCCTATTACCATTGCTACTACAAGCCACTAAACCATCTCTTGTAGATCCTCATCCAGATACCTCTTGAACACTGCCAGGGATGGCAACTCCACCACCTCCCTGGGCAGGCCATTCCAGCTCCTGGCCACCTTCTGAGAGAAAAAGTTTTTCCTTATGTCTAATCTAAACCTCCTCTGGCACAACTTGTGGCCATTTCCTCAGGTCCTGTTTGTTGCCTGGGAGAAGAGGCCAAACCCCTCGTCATCACAGCCACCCTTCAGGAAGTTGTAGAGTGCAATGAGGTCTCCTCTGAGCCTCTTCTTCTCCAGACTGGACAATCCCAGCTCCCTCAGCTGCTCCTTATAAGACTTGTGCTCCAGACCCCCCTCACCAGTTTTGTTGCCCTTCTCTGGACATGTTTCAAGGCCTCAGTGTCTTGTAGTGAGGGGCAAAAATGGCTGTCTCCTATAAGATAACACTAATACCACATATCTTTGTTCTTTATACTAGAACTTCTCAAAATCCTGTTACAAAGTAATGAAGTAATTTGGCCTATGTTTGACAGAACTAGTAATGCCTGAAAAGGACTCAATCTGTCAAGAATTATTTTTAATAAATCAGATTTAATGACCTCATTTTTGAAACCTAGGCACTTAGTTGTGTATATGGATCATAATTCATAGAATCACAGAATGGTTTGGGTTGGAAGGGACCTTTAAGATCATGTAGTTCCAACCCCCCACTATAGGCAGGGACACCTCCCTCTAGACCATCCAGCCTGGCCTTGAATGTCTTCAAGGAGAGGGCACCCACAGCCTCACTGGGCAACCAGTTCCAGTGTCTCACCACCCTTAAAGAATTTTTTCCTGATATCTAGTCTAATTCTACCCTCTTCCAGTTTAAAACTATTTCCTACTGTCCTGTCATTACATGCTCTTATAAAAAGTCCCTTCCCAACTTTCCTGTAGGCCCCTTTCAGGCACTGGAAGGCTGCTTTAAAGTCTCCCTGGAACCTTGTCCAGGCTGAAGAGTCCCAGCTCTCTCAGCCTCTCCTCGTACAGGAGGTACACCAGCCCTCTGATCATCTTTCTGGCCCTCCTCTGGACCTGCTCCAACAGCTCAATCCTTGTGTTGAGGGCTCCAGAACTGGATGCAGTACTCCAGGCTGGGGTCTCATGGGAGCAGAGGAGAGGGGCAGAATCACTTCACTCGACCTGCTGGTCACACTTCTCTTCGTGCAACCCAGGATACAGTTGGCCTTCTGGGCTGCAAGAACACATGGTTGGTTTTGTGAACTGACATCCCCAAATCCTTCTCCTCAGGGCTGCTGTCAAGCCATTCTCTGCCCAACCTTTATCTGTGCTTGGGATTGTCCCAGCCCAGGTTGCAGGACCTTGCACTTGCCCTTGTTGAACTTTATTAGATTGGCATGGGCCCGCCTCTAAAACTGTCCAGGCCCCTCTGGACAACGTCCCTTCCCGCTAGCATGTCAACTGCATCACTCAGCTTGGTGTCATCTGCAAACTTGCTAAGGGTGCTTTCAATCCCACTGTCCATGTTGTCTACAGAGATACTAAATAACATGGGTACCAGCACCAATCTCTCATCACAGGTCTCCACTTGGTCACTGAGACATTGGCTGCAACTTTCTGAGCGCGACCATCCAGCCAATTCCTTATCCAGTGAGCAGTCCATCCATGAAATCCATTTTTATCCAATTTGGCAACTGGGATGTCATGCGGGACAGTGTCAAATGCTTTGCACTTGTCCAGATAGATGACTTCAGTTGCTCTTCCTTTATCTACTGATGCCATAACTCCATCATAAAAGGTCACCAAGTTTATCAGGCATGATGTGCCCTTGGTGATTGCCATGGACTGAGGCTGGGTTCCCGGAATCTGAGCTGTTTGCTGATCGGCACGGGGGAGAGATGACAAGGACCCAATATGAGTGCATCAAACTCCATTTATTGCTTGTGGTCACACTACTTTTATAGTCTACTAGCCACACTTGGTTCACGCTGATTGGTTTTAATTACTCTTGGCTTTAATTGATTGGTTGTAAAACCCACTGCCTTTGTTTACTTCCCATGGCAACGTACCATAGCTACGATCAGGATGCCGTTCTCAGGGGTCTGCTCTTCCCCCTCATTCTACCCGTATCTTAGTTCCCTCCTTAGTTGCTTCCCACCAGGGCAAGACCAGGCTGACCTTGTATTTTGCAGCCAGCTGGTGTTTGTCCACTGACAGCAGGCCGTGCTATCCCATGGCCATGTACTCACTGCTGCCTATTCTGTCTTGTTCATACAGTGCCCCCAGAGATCTGTGGCCCCCTTGGTCTTTTAGCCATTCTGCAACAATTCCCCCTTTTTCTTTTTGTATGAGCAAGGCATTCTGTGTCATTTGTTCTACTCCCCTCATGATAACAACCAGTGATTTGCAATAGAAATAGGAAAGCAACAATTATTAGTATCCATCGTAGCCCTTCTTTGACAAGTGTTAAGAGCTATGCTGGCAATTTTCCAAATAAGGATTGTAACCATGAATCAAATGGGTCAGCATCAACCTTGATGTTCTGTGCATGCTGCTTCAGCCAGGCTAATTGCTTGGTCCCTGATACAGAGTTCCAAAACAAAAACAAGTAAATAAACCCCTGAGGGTTCCGTTCTGTGCTAATCTGTAATCGGTTAAAGAAAAGTCTTCAACTTTCATATACTCTGATATATTAATGTTGAATGATCACTAAAATTCGTGCAATGAATGCTTTTAGGGTGCTCATAACCATGCCTTTGGGCTAATAAATGATTAATGGTTGTGCAAATTTATGAAGTTGCATGTCAGATAGGACCAATATTAGAGGATAAATGTGCTAGAGTATCACTAGGGGCATAATTACTTATTGACCCTTGAGAAAGAGGAAACTGCAGAAAAGGAGAGGAAAGGAGCGTGTTGGCGGTGGATGCGATAGGCAGTGCCAGCAGGGCGTCCCCTGCTTCAAAGTGCACGTTTCCTCTCTCACCCACCACAGGTTCTCTCCTGCTTTCAGGGTCTGAAGGGTATTCTTCATTTGTACACCTTACCCGCGTGACCAGCGTGTGATACAGAGCCCAAGTGGAACACCTGCTTGGAAAACAGCATGGTCATATTTTAAAAATCCAGATTAGTGGGATGAAAGACAGGTAATCATTCTATAATACAGGGTCATCCCTTTGCCAGGGATTCCTTTCCAGGTTTTGTCTTTGCAAATTAAGAAAAGGCTAATTGATAGGCTAATAGCATGGGGACAAGGTCGAGTTGGAACAGCACGAGCATTTTTATTTGCTCGCTGAGGCTGTTTACGGTCCCTTTGTATATGACCAGGCTTCCCACAATTGTAATATTTCATTCTTTGAGGTGTCCCTGCATCGTGTCGGGCTGCCAGCATTTCTGCTAGCAAGGCCATTTTATGACGTTCTGTGCCTACATCTTGGCAGGCTTTAATCATGTCAGTAATGGATGGATCTGCATTCTTTAAGGATTGTAAAACCTTTCAACAGTCCGCGTTTGCATTTTCTATTGCTAATTGCTTAAGCAAAGCATTCCGGGTGGCCTGATTTTCTATTTGTCTTTCTAGCATATTTTGTAAACAGTCAAGAAATTTCATGTAGGGCTCAGCAGCCTCCTGCTTAACTAATGTAAATGAAGCATTAGACAAATTAGTATCAGGTATCCGACTTATAGCGTGTAACACCAAAGTCTTAACTTGTTCGAGGCATTGCCTGTCCATCTGTGCCTGGGCCTGAGGTGTTGCCCAGACCCTCTCCCCCTTCTTTTTTTCAGGCCAATATGGGTCGGCCTGATCTCGGTATTCAGTCATAAACACGGTGTATTGCATGGGAGACAGGATTGTTAGTAACAAGATTTTCCAGACGCGAGGGGTCACAACATAACTGTCACAAACTGCAACCAAAAGATTGTATGTAAAGGCAAACTGAATTCCATAGTCTCTCACTGACTTCCTTAGCTCAGACGACGTAGATGCGGCAGAGGACGGCAGCGTCATGGAGATGTGGGCGGGGTGGAGGGTGGGGGCATGCGGGGGAGTCGCAATTTCCTTTCTCCCCAGCCTGGGGGGGGGCAGGGTGGTCGGAGCCACAGATCGAATCCGGGCAAGGGCTGTGTTTGGCACCAAGGGGCAGTGGTGAAGGTGGGAGGGCAGGCAAAAAATTTAGCAGCCACTCTGTCTCCAGTAATAGAAGCCCCCCAGAGTTTTGTTCCAATTTTGTCCCAAGGCTTTCCATCAAAAGAAAACCCTGTTTTTGGCTGCAAAGAAGTGAACAACCATTCCAGCACCTTGATCCCCTCCCCCTTTTTCTTTTTGCACTGAGTCAGCGCACCGATGACCTGCGAGTCGCCACAGAGAATAGTGAGATCAGTGGGGAGGTCTGGATCACACTGGTCGATGGGGCATTCTGCGATTTGCTGTCCGATACGTTGAATAACCTGTTGTTGTTCCGAGGACACCGAGACGCGAGCGGCAGGATCGGTGCCTCGTAGCAATGGGCGGAGTAGCTCAAGGTCCTCGTTGGATATTCCGGCTACTGGTCGAAGCCACTGGAACTTGCCCATAAGTTTTTGTACATCATTAAGGATATTGAGAGTCGTGTGTAACTTCAGTTTTTGTGGCTGTATTTGTGATTGGGAGATACTCCACCCGAGATGTTTCCATGATGGCTCCCGCTGAACCTTGTCTGGCGCAATAATCAGTCATTTGCCGTGTAGGCTCTTTTCGAGGAAATTTTCTTGATCTCGTGTGAAGGGCATAGGCTGTGCCATTAGTATGTCGTCCATGTAGTGATAAATTATCGCCTGTGTCCAAGCTTTCCGTACAGGTTGCAAGGCTGCATCAACAAACAATTGGCAGAGTGTGGGACTATTCTTCATGCCTTGAGGTAGGACAGTCCACTCATAGCATGCTGCAGGTGCTTCTCTATTTATGGAAGGAACAGTAAATGCAAACTGATGTGTATCTTTTGGGTGTATATTAATAGTGAGAAAGCAGTCCTTAAGATCTACTATTAACAAATGCCATCCTTCTGGAATCATAGCTGGGTTAGGGAGCCCAGGCTGTAATGCTCCCATTGGTTGCATCTGTGCGTTGATGGTGCGGAGATCATGCAGAAGCCAGTTTTTCCCTGACTTCTTTTTAACCACAAAGATAGGAGTGTTCCAGGGGCTAGTAGATGGTTTAATATTCCCCTTTTTCAGTTGTTATTCCACTAGGGTGACAGCAATCTCAAGGCTCTCCTTCCTCAGCAGCCACTGCTCGATCAGGAACTGTGTTTGCAGTACAATTTGTACAACACCTGTAGCGTCCGCATCAATAAGTCCCGGAAGAACAGTCACCCCCCTTAAACCAGTTGAGGAACGTTCCAATAATAAGCCTCCTACTAGGGAGTTATTAATGATCAATGGTCCTTTAGTAGTTGAGGGGACTGTCATTGGTTTCTGGTCAATCAGAGTCACATCTACCGTGGTTGCCAGGTCCAAGCTGAGGCTTCCTCTGGTTGCTGGCTGTAGCTTGGGTGCGTTGTCAGGTCGCGGCTGCTTGTGGTTGCTGTGGCAGTTGCTGGGTGGTCCTGACGAGGCGGTGGCAGATGAGCTGGAGCTGCGATTGTTGTCGTTGCGCGGCGGCTCTTCTACGTTTCCCTGAATGTGACAAATCGAAGCGTCATGGGTCGAGGAGTTGCAGTGTTGGCACCATACCCTAGCCTTACATTCCCTTCTTATGTGCCCCCCCTTTCCACACTTAAAGCACTTAAGCTCTCTACGCCTGATTGGTTGTTGTTGCACTTCCTTGGGAGATGCCAGTGGGGCCAATGCTGCGAATGTCTGGGTCTGTGCCTCTATTAATTTCCCTCCTAGCTCCCGTACTGCCTCCACTAAAAAGGCATTAGGGCCAACTGGGACTCTACTCATACGTTCCAGCATCATCTCAATGGTGGCGTCTATGGGGAGCGTAACTAGAATAGCTTTGGTGGGCGAGTTACAGTTCTCAATAGCACACTGACGTAGCAAAGCCCCCTTCATCCAATCTGGTACATCTGCTTTGTTTATCGCTTCTGTCACCTTATCTATAAAGCTAGCAAAGGTTTCCTCCCAGCCCTGTTTTAAAGACATATACGAAGGTGTAGGTGCTGCTGTTCTTACTGAGTCAATAGCCTGCTTCGCTAACCGCATACTTTCATAGCACACCTCCAGACCCATCTGCACCTGCATATCTGGTAATGCGAATGGCCCTGTTCCCATAAGTTGCATTGAAGTGACTCCAAATCATGGGTCTGTTTGGGGACGTGGCTGATTGGAACTCAGCTCACACAATCGGTTCCATTGTGCCTGCCACAGAAGTTGCTCAGACTGTGACATGATCATTTGAGCGATGATCTTAATATCTCCTGGAACCAATAAACCACTTCCCCATATATAGTTCAGCATCAGTTTTGCCAGTTCACCATGCAAGCCACTCTCGTTAACTGTGGCTCGCAGTTGCGATAACAGCTTCCAGCCCAAGGTTGTATGCTCTCCTTGCAATCCCCCTGAGCCTTGCTCAAAGCGAACCAGAAATGCTTGGTAAAGAGACCCCAGGGCCTCTGTATCCTGATCAATGGCAGCCTGTTTTGCTATTTTTGACCAGTTGATTCTCTTCACTAATGCACCATTTGCGCTAATAGCCCCCCCCCATTACATTGCCCTGAAATTCTTTGTTCTCCTCTAATTGCATTCTGTGGGGCTGCGCTCGGGGGACTGGGCGGGTCAGGCCATCCCTGATCTGACCCTCTCCCCTCTGATGCCGCCGTAGTGGAGGGTTCCAGCTCCATCACAGGCACAGTGGTGCCGGAGTGCTCCAGCTCTATTATGCACGCGGGTGGCCCCCCCCCTGCTGCTTCCGCAAGTGGTTGAACTAATACAGGCCCCCCCGTGGACGGAGCCAGAGTGTAACCACCCCCCACTGTGAGTAAACCCTCGGTGTCAGAAGGCGTTCCTAACTGATGAGCTGCTGACGCAGCCATGTCCTTCTCTATTTTACGTCTTTTTAAACTGTTACTAACCTCCCGCCAAAACCTTCATAAGCTTTTTTGCATTCTTAATAACTTGATCCCATAACAAGTCACCGTATTTTCGCCATTCTCCCACTACAGAGTATAACCCTGAGTGCTGGAAAAACTCGCACACCTTCCCGTACGATAACAGGGCAGGAACCGACTTTAACACCATATTATCTATTCCCCTCTTTTCTAAAAAGCATAATAATAATTTTTGGGCTACCTCTCCCTCCGTGGTGCACTGCGATTCCGTGTCCCACTGCCACAATGCCCAACAGGGAAACCTGTGGACGTCCTCTTCTTTGTGCCCTCCAGACCGTGCAGACCCCTCTCAGTCGGTCTAGGCACCTCTGCCCCCTGATGTGCCTCTGTCAGTGCTCTTTGTCTGGCTGCACTTCACGAAGCATGCCACTCTTCAATTCTAGGTCACTGTTCAGGTGCCAGTTGCCATGGACTGAGGCTGGGTTCCCGGAATCTGAGCTGTTCGCTGATCGGCGTGGGGGAGAGATGACAAGGACCCAATATGAGTGCATCAAACTCCATTTATTGCTTGTGGTCACACTACTTTTATAGTCTACTAGGCACACTTGGTTCACGCTGATTGGTTTTATTACTCTTGGCTTTAATTGATTGGTTGTAAAACCCACTGCCTTTGTTTACTTCCCATGGCAACGTACCATAGCTACGATCAGGATGCCGTTCTCAGGGGTCTGCTCTTCCCCTTCATTCTACCCGTATCTTAGTTTCCCTCCTTAGTTGCTTCCCACCAGGGCAAGACCAGGCTGACCTTGTATTTCGCAGCCAGCTGGTGTTTGTCCACTGACAGCAGGCCGTGCTATCCTACGGCCATGTACTCGCTGCTGCCTATTCTGTCTTGCTCATACAGTGCCCCCAGAGATCCGTGGCCCCCTTGGTCTTTTAGCCATTCTGCAACAGGTGATGCCATGTTGGTTACCACCAATCACCTTGTCATTATTTTCTATGAGATTTAGTAGGGCCTTCAGGAGGATCTACTGCATTATCCTGCCAGGCACAGAGGTGAGACTGACTGGCCTGTAGTTCCCTGTATCGTTCTTTTTTTTTCCCCTTCCTGAAAACAGGGATTACATTTCCCCTTTTCCAATCAGTGGGAACTTCACCAGACTGTCCTGATCTTTCAAATATGATGGATAGTGTCTTGGCAGCTTCATCTGCCAGTTCCCCCCAAACCCATGGATGGATCTTGAGAGCCCTTGTCAGTGAAGACTGTGGCAAACAAGTCATTGAGCACCTCTGCTTTCTACATATCCTTTGTGACCAGGCCTCCGGTTTCATTCTGGAGAGGGCCCACATTTTCCCTGGCCTTCCTTTTATCACTGATATGCCTGTACTTCTTGTTCCCCTTTATGTCCCTGGGTAGATTTAATTCTACGTGAGATTTAGCTTTACTAAGCTAAGCTGATCTCTCAGGCTACTCAGACAACTTCTTTGTAGTCCTCCCAGGTAACCCATTCCTGCCTCCATTCCCTATAGACTTTTTTTGTGTTTAAGTAAGTCCAGGAAGGAGCTCCTTGTTGATCCACTGAGGCCTCCTGGCATTCTTGCCTGCTTTCCTTTTTTCTTGGTATTACACTGCTTCTGGGCTTGGAAGAGATGGTCCTTGAATAACGATGAGCTTTCTTGGGCCTCTCTTCCCTCCAGGGCTTCATCCCATGTTTCTCTGCCATGCAGTTCCCTGGAAAGTTTGAATTCTGCTCTCTTAAAGACCAGAGTAGTGAGCTTGCTGCACACATCCTTTGACACTCTAAGAGTCTTGAACTCCATCATTTAGTGGTCACTGCAGCCAAAGCTGCCCTTGAGCTTCACATTACTCAACAGTGCCTCCTTGCTCGTGAAGACAAGCTCCAGCATAGCACCTTTTCTTGTGGGTTCCTGTTCCACTTGGAAGGCGTAGTTATCATCAACACATTCCAAGAACCTCTTTAAATCGCACCAGCAATCATTCAAATCTACGTGAAAGCACCTAAAATAGATATTGATTTTGATTTGCAATATTTCAAACTTCATTTTAGCTGGCTCTTATCTAGCTGTTCAGCTCAAAGACATTTTTTGATCGTCTTAGACAGTAGTTTCCACAGATTTATTTATTTAGGGAAGTAGTTTTAGCAACTAATTGTAATACTCAAAAGACCATTCTTTTGATATTCGTTATTTTTCCCAATGATTATGTCAGCAGGATCTTTCCTCCTGCAATGGGAATTTGATTTATATTGCTTGTTGAAAGAAAAACTGTGGTACTTTTGTCCCAGCTATATTTGTAATCCTTTTTTTTTATTCAGGCTATTTGCCTGAAATGCTGAAGAGGACTTTAAGTGCAGTTTATTTAAGTAGGTTGTTCTGAAAGTAATGCCTCCTATTTATTTCCCTGGCAACTAAAACAAAGAACACAGTAACATGATTTGATAGAGCAAATTCTCAGCTACAAAACACTATTTTTCAACATAGTCACCAGTACTAGCTATGCATTAGTCCCAGGAATGAACAAGAGCCTGCACGTCACACTCCTAAAAATCATGGCTGTCTGGAATGTGGCTTATCTTTTATGTTGCTGTCACCACTGCAGAAACACGCCACTCACATCCGCTGTTTGGTCTCCATAAATGTTCAGCAAGCATCAATGAATGTCAGTGGGTGCCATTTCTTTCCACGTGGAGGAATTCAGGGACACACATTTGTTTCATAAACACTTCTATGTCAGGTGTCATTCTGTCAGACTGCCCCTCTGCTGCCATCTGTCACAAGGCAACAACACGTAATGGAACATTGGTGGGAAGGTTCAGCCAATACTGCCATACCACCGCCATCTACTTCTGATGTCATGGGCCAACGTAATAGAATAGGAGACATTACTTTTGGAACAGCCTTTGTACGTGTGTGAGTAGAAGCATTCAGGCTCTCTTTTCGATTGGTATTGGAATAGAAGCATTCACACCTCCTGTTTAAGATGAATAGAGGCATTTAACCTCAGTGGGTCAGAGAATCAAAAGTGGGAGCCTAAATTTGCCCTTCTTAGGCAACAAATAGGTGGCACAGCGTGCAGGGATGGAATTGGTGCTGGCTATGGTAAACCTCTAACCAGGAACAAATATCTTAGAATAAAATACACTTGGAGTTTTTGAGAATAATTGATGAAAATGACGTGTTCTGCGGCTGAACTGCACGGACTTAACCACAAGAGAGCAGTGTTACACCAGATCTGTGTTACAAATCTTAAGTTTAAAAGTAGTTTTGCAAGTGGTATGTCTGACAGCAAAACTGTAATCTCTTTATATTTTTATCTCTTTGTGGTACTCATTAACTTGTAGAGCTGAATGCCTCCAACTTTACTAGTGCTATGGTGAACTATATTTACGCGTAATTTGATTAATGAGAAGTCAACGCCAGGCTGATTTATTCACTCACCCACAAAACAAACCTGCTGCTTTGTTTTCCTAAATGTTGAACATCCAGGAGAACAGGAGGAAGATTTTACATGAGTTAATGAAGGCCTTTCCTGAGTAAATATCCTCTCGTGTACCATTTAAAACTACTACTGGGAAAAAATTCTGTTTGTGATGCGGTACACTTATAGTGAGTGTTGCTATTGAATTGTATGGATTTTGTAAATAACAGATAGATAGATTATAGTAGTGAAAATACGTTGCTTCTTAGCAATTAAATATCAAAGGGACCACCTGGCATTTAAAAAAAAACAAACACATTTTTCTTTCAGATAAAGAAGATTATGTTCTGCTCCACATCCTTTGCTCTTCACATGTAAATAGTAACTTGAACAAGCTTAGTTCCACTCTTTTTCTGAATCTGTAGAACATAGGACTCTGGAAACAGAGAACAGCGTTTAGCTTGGCTGCCACTTTTAAGCAAAGATTGCCTTGTTTTTCAGTTAGAGCCGCCTGCTGTAATGTAGAGGGAGCTACTGAGCAACAGCTGCTGCTAAAAGGGAGTAGAAAGATAGTTAAAGAGAGTATGGTTTTAATGTCTTCATATTTCGCTGTTGTCTTGCAGTTGTTTGATGCATCGTGACCTTAGAGTTCACACCTTGTGAGTATTTGTCTCAGCTTCTGTTTTCTTGTTTGTTTGTTTTTGTTTTGTTTTCATATAGTGAGAGCTGTAGTAGTCTCAGTTATAAGTTCCCAAACAACCTTACGGATCATGCAGGTTGGTGCCCTGCTCTTCCAGCTGGTGAGTTGTACTTTGTCCTTCAGAACGCTGTTATTTTGTATGAGTATTCATTGCGTGTTACTTATTTTGTCTGGATGGTATTTTGGTCCACTTTTTTTCCATTACTCTATTTCTACTGATTGTATTATATACCATATTAGACTGTCATCTGCTGAGGCAGGCTTGATAAGTTAGGCTGTTTTGTTATGCTCTTTCCTTGCCTGTAAGAAAGTGTTCCTGAATAGAGGTCATGCTCAGTATTCTCTTGTCATTTTGTTAAGTTAGAAGCTGCCATACCAGCATGTATGGTGGGAAAGTAATCAGAAAGTCAGTGTTTTGTAATAATAAAAATACCTAGTTTGAGTTTTACTTTGACTCAGGTAAAATGTGGGCTTTATCTGCCCTTTTGACCTTTCACATGTTTTTGTACTGGTTGTCTTTGCTTCTTATGTCATTCATTCCTCGTGCATGCACTGTCTGGGTTTATATAGATTATATTAAGATTCTGGTTGCTACAAAATTTCTACAAGGATCCTTTTTTGTTGTTGTTGTTTTTGTTTGTTTGTTTTCCTAAAATTTCCAGTAAATCTTCAATGCCTTTGTTATTTCCCAGTAATAGCGTAGACTTTTTTAAGATTTGAAGAGTATACCTTGTTCTTGTGTGTTACAACAACGAGGCTGCTAGTGAAATCTCATTGGGGATTATTAAGGGGATTATTAATTATTATTGGGGATTATTAAGGTTTCCTTGGGGAGACCTTACTGCTCTCTTCCAATACTTGAAAGGTGCTTACAGCGGGAGCGGGGTTGGTCTCTTCTCACTGGTGACAGGTGACAGGACGAGGGGAAATGGCCTCAAGTTGCACCAGGGTAAGTTTAGGTTGGATATCAGGAAACACTTCTTTACAGAAGGGGTTGTTAAGCACTGGAATAGGCTCCCCAGGGAGGTGGTTAAGTCACCATCCCTGAATGTATTTAAAAACCGTTTGGATGTGGTGCTCAGGGACATGATTTAGCCATGGGTTGTTAGTTAGGATAGCATGGTTAGGTTGTGGTTGGACTTGATGATCTTTAAAGCCTTTTCCAGCCTGTGCAATTCTATGATTCTATGAAACTGATCTCTACAAAATCTGCTGCTCTACAATCTAGATTGTCAGTAATATCACAGTTCTCTAATGTTGAGTTTCTAATTTTGAAGTCACAAATGAAAGAAGGAAAGATTAATGTGTGGCAAGATAAGAAAGGGAGATCCTGCTACGTGCTTTGTGAGCTACTGGAGCTGTTGCTAGGATGTTAACAATACCCTGAGCCAATAGTTGCCTGGGGAAATGGCAAAAACTTATTCCATTTCTACACATCTGTACAAACTCAGAATCTTTTTCTTCCCTGTAGGCTCCCTTCTCTTCCTCTAACATGATAAGAGCCATAGGGGAAGGAAATCACATCTTGATCATCAGACCAAGTCTTTCATCATTCTCCAGCACACCTCCCTTACAACTAAGATCCGGTGGTACATGGCCAGACCTTGACTGAGCATAAAAATCATGAAGAGTTAACCTGGTGTGAATTGAAGGTCATGAACATCACGTGTGCTAATGATCACTTGTGCTTTAATTTGGAAGTTGCTGTTGATCTTGTTGATTGGTAAGAATCAAAGTTTCATGAACTGTGTAGATCTTAGAAAAAGTGGAAAGTATTACTTCAAAAAACCAATCACTCCTTACTTCTGAAGTCATTCTTCTCTGAAAAAGAAAGAATTTCTATGCTTGCTATGAGAAAAAAAGGTACACTTCAAATGGAGGATGATAAAGGAATTTGAATCTGCAAACTATAGGTCAGTTAGCATGTGCCAATTCTAGGCAAAAAGATTGGATGTGTGTGGTGGGATCCTACTACAGCCTTGGAAATACCTAGGTAACTGGAGTAACCTTGTGTGGCTCTATTAGAAATAGATCTTTTAAATAATCTTTGACAAAAATAGCTGTAATATAATAGTGTACTGTTAATTAAAATATAGCATTCATATTATCCCAGAATATATGTTAAGTGGATATAGAACTGACTAAGTGTCAGATAATAGTAATCACTGAAAGGAAATGTTTCTACAAGGGTTGTGGGGAATTGTTTGGGGTTACTGCAGTTCCAAAATTTTAGTAATGAAACAATGGGAAAAAATCGCGGATAATCAAAAGGAGAAATTACATTGTGATCATCCATGAAGATGGGAATGATGACACCAAGCCATAATTATAGTATTGTAGTAAGTTAGGTCTTCAGAAGCAGAGTATGTTCTAGTACAGTCAAGTATAAAGCTATAAAGGAGTTCTGTTCAAGTTGTTCAAATTTATAGTTTGTGGTACTGCATCTTGAGAATGCAGTTTCTGTTTGCAGTGACCTGGTATGGTGGTGAATGCATGAAAAGAAATTTAAAACAAAAAGCAAAAAGAAAAAGGTGGCGAAGGCCTCTTTCTTTTCTGGCAGAGAGAAACATAATGCTAACCAGCAGCAGGAAGTGAAAATCAGAGTAATTTTAGTGAGGGTTCATTTCAACAGTGAGTATGACATCCACAATGGGAAGTGATGATTTTTTGTTACTTGTTTTATTCAGTACCCAAAACCCAAAACTAGTTTTATACCGAACCCACTACAGAGTGAAAAACAAATAATGTTCCCTGCCACAAACAAGCCAGTACCAAACAAATAACCCTGTGACTTCTGAGTGACCAAGACCTACTACGTTTTAAAGCTTAGGTCTTGGACATATGACTCTGTCAGGCAAACTTTCTAAGAGGCTTTTCTTGGTTGAGTCACTTCTGACAATTATGCCTTTTTTTTTTCATTTAATTAGGAGTTTCTTACACTAGCTTCTGCAGAGAACCTTTGAAGTATGTTTATTGTCTAATGTATTTATCACAGGTTGTCTAATAGTCCAGCTTTTAGAAAAAGTGTTCCTGTCTTTTGCATTTTGGAAGTACTTTCAGAGGGAGGAGCCCGTGTTGCTTTGGAAGGTGCACTTCTGCTGATATTCAGAGCTTTAAGAAGAGTCCATACTCTTGGATCTCGGCAAAATTTAAGTTTGTAGATATGCTGTGCCAGGTGAAACATGACATCTGCATTGTTATGTAAGATGTCCCTGAGAGCAGTGTAACTCCCACTGGCAAAACTGTAAGCTGTCAAGTAACTTGAGAGTGGTGATGCAAGTTCCCCCTTTAAATTAGTGATACTGAGGTATTGGAAAGAAAGAAGTCTTAGTTGGACTGATGAAGTGGCAAACTTTCCCAAAAGAAAGCAGTAAAATGTAGATTTTTTTAAAGGTACTTGTAGCTGATCAGTTCACCTTTTTTTTTTTTTTCCTACAAAACTCAAGAAGATTAACTATACTTTATCATTAAAGTAACCGTTCTCCTTTCCATTTTTGTTCTCTACAGGATCTGCGGTGGATTTTTTCTTGAATTGTGAAGAAACGTGAATATGTTGTTAAATTACATATTTTCTGAAGGCTTGTGGTAGGAGCAGTATTATTTGCATCCTTTATGGGGTTCTGCTCTAGAACTGGAGCGCTCCAAAGTGCTGCCAAAGTGCATATAAATAAATTCCATCTTTAGCTGGCATTTTGCATACACTGTGACTACCAAACTACCATAGTAAAAATGCCAGATGATTTTGTAAGCATGCTGTATTTGAAAGCCTAGGTTCTGCAAATATTTATGCTGAAGTAGTGGAATTGCTCAGAAAGGAAGGCTGCTGGTAATGCAGGGTTTTGTTGTGATGTGTTTAGGTCTCAGGCAGAGACAGGATTTTGCAAAGAAAGCTGAAGTTCAAACTCATTTCCTGTACTCCTTCCTAAGCAAACATTAATGCTAATATTTTTAACTACTAACCCATAAATCTGAGAAACTGACATATGTGTGATAATCCCTTTAAAAAAAAAGTAGGTTTCATACTGTTGTGAAAAGTACTTAATAAAGTGTGACAGGAATTGAAGCTGACCTGAACCTCAGGAGAACTGTTCTCTTGAGATCAGAAAGCCAGGTTTTATTAGAATAAAACCATTGTGGTTTTAACTAGGGAGATCTCAGGAATGATGATCAAAGAAGGTAGAAAGGAGTTGAAAGGTTCTCTGCTTCTGCCTGTTGTGCCCTTGCATGCAAGTCCTTGGTTCCACTTAATTCAGCATCTCTCTGAGTTACAGTGACTCCTCTCATGTCTGCGTGACAGCAAAAGCCTCACAAGAGCTTTAGTACTCACTGTGTTCCTTGCCTGAGCTGTGAGCTTCTTGCCATGGCTCTGACAGAAAATACACCCTGTGCTCTCTGACCTTCCTCTCTTCCAGCCCAGTTCGGGGCATCTCAGAGAAGGAAGATCTCCCTTCCTCATCTAGAGCGTGTGGGGGAAAGTTACTCAGCGTTTTAAAAGAATGTAGCATAAAGTTCGGAACATAATAAATACTGTACTTTCTGAAAGTAAATAATTTTTGTCTTGCTTGTGGCTGTTTGGTGTCTTTGAGAAGCTGACTGTCATTAGGTGTACACGAAGTGCAAGAGAATGTAAAAAGGGGGGCTTGGTACTAAGTTTTAGTCAGCTCCAGACCAGGCTGCTGATACAGGGAGCACAGAAGAAGTTGGAGAGTCGAGTGCAGAAGGAGGACCACACAGCTTCTTCTTCAGGTCTCTGAAGAAGAACGGCTCTTAAACACACCGTCCCTGGATGTGTTTAAGAGCCGTTTGGATGTGGTGCTCGGAGATACGATTTAGCAGAGGGTTGTTAGAGTTAGGGTACTATGGTTAGGCTGCGGTTGGACTTGATGATCTTTGAGGTCCCTTCCAACCTGAGTGATTCTATGATTCTTCACTTCCATCCAGTGATATTATTTGTATATGTATTGTCTTTGTAGCTACAAGGAGTGTAAATATAGGAAGCGTATTTGCTATGTTAGAAATTTTGTATACGCTTTTAGGCATCTGAGGAATACGACGTCTGTTTTGACATTGTATAAGCAATTTTGAGTAGCTGAAATAAGTACCCACCTGACATGGTGGCGGACTTGTCACGGAGATCAACACCTTTTAAAGAAAGTAATTCTGCTTGTTTTTTGATCTTTCTGTAGATGATACCCATCTCTTTTTTTCTACCTCTTTAAAGATTGAAATATTGAAATATAGTTATCCATTGTAAAACATGAAAGATGCAGAAAAGTGATATTAGGGAAAGGAATGATCTATCTTGTGGAATCTGACCCCGAATCAATGGTATGTTGTAGTATTCCCTATTCTCTTTGGATTTTGATTGCCCAAAGTGATTAGCCCTGAGTTTGCCTTCAGATGCTGGCAGGTCCTCTTAAAGGAATGATGCCAGGCATCAAAAACATGTATAGCTGCATCTCTAGATTTACTTACATTTTTGTAGCTATGATGTTTTTTTTTTTTAATGCAGATTCTTATGCATGAGCTAAACTCATAGGAATCCTCTGCATATATATAAAAGCTTTGGATTTGGAATGTAGCAGTTGCTGACCTGTGTGAATAGGTCGTGAAACCTTCATTCTAAACTAAAGGTTGATTGAGATCTCAAGGTACAGTTTCTCCAAATGTCATAATTTTAGTAATACTTGTGTTTACTCGTGGATTTTCTTTTTGTTTACATAAATGTTCATCCCTCTTTAACCCTTAACCACATAGCCAAATTTAAATGTTTCCTTGTAGCAGCGACTTCCAAATGTATTGCTTTGCTTTGTTTTCCCTTGCTTTCATGTTTACATTTGGGAAAACAGAAGCCTTCAGTCTGACTATTCGATTATTTATTTATTTTTAATAGATGGTACTAAGGAAGCTAGTCTTTTTTGGTTGTTTTCTTTTTCTTTTTTTCCCTCTCTCCCCTTTCTTGAGGTTTTTCATGATTCAGATAGCTTTTTGACACTCTTCTTTGCACTTCTCGCTTTGTAGTTGCAGTTTCTGCAGATATTGGTTGGTATGAAAATGATAGCATAGATTTTATCCCTGGGTAGTAGGATCGGTGGAGGTAACCGTGTAACTCCTCTTCAGCCCTGTTGATATGAATACTAATGCTCCATTTTAGTTGCGTCTTCTTATGACACCCAGGTCCACTTCCTAACCTAGTGCAATATATTTTAAACTCTGTAAGGTATAGTATTATCACTTTTCTCTGTATTCCCATAAAATCACCTGGCATGAACTTAATTTGCTCTTGTAATACTGAGTTCCTTGTCTTCAGGTTTGCAAGGCACTGTGTATGGGAACCATTAGGTCACGGCCTGAACCAGTGATTGAGTGCCTGGTGAAGGGGCATTACCAGCCCAGGGAGCACAGGTGGAAGCAATTCTGCATGACCAGAAAGGGGTGGACCCTGGGTCCACCTGGGCCCACCCCTCCTTAACCTCATTTAAAGGCTGGCAGCTGCAAGGAAAGGATCTTTACTTGGAGACTGCCTCCGTTGGAGCGTCAAGTGAGCCCTGATCCTCGGAGAGTGGTAAGCAGTTCCTTCATTACTGGATTGTGGCTATTACCCTTCTTGGTGGTAAAGCAACTATATCTGCTGCTGCCTATCCTTACAGGCTGTCTGGGCACTGAAGGGAGCTTTTAGCAAGGGACGCTGTATGTAACAAAATGTTGTTTTTATGGATGGAGCTGTTGTGTGATGTTTAGTAAAACTCCTCCTGAGACTCAAACCAGCCCAGGATATGGGAAAGTGATTCATTGGCTTTAGTAGCAGGGCCAATATAAACCCTTTCCTTTCTATGCTGTGGCTCATTTTCTGTCTGACTGTTCCTAAATAACTGTTTTAGACTGTACTGCATTCTAGACTGGTGAAAGATCAAGAGGTGTAGGAGCAGGAACAGCATAAGCCTCTCTTGCTGCTAAAACCTATGTATTTTGGAACTACACCTATGTTAATCTAGAGAGGATTGGATTGCATTAGGCACTGGAGGGACAACTTCTTCTTGCCCTTTGGGGAGGAGTATTTGTCATGCACGTATTGTAGTGCTCCTTTTCTTAATTAATAGTTTTATTTTTCAGATTCTACATCTGAGCTTTAAACTGCAGTTAGTGCTTTGGCCAGGCCAGGAGGAAAAAAAACAACCCTATTATAATTTTTCTTTTGCTGCCAAGTTCAGGGATTCATTCATGCTATATTATTTGTACTGAACCATTAAACATCAGCATCTGTATAGAGTGCCTGTGCAGAACAGGAAGCTGTATAGGCTTGGCTGTTATTGAAAATAACAATACTAATATCTATTGTGTTAGTGTGAGTGGTTTTCCAGTACTGACAGTATAAAACTTCTGGACAAACAATCACAACTCTATCCCTATATAGGACAGATCTCCAAGGGGTTTCCTCTTAGAATCCAGCTTGCATTCAGAGGGATGTATGGAAACGCTTCTTAAAATGTAATTTAATTTTCAAATTTTTATTATATCTTTTGAGAAAGAGAACATAAAGTACTGGCTAAATAACACTGAAACTGCATTTCCAGCTTGTACATTCAATTTTGTTGTAGCATATGCTCTGCACAAACCGTGTGAGTATTGTTACTGAAATCTCTGGTACAAACAGTTTTTGCTGTGTTCATGCAGTGTCCCTGCAGTGGCAAATGTCTATCTGCTGTGACAGATATCAAAGAATCAAGAAATGATTGAGGTTGAAGAGACTTGTGGGTCCATCTGGTCCCAACCCTTGCTTGAGCAGGGACACCCAGAGCAGGGTGCCCAGCACTGTGGTAGCTTCTGAAGATCCCCAAGGAGGCGACTCCACAGCCTCTCTGGGCAACCTGTGCCAGTGCTCCACTGCCTGTACAGCACAGAAATGCTTCCTGATATTCAGAGGAAACCCCCTGTGTTTCAGTTTGTGTCCACTGCTTCTTGTCCTGTCACCGGACACCTCTGACAAGCCTGTTTCTTTGCACCCTCCCTTCAGATACTTATACACATTGATCAGATCTCCCCCCAAGCCTCCCCTTCTCCAGGATGAACAGCCCGAGCTCTCTCATCCTCTTGTTGTAGGCGAGATGCTCTATTTCTTTTATCATCTTCATAAGCCCTCCGTTAGGCTCTTTCCAGTATGTCCATGTCTTTCAAGTCACAGTGGCCCAGGACTAGACACAAGATGCCAGGTGTGGCCTTGCACCTCTCTCTGCCAAAGAATTTTGGACACTTGTTTTTTTTAAATTTTTATTTATTAGTTGTCATTCTTTGACATGATGAATACTTACAGCAGTATGTTAAAAAAGATACAATTAAGTCTCTTGGCATCACTGCATAGCAGTCACAGCATTTTCACACAATCTAGTGCTTCCTTTTAGAATGACGCATATGGCAAATATACGCACATATGTGGGCTGATTCTTGGTCCCAGTGAAGTTGGTGGGACCAGTGTTTGGCCCATTGAGTCGTACAAGATATGTGAATATGTATATATAAAATGCTTTACAATAAACATGACATATACAATCTTGATTTCAGAGATAAGCAGAATATATTTTTACATCCAAGTCAAACTTATGCTCTGCACTGAAAGTTTATGTACCTAAAATATTGGATGACTTATAGAAACAAATAATACAGTAATCGTTTGCACCAATCAAAAAAATTTGGACACGTGTTCATGGCATGAAGCTTGCCTTGTGTTTTTATTCTATTTTGTTTAGGTTTTGGCATGGCTTTTTTTTCTTCTTAAATTTGCGGGCTCTTAATTTAAATTTTATTACTGAGTCTGTGGGTGGTGGTGTCAGGAGGAGAGTGGGAGAATTTTATGGAGACCTTATCTGAGTTTATTAGAATGGAAGGCTACAGATGACGTCTGGTATCTGATACCTGAAAATAAAAGGAGCGTTTCTCCTTTCCAAGAACAGTCCATTTGGAAGGGCTCGTGGGCAGTCCACCTCTGTTTTGATGGAAGCTTCTAATGGAAAGTTCTACCGGAGTTGAGAAAGGCTGTTAAGACAGCTGTGCAGTTTGAGATGTAGATTATTCCTTTTGCTGTGGCAGCAACCTTCTCATTGATCATTCTGGGAGACTTTGATTTTTCTTAATGAAAATCAATAGTCCACATGAAAAGAATAGATTTATGTTAGAGAGATCGCCCAAAGGCGCTACTTAACATCAGCTACCCATCTGTCTTTTTCTGTTTTTTAGAAGTATACATTTGTTATAGTTCTTGTTTTCCCGTTTTGGTTGGTGGCCGGAATGTTGGCCCTTAGAAACCCAAAGGCAGGTCAAGCCTTTACTTAAGGAAAGTGCATACGCGTATATTGTTCTAACCAACTTAAAAATGTCACTTATTACTACTCTTCATTTATTCAGAGTTTTGCCTCTTTGATAAAATGAAGTCTGCATTTAAAGAAACTAATTTTAATCAATTAAGTGAATTGTATTTGTGTGGCATTGTTAGTGTGTTCAGCTTGTTCTTAGCAATCATCTGCTTCCTTCATTACATACGTGAAAAACTCAACTCAAGTTTTAAAACTGCAGAGTCTTGTAGCTGCAGTGGCCCAGTAAGAAAGAAGAATGTTTTACAGGGTCTTTCTATAAAGTGGCCATTAAGGCTGCCAGGGTAACAACCCACGGACTTTGTATGTCTGCACATAAGTTTTTCCATTCAGTTCATACACTGTCCTGTTGGCATCCTTGGGGAGAAATCCCAGCCCCAAAATGTTCTCTAAACTACTAGATAATACCAAGCACTTACTGCACCAAGCACTGGTGTTGCTGAATCAGCTGCAGGAAGTATGGTTTGGCTTATTTTCTGGGGAATCATAGAATTGTGAAGGTTGGAAAAGGCTTCTAAGATCATCCAGTCCAACCACAGACACCAGTGAATCTGGTTGCTAGAGCCTGATTTTTCAGCTCACTTTTGTCTACAGCACCTGAGGCAAACTGGTCTAGACCCAAACTTCTGTAATAGGTTCGGCTTCCAACTACAGAAGCATTTCCGGAGCCACCCTGAACCTATTTCAAGCACTGTTTTATTAGATAGGGTGATTGAAATCCAGCAAGAATGTTCAGTGCACCCAACCTCAACAAACCCGAACAAAACGAACAGCAACAACAAAAAACCCTTTGTTTTAAGAGCAGCTTTTCAGAGTTTATTAGGAAGATTTAACTTGGTAAGAGCAGTCTTGTAATAGGCCCCTTAGGCTCTAATTACAGAAAAAAACCTTGGATGCACTGTAGCTGTAACAGAACTTGATGTGCACTAAGCTCTCCTGTTGGACCTATTTTCTGGATGCTCCTCAGCAGCACAGCAATGTTTCTGTCAAGAGCTTTTTATGCTGCTAGGCACCAGCTTTATTTAACTAAACCTCAGAACACTTTAAGGAATTCTTTGAACTAGATGGAAAATGGCTTCAATTTCTTAGTATAAAAGACAAAACGAGGGAAATGATATTCTTTTGTATGTACTTAAGTGCTTGTAGGCAGCCCATTATACTGCTTGTATAATGTCCTAATAATTGTCCTAAATCTGTCATGAAGAAATATCTATCTAAAAAGCTGTAAAGTGGTGATGCTCCCACCTCCACCATCAGGTGGTTAAAAAGGCATTTATGTCCTATAGTTAGAAATAATTTTATTCTACCACAACTCAGTTCCTTCTCTTTGACTGTTACGGTGCATCTAATAAATGAGTCCTGTTTACAAGAGGGAGGAAGGAGAGTTTTCTGTTACTCATAAGCTAGTGATTTCCACCTTCCTATTTCACTGAATTTCAGTCCTTTTCTCTGAAAATACATGTCCAGTGAATTAGTAGAATAAAGCATCCTTTACTAAACCTTGTGCTTTTTGTTTTCCTTTAAACACGTTAGTCACCTTATGATCGTGAAGACTTTGTCTAACAAAGTCAGTGTTCCCTGTAACTAAAATTCTACTGCATCTACCCTTGCAACTCTCTAAGAGTTCTCTCAAACACCAACTTAACTTAAATAGTGCTTTGTTGGCCTGTCCAAAGACACTGTCTCGAAATATGGTCGTATGGCCATATCTATCTGCTAGTTCTTTTGGAAAACAGCTGTGCTGATTTGATGTGCTGAGGGTTTACAACTATGCTTCACTTTGCCTGAACACTATTAGTTCTCTTCTTTTGGGAAGAGAAGGCAATCCCTTTGGTGCAATGCAGTAGTGCCCAAGAATGCAATCTCGGTGAACTCATGGAAGCTTAAGGGAAGCTTCATGTAGAATGAACTGAGGCTGTTTATGACATGAGTAGGGCCATGTATCTTTCAGAAAAATGAACACAGCATTCAGAGAATTCCTCAACTACCATGCCAGTTATGAGGATTTTCCTTTACAGGCTGATTAGAAAGCATTTCTTCCTTCAATAAGCGAGACAGACCTAGCAGTTGGTTGAAGGTTTCTTTTCTTTTTTTAATGAAAAGAAAAATACAAATGCATTTATATGCTGCTACCTAAGAGAATATAGGGGGGGAACCCATCTCCACTACAACATCACTTACTTAAGAAAAGAGCTGGACTCCAGAATTATTAGGATGTCGTGCTTTTTCGATCATTTTGCTCTTTAATAAAAACTCACACTCTTGAATAAATGTTAATCTGATTGAATTGTTGAACTGTGGTTGTTGCTGTGGGCTTCTGGCTTTGCTTGCTTGTTTGGAACTTAACTTAAACTTCAGGCTCTGTGAAGCTTTTGCCTATACTGAATGTGCAAGGTGCTACGGTTTAACAGCACGGACCCATATGGAATGTGTTTGAAGTTTTCAAGAAGTTATCCTGCCAGACTTCATTCCTTAATGACCTGTGGTACACCTTTGATAGTAGAAAGGCAGTACAGAATCATATCTTGTGATCATATGATTTTTGGCAGCTATCAGAAGATGAAAGATGCTAAAAGTTAAGGCTTTTATCCACAAACAATGGTGAATATTAATAAACTCTGTAACATATTTACAAATGGTTTCTCTTGTATTAAAACTAACAGTATTCTGTTCACAGTGCCAATGTTTTTTACAGGTAGCAATCCCACAATACTCCAGTATTTTGGCATGGGAATCAGTAGCATCTCGTATTTACAGAAAATGTACACACATGAATATAAACATGTTACTTGAAACAGTACTCAAAAGGTAGATCTGTTCGTGTTTCAGAGGGTTAGACTGTACAACAACACCTTCCCCGTCATTTGCGAGGGAATGCTGTTCCTTGCAATGAGAAGATGCCTGTCTTTTATCCAAAGTGGCATAAAAATGATTACCAAAATGAGCCTTGTTACACTGGAGTTGTGTACACAGAGTTGTATAACTTCAGTCCAAAGTTTATAGGTCCATTTAGTGCACAGAATACAAAAGTTAAAAAGGTTTTTATTTTAATTACTAAAATAACCAGATTCTTTCTGCCCTCTGCGAGCGCTGTCTCACTCAACCAGTGTCCTCTAGGTTCTGAAGATGCTGGTGGTTTCATGTGCAGCCCAGCTGCCAGACTGGAAAGCGTGTGGTGCTCTGGGCCTATATACATATGTCACAGTATGACTCGTGGTAAATGAATATATAACCAAGAGTGCCTCTATTCTCCCCTGTTCTCTCGGTAATCCTCCCTGCTTCATGGCAGCAGTAACTGGCTCGGCTTCAGCTCTGCTGGCTGGGACCCTGCTTTCAAGCAGTTCATGATCTGAAGTGGCAGATGGCATCAGGCATGCACAGAACGAAGAGAGGGGGGAGAGGAAGATGGAGGAGATCCAGAAAGGAACCAGCAGAACCATGGGTTTGTTCATGAGGACCCTTACAGTGTCTGCTTTGCTGTTTCTTCCCTTTCCATGGTCTTGACAACAGGCTCCTAACTCTTCAGGATTCTGCTTGCTGCTGTGATCAAGACGGAGATAGCAGTGCTATAAGGAAAAGTGCAAAGCTGCCACTAAGGACTTTCTTCTTCATTTAAAGTCTGTTCCTGGCTGCCAGTCACTTGACCTGAGTGGTCACTGCTCCTGCTACTGCTGTGTTGCTTATGGAGCAAACTCCTCCACTTTGCCTTGTTCCTCCTGAGATGGTTTAGCATGTTTTCAGATAAGGGGGTATCTCCTGTAAACTGGGCCCACCTCTCAAAGAGTGGCTCTACAATGTACGTCATGAACCCTAGGGAAAAAGAGTACAGCAGGTGAGGAGCAAATTCATTCCCTGAGTGCATTATCCCCCACAGAGTTCCTCAGCAGAGTACAGTGCTACAAGCTGTGAAAACCTTGAAGAGAAATGACAGTAAGCCTTCAAGCAACCATCAGCTCCTCTTGAAACAGGCAACTTTTGACAGCACACACTGCAGTGATAGGGATCTGTCTGTCTGGGGTAAGTTAAATTGGAGAGAGCACATCCTACTCTGAGATTTCAGACTAGAAAGTAACCCTCTGCCTTAAATGGTTTGTTTGGATAGGTTTCTTTTTTACACATTCTAATAAAGATGTTTGTTGTGACTCTTATGTTACCTGCACTGGTTTTTAGTGTCAACTTACTTAGTTGTTCTAGAAACAGGGGAACAGGTTCCCAGCCACAGCTGTGCATGAGAGCTGAGCATGGGTTGCACTGGTGTCTAAGCCCCTTAAAGTGCTTGAGGTTATCACTGCAAAAGCAGTAAGTACTGCTGTGGCTTTTCTGCTTCCTATGCCAGAACTTTCCTGGCTGCAGTAGCTTGGGGGCTTCTGTATACTGTCCTATATGTCACAAATATCTTTTGTACTTCAGAGTGCAGACAAGGACAGCAGTTGAGATGTGTGTGCTGGCCTTTAGTATCACATGGGAAGACTATGCAACAGCTTCTCTGCGTCAGAAATAGTTGTCTGTTCTGACCTGCTGAAGAGTGACCCTAACATGGGGTTGTACTGCATACAGGAAAAGCTTGTATTTATGTTTGTGTACTTCTAGCAAAAATCACTGATTGATAGATGAAAACAAATAGAAATAAAACTTTTAAGGCTTAAACTGAAGTTTGATTCCCACAAAAACAAGCTCAGATAAAAGAACACTTCAAAGCCCACTCTAGTACAGTATGGCTGTATCCTTGTTACATGGGGACAGACAAATGGTAGCTGGTTTGTCTGCGTGTAGTATGTACAGATTGCTGTAACAATACAGTTGGGCTAACAGACAACTTACTTATATTAAATCAGTTTCTGCCTCGTAATGTTTCTGGAAGAGGAAGATAAAGACCTAAGAAGCAACTGTTCTGTTGTGATACAGGTAGCGTTTTGTGGTTATACAGCTGTCTGCTTAACATCCTATGCATATGGTGTGAAACTGAAGATGCATTTATGGAAGTGCTAAAGGCAAAGTAACCACTGGGTTGCTGAGAGTCATCTGCAAGCACTGTCATGGAAACTTGCTTGCTGCTTGAGATCAACTTGCTGTCCAGCAAGGGGAGGCTGTGGGGATAGCAGTGTGCAGCACAGAGGAGAAAACTGCTCAGTGCTCTGCAGGCAACGTGTCAGGCTTTATGGAGGCCAGGTCAAATGTTTCTAAAAAGAAAGGAAGATGAAGAAACTGGAGTTGCTGCCCTGACTCGATGCCCTGAGATACTCAGAGAACTACTAAGGCAACAATCAATACGGCCTGAAGGCTCTTAATGCATCTTCTCATGTTCTGCACTGGATTCTGCAGGAGCATCATACTGTGGAGCGTTTATGAAGAATCTATGGGAAACTGAACAGGAAAATAAGGGTCTTGCTACTTTAAATGAGAGGTTTTGCAGTGCGCTCAGTGGTTGTGGAGATGCTTTTCCCTCATCATCCCAAACAGCCAAAGTATTCCACAGCAATAAGTTTGCAACTGGCTGATGACGCATTTGAAGCAATGTCACATGTCAACTGATGAAGACAGCAAGAAGTCAATCCTAGATCAGGTATTCAGTATTCACAGAGCTGACCTTTGCTGCTGATTCACTGGGTTTATGTTGCAGATAGATGGATTTTATCACATATCAAGTTTCCGTTTCTGTTTGAGCTTGTGCCACACTTGAGCTAAACATGGAAGAGACAGAATGAAGCTAACACTTACCAATCTGAATGCTTGGGATTGTATCCTTCTGTTGATTACAAAGCGGGCTTATTTCCAGTTCAAATTTTTGTTCCAGGTCACCTACAACATTAAAAAGAAAAGAATTTCTGCTACTTTTCTTTCCATACCTGCATCAGACTCATACAATGACTGCAGCTGTATGGTTTCGAGCAGCTGGAACCTGGCACCAGTGAGACATCTAATGTGGTTCCAAGTACTTTATCTTTTTGGTCTTTATTTTTCTTAAAGGCATCAGAGAAACTGAATAAGCATGCAAGGAAGAAAAATCTCTGTAAGGAAAGGTGAATTTTGAATGAACGTTAAATGTCAACACTTAAGTATTTTGAGAACCTTTATTTTTAAGATAGATAGCTTCTCTCACATCCTACTAGAAAAACTGCAGCGCTACAGTGTGAGTTGCTACTGTGTGCTTGTGAAAATTGCTGTTGAAGGATGATGGTGCCTGGCAGCCCACAGCTGTGTCTGCACCAGTAAACTAAACTACTACAAGCCAGAGCAACAATTCATGGGTCAAAAATCATAGGATTAAGGTTATAAATGGGAAAGAAGGATGAAATTCAAGTTTGTTTTACATTTGTGTCATATATACTTGGGTATGAGGGCTATGCTTATGCTAAACTTGCATCATTAATTCCCTGGGTAGTCCAGGAAGTCCTTACAGAGTCTCCTGCACAAAATGGACTTGAAACAAAGTGGCTGACTGACCTCCTTTCCACTTTCACAACACAGTATGGGATCAATTGGAGGATGATGTTTCTGGGTGTGAACCTGGAACTGTCCCGAAGACTCTTGCAGTTAGCGGCCCTACACTCTGCTTTAAACTGTTGATGAACAGCCTCTGGGTATGAGATTTGCTCACCCTAGCTTGCCACCCAACCTGCAGCAAAATTGACCAAATTTGTCACAGTGCCTATGCTTACACACAGTCAGTAGAAACTGCTCCTGCAGGTGGAAAAAGGGTCATGCAGGATGCTTCCATACATAGCTGGATTCCAGGCTGGATGTGGCTCTGGGCAGCCTGGTCTAGTGGTTAGTGACGCTACGCACAGCAGGGGGGTTGAAACTAGATGCAGTCCTTTTCAACCCAGGCCATTGTATGATTTTATGATAGCAAAGAACATTAAGGCATGGTTTTTTTTGTGCCTAAAGGCAGTGGATAGCAATGATCACACAGATGCTGGAGTGGCAGGAGAGGACCACAGGTCAGCTGCATACAGGAACTCAGCAGCAAAGCAGCTCAGGGAGTCTTGATTGCTCCAGTTGAAGATGCTGTTGCCATGCAGACAGCAACCACCTGTCTCACAGGGGAGATTTGATTTCCACATGCAAGCATCAGCCCATTAAAAGATTGCTGCAAATTCATATTTTTTAAACACTGAGTGGAACACTCATCTTTTGTGATTGCTTACACTCTCAGAAACACTACCAGGCTTCAAGCTTTTGGGGTACTGCATGAGGCACAGACCCTTTCCTGACTACAGCACAGCTGCGTACAGGCTGTGCTGTTCTGCTTGTCCATTTTATTTACTAATAAGGATACTGCAAGTGTTGTTTAGAAGAAATGTATCCATAAATAACATTATGCTAGAGCAGACAAAACATCGTATTCAACTTAAAAGAAACATTTTGCTTCATATCCGCTGTTCCTGTTTGAAAGCACATTTATTTTATACCCAGCAGTGGACAGTTTTGACTTGAATGTTTTAGTGCCACTCAGCCTCTACAGTCCTGTACATACTACGTGCATTTTTAAGCCTTACTTTTCTCTCTACTGCAGCACACAGTTGCTTCTTAAATGTGAGGGGAGCGTTTTCATTTTAACTAAGTAGTTAGGACTTATCAGGGAAACATTTTGAGCTTCACAAACAATCAAATGGTATTAAAAAAGGCATTAAAAACATTTCATAAAAAAACAAAAACAAAGGAGTTCAAACTTCTGTATGCATAACAGAAGGAAAACTAAACAGTGCACTAATTCTGGTAGTATCTGCCTCACCTGTAGTTAAAAATCAGAGCAGTGGTTTACAAATGTCACAAAAAATACCTTCTAGACCCAGCATTGTTTTTAAGGAGGTAGACAGGCCTAAAATAATATATATACTTTACCTAATAATGGTACCTGACTACGTGATACTTATTTTTTGGTCCACACTTGCCAGGATTACACAGCCAGTGTTAGTCAAACTGTGCTTTTTGTACATTCTCCCACACAACTGCTCCTATCTTCCTTGTACAGCTCTAACTGGTCTCATATGTGTAGTGCATATAAAACTGGTCTCAGAGGTATATTTTAGAAATTCTGCTGATGTGTTGGGAGTCTTGGGGAAAAGGCAAAAGTCTGTAAGAGCTGAGGCTGCTGCCTTTCTTAGCGTGGTCCCTCATGGCCTTAAAGATGAGGTATGGGACAACTGGGACCCTGCCCTCATGTCCTGGATATTGTGCCTTGGCTATACATCTGATGACACAAACCCACATCCTGCAAGTTGCTTCTGTTGCTACAAAAGCATCAAAGTCAAAGACATTTCACCAGTTTAAACTGACATTGGCCAAAAATTAACTTGTCCTATTTGCCCTTGTTTGTTAGTGCTATGGACTAACTGTACCAGGTACCAGCCCAAATGTCGCTTAATTCCATACAGCAGAACTTTAACTCAACTGAGTACTTCATTGTGTGCTCTTCCAGAATTTGTACTGCTTGCCTGAGGCTCTCAGGATGCTGTGAACAAAGAATTTAGCAGTGATTAAACTCTGCTGCACCCTGCCCATGTTGTAGCACAGCATGACCTTGCCTATGCAGATAGAGCCAAATGGTGCAATTACTGGGTTTAAAAAAAGCCCTGCATGACTGAGCTCTCCGCAGGGGTCTGAAGCATTTGCAATAGGTTCTAGCAGAGCATTGGCTTGCCTACTTTGTTCCTGTAAGCCGTGTGAGGGGGGCTTGCCATTCTGGGGAACTGCTTTTGAACTCTCTGCATTTGTACGCAGAAGAGTGCGTCATGTTTGGGAAACTTGAAGGGTGAGACTCCTGTAGGAGTTGTAGTGAGTCCGAACAGTGAGATAAAACACAGCAGCTAGTGGGATGATTCAAGGCCAGGCTGGACGGAGCCCTGGACAGCCTTATCTAGTGCCTGATTGAGAGCATGGCAACCCCGCCTGAAGTGGAACTAGATGATCCCTTCCAACCCAAGCCAATCTGTGATTTTAGTGTACTGTAGCCCTGACATGGTTTCAGCTTGGAAATGCTAAGGCTGGCTTGAGAGGTCTCAGTGAGGAGGCAAGCTGTGGGTTCCTCTGCAAAATTTAAGAGCTGAGGTGCAGCACACTGTGAGAGGATTCAAGGACCAGGACAGGCTGCATCCACATAGCAGCTCTGTGTCCCAAGCGGGGGCTGACCTTGGCGGTAGAACTCCTCGCAGACCCGCTCACTCCACTGCTTGCTCAGCTCCCACAGCCGGCAGGGGTTGCAGATGTCAGCACACTTGAGTGCAATCTGAAAGCAAAGGAGAAAAGCAGCAGTGAGAAAAGAGATTGTTATCCAGGAGTGCTTCAGTAGTAAATCCGCAGTTGTGAAACTCCCAGGACTCGCCAGCAGGAAGGGTTAAGATCACCTGTTGGGTGCTGAGTCTCACCCAAATATGCCTTTTGAGGAAAGAGCATTTACTTCAGCTGCAAACAAACCTTTCATTCAGCCCTCTGGTTTACTGCAGTGAGAACAAGAGGAGGGCCAAATTCCAAAATGGCAAAGTCTTCTGAATATTCCCTGCTAGGAGCAAGCCAAGACAAGCTGCAGGCTGGCTCCTGCTGATTGCCTGGCTCAGCTCCGTGTGCGATGCTGAGGGAAGGATGAGCCAAGCTGGTGTAAGACCGTTCAGGCGTCGCTTCCCTGTGGTCTGAGCGACCTCTCATCTCGCTTTAGTTACACTTCATTTTAATGTCTGTGTGTTTTCCTTTACAACGCTCAGCACAGGGCCTTCTGCATTGCCTCTGGCTTGGTTTCACTTAGCTAACCAGTGCTATTACGTGCTTTGCAGGGGAATGAGTACAGCAGGGCAAGGGATTTTTACAATCAAGTGTCTGCTTCGGAAAAGCGAGCTATGTAATGGTCTGTCTGTCTTACAGCTTGGAACAAGGTGCTGTGAGCCTCGTGTCTTCCTAGATAGCTTGAACACAGTCAGTCAGCAGGACAGAGGGCAGAATTCATCCGGCACCCAGAGAGGAAAACAGAAGTGTTTCCTGTATAAATTCAGATCTGTTAACCAGAAGACAAAGGTCTCCAAGCCTCTTTTCTCTCTGGATTAAATTGATTAGCCTTAACATTACTGTGAATTAAAACAACATTCTTTAACCTATCCTCATCGGTGAAAGCTTCTTGTTTTCTTTTTTGCTTCTTCCACAAATAATTCTCCAACTAAGCAAATCTCACCAGGCCTCTGTCCTAGTTTCTATCTATCTTCAAGGAAGTGCATAAGGAATTTTTTTTTTGCTATAGTTGAGAACTGTAAGCCCTGTGCCTTGACATTTGCACAACTTTCTTGCCTAATCTATCCAGAAATATGATAAGCCCATCATCCTGCCCTGTGCAGGCTGTGCAGGAACCTGACAGAAGACCATGTTTCATGGAGGACAGACGAGCAGATTTCTGCATTTCCCACGCTTCTGGAGGGGGAAGAAGCAACAGATCAGCACTTACTTCCTTGCGGAAGTCACCTTTCCCGTAACCTTGACAGAGTGGAAACATGAAGATGTTTGTTTTGTAGATGACAATGATTAAACTCTTTCATGTATTTAAGATGGAAGCTGATGTCATTTCTGCACAGAATCATGTATATACAGCTACTTTAATCACAATAATGCGTTTATAGGTAGAGGTTTATTTTGAAGAGCCTGTTAATGACCGAAGCTTAGCTGGAAGAATCAGTTTGAATCTGTTTGATTTTTAAATAAAACATGGTTTCTTCATTAGCTGGAAACATTCAGTAGAGAAACACCTGCTGCCATGGCAACAGCTGTCTCTGCAGATACAGTTTATGAACATCAGCCACAAGAACAGAACTTGGACACCACCTGATGTCAGGCTGTCTTGGGAAGAACACCAAGAAGGGGGCACTCCTGCCCATTACTAGAAAATAACACCAGCAAAGCGATATTTGCCATAAGGAGAATAAAATTGAGGCTCTACCTGAAAGAGATGCGGCGGTCTAGAAATAACTAGTAGCTTATCGTCATTTCTAAGCATGTGACACTCTCCTGCATCTGCTGCATTCCCAGCTTTATAACTCGAGGAAATCACATTAGGTAATACTAAAGGCATCTTAAGCTTTTCTGACATGCCAGGTGAAGGAAACAGAGGTTATAGCGATAGGTAAGGTGATGCTGTAGGTCAGACACACTGTCCTACACTATTCTAATGCGTACTAGGAAATACCACAACTTGAAAATTGAATAAGAAAAAAAGAAGCAGTAACAAACTTTTAAAACTTACCTGAAGCATAAAGTGTCTGTCTCGTGCATCCTCCAGTCTCAAATCCTGATTGTCAAGGTGAGACTTCAGACGAATCAAAAACTCATTCTGTCTGTTGATGTCTGTTGCCAAGATCAGGGAGCCTAACTGCTGTTCGATGTCTTGTCTGCAATTAAGGAAAATATGCCCCATCAGTCATGGAACCATTGGACTCTAATAGCTCAAAACAACCTGCTATACACCACAGCTAGCATAAAGCTTCCTCATTCTTTACGGATCCAATCTGATCTGATTGGTCATTTTCTGCTGGGGTTGATAAGGTACAACTGCTCTAGCTGCCTAAATGGCTTCAGCAGGAAAGGATAATGTGGAAGAAAAATGCTTGTTTGTGTAGGTGGTTGCGAAAGCTTCGAGAAAGCATTAGGATAGGGAAAAACAAATAGCATGGTGCATCTAGAAAAACACATCTTACTCCAGCCGCTCTGAGCTGGGTGCTGAATAATGCAGCTTTGAAGTAGTACTGAACAGAAGTTGTCTGCTTGATGTGAAGGATTTCTAGAGGCGTACAGAGTTTACTGCTTCCAGGTAATTTGTTCATATTCCTGGCAAGGTCACCTGCAATTAAATCTTAGTATTGCAGGGTGCTCATTCCATTCCTTAGTGAGAGCAGCAGGACATTCAGCCTACTCTTCATACATGTCCAACCTGCAGCCCACAGGCTGCATGCAGCCCGGCACAGCCGGCACTGCGGCCTCCCCCTGCCCTGCGCCATCATGGCAGCGGCCCGGCCCCTCAGCACCAACCGAACATCAGAGCGCCATCAGCCCCATGGGGGCACAGGGCAGTGCCAGCTCACAGTGGTGGCAGATATGTTTATGGATTTTGATATGTTGGCTAGACACAGTCCTGTGAACAGAGAAAAATATGCAACCGTGCTTTTCGTTTTAATTAGGGAATTTGCAAACAGGCTACAAGACTGACAAAAAAAATAATCAGTCTTTCGGTTTATTTGCAACTCCATTTTCAGTGCACATAAATATATTGCTTGTGAATTTTCAAATGGAATGTATCGAGTTGAAACCCAAAATTTGATCGTGACTCTTTACCAGCTTTTCAGAGGCCCTCTCTTACCAGAGAGAATGACTCGGCACTTCACAATCATGCCTTACTCATGTCATTGCCATTTGGCAGTACGCACATTTGTTAACAACTGTTTTGAAGGACGAAGCATGGGAGGAATGAAATTTCATCAAAAGTCTCTGACACACCTCGAGAGCTCACCGAGAAATGCAGCCACTGCCATCAAACCAAACTAATGCATTAGTTTTGCAGAAAGGCCACATATCCCTCTAGTTTTACCATTTTGTTGCTTTCGTATATGTTAAAACATTAAAAATTAAAATAAGTTTTGTGACTATATACATTAATCATATATTTTATGAGGGTTGCTCCGAAAGTAATGCCTCCTGTTTTATTAAGTTGCCCCATGACATCAGAAGCAGACGGTGGTGGCATGACAGCAAGGGTTGAACCTTCCCAACAGTATTTGGTTACGTGTTGTTGCAGTGTGACAGATGGCAGCAGAAGGACAGACTGACAGAATGGCATGAAGCAGTGTGTGTCACCAAACTCCTCCATATAGAAACAATGGCACTCACTGACGTTTATTGATGCCTGCTGTACACTGATGGTGACCAAATAGTGAATGTGAGCACAAAGAGAGGTGGTGGATAGGTGGTGCATTTCATCAGTGGCAACAGTAACAGTCGGTCACCACTGCTGGTGCAGACTTTATAAGCACAGCATGCAGGCTCTTATTTATCGCTGGTGAAAATGCACAGCTAATGGTGGTTCCTGTGTTGAAAAACAATGTTTCGTAGTTGAGAATTTGCTCTACTAAATAGTGTTGTTGTGCTCTTTCTGTTCATTCTGGTTTCCATGGAAATAATTAGGAGGCATTACTTTTGGAGCTATCTTTGTAGATGTGGCTCTAAGACAACTTCTCACTCAGTACAGCCCAGGCAAGCCAAAAAGTTGGACAGCCTACTCTGAAGTCTGGCCTCTCTGCCCGTGCCCCTTTGAAGGAGAGTGACAGAAGCCAAGGATTAGTTTCAGAGATGCGTTTTCTCTAGCTGACACTTACGTCACCTCCTTGGGCAGATGAGCGAGGAGCCGTGATTCTCGAAGCATGCCTATTGTAGATCTCCAGTGATGATTTTCTAGCACTGAAACATTCTGGTAGGAACAAAAGGGATACATGCAAGGATTATGCAGGTGCATATGGTACAGTTACACATCTGTCACATCTCATGATGCCTAGACTTGGTTGAAAATTGTTTGCTGTAACAAAACGAAAGACAACTGACCTGAAGACCTTTGCTTTTTAGACAGCTTTCAGGTTTGAAGACTCTGTCTGGATTTCTAGAGTTAAGGACACTGCTCCTAGATATCCTAGCTAAGATTAACCCTAGTTACTGGGGAATAACAACAACAAAACAGCAACTTTCCAACCATAAGAGCTCAGAACAAGCTATGAAGCTAAGAACAGGTCTAATGACTTTTGACAGCAATTCTGTTCATCAGCCAACTTAAATATCCTTATTCTCCTCTTGCCTAAATACATCGCGATGGGATTCTGCAACCCTGTACTCTGTCCAAGGAAAAATAAGGGACGTCCCTACATGCCTGCTGCAGTGGTTTTAAGCTAAGCCATTGCTACTGGGTTGTTTGCATTTCTCTTCTGTCACACTATCAAAGTAAATGTGGAAAGATTGCTGGGTCAAGAATGCAGAGCAAGAATATCTGTGAAAAGATTACACTGGGCTAGCGGAATTAAAATATTGCATAAAGTTAATTTCAAATTGAAACACTGTAGTTTCATGTGTTAAGTACCAATCTTTTCTTGTGTTTATCAGGAGATTTCTCCCTTCTGTTCTCCTCTCTGCTCTCATCTACAAGCAGAACCCCAACAGAGGCATTCTGCATTTTGTTTTTGTCTCTGCACCTCTTGGCATTGCCTGCATGCAGCAGAACACACAGTGGGGCCTTCTGCCCACCTTGTCAGACCTTAGTTCCCCCTCTGAAGCATTGCTTACCAAACAAATGCTTTACCTGCATGGAAAGAGGCACTTGTTTCCTTTTCTCTCTGACTGGCTCACAGCTGAGTTTGAGAGACTGTCAGCCTCTGCCCTGCCTCTACTTTTACTGTGCTGGCATGGAGCACTCCTGAGCTCTGTATTGAAACCTGCTTGCCTGACATTTGGTCACAATGAAGGTGAGCCAGAGCACGACTGAGCATATATGCATCCAACCACATTCTTGCATCCAACTAATAGTTACTCAAGGGGAAAAAAAAAAGTCAGGTATCCAATCCAGATTTCCATTTCTGTAAATCCCCACTCTTTGCCTGCTGCTATTTGAGAACTTAGAGCCAGTACAGCAGCTAGTATCCCATACTTAAAGGACATGGAGCAAGGAAAAGGAAAGGTCAAGTTAACAAGTGACAAGTGAGCATGAAGTCATATGACTCCCCTGTTAAATGCAGACAGCCAGAATCCCTGAAGCTGTTGCCAACAATTAGGAGTCAGCTATTCCACCTAGGAACACTCTACTGCCTTATTAAGCCTAATTGCCATTAGTTATCTGATCACTTAGGCTGGAGGGGAGATTATCCATGCAGGGAGAAAATCTCTGTGACGGCCTGCAGACTGGTGTTTTTAGCTCTGATCTCCATAGAGATTGCTTTCCCATGCTTTTTTTAAATTACTTTTTGAAAAATTATCAGTAGCATGGATTTATTTTAAAAGCTGTATATTAGGAAGTCTCTGTCACAACTGCCTAAAAAACAAGAGGACTGCCGTAATATAAACTTCAGGACCATGGCAAAATCTCCAATCTGTGACAGGGCTAGTCACAAAGCTTGGAGCCTTTGAGCACCATCAACATGTTCTGGCTGGGGATCCCATGGCCCAGCTTCTTTCTGTGTCTCAGGGCACAAGGACAACTGAACGCTAACACCATCAATTTCTTACATTAAACCCAAATGTTGCTTGGGTAGGGCAAAACAAGAAAGAACCTCCTGACAAGTACAAAGCAAGTCACAGCAAATTCTTGATTTCTACTTGCACAGAAACACACACAGCTATCAGTGAGTCTTCTTCAGTTTGATTTATTTTTAACTTAAAATATTCTGCTTCTGATACCTTCTTACAAAGGCTGAAGTCAACTCTTCTGAAGGATAGAAATCCTTACAATCACAGTTTAATTACTATGAATTGCATTTAGTGAAACCAAAATGATTTATGGCATTGCTCAAGTGTATACATGCACAGATGTACATATACCATACATGCAAATACACATACAAGCAAAGATAGCTTGGTTATACATAAATGACAGTTGTAGCACTGCTACAGTAATTGACACGGGCCAAAGGTTTAAATATGTTCAGAAGAGACCAAAGAAAACAATGGAGGATGGGTTAATTGATGGTCACTGACCCATTAGTGAGCTGTGCTTTTGTTTCAGGAAGCCTTCTACTACTTCTTGTTGGAGTAGAGAGGATAACTACCAGGTGAGAGACAACGCTGTGCTTATCCCAGGCGTCTGTGTCTCTCTGATATCTTTTATTGGTTGCTCTCAGAAACAGGATACTGGTCTAGACAGGCATGACCTATGGTGGTTGCTTTAAAGTTCTTTCCTTATATCTCCAGGCATGTTTGTGTGAATAACTACAACTCTTCCTTTGGTTTCTTCTATCTTTTTTTTTTTTTTTTTTTTTTTTTTTTTTTTAAGTTGCTGCATTCATTAGTTGTTTCATTTTCCTAGAGTCCTGTGAAGCAAAAGTTTCCTTCAACCTCATGCCAATTTAAGACATCCTTGCTGTTTACTTGCTTGCTAAAGGAAAAAGAAATACAAACTGACACCACTGTACATATTATCAACCTGGTGAGTGTTTTTACCTGGTACAGGCTGGCAAGGTGGTGTTTCGTTTTGATCAAAAATGGCTGGTTGACCCCTGGATGATCCACATCATGAGCTGCAGCAGCCAGAAGTCCAAGCATGATGTCCGATGGGGTGAGGAAGTTGGCAAGCTGAATCACACATTAATCACAACAAGAAAGCAAACAGTAAACACTTCCCCTGGCCCCATCCCCCCTTTTGGCAGATAAACATACCAGCTGACTACATGGAACTGCTCAGTTTTGTGCACAGACATCAAGAACAAAATAAACTAATAAACTGAGAACAACCTTGAGGTGATTACTGAATAAATATCTTCAAAGAGTCAGACTATGTTAATGTTACTACAATCTGTATTTCTTACCTCTTTATTGTTTACAGCAGTATATGGATTGCTATACAGGTTTTTGAGAGCTTAGTCTAAAAGATTCAGTTTAAAACAGTAAGTATACCAGCAGGTTGGTGTGTGTTAGTATCCTCACTCATTACTTAGCAACACCAACAACACAGCATGCTTCATTTTTCTGGTAGAGTATTATGCTGTAAAATGCAGAGTATTATTTAATTTTCCAACTTCAGACATACAAGTCCGAAAAACTACCCATATTTTTTCTACCATATAGTTTATTACTCAGAAGCAATTTGTGTTGTCACCGGAAAAAAAAAGTCTTACTATCTTATGTTTCTGAGAGTGAGTTAGTTATTACAAGCCTGATGAGTATGTATAGTCTGTGATATGAAAGAAGCATGCTATGATGATGAGGAGTGAACAAGTTTTGTACAGATATGGATGCTGGCTATCCTCTGCACTTTTTATCAGTAGAGACTTGCAGATCTTGCAGGAGATGGAAGTGAAGGAAAACTGAGGTTTGCTCCTATCCTCACAACTTCTATACTCTGGTCTAGCCATTTGCTAATTCTAGCATAACTTCGTTTTGTCTAATGCAGGTCAGAAAAGATTAGTTACACTCTCATACTGTGGCTCAGCATTATTTAGGGGGCCTACAGGAAAGCCGGTGAGGGACTTCTTATAAGGGCATGTAAGTGACAGGAAAAGGGGAAATGGTTTTAACTGGAAGAGATTTTTAGACCACATATCAGGAAGAAATTCTTTATCGTGAGGGTGGTGAGACACTGGAACAGGTTGCCCCCAGAGAGGTTGTGGATGCCCCTCCCTGGAAGCACTCAAGTCCAGGCTGGATGGGGCTTTGAGCAACCTAGTCTAGAGGGAGGTGTCCCTGCCTATTGCAGGGGGTTGGAACCAGATGATCTTAAAGTACCCTTCCAACCCAAACCATCCTATGATTCTATGATTACAGTATTAAAGTGCCTTCCAATAATGCATTAAACAACATAATAATTGTCTAACACTCTCATTTTGTGAGGGCTTACTGCAACACTAAAGAAGCTGCTGCTGGCTCACGTACAGGATACCCTTTCAACAATACCGGTCAAAGAGACTGCATGCCCATTTTTGGTGTTTCACTGCCAAATTTACTATGCTGAAATATTGATGTGAGGGCTGATGTCCTGAAGTGACCAAGGCATGGGCAGGCACAGCCTTCTACTGGCACTGCTGGGAGGACTGCCACACCAGGTGGATGGGTGGTGACACCATCATAGCAAAACCTGCCAGAGCTCATACAACAGCACCTGGATACATAATTCACAGGATGGGAAGTGACTTCAGTAGCTTGTTCGAAAATTTAAGCTGACTTCAAGTTTGCAGTCATTTTCTACTATCTAATAAAATAGTGCTTAAGTGTTTGTTTTTTTTTTTTTAATCCCGGGAAAACAATTTTGAGCATTACCTGAAAGCAACGTCAGTGTGAAAGGCTGTCCTTACCTTGGGCTCCCTTAGATAGCAGTGCATAGCTTGTGTGACATCAGCAGCATGGACAGCGTTGTGGTAAGGGTTCTGGCTGTGGTAATCTTCTTGAACCATAACTGGGAAGCAAAACAGAACACAAAGATCCTTTTGTCTTTGAGTTCCATGGCCACAATCGGGAACTGAGTTTAAAATACAATTTGAGGTTTTGCAATCAGCTGCCTAAAGAGTTTCTTCAAATACCTGCAGCTTACTGGTGCTCTTATTGAGATACCTTCAGAAAAAAATGCATGAAAGGATCTGTGAGGCCCATGGGGATACACTCGGTCTAGTTCATAAATCAACTCTTTCTTGCCTTAGTGAAGGCTCTCATTCAGGAGAAAAATAAATAAGAAAGAAAGGCAAATTTATCCACAACGGAGCGTAATTATTTAGGCTGCTGCCACAAGGGAGTAATATGTCATTACGGCAGTACAGCCTGATTTACAGCAGCAAGAGAGGCCCTGACATCCTGGCACCATTTGCTATTTGAGGACTACAGTCCAAGGCACTCCTACAGAGAATCAAAAGATACTGCATTTGTGTATTTGAAGAAAGATCTCCTGTGACAGCCACATCTGTGCTTCCATTTTAAAATACTAGTCCCTCCTCCTGTTTCAGTTTGTGGAGCTGGAGGAGTTCCACCTGAATGCTGAGTGCATCCCTGTTAACTCTCATTTGCACTAGCACAGAAGACCACTGAGGTTTGTGCTTTATGTTCATCTGCTCCTTGCAGCAATCCCTGCACCATTTTGGGGCAACCCAACTCAAATGGTAGAAGTTGCATGTGCCCTCACCCAAAATGCTCTTCTTCACACCATCAAATTGATCAAACAGGTGAAATTACCATAGTGCTTGTCTCCAGCATGGGCCGCACCAAAGCAAATTCCAGCCTACACTTTGTTTTCAGTTCATTTGAAGCTACAGTCAGTAACCCTTTAAACCCTCCATGCTTCAGCTCTCATTAACTAAATATTCACCTCATGTCAGGTCACAGCAGCTAGCACAGCCAGGGATATCTGTCTCCACATCAGAGGAAGGACTTCCAGAAGTAACAGTAGGACGTTTTTAAAGAAGTGATCCTGCCTTTGAAGCTCTATCTGACACTCTGACAAAACAGCATTCAGCTGCATTCAAAACATGATGCAGAAAGCAACTGATTTTGGCTAATTCCTTCCTTTGGTTCACAGACAGCATGGGGCTAATATTTCTGTTGGCAGTAACAGCAGCAGGGGCTTTCATCAACACTGTTCAGTGTAGACAGCTTGATATAATTTGTTAAATTTTGTACATAAGCTTTTAACTGCCCTGGGTCTCAGTGGTCTATTAGTCAGTGAAATAATGTTGCTGTACCACAATTGTATTGTGCACGGGTAGGTCTTGCAATGCGTGCCTGCCTGTGTGGGCCTCCTCTGCCTGCCACATCTCTGCATGACATACATTTTTCTAAATCATCAGTGCAACAGTGGTACTGGGATGCTTAAGTCCAATACAGAGCCTTTTAAGACACTCAATTGAGTCTTAACAGGTACTGAATTGAGTCCCCTACTGCCTGTAAATTGTACCCTAGTAGACATCACAGAAATATTTGAAGTAATTACTGATTTTACACAGATACACAGAACAAGCCAATGCCTTTTTTGAGGCCCTCAAGCTGTAACCTGCATTCAGTGATAGTTTAAAGGCGAGCACTTACCTAAAAACCTATGTAATGTAACCATATCTAGCTGGAAATGGTGAATAAGTCCATGCACGTTGAAGAGGTGACAGAGCAGTGTTACGAGACTGTTTCCTAAAAGCAGAGAGGAACAACTTTCAGACTGCATTAAGGCGTAGTTATCAAACAAGACTAAAAATGTTGGTAGTTTCCTGTTAGTGAGTTCCTATCACCTTAGTTCCCAAAACATCAGCATAGATGATACTCATATACTCAAAAATAGCTTATATATATATATATATATATAAAATTTTCGTACACAAACAAGACTTGACAGTATGACTGTGTCAGTAGAATGCTATTCTGGTGTCCCATTGCGTCTGCTATTTCAGTTTGACACAGAAGGCCAACTGATCCACCGGAAATCTTCTGACAGGATTGTTTGTAAACCACATCATTTTCATAATCCAAGTTCCCTTCAGAAATGACAGAAAGAGCAAATGGCTTTTCTGCCACTTTGGCTTGCCATACTGTACAAATCAATTACTTAATGAGAATTCTGTAGCTTGTAATGGAAGCTTTTGATTTTGTACCTGACTGTAAAACACGTATGTAATCCACATAGCTAGCTCAGCTGCAAGTGCATCTCACAATGATGCAGACAGGAAAATGAGTTACAGATTTATGATCTCAAGTCCCACTTAGTAATGTTGGTCTAGTAAGAATGAAATGTGAATTTCATATCAGGAACACTGACAAAACTTAGTCTAACTATCAACTATATATCAACTATATTATATGATCAACTACACATACAGTGTTTAGAAAAGTTTGCATTGCATGATTCGATGCCAATGTTTCCAGAAAAGTTAGAAAAAAACCCCAACAAACCAACCCATACAAGATATAAACAATGTCTGAAGGGAGTCTTTTCTCTTTTAATGTAACTCAGGAAAGAAAATAAACATGTGGACATGGAGGCTTACTTGGCCTTGGCTACTGACCAGAGGCAAAGAAAGGTGACTTGGAAGAAATATTTTTATTTCCTTTGCCATTTGCAGTCCTTTCCGCTCTTCCCTGCCAGTTGCTCAGCCAAATTACCCTCTAAACCAGTTCAACGTCCTGAGCGGAAGAAGCAAAGCAAAAAGTAGGATTGCTACCCTGGACTTTAGGAGAGCAAACTTTGATCTCTTCCGGGACCTACTTGGGGCTATCCCGTGGGCCAGGGTATTAGAAGGCATGGGGGCCTGTGAAAGCTGGTTAGCATCTTCTTCCAAGCTCAGGATCAGTGCGTCCCTGTGACTAAGAAATCGGGAAAAGGTGGCAGGAGACCTGCATGGATGAGCAAGGAGCTCATGTGCAAGCTCCAAGGAAAGAAGAAAGTTCATGAAATGTGGAAAAAGGGTCTGACCACTTGGGAAGAATACAAGAATGTAGTCAGGGCCTGCAGGGACACGACGAGGAAGGCCAAAGCCAACCTGGAGTTGAATCTAGCTAAAGGGATAAAGGATAATAAAAAAGGCTTTTTTAAGTACGTTAACAGCAAAAGGAAGGCCAGGGAGAATGTGGGCCCCATATTAAGAGAGGGGGGCATTCGGGGGATGCTGAGAAGGCAGAAATACTGAACGCCTTCTTTGCTTCCGTATTTAGTGAAAAGGCTCTCCCCTCAGGAATCCCAAACCTTGGAGGTTAATGAGAGAGTCTGGGGAATGGGAGACTTCCCTTTAGTCAGGGAAGAGGTGGTCCGTGAGTGCCGAGGAAACACTAAGGTCCATAAATCCATGGGACCTGATGGGGTGCATCCACGGGTACTGAGAGAGCTGGCGGAGGTCACTGCTGAGCCACTCTCTGTAATCTTTCAGAGGTCTTGGAGAAATGGGGAGGTGCCTGATGACTGGAGGACAGCCAATGCCACTCCGGTCTTCAAAAAGGGCAAGAAGGAGGACCCAGGTAATTATAGGCCAGTCAGCCTCACCTCTGTCCCAGGGAAGGTGATGGAACAGCTTGTGCTGGATGCCATCTCCAGACAATTGGGAGAAAAGGAGGTTATCAGGAGTACCCAACATGAGTTCACCAAGGGGAGGTCGTGCTCAACCAACCTCTTGGCCTACTATGAAGTTGTCACTGGCTGGTGGATGTGGGGAGAGCGGTAGATGTAGTCTACCTTGATTTCAGTAAGGCTTTTGATACTGTCCCCCATGATCTCCTTATAACAAAGCTGAGGAAGTACGGGATAGATGAGTGGACAGTGAAGTGGGTCATGAACTGGCTGACTGGCAGAGTGCAGAGGGTCGTCGTTGGCGGTGCAGTGTCTGGCTGGAGGCCTGTAACTAGTGGCGTCCCCCAGGGGTCTGTGCTGGGTCCGGTCTTGTTCAACATCTTCATCAACAACCTTGATGAGGGGACAGTGGCCACCCTCAGCAAGTTTTGCTGATGATACGAAGTTGGGTGGATTGGCTGACACGCCTGAAGGCTGTGCTGCCATTCAGCAAGACCTGGACAGGCTGGAGAGATGGGCAGTAAGAAACAGGATGAGGTTTAACAAATGCAAGTGTAGAGTCTTGCACCTAGGGAGGAATAATTACATGCACCAGTACAGGCTGGGGGATGACCTGCTGGAGAGGAGCTCTGCAGAGAGGGACCTGGGCGTCCTGGTGGATGACAGGTTGGCCATGAGCCAGCAGTGTGCCCTCGTGGCCAGAAGGGCCAATGGCATACTGGGGTGTATAAAAAAAGTGTTGCCAGCAGGTCAAGGGAGGTGATCCTCCCCCTCTACTCTGCCCTGGTAAGGCCTCATCTGGAGTACTGTGTCCAGTTCTGGGCTCCCCAGTATAAAAAAGACAGGGATCTCTTGGAAAGAGTCCAGCGGAGGGCCACAAAGATGGTGAAGGGCCTGGAGCATCTCCCCTATGAGGAACGACTAAGTGAACTGGGTCTGTTTAGCCTTGAGAAAAGAAGGCTGAGAGGGGATTTGATCCAGGTTTATAAATACCTGAGGTGTTGGGGCCATAGTGGTGAGGCCGGACTCTTCAGTAGTGCGTGGGGACAGGACAAGGGGAAACGGGATGAAGCTAGAGCACAGGAAGTTCCGCACGAATGTGCGCAAGAACTTCTTTACGGTGAGGGTGACGGAGCACTGGAACAGGCTGCCCAGGGGGGGTTGTGGAGTCTCCTTCTCTGGAGATATTCAAGACCCACCTGGACGCCTACCTGTGCAACCTGGTGTAGGGAACCTGCTTTAGCAGGGGGGTTGGACTCAATCTCTGGAGGTCCCTTCCAACCCCTACAATTCTGTGATTCTGTGTGATAAACCAACTTTCCTACACTTTCTGCCACAGCCAAATCTACTTAGATTGGGAGCAAGGACTGGGGGATCTCATTCCTACAAGCAATACAGAAAGGCCAAAGGTATGATTAGGACCGCTTCAGCAGCTGCCCAACCCAGATTCACTGCGCAGATATAACTTGGCACATGCTATTATAGGCACACATTTAGAATCGTATAATCATTAAGGTTGGAAAAGATCTCCAAATCATCCAGTCCAACCATCCTCCTCCCATCAATACTGTCCACTAAATCATGTTCTTTAGTACAACATCTCAATCCTTGAACACCTCCAGGAGCGGTGACTCCACCACCTCTGTGGGCAGCCTGTTCCAGAGCCCAACTGCTCTTTTGGAGAAGTTTTTCCTAATATCCAACCTGCATCTCCCCTGGTGCAACTTGAGGCCACCCCCTCTAGTCCTATCTAGTTACATGGGAGAAGAGGCCAACCTCCATCTCATTACAACCTCCTTTTGAGCAGTTGTAGTAGAGTGAAATAAGGTCTCCCCTAAGCCTACTCTTCTCTAGACTGAACAACCCCAGTTCCCTCAGCTGCTCCTCACAAGACTTGTGTTCCAGATTCCTCACCAGTTTTGCTGCCTCTCTGGACGGGCTCCAGTTTCACTGAGTTTTAGTGTCTTACATACTTTTTGTATTTTATTCTATCCAGATTGTTGACCCAAAGCAAAGGTACTTTTGGTTAAAGGCATTTTCTATTATGGAAATCCAACTTCTTTTCAACTTATGTATCTAATAGGTCTGTTTTAAAGTTGCTTTGGGGTTTCCCACACAAAGAAAACTAAAACATTTCATTGAAACTAGTAAGTAATTCATAATAAGCAAAATGTAACTATAACAAATGTAACAGATTAAATTAACACAAACATTTACTTGTGGTTGGACTTGATGATCTTTTGAGGTCCCTTCCAACCTGAGTGATTCTATGATTCTATGAAAAAAACACACTTTAAATGTTTTCCAGTAGTTACGAACATACTGGTAAAAGCTTGAAAAGATCAAGGATATGATTTTAAGAGGAGCTAATTGTGTCCAAGTCTCTTCAGTAATCTAAACTGGAAAAGTTTAGTAAAATATTAGCTAGACATTTTTAAGATAGTCATATATAAGATACCTTAAATAGGTATGTATTTTTCTTTTTTAAGTACTTACCATTTGTCAAGCGGTCGAACAAGAAAATGTCAAAATCCCATGTTCCCACTTTGGATAGCATATGCTAGAAAAACAAATACAAAAAGACAAAATATTGGTATGTCAAACTGCAAAATAGACTGAAATCATTATTCCATATTGAAGTTGCAGGAACCAATTGTCTGATTAAGGTTCTGCTTAGGACAGCTATAGAGATGTATTTGTAATACCAAAGCTTAAGAACCAATTTTAGCTATATTACAGGGACTGCTTACAATGATTCAGGCAGAATCACCAAGGCTGCAAAAGATCCTCAAGATCATCCAGTCTAACTGTCCACCTATCACCATCATTTCCCACTAAACCATGTCCCTTAGTACAACATCTTGTAGTTTCTTGAACACCTCCAGGGACGGTGATTCTACCACCTCTGTGGGCAGCCTGTTCCAGCGCCCAACCACTCTTTTGGAGAAGTTTTTCCTAATATCCAACCTGAATCTTCCCTGGTGAAACCTGAGGCCATTTCCACAATTTCTTATCTGAACAATGAAACAAAACTTACACTCTCTGGTATATTATTAAGATGCATAGAGATCTGGAGACCCATCTTACCCGTGCTTGTCCAAGGTAGTCCTCATCCAGCAGGTACAGAGAGGCCTGTGGTATGATTCCACGCAGTAACCGGGATGCATGGAAATACCTCTGAAAACTTAACAGTCTTTTCACCTTTTTCTTGGTGCCAATTTCCCCTGAGAGTGTTGTATCTACAAAAAGCAATCAGTACAGAAACCATGAAGACCAAAATCAAGGACAATGCTCTCAATTATTTATTAAAGAGACAACAAAAAATTTGCTATAATGATTCGGAAGTGATAACGTTTGTGCTTCTTGCCAGACCTCATGAAGGGGAAACATTCAAATTCCTATACCTCAGCATAATACATTTGTTTAGTTCAGAAAGGAAATAAATCCCAGTAAACAGAGCAATAATATAGGATTTGGAAGGTCTGAGTTCAAGACATTGCCACAGACTTTAATGCAATCCAAGCTAAATAACCATGAGTGGAATACATTATGTAACTGCAGAGAGGTTAATATAAAGCTCTAGATGGCAAACGAGACAGGACTGACACAGCAGCATGAGTTGCCCCTTGCAAACGAACAGAAGTAATGTTTCGTGGTCTGTAGTAAAATGGCAAGCTCCTTGCAGGCAAACAGACAGGAAGCATCTTTCTACAGTTGGAGTTTATAAAAAGTTAACAGCACTTCTTTATATTGGGTAGACTCCAAGCAGACAATAGTGGCCTTATGCACAGCATCTGCAATACAGCAACTACTCCCATTGTCAATTTGTGACAAAAACAAAACGTGACACCAAGAGAGAACTTAAATATGGCCTGAGAGCACATATGCATGACTCAGTTTTGGAAAAGGGTAGAGAAGAGAAAAAGAAGCAAGAGTAGGTTAACAGTCCCACTGTATTATACTTCCTATATACTACAGCAAATCATAAATGAAGAAAACATTTCAGTCCTCCACTTAGGAAGTATACACAGGCAATTCCTTCCCTTTGTAGTTTTACACAAGAGTACGTTCTTCCAAGTCAGCATCCGGACAATTTTATTCCTTAAGGCTATATTAGGAAACATTCATACCTGGCTAAATGTGCCACAAAAAAAAAGGAAAAAAAGAAAGAAAAAAGGGGTAGCTATTGCACAGTGATTAAATCTGCCATTAGCGTAATTAAATTACTTTATTGCTACGTAGAGAGTGCTACGCAGGCTTCCTAAAGCTGGCAGTGACCTAGGTCATTCCATCTGAACTTTTAAGAAAACCTCACACACAACTGCAATGTTTGCATTTTGCAGCCTGGCCTAAGTTTTGGAAAAAGAGGCAGATGTTGTATCCTACTGCCTTCTTACAGCTTTGTTGATGGAAGGAACCTTGTAAGAAATTGATGGTTAAGCACTCCTTTTAGAAAACAGTAGGATTTCTTGAGATAAGACACCACAGAGTAATTCACTGGATTTCAGGTTGAAATAAGAGCTTATGAAAACGCAGCCAAGGACTAAAAATATCTCTTTCCATTCTGCTATTCCATTATAAGTGCTGAATATTTGTTCTGCTGTGATATTAAAATATTATTTGGATATTGCTTTTATGTGTTTCATTATTCTAATAAGTTTTTTTTTTTTTTTAAGTCTTTTTCTGATACGTTCTAATTAGGTTTTTTTTTTGTTTGTTTGTTTTTTAAACCTTAGATGGTTCAGCATTTGGATTTTTCCAAGAGCAGATGTAAGCCCTTTCTGTAGCAGATTTCTTCCTTATGCAATCCAACAGGTCTCAAACATCACAGCTCTGGAGTGATAGAAAGTCAGTAACCACCAAATACTTACAATAGCTTAGGTATTTTCTTAGACTTGTAAGCCACAGATTTGTGCCAAATACCCCACTGAGTTTTAGTAACAAAAAAGCACAGAATAACTTCATTACAACTTGAGGAATGCCAGCAGTAACAATGCCACTACTGTATCAGCCTGGAGGTTAGATTTTTCAGGTATGATGTGCCAGTACCTTCCTGAATTGTCACACGTTTTAAATGCTGAAACAACACCATGGTCTATTGAAAGGGTAATTAACATACATACATTCCAGCAGTTATCCAGGGACAGCTATATGTCTGGCAGGGTTCTGTCTTTACATTTTGTTTCACTTAGCGCCTCTATGAAGTTGCTGGTATTGAGTTTATTTCCTAGATACCAAAACACTCTTTAAATCATTTTTTTAAAATTTGTGCTAGCTGTTTCTTGACTTTGCTATTTCCCTAATACCATCTCTGCCCCACACCTGTTACTGTTTAAAACTCAGATGCAGAGTTCCTACAGATGAATGATCTTAGAGGTAAAGGTCTAGGCAGTCCCAACAAACAGACATACACTTGAAGAACGATGCGTTCTATCCTTTGGATTACCAGGCTGTTTCAGTGGCACAGACAACACTACCAAAACACTCTCAGATCAGGTAGAAATAAATCATTTCTTATTGTGAAAAATTTTCCAGATTGAACCGTCAAATTTGTTGCTGATGATACGTCATACTGCTCCACAGACTTGTCATGGGTGTCAGCCGGAACACAATCCACGCACTGCCAACAGACAGCATGTCTGAAACAGAACCTGCTGCTTCAGATGAACATTAAGTCACATGCAGTATACTACGGAAATAAAGGTCACCCACAATAATCTGTTGCCCTGTATGTCTACTCTTACGAGAAAGAATTCATAGTATTCAAGTGTATTTTCAAACTGGGCACTTGACAGAAGAGTCCAAATTCTGCATTGCAGTCTATCTACATGCAAACTTTGGATGCTGTCTTAAAGGACATTGTGTTAAAAGCATGTCCTTTAGGTCATTCCAGTAATAACTGATTTGTCTATGACACAGGACTTATCAAATGATTGCTATAGGTTTTACTGGCTTACTGTGCCATCCTCAGCAACATGCCTCGTTATGATGATGCCCGTTTCCAAGCACTGCAAACACTCAACTATTACCATCAACATTCGCTTTCTCCTCATCATTGTTAAAGAGAAAAACATAATAACATGAAACAGGAAAACAAACAAGCAAACAAACACCAAAATGATAAAAAAAAGAGTCAAAAGCAAAGCAGCTCAGAGCAAACACTGAGATTTTGCCTTCAGCTCAAAACCAGGCCAAAATCTCCCAATAGCGCAGAGCCATTCCTGGCGCATGGGATCCACAAGCTGACAAAAATCAAGACATGGTTTTAAGATGAAGTGAATTATGTGAATGACAGAGCTATACACTGAGCATATCACCTCCTAATTGGCAATAGTAAATTTCAATTTAAATTCTAAGTACAAACTTCTGATGAAGTTTGATGCAAGTCATACAATGACTTTAAAACATAAAAAGTTACTGACAGATATTTCTAGTTAGACTAAAATGAATTACAAGTAAATGAATCAAAAATATCTTCCTAGATAGCAATACATCAGTTGTGGCATCTGGGGCACCAAAATGCATGTTATAATACCTACCTAAAGAGAACAAACTGTAGGGCTCATGTGGGAAGGATTTAGTAATTACATGCAATTTTGAAATTAACATGAAAGATGAGCAAGAATATCTTCCATTTATATCCATAAAACTTCCCTTGAGAACTGTGTTTAATCATTGTGGCAACTTCTGAATGTTTTGTTTACTTAAAACAGCATAATATGTCTCACTCAGAGATATGCATTCCCTCATCTTGTGGAGTCACTGCCTCGCACAGGGGTTGGAGAATCCCATTTTTGTATACTGAACAAAATTACTGCAGGGACTGCATTGACATACCTACACACTTACAGGACCATCCAAATAAGCTTTCCTCACAAAGCTTAATGTTTACATTCAAAAACAGCTCACCTGAGCTCACAGTGCATCTCCTGGTGTGTTTTAGAAGGCAGCAAGCTAAGATACACTCTTCATGAAGTCACTTGACATCCCTATCGCATGTACACGCTGTCGGATCACAGGCAATGCCCTGATGCTGCATGTAGCCCTCAAGAGGTTAGTAAGCCATAGTGGCTGCCTTTACACAGACCTGGTCGCCTTAACACGGCCTACGGCACACTACAGCCCAACCCCTGTTATTTCAGGGAAAGGGGTTTCCTGCACTAGGAGCTGCTAGGAGTTTTCTGTTGAATTTCTTTGCTGAGCAGGAGCGTGCCCGCAGGCAGCGTGAACATAAAAATTACAGAGGTTATGTTAACAATGGTTGAGTTAACATCCAGGAACGATCACATAAATCAAATTTGGACAAGGATGTACTTAACACTACACCAGACATTCATTACATTGTTATTGTTCTTTTCAAGTAAACAAACTTGGTTATGCATTCAAATAATGCCTGTGAGTTTTCCTTCACAGCATCTCCTTTTTTATTTTATTGCAGCTCAGAGCACAATAAAAGCAGGTCACTCAGCAGTATGAATGGGTAACAACAGGCTTATTAATTTTCAAAAGCCCACTGATTCAGAAGCAGAAAATGTTTTTTTCCTTCTCTTTCCTTTTCTAAAAGGATGGAAAAATCAAAAGAACATACACAAATCATGTTTAAACATCCGCTTTTGACTCATACAATTTACAGTACCCTGCTCCTGTTCCATGGATGTAAAGACACTGGGTACCTATCCACTGCTCGTCAAGCATATGCCTGAAGAATCAGACAGGGTTGATGGAGAAGTGCTGCAATATCCAAAGGATGAAGTGTGAGGATCAGAATGTAAATTTATTGCCCAGATCATCTGAAAACAGAGAGGACCCCGGGAAGCAATTAGCTTCCAAAATACCAGAGACTATTTCCTGCTTTGACAGCTGACTAGAATGGTTTTATTAAGAGCTCAAGACACACTCATTTACTTGACTTAAGAGGAACAGTTTGTATTTGTCCATTGTTTATTTTTTTGGTTTTTTTTGCCAGACATTTAGGTTACATTTATTGAAGTCTTGTTCAGCAAACTTAGTGCATGACATGGTTCCTTAGTTTTTCGTACAAAGATGAGCACACAGCACTGATGACAAAAAAAATAAAAAAATGCTGTGTCCTCTCACTGATTTACATCAAGGATTTTTTACATCAAACAAAAGACAGCAGCAGCACGTGTAAGGATAGTGAACTGGCACAGAGAAAGTAAAAATTCATTCCCAAAGTTGCATTTCAAATTTGAACTTTGGAGAAGGCATTGGTAAATTAGAAGTAGTACAGGTAACCTTTACTCTGTGTTGTCCAAGCTTTTCCATCACCCTGCACAGTGCAGTCCAAAAACCCTCCAGAAGAGAAACTACAGTTTTGAAGATAGGCCTGAGAAAACACACAAGGCGCAATAAACCTGCAACAGAGAACAGTCAATTGGCAGCTTGCAACCTAGTGTAGAAGCACCAAGATGCTCAGATAAATGTCTGAGCTGCACTTCTGAATCTCAGTTGGTCACCACAACTAAGACAACTGAGATGAACACCTTACACTACATACTGCCTACAGATTGCAAAGCGTTATACTGAAATGGTGCAAATATAGAATTCCTCGTGAGACTTCTTAAACCTAGAGGAATCCAAAAGGTTTTTACACATTTTGTTTTCACGTGCTGCTCTAACGTATTTAAAATGACACTGAGGCTAAGTAACAATGAGGTTTTAGGGGCAGGATCACTGTTTGTTAATACCTTGTTTTAAGCACAATGCCCAAGCAGGGCTTTTTTTTTTTTGTGCGCGCTATTTTAATATAATTGTTAATTATACTAAAATTCAAAATATCTAAACATAAATGTGTAATGATCAAGTAAAAATGATTCATTTCATTCACTGCCTTTTCTTATCCTTGTAAGAAATGAATACACAAAATACGATACCGTAACTTTAATAAGCAAGTACGAGCAAATTGTGTTCTTTGCTCCTTGACTTTTGATAAAACTCAGTTTTGGAGGTCAAGTGCTTTTTCTGTTAGCTGCCACTGTTCATATGGATTACAACTGTATTACTTCTCTTTGAATGGGTAAACATAGTCTGCCAATGAGAAAGAGCCTATGAGAAAGAAAGTGGGACTCCAAACACATCAGAGAAAAGCCAAACCTTAGCAGGAACAACAACAACAAAAAAAGCCTTTAAAATTTTGTGTTAAGATTAAATTCTTCAACTTCCTGCATAACTGCATGAAATCAATGCAGTGTCCTGTTTACAGAAGAGCTGCGTGCTTCTTTGGCTAGTATAGTTAACGAAATGCGAGAGATTCCAGAACACCAATTTCCTAGGTCATGTTGCCATGGGGTTTCCTTCTCTTGAAACATTACGCTTCAGGTGATGGTGGCTTATAACAGATCACTTTCCACATTATAAAGTTCCCACACTCTTGCTGGCATTTTGAACAACACCTGTCCTACAGCCTTCCTTCCACTCCAAAACATCATACTTCTGAGACTGAAAGAGCTAGGGTTGCAGAAGCCAAAGAAGTAGCAAAATATTAGCCTTAACAACAGGAGGAAGAATAGATTATATCCAAATTTTAGATGAATTTAGATTTGATTTTCTTCACATTTTACAGCCTTTATTGGGGTTGTCCGTCATCATTATGAAAACAAACATCTTGGTATCTCTTATTAAGCCTCCTACAAGCCCTCAGGAAACAGCATGCTGTGTTCTGTTTCACCACAAAACCATTATCATTTCAATATGAGCTTTTGTTCTGCCACTTAAGTCTTGGTACAGGAGCACATTTCCCTCCCCCCCCCAGAACCGCGAATGTTTTATAGCTGATTATAGTTTCTCTAACAGGAAACAGTACACCCCCCGCCCCCCTACCCCCTTGAAAAAAAGCAACATAACCTGTAGCAAGAACAGTAAACCCAGCTTTCATTTATCATCTTAATGATCCTCTCTCCTTGTTCTCTCTTTTCCTCTGGTCATTTGGAAAGCATCCTCAGTGTTATCTTCAGTACACCCTTTCCCTTTTCTAATCAGAGAAAAGAAGGTGCGGTAGCACACTGGGTCATGCATAATTTGGAAGCTTTTAAAGGGACATTCTCAGTTGAACTGAATCCTTAATCTGTATTAAAAATGGTACTAACCTGCATAATCACACCAACGTTCACTGAGACTGTGTGTTTGCAGCACAGCTTTTTTTTTTTTTTTTTTTTTTTTCCTGAAGCTACCATAGCCCCAACTACTGCATTTTGTTAGCATATGAAAACACATACATCAGCCAGTTCTACATTCCGGCTTTCATTTTCTGCAAATGAAAAGCAAAAGCTAAACAAGGAGTAAGAGCAGCAGGAAGTAGAACATAATTTCCACTCTACCTTGGTATTAAATTTTGCAGAAGTTAAGAACTTTCAAAAACAAACATTAAGAACAAACACACAAAATCCACCCCAAACAAACACTCCAAGCTTTCTGTTGTTTGAAGGAGGAGTGGAGGAAGACAAGGACAGACCAGGATAACTTCCAGTGACAGGAAGAATTTTTCAGTACAGTGTGAAGTGTCTCCAGAAAACAGAATAACCTCTGCGCTGCAATGCTATTATGAGAAACTCAATTCCTCTTTCTTGAATAGAAAACTGAAAGCAAGGCCATAGGCTGACTTCAGTGCTGGAAATATTCTTGTCATTCAAACAAGATGCAAGCTAATCTGATTAAGAAGTCTGTGTGCCTTCACAGTTGACAAGTATCTTTTGGATGTGTTTATCCACGAGGACTAAGGGAGGTATTATGTAGAAATGATGCAGACCTCATGAGATCTCTCCCTTTCTAATTTAATAACCATCTGGAACTTTGGCCTCATCTCCACAGGCTGGGTTGGGATCCGAGTAATCCAATCAGTCCTTTAAACTTCCTCACAAGACTTCTAGTGTCCTAATTTAACCCAGGTCAGAAATATTTAAAAAGGCATCTCTCACTCCCACTTCCTTTTCTAGCCAAAGGCAACAAAACAAGACAGTTAACCAAACTTTTTTTTAACCTCATTCATTTGGATTCAGGTTGCTTGATGTTTCAGTTTTGGGTCGGTGGCTGTGGTTAAGTTTTATTTTCCCTGGAGAAGGGCCCTACCTGAAAGCCTTGGAGTTGTTCGAAATCCAAAACCAAAAATGAATGTAAATTTTGCAAATGGATCTTTCTGCAGACAGGCAAAAACCACAGATTCAAATATCCACAGACTTTGGTTCTTTGAGATAGAGACTTCATGAATTCATATCTTCCCTTACTAACTCTGACAATACCTTTTATTTCTGTATTACCTAATGCATTGCATGCTGGCAAAGCATCACCTTATGCATGAACAAACAAAACCAGGGGACTTCGCTTGACTCCATTCAGACTGCGAATCAAGGAAAGAGACTGAGTAGCAACCAGCAACACTATTTATCACCATCTATTGCAAAAAACATATAATCTATACTAATTTATTTGCTAAGCAAAGCTTAAATTAGGTATTTTCTTCTTTTTAATTCAGCTTCTGCCTTAAAGCCAGCAAGATCCTAGACAACATATAGATACACCCTTGGAATATCTGCAAACATGTTTTGACCTTTTAGATACTCTCAAATCCCACTGTAAGTTTTAGTTGTGCAACGTGTAAGAAAAAATAAATCTCTTTAAGTAACACCATTTGGGAACAGTGACTCTACCCTTTCAATATCAATTATACAGACATAATTAGCAAGATCCAGTTGTCAGATATTTTGGTACTGGGACACACAAGATAAGGAAAGCAAAGGGATGACTGATTCTGGGCCAAAGCCCAAATGTTCCTGATGCAGAATTTCTCAATAAAACATAAAACATGAAAGCAGAAACCATTTTAATAATATTCTTCCATTCAGTACAGAGGAAAATCTTAGTGTAAGGAAGATGGGAACTAGAGAATCACTATGCAAGTCTTAAGGCCTTGCTTTCTGACAGACGGACAAGCAAATTTGTAAACAAAAAGTAATTAATCACTCATGTATCTTAATGGTAATAAAACAATGCATCTAATCCAACCATAATATGGTGAGGTCTTTTTGGTTGTTGTTGCTTGCCCACCTACAACACTACATTTACCGCAGGGAATTCCCTCAAACTTTTAATTAATGCAATGAAGCGATGTACCACCACAGTCACATCTCATCATGGGATAATGAAATCTCTCGTAATCAAGGCACATTAGTCACTGGAGGGATACAGTCCAGTGACGCAGTGAGCAACTCCGTCAGTCAGAGAACTAAATTACAGATGCCTTAACTCTGGTGTGCCTGGCCCACGTGCTTCATGTGGCCCAGCACAGCTTGCACTGCCATCATGGTAGTGGCTCTGCCTTAGCACCCACTGACATTCATCAACACTTGCTGAATGTTGATGGAGACTGAGCAGTGGATGTGAGCACAGTGAGGTGGTGGGCAGTGCATTTCAGCAGCGGTGGCAGCAACAGTAGGTCACCTCCAGTGGTAGATTTTTTTTACAAGTGCAGTATGCAGACTCTTGCTTACTGCTGGCAAAAACGCATAGCTAATGGTGGTGACAATATAGAAAAATAGCATTTTGTAGCTGAGAATTTGCTCTACCAAACAATGTAACTGTGCTCTCTGTATATGTTATCATTCCCATGGAAATAATTAGGAGGCATTACTTTTGGAGTAACAGCTGTATGTGGCCCAGGCAAACCCAAAGGTTGGACCTTAGGAAGGCTTGCAAAGTAGGTCCAGAAAAAGACAAGATGATGCTATAAAACCCAGCATCTTCTTCAGAAATAATCTTTCAATACCCTTATAGTCCTGACAGTGTGGCACTGACAAGGTGAAATAATGCTCGCTGAATTTCTGTATATTACAAAGAGCCACTGGAGGAATGTCTAGATGGTATCACAAATGTTAGCTCAAATGGCTGTGCTCTCCCCTACCTTAAAACAAGGGTGGTACTGTTACTCGGAACAATATTTCAGACGGTATAGGAAAGTACCTCTAGTTCAAACTCCATTGTCTGAATTAGCGAAAAGCTGCAGGAATGTTCATGATAAAATTCTCCGCAAGCTGTGAGGACGTTTACCGCAAAATTTTCTCTGCCTCATCCCACTTTTCATTACTGTAGCAGCTTTCATCAGCTTCCTACTGGTTAATGCCCTGCTCCCCTCACCTCGTCAATATAACATGTTGCAAAAATGTAACCTAAGCACTGGTATTTATACACCTATTGATATTAGGATGTGCAGCACTGTGTTTTTTTGTATGCACAGAAGAAAATGACTGGAAGAAGAAATTGATGGATATAGATAAACAATAAAATAGAAGTCTGTTTACTTCCTAGAAAAACACATCTGTATATGCCAATACCAAGCATCTTCCTTTATCTGCAGGACACTGAGTAAGCCAGGCCCAAGCCCATACATGTCATAAATGTCACTTCAGTCCACACTTTGGACTGAAAAATTAGGCTACACAACTCCTCATGCAGAAAACAGTAAGTATAGATAAAACTGAAAACAATGAGAAACCCCAAATCAGGATCACTGCTTTTCCTCTCAGAGACATGATCTGTCTTAGTGTCTTCTTACTGACAAAGGAAAAGCAGTAAAAAAAAAAACACCCAAAAACGTAAGAGTATAAAACCCAGCTGCCCTTCCTATGTAGGAACAGACGTGCCTGAAGAGAGATGGATCACTTTTTAGCTCAGCAGCAGAACAGAAAGGTTACAGAACACCCTGCTCCTCACGCAATCAAAGGCTGTGGATCTCCAGCCTCCCTCCTCACAGCCCTCTCCCCTGACAAGCCTTGGGCAGTGCCAGCCCATTCCAGAGCTGGCAAGATCTGTCTACAAGGGATGAAAACAAAAGTCCTATCATCAGTTTCTTTGATTTCTTTAACTGAGGAGAACATACAGTAAGAATTTTAAATAACATGCTTGTATTCAGAATAAAAAGCAAATGAGGAATTCACTTAGTCACACTCAACTGTGAGTGTATATTCTCTTGTAAAACAATTCTCATTCATAAAGTATTTTGTCTCAGTCTTTATGAGGGCATCAACAATATTTCCAGCTTGCCCTAAAGAAGTTTTTTTCTTCACATTTATCATTGACAAGGTAGTATGAAATTATCCTGAGTTCTGCACAACCAGTATATGTTATTCCCTGTTTGTCCTGGGAAAATGTATGGGTCTCACACCTTTCTAGCGCAGCCATGGCAAACACTTTGATGGAGTTATGACCTAGAAAACACCTTCTATGAGCAAAGCTGAGAGCAATCACTTTGCTAAACTGCAGTACGTCTGCCAGCTCATGCAAACACAGCACATCAGAGCCTGAGTCCTCCCTTCCTATTAGTCTCTTTCCTCCTGACTCCCAGCCAGGCCTCTCCCTCTGCAGCTGGTCTTCTCCTCCTTCCTGTCACCTACCTCCTCCCCTTCCCAGTTTTTCTGGAAAGCCGTTACCAAAAGGAGATTTAAAAGTTTGGTCTGATAATTGCTTTTTAATGAAAACCATAATCACTGGAAGACTAAAAGCATAATCGCTAAACAAACGGTTGGAGTTTTGGTCTGTTTTGATGAAGACAGTAAATAACTTTTGTTTCAGAGGCTAAATGGAGCAATCTGTGCAGTACACAGGGACGTATCTAATCTGCCTGTGTCCGAACATTGCATTAGCACAACACTGAGACAATCCTACAGGGCTCAAGATGAAGAGCTCTCTGATTTGTATTTTTATTATTTATTCACATACTGGCTAATTGGCTATGATCAGTATATAGAATTCATCAGGTGAAAAAAAGTCCAACCCAGTATCTTTTTCTTTTTTCCCCTCTTAACTTTACCCTCCTATATTTACAACAGTGGCAAAATAACTTCAATCAAAATGAGGTTAAGATTATTTTTAACAGATGTTCACTGCTGGCCTGACCCAAAATCTATTGACGTCAATGAGAAGACTCCATGGGGCTTTGGATTGGGTTCTAATTGTTGAAAAAATTAATGTTATTGTAAACCACTGGTCAGTGCTGTCACATGTTCTCTGTCTGTGCCAATTCTATATGACCGGATAACAGACTCACATAAATCTGTTCCAAATGTTGGCTAAGAGGCTAAAGGACATCGGGGTTTATCTTTTTAATTCTGAAGAAACTCCCGCTCTTCCCAGCACACCCCATGGCACTACTGTATTTGACATGTACTTGACATGCTCTGCATTATGGATACTATTCATATAATCACAACATTTTACAGTCAAATACTACATGGGAGTAACAGGATTATTAATGCTGACCGTGTGAAGACAGCCGGACTACAGATATGTATAAGATGAGATACTTTGGTTCATTTACTTTCTATGCCAATTAAAAAAAGAATCAATTAAATTCAGACCCAAAGGAAAGGTTGCACTTACTGTTAAGAAGACGGAAGTCTATGAACGGGTAGGAGCCGCGGCGCTCAGAGAGAACCCCTATCTGACCTCTCACCCGTGCATCTCCTGCAAAACACAAAATCCCCCGAGACATTAGAAGGGGCAGTGGCCTTTCTCTGCTGTTCACAACCAGATCTATTTTCTGTTCAACGTGACGTTACACTCCTCCAGAGGGAGAACTAAGGTCCGAAAAAAATCATCTCCATGACATCCCTGGGTAACTGGGTAAAGAAGCAGTACAGCTGATCCTCTTATCAGAAAAAGGCACAAGAAAAAACACGTTCTTCCCACTGACCAGCTTCCTGCTCAGTAAGAACACTCTCAGTGCTTCAGGAGTACAGTGGAGGTCTCATTTCTTTTGTCCAAACAAGTGAGTTGAATCCTCACTGTCACAGCATCACACATGAAGGGCTTGGCCTTGGACTAGGCTCAGGGTCCAGCAGACCTCCAAAGCTGTGGGGCTGGCCTCAAAACCATGAGATGATGAAAAAAGCCCAAAACCAAAATATGAGGGTTATTTTTTTGTCTTGTTTTTCTTACTGTTTTTCTTGAGCATTCTGGAAAACGTCAGCTGCCTTCGCCTCTAACACAGAAGCTGCTTTATTTAACTGAAATCTGATGTTTTCCAATCAACGTTATTCCACAACTTCAGAATGTATATTTCAGCATTACAAAGAGACAATATAATGATAAGAACCGGTATCCCAGTGCAGCTCACACTGAGTAGTACCTGATACAACACTGATGAAAAGGGCAAAACTCGTTTAAGATGAAAAAATGCTACTCAGCTTGTGCAAGAGATACAAAATCTCTTTCAAAGTAGATAGAAGGTGGATAGCTTTTTTAAATATGGAAATGTAAAACTCATACGTTGTACCATAACTTCCCCAGTTCCGTATGGGAGAATTCCCAAGAACAAGATCTTGAATATTTTTAAAGAAGAAGATTTGAGATTTTAGAGGCTCAGGTCAGGGTATTCCAGCTCTTTGCAACACCAATTCCTCCTCTGCGGGAGCACAGACCATCATGCTGAAAACATACCCACTGTACTTCCAGAGACAGCTTGCTGAAGGCCTCTCAGAGTTCACAGTACAATTATGAGTTATTAGTTATTTTGAATTGTGCTTCCTCTGGGGACCCGAACGCAGCATCTGACTAATCTAAACAAAAGTTATTGAAGAATTTGGCTGCTAGTGCTAGCTTCTACTTCTTATGTTTAAAAACAAGAAAACATCATCCAGATGAAAGAAGGACCTAGTTAGATACTGTTATTTTTTCCTATCTAATGTTCTCTTAAAACGTGCTTGCAATTATGTTTAAGGGAAGAAAGCCAAGCAGAATGATTAAGTTGACTATTTGAGGGGGAAAAAAAAAAAAAAATCTTCCATGCCCTCTAGGGGTCCTTAGAGGCACGAAAGACACAGGCGCATGCACTCAAATTAAGAATATTTCAAACAGTCACTTCAGATTATAAATATGAATCTTTACTTTCATCTGGCTGTTTTGTTTCCAGCGACAGAACATGTGTTCCCTGCACCCAGCTGCCAGCCCGCAGCTCCCCCGCTGGCTCCAAGGAGCCAGCCTCAAGCTACCCGAGCTGCCCTTGACCCCACACACCCTTCTGGATGTGTGCAAACCTCTGCCTGCGCCTCAGCTGTGGCAGCTCAGAGGCGTGCAGTTTAAGTCACGTGCAACTGCGGTAACTGAGGTATAGGAACCTATTCCTTTCTCTTAAGGGGCAGATGGGTGGAGCAAGTAGCTTGTAAAACACTGAAGCAGCATTCATTGGCACCCGTGAGTCAGAGCTCCCCAGCCAGCACGCTCACCTAAAAGCACTGCTCACTGTCACAGGTAGATCCAACTGCATTGGCTGACTCATGCAGAAAGGTAACAATGGCGAGCATAGGGCACACAGTACATAAACAAAAGAAGGCAGACAGGCTCAAGCCTGCCACCAATACAGCTACCAGCAAATTAAGAACGGGTTTAAACTCAAAGCATGCCTTAATTGAGACCTTTGTTTTTTCTGTATGCATCAATGAATTAACAGGAAACTGCAAATAGCCCCCTGCATTAACAGACTGGGAAACATATAACTCCTGACTGACTCAACAAATTCTTTGAAAGAAAAGACACAAATTTAAACCCCAAAAGTCTAAAAAAAAAAACAAAACAACACCTGAAAGCTTAAGACATGCAATAGTGTAAACCCAAAAAGCATGATTTTTCTCTCTGAACATGAAAGAACAAACTTATTGGACCAAGAGTACTGGAAAATAACAAAATTATACAGGGTTACAAATGGAAAATCTCATCTTAACAGTATGATCCCAAATTTTGACGGAGAGACTGCTGTAGGTAGGGAAACAACTCAAATACAGAAGACAACTGAACGTGAGCTTGCCAAAGATAAAGCCTGACACTGAATTACCTCAAATAAAATAGCTGTTAGACAGGAAAATTATATTATAGTATATTTCAACCATATGGACTTTGTCAGATGTATGAGAGAAGGCAAGAGATGAGTACAAAACTTTTAAGTTGGAAAAAGACTAAAGACAAGAAGATAACAAGGTGCACTGAAAGGAAACTTCTGCTTGTGAACAATTACTACCTGGTCTTAAAAAGATTCATACTGGGAACAGGTTTTTTTCCTTTTTTTTTTCTTTAAAAAAAAAACAAAAAAAAAAAAAAACAAAAAAAACACATTGATGACCTTGGTTTAGAAGCAGAGCTAGTGAAATCTAACTGTAATGCAAAGCTGGGAATATTTAGGTATATACAGCTACAGCTATTTAAAATAAACCTTCACTGCTACTGTGATCTTCTTTGCCTCAGCTGCTGTATGGCCCAGATGCCTGCAGCTTCCACTTCCATTTTACTAGCAGCACAGCTTCCTCTCACAGTGCTGTTGATGTCTCCTATGGAATGAAAGCTTTCCTAACTCAAAAATATATACACAGTTTGGGAAAGGTAATTCCAACAGAGTCAGACACAAGGGAGGTGTTGATACCATCAGACAAAACACTTAACAGCAGCTCATCTGAAATAAGAGTGCCTGAAAAAGCTCAGCTCCTCCTGGAAAAAGGGCAGAGGGGGACCTCTAGAATGGTGATCATGGCACCAAAGAACCATTTCATTTAAGATCGATCATCCTGCAGTAATCTCCGTCGCTGATAAGCAGCAGAATAAAAAAAATAACCGTGCTGAAGGAAGAGATAAACAATGCAAGCAACTGATAACAAATTAATAAACTCTAAATAAATGCTGAAACATCACCTGAAATTGGTAAGGAATATACATAAGTGAATAAAGAAAAGTTAAGAACACGTGAACACCGGGTTCATGGGGAACCTGGTGCTAAATCATTCTGTGATAAGTTTTAACCACCAAACCTGAGGACCTGAAGTCATGGAAAATTACTGATGTGATCAGTATCAGCTATTTGTATCATTTTACATTTTTACAGGCAATAGAAGCTTGGATTATGTCAAGCACTATAGGAATCTATATGCAGAATAAATCTGCATTCCCACTGACAGTAAAAACCACTAAAACCCTTATATTCCAGGATCGTCAACTCTGCCCTCAGGAAAGGCAAGTTTCTGATGAGTCAAAGATGTTATCCGGTAGCTCTACCTCATCAATCTGTTATTTCAGAATACTTTGCCAGGTGCCACCTAGTCTCTTACTACATCAGAGAAGGATTAGTTAGGAAGCAGTGGTGGGCTAAATCAACCACACCTGCCTTCCTCTACTCTTTCTTGGTGCATCGATTTGGAAAACTTTTATACTTCCCTATTACTTTTAATTACATATAAGTACATAGAATAGAGATACTAAAAATAGGGACGGCACCAGATTTTCACCACACCACATGATTTTTCATTTCCGTAAATCAAGGTCCTTTAATGGTAACACAGCCTCCTTCCCTTTGACAGAAGGCTTTGATGGGACTTTCATCAGCCCCAGAAGATCTTTACACGTCTTTGCTCTCCACCTTAAAATCAAGCTAAACAATTGTTCTGACAATTTATACAATTAGCAGCTTTAGATAAATAATCCTTTTTGGAGCAAAAGGAAGGATTCTGTGGAAGCCGGGCAGGAAATTTTGACAGCTCATTGTGTTCCCAAGTGAAACAAACAGGGCGAAGGGAAACGGCAAGGGTACAGGTCCTCCCTGGCTCCTTCGGGCTGAAGTTGTGTAGCTGGAACATTCACAGTCACACAGACAAGTTGCTGCACTCTTGCTTCAGCCAAGCCTCCAGGACAGCTTCCAGCAAAGACCTCTCCCGGTGGTCACTGCACACTTTAATTTTACTTCATCCTCGTTGCAGCAAGTAGATAAGATGACAAAGCAAACAAGTCAAAGAAAGCCGTATTAGGTAAGAGGAGCCTGTGTGGACATGAGGTAGCTGACAACACATGACAGACATGCACAGAGTTTACAGTCATGGGAAAATTCAGTATGGCAAAAGCCATGGTGCTACAGCAGCCATAGGGCAGCACAGCTTTAGGGCAGAAGGGTTAAGAGAAGAACGAGGTGGCCCTGGGCTGCCTCAAACATTTGGAGCAAACAGCCATCTGCAGTGCAGAAAACAACGTCTCCAAGGCTTGCCTGAAATGATGTGGGATTCAATTTCACTGAGTAAACACAACAAATTAGGAGAGAAAACAGGGCCATAGCTGGGACAAAACAACCAAGCAGCCTTATGCAGCAGAAGTCAGGACAAGCCACCTAATTTTTGATTTTTTTTTTAGTATACAGCTCCATGTGGTAAGGCAGAATACCACAGAGAATTCACAGGAGGTTACAAGTATTTATTCTAGTCAGATTTTTCTACAGTTTTCATCCAAATATTTCTTAAGCTGACTGTTTTAGGTCACATCCTGCAGCCTCTGAGTGCTTCCCATGGAAAACAGAGGGGCACTAATACGGCCACCAGTGCATGGAATTCAGTAATATAAAGGCTTGGGATTTCCTCAGGTGGGGGAATATGAGTTGATGTTTAAAACATCATTCATTTGGCTGAAAGGCAAGCTCAGACTGAAAGATTAAGAACAAGTAGCAGAATTCCAGGAATTATTTTTCATTTGAAATCACCTAACACTTTTTCATAATGATCTGTATTTGTACTTGTTTTGATTATTTTCCTTCGGTTCTCCTAGTGTTATAAGGATCACAGCTGTAAATTCCCGCCTGCAGAAAGCACTTTACACTGATTTCCTCATGTGGGTTAAGATCTGAAGTGAACAAGGTCTCCTTTGAGCAGACACAGATTGACATCATGCCTTAGGGAGAAGGGACAATTCCTTCCCAGTGGGAAAAGCCCTCTGGGAGCCACCTCACTTTACCCACTTGTGAGCACCAAAGTTTTAAGCACCTAAATGCTCCCAAACATGAAGTTTTCTGCATCACATGATGCTTCCACCATTTCTGTTAACAGTCCTAATGAGCTCAGAAACAGTGTTTAAACCCAACGCATTTGGCAGTTTTGTTTCAGAAGGCTCTGCAAAGGAAGACAACTACTGAACCCCCCCCGTCCCTTTTTTTTTTTTGTTGTTAAAAAAAAGGGATAAAATGATAGTGTAGGACCTCAGAGGAGATCACTTAATTCCCCTCACAGCGTTCTACCCCACAGACATACAACCTTCAGAGAGTAATAATAAATAAGTAAATAAATGAACAGAATAATTCTTATACCAGTACTGCAGGTAGAGGCTTGAATTACCGAAGTTTTGCCTGTTTCCTTTACAAAGGAGAAATTTAAACTCCTGATCTGAAGAACCAGGCATTCCCTGTGGAGACCTGAATTTTTTGGGAAAAGTCTCTTTCAGTGAGATAACATATTTTGAGCTACAATTATTATTTATTTTTACTAGTTACTTGAGTTTCAGCTTTCAAAATCTCATCTCCAAACCAGCAACTGCTTTCTTATAGAACTGTATTCAGAGCGAATCGTGGTTGCTAACTCAACATAAACTACTGGCACTGCCTGACTGTAGCAGAACCATAACTTCTGCTCTACTTTACTGAACAAAATCTGTACAACTGTTGTATCTTAACTTCTTAATATGTGCCCTACTTGTGGCAGAACACAAGTTCTGTTCTGGTAGAACAGAAGCTATCAACCTGCTCATAAAACCTTCCTCAATACTGATAGTCTCCTGTTATAATCACCTATACCCTGATGCATAGCTAGGGGAAGACACTAGGATCTACAGACATGCCTTGAACACATGTCCACTCTGGCAAATGGATGTCTTGAGTAAATGTAACTAAATGTTAATTTTACAGACACTCTTGAAATCCTTCCTTAAAGCGTATCACACCACACCTGGCAACTTGGGAGAAAAGGTTTTGAACTGAAAGATCTTGAGGAAAAACTATTACAGCATGCAGAATTTGAACTGAAATCCAAGGGGATAAGAAAGCTGCCACAGAAAGCCAGGTAACAGCAGTCATCGCCCATATCCATGTCCTCTTCCCACACCTGTTTGTTCTTCCATGAGCAAACCCAGAGCCTGCAGAAGCAAGCAGCTGCATCCAACCAAAACAACAGTCAGAGCTGATTACAACAAATAATCAATCCTACATGTCCTAATGAGGGTAACTTTCCAAAGCGTCAGTATCTTATACTGCAATGGAAGTGCTTTCAGTTGTTTCTGAGCTTAGTAATGCACTGTGCACTGTGAATTACTGCCTTAAGGCCAGATGTATTTCATGTAACCTCAGGTGTAAGTGAGGAGAGAAGAATAGGTGCCTCCACCCAGTGACTAACACTTAACAGACTGGTTGCTTTTCGCAGCTGCATGTTTTTTGTTTTTACTGCTGTGAGTTTAAGTCATGCTGCTCCTAAATTAGGCGCCATAGCTACGAACACAGCACGATACAGGAAAAATCTCAGGCCTTGTCCATGAGGACTGCTTTCAGGCAGTTGGGACCACAAACTTATCTGTAAGTACATTCTAAACTGCAGTTAGCCCTATGACTGATACTACTTAGTTTGTAATAAATACCAATTGACACATGCAACTTCAGCTCCTACCGGTGCGTGAGGGCACACCCTCATAAGTACATATGGTGTAGTCTCATCTCTGTAGCATTATCCCACAGATCCACTAAAGCAAAACACTTGCTATGCAATAGTAATTGGACTACAACTCCCCCTGAAAATAAACAATTAAATTCTAATTGATAATTACTTAATTCTAGCCACATATAAAGAAGCTTATATAAAGTTCACACTAAGTGCCATAGAACACAAAGACAGAAAGGGAGCATAAGAAAATTAGTAAATTACACAGGCTGCTTACTCATATGAAAACTTTTTATTTTTGGAGACATGAAAAACTGAGACATTGGAGTTTCCCAGCAGGAATTCTATAAACTTCAGCTAATAGCCTTTGTATGCAAAGGAATGACAGACACTTGTAACTGGTAGCAAGAAACAAGGTTACAGAACTAAAAGCAGGAGGCAGGCCTTGGTAAAAACAATGCAGCAAGAAGGCACAGAGACTTGTGTAATTATCGTGTTACAAATGCAGAAGGCAGAAACCATCCATCTCCACTTGAAGGAGACAGCATAGACAACCATGGTAAACATTTTGTTTCTGCTGTATTATAACCATATAGCATTACTATCTAGAGGGCTAAACGCGCTACTGAAAGCTGAAAATAAAAGCCTGGGAGAACAGGGAGCTAGGAGGAGATTGTTTTTTTTTTTTTCCCCTGAGTGATCCATTTATAATTCCCATTCTTGCCTGCAGCTCACAGCACTCACAAGCAGCAGCATAGCACTGAAAGCATCGTGAGAGTCTCAGAGCTGCCTTGGTCCCAAATTGCAGCAGCACTCTGAGCAGTAACAGAAGTCCCAGAGCACTTCGCTGGATCAAGAAACCAGACTTGCAGTGAACATGCTCCTTTTAGTGACCTGAATGCTTCATTTCTAGCTCTAGTGCTAAGTACCACCTGTCTCTGTTTTGAAGTTTTGATACCACATTATTGCTGGGGCTTCAGTCTTTTCTGCATCCAAACATCCATCAGTGGCTTTCCAGGGAAACAGAATATTACTATCGACATGGCACTGAACTATCTAGATAATTCTCGCCTTCCTGAACTTCTAGATAGCTTGCAAATTACTCCACGGTAAAGGATGGAACCTACATTAGCAGAATCAAGTATTTATATCAGTACCATTGCTTCTGCACCAGATTAGGTCCCTGCTGGAAAGTGGCAAAACTTACTGGTTTTCTCACATACAAAATTAAACCTAAAATAACACCTTAAAATCTAAAGGGTACATTCTGAAATTTTAAGAGCTGTAATAAAGGGAATAACAACAGCTACAGCATGTTCTTAGCAACAGGTAGGCTGCACTACCATGGCAACATTGAAGATAATATCTACCTGTGGTGCTACTCTCATCCCTCTCCTAAATAAATCATAGCAAAAAGAAAAACATTATTAATTGTTTATATTGTACTTCTTGGACTGCAGTCCTCTACCAAACTTGAAACTACTAAAATAAACATGCATTTAATAACAAACTTCTAAGACTTGTATACTTTCAATCCTCTATACACAATTTTGGCACAATAGGTTAAGAAGTACAATATAATGACTTTCATTCTGCATACAAAAAAAAAAATCACAAGGAATTTGTATTTTGTCTTAGACCAATGCCAAAAACAAATCTAGAGTTCAAATCTATATCTGAAGTGCCCTAGGTCAAGGCACTTTTATTTCCATATAAAATTTTCTTCACTCAAAGTTACACCCAGACTCTAAGCCATTCAAACTATAAATCATTTTCTTACCTGTAATAATGTTCTAGAGATGGCCGTACTTCCAGAGACCCCTTTGCAGTTTCCTATGTACTGCAACTTAAAACTCAACTTCCAAGCATCTATTCTCCATCTGATTTTACTATATGGATTTCTGATTTGAGTATTATCAATGCTTTAAACATAAGAACATAACTGGAATCTTTGACTCCACCAGACAGTTTTGCAGTTGAAGAACAGATTTTTTTCCTGCTGAAAACTGAGATAATTGTCAATCACATGTTCCACCAAGTTTGCTTCATTGGTCTTAATTCTCAGTGTTCACCTACATATAATATTGATTAAATGATTTTCAATGTGCATTGTTAATGTAATACTTTTTTATTCTACAAGTTCCTCAAGAACAACAGTTTACAAGTACCTGCATTTTATGGCTTACATTGATGGGTTACTTGAGCCCCATGGCATCATAATCATTTTCTGTCTGAACACTATTGGGAAGACAAGCAGAAACCGTTCGATGCTATAACCCATATGTATCTCATGGAGCCAATGCTTAAAAATTGATCATTTGATTACTTATATAAAATAATAACGGATATAATGATAAATATTAATAGGAAAATGCCAATAATTCCAAGACAGAATAGACCAAACAGAACTTGCTTTTGGAAAACGTTCAGTAATTTCAGATTTCTGAGAGAGAAAAAGGAGACTCTCTTGAACTTCAAACACAGGATGACAACCATAAGCCCTCAGCCTATTCCTTGGTTTCCCTTCCACGCCTGAGTTTTCCACTTCTCTGTTTTGTTTGTCCTTTGTAGACAATAAGCTGTTCTATGCAGGACATCAGTGGTCCAATAGCATCTTGAACCTGCAGTCCTGATTGTTGTTTTTACATCAGCATTCCTCAAACACTTTGCTTTCCATACTAACAGCACTTCCAACAGCACTCAAACAAAATGAATGCAAAGGTTTTTGCTCACACCATAAAAATAAAATTTACATTCAACTCTGAGAGAACATTTTCTTAAATGTCCCTCTCTTTCCACAGGTTTGCACAAGAGATTTCTATGCTTTCCCTCTCCAATGAAGCTACAAGATACATATGCTCAAAACTGTGTGTAGTAATGCAATGACCACCACTGCAACAATATATCACCTACTCCTGCAATGCTTAATATCTTATCAACCAAATCTCAAAATCTGTTAACAGTTTTTATACAACACAGCTCTGCCCTTGGAAGAGGTGAGCAGGGATTTGGGATTTACTCCCTTTTCATTCTGTACTAGCGTTACTTGTCCGACAATCCACTGCACATCAGAGGAAATCCAGTCCACACTGATCTCTCTTTATAGAACACCTCTCTCTAAAGATCAGATTGTGCTTGCACAACATTTTCAGTCAACTCTAGCCATAATCAAGTGAGACACACTGAAGTAAATGTATCAATTGCGTGTATTAACCTAACTCATCAGTCACAGCACGTTTTCATGTCCTCTTTCCCATCTCATAGAATGGTTTGGGCTGAAAGGACCTTTAAGGTCATCTATTTCCAACCCCCCTGCTACAGCCAGGGACACCTCCCTCCAGATCAGGCTGATCAAAGGCCCATCAAGCCTGGCCTTGAATGCTTCCAGGGAGGGGGCATCCATAACCTCCCTTCTGCGCTATACATAAATACGCATATTGGTATCTCAGCCATGATATGTTGCCTTCCTCCCTTCCACTTTGACTCAGTCTTAGCCCAGCCTCCTCTTATTCACTGTCTTCTCCTCAGGCTGGAACACTGTGGGGTTTCACACCAGGATGCCTGTCTGCAATAGCCACAGTCCGCCTTGCCCATGAGACTGCCCCAGGAGCCTCCACAGCTGGAGACCAGGAATGGGGAAAGCAGGGACACAGTACTGCATTGACTTGGCAGCACAAGAAGGTGCCTGTAAAATCTCACAGGAGAAAAACCGCTCACAGCCTGAAGCTTTGCTGTGATTTAGAGTTTTACCCTACACATGAGACTGTAGGAACAAATGTTTGAGATGAATGAAGGCCTTTTGTTTGTCCATCATAATTTGCAATGAATTCTTCTTTGTATTCAAAACCAGTATCTGGGGCCAACAGCTGTGAACCTTGTTTCATTTTGGTTTGAATTTGGTTTAGTTTCTCTGTGGAACATACAAGTAACTCAATAACTACATGAATTATTAAACAATAAAGGCAAGAGAACTTTGTCCAAAATAAGCACAGGTACCCCTGTATTATTTGCTTAGTCAAGATGAGCATTTCCTGAGCTGGACCATACTTTATTATATAATATTCCTTCATCCAAAAATATTATGTTGGTAAAAAAAAAAACAAAAAAACCCCCACCCTTTTCTTATAAGAACGTTTTCCCTCCTGTTTAGGAAACAAATAAAAATGACATATGTAGATAATACAAATATTTGGAGTGGAACCTTTTTCATTTTGATGCCTGATGCAGGAATAAAGCTGCATAAAGTGAAAGCAGAGCTTGACTGTTCTACAGCTTCGAAAAAGCTTCAGTCTTCTTGCTTTTTTACACCATATTTTTTAAACATGTACACCTTGTTTATTACTGATCTGATCTTCAAACCAAAACCAAACCACCAGAACCCTAGCCTGCCTAGAATTTAGAAAATATACTCTCTTGCAAGCATTTCCATTCCTAACATGGATAATCTTGGAGTTATCTACTAAGAGAAAGTTCAGATCGATTACCACAAGCTGCTCCTAACACCCTCTGTTAATGAGATTAGTTTACCAGATAGCAGTCTCTTTTTAACTAGGAGAAACTAAAACTAATGCTTTCACTCTATTGTTCTGAGTATTCCAGTCCAAATGAAGCAGAGAGTATATAAAAATGTATATATAAACCTATACATATCTACATTAGCTTGTCTATACATATGAACATGAAGAAAATACATTTAGAACCATATTATGTAAGAAAAAATATTGCCATGTTATTAACCCTATAAGAAGGTGAATTTTAATACAAAACCACTCTTTTTTCACTCATTGAAAATTGCATTTGCAGTAAAAAAAAAAAAGCCAATAACTATTTTAATAAACATTCAGATTAAAGTTTTCAAAATTTAAAAAGAAAAGGATTTAGAAGGCCATCTTTCAAGAATAACAGCAGGTCATTGCAGCTATTCAGACATTTTCAATACCGAACTATTCCATAGCTTGGAGAACATGAGAAAAACTTTCTATGGCAGGGATATTCCAAGGAAGCCCCCTCTTGCATTTCTCACAGCCTTGTTCCTCTGAGGTAGCTTGTAACAATCAGAGCTGGAAAATGACCGCTGGCCTTAAAGGCATCACTACTGTGGCCTGCCTATGGTCAGCCCTACATACATGAGTGTCCAACTTTTAAAACCTTAGAAAAGCTTCCGGTGTGGCAAAAGAAATAACTCCAGATCAGCCTCAAGTTACTCAAATATCGATGTACTCTCTGTATCCCCTTCACTGTTAAAGTTCAGTTGCATAATTAACTATCTAAAGTAAAACTAAATGGCAACCATGGCTTGCCTGAGCCAACTCCTTCATCCCATAACTACATACACCTGATTTCGACTTCAGTTTGACACACGAAGTAATGAATGGCAGTATCACATTGGCAACCTGCACCAACCTTTGGGAGGGAAGGCTAGGCATCCTGGAGGAAGGACAACCTGTTCTGCCCTAAGCACCGCACATCAGAAACACCCAATCCTTCTGCTGGCAGCCCACAGAGCAGCACTGCCTTTCCCCACAACCACGACTGAGAACAGAAGCTGACGCGTTTGTCTCCTATGGTTTAACACGTTCTTAGGGAATTCAAGTAATTGCTAAAGTCTTTCAGAAAGAGGAGGAAAATGTAATCTAAAACTTACACAACAAACAGGCTTTTTTGAGTGGAGGCAAAAAATAAAGGGATGTTTTTATAAACCCTAAAGGAACAATAAACTGCACAAAATATAATTCAATTTTGTTTTGTCTTAGAATTTACCTTTGAATTACAGTTTAACAACCCAAGGGCTCTGTTGATATTCATTGAGCAGATCCCTTTCTGAGCAATCCAACTCCCCATGCTCCTCCTCATCCAGTATTTTAAAGGAGAAAGAGCAGGAGAGTATTTCAATATTTGCTTTTCACAAACCTCTGCAAATTCCAATAGAGAATAACTCTGGCAAAGACTTTTTGGGAATATATGTGCAAAGGCACATAAAAAGTATTTCTCGACTCTTCATACTCTTACACAATTCATACTAAGCAGAGATTTTTCTTTTTTTTTATTTTTTTTATTTTTTTTTACATTATTATTCTGGGAATTGCAAGACACAACACAGAAAAAGAGGATTGCTGTCTTTTTCTTCAAAACAGATCAGGCTGAATAAACACAGAATATGCCTTAAAGCGACATCCAAAAAACATTCCTGCTTTTCCTAGACTCTACCTTATTCTACTGAATAGCTAACAGTTACCACAGAAAATTCAAGAACTGCACAAAAAATGTCAATTGGCGAGACTCCACTTACAAATAACACATAATGCAAAGGACCTGCAAATTATATTTTGAATTTATTACAGAAAAACAATTCAGAAACTCTTTGCTAGAAACCCCACAAGCACTTTCTCCCCCAAGTGTTTGGCTAGGTTTCACCAAACCGGAAACACTGACCTAAGTACTTAAGCATCTCAATAAAGTTAAATTTTAATTTGGTTTTGCACTGACACAAAATTCATGATGATAGGTAAGAATCAGCTCGTTATTATCATGTTAGTGAAGAATAGCATAACATTTTTTCCATAGCTGTAAAACTGACTGATGTTCTGGAACAGCTTCTAATATAAGAGGCATACTGCTATATTCTCTTAGTCCCCACACAGCTGTTGCAGTGTGCTCAATATATTCAAACATTCTATGTTTGAACATATCTATGATTCTATGTCAATTACATGCAAGAAGTATTGATCAGAATTCTGCCAAGAGGAAGGAGTGAGCCTGAAATCCCAATGAAGGATGTATATTCCAATTCACCTTAAACCAATCTTCCCAAAACCTCACAGCTAAGCAAGTCTCTCTCTAGAATTTAACAGGATCCACCACAACACAAAGGGATTGTTACAGGAAACTAAACCACTTTTTTTTTTTTTTAAGCAGCACATTATTTGTATGGCAAGCATACTGCAGCTGTGAGCTCACGCTTCAGGACTGTTGTTTCACTAAGAGATGCTATTATTCTGTTTTTATAACATAGAACTTAATAAATGTTTTTTTCGTTCCTAGAGCTCAGATACCAAGTATGGGTGCAGAACAAATCAGACTTTGTGCTGGCTTCTACGGTCAGCCCTTCTCCAGGTGTCCCGGCAGCTGGCTGCTGGCACAAGGGCCAGTGGAAGTACCTACACACGGTTACTCCCCTCCAGGGAAGCAAACAGACTGTCCTGCTTTTCACCCAAAAAGACACATCTCACATTCCCAAAGCGATTTTCCATTTGGATATATAAGGGGAAGATATTTTCAACCTCTGGGGCAAGGGGAATAGAGGTCTGGAGCTGACCTAGGTCAGGATCTTCTCTGTGACTGTGATTTCCTATCTCAGAAAGAAACATCATTGCTGAGGCCCCTGAAGATGTAAATGCATTGGTTTGAGGTAGCCTAGGAAGAGCCAGGTTGTCATGAGCTTCCCACTAAAGGATAAGCCCAGCTAGTGCTTCCCTAGGCCCTGGGGGCAGTGGCAGCGGCAGCAGTCTCTGTTCCCAAACTTTTCCTTTTGTCAGAAACTGAGTGGCTGTATCTGCATTTAGATGCTGTCAAGTTTGACCAGTCATCAGGGTCAGTGAAGGAAAAGATACAAGTTGGTGGTGGGAGAGGGGGGAAGCCTCAGGCAAAGAGAATCCTACCATAGTCATAAAGACATGGTATTCTGCTTGCATGTTATTGAGGAGTGTTGACTTCAGAAACTGAGCTGGAAATTACAATTCAAGACCTTGTTTCACCGTGCATTGCTAGGGCAGTCACATCAGGCTGCAAGGACAACTCAACAGTGAGCAGTACACTTTCCAACAAATCAGACCCCAAATGTACATCATCATCTTTTTATTTTTTATTTTTTAATCTCCAGTCAGGTAAAACTCCGCAGAGGAACATGCAGAAATTTCAAGAAATTAAGATTAATATTATCTTTATGTAATAAAATATACATAACTGCTAGTTAGAAGTCTTTTACCCATCAGTACATTAATGCAAACAGAAAAAAATGTATCATAAAATATCATCTACTGGAATTCAAAAGATTTTGTCTGTAGAAAAGTTTATCCTTCAGATATTCAGGTAAGTGAAAAATGGATCCCACCCCCTTCTTTTTCTTATCAGCATTATCCAGTGAGACATACAACAAAGAAGTGAACTATGTGTTACCAAATCACAGGTTTGGTAGGATGTGTGATTACTGCTTCGGACAATACCTTGTCTAGCTGTTGTGAAAGGTAGGATATCAGAATTTTGGTCTCTAAAACGGGTTTCTCAGAGAAAAGCATAGGTAGCTAAAGCAGAATACTGCAGGAGAGGAGCTATTACTCTAGCTTCTTCCACAACTGAAAACAGAAGCGCCATTCCCTGAAACCTCTGCACCATCATCAGCAAACACACATCATCACAAAGGAAGTAGTAACAATAGGATACAAATTTTTCTTTACGGTACATCTAGGACAGCACCAAGGGAGAGGGGGCACAAAGGGCAACTATTCTACATCTTTCCTCACCATTCAGTTTAAACTTCTTTGTTTCCTTTACAATTTTATTTGCTTTTGCCAAGTCTCTGCATATTTTCTGTTGAAATAATTTTAGCTTTCTTGCAATCATATATCATTTATTCAACAATAGAGCATGTAGCATTAGGAGAATGTTTTACAAATATTAGCATTACATACAGTAAGGATAAATGTACTGGAAAAAAAAAAAAGGACTATTCCACAGGGTAACTTAAAATATTTTGAGACTTCATATTCTACTCCTTGCAGGGCAGTATATTTAAGAGGGCACCATCTCTGCCCATTCTTCAAAGGCTTTAATCATCTTTTACAATACTCTTTTAAAAAGACTTTGCTTTTTTTTTTTTCCCTTCCTGTCAGACTGCTATGAATTCATACACTACTCAATTTGAGGGATTTCCCCTCCCAATGTAATATTTTCAAAATAGCAGACACTTAATATCTCAAATTTATTATGATTCATTCTATGTCCAAAGACTGCCAAGGGTATATGTTTACTATTCTATTGATTTTAAGAGGAAAAGTGGGTTTGTATAAACAGCCCTACATCATTCGCCTGGCAAGCTACCCACTCTAACTGCAAGTGGCCCTTTAGCTGGGAAGCTCCTGCCTAATTGCTGCAGACAGATGTTCCCCTGCTGTAGCTGTAGACACCACAGGCTCCTGCCACATTAATTAGCAGCTTAAAGACGTTCCATCCCCTAATTCGAAAGCCCAAAAAGCCTTACATACAGCAGAAATATGAACTAGCAACTTAATTCCAAAGCCACGATTTCCTACAAAATGTGTTTGTCAACATCCTCTCTACCTGCTCAATGGCACTTTCTCTGTCAAGAGACCACCGCATATCCTAAAATGTACCACAGCAAGGAAGGTCTAGTTAGCTCCCTCCTTTGTTGTCCATTTGGTCATATATTTCAACTTCGGTGTTTTCCCTCTATTTTTTTCTTCTCCCCCCAGCATGTGAAAATCCACCCTGGCTTGGTGACAGCGGAATGTTTAAACCCTCCTCACCCAAGCTCTTCAGGAGGTTTTGGACAACTTACCTAGGAGACTACCATCTGAACAGGCTTAAAAGGGGGCCCACAAGAGCCTAATGAAGTTCAACAAGGCAAATCGCAGTGCTACACTCAGGTTGGGTCAATCCTAGATATTAATACAGACTGGGAAATGAACTCCTTGAGAGCACCCCTGCCAAGAAGGACTTGGGGAGTCCTGATAGACTAAAAGCTGAACATCAGCCAGCAGTGTACGCTTGCAGCCCAGAAGGCCAATGGTATCCTGGGCTGAATCAAAAGAGTGATAGCCAGCAGGGAGAAGGAGGTGATTGCCTCCCTCTACTCTGCCCTCATGAGGCTCCACCTGGAGTACTACTGAGCCCAGGCCTGGGGCCCTCAGTACAACAAGGATGTGGGGCTGCTGGAGTAGATCCATGAAGATGAACTGAACACTGGAGCACTTCTCCTACGATGAAAGGTTGAGGGAGCTGGAATCGTTTAGCCTGGAGAAGGCTCCAGGGAGACCTCACTGTGATATTCCAGTACTTGAAAGGAACTTACAAGTAGGAAGGGGACTGACTTTTTATGCAAGTAAACAGCAATAGGACATGGGGGAACAGATTTAATCTGAAAGAAGGGAGGTTTAGGTTAGATGTTAAGAAGAAAGTATTCACTCAGAGTACTGAGGCACTCGCACAGGCTCCCCAGAGAATGTGTGGATGCCCCATCCCTGGAGATGTTCAAGACCAGGCTTGATGAGTTCCTGAGCAGCTTGATCCAGTGGGTGTCAGCCATGCTAGTTCCAACCTGGTGCCACAAGACAATCTTGAGGTCCCTCCCAACCCAGGCGAATCTGTGATCGCACTGTAATTAACAGAAACTGTTACTAGAGGAGGAAAGATCAGTTGCTCAGCTTTATTTTAGCCTTTCCCCATCTCATGCTTCATAATACATAATTCCCTTTATTGTTCTTAAAATCCAGTTTTCAACTCTTTTTCTTCTACTGCTTATTTCAAATGCTACTACCTTTCAAATGCAGTCCTTCCAAGTTTTTTTCCAAGTCACCCAATTTTTATGCTTCGAAATGTTTTCTTTTTATAAAATGTAATCCAATATTACTCTTTTGTCCTCACTACAGTCTGTATGACAGATCTGTTGTTTTAAATAAGCCTGAAAAAGATTGTCTATTTTGTTTTGTTCAAGCTACTTTTCGCTAGTTGCCTGGAACACTACTTGAAACACTCTTATTCCTTCCTATTTAAGTTGGAAGAATTCACCTTTCTTGAATTGATGGCAAACTGAGGTTGTGCTGTCTCAGTCCTCAGAAGTTTCTAAGACCATACTGGGTAAAGCCCTGAGTGAACCAGTACGAGCTGATGTGAACTTGCTCTGAGCAGCTGGTTGGAGTGCAGACCTCTGGAAGGCCCTTCCACCTGCACAGCTCTGCGGTTTTTAACTCAATGCCATGACTTTGGGCTCGTCTGAGAGTAGAGGTTGTCAGAGCTGCAGACAGCTTTGTGCAGTGTTTTACCACTAGAGCTGTTCCTCCTGGAAAGGAGAAGGCATCTTGTTAAAGAAGTTCTCCCTCTCCAGTGTAGGATAATTCTGTTATTTTCCCCTCATGTGCGGTATGTTCCACACATTTCTGCTCCTAACACAGGAGGTTTATCCTTATTCTCCAGGTCACTGACACTGGTAATCATCCATACTGCTCCCACCAAATCTCATTTCCACTGAAGATTGAAAGCTCATTTTGAGACTAACTAATCAAGTCTACCTCTGGTAGTAAAGCCAATTTACTTTTTTCTTTGCTTTGGTAGGAAGCAGAACAAGATCTTGAACTCTACAGACCTCTCACGCTGTAAGTTAATGTTCTCCCTCTGAATTTCCTTTAGGGACACTGCTTTCCAAACACTCCTCCCTCCTCACAGTAAAGGCATGTCTACAAGCTGCAAATAGTAAAGGTACAGCTAGGTACCACCAAACCCAATTTTCTCTGCATCAAAAAAGTTAATACAACATTTTTTTTCCTCCCTAGTTGTTCATTTTCTTCTTCACTTCTATATTCCATAGCTTCTAATAGTACAGAAAAATGCCCCTGAAATATCAGTACAGATGCACTAGGAATGGAATAGCCCAAAAATCCTCTAGGAAATCTTACTTAAAGCACTAACCTCTGATCAGAGTTGTTGAACTGTTAGGCTGCCAAATTCCTGATAAGAATATGGTTGTTATTAAAACCCTATCTTCTTACCTACGTGACCTCACTTGAAGTTCTGTAATTGCTGGTTTTAGGGACATACTTCACACCATAGTTTAGCCTCATGTTTTCAGAGTCAACGAACACTTCTTTCTAGCTCCACAGTGTGTTAGGCCCTCAGCAAAGTGCAGGTGGGTGGGTGCTGACATTGCAGATCTAAGCCCCCGTTGCTCACTAATTGCTTGGATTTTACTTACATTTTGATTCTGTAATAGCTTTCACACAGCCTCTTACATCCATTAAACTGCTGAGTCAGATGCAAACTCTTGCTATATAAGATGTTTAAATCTTATTTCCCAGATATTTCTCACCTTAAGGTATCTACACAGCAGCTAGTCACCAGTCAAACATAGTTTTGATACAGTATCCCTAATAAACACAACTGGGGTCTGGAGCACAGGCCTTACAAGGAACTGCTGAAGGAGCTGGGGTTGTTCAGTCTGGAGGAGACACTACTGCTCTCTATAACCACCCGTAGGGAGGTTGTAATGAGCTGGGGGTCAGCCTCTTCTCTCATGTAACTGGTGATAGGACTAGAGGGAATAGCTTCAAACTGTGTCAGGGGAGATTCAGGCTGGACATCAGGCAATACTACTTCTCTGAAAGCATGGAAAGGCAGTGGAATGGGCTGCCCAGGATCATGGTGGAGTCACCAACCCTGGAGGTATTCAAGGAGTGTTTGGATGCTGTGTTGAGGTACATGGTTTAGTGAGAACTATTGGTGATAGGTGGATGGTTGGACTGGATGATCTTGTAGGTCTTTTCCAAACTTGGTGATTCTGTAATGAAACCTATTGCATAGGCTTGCAAAAAATAATTCAAATCTTGTGGGAAAAGTTCCTTGTCTCAATTGTAGGACACTAAAGCTATACTTTATAACTGGAGCTATTCAGCTTGGCAGTTTTACTAAGACTTCAAAAAATAAAACTTTCTCAGCTTCTCTTTGGGCATTTGGCATCTTTCAGACAACGTGCCATCATAAGACAGTACACCATGCTTTGATCTATGAAGTTCCCCATTCATTAAGCATTTTTTGGAACGCGATTACTTTGGAGTACACATGATCACTTCCCCACCTCCTCAGTTAAAAATACGCGCTTTAAAACCCTGAAATAGAAAACATGTGAGCTACCCCAATAGCAAAACCAATGAAGACAATCGTACTTTCATACCACCATAGGTCAACATAATTCAAGGCAGCATCTGGAAACAAAAGTACTGGACTAACAAGCACTTTACTCAGCTTGTCTAGGTCATCTCCATGCCTCTCTATTATCTGAAAGTTACTGCCCTTGACAATGCTTTCCGTATTTCACTACTGTAAATGTGTGTGTGTGTGTGGCAGCCATGATGAAAACTAGCTATTTGAAAAGAAATAAAAGCAGTCCAGTACAAATTCTGTTTTCTCAGCCATATCAGTTCACCAGCTATCTATCACTCGCATCAGCGCAGCAATGGTAACCAATTATGTGAACACTGATGTTAGGAACACTTACTTGGAACTTCTGCCCAGGAGTAAAAACCTTTTTATTTATTTTTCTAACCACAGAATAGGGCACACACATTGATTATCCTTATAACTAAATACTGATACACAGCAACAGACAAGGACCTGTCTCAGGTCTATAATACTGGCAGAACAACAAGTGGTTTAAACTGGCCATGAATTAAATCAGGCTGCTGTAGCATTAGAGCAGCCACGTACCTGAGCAACCTCCCAATGAGAATAAAAGCAAAATACAAAGAAAGATGAAATATATACACACACTTTAAAGATTTTTAAGATGCGTTGCCTCCCACGGCAGTTAATTGAGCTCATCAAGACTGTTTCAATGTATATTTTTTTTTAATCAAAGAAAAACAGATTTAAACCACAAATATTTCAGGAACATGCATCCTTTCCAAAACTGTTTTACATGGTTATTCTGAGATGGTTAACTTTGACGAAAATACTGAAATCTGGAAAACAAACCATCCTCTCACTGCCCTGTTTACACTTCTATTCACTGGGAAAACAGTCATTCAGGGATAAACTGAAAGACAACGCAAAAGCCCTGACCCTGTTGCATCTTCAATAAACACTAAGATTTCTTCTGTGACTAGTGAATAAACTTACAAAACATGCAAGACTACAAAACTTTTTTCAGCTAGTATTGTCAAGGGTTGGTTTCCACAAAGCCTTCTGCAAATGGTCAGATGGATTCTTTCCAGTCCAAAGTACAGGAAGAAACACCCACCTCTTCCAGTCAGCCCAAGCACGGCATGAATGCAATCTGGGCTCAGTACATTCTCCCATAGCTGTTAAATATAAAATCCATTTCACAAATGGAAAACTAATCCTGGAAATTGACTTCTGAGAATCTACAATAGGGAGGTAAATGTCAGCTGCGAGCATTTCCAAACAAGGGAAAACCATCAAGTCCCTCCAAAGTGATTCATTATAAGAAAATTAATGTTACAATCAAAGTTGGTCCTGTATTTATACTTAGGTCACTAAATGATGCTGCAAAATACACTAAATGACACTGTGACACACTGAGGAAGGTGCAAGGCTGGACCCAAGCTTCGGGATTCCCCTAATGCAGCCCAAGGGTGGGGTGGCTTCTAGCTCAGGGCTCCAGGCCACAAACCGATGAAGTACATACTATGTCCTTTTAATCCACTTTCATCTTCCGCTTGGATGAAGTAGAAGGTGAGTCTGATTGCAGGTGCAATTGAAGCCTTCTATCTGTCATGTCAGTGCACACTGCCCTATGGTAATTTTTCATAATCTGCAGGAAGCAAATGGCATTAACCAAAAAACACTCATAACTAAGGGAAGTGCTGACATAGAGAGTCCTGAAAATCAGATGAAAATTAATAGAATAGCCAGAAGCAAGCAGCGTTATGTCCCTGAAGCAAAAGAGTATCCAAATAACATATATTCCATCTTCATATGATATGGATAATTATGCCTCACTAGAGTTTTAAACCTCAAATCAATAAATTTCATGAAAGCATCTCAGAACTTAACATGAATTTCACTGTAAGAATAGAAAGGCTTTAGAGGAGGATACTGGTACCAAGGAGGTCACACTGCCAAGAAGAAAAAAAATCACTCTGAAAGGAACTCACATGTTGGTTGAGGCAAGACAACAGCCAGTAGGGATCCTAAATGGCTGCCATGGACCCAAGGATGGGCTACCAAACTGCACGAAGTTAAAATGGCAACGCAGACACATGCCCGAAATGTGCAGCAGGTACGCAAATGCTGCAGCACAGATGGCTGCTCTGAAAGAAGTAAATACAAACAAAACACCTCACTGCCTAGAACATGATGTTCTTTGGTGCGTCATGGATAGTGTGACATCTTTAAAAATACCTCACTTCTTAGGTACAAAAGATGATATGTAATTACTTCTTCACAGTTCTACAGCAGGTCCAACATCCTTCCTCCTTTGTTTGAAAAAATCTATTACAGTCGTCTCTGAGCACTTCATAATTGCTTTCCATTAGTAATGATTTGCATGATATTAGAGCTGCCACTGAATATCAAGGCAATTTCCCTGTTTTCTTTCTTTGAATCATTTTAGAAATTCTAGTTTAAAAGCTCGACTGCTGTAAACATGTCCTAACAGAGGAGACTGCTAAACAGCAAAAGCATCTAAAGGACACGAGACAGTAACTTCAAAATATCTTGTCATTACAGAATTGACATTAATCAGTTCTAGCTATGAAGACTTTTTCTTTTCACACCCGAAGAAACATCACTGGGAGTGAAGAATTCAGTTTTCACTACTGACAATAGCACCAGGACAGGGCAGAACTATCTGCAACTCCGCTTAGAAAGTCAGTAACGCGTTGTTTTTAATTCATTTCCTCTCGAAAAAAATAAAAAAAAAAATTCAGAAAACGCACTTGTGAGGATTATATACCAAAATTGGCTTTGAGTTCTTCAGGCCTGAAAAATGCCAGTAAGAACAGGCCATGAGTTGCCTCCAATTCCCAGCTGCAAGTCTAGAGAAGCAGATGCTGGAGCTGAAACATCCTTACTGTATACACCCCTGATAGGCACTGGACCAAAAAAATACACAGAATAAGCATCCTGTTATTAAATGAGCTCTTCTAGAGGACATCTCTCTGAGCTGGGTTAGCACAAGAACCCAGGCTGCTGAGACCACCTCAATGGGTGCAACTGATGCAGCCTAATTATGGTGTTGCCTGCAAAAGATTTAAGAGTCTTGCCCAACCCAAGAGATCCAACCCAGGCCCTGCATTTCTTGTTGACAAGCATAGTCAAAGATAGCAGTGACTTCTAATCAGGAAGATTAAGATTCTGAAGGAAACACATAGGACACAATGGAAATAGTCATTTATATTGCCATTCAGATATGGAAACAGAACACTCTGGAAGATAATATAAATCAAGATCATCATATTGGTTGATGCAACAGAACTACTGTTCTTAACACTGTTTCCAAAGCAAATTTAAACCATAGCCGATTTTTTTTTTTTTTAAAGTATGGCAGATCTTTAGTTTACACTTATTGAAGATTATTCAGGCACCACTTAAGATAACATGAGTCAACTTATAAAACAGAAAGATCCATAAGAAAACTGCCGTGGGCACATTTAGTTTCACTTCGAGTCATCTTGCCTCCAAGACCAAGTCCCATTGATTATTACTATGGAGGAAACGTGATTTCCTTTTAAAAAAGTAATTAAAAATAAGTTGGTTTGCATTCATGTCTCTGTAACCAAGTCTCCAGGTCATGAGACAACTGTTACTATCTACACTTCCAGGTGAACTTGTCAAGGAGATTAGCATGGAGTTTTGAGGCCTCTGCAGACTCAAAGAATGAACCTCTCCATTTTTTCCCAAGGACCCCACTGCAGATCAGGACAGAACCATGCAGAGGGAGCTAAAAGGGATCAGCTGCAGTAACCATTAGTCACATTATGACCAAACAGAGCAATTCACTCTTGATAGCTCCATGCTGTCCATAATAGCCCATCAAGGACAGAACATCCTACTTAAAAGAAAAAAAAAAATCATCAAGTAGTAATTTTTCAAATAAAGAAACAGTTCTCAGAGTCTTCAGATTACATGAAACATTAAGTATGTTCCTAACAGCCAAAGTAGGCAGAAAAAAAAAATAGTGGTACTGTTCTCTCACTAACAAGGGAGACCATGAGAAAAGCAGAAGACGACAACTGTTTTAAGCTGTAACTCATTACAGTAACACTGTAGAAGACTTCCTTAATGCACGGAAGGAGAATACCATATATCCAGAATTCGGAAACCATCCAAAACTGCAGTCTACACTTATACATGTTAAATATTTAGGAAAGACATGAAAAGCATGCTTTAATTGCTAACCCTTACTTCATAAGAAATTAAGTGACAGGCATCACTCACGTGAGAGAAAGTTTGTGGGTTTTTTTCTTTTGTTGTTGTTACTTTCTCCTACTCCTACTGTTTAACGTTATAGTGAAGTAAAGACAGTTGCATAAACAAAGACCTAAGACCATTAGCCAAACAGCAAATCTCAAAATACCATGAACACAGGCTGAAAGCCAGGCACCTGTGGGTATGTAAGTGTCTTCCAGGTGCTCTGACTCTGGCTGCAAAGGGAGAGTGCCCTGAGAAACAGACGGACTTAGGAACTAATACGTAAGCTCCTCTTGTGTCTCTGACTCATGCCTTGTTATGCCACCAAGGGGAAAGGTACCAGGCAATCACCTAAGCCTTCCAAAAAAAAAAAAAATCTCTGAGGAGGGTCATTAAAGGGTACAGAGAAACTCTCATTCACAGCCCCTACACCCCACTGAGCTCTCTCTGCCCATTTCTCCATATATTTACCAGCTTCTCTCAGAGCTTCCATCCCTTTCTATGGCCTGACAACTCCAACTAGGCTTTCTCAACTTTGTCCTAAACTTCTTTTACCAGTATGGCTCTACTGCCATCAAAGGGAAGGACAAAATACAAATTTGGTTGCCTTTGCTCTTGACATGAAAAATACAGTTTTGTCTGAGAAACCTTGATACAGCTCTGGATCAGACCATCAGAATGCGACCTCACCTCAGTGTAGCAGAACCTAAAGGCTGCAAAAAACTTCAGCTACTTCAAATACTTGCATGCAAGCTATGTGTCTTGGCTCTTATTATTGTCAAAGCCGTAACAGTTGGTGGACCTCCGAGAAATAGAGAAGACTAGATTTCTACTGGCTACAGAAGGAGCTGACATACGCAGCTACACCATCTTTAAACATCTTTATTTGGACCTGATTCACTGATCCCTGGGAACCATGAATAAAACTCTCAGAAAGTACTACAGATTGAGAAAAAGCTTTACAGAAAGAAATGAACTATGTTACATCTTGGTGGTAATTTAGAAAAAAGTGAAATTCTGCTAGATTCAGATTATATTTTGAGATGAAATATTTTCAGGTGTTACCTGACGCAAAACTAACCTGATTTAAAGGGTATCAATAATACCAGAGGAAGAAAAAAAACAGACGTTTAAATAGGTCTTTGGCAGAAACTTTTTTTTATTTTAAGTATCACCCAAGAACATTTCAGATTTGTACTACACTATCTTATAAACTACTTTCCCAGACTTAACTCAGAAAAACCGTCAGATAAGTTGGTTTTCATAATAAACTGTGTTTAAACTTGAGTAATTAACCTAAACCCTAGCAACCAAATATTGAAAATAAAACAACTACGTTTTCTGAAGTCAAAACTCAGAAACTGGTCATAACCACAACAACTGTAATTGTGGTCAAATTCATTGAATTACATAGTATGACGCTCTTATCTGAATGTTTATTAACTTAGAGCTTACCACAGTTCATTAACTACATTCTCATATACTTGAACAGCAGTTCGTGAGATGCTTTCAGGCTATACAAACCCATTACAAAATAGGAAACTACCCTTTGCCAGCTAGCCTAAATCTATTAATCATTGCTGCCTGAAATGAATGAATGAATGTTACTAACTTAAAGGTTTTTTGTTGTCTTGCCCAATTCATTTCCCCAGTGTTAATGCTAAAATCACCACTCTTGTGAGTTTTGTAATACTCCTTCACAGCACTTGCATGGCAGCCATATGCAACATGAAAAGCTGAGAACTTTCAACAATAGGGGAACAAAAAGAATCCTAGAAACATAGTCAGGGGTGAAAAAGGAGCAATTTGAGGCAGCATAACACAACTAACTGAAGAACGCTATGATGGTATAATGCAATGGAAAGTGCAGTAATAATAGCAGAGTAGCACAATCCTAGACTTCAGCAAATGAGAACGATCCCAAATACAACAACAGTGGAAGGAAAAGGAAGAAAAACCACTCACCTTCGGAAAGCCTCTGGTAGGCAGGGATCTCCAGAGAGGTATGCTTGCCACAGCCAACCCTTAAATGAGGTTTGGAAAGGGGTGGATCCTGGCTCCACCCCTTCTGATCACTCAGGTGCATTGCATTCACCTGAGCTCCCCTGGGTTGGCCCTGCCTTCCCACCAGGTGCCCAATCACTGTTTCAGACTGTGATTTAGCACTTCTGCTACAGATGACTAGATGATGTTCAATGTTTCATTTACAAATACGAAGTTCTGCTTGTATAACTGAATCTGTGTTAGAATGAGTACCTATCATTGCTATACATTTGGGTGTGGTTTAATTTCCTGCTTCTGAATAGAGCAGGTTAATGAAAAGGCAACATTTTTGTTCTTGGTAAACAGTCACAAAGAAAAATAAATCACAGGCCTTGAATTATTGGCCTTCAGAGGACTTCTTTCGTGTTAGAGTGCATTGTGGGCCAAACCCAGAAACTGTAGAGAAAATAAGTAAAACGCTACCAAAAAAACCCACAAAAAAAACAAACAACCCCTCCCCCCCCCCCCCAAAACAAACAAACAAACAAAAAACCCCCAAACCCAACCAGAAACAAAACACAAACAAAACCTTCTTCCATGCCTCAGAAGACACTATTCTCAGTGTGGTTTATCTGCTTGCTGGGGTCCCTCCTGCAATTTCTAAGAACTGAGTCTAAAATAAGAAACACAAGATCACTGTATTTCTGAACTATGGGTGCATCTGCAACAGGAAACTGCATTGTAATAAAAATTTTGCAAAGATATCTCTAGGGATAACAAACAATTGTGTTGGCTCTACTTTTCTAGATTTTTTTCTGATATTCTAAGGTGAATCGATAGGAGTAGCAGTTTCTAAAAAGTGATGATATAATTGACATCATACTTGCATAATCTCTAGTTAATTACAATTGTTATCACCTGTGCTATCTGTAATTTTGAGCAGAGACATTTCTATGGAAGGAGTAAGTGAATGAATAAAAAGTACTTTATCTCCCAAGTATTTTTATTACATATTTAATACTTAATACTGTCATACCAGGATGACAGAAAATAAGACATAATTATAAGAAAGGAAAGCTTAAGTTGTTATATGAATATTTTCTGTGATTTCCATCTTAACACTTACAAGAACTCAACCTCTCTGTAAAGAGGATCACTAGTTTTTCATCACTGATGCAGAGATAGGTGTGTGCTGTGCTTTTCTGGCACATATCTGCTTCATATCTATGAACCCTCACTTTTTTTTCCCTTTTTTTTCTGTTTTTTTTGGAAGAAGTTCAGTGGCTCAGTGAGAAAACCTCACATTAAGAGGAATTTTTCCACTCAACCACTTCTGGCCTCCTGCATTTCCTTTGTTCACCTGTCCCCCTTGTCACGTGAGGTGTACAAAGTTAAAAAAAGCAGAGCGTTGCACACTCTTGATGCTACCTGCTTAGTGCTGCCCACCTCCTTTGTGCGTGAGCCCCACAGCACAGCAGCAGTGGTAAAGCACAAACTCTGGTGTCCTGCAAGAGGGCAGGGGAGGCTTGGATATTTAGCACATTTATCATCTGCATCCTCCACTCGGGCTAAATAAAACAAGTTTACTGTGCAGGTGAAAAATTTTCAAGAGCTCATAGACAAAGTTTTTGAAACCCTGGAATGTATCTCCATTTAGGCGGAAGGAAAACGGTAGGTAAACAAAAGAAATTCATGCTTATCATTTAGCAACAGGTTCTCTCCCTGATTTCACTTTTTGTAATCTTCCTGTCAAAAACTGTTTATTTCATACATAGGCACTGCTGCACAAAACTCTGCTAATCTGTCCTTGCCGCCTCCTCCTGCGCTACAGATATAACAAAAGGTAATTTTCTCTCCTTATTTTGGTGTAATTGATTAACTTGAAGGATGTGTACTTTTCATTTAAAGCCTTCTTTACAAAAAACCTGAAATACCAAGGCTTCACTATAAACATCAGGTATTTATTAGATATAGAACAAAGTACTGTCAATCGTGATACTCAAAGCAAAAAATTCCTTCCCCTGCACCTCTCTGTTCTCCAAACTTGAACATTACTTGCTGTTCCATGCTTCTCACCATAAGAGACTGTTCTTGGTAAATGCAGCTTATATTTCCAAGTCTGTTAGTATCCATCATGTCTGCCTGCCTACAAGCTTCCCTTTCTTTATTTAACACAAAATCACACAGTAAAGCGAAGCAGATTTGGAAATAAATGCTGGGGCTGAGTACATCACCCAGAGCATGATAAAATGTTACAAACACATTTTCAGAATTTCAGGAAAGGAAGTTATTGGATAGGACTTGCTCTCTCATGTAGCCAGTAAGTGACATCACTGCTGTGGCTTGCAAAAAAACAAGGGAGACACAGGAGGCTCTGAACAGCACCAGCTTCAAAGGAGGATGGTGAAGATGAGAGGAAACAAAAGGAACTTGACTACTGCAAAGACTTCACCTGGATTGCTTGGTGGGCTAAAACCAGAGCCTAAAGGTTGCGAGCGGCTTTTTGGGTGGAACTTTAGTAGAGGGCATTCATTGTTCGGAGTTCATTTCTTTCTCTCCAGCAATGCTCTAATACTAGCTTTTTCCTACCTAAGAAACACTACTGCTGTCCTGTCACACTAAGTTGCTTGATACTTACGAAACAACAAAACCAGCTTGCTTGGCCTTACATTTTGAAAATTTGAGGCCATTAAAAGGATTCACAGCTGAGAGTGATCAATGGTTAGAAGGCACAGAAGGAGAAAATGGAGCCTAATGCTTTTCTGCGCCAGCCATGTTTCTAACCATTTCTACCCTAAAATGACCTTCAGACCCAACCTCAGCACAGCCTTAAATCAGCCAGGGGGGTGTACTTTAGATACACACAAACTCACCAGCTGAACAGCAGACTAAGTCTGAATTTTGACCAAGTGAGTGTGTTGCTCTAATTTCAAAATAAATAAATAATAAGTTCATCCTGCTCCAGTCCCTATAGGGTAAGTCAGATTTACAACAGAGTGTTGTAACTTGGAATCTGGACCCTGAGCTATTAGATTTCATAACTTTTTAATTTGCACATCTGTGCATAAGTATCACTCACGCCTGCTCTCAACAACTTACTGTTATGTTCAGTGACAAAATACATAACCTTGAAAAGCCTCACCAACCCTGCATTTCAAAAGCATTTCATAATTGTTTACCTCTTGGCCTGAACAGTAGTACTGTATGTACAAGGCCCCCTTGAACTTGTGTAACTCAAAATTGCTTAGAAAGTTTTCCTCAAATGATTCTAATTTCTTCAGGAAACAAAAACAAACAATTATTATGACATATTCAAACAAAGGATTTTTGTTCGGGCTTTTTGTTAAAAATAAAAAATTCCTTTTTCTTCTATCCCAGAAAAGCAGTTTTCATTCCTATTTATTTCAAAGGAATGCCTGCAATTTTGCGGTATTATGCAAACCCCAATTAGCAGTCCACAAGGTGTTTTGAAAAACAGTGCCTAATGTGTTACAGACACACATAGTGGCCAACTTCCAGCAGCCTGAAAAAATGCCTTTTTTGAAAGAAAGTTTGGGAATTAAGTCACTGTAATTTTACTGGGAAATTCTGATAGAAATAATTTTTCCAGCAGTTAATAAAACCTTCTTCTCATTATTAATAGTTGTTGGTTTACGCTCTTGTACGGGAACAGCACATGATATTTGTGGCAGTAGAGCAATTTGGTTTCCTTCAGTCTTTCTTTAAAATCCAGTTCTACAACTACTTGCTGCTGAGAAAGGTGATTAGTGTTACAAATCATGGCTGTTACTTGAAAACAGTCCAAAACACATCCATTGATTACATTTGTTTATTTAGATTTTCTTCTTAGTTTTCTGGAACCTAAAACTTTATTTTTTTATTTTTTAATTTTTTTTTTTAATTTCCACCTGTGCAGTGGCCAGCATAGCAGGGCATGGGTATATGGGTTGTGCAACAAAACAATATCCATGATCAGGTTCTACAGCAACATGAACTGTATGGGATGGGGAGAACGATTTACTCTAGATGTTATCCTTAGCTATAAGATTATCACTGATCAAGATTTTCTGCCAAGTCCCCACTGATTTAAAATACCCAAAGCAGCAATGACACAGAAGTGACAGTAAAGCTCCTGCCTGCCCCAAGTGCTGAGGTTTTCCTCCCTTCTTCACCACACTTGTGGACAAGTTTTATGAGCTCACAAGTCAGAAGGAAGGTAAAAGGTACAGAAGAGGATGTTATACACACATGCTTTCAAATGCTTGTGACTGAATTACAACGCCTATTTCATATTTCTTTACACCTCCTTCTCCGCAGAGGAAAAAACCCAATTGTTTTGTTTGCAGTCTTTTATAACTGATCTCACCAAAGCCAACTCCAATAAGGAAGTTTTATTGCTCAATTAGTTCTCATTTCTGTCGCGCCTAAGAACAGAAGCTAGATGTTCAAAAGTTTAAACCCTTCTTTTTGTTCCACATACAGTTTCTAGGACTCTCATCTCTTTTCCCTGATACATAAAAGTTCCCAGTCTCTCCTTTTTCCACTTCCCAATCAAGCCTTGGTTCCTCATGGAACTCCAAGAGGCCCCAGCAGGCTCTGCTCCTCTCTGTGCCTCATTTGCCAGCACAAAGTGGAGCAGACTGGGCCTTCCTGAACAGAGTGCTAAGAAGGAGAAAGCTTTCAAAGATTTTAATTATCATCAGGATAAACACAAAGGGAACAATTATCTTAAACTTTGATCATTTTTTCCGAACTTGTCTTCTAGAATAATGAACATCTCTAGAAACATCACCAATTTCAGATCAGCAGGCTAGAGATATTTTAAGTATTCAGTTAGCTGAATAAGTCATACATATAAAATTTGTGACTATCATTAATTCCTTCAGTAACAAGTCAAAACTGATTTTTGCACTGTATTATCTGAGAACTCAGCTCCTGGTCAACTGCCATTTTACTCTTCCTTGTTTTAAAGGCTTGAAAAGGAAAATCAAAAATAAATAAATGAAAGCTGTTTGCTTTACTGCTATAAATCAGTAAATTAAGTGTTTAAAAGGAAGGATCAGAGCTTCAGCTGAGTGATGCTTAACCACAACTTTGGCTTTACTTTAAGAGTTACTGGGCCTCACGCAGCCAAAATGGGGTCAGATGGTGAAAAACATTCCCTTCTGTCCGACTTGCCAATCTGGGAAACTGAGCAGGTTTCTGGGTTGAGGCAGCTACAAAATACGGGGTCCAATCTGTTCTGTGACTACAGTCGTGCCTGTAGCAGTCTTGCTAACAGGCCACTGCTTTCAATAGCAAGAAGGCAGTCAACAAACTGCAAGTTTAAAGCTGTCTTCTGAGGGCAGAAGAAGATGAGGTGATTGCACTCAAAGCATTTATTGCTTTACGACATACCTGCTGTTCTGTCGAAGGCAACATCCCTACTGCCCTGCTACATTAGGGGAATATGTTTTGTTTTGTATTGAGGGAGACAAAACATTTTAACCAGACTAATGAACTTGTGGGGCAGTAACTTGACATGGTGGTTTCCAAAGTCACTGTGCATCTGTACCCGCATTCCCTGGGATGGTTATAGAAGTGAACTTCATAGGACATGATGAGCCAAACTGTTTTTGCATCACTGGTAGGCCTCACCTCTGCTCCAGGGAGCACACTGATGGCAGTCAAGAATGAGGTGAGATGGCCTCCACCTTATCTTTTCATTAACATGAAGTCTCTCTAAGTTTCAAAGCTGGAAACTTGGAGACAAGATTATAAGCTTTTTCTTGTTGAATTATAGCACTAAGAAAACCCGCCACTCTGAGCCCAAATAAAGTGCGTTTAAGGCTTGGGCCCTAGTTCAAGTTCTTATTAGCTCCTGGAGAGCTGCCACTGCAGCTCAAAATCTCTCCTGCCTGAAGTTGCTTAACTCAGTTGTACAAAGAAATCTGCATTGGCATGGAGAGAAGACTGTTCCTTTTGATTCCCTGTTTGCAGCCCTGATCAGCCCTGTGCAACCTATCCTAAATGCACTGTGCAGCCTGAGCCGGAGCCGCAGGTCTGCTTTCAATCTTCATGTCTTCCTGCAGCCATAAACCCTTGCCACACAGCAAGAAAACTCCACCAGACCACCGATGCACAGATCACCTGTGACATGTCAACACTGCTAGCCCTGAGCAGCTCTTGAGTGCCTCATCCATAATTCATGCTTCCTTAAGGTGGTTTCTGCGTGTATTTGACGGCAGACGCTTCAAGCTCATTTCTGATCTGTTGCACACTGGCATCTAAGAGCTCTAAACGCTAGCTGACTTCCCCAGCAAGGCATTAAATTACACACAGAGTCTTTGTTCTCCAACCCCCAAAAAACCTAGCACCTTTCCTGTAAACCAGTTCATGCCTTCAACAGCTGAAAAGGAAGTAGAAGTTTCCTCCCCCACTCTGCATCTTAGAGCAGAGTAGCAAAGAAAACCAACTGCAGTAGTCACCCACCTACCTCCCTCCCCTCCCAGCTACCTTTTAAAGCACCAGAGGCTGCCTTTTGAAAAGGAGCTCTCTTCCTAAGCGTTTGTAGGTTGCACTTGCAGGGCCTGTCAGTGGTGATTTAGAATAATCACACTCTGTGGCTCAGCCAGCTTGACTCCTTGCCTCTTGCAGCTGGCCGTGCTTTCAGGTGTTACCTCTCCAGTCTCTGAAAGTAAGTGGTGGGCAGCTCTTACTTTTTTTTTCCTTTCCCCCCCCCCCCCCCCCCAATTTCCCCATGTTTCTTCATTTTGTGAAAACATCCTGTAAACAGAGGCAGCAAAATTAAATATTTGCCCAGCGATTCCCCGTCTCCATTGTAACTTCTGTGTTTGCAGATTTTACATTTGATAACAGAGGGAGAGAACCAACAGTGAAAACAGTTTTAATATTTTTCACCCCAATTAAAAAAAAAACACAGTACTGCTGTCCCCAAAGGACAAAATGTGACCTCTTTTGTGCATTGTTGTCTCCAGTACACCGGCCACATCCCACCAACCCCCATTTCTATCATAAATTTGTCTAAAACAACAAACTCTGAATATACTGCTCTCCTCCCCCTTCAAAAATCCACAGATCTATTCAACTATATCAAGCCTTAAAGTGTTTTCTTATGTCATCCTCAAGGACGAGAGCTTAGAGTGGAGGTATACAGCCTTGCTTCCAAAGAATTTTTTGATTTAAACAGCACTCAAGTAAAATGGGCTATGTAGATTTGTCATGCCCTTTAGTACCACATAGATAATACATAAGAAGCCATTCTTTCCTCATTTCAGTGCTGCTTATTTTTGTTTTCTCCTCTACCCAGTCTGGTAGCACTGCTGATTTCCCCCTTCAAGAGACTTTAACAGCCATTCAACTGTTCTGATTTCCCATGGATTAGCTGCACTCCCCCCCGCAAACATCTGTCTGGCATTTATACTTTTACACGCTTGTCTTTTTACTATCATTCCGCATCATATTATTTGATCTCTGCTCCTTCCACTTCTGCCTCTGCATGTAGCTGAAACAGCTCTGTGTTATTTTATCAGCCTCAAACTGAAAGAGCAACACGGGACACATACAAAGTCTTGCTGTTGTTTCCTACTTGTGCTTGCTCACAAGAGGTTGAGGCCCTTCTCGTGATAAAAAGATGTTTCTGGGAATAGGAACAGAACTTTTAACCAACAACAAATGAGTTGTAAAAGCTTCTACTGGCAGCACCTTAACAGTTCACTGGGAAAGCTGCTGATTCCAATAGGCCATATGGTTTTGATGGCTGCAATGTTCAAGATAACAAGTTTTTCACAGAAAATTAAGTTTAGGTACCCACTCTCTCCTTTGGGACAAAGGTGAAAGAGAAGCACCAAGGCAAAAACACACTTCTCCTGGCAGAGACACATAACTGAAATAGTTGCTGGTTGGTAGCATGAGTGCCTTTGCATGGTGACAATCATTCCAATAGTTTTGTCTGCCCTAACTAGAAGAAGGTGCTGGGTGATACTTGGATAAAAATATGAATCGCATTGACTTGAGCTAGTGACTAGATATTTCTGGGGCAATTCACAAGCAGCCACTGACATGAGGACAGTGAAAGCTGTGTTTGCGAGGGAGATTAACTGCCGGCAGACTCCCACAGGACAGTCTTCTGCGCCATGTGCCACCTTCGGTAAAGGAAAGGAGTAAATAAAAATCTGTCTGTAACAAAGAGGTGGGTGGTACTGGTATAAAGGATGTCAGTCCTCTATTGAAAGGCTGATCAGTGAAAATCTTCTGTGCAGAGATAGAAACTCCAGGAGGGGAAGATTTAAGAGGATATCTAAACCAGAAAAGAGGCAAATAAGACTGCAAGTGTGGCAATCAGTTAACTTGGAGAGAGAGGAGAGCGCCACAACAGAAGAGAACTAATTTATAGTGAAGTAGTCAGCCTGGTCACAGTAATTTGGAAAGATGCTCAAGGCACTGCAGCTGAGGAGTACGTCAGGGCAGACTTTGCAGTAGGAAAGGAGTACAAAAACTGCTATCTGGAAAGCAGGACTTGACAGTGATGGTATTAAAGGAATCCTTTAACAAACCGGTGCTGTGCCTTTCTAACATGGAGGAGAAGTAGATCATGAAACTACATTGAGCTGTCTTACATTTTCTCATCCTCATCTTTCCATCTGATTTAGAGTCAGCATGAAATTTGAAGTCACTAAGCCAAAATGGGACTATAGGAAAAAAAACCAAAAATGTAAGCAGATGACCAGAAAAAACAGATTCTCAACAACAATCTAAGTAGCTTCAGCATCCCTGCCTCTGCTTTGTAGTGGTGCTCTTAACTCATGCTGTTAACAAGGTCACATGCAAAACACTTTTCTGTCTGTATGACAAGACAGCTAAGTATAGTGTGCTTTTCCCTTATGGTCATTTGATCCTATTCAAAACATATAATCTCCCAGGTCTCCAGTCTGTGCAAAGCCAGACATCAGCACATTTTTGGCTACGGGGCACCTACAAAAAAGATTAGTGACAGTCTTGTGAGGCTTGTGTTGAAGATTCTGTCAAGGGGCCAACATTTAAATAAGGTACCTTGCATTTTCATTATGAGAGTTCCAGCTCATTATTAGCGAAGTTAGTTTAACTTTCAGTCTGTTTTGCCAGCTACTAAGTACATGTTTAATGATGTACATTGCTGGCAAAGGGGGACGGAAAGACCTATTCTAATGCTATCCCACTGGGAAATTAAATGAGTTTGCAGAGGTAGAAGTTATAATAACTCAGTTCTGAATTCCACTTTTTTAATATAATAATGACTTAATAGATATGCACCTTCATTATATGATCATATTTAACAGATATCTTCTTACAAATCAGAAAACCAGAACCCTGGATTCTGTAGGTGGCTAAAGCATTTATTTGACATTAATTGGGTGGCTTCTCAGACACTTATAGTCAGACTTGTATCTTAATGAATCAGTACATCAGACCTAATCATCAGTGAAGAACTAAGCATCCAGGCCCTATCAAAGATCTGTGAAATCTTATTAAAGACCATACACTTCTCATGAGTACAGCAAGTAGGTAAGCCAGGCAGAAGCATACACAGTGAACCTCCTACTGAACATATCCCATTCTACTTAGGACAGGAAAATCCCTTCCTTCTGATTTTATTTTATCCACAGATAAAACATGGTCTTAAAGCACACTTCTGTTTTGAGCTACCTATATTATTTACTGCACTTCACCTTGCATACATGTCATCTGCCAGTTAAGTCCTACCATCTCCTTCACTTCTACCATGGTAAATTAGCTAGCACTGAGGAAGAAACAAGCTATCATACTGAAACCTGCTAATTACTCAGGAAGCTAGGCTACTGTAGTCCTGTAACTGCTCTCCTCTGCCTACACTAAACTGTACTGTCTGCAGCTTGTCTTTCACATGAGCTCCCACACTGCCATAACTTAAGTTGCTATCCTTGCTATTTTCTGTCACTTTGGCTGAGATGCACAAGGCTAGGAAAAGCTGATAATTCACAAGTCACAATATGCTCCTTAAAAAAAAGTCTCTGAGAGTCAATGCACAACTGCATCAAGCCCAGTTTATCTGTGTCACCATGCCCTTGATCCACAGCTGCTATTATGGTTTCCCGTAAGAGGGCAGGACCACTTGACAGAAAGAGAATGGGGAAAAAATTGTGCCAGCACTGATATATAGCAGTGAATGCTGCCTTATTCCAAACTGACAAGGAGGAAACTTGGGCTGAAACTACAGTGTGATGTCCTAAGTGCATTGTACAGCACTAAAGAAATACCTCTTTTCCCCTTTCAACTCCTACCCTTTGTGAATCTTCTGGAAGTGCCCTCTGTTCCTCACTGTTCTGCTTTCTTTAGAGCTGTAAGTTTACTGATTCTAAGCAGGATGTTCAAGCTGACCTCAGTTGGAAGAGTATGCTGACACTGCCTCACCTAAAAGCCTGCCTCCTCTGCCATTTTAGGACTGCAGTCCTCTCTTGTGCAGTAAATTCTTCTCTGCTTAGTCTCTTTTCCAGTGGTTACAGAAAGCAACACACCTCTTTTACACACACTGAACTGGAGTTCAAGAAAGGCCCTGAGCTACTGCCAGGGCTAATTTATTCAGTTAGCTTTAGTTCCCAAAAGAGAGCATGATATGTATGCTCACTAGAGCTTCCAGGAAGAAGAGAAAGCAAGTGTCAGAGACTAGTTGTTGCAGTACGTATAAAGTTCATCATCTCTCACAAGCGGTTTTCTCAGTTTTTTGCTGTTAAGGCATTTGAACATCATCTGAATAATTAAAGCAATCTGCAAGCAATACCTACCGAATTTCCTTTTTCCTCTTTCCTGTTAATGACACAAACCTGCATGCAAAACCCAAGCTGGATCAAATCACTCTTTTTGGCATTTCACAGAAGCCCAGTCTCTCCTACCCCTTTATTTTCTCAGTTCCATTTGGAATTAGAAATGTAATTGCCAAATTACTGTGAAAGCAGCTGTTCCTGCAGCATATCCACCCAAGTTGGAAGCAAGAAATAAGAAAGCTCCCATGAAAGCCTATAATTATGAGATCTCCAGTTTAAGTTTTGCACACAAGTAGTATTTGGAAGATGTTTGGATAAGCAAAGTTTGAGACTCACAGCTACTTGGATAACCACCTGGGTGCTTTGCTGAAGCTTTATTATCTCCTGGTAATAAAGACACAGGCAGACATAACCCCCCAAAACCAACTGCTGCTAACCTTAACTAAAGGAAAGCTTGTCTGAGAAGCACCTCCTGTAAGAACCTGGCCAGCAGCTACTATAAACAGACTAGTGATCTGCGTACTTCAGGTGTTTTCTGCACCTGTCAAAGTTTTGATGACTTACAAAATGTTCTCTGCTTGCATTTTCCAATTACTCTGCTTGTTCGTAATTGAATATTTACCTAGCACATTGTGTAACACTAATTTTCGATGATTTTGGTAAATAGCTCCATCAAGCTTAAAACTAATTCCTCCTACTTAGAGTAACCTACTTTACAATCTAATGTTCAAGAGCGATGTTCAAACGCTACTGTGTTGTACCTAGTTTAGTGATACTGACTTACTTGTAATTCCAGCAGAAGAAAACAAAACATTCAATCTCAAGGCAGTGCTTAAGCAACTGGGAATGAAACAATGCCTTCCTCAGCACAATGTGTTCTCAAAACCCTCTAGGACACTGCTTCACCTTTTACTGCACCTGTACAATCTTTTAAATAGGCCTTAAAGATAATATTTTGCCCTTAACTCGGGTCAGGGGTAGCAGGAGAACACTGAGATAACAATATTTGAAGGGTATTCCCTCTGCACAAGCCAGAGTTGGCTATGGAAACAGGAAAGGATTTTCATACTCTCCTGAGAGAAGCAGAAGTTTACGTGCTTCCCTTTCAGAAAGGATCAAAGTTGGGGAAGTTTACAGCAGTTTCTCCAAACAGTCTCCTGTCCTTACAGAGACTCTTAAGAAAGCACTTTCCATAGAGTTTTACCTTGATGTGCCAGTGACAATCTTGGTATACAAACCAGAACAAAATCCATGGGCTTCCATGGAAGGGCCCTCTCTGGTGTGTCTGTAAAATGTGAACCATGTCTTATGTACCCTGGGTGAAGAAACACTAACAGCCTCTGCTAACTAATTTCAAAGATTTCATAAGCTAAGAGAACTTTGGAGGATACCTGAATTTCAGGATATTCTATTGAAAGAGCAGCAAAAGGGTTTAGTCCCTTAATTGCTTCTGAAAAAATGGAACTGGCAGCAATAATATTATCATGAACCTGCTATGCCCTTGTCATATTTGACCTTCCTTTTTCATACACCTGAGGCCAACTATGTTTGGCTTCGCAGCATCAGGAATTTTGCAGCACAACATCTCCTCCTAGCAGGTGACAGATCAAGACAGGGAACTTACACGATCTCACAGAGATTTAAGGAGGGGAGGGAGAAAAACATAGCTGGCTGCCCATGGAAAAGCAGAAAGAATGCTTTATCCAGGAGTTAATAAAAAAGATTTAGTCCTTCTGTCATGCAGAGTTTGTAGCTGTAACAATGAAGAAGAAAGTATTTGTTGCAAGCTGAAGAACAAATGAAGAGCTGAGACATTTTTGTCTTGCATTTGCAAGTTTACACCAAGAACCAGAAAAAGCACTTTAGAAATTACTGTAATGTATCCAATCATTAGCCAGGCTTAAAAGTCATTTTCAAAAAAGGCTAGGAGGACTTAGAAAAAGTTTTTTAACAAATGTCAAGGTATGTTTCAAGCTGGAAGTCTCAAGTAACATGGTTTTGGATATTCAGAGGGCAGAACTCTGGAGAGCGAGTTCGAATGGACAGTAGTGGAGAAAATGCTGAAGCAGGCACCTGTTTCCTTGGCTTGCAGGGAAAGCCAAACTTGTCTTTCATAGAGCAGGGCTACAGGAAGTTGTTGGGGATGCTTGTCTCCAAGAAAGTTTTAAGAACTATGATGGTCCACAAGCTGTAAGTTTATTACAAAGGAGCGCTGAAATAACAAATGTTGCATACAATGCTTTGCTGCTAGAAGCAGTACCAAGCCTCCCACGATGCATTTTAAATCTTTCTCTCATAACATTTAAGCAGTAGGGAAAATTATCCCCACTAGCCTGGCATGGCTAATATCACTACTGCTTTCTATTGGTAGCCATTTGTCAGTTTAATTCTTCACATAAAATCAAGCACTTGAGAGTTAATTTACCAAAGATAAAAGAGAATCGTCAGCTTTAATGAAACAAACAAGCACGCAAAATTAAAAAAAAATAAAAATCCAACTGCATGTTTATATTACAGCTCAGTAGCTATTCCTTTTGAAACACTGTTTTTATATATAAAGCCACATCTTTGGCTCCTGATACTTAGAATGGCTTCACAGGGAGCAACAGATCTCTCCACCATTTTACAACTGTCTGGAATTTGCTTTATTTGTGTTTACAGTTTTCAGCAGGCTGCTTCTTTGTTTCCAGTTGACATATCAATAAAACCTCTGTCACTTTGCTAGCACTCCAGCAGCACTACCTTGGGCATACTGGCCAACATCCAACTTGGGCAGTTACATTCTACCTGCTAACTTTATCCCAAAGCCTTAACTATGTATTGTAATCTTCTTTCTGTTGTGGCTGCACATAGCAGAACAGCTGCTCCGAGGGCTTCTCCAAGTATTTCTTCAAGCAATTTTTGTTTTCCAACATTTACAACAAAGTGAACAGAAATTGTGCCAGCGTGGCCAAACCAAAAGACTACTCAGAAATTGTTGACAATTTTGGATTATTTCTTTTCTACTGTTTATCTCAGGTCAAGCACTTAATTCCAAATATTCCCAAATGCTGCCAAATCCACAACAGAAAATTTACATGAGAATTAAGTAGCAAAGAGACCTCAAAGAGGCTCTCAGAGGTATAGTTCAGTGAAATTTTTCACCACCTAAATAAATCCAGAGCTTGGTGGACAAACATCAACTAACATTGACATATTCCATTGATATTAAAATGAAAGACTTTTAATATCAATTCAGAATTTCAATCTAAATGGCATTTTTAAGATAATTCTAAATAAAGAGCTCCTTAAACGAGACTAGAATTTTAACAGTGACTGTGATTTAATGTCTCCAAAAGGTTTTTGTTTTGTTTTTTGACCTTTGAAGAAAATTCTCAAGCTACCAAAGCATTTTGAAAAAATCATAACTCCAAGTAACAAATGTTACTAAGCTGTGTTCAGTCAGTAACCTGCAAAGTTGGACAAGGACTACCTACAGATGTGCTTCAAATTCTAAGTATTTTATCACACGGTCTACATACACACAGCACGACAGCAATACTGCATACAAACTCATTTCACTATTCTTAGTGAGATCACCATGCACAGTTCCACTGATTTAAGCAGCTCTTCATAAGAATACAAAAAAGTATATTATTTCCTCTTCTCAGGCACTGGAGTTTCAACATAACAGTTGGAGAGCAATCAAGGTTGCAACAGGTAGCCTTGATTCTATCAAAGTCACATTCTTTGTCTCTACTAAGGGTAATGGATTTAACAACTCAATGTAAGCCTTTAAAAAAAAACCAACAACCTAACTTCAGAAAGACATCAGCAAGAAGCCTTTCTGCCTGCTGTGCACCTCTCAGCTGGACACAAAGCAAGCTGTTTTCAACCTAAGGAATAACAGAATAAACTGGTCAGATGCCGAGACAATGCCATTTGATAGCTTTTGTGCTTTATTTATTGCTGGGATCTACATCTGTGGCACCTACAAGCTCAACAGCAACCACGCAGAATGATGAGATTTCTAAGCAGTTAGCTAGCCCCTGTTTGGCATTAAATGATTCAGATTTTAATCATTTTATACTTATTAATTATTGCAACGGGACTATAAAAACATGCACGAGTTTCAGGACGTCACAACTAAATATGATTCAGCAAGTAATGACGGGAAGGGGAAGCATGAAGTTTATTTTAACAAGCACAGCATGATTAAGAGCTGTTCACTGCAAAAGAAAAAGGAGTTGGAAGCGCATTTCCTCGGTTATCATGGAAGAACTGAGTCTTAAGAGGTCCTGTGAATAACTTTTGGGAAGTGCTTTGAGCAACCACTGAAGACGCAAACAGATGATTTAACTCTGAACTCTCCAACAGGTCTGTCACAGAACTGCTCAGTATACAGCCGTAAGGTCTGAAGGAGCAAGGCATGTGTGCAGCACGGCTCAGACAATGTCGAGACGTTTTAATAAACTCTCAAGTGGGAAAGGAGACAGTTGATTGAAGAGGGGAAGTAAGTGGACACACCAATAATCGGAGATTTTTCCAGAAGCAAACTGTAGTAGGAGTGATGTTTGGTACTGCTTGTTTTTCCTCCTCAAGGCAAAGGGACTCATCAGTTAAGGATGAGTGTGATGCACGCATGAATCAGAACCTGCATTTCTGAGAAAACATCTACAGACAGAGATAGGTGGAAAAATACATTCAGAGCTATTTCAAAAACCCACAGACATCAGTGTCGCAGAGGACCTCAAGAATTCTAAGTACCACTGTGCTTTCTCTGAAAGCCTTGCATGCCTGCACATGTGCAAGACTCAAACAGTACAGAATGTCTCTCTGGACTTATCTGGGATGATCGCTGTAAATCTAAGAGGTTGCAAATGCTCATAAGGAAGAGTCTAAGAGGCAGACCTGTACCTGTTCCCTGATCCGGTTTCTTTAATCTGCTGAACTGTATGAGAGTGATAAAGTTAAGGCCAGAAGCGAAACGCACTTCCCTACAAAGCATCAACACGGTTTCCACACAGAATTATTGGAATAATTCAATTGTAGTAATATCAACACATGCTGTTACTTTATTCAAGCAGAAAGCATCACAATTAATCTTTGAAACATGGTAAAGAGTGACAGTGAATCATAACCCATTTCCCACCCGATGCTCTTGAAACTAATTATGTTCCATTATTGCACTTTCCTACTATCGCACGTCCAGTCTGAATGCGTTAAAAGGCTTTTGGCAGAGCTGAAGAGAGTTCTCACCAAACCATGGTTTTGTACTGATTTGGTTGGGGATTGAAACAAGAAAATAAAAGAGTTACTAAGCAACAGCAGGCCAGGAGCGGGAGAAAGGTCTGCAGTCTTAATTGACATCAACTTTAAAAAGCAGTAAGAGAGGACTCAAGATGTGAATGTTACTGCTTTGGAAAAAAAAAAAAAAGAGAGAGAAATCCCAGGTAGTCAGTATCTATGAGATCTGGGTTCCAACCGTAAGCTGCACGATGTACTGTAAACACTTTTTGGCAGGGAGATTCAGTGCCTTAATCTAAGCTCTGAACAAGATGAAGGATCCAGATACAGTTCTTTAAGTTGAGAGCCCAGAACACACAAGCAGCTTTGCTCTGTGAAAGCTACCTCAGGAAATAGGAATGTGGTATGATTTACAGTTATATCGGTCGCCAGGACATTGCCATCCACAGAACTGATATCACACCCAGATATAGCTCTCCTTCCCCTTCACTACCTACAGTTAAGAAGGTTATTCCTTTCTAGAAAGCCAGCCCAAAGCTGGGTGCCATCACTCAGGCTAGGACAAGGGAATTTGCTTTGCTAAGACTGAAAACTCTCTGATAACGTGATCAAGCAAGACAGAAATCCTGAGAGTTTCCTTCCAGAATCCGTATCTACTTCCTTGTCTTCTACTGTAAGCAAAATAGTTTCATGAGCATGTGATAACTGAACATGAGTTATCACATGAACACTTACAAATTTAAATGAAAAAGCCCTTGATGTGGAGAGTGCTCTGAACTCCACTGCTGAACAATCAACCTTTATTTGCCTAACCAGCAATACCTTGGGCAGAAGTTATTTGCTTTAGCTTCACCTGAAAAAAAAAACCTGATCTCCTACTGAAGCAGTGCCTTTTTATAAGATGCAAGTTACATGTGTGTTTTTTTTTTTCACACCCACAATATGAACATCAAACCAAGTGCCCCACACTACCAATTTCTCCAAATGATTCTCCTTTTTCCCCATTTCTACATTCTTTGCTTTTGCCCTTACTTAAGCACACCGGATTTCAGCATTTACTGGTTTTCCCACGTACTCCAGAGTACTTCAAGTGACTAAAATGAAACCACAAGAGGGAAAACTACTAGCATGACTGTTGCTGAGGAGGAAAAACCAGCAACCCAGGTCTGGTTCACTCAAACTCTCTGATGATTCGTATTTAAAGCGTTGAGGGCTACAGTCATCTTCTGCTCTGATGTGTGCTTCTGCAAGTCAACTGAGGTTATGAAATGGGATCTGGCACCACGGAGAGAACTGTCCCTTCACAGGATACGAGTAATAGTCACTTGAGTAAATGCAAGTTATTCATATCCTGCTAGTGGAATAATCTCTCTCTGTACATTCATGCACATTTTTAGTTGCCTCCAGGAATCCGAAGGCGAACCTCATTTGTTACCTAATGAAATTAATTCCACCAGATCTAGCACAAACACACTGGAAAACCACTATTACTCATACATGAGGTGTAACCAATGCAGCATTTCTCAAGTTCTGTTTGATTAGGGTCCATCTCCGAACCCTCACCGTTCACCACACAAACCTCAACCTCCCCGGTTGGCTACAGTACATTCCCAGCTGATTTGCTCCAGGTCTTAAAGAGCAATTTGAACATTTGACCTCCCCTTGCTTTATCCGCAACAATCTTATTATTCTTTTAAATTGAAGCAATCCCCAGACGGTAGGTTGGCCGGCTGTATAGTTTCCTTGGACTCTGAGAACGCATCTTCCCTTTCTCTAAATAGAAGGGAACCATGCATTTCTTAGTTGATCTGCAAATGTGTGGAATAATGTTAAAATGATCAATTGGGCCGCACTGGTGGGCATCCAAAAGCCATGCACAGACACACGTGTGCTATTCAGGTCTGTAAGTACAGTTACATACATATACACAGGCACTTTGAAATCTCTGCAGCAAGGTCACGTCACATGAGAAAGTAAATTATTCTGGTAGGAAAGAAATGCTGTAAGATAAAGGACCTAGTGAGGAGAGCAGAAAAAGGTTAGGATATAATCTTTCAAGACTGAAGGCACCAAAGAGTTCAGTGACCAGGCTGCAAGGAAAACAACCCAGGGTTCTGAAGAAATACGCTGCAGACTTTCAGTGGTCTGTTGAGTCAAGGTGGTATGGTGACAGGAGAATCAAAAGCTTCATCACAGGGCACTGAGACAACTGCAGGCAAATGAGCTCGACTTCAGTAGAAGGCACAAGGTTTTGAACCAAGATGTAGCAGGGTAAGGGGCAAAACTGAGATTGGCTAATTGGAAGAAGAGCCAGGCTAACATAACAACTCATTTCTATGTAACAAAAAGGCAAGAAATCTAATCTGGACTTGAATAAAGCTTTTGATACGGTGCCATATGACCCCATAACTGAGTTAGGAAAAAATGTGACATACGAGATTTACAGGGTTAGAGAAGAGCACATGCTCTTCAGCCGGTAACATATCACGCTTAAAGACAGCAGCGGATCGGGGCAGGGTTACTCCAAGATTTAAAGCACGTAAGTCATAAGGCTGTCACCGCGCGCAGCACATGGCCGCGCTGGAAGCACGGGCAGATCATGTGGAACGCGCCGCGCGCACTCAAAGTTCGGGGCGAAGTTTGGCGGCGCGGAAGGCGAGGCCACAGCAAAAGCAACTATAGCATCTCCGGCCCGGCCCGGCGTCCCGCGGAGCTCTCCGCCGCCGAGATGCCTGCGGGCCGAGAGGCTGTCCCGAGCCGGCACCGAGCCCGGCCGCTCGGTGGAGGTCAGCCTCAAAGGCACCGAGCTGCTCGCTCCGTTTTGCCGCCGAGCTTGTCTCACCCCGTTCGTAAAAGCAGGCAACAGATTGCAGGAGGGAGCCCGATCAGCAAATGGACCTGGCTCCCAGAGCGGGCTCAAACTCTACGTGTGCGCCTTTCCGAGAGGGGGAAACCGACAGCTGCCAAAAGCACGTTTTCAAACCCGGACGCCCTCCGGGTAGCACTCCCCGGCCCGCGCCTCTCCAGCCCGCCCCGCTCCGGCGGCTCAGCTCCGACACGGGCCGGGCCGGGCCGACTCCCCGCGCCCCCGGCCCCTCGCGGTGTGCCGAGGGAAGCCTACCTACCTGCCGAGCCGCCCAGGGCATCCTCGCTCTCCAGAACCCCTCTGTGCTTCGCCCCGCGAAGTTCGCCCTTGGATTTCCAAACGAGCTTTACCATCTTGATCATTTCGGGCAAGTCCCAGGCCAGGGTCCCCTGCTGATAACCGGGCAGGCTGCCCATGGGAAAGGGCATCGACTCTTCCCCCGTCCTCCTCCGCCTGCCCGGCTCTGCCGCGGCGAAGAAGCGCTCCAGCACCGGCATCCTGCCCCGCGCCCCCCGCCGGGAAGCCGCAGCCACCCCCCGGCCCGAGCTGCCGCGATCGGCATCCAGAGCGGGGCGGGGGCGCCCGGCCGCCCACCGCCGCCGCCCCGCGCAGGGGGCGCGCCCCGCTGCCGCCCGGCCCCGGCCCCGGCTTCGGCTGCGCGGCTGCGGCCGCCGCTCCCGCCCGCCCTCTGCGCACTTTCAGCCCGCCGCCAGACGCCGGCAGCCGGGGCGAAGCGGCAGGCGGGCAGGCGCGGAGCCGCGGCTCATGCCGACGCCGCGCAGAGCCGAGCCCCTGGGCGGGGGCTCCGGCCGCGACTGCCGGCAGTGGGGGGGTGGGGGGGGAGAACCGGCGCTGCCGGGGCTGGGCGGGCAGTGTCCTTGCCGTGCTTGGGGGCTGGTGCTGCCGAGAGGCGCCCCCCCCCCTCCCCCCCCCGCCACCTCGTCCCGGCAGGGCTCGCTGCGGTGCTGTAGGGGTGTATGGGCCCGAGCCCAGCGGTAGCCCCGGTGGAGGGGCATGGGTTCGCGAGGCTCTGGCCCGGGGAGGCGAAAGGAGCTCAACGGGCCAGGGGGTTACGTGCTGCTGGAAGTGGGGTTTTGGGTAAGGGGGATTTGCCCCGTTATTTTGGCTGCAAGCTCCACCTGAATGGGTTCACGTTAGGACACTGCCTGGTGGCAGTGATCTCCCACAAGCTCCAGTGAGAATGCAATTATTCACCCCATAGCCTTAAAACCAAGGCACAGGTGCCTGGGCAAGTCCAGGAGAAGGAGGTGCTTCACTCTGCCCAGAACTTTTGTTTCACCTTTACACAAACTGCTGCTAATGGCCTTGTGCCATTAGTTTATAGACCAGCCGTACAGCAAGGGGCAAGGGGGTGGTCTCCTGTACCAGCAATTAGGCTTCGGTAAGATCACAGAAAACATACTTAGTGGGATCTTAGTTGGCATTGTAATACCTCCTAGCATGCATATATTTGTTTTCTCTGGGTTACAGTTGATGTTCTCTCTTTTCTCCAGGTGGAACAACAAACTTGCAAACAGAGAAGAGTCCCAGAAAATGTGCTTAAAGTGATTGAATACCCTTCATATAGTAAACTGCACAAGCCCTTCCTCCTTGTGGCAATGGCAGCAAAAGCAGGACAGTGTTTCCTCTGTCCAGGGACCCTCCGCCATGCTTGTCTAAATGCTCCCACCTCAAACTGGCTGCCCCAACATTTTATGGAAGCTATCCTCATTCTGACTGCAGGCTGTAGTCCCCACTATGCTCTCAGGTGGCTCTGTCTTGAAAATGATGAAGTGCTTCCAAAGAATTATACCATTGTTGTTGTACTGTTATTTTGAAGTGTCCTCAGCATCAGGATATCCTGACTCGGAACAAAGGGGTTAAGAACAAAGAAAACAAATAGATGATACACAGTACAGTAGCACAGCATTAACACATTCATACAGTGATGTATGGCGTCAAAATTGATTGGTTTTTTTTCTCGTTTATATGGTTTCTTGTGGTATTTTAGGTATTTCATATCGGTAGATGGTGTGCAATTGCTTTTTAAAGCAATATTGTTTCTGTTAGAGAGGGATAAACTGAAATACAAATGGCTTAGAAGATGTCAGCATACTACTGAGTATGCTTACCTTACACCTTAAGCCCAAACTGCTCTATTTTGGCTTTGATGTACAAGAAGTTCCATTAACTTTATTTTTCAGCTACAGTTTTTCATCTTTGTTTACATTTGCACTTCCTGCTCCCAGCTGCAACAGAGATCAGAAGTGATAGAACGCCACGAAAGAAAGGCCATCCTGGTAGCATTTCCAGCTTGACTGCATACAACAAATACCAGGAATCTTGGAAGAGAATGTATTTGCAGATGCCCAGCCCCATGTTCAGATGGATATCTGAACACTTCGATGCTTAACCACCAGAACTCCTGATGGTAGCAATAAGCAGTCTTGTGAGTTTTCTAAATTGATAGTATTGCTTTATATCATTAAAGCTGTGAAAATTTAGTGCCAGCAGTAGTTGTGTCACTTGGGTAGGTACCTGCCTTGTGGATACATTCAGGCAGTGAGAAGTGAAGCATTTGTTGTACTTTATACAGATGCAAAGCAAGAAGCCAATCAAACAAAAAGGGACAATATAGCCTGTTGTTGCATAGTTCTGTCCTTTCAAGAAACTGTGTAATAAATTGGTTGTCCAGAGAGGTGGTGGATGCTTCATCCCTTGAGACACTCAAGGTCAGGCTGGTGGGGCTCTGAGCACCCTGATCTATCTGTAGCTGTCCCTGTTCATTGCAGGGGAGTTGGACCAGACGGCCTTTAAGGGTCCCTTCCAACTCAATCAAATCTATGATTCTGTGATTTCAAATGTAATCGGCAGCATATATATTTTTCAAATAAAAGCAATTGCTCTAGATTGCTTGCTGTTTCTTCCTGCTTTCTGGTCAGTTTAAGGATCAGCAGTTGTGAATAAAAGAAATAAATTGTGTAGAAAATGTTTCTGGCGTTAATGGGTCTAGCTGTAAGTTAATACATCTGATTCTTACTGAATTTGTGCTTTGAAATTGTATTAGGTCAAGTGATTATCTATCTTTAACTCATCCAAGGCTTTTGCTGTGATTGACTGACTTTCCTTTTCTCTTTTTTGTCATAATGGAACCAGATAAGCACTGCTCACAAGAAAGCAGAGGTTTAGGGGAGGTTCAGGGACATGGTTTAGTGATATGCTGATGATAGTTTGATGGTTGGATTGGTTGATCTTAGAAGTCTTTTCCAACCTTAATGATTCTATGATTCTATAGTCTACGCTGTGAAGTTTTCAGTCTCAAAAAATCAACTGTAGCATCACTCTTAAAGACTTTCCAAAGATAAAATCTTCAGATTTTTCAAGTTTTGGACTTTGCTGACTTGAGTTGTGTGGTGACAGTTTACACAACTTGAAGATGTGACCTCAATATAACACTTCTCATCACACTTGAGGAAAACCATCAGAAATAAAACATAACATACTCCTACACAGAAATGCACCCAGCCCTTTGTGACAGTTTTTAAAGCAGGTCTTAAGCAAAATCATCTCATCTAAAACTTCTCTTTTGCCTTCTCGACTTCAACCACATTGTTAGGGAATCTTTGCACAGAGATGGATCACTTCGTTGCTGCTAATTGCATTTCTCTGAGATTCCCAAGTCACAGAAGTACAAGTGATGACAGCAGAAATAGAAATGTACTGTCTCTGGCCCTCATCCATACCAAGCAGCAGTGCCTGGGATAGGAAAGTGGAGTTGGGTCTGGAAACCTAACAAGGCAGTACATATCACAGGTAGGCATGAGAACTGGAAAAGACTTGCAAAAAGGAATATTGTGGCTGAAGAAAAGAGAAGGGAGTAAGATGACAGATTAATAGCTGGTGTTGCATAATTGGTGTGTCTTAAAAAGTTTTACTTGTTTGCTTATTCACTCCAAAGTTATGTACCAAGAGCAGCAGCAGCAGAGTTGCAGGCCAGATGGTAGAGGAAGTGCCTCGTGTATCTTTCCAGCCCACTGAAGCCTGCAGGGCCTTCGTTAACCCAGTGCTCTGGTTTTCATTGCAAGTCCCTTTCTTCCCTTTTTTCTTTTCCTTTCTTCAAAGAAAAAGAAGGGAGGGGAAAAGAGGAAATAAAAAAAAAAAAAGAAAAAGAAAAAGAAAAGAAAAGCCATGGTTTAAACTGGCAAGAGCACCATCCTTTTGGCTTTGAGCTATCCCACCCTGTGCCAAATACAGTCTCCAACAGCTCTCCCACAACAAATCAGGCCAGATACACAAAAGCTGTAGAAAAAGAATGGTGAAGAAAGATCCTTGATTCTCCCCCTAGCTCCCCAGCCTTTTCCCTTTGCTTCTCTCCCCAAGCTTCATTCCCCAGCAGAGACCTCCTCCTGCTTGCCAGTACTGTAAGTGATGCTGGGGCCTCCAGTCTGCAGCTTTGTTGACAGCTGCCTTAGAATGCAGGCATCTGTGCCTTTCTGTATTGAGGGAGCAATGTAAAGGAAAAGTTATATTCCATTATTCCTGGCACTTCTGAGAGCCAATGTTTGAAAAAATGGCACAAACTGTTCGCAGAGCAAATTCATCACCAGTAGAAATTGTCTATTCCATCAGCTAAACCATACCACCACACTGTGTCACAACTTACAGTTAGGCTTTTCCAAGTAGATACCTGAAAAAAAATAGTGATATTATCTGTTTATACAGTACATTATTAAAAAAAAAAAATAATAATAATTGGAAAAGGACCACAAAAATTTTTCTAAATTGATTAGCAAACACTGAGTAAGTGGTCCAAATATTAGGCACCAGTTTCAAAGACCATAAGATGCTGATTTTTAGAAAGTATAAAGAATGTGTCTTTAAATGGCACTCCTTAGCAGAATCATCTTAAATTAATAATCACTTATGAAAACTATGCCTTTGCCTCTGTCCTTGGGGTTGTAGACTCATACAGAGACAATAGGACAGGCATTTGCCTAGGGTCAGAACCGAGTGGTGATAACATCAATGGCATAAACTTTTTTTAAAAGGCTTCATGGGTGTGATGTGAACTTAAGAAAAGAGATTTGGAATGGTGGGATGCTGCTGTTACACATCAAGAAGAAAATGGGCTGCACAGTTGTAGGGCAGTATAGAAGGAGCATTGGAGAACACAAGAATGTGGACAACTAACATTTAGAAAGGACAAAGGAACAAACTGCTGGAGAGACATGGAGAATATGGCAGAAGAAACATAAGCAGGCAGAGCTGCACAGAGCCTACGACCTCCTGCTTTAAAGATGACCTCCTGCTCCTCCACTGCTTTAACAATCTTAGTATAATTTTCTTATTCATTACCCCACATTTGTCTTATTTCAGATGTCTATTTTAATTTTTTTCTTATTAATAAAAACAGTGACTCTTAGCTACCACTGTTCTTACCGCTGCCTAATTAAATACGAATAATTTTGTATTTCTTTGGGGACAATTACTATGTCTTTGCTCTAGACTGTACATGCTAAGTTCTTTAAGCTCTACATCAGAATTTTTCCTCCAACCCTGACATCATTTTAATTTTTTTATTACCAATTCTTAATTTATTTTTATCATTCTTTTACTGTGTACTCAAGGTACATTCTAGGAGAATTTTTTTACCTGCTGCCATCCTGTGGTACCATACCGGTGTTAAGAGTAGAGAGATGAATTTCTGAGGGAATGGTAGGATGCACTATTTATTACCTGAGCTGCACACAGCATCACTCCTTGAGAATTTCACCTACTGGGAAATGTTAAATTCAGACAAGAGATTTACAATAATGCTCTGATTACTGTGGATACTTGAACAAACTCCTTTGGAAAAGGTTTTGGAAATGGAAGCATACGGATTGCTTGAGTTCTGTAGAACATGGAGTCAGTTCTTTTTTCATTCTTAGCACATATGAGATAACACATTTTTATGATTAACAATTTGTACTACTAACTAAGCAAAAATGTTTGTGGTAAAGGAATAAACAGAAGTCCATAACTAATTGGAAACAGTGAGGTTGTGTAATTTTTCCATTGCCTGCTTTGGAGAATTAAAAGTTCAGTTTCAAATCTCCCACATTCTATGGGGCTTTATGGGAAATGACAGACATAAGAGATAATAAAGACATCTCACCTTAATAAACAATGATAAGAAAACAATAAAAATAAGATGCTGATCTCTCATTTTTTGCTGAAGGAGGAATAGGGAAGTTGCTATCCCTATGATGTCTAACTTTACTGAATGATGTATCTGACCGACTCCTCTAGTTCATGTCCTCCCTGAATTCTAACATGAAAGCCTGAACGAAAGTCAAGCTGAGAAATTTAAGAAAAACTCTTTGCCATCCTCAAGGAAAGCTCTTGCACAGTGATCATTGCAACTGTTTTGTGTTGGATGTTTAGTAATCAGTGATGGTATTGGAATGGGAAGTTAGGAGTGCTGCGTCTAATTGAAAATGTAGCCAGAGAATAGTACATAGGATAGTGGAAAGGCTAATTGTCTTTCTAATAACCTTGTGACAGTAACAACTGCATCATCCGTCAGCATTCCTTTTTTGCGAATAGGTAAAAAAGACTCAGTAGAGAAAGAGACTAATCAGATGAGATGTGCATATATCTTAAGTACATAACTGGTACTATGTAATTGAACATTCTCAATGAATTCAAAAGGATTGCTGCATCTTTAAAGCTGAGGATGTGTGTACATATTTTCTCAATTGGGACATAAGTATCTAAAAATTATGACAACAATTTGAAAGAATGCTTTTAGCACATCTTTTCCTTTCAGCTTTTCCATGCTTGCATCTTGCATGACAGCAGTGGGTGCAGTTTGCTGCAGGGATGGACAAGAGATACACGGAAGTCGTGGGAAAGGTCTAACCGATGCACAAATGTACTACTGAATAAACAAGCTCCCTCTGACCAAGATCCTTACAACTGCAAAGTCAGGTTATATTTACTTGTAACCAAGCTCTTTCTTACAAATACATCTGTGTAAATGTAGCTCCAGTGGAATTAGCAACAATGGACTTCTGGTGTCACCCCTGTTCTGGCACTTTATGACTGTGCTGTCAAACCACACTGATAGTGTTGGTTCTTCTCCTGCATTAGAGATTCCACTCCAAATGTAATTTTGATGCTGCAGAAAGAAAAGATGCTGAGTAGGTAGTCTAGGAGAAAAATCTATCTATAATTGGTTAAAGGCATCCAATAGGTTGGCAGATGGAAGGGACGTTTTCTGGAAAAACTGACTTATTGGGCATGCTGCTCACAGTAATGTAGTTCCAGCTGTAGAGCACTTTCCAAGGTATCCTGAGTAAACCCACGTGTTTCCGAAGATATCTGTTAGGATTTTTTATTTTTTACTTTAACTACCTGCTCAAAACTTCCAAGCCCGGGGACTCTAATTTGAACTATTTTTCTAAGGCCTGCAATATCATACATTAAGTCAATTACAAGGCATACCAGTTACTACATGTCCCAGTTTTAAGACATTTTGGTTGTTCTGTGTAGCTTGTCCTCTACTGACAGAGAGCCTATAGCAACAACAACAACAAACTTTTCAGTCACCTTTGGAAGAAGAGAGAGCTAAACACGAGAGTGATTGCTCCCACACTTGTTTTCAGCCACTTGCTGTTGCGCTCTGAAGGTGCTTAATTCGGAAACCAAGATCAGATTCTTAGAATGATAGGCACTGTTTTGTCTCTGTAAGTACAGACTTGGCAAAATGTCACCTTTTTTGAAGCCTGCAAGGTACTGACCGTACTCAGAGCAATTGACTAAAAGAGATTGCTGTGTGCTTCTTTTAGCTAAGGAAAGAGCTCAAAGGAGCCAGGGACGACTCTGCTCTCCAGTTCTGTATGCACTTTCCATGTAGCTCTATTCACAAGCCTCAGCATTCTGAAAAGTGGAGATGTTACAGAGTCTTTGTTCCTGCATCCTACGGTTAGAGTAAAAAAGTCTAAATGATGGTGTAGTTCATCCTTTTGCTAATGTTGGCTTTTTCTTAATGGAATACTCGGCATAGATCAAATAAGTAAAATGATTTCTGTTATTTTTATCAGGATCTTCTTATGCACTTCAATGAAACCCATTACATAGACTTGCTGTTATTTTAAAGTATAATAACAGTGTTCTAGTAATACCAGATGAAACTGGTTTCAACCACCATTAAGTTTGGCTTTTCAGAAAGGGAAAGAAATCCTCTGGTATTTCCAGCCTCCGCTGGAACGTTGGCACAGGAAAGAATTTAGTGGGGCTAGCATGCAAGGAAGTGATGTAACTTTTACCAGATTGTGTGACTATGTGGAAAAAAAAATCAAACATCAGTTGGCCTATTACTCTATTAAACCACCAGTTTCCTATGCCAGCAAATTGGAAAATGAACTGCATCTTCTTTGCTGACATTTGCCATCTGCATCAGCTGCTTTCTTAAAAGCTAATTCTCAGGATTCCAACTGTGCCATCACATGTGCTTGTATAACTCCAAGAGGAAATACTTATTTAAGTCTCATTTTTGCATGAACATATACTTCCTTTTCTAGACACAGTGCAAACAGAAGTGCATGCTCATCTAGGACTGCCTGCTGGTTCCTTAACGTTTTCTTTTCACAAAGTTCCTTAGTTCAGAATACAATTGCTAGCACAATAAAAACAGTGTTAGCAGCAGCAATCTGGAAAGCAGAATTTGTTTTATGAAAATGTGACTTTGGTTTCATTTTTAAGAAATTAGAAGTTAAAACCAAATGACCATTAGCAGAATTAAAAAAAATTGGAATAAATTACTTTGGAGAATATAGATTTATTTCTTTTGACCTATCAGGTATTCCGCTGATAAAACTTTAAAACACTGCATTAGATCCTATAACCTGATGTTTGAATAACATTTAACCTGGTATTTGAATAACATTTGAATAAGTATTTTAGAATATTAAAGACTAAATAAATTAACAAAACAATAGAGAAGTAAATTACCAGAAAATGTCAGAATGTGGTGCTGGTTGTTTTCTTAACAAAACAAGAAGCAACTTTCCCTCACTGAAAAAAAAATGCTAATAAAAATACATTTTTTGTAAGTAAAAAAATGAACGCTGTCTTTTGTGTCACAAAATTACACCGCTGTAAACTTTTCAGCTAACTTTAGCAATCTGTTAAACTTTTCTATCTGAAAGTATATGGAAGTAAGGGCGAGCACTGTTCAATGTGAATGGAGGGATGAGCATGTATTTGGGTGAAGAGATCAATGGTGCGCAGGAATGCTGTACGTAGCACAGAAGAGACAGGAAGATCTGATAGCATCTCTTTAGTGCTCTGAAATACTTTTGAACCAACACTAGCAACAAAAACCCCAAACCAAACAGCCTTAACAGCTCTGCATTGAATGTCTTTTCCTGCAGATGGGACCAATGGATTGGGATGTACCATGGTAAGAGGAACTGGCAGAAGTTTCTCTGTTGATCCAACTGTATACTGTGGAGAGAGAAATGGTCCAGGATGAAATGTAAGAGAACCATATAGTTTCAGCAATTCGTAGTTATCTACTACAGTTATTCTTATTTCATGAAAAAGACAACGAAAAGAGCAGAAATTTATTAAGTAGGTGACAGTAGGTTGAGATAAGATAAAAAATACTAACTTACCAGATTATGTATTTAAGGCTTGAGGGCAAATATAAGTTTTATTTTCAGATATGCAACAGTTTCAGGTTATTTTTATAACTTCCCTGCAACATACAGCCAAATTTAACTATTCTAATTGCTTTTTTTCCTTTATTACTAAAAGGCAATATACCTTAGTATATATGGACGTGTGCAAATCAGTTTGGATTGGATCAATTTGGTAATAAATGGCTGTGTGGCGAGAGCCTTGTTTTACTAGATGTTTTAAAAATATGTCCTAATTCTTATTCGAAGCTCAGTGTAAGAAACGGGGAAACTTTTCCAACACCAGCCTTAGATACCTAGCTTTGCCAATGACTTAAATTGAAAATGAGATAGTCATCAAGGGCACAGTGCAAAGTACCCAAATAAATTAGCTTCTGAATCACTGTATCTCAGAGCCTATATCTTCACTTTGGCTCAAATAGGAGCCACAGGAAAACAGCTGGACAATCTAACCATCCAAGTTTTGTGCTGGTATTTGGGTACGCTGCTTGCACCCTATATCACAGCGATGCGTATTGGAGTACAGTTTGGGGCAATGTAAATGCACTAAATTATAACGCTCACTCTTCGACAACTACTTAGTAGACTTTGTCACATCTTTGGCAGAAATTCAACTTTTCTTCTTTTTTTTTTGTTTTGAGGTTCAAAGTGTTTCACTGCTCTCTGAATAAATAAATATTGGTGTCAGCTGAGCTTCTCAACTTCTGCGGAAGTGGAAGGACGAGAATAGTCCTGAAAGTGCTACCCTTCAGTTGTTTCCAAGGAAGAGAATCTCATGAGAAAATCCTGATGTTAGGTTTTCTGTCTATACTCCAAGATCCTAAGATAAACTGCAATTAACTGTTCGGAATTTTAAATATTTATTTGAATAAAATGGACTCACCAGAGCTTTGAGCTTTGCCTGTTACCTACATAAGCATGACAGCAATATTGCTTGAAAAGTATAAACTCTACAAATTCAGACTTTGAAGCTCTGGAAAACAGCAATGATAATGTCTCTATGAATATTCATAAGTTAAGAGAATAACTGAGTCTTTTTCAGCAGTTGTCACAATATCTACTCTTATTTATGGTGTTTCATTTTATTAATGGCATTCACTCCCTTTCCCTCTCCTTTAGACAGTCTCTATGGGGAAATAAAGGACAATGAACTGTGCTTTTGAAATGGTCTTACATCTCCACAGATGTCAGAACAAGAGTATCCAAAATATCTGCCATGCATTACAGACACCCTTAGTAAGTAGCTTGCTTCTTTTCTAAGCAGACACGAATTTAACTCCCTGCTCTATCACACATTACTTTGTGTGATCCTAAGAAATTCGTTTGGCTGTATCTAAGCTGCCTAAACTCAGGAGATCCTCCTGGTTCCATGGCTGGCCACGTGAGACAACTCAGTGCTGGGATGAGGTCTGAAGCATACTTCTCTCTTCTCACTTGCCCCTGATTTCTCTGGGAAGAAGGCCAGAGATTAAGCTGCAAAATAACCACGCTACACTAGATATTGGTTGATTAGGAAACCAGAACTGGTTGGCTTTTAGCCTCCTATAACTGTCACATTGGAAAATGGTACCTTTTTTCTTATGACCAGTATAGACTGATAAGTTACTTTACCTTAGAGGAAGAAAGCAAATACAAATATGGAATATTGAATAATATATAAGGAATAATGAACTTTTACATAGTATAGTAGCAGATGCTTTTTTAAGGATCCAGTCTCAAACAAAAGTTTTTCTGGACCATGAAGATTTATAACTATCTATCTTCTCACCCTTAGAGTTCAAGTGTAACTGGCAAGGAAGGGTGTAAATACAACAAATGCCTGTTGAAATGTAGCAGTGCTAGCCAGCTTCATAAATGATGGTGTTTTTTTCAGGGAATTCAGTAGGAGTTTGTCACCTTGCCGTGCCTGTGAGTCATGCTGTGTAGCAGTGGCAGCTCTGCACGACCTCTGGATGTTCTGTATCCCCAGCTGACCTCCTTGCCTGAGTGTCATTTTGCAGGACACGTGCGGAGCCTTCTCCTGAGCCAGGTGAGCACTAGGACAGGGCACTTGCAACTACCACCAAAGCCCACAGCAGCAGGCACAATGTTCAAGAGCTGTCAAGTATGCCCAGGTGTCTCAGTCCCCTTGCTATTGAGAAGTCTCCAGCATCTACAGTTGCTTTTATTCTGAATAAGTATTTTAAAGACTTTTCTTCCTTCTGCACTTGAACATGTTTTTCTCTTTTATCATTTTGCGTAGTCTTGCCAACAGCATCTGGCCTACCAGGTGAGGGAACTGTTACAAATTAAGGTAATAGCTACTAGCTCTGCTGTCCATGCATGGCTGAGGAGTGACCACTACTAAAAAGGGGTGGATACAGAGGCTAGATTTATCCAGGTGACTTGATCATATTATGAGGGAAATTTTAAAATAACACAGTGGCAAAAGTAATATTTTGTTCAGAAAAGTAGGCTAAGGACCAATGCTAAGAATCATCTTTAATAGTCACAAGCAATGAAGGTGCTGTGTACTATTTGGGACATGGCATTTCCCATGATTTACAGCAGGGAAGAGTGTTCATCTGCTCCATCTTTTATTTCAGCCCCTAATGCAACTGATAGATCAACTGAAGAGTTAGGGACAGCAGCCACAACCTACACCTCCAGCTTAGCTCGTGTCAGACAAAAACAGGTTTGTCTGGAGGCTGAGATGCTCTGGCAGCCCAATCTGCTCAAATTGCTCACGCTGCCAGAAATTGCCCCACATGGCCTATCACCAGCACTGTGTGCTACAGCACTGAAGTCACTTGCAATAGATCTTTTCGCGTCCAGCTTACTACTAAAAAAATGCTGCTGATGCTGAGGCAAGCCCATTTGCTCTGTGTGCTGAGTTGAGGGGGTGAGTATCTCTGAGAGAAGGTAATGCTTGAACTCTTTTCAACATGAACTAATCAGTATGAAGATCTGCAGAATAGCAAGGTGGGGAGACAGAAATCTCTGTGTGTGATCATTCTGCTCCAGATGCATTTGTCCTTGGGTAGGAAGAAGACCTTCCCATCCCATCTGAAAGTAATGATGGGTCAACCCTGGGCAATACTGAAAAACAATCTGAAAAATTGTCATTCTTAATACCAACTTTCCCTACCACCCTACAGAATATATTTGCTTCATTTTCTTGTTAAATTTTGCTCAGAGTTTACACAGAATTCCTCCAGCTGTGCTACATTAAAAAAAGCATTTATATGTATTACATCCCTTTTCATCACGAATCAAGAGATTTTAAAATGTAGAAGCAGTGAGTTTCCAAGGACACTGACGATTTGGGTGTCCTGATTCCAGGCAATCCAGTTTGAAGCAACCAAAATTAACTGATTTTCAGGAATTAATGAGTAAGTATTGTCTGACTACAAAGGATATCTTCTCAAGACATTGCCCATTGGTATCATAAAATCATAGCCTGAGGTTTTAAGTTATCCTGGAATCTAAGTAAAAGGCATCATCATTCCTTACAGAGCCAAATTTCATTAAATATGTAGTATCATGTTTCTTGGCTGGACTAATTCCTCCCACATGGAATATTATCAGCATTCAAATAACATTTCCAATGTAATGATTTTTCTTTATCACACTGTGCAAAATGTCTTTTACATGCAGATAGTACCTTCCATTCACTCAGTACTTCCCAATGAGCACTGCAAGTTTTCCAGGAAACATCCACCCCTGCTGTTGCTCATGTATGTGTAGTGTGTATATGTACACCCATAGAAAGACAAGGCAAACACATTCACTCCCACATGCACAGATGTAGGACATGGAGAATTAAGTCAAGCAACATGAAACCTCCTCTTTGCTCCTCTGGCTGAACTATTTGTGCTCATTTTTTAAAAACTAAGGTTGGACACCAGTTGCAACCAAGTATTTTAAAATTCCTTTTCCCCCTGTGAATAGAACCTGCTGTTTTTAAACATGGCTGCTCAGTGGAACGGCATCTGAATATTTAGAAAAGACAAGTAAAAAGTATCCTGGATGTCTGATTCTTCATACACGAGGCCTCTCAAATACTTAATGCTGTCTTCATTATTCTCATTCCTATTCCTTCTAACAGAAGAGGAAACTCTTGAGCTAGTTGTACTTTGTTCCAACAGAACAAACAGAAATAGTTTGCTGATTAATATGAGGAATTTGTATTGCTATAATATGAGCTGAAAAGAGCTCTCAGAATGCTCATGTCTTTCTGTTGGCTGTCCGAACATCTCAGCTACAAGCTTTCTTACAGTGGATGTATCAAGGTACAAAAGAGGTAAGGAGAAAGCACACTGCTCCCCTTAAGATGCTATGTGTCATCAGTAAACACAATTTACCACCGTCAACTTGTGCAATATATATTCTTCACTTAGAGCTGAGACCCCTAATTTGTATTCTTTACTTCATGAACATATTTGGATACCTTTTTATTACTTATTGCCTGCTGCTTTAAAAATCCTTTTGCCTTATTTCCTTATCCTAGATAAAATTCTTCATGCAATAATATGAGTTTGAGTGAGAGAATGCAGTCAACAGCTTCACAGGGAGATTTTTATCACTAATTTTAATAATTTCTTTGTAAATGTATTTAATATGCTGTATCTACGCACATTAAAAAAAACACCAAAAACCCCAAATAACAAGAAACAACCACAAAAAAACCTACATGAAAAATGTTGGATCTTATGCATAAAACATTACTAAACAACCCCAGAACCATATCAGTCTTGATACTAAATGAGTCTTGATACCATACGAGTCTTGAGCCAAAGCTCAGTATCAGTCTCTAAAAACTTTTTTCCAGCTTCATTCACCAAAAACAGTCTAGAACTTCATTCAGAGCTATCTGTTTCCATATGCAGCCACTCAAAAAAGAGCTTAGAAATATTAACAGCTATTCCATAGTGACAGGCCAACAAAATTAAATATCTCCAAAGAATTCTGGTAGATTTTTTTCTATATTAGCCTAAGAAATTACACTGAATCTCATTTATACGTCCCAAGTTTCAAGGGACAATTGATGACAGTAACAGTAGTTACCGGAAAGGCTACCTCAAAGAGCCTGAGTTCCACATCAGTAACGAACTGTTACTGATGGACCAAGAAGATAAGGCTACCTTTACGGAAAAACGGGAAAGAGTCTAAAAACAGATATTCCTTTCAACAATGGGAAAATATCTGGAGAAAAGCCAAAGGCTCATTTATTTGTGTAGCCATTAAGGAAGAACGTATTATATGCTAAGCATTTGAAAAAGAAAATGAACAACCAAGAAGCTGTTCAAACAATATTCTATCTTTAAAGGTAGTGTATAGCATTTATGTTAAGGTTTTGTAATGCTTACATGGATGGTTTGCGGATGTTTATAATGAGAAACACAAAAGTGTGTGTTAGCATATGAGAGAGTAAGCACAGAGGGAATTAGACTTCCTATCATGTGATTCAGCAAAGAATTGAATGAGAAGACGTATCAATTTTCTGATGCCAAGAGATGTGAGGGAGAAGGCTGTTGGGATTTGCAGCTGGCTCAAGCCAGAGGAATTACTTTGTTCGGTGTAACTTTGTGAGCTTTCATCTGTTTGTTCCCTAGGGACAGGAGCTAGAACCTGTTGTGATCTGATAGTCCTTTGCTTCCTGGAAGCAGAAGATAGTCCTCCTGACGACCGATTGCCTCAACACACTGGGCCAGCTGAGCCAGCTATGTCCTAAAATCTCCTCGGTCAGCCAATGCATGGAGTGATTAAAACTTCCATTACAGTCCCTAGGGGCAGATGAGGACTACCGGGAATCAGCTCTAATACAATATCAGCAGAGGGACAGCAATGCAGCAGGACAGCACAAACAGGACTGAGAGGGAGGTGAGGACAGGAGAGGCAGATTCCCTGTGAGGTTTCCAGCATTGGGGCAGCCCAGGGCCAGCCAAAGTTGGCAAATTAAGGCACAGTTATCAATTACCCCACTTGAATGTCAGCCAGAGTTTTTATTATACTTGTAGGATGAAATAGGCCGATCTGTAGGTAGAACTTGATGGCAACAGCAGGTATTTACTACAGCTACTCTACCTCTGCATCTGCTGGAGGAAGTATATGTTCTTCACTTCTGCCACTTGAGAACTTCCCAGACTTCTGTATTAGAAGAGTGTAAGTTTTACTTTGCTGTAGCAATGAAATTCCAGGAATGCCAAGTCTGTAATATAACAATAATCACCAAGCCAGGAAATCACAGCTTTGTTTAAGTAAGATCTGGTTAGGTCACATCTCTTAAAGGTAAATGAATAGGAAAGATGAAAGTGGATTCAGCAGAGAATGATTATCTTTGACCACATATAATCACTAGATGGCCTTATGCCTTTAAATCTGAGTTAATTATGGTTTTCTCCAACAATATCCAATTACATGACGAATAACCTTGGCGTCTAAGGCAGGAACCTCTGTTATGTGTCATTTCTTACCTCAAGGAGACTGTTTATCTGAGTTATCAGAGTTGGCTGCTGAAAAGTCAGCCTACTATTGTTGCATTCTCATTCAGAGCACACTGCCTTCCAAAACATCTGAGCAGACCTGACAGACTGATGGCTGGGAGTATTTTGACATACTCTACCAGAGGGAACTCCTGGGGGGAATAAACTGACTGCATTCACTGCACTTCTTCCTTTATAGCATATGATAATATAGCTGGGGAATGCAGGGGCAAGTTTTCCTCTGACAGACAAAGCAGAAGATACATTCAGGAAGTCTCAGTGCATATTTCTGATTTGCACTGATTTAATTCCAAGTTCTTCTTAATACTATTTGCGAAGTACAAAGCCTGAAATGTCTTCCACTGGGAAAAAAAGTCTTTTATATACTGGGATCAGACATTTTCAAATAGAGTGAAACATTACATTTCTGATTAGCCCTAGATCTCGTAAGTAATAAAGACTGAAAATTGTTATTAAAACAGCAGACGTTATCATTAAAATGTTTGATAAGAATGGATTAGAAGATACAGTGAATTAAGTTTGTCCAGTAAGATTTTGTACTGTGACAGAATCAGAGCAGCTTTTATAGAGTGGAAGAACAAGACATGAATTACATGAAAGAAATTTTCAGGATATTCTTTAATAGAAGGAGTAAAACACTATGCTATTTATTTAGCTATTTAGCTATGTAATGTGCAAATTATAATGGGATTTGCATTTATTATGGTTTAAATTTTGGGTTATTGTGTTAAAAACATCTACGACTAGAAAGAAAAGTGATCTTCCCAGCCACTTGACTAATGACTAATACAACTTTTATTAATAATTAAAAACAGTTGATGATCCGAAGCAGTCTACAGCTGCCATGCATGCTTATTGCAAATGAGACCTATCTGCTTCTTATTGAATGTAAGAACATGACAGAGGCCATCAAGACATTAAGGACTAGGTCAGAAAAATGTTCCTGAAAAGGGATTTGGGAATTCCTGATAGGTTTTTATGCTTAAATCCAAGGGTAAGACCTTAAAAACTCTCACTTAGCTTTGATTTGACATTGACAACACTTCAGCATTATTCCTGGTACAAATTGCTTTTAGTCAGAAAATCCAGTAGATGTCTGAAAAATAGGAATGTGAGCAGATCTCAGAAACTACTGCTGCTCTTGTATTTGCATCTTACTTGCATCAGACAGGAAACATTCATTTACCTGCTGGAGTCTCCTTATGTTCAGTACAGTCTGGCTGGTGCATGCCAGGTACAATGTGCCTTCACGGACCCCAGTGGTGACTGGAAAAAAAGAGGTGCCTTGTCTTCATAAAAACAAGTACCTTTTCTTAATAAAATAATAAAACTGTGCATGGAATTTGCAAAGCAGTCTGGCATTTTCATGAATTATCCATGAAATGAGGGAAGCCAGATTCGATGTTATTGTCTGTCTGAGGGAGTGTTCCTCTTCCACAACCTGTACCTCCCAGCAGAATGCCTTACCTGCAGCATTAGGTGAGCTAAGCAGGAAATCCCTGTCTGCTCTCTGCTGATGTTTTTACTGACGTTGTGGCAATGAGCAAAAAGGAATTCATAGTTTGTGGCAAATGTGTGTGCAAGAGTACAGTGGCTTTAGAGCATCACGGTTATTATGCAGGGAAGCAGGGATCTTGCGCAGGCTTCACAGACTGCTCTTGCATCTTGTTACACAATGTTATGGGTACTTCTGGTTTGGATATACCAGTGTAGAAATGCTTCTTCAGTAACACGGGATTTTAATTGAGACAGATTTTACTGTAATTTTTAAACTTAAATTTATTTTTGTCTTTTAAACTCAGTCTTAAATTTTTATTTTTATTATTTATTTATTTATTTCCAATTTAAACTAGAATTACAGAGATGCAGGAGTGAGAGTCTTCAAGTGAACAGGGACTGCTTGTCATTAGTTTGTTCATATTCTTTCCCTAATTGGCTGATCAGCTGTATCCAGATGCTTTACAAGCCCTGCTGGGAGTAGAGTGACTGTTTCAATACTTAATAACTATAGAAGACAGAACCTGCCAATTCCTTATTCCAATGTTTCTACTTTATTTCATAGGTACGTATTCAGGTTCACCCTCTGAATTAACATCTGCACTTCTCCAGACTCGGAGACAAATTTATGTGATATTTCCCCTAGGAGAAATTATGAATATCTTGCCACAAAGTCTTGCATCACACATCGGTGTAGCTATATGAAGACAGGAGAAAATGGAGATAAGAACTATGGTACCAAGACAGATGCAAAGATTTTGATGGCCTGGCTTTGGCAAAGCTGATGAAAACCAAACACATTTTTTATTATCATTAAAAGGTAACTGGCAAGTGCTTGTGCAGCAGCACTCTCGCAGGAATGTGGGAGAAGGTGCCTTATTGGCCAATCTGAAAAGGTGGGAAGAATGACTAAAGCCCTCCTGCATTCTTGTCTTTTACCCAATTAAATCTGGTTTACAATGATGTGTTGCTATGTATTGCACCAACAACTGAAGAGAATAAAAGACCAAGTTACTTATTTTACAGTTGAAGCAGTCCTCTTTAAGAGTACCATTTGAGCTTATCTGACAAAATGTATGCCACAGCATCATCAGTGTGCACAGGATGTTAAGAGCACATTTTCATACATTGTCTAGCAGCCAGCTCCTATGCCAGCAGGACACTCACAAGATACACAGTAGCACAGATCTAGCATTGATGTGGGCACTTTATACATCAACTCCATCATTACCATTACATCATCCCTGTGCATGTGTTAACCCAACTCCATCTTATTTAGCGTCAGGTAAGTTATTGCCACAAAGCCAGGTCATTGCATTTATGTGAATGACTTGATAGAAAACTGAGGTTTTGGTTACAAAATATTTTTCTCCATTTTTTTTTTTTTTTAAATTTATTTCTGCAGGGATTGTTTCTATCTGTTAGCGCAAATTAGTGATCATTTTCTCCCAAAACAAAATTGCAGTTTTCACGTGGTAATAATGTGTCTCAGAGATGCCAGGGGAATTCCTCAGGTGAGCTTTAGTGCATCTGTCTCATTATACTGTTTTCCTGTGTGACAGACGTGATTCGGCCAAACTGTTCCTGCTGTGAGGTGGCACAGGGTGCTCCCGTCATGTGCTGGAGTAACTCACTAAAGACAGATGCACAAAGACTTTCAGTGACCACATCTGAAAAATGCCATAGCACTTTTCTGAGTCTAAACCTTGTTACTGGCCAAAGTTTTTCCACTAGAAGTTAGTGCATGTATGTCTCAAATTTTCTTCTTCTTCTTCTTCTTTTTTTTTTTTCTTACTGAAAAGCAATTACACAAATTTCAACAAGACAACTTTTGTCATCTGTTTCTGAAGATACACTTTCTGCAGCCAACTTGGACATGTTATCAAGAGCTAGCGAGCTTTTGAGTAGAAGAGAAGTGGGCACGGGGGCAGAAGAAATAATGACAGGAGCTGAATCATTGTCCTTGCCTATGTGGACCTGTCCTTCTTGTGTTGCTCATCTGAGGGAGCTGAATGTGCCCATAATTTGAGATCTACAGCACATCTCATTACTCTTCAGACAGCTTCAGCAAGAATATAAAAAACAGATGGGTGAAGGTGCATGCAGTTTTGTAATTCCTACAGATGATCTTTCCATGTTGAGGAAGAAGCTTTCTGGCAGGACAGCATTAGAGGGATTTATGCTGTTCCCTCTTCAGAGTCTGTTTTGCAGAAGGAGAGCTTGAGTCTGCACAGCTGCCAACCTAAAAACTTCCTAGATTTACTACTGGAAATTCACTTAAAATTGAACATCAGCAATGCCTTCTCCAATACAGATTAAGAACAAAAAATGCCAAGTAGGAAAGAGAGAACTGTGGTGCTTCCGATTAAAAACAAAATCAAACTCTCTCCCATCCTGTCCTAGGATTTCCAAAAGCTTTCCAGCACACATCTGCCTTCAGTTTCCTCTTTGTTTATTCAGTCATCAATTATCAAGAGACTTTTTGTTTTGTCTCAATGAGCCGCACAATTTGAAGCAACTGCTGTATCTAAGATGGTTCTGCTGAAACCAAACACAGATTCCTTTGTGGCACAGAGAAATTGGATTAGATTAAAATAAAAATATGCAAAAACAACAATTTTTTTTCACCAAATTGTTCTGAGGGTTATTATAATGTCATTTTCCCCCATGAAACAAATAATACACAGACTTCAAAAGCTCTGAGTGTTATTCTCAAACAACAAAAAATAAAGCAGATTAGACATCGTGATTTATGATGCTTCCATTCCTTCTTCTTAAGAAAAGAGAAATATGTTAATAATAAAAGTCATATGAACTCAAGATCTTTTGGCTTCTAAAATATTGTGACATGCACTTGCCTAAAAAGCCTTTTAGGACAAATGTACAATGACAGCAATTCCACTTGTGCCTTGGAAGTCGTAGCTCCCTGGACATAGTATTACCTCTGATGAAACCAGTGGATTAATGCCTGTGTTATGCTCTCTGCTAATAGAAATTACAATGGAGCATCTGCCCATTCGTCTCCCCTTCTAGCAGAGCTCTGCCAGTAGCTGCTATTGATGGCGCATCATATAACTACTAACCAAGTACTCAAATAATTCATACTACTCCTTAGTTTTGCATCCTCCCAGTTCCTTCCATAGGAGTAGCCGTACTGCAATTTTCACTGAACACTCAGAGAATGGCTGAGTGTATTGGGCAGCCTTGATAAATGATCAGTGATCTTATTGCCAGCACATTCTGGTACTTGATGAAGAGCCCAGACAGGTACTTTAACTACAGATAGATTTTCCTTCTTCCGTAAAAACACAAACTACAATTCACTGAGTGAAAATGCAGTGAATTACTTTACAGATGATGCTAATGATTTCAAATAGTATCTAATAAGAACAACAAGAAATAAAAAAAACTTAAATCTGCAGGATTTGTCTTCAGATACTATTATCCAACCAGCTGAAAGACACCAAAAATATGTCTCTCTTCTTCTGTCATTGTGGTAATATATTTCTTGCTATGACAATGCTATACAAATTTGATGTTGTTATATTACCCAATTTATTCTTGGATGGAGTGGTGAATTTAAAGACCATTTATCCTTGTTTACTAGGAAATTTCTACTAATAAAGCGTGCGATGCCAGTATTTTTGAGTTCCTTTCATTAGCACTGTCTGTTATAAACTAAAAAGGTACTACAATATTAATTTACATCTTGTATACACATGAATAAAATGTGAGAATTTCATCATCTCATGTCAAAACAAAGATCTGGAATATTATTAATTCATCTGAATTAGGTGTTAAATTAAATTTTCTCTGTATTCATCTAAAAAATTGGTGTGAAATCCTGACCTAGAGTTAAAAGACACTTCACCTAAAGTTTCAATAATGATATTTCACATCATATTAAATTCCATTTGCCATTGTCTATAAACTTGTCCTCATTTCAGATAAGATGAACACCTGATTAGGTTTCAGGTTGCATATACCAGTTGATGGCACGCATGCTGGAAGCAAGCAAAAAATATCTGGGAAAAGAGGTGTTTACAATCTGCTTAAATTACAATTTATCTTCTACATTCTCCAGGTTGTCAGTTAAACCTTAACTGAATGGTCTGGAGAGTCCTGAAGGCACCATGTGGATATGGAAATTAGTGTATTGGACCAGCTAATGGGTTGAAGTCACAACTGGTTTTGTTCTCTGTCTAGGTTCACAGAAGCAAGCAGCACAAACAAGAACAGGCCTGTGGAGTCCAACAGCTGGTGTTGAGGACACAGTGTTTACACTGCGTATGCTCTGGAGGATTTAGTTTGGACTACTCCTAACATACTCCCATGGACTAAATGTCTAGTAGCAACTAGAATGCACCAGATGCACTTGTAGAGCACGTGGCTTGCTCTGATTCATACTAAATGAAACAAATTTGTCCATTCAGAAACTGCTCTGTGGTGCAAACCAAAGGCTGCAGTAAACTGGAATACCATCTAAAACAGTAGACACATTCTCTGCAATGAGAGGCTATGAGTACCATCCTTAAAAATGTTACCATGCAATAACATTTTTATTTAAAACAGTATGAAAGTTAAAAAAAAAAAAAAAATCCAACATTTTTCATATTCACGACTGAATTTAATCTCCATATCCAAACATTTCATAAACACTACACTAAAAAAAACAAAGTTTGTACTTCCGGAGTAAGATTAATTTTCCCTAACTTCATGCATCCACAGTTCAGCTTCCTTAGAAGTCAATGGGGATAACCAGGCACTTTCTCAAAAGGTTTCAATGAACAAGTTTTAGACATTTGCTTTGCAATGAGCTGAGTCTTAAGGTACTGTGGGAAAGCACAGAAAAGTACCTCTTACTCATTCTTTCTGACCATAGAATTTTATTGGATTTTAATAGATTTGTCAGATTGCAACTATCTTCACTATTTTTTCATGTGTATTAAGAAATAAGGGAAATACAGTAGGATCCCTCTCTGAATTTAGCTGCAAGAAAGAGAGTAATCTCTTGACATAAGCATTTGAGGTTCAGAAATTCCATTTCTTGTTTTTAAATGCAGTTTTCATAATATCCAGTCACATTTCATGATTTCGTGAGCCCAGAGCCTTAAGTGTTTGAATCAGATTGGTGCTACACACTGTGACCCATCCTGGCACAGTGTCGCATTTTTCAGCCGATGCATATTTTGGCTTCAGTGAGAGTAAGTAAATATGTGCTTAAGTAGTTTGATGTTTAAGGGATGATCTAAGAGATCAACTTAATGCTTTGAGAAATACTACATGTATAAGAAAGAAACAGATATAGATTAGAAATTATTATTTTATAAAACAGATAAAGGAGGAAGTTTAATCCATCAAGGAAAGCTAGCTACCTAGCCAGCAAGGTCAAAGAACACTAGGTGTTTGATTTTGTAGCTTCTTCATTGTATTTAAGGTGAGAAAGAAAGGCTATAAATCATATATTCGTAATTCTTAGCAAGAATGGTGAAATTATTAACTTTTCAGAACTTTTTTTTTTTAATTTTTTTTTTTTAATTCCAAGAGACCATGGGACATCTTTCGCAATATGGAACAGAGAAGAACAGAGGAAAATGTATTCTTAGGCTGAGAAGTTTACGAACATTTACAGCCAGGAACTGACAGTTCACAAGCACAGGAACTTCATGGCTTTCTCAGACATAAATCACTCTTACTAAGGGCAGCTACACAGCAATCTGCAAAAAATTGCAGAGACTGTGAAATTACAAGGTATTACCAAGTAATAATTAAAGAAATGAAGATTAATTGCTAGAGATGAGCTCAATCCGCAAAATATAAATTTGAACAATTTAAATCAAAGTCTGGTAATTCTAGATCTGGGTATATTATTATACCTCTTCAACTGTAAAAGCATGGCTAGTTGCAAAACTGAGGGTGAGTTTGGTCTCAGAAAAATCTTTACTGTTCCTTGCCCCCAATCCCATTTTGTGGGAGAGCGTTAGTACAACACTATTAGTCACGGCACTTTTCCGGACAGCAAGTTCTTTGGGTGAACACATCCCACTCATAAGAGTTTGTACAAAAAAGATGGGAAAATACGTGAATGCAGTCCATGTTTAGGGATGCGATTAGGCATGAGAAAAATCAATCTGTGAGGCAGCAGACTGAATAGGCGCTTGAAATCTTTTTTCCAACAGGGGATCAGCAATAACTCGTGACAAATACCATGAAATATGATATGAGATCATCTTCAGTAAATCAGTCAAGCAACTGTTCCTCCACTTTCTCTAAGTAATGCTTAGTTAAAAAGAAAAAAAGTAAGGGAAGGTCTGGGAAACAAAATTTGGGATTTCTCTTGTGTTACATATATGTACTTCCCTAGGCAGAATGCAGGTCATAGGCCTATTACCGATTCTCCTGGAGCTATACTCATCATTTCTCCTTGAATTGCTTCAGTAAGTGGAACAGACAGTACTTAACCCAGCCTGTTCTGCCTTTAGCTTGGTGGGTAAGATAGAAAATGGTGCTGTGGGTTTTAGCCACTTAAAGGCAATGAAAGTTCAGAATTCAAAGCTTGCATTTCAGTGCATTGTTACATAAGCAGGAACCAGCATGCAATCCCTGTCTGCAGCAGGCTTTGGATGAAAAGCGATGTATGGCTACGGCTCTAAATCTGCTAATGTTTTCTTGAAGTGCAGCTGCTGAACCAGACTTACAAACCTATGTGTTTACCAATGTGAGAATCTGGTGAGATTCTCAGCCAAGTGATTCTCAGACTTTTTGATAGGAGAAGCCTACGAGTCAGAGATTCAGAGTTTTTAGTAGGAGAGGAGTAAGGTTTTGTAGTCGTCTCTTGAACGTTAGCATCTCAACTGAATCCCACGGCCCCAGTGAATGGGTTCTTTCGATACCATCTCTTCTGCAGATGGCCATAATATGTTTATAACGTATAATCAATGTCAATCCTAATACATTACTTCCTTATAACTGTGTTCCCATCAGGTCCCCTGTCACCCCTCAAGCTCCGACACAGAATAAAACTGTACATATCTCAAGACAGAATTTGAGTGACAGGAAAAAAAAAAATTAAACATAGAAAAGTATTTTCTATGCCTATACAAAATGCTAGTGCCAGTTTTTGTCTCCTTCAGTACCCTTGTGAAAGCTGTAATACTGTCAGGACAAGTGGTTTCAGCCTGATCCGATTTACAGGACAGAACAGGATAAACAGGTGGTCACTGTCACTCAGCTACAAGGCTGTATAATTACCTAACATAGTAATTAAGTAAAAATTACTGAAAGAATAAGTTGGTACTATAAAACTTTCAAAAAGTATGTTAAGGATATCTGGATTTTCAGCTTATTTAATCTGTGCTATTTTTTAATAGGCATGATATTTATGTTCTTTGTGGCTCGGGGAATAAATCTCATGACAACAAAGACAAAGAGTTCCTACTTGTTTAGCATGAAACCACAACACAGTGATGAAGCGGCACAATGATGGCATGTGTACACTGTCAACTCCTTGACAAAGGAGCCTCTGTTGTAGCCTCATGCCCACCCATTTGCCACTTTGTGTCTCCAAGCTACAAACGTAGGCAGCCTGGCATCTCGACTGGGGCCTTCCAAACAAAGCATGGGCTGATGCACAGGGCCTCTGGCCTCCTCTGTACCATTGTGGTGAACAAATAATGAGTGCTCCTGAAGAAAGAAGGTGAGCTACAGCATGTGTTGCATTTCTGGAATAGACAGTTTACCGGAGGAAAAGACCTTAAGTGGCATGGGGGAGCAACCAGCCTCCATTTTGAAGGTTGTAAGGCCACAGAGGTACCCCTTTCTGAATGCGTTTACAAGCATAATTGCAAGATCATGAGCTGTCTTATTTGTAAAATGTGTTCATATACTGTAACAATATTTGAAAATTTCCACCTTTTGTCTACTCAACCGAAGAAGAACTGCTGGTCCAGAGAGCTTACCTACATCCTACTGTTTTCAACTTAATAAACTGCTGGTAGAGAGACTTTGTCAGTTACTGTATAAAATATGAGTGAAAAGCTCTTAGTATGGGCTTTCGTGCTTAGATTTAAATTTATCTTCATTAACAAGATATCAAAAATAGACAGTTGTGTTGCAAGCTGCTTATGGAATTGAAACCTTTGGAGCAGGGCTCCTAAGCCTCCCTACTCCACTGTAAAGTACTGAATAATCCCAATAGGCAGCATAGCAACAAGTATAGATTTCTTGTTAATTGCTGAAGATTTAGGTCTTTTCCTGTTAACATATCAAAATTTTACAAAGATTAATTTATTTGCTTATTCCCAAGTCATTTGCATAGATAGCATATGTAGTCTGCATAAGGTCAAGTGCACATGTAAGTCTTTGAATAACTGGGTTATAAATAGTTGGTATATTTAGCTATTCAGAACACCATTGCTCATGCATGCCTATCAGCTTCAGCAGAAGTTTTGCACATACAAGAGATATAGGGTCACATTTCACATTGTGTCAGAAAGGGCTGAAGAGTTTTCAAAGCCGTAAACTTTCACCACTGCAGAACTATTCCATCAGCTGCCTTGTTTCTCTTCCTCCTTCCTTTTCAGTGCAAACTGACGCTAATATTCATTAATAGTTATTTTTTCCCCACTCGTTATATGATTATTTACCTGATTAAGTTTCTCAAAGCAAATTTAAATAGATCTGACTATTTTTCAGCGAAGGTGAACTCAGCAGTTATGTAAGCCAGAAGCCAACTAGCCGGTGCCTTGCCAGTATCCCTCAGTTCTGGCTTTCAACACCATTGTTTTTCCAGTTATGTCTCTCTCTTAAGCTGTAGCTGCCAACTCTGTTCAAATGTGTGGTGGTTTTCTACTACGGGCAAAGTGCCGCCACCACTGAAGCTGGATCCATCAAACTCATCTCATGGCCAAATTCTTTTTTTTTTTTTTTTTTATGAATTTTAAATAGCTGTTTGTTTGGAAATTTTATTCCAGACGAGGATTCAACTTTCAACTTCTGCAAGGATTAAGGCTACACCAAAGGGAAACAAAACTCACCCACATTATTCCTGTCTTTATGGAATTTAAAATAATGAAAAGAAAGCACCTCAACGTAGGCCATGAGAAGTTGAGAGGTCTTGTAGGCTTATGTTTTCATCTTAATACCTAGCTCCTTAAGGACAGTAATCCACATTTCCCCTACAAAAACTGCTGCAGACAGGATTGTTAACTGGTAAAATACACAACCTCTTCAAAATCTACCCAGTAAGGAGTAAAGATCAAATCTGACAGTGAGAGACAGCTCACTAGAGTAACATACTCATTATGCTTTTATCCTCCTTCCTCTTCTCTCCATTATTATCAGTAAGGCTGAATGGATTAGAACTGACGAGATGATAAAATTTTCACATGTGTTATGAGTGCACCTTCTATACTGCAAATATAAGGGTAACTGTATCTATCTGATATAAGCTGATATTTGTTTATACACTGAAGTTTCTCTTCTAGTCAGCAAACATTTATGCAAAATGCAAATACGAGCAGTAAAAGAAATTACTTACTAGGTCAAGGTAATGCCATGTATCAACAACAAATTGACATGAGTGAGGTGACTGCTGTGCCTTAGGAGAGCCATGTGATCAACATTTTTTCTTCTTTACCGTAATAGATGGAGAAAAAAACCTTTACGCTTTGCAGGAAAATAAAATAGCTGACCACTTCTGTAGACTGAATCTCAAGGTTAGAAAGCCAAGCAACTTAACAATAATACTTATTTCTCAGATGTCTAATTTCCCTTTTAAGATAATCTTTCCCAAGGATCATTTCTGGAGTACACGCTATGTTTCCTGTGTTCTTGCACCATACTAAAAGAAGTACAGCATTAGAGCAATAAATGATAGTGTACAATAAGACTAAGAGCAAAACACAGAATTACTATGGGCACTGTAAGTTTCACATAGGCACTGCATTCTAAGTTTCACCATTCTAAATATTTCAGAACTAGCAATTACCTTCTGTACCAATCCTAGAGAGTGATATAAGAATGTTATTCCTTCCAGGATAAATTCATAAAATTGGGTGCTCTGCCATGCAGAGGTTACTGATATAACTTTGGATGAGCTAGTTAAGATGCAAGAACTGGTTAAATTGCCTTAACTTTGGATTCTTCCAAGCTAGGATGCAATTTTTCTCAGCAGAGTTAATTAGCTTAGGCATCCAACCAGCAATTTTCACAGCAAACTAACCCAATTATCTCTGCATGATACAACATTGGATCGTGTCTGAGCCCAGAGTATGTTTGTCTACATAATGGAAAAATTAACCACAGGTTGTGCCACTGAAAATACCAGTGGGCCCTCCAGGATGAGGAATAGCTCTCTTTCTGCTCACCAGAGAACCAGAGAATCACTATAGAACTGTTTGAGTTGGAATGGACCTTTAAAAGTCATGCAGTCCAACTCCCCTGCAATGCACAGGGACACCTACAGCTAAATCAGGTTGCTCAGAGCTCCCTCCAGCCTGACCTTCATTGTTTCCAAGGATGAGGCATCCACCACCTCTCTGGCCAACTGCTCCTGTGCCTCACCACTCTTACTGTAAAGAACTTCTTCCTTATATCCAGTCTAAATTTCCCCTCTTTTAGTTTGAAACCATTTCCCCTTGACCTCTCACAACAGATCCCGCTAAGGAGTCTGTCCTCTTCTATCTTATTTCATATTCACAGATAATACCCATGTGAAGAGTACCCTGCTATCCCGCTATTTTCTCACTTTTTTTTTTTTTGCTAACCATCTCTTCTTTATTTTTACTTTTTTTAAAATCAGGACCATTATAAGTAAAGGGCATGGAGAGGCCAGAGTTCTCATTTCCAGAGTGCAACAGAATGCCAAATATTTTTCACATCCAGTTCATCATTATCTATCAATTTTGTCATAGTTGAATGCCCTCACTAACTTTGGTTAACAGTTCCAATTTTGCCAGAATAGTGTAGATTTTTTTACCTTGCATTAGAAATGCCAATGAGCTACCAGTGGCTCCAGATAGACTTGGAGCTTCAAGGAAAATTTCTGACAGCACAGTTGTACTGATAGTGTAGTAATCCGTTCATAAGAATACTGCACTATCTCAGCTTCTCACTGTACTAATAAATTTCAAAGTATCACAAAATTTCCCAAGTTGGAAGGAACTCATTAGAATCATTAAGTCCAACTCCCAGCTCCACACAGAACCATCCAAAATTTCAAACCCTATGTCTGAGAGCACTGTCCAAATGCTTCTTGAACTCTGCCAGGTTTGATGCTGTGACCATTGCCCTGGGGAGCCTATTCCAGTGCCCAACCACCCTTCCACAACTGAAAGATGCACTTCTCTTTTTTTCAAAGGACAATGGAGATACAGAGGCATTTAAAGATTTAGCCAACGTTACAAGCAAGAAACCTATATAATCTGTGATAGATTTAGGATTTGAATACTGGTCTTCAGAAGGCTAATGTGGGCAACTGACCAACTTCTGCAGCAGCTACAGAAGTTGTACTGCTTTAACTAGTACAACATACAAATGTAAATAAACAAATGCAATATAAAATGTAAGATGGAATACATCGTATTCTGTACATGAAATTACAATTGATAGTAAGCATATCCTGGGCAGAACAATAGTCATTACCTACTATATCCTCAGGAAGTAAATTAAAGTAACAATTTAATTTATTTGTTCAAGTAATTTTTCACACATAGATAAGAAGTATCCAACAGTCCAGAGCTAAAAGATGAGACAAAGTGATAAGAATCAACAGTTCTTAATCTCAGGTGAAGAAATATCAAGTCAGTTCATTGTAAAGTTACCTACTTTCACTGCAGCCATTGCAAACATTTTGGCACTTCTCCACTGTTTCCTGTTTTGCAGTGGGGAAGATAGGAATAGAATAAGATTTTCACTGCAAACCTGTCTTCCTCAAACTTTAAGTAAAGAGAACCTCATCCTCATAATCCATGTCAATCCATAATCTCAAGGAATTTGGAATCATAGTAGCAACCCTAGTGTTGTTCCAAAAATCTTCAAATTTGAAGCAAACTCAGAGCCAGTAGCATAACCCAGATACAGCAGATACAGATCTTTTCTGATAAAATTAGCTAGTATCATTCTAGCATACCTCTTGATACCACACAGTTGCAAGTATGAAGTGGTCTTATAGCTCTGTGGCCCTATCAAAACCACAAGTGTTTCATGGATAAATCGAGACAGTGAAGTTAGTCTCTAGTAGCTGCCCTCAGAACAAATACGGAATGAAAGTTCTGTTTCCCATACCACTTACAATGCCAGTTGTGGAGTATACCCTTGCACTTAGAATAACCTCACCACTGTACATGATTTGAGATATGTTGGGATGAAATATAATATCCTACATTATATAGGATACTAAGGTCCTTAACTTCTTAGAGACACTGATGCACACTAGTAACGGGAGAGATACTTTAAAACACAAGAGATATAATCTCTGGGAAAGTCCCTGGACACTAGTCACACCTTTGACAAGACACCGTAGAGTCATTTTTACATTCCTAGCAGCTTCTTTACAGCATACAATAAATGTTCTCATTCTTGCATGTGCACATACTAGACAACATAGACATGAATACAGCTAACTGAAACAAGATCTGTTTGCTGCTCCTAAATAATCATTTGCACTAAGGATGATGCCAAACTACAATATGTGTTGTTTTAAAAACGCTAAAACAAATGACAAGAAACACATGCAGAAGACTTTCATCTTTACGTAATACAGCTTCTTAATCTCCTCTTTTTTTCCTTCTTTTTTCTTCTAATGATTAATAACATTTGCATGGATATACCCTCCTTAGAACGAAAGTATTCTGAACTCCACAGTATTTAAGCTGTATATTATAATTGGCACAATAAGGTATCACAAAAGTATCTTTTCTGTCAGCTTGTGCCATTAAGAACCTCTAACCACAGATCATTATTGTAACAGGTCATTATGGTCCATTGTGCCAGTTCATCTGTTGGGATCTGTGCGCTATAAGCATGACAGATTTCCTCTGCAGCAATTACAGTCTATTGTGACAATAGGATTTAATGAATATAAGCAACAAACCACATAATCTGTTATTACAGAACACAGCCATGCACCCAGATGGGAATCACATTCCTAGACATTGCCAGTTGTAGTTTTTATAATTGTGACTATTTCAGTCATCGTGTTTTTAGATGCAATGCTTTAATTTACCGCATATACTCATCTCAGCCCTGGCTGGTGAGAGGTCTTCAGAATTTAAAGCCTTATCTTACAAATGTTCCATGATCCTTTCTTTCTTTCTTTTTTTTCTTAGCAAAAGATGTCTTTTAGATTTTTAGACACTTACTGTTGATTTTTGCTGTGATACTACTGGCTGGCATTGTAGATGAAACAAGCAAATACAATAAAATTGGTCATGGAAATTAACGAAGCATAGCAGAACATTTCTGCATTGTTTCCAAAGAATAGATGCTTCAGCTCAATACTATCTTTTTTCTTTTTTTTTTTTTTCTTTCTTTATTTTTCTCCAAATGATGGGCAAAGTGCTACACCAGTGCAAATCTGTAAAATCACAATGGTGGGAACTTTGCTGATTGATGCAGCTGAAGGCCTGTCCTAGGGGCTTTGGATAGATATTTGTGAAATTAATACTCTTTTTTAAAGCACATAACCGGTCCTTCATATTAAAGCTACACAGTCTACAAAAGTTCACATTTTCCCCATGGTGATTTCAAAAATCTGGCTCAATTACAGAGATTTTTAGCTTTTTAATTATGAGTTCTGGACTTGAGTACATCAAAGGTTACAATTACAGTGTTGGTACAGCTGTATGTTAATCCCCATAGTTGGGCACCACTGTACATATGTACTTTGAGTAATGGAAAATTCACTGTAAAGAAAAAATTAATGAGGACCACATATGGATGAGCTGTATAAATGCCACTGTGAATCACCACGGTTCTTATCATGTACCTTTGAGAAGAAATCTCCAATTAAACTTACTTCCATAGAATTCTTATTACCAAAAGGGGAAAAGACTCTTACCTAGCATGCGAACACATTTGGCATTCTGGTCAGGACTATCAAATGAGATTTCTCCGCACCTCTGGAAAAAAAAAAAAGAAAAATCAACCACAAATTAGTTAGTATGTTTTTACATTTAATTAAATCCTCTGCGATAGTATCCCTGTCCTTATCCTCTGACAGGGGATCTCTGATCCCCTTGTCCTATGTTTATGTTTGGCACTAGAAATGCTCAGATGAGTGTTGATAAAATGTCAAAATCAGAAGAATTTGAAGTAGCCAAAGTTCAAGGATATATGCTATAAGGATAGGTCAACAACGTATTACAGGGCATTCACCATGCCCTGTGTATCACCATACCTATGGCTTAAACAACTACCTCATCCATGTTGCCACTTGTTAGTACTGGACCAAGTATACAGGAGGCCTCATTTACTGCCTCATTTATAAGGGCTGATCTTCTGTCACTATACAAATCCAGTGAAAGAACATCATTAGACTTAAGATTCAGATACATAGTGTTTGGTTATTTCCAAGGATGAGGCATCATTTCAGTCTTTTATGCAGACAGACATGTCAGTTTAGCTGCCAGTAGGAACATAATTGGTGTGGCTCATGGGTCTGATCCAGCTCTGATTAAAGACAGTGTAGAGATCCCACTCACTACAGGAGTGGTTGCTTCAGGCACTACAAAAAAGATTCATTTTTTAATTACTACACTCAAAACCCTCAACAGGCTTAAGGATAGCCTCATATTTAATAGGTAAAAATGGTCCATGCTTCATAATCTACTTTTTTTTTTTTTTTTATTTTAGCTTTTGTCTGTGATCAAGTGGGAATAAAAGCACCATCATGCAAGGCTGGGAAAAATCACTGAGAATTATTAATTTCTCCTCCTCTTTCTTCCTTCCTCTCTTATAACTCTTATACAGCTTCCCTTTTTCTTCACCTACATCTTTATTTTTTATGTAAAAAAACAAAATGGTTACTCCTGTCATTTTCTTCTTCAAGAAAAAAGAAAAAAAAAGTGAAACTTATAGTGAACACTTAAAAACTGCAAAGAATCAGGTAATTAAAACCTTAGAGCTTCAAAGAAAATGAAACACTGCAACAGCTTTATAAATGAATAACACATTTGGAACTCACTATTTTTAAAATCACCTTTACCTCCTTCATACCGAAATGAATACAAACAAATAAACAAAAGCCATCTCCCACACACAGTCTCTTCATATATCAGTACATCTAAAAAGAGCAAACAGATGCCTGTGCTAACCTTCCCAGGTAGGAGCACATACTATTGAAAGACTGCAAAAAGAGAAACAGCATCCAGTATTTTCAAGTTAATTTTACAACTGCTGTTACATCAGTTCCCTCTGAGGAAAAAAAAGATAAATTTGCTTTTTATTCTTCAAGGAAGAATATTAAATGATGGGCTTCTTTGCACACAATTCTCCCACTGTCATCTTCATTACCATCAGTATATTTAGACAAATACAGATTTAAGAAATCACTTTAAAATTCACTGCCCCACTCAGCCCTGAATTTAAGCTGCTCTTTGTAAACTCCTGACTATTTCTGATTTAGTTTCTCAGACGTATTGTAGGTTTCAGATGTATTCACATAAACATCACGTTTCAGGCAGGCAAATGGCGTGTTTCAATATATAACAATACTTACTAGCCTTAGCATTATGAAACTGGGAAAGCAGCTAATGTTCCACAGAGTCCACTATCATCCCACAGGATTCATTATGATAATGGATGGACAGTGAAAATTTTGCAAGTAAGATTCAGGTAACTATATACAACTTCATAGGTTTATCTGGATTTCCCTAGAATCCCTGCAATCCACAGAACCTGCTGAAGAACAGCCACCCTAGGAGATTTTTCACTTTCACAGCAGCTCCATCTAAGATTTTTCTTCTGCAGCAATTTTACAGAGGTTTTACTGAAGGTAATGCCTCCCATTTATTTCCATGGAAACTGCAACATACACTAACAGCACAATAACACTGTTTGACGGAGCATATTCTCAGCTACAAAACTTTGTTTTTCAACACAGACACCACCATTAACTATGTATTTTCACCAGTGATGAACAAGAGCCTACATACTCGTACATGCTTCCATGTCAGACACCATTCTGTCACACTGCCCCCTCTGCCGCCATCTGTCACACAGCAACAACATGTAATTGAATATTGGTGGGAAGGTCCAATCTTCACTGCCATATCATCAACGTCTGCCTTTGATGTCATCAGCCAACATAATCACATTGGAGGCATTACTTCTGGATTGACCTTATTTCTGATATCAGGGATTGCTCAAAAATACATAAACAGGATGAAAAATAGAATCACAGAATCACAGAATTGTAGGGGTTGGAAGGGACCTCCAGAGATCATCGAGTCCAACCCCCCTGCCAAAGCAGGTTCCCTACAGCAGGTTGCACAGGTTGGCATCCAGGCAGGTCTTGAATATCTCCAGAGAAGGAGACTCCACAACGCCCCTGGGCAGCCTGTTCCAGTGCTCCGTCACCCTCACCATAAAGAAGTTCTTGCGCACATCCGTGCAGAACTTCCTATGCCCTAGCTTCATCCCATTTCCCCTTGTCCTGTCCCCACGCACTACTGAAAATAGTCCGGCTTCACCACTATGGCCCCCACACCTCAGGTATTTATAAACCTGGATCAAATCCCCTCTCAGCCTTCTTTTCTCAAGGCTAAACAGACCCAGTTAGGCTATTTCTAAACTGCTCAGAAGATACGAAAAAGATTTGGTTGGATTCTGGATGTGTAAAGTGGCACAGAATTGCAGTAGGGGCTCATTTTTGGCCTTTCAAAGAATAGCTGTTTGGACGTTTTTGTTGTTAGCTGACGTTTTCTATGAACACGAGGTAAGGAATGACTTCAGAATTTAATTTTCAGGATTAAGCTGAGACTGTGTCACCACTACTATGAATTCCTGCCAGGGCTGGTTAAACTTCTTCCTGGCCAAGGTCACTTCCCTTTCTGCACCTGCTTGGGTGCCGTGGGTGGTACTATGAGACAATGAGGCCAGGAGTTTCTCAGCTCCCTATCCATTTTCAAAATGGGACCAAAGCAGCTGATCATCCTCTCCTGTAAATTTCTGAACTGTCTACAGAATCAAGGAGTGGATACACTAGAGGGCAGGAGTTGGACTTTGACCTTAGATGCTAGTTATTCTGCTTTTGATTTCCAATGAGACATAAAGGAAGAATGACTCTAGATGTATCTACTGTATATAGCAGACACTGCACATGTGTAGATCATCATGTATATCTCTTAGGGGAAGCAGAGAGAATCATGAAATCTCTTCTAAAGATTGGCTAGTTTTCTTTACCCAGTTTGGAGCGGCAAAAGTATCAATGGTGAGCTGTTAACACCAAATATGTTACCCAGTTAGGAAGAGCAATAACCTCAAACAGGAAGAGCAGCCTCTGAAGTTCATTTCTTGAAATCTCTGATGGGGGTTCATATGGATTCATAGTCCTGACCATATCTGAACCTCACTTGAGTTGTAAGATTTCACTCTTTAAAATAGGATTTAAATTTTTAATCCACACATAACCAAAGTTTGAAAAGCCAGCTAGGTTAGTTAAAAGGATATCCAAGTAGGAATAATGTTTATAGGCTTCTCTACTCCTCACTGTTCTTCATGTCTTGAGTAAGATGTTCAATATGTCTCCCCATATTGCAGTAATAAAATGAAGTACTTAATATACATCATCAGCTAAACATGACAGTAATCAGGGGGTAATCTTTTTGCAAGTGACAGGGATTACTGTATCTGTAAATAGCAGAGATATTAATCAGACATTGATTTCAAGCTCAATATTTTCCCAGAATCCATTTGATTTCTTTTTTCTTTTTTTTGAAGTAACCTTAAGTTAATGTGGTTTGTTCTTAACAACAGTAGAAGTAATAGTCTACATAACAACACTGCTTGGTAAAATAACTTTTTCTTCCTTTTCTGAATACCTCATATAATTTCTCATTTCTTTAGAAATCAGAATTAAAATACACAAACACAACTGATTAACAAAAATAAGACAGGGCAAACAGCTTCTGTGTTTCTATGAAAAGCTGGATTATCTCAGAGGAAAGAAAAAGAAAGCTACTTTTATACATATTTGTTTTCTACTGCATTCCTTTCCCCTACACCTTTAAAAAGTACTTCAATAAATTTCTCTAGTGTGCAAAAGAATTGTTCTTTCTACCCAATGATGTAGAGATGGAACATCTATTAGCGTGGAAAGCCACAGTACTTCGTAAGTCTTTGTAATCTTTTATAATAACAACTGGTTGCTGAAATTTAAGGACAGTATGTCATCAGGAGTCAGGCCTCACACTTTTCAGCTTCAGGCTGCCTGGGAGATTTAAGGTGGATTCATTTTGAGTGCTGATGCACTGTATGCACTGAAGGAATTCCAATGTCTTATTAAACTTGCAGTATTTTCAGTTCAGTGTCCCCTCTCTGACAGGGGCAAGAGAAAGTACAGGATATACCACAGTAGGCTAACATCTGTCTCGCCTGTAGCTTTTTCACAGTCACGTCTCTGCAGATTAAAGCATCATGATACTATCTGGTAGAGATTAAACCAATGTTTAAGTAAAACAAGGAAATTCCTTATCAGTACTCTGCATGATCCTGATATATACTTGAATACTTCTGAATTTTGCTGTATCCTTAAACATTACCTCTTTTGGCCTAAGTCAAAAAGTGAAGTCATGTTTTTTTTCTTGTTTAGGGACAAAAGATACTTCTCTGTACATCATACCTTATTTTAAATTTAACAGGTCCACGTTTTATCAATTTTCTGTGGAGTGAATGATTGCACAAATGCACCCTGTTCATATGATCCTGAATTTTCATCTCTGAATTTTTCAATTAAAATGTGTATAATGAATATGACTTGAGAATTGCATTGATAAACATTCATATTGGCAGCAAATAGCACTAGAACATTTTAGCCAACTACATTGTCCAAGATTAATAAAAACAACTATAATTGTTTATGTATTACCTCTGGGGCTTATTAACAGTTCCCATAATGATTACAGATGAAATTTTGTATTTACCTGGAAATGTAGACCTGAATTTAGCAAGTGTTACACTAGACTGTGAAAAGAACACTTATAAATGTGATGTAATCACAGCATACTGACAATTGCCTTTCCAATCATATTAGCAAGCCAGAATACCACATTTGCTGCCCTATGGATTCATCATATTGCCATATTACTCCTATTAACATACTGTACTTTATGGGTTCTAGCTCCCCTATTTTGTATTAGAATTGAGGCACAGTTAAACTGAAAATTCTGGATGTTTTAAAATGTGGATGAATTTCTACAGACTAAAATGACCATGCCTGAACAAACTTGTTTTGAGAGTTCTTCCCTTTCCATGCGTTCCCAGCCAAAGAGGTTTCACTTACTTTCCTCCTGGAAGTAAAACAGATTGTTTAAATAACCTTTCAACACCTTCAGTGTCGATCTCCAGCAGCACCTTGGTAAGGTATTTTGTTCTGGAGTTTGCTATGATATAGACCCTCAACTAGTGCAAAGAGGACAGAGCAAAATAAGTAATTACAATTAAATTGAGCAGTAATTCCCAACCACCCATCGCTGCCAATAGTCAGCAACTTGTTTGTGGGCTAAATAGCCTGAGGTGAACCCTTAGGCAGTTCATTTTCTCACAAACCTGTGATTTAGTATGGTTAGGAGTGGTTTGAAATGGATTAATGCTGCTGGAAAATTGGTCTAGCAGTTTAACTGCTTTGTTTTCTTCTTCGGTTCAAGGAAAAAATGTTTAACAGCGTGTGACTTCATTATGGAGGCGCCAGTAGTGCTGACCCTCCTGAGAATCTGTCAGTGTTTCAATATGCCATCCATGTTTCTAAATGTTTATAACATGGGGCATTGTGAGCCAAATCCAGAATTATTAAGAAATAACAATGCTGGGTTTTAATGAGGAGTAAGACACAGCTGAGTGTGCATTAACAGGCAAGGCAGGACTTGTAGGCCTCTTTGAGGGGGGTGCCATCATCGAAGCAACATTAAAGAACAGACTAATTTTTTGCCCTCATGAGATGATGATGTCTTATTGCTCATTTTTAAGTTTACATTTTAAACAATGTAGAACATCTGTAGATTACATAATTGATTCTCCCACCACAAAAACCATTCTAAGCGTGTGGGAAGATGATGTGGAAAATACCAATACTAGGGAAAAGGCGAGTTCGTTGTCTCTATTTATTGTTGCTCTGATGTGAAACATCAAAGTTCTCTATTCCTAAACATTTTCTGGACCACATAATTACCTTTCCTTCTCCTACGAATTGCAGAGCCAGGCTTGTCTTCTAGCTGCTTTTTATGGTCACTGCCACTTCAGCTTTCACTTTCTACTGAACTACTTAATGGGAAGAAAATACGGAATTAGATTTCCCCAATTCAACCACATGTATTTCTCATATTTTTCCCACTGATCTACTAGATGAAAGGAAGGGTCAAAGACTCAGAAATACTGACTGACAAACCACACTTTCCCAGAAGCAAATCAAATGTTTGTGAAAGAATGAAATGCTCAAAGTTTTTCCTCAGGTTATTCACAGCAACATGGAATAAACTTTGGCATCTGCTTATTAGTAGATGCCCACTGCACACTGTATTCTCTGCACACAAAAGCAGTCTCAGGAGTGGCAAGCCAACATGGCTATCATGTTCCTCCCACCTAACACCTAAATAAGACTGTCTTCTTGAATGCTTGTGAATGGTGCCATACTTCTCAAGAGCTGTGCTGTCTTGGTTCCCCAGAACATTGGCATGCATTGTTCCACACTTTGCAGGACTTGGTTTTGTAAAGATCGACAGACATACAACCCATGCCAAAAGCATACTGTCAACCATGTAACATGTCTGTGAGTCCATGGCTTTAACCCACTTTCTGTCATAGACACAGACTTAGGTAACAGAACCTCAGAAGTCAAACGCCTCAAAATATGTATGAAGACTAACTGGAGAAGTGAAAAGAGAGTACTTAAAGACAGATAACAAGAAAGTATTCCTCCTCATGCCTCACTTTTGTACAGCACACTGCTTTGGCCTGAAGTAGTACAGTCCCATGGGTATCTATACAAAATTTATTGTATTTTTGCTACTATTGCACAAAGTGTCTCTTTTCTCTCACCTCTCAAAAAACTGTGGTTATAATATCTTTCAGACAGGACTACATCTGTATCAATTCTTGAGATAGTAAAAGAAAATGACAAAGCTCCTGAAAGGAAGAATCTTCTTTTACTTCTGGTAGACTCATCATTTGAAGCCTATAATGTGATATACATCTTGATTTCACATACAAAAACAGTAAAGATATTTCATTCTGAAGTGACTTGTTTTAGACTTCAGAAACGACTTAAAAAAAAAAAAAAAAAGACTCCAAAATAAGCAAATGTCCCCTAGGTCTGCTCTGATTGATTTCATTGAGTCTGAAGAAAATAAAGCCACCACAGATTTGTAATTATCTGTGACTGACATAATTGTGTTTTGTGAAAAATTATTCAAACAAATCAGAATCATAATGGCCTGGGTTGAAAAGAGCCTCAAAGATCATCTAGTTTCAACCCCAACGCCATGTGTAGAGTCACCAACCACTAGACCAGGCTGCCCAGAGCCACATCCAGCCTTTTCGTTTTAGAAGTTTCTTAAGCTTCTATCACTAAACAACATGAAAGTATTTTAGAGTTGATTAGGAAGAAGTGTGTTTTTGCAAAAGATCACATGCCTCATACTTTGAATAATACAATATACAGTAAAGGACACTATATAAGAAAGACAATAATTAATGAAAAACAGAGTACAAGTTAATTTTGTAGAATATCTCTTTGTAATGGTAACAGGAAAGGGGAAATAGTTACCCTTCTTTCATACATTGCTAAGAGACAACATCTGTTACCTACGGAAGCTAAAGGAGTGTTAGCAAAGGGTTTGACTGAATGTAGTTGCTTCCCTTCATGTGGATTTATCTTCTGAAGATAAATCCCCACAAAGAGATAAGTCATTCTGTCGTATGTTGCAAACATTATGTATTTTGCAGAAGTGGGATGGCTGTATCCTGTCCTGCTTTTCTAGGGGATAACCGAGAAAAGTATTTCATCTACAGAAGAAAAAAAGTTAACCTGATAATCTCTTCTTGTCACAGGAATAATCTTATGCTTTGGCTTGATTTTGCTCGTACTGTTCACTTTTAGTGGCCAATGCCAACATGGTGAACAATACTGCAGTTTCTATCATAACATCCCCTGTCTGTACAAATCCAGGCAATGCATTTGATTTTTGGTGTTAACCAATTTGTTTCTGACTAACAAGCACAGTATCATTTCTATTTGGTGTCTTTTACCAGCCTTATCACCATATGTCTGAATTTGTTGCTGTAGGTGTAATAAGTAATGTGACTAATATCTGCCATATATAATTTGTTCTTTATCTGGTCCCACCCAGAAGAAAACTCAGAGTGCAATGTAGTTTTCTTGTCAAAGGATTTTATTTTTGGATGTGTTTGTTTTTGTCTTTTGCTTTTTCAGTGTGACTGTTATTATGTATTTATGTTAAAAGAAGGTGGGCTTGAATAGCAACTACTTTGAGCTATATTTTTTCTTCCAAGTTTTTCCGAATTACCAATTTTTACATGATAACCTTCAACAACAACAAAAATTCCTCCTCATGTAATTTTGGACAATTACTAAGATACTGAATGTCCTTTAGAGTTATTTTTCTAAATTAAGTTTCTGCTTTGGTGGAATGTGCATTCTCCTAAATCTGCACTGTATTTAAAACTATGGTAGATTTCAAGTCTTACATGAAAGAATTCGCCTATAATTTTTAACTTCGTAAAAGAAGAGATTGATTCATCCCATCTGATGCCCAGGTGCCTAACTTTTAATCAATTAAAGACAGAAGGATGTAGTTGATTTTGTAAGCTTTAACATTTGGTACATTTAGACACTAAAATTTGTGTTAAGCCTGAATGTTAGAGGTTGGATTTGCACAACAGATGAAATATTCTCCCAGCTGCTATAAGACAGTAACAGGACTGGCAAATAATAAGGAAAGATGCAGAGAACTCTGAATGCTCTCACTGTGGGATATCCAGAAGGTTGGGTCATAGAGGGACTTGTCATGGTGCATGAGGCCAGTATGGCTTTTTTTTTTTTTTTTTTAAACAGCTCTAGATTTAGAGAACTTTTGTGAAGGAATGAAAAATATGTCTTTAATGCAGCTTTGGTCATAGCTATTATGACTATTTGACCACTCGGGAAGAGTACAATGTAAATTGCACAGCACAGCTCTTAAGCTCACAAAGAACACAAACATAATATGCCAGATTCTCCACTGTAAACAAAGTACCTTTTTCCTGAAATTAAACCCTGTTATTTCCTCACAGCTTTAAAGAAATGATAAAGCAGTAGGGAAAATAACATTTCCACTTTCCATGCTTTACTTTGTTATGCACTTTTGTATGTAACTTATAATGAAATATAAAAAGACAGTTATAATCTGTAGGGGGGTAAAGGCTGATAAGAGAGCTCTACTTCATGGAGAACAGCGGTACCTATAAAAACCGCGAAGTGCAGCGATCAGAGAAAGGAGCAGAAGCCCTATCAATGTCTGAATCTGGATGCACTGCTCAGTGTGTTCTCTCTTCTAAAAACACCAATACAATATTATGATGTCTGTCATATTTACATAAGACATTCATCATTCTTCACAAATGAGTCACGGTTTCCAATATATTGCAGTATAAGTGAGCCATGCTAATCTGATAAAACCGCATATATTGCAAATGGTACGTTCTCCTCATTTTAGGAAGAAAGAGCGTGCACAATGAATTTTTTTACAGTAGAAATTAGAAACTTTGCTTAAATGACTTTCCTAGCAATTTCAAAAGCTTCTTTTGAAAGAGAATTTGCATAATACATAAATAACAAGGTTGTATCTAATTATCTTGGCTGACTTTATTTTACTAAAATGTACTATTCATTTTATACCACACATTGCTAATAACCTAGGTGAAAATAATATTCTGTGCAAGCAAGGTTTTCAGTAGAAATGTGCAGAGTTCCAATTAAGAAGTGTTTTAGAGTACTTCCTGTTTATATGAACACACAGGTAATTTGCATTTGGATCTAAACTCCTGTGGTTCAAACACATTTGTACTGTGCACACAGATGCATTTCTATTTTTTGAATGCTGGTCATATAATGCTAACCTGCTGTGAAGTGACTGCAGAACATCACAGAATCATAGAATCACCAAGGTTGGAAAAGACCTCGAAGACCATCTAGTTCAACTGTCCACCTGTCACCAATATCTCATGCTCAGACAGATACAAACAGCAAGTTTTAACAGTTTTCTGCAAATTGAACCTTTTGCGTGTGTGTCCGTGAATTTTATTTTTATTTTTTTTACTTCATTTTTAATGTTAATTAATTTTTACTACATTAATTGGCAATCCCTGCGAGAGGCTAAGTTTTACAGTTAGATACTTGGCAGGTGGGAAGTGGAGGAAAGGACTGATTACACAAACTTGTTAAAGGTCACCAACTCAAAGAGATTAACATTCCCGTTGCCTCTAATTCTGCATACTATTCTTTACATTATGACTACATTTATCTTGTTGAGTAATGGATGAGTAAATACAGGAACTAATCATGCCATGCAATCTGATTAGCACTCTCACCTGAGTCAACTCAGTGTTGAATAATCAGTTCTGAAGGGAGATGTTTTGAAAACATTTCACATTAGATGAGAAAGACCATACAGATTTTATTTCTAAGAGATACCTCATCAAATTAACACTACAATTACTAAATCAGCTCTGTGCTTGTTGGTCATCTAGTTTTCCCATTTGAATCTGTATGTAAGTCAATTCAACGCATACATGCAATGTATTGATTATAACAGCCTGTTTATTTCCAACATATGGAGGGCATAAAAATCCTGCTTAGAGCAACAGTGATTCTTCAGCTAAAGCTGGATCACCCTTCATCACTCCCCACTTCTCCCTCCACATCTGGAACCACTGGATGAATCACTGGAGTATCAAGAAGCACCACACGTTGACAGCAACAGAAGCTGTAAGGATACATGTAAAATAAGACATGTGGCTCTGGACAGCCTGGTCTAGTGGTTGGCAACACTGCCCACAGCAGGGGGATTGAAACTAGATGACCTTTGAGGTCCTTTTCAACCCAGGCCATTCTGTGATTCTATGAAGAGTGTGTGTATTGCCTATCAAGTGGTCAGTTCTGTTTTCGATATTGACACATTCATGTTAAGTGATGCTATCTGGATTTCTAGGAAACCATGGAAAAGTATAGAGGTGAAGATGCTTTCTCAGCACTTCCATTCAAGGGGAAACATGGAAGTGTTTCACCATACTAAAATGTCTGTTTCTAAATAATCAGACCTGGCTAAAAAAAATAAATCATAAAACTTAAAACAAGAGGTTTCTAATTTTAAAAATAATCACCAAATCAAAATCTCGTAAGTTAAAAAAATCTCAAAGTTTAAGTCATCCAAAAAAAGGATAACAAAGCTACTTTTTGGATTTTTCAGTGTTTTTCTTGTGTACAGTGTGGTATTTCACAACTGGTGGCCTCCTTTCCCAGTCCACTGGGAAACATCCATTGCAATATTAGATTCTGTAAATGAAAAAAAAAAAAAAATAGAATCTAACTCAAGTAACAAAAGAAATCAGCCCTTTGAGTAGCTCAGTTTCCAGGCATTGTTAAATTAATCTGCAGATGACAGGCAGCCCTCTTTGGCCACTGGGAATGGCACTGGTACTGCATCTGAACTAGGATGTCCAGTGACAGTGAGCTAATGTTGCTTAGAAGTTCTAGCTTCCATGGTCAGTAATTTCCAAAAGAACTGATACAGACCACACTCAGCATTGCTCAAATGCAGATAGATCAGGTCATAGCCATCAGCGCAGACCCTAAGCTAGGCTCAACCCTGGCTTCCTAAAGAGAAGGACAGTGATTTTCCTCACTACTCCTAAATCATCATCATTAAATGAAACTACTGTCATTGTTTTAAACACAAGCAAGTTAAATAACCGGTTAAATATCATCAATAAACATCCCCTGAAAATCAACATCCTCACACCTTAGTGGCATTCTCAACATAACTATAATGACATAGCCTCTCTTTTAAGGCTGTTCAGCTCTACCTGGCATTGGTTGTTTAGCTATTACTTAAGTGCTCTGGCAGTGTTCACTAACAGCACTGTCTTTAAACAAGATACAGGCCTTCCTGCTTAGTATGAGATATATTGTTTTTCCCAACGAGGAGAAAGTTCTACCTTAGGTCTCCTTCCTTCTCAACACGTTGATCTGGCTAGACTGCATGTGTATTTTTATCTGGAGACTATATAGAAGGGATTAAAAGAGCCTACTGTAATAACACAGAAGCTTGGAAAAAGATTAAAAATGTAACTTTCCCATGGAAAGGATGTTAATCCAGTATCAAAAAGTGTTTAGGCTGTGATATCTTTGGAAGTCCACGGATGTCACCTTACAATGGTGTTGTAACTATGAGGGGTCTGACTTGAATCAAACAAAGCTTAAACTCAATGTCATCCTGCTTCTCCCTCACACGTTATATCATACTAAAGCAGGGAATTTCAAAACAGTAAATTGCTATAATCCCAATGGGAAATCAAGGATGAAGAATTTCCTGTCCTTTGATACTTAAAATCAGAAATGCTGATGTTTTCTTTCAACTTACTTTTATTGGTTTTGCATAATACTTGAAACAATAAGTAAAATAAATATTTTACAATTTTGTTCCTGAACATTTCCATGAAACAAACACAAGGTACCGCAACCCTGTCTGCTCCATTGACCTTCGCCACAAGTGTCCAGGACATGGGTGCCTCCACCCACCAGACAGATACATAAAGGATTAATATAGTATTTTTTTAAAAGGGAAAAATCAGGAGTGAGCAAGCCATCTGTAGTTATACCAGCTGTACTGTGGCTGGTATAACACAGTATAGCAGTCTCAAAAGTATCTCTCTCAAGATTTTTTTCTTTATACTTATGGCAGTTTTGTCCAAAGTTTTGAATCCTGGCAACCTGCATCTTACATTTGACACCTGGGGCTCTTGAGAACAAAGATCTAGCACTTGGCAAAAAGAAATGAACTATCTTAATTCACCTCCTGCAGAGGAAATTAACAAAGAACACTGATAAGCCTTGTACCAAAACACTGATATTTTAAAGGCTGCCAGAAAAACAGTCATACTCCCAGAGAAAAGAGAGTCAGCAAATCTTAGAAGAAATATTTCCCATTGACCATTTCATATCAATGGGCTATGGTTTCTGTACTCTTAAATCACCAGACATGTAGACCTTCATCCATATTAGGAAGTGCTAACTTATTTGAATGAGGTTTGAAAAATATATGTAATTCAAATGGAAATTAAAATGTTTTACCCAGTACACAGGATGCTCACAAACAACTATAGACATACATGTGAATGTCTGATTAAACTGTAGCCTCCATTATTCAGTTCATAATGTATAAACATCCTTTTGAAGAATAAATCAAGTAATTGATGGCACAAGCTCTGCCATACAGAAGAAGTGAAGAACAGCAGATTAGATTCAGTCTTCATAGAGGATTCCGAATAAGCCTAAGGACCTAAAACAGGAATTTAAATTCATGCTTTTGTAGAAAGTACATTCAAACCTCTAACAAACACAAACAATAAATGCCTCAGTATATAGCTTTTACATTGGGTTCTAGAAGCGTTCATCTGAGACAAAGTATTAAGAAAATTGCTCTATGCAGAAACTATAGTAAAATATCACTATTTTCTGAACTTTCCAGTTCACAGAGAAAAGCTTTTTCTATGCTAACGAATTAGAGGTATCAAGGAGTGTATGAATTCTTTGGAAAAGGGCTGGTCAGCCCGGGCTAAAACTGCACCCAGTCACTGTTAAAGACATAAGAACGTAAGTGACAAATCCCAGTATTTTTCCTGGGGCTACTCCATTTATTGGTATGGACATAACCAAAGAGTGGGACTTCTCTGACCAAGCCATAGGTGACTGCAGCTGAATGGTTACTGCAGCCTGCCTTTATCACAGTTGATGGCAGTTTCATGTGTAGTGTATACCTCAGGATCCCAATTAGGGACAAAACTAACCACCCTGAGAGTGCCTATTTCCCTTGACGGCTAAAAGCAGACCACAGGGATAAACAGGGTGAGACCAAGCCCATCTAAAGGTTATATTGCTGTGAATCAAATCAAGCCCTCACCTCTGCTAAATGAAAAAAAACAACAACTACGAAACAGAGCCTGAAACTGTCTGAAATACTGGATGATTGATTCTCTATACAAGCCTGGCAAGAAAGCCAACTTTCCCATTTGTGACGTGAGGCTTGTGTGTTTAATTACCTCATGGAGATGAGGTGAGGCCCACCTACAAAATGTTTGCTAAGTACTGTTTGTAGAGCACTGTGTGGCACATGAAAAGTAGGAAGGGAGTCAGGCACAGACATGGAGACCAAATAGGCGATCAAGCTTTGGGTTCCTGCCTTGTTGTTCACTCCTCTGGCAGTATTTGCACTGTGATTGCAGACATTTACAGAACTCAGCCTTGCAATTAATTAAGTAATTTCACAGTATAAACTGTGCTGAGTTCCCTTGTGTAAGACTACTGTTTACAGATAGCTTATGAGTTACCGCTGTTTCTGTTCCATGCTGTGTCCTAGTGTAGACACGATGTTTGTACACACAGACGGTGCTGTGGATTTTCAGCCCAGTGCCGCCTTTGGACAGTTGTAGTTTCCAAGGAGACTACTTAAGAAATATACGTAAAAACAGTGCTGCTGAGATAAATAATGCTTATCTGAATTGTCAGAATCCTTACTGGTGATTATTACAGTGATACTTCTGCATGTGTGTAGAGGAATTAACCCATGAGCTCACAACATTTGGGGAGGGCCGGAGCATCTAGCGTGAATGGTAGCTGTTTACCAGGGCACAATATTGCTACTGTTACAGACATTCGGGAGGAAGTCTTAGAGGGACATCATGATCCACTGACTGCACACTTCTATCTGACAGCTTTGAAAGAGGCCAGCAAGAAAAATCTGTGCCTTTTAAGATGCAGTGAGCCCTGGAGAACAGTGAGAGCTGGGAGACAAAATTCAGATACCTTAAACATTCCCTCCAGAAAATAATACCATACACTTGAAAGCTCCATTTTAAATTCTTTACATTGGCTAAACTGCATTAAAAGTGCTGGAAGTGTGGTTTTTGAATCCTGAGAGTATAAGTAGGCACAATCTCTGCATATCTCACACTTAGGCCATTAGACTCTACCAGTCTTTGAATAAGCTAGCTTGTTGCTGGCATTTAAGCATTTACAAAATGCTATCAGCTCTGTATCATTTCTATTGGCAGAGTGGTGCAAGCCACATTGGTTTTAGCTGGTCAAAAAGTGGTAACCCCTAGCCATCACAGAATGGCCTGGGTTGAAAAGGACCACAACGATCATCCAGTTTCAACCCCCCCGCTATGTGCAGGGTTGCCAGCCACCAGACCAGGCTGCCCAGAGCCACATCCAGCCTGGCCTTGAATGCCTCCAGGGATGGGGCATCCACAACCTCCTTGGGCAACCTGTTCCAGTGCGTCACCACCCTCTGTGTGAAAAACTTCCTCCTAATATCTAACCTAAACCTCCCCCGTCTTAGTTTAAAACCATTCCCCCTTGTCCTATCACTATCCACCCTTGTAAACAGTCGTACCCCTTCCTGTTTATATGCTCCCTTCAAGTACTGGAAGGCAGCAAGGTGGCCATCTTTCAAGGCAGAAGACAATATAGAGTTACAATGAGGGTTACAGCAAAGGTAAATGGGAAGAAGTCAAGTGCCTCAAAAGAGAATGATGTATGACTCTAACTCCTCCTGAGAGTTTAGGATGGTGCCAGCTGTACATGGCAGCTAACATGGAGGAAAAAAAAAAGGGGGGGGGGGCTAAATTCACATCACTTGAGCAAGAGAATTACATTAGTATTATTTCAGTTTGTTTCTGTGAATATTGTCCATAAAACTTGCTACAAACTCCATCTCCCTTTCTCCTTAATAGTGTTAACTATCTCACCTGTCACATACACTCCAGTTCTACCCTAAAAAAAAAATTCATCATTTGAATACTCATTTTTGCCAACAAATGATATCACTGTTCTTAAAAGTTAAGATGAAAGACTCTTCATGAAAGCTTTTGTGCAATTAACCAATATTTGTAGTTTGTACACAACAAAGAAAAGATACAACTGCACGTTACAGAAATAGTACATCATGACAGTAGTCTGCTGTTAATAAAAATACAATAGCAGAGAAAGCGACCTGCCCATAACTGCTCTCCTTTGAGGTATGTCCTCTAAGCACATTATGTAACTGTTGCTTATAAATACAAATAATTCAAAACTCACAGAAAACTACAGTTGAGTTCCCTTCCAACCCGGGTCATTCTGTGATTCTGTGTGTGATTTGCAGATAATGCAGTGCACCAGCCTTCATCCCTGTCCCTTGCTTCCTTTGAATGCTAGCTGTCCCAGAAGAGTATGGATTGGTGAAGAAATGAAATAAACAATGGATTGTGAACATGCACATTGACAAAAAGATGAATAAGTTCCTTTTCTGAGTTCTTTCTTTATATGTTCAATTTTCAGCATTGGAGAACGCAGGCAATATTCTCCATGAATCACCATTTAGGGGAAGGAAGCACGTGGCATCTCAGGTTAAACAGAGACCACAGCTTTGCTGTTCAAATGCAGCATGGTATCTACAGAGTTCAGCAGTGGCATGAAAGCTAGTGAAGGTGTGACTAAGGCTCCAGGCACAATGTAGAGTTGAGGATGTTGCTCACTGAAGGTCACTGTTTAAGCTCTAGCATTTCACCAGAGTACTTTAAGGACAGATTTCATGAAGATTTAGCCAAGACGACACTTTCTACTAATACCTTACTGCTTCCAGTCAGAGGAAAACCTAAGAGGTTTCTCTGAATGATTTGCCTTTTAAAAAGGAAAAACTGTTTACAGTTTGAAGAAGCTGCAGCACATCACAAAAATCACAGAAGTTCCTAAGGCAGAGCAGTTGACATTTAGGTATTTGAATGCAGTATTACCAAAACACCTGCCTAACTTTTTTTTTTTTTTCGGACAGCAACTTTTCCTCTCTACTTAAAGATGCACTTCTAGGGATACTTATCTTAGTAAGCTAAGTGCTACCTGCTTCCAAGGGTGTGCTGACAAATGCACTTCAACCTGACATGACCTTGGATCTTCCTCAAAGAAGAGGAGATTTCCAGGTCTAAACATGGAAAGGAATGAGGAAATATCTCATGAGCCAGTTTTGAAGATGGAAGTGGCAACAAACGATGAAAGACTGAAAGCAAATTTTTAAAGCTTGCTCACAAACCAGCTGTGACTTTAGCTGAAGGTCTTGCTGGACTAGAAGGAATCACCTCCAGAAAAGCTCTGCCTCTCATCTCAGACTTCATACCCTTTCCAGTTCTCAAGTAACATTCCCTCATGTGCCCTGAAAGTCCTATTCATACTTCAAACAGCCCATTGTCTGGTGACTGGGAAGGTAGGAGGTATAAGTCTACCACACAATGAACCACTGCTCTTACTGGTAGGCACTTAGCATATCACTGTTGACGGTTTGAAAGCAATGCTCTTACCATGTCTTTTACTGTTTCTACAGAGAAATTCTTCTACAGAGAACAGCTATTCTGTTTCTCAGAGATAGATTCAACTAACAAGGGCATGATGCTGTGACCCCTGGACAGAGGTGAGTAGATACACAAGTCTATGAAGAGTGACACTCAACACATTTTCTCATATTACATATCCTACTTGCTATCTGGAAGTGCAATGTCTCAGTTTACATAACCATCTCAGTTTATGTAAGTTGAGAAAAAAAAAAACAAACTGTGTGAAGAGAATCAATTGTTATTGCTAGCATATGGAAATGAGTTAAAATACTTTTCTGCTATAAGTACATATTCTGGGAAGATTCAGATGCAAAGTCATTTAAAGTAAAGAGAAGGCAGAAGTAGTCATTAGAACTACAAGCAGCAGAGACTTATTAGCAACTAATTATCAACTTTCAAGCTGCCACATTTGGGGAATTGGTTTAAGAAAGAGTTTGGTGGGGCAGACACGTAATTTAGAGGGAAACAAACAAGAGGTCACTACAGTATAAAAACCCTGAATGTTTGCTTATTAATCACGGGAAGGAACAGTTTCACAATACGTGGGGACTCAGTTCCTAAAAGCAACACAACATCTATGAAAACCACTTCGGAAAAGTTACTGTAGGTTAATGATGAATGCTGATATTTTTGAAGTGTTCAGCAGCTGATTCTGTTGGTCAACTCAACTCATTCTCTGGAAAGATGCTGTAAGGAATTCTCTTTGGTAAAGCTAAGGTGTTATTGTTAAATATCGTTTTACTTGCATTTCCCATACTGTGCACATATTACTTGGCAAAGCATGTGAGAAAATGTTTGAATGGCAGATGCTCCACAAAATAAAGATGCACTGTACTTTTGTTAGCTGATAACAACATCTTGGAAGTTTGGAGATATGCCAGTAAACATAAGGGACTAACGTTGTCAGGATAAACCACAAACTCTTTGCAAGCTGCTGCCACTTTTTTTTTTCCCCTGCAGTCATAGTTAACAATTTCATTTACACTGTAATATTTTCTCATTCTTACCATGACAGTTGACCTGATTTATCGGTCAAGAGAAATGAACATAAATAAGTAACAGTTAAGTGGAAGCTGCTGAGTTCTAAGCAAGTTGCACATGGTCACCAGTGAAGTTTTACCAAAACACCAAGACCTAGCTATGATCAGCACTTCCAGCTCAACGCTTGTTAACCACTGAAGCTGCAAAAATATTTGTCACCTGGAAGAAACCTTTTCTGTGCTCTCCTCATCCACACTTAAGCATCAAAGCCTAGAAATGGAGTAACAGTTACATGACCTAATTATGTTAACGGCTTTAAAAAAAAACAAACTCTAGTGCTGTGGCAACTGCACCACAATTTGTTTATTGGAACATAAAGTTCTCAGAAATCCTACAGCGTTACCAGGCTTGTGCTAATGAAACTTCTTCCCATGGCTTTTTATGATGCTTTCAAAAACAGTGAAAGAGGCGTTAATCTCAAGAACATGTATTTTCTGAACAGATAAATTTTTCTCCTTATTTAGTAAAAGAGCTTTTCCTTTCCCAAAGGAGAAATCTCAATTGCTCAGGTGTAATCTGTTCATACAGCTATCCCATAAAGAAATTATCCAGGTGAAATGAACATATTGTAGAGGACAAGGAAGAAGCCATCTGATTTGTTTCAAAATAAAGGAAAAAAGATAAGACAAAAAGAGGGAAGACAAAGATACTTTGAAGCAGACTAAACTTTTTGTTTGTTTTACACAGATAGGAAAAAAACATAGGTCAAGAAATGAGAGGCAATCTTGGAAGACTGAGAACACATAACTTTGAAGCACTGACTTTGAACCCATCCCTAAAATAAACACAAAATAGCTGTGAAATCTGACAAAATACTTCATAAATCTTCCATAATTGTTTTGCATAAATGACCTTAAATTCTCTAGGGCTACCAGTAAACCCATTAAATGACAGAACTTGGTACAGGTTCCAGTCCTGCAGGCACATGATACAGATTTCAATTTCGGTTTGGATTTTTGTTTCTTTTATGAAAGCTGAAAAAGATGAAGTACACAAGAATTTCTGCTAAAAAAATGTCAGAAACTATGTAATGCCATTAAAGCCTGTATAATAAAATTCCATGATGGAGTGGCATTAAGGTAACCTTAAACCTTGTTATTTTTTTAAAGGAAATGTCATTGCTTTCAGGCTTGTCAAGTTTGTCATCGACATCAAGTTTGAATCTTTGCCTTTACAACTTAAATGCCTAACATTTAAGAAATCATCTCATTAACATAGTTAAGAAATCATCTTATGACACACAGGGCAGTTTAAAATTACAGTACCAGTAAGCATGTCAAAAATACATGTAGAAATATATATGTATAAATATATAAATAAGTATAATATATATTTATATGTACTTATATAATTATAAATATATAGACATAGAAATACAGATTTGCTTCCAAACTCAGTGGATGGCAATGTTAACTGGAGCCGCAGTACTGCAACTACTTATAGGTGATCAGAACATAACAGATATTCTCAGTCTAATTTATTGATATGCAAACACTTTGCAGGTGGAACACATTCAACAGATTCAAAAAGACACTAATTCATCATTGAGGATTCAATTTTCTGATTGTTTACTGCAACAGTATTTAGAGGAAACACGTACCATAGCGGATCAACCAAGGAGACATTACATGTGATATGATTAAAAAGGTAACAAGGCTATGGATCTAACTTTACAAGCTGAAAATCTTGAGGATTTTTATTTTTCCAGGCTGTTGTGTACTATTGCTGTTGTGTAGACTATTTTGCAGGCAGCTCTTTACAACAGGAAATAATACAATCTCTACCTACATACTATGATGTGCTGAATAATTTTTCTTCTACGTATGAATTTAGAGCTGCTGCCACATATCTAACTTCTACTTACAGATTAAAAAAAAAAAAAAAAAGAAGAAGATATTGGACCTCAACCCAGATCCTGTTCCTGTTTCCTTTCAGGACCAAAGATCATGTGAACTTGAAGATACAAAAATCAAAATGAAAGTCGGAAAAAGATAAAGGAATAATGAAGGCAATAATTTTTATTGAAATCACACCTGAATTTCTGAGAACATTTCAGATTTTAGTTCATTATTGATCTTGTGGAATTTGAAGAACAGAAGTACAAGGATTAAGGAAGAATTTTTACTTGAAATATAGGCATAATTTTGGTGAATCACAAGAAACACTCCCGTCCTCTGAAGAGCATCTCAGTGAGGTGTATGTTGTCATCAGCTAAAATAAATCTGTCTCCACAGCTGCAAAGGTGCCACCATTGATCTCCAAACTAGGTTTCACACTGACCATGCCCAGAGAGGCGATGGAGTCACTCGCAGCTCCTGGAGGTGCTTGAGAAACATCTAGATGTTGCACTGAGGGACATGGTTTGGTGGGAAATATTGATAGTAGGTGGATGGTTGGACTAGATGATCTTAGAGGTCTTTTCCAACCTTTGTGATTCTATGAATATTCGGTATGTAAACATACTAAGATCCACCTGGCATTCCTGTACTTATTCGGTGACTTTGTTTTAACAAAAACTACTTGCATCACATGTGAACATGCACACATATGAATAGATGCTTTCAGATCCATGCTTTAAGATTTCCTAACAGGTAAGACTCCAGAGTTTCTAGAGTCCAGCGCAGTATAAAACATTTAATGGAGATATTATGTCTATCAATATCAAGTAATCCTTTTACTTGTTAAAGTTTCATTTATCATGAAAAGACTTCATAATTTTTCCTCTTTGCACTCTCTCCTCCTGACTTTTAAAACTCTTCAGTACATGACATTATGAATACCTTCAATACCTACATTATGATAAAGGAGAAACATGATCTAGAGTAGTAAGTTTTTACTCCCAAATGCAGGCAAAAGAATTTTGCAAGGAAGTTGTTTCCAATAGTCTAACAAAAAACACATTTTCTAGACTTGTCCTACAAGTACTGCTCCCACATACTGTTGACATTCGCATTTCCTAATTCTAGTGCTTTCTTGCTTCCAGAGAACGCTTTTGGTTTGTTATAAATTGATCAACGCCGCTTTTTATTTTTCAGCTCTAAAAAATTTCTGTAATAAGTATTTGCAGAGGAAAGCCTTCCAGAGAACTTTTCCAACATATCCACTCAGCAAGTAAACATACTACAACTTGGACATATCCCATCTAGTTTCAAACAGAATCAGTCACAGCATATGACATCCCGTTTTTTTTTGTTTTTTTGTTTTTAAATACTATGGATCTTGAGATAGAATAATTTCACCTTTTTACAGCAGAAACAAGGCAGAGAATAGCGTTTTCATAGTAAAAAGAGTATGCGGCAGGGACACACACACATTTAATGGGTGCATAGTACTCACAGAGAATCACAGAATCACAAGGTTGAAAAGGACCTACAAGATCATCTAGTCCAACCGTCCTCCCACTACCACTGCTACCACATTTTACATATGGAACAGGCTATTCACTGGCAAACACCACCTCAATAGAAAAATAAAGCACTGGTACAAAATATTTTATACTGATTAAATCAAAACTCGTAAAATTTCAAGTAAAGAAAGAGTGAAAAAAAAAAACCACAATACTGCTGAGAGCTTCTCAGGTCTATAAACAAAGAAAACTAATTTCATTATCTCATTTACACACTACATTCATATATGTATTTGTTAACAACTATATTAAACGCAGACATGCTCTTTTTTATATGCACATGTAGCAATTGGACAGATCAGTATGATGGAAAAGTCATACAACAAAGCCATGAGGACAGAAGAACAGGCACAATAGAAAGGCGCTATAAAGGGAAATTGCTCACCTGCATCAGAAGAGTCTAGGTTCACAGGGGAAAGCTTCACCAAGAAGGGATCTCCAGAAAGAGATCTTTCCCCAGTGGCAGTCAGCCCTTAAGTGAAGCCTACCAGAGGTGCAGCCAGGCTCCACCCCTTCCAGTCACACAGATGAATTGCCTTCACCTGTGCTCCCAGAGCTGACCAGGTCCTTTCCCCAGGTAATCAGTGGTTCAGGCCATGACTCAGCAATTCCCACACAATACACATCTAATTGCATGTTTTGAATATGACAATATATTGCAGATGTGCAAAGTAGTAGAAAACATGTACAGACTTCTAAAAAAATAATACATTTAAAATACAAAAAAAAAAATCTGCACTGCTTTTCATTTCAGTATGTAAGTAACTGTAATTAGTGTAACAAACACGGAATCACGGAGTCATAGGGGTTGGAAAGGACCTCTGGAAATCACCTAGTCAAACCCGCTGCTAAAGCAGGTTCCCTATGGCAGGCTACACAGGAAGGCATCCAGGTTTCCAGCATTGTTTTGATATCCTAGAATTTTATCAGAAAGCATCACAATAAAGTTTCTCAGTTAAATGACCATTAGAAACTAGTACAAGTTTCAGTTCTGGATCTGACTACCCGGTTCTTCTCCAGTAGCACAAAATGTTACTCTTCGTTTCAACACTGTACAAATGTGCTGAATTGCTAAAAACCAAAGCGATTTAAAAAATATGATATTTCAAAGTTGTTAAAAAAAAAAAAAAAAAAGTAAACTGTGTGTTAACAACCTACCATCCAGAGCTTGTCAAACTTTTTAAATCCTTCCATCTATTTCCCCGCGCAAATTATGAATGAAGATGACAATATGTCAGATTTATGTCAATATCCCCAATGAAACAAAACTTTTGAAATAACTCGTTTCCTGGGAGAAAATCATTAAATATCAAAATACGTTTTGTGTTTTTGGATCTATCACCTGTCTTTTTTAGCTGCTAGATTGAAGTATTTTCTCAATAAAAATAAAAATTTAATGACATTTTAAGCAACATCATTGGTATTTTATTCACAAATTAAAACCAAGAGGCAGAATTTTTTTTCCTAGTTTCTTCCATGCAGAACAATGTACAGGACAAGTATTTCATTCATTTTTCCTGTTTTAATTACACTTCGCTTCTTTCTCCTGTTTTTCAAATTAAAACAGTAAAAGGAGAGAGATTAGGAAGGAAAAAAAAAAAAAGCCTTCAAAATGTAAAAACATTAGTTCAGGAAGTATTCTTTCAAAAAAATATCTTTTTCTAAAATAAATCTTGGTTTAAAAAAATTCAAAAACACGATTTATGAGAGAATTTTGAAAGAAATATTGAAAATAATCAGCCATTCTTCATAACATCCCTTACAGCTGTCTCTTTTTCTCATTGGAAGAAAAAAAGAAGGTGGCAATATATAATTTTGCACCACTATTTTATTTAGCTATTTCCTTCACGTTAAGCCCAGCAATCAAAGAGTTAATCTGGTTTTGAAAGGCATGCCCATAGACTGTGCTGAAGGGCACTGACCTACTCAGAATCACTGCAAGCAGCTGCGGCTCCATAGAGTTCCAAGGAATTGCAAGCACTTATGCCAGATCTAAATATATCTGCATCTGAGGAATATTAGTTAAATAATCAGGCTTTAGACAAAGGTGCAAGTTGGCCATGGAGTCTGTATTACTTGATTACACTACTCCTCTGAGCTTTATCTGAAAATAGTTCCAGCCTGTGGCAGAAAATAGTTTTCAGTTTTCTGATGAATAAAAATATGGTCTAAGAATACAGACTCTTTCCAGTCAAAAATTTCTCTGGAAGAAAACACTTTGCAGTGTTTCTTCCAGAAAACAAAGACAAACACTGCGCAGTGGTACTGTCTGAAAGAAATATTTCTATTGAAAACTCCTTCAAAAACTTTTGCATTAAGTTACAGTTTTGCATTTAGTTACAGAAATAATCAACACGAATACTCAGTGATTATCTATAGCACATCCTTCAAACTAGCCAGTGGTCACTGAGGTTATCTAGACTACTTCTAGACAGAACAGTGAGTACACTGGTGAGTGGACAGGCTGCAGCTGGGATCCCTTGTCGTTTTCTGCTTCTCACCATCTTCACGTAGACTACACAAAGAATAACAAAAGAACACGTCTAAAGAGTTTGCCTTTTGGTAAAATCCAAAAATGGAAAATTCTTGAGATTGTTAAGTGTCAATCCAAACAAATAAGTAAATAGTCATATAATATTATCATATTCTTTTGGGCTGCCTCTATCAAAAAAAAAAAAAAAAAAAGTGAAAAAGGCCTTAGGAAAGGAAAGTAACTGTTGCTCCTGATATGCTCCCACAGATGCTGGATTCAGCTAAGATAGAACACAACTGTATCAGGGCTGCTCTGGACAGAGCATCACTACAGACTTCCTAGGACAGATGTGGTTGGGTATCCCTGGAGATCGTAGTTGTTCTATAGGGCAGTTCAACCTTGCCTGCTTCTGCTTCTGAAGGTACCAAGGTATCTGAAACAGATTCTGTTCGAAATTAACAAGAATAAAACCAAGCAGAATCACATTACAGTTCCTTCTGCTTCAGAATCCATTGGTAGCAATGACCAGCAGTAGATATTTAGGTAAGGATGATAAGAACCAGAAAACAGACAAAATAATCACCCATGTAAGTAAATGTCCTATTTCTGAAATTCAATAGTACTGGGATTTACTGAGCATGCTTGAGTTGGGTCATCTTGTTTAGCAGCATTTAATATGATCTATTCCACACAAATTTGCTTTTAACCTTTTTTGAACTCATTTGTACCTTTGGCCTCCTCAACATGCTGTAGAAACAAGTTTCACAATTTAATTATGCATTGTGTGATAAAGTACTTCCCTTTTGTTTAGCATTCTCATTTTGTGTTCCCTAATTCCCGTGTTACGAAAAATGGTGACTTTCCATACCTAATGAAACTTCTGGGTCTCTACTGATTCCTTCTCTTTTATCCCCCCCTCTCTCCCACTGTTTTTTCCAAATTGGAATAAAAATCTGCTCACACACTCATGGTCAACAATCCCCACTACAACCAAAAGAGGGTTAAAATGATGAACTGAATGCCTGACTGTGTCATGACAATAAGTAATGCAGTTAAAATACATATATTATTTAATGCTTTTTTCTATGATATATGATATATGATAAGAATGCCAATGCACGTTCACCACATCTCTCAACAAATGAGGATGTGAGGGTAGAGCACACATTAGTCCTTGAAAATGACTTCACTTTTATTTTTACACTACAATAGATAGGGGAAGTCAAGAGTAATATTTCCCTCCCTATCTTTAGCATGTTAGCAAAATCAAATACAAAGGGGACAGTCTTTAAAAAACGATCAAATTTCATTAGCTGTTGTACTTTGGTAATATCTTTCAATGTGCATGAAGCAACAAACTCCTAATCTACTCCTTACTTGGTGTCTGAGGGAGGGAGAGTCTCTTCCCTTTTAATCTAGGGAAATAAGTCTTCCTGTAAATATCACAGCTTCAGCTTTGACTGTAAGGAATTACCATGGTGTTTCATGCATGTAGGCCTGAATTGATCTTCTGTAAGCAACATTAGCCTCATTTCCGGCATCAGCTACACAAGTGCACCATAAAAATGGTTTGTTTAGAGAACTTTCACCCCACACGTCAACACACTGCTGCAACAGAATGGAAGGCAGACAAAATATGGCCTACTTGTGAGTCTCTTAAGAGAAGTGTATTAATCACTATGCCAGCCCAATATGAAAAGGTGCAACCAACTTTGTAAGTACATTCTCAGCTCCAATCTGTGCTTCATTTATATTACTGATGTTTCTGAAACACATGTTTTCTGAAAAGAGGGTGAAATTGTCAACAAGTACAAATCTCAAAGCCATTTCTTTTTGGTTACACAAAAACTGGTCTGAATAATTATCAACTGTCTCTCTCATCAACTTAAAAGGAACTAACACTAAAGTACACATGGATATGGAAGCTAAATATTTCCCTGGAACAAATCCTAGCGCTATCCGGGGTTGAAAGACAGGCTGCCATAAGCCTATTTTTAAGAACTTTCAGCTGTGATACCAGAAATGGCAAAACCTGCAAAAGTAGCAGACAGTGAATAAATGTCCTGCATTTGGCTTCAAACACACAACATTGTTCATGCATTTTACAGTGTAATAAGACAATATCATCTTACTGATGCAGAGTAAGAATGTAGAACATGGAAAAAGATGAGAAGGAAGAAAATACTGAGGATACTGTTGTAAGAAAATAACTTTTGCAGGCACAAGAACATATGCTGACTTTAACAAAGCAGAGAAGGTTAGTATTTGACATAGAAAAAGGGGAAACAAGAACGTACACAAGTTTGAGGCTGCTGCAGAGTCATCATAAATTCTAAATGAATTTAGAATGAAAAGAAGCAAAAGAACAGATAGTTGTCAGGAGAGAACTGGAATTAAGAGAAGAAGTCCTTGCATTTCTCAGAAAATTTGACTGGCTGAAACCTAAATCACATTATGTTTCTTTAAGAATATGTAAAATAAAAACTAAGGCCAGGATTTTCCCTGTTTGTAGTCTAGTTAAAATCCATTAGCTAATAATCATAGGTCACATGATATGAGACCATTTCTGCTTGGCTAATTTAAAGTTTTTATCTTTATGAAAAGAATTAGCAGATACTTACAGCTAACGGCTTTATCCTGCATGCTGTCTTGTAATTTTTAATCTCTATTTTTAATCTAGTCCAACTGGACTTATTCTTTTGTAATCATTTTCCTCCTTACCAAACAAAAACTAAATTAACATCAACATTTTGTTTTCACTGTATATAAAAAAACCTAGTAAGCAACATCTCTAGATGTCCCAAACAGATAATTAGTCCTGTTAAATAAATTAAATCGAATATTGATTCATAATTCTATATATTTCTGACAAAAAGTAAGTTCTCCATCAGAAAACAAAAGAGCCTTGAAATCTCCAAATTTAATTTCTGTCACAACTCCACATCTGAAGCAAACTTCAGGAGGAATATTTGTCTCATTGTATACTGAATCTCAGAATAACTGAGCAATTTCATTTTAGCAGGCTGCCTGTTTGGGCGCAAGAGTCTTGGAGACTCTTACAAAGCCATAAAGAAACAGAAGCAGTTCTCAAGGAACAACACCACAAAGCTGGTCAATATTCAAGACAGAATTTAGTAGCATAATCCAAATTAAAAAAAAAAAATCAGAATAGACTGGGATGCCAGGACAGGATATACATCAGCCACAATATCTTCTCCCATGGTCATTGCTCAGGCAATTCATTAAGTATTTAAATTGGCCTTAGAGTGCAGCCTCGAGGTGACAAGATATCAGTCATAGGCATGAGATCAACGTATAAAGAAAGGCAGTTATAAATACCTGGTCTTTCACAGATAGTAAAAGATTGCTTTCAATCCATTTCAGTAAGCAAGGACTCAATTTCCCTGATTTATGGACATATTAGTAAAAAATGCACTGCCTGAGTCAGAAAATGTTAGTTTCATCTTATGAGCTGATTCTCTCCTCCATATCCTGCACCAACATCACTTCAATCTCAGTGAGCCATGCTTCAGTCAACAAGTTTTCATGAGGACCTTAAGCACCATGTTAAATAGTCAAGATATAAACTGGATAAACACAGTGCTGAATATTGCCCACACATCACATTTTAGACTACATTTTCGCTACATTTTCAAACAGACCCTTTCACAACCTCAGTACATGCTGAACAGAAAGCATGACAAGGAGGACATTAAATAACTTTACATATAAATGACCCTCACAGAAGAAATTATTGTATGAATCTAATGGTATTTTGGAAAGACAAAACTCCTTCTCCAGTACAGAAAGTGGTCATTATCGAATGTATTTAAAACTTCTGTCAAAACAGTTTAGGAAAGACTCATTTTTCATCATTGCTAGAAAATCATCTTCTAATTCAATCAGTGCTATTTCAGTTCCAAATACGAGTGCAAAACTTCTGCACGCTTCAAAAAGTCATTTCAGCCACCAACTCACTTGCATTGTAAAATCTTTGCTGCCTTATTCAATCACAGATTATTTCTAAATGAGAGATGCAAAATTACGTTGAACAAATATGCTCTTAAAGATCATCATACCAACAAATTTCCCACCATGTCATTTCAGTCTTAAAGTAGGCAAAGATTATAATTCCTTCCACACTGAAAGAACTGAGTAGCATGTAGGACATGATTTTAGTTTGACTATAGCCCGATTGTTCTCCTGAAACAGTGCATTAGGACCTTGGTGGCCAAATAAGAAAAAGAGGGCAGTTAAATAAATAGATCGATTGTGAAAAGAGAATTGTATTTCTGACATGATACCGTGAAGACCTCCAAGTATTTAGAGAAAAAATATTGAGTACCTACAAACGGCAAAGGCATCAGAGGCTTCACTGGAGGGCAGCACAGATGCTATGTCACTGTGTAGACACAATCCAGCATGGTTAATGGCAATCAACTTCAGCATGGCTCAGGTGACAGAACTGAATTAACCTTGGTTGTAGCAAGTGTTATACTGTAAGATATTAAGAAACAAACATCTGATCTCTCTAGTGACCAGTAATGGGACTCAAGTGAACTGCACGGAGCTGAGCCAGGGGAGGATCAGGTGAGCCTTAGGAAGAGGTTCTTCACTAGAGGATGGTGAGCATGGAACAGGCTCCCCAGGGCAACTGTCACAGCCCCAAGCTGCCAGAGGTCAAGGAGTGATTGGACAACACTCTCAGACGTAGGGTTTGGATTTTGGGTGGTTCTGTGTGGAGCCAGGGGTTCGCTGTGGTTACTCCTGCGGAACTCTTCAAACTCCAGATATTTTATGATTCTGTGATGAAACATTCTCCAGCACCTCTTCCAGTTACATTTGCCTTCTAATTAAGAATATGGTGGAATGTAAGTCAGGTCCTTCGCAGAGGAATTTGTTCCCAACTGTCTGGTTGATTTCTAAAGAAATGATACCTTTGTCTCTAGCAGCACAATGAATAATGCATGTGTTCCCAGATTAGGCCACCTTGTTCTGTTTTACTCCTTTCTCCTAAAAGAGCAGAAACTTTTCTTGAGCTAAGTGTACCTCATTACTCAGATTCTTTCTGTCACTTAGAGATGTGCTTTAAAATGCAGTACCTGACTTTTCATTCCTGTGTCCTAAGTACTGTCTCTTTAGTCTGACATGCATGATGAAAGTGACAACATTTCCTTCAACAGATAAGAGTAAATTACCTTTAATGTATATTTAAGGTTTCCAGTCACATTGATTGACATAGTGGACTGCCAGAAGAATTAATTTATATCTTTTAAAAAGTGTACATTTCATTCTGTTTCTTCAGTCTACAGTGGAATGAATACCACTGAACATGAATCATTTATGCTTGCCAGGTTCCTGTAAATCAATAGCAACCTTCTCTGATCTGCTGCTTTGAACTGGTTGAGTTCATAAAGCTGCACTCATCCTAAACCCACAATGGACATTGTTTAGAGGCTACTTAAAACAGCTGTACAGTACTAATAAAAATCAAGAAGGAAACATTTTTTTCTGCTGTCTGAAGAAGCACTGCCTGCCCTGCTTTCAAAGGGTTTCTTTATTTCTTCAGAAATGTCATATTGGAAGATCTTTAGGGAGAATCCTACTAGCAGTGAAACTATTTTCATAAAATATTCTGAACAGAGTTCATTCAACAGGCATTGCAGATTGTGTATATTCTGTCCCATAGCTACCAAAAAGAAAAAAAAAAGCGAAGAAAAAGAAAGATCAGAGTTGAGGAAAAGAACACTTTCTTCAATTGAAATAAAAATATTGTAGCCTGTGAGATACGATTCTGTGCTAGATTTCTAGCTGCACTGCAGTAACGAAGACCACAGCTAGAAAAAGTGAAAAATCCAAAGTCCTCTAGAGTCATTACATGCATAGATAGCCACAGTGAACTTATTAAGTAAAACTGAATTAGACTGGAGCCATTCTTGGAATAATATTTCACTAACGACTTGGATGAGAGAAATGTCAGCATGCATTTTTAAAGTGTTTCCAGATTACAAATCAGGTGCTATTAGAAAACCCTATTCCTTTGAAAAATCTCTAGACCAAACCTTCAGACTGCAAAGACAGAAAACAATAACCCATACTTCTGAGTTCACAACAAAACTCAGTTCCAAATATTTTCAGATTCTGCTTTTCTTTGTGTAAAATTTGTTTATGATACTATACAAGAATTTGTACTCATTGTGTCCAATTATGATTATGTAGTCTCTTTTCTAATTAATGAATTCCACTGGGCAACACATGAAAATAATCTTATGAAGAGAATCATGTAGACCCCGTAATTTCAGTCAAACTCTACCTGGATTTGCTTGAACGGTTCTTTTTGCAGGAGTCCCTCTTCCATTTGCGACTTGCATGATCAAATTACAGGAGCTGTATTATCTTTACCCCTTTAAGCTAAGCAGACACTCTTTCTCTACAGTAAGATCCTAGATTCTAATTTATTCCCACACATTAAAGGGAAAAAAAATAAGTATTGTGTGCAAACACTGTGTGTGTATGTATGTGTGGGAGGTATTTTGCAATGTAGATGCAGCTGCTGCTTTGTGAGCTACAGCTAGTAAAACTAGAATTATGAGCTGAAGGTGTCCACTTTCAGGTTCCCCCTGTGGAATTACGAAGCTTTTTTACCTTCCTTTTTTTGATCCTGTGAGGAACATATTTATCTTCCAATCCTTTGGAAAATGACTTTTGCTTTCTAGAGTGATGTCTTTCTGATTCATGTACATAGCAGACGGGAAATCTCAATATGAAGTTTGTCTCTTTAAAAGTTGTTCTGACCTGTCTCCCTTTCTCTGATAAGAGTATAATATCGAGCACTTAAGTGAAAGAATCCACACTCACCTGTGAATAATTATTTTGAGCAAAATGTAACCTCACAATCTCCTGTCTATTTTTCTGTCTGAGTTATCACACAAACCAGCACATAAATCCAGGATTCTGTTCCTCATAGAATTCCTGTGTTACACAGAGTAATACAGGGACAGATTTTCACTTGCTTCATAATGAAGCAAATAGGCATCAACAGGGATTTCAAAATGAGATACACATTAGCTTTACAAGTGCCTTAAGCACATTTTCAGAAGTTGGTTATGTAGTTTTGCACACTACTTTCTCAGGGACCAAATTCAAATGATGGGGTCTCATTTAAGAAATCTAAATATTTTCTTCCACAGTTGAAATCAAAGGGAATTGGCTTTTTAACATACAAAGATCTACACAAAACAAAAAGTTTGGAAATTTAAGTCCCAAGACAACAGTAGAGTATACTCGAATTTAAGGAATATGTTATTTCTAAGCTGCTTGAACATTGGAAGGATTCGGCTTTGATTCATGTTTTACAAGTGATGTTACATGACTGATTAGCTGATCTGCTTACTCCGGAACTGAACCTATGCTAAATGAACAAGAACTGAATACATATGTACCTATAAAATGGGAGAGGAAGTGGGAGAAGACCAGTTTCAAAATGAAAACTAGGAAGACAAAGGAATTTTGCTTGTCCCGCAAACAAGATGTTATCATAACAATATGAAAATAACAAAGACACAACAAAAAACCCAACCAGATTTAAGCATCACTGAGAATTTGGGAGGATACTTCCATGAAATCTGAAAGGAGGTGAAATTATTAAATGTTATAGCTAGTAAAAAAAAAAAAAAAAAAAGACATGAAATGAGAGCCTTGGGCAGCCAACATGTTCTGATTGCCATATAGAAATATTTGTTATACACGAGAAACTACAGTACTTGCAGCTTACAGCTGAACATCTCTGGGCATATATCAGGATATATATATATATGTATATAATACATATATTAATGCCTCGTTGTTGGCATGAATCAGCTGGTAAGAATATACATACTTTGTATACTTAGAGAACTCTGAAGCACAGAGAAACACAGAAATAGGAGAGACTGAAATAGCTAACTGTGGTAAATGAAAGACCACAAACCCCTAACAGATAAAGTTCTTGTTCTGACTTAAGGCAAAGCAAACAAACACTACCAAACACTTATGACAGAATAGCAGAGATCTTTCCTTCTTCCCTCTACAAGTCTTACTTCAAATGTACAATGACAGTGGAATATGACAGAAGTCAGAATGTAAAACAAAACCAGTAAGACCTTAAGGGCTCAAACAATAGGTAGATGGACCGTTCTTTCTTGCATAGGCACTCTTTACACTTCTTACACGGAAATATAAAATGTTACGTGGCAACACTCAGTGTAAACATAAGTCACACTTGGCAAATGAAGTGGGTGTGCCCAACATAAAATGTTATTGCTGGTTTGTGCAAATACAGTAAATGACAATATTTACATGCCATTTACAAATGACAATTATTAGTAATAAGTAATACAAACACTGAGCAGGCACTGTTTTGCTATCAGGAACCTGTGATAAATGCTCAGCAGAAAGAGGCTTAATTCAAAGTTTACTGACATTGAAGGGAGGCTTCCCTTGTATTTCAGTGCATTTTCAATCTGCCCTTAAATTACATATTACATCTCAGCTGAGAATTAGAAATTCACCCCAAAGAAATAAGAATGTTTCATAGTATAATGCACTAAAAATACTTAACATGAAAAGATTATAAAATAAGTGTTGTTATAATGGTATGATTTTGTTTATTTTGTGGCTTTATAGTATTCTTCTGCCTCTGCCAAACAAGGGGAGAGATAACTACATCGTATATTCAAGACAGCAGATTTCCGTAGGTCAGTGAAATAACCAAAAGTCACATCAGAGTTTACAAGTATAATATAATTAAAAATCCTTCAACGTGACAAAAACAGCTAGTATTCCATGAAGCGTGACACACTGGACTTAAAAGCGTTCTATGATTATATTATTAAATTTTGGCTCATTAAGAACTAATAGGTCTATGGCTGCCAGCATCAAGTCTGATATCGTATATTCACTGAATTTGCTTTTCCCAACTTATTCTAGTATTTTTGCAGGCCTGCTGATATTGCATTATTACAACAATAAATGTTTGCATCAGAAATATTAAAGAAAAGAAACTTGTCACACGCATGTACTGAAAGAGAGCTGATCAACACATTTAGATTACTATGAGTTTGTCAAACTGAAACAACTAATAAAATCTGCAGTTGACTATATCAAAAAAGATTACTTACACTGAACCTATACTGACGATGGAGCCCCATGGTTTACAAATTGTTTTCTAACTAGAATATATAGTTGCAGTTGGAAGGTACAAATATTCCATTGCTATAAGCACAGTATAAGAATTTAGACAGAAAAACGTAAGCAAGACACACGATCTTGTAATAAGATTTAGATTGTAGCTGATGTTAACATGGCAAGATTCCAAAGCATGTCTGTGTTAAATTAAAATTTCAGTAGATGATATACAAAAAGACAATGTATAAATCAAAACATACTTACTCATTTTCAGTAAACTGAATGCTAAACCAATTTTGGTTACTAAACAGAAAAAAACATGTTTACAGCTTCTTATTGGCTGCATCCCCTAACAGTATTACAGACAAATGTGTTCCTTAAAATCAGCACCAAATCAAAGTTAATTATTGCCAGCAGGTGGCCAAGGATTGACAAACACAATTAATCTACATCTTGTAATGAAGTTTAAGAAGTTAAGCAGTCAGTTCATCACCTAGGTAAGTTGTTTCCCTCAGATGCTTCATGCAGGTTTAATTTCAGTTTATAGCTACCAAAAATGACTTTGTTACAATGAGGAAGTAACAGAATAGTTCATTTTGACTACTTCCACAGGGCTATATATATAATGCTGCACTCATATCCTTAACTTCTTATGTTGGTAGAAAGTTTCTTGGCTGATTATTCCCCCTGAAGCCAAATGAAGAGATTCCTAACTGTAGCAAAGGCACAGTAAAGGAATCAACTTAGAACGCAGAAACTAAGTAAAAAAAAATGAATTTATCTTGTAAGTACAAATTCTACTCAGGTACACTGTGATTATAATAGAGGCAGAGATTCACTTTAGTAGAGTGTAAAATAAACTATTCCAGAGATTCCCTTGCCCTTTCTTGGTCAAGATTTGATCAAGACAATTGTGTTAAACAGGACTTTAACTGTCAGAAGATTTCATTAATTTGGGGGACTTCTGTTCCCTGTTATTGTGCTAATTCCTCATGGGTTACTGTCAAATTCTAGCTCTGTCATTCATAGGAGATATATTACTGAGCTCATTACATTAATTTGGTACACTTCAATTAAAATATTAATTAAAGACAACAGTAACAAGGGACCTGGAATGCGATGTGTGAGGTCAGTTTTACAGAATGACATGTGTCTTATCATCTTTACATGTATAATTTTACTACCTCAGAAAAGAATGCTTTCTTCTTTAGCTATGTTGAATGAGTCAACATACTGGGCTTTCCAGCATTGCTCCTAAACTGAAAATTATTTGGGATTTTTGCCTCACTTGTGGGAAATTTGAAACTGTATTTTTTTCAAAAGTTCTAGAAATCTGCAGGTATGCCATCACTGAGTTATAAGTTAAAATTCATTATTAGTTAGAAAAATATGCAGCAGTGGTCTATCAAAGCAAAGCACGTGTAGCTGATGCTTCTCTATCTCTCTTCTATGCAACTCTGTCTTTCTAATATCAGCTACTAATCAGCGGGCTCAGAAACATTTCCCTTTTTGAATAAATTTAGCAAATATGCGCATAAGACATCTAAAAAAAATAGAAGTTGTAAATAATGCGCAACTTACAACGGGACTTCCCTTTGGATTTCACTGTCTTTGGATGAAACACAAGTAGTAATGTCTGGGCATGTACACACACACAAACATACGTCAACAAAACCAGGCCCTCAGAATAACTGTAGCAGAAGTGATTTAGACCATTATAAGGAGTGGAATTTCTGTTTATCTTCTGAAAGCATAAATACTGAATGAAAGCATATATTAGATCTGAAACATTTACTATATATTCCTTTTGAACACTAATAATATACTAATGGATGTGCCAGAAAAATATCAAAGTGCAGACAACCCTGAATACCCACTAGCAAAAGGGTACCTTAGTGAATTTGAATTAATAGATAAAATACTCTGGAACAGAATGTGATCCAACTAATAAAAGCCGCAACAACCATGACAGGATATCCTCAAAATATTCTGAAGCACACTGAAAGCAGTTTAAACCACCTGTGTTGCTTTGCTAAAGAGCAAGGGCAGGTTTAAAGATGACATAGCGAGGCTCTTTTCAGTGGCGCGCAGAAAAAGAACAAGAGATAACAGACAAAAGTTGGAACATAAGACACTCCACCAGAACATCATGAAGTGCTTTACTAAGTGAGGGTGACCAACGACTGGAACAGATTGCCCAGAAATGTTGTGATATCTCCTCCTTGGAGATATTCAAAAGCTGCCTGGACGTGGACCTGGGCAACTTGCTCTAGGCGGCCCTGCCTAAGCTGGGGAGTTGGACCAGACGGTTACCAGATGTCCCTTCCAATCTCAGCCATTCTGTGATTCTTTGATTCTTTGAATTTCTATAATTTCTTGAAGTAATTTGCTAGCTTGACATTCCCTGTTACAGAAAATCTGTTAATATGGGGATGTTCTTTCTTTCCTCTTCCTAAATGGTATTGCCATTTATATGTTCATAGCTAATATGCGCTGGTACTCCTATCTTGTCTGTGGGGGTTTGCACTCTGCTAATCTCCTGAGTGCCATGTCCACTGCTGAGAGTCACGGCACGGCTGAGGTTGGAACAAACCTCTGGAGATCAGCAAGTTCAGCCTGTTTCTGTCTTCCAAACACTCTCCCATCATCTGTTTATAAACAGTGTTAAAATTTCCACTTAGCCTTCTGTTTTCCAGCATGAACAGCAGTCTCATCTCTTTCAGACTCTTCCCATATGAAAGATCTTCACAATCCTTAATCACTGTTACAGCTCTTCACTGGTCTTACTTCAATAACTTCATGTCCTTCTTACGCTTGGAAGCCCAGAACTCAATGCATTGCAGGTACGGCCTCACACCATGGATTGTTAAATAAACCATTAACATCCAGAGATCTCAGTAAAGTTGTTAGGATCTGTCAGGTAAGAACGCTTACAAAGTTTCTGTTAAATTGAACCAACTTTGATTTTTGATTCAAAGATAGGCTCAGAACTTCATCTAAGTAAGCAGCCATGCACAAAAACCGGTAACTTCTAATGAATGTAAAGTAAGTAAAAAAGAGAGGTAATTTCACTGATATTTTTTCCTATGAAGTAAGCATAAAGGTTAAATTCTGTATCAGTGATAAATTTGGGACATTTCATCAAGTTTGAGTTCATCACCTCATTTTAACATACAAAAATGGAGATATCAACTCATAAAGCAGTTAACCAGTGAAAATATATAATCTTATTTTGTATCCTCCACATTGTTTCTCCCGTTCAGTTTGATACATTCAGTGTAAAATGACCCAACCGTGACTTTCTATTTGCACGGCACCTTATCACACAGCATGTAGCACAGTGGAGGTGGCAGAGGGAAACCCTCGCACATGACTGTAACACAAGTAAATATATAGGGAGTAAAATCAGAGGATAAAAGGTTTAATAAAAAGAAAGATTCCTTTGTCATTCATGCAGGTCTGTGCTTAGTGTATTTTGAAGGAAAGCCAGACAGCGTTGTGATATCCTGAAAAAGAATTATCTTTGAAAAAAATGGCATAAAAAATTGAAAATATATTTTGTCACAATAGCGAGGCTCACTGTTTACTTAGGTGTAAATTAGATTATTTCTGTTATTTGATTTTTATTGAGAAATATAGAAATAGAATTAATTTATCTGGCAAATATTTCTCTATATTAGAATTAAGCTGTCAAATAAGGAACTTTTTATTGAAAAAAGCCATATCAGATATCAAAAAACATCAGATAACTGTTTTTCCAGAAATAGGAAGTTTTGACTTATTTAGATAAAGATATAAAGCATCTGAAATATCTATTCATAGCTTGATCACACACTTGCTGGTTTTGGCGACAGAAAATTTATTTTTGATCTTGTGGAAAATGTACTTTCAAGTGTGCATTTCCTATCCTTACCTTTTCAAATATTGCAAATATATTAGAGCTTCCTTCTAACTCATTTCCAGTAGCGAATTTGCTTTCAAATGATAATTACTTGGAATTTATATGGTTTTCCTCTAGTTCTCAAGTCCATCCTTTACTTAGAAGTAAAAAAAAAAATAAAAATCTTTGTTCACAGAAAGATGAACTACCTAACCCTAAAGATAATGAAGCAAGTGAAGTGAGACAAAAAAATGTTCTCTGTAATGCCCAGATGCTACAGGGAAGCATTCTAGCTTTGAAATAGATGACTCCTGCAGACTGTTCTTGCAGTAAGCTGCTAGAAACTATGATCTAGCCATCTGACATTTGTTTTTGATTTAACAGAAGCAGGCTTCCTGAATAGGTATGGAAAATGCTAATTTGACATGATTATGCTGTATACAGAAGACCAGAAATAATAAGATATTCAGAATGCCTTGGTAAGCTTTTCTTACCCTGTGTTGAAAATCAGTGCTTTAGGCTTCCTAAATGTTGTATGAGAAAAGAATGTTATGGATCAGTGATTTTATTTATTTATTTATTTATTTTTTTGCTTGTAGCATTAAACCTCCACCCAGAAATAGTAGTTCCTACAAAAGTTCTGCTCAGTTCATTCATGTAAAATTTCCCATTTGCATTCTAAATTACCTTTCTGCTGTAAGTTACAGATCTATTCATAAAGACTTAAGTATTGATGTGAATATATATATATTTAAATTATGGCATTTTATTAAAATTTCCTTGCTCTAAATATTTACTTCTTACAGATTATTTAATACAAATTTAAGAAAACCTTGTACTGTAGGAAAACATTTCATTTCCAGACACTGTTGTGAAATGAGAGGAACACAATTTTTTTTTTTCTCATTTAAAATATAAGAAGGGAAGATTGTGATCTCTGATTCTGCGTCTGAGTATTAAATAAAAGGACCGAGTACTAGTTAAAGCCTATTGAGCTTGTACAAAGACAACCTGTAAGTAATGTCCGAATTGATGTTACCACTAGTTCCCATAGAACTAACTGGCCAGCAGTGATTAGAAAAAACAACACTGATAGTACCAGGCATGCTTGGGGGCTTGTTCCGTATACCTTGTGGCATAGCTAGGGAGACTTTTCATGAAGCAGTGCTATAAAGGCAGGCAAATCAGAGAGCACACTTCATTCACAAACAGCCTTCAGATTTTGTAGAAGACACAGCTGAACAGGTTTGTGGACTAGGCTTCAAGTGGGCAGACATATAATAAGAACTATATTATGAAAATGAAATTGTGGAAACGAAGTTGCTTTCCTTTTTTAGCAACATATGTACACATCTATGTTTATTCTGTGTATTAGTTACTTCTTGAAAAGGATACCTCTGTTTATGAGGATTGACAAGTTTTGCTGGAGGAGAGGAGAGGAAAAAGTAAAGAAAAAAAGAGAAGAAAAAAAGAGAAGAAAAAAAAAGAAGAAAAGGAGAAAACTGCTTCTGTATGCTTTTGGAACAGACAGTGAGAATAACTTCCAGTCTGAAGATGAGTCTCTTAAGATTTCAGAATAGGAAGGGCTACAAAAGTCCGAGAGCCCAAATATGCAAATCTTTTTGAGTGTTTGGCTTGTTTCCTAGCACTGAAATTATTTTATGTTAAAATGTATTTTTGTCAAGATTTCCTGTAACATAAGGTGATATTGCAAGAATATTGCATGAATAATATTTCAGTGGGGTTTGTATGAATGGTGGTACAAGTACAGGGAAAATAAGGAATAGACAGTGAAGCCTAGAGGCTTAATGCCTGTAGTCAAACATTAACTGTCTAGTTTGATGTTTCTGAGAACGATGTAAAACGTGGGGTGACCTTTGTTTATTCCTTACTCTAGAATTCCCATGTACCAAATGCCACCAAGGCAGACCAGTTTCCCAGGGGATTTATTTTAAATTGTACTGATATAGTCAGGATCATTAAAAAGCTGGAATCTAAATAGAGGTGTAGCCTGATTTGCTGATGTGCTAGCAACAGGAAGGTAATTTTGCTGTACTCATTTATTTGTGATCAAACATGTTGGGAGATATGGTGAAGCCTACAAAACCGCAGCATTAACCTTGTTATATCAGAATGCAAGGTACCAGGGGAAGAAATTAAGAAGAAATTAAGAAAGAGTAGATCCCAGAAAGTCTTGAGCTGTTAGATAAAATGAAACACATAGACATTAGTCACCAGAGTATTAATGCACAAATTACAGAAAATACACAAAGTAGAAAGGCCAGGTTGACAGAACAAAAGAGAAGGATTTTTCTTGTTATAAACTCAGATATAAACCAAATAGAAATACTAGAAATCATACTACTTTCTTTATGGAACACACACAACCCTCTTTCATACATGGTACATTAGGACAAAGGTAAGGGGATTCAGCTTGTATCTACTATGTTTCCTGCATTATGCATTTTTTTTCATGACGCTTTGACTGGAAGAACATAGTTCTCAACAGGCTGCCCAGGGAGATTGTGGGTTCTCCTTCTCTGGAGATATTCAAGACCCTCCTGGATGCCAACCTGTGCAGCCTGCTGTAGGGGGCCTGCTTTGCAGGGGGGCTGGACTTTATGATCTCTAGAGGTCCCTTCCAGCCCCTACGATTCTGTGATTCTGTAATTCTCATCTTCCCTGATCTTCTTTCATTTTGTGATTTTCTGTTAGATCCTCTGATTTTTCCCTTAAAACTGTATTTAATAAAATAACTCATGAATGATTCACAATTATAAATTTTGTACTATTACAAAATTTTTAAAAAGCAATAAAAATATTTCAAATCCACAAATATTTTGTGTCAGCTTTCCAAAACAAGCAGAGAATAAATATTTTATGGAATTTCTAAAACAGTTAAAATAATTGAGCAATATTTGATTGCTAGTGCTCTAAGCTGGCACTGTAAAGACCTACAAAGACAGTGGAACTTCTTCAGTATTCAGACACTCAGTAAAACCACAGACACGTGTAAAACCAGTCACATGATTAAACACGTTGTTAAAGAACTAAATAATCCAAGCCATTTTAAATCACCATTTTCCACTGTAAAAAAAAAAATCCCACGCATGATCATATTACTGTTGTTGTGAAACACACTGTTTGCAGGTACTGCCATTATGTTGTTTTTTTCTTCCCCCACATATTAAAGAAAACTGAAGTAATAAATTCTCAAGGTGTTAATGGTCCTAATATCTATACATAATGAGACATCACAGGGTGAATAAGAGAGGTTAATAAATAACCAAGAGGGGATAAATAACAATCCTCATCACTGCTTGTTCTAAAAGAAAAATCACTGTGTTTCCTACAATCTTCTCAGATTTCTTCTTCTCTTTTACACTTTGGTCTCAAGGATGAAAATTCTTCAGTGTTGCAGAAGGTAAGACTATAGCTTATGACTTGTTCTCTCACTTATTCTTCTTTAAAAATGTGATGATTTGTTTGAAAAATTGAAAGAAACATCTCCTGCAGTTGAAAAGGGGATTGTAGAGGGATATGATAATCCTGTTTCTCATCAGCTTGTTTTGAAGTTTTACAGAGATATCTCCTATACAAACAATCCTTATCCTGACGGTGGAGACAGACTTCAACTCAACAGAATGGTGGAGTCAAACACTGTGAAGAAATCCTGTTAAGTAGCTGGACCCAAACTCCTAATAACCATGATGTTGAACAGACTAGTTATTTCTCATGGCAGCCAACATATAAATGTTGGAGATCAAAAGATTAAAGCTCAATAGAAATGAGAAGAAATAGAGATGAAGTACACTCAGCATCAGCAATTTACTATGCAGTATTAGACAGAGGAAGGTGCATTATTACAGACATTAAAGATAACAAGACATAGTGCAATTTTTCCCTATCTTTCTCTGTATCCACCCTGTCCCTTTTCTTCCTCCTCCACCCTTTCGCTCACTATCTGCATACACCCTGCCACTGCCTTGTCAAGCAGATCAGGGGCTTTTGGGGCAGAGATGATAAATTCCCTGAGAGTGATTCTTGTTAAAGTTATGTGGACCCATGCAGCCTTGCTGGGTCAAGTGACTCCGAAGAAAGCTACTCTATCATCAGAGGTATGGGAACACTCACAGCTGTTTGGGTTGCTATAGCAAACCCCCAGGGTATACAAAATTTCCACCTCACCTGCTGAAACTGGAGTTGTACTTTGTGTTCTGTGTGCATAAGGTAGGTGAAGTGAACCCTTAATTTTTACCATAAATAAATAAATAAATAAATGTTTGAGGTATTTCTGTCTCCAGTTTGTAGAAAGAACACCACATCCCTAGGATACAGTGTAATTTTCCATAACAAACTATTTGTTTTAATAAATGGCCAAATTTCCATTATAAAAGATTGTCAAAATAGACTGCTTGTATAAATATTAGGTTATTCTGCATTTTCATACACAGAGAATACAAGGCCTAAATATTACATTTAAACAATAATTAATTTCTTTAACAGCTTTAAAATTGGGAGTGACTAAAACTTCAATCTCCAACTCTTAAAAGATATTTATATGCAGTTAGGGAAGCCATTTAAAGAAAAAGTAACTCTTAATACATTCAAGTTTGCTGAGCTTCACGTGGGAAACAATATCTTACCTGATTGAATCTTACTAATCTTACTAATATATTACATGCAGTATTTTTGTACTACATTGACACTGCCACACAGCTTTGCATCATAGAGCAATAGCCTTAAATAATCTCTTAGCTCAATACAATTTTTTCCAAGGTTAGCATTTCATCCAGTATGAGTCTGAACATTGTATCATGTTCCTATTTGGGATCTTAAGTCTCTGAGATCATCTGTACTTGCCTTTCTCCCCTTCACTCTGCTACCAGTCTTAATCAGAAATGTTTCTGAAATTTCACAGTAACCTAGGAAATACTTTCTCATTATGCCTGCCCTGTAGTCTGCCTTACGATGATACATCATCTTCCTGTAACAATCTGCTTAGAGTTCAAAGGGACAGTGTAGATGTAACAGGCCAGAATCAGAAGACAGAAAAAAATTATTTTCCTTTATATTTCCATTTTAAAAAATCAGTTAGAAATAAAATTCTTTAGTTTAAAATGTAGAAATTATTAAGAAATGAGATAAGCCTACTTTGCTGGAGTTTGGCTTTGTACTCTCTGAAGCAGTAAAAAAAAAAAAAAGCAGTAAAATAAAAAAAAACTTGGAAGTTTAGGTTGACTGAATTTCTCATCTGCCTTGGCTAAGACTAAAGCCACTTCCCTTTACATGTCTGACTTTCCAAAGAGTTCCTATTCCAGCTGCGAGGGACTGCAGGAGGAATGCTTAAGGGAAAGATGCAAATAAACAGGACTAAATCATCCTGTGATATGCAGGTACTTGACTCTGAAATGCAATGAGGGCAATTCAAGTGACAAGCAGATAAATACACCACCACAGTTGCTTTTGGCAGAAATTTCTAGTGGTGGACTCTTCAACAATTCTTTTCCTGATATCCTGGTTGCTGAAATCTACATCTATCCTATACCTCAGAATGACCCTATTGCTCTCTGCAGTGTAGATTATTTGTTGATACTACAGAAAGATCTGGAGTATGTAAAATCTGAAGGCAAACTGATGAATCTCATCTCCCAGTAGGAAGCAGTAGATCAAATATGTCTACAGGGTTATTCATACTTAACTTTTTATTGTAAATTAGCTAAAACAAAGTTTTCCCTCTGCTGCATTCAAGTGGTACTTCTCTGTAGAATTCAATGGTATGAGAAGTTAGATTACAGTCTGCCAGAAGCTGACTTATAACAGTGTTTTCATAAATTATTTATCATTATTTGCAACATGGACAATAACTCCGTGGTTTGTTCAAAGGCATTACATTTGCTTGTGTTGAACTTAACAAAGTGTAAAACAGTTTAGGTAATGGAGAAGATGTTAACATCAGATTGTGACTAATTTTCTATCTGCTATGAGGAGAAACAGCATTAGTTCCTGTGCCAAAACCTATAAATCAGTGTGTTGAAAAGGTAAGTTTCAGACAAGTGTTCTTACGGAAAATGAGGATAAGAGAGTCAAAAATGAAAAAATTCTCCTTTAATGTTATGTCCCAGAAAACATCTCTAGAAATTGAGTAGCTCAGAGGCTTTTGAAGCCCTCCTAAAATTGGAGTTGAAGAAGGTCAACTGTCGAGATACTGTCAGCAGCTGACAATTAAAGGGCGGCTACAAAGCGCTGAGAGCTCTCTGCCAGTTGCCTTCTACATTTTAAACATCTGGAGCTTCTGAGACCTTTCTAGAGAAAGAATCATTTATTTGCAAACTAGTTTTCATCAGCTATCATAAAAAATTACAATGGCAAATGCAGATTGGCATTAACTCCTTTTTACTTTATCATTTTATGAAATACGAAATAGTTCCTACTAATATTTGGAAAAGAACAGAATTCAGCTCAGGCTTTTTCACATTAGTAGTAAACATGATTGAAAGCAAAAAAAAAAAATTAACCAAGTGATGCTTTGTGTATCTTTACACTGAACCATGAATACTAATTTAAAAATTCAAATGCAGTGGAACTGAGTTGCAGTTGCATGATAGGTGGGTGAGATGAATGTGAAGCTGCCCCTCAAGACCACCTGACATGTTTAAATACTATAACCCTCCCTTTCAGTCATGATTGGGTTTAAAAAAAAAAAAAGCTTGCTATGGTGTTTAAGCAAAAAATACAAAGCAAACAGAATCCCACACTCCTTTACTCTGCTGCAGAAGCCCTGAAGTGCTGCATGTAGGGGGAGGATGAGAAGAAAAGGAATACTTCTGTGGTGCATGCTCAAGCCTCTTTTTAAAGCAAGTTTATTCTAAAGATGAAAAGTCGTAATCACTATGAGGAAATCTTAACATGAAGAAATACGCTCGCCAGTTATTAAATAAATAAAGCATGAAGTGCTGCTAATTTTTCAATTATTTTCAAAATAAAAAATAAGCACTACTAGGCCTATTGGAAGGAAGATGAGAAAAGGATTGCTGAAGGATAAGGAAATTAAAGGCTTCGGTGAACATTAGAGCTTTTAATGCAGGCTCAATAAAATAAAAAGTCATAACTTGACTTTTCTAAAAGATCAAATGATTGGAACAAGGTTTTTTGATCACCTCTTCTCAGTAGGCACCTATGTCAAGTAACTGGGTTTTAAAAGCCCCTGCGTCCCTTGGTCATCACATGCAAGGTCAGAGTTCTTCAGTAGTGGTTAGATGTTTTTCCTCAAATTACACTCATGCTTTTCTTTAAAAATCAATCGTTTACTGTAATGAAAGGCAGTGAAAAAGACAAAACACCAATTAGAAGGTTTTTTGGTTTAGGATTCATGTGTCGCTTCAGCTATTGCAATCCAGGGGCCTCAGTTTCAAGCCATATCTCTGCATGGAGCAGTGGGCTGCAACTCACACCTGCCAGGACCCCTAGTGCCCAGGAACACTGCTGTGGCCATCCACACTGGGGAGCCAGCAAAAGCAGAAAGGGAACTTGTATGTTTCTCTCCTCTACCCTCTTAGCAGCACAAAGCACAAGTCATTGTCTACTTCCTTCTGAGGAACAAGGCAAAAAATGCTTTCCAGACAAGCTGTAGTGTAGAGCAGTTTTTTAGACGTAGTCATTTCATTTAAAAACTGAAGTGGGTTCATGTTTTGATGATGATATATAGCATGAACTTCTGTCAAGATATTTATGTTGTGCTGGGTTTTGATACCATACTTTTAAAGAAGATATATTTTGGTGGTAAATATTATTACAACAGCCGTAGTTTCATGGTTCAAAGAGACAGGATGTCATAGCCTTGCTACACGAAAAATATCTTGTGATACAGTGCTGTGAATTTTGGTCCATAAGCAAAATTACCATTTTCCCACTGTTAATCAGTTTTTTAAATTATTACTTACATAGCTGTACCATTGCAGCAGATCATGGTCCATACTGAACACAGCGAGATCTGCCCTGCCTGTATGGCAAATATATATGCTTTTGTACACGACTGTACATCAGCTAAAAATTAACTGTGAGATTGTGACTTCAGATAAAATCTGGTGAACTTTTTTTTTTTTTTTTTTTTTTCTGCTCCACGAGAAAGGAGGTGATGGGAGGAAGGAAAAGAATGCATCACAGTTTCTGTGGGCCACTGAAAGCAGCTTGACAGTACCTCAACTTTGGGGAAGTGGTGGAAAACACTGGTATAAAACAGGTTCTGCTAAAGGCTAACGAGCCTAATATTTGACATAGCTAGTGAAGAGGAGTGCTTATAAGTCCTGAATGCTCAGTGGGTTTGGTCTTTCACAGATAGAAATTGATGGAGACCTATTAATCCTGGTAGAACCATGCCATTTTACAGTCTCACACTCCAATCCAATTTGAGTCTTCTTGTTATCTTTCAGTGGTTCTGCTTTTCAAAGCAGCCCTACAAAAACAAAGCAACTGTGCACCTGAGGAATTTGCTTGGTAAAGAAATACATTCCTGTTTTATCTTTCCACCTGGGTCCTCTAGTTCACTGGAAAAATGGAAGACCATTCTTTTGTTAAAACAAACAAACAAAGAAACAAAAACAAAAAACAAAAAACCAACACAATAATAGGATTTGGAAAATACACTACTTTCAGTATAATAATTCTCCTTCTACAGTACATTATTTTCTATGTCATCTAGTTTTGTAAGAGCATTTTCAGTGTACTGACAGAGAGCTCTTTAGTAATTGTGTCCTCATTTCTACTACAGCAAAAACAAACTCACCATTCTCCTTAAAGAAGAAAACCTCCCTCCTCTCCTTTGCTGATGTATGCAAGTTCTCCTTTCTTAATCCTGACTAATGATTGTGTTCCTGGCTGTCTTACAGTCTTCTAGAGGCAATATTGACTAAAATGGAGATACACGGACCAATTAAATTTATGACGGCTGCTTTGATGTCACTTGAACATTGCTATTAATAAACAGATATTGTAGCAGTGTGCGAAACGGAAATGCCTATAAATAAGTCAATTAAATCCATGTCATATCCCAGCATTTGAAACATATCACAGCAGTAGCCTATTTCAGCATGGTTAACAGCGCAAAGTCAGAAGTATGCCAGGTGGCCCCGTCTCCACCAAGACGTCCTGCATCCACATTCAGCTCGCCCTGAGTCTCTCTACGTGAGCAATCCTCATCGACCCCAGCAGCGTGATACGCAGCAAGTCCTCCTTCTGCTTCTCACAACCTTCTCACAAGGTTAAGGCCAAGCATAAGTGGCAAACTGAGTGAGAGGTGAAACCAAAAGTCAGATGTTGCCCATATTTAGTGTATTTCTGTGTGCAGCTGCATACATAGGTAAGGCTCACAGCAATGCTGCACCCTCAGTTTCTGATGGAAAGTGATGCTCCTCAACAGAAATATTAAGCAGGTGCTACCCTATGAGAGTCTCTAAGCAGCTCTCCCAAGTCTATAATAGGCTCACAACATGCAAAGTGGAAAATATCTACACCCCTTGGCTGACAGCTGAGTGCCTGGGAAAGTACAAAGGCATTTCATGTCAATAGGTGCTCATTTCTAAAGCACAGCAACCACCTAGAAATTGCTGGCTCTTTCCAAGGGATGAGCCCTTGAACTAGGGTGCAGCAGCATTGGCATCCCATATTAGCGAGTGTAAAATGGTCAAACCCCAGAGCTCAGACAGCCTTCACAAGACAGCAAAAACTGAGCTGTGGGAGAAAGGCTGGGTATTGGGGAGGAAGGGAAGAAGAACACGAGAGCATAGAACCTTTCTTTCAGAACAAATCGTGAGTTTTTCAGAAGGCACCAGCAATTACATGGTAGCAGTAGCTCAATTTAATCTTCCAGGATTTCTCTAGTTAAAGTTGAGGTTTCTTGGCTTTACCTTTAAAGATGTGCACTCCTCAGAGCCATCTCTTAGTTGCTGTACATTTAGTCAAAAACATGCTTACATCCCACTTTATTCTCAGAAGGTAATGTTCCCTTCCAAAACCTCTTTGCTACGTCCAGATAGGTTAGAGTCATAGGCTGCTCTGAACAACCACATAGAGAACGGTACACAGGTCCTGGCAGCAATTGCTCCACAAGTGTGTTTTTATGCCTCCGTGACAATTAGATAAATTTAATTTGATGGGAAATTCTGTGCTGTCCTTTTAAAAAATCTTACACTGCTGACATTAACACACACTGTAGTGAAAGATTAGTTGGTGTGTTTTCTCATACCAGGAATTTTTGTGGGTAACTAGTATAAACCTACCAGCTACAGAAAGAAATCTCTGCAGATATCTTCTGCTAAATATTTGTTTCTTATTTTTAATATAGTCTACTCAAAGAAAAATAAATCTTGCTTTTTTGTTTGCATGCAGTTCTTTAGATAAACTACAACAAATTTGTCTCTCTATGTGACCGGGAGAATCCTAACTGCTCACTCCCATCTATTAAGAGGGAAAGATCATCAGCTATGTTTATCTATCCAGGCAACCTGGATCTCTTATTTGGCTGGACAGCAAGCTAGCAGAGGCGTATCATATACCACCATGAGACTATGTGGCTTAAATAAGTAGCTAAACTGAGTTATCATCCATCCTCACAGTTCCCACTGGGAGGAAGAAAGGAGTAAGAAAATCAAACTCAGTAGGGCTCTTTCATTAGTTTAATTTCTATAGTTCAATACTGTTTACATAATAAAATGATAGCTAATTTTTCACGTTCTAAGAACAAGTGAAAAATGTACCTCGAAATTACAGCATCATTGGATTGCAGATACCACACTATTAAATGCATGTAAGAGAAGTGCTTAAACCATTTAGTTGTTGCCTTCTGAGAACTGACCCTACACCAAATTTTTTGCTTATAAATTTGCTACTGAAGACTGGCTTCTGGAGTTGCCCTCTCTTCTATCTGATCTGATCTCTGATTTCTTAATTTTCTATTTGAAAACTGGAGACCTTAAAACAGAAGACCAGTTTTGAGCACTGTGAACCCTAACAATACAAATCTGACTCTGACACAGTCTGATACAGAAAAACAGAAACAATAACTTCAAAAGACCAAATACTGTTTTTCTAATGATGCTGCTGTAGTTAGAATTGTAGTAAAAGTACATTTAATAAGGATTCTAAACAATTTTCTGGATGACAGAAGAATTCTTTTGTTAAATAATCTTTCAGAAATTGATGTTCATTTTAAATTTCATGAAATTAAATGAATTTGCTTAAATAGAACAAATATAACTTATCTCCCTAGTACGTACACAAAGCTAGCACTTCAGACTTGACAAATACCTACTGCTATCAGAAGACATGCTCTTTGCTTTTCCACTTAAGTTTACCAGTCTCTCTTGCATAATTGCATATAAGGGCCTTTGTGGTGCCTGGCTTTACAGCTGTCATTGCCTACATGGATGCACCTCAGATTGGCCAGGGAAATAAAAAGCATTAGAACTTCTAAGCTGCTCTAGGATATGGAGACCAAAAGTCTGAGTGTCCCAGTGACCCCTGGGGCATAAACTCTAAATAACATCAGTTCTACATCCCAAAGCTTGTGGATATAAAGTGTCATTTTCACACCACATGTAAAGCCAGTGTTTGACTGGAAGTATAAAAACCGATAAAAACCTGCAGGAATATGCTTATTTTCTGGCTGTACAACAAGAAAAATGAATGCTATATTTCTAGCATACAGAGACCCATCTTCCACCCAATATGGATGTGGGAGGAAGAATACTGAGCCATCATTTCATTACAAAACACGTAATTTTGTTCTGGCAGCTGGTAAGACCCCAGCTGTCCCTTTCACTTTCACCCTGTGACAAACACATTGTGAGCTGTAAGATTTTCAAGCACTAAAATGGAAAAAAAAAAAAAAGAACAGTGAGTTGATGAGAATGCTCATTTGAATGGGATGTCTTCCTGGCTGTCCCAAATGACTTGCTTATTTGTTAGCCCCACTGCATCTAGAGCTTTAGGCCATATATTTACAAGATCCCATAACAGATTAGGTATTAAACATTTCTTATGATTAAGTGAAGAGGCATTAGCCTTTTGTCTTTTGACAGTAACGTCTTGGTGAGTAGCTGGCATTTCTGATTCATACCACTCAAATTAAGGAAATCACCAGTACAAGAGAAGGTTTTTTGTTGTTGTTTTTTTCCCGATGAGACTAAAAAAGTACAAGAAAGCCATGTATGCATCATAAAATATCTTTTTTTTTTTTTTTTTAGGCTGTTTGTCCTTAAAAGATGCTTCACTATTGATAGAAGAGCCACTGGGTGGGTGAAAAGGAATTTTGTATGACTGAATGTTTCAATTATAATTCATTGTTGCAATGAAGACACTAGAAAATAAGTCTGCTTTGATGACCTACCTAGGGATCTACTAAGGGCAAGTCAAGAGCTGGGCTTCAGGAGGGAAAAGCACTTAAATGGGGAGGAAGGGGAGGAAACAGTTGCTGTTACATGCTATATTTATATACTGTGGTACAGAATTAAAGATTTCACAATTTAAAAGTGATCTGCAGTACAATGAATCAAGTTCATTAGAGTGTGCATTACCCTGTTGGAATCACTTCACAGGTGACAGCTCACATCCCCCCTACTGAAATAACATTAGAAGGAGCAGCCATTATTTTATAGGAAACTTCTGCAGTACACTCTTTTTGACACAATGTGACTCCAAATGCTACGAAGCTTCTTATCCTCTGCAGAGGCCAACCTAATATTGTATTTTGTTCTTGATGCTGAATGGAGAATGTTCAGAGAAAGCACTGCAGAGAAACTTTTATTAGTAAAGTAGAAAAACAGTGTCATTTTCTCAAATGAAGTACACTTGGCATATTTACTATTCATACCACCAGTAGCAGCTGCTACAAAATACAGATTTCAGAGCTCAAAAACCAAGCTTCTCTCAAAAGATTTTGTTTATCTAAAAAGTGAGTAATTTAACTTTACGAAACAAGTATGAACCAATGTCTTCCAGACTGCCATTTGGAAACATGGTTATTTTTGTGTAGCTATAAGATTGTTCCTTGCAGAACAGATTGTAGCCCCTCTAGATTGAGGCTTCCCTTGGTCACATTTACTAATGGATCATTGAACAAATTCTATATCAATCTTTCTAAACTTAGGCCTAAAGAAGTAGCGCTTTAGTTTTTAAAACAGCTGGCAGCTCCCATAAGATTTTGGGGAGGGCTGTGGAGGACAGAATGGCACAAGGATTACAGAATAATAGCTCAACCATCAGAGCCTGACTTGAGGTTGTTGCATGACATGAAAAAAAATCATCCTTAAGTACCTCAGAACAGATGTGGCACTAAAGAGTCTATCTGTGACAAGCCTCTTTGTTTCTGCAGCCATCAGTAGAGACACAGCAGAGGAAATGGAGGAGCTGCAGTTATGCATTTGCAATACACAAAGTCCTTGTTTTCCCACTAGGCACTGCAGAATAGCAATTGTCCATTCACAGCACATATCACATCCTCTGCATTTCAGAGCTAATATTTTTGCAGTCCTTAAGCAGGCATGTATGAGCCTAGTATGGTTAATTTTTGTAACCCTTTCAGGTGCATTGTGTGAGGTAGGTGTGCTCATGTTCTCTTCCTTGCCGTATAGGTAGTTTCATCAGGTATAAATTTTAAAGTTAAACTAAAAGATTTTCAAATTCTAGAGGGTTTATATCTACAGTAACATCTCAAAGAGAGCTGTCTTGTTTCACAGATTGGGAAACTGTGAATACTGCTAGTCTCTGAGCATACCTGTATTTTAATCCAGTTAACAAAGGACATTGGCTGTGTCGCCTGAAATTATTTTTAAGACCACATACACACAGGCTCTGACAAGTGGCTCCTCCTCTTGTATGTTAGAATCATGCTCCTGAAAACAATGTTAGTTTTATGCTAGCAGTTGCTTTCGCTTCCTGCAGCACACACTGGCCACTGTGCTGCTGCAATACTCATTCAAGGCAGATCACTAGCTCAAATATGAATTGAGCCTATATGCTCTTAAACTGGCATCAGGCTGCATTACTTCAACTTCCAATTAATTTCCACTTTTCTCAGGGTGAGTAGCAAAAGCTATCTGAAAACTGGCATTAATATAAGATTATCAGCTTGCTCCCTTCACACTGAGGATCTGCTCATCAGTCAAAGCACGGGCTTCTTAATTTCAAACTTATGAACTCGAACAAAGTAAAGCAGTCAGTTAAAAAAAGAAAAGAAAAGAAAAGAAAAAAAAGGTAGATACAGTCCTAAAAATGAAGCTGATAATCTCTTCTGCTCAATCTGTTTATTTCCAACTCTTTTCTCTGCTCTAACTCTCAGACGAACTCACAACCCCCCCCCCAGGATACAAATGAGTTCGTTTTATTTTCCTTTCATCTAAGCCAACAGAGTCCCAGGTATCCTCTCCTGTCATAGAGCGGTCAGAAAATACACACAGAAAGCAATCATACTTCCCTCAGCAGATCAGAAAGGACTACAATAACAGATTATTTCTGCAATCTCCTTCTGCCATCACAGAGTTAAACCAACATAAGTTAGAATTCTCAACCAGTTTGAATAAAGAGAAAAAGGGAGGAAATTCAAAATCTTGTTGCTGTAGTAACTATCATCAGCAAAAATCTTTCCCAATAAATAATAGTATTATCTCCCTCTCCCCCTCACAGTTTTAGTTCCCCTTCAGAAATCATCATGCTGGCTCTTTTAGATTTGCTGTACGTACCTCAACCATTAAACAAGACATTTAACCATAGTGGCAGTTCTGTGACCTTTGAATGCTGTGAAATCTCTAAGCGGTGCAGCTTGTTCATGAAGACTTGTACTGCAGAATCCAGTAACTGCATCCAGGATTAGGAATACAAATAAATAACAGCAGCAACAACAACAACAACGGAAAAACAAAAAAGGGAAAAAAAACAAAAAAGGAAAAAAAAAAAAAAAGGAAAAGAAAACCTCCCCAAGACCCCCAACCCAGCCAATAAACCACCTTAAGAAGCAAAAAAAATCAGAAAGAGAGTGCACTTTTCTGCCAGTGTACGGACTGGGGTAGAGCTGAGCTTGCTGCAGTCAGCCTGTCTCTGTTAGCAAGCAGAAGGCCGTGCACGGCTGGGAGGTGCTGTCAACTGCCACAGGCAAGGGAAAGCAGACCAATCCGCTTCGGCACTGTCAGCTCGCTGGAGTGAAGCCTTTTCTGTTTATGTTTCCTCATTTCAGGAGTGACGTCAAAGGGTTTAGTCTTTCCTCTGCATGTGCTATTAATTTTAAGCGACTACTATGGGAAGAATGTGGCAGTGATTTAAGCAGGCTACCTTACTAAAAGAAGCCAGAGGCATAATTTTTCTGTCCTGGATTTAGCTTAGAAATACTTTATAATGAGAGGTACCAGAAAGATCCAAAATATCCACATAACATGGAGATAGCTATAAATATGCACATATATAGAGTAGAATTCTTAAATATTCCTAAGATATTTCCCAGGGAGAGCTGTTATCTGTTTGGGTTGTGGAGCAAAATCAGACCTGATTCTGCCCTTGCCCTGAAGGAAATCAGGAACTGCTTCTCTGAATTCAGTGCTGCTACACCAGTGTAAACCTGGCAAAAGAGATAAGACTGAGCTACTGTATATATCCCTTTATCAGTCAGCACAAGCTATATTGCAAATTAGCAAACTCCTTTCATTATTACATTATGGTCTGCTTAAGATCTGCTGCTCTGGGCAAACATCCATTCCATCAGCCAGTCACAGCCCAGCTGTGTTCTCCTTACAGCTCTGCCATGGACTGCCACGAGGGCTTTATTTCATACCAAAGTCTATGTCAGAAGGCAAGAGGCTGACTTGTGTTGCTGCATCATTGGCAGAAGGGATGCTATGCAGCTGAAGCAGAAGGAAGAAACAAGTAGCATATGTCAAGGTCAATTAGCACAGGCAAGAGAGGCCACACCAGCACAAGATAGCTGATAGGAGGTCAGCTGGTAACAATAACTGTTTAACTGTCTTCATCATTTTAATTGTATTGATTTGCTCTTCCAGGGATTCCTTGCAAAGAGACTGGTTTACTATGCACGGCTCTCTCCTAACAACTCCTAACAGTCTAACAATTAATTTTAAAATTCATATAAATGCTTTTGAAAGTGGATAGACTGACAACTCTCAGTGACCCACAGAACAGGTCAAAAAAAAAAAAAAAAGAGTAGTGAGAGCTTCTCTCCAGGAGAATTGTCACCCATGACAATCAATTGATGCTATCACATATTGTTCTGGAAAGGCCAAAATATTTAATGATTAATGATTTTTTTCACATAAAATTCTGTCACTGCTAACATAACCATCTTCAGCAAGAAATACAAAGGGTTGTGGTGTTGTAAGTGCTAGGATATCATGTTAAAAATATATTAAGTAAGTTAGCGATTTACAAAATCAATTAGAGCTCATTAGCTTCATCTGACTGTGCTTAGAAAACTGTATGAAGCAATCTGGAACATATAAATAGGAGTATTATCTCTAATACAAAGAAAATTATCACATTCATTTTCACTCAGCATTGGTAAGGGCGTAGCCAAGTACTGCACATTGGGAAATCCTCTTCAGGGACCAGTTTAGAGAACATCAGCTGAAAACAATATAGTTAAGTGCAATGATTCCAATGAGAATGATCAGATCTGAATAATCTGATATTGTTCAGTTCTGTCCTGGTTTCAGCTGGTGCATTATCAACAATGTTTTTCCCCAAAACACAGAATCATACCAACTGGCATCATGGAAGATCAACTCTACCTCAACTGAAAACTAGTCAGGTCCAAATAAAAAAAAGGAGTGTTGTTAACAGTTATTAACTGTCTAAAGTGTACATTTATTCAAAATGAAAAATGACAGAGCAAAACTCTTAACCTAAACACAACTCGAGTTAATTCCTTGTACTGGACACATTATTTGGCCTTTAAAATCTTTTAGAGGCTTCATAACAACTTTTATATAACTGTGACTTGTCTCAAATTCTGTTGGGCATTTCTTAGGAGAGTGCCTATGCTCTATGAGGACCCACATTAGGAATGTGACATTACAGGCAATCAGGGTCCTCTGTCCAGACACGTTCAGGATCTGTACAGAAGTAGGTGACCGTCAATGAGGAGAGAAATACATTTTCTCCACATTCACTGTGGTTAGAACAAGTAATTTGCAGCAAAGGTAAGTTATCGGGACGTGAGGGAAACTAAAGGTAGGAGAGTGAAATACTGAAATAGCTTGGCAGTGATAGTCCAGAGTGTCCTATTACTGGCTATTTTTAAAAGTAGGGTTAGGCAAACATCATTCACAAGCAGTTTTAATATAGGTGCTACTTTGGAATATAGGCACTAGGGGATTTATGAATGTCTATTCGATCCCATTTTTTTGCCTTCATTTTCTATACTGTCGTATTGATCTTATTAATACTGCACTGTGTTTTATGAGCAAGGGTGCTGGTATGTTTTAGGTCTATGCAAAGTCTTAAATACTATCATCTCAGAGGCCACCTCAGTCTCTGGAAATCATGTAGCCCTCTGAGAAGAAGTAGCCTTTGTGGTTTTTGTGATGGAGATGCTTCCTGGGTTAAATGATGGAGTGGCCTGGAAGCGCATAAGGTTGCAGTGTCTACTTAGAGAAAGACAAGATCAAATGAGTACATGTATGCAAAGATAGGAAACAGAAGGAGCCTAGAAAAAACGTCTGGAAAGATGAAAAGTTAATGATTATTTATGAAGGGTTGTAGGAGAAAGAAGAAGAAAGCAAACCAACATATGCACAAATGTAAAATATATTCATGTGAAGAGAAGGAGCTGGAAACTTTAATGCAAGATTAAAATTACAACTTAATTGACATAACAGAAATTTGATAGGGTACAGTCATGTGAATATGTGACTAGAATACTAATACCGAAGAGCACATTTTGTTCAGGAACAACAGGAGGGAAAAGGGTGAAGGAGATTATGACATGTATCTCTCTCATGTGCTCAGAATGTGTCAGGAAACAGGTATTGAAAGTATGATGGATAAGACAAAAAATCTCAAGTGGATAACTCTTTCATAGCAATTAACAGGATAGTTTGAAGCACGTACTTCAAGCCATAAGGGGAGATTTTGATCATGCAGCTCTTGGAAAAGAGCTGAACTAGGCACAGAGCCCTTGGTTAATTCTCTCCAGAATAAATGTTCAGGGGATCCCTCAAGTTTGTCAGCCTATTTTTCTAAGCAATCCTGCTCAACTAAGTAATTTACTTCCTTTTATAGCTGCAGCTTAGCACAGGTAGCACTTTGACGAGTCTTCATTGATTCTCTCTTCTCAGCACAGGTGGGACATCAGGACATGCTGTCTTCTAACACGGGATGGCATTCATCTTTCTAAGCCACCAACAGTCTATCACTTCCATTCACTGTAGTCTTTGGAAAGGAACTTGGATATTAGAGAGACTGCTTAATCTCTCTCAACCAGAACATGCTCTTTATGCCTAGACATTCTGTGTGAAACCAAAAGAAACATATCCAAGTCCCAGTAAAAAACTGATTTGCACATTATATAATGACAAGCACAGGTCACGGACCAAGGTGCCTTCTCTCTAAGATACTTTCCACTTATAGTTAATCATAGAATCACTCAGGTTGGAAAAGACCACAAAGATCATCGAGTCCAACCACAACCTAACCATACTACCCTAACAAACAACCCTCCACTAAATCATGTCCCTGAGCACCACATCCAAATGGTTTTTAAACACATCCAGGGATGGTGAGTCAACTACCTCCCTGGGGAACCTATTCCAGAGCTTAACAGCCCTTTCTGTAAAGAAGTTTTATCCTGATATCCAACCTAAACTTACCCTGGTGCAACTTAAGGCCATTTCCCCTCATCCTGTCATCTGTCACCAGTGAGAAGAGACCAACCCCACTCTCGCTGAAGCAGCTTTCAGATACTGGAAGAGAGCAATAAGGTCCCATTAGCCTCTGTTTCCCCAAACTAAACAGCCCCAGTTCCTTCAGTCTCTCCTCATAGGGCATATTCTCCAAGCCCTTCACAAGCCTTGTTGCCCTTCTTTGGACCTGTTCCAGCACTTCCATGTCCTTTCTGTACTGAGGTGCCCAAAACTGAACACAGTACTCAAGATGAGGCCTCACCAGTGCTGAGTACAGGGGCAGGATGACTTCCCTAGTCCTGCTCACTGCACCATTCCTAATACAAGCCAGGATGCTATTGGCCTTCTTGGCCACCCGGGCACACTGCTGGCTCATATTCAGCCAACTGTCCATCAGAACACCAAGGTCCCTTTCCATCTGGCAGCTTTCCAAACACTCCTCCCCAAGCCTGTAGGGTTGCCTGGGGTTGTTGTGACCAAAATGCAGGACCCAATGCTTGGACCTATTGAAACTCATACAGTTAACCTTGGCCCATCGATCCAGTCTATCCAGGTCCCTCTGTAGTGCTGTTCTCCCTTCAGGCAGATCAACACTCCCTCCCAACTTGGTGTTGTCTGCAAACGTACTGAGGGTGCACTCAGTCCCCTCTTTCTTCCCCCTGACTTTCTTCTTCTTCTTAAATTCTACCTTGGCCATCTTTAGGAAGGGCTCAAGCATGAGACAATGTGTTACTCTTTTTACAGCTGTCAATAACATCTGAAGGAATAAAACAATTTTAGAATGTGGGAATAAGGAGAGGAAGAAGATGCATCCCTAGTAACCTGCTGCCATGGCTGAGAGAGTTCATATCTCACTTTTCTTTCGCACACCTCAGCTCCCCCAGAAATTTCTCTGAATTGTGTGGTGGTAGATGATACACTAACTCCCAAAGGTATTTCTTCTTTTCCTTAAGGTCTTAACAAGTAAGCCCGAGGATGCTGAAGAGCTCAATGATCAAACATGTCCATAGTTAAACCTGTAGCAGCTTTCTTTGTTGGGGCACAACAATGGTGAAAAACTAGCAGAGGCACAGTCTGCTGTAGTCATGAAAACAGAAGGAGAAGAAGGTGGACAACCACAGTGTGTAAAATAATTTTTTATATATTCCACCCTAGAAAGACATATTACTTTTGCAGGCTAGTTTCTAAGTTTTCTGGGTATATTACCGTTAGGAAAATTTAAAGACAGACTTCTCCATGCTGAATCACATGGAATGGCTGGATAGTGACTGGAAGCAGACACCCAGTGTTTTCCCACATACAAATCAATGACCTTAGCTAGATTTTTAGTCTTGTTACAGATGCAGAGAATGGTTATGAACATCCTTTGTGCACCATCTGTGGATCAGACTCCCATGCAATTCCCCTCTTCACCTGGATCTGTACAATATTTTCAGTGACTTTGCAGCCTGCCTGTGTTTTCACTGGTCTGAAAACAATGGCTGGTGATTAGCTGAAGTTCAGGGGTGTCTGTTATGATCCAGGCAAGATGCAGAAGGCAGTATGTCTTAGAGAAGTATGGAGATAGGTGGGAGCATGTCCTGAGCAAGGCCGCCCCAATACAAGGACACAAATTGCTGATTTGACTGCAGGATTCATTTATCTGACACATTGGTGCACAGCTTATACTACTGGGGCTTGACTTAATCTGACTGAGTGCTGTTGTAACTAGGATGACACCGCTCCTGAGTTTCAGGAGCAAAGGAATGGTCTCCAGCTTCCACAAACTTAACTAGACGTTATTCTGACTGACTTTCTAGCCTTGATCTGACAATAGGTTGGTAGGATATCTTTTCCAACATTAGAAATTCAACTGTTTCTGACAAATAACTTCCCTCTAACTATCCCCTATGCCCTTTCCAGAGCTCCTAATCTCCTTTCCCTTACTTTTCCGCTCTAACTTGAAATGCTGAATTAAAAAAAGAGAACATCTGTTTATTACTTTGTTAGCTTCTTATTTGCTGGATAGTGCAAAGCCAAGGACCTATGCAAGGGAGAAAGGTTCCTCTAAAACATTTGTTGCAGCTCAAGTATAGTTTTAAAAACTCGGTTTGCAAGTGATTATAAAAAACAGTTGTGATCTGAGCCCAGTTATTGTAGTGGATTCCCAGGCGGTTTGGGCTGACCTCAGATACTTCCCTGGGAGGGAGAACACAAGGGCATTTGGGCAGAGGGTCAGCACTATGGATTTGCTAATAGCCTGCTATTTCAAAGTGGAGAACATTACAAATAGGCATGTACAGATCCTTAGATGCCCATGCATTGATATCTTCAGGATTTAGGTTAGTGGTATGCTGAAGAAAGAAGGAAATTTACACAGTAGGTGAGGTAGGGAATGCTGTCTGATACGGTGATATAATAGTACTCAACAACAGGTAAATTAGGTATGACTGTGTTATAATTTTTTTTTCCCCCCCATCAGGGATGAATACAAAGCTACTTGTGCAGTTTGCAAATTTTCAGTAGATCACATTCTGCTCTATAAAATTTTTATTGGCCAGTGTATTAAAATCTGCAGAAAAGGAGTGAAGTTCCAGAACTTTAATTTCTCTTGGTTTAACCCAAGAACATTTGGAGCTACCCAATGTGACTAAATTTTTAGAAAACCTCTCCACTTGCTTTAAAATATTTATCCATAGATTCTCTTGATGGGAAAGATCCCTGATAAAACAGAATTCTATACTATTGCAAAATTATAGAAATAATTTCTCTATGGATTAGACAGTGCAGATAAACAGCACTGAATAAGTTCAACAAGTACCATACACACAGGATGAAAGCACCAGGAAGAGAGCTTCAAATTTCCATTAACTTGTGGTACTGATCTACAGTGTACCATTGATCTTGATTTTCAGCAGATGTGACTTCTAAGTTACATTAAAAAAATAACAGCATACATGAGTATTATGAAAAAAAGTTAGGGCTTAGTCATTGTCTGGTTTCTGTTTTGCAACACTTGCATTAATATTAAAAGGTGTCGATTGGATTACCAGCTACCACTAACCTGCTCTTCTTCCTGTAGCAGTAGGCTTCCTGACCAGCAGCACGCACAGCAGTGGTAAATCCCCTGAAGTCTGAGCACGGACACACTGTCAGAAGTGTGGTTTGTACTGTTGCTGTGGTTGCTGTATTTAGGTATGAAGATCTTCATTATCTGGAACTAAGAACTTGATCTGGAATTCCCGGGCATCAAAAAAGAAGGGAGAGAAAGCAAATTTCCAAACGACTCATTTTTATTTTTTTATAACCAGATTGTAAGCAAAGCATTAATGTTCTTCCTAATAAACTACCTGATTTCAAATCCAGGAAATTTTAAAACAGAAAGCTGAAAGGCTTGCTGCACTTCCTTACCTGAAAGGTAACTTTCTTTTATTTTTACCAGTGGTGACTACTTTAGTCTTCACTGTGCTCACCTATAGGTGAGTGGCGCAAACGCCATCTCAAATCAGAATATGCAGAAAAAAAAATCTTAGTCCTAAAATTGGCACAATCGGCATATCCATAAATCTAACTTTCAGAACACTGCTGTTCCTGATACGTCCCCAGATTTACCCACCCCTGATATTTGCATGCATTTTTTTATCTGCTTCTTTTTCGCAAGTGAATTCTTTAACGTGGTTCCTGCTGTTTAGGCCAGTTAAAAAGAGAGAAAGCAAAGTCAATATTTTTCTATGCCATAAAGAAGGTTGAAGCAACAGAAAACAAACCAGAGGCAGTTGTGCACTGCAAGGTTAAAAGCTGAGTCAGAAAAGTGAGTGTAGCTGTGAAACTGCAGAAATTAACAAGTATTGCAAGAAAAATTTAATCCTTGTCTGTTCTGTTGAATGCCTTACATCTTATGGCCAGCAAGTAAGGAGGGCCAGAAAAAACATGTTGTTTTCCATCTCAAGCTTCCCCCCCCCAAATATTTTAAATATAGTTTTACCAAGGTAAACACAAATGTTTTCCTCAGCAAATTCTTCAAAAAAGTGCTTTATTTTTTTCATTAACTGAAATTGTAGTGGGTTTCACTAACCCCAGTGTAGTGGGTAAAGTTGTACAGACAGCTGGAAGAGAAAAACACCCCCAAGTCAAGCAACAGGGAGAAATTCTCTCTTACAAACACACAAAAGTGCCATGAATTCTCAGCAAATCTAAGATCTCGATGTTAATGTCTTTCAGTCTGCAGATCTCAGTGCTGTTCTGCCTGAAATGCAAGCCAAAACAATTACTTGTCATAGAAGAGGAAGGGCATTGTTGGGGTCACAAAATTCCATTTCCTTAGCATCTTTGACAAAAACATCCCTAATTACTCTTCCATCACATACTTGTAAAACGGTCTGCAAAGTTAAAGCAGATGTAGCAATATGGAACCAATAACGTTTCTGCAGTAACAGGTCGGTAAAAGAAAAGTAGTAGTTTGTGCAGAAAAAAAACTGATGCAAATTATTTGAAACTGTAAAGGCAGCATAATTATTAACTTTTAAAAAGACATAGTTGAAATTGCTGTGAAGTCGTTCAAATGTTAAAGATGTTAATGCTGTGTCAGGCAGGGAAGAATGCTGAAAACAGTCAAAAAGTACTGAAGATACGGAATGGGCAAAATCTTTGTTTAAGTGAGGTCAATGGGAGCTCATCATCCACCCTAATGCATTATACCTGCTATAATTTATGATGGAAAACAATCTGTGTTAACAGTGTAGGGATGCTTCGATCATTCTTAATGCCTGGATTTTCTTTACATAAATTTGCAATCTTCATGAACAGACAAAAATGTTAAGTGACACACAAAACAGGGATATATTCTGTTCTTCCTGTGAAGGCAGACCCAGGATAAGAACAGACTGCTTCAGTGTTGTGCCAAGCATCTGCAATTTTGAAAATTACAGAATACAGTAACATTTGGAGCTTTGGCCTGTCCACTGTCAGGAAACAATTACTTTTACTTCAGCTGGCTGGCTTCTTCCTTCTTCAATTCTAATTCCAAACAACTCTCATCCATGTCTTCACAGACTGCGGACAGGACCAAAGCCTCTAAGCATTTATAGGCAGCAGCAGAAGTGAGGTGATGGAAGTAATGAGTCCCTTAGCTCCTCACCCTACCTATTGCCTGGAGGATGCCTCCTTTGTGCTGCTGAACTTTTTAGAGCTTCTTCATGCATAATTCAGTTGTTCTTGATGTGACAACAATGTCCTCCAGGAAAACCTTCTCATCAAATAGACTGTTTTTACCTATTCCATGCATCAAAACACTATGTTGACTTAAAACTCAGACCTAGGTTACTGGATACTGGGGAGAAAATGCTGTGGAAGAAGAGAGACCTCTTTTACTATCCATTTACTATCACAAAAAGTTAATTTGGGAGCATACTAAAGGAGTTTTCACCAACCGCCTTTTCTTAGAAGCATCTTTTGACTGATTATTGCAGTGCAACACTTTTACCGACACCTACCATCCTGCACCCTGGAATCCTGTATTATTTGGAAAAAGAATGTTGTTTTCAGTAACAGTTGAGCTTCCCTTTTGAGAAGTATTTTGCTTTTCTCTCTTCAAATAATACAGCGTTATCTGATGCTATGAGCTCTTGACCCACAGATAAATTCATGGACCTGTGTAAATTAATATTCAACAAAGAAACACGGCTGAGCTTACTTTTCTCAGCCCCATAACTTTCAGAAGATTAATACACAGACTCCTCAGATTGCCATCTCTGATGTAAAATATCCCAAACTGCAGTGTCTTACAGTAGAAAAAAAATGTAAGAAATGTTGTTGTTCCGAGAAACCTAATAGGAGGAGTGCAATATGCTGTACAGCCTATCATAGACTGTAACAAAAAGTTTCTCACAACCTTGAAACATTTGAATATAGTTAAGATGAAACGTTGTTATAAACAAGACAGCAATAAGTATTTTCGAACATAAGAAGTTCTTTGAACACTGAAGGCGATATTCCATAGGTCGCTCTAAAAGTAATGCCTCCTATTTATTTCCATGGAAAATAAAATAGATACAAGGAGCACAATAACACTATTTGATAAAGTAAATCCTCAGCTACAAAACACTATTTTTTGACACATTTCACCACCATTAGGTATGCATTTCCACCAGTAATGAGCAAGAGCCTGCATGCCACACCCATAATGACCTGCATCAGTGGACACGACCTACTGTCACAGTTGCCACTGCTGAAATGCACCACTCACCACCTCACTGTGCTACATCCACTGTTTGGTCTCCATCAACAATCAACAAGCATTGGTGAAAATAGGTGCCTTTTTTCTTTTTTTTTTTTTTTTTTCTCTCTATGTGGAGGAATTCAATTACATGTACAAGTAATCACACCTTTGCTTCACATGCACTTCCATGCTATTTGTCAGACTGCTCCTCTGCTGCCATCTGTTGTGTGGCAACAAAATATAATGGAATATTGGTGGGAAGATTCAACCTCTACTGCCATACCACCAACATCTGCCTCTGACATCCCGGACCAACATAATAAAATAGGAGGCATTACTTTTGGGGCAGCCATCATAGAAACACTAGTTTCAGTGTCACTGTTCTTTTGTAGGAACTAATTAACTCATGCTTATTTTTATTTACGGTTAATGCTATCTGACCGATACATGTATTCCAGACTTAAAAGCACAAATGTAAATGACAATTTGAGAAGTTGGTTCCTTTCCTATAGGTTTCCCTAAATCTTAGGAGTCAGCTTTTCCATTTTTTCCTGAAGAAATGTTATCACTGAATAAATTTAGTATGAAGTTTGAAAAGTAAACTCCAATAATTTAAAGGCAGTATATAGCATTAGATGTAAGAGTATAATTTAGTATACCTTCTTTGGAATTACACACAGTATATTATGCTTTCACTGCAAAACTCTGGCGAAACAAATATGGTCCCAAACAAGGTAGCAAAACTACTGCTACAGTAACACATCAGGTCTGACAGTATTTCTGTTAATCAGCATCAGAGATATTGCTTTGCACAGCAATAATTATGAAGTTACTATGGTACCCAGTCACTGAACTACAACAAAAATAGGACATAACCATCAAGGCCTTCTTGAGTCTGATGGAGAAAGTTCTGCTTCACAGTGATTTAGGTGGAATTCAGACAGGAACTCAATCAATACTCCTTGTTATTTCTTTGCTTTGTGAGCTGAATGCTTTCCCTGTGACCCCCTCAGATTCAGCCACAAGATAAATGATAGGTATCCCTGTTTTACACTCAAATATGCAATCCCCTTCCCAGATCCTTGAAATACCAAGGTATGTATAGTGTAGCTTTCTTTGATTTGTCTTCCATTGTACTGTCTGAATTTCATCTTCAAAGTCTGCCAAACACATGGAAATATATTGTTTTGATTATAACTGAGGAATAACCCACTAGGAATCAAGGTCAAGCCAAACTAGGGGATTGAATCCACCCCCTAAAGATTAAAAACAAACAAACAAACAAAAAAAAAAAAACGCACAGTAAAAGAGAAGCTAAATTAAGATTATTTAAAGCAATTTCAGTTCTATGCAATAATTGCTACATATCCTTTCCTTTACAATTTAATACAAGTTATTGTACAGGTAAGTAAAAGCGTGGAATCAAAATGATAGAGATTGGAACTGCAATGCTTAAAGAACCCAAGCCAGGAGAACATAGTGCAGCTTCCCGCCATCTAAGATTTTTTTCTGAGCATGAGATTTTTCTGTTATGACTAAGACCACTAAGTATAGTGAAACAAATGAACCTTTAGGTTAGGCCCTGGAACAGGCTGCCCAGGGAGGTTGTGGATGCCCCGTCCTTGAAGGTGTTGAAGGCCAGGTTGGATTGGGCCCTGGGCAACCTGATCTAGTAAATGTGTATGTTTGGTGGCCCTGCTAGGCAGGGGGGTTGGAACTACATGATCCTTGAGGTCCCATCCAACCCAGGTCATTCTGTGATTGTGTGATTCTTTAATAAGAGGAAAACCTAACTAAAAAGCAAAAATGAATGGCAAAGTGAGGCGATGTTAGAAAGAACAGGCATTAAGAGAGACATTTTTGCATAGACCTAAATCTTCCCAGTCTGCCTATTAATCCTAAAGGAAAAATATTTCACACATGAGATCTGTAAACAGGCAAAACATGACACAGATTAAGGGCAAAAGCAAGCACATGGCCTACACTGCCACACAGAAAGAACTGAATTCAAAAATACTGCTCAGAGATTAACTCAGATGCATCAGAAGGAAAAGAGAGATTGAGTTGATATGAAGAATAGGAATCCAAACTCAAGGCCTTGTGTTTTAGTCAGAGTGTGAAGCAACAGTAGACTCATGTTTATTACTTGCTGGGACTGAAGAGTCATGAGAAAGATATTCCACTGTGACTGGAGGCAGAAGCACTCGAAAACTTCTGAGAAAGCTTCTTGTGCCCAAACATGAAAAGCCCAAGAGACTTGCCTTGTTGAATGAGCATTATAAATAATGAGTTTGTATCAAAGAAACAGTGATGAATTCTGAGATTTGCTGCTTGTCATTCATCTCTCTACCCCATTAAAGAGCTACAGGAGCAGAAGAACTTGTTTAAGCTTTGCCAGCATTCCTATATCAGACGTTACATTCATGCTCTCTACGAAGTTTTTATTTGCATTGTGTACAAAGATTATCTAATATAGACACTGTTTTAAAAGCGTAATTGCTTACGGTAGTAAACAGACAAATAAGAAGAGCAAGAAGAACATTAAGTAAGCAGAGGGGAAATCTGGATCATGCTAGATTCAGTCTAGAACATGAATTTGTCAATGGCTACAGGAAGATTTCATTCTGCCTGCTCTCTATGCTTACCCCTCACTAATCTTTTCCCGCGTTCCCAACAGAAGTATTAGTATCTACCATTGCTTGGTGCTCTTTCTTAGGAGGCCATGATTCTTCACCAGGTTTACCACATATTGTAGAACAACTGAAGGCACATCACCCCAACAGCTCATCATAGAATGATTTAGGTTGGAAGGGACCTTTAAGATCATCTAGTTCCAATCTCCCTGCCATAGGCAGGGACACCTTCCTCTAGACCAAGTTGCTCAAAGCCCCATCCGGCCTGCCCTTGAATGCTTCCAGGGAAGGGGCATCCACCACCACACTAGGCAACCTGTTTCAGTGTCACACCACCCTCACAGTAAAGAACTTCATTGTAGTACCTAGTCTAAACCTACCCTCTTTCAGTTTAAAACTGTTTCCCCTTGTTGTTTGGCAAAGTCCCTCCTCAGCTTTCCTGTAGGCCCCCTTCGGGTACTGAAAGGCAGCTATCAAGACCCCCAAAGCATTCTCCAGGCTGAAGAGCCACAGCTCTCCCAGCCTGTCCTCATAGCCCTCTGATCATCTTCATGGCCCTCCTCTGGACCTGCTCCAACAGCTCCATGTCCTCCTTGTGTGGGGGGGCCTCAGAACTGGATGTGGTACTCAGGAGGGGTCTCATGAGAGCAGAGCAGGGAGGCAGCATCATCAGTGTTGATCACACTTATCCTTACCACATCATAAGTGCCTTTTCACCATTGGATCCAGAGTTCTATAGGGAATAGATTTTAGTAGTGTTGTGATTTAATGCAGCAGATAGCTTAAGCACCACACAGGCCTTGGCTCACTTCCCTCCCAAGAGGGTGGAAGGAGAGAATTAGAAAACGTAGAACTCATGGGTTGAGATGAAATTATTTACTAAGACAGGGGAGATGCAACACACTCACTGCCTATTGACCAACACCCCATGAGCACCCAGTGCTCAGCAACAACCAAACATTAGCATGCTATTAACACTATTTCAACAGAAACCAGGAAAGGTAGAAATGATTTACAGGACAAAAAACAAAGGATTATAGGAAGGAGTAGATGCTCAGGACTCCTATTTCTTGTACACACATGGATTCAGATCTATTCTCTCTTACCTGAAATACAGATAGTTCCCAGAAGGTTGTCAAAAACCAGAGGTAAGACTTCCAAACCATCTGTTTGCTGACTACAATGCCTGCTGTTTCCATTTCCCAACAGAGAAATAACATTGTCTGGGTCTCCCTGACTCACAATCTGTAGTAAGGTGGAATTTACAAATCCCCACAGTCTGGGGAGGGGATGCTGTGATGTGTTGTTATGTCATGTCAGCACAGACAGATTTGGGCTGCCAAGGTTGTTTTTAGTTCCATTCTGCTGCTGAGCGAGCTTAGATATGAGGAATGCATCCAGGCAGACAAAATTTGTCTACAAAGCTGCAAGTGACTATGAGTTACTGTGCTCTGATTTTTGAATCTGCTCAGATCTTTGAAGAGTTCTACATAGCTGCTTATGGAATTAGTGACTTTTTAATAAATGATAATATTAGCAGCAGCTCAGCAGGAGCTGCAGTCTTCCACAGAGGCAGGGTTCAGCTAACAGCTGGTCTTGGGGAATCAGGGGCTCCTTTGAAGTTCTTGTAGACAGTGTGTTCTCATTGCTTTAGGCAACAGCTTTCCAGAAAGAAGTGTTGGATGCAGCAATAACTATACTCAGAGTGTACTCGTAATTGCCAAAGATTGGAATAAATTCATAATTCCTCATCTAAAATGCATTAAAACTCTGAAAAACATTTCTAAAAGTAAAATATACCCCATTATCAATACCAACAACTTCAGACTATTTGCCGTCTCAGAAAGGGGTCACGTATTTCACTTGTGATTGCTCAGCATCTATCACAGTGAGATCCTGCTGTATGACTCACAAAGGATCAGCAGAACAAGCAGACATTTCTTCTTGCACTTCTCTACTTCATTCTCTTATTGCATGTTGAACATTCTGATGGGATGAGGATTTCATCCATAATTAGCAGTTAGAAAGCATTTGAAAGTGTAATAGGCATGTACATTAAGCAATTTATTAATTCAGTTGCTTTTGAACATTTTACTATATATACTTAAGTAAAGAAGAGGTGCTCATGAAATTAAATGGCTGTAAGGTATAGAGAAAATCCTTATAGATCATCCCTATAAATTTGCCTGAGCCACTTTGACAATAAGATGTACTTCACTGTTTGGCTGATGGGTTCAGTTCAGCTGAGTCGTTTCCACCACGCCAACTGTAAATTTATTCAAGACCATTGTAGAAAGCTATTGATTCATTAGGTAATACATACAAGCATTGTCCCAGAAGAGAGGAAGAATTTAAATTTTTGTTAGTGTAACACATTTTATAAATGTGAAACTCACTAAAGCAGGTTTTGCTCTGGAAAAATAGAACAGGCTGATGATAATTACTAACGACACTCATTACAGTAATCAAAAGTGGTTGAATGCAAATGAATATCATGCAGAGAACAGGATATGTGACACTGACTTCTCTGTACTGAGGACAGGGATACAGGAAAGAGGAGAAAATGCTAAAGGAAGTGCAGAAGAGGGAAAAGTGAGAGAGTGAAAAGGTGGTATGTCCATACCCCATTTACATCAAAACTGTCTTAAATAAGAGCAGCCGAGACAACATTTCAGTCCTTTGCTCTTTTGATGTCACTGCAATATTTGTGTATGAATTTTGTAAGAATCTTACAATTGTTTTAGAGTAAACTTTTAGAGTAAACTACAGGTGTTTGAGATTAAATACACATGATTTGATTGCAAATAATATAACAGAACGGGAAACTGATAGGAATAAAATGAACTTAACGCCTTGAGAACAGTATTCACTACATTCATAGGTAGTGAAGGTTTGCTGCTGGTGTATTCACTAAATACACTCGATGTTTTTATCACAGCATTCTGTCTCATTATGCCAGACTCAAGTGCAAAATCAGAGGTTTGTGGCAATGCCATGATTTAAAAAACAATTTCTCAAACATGAAGTCAAAAGCATGATTTTTATTTTACTTACTCAATTCTGTTATGTCTCAGAAAAATAGACAGACTTTTTTCCTTTTTGAGTCTTCCAGTTCGGTTATTGTTAAAAGGCATTTCTCCAGGCTGACTTTTTTTTTTTTAAATCTTAAATGAGGCTTAAAGAACAGTTATTTTCATTAATGTGACTCTGTGAAGATTTGATTGATTGATCTAGTCCTCCTTTTAGCGAAATGCTGAGTGAAGGAAATGAGCAGTATCCTTTATAAAGAGCCAAAGGCTGTCACTACTAACTATGATTCTGTTAGATGGAAAGCTAAGGAGATTGAAATTACATGCAGAAGTTAGACAAAGAGTGTGAGTAGGAGTTATCGTGATATCCTGGTAAACTCCTAGTGTAAAAACACTTCTTATTGAAGTACTGGCTCAGAAATAGAGAATATGGATCTATACAGAGATCACTGTATATTCTTTTGTCTCCAGTGGAAGAACTGACATCTCAAACAGAGTTTGTTCTTTCCTATTAGCTCTCTTGCTGTGATGCCAATTCCTTGTCTGTATGCATCCTACAAATTAGCTGTAGATTATCTCTGCCATCCTGCATGCTAATGCACTGCTTATCAAGTGTTCCCTTTCCTCTGTAATCTATTGAAAGACTATTCTTGAAAAAGATTGTCTAAATTCTGCTTTGAATGTATGTGATCTATGGTATGTACTCTGAAGATTGAAAATTTCACCTGAATTTAGGTACACATACACAGTAAAAATAAACCAACAGGAAAACATCCACAGAAATTAATGTCCTAATGCTCTGCTTCAACTGAATCTCAACATACACTATTTCATTAAAAAAAAAAAAACAAACAAGAGGTGGTGATTTGTTACTATCGTTTTCCACAACAGAAAACATCTAATTTGCTGTAATTAGGCAAGGCAGAGATACATGCCATCACTTAGCAAGCTGAACAGCAATTGACTTTCATGATCGTTTGCCAGTCTTCAGGCGTTAAAAGGAAGCCAACATCATTTCTTTTGACGTAATTTCTGTACAGTAAATAGGGTATTTGTGCAAATTTGATTGGCTTCATTAAATCTTACAGAGCAAGAGAAAAAGAAAAGACCGTGCAATGTAATGGAGTGTAGCCTTGGGACACTGCATCCTGCGATACTAGAGAGTTGCCAGGGGTAACTGCAAGATGCAGATTCCAAACATGTTTTGTAAGGGAAGAAAAAACTGATGTAGGAATGGTGTCTTTTCTCTCTTTTTTCCCCCTGTGTGAATGCAGTATCTTCTCAGAGCTTGCAGAGATCTCGTTGTTCCTTATGTATTATCTTCAGATACTTTCAAGTTTTAGATTGAGGTCTACATAAACACTCAGCAGAAGTTTATTAGTACCAGGCTAGTGCAGAATTTACCTGGCAACAGCTCAGTTTTCAAGTGTAACATACCAAACTTCATGGGTGCAGTGACTCACACTTAACAACCTCCAGACAGAGCAAGAAAAGTGGTACAGTCAACCAATGCTCCTTCTTGTTACTTTTTTGACACCATTTGATTAAATCAACCCTTTTTCTCCAAGAAATGCAATCAAATTTCTGAGATGGACTTGCTAATTGGTATGCTACCTTGACTCCATTTTTTACTACACATTTCACTAAAAGTAGAGTTCTCAATCTAAACAGAAACAGATTGAGTTTCACCATACTTTGTAGCCAGATCAGACACTTTTCTTAATAGAAGTGCATGCCACCAGGAATGCAATTAAAAGCTCTAAGTAAATCAATCAACACAGTCAATTAATAACCATAGCTTCTCTTCTTTTATGACCTGACTAGATAGTTTGACAGTTGTAATAACTGCACATCTGCAAACCAAATTTCTCCCTTGTATAGGGAAGAAACCAGACAGCAGAGCAGTCTTCCCATTCCTCTTGTAAACTCCATGTCTGGGTCACCCATCACAGCAAGTAGGGACACCACCTAAACATGAAACCTGCTCTCTGTGAGTATTCTCAGTTGTAATTTTCAAGAAAGCATTAAGGAAGCGGGAGGACCATAGCTGAGAATTTAAATCACGTTTTAGTTCAAGCAGGAAGAAAGCTTGCTGCCTTTGTACATAATACTGTCTCTGAACATAATATCATGCATATCGTACACTGGACAGAGTAGGCCAATATTTAATAACCATACCTAAGCCAAACATTCAGTAAAACCTCTAAAAAAAAAAAAAAAGAAAAGAAAAATGATCCTGCCCACTCCCCTCCAGGCAAAGTAAACAACTCCTTCCATTTATATATACTGTGCTGGCTGCCCTGACACACAGCAACCACCCTTAGATCTCTGAAACCAAGTTTTTATACAAGTGGTTTTAATTTAGAGTTGCATTTATGAATATCTTCACAGTGCCAGAAGAATCCTTCCTTGTAATTAGCAACTCTGAGCACAACTCGTGGAATACAGCTGCAAACCGTGTGTTTTTATCCTGTCCCTAAGGAAAATCAAAGGGAAGAAGAATTTCCCTCTTATCTCATAGCCCAAGACATCTAGTCAGCCTGAAATTCATCAGGTTGAGGTACCTGATGTCAAGACATGCCCTTATACATAAATTAGATTTAACAGATGCTGAACTGAGTTGATCTTCACAATGAGAAATAATTAGTTAATCCATTGTCATTATATCAGCAAAGCTCTCAGGGAAAAACAACTAACATATTAGAAAAATAATTACAATAAGAATGGATTCTTAATGCAAGAAGTGCCAGTTTGAAATTCAGTACAGAAAGAAAACGAGTTCAATTAAGAATTCTTGGATCCATGAATCCAAGGAATGCTGTGCTATTTTGACCACCATAGCCCTGCTTTAAATCTATGTTTTTAAATACTTCTGCGCTTTTTCACTGATGCGCATGATATTTAGCTTTTATATAGTGCCTTTTTAAATTCAGAAATACTATATATAAACACTACCTTTCTGTCTTGTGTCTTACATTTTGGGAGAGAAGCATATTGGTACAGAAGTTTATCCTAAATAGTGAGCAAGGTAAGACGTGAAGATGGATATTCTGTCCAAGAAGTTACATTATTTGCATTATACAGATATCAAATGATACCACATGTTAGAAAGAAATACTAGAACCAGAAATCAGTCTACAAAATACTGTTACAAAACCAAAACACAGTTATTAAGAAAACATACCAGTGCACAAAAATGAACAGACAAAGAAACAGAATATCTCAATACAAGGCCTACCCTTAAACGTTGCATAAATGCTTTGCTAAATTGTAATCTGTGGGGAGACAAATGAAAAATTCATTCAAACGAAGTCAAATTTCAACTATTGCACCAATAACATCAGCAGATGAATAGAAATACAATAATATTTTATGTGCTTTGAATAGCATATATCATCCAAACCACTCTGGTTTACACAGATTCTTGAATTGTCTTCTTATTATGCATTATACAAAAACTTTCAGCCTTTAACTGAAATTAAGTCTCAGGGATTGAAAAGAATTCTGAAGAGTTCTACAAGCATTACTCCAGAAAATCATGGCTCAAAAAGCCCAGCCTTTCCCTGTATAAATTAACAAGGTTAAGGCAATTTACTCTTAAGTAGTAAGTGTAACACAACAGAAAGCACAGCAACAGCAGAGCAGCAAGATACTAGACTACAGCAAGTGAGGATTTACTCACATGCAAAAGAAATAAAGGAAAGCAACCAATTACCTTCAGATAGAGCTCAAGTATGCAGCAGTCTCCAAAGAAATACTCTCATCTCCCCTGCCTACCCTTAACTGAGGTCTAGGAATGGGTGGATCCTTGCTCCACCCCTTCTGGTTGCTCAGGTGCATTGCATTCACCTGAGCTCCCCTGGGTTGGCCCTACCTTCCCACCAGGTGCTCAATCACTGGTTCAGGCTGTGACAGCATTTCTGCTACAGTAAGTAACTTCACAGGATAGAGATTTCTGAAGGTAAATGCCTGAAATGCTACAGAGAATATCAAATTTAATGGTTATCCAGACTCAGCTTCCAATCTAGTTGTGTAATCAATGCATTTGGATATTTATAAGGCTCTCTAGAATCTGAGATGTTCAAATATATACTAAGCAGGTTTACTCGAAGAAATACCATCGTTTAGTTTCTTAAACTTCTGTTGCCCCACTGTGTAGCAGTTTTTAATGGAACACGGACATGGCTCTAAAATGTCCTTCTGTCATGGAGGAAGCATCTTTCAATTCATTACTTGCATGATCAGTTATTGATTTGAGATTAAGGCCCCTAGGCTGCTAATATGCTTGTAGAATGAACAAGGCCATAACCCATTAGCTGGTACAGACATCAAGCACATATTGCTGTAGTAGTCCTATGTTCTGTAACAACACAAGTAATAACATGAACTGGTGAAAGATAAATTAAACGAAAGCTTCTGTTGTTGCTGATAGGATCAAACTGTGATGATTTTATTGTAGGTTTAATAGGAAGATTTAGGATACATAATTCTACATAATTCTGTGTATCATGCTAATCTTTGAGTGTTTCTCTTTTATCATTCTACCAGTTTCAGCTGGAAAGAACTTATAACTGTCAAAATTATGTTTGATATTGGCCTTTATAGGACACAGCCAAAATGTAATTTCAGGAAATTTCATTCTTTAAACATCTAATATGTTTCCAATAGCATATTTTTCAAAATGGGTAGAGCCACTGAACGAGTCTATCTTTGGACAGAAGACAAAACTGAAGAGTAAGGCTGTGGGTTTCTGTACATTTTTAAATGAATAGAGGATTGGTATTTAATTCTTATTGCAGAGTTAATAATTATTATCCTGGCGATATTTTCTAGTTTCTTTAGGTGGTTTTTTGTTGGTGGTGGTGGGTTTTTTGTTTGTTTTTCTTCCAGCTGTCTGAGGGAACATCCGTGGTGCTCCTCCTGCAACTTTCTGTTGCACACAGAAGTGGAATTTAAGTGGAAGTGATGGAATTCACTGGGACATACCAAGGACCCTAAAAGGAGATGACCCATTCTGGTTCAGCAAAAAGCAACAACTGAGAAGTTCCAAGAGAGAGGAGCTGCTTAGGCTTTGTTTTTAATAAATAAATAAGCAAACAAGGAGAGAGAGAAGAAGAAAAAGAAGTCTGTCTTTCTGTTGGCTTTGGTACTTGTTATTGGCTTGTAGGCATGGTATGACACAAGGTCTGACAACATGCATCCTGGTTAGTCACTGATTAGTAGGAGTTGGAAAGTCCACAAGTGTTCTAATGTTTTAGCTTGGAATTTAACCTCATTTTCATCCAAGTATCATTTGCTGAAGAGACAAAACATGAGGAGCTATGATAACCATTTTCTCTAGCATCAGGATTCAGTGGATTGAGTTCTTAAGTTTTTCCAATGTATTATTAACATATATATGCCCTGAAAAACTTTTTTTCTCTTGTTGACAGTGCATGATATATATGTAAAAAAAAAAAAAAAAAACAACAAAAACCACACATAGAAGATATTAACTTATGATATTTAAGCAGTGGTTTTATAAATATTCAAGTATCTTCAGATCACTATGTTATCTCTTGAAAAGACCATGTATCGGTATTATGGTCAAGTGTAAGATTAAGACAAAAAGCACTTTGAAATACAGCTTGCAAAAGTTATACAGTTAATAAAAAGTACATTTTGTAAAGCTTCTTAAAGTGCTCACAGATAAAGAAACCATAACAAAAACCCTTGTTCATGAAATTTCTGCTTCTGGGTTCTCTGTTGGGGAGCTTAAGAAAATTCATGCTTAGTGAAGTCTCTTTATGGCAAATACGTCAGATTATCTGACAGGTTGAAAACTCAGTAAATGAATGAACTATTAATGTTTATTTTGTCAAATCACAAGGCCCAGGAGGTCCTGCTTGAGAGTTTTATAGAAACTCAAGAAACAGCTACATCTGGACAAAATGTGTAGAAGTGCTCAAGTGACACTCAACTTTTCTGTCTCTTAATATCTATGGACTCACTGCCTAATTTAATTACTGTTTCTGCTGCGTCAGTCATCATGCTCCTCTTTTCTATATTCCAGAAAATTGTTTTGATGGATGGCCCTTTGTTTTAACCCAGAGCAGCTGTTTTTAGTAAAAAAATGTTTTCATTATGTCTGCTATTTGCATACAAAATGTGACAAAATGTATCAAACTAAACAAGATTTAAAAAAAAAATTCTCTGTGTATTTTCCCCCCACTTTCTATTAGGCTGAAATTTATTTTTCTAAATATTTCAGAATAATTCTGTTTAGTTTCAAACACCATTGGTTTAACATGAAGTTTATTGTAATTCACAGCACAGCCAGAACTGTACTCTCAATTCTGTTTTCAATCTGAGCATGTTTTCTGAACGTCAATTAACTAAATGGAACATAAATAGATGATTTAGCACAGTATCTGGGAATAGCCTGTTATTCTGAGGGCTATTAGGAATGTGAAACTGTTTATAGCAAAGAACATACAGGGAGAATTGGTGGACTGCTGAAGACATATGCTTAATCTGTCTTTAAATTAAACTAATCTGCTAGTTTGCCACAATTTTTAGAAGAAATTTTCTGTAGGCATTTGTATGTTACACTTTTGTGAAGCTATAAACTTGCCACTTATCTTGCTTAATTCTTTGTTTTGAATATTTCTTTGTTTTGGATATTCAGATATTAACATTCCAGACACGTGGTCTTAAAGAAGAAATAATTAGGCTACTTTTTGAGTACATAGTACTATTTAAGTCCTTTACTCCTATCATATCATAATGCTAGAAACTTATTTACCTGAGGAAAGTCAATTTCTACAGTCATTGTTTAATAACTGTAAATCTCCAAGAAAACCAGAAGAGTTATCCCAGTTTTGATTTTATCTTTTTTTTGCTTTGAATCTGGCAACTATAAGTATTGACAACTGTGTTGTACAGTATTTCTGATAGAGAAACAAAATGTTTTCTGAACTGGAAATTAACCTTGGTTAGTTTAAAGCAGAAACAACCACACTAAGGCAAACTTCTTACTTCAGCAAATGTCTTTGATTACTTTTGAACATTCCTCTGTTACTTGTCTGCTGGTTAAGATCTTGATATACATAACTTGGCTGAGCATCAGACCTTCTCATTTCTTCCCGGAGAAAAGAATTTAGTGTTCCTTTTGTTTTGATTCGGCAGATATGATTGCTCTTGCCTTCAACTGTAGCTGCAACTGATGAATTTTGGAATTAGTAGCTAAGTGTAATAGATAGAAATCTAATGCATAATATGGCTGGTTAACAATTTGCAGATGAACTCCAGGTATTTATGAAGATATTTCTCTATCAGCAAAATGTATAGTTTTCAGTTAATTTAATTTGTTTCATTTCATTTCTTGTCTATTTTTTTTTCCAGACTATTATTAAGTCATGGTATTTTCCCAGTACAACATGTAAGGGGTAAGGAAGGCTGCTGGGTGAATGAGAGAATGATTATATATAAACCTCTTCATTATTTTCTATTGTCTCAGCTTTTACTAATGAAGAATAAGTTTTAGCTCTCAGGTTTTCAAATTAAATACTTACAGTGAGATCCAAGCGTATCCAACATAACTAATTTCTTGAATATTCAGAGATTAAAAATACAACAAACCATGCTCTTAGGCATGAACAGTGTGAACAGCCCCATTCATTGCAAGACTGTTACCTCATGTAAATACTATTTTAAAATATCAGCACTGTTAACTATTCTGTTACAGAAAAGCATGTAAGAACAGATAGGAAGCGCAATATGAAGACTTACACAATGTGCTTTGAGAACTGCTAGCTTGGGACAGGCTCTCAACAATACACAGTAAAAGTGAAGGAACTGTGCTTTTGGTGGTGGTGGTGGTGTTTTAATTCTTTGGAATGAATAAGACCCAGCTTTCAAAATGTGCTAAGTGTTGCTGTTGTGGTGTCTGCCTATATTCTTCAGAGAGAAAAGGTAGAAGGGGTCTGAACTTTCTCAGCCACCCAGTGGGGAGGCTGAGCAGCTAGAGTGGCAGTAGCTGCAGGGTCTGCTCCTGGCCTTGAAAATGGACCTTCTTGGGCTGATCAACAAGATGGGAGTACTGCACCCCTTCGCATCCATCCATTTATGCCAGGGCCACAACAGGCTGACTGTTGCAAAATCTCCACACGAAGTCTGGTTTGAATAACATGGGGCTGCTCAGCAGTGAGGCATGGATCTGGCTCAGGTAGACCAAAAGAAAATTGTCATAGTCTTAGCATCTTAATTCTCCGCCTTAATTACTTTTCCTGCCCAATCTTTCATAAACAAGACAAGCCTGGGTAGAAGAAGAGAATAGAACAACTTCAACCTCTCTATCTTAGGAAAAATGTGGATTACATCCTTTGGTTATGTGGTAGGTGGCATGTCAATATATTCAGTGGCTCTAGGCATGCACTGAGGGTGAGAATTTTGGAGCCCTTTCAACTTAAGCAATCCAGAATAGCATAATGTGCTTGTATTTGAACTTGTCTATCTTCCATAAATTTGGGCCTTCCTGACTAGGGAGCTGTATTTTCATTATTCCAGATTGTCCTTATCCGATAATTCTTTAAGTAAGATCTGGCAGTCTGTACCATGTGTTATATTATTGTTCTGAATATATCAGCAATATAATCATTGTTGCCCAGAGATGTGGTGGATGACCTATCCTTGGAGACATGCAAAGGGCTCTGAGCAACGTGATGGACCTGTAGGTGTCCCTGGATTAGATGGCCTTTAAGAGTCCTTTCCAACTCAAACAATTCTATGATTCTATGAATATGCATAATAGGATTGTTACTGATGTTTAGTATTTATAATTTGATGCATCTTAAAGTCTCTAGAGTGATTTCTGCTTCATAGGTTGGTTTTATCTGTATCACTTCAGGAGGTCTCATTTTCATAAGGGCAAACACCTGCATTGATTAGAATGTATTTCAGGAAAGCATCCACTCCTGAACAGAGAGGGTAACTTCTTCCCTCAGCAATTTGTGTCAATGCTAATGACCCTTCCATATACATAAGCAGGACTTCATTTTCTGTTAAAGGCCAACCTTTCTCAAATTGATCTATAACTTCATTTATACACAAATGAAAACCGCTCTTTTCTGATAAATATTGGTGCATGTGTGTTCACTCCTACATAATCCTTGTTCGTTAGTCAAGTCCATGGCACAACAGAACCACAGTCAGTTCTGGTCTCCTCATCAGAATGTGTAAATATGCGTTCTTACAGAGACTTTGATTCTTGCTTACTTCATTTGGTAAGCAGTAGGAATACAACCACCTTCTCTGCTGGTTCAGGCTTCACATGGATAAGAAATGTACAGTAACCTCATTAGTAAGCATGCCTTATTGCAAAGATAGACTGAATAAGGCTCTCAAGAAAAAGGTCTCCTAGAAGAGCTCAGGTGGTCTTCATTCTGTCTCTGGTATCCCTTATTTCACTGATGCTGCAGCACCACTCTGGCTTGGGTGCTTTCTTCTACGTTTGTCTCAGCAGCAGGTATGAGCCTTTACTTTACTTTAGAAGTCACTATTCTGTGATATATTGTAAGACAGCTACCTGAATGCTGCGAAGATCTCTGTAGGCAAAATAAACTAAAGAGTGGGCTAAAGCAAGGGTCTGAATTGTCTGAGCTGTAAGGGATGAAAAAGAGCAAACCCAACCCAATGGAAGCAACTTTATTTATATGAAAAGTAAAGCACATTATAATGTGATACACTAAGTTACTGTAATTGCCAAGTATTGAAGCTTGAATAGTCTTATTGCTTCACAAACACAGATAATGCAAAGCCAGGCACTTGGCTGAAATTTGACATGAATGAGCTTTGGTTTCACCACCATCACTAGCTAAACATCAGTTTTTGCTGCATTCTGTGCTGAGTGATGTGTAAATCTTTTTTAAGACCACGGAAAACAGAGTCAAGTCATTCTTACTATGGAATACAGAAACAACTGTACTTAAGTGCATTTTATGCTATCTATTGAGAGTTCTGTTACTGCTAAAAGCCAGTTGCAGCCTTTTATTTTCACTGAAAAGAGATGATTTGCAAACTTTCCAAGACCAAATCTGTTCTTGCCTACCTTGCAGTTCTTGGAATTTCCCTCTGGAGTTTTTCCTTTTTGTGCTGTGATCTGGGGAAAAAAACATTTCAGTAAGTTGAACCCACTGACAGTAGAGAACCATTCAGAGGAATTTTCTGCTTCACACCTGTCTCTAACTTATTTAATCACATCTCCTTAAAACAGTATTGTATATTCATCAGCCTTTAATAGTACTGCAGAGACGTTCATGAGGACTAAGGGAAGAGGTCATCCTCAGATATTTTCTGTATATGTATATAGCTACCACCTTCTCTGAAGCATAAAGACCCAACGATGAGCAAAGTTAGGACCGGCCCACACTCTTTTGCAGCATTCCTTGGGTGGATTAACTAAAATATCTTTCTTTTTCATCCCCTGTACAAGCTGTAAGGGTTTGAATGTATGTTTTGGACATATCTGACATACATCTGACTGGAAGAGAGCCTGATGTTCTGTTATAGACATATAATCAAAAGCAGAAACTCCAGTCTACATGTCTGTGCTGACTTTGACAAAGTCCTGTGGCTTTACAAATTCATGCATGCTTTTTGAATCATATATGATCTTATATCCAGTATATGAAAAAGATTTTACAACTCCATCTAACATGCACCTATTGCTCAGTTTTAATGCATTTAGCAGATAAGACATGAAATTTGTGTCATCTTAACTTTTATCTAAAAGTGCTAGGCTACATCAGGACTATTGCTTCACAGGAACATAAGTACATAATATAATCAGCAACATTACCGTTATGAACTAAATTTAAGAGTTCAGTGAAATAAATAATTTGTTCAGTTCTCTTGTCCAGATAGTCCTTTTGACTGACACTCACTTATATAAGCTTCTTTTGATTTTCCTATTAGCTTTTCCGTTGTTTTGCCCAGGACTGATGTTGATTTGCCAGACCTATTATTCCCTGAATTAGTCTTTCCACTCCTTTAATCACTGGGTTAATTCTTCTTCCTGCCTTGCTGAGGTTCTGTAGTACTCCAAAACCAGCTCTAGGTCCTCTTTGCTGATTTTTGGACAGGAGACTTATAAAGGTGTCTTTGTAAATATGTTTTGTAAAGGTGTATGTGACCAGCCTTTTCTGATTACTCTCTTCTCTGTTGGGATACTGTTAGAGACAGCTGGAAATTGCCATCAACAATAGTAATAAAAGAATGGAACGTTTCCATTCCATCAGCACTGTGATGTGATGTACAAGGTTCAAGCTCCCTTCCCTGCCGATGAAAATAGCGCTCTTTTCCTTAGCACTTTTTTCGCTTTTTGAACTCCATTGCCATCAGTATCAGCTCCCATAAGCACAAAAATGAGCCACTGACCCTGCTTCTATCTCTTTGTTCTAACAGTGAAAACAGAAGTTGCTCTGGATTTTCTAGGGACTGCATATTGGTCTGCACATCCAAACATTTGGTAAACACTTCTGGGAAGGAGACATAGCAATGGCTGTTCTTAGAAATCAGAAGGTACAATGAGAGTGATATTTTTTATGTGTAACATGCTTTTTTTTTTTTTTTTTTTTTTTTTCCTTCGAGGTAAAACTAGACAGAAAAAAACGCATGTCCTGGTTAACTTTTCTGTTTAGTGTCTCTTTTCAGAGTCACTTACTCTTGGTGTCATTAATAATCACAGTACTTTAAAGACAAAACTTAAGAGGTTATTATAATGCTCCAGTCTTATAAACTGTTTGTCTTGAGTACACCTGCAAACCTTATCAACCAAATTGTCCCTCTGTGAAGGGGCTCATATCTGAGAATCTCCTACTAACTCTGAGGACTGTTAGAATATCTATGTGAACCACGTGCAATGAGGAGGTGCTTAAAAACGATTAATAATAAATAAATCAGAACAATAAAGAATTTTTTTTAAAGTAAAAGTCAATTTTAAAAAAGTTGGAAAATGAGACAAGAGTTATTTTGGTTGAAGTAGTTGCTTACTTTGGACTTGATGATCCTTGTGGGTCCCTTCCAACTTGGGATATTAGATGATTCTAAAAGGATATGAGACATTAAAATAAGATCAATGTAAAAATAAGTCAAAAGTGATTTTGGTAACAGAGCATATAAAGAAAAATTCCCTACAGTGGAAACCCAATTGAGAGATTCTATTATTATTACAAGGACAGACAAGCAACATAAGAGGCTCAGTAATTAGAAATACATGAATGCAAAGAAGAAAACGGTCCAATTTTAAGAAGTAAAAGCGATTTTCAACATAGAACAGAAGGAGCAAAATCAAGCATAGTAACTGTTGAGAATGGTAAAGAGCAACACATAGGAATTTAATGTAGAGATGAACAAGGACAATATGACTTTCAATTATAATGCTGCTATGAATCGTAAGTGAAATGACAATGTAGAGTTGTGGATGGATTCTGTCAAACTGGCCTTCTTAAAAATCTCCATCTTGAGCAGTGTGTTCAACTATATTGCACAGTCAGTGAATCCAGTGTTTTAGCAGATAAGTATGTCAAATTTCCATTACAATAAATATGGAGAATAGACAACTTTCCCTAAAAATAATCATGCATGCAAAGCCAAACAATCTAGCACATTGGTCCACGTAAGCACTGCTGTAAGTGCAGCTAGAGTTAGTTATATTCCACCCATTAATTTTTAGTGTAGTTCTGGATACTTCAGTAGACAGAGCACTGAGGATTAATAAGAGGATATGAGCAAAGATTATTTATGAACTTGAAAGTTATAATGAAAGACTGAATGAACTACAGTCAGATCCAAGCTCTGTTCTCAGTTATACTGCCATAAATTTAGAACAATTCTATTGATGTCACTGAGCTCTGGGGTGGAAAAAAAACAGAAAAGCATGTGTTTCAGTACAATAATCTAAAAGAAGCCTTAGGTTAACATGGGCTAAAACTGGACAAAGTCACTGAATGTTTTTGCTATTAAAAAATGAACACTTTTCTTCCAAGTTTGTTCAATTTCAAAAATGGTAGTCAAATTACTTATCCAGCCTGCAAAATTCCAAGCAAGAAAACTTGTGCATTTGCCTAGAGCTCATCTTCCCTCTTTGGAAAAATAAAATAAAAAAACCATTTACCTTTTATAAGCAAAGAACGAAAGCAAATGCTGGAAAGAAACACCAAGAAATTTCACGGCACATGTAAGAAGATGAGGAGGAAAGCTGTGCAGTACCTGATGTATCTCTGCAATTCTGCCAGCCTTCCTGACAATCGCATGTGTCAGGTTAGTTCGCACTTTGGTGAGAATTTAGACTATCTGTAAAGTTATTGAAGTTATCCTGGGTAATGCTGCAGTCAAAAACTTTCTGGACTTTGAGAGAAGAATGAAGTCTTCTATGACAAGCACATAGAAACTAAAGGTATAGATATCAAAGTAGATATAGAACTTCCTGCAGATAATAAGACCGAATGACAACTCTTTGTAAGTATTATTTAATAAAAGCAATAGAATGGCACAGACACCATCAATAAAAGGAGTTGTTCAGAGATAAAAAGGAGAGCATTAAGCTTACATTTAAAGAAAGATTGGTGTCTGGTGGACATCATGATAACACCTATTTTATTTTATTCTGGAGCATTCTTTATATTCAAGTCACAGCACGTCACCATATACTAAAGAAAGGTGGACCAGTCAAAGCACTGAAAACATGAGTATTAAGAGAATTCTGCAGTGAAAATGGGAATAAACTAAGTTACCTAATAAACAGCCAGAACTTTAAGTGATGTGAGTTCACAGTTTATATTGAATAATATTTATTTCATTTTATCAGTCACAGTATCCGTGTTCACCTTTGTGTTCCATTTGTCTATTAGTAGTGTAAGTGGAATAGATCACAGCCCTCGAATGTAATAGCATTCTTTCAAATTTACTCAATTTACTTCAAATGATGTCTTGCCAGATATTTTCTGAGATGAAATGCATTTGTACTATCTCCATTGCTGACAATTCAGACAAATGAAAAAGTCTTTCCCAAGTTGCAGGTTTGATCAAGACAGTGTGAGCTTCAGGTTTTTCCAGGTGCCTGGAGCAACATGTAGGCCATAACACTAAGAGCTGGTTATGCCTGACTCACAGCTCATGCAGTCAAACTTGTGCCCAGGCAGGATGCTTCACTCTGAATGTCACAATGGCTCTTGAGGCACTTCTGCCTTGAAATGGTTAGGGAGCATTTTCAACCTCTGAGTGTCACTTCTGCACCAGACTTGGCAGGCTTTCTGCAGAGTTGCCTACAGAGCTGAAGAGAAGACTAGTGCTGCCCTTGTTTTGGCCTGACTGGTCTGGTAGATTTGCCTTAAGTTAATTTCAGAAGATTTTTATTTCACATATCAAACTGATTTTTAGACAGTAAGCTACGCTGCAGTATTGTTCTCCCACTGAAGAGGTTTTGCAAATGAAATCTGGTCTGCAGCTTTGCCTCCTGTTCCTAACAGGTGATTTAAAATAATTATTTTAACATTTAATTTGCATATTTTAATAAGAACTGATTAAACTGTAACATCAATTAAGACTCAAGAAATGTGTTCGACCTTTTCCAAATCCTTTTCAAGAATATTCCCAAACTAAGTATAACTTCCTTGCTTATTTGTTACTTTATTACATCAATGATGAGTTAACTTCTTCCTCATTTGATTGTAATCAATGGGCTATGCTGAAGCCAAACTGCCTAAGGGCTTTTTCAGTTCTTTTCTCCCAAGCTTCTTACAGAAGTTATGTCTTCTTGAGCTGTTTTCAAGCCAGCATGTTAAGTATATTGCGATCACAGATGTGAGAATCCACTGCTGTATTATCAAAATAGACATCAGAGCCAGATCCAGGAGTGAGGTGAGAAGCTAAAACACCATTTTACACATCTGAAGACAGACGAGCAATCTACACAAAATACTGCAGGTGCTAAGAATTGAAACTAAAAGTCTTTGGTAAATCAAAAGCCAAGAGCCTCACTAGCCAAGTGTCCTGAGAATTCAGTTTGCTGAATATGCTCAGAACATGGCTTAGACTGAATTTGGCTGACAGCATGTGACGGCTGTGACAGTCCTTCATGTTGTACAGGAGGGACCAGAATTCTGAGCCTTTTCCTTCCTGACTGAGTGCTCAGCTTGTGAGGCTGGAGTGGGGTTTCAACATCAGCTGCTGCCCTCTTAGACACAAATTTTCTCAATTTGGCTGCATAACAGTGGAGTTCTAAAGGAACAGCAAGGTACCCCAGAGCCTAGGAGTGGAAGTGTTCCCCTGGAGATTACCCTTTGTGGGTAAAGATTTCAAAGACCAGCATCCAGATCTCTTACACCTTTAACTGCGGCTTAGTATGCAGAAATTGGGCTGCTTCTTTTTGCACTAGGAATCAGAGTGCCGATCCAACAGAAATGTTACAGTCCTTCAGCACACATTTAAGTGGATAAAAGAGAATTCATTTCCAGGTTTGGCTTCCCCGTGCTTAGAAGGCTGGCTGCTCCAAGTGTCAGACTAGGTGCCTAATTCACCCACAACTACTGTTAAGACTTTCTCACACCTGAGCTGTGTAAGTTTCTTTTATCAGAGAAAAGACTCTACCAGCCACTTTAACTAAAACCAACATCACTAATAATTTTACTAGAACCATAACCTACAGAAAATGAATTAAAGTAGCTGTCATAGAACCCATCATTTTAATTAATGTAATTGAAACTTAGTACTCAAAACACAAAGTTTCTACAGACACATTATATCTAGATATTTTTTCCATAATTTAAAAAAGGCAAGTATATAAATCTTACTTACTATTGAGAAAAAAAAAAATTGCTATGTTCTGCGGTTCTCTAAACTTGATTAGTTTCAGCTCCTGAAAACTTAAAAAGCATGAAGCTATTTCTTATATTCATCTGATAAAGAACACTAATAGGATGGATTTAAACATTCAGAAATGTACCTGTAACTTCAGAGACCTCTTCTACTATGTGCAAACCTTTTGTTTTGCAGACAGGTGTGCAGAATGCATCCTGAATGGAAGTATCATAGAATCACACAATATCCTGAGTTGGAAGGAACTCACAAAGATTAACGAGTCTAACCTAAATTCAGACATTATGTCTGAGAGAGGGGTTTGGAGAGTTCAGCTTGAACTTGAGCAGCATCAGGCTGTAATCACTGCCCCGGGGAGCCTGTTCCTCACCCATTGCCCTCTGGTGAAAAAATGCTTGGGTGGCAGTTTTCCTCCTATCACCAAAGGTGTTAAAGTTGACTACTTCAAGGTCACTATGGCTAAGATGGCCATCAGTCACCACTTCACCTACAAGACCTCTGTTTGAGTATCTGGTACTCCTGAGTATGTTATACTCCTGACTCTTTAGACATCCTCCTGACAGAGCACTAAGAAGTAAGAAGTAAAGGGGATTATACTTTATCAAGTAGCCACCTCTTCTATATTTTCACCTAGAAGTCTGTGGTGATGTAGTTACCAGTGACCCTTTCTGACTTCACTAACTATATAGAAACAGGACATTCAAAGTCAAAACCAGCTCCTGCTGCTAGGGAGCAAGAACACATTGACTCCTGTCTTTTTATGAAATGTTTTTCTCTGCAGAGGGATTGATGTCAAATCTCTGCATCTCCAAACCACATGATGGAAAAGGGCAGCACTGCCAGCATTTACAGTATGGAAGAGAACTGTCAAATACCTGTTGAATAAGGGCCACCTTTCCATCTTGGCCTTGCCTTAGGAGGATAAAATCCCTGGCATTTTGATTTAGCTTGAGTGTTAGTTAAGGCCTAACCCTTTGGTAATTTCTTTCACATTTCTACAGGAGGGATTCTCACTATGGCTTGTGATTTTACAGCTCAATAAGAACATTTTAAAATGCCAAAAGAAGAAAGATTTTCTATGTCTAATAACTAATGTTTAGCAGCATCAGTCATACATACGTCTGCAAGAGTATATAACAAAACTGCTGAGCAAGACTTGAAGGCTTTGTTGGGAGTTCAAAAACAATCTCAGGTTAGACCTTTCTTTACCTCGAAATCTTGTCGTTGCTGTTAATCAAAGATCTTTAAGTAAGCAAACAAACAGAAAGAAACTGCTCCGTATCACCTTTTAGAGAATTCAGTCCTCTGTATTATTAGCAGCTGATTTTTTGGAAATAAAAATACTTAGAATCCTCTTAATTAAAATTTTAAAAAGTACAGCTAATGTCTTTGTACTATGCCATCAAACATAAAAATCCAGCAAATCACCAAGCTGGCAAAATTCCTAGTGAAATGTTCATAAATAACACTAAAAACCTTACCTAGGTGAAATCATTGAGTTTTTCCTTTGATAGTGGCAAGGTTTTACCGAAACAGTACATTTTGGTGTTATTTGCATAGTTATTATTTATTTGTTTTCAATTATAGTTTAGTTCTATTCTGAGGCCAGGTAGTTTATTCAAAGAAGAGTGGCAAGTCCCAAAATTAATTCAAAAGTTTACACAATCAGTCTCTGGTTGCATTTTGTCTTATTATCCATTATTTATTAACTCTTTCTTGTAGCAATGTTGTAATGACTCAGAGGACAAGAACAATAATGTGAGCTATACCATATTTCAAGTAAGTGAATAGAAAAAGCTATCTAAAAGCTGAAATTTGTTTGTATAAATTCTTTGGTGGATAATTATGACCAGCAAGGACACTGAAACAAAATCTGAATTATTGCAGAAGAGACTGGAAGGCAGCAAATTAAAAAGCAGCCAAGAACAATGAGCTCTCCCATGCAAAACACTGCAGTGCCTCAGCTGAGCTACCACTGGTGTTCAGCTATCTCAAGTAAGTAGCTCAAGTGGGTACCTCTCCAAGTTGCTGCCATCTTGTCTCAATTTAGAACTGCAACCAGCTCTAAATCTCAAAACACATCAGTATAATGATAGATACAGACTCCAACAGTTTCTAAAGTTCCCTCAGTCCTAACTATGTACTTAGAAATTAATAACAATAAGCTTAATAATAACATAGAGACAAACAATGTTTTAGAAATGTCTGAAAACACACAAAGTACAAATAAAGAAGATTGTTTGAAATATTTTTTCTCCACAACAACAGCTGTAGAAATTGAAAGCTTTTGCTGGGTGCTACAGAGACTACTTCCATCCTTAAATATCTGCCGCTGACTATTACCAGCTGTTTAACAGAAAGAAAATGCAGAGAATATAGATCTTTATATTAATATCTGGAACCACACTAAATAATCAAATTCTGTGGACTCCGTTTCCTTAAATGGAATATGAAGACAACCTTTTTCTCTTGCATTACTTATCTTTTCCTCTCATGGAACATAAGTATAACACAGCCTTAGGTTATGATAAAAATCTTACAGCCTACATCTTGTGTTGGGTGTCTGCTTCCAGTTTAGAAGACCTCTTTGCCAGGAACAAATGCTGATAATTTGATCTGCTCTGGGATCCACACTGCTTACCCAGTGGCAGTTGTGGATTTTGCTCTGAATTGTAACGTAATAGATTACCAATTTATACTACATTCATGTCTGAAGGTTAGTTTTATCTTGTTTTGGTTCGTTGTTTTGTTGTTATACTATAAAAAAAAAATCACAGTAACTGTTGCCAAGTAAGGTTTTGAATGAAAATGTTTTATGTATGACTCCAAAACAGCTGAGCCTTTTACTTAAATTATCCTAAATGGTGTAATGATTGATCCACTCCATTTGGGATTTAGCTGAAGATGGGTCAAATTCCTGATCTACTTCAAAACGCATTGCAAAACCTCACCAAATGCCCTGGCTCTACAGAGCTTCTGTTCCATTATAATGGGATTATAAAATTATTATTATGTCTCACAGAAGTTTCGTAAAATTCTGCACATCAAGGAATGGGGGTACTATAAATTGCAGTAGAGAGAAGAGAGACGGCTATTTCGACAAAAAGGAGTAGAGTAAATAAATATTTATGTGACAGCACCAAAGAGCCTTGATGAATTATATTCATAAGTAGTACTTAATTTTCTTGTTTTAAAAGATTTCAAAAGCTTGCTGTGGTTCTTGTTGTCAATAGTTTCAAGTGGCCTCGCCACCAAAACTGCAGGAAGGTTTTGTTCATACATCTTTTTTATTTTCACAGTTTAAAACATAGTTTATACCATCATACCATCATATAAATATTATTTTTAAAGGACAGAAAGATTCAAACATACTTCAGAATTTGGGTTTTGTAAAAGCAGCTGAAAAACTTCAGATTATTAGAAAAATTTCCCATGATTACTGGTTTTTTTTTGTTCAAATACCAGTGAGACTTTGTATATACTATAGAAACGTAATGCTATCGTCTACATAGTGGAATATAAAATTTATTTATATAATATTTAGAATATTTATATAGAGTAATAAAATGGGAACAAAAACACAAATTAAGACGCAGAGAAAATTACATTTTTCTGTGGCGAGTTTGTTCAGCTTTCGTCAGTAAGGTCAGAATTTTATGGTTTTCTAGATGGAGATGGTTTATCTTACGAAAAGGTTTTACTTTGTTATTTTAGAGGGCATAGTTCAACTTTGGCTTGGCTTTTACAGTGGAGTATAACAAATCCTCTTTCCACAAAGTGTTCTAATTTACTGCCCTCAATAAGATCCCCAGGCTCGCTAAAATTGTTCAGAGTGATAGAGGTGTAATCTTTGCCAAAAACTATACTAGAATAAATACTGCATATATTTTCAATTTGCGGTGAACATAATGCAAAGCAATTCTGGTTGTTAGGCACACTGCAAGCAGGCTCTTTGCAGGCCTCCCACGCGCATTGCTACCAAAGCACTTCAGTCCTGACAGTTAACACCACATGATATTCCACTCTTGGGTTACCTTCTGAGTAGCAACTGCCAACTTGGTCTGAATGATTTGGAACATTTGAACCCTACAGACCTGACAACTTAGTGGGTGGTTTTTTTTTTTGTTTGTTTTTGTTTTTTTTTTTAGCCCTATGCTTTTTTTTTTTCATTATTATTTTTTAAACACAAAGAATGCTATAGATATCTGTTCTCTGTGAAGGATTTCTACGGCATCCTTAACTTTGGTCGCCTCCTAGAAAGTGAATTTTCCTCAGCTTTTATTTACAGTTACTGGTTACCTTCTTCCTAAATTAAGCTACTGGCTTTTCAATCCAGCCTCTATTAGTATAACCACCATGTGCTTATTGAGAATGGAAATACGTATGTTTTTCAGTCTTTTTCTGAAATTTCTTAGAGCATAAGAATATGGTTAACTGCACAAATTGACGCTTGATTATGAGAAAAAATACACTCATTTATTTGAAATGGGAATAGCCCAAAAACTGCCTATGAAGTACAAAAAATATTCCTCCTCCACAGTACTGGAAAGGAAAAGCAGCAGGTTGTGGGGAGAGAAAGGACAGTATGCCTGGTTTTATGCATTAACTTTAAATTTATATTGGCTCGTTCTGTACTACACATTAGACATTTTCCAATGTTGTTCCGTAGTAGTCAGATGAAGAAATCTTAAGCATAGAGAAAACAGGCAAAGTGAGGAGAGGCTGCTTTGGAAAGCCTATGGAGACCAGTAAACACCTTCATTTTATTCTACCTTGCCTTCTCTCATTTGTACTATGAAAGCTCAGTGCTGCATATATCTCTGGATCATTTGCCATAGCAACCAAATAAATTTGTGCATGCCTAACAAGGTAAAGTATTGTCCAGTCATACTTCCTTCAGGATCTTGCTGTCAAAAAAGATTTGTAATAAGGACAGTTCTGATTGTAGTCAGAAAAATTCAGAGTCCCAGACTTTCTGAGAGAAACTTAAAAAAACCACACAAAACAAAAAACACTGTTACTGAATACATGTGGAAATACTTTACTTGTTTTGGAAATATAATTAACTGTAGGATTAGAAAAAAGTATTGAATTAATGGTACTAAAAAGACTACCTGCCACCTATGCACCCATAAAATCAAAAATGAAGAAAAATACATCCAATTGAAGCAGCACAGAGAATCCTAATTTCATTCAATAGAGTATTTAATGCGATCCTACGACCCTTTACATTGAACTCACGCTTCAGTCAAACTCAGTAGAGAGTAAAGATGTTTTCAGAAACAAATCCTTCCGCAAGGCATGCTGGTTTTTGGATTCAATTAAAATTGAGGCACATTAATCTTTTTAAAATATAGCAGCCGTAGAACTTATCCTTTTAGTTCAAATGCCATACGATTTGCTTTTCCTCACTCCTTTGACTGGTTGTGCTAAGAGAAGCTCTCTGATGTTGGGGCTTAAGACTTTTCCTGGGACTGGGATGGTGCAGTTCTCACACAGCTCCACATGAGACCACAGTAGCTTCCCATTTGCTGTGCCCAGCTGGTATGCCTGCTGTGTTCCGCTCTTCTCACATACAGCTCATTTCTAAAATTAAAACCAATGTACTTACAGGAAAAAACAAACAAACAAAAAAAAAAAAACAGTAGCATGCTGATACAGGTTTATCTCCAAACACCCTACTTAGTAGGAACTAGCTTATTTACTGGATTTATCTGAACAGTTCCTCAGTAAGGGATTAATATTCATCCAGTTTTGGTTCATTCTTTAGTTTTACATCTGTCCAAACCAGTTCATCAGGCTGATCAGGGCACTGAGCCCAACCTTCTTAGCCCCACAGTTACATCATTAGTGGCACTCACATGCTTGCTGAGGTGTGACTAATCTTGAAGTCTTCCTTCCTTGTTTTTAAATTTAATAAAAAGAGCTAATTTGCAAGATGAATAGTTCATTAACCTAGTCAAACATTCTGCTTTGTCCTCTTTGCTTCTGTGCTGCCCTCCATTCTTAATACCTATTCCTCTCCCTCTTTTCATCCCTTTGCTAACTGATGGCTTTCCTGCCCAATTTGGGCAATGGACCAATGAACACATTTTAGTGTAAGTAATTCCTGCACGTGGATGCACTGGGATAAGTAGTTGCCCACTTGCATCATTCACCCCTGGTACATCCTCATAGCAGCAAAATGAAGTTAAATGGAAAAGATTCTTCTCCCTTTCCTGAACATTCCCTTATTTCTCACCAGTTTCTGAAATTTCATCTTTATCTTGTCTCCTTGTCTTTTCACACATACTGACAGGACACCCAAACTTGTGCTGCTCAGTGACAGGACAAGGGGGAATAATTTTAAATTAAAAGAGGGAAGATTCAAATTAAATGACAGAGGTAAACTCTTTACTTGGTGGGCAGTGAGGTACCCACACAGGCCACCCAGAGAAGCTGTGGATGCCCCATCCATGGAAGCACTCAAGGCCAATCTGGATGGGGCTCTGAGCAGCCTGAGCTGGTGGGGGGCAGCCCAGACCACAGCAGGGGCGTGGGTGGACACCAAGATCTCTTCCAACCTAAACCATTCTGTTCTATGATTCTGTGATTTTACAGAAAGATAAGAGTTCAATTTTCCAGAGAAAATCTTTTCGTGCACCTCATTAAAAATCACCAAAAAAAAAGCAGACATCTTAGCTCAGCAGATAGTGCTGGATTAAACGACCGTTAGAAAAGGAAGAGAGCACTGGGAGAATATTGATTGTGACCATTCTGGGGGAAGGAGGACTGTTGCCCTGTTTGTGTTGACATAGCTCAGCAATCTTTTCTACACATGACAACCATGCTAATCCTGTGTCAGAGTCTGACAGGTTTATATGCCACAGTTTGGCTTTCAAGGTAAGAAACCTGCATGACTATCTCTCATGAAATAATGTTTTGTTACAAAGTAAACATATACCTGCATCTTCAGGTGTACATGGCCTTCACTGTCATACCTAGCCATCCTTGTAAAGGAGTATAAGATAATATCCAAATACAATAACTTGTCAAAGGGAATAGAGCAAAGTACTCCTGTGGCAATTCCCATGTTAGACTATCAAGATACAACAGTGTGTCATATGTGTAGGAACAAAACTGAAAGTGCTGTTTAAGTGTAAGAAATTGTTTCATTCACATCTCAGGGAAAAGAGCTTTCACACAGACAATAAAAGCTGTTTTTCTGTGCTGATCTGATTATCTATGGCAAGAGAACCCAACCTGCTCTTGCAATGGAATGAAAAAAGCAATGAAATTCAATAGCACAAGAAACAAACATGAGAAAAGGTGCTGAAAAAGAGTGATGCAGTACAGCATTTTATTTTTTTTGTAATTCCTTTACTCATTATTAAAGCATTTTGATTTGGAAGAATGAAACGTAATTCTGCTGCAACAAGATTCATTATGTAAACTCCTCAGAGCAAAGATCCAGCATTTGTTGTTATTTTTGCATTCACACAGATCCTAAACACGACTGGAGCTTCTGGACACTAGTATAATACAAATATTATTGCTGCTAATACTAATCCTATGGTATGAAAAGTTACAAAAGCATTTGTAACAAACAGAAAACTGATTAAATTCTTCCCAAAAGAAAAACAAAAATTTAAAACCATTACTATGCATGAGAACTGCATTCTCAGGACACACTTCCCTACCTGAAGCATAAGGTCCTTCCTTGTCCCTATATGTTCTCTTCAAACTCCAACAACTTCTTTCTCACATGTGACATTGCACCTTACTGCAGAGTTCTCTCCTCCTTCTGGAGGAGTTATGATCTTCACCATAAAGTGACACCATTCCCCTCAGGCTCTATTTTCCCTCTCCCATGCTGCATGTGGCATTTATCCTTATCCCCATACAATCTTGGAAATGGGGTAAGGTACTTTCCAGTGTGCACCATTCTCCTAACCTTTTTCCTGGATTAACAATATCTCATTTTCCCCTCCCTCAGCCTCCTTTTATTTTCCTCTTATCACCCCTCCAACAACTTAGCTACTTGAAGATCCCGAGGCTACTACGCTGACATGAAACTAGCATGTCAGCATGACATGCTGCTATCTTGTCAAGGATAAAGAAACAACACCTACTGTTTAGGAATTAAAACATATTTCCTTTCCTAACGGTTTTCCCTTGCCAACTTCTAGTTTTCATCGCTAGATTGTTTGGGTGTTGTTTTTTTTTTGTTGGTCTTTCCAGTGCACAGCATTCCTCCCTTCTCTACTGAAAGATTGTGTGTGTTTTTGGATGCAGAAAGCTGTAATGTTCCACCCACTGCATTGCAGTTGTGATGAGAAACACTCTGGAAAATACAGTAGGACTCCCAGAAGATCTGAAACATTATATATAATTTATAAGCCATTCATATGTTACAATAATATTTATTTAGGAATCATAGATGAAATTAAATAGTGGCATTGTTCCCCCCAGTAGGGCTATACCTTCTTCCTTTAAGAGTTTGGTTTTTTCTCCTATTTCATACCATTTTCCCGAGAACAACTAGCTCCTTATTTCTTAGTGTTCACTTTTTTGCTGTAGAAACTACATGAGTCTATGCCTTGTGGCTGCAAGGCAGAGCTTGCCTTCTGAGACTAGGTGAAGACTTCAAGTAGGCTTCCTCTTTCCTGTCCAGCCCAGCCTGTGAGCCATTGCTGCTGGAAGCGTAGGAAAGCTAATTAAAATAAAAGTCTTGACAACTACAACTACTCCAGACAATTTTCATGAGGCCTGATGAGTAAAGTTCAGGCCATAAAAATAGGTCAAGATGTATAAATAGATAACCACTGTAATAAAACCACCTAAGTCCACTGCATGGCCAACAGATGAGACTTTCACATTCTATGCCCTCCATATATTCTAGGAGTATTTTTCTAGCAATATCAATATTATTCTAATAGTAATTGAGCTAACTACTTTGTTATTTTAAAATTATTTTCCTTCTTGATTTGCTGTAGTTAAAAGCAATGAAGCTGCAATGCATATAGATAGAATATCAGAAAGGTGACTTGCTGGAAAGGTAAGGAGGGAAGAAGATAAGGAAAGAGAAGAGAAAGAGGCAAGCAAGATGGAGGAAGAAAGGGAAGGAAAAAAAGTTAATAAAACTCTGAATTTCTGCCTCTACCCACTCCCCCAAAAGAATAAATGATGCAATACTTGCTTGCTTTCTTTTTGGTTGGTTTGTTTCAATTATTTCTTTCAAAACACTCACAATAAATTTTTCTTCCAAAATCATGTACACACAGCATACAGGGGTTAGTGTTAGATTAACAACAGATTTATAATACATTCTCCTATATTGTCTATTTGAAAAATTAGTTTATTTAGCGAAGTACTTTATCTCTTGGCTACACACAATTCATTGTTTTCCTGTGGGTGATGACAGGTTTCTCTCTTGTTACACTTGAGATTCTGCAAGCAGTTATTTAGTCCTGTTTAAGACAAGTGAAAGAAACACAAGCCTGATTTAGAAAACATTGGAAGGTGAAAGGCAAAAAGATGTATGTTTACATTTTAGCAAGAAGGAAAAGATGAAGAGTAAGAGCATAATGTTTCAGCCTACAACTGTTTCCTACTTATAATGAATGTGTTTTATGAAAAGACTTCTAAAAGCAAAGCATACTTCAGGCTTCCATCTTATGAGACATAGTCTGGGCCTGTGACAAGACTAAAAATACTACTATAATGCATGTGGCTGTAATTAATCTTTATTTGGTATGGCATGTTTTACATTAATTTGATATTTATGTATTTGTTCATCTATGTAAAGGCCTCTGGGGGACACTAAGTATTATACCCCATGCTCTGTGTTTCACAGTCTTTACTACTGCATTCTCTCTCATTAAAAAATGAGCAGTTCCTGAAAACTTCTGGGGAAAAAAAAAATAAAAAAATCAGAAAACCACTACTGTAGGGCTGTGTTAATTCAGTTGCAATTAGAGTTGAGAAATGTAATTTTCTATTTTTGTCCAGAACAGAGAACTATCCATGAGGTAGGGTGATATAAAGAAATAGTAAAAGTGAATATTTAGTATGCAAAAAGATGATTTGGTTTGAGTTAGTATTATTAAAACTTATCTTAAGTGCCAGCGTGTTCTGTAATTAACAGATAAAGAAGAATGCTATAGCTTCCTGCCTTTGGTGTAAAAAGCTGATAAATGATTCACAGACAAAATGGCAATGATCTGCAGAAGGTACGGCCAACGTTCTTCTTCAGGAAGAAGTAATGTATTCATTGAACCCAGTAGCTTCCTCCTTGAAAGAGAGGAGAGGCAGTGGCAAGACCATCTTGACAGGTGCTGACAAACCTGCCTTTAATACTGGCTCTCATTCTGAGAGATTTCAGAGGGGCTGGAGTTACACAGCTATTACTACAACGGGCTTCCCTTACTCTGTATTCAGACAGTGAAGCTAACATTCCATACTGATTTGAAACAATTTCCCAGAGCACTTAGGAATCTTGCCAGATACTTATCATCTTGACCACACCCAGTACGGTAAATCATAAAGAAGTTTCATTTGATCTTTTGATTATTTTCCTCTGAAGAAGGATTCTAGTATGGGCACATTGACACCCCTTTTCTGACATGAACCCATTTGGCCACATTCTGCAGTTGCTGCTACTTAAAAACACGACAAACAGATGAAACCAAACCAAAACATGTGAGCTGAGAAAGCCAAAAGTGTGATCCTAGTTGTGTAAGAAAACAAATAATCAGATATATTTACTGATTTCTAGAAAAGATTTGCTCTTATAAACTCATACATATAGAAATAAAAAGCAGTTCAGTACTATCTACTACATATACCTAGAGTTGAAATTCTTATGGGAGAAGATGCCGTTTGAGAAAACAATATAGTTACTCTGATATTTTGCAAGGATTCTAGCATAATGGTGAAATGACTGTGCCCTTCCCCCATTCTTTTCTCCTTTCTTTAGCATAAAGATTTTGTGTAAGCAGAAGATGACAGCTACAGCTGAACAAAAATATAGTTAAACCCTGTCTTTAACACTCAAATAAAAACAAGGAGACTTTTTTTTTTTTAAATGGAGTGATGTTTTGAGCAGTATTTACACATCCAAAAATTGAAAAGAAAACAAGTCCAAATTCTTGTTCTCAGCTGTTTTCGGAGGTTACTGTTATGAAATTATTATTCTAATATAGAAGCAGGAAAAAAACCCACCAAACCTTCTGTAATGCTATAAAGAGATGGAAAGCACAGCAATAAGAGCAGCATGGCAAAGTCTTTTACTGCAGTGAATGAGAACAAGACCAAATGCAGTGGCCATTAATGCAAAAAAAACAACCAACACAAGACAACACACCATGCTTACCTTTAGAAGGCCACAGACATGCAAGGATCTCCAGAGAGATTTCTTACCCTCTGCTGCCACCCCTTAAATGAGGTCTGGGAGGGGGTGGATCCTGGCCCAACCCCTTCTGGTCACTCAGGTGCACTGCATTCACCTGAGCTCCCCTGGGTTGGCCCTGCCTTCCCACCAGGTGCTCAATCACTGCTTCAGGCCGTGACTTAGTAATTCTGCTACACCTTCTAATCCTGAATTATAATTCTAAAGGGTGTCCCTAAATGGTATCTAAATTCTTCTTCATTACCTAATATCAACTGTCCTTCTATTTCAGCCTCTTAAGCCATAATTTAGTAACATAATATGCATTACAACTTTTTAAGAATTTCTTTAACATGTTTTCCCCAGTTCGCTGAGTTGAGTTTCTAGTTAAAATATTATGTAAGAAAAAAAGGTCTATTTCCCACATGTGAAAATTCTTACAACGGTTTTGCTCAAAACAGTTTTGGCCTCCACACTTTGAAATTTGGATGATAAATGAATTCTTTGTGTTTTTACACCTCAAAAAACGCAACTTCAGCTCGACAAGTTGCAAACATCTGAAAAAAACTGCAGTTCATGTGTGCTTAAGATAGAGCCTTTGGAGGTCTTCAGCTAAATTTTCCAAGAAGTCTGGCTGCAGTGTGCATACACAAAGCAGTACAGATTTTTCCTGAATTTCTGCAGACTGCTGTAGGGTGGTGTGCTAGACTATATAGTGAGATCAAGGAAAACAGTTGTCGTCTTAGCCTCCTAATGTTCTACATTCCAGTACTAATACTACCCTTGCAGAGGTTGAGGCAAGTAGCCACTCATTCTTTGAAGGAGAAAAAACAGGAATTATGTGATCATATAATTGAGGAATGTAAATCACATGCAAAAGTGAGTCGAGTTACAGGAAACTGCTGGTGTTGTTCCTCACTTCAACTATCTTTTATGAAACTTTACTTTCTTTTGATTTTTTTTTTATTTTTAAATACATGTTATTGAACAAATTTGTCTTCATTCTCCAATCATTCAGCGTTATGGGGAAAGGCCCTCTTCTACTGATCAGTGAATGACCCATACATGTGAGCAACTCAAAATATATAGATTTAAATCCATATCAGCTCAAACCATCTACAGTTTTCTTTTCAACACAAAAAGCCAGGCTACTTATGGCCTCTTTTCTGTGGTAGTCTATACCTGTAGGCAATGGATGATGGTCAGTGGCTTGGTCGAGAATTAGAATATTAATACAGATTTGTCTGACCCTTTATTTTCCCACCAGAAACCCAGCACTAGTCTCTGCATTCACTTTTGTTTTTCCCTACAAAAAGGGAACATTAATTTATGTTCTCCCTTCATCTGAAAGTACTGTGATAGTGCTACACAACACTGCCAGCTGTAATCAGCCCTCAAAACACATGAAGTTTTCACTGTGCTTATTTTGTTAATATGAAAAAATTCTGCCGTCTCACATAAAAATAATATTTTATTATATAATATATATATATATATTATATAAATATTTTATATATAAAAATAATTATTAAGCTGAACTTTTGGTTTCATCCGGCACCACAAATCCATTTAAATATCTAACAAGTCATTTTTTTGAAACCAACCACTTCAATTTCAACAACAAAATCCTACTGTGAACAGCTAAGGCAGTGGCATCAAACAGCAATTCCTCAGCACTTTCTAAAACCACAGCTTCCCTCATACATGCGTGAAGGCTGTAGATACCCTTTTTTCAATTAGAAACATAGGCAGCAAAGTTTGCAAAATATAATTTCAGATAGGTTTTAACGCAAAATAAGTGGGCAAGGAGTGGCTTTCCAATTGCTGTCCCTTCAGGAACATCAACTGCACCCATACGTCCCTCTGGCAAATGCTGCATTAAAATAAAATGAGGTCTGAGCATGAAAAAACCTTCAACAAAATACATTTGCAGTTCAGTTATCAACATCTGGTGACAAAATACATAACAACAGCACATCAGAAAAGCAATGAACACAGTCAGCAATTGAGTTAAATATTTATCCTGATTAATTATAAAATTCTCAGTGTCTTCTCTGTTATTTTTAGAACCTTGGTTTAATACAGACAAGGGCAGTGTGAGGGGGAAGGATTTGGTGCAGGATAAAAGATGGTTTTTATGCTCAATGCAGCATTTAATGCTAAGAAATATGCTATATCAACACTGCAACAAAATGTGGCATGTAATGCTTTCCCATGCATAAAGCAGCAGAGCAGCTTTCCATGGTAGTTGCTCTTTGCCCTTCACACCCGCCTCATCCACCAACTGGATCTATCTTGGAGGAGAGACCTTAAATTTCTGCAAGCCGGCTGTAAGGCACATGCAGTAGCAGCAGTGTACTGACATTTGCTAAGCACCAGTGTCCCTCAAGTGACTGGGAGCGAAGCCATTGACGTCACTGAACAATAGGCAAAATATTTCCTCCTCCTCCATAGTCCTGAACTGTAAACACTCAGCTTGCACACAGCAGGCTGAACATTTGGGGAGAGGCGGAGAAGGAGAATGTGAAAAACTCTCAAGTGATGCTGCTGAAAACAAGCAGCTGTTAGTGCATAACCAGCCTCTTCTTGTCCCTTCCATTTTGCTTGTGAAGGTGTCTCCTTAGTGCAAGTCACATGGTGGAGGAAAAGCTGAAACATGCTATTAATAAAACTGTATCTCCTGAGCTCACAAGGAATTTTTGAAAGAAAAGTGCCTGATACAAATTAAAAAAGAAAAAAAGGAGAAGGAAAAAAAAAAAGAAAAAAATTTCCCTCTTTCTTTCTCCTTTGTGCATAATTATGGTATTTTAACAGTCATCCATTTATTTTGGGCAAGGTGAGGTGGGCTGCATACAGTGAATTTCAGTCTTGGTCACACTGCTTACTGTCACATGTCATTGCAAACCATAGGAAAAGGAAGGACATTTTTGTATTCATAATTACAAAGTCACACAAATGAGTAGATGCTCTGGACTCACTGTGAATTCTCTTTTAAGCCCTTAACCTGGAGTGCTATGCTTACAGCATAAGCAGAAAATAAAAAGGCAGAGTTAATCCTGAAAACTGAAACCCAAGCGCAGCTTCTTGTAACTCTGTCTCAGAAATAGTGATGCAGAGATTTGTTAGGACTTGCCAGTTGTTGAAAAGAATGGGCAAAATGTGAATACAGCAAACCTTATTTGCTTTTTTTTTCTTTCTTCTTTTTTTCTTTTTCTGTGCCAGTCTTTCAGTACCAGCTGCAGGCCTACAGGTGGTAAATCTTCCATATTTTCAGAGCATCCCTGGGAAGACCCCTGGAGTGAAGGAGAAGCATGGGGGGTGGTGCGGCACGGAACAGAGCATGGAAATGCTGTATCTCTGAAAATGCGGCACCAGGGAGACCTGAAAGCTGTTGCAACCTACCTCAGTGAATGCTGTGTCAGAAAGAGAAATTGATTTTTATTTTTTTTTCCCCAAAACTTCCTTGAATTCTAAAGCCAACATTTAAGGAAATCCTTACAGCCACATAATGTGACTTTTTTTTTTTTTCTTTTCTTTTCTTTTTTAAATGCTTGTCTGAAAATACTGCCCGATATGCCTGGAGAGAGCCTTGGAGTGCCAAAGGAAATACTTGTGTCATCAGCTTACTAAATGAATAGGAAGCCAAAATGATTCAGGTGATCACCATTTATATCTTCCTCTTACTTGATATAGGTTTGCTCACTTTGCCCACAGGAGATGGTGAATGAGCCCCCTTCCATCACACTTATTCTCCAAACAGACACCCAGGAGTCACCCACACCACCCGGTTCTGCAGGGGGCAGCATTACGAGCCAGGGAGAGGCATCATTTTTCCTGTCCAATGCTGCTCTCTGTTGAATGAAGCTGTAGGCGGCACATCACGTTTGCAGTATATATTGATTTATGATTTCAAAGTGCTGAACAAACAACCCATTCTTCCAAGCAGACCGCAGCTAATGACTCATTAGCCCCAATTTAATATGAAGGAAAAGTGGGAGGACAATGGTTGCACAATTAATCTGCTAGGCCACAGGGCATTAAGGATGCCATGTTCATCTGCTCCGCCTGTGCTGTGTTAGCTCCACTGCTTGCAGCACCCAAGTGGAAGAGAAGAACCTCATCAAGTCTTCTGTGCTGCTGCACTTCTGGGGCTTGACACCTCCTGTGAACATGTTCTGTCCTGCTAGTCAATGCATTGGCACTGAACTCCACATCTGGCTTGTGCTTTCTCTACAGCAGCTGAAATGCAGCTTCTTGTCTTCCCAGGGAAAGGACGCGTTGCAAGGAGACACTCAGTTGGATTGTTTTCTCTTCCTTCTTTCTTTGACAGTTTTGTCTTTCCATGGGCTTTCCTTCTGTCAGATGTGTCTCCTTTCTGCTGGAGAACTTGGTGTCGAAATCAAACTGTACTGGGACAAAAATAAATGAATTGAGTGAGTAAATAGTTGCCTGGAAAGACCAAGTACCATCAAACAAATATGTGTAAAATTGACACAAGATTCTATTTTCCTGCTCTGATAGATGGACACCCATGCTTTAATTCTACCCAAACAACCATCTGTTATGAAAAGTAGCGCGCTTGCTTCACTGACGTAATTCTTACTGGAGACTGGGAAAGCTTTGTGCTGCTTTGGGAAGCCAAGATGCTAGGAACATTTATTTCATTCATAGTAATGCACTTTTAAAACATACCTTTAGGCAAACATTTGTGCATTTTAGTGCAAATATTCATGGAGCACACATATTCTTGGTTGCTTGCCCACATAGATATGAATAGCATTTGATACATAGTAACTTCCAAGGTTTTCTGCCTTCTCCCTTTGTCATTGATGAAAGCAGCTATTTCTCAGTAAATATTGTGTTTGGGCACACCAACATTTCAAGTTACTGCCTGAAAATGTGTGTTGAAGGAGTAAAGGATTGAGGAGAAACAAGATAGAAAAATGAAAGAAACCTTTCCTCTATAAATAAAATGTTTTTTTTTTTCTGCTTTTGTAACTCAAAACATTTTGTAACTCAAAAACAATAGGTGAATGAATTCTACACAAATCCAGCTTCAGGCAGAGCCTGGGAAAAGGTGGTGAAAGTACTGGAAAAGTGTGCTCTGTAATGAAGTCTCCTAGAATTTTAACTTTGGTGAATTTGCATATAATTAAAATGTAATGGAACATAACATTTCCTTTAGTTCCCATCTAAGCTGAAACAGTAGAAAGTGTAATTTATTAAAAAGAGCATAAGCAGCATTTTCCCTTCCTTTAATCAGACCTATGACAATCAGAAAAATCAAAAGTAAATCTAAACCACATGTATATAATTCAAAGCATAAACAGATTCTTTAGCTTATATACATACTGTGAGAAAATACTTGGGTAAATAGCATCACTGTGCTGCTGGGAAACAATGGCAGAGAAATCGTATGGCTGAATTTCCAGAGGCTGACATTTCTTTACAGAGCAACCTATAAAAATTTATTCTCTAAATCTTGCTCTAAAATCTATCAAGTTATGGGCATTTTGATCATATTGAATTAATCCTTCTGTGTTTTTTGCTTGTTTGTTTTTTGTTTTTTTGTTTGTTTTTAATAAGTACTTCAGCAGTCATGAGAAGGAAGTATACTAAAAAAGCAAGTTTTACATTTCCAAAAGTTCATGTCGTTCTTAGGTTAATTATTTAAGGGCCACTAGAATTTAGAAATTTATAATTGAGACTCAGATTGTGAATTTTGGCAAATATGCTACCACCAGAGTTGTTGACTGAAATGCAGTGTGTGAAGTAGGCTTTGCTACTTAGAGTAACTGAAGAAATACTTGTCCTCTTCACCAGGAAAATAAGAGTTTTGACATGGAAAGCAAAACATTCTCTGAATAGCTTATTGAACTTTTCTGGAGGTCCTCATGAATTCATATTGCTGTTGACACAGAAGCATTTCTTGGTTGGTCAGTATTTCCAGTCTTTACCTAACAGCTGGATGTCTATTTCTAGCAAGAGTATCTATGTTATAAACATAAAGTGGGTGGAGCAGGTAAAAAAAATTATCAAATGTGACTGAAATCAGATCAACAAAAATAAAATTAAAAGATGTTTCTTAGCAGTAATTTTCAGATTACTGAAAACTTTGTCCCCAAAAATTCCGTGTCTTCGATCAGAAAAATCTTAAGAGCTGTAAAATTAAAGAAAAAAAGTGATTGTTATTTCTTGGAATCGTAGAACCCATTAGATATACTACAAAAAGTACATTGTCTCTGGCCCTGTTTTTGATACAGAAGAAACACAAATAAGCACATACCTAATAAAAAGTATTCAGAAAGCCTTACGGAACTATGAAAGAAATGTTGAATTTGGTCTTTCACTGAGGATATAAGTTCATCTTTAACCAGTAACTACTGCACTGTAGAAACTGATTATACTGCTATTGAAGATGGTAAAGACTTGACACACAAAGGAAATAAGGCACAGGTAGGTCTATTGTTCTCACCCTGACTAATTGCTTGTTTAAAATTAGACATTCATTAAAAAGCACTTAATTGAAGTACAGAGAGAAGAGAATTAGTTCCTAAAAAACTGTCATTATTCATTGCTGTATGTATAAGGAAAGCTTTTTTCCTGGCTCTGCATCCTGTGTGGTAGGTCAAAGAAGATAAACTCTTGTTCTGAGCACAGTGGCTTCAGCTTACAGAAGCTTACAATATGGCAACAGCATTAAATTCCTTTCATAGTAAATTAATATAACTCTCACTATAAAAAACTATGTCAGAGACCAGAACTCCTAGGAAACCTCAAATAGAGACTGAATATGTTCTCTATATTCTTTTTTATTTCCTTAGTGTGTAGCTAAAAGAAGTACAATGAAATTAATGTAAAACTCAAGAAACTCCGTGTTGAACACAATCAAACACTGATAGAGGCTGAGTTGCTGACATGCAAGGTTATAGCAGCTGTGCTAAGTCTTGGCTTATCCCCAAGGTTGCCCTGACATTCCTGGAGTTACTTATGATTTTGGAAGTTAAGAGCAGATTTATTTACTTAACAGGAGGCTCAATCTATTGCTCTAGAGCTACCTTACTGGAAAAGCTGGTGTATATCAAAGGCTCATGTTTATGAAAATATAAGGCAAGAAAATAAATCAGAAGGAAAACTCACCGAAAACTTTGAGAGGTACCGGTAAAGAACAACATACTTCTTTTGGCTAGATATTCATTGTAGATTTAGATGAAGAACATGATTTCGTCCAACATTTTTGTGGTTTATTTGCTGCCAGGATGTTTATATGAAGTAAATAGCTGGAATTGGAAATTTGATTCTTTGCTTACCGGTAATATCTCTAATCTGAAAAGCATTTCACGAGTTTAACTCAGAACCTCACTTATGTGCATCTAGGATTTTACATTCACTACAGTTAATTTCATAATTTTCTCCTGGTTCTGGTCACACATTGCCATATGTCCCTTTCACACAAATGCAAAGGAAAGAAGAAAAAGTGTTTATAAAGTGTCACTACCCAAACATTTATTTTTCTTCAGCTTTTCAGAACAATTGTATTACCTAGAAGACTTTACTGCACAAACTCTTTGGATTGAATTTACTCAATAAAAAGTGTTTGAGAAAAGCAGATTCCAGTTTCTAAAAGCCTGTTAATTTAACACTAGACCAAGCACCTGTAATCTGGATGAGAACAGAAAATTAGTATACAAATGGTTATTGTATTTATTTTCTCTTTGGTCATTCCCATCAGCATTCTTAACTGATTGTGGCACTCCTTTACTTGAACATGGCTGTCCATTGACATGAACATTCTGCTTTCTTTCTCTTTAAGTGAAGGTAGCTTTTGGAAGGAGCAGTTTCATTTACCATATTACTAGAGAAAGCCTTAAGAGAACAGAAGTTAATCCTGCGTAAGAGTAAGAAGTATGTTCATATGGCATTTGCCTCGTGCTTTAGGGATATACCAGCAAAGCTGCCAAACTGCAGATGCTGAGCATCAAACTCACAGAGTGGATATTCTACAGGAAAATGCAAGGAAAAAGGATAATTCATAGCTATCAATAAAGGCTTTGAGTCTTTCTTATGGAAGAGAGCTACTAAATCACAACAATGCAATTGCATTCTCAAGCCATATGATTTCCAACCTGTCACAGAGTCTTACCATTCTGATGGCATTTTCATCTTTGCAAAGGTCAGAAATCTGAAATGGAGCACCATTGTCTCATAATGAGTATAGTATTGTGAGAGATGGATCCCTTATGTGTCTGCATAGTTTATTATTAGAAACACTACTGTGGACAGTATCTTGTTTGCCATAAAATGCTAATCTAATTTTTTTTTTAAGAGAAAAAATAATTGTCAAAAAGTTACACCTGAAACTGAGCAACACAAAAATAAGGCTTTTTAAAATAAGGCTTTCAGAATACATTATTTGTGTATTGAAAACTCTCAATTTTTAATTCTTAAGAGCTGAAGCAGTTTTTCTTCCATAGTGGCACACCACTGTTAATCAAAAGGTCTACTCTGTACTTCATGGAATAAAGCCAAGGTAAAATCACGTTTCACCTAAAGGGCGATGCAAATGAGCTCTCTTGTTTATCATCTACTTCAAGGTTTTTTTTCAAAGAATATTTGAATTTTCGCTCTTAAATTACACTAAGACAATGCTGGAAGATACGCTGCCCTCTGCTGGAAGGAATACATTTGGCCTATTCATGAAAAAACAGTGCAGTAAGGCCCTGTGTTTCTAGACCCCAAAACTGGGTGTTCCTCCTTGGCGAAGCCTGCAAGCAGTTGGCATGGTCTGTGTATCCACAGGCAGATGTTTGATCGTTATCTGTCTCCAGCACAAATAAACATTGAATTTTTTAAAAGTAAATGAACATTGAATTCAAGAATATAAAAACACCAAGTTAAGAAAACTTGAAGACTGTATGGTTAAGTACCCCAAAGTCAGGAAATGCCAGAGGTAAAGTTTCAAATGGAAATGTGACTCTAATCCCATGCGTGTATGCATTTACAGGGTAGATTTTAATTATATGGGGGAAAACCTAATTATTTATTCTACATAATTTGGAGATGTTCTCCAATTCAGGTAGCTTTCAGTTTGGTTAGCCGTATGCAGGAATTTGCCTGAATCTATTCTTTACATTAAACTCCCCAAAGGTGCTTGCTTGCTTTTTGTTATTGAAACCAGCCCATCCATAAACATCAGATGGAAAACAAACTCATTCAGAAGCAGACTGAAAACACAAAGTCAATCTGAATTGCTGGAATAGTCTCATTTTTAATTAATAAATTGTTTGGTAGAATAAAACATTTAGCCACCACTTAGTACCAAGCCAAATAACTATCCATAAGTAGAAGTTTGCATAAGCAAAGGACAATTAAATCAGGACAAGCCTCATTTTGTAACCACCGGTCTACCTACAGTGAATGAAGGATGAATTTAAAAGATTTGTACAAACACAAATGGTTAAAGGAAAACAAGCAGATGTCTCTACCGTGCTATCTCTTTCAAAAAAATAGGCAATAAAGCAACACTGATTAAACTTTTACTTTTCTGTATATGAAAATTTCTCCATGTTTCTGACTGATACAGGTTTTCTCTGGAAACTGATGTGAAAAAAAGGCTGATAAAAGAGACTGGGAAACAAACAGTATACAGAAGGGAAAGTCTTAATTTCTTAGTTCTGGTTTTGATTTAGTTCGCATGACAGATCTGGAAACCACTTCTATTCTATCCAGAACAGAATCACAGAATCACAGAATTATCGAGGTTGGAAAAGACCTAGAAGATCATCCAGTCCAACCATTACCAATACTTCCCAGCTAAATCATACCCCTCAACGCAACATCCAAACGTTTCTTGAACACTCCCATGGTCGGTGATTCCACCACCTCCCTGGGCAGTGCATTCCAATGCCTGACTACCCTTTCCGAGTAGTAATACTTCCTAATGTCCAGCCTGAACCTCCCCTGGCGCAGCTTGAAACCATTCCCTCTAGTTCTATCACTGATTACACGAGAGAAGAGGCCGACCCCCAGCTCACCACAACCTCCCTTCAGGAAGTTATAGAGAGCTATAAGGTCTCCCCTGAGCCTCCTCTTCTCCAGGCTGAACAATCCCAGCTCCCTCAACCGCTCCTCATAAGGCCTGTGCTCCAGACCCCTCACCAGCTTCGTAGCCCTCCTCTGAACACGTTCCAGGGCCTCAATGTCTTTCTTGCAGTGAGGGGCCCAAAACTGAACACAGTACTCGAGGTGCGGCCGCACCAATGCCGAGTACAGGGGGACAATTACCTCCCTGTTCCTGCTAATTCTGAATTCATTCTGAGAAACAGAGGGGAAAATGAGAATTAAAGAACATACTTGCTTCAATTTGAGGTAGTCTGATTAATCTTTATTTACAGATAAACAATGAAAAATGGCACACACACTGCTGTGTTCAAGGTCATACATATCCTGTAGATGACCCAGATATCAGATCTATTTTTAAAATCATTTACATGTATTAAATGTGCCGTTCTACAATCACACACCTGAAGTTACGCACAAGCTACACACAGAGGCATATCTTTGTTTAAAATCATACTCCAGACACAATCTAGTCATTCATGTTTTAATCAGAAACCAGAGTTGTATTTCATTTGCAGCTGATTTTTGTCAGACTAGATTTTATTTTACATAGCGTTTCAGTAACACGAGCAAACCCCTGGCAGCAGGAGTTTGGTACAGACTGGAGAAGCCCTTTTCCTTGTGTTACCTGGAGGCAGCACAGTGTTCAGCAAGTCCCTTGGATCCAAGCAGATGTGGTGGAAAATGTAATTAAATGGATTATTTTTTTTTCTTTTTTTTTTTTTTTTTTCTGGGGCTGGTGGTTTTGCATTGCTCTGGAGCAGAAATGCTAATAAAGCAGCAATAGACACAGTCGTGTTTTGTTGTGGAGAAGTCAGAGTACAGAGTGTACACACAGAGCATGTTCGCAGAACCCAGGACTGGGGACGTGTCTAACCCAGTGCTAGCAGTGCAGCTGGGCAGTGTGGCATGCGTGCTTAAAGGCCTCCATCTAAGACCTTTACGGTTTGTTCCCATAATTTAAACCCATGAAGGAAAACAAAACCGTCCTGACTTCCCTTACTGAGGGAAGTTCCTGATCTGAGTACATCTGTCTGACATGTGCTTATCCCTTCTTCCAGGTCCCGCAGCTTTCCAGCAAAAAAGCCACAAAGCTGTTTCCCACTCATTCAGACAGGAAAATCCAGCAGTACAAGAATATATTTTTCTTTCCCTTCAGCTGAACCTCTGCCCGTCTTCATGTCATGGGCCTCGCTTTAATAGAGGGATTCTTCCCTGTGTATTTAAACACATAGGAAAAAGGAAATTGTCCAGAAGTAGACAGTGATCTCATTGCTGTATCACTTTTCCCACCAGCCTATTTTGGACTCCAGGGTAGGATCCTGGGGCTTAGAGCTCAGAGCCACCCGACTTGAGGGGCTGACTGACCTTCTGTTCTCTCCCTTGGTTCTCAGTACTGCGCAAATGAATCAAGAAGCCTGCAGATGTTTCGGGTAACATAATATTTGACTGTTAACAAATGCAGCGTTGCCTTCATTAGTGATTTCCTCCTTGATTCTGTGACACACAGTGGAATGCCGTGGCAGCTGATGAAGGGGAACTATCTCACCCTTAAATCTAGATGAAATTACTGTTACTTTGTGTGCGTACAGAACTAGCATGAAAATTAAGTTTTAAAAGAAAGAATGACAGCAACAAAGACAAAAACCACTCAATCTAACCAGAAGTGACTGTGGAAGGAATGTTTGAAAAAGAAATTTTAATTTCCAGAACCAATTTAAAACTTCAATGGCCGAAGCCAGGGAAGAGAGTCTTATGAAATCATTTGTCCCACGATAACACCTCAGAAGCGCTGACATGTGGAATAATAAATAACATTTCTCACATTTCTTTCTTATCATACAAGAAAAGTGCATTGCTTTCTAGAAGGTTTGAGAGAGAAAGAATTATTCTTGCTTGTGTTCTTCTATTCTTCTGTGAATAAGTTATTAAGGGAAGCTATGTTAAAGAAATGAGTTTCAGTATAAAAATGTCTTCGTCTATAATCACAAGGCATAGGATAGGGAAGGAGGAAAGCAATAAATTGCTTGGTCTTTATTCAGCTACATGAAAATTATGTTTTTCTATTGGTTCATTGCTTATATATTCCAATTAAATGCTGCTTTTATGAGACTTCTGCAAAAGAAGATTCTCCCTAACCAGTAATTTGAGCTGGTTTAAGGGAAGTTCTGAATCCTAAACCAAAAATCTTCCAATTGACTTGGAAACTTGCACAGACAGCAGAACACCAGGCTGGTGAGCTCTTAGCAGTCTGTGTTGCTAGGGAGACCAGGAGCTGATTTTGGAGAGCAATGTAAGTACATTTATATAATAAGGAGTTGCAAGTTTCAGTGCCACAAGTGTACAGATTTCTCTGGTAAAATGTACTGGAAATATTAGAGAGGTATAGGTTTTTTGTGTTTTTTTTTTTTTTTTTTTTTTCTGTTGGTGTTGCTTTTTGCTCTTCCCTTCACTCTACCCCTCTTTCTCCCCCCTCCTCCGCTGGAATATATCTGGGAGATTTAGAGAAATGTTTGAGACAACTGTAAAGATATTTTTCATTTATTTATACTTATTTATTTGTGCTCTCATGCTGTTTTGGGTAATCAATAGCATTGGAGTAGTTGAAAGATTCTGAAGATTAAGAACAGACTTAACCTAACCCACGCCAGTACAAAATACTGGCTGGAGACTGTACACTGCCCTAGCTTCATTTATGGGAACTGTAAACAGCTGACAGGCAGTAGCCAGCTGTCCACTGACAAACTGTAGCTCTGAAACATTTGGACGTTGTGTTGGGGGACATGGTTTAGTGAGAACTATTGGTGATGGGTGGACGGTTGGACTGGGTGATCCTGTGGGTCTTTTCCAACCTTGGTGACTCAATGATTCAATGATTTTATCATGACCATGCCTTCTTCCTTACCCATCAAGCAGAGAAGTAGGGCTGTTGGAGGCAGAAAAGCTTCACCTTGTGTTGCCTAGCTGAAACATTTTCTTGCCTATCTGGAATTCTCAGGTACATTGAAAGATCATGGCATTCAAGACAAAACCAATTTTGCCGAAGTTCTCATGCCTGGTTCAATTTTACTTAGTTCATTTCATCTCAGATGTACTCATTAACAAGGTGCTGAAAGAGCCCTACTTTTCACATTTGTTTAAAAGGGGATGTAGTTTTGTAGATTATACTAATTCACTGCCTGTTTGATAACAAAAACCCTAACATATGAACAACCATTGTTGTTAATAATCTCAACACAGCTTTATAAATAAATGACACGAATCACAGATTTCCCTTTTTTGTTTGACACTTCACATGGAAAGACACAGATGTGTTTGTAAACTGTGAAACTTGTTTGTACATTTGTTAAATATTCACTTCTACCACCATGATCATAGAATCATTGAATTGTTCCAGTTAGAAGGGACTTTTAAAGGTCGTCTAGTCCAACTCCCCTGCAATGAGCAGGGCCACCTACAGCTAGATGTTGTCTCATCAGTTATATAGTTACATCAAGACTAGAATACTTAGAGAAGGAAAGTAATTTGAAGAAATATATTTTGCATTTACTTCTAAGAATTGCTGGCATTTTGGGACTATAAAACTGTCATTACAAGAGATTCTGTGATCACTGATTTCACTCTGGAACACCAGTAGTCGTACAAATTGCTTATTTGTTAAAAATAAAGGTCTCTGAGGACTTTTTTTTTTGGGGGGGGGGGGGGCGAGGGGGGGAGGGGAAGCAAATGAGTTAACGGTCATTGGGAAAGCTTTTCAAAGAACCTATGTTGGTGTATTTTGAGGGCTGCTCCGAAACTAATGCCTCGTATTTTATGATGTTGGTCCCACAACATCAGAGGCTTTTGGTGGTACGGCAGTAGAGGTTGAACCTTCCCACGAATATCCCTTTACATTTTGTTTCTGTGTGGCAGCAGCAGAAGGGCAGTCTGAAAAATTGGCATTTGACATGGAAGTGCGTATGTACAAGTCAAAGGTGTCATTGGAATGAGTTGCACGCATTGACATTCACTGATATTTACTGACAGTTTATGGAGACCAAAGAGCGGATGTCAGTACAGCAAGGCAGTGAGTGGTACGTGGCATCAGCAACAGTGGGTTACCTCTGCTAGTACAGATTGTTACAGGTGTGGCATGCAGGCTTTTTTTCATTCGCAATGGCAACTATGTTGAAAAATAGTGTGTTGCAGCTGAGAATTTGCTCTATCAAATAGTGTTATTGTGCTCTTTGTGTCTGTTGTAATTGCCATGGAAATATATAGGAGGCATTACTTTAAGACCTATACAGTAAATTCTCTTTCTGTCACAAGATGATAGAAAGACTGTTCACCTTCTGGGTGATTGAAGGCTCCCTATAATCATGCTATGAAGGGGAAGGACAGAATCTTGTAGCCTTCAACTCTAGCAGTGATAAAAGAATTGCTCTTCTGTGTGTGGCCCCATCCTGTGGTGCAGAAGGGCAATAGCCCCAGAAGCTGCATCCAGAACTCCAGAGAGCTGCCTGGTTGCTACTAGGAACTCTCTCACTAGGGCTACTGAAGATCCAAAAGACTCTAATTGAGGAGGAAAGTGTGTCCCTAATCTGATAATTCCACATTACATCACCATCTGCCACCTGCTATGACAGCCTACACTCTCTGAGTCTATGAAACAGAATGCACTGAAGAGCAAGTTCTGAGGATTCCATCTGATAAGATTTAGCTTTTCAGTGTTCTTCCAAAGGTCTGAATTCACAGAATGATTTAGAGACTTGCATCCTTTCCAGTTCTTTTCTCATAGATGTTCTTCCATCAGAGAAGTAGTTTAGCCCTACTTAGATGAGATAAGTTGCTATGAATCATAGCACCATCTTGGAGACTTTTTGGTTCTATAGGGAAGGTAAATGAAAGGACTTTTATTTGACAGTAAGCCCCAGCCATTATAAAACCCAAGAGGAAAACATTAACAGTAGAAAAACAGTAGAAAAGAGGTCTCCTGTGTGTTGAAAAAGCATAAACAAAACTCTCCTAGAGCTAGTGAAAAAATAGTGGCCAAAACTCAAATTCTTTATAATGTAATAAAATCTTCTTAAATATAAATTGATGTTTAAATGATCCATACCCCTTTTAAGTTGTGAAAAAAAAAAAAAGACTTTTTTCCAAGTTTATTGTATAAACCCAGTGTATATTTCCTATCATGTTCCTTAGGGAATTGTTCCTTTCCCCAAGAGCAAGCTCAACTTTTTGAATGCAGTGTGGAAAAGGCAGTGAGAGAAACACAGCCTGGGAAACCTCTGAGCATAACAATCTGCCTGCTTAGAGCACAGTGCTGACTCAACGCTGAGCTCTGGAGGAAACAGAAAGAAAGAATCATTCCCAAGAATAAAGAGAAGACTTCAGTGCTTATTTCAACCCACGGAGTCACTGCCATCTACTAAGGTTTTGGAGATAGGACAGTCATCCTGCAAGAAACATTTGTTAGGATTGATTTCTTTCAGACTTCTCTAGCATTTCTGATACCACGAGTCCAATGCCATAACTTCCCAAGTCATCTTGTCCCACTTCATTTTCTTTTGTACCAACAAGTAACAGCATTAGAGTGTGGAGTCTTTCATACCTTATGTGAAAGTGTGAAAGGAAGACAGCAGTGTGATTCTGCTTCATGATTTTGACAAGTTCTGTGTGCAGAGAGGAGAGAGGGACAAGTACCAAACAACCGCTGTCTGGAATGTCAGGATCCATATATCCTCTGTGTTCTACTAACATATTTGTTATTAAACTGCTCTTCAAGTGATAAGCATAATAGGATTAGAGGAATGGGAAATAATGACACTAAGCAGCAGTTCATAGAGCTGCAGCATCAAATGATGCATATCATAGACACCACTGAAGACTGCCTATCATTGAAAGGACTGAAATCTGAAGTAATGAGGACTAATTCATCACTACAGTGATCAAAGACATTTTTGACATTCAGTGCCACAAGTAATGTTACAGTGGCCGGATGGACCTTGGAAATAGTAATAATACATATATTTTTTTTTCCCCCCTAGGAGTTGATTACAATGAAATGGACAAAAGAAGCTGACTTATCCCCATCAGGACAATAGTTGGTGGTAACTGCCAAGGCAGCATCTAGGAAAGCAGAGGATTATAATTCCATGTTTAGACTCCATTATTGTTATCAAAGAGCATGGAATTCTTCTCTTTCTTCTACCTTGAAAACTGAGGATGAGAATTAATAGAAATGAATACATGAACCTCAGTCTCAATTTTTGCTTGATATTTCTGGATGAAGGATGAAAGGAACAGGTGACTAATACTCCCCCACGAGATGAGTCATATCTCTTTACCTATATCCCATTTGAAACTGCACAGGTGAATGCATGATACATGCCCAGATGCAAGAACAATAAGCCTCACCTTCCAGGAGAGATTCTAGGGATCAGAAAACAATGGTGGAAAAATAAAAGGACAACCAATACAAAGAAAGGTGAGAAATCTTGACACCCCATTAGCAAGTGTGAAAACTATACTGTTATTAAGGTGTGCAGGTTTACAAAGGGAAAAGCCAGACATACCGAACAACATATTATAATAATATTAGAGGAGACAGTAGTTTGTAACTACAACCCTACAGATACTGTCAAGTATCTGCTCTTGAGCACTAATAACAATATACAAGCATTAACGATTTCAAGGTTGATGCAAAAAAATAATAATAATAATAATCTTGAAAACAGAATATTTCCACTAGAGTGTTTGGTTGTCTAATATTTAGTATCTGTGTATGATAAGGAATTAGGCTTACAAGCATTCCATTCCAATGGACTGTCAACCTAAATTTTAAAAGATGCCAGATTCGTATTTGCTTCACAGAATCACAGAATTGTAGGGGTTGGAAGGGACCTCCAGAGATCATAGAGTCCAACCCCCCTGCCAAAGCAGGTTCCCTACACCAGGTCGCACAGGTAGGCGTCCAGGCGGGTCTTGAATATCTCCAGAGAAGGAGACTCCACAACCCCCCTGGGCAGCCTGTTCCAGTGCTCCGTCACCCTCACCGTAAAGAAGTTCTTGCGCACATTCGTGCGGAACTTCCTGTGCTCTAGCTTCATCCCATTTCCCCTTGTCCTGTCCCCACGCACTACTGAAAAAGTCCAGCTTCACCACTATGACCACCACACCTCAGGTATTTATAAACCTGGATCAAATCCCCTCTCAGCCTTCTTTTCTCAAGGCTAAACAGACCCAGTTCACTTAGTCGTTCCTCATAGGGGAGATGCTCCAGGCCCTTCACCATCTTTGTGGCCCTCCGCTGGACTCTTTCCAAGAGATCCCTGTCTTTTTTATACTGGGGAGCCCAGAACTGGACACAGTACTCCAGTACTTCTTCAGGTAAAAATATATATATGAAAAAAAGGATTGATTAACTTTTATTAGCTCTTTTATTTTCAACAAATACGCCTTTTTCTTCATTCCAGTGAGACCACAGGCAAAAATCACTAAAATTTTCAGTATGATTTGCTGAATTCCAATCAATTTGTAAATGTCAATCAGGTAGACAAATTTAGTCATTAGGTCATCATCACCAACTGAGCTCAAAGATTCTATGCAACAGACAAGAATGAACACATACAATACTTTCACAGTTTTCTGAAGTAGCGTATGAGAAAAGAGATTTCACCCCTTCTCTTCAAGTTGACCTTCAATTCAGTGGTAATAGTAGTAAGATCACTTGCAGCCTCGGCCTAGCAAAATGTTTCCTTCTAATAAGAGTAAAGGAACAAATCCTCGTAAGATGACTAATTTGTTCACAGATAGATATTCTCCTAAATTCTGTCTTAAAGGAATCCTATATCTTTTTTCATAGCACTTTCAAACTAGTCCTAAAATCCTGGCAAAACGCATACCACATCTTCTAGAAGGGACTTAACGTTGCATGTACAAATAATTTTTGTCTGAAGTAGTTACTCAAAAGAGAAGTCTGCTTTATCTAGGTTGTCTTTTCAGCAGGCAAGCTTCAAGTGAAAACAAAAGTTTAATCAAGAAAAACAAAAGGTAAAGGTCTCAAGTTCAGTCAGAATTTGAAGATCTGGAGTTCATCAAGGACCTTTATAAGTCATTTTTTGACTTTACTAAGAACAGAATCTTACTCCCCTTCTCTTTTTTGGCATTATTGTTGCCTAGTAATATAGCTTCTGAATCTACACCATGACGACTGTGATGACTTCACTCCTCCTATCCTGTCATTCAGAAGAAGCTAATAACAGGAGTTTCACCTTTAGTTAATTAGTGAGTACATGAAGTGGATGGAATCACCCACATTGTGAATGAATATGGATGAGTAACGAAGAGATAGAAAAGTTACTTCCAATAAATGTAGCTTTTCTGCATTGTTCTGTATTTTATCTAAGGTTGGACAAAATGAATGTCAATGGCAAAAATATGCTTATTGAAAGAGAAGTAGGCTATGAAACCACCTGCAGAAACTGACAAGGTCACAATAGAAGTGTGAAAGTAAAATATTAATCTACTAGAATGGAAATCCCAAGGTAACACAAGAAACAAGGACACGAAAGGTACTATGTGGTAAGAACTCGGCAAAACCTTCAATTTGCTTCATAGAGCCAAGAAAAAGAATTATAAAATTGAATAACTAAGAAAGCATCCCTCTCCCAAAAGCTATGAATAAAATAATATACAAAAAAGGTGTGTCTTTTGGAAAAATGTTTTGCTTCACTGGTTAAGTATTTTGATTCCACAGAGTAAGCTGAGATGATGTAAAGGAATCCACAGGGGACGAAGACCACATATCAAAGCCAAAACAGGGTCTGACTCAAGCCTCTACTATATGAAAATTCATTATGAAGTGAATATCTATTCACATTATATATAGACAATACTCAAAGTAGAAGTGTATGATTATTCTGTATGTTTCATTTGGTGAGGCTTATGGAGCACCATTGATTTTACAGCTGAAATATATCTATTTATGACCAACTTTCAGCAAAACTTAGACTTTTTAAGTGCTGAAGTCTGTTCTAAAAAATGACATTTACTTTAAAAAGAGTCTTGGTAGATATTTCTTAATCCAAATATTGTTGACTACATTCTTCCTCCTATCAAATTTAAAATGATATTAATTTAGATCTCCAGCAGTAATTGCTTCTTGCTCAGTAGGCATCACCACACAACTATATCCAGTTATTTTTGATAACTTGACCCCATTCAGGTTGGGTGCAGCCCAGAGCACTGATTAAAAAAACCTCAAATTAAGAAACTTAATGAGAAAAGTAGGTGGAATTGGCAAAAGTTTGCTTTCACAATAGCCCACATGGAAATCTGATAAAATCCAGATAAGTCAAAACTAGAAAAAGGTCGTGAAGCAGGCTTATTCAATCATTCAGGACCGCAATTCACTAGCATCACTGGTGAAAGACAAAGCTGAAAGACCTTCAAGTTCAAGATAAGAGAGATGAAAGAGCAAAACCACTTTTATTTGTCCCACTGCAATTGCTCTTCACTCTATCTAAAATGTCATTTGCTTTGATTTTACACATTTAAAGCTCAGAAATCATCCAGAGAAAGAAACAAATCTTTCATTTTCGTGGTTTCATGACTATGGAATAACTAGAACAGTTTTACTTTGGACTATTTACAAGAATTTAGCTATAATTAAATATTACCACTATATGCCTGGATATCTGAAAATGTTTAACCAAAAGACTTTCAATGTACCTTAAGAAAACCATCTGGAGAACAAACTAGTCCACATGTTTTATCTGGCAAATGAATTGTATCGTATTATTTCAGTGTGAGGTTATGCAGTAAAAAAATCTTATTCAGTTATTTAAAAGCTCAGTAAATCTTTTGTGTGCGACATTGAGAGACCTGGAAAATACTCCTTTCCTGCAAGCCCCTTAAGGAGGTATGAGATATTTCAAAGCACTGCTCTGTTCTTGTGATTGTACCACGTCATGTTATTGATCAAATCAGTTTTATCTTGAGTTTATAGCTAGAACTTGCTCATAAAGTTGCCACTGTTCTCTGGTGAGTTGCCACTGACCTACTTTGTCAAGCAGAGTTGAGCTGGAGGTTAGCAATCTTTTAACATTTAGTATTTCACTTCTAGATATTTTTTAGTATCTTGAGCTCACTAAAAATCTTACAAGTATGTTTTTTTCCATTGGCAAATGTTTCAAAAACAAGTTGTTTCATGCAAAGATAAGAATCCCAAAAGAAGAAAAACAAAATGCTTGCTCTTTCAATAAATCTACTCAAGTTCTTATTTTCAAAGTTCTTTATATCAAACCACAAAACGTGAAAAGTGAAAAATTCAATTTTACCTGAAATAAATGGCTCTATCAAATATTTTCCACAATTTTTCTTCAGAGGAAATTCTGAATTTCGTTTCTTTCATTCTATAGTGGAGTGAAACACTGTGAAAATCCTTCTAAAAAATCTGTTTTGTTCCCAATTTGTAGAGCTCTCATTTTACATGCATCATGCATACATTTTTTCATTAAAATTTTTATAACCTATACCTTTGAAATATCATTTTTTTTTACCTAAGAAAATTTTCCAAGTGTATTTTTAAAGTTATGAAGAAAATTCATTCCTACAAAATCCATGTTTCAAGATAAAGTATTTGAACTTTAAAATTTTAAATTTTGGCAGTTTAGAGAAAATTATTTCTTATCATTGTAGCCTTTGCCCTACTTGCAAAACACAATGTAACAGTCATGCAATCATTAATATCTACTGCAGTGAAACGAGACCTGAGAAATATCAGTAGCAGATGTGCTGGTATGCTGTGATGGCACTGAGCCTTGAACACAAGCATGGCTGCTCTGGTGCAGATTATGAATGGAGTGGTAAAGCAACAGTTCTATACTGGGCTGTCTTTCAGGAGTTTAATCACAAAATGAAAGAAACATTTTTATGGATTAGAGACAGTCAAAGTAATGAAGGGATGGATTGATTATGCATTGTTGAGACCACACAAGCACAGGGAGAATAGCTTGTGAAAGAGAGGAGATGGGCTGAGAAAGCAAGGCTCTTCTGTCTAAGGAAACACATGTATTGGTTTTTCAGAAACATGAAAATTTTACAGACTCAATTATCAAAGTTACACAGTTCAGGTGTCTTCTGTACTGAAGAATCTAAGCCTTTCATGTGATAATTTACTTTTACTCATAAACAGAATCTGAGCCGTCATCTGTACCTTCAGGATTTTCCCCTAAGAATTCTTGGTCAGAAAGCAATGAGAAGTTACATAAAAATGTGAGGTCACATTTCACAGAATGATTTGGGTTGGAAGGGACCATTCAAATCATCTAGTTCCAATCCCCCTGCTATAGCCAGGGACACCTCCCACTAGACCAGGTTGGTCAAAGCCCTATGTGACCTGCCACAGTAGTTCATCTCAGGAAATTCAGATAAATGACCTGATTTAAGGGCTGTCTATGACTAAATCAGTAGGACACCAGACTCCAGCACTGCACAGCTGGACTCCTGGTGGTATCACTGCCATTGGGTAAGCGCTCCTGCTTTGTTGCGTACTCACCATCCAACAGGTACACATTCCTATCACCCTATGTTCAGTACTGTTATCATTAAAACTTAGCAACGTTTTTGTGACTAACTGATGGTACTGTTTCTCTTAAGAGGTTACCACTGAGATGTTAAACGTACTGTAATTCTTCTTTGCTGCAATTACCTTTCAGCAAATTTAGTGCATGTTGCAGAGCGTATGAGACTCTCACAGCCATCTCCCAACCAGATCTGTGTTACAAATATAATGTGTAGTTCTGAGCATCTCTGGAGAGCTCTGACTCAACATCTACTGGAAGCAGTTGGCCCAGCATGTTTGCAGACTGTTAACTGAAGGCACCTGGTATTTTAGACTACAGAAGGAAAAACCAAAGGATAGTAATGCAACAGGGAAATGCATAGCCCCTTCCCTATTACTAGTTTTGGTCCATGGATTATATGATCTAACAGTGCAGTGATGCAAAACATAGGAAGTGCAACACAGAAGTGTCTGCCCACACCATAAAAGAGACAATTACAGGAGATATTAACGAAGTTGTTCAAATGCAGAGCAGTGTACCACCGTGTTTTTTTTTTAATAAATATTAAGAAATATAGAAAAATATGAGAGCTGACTGAAAAAAAATAAAAAAAAACAAAATTAAACATCTTTTTGCTTCCTGAAGTGGAAATACTAGAGGATCTCAATTTTTCACATGCATGCATACAAATAAAGACTTTTAGTTTAGCCTGTATTTTACTCATCAAAATCTCAGTTCATTCTAAAGTTTAGTCCTTCTGCTTCCGAGACCAGATGGATTTTTTCTTTTTCATTGGAAGGAACCAGGGCTGAGTCAACTGGTTTCAGTGGCTTTTTGTTCTTTTCTAGTGTTGTCTGGAAGCAATTTTCTCAAGCTTTGTAATTTATTTGTCATCTTCCTCAAAATCCCCACAAAAGAGAGAATGAAAGCCTTTCTTTGGAATTAAAAACAAACAGAAGAAACCTTGACATTTGATTTTTATACATATCTTTCATATCCTGAGTGTAATAAATACGTGTTTAAAGTGCAGATGCCTGGAATCTTGAGAAAAAAGAAATCTTGACTGAAGTGATGCCTTACGTAAAATAGAAGCACATAGTCGGCATCTTCAGGGATTCAGCTATACATTAGCTATAAACACAACCCATGCGTTGTGATATAATAAAAGATGCCCCTGATATTCTTTAGTATTGTAAAATCTAGTATGTAAGAGGATAGAGTGTATCCCAGTCTTTAAGTCTAATCTTTAAGGGTTTCTTCTGTACAGTCATTCCAACACAGCAACTCTACAATAAGAATCAAATCCAATAACAACGTCCTTTCTTCCAAGAGTCATTTTCTTCTGTTTCACTTCACCCCCCGCTCCCTCAGTCTAGGTAAAGAGGTTAATGGTCTCTTGAGCATACAACAAGATTAAATTTCGGCAATATAAAGACAAAACAAGACAGGAAACAATAGATTAAAAGCTGGAGTCCTATTGAAAATAATACATAAAATACTTGTCTTGAGTTGTTATTTATTTTTTGGTATCACTCATTTCTTCTCCTAATTTCTTAATCAAATGCTTCTGCTGACCCAGAGTTGTGGCAGGATATAAAACTGGTTCTGAAAAAATCATAGATTCAAGATCATTCTTGCACAATTATTCAAATTTTCAGCTGCACCTGGAATCTAGCATGTTTGCTAGATTCCTAGAATCTAGGATGTTTGTGAGAATTCAGCTTGGCCTGTATTCTGCCAAAATGCAGTATTTTAATATCAGGTGTCACATTCTGTACCAGATATAGTTTCTGGATTGATTTAAAGTTCAATCCCTCATAATGCATGCATATGATCTAATGTCAAAATGGAAACAGCATGTCTTGCAGTGACCTGGTTTCTGTTCAAAGCAGATTGATGCAGTTTGAGAGCCAAATATGGGGAACAGCTTTCCTTAGCAGCACTGAAACATGATTATTTTAGAGCAAGCTGGCATCAATGCTACAGTAGTTTGTAAACATGAGCTATGAAAAACAGAAATATACAATAAGAGGAGCAAGTATGATCTCTACATATATCTAATTACTTCTAATAGGTTATCAAGATTAGCAAGATTATCAAGGTTAGCAAGTAGTCACGTACAATTTGTTTTTAGACACAAACACTCTCAAATGATACAAACAAACACATTAAGATATTCTACAGGTCTTAGAATAAATACAGCCTTGAGCCACTTCACTGCTTCATACTGCCTTCCTCAATAAACACATACAACAGCAACAAGCTGTGTGTTTTCCCTTAAAACCATGCATGTTCTCAAAAGTTGTTTTTTTTTTTTGCATTACCCAAGCACAAATATTCTTGTCTCTAAAAAAAAAAAAAATAAATTATTTTTAATAACTGAAACTTTGTCAGATTTATATTGCAGAATTTACATATCTGACAACATAAAAGCCTATCAATCTCTTAACATTACGTGTCATATAGTCCTTTTCATGAAGGAATCAAAAAGTGTTTAGGATGCCTACCTACACTCCTCCTACTGGAATCTTCTTTTAGATCTCCTACCTTTGGTGGTTAGGAACTTTATTCTAACTTCCAGCCTAAGCTTAGTTATCACAAGTTTAACAGTTATTCACTTCTTCTGGTATAAGTGCACCTCTTCAGCATATAGGTAGAGAACAGAAGTGTTTCTTCTCAGGCTCCATTTAGCTAAGGTAAACAAAACAAGCTCTTTTTCCTCATTACGTAGAACACTGTCTCCATTTCTTGCCACTATAGGTCTCCTTTAGCTCCACATTCCTTTAGACCAACTGCATTCAGAATATGAGCAGACAGATTATGATTGCTCTTTATTTACAGCCACAACAAAAAGAGGCGTTGTCATTTTATGGTTGATTAATCTATGCTGATATTTATCCTCCTATTTTATTTCCAGATGCTGAACATTCATAGGGTAGAGAACTTTATGATTAATAAAAATCAGTACTTTCTACTGTTACTATCATTATAGAATAGTTCTCTCCCAATGGTTCTTTAAAAAATCATGTAGTAATCAGGAAGACTACAGGCTGAAGAAGAGAATTTGAGCAACCTGGCATCAAAGATAATATGGGAAACATGATTCAAGTTTTAAAACTTTGTTTCTTTTGCTTAAACCATATTATTATTATTGTGGTTTTTTTTTTATGTGTTCACACATTTTAAAATTAGTTGGGCTGCCAGAGAATAGAGAGAATTCTTTGTAAATGTGAACACAAGGGTGACTTTTGGCCTAATTTGTCTTGTTCCTGTGTAAAAATGTAGAAGTCTCCACAATTTCTCTTTCCTTTTCACTCTCATTTAAGATATGAGTATAATCCAAAACCTTTGACAGCCAAATACCCATAGTTTCAAGCAACAAAGTAGTTAGTGACAAAATTGCTGTTAGATGTCCTGTGACTTTCTTCTATAATGAGTTACTGCTCTTCTGACTGGGAGATCTATATCCTTATAGGCTTAGTTACTACTGCCATATGAATGCTCCAGAAAAAAAAAAAAAAAGATTCAAAAATCATATCCTGATTAAGCAGTTCAGCTAGAAAATGTGGATCTTCCTCCAAGTAAACTCACATAGCTCATTTAAATTTACCTCAATTTCTACTATGAAGTAATTTTGACCAGTTATTAATGTGCCTTATTAAGAACACTGGTTCCAGGAAGTTTGGAGAGAAGGAATAATGTAGATGTCATTACTTATAAACATTAAAGAAGAAAATGTTAAAAGTCTTTCTGTAGTATCTTATTTGTAACACTAGCTGTTGAATATATGCCACAAACTCCACTAGCTGTAGAATTTACATCTTGCTCTTAGAATTCTTTTAAGCTTGTTGCCAAGTTTATCCTGCTAAATATACTTATTTTTTTAAATTATTTTTCCCCAGACTTCTTGTAGTTCAAATGGAATGCAGCTTCTAGATGATCTGGACAAAAGACCTCATGTGCTATAACTTAGTGTCATATCAGTGTTCACAGTCAGACAAGCCGAATACACCAAGCTACATAGCTATTTTTCTTAATTTGCCTCTAAAGTTTACCAGGAATAACTAATCAGGACCATCATAATTATATACAGCTCAAATTTTCAGAGTTCTAAACCTCTCGGAAAAAAGGCTGGTAAGATCTCATTTTATTGATCCATATCTGATAATCACTGGAAAGAGCAAACGGCAGTTAAAGAAAAATCAGTGGATTTTGGCAGCCTGCTAGAATTCTGATTAACCAAGGAGAACATTTGCTGTGAATATAATAACAAATACCTCTGACTGAATTTCATCACAATAGGGAGCCACATCTGCCTGAAAATGAATTTGTATTACTCTGTGGCTCTCTTATAATGCCACTATCATTACAAACCCCTTTCACATGAAAGTTCCATACAGCTTCTTCTCTAGGAAATGAAAGTACCCTTGGGCTTCCCAATCCATAGCAAATTTTATCTTGATAGCTTTTCATATCTTATTATGTCCATTAAATGTCATGGCATACTATCCAGATTTTTTTTTTTTTTTTTTACTAGTGTTTACTATGCTAGACATGGACATCCCAAGGAAATGCATGGTTTTTGTTTTTTTTTTTTTGCAGTTCAAGCCACCATCCACATTATAATCTCCTCAAATAAATGCGAATAATGTTTAACACATAATTAGGGTGTTTCTTCTCTCTAGATATTATATTTAGAAAGCATAAACAAATCTGCTCTGTTTGCAATGGTACCTCTTCTTCCTGAGCCACCAACAGGAGCTGTCTCATTATTCATTCTTTATGCATGACAAACTAAGCTTCTGCAACATTGCTATTTAAAACCTCTAGAAAGTATTTCTTGCCCCTCTCATGAATTCTTAATTCTTAGAATAATCCTCAGATCTTTCTCAGGCTGTTTTGTAGAGCATGAAGAATTCTTGAGAATGTTTAATAAAATTCCAGGAAACACTAAAAATTCTGTCTGAAATCTGTTGCATTTTCCTTTGAACACCCTTGGGCCTGGAACACAATTTAAGTGGTAACATGATGGAACATTATCTCCCTAGAAAGGTGCTTAGGTGTACATAAATGTGCATTTCATTTATTTCTTGCTATTTAAGAGCATATTTTAGAGTCTTGCTGATAAACTGTAAAATATTTAGTTGTCAATCTCTTCTGCTCACAAGAAGAGTTATTTATGCCAACTAAGATGAGTGATCTTGCTCTTGTTTCCTGCAGCATTTCAAGAACATTCTCCTATACAACAAGAACTTCCTAGGGGTATGACTTAAGGATAGTTGAGTCTTTTAAAGCATATAATTTAGTGTTTTACAAGAAGATGATTCAGGGAAGACTAGGTTTCCTCTTTCACAGTGGATGATCTCTTGCAAGTACATGACTAACAAGGATAGAAAGGGAGCAGTAATGGATAAGAAAGCAAGAAAGCTATCAGTAAGAGCATGCTACTCTTTGAGAAATGGGTTTCTGAGTACTATACACCCATTTTGCAGTTAGTAAAGAAATCAGTTACGAGCAATCATAAGTAATTTCTTAGCATGTTTTGTATATTCACAAAATTTTTCCTTGTGCACAAACCATCAGAAATTACACAAATTTCAGCTAAGTAGCTACAACTCTTCAAAGAAGCAAACGTATTTGGTTTTGTTCCCCTTTGACACTCTATCTAATCTGATCCAGACTTCCTCCAGACCCCAGGTTTTCAACCTGGCAAACACTCTAATATCAAGCTCCCACACAAGTAGAGAAATAATTTTTAGTGATTTTTTTTTTTTTGTTTAGTCTCTCTTTCATATGGAGTTATCAAAGAGTTTTAATTATTGGACAAAAGAAAAATCATGTGTCTAGTTCTTACTAAGTTATGAACATTTATGTAATTATTAACACCTGCAAACATGAATCCTAGAAAAGAGGAATATTCTGAAATGTTTAGACATTAAGAGCAAGGTCTACATAACAAATACAGTTGACAAAAACAAGGAGACAAGATCTTGGATACCTGTTTGTTCACGTACAATATATTGTTATCTGTAAATACCTAAATGTTGAGTAATTTTTTTGGTGATACGAAGTTATTGTGAGGAGAAAATTCAAAATTTTTTCACACAACAACATAAGGAAGTGCTAAGCTAACGTTTCTCTCTGAAATCTGATCATGGTAAGATGTGTTAATGTTTTACCAGCACTGTCTGTAAGACTGCGTGCCAGAAATCCCCGATCATGATCCCCTGCAACCTGAAATTTAACTGTATAGCTGTAGCAAAAGCACTTCTCACTTGTAGTTGTCTTAACATCTTGAATGGCAAGAAACTACTGATAACTACATTTTCCTACTTTAAAGGTGCAGAAAGGGAGGCACAGAACTGTGGGATAAAGCAAGTATTGTAAAAATAGCTCTAAAGTGAATGGGAAATAACAACAGATGTACATAATCTGGCCATCTTCAGGAAACAAAGAGCAGCCCTGACCAGAAATTTTCCCGTCAAATATTCCTGTTAGAATGATGCTTTGACAAATACAGCATACACAGAGTAAAAATGTCATCAAACTGCAGGTAGAATGAGAATCCTGAAAGTAAAGAGAATAAAAAGAAACTGCTGCAAGATCAAATATATATATATATATATCATATGTATAACAAGATACAAAAAAAAAAGTAAACATTTAAGTTCTGTGAACTCTGAATCCACATCACCCTTCAGACTCTTCTCAGGCAGGATTGTGTAAGACATAAAGCTCTCTTAACAATTCACCACTCTAGCTGGCAGGAATTCTCACCTAGAACTGCAGCAAAAACCCATGGTTTTTTTTATTACCATAGCAGAGTAACAAAGTGTGGCCAAGGAATGAAGAATGTGAGGAAAGGAGCAAAGAAACTGCAGTTCAATTATTTTTAGGTAAGGGATAACTACCCAGATTATGAAACCACTGAATAAAAGAATCAATAAGCTTTAATACAAATTAACTGCACTCTTTTGTTCTGCTTACATCTTGACGCATCCATTTATAAGCAGACAAGAACATTCATTGGGAGGAATATACTATGTTAACCTTACAAGGAAGTCATTAGACTATTTGTGGTTTTTATATAGAGAAAATCCTGCATAGTGAGTTTGTTCATGAATTTACAATGCATAAGCTTCTTTACATTAATTTCTTAATGGAAGAAACACGTACATGGATACATCTTAATTTCATTTATTAACAAGATTTTCATCTAACTTTAAAGGTTTCTATTTATAGTTGTAACACTGTAATGCAATGGAAAGCACAGCAATGACAGCAGAGTAGCAAGGTTCCAGGCTGCAACAAATGAGAATTTACTCAGCTACAACAGACATGGGCACAGAAATGAAAGAAAGAAGCTACTTACCTTCAAAAGGCCTCAGAAAATTAGGGTTCTCCAGCAAGAAATTCTTACCTCCCCTGCCAGCCCTTGAATGAGGTCTGGGAAGGGGTGGATCTTGGCTCCACCCCTTCCCATCACTCAGGTGTATTGCATTCACCTGAGCTCCCCTGGGTTGGCCCTCCCTTCCACCAGGTGCCCAATCACTGTTTCAAGACATGACTTAGCATTTCTGCTACTATAGTCATCATTAAATTGAACAGAAATGTCCTTTGGAAGACTTACTGGTTGTGGCAGAAGCATTGTTTAGAGCAGGTGACTAATGTTTAAAAACTTAACATAAAGTGAGATTATTCTCAATATCTTTACACACAAAAGAAACGAAAGCTTCCTCCTGATAATGAAGAAGTTTCAAGAGTCAGCAAAAGTAGCAAAAACACTGTCAAATCCATCCAAACATGTTGCACAGTAACATCCCATTGCACTTGTTTTCAAATATGTTAATTTTATACATAACAAAATGAAAGAAAAACAGTCTACATGTAATCAAGGACAAATATTTAGCAGTTAAACTGAAATATAATAATGAATATCTGTTATGATATAATTTTGCTACTATGACTTCCTATCTCTTTACACTCCGTGGCAAAGGAATTTAATGTATTTCTCTATTCATGTGTCGGTACGTGTATTTCTGCTTCTGCATTGTACAAATACCTCCACTGATGTGTTTCTACTTATAGAGATTGCAAAGCGAAGTCTGTAACTCTGCAGTTCATCTATTTTCTGGCCCTCAGGCTCAGTCTTTTTCACATGCTTGTTGCAAGTTTCATTCAATTGATTTGTTTATTGACATAGTATCTTTGATAGTGCAGGGAGCTGTATATCTTTTCATGAAGATTTTTACCTTTTCAGTATGCTTGGCACCCACTATGTTATATTTTTTTTGTTCTACTGAAAATGATACCATTTAATAAATTTATTCAGTGTATTATGTCAACGCAATTATACTTTTAATCTATTTCTTCATGAGTTTTATTCTTCTCAGAACACATTATATAAAAGTTTGGTATTTTCCCACTTAATGCCTGTGCAATTTGCAATATGTTGTGCATCCTACAGCATTTTAGTCTGTGCCTTACCACTTTCCTTCTCTACTGTGAATGCATTTTATCAGTTTTCTATCTAAAAGGAAACTAAATAGATTTTCGATGAAATCGTCGTGCATCATGGGAAGTCTGAATTAAAAGTTTAGAAGAAATGTATTAATGCCTCTCTAGTGCCAAGATGGATTTCTTTTAATGCTATATTTGTCAAATAAAAGAAGTGGAGGACTGAGGCAGGGGGACAAGAGTGTCATAGACCCATAGAACGGTTTGGGTTGGAAGGGGCCTTTAAGATCATCCAGATCCAACCCCCTGCTATAGGCAGGGGCACCTCCCACTAGACCAGGTTGATCAGTGTCCCATTCAACCTCGCCTTGAAAGCTTCCAGGGAGAGGGCATCCATAGCGTCTCTGGTCAACCTGTTCCAGTGTCTCACCACCCTAACAGAAAATAATTTCTTCCTAGTATCAAGTCTAAATCTACCCTCTTCCAGTTTAAAACCATTTCCCTTTGTCCTGTCACTATGCACCCTTAAAAGAAGTCCCCCCGCCAGCTTTCCTGATCTCATTTAAAAGGACAGAATTTTCAATTTTAAGTTTCTTATAACTTTATTGTTTAAAATGATTCAGGTTAGTTTTCTTTTCTTTATGTCAGCTTTGACCTTTCTTCCAATTTGAAAAAAAAAAAAAGCCCTTTCAGTGTGTTTGAAAATATAAAAATTTTGTTCCTCTACCAAACTCTTCAGTGATGAGCTCTAGCACCTCCAAACTTCAAAGCATTCACATAAAACTTGTCAAGAATATCCTCCAGGAGCCAGATAATATACTGCTTCCATTGGCAAAATTATCTTATTGTAAATTGTAAGTCAGTCAAATCTATAAAACTCTCAGTAAAGCACTTCTAGTCTTCAGAAGAAAAAAATATCTGACAATTCTCTCAAGGTTTGTGCTGAGAATGTAATGGCTCTTACTAGCTAACGAAGAACTCTATGGAGTACGGTGCTAATCTCTTCCCTACTAACATACAGGCTGCAGAGAGAAGACAAAATCCTATACAGAGATGAGATAAAAACGGGAATAGGAAAATCATGAGATAGCAGGTCAAGGTATTGACAAAACGTAGAGCAAGCATATACAAAAAGCCTCTAAATCATTTGAACACATCACCTATAGCCCATGCAATAAAATCCAGCTTTCCTGAAAGGAATGTCTCCTTAGTCAAGTGCATAATGCATATATTATGCACTTAGTCAAGTGCATAATAATATATCGAAGGGCCTACAATGACTTGTAGGCCCTTCGATATATGTTTGCTTAACTTGTTAACTCCTGTCTGTCTCTACAATCCCAAATCCTTCAGTAAAGTGAGTTTTGGTGTCATTTTAGTGACTTGGTTTTTACTATGGTAAGTAGTTACCTGTAACATATACACATAAATTTCTTTCACAACTGTGGTAACTCAACACTTCCTTGTATCGCTGATATATATATCCCAGGGATCACAGTGTCTTTATATATATATATATATAAAAATATATGTATGTATGTATGTATGTATATACATATATGTATGTATATACACACACAAATATATAGGTATTCATACACATAAATTTTTGCATATTTCAGATGTATTTATACAGGTTTGGACACACATTATATTGCTCTTCTAATACAGGCCACAAAGTACAAAATTATAGCAGTTGCATGTCAGATTTCATTGGGCATCTTTGTGAATATGACTACAGAAATGTATTGCCATCACCATAAAGTAATAGAATATGAGTTGTCCTGTGGGAATAAACAGAAGTTGTGCCCTTAATAATTTGTGTGAAGCGCCTCCATTGTATCCACTGCTAAGTGAGAGAGTACAAAATAAATGTGTCTGTGCAAGAGAGAAAACTAAGGAATGAATAGTGCCTTAGAATAGTGAATTCTTGCCTTATTTACGTCACAAATTACCAACTATGATGTTTCAGCAAGTTGCTTAGGATATTTTCATACTAGTGTTAAGCACAGCAAATTAATCTATAAAGGCACCTCATTATGGCTACACTGATTTGGGCATTCACATTAGTTTGGGTGTCCTAACACTCTGAAGCACCACTATTGTCCTCACACAAGATATGACCATTAAAGAAAATCTGCATTTCATGAGGGGTCTTCACTCTACTGAAACTAATCTAGTTTGATCTGATCCAACTAATTCTAAATCTTTTTAGTCTGTTACTTGCAAATTTGGTACCCATTTCATTCAGTTTAAATAAATAAATAAATAAAGGTAATTAAGGTTATTCAGAACTGTTCTTCAGTGCAACACCAAGGTGCAGTGAGGTTCAGTGCCACCTAGGGAAAGGGGGAAATAGTGGGAGATGAGAACAATAGGATGGCCAGCAGCTATGGGACCATACCAGTCCCACAGACCTGAGGCGACTTCATCTGGGTTTGCTGCTCAATGGGCCAGGCCATGGTGGTTGGGCAGGTCCAAGGTGAATCTGGAAAGTCAGTCCACATGTCAGGGTCAGATCTGCTGAGGGCAGATCTGCTGTGACACAGCCCTGGGATACCTGGGTAGGGCCACAGCAACAAGATGGGTCAGGTCACAGGCATCATGCCAACAGTCTCTGTGGGTGGGCAGAGGCATGGCTGTGGCTGAGATGGAGAGGGGCCCTACTGCACAGCTTCAGTAGAAGTGAAGGCATGGGGTGACACAAAATAGGGCTCCAAGGGCAGGGATTGGGTAGAGTTACTTCTAAGGGCCAGGAGTAAACTCAGAGAGGGTTCTAACATGAAGTTAATGAAACTAAAGCTTTGTATTAAAAATAATGAGTCTGAAGACTTATCATTTTTAATGGGAGTTGCTGTAACTATTGCTAATTAGGCCTGGCTCTTGTTACCCACAAGGTTTTGATGTTTGTGGCTCATTTAAAACAGTGCCCTTGAGGAAGAACAGCATGTTCTACCTAGCTGTAGACCAACCTGATGAAATCAACCAGGGAATGTGTATTGCTAATACTCTTTCATAAATTCAATACCTCTTGTATTTGGGTTTCTAAGAAACAGAGAGTGAGAATATATTTTCCATTTTAGTACGGGTGGCAATTAATGACAAGGCCCACAGATAGATTGCAATAGCCTAGCACAGCAAGCCCTCCTGCTGAGAGAGCATCTATTGAATTCAGGGTCACATGCTTTGGGCTCCTGGAGTTGCTGTCATTCTTTGAGCAGATCTGCAAAGGCAAAGCACCACTTCTTGTATCAGCTCACAACCAAAGGAAATTGTGTCCTCTGAAAAAAGCATGCAGACACTCCCTTCAAAGCCTAAATCTAACCTCATGAATTCACAGTAGATAGAGTTACAACACGTACCAGTGAAAGCTGTCTGCCTAATCCAGGCTCTTCTTGTAATTTCCCTGAAAAGCCTATTTAGGATTAGCTTTTTCACTCTAGAGGAGAGCTACCTCCACTTCTGGGTTGTGTAAGAACTGAAGAGACACATCTGCCAGAATGAATAAGCAGAAGTTAGTCAGCGAGCTTTTATGATTGCCTAAAGGGACCTCTCATGCACTAGAAGGGATTTACACATTTTGTCTGATGTATTATCGACATCTACTACTGTCTCTCCCTTCCAGATGTTTGGATTATATTTGATTGTCTTTACAGAAATTTTGGCAAATATAACAGGTTCGGAAACCCCAAATCTTTTCAGGGAGCAGGAATAAAACCTAGCAAAATTTATTCAATAGTTACATTTGTACATCACTTTTGAAGGCCACTTTTCTGACCTCTCTGACATCCCTAGCCCCTTTTTCTCCCAGCCAGGTATGCTATCTCACAACAGTTCTTTTCCGTGGTTTACTTGTTAGAACATGTCCAGATGCTCAGATGCTGTAATACTGACGGAGACACTTTAAAATCCACAGCAGTGGCCCTGCCTAAAGCCTGAACTAGACAGCATTAAAAGTTACCTTTAGAGCCAGCTAGCCTTGCCCAAGTTCTCTCAGATTTACTGGGAAGATGAAGAGACCATAGCCTCAGTTAGCATTTCTGAGCTGACAATCGTATGACCTCCAGCAACTCCCAAGGCTCCTGCCCTCATACATGTTGCCTGTGCCTAGCCTGAGAGCTCAGAAAGTAATAGTATGTCCATACTAGGCAAAGATGGGAGCCTACTGTACCTCTTAAATGAATCTGTTTCTGAAGTAGATTGATAAACTGAACTTATAAAATACACTTAGGAAACAAACACATCTTTTCAGGTCTTCTATTCTGAAAAGCACCTTGCCAAAGGAACTTTGGATGGGTACTAAACATGGACAACAACTAAAAGTAGAGGTGACATTATTTTACCTTATTTGACCTCAATTTGTACAATGTACAGTTTATGCACATCTGCTCACTTCTGAATTGGGCTATAATTGCTAAGTGTATTATAGTAAATGGGTACAAAACAGCCAAAATCAAATGCTGACCCATCCAGCCATATGAGAGCTGTGCTTCGTATGTACCATCTGTGTGTGGCTTACTCAGCTCTACGGCTACTCCTTAGCAGCTAATCCCTCTCCTTCAGCTGATCACTTTCTAGGGAAATGCGAAAGAAATAAACCATACACACAGTCTTACAGGCTTGCAGCTACATGAGACCTGAGAACAGATACTCCAAAGGACTTGGATGAAATATCTTGTGGGATAACTGACCATCATTTAAAAGCTTGCAAAAGACACTGATTGAGAAAATCTCCTAACTTGAAGTTAGGACACATTTTTTTCTAAATAGTCACCACTGTAGTAGATTGCTGGAAGAAAGAAGGCAGGACAGAATGGGTACACAATCTAAATTTCAGGTATCAAGTATATGTTATCATGCAGAACACACATTGTAGATGTTTGGTGGGTTTTTTTTGTTTGTTTTTGTTTTTGTTTTTGCAAAATTGATGGGCAAAGATCACATCAAGCAATTCAGCAGAAAAGACTGAATGCTATGAAAAAGACCTCTGCAGTTCACTGACTTTCTCTCTGCAACCATTCACATGCAAGACAAATTTCATTCATGTTCATTTCCCTTGTTTTTAGTATGATCCATGGATATCAAAGTCAGGGTGAAGTAGTATCAATATTAGTTGGTAACAAAACATTGACATTCAACATGCTAGTGTTGACAATTTTTGCAATAAATCATTTTTATATCCAACTTAACTGAAAATGAAAATGAATTCATGACATCTAATATTAACGGTGAAAAACATGCTGAAATAAATGCCAAACGCACACATAGATTTTAGAGTTGAAACTTATCACAGGAAGTTTGAATACTCAAAAACAACTGAGGAAAGTGGGATATGCTTTGATAATCCTGTAAGGAGAAAAAGATGTAATGTTCAGATAATTCAAAATGTATTACTCACTTGGGTTTAATTTCAATTCACACAGCCCGGCCAATGTACTAGGCCTGAAATCTTTAAGAAACTATTTTAAACATATTTTATAGCTTTACTCAAACTAACGATAATTTTGAGAAGTATTTTTGCACATGATCATACTGCGTACACCAACTTTTTACAAGGTTTATCCAAGCAATCACTGCCTATAGTGAATAGGAAATTTCACTGAGAACATTTCAAATGATGCCACATACCATCTAGCAGCTGCTGCACTAGTAATACCACAAAATAAATACCAGCATCTTTCCTAGTGATCTTCTTTCACGGATTTGAAAGTGTTCAGCAGTGAAAGACAAGCACTGACCTCTGTTCAAATTTGCCCCCAGTTCATGTGCAAATACACTTCAGAGGTGGCTTATCTTGTCATTGCAGGAGACAGAATGAACAGCAGGTGGAGGGAGCCAGCACTGCAAGCAACCAGGCTCTCGAATTCTGCTTAGCAATTTCAGGAATCGATGTGAGCTGAGTGCTTGAGCCACCCTTGCCCAGCTTGACTACTGGAGAACAGACTGGGAAAATCATGTGAACCACAAAGCTTACCTCTTTTTCCCATATACTCAAGGAAATTGTGGATCTTTCCTTGTGAACTTAGCCTATCACATATCCCTGTACCACCATGGTTACTGCAGTGCTAATACCGCAAAACTTTTGATTCAATTGATTGATCAAAAAATTTTGATTTGAACAGTAATAAAGATTGTAGATTTTACCTCTTGAGTTTGGCTCATTTAAAAACCTCAGGGGACATGTGTCAGTAATTTCAAAGTAAATTGGTCAAAGCAGAATGCATCAGCAGTAGCAAGTATTAGCTATCTAATTTGACTCTCATTTTCCTCTCAGACAATTATAGAACCACCATGATATTGTTAATAAATCTTACTCTTCATTTCAATATTCGTTTTCCTAATAAGTCAGTGTTATTTTTTAAAACATGATTACCAAATTATACTATTTTATTCACCTGAAAAGTCTGCCACCCTCTTCTTTGTAAAGTTATTCTCCTCAGCCTCATATACAGCAAGCCAGCACATAGATGCTGATTCTCGTATTCCAGTATAATGGCCTATCCAGTGTGTCTGCATTTGTTCCCTTAGAGTGATCAGGACCTGTCTCAGCTGTATCCTGCCTGCTCAGTGGAGAAGCTCTCTTCATCATCCACTTCATCTTTCGTCAGAAGCTACTCTCCCTTTTCCATTCCCCTTTCCATCCTTGTGGTTTAGTTTTCCTGAAGGTTATAGCATTCTCCAGAGATTTAGTCAGACAGTGGTAATGAAGGCTGGTCTTAGGAAATTAGGTCAGATATCTGTAGCTTTCATGATTAGCATCACAGATACCATCATGTGAGTTCATGCATAGGTACACAGCAGCTGATAATCTGCAAATCGGTATTGGGTTTCCTGATATTAATATTCTCTTCTTCGTTCCCTAGTGTCGCAAGTATGCTGGTCCACATTAAATGCTCCTGTGAACCTCTGCGCCCTTGAGCAACCTGATAACCAGGGAGGTGGATAGACAGCACATCCCCAGGAATTTCCTCATGTTTCTTGAGGGTGAGGGCTGGTGACTGCCTGTGAGGGCTCAGACTCATTCTGAAACTGTCCTGAATTCAGAAGGCCGATCACAGGATGCATGACACACTTAGGGAAGAACTTGCCCAAGGGTTATGTGACAAGTCCCTGTATGGAAGAAATATTGCTCAGAAAGAGCTCACTAATGGGATATATAAAACCAAGCTGTGGGCAGAAGAAAACAGCCTTGCGGATCTAGCAGTCTTTTCCTGTACCAACTTTTCAGAAAAAAAAGTGGTGTATAAACACAAATCAACCGTTAAACCCAATTAGCAGAACAATTCACTGTCTGAATGACTGCAGCAATCTTCCCTGTTCCACATGAGCCCTTTCTGACAGATAGCCCTGTCCAAAGCCTAACCACTTGCATTTCCTTTTAAAACTCCTTTCTTACTTGCCCAAACATCCATATCAATGTATTTAGGTTTCCGTAGCATTTTCATTAAACCTGCTGTTGTCCAAGTTCAATATCTACTAACAGCTAATCTAATTTTTGTTGGTCTGGGTAAATAATTTTTCTACTATCTCTGCCTCTTGGCTCATTCCCTATCTGGATAGCAAGAAAATTAGGAGCTAGATAAATGGAAGCCCTGTGGCTTTTATGTCAGTGGATGAGCCTTTGCCTTGTTTCTAAATGAATCTCACCTACAGTTTGTGTACATGTCTGAATGGGGTCTAGAAACTACAAGGAAGGGCTCCTCAGATTTCTAGGTTGTTGTTTATGAATTTGCCAGATGAGATCAACTAAAGAATGAGACATCAAAATGGTCTCGAGTTGTATGCAGACAATATACAAAACAGGTAACTTAAACAGCAGCATCAAAGCTTTTCTGTATTAAAGTCCATATATATGTAGTATATATGTAGTATATATGTAGATATATATATAGTATACGTAGATGGTGACTCCCAAACAACTAAGGATGAGGAATAAAACAAGAAAGATGAATCAGTAAAACACTGTGGATCCAGGTTTTGGGTTTGTTTTTTTTTTTTTTCTGACAGTAAAGCTAGTTTAAGAGATAATCTACTGTTATTATCTCAACCTGCTTGTTCCTTCCTTTTCACTGCAATTCATAAATATTTGGTTCACTTCAAAAATAATGCTTCCTATTTATTTTCTTGAAAACTACCACAGATATAAAGAGCAAAGTAAAACTATTTGATAAAGAGTATTCTCAACTGCAAACCACTATTTCTCTACACAGTTAGCACCATTAGCTTGCATTTTCACCAGCAACGAACAAGAGCCTGCATGCCACACTCATAAAAACCTGCACTAGAAGAAGTGACAAAATGTTGCTGTCCTGCTGTTGAATTGCATCACTCACCACCTGACTGTACTCATTTCCACACTTTGGTCTCCATATATGTTTAGTAAGTGCCAATGAATGTCACTGGTTGCCAAGGTTTCCATATGTAGGAATTCAGTGCCGATGGGTGCCATTGTTTCTGTATGTAGGAATTCAGTGACACTGCTTTGCTTTGTATGCACTTCCATGTCAGATGCCATTCTGTCATTACTGCCTCTCTGCTGCCATCTCTTGCATGGCAACAACATGTAATGGAACATTGGTGGGAAGGTTCAACCTCTACTGCGGTAAAACCAACATCTGCCTCTGTGGGCACACATAATAAAATAGGAGGCATGAATTTTGGAGCAGCCCTTGTACTGCTTTACTGGCTTTAATTGAAAACTTCAACACTGTGAAAAAAACAGTCAGCACGGCTGTGAGGTATGTTATCTGCCTACCGAGGCTGGAACAAAGAATCTGTTTTTCTCTTGTCTTAGAAGGGATGCTTTCATTGTTAGAAAGTCTTAAAAAATGGATATGCCTATGGCTTCAAAAAGGGTTAAGTGAAAAGCAGAATATTTGTCAAAAGAAAGTCAGTAGACTAACTGTATCGAGCATAAGGAGGACAGTACAAAGCACTTTGATCTCTTGCTCCTCTTGTTTTTATGTTGAAAAAGTAGACCTCTTTAGAGCCCTGGAAGTCAAAATAACACATTTCCCAAATGCATTACTCATACAAACATTTTTGAGGATAAATCAATAATTGAAAGAAAACACATTATGTGAAATGTTATGTGAATATGTTGCTCATATTGAAATTATAGGAAAAAATGTCCAGTGATTTGAGTCAGACTTTCACTCTCTTGTTATGCATTTAGCTTGGCATTCATTTCAGCTTCACTCTCTTCCTTCTACTGGTTGGAACTATACACTATTGCAGTTTGGAGGGAGATGTCCATTCTTAGCTTCATTCTTAATTGCTTTGAAGCCGAATTATGAGACTGTTTCAGATGTTCATCACATCTTTTTCAAGCTTTCTTCTTTGAAAGAGCCTTTATCAAATCTCCTATGATTTATTTGTCTGCATTCCAGCAGAAATTAACACAAAACTGAACAAGGACATTAACTCATGTAACAGTAGCATCTTTTTTGGGGTGCTTTTACAGTTTCCACTGCTTTAAGGATCTAACACTTTAGATGTTTGTTGATCACCCTCAGCATATCCTGTAAGAATCACATCCTTGGAATATTTCATTTTTTCTTACCAGGACACTCTTTCCTTCCAATGTTGTAGCAGCAGCATCACCCTCCTTCCTCCTTCCCACACAGACCCGAATTACCCATCCCAGTACACTGCCCCTGCCTTCCCTTCTTCTTTTACATGCCTTCCCCTTCCTCTCCCTCCATATTTTTCCAGACGCAAGACCATTAGCCAGTCTTACAGTTACAGGAGAATGTGTGGCTGCCTTAGCTGCCTGACCATGTCTGCTGCTCTCATTTCTTCTCTTCTTGCATCAAAGGTGATGCAAAGATTTAGTGAAAAATACAGACAAGCACTGCATATTGCAGCAGCAGCTACCTGAGAAGGAGCAGTCTGCATTGCCTCAGATAAATGCGAGGTTGCATCACCCAGGTAACAAAGTAAGTCAGAATCGGAAATACTAAAGTACAAGTTATTTAATATATGACAGTATTTTGATATGCAATTTTTAATGGGATTGCATTCAAGGTGAGTATGTAAGGAGATTAATGTAGAGTCAGTGTATTTTCCAGGTCCAGCCCCAGGCAGATACACGCTGTGATTATATATATTTAAACAGTCAGTGTGTCCTTTCTCATGATTCAGAATCCAGGGAAAACGGTGGTAAAATGTAATGCCTGAACAATATCATGTTTTTTAAGGCCAATGAAAATGTGAACCATATCAGGTTAATCCTAGATAATTTAAAAACAGAAAAATGCCACAGTCCTTACACTGAAGCTTTTATAATACAGACTTGTAGTAGGCGTTTCCGAGGAGACGGGATGTGACATGACAGGTCCTCCCCTGTTCAGCTATTGGATGGTGCACTGGGCATAGCCAGAGGGCGTAGATGAAGCAGAGCTAGTATATAAAGGGACATCACGTAGCAATAAACGCCATTTTACTGTATGCTAAATGGGGGTCCATGTGCAGTTGATTGGCCCTGGCCTGGTTTGAGGTCAGTGTTGTTGGGTGCGACGCTTATGGTCAGGGGAACAAAGAGCAACAAGTCAACATGCACTGAAAAGAAATTAAAAACAACAACAACAAAAAAAAACAACCAACCAACCAAACAAACAAACAAAGGAATAGGACAAAAGAGATTACATTAAATTCCTTGTAAGATTCAAATTAATTCAGCCATCTTCAGCTTCATTAAGTGTTTTCAATGAGTTGTTATAGAAGGGGGTGAGTATGGCAAAAAATAAGGGAATTAAGAGTGAGGGAAGGTGGGAGCAGTGGATGAGCAGGTGCAGGAGCTCTATCAGGCAGTCAGACATCAGAGAAGACAGGCAGTGCTAGGAGAGAACTCCAGAAAGAAGTATTTTGTGCAGCTGTTTGATCACATAAAGTCTCTCGTGGGCTTCAGCTGCATTTTATCACATGAAAAATCTAACTGCTGGTGCAGCACTGAAGAAATGCCCTGTATGGCCCCCCATACAGTTTTGCTTCTGTATCACATTCATAATTCAAATGCATCATTTTCTGTACCTGGCTACATTTTTCTTTCTTTGTCTTCATTTTTAATATTAGGATGTTCTACAAGGATCACTTGCATTAAAAAAAAAATAAAAATAAAAAAGAATTCCTAGTTGTATTGACCATTGAATGAGATCTCTTCTTTCTTAGGTAATTTTCTTCATACTGCTGACCTTGGTGATTCTTTTTTACTTTAAAAGAATATGAAATCAATGTAGAGCTGTCATGCACAGTAGCTGCTTACCCTAAACTTTGTTTCCAAATAGTGGTGTGGTAAAGGGAATATGAATGAAATAATTACCCAGAACATGCAATCAGCCTGAGATTTGTGCCACAAAGTATAGTTTATGTCAAGAGTCCAGAAGGACTCAAAAAAGTCTTGGATGTGTATGGATAGTAAGTACATCCAAAATAAGCATTTCTTAAAGCCCACAGGAATTCATGGAGGGAGTTAGGCTTCAAGGCACATGTCAACAGCTAGCTAACATGGGTCAAGAAGAACATTTCTGTGGCCAGTTCATTCTGTAACATTTTTTGACGCAGCTGATAGAGGTTCTTGTCAGAGACAGAAAGCTGAACTAGAAGGTGTTGCTGCGATTGTATGTGCCATTCTCACATTTCTTCCTGCAAAGGGCAGATCTGTTTTCAACTATTCAAAAATCCAAAGTAAACATTTCTGATGGTATGGAACCTAGGAAAACTATTTCCAAATGGCTACTTGGTAAATGTCAGCATTTCTCTTTGCAAATTGACTGTTTTCTTTGTTTTCCCTTGTTATATCTCATGAAAAAAAATTATCTGAAAATACATCAGATGTTTACCATGTAAGCAATTTCATTGCTGACAGAGGAATCTTATATGATGACAGGCTATTTGAAATGGTCAGAGGGGCTGTGTGGTAAGTGAGATCATAAGGCACTCTCTGCATTAGGATTGGACACAGCCTACCCAAATATTGATGGGAAGCAAAACCACAACCTCTCTACCACCTGACATCATCAGGATCTAAATTTTGGTATACAAAATATACAGACTCCTTACTGTTACTCACAATAGTTTAGCTGATAATTAAGCTGGTTATAAATGGTTTAAGAATGGCATAATTTTGGTAGCATGTGGTAGCATGATCTTCCCCCTCCTCCCCTCCCCCCTTCCTTCCCCCCCCGACAATTTCTGGCAAATTCTCTTGGGAAACAACTAAGTTCTGTGCGGCCTACTGTAGCCATGAGAAATCTTTGTTCCTGCTTAGACTTCAGCACAGAACCCATTCAGAGCTTTGTGGCAAGAGGTGACACAGGCAGTTTCAATACTCAGCCACAGCAAGTGATTTTTCAACATCTCAACATTTTTGCAGAGGTAGACAACTTTCATTTGAAATTAAGAAAATCTTTAATTTGGGCTGCTTCTGTTTGTTTTGCTATCGAAGGAAACAGTATCTTTGTTTCATTTCTCAAAAAAGCAGTGTAAGATAAAGTTTTAAGATACCAATTGTGCTAAGGTAGGAAAAAAATATAATACTATGGAGTCTGTCTTAAAGAAATGAAGTGAATATGAGCATCCTGTGAACTGTAAGAAGCAGCTCGCTTAAATCTGGATACTTTGGCTTAGTTGGAACAACACATGTCAGAGTCCCATGAGTAAATGTTAACATCCCATATTCATGACTTTCACAGATCCACCAAAAAGAAAAAATATATATATATTTTGCACTCTGAAATACTGTAGATTTACTTCAAAGAACAGATTATTTCTTTCACAGCCTCAATTTCTCTCTCTCTTTCTCTCTCCCTCTTTTTAAATACAGTAGAATTTAAAAGGATCTTTTTTGTGTGTGTGTTTTTGGAAACAAACATTCAAAAGTTGCTCAAATCCCAAGAGATCTGAAGTCAGGCACTAACTGTAGAACAGTGACATTTAGCACTGCCTTTAGTAAGTTTAGACTCAGTGGTTTAAAGCACTCCTTATTTCCACTAATCTCACTGGAGCTATGCTTAGAAGAATTTAGCTCTTTATCACATCTGATGGACCAAGAGATGTCAGAAAAGGCATTCATTTCATCCACCTCCATGGATGAGTCGCTTCTAGATCGTGATCTCACATACATAGCACATAAGATCTCTACACATTAGTAAACATTATTGATAATAGGCACTATTGGCCACTCTGCCTGTGCCTTCCTTTTCTTCATCATATTTCAAGATTTGAAAGTTAACTAAGCATTTGAGCAGGAAATGTTCATTTCACCATGTATGTAAACTGATCTAAAAGTAATGCCTCTTATTTATTTCCACAGATACAAAGAACAAAATAACACTGTTCAAGAGAGCACCTTCTTGACAACAAAACCCTATTTTTCAACATAGGCACCAGCACTAACTATGAACCACCAATGAACAAGAGCCTGCATACCACACTCATAAAAATCTGCACTGTATCCACTGTGTAAACACACTACCATCATGACTGTGCTCACATCCACTGTTCGAACTCTATAAACATCCAGCAAATGTCAGTGAATGTCAATGGGTGCCACTGTTTCTGCATGTACGAATTAATTCAGTGACTCTCCTTTGCTTCATATGCACTTCCATGTCAGACTGCCCCTCTGCTGCCATCTGTCACATGGCAACAAAATGTAATGGAATGTTGGTGAGAAGGTTCAGCCTCTACTGCCATACCACCAACATCTGCCTCTGACATCTTGGGCCAGTGTACTGAAACAGGAGGCATTACTTTCAGAGTAGCTCTTGTATATCCAAGACTCATAAAGATCATCAAAGCATACAAATAATGCTGGGCTTCTTAGAGAAAACCAGATGGCCAACGCATAGTCTTTGTTTTAGCATCTACATTTAATCACTTTGACCTGTTATAGAGCTGCTGTCATTGTTACTGTATCTGTAGAGAACTGAAAAGGAAAATAATCATATTCAATTAACACATTAGGAATCATAAAATTATGCCTTCAATTCATATTTTAAAGCCAAAGCTAATAGTACAGTCTATTTAGATTCCCTGACACCTCCTGTTTAATGGCCCATTTCAGGAGTTTGTAGGTTTTCCAAACGTCAGTCGTTTGGTATGAAATTTTCCATCTGAGATGTCTCCATTTGTCCAGTTTTGATTTTTTTGTTTGTTTGTTTTGGGAAAATTACAGTAAAAACGGTTCAGCTGCTTTCAAGCAAAAGGCTATGGAAAAATAAGTTCTGTCCATATGAAGTAAATTCAGTAACCTTAAACTGAGTGTTTCAGATTTCAGATTAAAACCTGGGATGGAGGGTGGGAGGAAAGATTAAGCTCCCTTTGTAACAGGGATGTGCTTTTTGCCATTCCCCTGAAACTTGACCCTAGTTGATTGAGTTTCATGCTACTGGGAAGGGTGGGGAAGGAAGTCCACACATGTTCAAGAGATTAAAGTTTTAGCAGTTTAAGCGGCTTCCCTTTCTCTTACTACCATTCCTGACCTCCTGAATATCCTGTGGAGATCCAGGACATGTCCTTTGAGGACTTTATACAATTATGCAAACTGAAAAGATCAGTGGTGTAGGACTGTGTCTTCCCCTCCAAGTCCTCCTTAAGGTATAGAAATTTGATGTTGCTGTATCCATTTAGAATACTGTTCCTCCCTATCCCCTATTGCTGGATGCTTCTAGGCTTTCTTTTCAACCAAGTTGCCTTCCTCCCCATATTTGCACAAATACAGAATATTCCAACTAAAATTCATGTTTCTTGGGCTGCATTAAAGAGAGCTGACCAGCAGGGAGAGGGAGGTGATTGTCCTCCTCTGCTCTGCCCTTGTGAAGCCCAACCTGCAGTACTGCATCCAGGCCTGGGGCCCCCAAAACAAGAAGGATGTAAAGCTGTTGGAGCAGGCCTAGATCAGGCCATGAAGATGATCAGAGGGCTGGAGCACCTCTTCTATGAAGATGATAGATTGAATTTGCTGGGTTTGTTCAGCCTGGAGAAGAGAAGGCTCTGGGAAGACCTCATTGCAGCCTTCAAAATACTTTAAAAGAACTTACAATCAGGAAGGATGCAGATTTTATATATATATATATATAATATATATAATTATAATATATATAAATATATAATATATAATTATAATATATATAAATATATATATTTATATTTTTTTTTTCCCCATGGTCTAATAGTGATAAGACAAGGGGGAATAGTTTTAAACTAAAATAAAAGAGATTTAGAGTAAGTGGAAATTTTTCACCAAGAGAGTGATGTGGCATAGACTTTCTGGAGAGGCTATGAATGCCCCTGTAGGCATTCAAGACCACGTTTGATGGGGCCCTGGGCAGCTTGATCTGGTGGGTGGCAGCCCTGCCCAAAGTAGGGGATCAAAACTAGGTGATCTATAAGGTCCGTGAAAGGTGAAAGAAGGACCCCACAGTAAGGGAGAGAAAGGAACTTCACAGAAACTGGGACAGGGGTAGTGAAAAGGCAGTTTATGTAGAAGTTGTTAGAAGAATGGGGATTGCAGACACCGTGTCTGGAATAACAAGGGGGATGAAGGCTGTAAAGATAAGGGTGCAAAAGCCTGAGGACAGTGAGGTGATTAGATGTCCACAGGGCAATCTGGAACCAATCTGGGGGGTGCCCCTCCTGCTGGGTTGAAAGTTTATAGTGAGGAAGACAATGAGCCTTCATCCCATGACCACCCCCACAATTCACTATGCACGCGCAAGGGGGAAGGGACCGCATGCTAATGGGGTCTCAGGAATGTAATGAATATGTATCCAAATTCCTGCCAACTATTGATTATGTATTAGTTCAGCCTATATTTGTAGCACGCTTTCTCCTAATGGTGTGCAAGTGAGGTGGAGCTACCCCCTTGCACCAGGGTGTATGCTCATCACTCATTAAACATACCTGCTTTATAACTACTTTGTGGTTATGGAGTTTGATTTCCGCACACCATCCCTTCCAACACAAGCCATTCTATGATTCTTCCCCACTGCTTATCTCTCTTTCTGTTCTGTGAAGTGCAAAACATCTAGGTCAAATAATTTTCTTTCTCACTTTGTCCTCTCACAAGTACTACCTCCAGTGTCCTGATGGATGAACTGTTACTCCATAGGGAGCTGAAATACAGGGGAAAAAGAATCAAGCATAACAAAACATGATATTTTCAGCTGAAACTAGAGTATTGTATCTTAAGCATAGCTGTTAAAAAATATTTTACCTTCTACAGGCAGATACAATGAAACAAATGGCAGGATTTCAAATACTGTAAAAATTCAAATGAAATACAGATTTATTTCAATTTCAAGGTAATACTTCATGGAATCTGAAGTCTGCATGCCTCCTGTTTTGAGTTGAGTTTTTTGGGTGGTTTTGGGTTTGTTTGTTTGTTTTGTTTGTTTGTTTTGTTTTTGCCTTTGTTTGTCTTTGCTTTTATTTTTGTCTATGCGGTGGATTCACATGTTGGCCCAGACAATTATCCCTTCATGTCTCACTGTTTCTCCTTCTGGAAATGTCAAAAAAAAAAAAAAAGATGTTAAAAAGGAATATCCTTTGTAAGTAAAGATATGAATAACCTATTTCAATAAAATGAACTTCACAGAATCACAGAATCGTAGGGGTTGGAAGGGACCTCTAGAGATCATTGAGTCCAACCCCCCTGCCAAAGCAGGTTCCCTACACCAGGTCACACAGATAGGCGTCCAGGCGGGTCTTGAATATCTCCAGAGAAGGAGACTCCACAACCCCCCTGGGCAGCCTGTTCCAGTGCTCCGTCACCCTCACCGTAAAGAAGTTCATGCGCACATTCGTGCGGAACTTCCTATGCTCTAGCTTCATCCCGTTTCCCCTTGTCCTGTCCCCATGCACTACTGAAAAGAGTCTGGCCTCTCCACTATGGCCCCCACACCTCAGGTATTTATAAACCTGGATCAAATCCCCTCTCAGCCTTCTTTTCTCAAGGCTAAACAGACCCAGTTCACTTAGTCGTTCCCCATAGGGGAGATGCTCCAGGCCCTTCACCATCTTTGTGGCCCTCTGCTGGACTCTTTCCAAGAGATCCCTGTCTTTTTTGTAGCGGGGAGCCCAGAACTGGACACAGTACTCCAGATGAGGTCTTACCAGGGCAGAGTAGAGGGGGAGGATCACCTCCCTTGACCTGCTAGCAATGTTCTTTTTTATACAACCTAGTATGCCATTGGCCTTTTTGGCCACAAGGGCACACTGCTGGCTCATGGCCAACCTGTCGTCCACCAGGACGCCCAGGTCCCTCTCTGCAGAGCTCCTCTCCAGCAGGTCATCCCCCAGCCTGTACTGGTGCATGCAATTATTTCTTCCTAGGTGCAAGACTCTACACTTGCTTTGGTTAAACCTCATCCAGTTTCTTACTGCCCATCTCTCCAGCCTGTCCAGGTCTTGCTGAATGGCGGCACAGCCTTCGGGCGTGTCAGCCAATCCTCCCAACTTCGTATCATCAGCAAACTTGCTGAGGGTGGCCACTATCCCCTCATCAAGGTCGTTGATGAAGACATCGAACAAGACCGGACCCAGCACAGACCCCTGGGGAATGCCACTAGTTACTGGCCTCCAGCCGGACACCGCACCGCCAACGACAACCCTCTGCACTCTGCCAGTCAGCCAGTTCTCGATCCACTTCACTGTCCATGGAGATTTTTTTTTTTTTTTTAATTGTGTTTTGGATAAGACAACTGGATGACAAAACAAAGCAAACATTGAGCTAGTTACATGACCTTGTGGTCAACGAAGGGTGAGAAGAGACGGCATCTGGTGTAGTGGTAGGTAATTGGCAAAGAGCAAAAGAGGTTTCAGGTTCACTCATTGTGAGAAAAAATAAAACACTGTCCAGAACCAGCTATTTTTCAGCTGAAAGTCTGCAAAATAATGTATACAATGGGAGAAAAATGTATGAAAGAGAAATGATTTGGGGGAAAAAAAATGAAGCATTATATTAAGATAAATTGATGTCATGGAAAACTAATGGCTGTTACAGTGATCAGATGATCTACATTTTGACAGAATGAGAACAATGATTTTGTCTTTGATTTTTATATTTGATACAAGAAGGATTAAAAATAATAAACCCCTTAAATTTCTATTTTAAAAATTACTTATAGCAGCAATTCAGCTCTTCTGGGAAAAGTTAAAAAAAAAAAAAATCTACCAAACTTAGTCGTAAGATAACTTGCCATTGGTTGTACATTCTGTATGTTTTGGTGATTGCGCTATTCAGAAGAACAGTGAAGCCACAGATAACAGAGAAAAAATTTCTTCAACTACAAAAAGGAGATATAAGGTTTCTGAAAACAAACAAGTAATCAAAAACCCACTAGGAGATAAGAGGAATGAACAAGTATTGAAGCAGGTGCTGAGTATTGAAGCAGATGACCATTCTGAAGAGTAACAAAAATCAATCTGATGCCAGCATCCCACCAGTACAGTGAAATACTTTCTTGACTGATGAACTAGAAAGGAGCTCATGGAGCCTGTGGGCACCATGACATTAGAGCGCCTCATGCTTATCTTGCCCAGGGAGGTCAGGGAGATGACGGCAAAGTTAAGAGCAGAACCGAGAGTTCCTGAAATGCAGTGGCTCGCTGTCACTAACAGGCTGTGATCTTCACTTGCCTCAAACAAGCCTGGTGAATGCCTCCTGCTCCAGCACTACGAGGAACTCAGGATGGATGGACTGCAAGAGGGACAGCTCTGCCAAAATGGGTCATTTGCCTGAGCAGGGGCTGTGGCTGCCTCAGATCCACCCTGGTGCTAGTTGAATGCGGCACCACTAAGTTAGTTTAAACAGATCTGTTGTGTTTATTCTCAGAGAATTACTACATTACCACATTACTACATTTTCTGGAATAAAAGTCTTACATTCTGTAAGCCAGCACAGTGTGGATTGATTTTATGTTATGATGATTCATGCCAACTGATATGGGGTCTAAGATTGATGTGAAAATACAGAAGAAGACAGATTTGAGGTGCAGGAAACAGGTTTCAAGCAAAGTCTGGAGGAGCTACTTGCAATTTAGAGAAGAATTACTGCAGAAGAGGAAAGCTTTAAATCTATCAATGTTTCTGCCACTTTTCATAAGCAGTAAATTAACAGAAAAAAAAAATGTTTTCTGAGGTGATACATGAGTGATACAACCCTGACTGATTGAAGTCCAGAAATGTATCAGAAGATTAATTTAGGAAAGAAAGCGGAAACAAGAATCAAGACTCTCCAAACCCTTAAACTCTAATTCTCTTTGTTTTAGGATTGCAGATAAAGGCTTAGTCATACAATTAATTACACACAGGAACGGCGATTGCTTTCAAGCCCCGCTCTGAGAGGTCACAAATCCTGTCACATTTCTGTGCATTTGCTTTTACTGGCTGCCCTGACAGCTGTGCCACCTCTAGCACCAGGAAGCACATGGGGCTTCCTTTCCATCCGGCTGCTCAACAGGAAACACTCGAAACTTCGACCACCATGAGCACAGAGCCAAGAACAGTGGTGGAAGAGCACAGCAGGAACTGACACGTGCTCTGACACTGCAGCTAGTTTCAAACTGCAGGTCATCAAGACTGTGAATGTGCTCTCTCAACCTACTCGAAACAGCATATTCTTGAAAAATGAGGAATAATGACCTCAGGTACAAATACTGGAAAATAGACTGGCTAGTCTGGAAATCTAGCTTGAGAAAAATTACTTGCTCACCTTATCCAGATACTAGCTGTGTCAAGACCATACTTGCTCTAGACTATGTGCTTCCTGTCCCTTTTTTTTTTTTTTTTTTTGACAGCATTTTTTGATGTTAGCACAGATAGCATTTTCATTGTGTGGGCATTCCTAGTTACACACGAAGTTTCATTCTGCTTTCTTGCCACATCAATACAAGAAAGGTATTTTCCATTTTTCTTACAATTAGCACTAAGTAGGTCTGTAAGCACAAATATAAATACAAAACCAAACCAAACTAAACCACTGTCACTAACAACAAAAAAAACTAACACTGATTAAACATTGTCGAAGATGAGCGCACAGAATAATTAAGGTTGGAAGGGATCTCTAGACATTGTGTAGCCCAAGTCTACTGGTCAAAGAAGGGGAATCTAGAGTGGGTTCCTCAGAGTTTGAATATCTCCAAAGATTTGGCCATTCTCACTGTACAGAAAGATTTTCCTTGTGGTTATATGGAATTTCCTTTATTTCAGTTTGTGCCTATCACCACTTGTACATTCACTGGATACAACTGAGGTAATAATAATAAATAATGTTAATGCAGATGCATGAAATATTTAGATAAAAGGAGATAAAGAAACAGGCACAGTCTCAAACAAAATGGAAGATATTATAGAAAATTACACTTATGACACTCCTTCTCAGATAAATACCAGCAGAAACTATTGAACCATACAATCTTAAATATTGCAGGCTGAGAGTTATCATCGGGGAATTCCTTTACTGAGTCTCTTAATTCTGTGTTGTTCCATGGGTTGTTTTAATTTCAGTCTTCATGATTGTTGCTTCATGTAGACTGAGGAATATGTGGCTGTCCATATTCCCCCTTCCATCTCCTACCTGTATTTTGGGTATCTAATGAAGCAGTCTTTGTAAAAGGAGGCACTTAATTTTCTCTACAGTCAGGACATTTTTCAGCATCACCAGAAGCAATTCTGTTAGCCTATGCCTAGTATGCAATTTAAGCTAACCCACCATGTATCTTCTAGGAAGGTTATGAATACTTTATGCCTGTGCATGATTCGTTTCGTATTTCCAGACTATTGATTTAAACTTCTGCATTCTGGGGCTTAGTTACAACTAACATCAATATGATCAATTTTTCAGTGTGAAAAGTGCTCTCAGAACATTAAAATCAGTATGCTGTACTATGATTTCGTGTCTTTGAATGTGCCTTTTGATTGCAGCAAATTCTCATTTGTCTGGTGAGAAAGGCTCTTGAAGAAAAAGAACTTTATATAGAAAATTCTGTTAAATGGTGAAAAATAAATCTCCACAGAGTTAAGTAGCAGCAGGGACTCATCAATCTATTACAAGTCACGTAATACTACAATAACGGACTTCAGAGCAGGGCTATTTTTTTATTTAAAAAATATCTTGACTCACCTACTTATTAGGGAAGAATTAAAATGAAAGTGCTGAGAATTAAATAGCCTCTATTTAGCCAGATTGCATTTACTTAGGTTTTTCCATGCTGCTAAAACATTACCAACAGAGCTGACCGCTTCTGACAACAACAGGCAACCAAAGATTAGCACCAGTTTAACTCCCTGACATTTGGAAAAACTAAATCATATCATGACTACTGGGGATACGAGTAGTTAAATCTGACATTCATGTATACTACTGTACGAAGCATTTGGAAGCTGTGTGAGTTTTCAAAAATATGTTGCTTTGTATTCTTGAAGTTACATATTAACAAATATCTGCCAAGCAGTAACCGTTCATTTCATATGAGTTATTATCTCCTTTTGATTCCTGGATGAATTTGTGGAATATTTTGAGCTGTCCACTAACAGAGAATTAAATAATGAGATACGGATTCACCTATTCATATTCCAATTTCCTTTTTCATTACATAAGCCTTGATATTTGCCAAAGAAATGTCTAAACAGTGCAGGAATCCAACTCTGTCTTTGTGATCGTTTGCAAAGTGTAAGTAAAAATTTTACCACTGTCCAGTACTAAATCAATTTGTTGCTCACACAAAATTAATTTTGCCACATTTGACTTGCATTAACTATGCTGGAAGTTTTGTAACATGGACTCAAACCTAGTAATAACCAACTTGGAGAAAAGTGTTAGGTTTGATTGCATATCATCTTTAGTTCACCCTTGTTTATTTATCTGAAATCTTACTGAGAACTGATGATGGAAACCAGCAGGCAGGGTTATCAGTTTACCTAAGCAAAATATGTGAATCTAACCTGATTGCATTCTGACAAATTGCAATTATTTTTTTTTTCTTAATGCAGTGGCAGAAAAAAAAAAAAACAATTATCTTGAAGATATTCCATCAAATGACAATGATAAGGAGATCTAAAATATTTTCTTCAAAATCTAATGTGATAGAGAAGTATTAGAAACGCTTCAATTATCTCTGTTTTGAGCACCTAGGTTAAACTAATAACTTCTTAAAAGCCCAGCATTGAGCTAAATTAATGATTTCTGGCATTTCAGATGCAATCAAGTTGCATCTGAAAAATCGGACATTTCCCATGAAACTAACTGAAATTTTATCAGTTACTTATTCTCAACATTTTAATACGCTTATGGAAGATTCAACTAAAGAAAGAGAACATTAGGAAGCTTCTGTTTTTCAGTGACAGTGCTTCAGAAAACTGCATGTTAGTTCTGTCTCAAACATCAATCCAAAGACAAACACCCAAATTTACAGCTTAATCAGGGAGACAGCTATCAGCTTACTTAATAGAAGGTGAAAGTTTTAGTTTACAGATCTTTTGGGAGGGTGAACTAAGGAAGGTCAAAGAGGAAAATCCAGATCAAGCCTTGCAGGGCCAGGTTCCAGGAGGGGACCCACAAGCATCTGTGGCTTAAATGGCCTTCGATTTGGTTGCTCAGTCTTCCTAAGGAGGAATGTAAAATATAGAGGAAAACTGATTGGTTATGCATGTAATTTCTGTGCACTACAGTGAGACTTGGTGCTCTTTTGCCTTACGGCAATTGTATATTTTTTTATATTAAAGCAGTTAGGCAAAATAAACTGATATACTTCTGAATATGCAAGAGAATACTTTTTCCATTTCACCCAGCTGTGATATGGAAACTGAGATGTTTTGAAACTTCATGAGAAAAATAAAAACAATACTCAAACTTCTAACAACTTGGGGACATTATTTTGAAAAGACAAAAGATAAATTCCAGAATGTATATTCATGTGAAGAATAAATTAGCTATTCGAAGAAAAGCTATGAATAATTTCTAGTAAATGATGTAGGTTTCTTCACAAGCTTCAGTTCAGAAGCAAATTGCTCCCTCTTATACAGAAAAAAACCCCCACACTAATTACACTAAGATATTTTCTCACTGAAGAGCTCTTCTCTGACTTTGTGCAAGTGTTTCATCTTCAGGTCCTTCAGAAAGAGGTTCTGGCTCTGCACTGTAGAATATTTACTGATAAGAAATAATAATAAAAAGTATAATCTTGGATATACTACAATACTTCTGATATTAGGCACAGATCCATCCTGCAAAGTCTTCCTTTACATGATGCTGGACCTCATTCAACACAAGGCTCTTCAGTAAGGAGAGATACACAGTTAATTTTATTAAGTTTATCTTTTCAGGGGATGGCAGAATGTAAAACAAAGGAACAAACAAAATCCTGCAGGTATGCACAGGTCCAAGCAAACAAAACCTTAACCGAGCAGGAGGGCTGCAGATGTACATAAGGTGACATAAGTGATAGCGCCCAAAATAAACCACTATATATCTACCCTGGCATGTCCGACTCTGCATAAAACGTTAGCGATCATATATGATTTCATACAAGTTGCTGCGGAAGGCTTGATATCAGCATTTTGTTTTTGAGGTATTAGCCATGGCTTCATGAAGTTCTTTCAGTATATGTTTCTTTGCTTCATTACACACAAAAGGAGACAAGATACTGAAAAGCTTACAAGTTTAAAATAGCCTCCTTTCTGCTTCTTGCCATGAAAATACAATATTCCAGGAAATGTAAAGCACTAAGACTGAAAATAAGATTATTTCATCAAGTGGATTAGCAATTTGGCCCAAATAATAAGCATGAGTGTGCTTCTGAATGTAAAAAAGATGGGTTGTTTCTTAGAGATATTACATACACAGAGAAGCAAAGGCAGACCAGGCTTCAGAACTGCAACTTTAGTATCCAGTTACTGTTCATATTTCTTTTCCTGTTAACATTTTTGCAGGGCTAAAAACAAACAATGACAAAAAAAAAAAACCCACTAACAAACAAACAAAAACCCAAAGCAACCAGAAATAACTAAATTTGGACATGACTGGTGTTTTAAAATTCTCTTCATCCATGTTCAGTCTGAACTTGCAAGTGGGAAATCTTGAACAAGTTACTGTGAGGCTCTCCATTCTGCACAAGATCACTAAATTAAAAACATTTCTTTATGGTTTGGCACTCTTCAGTCTGAAGTTAAAGGGTTGGCCTCAAAACAGCTTTCAAGCCATATAAAAGTCAAAGCATCAATATTGCTGACACAATCATCTATGAATTCTATTGCTAAAGCACATTATTTGTGAGCATTTTAGCCACTTGATGGAGTATTGGTCTGTATGGGTCTACAGAGTTTATAAGACTGTAGACACAGGCAACCGATCAACTAACTGTTTTGCAATTAGACCTTTAAAAACATCTTCAAAAATTTTAATGCCATGAAAGGTCAATTATATATACTGATCAGCATAAAAATACAAAGAAAAATCACATATTTCCATAGATAGCAAAAGATCTGTTTCTTATCTCAGATCTCATTTTTATCTGATAAACAGCTTGAAATGAAAGTATAAAATAATGATTTTCATGTAAGTTTTTAATAAACAGGACAGCTTCAGGAACTGGCCAAGTTATCTATCATCAGTTGTTAAAATTGCCATAGATTGCAGAGGTGCATATATAACTTGCAAATTACTTACCAGGCCAGTCTTGTCTTGCTTCTACAAATAATCCTAATGACATCTACGGGAAGCCAGTAACAGTGACGTGGATCTATCTAACTGAAGCCTAATTTAACACAGTTTAACTCTTCTTTGTGATCCATAGTAGGAACAAAATGAAGCAGTCCATTCAGCAACATTTATTTTAAAGTTATTTTGTTAGTAGCAGTAACTTTCTTTGCTATTTTGGAAGCTGTCCTTTTCACTGCAGTCTTAGTTTCCTAAGTAGTAAACAATAAATGTACCTCAGTCTGGAAGGCCTTCTGGTCTGGCATCCTGAATGCCTTGAATTAAACTCCTTGAGGAAGTCAAGGTGACCTTTCAAGGTAGTACATTTGAGTATCAGGCATAATCCTTCTGCAGGACAAATTAAGATTAGTTATTTAAAAACACAGCTGTCTTGATAAAGGAAGCCATGTAGTTTTGTTAGAGCACAACATTCAGTAGCATGCTTGAGATCTCTCATCCTGTTGCTTCAACCCTATCACCCTAGGAAAGAAAAAGAAAACAAATATAAAATAATGGAACTCAACATCAGCAAAATAAACACCTTCCACATGGCAAAGCTGTTCACAGAGCTGCCAACCTATGTAGATGTAAAACCTTCCATTTTTGTGCTGGAAGCAGAGGTAAAAGTACTCTCCCCACTATCCATGCAAAAGATGAAAATATTTTGATTATTGGAAGGAATTTAGTGATTCCTTGTTTTGCTTTTGAGAATCAGTTTAACTACTTCTTGTCCATGAGAACATGCACAATTTTTTGAAGATTTGTTGTCCCAAAAACCTATTAATAGAACACTGAAGCACTCAATAAAGTGTTTATTTTCTTCAAGAAATTTCATGCTTAAGTGATATCCTGATTTACTAAACAGGCACAAAATAAATATAATTGGCTCCCAAGTAAATTCTATACGTGAATACAAACTCCAATGACATTCCATGCAGATAAAATCCTCATAACTGAGACTAATTTGATGTAACCATATAGAAATTTTCAAGATGCAAAGATTTTTTTTCTACTCAGAATAACAATATTGTAAACATTGTGAAAGATAATAATCTCTTTCATTATACTGTGCACTGAAACAATAAAAATTGCAACTACTACTTAAAGAATGTTTTGTTAGATATCTAATTTTCCATTAATATTATTTCTTCATTATTGTATTTAAACCATTTGAAATGTGTTTAATTAATGATCTAAGAATGCATACTCCAAAAGTCAGAGTTTAAAGCCAATAACCAAATGGCTAGATACCATCAGAAGTTGCAGCCATGCTCTGTTAGCCCAGCAGTTATTGGTTTGGAATATCCTGGATATCATCTACATATTCTTTGTTACTGAACAGCAATTTACCACAAGCAGTTTCACCTGCAAATTGGAAAGCGATAACATTTTGGAGGAACTGTGATGGAAGGGGAGGTAGAATTCATAAAGTTTCCAATGTTTTATAGAAATATTTTATATTGAAATATCAATATATTTATGCTGATTTCAAGGTCAACATTCAAACACAAGCTTAGTTCAAAATCATCTGAGCTGAAGCCCTAGAAAAGCAATTTGCCTTCCATTTTCCAAAGCAAAATCAGGCCTTGATATGACTATTCCATTCACAGCATTGTGATAAATATAATCCCAAAAGTGTACATTCTACCGTGATGACTTTTTTTATGTTTAGTAATGCAATGATAAATCAAATTTAAGATGATGGTATGAGTAACAGTAATTACAAATACAAGAACATGCAAGAATATGGAAATTGTGCAAAAACTGTAAAAGTGACTGTTTGCAGGAGAAAAAATAAAGCAAATGTAGGGATCTAACAAAATTAAACATGAGAACGATAATATGTAATGCATATATACGTAAGTATATACACATGTATTCCTGCATGTATGTAATGTAATATATATGCAGGAACAACAAAAAATGATCCATGAGAATAGTACGGTCTGTCACAGATGCAGCAAAACAGCTAACAAATAGCAAGATGTTTGTGAAGGATTCAATCCACAAGTATATTGCATCTGAAGTTAACAAACTCTCTCACATCATATGCTTTCAACAGTATTCTGTGAGTAAAGGAACATATAAAGAGTAGTCAAGCAAATAGAAAAAGGCTTCTTCTCTAGACTAAGAAATGTCAAAAATGGCTTGGCATCCAGTGAAGCTAGGCAGAACTCAAGTAGAGTAAGCAAAAGTACTAAACTGTTAACTACTCTCAAATAAAGACTACAGATATAGCAAAAAAAATAAAATAATAAAAAAAAAATTGTAATTCCATAGACAAGTACTGAAAAATACTATTGGATGAGGAAGTCATTCTTCATTTCAGACACAAGTAGACAGATAAAGAATATCGAAATTGCAATTTGGACTAACATCTGCAATGGAAGAATAACACTCTTGTTGCTGTTATCTGTAACTACTAATTTATCAGCACTGGTGTCTATTAGTATAGCTAGCTATTTCTGAAAGTCATACATGTTCTAGGAGCATTTTCAGAGAGCCCTTTCACTTTCTGATATAAGAACACGAAGGTTGTATTTCTGTCATTGAGAAGCAAGGAAATAGATCTCAACTGAAAAAGGTTAAAACTGTGATATGATACTTACAAACCCCTCACAGAGATCACCAAACAAAAGGTAAAGACAATTCAGCATAGGTACAGGCCTACAGGCACTAATTGATGAGGAGGCCATCTGAGAACTAGCTAGCCCTGAATTGGTCAGGCAGTTGGATTTGATAATCTTTGTAGGTCAGTTCCATCTGAACTATTCTGAACATTAAATTCTAAATTCTACCAAGAAGGAAGGGGGAAGGAAAAAAAAAAAAAAAAAAAAAAGATGTGCAATGGCATGTCAAGTTGCTTAAGTATTATTCTTAAGGAAGAAAGCTCATTAGGTATTTATCATCACTGAGATTACTGAGAGCCACATACCAGAGCTCTAAGGCACGCTAATTTTATTACCAAAACTACACAGATGTGTTTTATAGAAGTCGTTGATGTGCATAGCTGAATTCTAAGCTGAGACAACCTTGGAAAATGAAAATATGTAAACTGAACTTGATCCTCAAGACATTCAGAAACATCAGCAAAACCAGTTACATGTCCATTTTAAAAGCACAACTGGGAAGAATCCAAAATATATTATATAGTGATGGAAACTTATGGCTGCATAGTCTCTGTTTAAATGGTCAGACAATAGCAGAGAGATTTCACAGGCCCAGCAAGAATGCTGGAATTACAAAGATGAGATAAGAATATGCAGTGCCAGATGCAAAAAGGCTCAAACCCCAGATCACTCAGAAGAAAATTATCTCAAGATTATTGGTGGATGTGTTCTGAAGTAGAAGCCTGTAGCCAGCATATACAGAAGTGATAAACTGTCCAAAATTTATAACAGAGATCTGCAAGTAGTTGAATAACTGTTATATATGTGCAGACATACATCTAGCAACAGAAATAGTGAAAATTTGAGGCCTAATTTTACCAGTCTTTTAGGAAAGTAGGAATGGACCAAAACTCAATGCACCAAAACTAAGGTATACAATTTCACTACAGAACACTATTCACCCCTGTGGATGCTAGCCAAGCTATAAAACACTGCTGCTGCACACATTATAGCACAAACAATGAAATATTTCAATAAATACAAATATTGTCTGATTTCAGATGATAAATCTGTGCTGAGACCATTTTCTAATCTGTCTTGTCACGCAGTAAGTCACTACTGTCCAATGAGAAATCTGGTACTCGAAAGCAAAATATTTTTACCTGGCTTTGACCAAATTATTCTAGCTTTGATTTTTTTCAATCAAAATGGAATCAGAACTGATTTATCTTTGCTGAATGTTTTAATTGTAACCAATTATTGTTTACCACTATCTAATTGAGGTATTTTCATTGAGTCTTCTAAAATGACAAAGTTGTGTATACATTCTGCCCTATAAACACACCTTCTACTGACAGTGGTAATAAAAGAGAGAAGAGAAAACACAAAAGTTGAAGCCAATTCTGGCAGGCAAACTAATGACTCGCTAACTCCCATCAAACCAGACACAAGCCAGAGAATTTCCTGGGCATACACCACATACCTGCCACTAGACCACACAAATCCCAGTCAGTCCCCGAAAAGGGGAGCTTCCCTTTTCTTCTGAAAGTTGACAGTGCTTTGACCGATTTGGGACTGCTCAGTTTGTAACAAGGCTTTCTGTAGGCATGATACCCTTTGTGACTATTTTGTAGCCATGCAGTTTGTGACATGGCACTGGAATGTAATAATGCTTTGAGGATAGGTATGAAATTGGGTAAAGGACAGACCTTCATCAAGGTGCACTTGTCACTACTGAACTACTCTACTACTGACCTGTAGGAACCTGGGCCTGCAGGCTTGCATAAGTTCACATTATTTTAATCCTGGATGAAACCTCCAAATTTGATCAAAACAGTGACCTCAGGGGTACGTTCTGCCACTTACCTGTCTTGTGTCAAATGATGACACAAGACCGTGATAGTGACTGGTAATGAGTAGCACACTTGGAGAGTGATATTTGATAATAGCAAAGCCCATGATTCGCGCTCAGAGCAATCAAGGTACAGTGAGATCAAGTTCTCTGTTAATACCTTCCAAAACCTCCAGCTGTTCCCTGAGTCTCAGTAATATGTGCATATATATGTAACTGTGTGTGTCCTGTCAGAGGGTGTCCAGCTGGTCTTGCACAGAGCATCACTCTTCCTTTCCAGAGGGACAGATTAGGTTTTCATTTATCCTACTCCAGCTCTAGCTCTTCCTGGCACTTTCTAATCATAATGTGTTATAACATACTGCTTTACAGCACAAGCACAGATGGGATTTTCCTTCAGCTAGTGACAGACCTAAAAGAAGCAGATTTGTTTGGTATCTTGATGCAAAGTAACCAGAAACAAGCCTGAAATCAATTTGGAAAAAGGCAGTACACACTCAATGTATAAGTCTCTGTAGAAAGACAATGCTGTTGTCTGAATTATTTTCCCTGGTTTAGCTTCTAAAAGATCTAAGGAAACAATTGAAAGCACCTGTACTAAAGCAGCCCAAGAAAACCATGAAAATAAGGAATTAAGCTCAGTGGAAAACTAAATATAGAGAGACAATGTGACATATTTTGAAGAACTATCACATTAATAGTGTTGTCATCAGTACAGAGAAAAAAAAAAGTGACAAAGAAACTTGGAAGACATGGAAAATCTCATTCTGAAGGGCATGATATAAAGAAATTATCTAGAAATCATGGTCCTCTACATTTGCTTCCAGGTCAAGCATTCCCTATCAGTCTCTCAAAACACAGTCATATTTAAGTTAGAGAACTGTGTTGTAATTGAAAAAGATGCTACTTGAAAAGTATGAGTAAAGAATATTGGAAGTGAAGTTAGAAAGCTTTTTGTGATTTGAATAAGAGGTGCTAAACCTCAAAAGATGGAGAAAAGACAGATCCCTTGCTAAAGACAAAAATGGACTCTTTCCTCCACTAGGTCTCAGCAGTCCTTGTAACTATGATGTACATAGAACACTGATAAACACATTTCACAAGATCAAGATTATGTGAGACTACACACTAAAGATAATTGTTTTCTTCCTTCAGAATTTCTTATCTGAAAGGGGCAGTCTTTTTAAAATCCATAATGGATATGAAACAAAAGCGATAGAAATAATGGATAGCAGAAAAAGAAAGCCACTTTTCAAACTACTAAATCACTTGTTAGGTAGAACATCTTAATAAAATCGTAACTATAATTACTTCCTCAATAAATTAAAAGCTCTCAGTGGTGCTATCAGTTCGCAGTAAAGGGGATGTATAGATTTCAGCAAACCCTTTCACTTTAAGCTGCTGCGGTTTGAGAATGCTGACAGAACTGAAGAGTTAGAGGTGTGGGAGAGGAAGGGAAATGCCAAAAAAAAAGAAAAAAAAGAATACAATGAAAAACTCCTGTTACACAATAATTTTTACCATGAATTATCAGATCAGAGTCTGAAACAGAAATGCATATTATCGAAAATACTTTGTAGGTTGTTTTTTTGTTGTTGTTTTGTTTTATTTTAATTAAAAGCCATGTATTTACACATCTTTGTTCTGATTTTGTTTAGTATCTGTCCCTCAGTATAAAGTATGTTGCATGTTACAAAGGCAAATTTCCAAAGAGCCATGAAATCTCTACTGTGTAACACCAAAAGGCTCAAATACAACGGTAGTTCTCATAATTCCTTAATGGCTAGCAGTGGGCTCATTCACGAGCACGTGTTATTCCTGCATTAGTTTTTGGAGACTTGAGTTTGAATTAGCAACTCTGTTTTAGAAGTTGCCCAAGAAATAAAGGAAGACACAATTTTTACCTACTAGATATCAATTGCTGTAACTATTTGATAAGACTGGAGAGACTCTGATACAGAGTACTTAGAAAAAGAATAAGGGATAAGATACCATCAATCGCTTTGAAGATTTCTAGACTGTGTGGCAAAATGCATACCAGAGTTATATAATGAAAAAAATTATTCTGAGGCTAACACACCCTAAGGAACTGTAAAGAATTTTCATTTCACTGGCAAACAAAGGAAAATATTGTAGTGCCTTTGTCTCAATGAATAACGCTATGTGGGATTTCTTTTTAAATGATGTCAAATATCAAACAAATATGCACGTAAAAATCCTTTCAAGAATAATCCAAACTGGTCTAGCAGTCATTGGTTTGTTGAAAGAACAGATACATGAATTAAGTAAAGCACTACTTATGCCTCCTGGTGACAGATAAAATGAAATACGCAAAAAAAAAAACCACACCCCCTACTGATACATTTATTTCTTATGTAACTATATTTAGCTTTAAAAATAGGCATTGAGTCATTTACAGGCAGAAGAGCAAGCTCACACACAGATGTCTTGGGTAATGTGTACTTCTTTTTACAGCATTCAAAAATACGAAGAGTTGTTCCCAGGATACTCTCTAAAAAAATGAGACACTGAGGTACGGAAAACTGATCTGCCATATTGTCCTTAGACACCTGTACACAATAATCAATTGCAGTCCATTGTTAACCTATAAATCTCTTTAATCAGTGTTCACAAGAAACACCTTGCTGAAAACTCAGTAGTACAGAGTGACCTTTAAAAGAGTACATCAGCTGCTGACCAGATTAATTACCTTTTTCTAGCTCAGCACCTGTCAAGGTTTGGGGTTTTTCCAAGTATATGTACACAATCCACTGGCCACATGCATTTTATATTAATACTCACTTTTCTTGTTACTTTGTAGGTAATGACATCACACAATATTCAGGACTTTTCATCTCCAACAGTGAGGGATTTGCTGGTCGATACGCTCTCTTACAAAGGATGACTTATTGATACTGCCAGATGAAACGCTTGGCTAATCTTCAGGATATCTTTCAGACAATATGCATTTCCTCACCAAAGGTAATATAAATGTTAATACCATTATCTATAGATGTGACAGCCGCATGAAATACAAATGAGATCCATCTTCCAAAAAGAAACACTCTGTAGCCTAAAAACTATTGCTCTACTGCAGCAGAAATCAGATTATATAGGCTAACTAATTACTGTTAATGCTTGAAGTTCCTTACAGGGGACTAGGAACTCTCACTGCATTTCCTTTTCTGTGCTATCATCCTTTTACCAGAAATCATAGCCTTACCACTCAGTATTTATATATGACTGGTTGGTGCAAAGAGGTTCTGAACAAAGTCTCAGGCAACCTGAAGAGAATTATTTGGAGTAAAGGCTGAAAGGCAAGATAGTTAAAGACTGTAGGTTACATAAAGTTTGTTCAATGATACAGCCCTTGCAAAAGGGTTAAAAGTGCACCTATTCTATGCGGTGGAGCCCTCTCAGTGCTGGCACTAACTTAACCCAGCTCATCCACGTGACAGAATCAGACCGAGAATAACCTATTAGTAGTAGGTTGAATTCCAAAAATAATGTAGTGATCAGAAAGACATCTCTGTGCTACATAGATACTCTCCTAAATCTGACAAGCTCTTAGAGTTCAATTCTTTCTTACATTCTTAAAATTCAGTGAGGATGAAATGCAACTGCCCCACAAGTCGGCCATTTTCATCTTGAGAAATGCCCATTAGAAGTTTCCGCCTCTTGGATTATTTACTAATAAATTACAAAACAAAATTAAATCAGTATCAATCTGCTTCTCTATGAATGAAAGAATTTCTGAATCCTATGGCATAAACTGAGAAGTTTCACAGCTAGTCCTTGAACTGAATAGACCAAAGCTCTGTTAGAGACACCTGATGATGACAGTGAGTAAGTTACCAATATGAAGGCAATGGATTTAGAAATCGTTCTGTAAATAAGAGTATGTACACTTAAGTACTTCATTTATCATAATTACTATCTTTTACTATAGGGGAAAGAATGTATATGAATTTGACAGAAGCTAAATTATTTTAAATGTAGGGGGCAAAACATTTTAAAATACAAACATACCAGAAACGTAGAAAGCTAATGTTAACAGGGGCACAGATATAAAATAATAATTACTTACAGCAAGGAAAATTTTGCCCTCAAAAGTGGAAGAATAATTAAGTGAACTTATTCTAAAGTTGCGTTAATCTATTATTTACTACAGCAGGGATGAAACCATATGCTATCACTGTATGCAGCTCCTGTTGATAAAACAAGACACACTTTCTGTATGACTTAGCAAGCCAGCCATCACACTCTACACCAGTACCATTTCTGCTTCATCTTCAAATAAAGCTCAATGTTGCAATAATATGGAGGATCACAGAAAGCTGGGAAAAACCCTATGGCTAAAGCAATAAATGGCAACTTCCTACTTATGAATTAAAAAAAAAAAAAAAACAAACACAAAACCAGCAACCAAGAAAACAATAAAAGCTATGAAGTAAATAGGATTAGTAATCACTACTTCAGATGAGTTACTTGAGTGTAGGAGAAAGTGCAAGGTGACCTCTTAATTGCTTACAGTGTGATGAGTATAGATAATAACATCTGTTACATCTCCAGATAATTTGCACCGCTTGTAAACATCATTGTTTTCCCCACAGGGGAAGAGCTGAAGAGTAATTTTATTATACATTACAAGGTGCAGGAATATTAAAAAACAAAACAAAACAAAACAAAACAAAAACACACAAAAAAACACCTAAAAATGTAAGAATAAAGTTGGTTTACCTGAAAAGGAGACTTATTCCAAGGTGGACGTTAGTCCTGCAAGTAACATGTAGGGAACACATGCCAGTGGAGGTGGTACTGGTTTTAAAGCCTTGTTGCTTTCTCAACTCCTCTCTCACCAAGGCGTAAACTCAAATTTATTTTTTTCATTAGCAACAATGACAAATCACTGCTTTCTATGTTATCTAACTGTGTAGATTACATTATTATAATGAACCGACTAAAGATAATTGAAGTACACGGTGATCTGAAACTATTTTGGTTGAATTTGTCTTGTCAAGTGTTGCATGGGACTGCAAACTGTTGGCATTAACCAGTTTTGTTTCTTATTGCTTACTGAAGTTAATTAAATTGGTTCTAAAACGACCAGCTACTAGATTTAAAGCTTTAAAAGGGCCAGACATGCCTCTGTTTGCATTTAGCATTTATTTGTAAATCTCATTTTCTCTTGGGCTTTGAGACTTCCTTGTAGAGCATCACTGCTGATTTTCAGACACATTGAATTTGTTGAAGATTAAACAACAGTAAAATGGACCATTAGCTGCTGTTACTGCCTGGTGTAATACTGTTCTTACAGACTGACATCTTGTGGAAATGCAGGTGCACTTAGAAGAAAACATCATATATGACCAATCTTGAGATTTACTTGCTTGTTGTGACATTAGGCACACACAGCACTCAAATCACATAGAGGCTTCCTCCAGAATACGCTGTGCTTGTGGGACACTGACTTTTGTTACATTAATAGAAATTGATATAATATAAGGAAGAGTGAGATGGAGCTGCTATAGCTGATATATGTGATATCATCCCTCCATCACCCTGTTGCAGTGTTAGAACCTGCTCCTATCAATTGCAGCTCATCTAAAGTTATAAATAACAAGGCACTTCCTTTTTTTCCATTAGTACAAAGGCTCATAGTCTCTGCAGCAGGAATACATATCATATGCTTTTTGTTAGTAAGTCTAAAAATGACAAATAGCTGCATAACAAAATCAATGCATGGTAAGATTCTACACAGCATTATTTCCTAACAAACAGCTTTCGTTACAAAAAGCTGAGATTACTAAATGGAATGAAAATATTATTAGTAAAACCATTTAAAGAAAATAACAAAAATATAACACCAGAATTATTTACACATTTCCATAGAGACTAGTCATTAAAATGTTGTTTTGGAGTTTATATGTAACACTGATGAGCGTTAAGGAAGAACTCCCACATCAAAAAAACCCCTGTGCTTGTTAATTCTTTCCACATGCAGGGCTATTTTATGTTGTATGAGGAAAGAGATTAAATTCAGCTTAGTTTTACATTAGCAAGGGCATAGACACTAGAAGCAATTAGCAAGAAAGCGCAGACACCTCCTAGGTAACACAAAGGCTTATTGCTTCAGAGATTAAGATTCTGTTCTCGCTTTCACTTACTTCTTTTGAGATGCTGAAACTCAATTCCTAACCTTTCAAACTTTTCACAGAGTTTAGTTTTTTGAAAACTTACACACTCATTAGCAGTAAAGAAAATGTGTAACTTAAAACAGAGTTTTTGTTCTCAGGACTCCTTCACCTTTACGTTCAAATTTTGGTTCTGTTAATTTTAATGTATTCTTCTTTTGACATTAACTTTAATGATGCTTTAAATAGAGGATTATTACACTTTACCCCATTTGCTGACTTCAGCTTCCAGAATACATAGAAGTCCTCCTGAAACCACTAGTTTACCAAAGCATGGCACTTATCTGGAAGGTAGAAATCTGTTTTGGAGATCTAAGACAACCCTTGCCCCAACATTTGTAAATCTTATTATTACAGGTACATCACCTTGCTCTACTCCTACTCAATACTAGTTACATTTTAAATCCTATTGTAAATGTGAGTTCAATCTTGCTTTAAGATAGAAAGCTTTTTAATGCTCAAAATTTTGGGAAATTTTCAGAAGGGTTTCTGAATAATGTTCTTTTCAAGGACAAGTGGAGAATAAATTTTAGGACTTCAGAAACATCTGAAAACAGTTCAAGATCAGTTTTGTCTCCACCTCCTATGATGAGAGACTGAGAGAGCTGGGACTGTTCTGTCTGAAGAAAAGGAGGCTCGACGGGGATCTTATCGGTGTGTATGAATACCTAAAGGGAGGATGCAAATACTATGGTGATAGGCTTTTGTCAGTGATGTCCAGCACCAGAATAAGAGGCAGTGGGCACAAACCAGAAAACAGAAGACTCCCTCTGAACACCAGGCTGCACTTATGGGTTGTGTGGGTGACAGAGCACTGGCACAGACTGCCCAGAGGCTGTGGAGTCTCCTCCTTGGAGAGATCAGAAGCTACCTGGACATGGTGCTGGGAATCCTTGCTTGGGCAGGGGTTGGAGCAGATGAACACAGTGGTCCCTGCAAACCTCAGCCTGCCCAAAATTCTGTGATTCCCTATCAATTAGGGAATTATGTGGGTGGGGGGGAAGGATCTTGCAGACATTTTCTGTCTATTTTCATTACCTCCTTTCTGTATATACCTTTCAATAAATTCATACTGTTTTCCAGGTATGGTATTATTTAAACTGAGGCGTAACGGTGCTGACAAAATTTGGACCTTTTTCTCAAAACTAAAAATATTTTGCCAGAATGCAGTTTTTAGCACTGCAGGAAATCCTGTAATTTAAAGGTAAACAAGCTTAACTTTAATTAGAGGATCAGTAATGAAAGGTTAAATTGAAAGTAAGAGATTCCAACTCAGAAAAATGTAATGTTTCAATTAACTGATCTATTCCATGAACAAGTAAAACTACATCCAAAACTACAGCTGTAAGAGTTGATGTCTCCTTTTTCAAAGCAAGTACGCTTTATGCAATGGGAGGCAGAGGTTTATTCATGCTTATGAATAATTTAGTTTGCTAATTTAGATATCAGCTTATCATTCAGATATTTGGTGTTTTAACTGTGCAATATTTAGCAGACAATCTTTAACAGAACGGAAATTTGCTACAGTGCATTCTAACAAGTATGTTAGTAATAATGTTTAACAGTTTTGCAGATGTGTTTATGACTGTGGCTACACTGAGAAAGAAAATTAAAAATACATTCTGCTTTGCACAGTATCAATTATTGATCCAAAACAGGAAGAAAACTGTTAGAAGAAGTCGGAAAAAAAAAAATGCCTACAGTGAAACTGAAGGGCATTCTTTCTCACAGTATCTCATGAGATTTATTGATTTGATTCTTTTATTCTACTTTGTACTAGGAATTTGCCAATCAAAGTAACCTGTTTTCAAATAACACAGCTTACAACTAGAAGTTCAGCTTTTGACGAAACACAGGGGAATCATAGCTCATGATTAATTTTGATGCTCATGGGAAATACTTCTCAGGAGAAAGAGAGAAATTATAATCTCCAGATCTCTTTTTCCATGATCAGCTGTTCGTCTTCCAAAGTTGGCTTCCCACTCTCTTCCAGAGATGCTCTTCTACAAGAGGATTTAGAAATATATTTGGGATCTGTACTCACATTCACCAGTAGACCTAACATCAAATTCTCCACAACAAATAAATTAACCTATTGGAATCACTTCTAAAAGGATTTTCAAAAGTTCATTATGCAAGTTGTCATTCATCTCACATTACTCTAACCTCATAATGCAAATGCCAGCACGCTGATGAATAGGTCACATTCAATGCTTTCCTTCATCATAGGACTGTGTGGAAAGGGCCTTACACAATCGTGCACTGCAAAGGTTTCTGCTGCAGCTAAAGCAGCCAGAAGACCAATTTGTGTACTCTATTTATAGTGTTTCTAATTATGTGTGTTGCAAGCTGATTCCAATTATCTCAAGGAGCTCTGTTTGAAATGCTAACATACCAACCACACGTAAGTTCAGGACAGACTTGAAATGGTAATGTCATCCTGTCTAAAGACCAAACTTTAGAAGAGACATCCAGAAACCAGTTCAGGTAATGCAAGCAATCTAATCTAGTGGAAGCTGACCTTGCCTGTGTTATGGCGGTTAAAACTAGGTCATCTTCATAGGTTTCCCACCAACTCAAACCATTCTGTATTCTATGATTCTAGGAAGTTAGAGAAGTCAAGTTCATATGCAATGTAAAGTTCAATGTGATTTTTTTCCCTCCTGTTTTCTCCAATTAATTTAACTGCAGGATGGCTGCCTTGTTTTGCTTACTGTAACCTCCACTGCTACCAGTCCTACAGTCTTTCAAACAATGCTTTTAACATTCATTTACCATTCTGTTTTGCAAACATCCTTTTACAGGCTAATGTGAAACGTTTTTGACATAATCATTACAATCCAGACTGAATTTTAATAAAAGATAGAGAACCTGGGAACAAAAACAGTTTCAAATGATGGTAGCGAGAGACTAAAAACAAGTCCTCCTTTTATAGAGTTAATATTCTTAAATTACCTTGTAATTATTATCAGAAATTAAATAAACTAGTAAATGTATGAAGTGTTCAAAGTTTTATCATGTCACTAAGTATGATACCCATTGATTGAAGTGGGAGTGTGGAATCTCACTGTTTGGTAACTGAATTTTCTGCATCCAATATACAGGTTTTGACAAGCCTTTCAGTACAGAGTGATATTGTTGTCATTTTACCACTTCCAGAAAGAAGTTAAATTTTGCTTTGAAAAACTAGGAATAAAAAGGAAAGAAAGCAGAGAAAATAAGATACTCCATTTCATACTCTGCAACAACAAAAATAATTGAGTTCTTGTTTAATTATTTGTAAGTGTCCTTCTAAACATTACAAACAGCTTGTTTGAACAGAGGATTCCCTTCATAGCAATGGAGTGGAAAAAAAGTTTACTTAAGTCTTGGATCTTAATAAAGAATCTCAGTGTTTCCTTAAGGAAGAACTTTTTGATGGCATAATTTTTCATATTGTTTCATTATTTCAGCTAGACTTGCTCTCACTGTACAAAAGACTCATCAGCATCTGGTAAAGTTATCTTTCTGTTTTTGTGGAAACAGGCCAAGATATGCAATAACAGCTAGTAACTCTGTGGTAATGAAGTAACCATTTCCTGGAAATTTAGGAATTGAAAAATATTTAAAAATAATTATCTAAAAAGCAATACGTCAATGTAGAAACCAGAGTTAATTTCCTTACTCCTTTGCTACCTCTTCATGGAGACCTCAGCACAAAACTGGCTGTAAGAATTGGACATATGTGAACTGTAGACATGACACTGTAAATAGTTAGGAGAAAAATACAAGCAAGAAAATGGGAAAACCTCGGTCAGCGAAAGCTAATAAGAGTGATGAGAACAGAAACCAGGTCTCTGGTATTCCTGACTTCTCCTCCTCCTTCTCCCCCAGCTTGTTGTGGTTGGATTTGTTGATTTAGAAATCTCCTTAGCAGTATCACAGAACAAGCTGAGGCTAATAAACCCAGAAGGATTTTGTTCAAACTCTAGTCCTTACTCTGACATGTCTTCCTTTTATTGTATTACTGTCTAGGCATTTACCAAAAAGAGCATAAAAATGTATACTAACAATTTTAATTGACCTATAGTTCTCATGATTACTTTTTCTTTTCTGGAAAACTGGCATATGTTTGATAACTACATGGCAGTCATTTATTAATGTTTTGGTCAACATTTCTCCTTGTTTCATTCCAGGAAATCCTTCTATTCAATCACAGTCTCCAGAGATGGATGAGCTGGGTGTGGGTACAGCTTGCTGACCTTACCAAGATTTTGCTTATGCTGCAAACTGATGATCTTGGAGAAAATTCTTCTAATACTAAAAATATCACTCATCCTGTGTTCTTAGCTAACCAGTGACTTGATGTTTTTCTCCCTCTGCACTGATCCTTTTCACTCCCACTCTATATACACATAAATGCACAAAGAACACTGTCCACATTTGCAGCATTCCCTCGTCAAGTCTTGTCTAACTGTTCTCTTAAATGTATACAAACACCTGTACTTTACTCCAGGAACCATGTTTGATTTTACTCTTCCTATGCACTCGAAGAGTACCTACATAGCACTGCCTTCTATATCGCGATTCTCTCTCTGGATATCTACAGCGAGGAAGGGAGAAAGGCTGGCAGGACATAAAAAACAAACCCTTACACACTGAGAAGGTTTTCAAACTAACTGATACTGTAATCTTTCTCATCAGTGTCAGCCTTAAACTCAGATGAAAGAAAACTGATGGATCATTTCAGATGTTTCTTCTCTCAAAACTCATGGTAATTAACACTAAAAATGAAGGAATGATTTATCTACGCATATACCCAGTAAACATACATTTAAAGCCATGATATCTGGGCTAGAATTCTATCATCAGAAAACTCTGAGACAAAATAAAATCTAAATTTTTTCACCTTGATTTTAAAAAGAACAGCGTTTTACGAACATTAAGCAAAATAAATAAATAAATAAATAAAAGTTACATCATTTACATTGCTTGCTTTTGTCTTCATCCATTTGCAATTTCAGTGCTAACCAGGAGCAGAAAATAATGTGTTAAACAGGACCAGAGAAGAAAAATATGAAGTTTTAAATTTCCCACTACCTGTAGTTTATTTTTTTCATCACAGTGGATCCCCATTGCTATCACACTTCAGGAAACCATTGATTTACAATCACCGTGGGACTGATGGTGCACAGGGAGATGCAATTCCATTTAAAAGCAGACACCTTTTCAGAAGTGTTCTGCTGACAAAGCAGAACAAAAAGCAGACTGCCTAACATTGTACTGTACCCCTCACTGGCTTTCCTCTGATTCCTCGGATGTGTTCAGAAAACACCAGCATTTTCTTTTGTAAAAATTTTAAGTAACTTGGAAATACAAAAATCTTTTATATGTTGCTGGGTAGTTGCCAGTTAAGAAATATTTCAGCAGGATTAAATATTTCATGTAGAAATGTCCTGAGAGGAATTATAAACAATAAGAATGATGCTTAATTGAGAGTAAGCAACGATAATTTTCGAAGATTGATATCTGAAAGTTTCATTTCCATTGAAAAGCTTTGGATAATGGAGTGGTAGAACCTAGCCAAAAGAATCGACATGTTACACAGTGATCGGTACGGGCTATTCTTGAATAAGACCTACCTGTTGCAACTTCTTTCTGTATCCTGATTAAGGCACTCGACAAAAATAGCTTATGTTAAGCAGTATTTAAAGATGGAAGAAAATGCAAGTTTATTAACATCTAAAAATGATCATTGTATAATCAGCAATGTATTACCTGCTTCAGAGTAGCAGGATTAATTTCCCCAAACTAACAGAAGTATAAATGTAATTATGTCCTAAAATATTTAGTTTGATTAGATATCTGTTTATGATTTCATATGGCTCAAATCTGCTCAGAATTCCCTTTCTAAAACCTTCACATTCCTGCACTACTGCAAGAAACGAAGCTATTGTAAAATCACTACCAGTGAGAACACTGTTCAGCTGGTGTACTCCTGACACCTCGGTACAATTTAACCTACATGTCATGTACTGTAAAGGATACATTTGAAATGATGAAGTAAAATCTACACAATGTTGACACCTAGTTCTGCAGAAATATATGCACATTTGATTTCAAACAATTACATAAGATGTATGCACAGATCTAAGAATTTTCCTAATCCTGCAGTATTACATCATAATTGAAAAATAACAGAAATAGAAAAAAACAGGCTCTGAATGAAAGGAAAACAAAAAAGCTGCAAATCAAAATGGCTTCATGAGCCTACGGTACCCATAAGATTTAGATGGCAATTATGTACTTAAATCTGAGTCTCAAACTCAGACACACTCTGCTTTTTATGCTTTCCATTAGAGCCCTCTTTTTTCTTCTGAAGATGATGAAAGTAGCCCACATCTAAACATATGGGACAATTTAATGCTTGGATCAATTCCAGAATCCAGAAGACACAGATCTTGGCTAAAATGCATGAGGATCCCAGTGTGATAGGTATTCCCAAACTATTCAGAAAACACATCTGGAAACTCAGAGCCCCTATAAATGCAGTAGCAAAGTGGCTTTCTCTTCAAAGAGAGGACCTGGAAAGGAGCACCTGCCCATGCTCTATTCATTATACCCTATAAGCCAGGATAATTACAGTATCACCTTCTATTCAGAACCACCCTAACCATCTCCTCAGTTTGTCTTTGTATTTAACTAAATAATTATTCTCCATGAAACACAAGAATGATGCTCAGAACAGAGATTAAAGACCAGAAGTTTTTTCTCTCAGAAAAAGTCAGTAAGCAGTAAGACACTCACATACAAAATAGTAATAATAATCTTGATTCCTCACAGATTTTCTTCCAAAGATTCCCAACACAGTGATTTTCTTCTGCATGCTTGCAACGAATGCAGCGATAGAAAGCATTTTCTCTCCTTCAGTATACTCTAGTCTCTGATCAGGATCCCGTTACAGGAGATAAAGTTGTGGGTCTAAAGCCTCTAAGTAGGAAAAGCTATTGACCAGAATCTTGTTTTTCCAGAGCAAGTCCTCAAAGTAGTAAACTACATTACAAAAGATGGGCACCATCACCTGTGACTCTGGCTATACCTTAAAGGAATGAGCCCCACTCAGCTTTTTAAGGTTTTTTTTAAGTAAGAGCTCTGAGTTTCACACCCCAGCAGTGTAAATATATATATTTTTAAAGCCCAGAGCAGAGTATCTGTGGGATTCAGGTACTGAAACATTCAAGATGTGCATGTCTGCTCTCAGCCGTTCCCTTTCTAGTATTTCCACCACAATGTCAGATTTAGACAGTTGTCTACTGACTTTTGGAAGACAGTTTCTCAATGTGTTTTACGTTCTGAATCTCGTTTTGACAGACCTCCTTCTCAGAAATGCTTTATAATTATCCATGGTGCTAATTCATTCTTCCAAATTCACCAAGACAAATGGACTTGAAAAAGGTCGGGTAACAGACAGAACTGACCTGGGCCATCATAGATTCCGTGTTTGTGAAAGAAGCTGCTTAAAACAAGGGTAGAACTACCTAATGATTGTGGCAAATCTCAAAATCCTCGAGATTGAATAACCATTCTCCATAACTTCACTTCCCTCACTGAATGAGCTTCTTATAGCCAAAAGCCTTCTCACAAACAAGAGTCGCTTTGTTAAGTCAGATAAACTTTCCTTTCTTATCTGAAAACCATTGTGATTTTTCACCTCAACTTGAAAATCCTCCCAGTACCAGCTGTAATAGCACTTTCTCATAAAACTATTAGAAACTATTAGAAATTTAAACTATTAGAAACTATTTGATACTATTAGAAATTCGAGGACATATCTATATCACTTTGGGGAGGTTTGTCATTTTTAGGAAAAGATCTTGAGTCAAGTTGCTAGCATTTCTCCAATTAGCAGCAGCAGTATCAGTTTGATTCTGCAGCTGATTTATTCACAGGAAATGGCTTTACAGCACAGCAACACATCACTGATAGGTTAATTAGGTACTGTGCCTGGGGCACTCACTCTAGGTTTTCCTCTAATATATCAGAAGAGGAACATTTTAAATAAAACATTTCAGAACCCATCTACATGTGTTAACATCCGGAATAGTAAACTGTCTTTCTACCTGCACGTAATCTTCAACTCCCAAGTGCCTGCAGGAAATCCACAAGAAAAACCTCACTTACGCACATATTCACCACAGCAAAATCATGTGATCAGCAAAGTGAAGATAGCAGCCTGCTGCTGCTGGAGTACTCTTGAAATAAATAAAGCCAAACCTACCCACTCCTCAGCGTTACTTATACATAAAATACAATAAAATATGGGTCTATCTATATCTTTTATGTAAATAAAATAAATATACACAAACTCACCATTAGAGCTTGTAAACATACGAAAAGAGAATACTGCCTATTTTTATGTGTTTTTTTTAAAACATAAAGTGTGTACATGTGTGTACTGTGAGGACACACACACAATGGTATCGTTGTGTTATTACAGTGCTCTGCGTCAGTAGAAATCTGTGCTGGTTCCAACTTGTCTGCTTTGTAGCTGTCTGAAATTGATGTCTGACCTTCTGGTTTTGCAACTTACATGTACACAAATTTATATCCAGAACTGCACATTTTATGAAAGCTATCTGGTGATTGCTTTTAAGAAAATCAGCGAGGCCTTGTACTAATTTACTGTGCGTCTCATTAAGAGATACTATCAGACGTGTATTTTTAGTCCTTGTGTGTAAATTCATGGTTAGTTTGTTGAGAGCTGTTTTGCAATACTTACATATTTATAATGTAAAAAATACATATACCAGGGCTTTATAGAAAAGAGCTTTACAAGTATATTTGTAAACTCAAAAAACTTATATCAGTCTTTAGTTATGAAGAAAGATACATCACAATATTCAGGAGAGGTGAAGTGCTGCTGTACAAACTCAAACTAAATAAAAATTTCTTCCAGGTTTTGAAGAAATTACACTATTTCCCCCCCACCATCATTTTTATGCACTGTGGCATTCCCTAGCTTCAGCCAGAAACACAGATACCACACAGTGCTAAGGGAAAAGCTCTTCCTCTGCTACTGTACTTCTGCTCTGATGAGAAACAGGAAATACCAGCACTCTCATGAGAGTGCCTGTTTTCTAAAGACCTCCAGCACAAATTGGGATGGTTACACAAACCCATCTAAGCCTGAAAATCTTTTGAAATTGGCCTATTTCTAAGCAGGACATAAAAAGCATAGCAGAATGCCATAGCTTCATCTCTTTAAGACACTCATAAATATGAGGTGAAGCAGCACTGTTGGTCTGACATCTCTACAACAAGAATTAACTCTTGATAAATACTGAATTGGAAACCTTGCCAACTCTGCACAGATCTCTACATTTAAAGCCTCCTTTAGCAAACAGATAAAAGTAAACATTTTCAGACAGGGGTTTCTGTCTCTATGATAGCTCATAAGGGCTGTATTTTTACAGGTTGCACAGTCACCTTTCTGACAAGCAGAATCCTACAGGATTTAACAATGAGTATACAGAACCTCAACCACACAAATCCTTGATAAAAGGGTCCTAAGAGTCAAAACCAAAAAGTCAGTGCATAAGTAGAATGGCTGTACTGGTACCCAAAGTAATGCTGACAATAGCCAAGAGCAGATGCTTCAAGAAAGAATACAAAAATCAGGACACATGGCATGTGTCTAGAAAAGATTTTAGCCATCTGGTTAAGTGACTTTCTTAGACAAAAGGCATATTTGGGCCATCATGTTTACTGGCAATATGAATCACTTTTTTTTTTTTTTTTTTTTAAATTTTGAAAACAATCATATTTTTGGCCTCAAGATCTTAGAGCAATGAATCCCAACAATTTAACTATGTACTCTGTAGAAAAGTACATTCTTTGTTTTTCTTTTAAGCTGCTTTTAGAATTCCTCTGCTACAAAAAGCATGATTATTCCTTACTCATTTTCTCCACGATTTCATTATGCTTTTTCTTTTCAATCCATCTTTGGTCTTTTTTCAAACAAAACAGTTTTCTCCTAATCTATTAACTCCCTGTATGCTACACTCCTGACCAGGTTTTTGTACTTCTTTGTATACTAATGTTTGCTTACTGGAATTAGACAACGAGAACTTCACTTAATGTTCGAGATGTGGACATATCCTGGATTATTTAGTGGTGCAGTGACACTGTTTATTTTTCTCTCTTCCTTTCCTCATTCTTTTCACATTTTTTGACTGATAATATGTCAGCTGATGTTTTCAGAGGCCTACACAGAGAGTCCAAGCAATCTTTCCTTAAATGTCACTGCTTGTTCAAAGTCCATTGCTTTGTAGACATAATTATGGGGACTTCCCCCCCACCCACCCCACCCCCCCGTACATTATAAGTATTAAGACAAAAGCCCTATCTTTTATCCAGCTAATAAGAACAAGAAAATCCATTTGTAGCCATCCCTAGTTTTTGCCATGCTGAACAATTTTTTATTATTAGAAAATTTCTTCTTATCTGTCTCCCAACACTTCTTTTCCACCTCCCCATGAATAGCTGAACAACACATCTTCCAGCACATACCCTCTTGAGACGCCAGTGGAAACCTCCCACTACTTTGACAACTTAACCATCTTTTAACCAATAATTTATCCTTTAAAGTATGCTTTTTATTTTGTCTCGCAGAAATTTGGCCTCTTCAGGAACCACTGTGAAGGGCTTCGTGAAAAGTTTTTGGAAATCGCAGTATGCTTTATTCACTAGACCACCCTTATCCACATGCTATTGACCCTAAGAACTGCAATACTTGAGATTGGCTTTCCTTTACAAAATCCATATTAATATTTCACACATGCATTTATGTATTTGGTTACCAGTTCTATTTATTGTTGTTGTTTCTAAAGATTTGGCTGGTAATAGAGTAAGATTTATTGTCCACAGATTGCCAGAACACCCAAGGACTTCTAAAGTTCAATATCATGTTTAGCACCTTAATTTCCTCAGTTAGAGTGAAAAAAAGCACGTTACACACATTTCTTAGCTCACTATTTTTAAATCTGAGTTCTCCTAAAACTCCAGGGTGACTGGCAATCTGATTCTCCAGATTCATTATTCTAATAAACATTTTAAGTTCTTTAAAAATACAGTGAGAGACAGGCATAACAGAATGGAGCATATATCCCGCAGGTTTCCCGTGTAACCCTATAGATATCTGTAGTATTCTCCTTGACTGCAGCCATGCTAGAGCTGGGACTCCTTAGGGACAGCTCAGTAAAACCCAGTACTAAGACCGTAACATACAAACACAAAATCTCTCAGAAGAGTAGCAAGGCTAAGTTCCTAAGAGTACTGCATATCTTTAAGAAAAAGTCAAACCTGAGCCTGAATCACTGTCTAAAAAGCCAGTACAGACTGTGTTCAACTGCAGGGGAGGGGCAAGTGTCTGCTAAAGCCTCTGTTCTGCCTACATCCCTCCACAAGCAAAAGAACAGTTGGAGATGTGCAGCAGCAGTGATGGATACAGGTTTAAAGAAGTATCAAGCTTCAGTTGGGGAAGCTCCTGAATAATCTGCTACAGATTCAGAGCTGAAGATTATAATGAAGTACAAAATTGTATCTGTTCCTAAATTACTAAATCTCACCTAGTTTGTGGTTTTCAGGTGGTGGTGGATATTCCTATCACATCCTGGATCCACTCAACATATTAAGTATCAATTCTGTGATTATTTTAAATCTGTCTAAAATGCATTATCTTAAAAGGTCATTAGCATTTACTGGGGTTTGTATCATGAGAGAAGATACGCAAATCTATAACTATCTCACCATTTTATATCTAAATTAGTTTTAAATCTAATGAGTTTTCCCCCTAATTTTCAATCACTAAGTGTATATATTTTGTATAATTTTTACTTTTCTCCACTCCAATTTTTTAGTTCTGGAAACAAGATATGTCAATAACTAGAAAGGTTGTTCTAGAGTAAATCATATTTCCCAGAAATATGAATGAATTCAAACTATAAGAAAGCCTCTGAACCTGAAGGTTTTAGGGCTCATCGTTTCAGATATTTTTTACCAGATTTAGAGAAATATGGGATCCGGATGACTTTCAGATTAGATTTCTGAAATATTCAACTGTTTACTTTTAGTACCCGTCCTCTGCACCCTCTCAATGGTCCACTTTCATTTCTCACTTATTCGTGTCTGACATTGTTTTCACTCCACAAGCATGCACTGAGATTTTCATAACATACTTTTCTCTGTTGCTTTGTAAAAGAACTAGATAAAAATACAACTATAAAAGCCTTTTTACAACACTGTTACAGACTCATTTTAACAGCATCATTTGTCATCATAATACTTTCCCTGGTGCAAGACCGCAGAGTGCATTGCAACCTGCAACAAATCCCATCAGACTGGCCCGATAAGGCCCTTCCAGCTAGAGACTATTCAGACTGTATTTAGACATAACCACACTAGGCCTGCAAACTGTCATATTTTTCCTGGCCCCTGCAGACTGCAGGACTGCAGGCAGGCTTTCCCTGCCTACTCTACAGCTATTTCCTGTACATAACTTTTTTTTATATGGCCCACAAGTGGCTTTTCCTGAGCCTTTCAGACAAGGGATAACTACATCCATTCTTCCTTCACCCTCTGGGGGCTTTGGAATTACCCTTCATCCTCAAAAAACATTCAAGGCTGCAGCATAATTCACGTGGATCTCCGTGTTTTAGTTGATTATTAAGTAAGTTTTGGATATTCTTTCAGACGAGTTCATAGGACTCTCAGAAATAAAACCAGCACAAACCCATCCCACATTCTGCCAAGGGCTTTTCCTCCACATCACAGGATCCATCTTCCATGTTGCATGCCTTCCCTTTACTTGGCTAGCTCCACACAGAAACTAGTCACCACTACAACAGACGTACTCTGTTTTCCTGCCTTTCCAAGACTTCCTGCCTGAGAGCTTCACTGGATTAGTCAACACCAGTTGTTGCTTCTGCAATGATGGCTTTAGGCATGATATGCTCTGCAGCCTGTCCACCTGCTTACCCAGCTGCTTGCAGGTACTCTATTTGTTGTATCAGATAATATAGGAAAGCTTCTAGTCACTCCTATACCTGCAGTGAATTTAGGATTGAATTTGAAGCCCTGCCCTCTTTATTGATCAAACATACTGTCAAAAGACAAGATCGATGAAACCTTTTAGCTTACCCTCCACCCATCTCTGCTTGCCAGAAGTGGGGTTTTTAAAGCTCAGCATTAAGAATGTCATTTCTTTGTCTTTCTTTCCGGGGAATTTCCACATTCAAACCACCATCTTCAGCAGAGCTTCTGGAGAAAATAGCCTTCATGAAGGATGTGGCTATCTCATTGTTATAAGTCAGCCCCACTCAAGCTTTTTTATTGCTGCAGACAAAACTGAGCATAGAGGAGGCAGAGACACTGCCCTAGGCTCCTTACCCCACCCTGTTACTACTTTGTTATTAATAATACAATGCAATGAGCAGTGGAGGGAGTATGTGCTCAGTGAAATAGAGTAGGCTTTTGAACTTAAATACATAATCTCTAAAATTGAACTTTAATCCCTGGAACCTTTTCCCAAAACTGAATGGAACTAAGCACAGCGGCCCCATTTTGACTGCTTTGTTTCTTTTAAAGTTGATAATAAACAATAAAAGTTGGATGGCAAAGAAAAACTTAGGCTTCACTCTGCTGACCCTCTCAAATGGAGCACATATGCCTCTGAAAATACCCATTTATCACTATCTAAATTGCATTGAGAGCAGGGTATGATAATGCTAGGAGACTGTAGTCTTCTAGACCTTAATTTGCAGGCAGTATTATTTGCAATGTCTTCAGTGCATAAAAGATAATCAGAAAAAAGGAGACATGAACTAAAATATCCTTATCTTTTATTATAATCAACCTACTTTCTGACAGAAAGCTAAACTTTATGGAAAGTGCATTAAAAGCATTTTTGCTAAAGGTCGTAACTGCAACAACCACTAGCATTTCTTAACTAACCATGGGGACTCTTCAGTAAATTATAATATCTAGTAGATGACATATCTCTATTGACTGATACAAAAAAGTGTCCTTTCCTTGATAATACATACACTGTCTCATACACTTCCACATATGTATGCCACGTATGAAAGTAATTTCCTGTATTATTTGGACTATTAAGATATTCACTGCAAGGTAGCCAGACTGACAACTTTTTTTTGTATTTTCCAGCAAGCCTAGATACTGAGGAATAGAGTTTTTACAGTCTATTTGCTATACCTTTCATAGAAAGGGATTTGTAGCATGATGAGGAGGAGTATTAGTTTGGTCATAAATGCATTTCCCTAGAAGGAGACAATTATTATGTTCCACTGCAAAAACATATGTAACAGCTGCCATCTCTACAAAATAATTTTTGTTAAAGTATATTAGTTACTTGATCTAAGTACCTTCTCTAGTCTTTGTATATACAGTTCTCCCAGATGATTAACAAAGATTAATCAAATAAACTGAGGTGATTTAAAGTGGAGTGTCAGTCAGAAATACAACGGGGATTCATTATCTATCTGATGCTGCCATAATTTTAAATACTGTCAGCTCAAGAATTAGGTTGTATCTGTTGTTTTGCTTGTCTTTAAAAAACAAACCATAACCTGGAGGTAAGAAAAATAAATACATTAAAAGTACAGTGCATTCAGAAATAACTATGTTGGAAAAAAATCAGAGCTCTCCAGAGAAGAATTAAAAATAAATTGGTAGTTCCAAAGACTATCAAATGTAAGTACAAGGCATAAGCTTGTCGAAAACCATGTTACAGTCAGATTTAATAATGTTTATTATTATTATTATTATTATTAAATTATTGTAGTTTATATATATATATATAAAAGCATTTGAAATTAACAGTGTTATGAATATGTAGAATAGAATAAACATTAACTATCCTGAGAAAAGAGATGAGGTAGATGGCAGTCAAAACCAAGCCTCTATTACAATCCTTTTCACCTGGCTTTATCCATCATGTAAGTTGTTTGCATGTGATAGCGCTGCACCAGTTTGTATTCTCATTACAGACAGTTATGCTACTTAAACTGCACTTCAACTGGAATGTCTTAATTGGTGGGAATGGAAAAACAAACAAACAAACAAACAAAAAAACAACACTACAATGCATCATGTGGAACAAAAGAATTTTGATCCCCAAGCTGCTTTCACATATGATAACACTATCAATCAATGTAATATGTAGCTGCAGTGACTGCATTAGCAAACATGCCCAGTATACATCTGGATGAGAGGATGTTTGTTCTTAGAAAGAGCGTGAACTAAATAGCAACAATAAGTACTTCATATGCCCTGAAAAGAAAGCTATAGTATTCACAGAAACAAAGATAAAGATTTCTACCTGTAAAGTAAGTGATTATATCCATTCAATTGCCTGTTCGTAAAGGATGAAAGAAAAAGTTACAGCACTTCAATAAAGTTTTATGGTGTCTTCCGTCAAGTATTCTTTTGGATTATTAAATGGCAGATAAATAGGAAAAGGGGTCATCAGGACACTGTTAATAATCAAACACATCAGGCCTAGAACTCAAAGTCTTTGTCCACAGTACATAAAACAGTGCCACATTCTCTACCATAAAATTGGACATTCCAGAGCCAAATTTAAGTTAATTGTGAAGTCAGAGGCAATGACTTGAAATGCAAAAGCATTTCAGTTGCTGAGAAACATTTCCCCTCATCTAAAAAACAGAGGAGGGGAGGAGAGAGTGAGAGAGAAAGAAAAATAACAAAAAAAAAAAAAAAAAAAAAGAAAAAAGAAGCATCTCCGGAGGTTCACTGCTAGCTTAGTTTCTGGTTTGTGTCAACTTGTTTATATCAGCTGCTGATTTGCGTCACTGGCTTGGCTTTGTGGTTGTATCTGGGGCCTGATGGACACCCTGGTGCATTAAGAAATTCACCACAACAGTACAGCATGTTAAGATCAAATAGCACAACCTAATGTTGTTTTCTTAAGTACACACATGGCACACAACCCAGTGAAGAAAAATTACTGGAGGCAGCTAAGAAAGGCAAATTATCAGTTTTATGCAAGACAGCTTTAAATTCAGATAAAGGGAAAAATGCTGATGTAGTACCAAAAGAGTGCATGCCAAATATTATGAAGGGTTTCAAAATGTTGTGTATTCATTTTTAAAAGGGCTTGTATTTCTAGGAATCAAGATAACTTGCATCCTTTCACCTCCTCTGAATATTTAGTGCAAGTATCTTGAACCTCTTCATACTCCCTGTGGTGTGCAGGGAAATTTTAGTTAGGTCTTTAATCAGCTCTTTGGAAATGAAAACAAAACAAAACAAAAGAAAAAATCTTGAATATTTAAGCTTGAGCGCTGTGTTTGCACAAGATACCTTGGATGCTCTGCTTAAAGCACATGCACTGGACATTATAATTATAATTATAGTATCTAGAATGCACATACAGCTGAAATCAACTCTACATTTTAAACTCTGTGCTTGTGATCTGACTGCACATGCTCCCACAGACAGAACTGCCTGAGCACTTTAGAAATGAGCAAAAGGTGGTGCATATTCCCGCCTGCTGTACCAGGTGCTGTAGAGCAGAAAAGGCAGAGCAGAAACTACTGCAAATTTGAGAGCAGGCTTCCGTAAAACTAATAGTAATTGTCCTCAGCTCATGTTTTGTTTCACATTTTCTATCCAAACTTACACAACCAAGTTTTGTGATAACTCATAGAAGGCCTAACAAATAAACAAACAAAATAAATGCATGAAATCTTAACAAGGATATAAAAAAAATAAAGTACTTTCAAAACCATATTTGCTGTAAGCAAACTTCCTTTAATAAAACCTGAGAACAGTTCCAAGAGTGTCAGAACACTTAAGATTTTTCTAAAAAAAACACGGATTCATTTTTTGAAAATAAAACAAATTTGGTCAAATTTATAAAGATATTAAAAAGTCATTCAAGGCAAACGTTACAGTTGAAATCTGTTTTACTTCTTTTTTTTCTGAGAATTTTAAACTATTTGGCTGTTTCTCAATTTGAAATGAAGTCAGATTTTGAAATCTCAAATTCTTGAGTAAAGTAGAATGATTCTTCTCCAGGTTGTTCTGATAACACATTGTATTTCAGAAGTGGGAGCTGGAGTTATTGACCTCCATAGCTGTCCAAACACATGATCCCCATTTTCATCCTAGGAGTCTGTCCTCCTTGTCCCCTTTCCCATGTGCTGACATTACCACAAAGCATTACAGGGCAACCTGGTAGAAAGTTATGAGATAACCTCCAGTCATCACTCTCAGCTGACACTGGGAATTCTGAGAGCTGGCAGGGTGCCTCAACTCTGGAACTGGGAGCTTCTGAAAATATTGTGTTAACACAGCTGCTAGAGGCACACTGAGGATTTGGTGAGCAGGACAGAGCCAGAAAACTGGGCTGGAGTAGCTCTGTGGCTTCAGGGCTGTGGTATGGGCCCCAGGCTTAAGGAATCCTCACTCTGTTAGCTTGAGTATTGGAAGAGAAATACCTGGCTATGAAGGAAGGGTAAGAAGCAGCTCTCATCTAGGTCCAGCATAGAGAGGATGGGAAGAGAAAGAACAAGCAGTAGCATCCAGCAGCATTTTCATTGGATCTACATGCAAAAGAGAACCCTCATCTCCTCCAAGTGGGAACTACCTCTCTAGGTAGCTCCTCTGTCCTTCGTTATTACACTGAGCCAGCAGGTTTGCTGCTCCCATTTTCTCGGGGCTTTTTTTTGCTCAGCTATCCTAGACAGTTTCCCTGGTTCCCAAATTCTGTCCTTTCAGACCTCCTTAAAAACAAAAGAAGGGCCCTGAAGTGTGCCATTATGACAGCCAGAGAAACTTGGAAAGGAGAGTTTGCAAAAATATTTACTATGTGAACTCCCTTCTGCCTGTCTTCATAGAAACTGATCTAAGTGACCAAGGGAGAAACTTGAAACCCAAGCTTCTAACTCAATCCACAATGAAACAGAAAATCAACATGCCCTGAACTGACAACTGGAAAATTATGTCAAAAGTACAAGTCTTCACTGCCTTTATAGCTTTGCAATTCTTCCCTACACCTCCCCCCCCCCCCCCCCCCCCCCCCCCCCCCCGCCTCTATTTGCTTAAGCATGTACTAATTGGACAAGAAACACAGGAAGATGACTCTTTGGAGCTTTGCTGACAGCATGAACTACTTTAGTTTACTGCAGCAGTTTGACTAACTGCCTATTATCAATTGTTAGTCACTTTGATATAAGCAAAGTTGGAAAATAAGGAGTCAGTACCATAGTCCAAAAATCCACTCTAGCTGAGATCATAAGAATGTGCAATTTTGGCTGCAGTACTTAGATGCTCATTCCTCAGCCATTTCAGTATTAGGAGATTATTATTCTATCATATGAAGAAAGTATGTATTATTTAAATTAGAGAAGTAACCCCTTTGGAAATACACAACTGTAAATTGTAAAGCATACATAACACTGTTCAACTGTTTTCACCTAGTTTTTCACACTCCTGCATAACTGATATGATTAGAATAACACCACGGGTGAGAGAGTTACCATAGTTAGATAACATGATATCTAACATGTATTGAACAGCAACTGCCTCTCTTAAAAATGCCTTGCTTAGTTACAGATTTATACACTAGTAAACATACAAATTTGTTTTTAAGGTCAGATTTTTTCCTCAACACTATCCAGAAGGTGTGCAGACAACCCAGCCTTCCCTGCATTCAGTAGCACTGGTGTAAACAAAATTATTTGCTCCACACCCACTGTCTTCTTCAGCTTCAGAACTAGAAAACTTCCAAATATTCTGAGGGAGAGGGGCAGAAGGGTGGCTGTGAATGCACATACAGACAAAATATCTTAATGGAGAACCCTAGACGGCAATTGTTCTCCCTTGAGTATTTATATGCATTGTCATACAGTGTGTCTACATGAAGGACACCTAAAAAATTACCATTGACCTTAAGAATGATTCTGGACTTTGAAGCTGAACAACATGCCTTCCAAAGGCAGGGGGTCAGGAAGGATTTATGTAAAGCAAATGATGCTCAGAAGGTGGGTAGTTGAACCTCAGGGATGGAGGTATTTATCAGAGAAATTACTGGTGTCACTTCAAGCCTAATTGAAAAGGCCTCAGTGGTTGCAGGCATGCTAAAATACAATTAACTACTCATCGATACATTTTGGTGTTGGTACATCTATTGTCTTTTTGCTACTAACTTGAAGAGGAGAGATACCATGTAAAAAACTTGGGTTATCAACATAAAAAATTGTCCGCTTTCCTATTAGCTAAGTTATAGAGGCAAACAATGGTCATGACAGTCTGTGGCTTAGGAAATTACTGTGGTTAATCTTCTGACTCATGGAATTGAAGAAAATCTCAGGAAGAAACTTGGAATGGATCTGAACCGTTTCTTCGTCTCAAAAAAATATCAATAGAGATTTGCATGGAAGACAGTGTTTCATACTGAGGCCTTTTACAATTGTCATTATCAATAGTTGAAAGTGAGAACAAGAAGATACTCTTGCATGGTCTCTCCCCTAACTGTGAAGCTTCGTAGGCCTGTCCAGCGAAACCTAAATGTTGGAGCCAAGAGTTCCTTCCAAGCACCACTTCAAACACTTCAATGAAGTGTTCAGTAAAGTTTGAAGTGTTGAAGGGGACAAACTTTGCCAAGAGCAGATAATATCTTGGTGAAATTTGTACAGCTGCATCTCCATAAACTATGTCAGATGACAACGTATAACTACACCAATGCCAACATGAAGAATCAAGAATATCAGAATGACACCAATGAGTACGCTGCCAAGGCTAACTTCTCTGGTAATTTTTCTATCATGTAAATTGTGCTCAAGCAAGAGTATTTCTGTTTCGGGAAGTTTAATTTCTGTGGAGCTTTTCCCTGTTGTGACAAATGGATGCCCACAGATAGTTGCAGGAATGCAGGAGAACATAATAGGCCCAAGAAAGTCACTTCTTGACACTAGTGAAAGCAGCTCCAGTGATACCTGAGAGCCCACTTCAATGGATACATGCACATAGGCTGTGTATAAGAAAGATATTAGTAATCAGATGACTTCAAAGAAGACTCACAGAATTTCCACCTGAAACAATTAATGATGAAGATATAAATGGTCAGATTTAGAAGGTTGAGGGGAGTAAGAAATATGGAGTATTTGCTCCTTCAAAGTGTGGAAGGTGGTGAACAGCTTGCAGGCATGCATTATCAAACAGTAAGTTCTCCTAGAGCAAACATTTAACCAGATGCACAGGGAGAGTGTCAGCATAGATGAGCAAGGGAGAATATGAAGAAAAATATGGTTTTGCTAAATGGTTTGCCAAAGACCTGGTTTTCTTTAAACATATTTGTCCAAAGTCTCATATTTTTAAGCTGTTGTAAATTAGGAAGAACATAGTTATATGAGAATTATGTAAACAGGTTAGTATGACACTCCTCATATAAATGGATAACTCATATTAAGACAAAGTCAAAAGCCATAATGCAATTATTGCTCAACTTACATGTTTAACTGGTGCCAGTATCAGAGAATGAAAACACAGTTTAATATATTACAGTATCCAGCTACTGGCTTGGTGACCACTTCAGGTCAAAGGTTCAGTCTAGTTTTCCCTGCAGTTTAACAGAACACACATTTTGGACTAGGAACAGAATTGTTTTCCACAGTCTGCCAAGTGACATTCTACAAATCACTTTGCTGTGCCACAGTTCTCTGCAAATTAAATACAGCATAACACTTGTGACTCTTAGCAAAGTACCTCCAAAAGCAACTAAGTCCTAGAAATTATTCAGGAGTCATTACCTGATTATAGTCATGTGAATGCACTGTTTAATATGTTAATATTATTAACCTGATTATTTTTGTATAAACATATACATACTTACCCTAATTTCTTAATTTAATGAATAAATTTTTATAATATACCAGCTATCTTTCTGGTAACTTTTTAAAACTCTGGCATGATATACAGTGGGGGAGATATTCCATCATTACCTTTTCAAGTATTCTGTATTTCTTGATTCAATCTTCATTAAACCAGTTTCCCTCACACAGAAGGAAGAGTTCCAACAGAAAAAATACTGATGCAGTTAGAACAGGCCATTTAAGATGCCAACCTTTTCACCCACATCTTCTGGAAGACTCAGTGTTGCTAAATTGGAACAGGCATGCACTTTTCAACTACTGCAATATACAATCCATCAGGTCTGAGCAAATTCACCTTCCCCATTGTTAAAGCCATACCTTCATATCTTTTTGCCTTGTTCTGTGAAACTGGAAATAAGAAGTTCAGGGAAAACAGGCAGTACAGCTGTGGCACAACATAGGAATATTCTGGTGCTCATCAGTGAGTTTATTGGCTCATTATTTTTAAAAAATGTATTGGATTATAGGATACTCATACTGCCACAGGATAGCTCAAGCTGGAATAGACTCTGAAGATTCCTACTCCAAACTTCTGCTCAAAGCAGGATCACAGTAGTGGTCAGGTAATGTTGTTCTGGGCTTGCCGTGGACTGAGGCTGGGTTCCCAGAATCTGAGCTGTTCGTGGATCGGCGCAGGGGAGAGATGACAGGACCCAATATGAGTGCATCAAACTCCATTTATTGCTTGTGGTCAAACTGCTTTTAGAGTCTACAAGTCACACTTGGTTCAAGCTGATTGGTTTTATTACTCCTGGCTTTAGTTGATTGGTTGTAAAACCCACCACCTTTGTTTACCTTTGATCAGGATACTGTTCTCAGGGGTCTGCTCTTCCCCCTCATTCCACCCGTATCTCAGTTTCCTCCCTAGTTGTTTCCCACCAGAAACAGGGCCAGGCTGACCTTGTTTTTCTTAGCCAGCTGGTGTTTTTCAGCAGGCCATACTATCCCACGGTCATGTAGTCACTGCTGCCTGCTCTGTCTTGCTCGTACAGTGCTCCCAGAGGCCTATGGTCCTTTGGCCATTCTGCAACAAGGGCTGTATCTGCTTGGGTCACAAAAACCTGCAAGTATAGATAATATACAGCCACACTGGGCAAGTTGTTCTAGTGGCTGATCTTCCTTCATACTTGTTGTCTCTTCTGCTCTTCCATTTAGTGATGTGAATTATCTTCCTCCATTTTCTTGATAACCACCTAATGGCTAGGACATGAATGCTGTTAGATGTTCAAGCTGAAGAAGCCCGATTCCTTCAGCCTTCCCTCATGAGACAAATAGTCCACCCACCCGAGGGCAGCATCTTAGTTGTCCTCTGCTTAACTCTCCCCCAGTTTATCAGCATCTTTCCTAAATAGGATGGTCTTTAAATTAGCCACAGCACTTCAAATACTGTCTCTGGAGTAGGAATCTCCTGAGTATTTAGTAAAGTGGAGATCATTCCTTCCCTTCATCTACTGGCTGTGCTCCTCAGGATGCTGTTGGTTTTCTTCACTGCCATGGCACACTGCTGGCATGCTCAGCTTGCTGCCTGCCAAGACTTCCGCACCCTTTCCTGCAGGTCCTTTTCAGTATCTCTCTCTAGCTGTCCCTAATGCGCAAAATGAGTTTTGTGCTCATGAAAGCCAAATTCCTGTCAACAACATCAGCCATGCAATCAGATGTTTATCCATGGAATTTATCTGCTCTCCCCTCCTGTATTCCTTCCCTTCACATTAGTAAGATTGAAGAGAACACCACCTGGATCACCACACCTTTGACCCCAACTCCCAAAGCTGTCTGGTCACTCTTGATATGCTCAAAATCCCCACCAAAATTATTAAGACTACTAAAGTTATTCAGCAGCAAGAAAAATAGTACAAAGGCCAAACACCTTGGCAGTTTCTTTCCCACATGCTGTATCCAAGCTCCCAGCAAGCAATAGATCTTCCTAGACAGCAAGCCTAACTGGGGCATCCGTACGTTCTAGATGGGAGTCCTTCACTAACAACACTCAAAACCTCCTCTTGGTGCTAATGTTCATCAAGTGGTTCATCAGGTGGCTCTGATGCATCTCTAAGGATGTCTTTTTTTCAGCACACTGAACAAGTACTGTAACTGCAGATCTGCAGATGGAGAAGAAGCCATCCTCCTCTCACTGGAAATTATGAGCTTCCCACCCTTCCTAGCCCAGGACTCTCAATTTAACCCACAACTGACCACAGTTTCTGGCTGCCACTCTTGTTCCTGCAGAATCACTGTGAATATCCTGACAACTACTTTCCTATGTTCCCAGATGCTTTGCAGTTTGTTCTCTTGCTCCTACAGCTCTTCATCCAGGCAAAATAGCTCTAGGACACTTCTTTCCCCGCTCCAGCCATGGAAGAGGCACTGGGCAGCCTGAAATCTGGGGAGCTTCATCCTCCCTCTGGGGCTGTGACTTGAGTAGACTCTTATGCGATGCCAGGAGTAGTTGCTCCATCTGGTGCTGGGAACTGTGCCCTGTGGTGCAACACTATTGTTCTTGGTGAGTACCACATCATCAGCAGATTTCTGGCACCCTTCCTTTCCAAACAAACTGCTTCTTCAGAGAGCCATGCCCTAGGCTCTATGCTCTGGGTCTACCAATTAGCTAGATGAATGGCTAGTGCTGATCTTCTCTAATCAGGATCAGCCTTTCCTAATAGAAAAGCCTGAATCTATGAATGACAGAAAAGCCTTCAGAAAGCCTAGAAATAAAACCCAGGACTCCTCTGCAAATGGCTAGCTCTGACAGAGAATAGCAGTCCACGAAACATCCCTGCCCCCCTTCATGTACTCAACCCTGTGAGCCATCATTCTGACTGCCAAGACCCTATTTGCAGGTCCTAGTCACTGTGCTCCCTAAGGGTCAATAAAACAGTAGCTGAAAGTCTATAGAATGGGTTTGTGTTGGAAGGGACCTTAAAGACCTTCAGGTTCCAACACTCAATTGTGGCAGTGCTGCCACCCATGTGATCAAGCTTGCTCCCCAGGGCCCCTGCCTCAAAATTCTGCAGGGATGGGGCATCCACCACATACTGCTCACATCATTGAAATGTAAAGGCTGCATGCATATTGCCTTAAGGGTAGGCTTTACATTAAAAAAGCTGACATCCTGCTTGGGCTAAAAATGGTGATAGGCTAAAAACCTAACCAGATATTTTTCTTGTATCTCTTTACAGGGTTCACATAATTCTCCTGGCAGAAGGGTCAAGACAAAATAAAACACAACATTTCAAAACTAATAAAGTGAAACAAATGCCAAATGTCATAAGTTGTAACGAACTACTACTAGAAGGAGAAAATGTTGGTAAGAGAAACATTTCTAATCCAGAATGCCAAATAGACCATCATAGATGAAAGGAAAAAAGAAGAATTTAGCTACATGAAGAACATGCTTTAAATTGAAGTAGAATAATAAACTGAATCTTAATAATAAAGCAAGTAAGTACCATGATTAACTAAACTATGCCATGTTAAAGTTTATGAAAAGACTGTGAAAGAAGAACAATCTTTCACAGGGGCCCATATAGTTCCCATTGCTATTGGGAGAATTCACACATACATCAGAAAGGACATGATTTATTTTATATGGCAGGATTCATAAATCATGAGAAAAGTCTTATAGAAATGAGAAGTTGTGATCTACCATTAACATCCCTAATGCTTACTGAGTTAAAGGGTACTCATTTCCTTGTCTAGTACAAATAGGACTGAATAGCTATGTAATGAGATTGTACTTGTATTACTTGCATATCATCAGGAAGGAGTTCTGGAATAATGAACTGCCCATGACACATGTAATAATGCCACTGCATCCTTCCAGGTTTGAGGAATAACTAAAAAATTTTCATAAAGATTATTCTCCTAAAAAAGTGTGTTTTCCCGAATAAGAGAACAGTATCTGTTATCTCTTTACCATTAAGGGGTTAACAGTATGAATTTAAATATCCAACAATTTTGTACACATCATTCTTAAATAGTCTCCAAACCAAAATGTTTTGGGATCTTAGTTCTTCGTAAAATTATTACAGTCTTGGTATTTTGTCCTGATATGGGATGAAAGCTATCTCTGAATCTTGAAGAATTTTATAGAGGTGAAGTTAGGTTTGCCAGTGAGACTCAGTTAGCACAAAAGCAATTTCAAAGAAAAATACAGCTATTTAACATAAGTACATATGAGAACACATTTTAGAATGAAAAGGGCTAAAGTAAATGTACACTGCTGTTTTTGAAAGTAAACAAACATTTCTGTAGTTGCAGGGAGTGAGCTGAAGAGACCTGGACACTACACATACAGAGCTGAGGAACACACTAAAACATAGCATTATGAAACCATTCAAGTCTGCCGATTCATTACACATGAGAAGGAGCTCTGTGGAAGTCTCTGAAGTCTTACACTCCTAAAGCTGTTAACATACAAAGTAAAAAAAATGTACTCTTCCAGCTCATGAGAAGCTTCTCCAGAAAAACAAACCAAAAAAGAAAACACTCAAATCCAAGCAGATAGAAAAACTTATGTTTCCATAGAAATTGAGCTACTTGCTGAGAGAGATTCTTGAGGCAATATCACATTTCTCTGCAGCACACCTCAACCAAACTAACTCCCCACTAATAGACGGCTTTAACTGAGAAAAAATGAAACCATACATGTGTTAGGACCCTGAGTGCCCTAATAAGACTTTGATTGTCCTCACGTGGGAACTCCAGCCAGATCCTGCCTTGTGCTCAGGAGCCTCATTTAAGCTCATCAATACCAGCATTCTTTTCTCCTCTTCTGCAGACTGAAGAACACCAGCTCTCTCATCCTGTCTTTGCAGGAGAGATGGTTTATTTTGAGGATCACCTTTGCGGTCCTTCTCTGGATGCACTCCAATAGATGCATGTCTTTCCTGTATAGACAGCTCCACACCTCGATGCAGTACTCCAGGTAAGGCCTCACCAGTGAGCAGGATAACCTCCGTTGCCTTGCTGGCCATGCTTCTTTTGATGCAGCCCAGCATGCTGTTGGCTTTCTGGACTTCAGCACATTGCTGGCTCATGTCCAGCTTCCCATACTCCATTGCCCCCAGGTCTCTTTCAGCAGGGCCGTACTCAAACCTTTCACCCCTAGCTTGCACTGGTAATAGGGGTTGCAAAACCTTGTACTTGGATTTGTTGAACCTAGGCCCACAGTTCAAGCCTGTCTAGATCCTTCTGGATGGCATCCCATCCCTCTGGTGTGTCAACCACATCCCACAGTTTGGTGTAATCAGCAAACTGCTGAGGGTGCACTCAAACTCACTACTGATGTCATTGATGAAGATATTAAAGAGTAACAGTCCCAACACTGACCTCTGGCGGGGCACCACTAGTCACTGATCTCCATCCAGACGTTGAGCCATTGACCACCACCCTCTTGACTCAATCGTGCAGCCAGTTCTTTGTACATCAAACAGCCCAACCATCAAATCCATATCTTTTTAATTTGGAGAGAAGGATGTTATGGGGTACTGCGTCAAAGGCCTTATTAAAGTTGACAAAGATGACATCAGTCGCTCTTCCTTTCTCCACTGATATGGTGACGCTATCAAAAAAGGCTATTAGGTTGGTCAAGCAGAATTTGCGCTTGGTGAAGCTATGCTGGTTCTCCTGTATCACCTCTCTGTCTTCCAAATATAACTACAAAGAAGTCCCATTCAAGCATCACTGCATCTATTTCTTCTCCATTTCTGAAGTTAAAACTGTTTAGTTATGTGTAGAAGGTCATGACTCATTTTCTGGTTTTGAAGATCTACTTGCAAGTACTAGCTGGCATAAAACTTGGTCTTCAATTCTCCATCTGCACCACAATTATTTTTCCCATTAGCAATTTACAGTAAGCCACTTGATGGTATTTGAGCCATAAAATCTAGTTCTTCACACACATTCCCCAAAGTTAGCATCTGTCTAATTCAAGAATGAATATCCGCATACAAGCTACTGTAGTGACTTATAATAATAAAATATAGGGTTGGTATTGACAGTAGGCATCCTTTGTTTCTTTATTTTAAACATACAGCATTGTAACTCAGGTAGCAAAAATGCACTCTAGCTAAACTATGGTGACACTTTTTTGCTTTACTGGCACTATTTAAAATGAGACTTCTATTGTATTTTGGAAACATTAAGATTTAGACTTGCTCTCTTCACCAAAATCAGTATGGATGCTTTCCAACATGTATGCAGCTCTCCAGCACTACAGGATATTTTATTTGAAAGTCAGGTTTAGAACATGGCTGAAGACATGCTTCCCAGGGAAACACAAGGCTGAAGATCTAGGATGTCTGTTAGATCCTGTAAAGCCTGCAAAGCTGAGCAGGAGGCCGGATCTGGCAAATGGTACCTGTCTTTTAGGGTTGCAGGGCCTGCAGTTAAGGCCAGGGTTGAGGTCTGATTGTGTCAGGCTTTGGATTAAGGACGATAGGGACTGAAGGCCTACATTTATCCTGGAAACTGTCAAGAGTCATGCTGCTGCAAGTAGCAGTGAAAGATTTATGGCAGATTACTGGTTATCTGGCGGTCACTGGGTTGTAGTTAGCTAAGATTGGTGTTATACTTAGGACTTACTTAAGACAGCAGAGCTCCAAGAGTTTGCTTTTCTGACGCACTTAACAGAATTAGCATGAGAACTGTGGCAAGAGTGAATGGGACCAGCTTAGTGTTGTGTCAGAGCTACTTGGCAATAACTACAACTGCTTTGAATGAGGTTTAAGGTTATGGCTTAGTAGAGCATGGGCTGAAAGATGGCTTTAATGATGGTTCCTTTATAGCCTAGAGTGAGATCTGATGCTGGTAGTGTTGGAAAATCTAGTTGCTTATGGAAGTTTCTAGGAAAGAGTGCGTCCTGAAACCATGGTCAATTTTAAATTGGGATTTGAAGTTTAAACAGTGTTGTGTACTGGAGTCTCATCCCTGTCTTGCTGGGAGATGTCATTTGTTTCCACTGGTGGTGGGAAAGTATTTGTGCGTCCTACAGTATAAACAGTGTTTAACTTTAGTGCTGATTCTGCAAGACCTAAACCAGTGGAAAATAACTAATCCTGGGAGAAACAATGGCTCACGATAAGGCAGTTATGGACTACTTGGCTATTGCTAACCATAGGAAAAATATGTTAAAGAACTTGTACAGGGGCCATGTTTGACACACATATTTTGACTGATGGTGAGGATGAGTTATAAATCTTTCAGCTTACATTTCATGCAAAATGCACAATAATGCTTAACTGCTTAATCAGAGAGGCAATTTCTTGCAAGAAATTATGGATTTATGAAAAGTGACCTTTTAATTGTTAAATATGTACATGATTTTATTATTTGAGCATTATTTGAGGCAATATTCTTTATTTGTTTAATTTGTTGTAAATTAATAGCTCAAAATTTAAAAAAAAAACTGTTTGCTTTGTCCTGTTTAAGTAACAAAGGCCTCAAGTGTCATGTAATTTTTCTCTTTAATGATCTGCCACTTATTTAACTTAGATGCCTAGTTGGATAGCAAGACTGTTAAAAGTGAATTTGTGTTCAAAGAGAGTACTTCAATAAAGTGTATGAAATTTCAGTATGAAATTGAAAACTTTAGGTTTTTAATAAAGTAATACAAAATACTTAACAGAGATCATGTAATTCAAAAATTAACTATATAATACTCACCTTAGCGTGAAATAAGAAAGTCCATAGAAAAGTTTTGTCTTTCCCCCCCCCCCCCCCCCTTTTTAAAGAAAAGAAAACAAGATGGCAAAACTGTTATAACTCTAGTGGTAGCGGGCAGGATGCTATTGGATTGACTTGTCACTGTTCAATTGTCTTCAGTACCAGTTAAGATGCAATGCTACTTCATATTCACAAAGTGTGCAAAAACAGTCATGACGATTCTTAAGCTGAAAAAGTTCTATCTGCTTAAAAGAAAAAAGTGCAATATTTTCTCCAAGTCACTAGGTTTCCTTTGGAAAAGAGTAAGAAACCCAAAATACAGGAAGCTGAAGATTAAAGTGTCATTTTATTCAGCTTTTCAATTTAGTGCATTTGGAAAGTAATAAGTAATATGATAATTACAAGAACATGACACAAAATATTTAGGAACTTACTAAACCAATCAATGTGATATTCTTCAGAAATTAAAGTAATGCTGAGAAGAACTGAAATTAAAACAAAAGCTAGATTCATACGAATCAGTGTTTTTAACTGTGTTAATCCTTCTTGTTTGATTGCCGTGTACTGAAAATTTGGATACACATTTTCTTTAACAAAATATGCTGCATTTTATTCATTGCTTATACAGAACTCTGGGTACATATGATGTTGTTTTCTTAACTTAGATTGTTGCATATTCCTATTGAAAAGAAATGTGATTTTTGAGATGTTTAGCCTCCATTTCAAGTGTAGCAATCATGTAAAAGCAGTTTGTTTAAAATATTTTTTTAACCGATGCGTCATTTGTTTCCTTACTGGATAGAACTGGACAAATTTGTCATAAAATATAAATAAAATTCTGTATTTGACCTCATTCTCTCGAGCAAAATAATAAACAGAAGAGATGAAGCATAGACGAGAACAAAGCTCTACAAACAGTAGATGTTCAGTTTCTGTTAAAAGTCAATATGGGTTTGAACAAAAATGACATAAACACTGGCCTTGTACTCTTCTCACCCAAGAGAACTTGCTATCTTTGTGGCTTAATATTTTCTGTGAATGTGCAATTTGCTGTTTACATTCCTAAGCCTGCTTTGTGCTAAATCTGAAAGGAAAGGCTTCTGCAAAACAGCTGAAAGAGACAGAGTGAAGTTTGTGTGATTCTCATGAGCACAGTGAACTATTAGAAAAATAACTTTGAGAAACAATGTCTTAGCTAAGGAGATATTATCAGGTTTCAGGAAGAAACTCCCTTTCTCTTTCATTCCAGGTGGATATTAAAACTAGTGCCAAATGATAATTATTCTTCCCCATGTTAGTCCTTTCCTAATATTTTCCAGTCCTCAGGGAGGTCTCGAGGTTCTCAAACAATTTTTTGTGCAGTAACAATGCCCACTCAGCTAATTTATAGACCTTTCCTGATCTCAGACAAATCTGTATATCCTGACTTTTCCTTTCAGAAAACAAGGACTCCTTCCCTGCTTGCTGGGGAAAGTCTGTGTTTTCCACTGTCTAAAATAACCACATTCCCAAAGAAAAGAGAGAATTTCTTCTTTGAAGTACAAATCTCAATCTTTTTAATGTTATTCAGATACATAAATGCTCCTTAATGTGGGCATTCCATCAAATAATTTGTTTTCACAAAGAATGTACCATTTCTACTTTATGTAAGCTTTTGAAAGCAATGTTATGAGAATAAAAGTTAAATTTTATAAGGAACGCTTAGTATGTATGTTCTTATATTTGGGATCTGTCTTTGATTAATTTATCTCTCAATTCTTTCACCCCTCAAGAATGTATGTATGTAATAGTTTGTTAACTTGCCAGCTTTGCCTGAAGCATGAACAGGACAGTTCAAGGCAATCCCCAAACATTAGATCCTCACTTCCTAGGGAAAGGCTTTTACTAATGTGCTCTAAAAGAGACTTTGTTCTTTTCCAAAATCTTGAACTCAAGTTGCTGGTCAAAGATCAAACCGCTTCAATTTAGTTGATGTTCCCAATGAATTTTTCAGGACTTCCCAACCTATATAGAATCATGGAATCATTGAATCATTTGATTTGGAAGGGATCTTTAAAGGTCACCTTATCCAACTCCCCTGCAGTGAACAGGGACACCTACAGTTAAATCAAATTGCTCAGAGCCCCCTCCAGCCTGACCCTGAATGTTTCCAAGAGTGGGACATTCACCACCTCTTTGGACAGCCTGCTCCAGAGCCTCACCACCCTTATTGTAAAAAAGCTTCCTCCTTATACCCAGTCTAAATCTACCCTATTTTAGTATGAAACCATTTTCCCTTGCCTTATCACAATAGACCCTGCTAATGAGTCTGTCCCTTTCTTACAGCCACCCTTTAGATACCTGAAAGACTGCTATCAGGTCGCCTAGGAGCCTTCTCCAGGCTGATGAGCTCCAGCTCTCCCAGCCTATCCTTGTAGAGAAGATGTTCCAGCCCTTGGATTATTTTTATGGCAATCCTCTGGACATATTCCAGAAGGGCCATGTCTCTCCTGTACTAAGGGCTCCACAATACTCTAACTGAAGTCTCACCAGAGCAGAGCGGAGGGGCAGGGTCACCTCCCTTCAGCTGCTGGCCACGTTTCTTTTGATGTAGACCAGGATATGGTTGGCTTTTTAGGCTGAATAATGACACGACATTTCAAAGTGTCAGGAAGTGTTATGTTCCCACTCATGATGGAATTTAACATCTTTTTGCCTCCATGAAATTAGACTTAGAACCAGAAAAGATGTAGAAAAGCAAGTTTATTTCAAAACAATACAAAGGTTACATTACAAAGAATGTATCACAACATTTGGAGGAAAACAAATGAGAAAAAAATACACGTTATCTGTCAGATACTTTGGAATGTCTCTGTTCTTTTACATGGTTAGCAGAACTAGGAATTGAAAATAGTGAAAACATTTTGCAATGGCTAGAATTATGACCTGGTTCTTGGAAGGGCTTCACCCCTGGGCATGGTCTCCCTGAGTAATAACTACTACTTACTGTAAGAGTAAGGAGCAACTCCCCCCACTCCCAGGTGGTATAAACAACATATCCTGCATATTTGCTGTGATCCTTTATCTTGGCAGTTATTTCAATAGAAAGATCAAATATTAACTTCTCTGCTAATGAAATTCAGTTTGCCTGGAGATGTAAGGCTCTGTTTATCAACGAAGAAATGCACTCTTCTACTGCCTTTTCATTGTAAACTGAGTGTGACAGGTGATTTTTTTAACACTTCTGCTAGCAAGTTCATTTCATGACTTAATTTTTCTGTATTATATACCTTTGAGGGCTAGTTATTGTATAATAATTGTATGATAATTTATGCAGTTTTCTCTTTGTAACAACCACATGATCATTAATGAGAAAATGATAGAGATAATGGTATGCTTGTATCAGGTGCGTCTGATTCACATCTAGTCTCATTTGAAACATGTCACCATGAGAACTTTATCTTCTTTTACAAGAGTTTGCAATTCTGTGTATGTCAGATCCCTGGACCTTGAAACAAACTTGCCCTCTGAATTCATTCTATCCTTCTTAGTCTCCTCTGCTTTCTTGAAGCTATCAGCTTAAACCATTTTCAAATCCTGTGCTAAGATGTAAAGAAAGGTGAAGAGAAGAATCATTCCAATAGTCATAGGATAAGAAAAAAGCAGAATTCTCTCACGCCAGCTGGACTTTCTGCAGCCCCCCTTCTGGCTTTGAGAACAATCCAGAGTCTTGAAATGGTAAGGAGAAAGCATGGCTTGTCTCCCAAGGCAGCACTGATACCAAGGATGGCCTAGAGAAAGCTATCAAGGAATGAAAGGTGCTCTTTCCTGCATCTCTGAAAGACTACAATTGGAACATTTCCAACTGAAACCCATAGATTCATGAAAACACCATGAAAAAACAGTCTTAAATGAGTACAAGACATCACTGTCTTAATTGAAAATACCTTAATACATAAACAAACAAACAAAGTTTTAAAAGAACAAGGCAATTCTTGAGTGCCAAAAAATGTACTATTGGTATACTTTTACATCTATTAGTAAAAAAGCAAGTATTGCATTTACTAAAATTCTGACTTAAAAAAAAAAAAAAGAAGAAAAAAAAGTCAGAGAAACTTAAGCCTGAAACAATCAAAAGCCAGCTGTAAACAACTTGAGTGATAATAAACTTCTACAGCTAATGTGAAACACATGAATGATCCATACTAGGGGACAATTTAGTCCTCCTTTCTGACTGAATCATTCAGTGATACTTTGAGTATGTGCTGATCCATGCTTTACATGGAAAGAAGACTGTGAAAATATAAGACTCTCAGCTGACTTGCAGCAAATACGAGACCAAATTATTTGCCTTTAACAGGGGTCTTGTGTACGTGAATTGCGTGGAAAGAATTTTCAAATAAGCAACACCATTATTTGTTGTGGCTTCACATCAGAGGCTGCAGTGACGTGTTTGTTTTTAGTCTGTGAAGTATAGGCTTCTCCTACTAAACACAGAATTACACACTGAGATAAACTTGGAATAAAATAATCAAAAGGGCCATACTCGTTGAAGCCAGAAAAGGAAATAAAACAAAGTCTGAAGAATTCTTAAACTGCACAGTATTTAAGAGCTGAAAGGACCACTAAATCATCTAATCAACCTATGGAGGTAAGAGAGGCCATTAGGTTTTCTCCAGATACTTGTCCCTACAAACTGAGGATTCATAAAATGACTCAGTTCTCAGAGGATTAAACTATATCTCCCAAGCAAAGACAGCGGTTTAGCTCTCAGCAGTGACAACACTAAACTGAGACGAGTATTAGCAAGCAAACCCTAACTGAAGCTACTGAAGGAATACAAAGTTAAAAAACATTCTTGTAAATGGAGCCAGAGAAAATTTGTTTCCACTTCCAAAGATAAGGATTAGTATCAGCCTAACAAAAAGAACAAAACATCTGTGATTTGGCAGTAACAAAAGAATTGCTTCACTTCTAAACTACTCTGATGTCTAATGTTTTGTCTCTGATACTTCACTGGTAAAATGGAGGAAAAAAAAATGTATATATGCTGTTAAATACCAACCTTTATATTTTGAACTATGGCACTGCCAGCTATCTTTGGCATAATAAATGAAGTGAAATAACTGGTGATGCTGAGCTGCAAATATTAAGAGTGTGCTGCAGATAATGTAATTATCATTTTCTCCCTAGAACAGCAGAAAGTCATTTAATGTCTTGGTTATTCATAGACTAGTTTCTCTCTCCCTCTCACCTTCCACTTGTAAGCACAACAAGAAAGTCACCTAAACTTTTCTTCTAATAGATATAATTAGTCCTACATTGTAGTATTTCTACAGTTCTGTTTTTGTGATCCTTCTTTGGACTGTTGCTGGGAACTTCCAAATCTGAACAAAGACACCTATGGAAGAGCAGGCAAAAAAACATAGGAAATTATAAAACAATCAATTTCACAGGAGTTTTCATTTAAAAGATAATTATCATGGAATGAATAATTGAGACACTAAATGACTGAAGTAGAAGCCATCATAGTTGTGTTGAAAATGAATTGGTTTAGATCATACAGTTTCTTACTATAAGAAGGTAGCAAACTTTGGATATTAGGTAAGGACAACAGATGGCACATATCCTTCTGTTGTATATGTACATATATATTTTTTGTATTCATGTACAGCTTGCATAAACAAGTCTGAGATATCTAGTCTAGAGAAAATAAGCATACACGCAATATAAATGTGATTGAAAAACTATTTAGAAATAATTGTTGTTAATTCACTGCCACCATGGAGGCAGTATTAAAGTGAGATTTGCAGGAGTCTGCCCTGAGTCTGATACTATTTGATATACCAATTAATAACTGGATACTGTAATAAAGAGGAAGCTTTTTAAACTTCTGGTTACACCGATCTGTGAGGAACTGCAAGCATTTTAGACAAGGTTATACTTCAAAAGGGGTCTTGACAAATAGGAAATATATCTGGAAAAAAAAGAGAATGCAATTCAATAATGATAGGTACAAGACTACATGCAAAGCAATGAACACATATACAGATTGAGGAACATTCACCTGGCAGTTCTGAAACTACAGAGATCAAGAGCTATGCAAGAGTCAACAATATCAGTGCCACTGGCAAAAGCATTCATGACTATCATCCAAAAGACTCTAAAGAGAATTTTACTTTTTCAACACTAGGACCTTAGCTGCAGTACTGCATTTAATTTAGCCACCATACTTTTAAAAATGTTTGGAGAGATTCCAGGGAGTCTAGTAGAGCAACAGGCATGGCTGAAGATCTATAAGATATTATCTATGAAGGAAGACTGAAAGTACTGAGATTGTTCAGGCTGGAGAAAAGATGGGAAAAGTGTTAACAGTGTTCACATTTTGAAGAGTGTTCCCCTTCACTGCTTCAAAGAGAAAGGCAGTAGTAATCTATTCTCTTTGTGCTGAACAGGAGTAAAAGACCTAAATGGTAGCAAAAGGCAGAACAATGTTCTAAGAACAAGCGTAACCAGTCCTTGGAGCCCTGTGGGTAAAGAGGCTGTGTGACCTCCGGTTCTGGAAGATTTTAAGAACTACTTGCAATAATAGAGATATCATTCCCCCTACCTTAAAAAGAACAGATAGATTGCAGGTCACTTCAGAGTCCTATATTCTACATTTCTAGGGCAAATGTATCAATCTTTCCTCTCCACAGGTCGCTTGATTAGAACTAATCACTGCAACTACTAGAACTAGTCAGTAGAATTAATCTAATGGACTAATCTGAGTTACTCAAGATCGATCAGATCGTAAAATATTTGAGTTCAGGCAGTGCAAGCAAAAGGTGAGAACTATGAGACTGAGACTGTTCAAAAATGCATAGTAACACAAAGTATGCTAAAAAGCATAGAAAGAAACGAAAATGATTTTGTACCCATTCACTGGTAGCTGGATTTATATACGTGGACTGTTTTTCAGCTTGATCTGATAATGCAGAGGAATGCTGGGCTGTAGTGGGGATACGGAGACGAAAAACCATTTAGATGAGAAGATGATTTAATAAGCAGTATGTGAAAGTTTCAGAGAGTTGGTGTAGTCTCAAAATTATCTTTTAATCCAGTGGGGATCTGCACATCTGAGTAAGAGCAATGATAGAGACCAGACACATGTGAAAGTAAAATGATTGAATACAGAGGTAGAATTCTGATTATGGAGAATGATGGAAAATTAACATAACTGGTAGGAATCTGAGTATCTAAAATCTTAGGAAAAGACTGCTAATAAAAAGGCTGTAGGCAAGAAAGAGAGTTGGCAAAATCATAAAAATGCAGAGAGAAACCGTGTCAAACAAAACTTCAAACAGATGCAAGGAGTAAAATATCTAAACTTCAGGAGTAAACCAATGAACATTGACACTATTATTTTCCAACACAATGGTTTTATACACAGTAGGGCTTCCATCTGACTGATCTATGCATATGACTGACACCTTCGCTTCAGATGTGGTCAGGTTGCCAAGTCCTTGTTTTACATAGCTCAAAAACAGAGGCAAAATATATGGGTCTTCTACTTCCTGAAGCAAAAGAGGGCTTGCCATTATTCTTTTGTAGTCTCAAGAAGTAAGAGCTGCCATTAGGTTACCTAGTTCAACAGTAAAAAAGGACATAAAAGAAGAAGCCAGTTAAGAAAAAAAATGGCACAAGCACAGAAAGAGGAGGCAATACTACATTAAGCACAAACTGCGTTCCAAACAACAGAGAAAACATTAGAGAAAACTGGAATGTAAAGAAGAAGAGAGTATCAAGGATAATTCTTAGATTTCTGGTTTCAGAAGCTAGTTCAGAAAGTTAGGAACTGAGTTACTAATAAGTATACTGAAATCAGAAACAGGGAAAATAGAAACATTTGGCAATAACCTCAGGAGATAACAGAATCCAGACAGGCATGTAAGTGGGAATTAAAAACGTAGATTTGCTAATATGTACATAGAAACAATGGCTAAAATACATATTAATTATGAGTCGTGACAAGATAAGGATATATATATAAAGAAGCCTATCGTGGCTTCATCATAGAGATAGGGAAAAGGAATGTAAAGGTAGCCAAAACTGCAAACTGAACAGGTTGAAAAGCATCTTCAGTCAATTCCTGGTTTCCAGCTCAACAAAAAGGGCAGAAATGGAAGAACAGAGACTTAGATTTACTTGTGCTGAATATATGAATTACTTACCAGATTTCTTTTTTTAACTATAAGCATCGTTTTAATTATAAGCATCTGTTATTGCTTTGCATTATATTTAAGGAGGAATATCCTATGCAAAATCAGGTGCAGTTTTATTCTCTATCATCAAACCAACAGGATATTTATTTAGCCATTTTGAGTTCATTTTACTCCAAAATAAATTTGAAATATTGCTCCAAAAATAATGCCTCCTATTTATTTACATGGAAACTACAAGAGATACAAAGAGCACAATAACACTGTTTGTGGGGGCAAATTCTCAGCTATAAAACACTATTTTTCAACCTTGTCACCACCATTAGCTATGCTTTTCTGTCAGTGGCAAACGAAAGCCTGCATGCCATGCACATAAAACTTCAGCCACACATTGGTTCAACATGTTCTGACAAACTTTCTATTCCTGCATGAGCTTTCATGGGACCCACCTGGCTCAAACTTTGCAATATTCCACCATCATTTCCAATTAACTGAAGCTGATATTAGGCTTCTTATGCAGCAGTTTGTATGGATGAGCTGATTGAGCTGCTCTCACTTCTATAGTGTGCCAGCTGTGCATGGCCATCTGGAATGTGGCATGCATTTCACATTGTGGTCATCACTGCTGAAATGAACCACTTACTGCCTAACTGTGCTCACATCCACTGTTTGGTCTCCATAAAAATTCAGCAATCATTGGTGAATGTCAGTGGATGCCATTTCTTCCAATGGAGGAATTCAATGACACACATTTGCTTCATATTTCCATGTCAGATATCATTTTGTCAGACTGCCCCTCTGCTGCCATCAGTCACACAGCAACAACTTGTAATGGAATACTGGTGGGAAGGTTCAACCTATAGGTCCATACCACCAATATCTGCCTCTGACATCATGAGCCAACATATTAAAATAGGAGGCATTACTTTCGGAACACACTTGTAAATTGACTTATAAAGTATCATTATAAATCACATATGTGATTTTCACAGAATGGTGCCTTCAAAAGAAATTAAAGGAAAAGTTATATATTTTTTTTCTGTGCCAATATCAAAATTTGATTACACAACTGTATCAATGCAACACCCTAACAAAGGAAAAATCACCTAATTAGTCAGTGCCCATAACTGCAGAAATAAACTGCACGTTTGCTTGAAAGCAGAATTTCAGTAGAAAAATGAGATTTCTGACCTTTTTGATCCCAGATCTTTCCATTGCAAAATTGCAATGAAGTGAAACATTCACACTGTTTCATTTACCTCTCAGATACCTACAATGAAGCTGCAGCAAGACTCCACAACAGATGGATCAGAAGCAAACAAAAACAAGGCTGCCCAACAGCCCATTTGCAATAGGAATTTGAAGTACTTCTGAAGTTAAATGGAACTCCTGCTGGTAGGAATACAGATTTTTATTGAACAAATCACTGGAAGCATGGAAAGAGATGACTATTAATAATGCTAACAAATAAATTATTCCAGTAAGATAAGCAATGATTAAAACGGTATGCTTGAATATTCTGAAAACAAATATACAAGAGCCTACCAGAAGTCTATGAATTAAAATCTCTGAAATGACCTGAAGATACAGATGATACAAATCAACAGAAACATTTTAAAGAATACATTAGTCTTCTACGAAACGATGGAGGCCACAAGTAGTCTACAAATAAAAAAACTATTAATCATAGGATACAAGAGGGATATACAGCAGAGCCAAGCTCTCATCACTATTCTTTCATCATTATTCTTAATTAAAGCATATTGAATGGCTGAAAAACAGAAAACGATGTAATTAAAATGTATGCAAAGATGCAGTAACCATAGAAGGGAAACAATAACATTTTGAAAAGTTAAATAGTGCTGCACTTAGTTGCAGGAAAAATTTAGCTCCAATAACCAGTGTTTTCAAATACTTCAGAAAAAAAACACCCAGACTTAGTGACAAGTGCTGTTACTCTGCCATCGTGTGGTGAGGTACCTGCAGCTTTTAAACAGTTTCCCTGATAAGAACCTGCTTTCAAGAACACAAGACTTCGTAAACATTATTGTTCTGAAGACATGAAAAAAAAACAAAACAGTAGAGAGTTAGCTACAGTTGAGGAGATGGTGCTGGAGAAACCTTAACCCTACTGAAATCACTATCAACACTTTACTGCAGATGGTGATGACTTCTCCATCTGAAAAGGCAATCTGAATCTACGGCTTCTGCGTCCTTATTTTCTGGCAGTTAAACAAGCTTATCTCATGCTTCCTCACGTTCTAAAAATAAAACATTATCCAGAATACCTAACTGAACACATCAGTACACAACCTGAGATAAGAGGGAGAGTTGATGGGAGTCTCCCATTAACTTCAACACAATTAAAACGAAGAGCAGAATTACTCATTCAAAAATAAGGGATCTAATATTGCCCATTAACACCAGATCCTAGGATTGTTTTAGTTTTTTTAGTTTCAACCTTGCTCCAACTCTCCCCATTACTAAGACAACTAAGACTGGAGTTTCGTAAAAGATTCCTAAATTGAAAGTATCTTCACATAGACAAATGAGATTTATCATTTAGATGTTTCTTTCAATTTTAATACATTGATTTTCTATTATCAGCCTAGAAGTAAAAGCTGTAGCAAATTGTGAAATAAGTCTTCTCCATTTCAGAAATTTTAGCTTTGGTGGAAATGTCACCCACAGTAAAGTGATAAAGTGGAGAAGGAAAATAATCCATTTTCTACTTAAATTTAGAATGATAACTGCAGCTCAAAAAAGTCAATGAGGGTAAAGGACATTCAGAAACACGTGCAAAAAGTCTTTACTGGAAAAGGGCTGAATATATTGCGTGCTTATGTATTTCCCTGAACTACAGATACTAACTTCAAGTGGTGTGTCAAGGTCTGAACTAACAAAGAAACCTTTTCATCTCAAAGAACTAAAGCTCTGAGAAAAGCCAATAGAAATCTACACTGCCAAATAAGCATGTACTGACATTTATAGTTACACTATCCAACTATTTAGGAAAAATCAGATTTCCAAAATAGTTACGCCTCACGATTTGCTTTCAAAGTGCTAAAATTTGGCATGGTAGATACACTGATCTCAGGATATGAAGTATCTTGCATGACTCATTTCTAAGCTTACTAAAGGAGCTGGTAATTGACCTTAGACATTTTTGTGACATTTCTTTTCCTAATCAGTACCACTACATTTCTTCTGTGAGTTGTCACATAAACTACACAAGCTTCAATTTCTGCAAAGAAGATTATTTGCTCAGAACACCAAATAACAGAAGCCAAATTATATTTGCCTATGAAGAGAAAATAATTCACAAACAACTTCTGCTAGAATCCTACTGTATATTTAGACCTGTGTAAATTGCCCAATCTCAAATCCAGTTTCTATTTCATGCTTTCAAGTGACACCTAGAGGTTGTCCCCTGAACGGGACAGATTCTACCTGTTGTCAGTTAGGTACTGACAAGAACCACAGTTCATTCTTCATCATTTCAAACTGCCAGCAATATTTTCAAATACACATGATATCTGCAAACCTTCCTAATGTGGACTATCATACATCGTCATTGTGCACATCCCTTTCTACTTCTCATACATAAGAAATGGGAAACTTTCGATACACAAGCTATTTCACTTGAAAGGTGAATACAGTGAATACAGACTTTTCAATTCATTGAAGAATAAAATTCCATGCACCCATGTAACCTTTCTTTTTCAAGAGTCTTGTTTTTCTCCATATAGCAGAATAGGATTTGTGTACTTGTGTATGTTTTTGGGTAGGATGCATTGCATTTGGAATATGCATACTTTTCTTTGGTCACCCAGAGGTCATCCAAGTACAGATAAAATGCATCCCATGATTTTCTGGGCTGACAAAGTTCCCAGCTGGACCTCTTAGATGCTCCCCCTGACTTCCGTTGCTTTTGCAATAGCAAGTGAAGACTAAATCTTTTCCAAACACATTTTACTATCAGGAAATGGAAAAAAAAGGATATTTGTGACACTGACTTTGTTACACATTGTAACATTCTGAGCTGTACCACAAATGTCATTTGTAATTTTAAGAACTGCCTGATATCAGCAGATCATGTTACATACTATGAAAAGCACATGGGAATATCTACAAGACGTAGAGTTTCATGGGAAGAAATATGGAAAAACAACTTCTGTAGATCAGTGTGGCATTAATCTTGACCTAAAGTAGCTTTCTATATGGAATACTTAATGGCAGAATAGTGATTTTTAACCATCCCAGGATGAAGGTAGCAAATTTAACACAAACTTATACTCTTGGTTTTATCACAGAATACACTACGTCTATTCTGTATGACTATCAACAAAAGCTGAAGTGTTTATTTCTGCTTATTCCCCAAAAACATCCAACTAAAGCCAGCTGAAGAGGTGAGATGGAATTCCCCTCCAACATGGAAAACTGTCCTAACAAATATTTGTTTATAGAACTCAGGCTGCAGACATAGAGTCCTTTATAAGTGTAATAGCTACAGAACTCTTCAAGATGCTTTTATGAAAGACATATTCCTGGAAACTGTACACAGGTTTGTACTAGTAATAGAAAAACATGTTGAAGTCTGATGCCTGCTTTAATTAGAAGGCCCTGTAGCCCATTACTGCTGCTGATCTGTGCCAAATCTTTGACAATATCAAAGCTGGCTTCAATGTCAATGAGTAAAAATGAGTGCTGTTGAATTTGAAGTGTAAGTGAGCATTCTAACTTTCATATGTCACTCCCAGTGCCAGGCCCAGCTTTCATCCAAGCCCCGAGGCCTTGCACAATCTTGCCTTTCAACAGCCTTAAAAAATAGGACATTTTTTCAGCCTTGCTGTAATATCTACCTGACAACAGTCCCAATACCTACCAATTGCAACCCTGTATACACTGAAAGTGATTTTATACAGTGGGCACCAATTCTCACCTGTGAGAATCATGTGATTCTCATTTAATCCCAATACTAATCTTAACAGGAAGCATAATTTCAAGAGTGACAGCGCTCTTCAGAGTTCACCATAAAGGATTAATCACTTTAATCATTACTCATTTCAATTTGTCTCGCTTTCCTCAAGTCTGTTGGCTTGCCAAATCCAGCAATATATTCTATGTTTATTTCTGTCTCAACTATCAGATGAATCTTAATCATAACCTAGAAGCTTCAGTACAGTGAAGAGAACTCCATCTCCCATTTGATTAGCTATGAGCCTTCCACAGAGAGCCCACTTCCTAAATTTCTGCCATGCAGGGTACAGCAGCACCATTTGCTTTTCAGTCCCTTCCATCAAGGCAGTACACAAACCATGTCATCAATAAAATGAAGTGACTTTTAGCTTCCAAAAACCCTGCCTCAAATTCTCCTTACTTCAGTTGTTACAATATCTGCACAGGATACAGGACTACCTCTTCAATCCTTGCTCTCTGAAAGAAATCTAATCTAATTCTAGGCTCTTCCCTCATCTGTAATGGAGCTATTGTAACCTGATATTGGGAGCATGACCATACACCATGAAACCCTGTCACTGCACGGTCTCTCCCTCACAATGCAGCCATGGGAAGGCAAAGCAGTGTTAATTATTTTTCCTAATATGACAACGACTCTGCTAGAATACTACACATAACAATTCAAAAAATCTTCCACGGAGGCAGATTTCATTGCTACATTGAGAACAGTCTGCCAACTGTGCTAGAACATCTGTGTATGTGCACAATATGTAGTCTGATTTATGGGGGTAGACAGTGCTTATCCAATATTATACCAGATAAATATGAAACTTCACAAGCAATCTCTAAGGTTAAGTATAGTACAATCTCTAAGATTCAGTATAGTACACAGAAGGCTTTTAGGAGTCTTGACTACTGTGACTCACAATGGACTCCTAAACCTCCACAAAACTTATGAATCTGAAAGAAAAGTGCTTAAATCATCTACCTCCACCATATACTACTCTGCAGACCTTGGGAATGAAGATGATTCCTTTTCAATCCATGCTAGCTTAGAATTAATATTGTATGTCTGACATCAAATTTACTTTTAGAAGAATTGTAGCACACTGTCATGGATGACAACCATAAGCACCACATTCTGGAAAAGTTTTGCATATATTCCCACACACATTCTAATTCTCTGTAATTAGCGATGACAGTATTAAGAAGTATTGTGTGAAAATACAAAGAATGAGGAAAACAAAGATATATGTGTAAACCTGAGAGTGATCTCTATAGAAAGTGTTCACAATTCAGGAATAATTCTAATTAATTCTATTTGACTTCAAGTTCTATATGTTTATTTCAAATGCAATAGTTGTGATACTGCCTCATTCCCTACCCATGGGTGCATGCATGCATTTGAGACTGGGGAGGGCAAGCAACTACTGGAAAAAGAAAGCATCTGCCACTGGTACTTCAGATACAAGTAAACAATTTCAGGAGGTACATTCTTCCGACAGAATTCTAGGGACGGTTCCCTTGGTAACTGCGAATGTCATGACTGCAGAATACTAGCGTTACCTCAACTCTAGGTTGTACCCATGGCACACGGCCACCGCGCGGCGCCGCCAGGAGTCCCGCTGGCGGGCAGCTCCCGTTCCTCTCCCGCTACCTCAGGGCGCGAAGGCCCGCGGGAGACACCAGCGCCACCGAGACCGGCAAATCACCGCCCCACATACGCACAAACACCCGCCACACCGCCCACCCTCACTACGCAGGCAATCGCCTGCACAACGCGACAGCACTTCGCGCATGCGCAACGCTGCCGTAGCGCTTCCGCTCCTTGCCGGCGGGAAGACCCACGAGCATGTTCTACCCGAGCGTAGACCCAGCGCTCCCCCACCCCCCCACCCCTCCGCGCGCATGCGCCAGACGAGCGGTTTCCCTGGCAGCGAGGATTGTTTTCGGCCAAACCACCTGCGCGGCGCTGTGGAGGGGGGAGCGCTGGGTAAGGGAGAGCCCACTGGCGGGGGAGACGGGGCCGCCTCTGCGGTGTCACCGAGGCGGACGGGCCCGACGTGAGTGATGTCCTTGCGCCGCGGGCGGGCGGGCAAGCGGGGCAGCGGCAGCAGCAGGCAGTGGACGGCTGGGGTCCGGAGGCGGGCAGACTGGGACCCGCCCCCAGCCTCCCTTGGCGGTCGGGGGTCGGCGGTGGATGCCGAGCGCGCAGTGACGCAGCTGTTGGTGCGCGCGGGCGGTGCTCGGAGGGGCGGTGGCGTGGACCGGCCGAGTGGGCCTGTGGGTGCGGGGGGGACCCATCGATGGTATCTCAGTCTCCTGCTGGCTGAGCAGCACTGGATTCAGCCCCTCGGTTAGCTTGGTTGTGTGTTTGTCGCTGGCAGTGTTGGTTTGTGTCCCTCTTGCTGCTCCGTGCAAAGCAAAACAGCACTCTGGGAACGCTCGCTGTAGTCTGCTGATGGGAACTAGCTTTCATGATTAGTAAGGCAGAGACTTGAAGTAAGCAATGATAGAAATCTGTGCTTCCTCAGCGGGAGCTGAAATCCAGAGTTTGGCCATCAAGATAGCAGCTTTTTTTTTTTTTTTCTTTGGCCTTCTTGGTCATGGAAAGGCCCCAGATGAAAAAAAAAAAAAAAAGAGTTATTCTGAGGCTTTTTGGTATGCTACTGCCAGAAAGTCAGAGAGCATTTTGTGGTCGTCCCATCCCTGGATGTGCTCAAGTTGCTAATTTGGATGGGCCCTGGGCAGTCCGAGCTGGTGGGGGCAGCCTTGCCCGTGGCGGTGGTTGGGGCTGGGTTGGGCTCTGGGGTCTCTTCCAACCCAAGCATTCTATGGTTCTGTGATCAACTTGTTAAAATAACCTCTTGAAGTAGTGTGAACTCAAGGTATTTGCAGGCACATCTGTGCACCTCTTATAGGCTGTTTTGATAGGCAAGTTCATAGATATTTGCATGGCATTAATAAAGGTTGCTGTCAGCTTTCTTGACTTAAATACTAAATTTTTGTGAATAACTCCCCTGCTTTGTGAACTCGCATTTATCATTAGTAAAAATGAACAGATTCGACTCAGTATTATTTTCCTGTATAATTCTTCATTAAAGCTTTTACGTGTGTCTAGATGTGGTGGTCCCTGGAGATACCTGAATGAGAAACCTACTTGTGAAATCCAAGATCTCCTAGTATGAGATGACTGACCTCATCTAAAGGATGAGATAGCTAATGGAAGATTTCTGAATTCCCATTCTATAGCACAATTTTTACAAGTTCTAATCCGTTATAATATAGGTTGCTTTTGTCATTCATTTATTAATAAAAGCATTTTTCCAGGGTGGTGTGGCATGTTTTGCATTGAGAATACCCACATTGTAAATGCAGAATATAGTTGCTCACTGTACTGCAAATGTGAAAACAGAAATTGATGGAGAATCAGATTTAGAAGTACAGGTTAAATATGTGAAGAGCAAGAGGATTGATTTTTCTGAAAGGTCTCCATTGGTTCTTGAAAGATTTCTTGATTTATTTTTCCTGATTATTCCTGATGGCTGAGCTATACTACTGTTCCCAAATAAGTATTTTTGTCATTCCTGGATTCCCTTACATTAATTAACACGGAAAAGATTAAATCTGGTCAGGCAGCGGTATATTTTACCAGATTAATCTCAGTGAGTTTGTTTTAGGTTGGATTGCAGGGGGAAATTCTTCACTATGAGAGTGGTGAGGTGCTGGAACAGGCTGCCCAGAGAGGTTGTGGATGCCCCATCCCTGGAGGTGTTCAAAGCCAGGTTGGATGGGGCCCTGGGCAGCCTGGTCTAGTATTAAATGGGGAGGTTTGTAGCTCTGCCTGTGGAAGGGGGGTTGGAGATTCATGATCCTTGAGGTCCCTTCCAACCCAAGCCATTCTGTGGTTCAGGCTGTGGGCTTGTGGTTGTTGATCTTTAATGCAAGGTTAAATCTCTCCTATTTTAAGGTGATGTTATATAAACAGTTCTTATCCCTGTTGATTAATGATCTATATTTACACCAGTCTAATAGTTGCTTTAACCATGTCAGACATCATGTAATTCTAAACTAGAAATGTGTATGAAAGAAAAGCACTGTCATTATAGGATTTAATCTCAATTTTATTGAGATAAGATGATAGATTTTTTTTTTTTCTCCTGAATGCTTAGAGGTAAATGGAAAATGATGCAGTGCCCAGTCAATTTGGCAGACCTATGCATTTCACAGAGGCTACTGGTCATGTAAGATGAGCCTGGCCTTGGGAAAGGTATTTGTTCCATTATGAGGAAAAGTATCTGCAAAATTAATTTACCTGCAGGTTTTTGTTGTTGTATGACTCACTTATCCTTTGGCTATAAAATATATCCGTACTTGAAGTAGGTCTGTACTTTACTTACTGCACCGCTTTGCTCTATGTCATCTTGCATTTTTTGTTCTTGAGAAGTGCACTTCATCATTTCATTTGATTTTATCATTATATTTTTGGAGAGGTGGTTGAAATCAGTAAACTAATCATAAGAGAATCTTACACGTTCTTGTCACTTGCAGTGAATGATTCAAGTGTTAGTATGCTAAGTTTTATAATTGTACTGTTTTCTACTCCTTCAAATTATGAGTGTTTCCTAGTTGATGATGAACTATACTTTTAAAATGGCCATTTTGTATAATAGTATAAATTTCAAAGGCAGACATACTTTCAATAGTGTTTTTTGTCTTCATTCCCTGTAAAAATAAGGCATTTGTGTTACTTTCAACAGTCACTGTTTAGTTGTGCTGGTGAAGCTTTGCTCTACAAGTAGGAACATTTTTAGTAAGGAAGAATATTCCCGCCCTGGTGGGTGAAAGGATGAAGCATATTACAGAATAGGCCATTTCCTGTGGAGTCACTCTGGTCATTCTTGGGCATTTCAGATGTTCTTACATTGTTGGATACTGAGTACACAAAACTAACAACGTCTGCCAACTGACTAAACAGCACTTATTTAACCTCAAACCAACCCATACACTTTGTCTATTTATTTTGTTTCTTAATTTGGTTTGGTTTTGTCAGTTAACAGACTAGGCTACTGTAAGTAACTGAAAGCTTGTGCCTGTGGGGGTTAAGGAAGAGGCAAATAACACTGAAAGAGACAGGAGGAACCTGAGGCTACTATAGTGCAGGTGCTCAGGCACGTAATGTATCCCAACTCCTAATCTATATACAAGTATTGCTCAGGATAGTGTTAGATGGCTTGGACTGAAGCTGTTCCAGGGAGAATTAATCAGTATAGCTTAGTAAAGTTTACTAGTGCATCTTAATTTACTAGAACTGGTGTATTTTGTGTCCTGTCAGTGTGTGAGTGGTGTCTAACACAGGCTGTTATGTAGGAATAACTTGAAGCTCTTGCCTGAGGAGCTACTGGAAAGGTAGTTAGGGATGGATGATAGTGTATTGCATAGAAGGCCAAGGGAAACACAATACATTCATAGGTCATAGGAAGGTAGGTTTCATTAGTTCTACAGTTTGCAAAATAGCTTTTTGTATTATACAGCTGTTCTCCTTCTGACATGTTCTTGGCAATACCAAGGAGAGTATTCACAGGTAGACCAATAATCTTAGAAGAGCTGAACTCACCTTACTACTGAAGGGTCTCTCTGGCTATACAGCACTCCTCCTTAGGAGAAAGCCTAGGCATAAGAGAGATCCTCCCTACAGTGGCTGGCCCTTACATGAGCCCAGGGCAACTCAACACTGGGTCCACCCCTTCTGGTCAGGTGGGGAGCAGAGGTGCAAACAATTTGCCTGTGCTCCCCCCTGGGTCAGCCAACCCCTTCATCAGGTGCTCCATCACCAGTTCAAGCCCTGACCTCGCAGCTCCCCTACGATGACATTCTCATTTTTCTTGATGAAGAGATAAATCCGTGTAATATTTTTATTTGCCTTCCAGTTTTGTTTGTATTGCATTTTCAAGCTTTTTTTCTACAACCAGGAGGGTGTAACATTTTTTTTTTTTTACTGAAAAGTTTCATGTAATTGCTTGTCTACTTCATACAAAATACAAATGCTTTATGTAAACGTAAATATAGAACTGCACTAAAGTTAGGTTTGCTAACAGCTATGAATCTTTTTCATTGTAGGCTATCAATTGGCTAATATGGGACTTCTTTAAGATGCTATCAGATAGGAATCTGATTATGGAAGTTTCAGTGTAAATGGCTTCACTTGTCATAATTTAGAGAAATACTTATTTCTAGACTGTCTGAAAGACCTGTAGTCATACTTGATATTAATGAGCATGCATTCAATTTGTAGCTTCAAGTCTATGGCCCAGTTATGTTAATTAAAGTTGTTAATTACTTTGAAAAAAATGATGAATGCTGAGGAGGAAGCAGCTGTTGCGTTGTGCCACCTTTAACTGAGGACTGAAAATGCCGACAGGTAAGAATATTTGTGTTTGATTTCTAATGCGTATTTTAATAGATAGAAGTATGTGATGGGAGCTTCTTCCATTGATGAATTTTTCAAGCTGCATTGCTTTGTTTTGAGCCCATGGTTGTGCCTGGTTTTCAAGATACTACTTTTTTTTTTTTTTTTTTTTAATTATTTATCTGCTTCTTTAAATGTGTTAACTACTGTGGTAAATATGCTTTAGCTGAGGATTCAGTAGGCTTTTCTGGTGGTGTGATGGATTGCATTTTTAATAATTTAGCTACAAATTAAGCATTACCTAGGCATAGGGTGGCGGGGCTAGAACACCTGCTGCTTCAAGTGTTGAAATGCTGCTGATAACAATATTATGGTTCAGATAAAGCCAGGGGCTCTCAACTCTATTTCAGATCCATAGGTGCTTCTGCCTCTTGCAGATTTGTTTCAGGCTCAGTAAGAACCCAGAGCTGCTCCTTTTCCTGGGGACAGTATGTTAACCTCTTTTATCAGGGTACTACTGTTCAGAAATGATGAGGGCAATTGTGTGCTTTGCTTTGGCTAGCTCAAGGTCTTTTGCTGATCCTGATGTGTGTGCTGTTCAAAAATCTGCTTTCTTCAGGAAACAGATTAAAAACAGTGCCGATTTCAGCAATGAGTAGCTGTGTGTACCATGTTGCCAAGTGATCCTCTTGCAGTTCACACTGTCAGTGGAAATTCTTAACTGAATACTAAGAACATTTCTTGATAAATTTTTTCCTGGTAAAAATAATTACTGCCTCCTGTTGTGTTAAAGCATTTTTATAGGAGAAGTGGTTTTTGAATCACAGTCCAATTTACTTTTTTCAGTTGAAAGTGAGGCAAAGGCAAAAACCAAAGTTCGCTTTGAGGAAATCTTTAGACGTCATGCTGGCCTAACAGACGAAAAGAAATCAAGGAAAAAGAGGTTCCACTCGCAGGAGAATATTGTGGTAAGTCTGAATGTGTCCAGGTTTTGTTTAGCTGCCTTTCTTAATGGAAAAAGACCAGGAAAATGTACCTCAGAAAGGAAATGTGCAGAAATATAGTTTATACTTTGAACAAAATGCTTACATGTCTTTTGGTTTAACATGGGTTTTATTTATTGTTTATGTACCAGAAGTTGATCCTTTTACCTTAGCGGCGTGTCAAAATGATTTGTTATGTAATTTTAGAAAAGAATAAGTGATATATACACTCATTTAAAGTCTGTCAGTACTTTTTTTCCATTACGTCTTTTAAATTTTTTGCAATTTTCAAATTCACTACTGACTTCAGTAGGAATTTGAATGATAGAAGAATGTGGGATTGTAGCCATAACAGTATTTGGTTTTGAGTAACACAGGTGTGTAATACATCTGTGAATTGATGATGATCTAAGTTCTTGTAAGTTCTCAATTTCATTCCCTAAAGTTATTGATATAGGAATTTACAAACAATATTAAAGGACACTTGAAATGTTTTTTCATTTTGACCTGAATCATGCAAGCAGAATCATGGTGAACTGAAACAAAAGCTAATACACACCAATAAGGGAGCACTTTTAGTATTAGTGTGGGTGGAACTATGAATTTAAACCAATCAAAACACTAAACAGCAAAAAAATTGAGAGCAGTATATATGGAAACCTTGCACTGACAGTTCTGAATATTTCCTTAAAATCTGTCAAAGATTTAAGAGCTCACATTGATATTTTCCATGCTGCATTTTGTTAGGAATTTCTGCGAATGCCTTTCATTTATTTGTGAGAAATACATGTTTGTGAGAAAGCAAGAGAAGGTAATGGTGAGATTTGCCTGGTTCTCTTCCAGTTTTGCTCACTTCATATAACAACTGTATGGAGTTTCAGATGTCTTTAAGTAATATGAAATTCATCAGTGATGTTTGTCTTTGTGCCACATACTTGCCATGAATGGTTTCCCAGGTTTGATCAGAAACAGGTCATGGCTAAGAGCACGTTTCCACTGGAAATGTCCCAGGCCACTGCTTTTGTCCCTACTGAACCTACCCTTTCTTGAAGTAACAAAATCTTTTCCTTCATAGTCCGCTGTTTCCTTGAGACCTGAGTTTGGAACTGCAGAAGGCTGCTGCAATTTTAAATATCAGAAGTGATGGTAAAGAGACTGCTTGCCTTCTGCATTCTGTATTGCCCATTGGCTGGAGAGAAAGGAAGCAGCCTGACTGGAAGAAGAGAAGCTGTAGGGCAGGATGAGTTTCAAGTCACAACTCACAGGAATGAAGGGACTGTAATGCAAATGGATATGGATGTCAGCTGTGGCCATTGAAAGGTCTGCTTTGCACTAGTAGAGCTATGGAGCCTCAACGCAGTGATGAAAAAGCAAGCAGTTAGGACATAGTCAGAAAAGGAATTTGCTGTTAACCCTTCCAAGGCTAACATTCACCATACTTGTTTTTTTCCTCAGTTGTACGTCTTATTAGAATGTTATTAGTAGTTATTAGAATGAGCTAAATATCAGGCAAAGCAGTGATATAATACATCTAGGGTGTTAAATCCAAGCAAGGATTTAATATATCTGCATCAGTATAGATTTTGTGGTAGAAAAGAGAATATATAACTAACAAAAAAAAAAGTCTATAAAATTTTCTACCAGGTGACAAACAAGACTTTGAGGCAAGAAATTATTTCCTAGACTGCAGCCTATCCACCTAATAATACTGAGATGAGCATACATTGATAACTAAGGCATTATATTCAAGACAGGACTGAATTATGTGCGACCATTCCAGGCTTTTTATTTACTCTCTGACTTCAAGCAAGATCAGTGGCCAGCTCAACCCTTCAGTGAGTTGGCAAGTGCCCGTTCTTATTCTTTTGAGGTCTATCTGTATTATGGGAAGGCATACAGTTGCCTCTGTAATGCTTGATATCATAGGCAAAGCCAGTTTGTGTTTCCAGATTCCACATGCGCATATTTAAGAAGTCTTTTTTAAAAAGAGACTACTGGGTGTCAGCTCTGGAGCACAAGTGGCAAATGAAAAGTACCTGAGCTTGGCTTGTATGTTAGCCAGCCTGTGTGCGTTTGTCTGTGCTTCACCTCTCTCCTGTCACATCAGCTGCGCAAGCAGGCCTGTTCTATGCTTTAAGCTAGGGAGGTCAGGTCCAGACATGCTGGAGGTACTCCAAAGGTATGACTGTCCTCTGAGCTGCTTTTCCAGATGAAATGCTTTTTCTAACTTGAATCAAGTGTGTTATACATAGACAGTTGCTCTTAGCTGATCTCCTATGGTTCTGCTTTTCAGATGGATGACCTTTATAGTGGTGTCCTCTTATCTGTCCAGCACCTAGTCTGATGGAAATGATGTTTTAATTACTTTTTGTAATTAAATTGTATATGCAGCAAACATGGCCTGAGTTAAGATAACACAGGCTGTGTGTTTGAGGAACTTGTGTTTCAAGAGCTGTCCTGAAACAGCTTTGTGCTGCTTGCTGTATTTTTTTTAACGTTCATGGAATTTGCTGAAGTTTGCGATTGTTTTTTATCTAATTATGAGGATGTTCTGTTTTTTGTTTGATGTCTGTACAATTACGATTGTACAGTTATAAAGTTGATGGATAAACAGAGGTTATGTAAATAGAAAGAGGATAAATGATAAATGCTCACTGATGTTGAGGTTTGCTGTAAAACTCCACACAGGAGCAACCTCAGGAAAGAGATGCTGCCTTGGTGGTCAGCCCTTAAATGAGATCTAGTAGAGGTGGAGCCAAGCTCCACCCCTTCCGGGAGCACAGCTGAATTACCTTCACCTGTGCTCCCACAGCTGACTCATTGCTTGCCTCAGGTGGTTAATCAGAGGTTCAGGCTGTGATCAACAGTTTCCCATACATTGTCTTTTTCTGAAAAGTAAATATGATTAAGTGACTGTACTGCATTTTTGTGGACAAATGATGTTGTTTGTAGGCGTAGTAGGTAGCAGGTTCTAGTTAATACTTCGAGCAGAATTTTGCAAAATCCAGGTTTCTTTTAGGGAATGACTCTTGCACACCAGAGTTATTTTAGAAATATTCAAGCAGGTTAGATAATAGGTTTTTGATTTTGGTTTCTGAAAGAATTTTTTTGCATTATGATTTAGCACTGTTAAGTAGCCAGGAGCCCTGCAGCCTGTCTCCTCCTTCTCAACACAAGGGGAGAAAGTAACAATGAAAAAGAAGCTCTTGGGGTGAGATAAAGACAAGGAGATCTTTCACAAATTACTGTCGCAAGTAAAATGGACTCAATTTGAAAGATTAATTTATTGCCTACTCATAACAGACTAGAGCAGTAAGAACTAAACGCAAACTAAGAAGATGTCTCTCATCTCATAATGCTTCTTCTCTGCTGTTCCTTCTTGTTTACTCCGCCTCTGCTCCAGTGTGGAGTCCTTCCCGTGGGATGCTCACCTTCCTGAACCAATCCTGTGTGGGTTTCCCACAGGCTGCAGCTCTCCAAGCACTGCCCCAACACAGCTCTATACTGTGGGGCCCACCCTTCAGGCACTGTTCTAGCGTGGGTCCCCCAGGCCTCCTGCCCCACTGTGGACCCCTCCCCATGGGCTGCAGCTCCAGCCTGAGCTGCTCCTGTGGGGCTCTCCATGGGCTGTGCCTCCTTTAGGCCTCATCTGCCATTGCACCATGGGCTTCTCCATGGCTGCATGTAGAGATCTGCTCCATGTGGTGCTCAGGGGCTGCAGGGAGAGAGCCTGTTCCTCTGTGGGCCTTTCCTTGGCTGCAGGGAGCTGCTGCTCTGCACCTAGAGCACCTCCTGCCCTCCTTCTGCGCTGCAGTGCTGTTTCTCTCATGTTTCTCCCTCTGGTCTCCCAGTTGCTGTTGGACAGTGCCTTTTTCTTTTTTAAATTTGCTTTCACAGTGATGAATCTGTGTTGGAGCAGCTGGATCTGACATGGGGTGGTGCTGGTCTCTGCTTATAGAGGCCACCCCCGCAGCCCTCCTGCTACCAACATTTTGCCTTGTAAGTTCAGTACAAGGCTTGATGGAGTAATTATCTATCAAAGGCTAACAATCAGCATGATCTTTATTGTCCCTGTTATGTCTTAGTAATTGCTGAGGTTCTTTAACATATATTCCTCATGCTACGCAGTTAAAGCCAATCTGTGGAGATTTAGATAATAAATAATAATAGAGAGGTAGATAATCTATTAGAAAGCATTATTTTACTTAGTTTTTACAAAGCTTTAAATTTTATTTTCTTTCCCTTTATATGAGATTTCAAGTTATCTATATGTACATCCTCTTAAATCATTATAAAGAGGATGTTACTGGTATAAGCAAGAAAAAGATGAAGGTATGAGACAGCCTTTTTCATGATTTTGTATTAATTTGAACTATTTTTAGACATGGGGAGCTAAAAATTAATATACCTACTGAAAAGGTGTATGAATGGGTTTAGAGTTTTCTGATGTGTTTGATAAAGATACTTGTTAAATTCCAGACACTTTCTTTTATTCATCTTTATTTTATTAGGATAGTGTTGTTTAATGTGCAGAGTGAGGGATTCTGGGTAGTGCACTTAAAAACCTTATCTCAGCAAAGAAAAAGTTTTTATGCAGACTCTTAAATTGTTCTGCAGCTTCTTTTATGTGTGTGCTCTGTGTTTTAAAGTCTGTTAGTAATGTTTCATATGGAAACTCCAGAGAACTTTATTTGAGAAAACAGTAAATGAACCACAGTGAATTTATAGAAGCTCCACTGAGGAAACAGCAGTCTGTTGAGCTTCTTACAGAGCTGGGCTTAGTTACTTGCTGTATTGATTATTGTAATTTCAGTGTCCAACTTGGGCAACTAATTTGCAATGAAAAATACTCCAAACAGCCAAGCCTGAAGCTTGTTTCTAACTTGAATTTTAAATGGATGAAAATATTTGTTTTCATGCTGCACTTAGTTTTCAAGTCTGTCATAGTGTAAAGCATAATTATGGAATATACTTATGGAATGGACTTGCTTGTTTCTTTTTTGCTAGCTACACGAGTCATTTGAAAACACAGTGAAGCTGTACTGATTGTGAAGTGTCAAAACACATTCTTTTTCCAGTGTGAATTATCTGTTGTCTTTCAGTCTGTTGTTTGTTAAATTTAAACATGAAAACTATTAGATCCTTGATTTTTCTTTGTAATATACAAGTATACTTTATATTCTTTTCATTTATAGCTTGACACTTTTAGAAGTAATATTGATCTAACCAAAGAAAGTAGAAATGATGAATCAATTATAAACAACACGTACAATCCTGAAGAAGAGAGTCCCCGATTCACGAAAAATAAACTCAGAGAGAAAGCATCAATCTCAGAGAAAATAAATAATGATGTTGTTAGTGAAGAGGCGACCATGCAAACAAAGTCTAACAAGAAGAAAAAGAAGTCGTTGTTACAAGAACAATTTAATGAGGAGGAAAATTTATGTGAAGCTAAATTGGAAAGTTTTGAAAAAAAGATTAATGATTTTCCAAAGAAAAAGACAAAAAGTAAATCACAAACAGATGTACCTCATCAAGAAGGTGATGGAAAGATTAAAAATTCCTTCACTGAAGTGAGAAATGCAACTGAATTAGAAGAGGAAGAAGAGCTAATTCAAGCCTATCAGTTGCATGTGGCTGAGAATGAGGTAAATGCAATTAAAAAGAAAATAAGAATGAAACTTAAAGAACAGATGTCTGAATTTACCTCTGCTGTTCAAAGCCATGAAGTTTTATTGAGTGATGAAGTGGACAAAAAGAAGAAGAAGAAGAAGAAAGAAGTCGCAGTCGTATGTGATGCTGAAACAAGGTATTGTGATAAGTAGACTGTTTGTGTATGAATCTTAAGCAACATTTTTTGTATTAAGATAGTCTATCAGGGAGCTTTTGTATTTATATGTTAAGTGATGAGCTAACTGGATAATTCTGCTACGAGATAAATGCTTCAGAACACTGTTGACATTAATATTAGACTTACAGATTCTGAATCTTCCATACAATTTTTTTGTAAGCCATAGAGTGCAATTGCTGACAATGATCCATTACATTGCAGTGCAATGTCCCTTTCTGAGCTACAGCATCATCCAGAAGAAGGTAACAATGAAAATCATTTATTGGAAAGAGAATTTGTGTCAGAAGGACAGAACCTGGAGGAAAGCATGGAAAAACAGAAACCTAAAGCAAAGAAGGTTAAAAAGAAAACCAAAAAAGGTCTGCCAGCAAAATGAATGGTGTTCTGCTGTATCCAAACCACTTTGTTGTTGCTTTTTTTGTTTGTTTGTTTCTTACCTAAATATTTTGCCACTAGTACTACCATAACAGTGACTGAGACTGGAGTTGAAGTTGCATGTGTTTCTTTAATTAGTTGTATTATTTTTTGCTTCCAATTCTAACACTCAATTGTTAAGAAGTTAATTTGATATATATGTGTGTGTGTGTGTATGTATATATATATATATATACACATATTTAATCACGTCTTTATAAATGGTGAATTGTCACTGTTTTAACGTGTTGCTCAGTTCAAACATAAGGAATACTTTTTCAGGTGGCACGTAGTCTTAGTGGAGAATTAATTTCCTCAAATATTGCAGAGTCCAAAATAGGAAGTGATTTTTTTAATTATTATTTCTTCTTATTATTTTTTTTTAAAGGGCATCGCACAAATTCATGTTTTGCTAACTATTAAGCATGGCAGTCGCACTTTAAGTTCTAGATTGGGATATTCTTCAGCCAATGTCTGATAAATTCAGGCAAAATGTACTAGAGAAAGCACAGTTGTTGCTTATATAGTTTTTTGTTTTTTTTTAATAAAATTACAGGCCATAGCCCTGGGCAGTTGGTGAACTGTATTAATTTTAAGTAATTATGGCAGAGAAGAGCTTATGTCAATCAAGAGAAAGACCTCTGCTTTTAAATATTTTTAATAGAAATAGTTTACATACATTTATATATATTGTGTGCATTCAACCATGTTTAGAATGCTGCAAATTTTATGATTTTATTCTAGCCTAGTACAGAAAGAACATACAAAATGAACGTTAAGAGAATATGAAATATTTTTACTTGTTAAACTGCTACAGTAATCTCTGGATTTTGGGTTTGTTTGTTTGTTACTGTTTCTAGAAGATAACACAGGAATTACTGCAGAAAATGATGAGGAAATGAGGACTTCAGGAATTTCAACTCAGTCCAAATTTGGTTCTGATGATGATCTTGTGTTGGGAGTTTATATCCATCGATCTGATCGACTTAAAACTGATCTGGTATCTCATCCTGTAGTTAAAATCCATATCGTTGATCAGAAAAGTGGCTTATATGTCAAGAAGGACCACAGGTGACTTCTGTTTAGCAAACTGTTTCTGTTGTCTGTGATTGTTATAAATACATATTTTCTTATACTTATAAAAGGGAACATGAAAATAATGCTGAATTTGAAGCTGGCGAGGTCTCTTGGCAGCTTCTACATCACTGATAATGTACATTAATACCTGCAGTAAATTAGAATGATGATTCTTTTTTGACTCTTTCAAATGCTCTGTGCTACTTTTTATTGCTTTTAAGGTCTGCATGTTTACCGCACTCTTTATTCCTGTCTTCTTTCCTAAGGCACAATTTCTCAAATTTTCTTGGCTCAGATGCCAAAATTAGAAAAAGTAAGCTTAAGTAGCATTTGCCTTTTCATTTTCTTAACATAACTTCGAAAATCTTCAAGTGAAGTTTACTTCTTTAGATTTTTCTAATCACGTCTGTTACTTGCTTTCATTGTTATTATCCATAATTATCCTGAAAATCAAATTCTAGCACTTCTTATGCCGTCGACTCTATCAGAATCATTATGCATAGGTTTGATTGTTAGAATTTTTAAATTTACTGTGCCACATTTCTGCGTACATTTACAATTGCCTTAACCTTTGTGTGTTTTTTGATTTTTTTAATTTTTTTTCCCCTAAAATCAAACGTTATCTTGTATTTTTCCTTGCTTTCATTAACTGAAGTTACTGTTTTGTTTGAGTTTTGTGGCTTTAAGACATTATAACAATTATAACTTTTTGGAAATTTTTATACAGGGAGAGGAAAGTAGTGTCTTATTATGAGGAAGAACAAATCGACCACATTCTTCCTATTATGACGCAGCCGTATGACTTCAGGCAGTTTAAATCAACAGTCCCAGAATGGGAGGAGCAAGTCATATTTAATGAGCGCTTTAATTATTTTGTTCAAAATACTGAAGAAAGCCCTCGAGTAATTCTGTTTTTTGAGGTAAGATTACGTATTTTAATGTTTTGATTGTTAGGATTTGTAAAGTTTGTGTTTATTCAAGAGTATATATATGGCTTATTCAAGTGTTTTATTTCAGTTACATTGAATTACTAGTGAAGCTTTAATATACAGCATTAAGTGGAGATTTTAAAAAGTAGTATTGATGATTGTTAACACCACTTATTTATAATCCAAAAAAACCCTGATCTGTAAGAAGTAAGGAGAATCAAGCTTTCTTATGAACTCAGCTAACAAACTCAATGTAAAGGCTCGTTGAGATCACTCCAGATCAGGAGGGATGATACTACATATGAAAGGTAACGTTTTCTTTTTCACATTCATCTTTGAATCATGGAATGGTTTGAGTTGGAAGGAATGTTAGATTTTTTTTCAAACCCCCTGCTGTGGGCAGGGTTGTCACCCACCAACTCAGGTTACCCAGAGCACCATCCAACCTGGCCTTGGATGCCTTCAGGGATGGGGCACCCACAGCCTTTCTAGAGTACTTCTGAACAAGCCCTGGTCCCCTCAGCCTTTCTTCATAGGAAAGGTTCTCCAGCCCTCTGACCATCTTCATGGCCCCCTGGGCTATAAGAACACACTGCTGGCTCGTGTCCGTGTTTTCATACACCAGAGCCCTCAAGTCTTTCTCCGCAGCGCTGCTCTCAATGAATTCATCTCCCAGCCTGTACACGTATCTGGGGTGGCGTTTCTTGAAATATGGAAAGAAGCTTAAGTACTGGAAACTCAAAGATGAAGTCTGTCTGCTTGCAGCAGCACTTTTTTTCCACTGTACCAATGAACAAGCTGTTGTCCTGTTTTCCATTAGCGTTTTAGAAATTGTAATGTTTTTAAAATAATTTTCTGCTTAAGTACTTCAGTAATTGTGAAGAGTGTATAATAAGAGAGATTCTTCAGTATTTAACTGAAATTGCAAAGCTAATACAATAAATGTTTCTTTATTCCTTTTTTTTAAAATTTCAAATACATTATATATACAATATCACCATATGTTTCTTTTTTTTTCCTGTGATACTCATAAATGAACACACCTCTAGAGTTAAGAGTCTCTAGTTACTTAGCACAAATGTAACTGCAGTTGTATGTAAAGGTTATTCATGGGAATCATGATGGTGGGACTAAGAGTATGATTACACCAAAAACCTGCTGTTTGAACTGCATGGTGTTTTAAGTTTAACTTAGAAAATAAAATGATTTTAAGTTTTTATATACTTGATAAACTTACAGGAGTTTCTGTATAGGAGAAGATTCTGGTGTGATGAGAAAAATGAAGAATCTCATGAGCAGAGCTGATGAAGTTAGGAAAGAAAATTAGCTTTTTGATTGATCTTTTCCAGTTATATTAATTTACAGCTTGTTTTGTCTGTTAGGAATATTATTTATGTGTATGATTTATATGCAGGATTTATGAAAATTATACATGAGCTTTTTCCTTTTTTATTGAGAAAGAAGGGAAAAAAATAAACCTGATCTTAAAGGGGAAAAAAAAAACCAGTTCATTTTTAAAACAGATTATCAGGTAAATGCAAAAGGTTCTTCTGCTTCTAATTGTCTTTGTGTGGAAGAAGCACTTTTTTTTCCACTTTTTTTTTTTTTTTTTGTAATTGTCTAAAACTGAAAGCTGTAATAAATCACATGTAATGTATTTTCAGCAGTATTTTTTTTATTGCCATAAAGTATACATTCACTGAATGTACAGTTATATTCCTACTAATGCTTACAGATCCTTGATTTTCTAAGTATGGGTGAAGTCAACTCTGAAGCACGAATTCAGGACTGTGGTTTCCGAAAAATCTGTTGGGCATTTCTAAAGGTATTGTAAATATTTAAAGGAAGAAGAAAATATTAGGAAACTTTTTTATTAAATTATGTAAAATAACTACCAGAAAGTGGTAAAATACTTCTGAATATTTCCAGGCAATGGAGATGAAAAACAAATCCTTTCTTGCTTGGCTGTTCACTTCATTCTCTCTTCTCTAGGTCAAGTTCATAGGAAATTCAGTAAAGAATAACTATTTTTTCGAGAAAGTATAAAATATGGAATAATTTGTTGTTGTTGTTTGCTCATCAAGAATAGAATGAGGCTGTCTCTGAAAATTTGCTGTTTCCAGTTGACCAGTCTTCAGAAGGTCTCCCTAGCCTGATAATAAATGACTGCCATTTTTAATTGGAGAGCTTGAGATGCTGCAGCCGTGAGATGGAGTCTGCACATCACGCACTTTTTGTTCAATTTACAGGGGACTCAAATACCTTATTTTGGTCTTTTAAGATCTAACAAGGTTATTATATGTTTTAACCTGCCTCAGGGTTGTTCATTTTCACCCACTTCTGTAGACGATATATTTTCACAGCCGTGAAGCAGTCCATAACATGAGACATACAGGAGAAGATAAATGGACTGCAAGCTTACAGGAAAGCAAAGGGACCTCCTGGTCATTGTGTAATGATTCTTATCTCATCCCAAGGTGACTCTACAGGAATAAGAATCCACTGTCTGGGTGTGCATACAATTAGAGCTGTGCTCCCGAACGATAGGAAGGATGTACTTCAAGCTCATAAATACAAATAAAACTATGACCTGTTCTTCATTACTGTCTGCATTATCCTTTAATCTGCCAATCGGTGTATAAGTGTCTAAATAAATGATGATCATTGTTAATGGCAGTAGGCACAGAATGAAAAACATAAGTGTTAATTTCTGACTTGCTCTGACAGTATGACTTAATTGTCAGAGAGGAATAGCAGTTTACTTTTCTAACTCTGTTTACATCCATTTCCTTTGGAGTTTGAAAAGTTATTGTTTTCCTATATCTTCTTCTCTGAGTCAGTCTTACCAATGCCCTGTGCTTTAGAATTCATAGTTATCATAGAATCACAGAGTTGCTCAAGTTGGAAAAGACCTTCAAGATCCTCAAGTCCATCTGCAATGTGACCATGCTACCCTAACTCTAACAACCCAAGTGTGGATGAGGAGGCAGATTGGAAAGAGGTTCTTTGTGGATTTAGAGTCATTAAGGATTTAGGTGCTTTCAGAAAATGGTAATTTAAAAAAAAAAAAGAGACTGCAGATGTCTTCCCATCTGCAGGATATCATTGTTGTGCATGTGAAGTATACTCTAAGAATTAGTCTACAGTCCAAGCTTTAATCTTTGTGATTTCATGGTGGAGGTATTTAATTATTTCATTACCACTTTCACGAATAGTAATCTTCTCCAGAGGGAAGTGGATTTCAGAATATATGCCATGTTTGGTTATAATATTAGAAATAATGAAAGATTTTTATTAGTTTTCTGTTAATATTTGTAGCAGAAATGCTGAGTCACAGCCTGAAGCAGTGATGGGAAGGCAGCGCCAACCCAGGGGAGCTCAGGTGTATGCAACACACCTGAGTGGCTGGAAGGGGTGGAGCCAGGATCCACCCCCCTCCTAGATGTCTTCTAGGGGTTGGCAGTGGAGGCAGGGGTATCTTGCTGGAGATCCCTGCTTACCTGAGGCCTTCTAAAGATGGGAAGCTTTTTTCTTTTCTTTTTTTTCTGTTTCTGCATCTGCGGCTACTGTACACGAGCTTATCCTCACTTCCTGCACTGTGGGATGCTGCTACCCCACTGTTGTTGCTGTGTTTTCAATCACATTATAGCATTACAACATCACAGACTTCTCTTTTTAATCACTTTTACAGCTTGTTGGTGCAAATGGAGTTCTAAATGTTGATGGAAAACTCCGTCTGCAGTTGTATTACCCACCTTCAAAGACCAGGTCCCATTCAGATGTTGTTGAAGTTTATGAATGGTGGGCAAAATGTCCTAGAAATCGTTACCCATCAACTTTATATGTTACTGTAAGAGGCATAAAACTGCCAGATCATGTAAGTTAAATTTTTTGTATTTACTGATGCTAAGCTCCTACAGAAAAATCTGTGTAAATAGATGCTGCGTGTGTATAAATGCTGTGTTTGTGTGTAGAATATAGAATAGCTAGTATGTAACTAGCTATAACAACAACTTTGCATTTAGGATATGTGTTCCAAACTCAGTGCTTTGTAGCTGTCTTTGGAAAAATAGATGCATTGTTCCATTTGCAGCATTGCATATTCTGTCACTGACAGAAACATTCAGGGTACTTTCTGAAAAATAGATATTCCTTCCCATTAGGAGAAGATGCTTTTTTAAGTCACTGGGCTCATGTAAGTGTGTAAATTCTGTAAGTGAGAGGAACAGTAAGTCATTTAATTATGAGTTGCTTCAGATGAATTTCTTGCTATTTGAATCTTCTGTATGAGACTCTTTTCAGTCTCTTTGTTTTTCATCTGTAAAAAACAATACACTTGAAGTTAAAAGTACTTTAAAATTGTTTCTGATATGACACTGTTTTATGAACTTTTTCCCTAGTAACTAATTTTTCTACCTTAAGGTTGCCCCTTCTTTCCGTTCTATGGTAGCAGTTCAACAGGAACAAAGTAGTGCAACACTGTGTGAGCTTCATGGGGAGGGATCTAGAAAATCATGTGAAGTCAGTTCTCCGGAGGAGAAAAAAGAGCAGCTGAAGTGGTCAAGGCTGCCTGGACAGGTGAAGTGTTTTTCTTTTTAAGTAAAGAATAATATAAAGTTTTACTACCTCTTAATAGCTCTATCTGTTTGATGTGTTATAAGGAAGTCATGCATTAAAACATTAGAAAGAACAAAACACCACAACTAAAAGCACAAAGCACAAAGATCTCTCAGAGGTAGCAGAGAAGGCACAGCTTCCAACCAATATAGTTCATCCAACTGTGTTTCCCAAAAGGGTCAAGTGTTTTTATTTCCAGAATTCTCTAGGAATCTGAAAGGCTATTCAGGTACTGAAAGTAAGTTAGGAAACCAGTTCTCAGGTTTAAGCTAAACTGTACACCCCCTTTCAAGGAGAACACTTCAATATATCTGAACCTTTCTTTATTTCCCAGTAATGTTTGCTAATTATAATGTTAAAGAATAGGTAAGTCTGTTTCACAGTGCAGATTTTCTTGCTACAAATGGCAGGTTCCCTAAAGTTTTTATTCATGTTAATGTTAATTACTTTTCCAGAAATTGTCATTCTGCAAGTAAGTGTTTATTCAAAAACAAGTGAAAGGAAAATCCTAAGAATATTAGTTTGCAATAAAAGGAGAATAAAATTGACAGCACCTTTATTCTTAACTAAACCTTTGTTTCCAACAGCGATCTGCTTAGTGATATAATGTCCATTGAAAACATTTTTTTAATGTTAGCAGGATGTTGCTCTGAAGCATACTAAAGCCAATGTTTTTTTAAAAAAAATTAATCATTCAAAGTTATTATTTTCTTTGTATACATAAAAATAATTTTACCTTTAAAGATAAATTATCTTTAAAATATGGTTTTATGTCCCCATGAATATAGATAGATGATATTTTTCCAAAATGCTCTATTATGAAGTGAGTTTCATATGAAATATTTTTATGTGAATTCTAACTACGTGAACTTTAAGTAAAAGAATTCTTTTTATAAGCTGAAATTGATTCAGTGTTGTAATGTTTTATTTTAGAGAGAGATTAAAAGGCAGAAATAAACCTCCTCGCATGCTTAGTTTCTACCAAGATGTTTACCTTTGAGCGAAGAATGTATACTAAATTATTTCATAAGCAGATATATTTGTATATTTTAAGTGCATAGAAATCTGATCATATGTAATTGTCATTCTTAAAAGTAAATCAAGTTTAGGTTAAATAGTCAAATAACTACTCTGGTTTGTTAATTTCCCTTAAATTTTGAATTTAGTTTTGGAGAAAAAGCCCATGGATAAAAGAGGAGATATTTTAAGAGATGAAGAATCTCAGTAATACTTATGTAACTTTTTGAAAGCTAAGCATTGGAAAAATAGTAGTAATAATAGGGAATTGAAATACAGATGAGGAATTCTGTAGGCGATTGGGCTGACCACGCTTTTGTTTGCCTGTAGTTAGTTTTCTGAGTTCACACTGCAGCTGTTAAATTGCTAAAAGTTTTGCTTAGACTACTTAATGAAACTTGAGATGCTAACTCCGTAGCGTATAATATGAAGGATAGTCACGGTTAAGTGTATCTTAAAATGAAGGACATTTCCAATTTAGCTTTCCTTGAGTTTTAAAGACTTACCAGTTGTCTGTACTAGAGAAACAAAAATGAACATACAAACTAAATGTGGTGGAAGTTATGCAGAAGAACTCTCTCTGTTTATAAGGTTGTGGGTTTTTTTTTCTTTGAATTCCCTTCAGATGTTAGTAGCTTTTGAAAACTTGTGCAAGAGAAGAGCTGAGGAAGTGTTTCAAGTGTTGTTTAGTCAGTATTTATAACTTTGTAATCCCAATTCTTGCCTGAAAAGCTAGGCTTGTCGCATTCCAAACAAACACCTGTTTACACTGCGAGGTGGAGATATGGGCTGTTTCTGTATTCGTTTCTCTCGTGATGGAAGAACCCTGGCAGCGGCATGTGCAGGAAAGAATGGCTATCCCATCGCTTGTAAGTTAAAACTGTGGAGTATTTTTCTATAACTGATGTACTTTATCCTAATGTGGTTCTAATAATTTAAACCTGGTTAGCCCAGTATCTGAAGAATTAGGAAGGTTTAAGACATTTGTGACATCTGTGAACCACTAGATGGAAGTATATGCTTGCTGTCTGTGCACACCTAGCAACTATTTGTTACTGTTTTCTGAAAATGAGAACATAAAGAAAATGAACTAACTTGCACTAGCAAAAACTCAGCCTCAGACTAGACTAACCTTTGCTGTATTTGTGTACAGTTGATTGTTAATGCTTTCAAAATGTTTATTTTTCTATTTAAACTTTCATCAGTGTATGAAATTCCTTCTGGACAGTTCCTGAGAGAATTCTACGGTCACCTTAACATAGTGTATGATCTCTGTTGGTCAAAGGACAGTCAACACCTTCTTACTGCATCTTCTGATGGTACTGTCAGGTACGTATGATAGAAATGTTCTGGCAGACAGCTTCAGTAGCGTGAATGAAAGTTGGCTCAATTTTGTGTTTATGTATTTGAGAGTAAAACTTTCACAAAAAATGGTAGTATCTAAATCTACAGCCCAGCAAACAAATGAACAAAAAAGGCTATGTATTTCAGGAAATAATTGAGGCAGTTGAAATATTCGGTCCTTGGAGAAACTGTAATATTGTGAACTCTGCATTAAAATTGCAAATTTGTACGTGAGGCAGGAGACAGAAAATCTAAAATTTCTGAAATGTGTTTAAATCTGCCTTTTTGCACGTACGTGAATTTTGATTTTCTGGATATATAGCTAAGTATTGCAACTTAAATTACTGTAATTGGAATTTGACTGTCTTGTTTCAATGTCTGAATGTGTACACGCTTTCCTCACCAATTAAAAAGTGTACTACCATGCAGCGTTAATGCTAAAATCCTAATCTGTTTGAGGTTTAGAAGCAAAACTCTCAAAACTGTAGAAAACAGGAAAATATGCCTATGACACTGCAGAATTTTGTTATGAGCAACTTCATAGGTTTTCATAGGCTTTTTTTTGAAGTTCTTCAGATCCCTATCTGTTGTTTCTGTTATGCAATTCAGTAATGCTACAGGCAGTTGCATAATTAAAATACCAGAAGAATTGTTAAATGATACGTGTGGAGCTTTTTTGTTATCCCCTTTTTCTGTGTATGAATAAAGAGAATATCTTGTTTCACGGTTTTCATTTTTTTTATTTGGATTCAGATAAAATAAGTTTTTATTATAGGAAATATCAGTTTCAGTCATTTATATTTACTTGCATGAATGCCATGAATGTTCCTGAATTCTTGAATTTGTGGCAGCAAGATGAAACTGCAGCAGTCTACCTCCTTTTCTGTATGCTATGCATAGTCGTAGTATGAGTTATTTCCTGTGTTTATTGTCCATTGCCTTCAAAGTGACTCAGTTCAGGAAAGGATTTTCTTCTTTTTCCCTTAATGTTGGGATTATTTGACCTTTGAAACACATTAGAATTAAAGGATGAGTATGGAAAGAACCTTGTTTTTTTAAAGTTATATCAGTTTATTACCTGGAACATCACTCAGAGAGTTCTACAAAAGCCTGAAGGGAGAACTAAGAAGTTAAGTGAATCCTTCTTTATATAGTGTTTTATACTGGCAATGCTGCCCTTGAGCCTACCTAAGCTTTAATACTTCATTATTTCTGAGCAATAAATAAGCTTTTCTGCTGTTAGAGCAAAACCATTCTGAAAGATAGGTTTGTGACTTTGTACATTAAGTTGCAAGTTAATGGACGTACTCTTAGGGATTGTAATTTTGTAATGAGCTCACCTCAGAGTGACCTTTGAATTCTTCAGCAGTCGCCAGAAACAAAACCTGGGAGGACAGCACCTGAACAATTAAATTCCATGTTGTAACTGTGCTCTCTCTGCAGTGTGCTATCCACCTCTATTTCATAGTCTGTGTACCATTGCATTTATGAGTTCATCTTAGGAGAAGGCTAAACAGATGTGCGTAACACTTCTTAAGAAAAGCTTGATATTACAGCTGTGGGTAGTAAAGGACAGGAAGTAAACTCAGTTCTTACTATGCACTTATCTGAAGAAAATGCCTTTGAGATCATGATCACCACTGTATGGTAGATAATTATTGTTTTTAAAATTTTCTGGGTTTTTAATTTTTTTTGTTGGTCCTGAATGTTCTTTTGTGAGTTGTTTTTATTCTTTTTTGCTTCTATTTTATTTTTCCTTTAATGATACCCCAATCTTAATATTGTGTTTATAACTGAAGAAAGAAAGAAAACAACAAACCATTCCATGAAATACTGAATGTATTTTAAAATGTGCAAAATATCCATTAAATAAGTACTCTTGAATTTACCTGGAAGGTAGAGTACTACGTGAGGTATTAGATGTACCTTAATTCTTGTTTGAAAATAGCATATTAAGGAATTAAATATTCATGGAACAAATTGGGAGGATTAAAAGTGGCTGTTAAATGTTTGCAAGCATTTGACTTTAGAACCACTAGCACAAAGCAAAGCATCAGTTATATCATCGAATATGATTGCTTTCTGTAGTAGATGTCCTAACATTTTTTCCTTTTAGAATGTGGAAGATTGAAACACAGATTGCATCTGCGGTGAAAGTTTTCCCTCATCCTTCATTTGTTTACACTGCAAAGTACCACCCAGTTGCTGACTTTTTGGTGGTGACAGGATGTTATGATGCTGTAATTAGAATATGGAATGCCAATGTGAATGAAATCCATGGGCAACTGCTACAGGAGCTCGATGGTCACAAAAGTTTCATCAACACGCTTTGTTTTGATACAGAAGGTATATACCTGGTATTACTTCTTCAAATATTATTCACTTCAGTTGAAGACTAGTTTCGTACAACTAGAGGCAATGTGAAACACTACGATAAAATCATTTTAGTTGTGTTTGTAATTAATATGTTAGTATTGTGTGTTATTTGGAACTACTTTGGACAAACACAAAGGGGCATGTAGTTCCTGATGTAATTGAAGGGTAATCAGGAATGGTAAGCAAACAAAAGATAAACAAATGTGTAGAGTCACTCAGCAGTGACGACTGGACAAATTTTGATAGCAGTTTAGTTTGTATTGTCCCTATAACTATCTACTATTTGTTAGCTAATGTTTTGTATGTATTGCAGCAAAAAATAGCAGAAGTACAGATACTGCTGTTCAGACGATACAAATGCGTAAGCTGGTGGATAGCCTAGTAGTTAGTGTAGAGAGGTAAATGGGGAAAAAAGTGTGTTTGGATAAGGAATTGAAAAACTACATAATCATTTAAGAGTAGAAACAGGAAGTTTAAAACCAGATTGAGAAAACTCTCAGCACTTTAGAAGATTACATGATCAGAACAGTAACAAAGACAGATGCTCCATATTGTTAAAGTTGTCGACTCCAAATAAAAAATAGGATAGCAGAAATAAGACTGAGAATTTTAATGCTAGATTGAAGTGGAAAGGTGATGAGATTTTCCACTCTCTACTAATATTAAGAAGTGAGATAAGAGGGCAGAGATTAGTTCAAATGTTGTGAAGAATGTTAATTGGTAGATTAACAGCTGAAATTGGGTGGTGTCACAGGTGCACTGACAAAATACTCTGGTTGGTGGGGAGAGTTGAAGGTGGGTGAATGAATAACATACTTGAAAGTATTTGACTTTGGGTATTAGTAACTTCATTAGTAATTGTGTGATTCATTTTTGGAAATATTGATGGGTATAGTTACTAAGTAGAGGAAGAAGATGCATTTTTACTAAGAAGAATTTGTGCCTAAGTTAAGAACAACTATAGTAATGTGTTCAAGTTGCTCTTGGAGTATATATAGATAAGCACTAGATGGTCATCACTGTCATCACTATCATTCACTATTAATAAAAGCTGGGGAATTTAAGGGGTTGAGCAAAGCCTTGCGGAAAAGGAATTGGGAGTACTGGTGGATGGCAGGCTGGTCAGAAACTAGCTGTATCCTGGGCTGAATATAGAAAAAAAAAGTGTGGCCATCAAGGTGAGGGAGGTGATCCTGCTCCTCTACTCTGTGCTGATGAGATTTCACCTTGGGTACTGCATCCAGATGTGGAGTCCTCGCTATAGGGGAGACATGGCCCTGTTGGAGTGTGTCCAGAGGAGGGCCACAAAAATGATCCAAGTGATAGAACACTTCTCCTATGAGAACAGACTGAGAGAGCTGGTTCTGTTCAGATTGGAGAAGGCTCCTAGGAGACGTGAGAGCAGCCTTCTGGTATCTCAAGGGAGGCTATAAGCAAAAATGGGATGGACTCTTTAGCAGTGTCTTTTGTGAAAGGGCACGGGGAAATGGTTTCAAACTGAAGGAGGGGAGATTGAGACTGAATATAAGGAAAAAGCTTTTTTTTTTTTTTTTTTTTTTTTTTTAACTGTAAGGGTTGTGAAGCACTGGAGCTGGTTGCCCAGAGATGTACGTGCCCCATCCCTGGAGACACTCAATGTCATGCTGGAGAGGACTCTAAGCAACCCGATCTAGCTGTAGGTGTCCCTGTTCATTGCAGGGGAGTTGGACTAGATGACCTTTAAAGGTTCCTTCCAACTCATATGATTCTATGTAACAGTCATTGAGCTATGAATGTTCATTTTTAGCATATCAATAGATAATGATAGAATATGAATGAATTTAAATAGAAAATGAATGAATTTAATAAAATTTTCATCATCCTAGTGTTTAACTTGTTTGCTAAATCCACATTTAAGGTATCAACTTTTTCTCTAGTGTGAGCAAAATGTATTTGCACTGATTATGTCACAGCAAAAAAGGCTATAATTTGTTTTTGCCTGTTCCTGAAAATAAGAAGCTTTTTTTTGTTCATAACTCATTGTCTTTATTTGTTCTTTTGTATGGTATTCTGATACAATATTTTTATTTCACAGGGCTCCACATGTTCTCAGGAGATAGTTCAGGACTGATAATAGTTTGGGATACATCTGTGAAAGGAAGTTCTCAATACCTGTTTCAACACTGGAGAATTAATAAAGTATGCAGGTTTCTTAAAGTAGCATTGTAATTTTTATGTGAAGTGTTGCAAATCTAGTCACTTGATTAGAATTCTTTTTTTTTTTTAATAAACTAACTTGTCTAACTGAAAATAACTTGTAAACAGTACAAAGTCATGTTGTGATTCATTGGCAGCATTTCTGAATTATTTCACACGTTTAATTTTGGTATATAAAACATGAAAATGCTTAAGGTTTAATAATGTCATATTAACAGGTAGATGTGAATACATTAGATTTATTCTCTACAGAAAACAATAACATAGACAGTCACCTTTGTTAATACCTTTGAGGCCTAGTGTTCAGTAAAGTGTTTCTGTCATCATCTGTGTTTCAGAAGTTCAGTCATAATAAAATCTGCCTTGTGGTTATGAAAATCTTATTGCTTAGGAATGTAGAATCAAACTATTTCCTTAACCGAATAGAGTGAAGAGAGCAGGGAAAGAGTAATGGAAGACAAAAAAGAATAATGGTGTTTACAAACGTGAGTATTAAAACACAACTTTTTTTTCATCTTTCTTTAGGAAATAAAGGAAAATGATCTTAGAGGAACTCCAATAAATCATTTGGAGGTGCATCCAAATGGAAGACGTTTATTAATCCATGCCAAAGACAGTACCCTGAGAATTACAGATCTCAGAATGTAAGTAGATTTGGTTATTAGTGTGTATTTGCTTTTATTTTAAGATTTACTTAGTGTGGAAATTAGATTCTATAAAACTGCTAAATATATAATTGTGAAGAAGAAAGATGTCCTAATGATTAAAGGTAGAAGTATTTGTGTTGGAAAATCATTTCTAAACACTGTTGTATTGTAGGCCTTGTGATGTTGGGTGCATCTTTTAGAATAAAATATCTAAAAAGGACTAGATTACTCTGGAGCTTAAGACAACATGAAAAATAACAACCTAATCTCTTAAAGATTGCATTCACTTTTAAGAGTGGAATCTAGGCCTGAGAATAACTTTGAAATTTTAACTTTTATGTATTTCTTTTAGTTTCATATTGGGAAATGTCTGGAAAATTACTTTCATGTTAAAAATGTAATGAAGATTGTCATCATACATATTGAGTAATGCAATGATGTACATATTGTGTGTGTATTGAGCAGGTGGTAAGATTTTTTAACCTAATTCTTAATTACTTTCTTATTTTAATAATTGTGAATGTAATGCTTTACTAACAAATTGTAAGAAATAGGGTTGACGGAATCACTGGAGTTATTGAGGTTGGATGGGACCTGGAAAGTCTAATCCAACCCCACTAATCAAAGGACGAGAATAGGTTGCTCAGGGCATCGTCTAAATGTGCTTGGAATGTCTCCTACTTCTGTAGGCAATGTTGTCTAGTGTTTGTACACCTTAAAATTAAAAAAAAAAAAAAAAAAGCTTAGTTGTAAATGAAATTTCCCATATTTCAGTTTGTATCCATTGCTTCTTATCTGATCATTGGGTGAAACTTTAGAAAAGCCTAACTCTCATCAGTTACATACATTGATAAGATGTATCTGAATGTTCTCCTCCGGAAAGTCTCATTAAAGAATGCTCTTTGTAAACGATTCATTCCTAATTTCATGGGCTCCCTTCCTCCACTTGCTGCAGAAAATCAGCAGTCCCTCGTTTTCTACATGAAATTGCCTGTGGGAAATACCTTTGCTGTCTGACATCATGAGAAATTATGTCTGTTTGTAGTGTACTTGTGTGTGTTCTCTCCTCTCATGGCCTACCTCCCCCAGAAACCTTGCTACTGAATGTGTTGGATTGTGCATTTGAGCTAGCTGAAGGCTTTCTAGTCCTAAAAGTGACTCTTTATTTGTTACTGTAAATGATAAATTATAATGACTGTGCTAGAAGACTAAACTTATCCTCTCGATGAAAGCCTGAAATCTGTAGATGAACTGAAATAACTTGCAGCTTTTTTTTTTTTTTTAAAGTAGATGTTGGTTCTGATAGGACATCTTTTCAGAACAGTGAAGAGTTGAAGTTTAAGAGAGAAAATTGGGCATGTATATTTAATCACTATAAAGAGTTAACAAGATATGCAGTTGCACAATTATTTAAGTCAATTTATCAGTAGAATGCAGCACACCTTTAGCCATGTATTCCTAGTATTTCCTGTTTATCAGCTCTAGAGATCTTTGCAGGGTAAGTCAGATCAGTGAACTGATCCGGCTGAAAATCAACCTACAAAAGCAAATTATTAAGATTAATTTAAATCTGTTATCTAATCTAACTCATTTTGTAGCTGCTAATACACTAGAGAAATGAGGTAGAGCCTGGGAAAATAAGGGTGGAGAGGTTAGCAGCAGGACTACTGCTTTGACCACAGTCCGCAGTTACATTGGCTTAAATCTATCGATAAACCACAGAGTCAGATACCCAGGAATGATAACTTTGGATGTCATCATTAACTTTTCATTCCATGCATGAGAAAAGAGGGGGTGGAGGTCACAGATCAACACAATTCACTTTGACAGCTAGTTGGTCTGAGCTGTCCTCTTTCAACTTGTTGGTTTTGTTTTTTTTTTAATCTTTGTGGATGATGCTGCAGTCCTGTCCCTCAGGGGTGTGATCAGTGTTTTGTTTCAGGCATTAGGGTTTCTTTCATATACGGGTTAGTTTCACATCTTACAGAGCTGTTCTACACAACATCTCAGTACTGTCTTTCTGTTCACACAACCTAAACTCTTGCTTGGGCAAATATGCTCTTGCACTGTGATCTTCAAAGCATCCAAAGCTTGCTAAACATAATTGTATCTCTCATATGTTTATTCAGAATATTGTTAAAAGTAATGCTCCTGTCTTGTAATATAGATCATGTTGCAATTCTCCCAGCATATGTCCATTGCTTCTGCAGTAACCTTTTAAAAATTCTTGCCTCAAAATCTGCCGCAGTATAATTTCTTTCTCCGCTTTGCACTTTCGTATCTCTTCCAGCTGTATGTCCTGTTAGAGGTGGTCTCTTGCAAGCTGATATGCTTGTTTAAATCATATTGCCAGTTCTGTTACATGGTTCTTACAAACTATTTAACAAACTAGTTCATTTCTAGGATCATTATGACTATGCTGACCAGTAGTTTCTTACTGATAAAGATTAGTACTCTTAAGTAGGAAAATGATATTAAAATATTAACACTAATAGTAAAAGAATTGGTGTCTAGAATTTGTTGATTATTCTGCTGCTTTTGTAATGAAGGAAATAATAGCCTGAAAAGAGTAAGTTACCATCTCTACGCTAGATAAATTTACACACTACTGAGTTGTAACTAAACTCAAGAAGCATAATGAAAACATTTTTGGCGGAGCGTTTTGGAATAGTAGTCCTAATTTTCACATTTTCTTTGAAGCCCAGAATCAAGAAAATTGGAATACCTATATCTGTATCTATTCTCTATATCTAAGTATATACTTTTTCTAATGAAATACAAAGGTATACACTTTCATCTGTAATTTCAAGTTCAATAGAAAAGTACGGAAAATGAAGGGTAAGTGTGGCACTCAGCAAAAAGTGGGTGCTTGCCTATTTGTTTGGGAATCGCTGTGTCTATTTTTCTGAGACAGGGAAGGACTGAGACAATAAGTTGTCTAAAATATAGTATCTAAAGTATCTTCTACATTTACAAACTATTCTTTATCTTCAGCTTGGCTACAAAGAAATACATAGGTGCTACAAATTACAGAGAGAAGATTCACAGCACTTTAACGCCGTGTGGTACGTTTCTTTTTTCTGGAAGCGAAGATGGAAAAGCGTACGTATGGAATCCAGAGACAGGTAATTATCTTGTGATTTTTAAGTAAATTTGTCAAGATTAATAGGAAAGGGTTCTGTAAGCTGTACTTTTGGTGCACTTTTGGTGCGAGGTGAAACCTTCAGTAAGATGTTCTAAAATCTTGGAGCCTCAGCTCCATCTTTTAAGTAGCTGTCATTAATTTCTAAGATCTAATCCTCTAGGGGAAACAAATAGGCAGAGGTAGAAGTTGTGGTATCCAGCAGGAGTGGAGCACCCTAAGCTGAGCTGCAGTTCCACAGTTTATGCGTGCAGATAAGCATCTTGAAATATACGCAAATGTTTTAAGTCAAATCAGCTCTTCTGTTGATTGGATTTGGGTGGTGGTTGTGCTTTTTTTTTTTTTTAGATTTGGGAATTAGGCTTTTGTTGAACGAAATGTTTCTCGTTTCCCAGGGCTGATCTGAGATTCTGAGAATGTTAGGCCTTTGGAGATTAACCTTTCTTCATAAATTATTCCTCAGACTTAATAATTTTAAAGTAACTTTACTACCAAAATATTTCTGGAATATATGTAGATGAGAAAAGATAAAGGCTTCATAATCATTATTGTGTGAGGTAATAGCAACAAAAACCAGCAGAAGGTAACAAGCGCTCTCTAGTTTTCATGACAAAAACTTGCCTTTGATTATGATGTAAAGAATTTTTAAAAAGGAAAAATACTAAATCATTTAAAACTGGCAGCTGGCCAACAGTTTTGTTTTGAATTTCTTTCCATGTTTCCAATTAGATCAGCTCACATCCTTGCCACTACATAACTTTTCTCAAAACTTAAGTAGATAAATACAAGTACGAGAGAGACTGCTAATGTATTTTCACTTGGCTTTCACTCTTTCTTACTTAATGTACTATGTATATATTCACACACAATGTACAGAATGTGATCATCTGAAGTGCAAATTTTATTTCATTTTTTTTAATAATGTTTTGGTCAATTTTCACTCCCATGGTCGCTGTTATCTAATTGAAATCTACAACTGAGATAGATATCACTGGTGTGATAAAAGCACAAAGACATGGTGTGTAACGCCACCTTTCCAGAACTTGCTTACCAGAACAGCACAATTCAGCTAACCTGATGCATCCTCTGGGGTTTCCTATGGCAACAGTGCTAACCTTTCTGACTTCTTGAATAACTCAAAAGCTTGCAGTACTTCTTTTTTTTTTTTTTGGTCTTGTGCTATGTAATACTATTCAATAAGGAAATTGTATGAAGAGTGTTTATTTAAAGTGGTCACTACTTTTAATAAAGTAGTACATTTCAATAAAATAAGGTTTAACCAATTCAAACAGTAATATATTCTCTATGTACTTGAACTTTTCTATCCTACAGTAATGTAAGTTGTTCAGCTGAATGTTTGCCTATATTTTAATAGTATAGAAATGAATTAGCTTACAGCTTCAGAAGCATTACCTACTTGAAAAATGTAAACAAAGTCTTGTTTTGGCACTCTGCAAAATACTGCAGTTAGTCAGCTGTATCAAATGCATTTCCATGATACCAATAACTTTATTTCACTTCTGTAGGAGATCAGGTGGCAATATATTCTGAACTATCCTTCACATCTCCACTTCGTGACGTTGCCTTTCATCCACATGAACATATGGTGTCATTTTGTGCCTTTGGTCAAAACCAACCAATACTTGTATATATTTATGATTATAAAGGTACAGTACAAACTATCTTCATACGTATACATGTAACATTTTTTTAATTATTATTTTAGTAGTTTCTTGCCTAGTGTTTGTGCTTCTTTTGAAGAAAAAAAAGAAATGGTCAATTGATGATAGTAAATATCCTTATCCTGGGAGATACCAAAACATGACTGGACTTAATTCTGAGCAGGAAATTGAATTTGACACCAGAAGTCTTTCTACTTCAATGATAGATGTGTTATTGTATATTGTGTGATTCTCTCAGCACTTCTCGGTATTTAGGCAGTATTGTGTAAATACAGTGATCACGCTGAAATTAATGCCTGTTTATTTCCATGGAAACTGCAGCAGGTATGAAGAGCACAATAACACTATTCAATAGAGTGAATTCTCAGCTACAAAACACTTGTGTTTCAACATAGTCTCCACCATTAGCAACGCATTTTCATTATTGATGAACAAGCAGCAGCATTCTGTGCGTATGAAAATCTGCACAGGGGAAGTCACCCACTGGTTCACAATTGCTATGACTGCATTGTTGCTTGGAAAATGTTACCCACGGAGTCCATCTTTCATCAGTCCAAACATACGGAAGTCAGAAGGCACCAAATCCAGACTATACAGTGGGGGTGGTAAGACAGTCAGTCCCCAGTTGCCAAGGTTGGCAGTTTGCTCTTCAGACAGGTGTAGGGCCTGCTGTCATGTTGCAAGAGAAAGGTTGTCTTAAGCTTGAACCTTCAGCTTAGTCGGCATTGCAGCATAGCTGTCAGAGTTTGTGGTTTGTCTGGGTACAGGGAAAGGATTACCCCTTCATTATCGCACGGGATAATGCACATCACTTTGCCTACTATGAGCTGTGTCTTGATCTTTTACTTCAGCATGGAATTCACATTGCTACTCCATGGACTACCATTTTGACTCCTGCTTATACTGGTGACTCCATGTCTCTCGACTGGTAATGATAAAATCAAGGAAACGGTCGGGTATTAGTTCAATAGGTCCTCACAGACTTGCATAGGGAATTCGTTCTTTTACTGTGTGATCGTGTGTGGGGCCCACATGGCATGATCTTTGCAATATTCAAACATCATCACCATTCTTACCAATGCATTGAAGCTGATCTTCAGTTCTATATGCAATTCTGCCAGTTCACACGGATGAGCTGATCTAGGCATTCTTCATTTCATGGTGTAACAACTGTGTCTGGCCATCTTGAATGTGGCACACACCACTCACTACCTCACTGTGCTCACATCCACTCTTTGGTCTCCATAAACATTCAGCAAGAGTCATAGAATCACTAAGGTTGGAAAAACCTTAAAAGTAAGTAGATCTTATATTCCAGTCATCCACCTACCACCAATATTTCCTCACTAAACCATGTCCCTGAGTTCCACATCTAAGCATTTCTTGAACGCTTCCTGGGATGGTGTCTCAACCACCCCCCTGAGCCGCCTGTTGCAGCATCTGACCACTCTTTTGGAGAAGAAATTTTTCTTAATAGCAGTAGGACTAGAGGTAATGACTTCAAGTTGTGCCAGCAGAGATTCAGGTTGGATGTTAGGAAAGGTATTGGTGTAGCTGGAAAGGTAGCTGGAAGTTGAACTACGTGATATTGGAGCTCTTTTCCAACCTTGGTGATTCTATGATTCTAATATCCAACCTGAACCTCCCCAGTGCAACTTGAGACCTTTCCCTCTAGTTCTATTGCGAGTTATTGTGGAGAAGAGGCCAACGCCTCACTACAACCTCCTTTCAGGTGGTTGTAGAGAACATTAATGTCTCCCCTGAGCCTCATCCTCTCCAGACTAAACAATCTTAGTTTCCTCAGCCACTCCTCATAAGACTTGTGCTCCAGACCCCTCACCAGTGTTGCGGCCTTTCTCCGAATGCACTCCAGGGCCTCAGTGTCTTTCCTTTAGAGAGGGGTGGAAAATTGAATACAGTATTTGAGGTGTAGCCTCACCAAAGCTGAGTACAGGAGGATGATTACCTCTCTGCTTCTGCTGGCTACACTACTTCTGATGCAAGCCAGGATGTCATTGGTTGATGAATGTCAATGGGTGCCATTTTTTTTCTACACAGAGGGATTCTATTCCACACTTTGTTTCATATACGCTTCCATGTCAGATGCCATTTTGTCAGACTGTCCCTCTCCTCTGTCTGTTACGTGGCAACAAAATTTAACAGTATATTGGTGGAAAGGTTCAGCATCTACTGCCATACCACCAAGATCCACCTCTGACATCTTGGGCCAACATAATAGCATAGGAGGCATCGTTTTTGGAGCGGCCTTTGTATTACTTAGAATCCCCTTGTCTATGTCAAGGTGGATTATGAAGCTGGAAAATAACATTGTTCTGAGAATTAGTGAACAGCTTAAAAAAATCTCAGTATTTCATATTGGCTTTGTTACTAAATGATTCTTAGTAGTTTAGAAGGTAATTAATATGAGATCATATAGATTTTTTTAATTAATGTTAAGCTTCTGATGTGAATATGTGGCAGGTAACATCTATTTTCTATGTTATCTGCTTGTTAAAGAGAAGATGATCAGAAATGCTAGCTGTGAATTTGTGGTCCGCAGAACAAAATCCAGACTGTCTTTTGCAGTTTTCTCTGGTTTTGTGTTTTGTGGCTTGCTTTAGCAGTGTCACTGTTTCAATTAAGCACATAGTTTCACGCATCGTATTAGATTTTGACAGTCGACAATGTGAATGAGAATTAAGCATTACATTTTGCTTATCTCCAGCAGATTTTTTTGTTTATGTTTGGTATGAATGTAGGTTTATAAAGCTAATCCTGACTTTGTAACTTTGCTTTTTAAATAACGTGCACTAATGAGATTACTCATATCAAATCTCACAGTTCAAGTTATTTGTCTATTGAACCACTTGACTTTTACAGGAAAGTAAAGTGGAATGACTTTGCACTCAGCATTTAGCGCTAAACTTCAACCTAATAAGGAACATGCATTCTAGAAAGCAATGGAAAATTTGTCAGTTGAAGGATTCCTTTAAAATAAATTTAGTACTGTTCAGTAGGCAGTGAATCTTTAAAAAGCTAATAATGTGTGTGCGCGTATATTTAGAGATCACACTGATATCACACTGGTAGTTATTTGTATCATCTGACTTCAACTAAGTCACTGGTGACAGTAAGATTTTGCATAGGTTGTGGTTTTTTCTACATTGTCTGTTACTAACTTTTTGTTCCTTTTCTGGCTGAAAGCACACACTGCTTTCAGAAGATAGTCTTACTGCTGTAGTGTTGAAAGAGTTAATCATACAGTAATACTAATTTTAGTCACTGACACAGTTTTTTCAGACTCCAACAGTATATGTTTTACGTGCACCAGAAGTTTTATAAATATCTTGGACAGAAGTTACATGTAAAATTCTGTTAACATTTATTGGCTTGAGACCACAGTGCGAAAATTACAAAACTCAAATTATTTGTTTAAATGAGAGTGCACGCAGCTTCCATCAAAAGTATCCTGTTCTAGATGAGTCAGCTGCTTCCTAAGAAGGACTCCTGTACTTACACATGTGTCTAAGAAGGAAAATTTGAGAACAAGTAAGAAGCTTGCTTGAAATTATTGCAAGCTATATACTTCCTTGCTTTTGAAAGTATTTTCTGACCATCAATGTTTCTTTGTGGAAAATGCCATTGTTTGTCAGCAGTACCATAATATGAGTGCAGAATGAAAGGTTACCAGAGTTAACATAAGGGAGACATTGTGATCAAGAAGTGTATGGGGAAAGTTTCACGTCTTTTTGAGGTTTTCCCCTTAGCACTGTTAGTACAAATTCTGATGGTGTTTCACTGAAGGCATGACTGACAAAATGGTAGTGGTCACTGAACTTTTTTTTTTCTCTTGACAATGTAAGTCTTCACCTGACACATTAATATTGGTTGTTTTCACAGTTGCACAACAAGAAGCTGAACTTGTAAAGGATCTCAGCTCATCACTTAGCACAGCTGCACCAAGGGGACCACAGATCATTAGCAGTTTTACTGAAATTCCTATGCAAAAAAGTTTAGTGATGTCTCCAGCAGATCAGTTTGTCAGTGTTGCAAGAACATCAATGCGAATGCAAAAGCTGAAACAAAAACTTGATTCTGTAACGGTAAGTCAATTTTTTTCTATTTTCCAGGAGTATACAGTTTTCTCAGACAAGGTTCATATTCTTGGAGTAGTTTACGTAGCAAAACAGATGTGCATAGTCTTGAGATCTCTTCAGAAATGAACACATATTTCTGTAATGTTAGTGCACCTGTGGCTAACTCTTTAGAAGAGATCAATCACTTAAAGCTTAGTACTTGGGTTGTTGTTTTTTTTTTATCATTTACTGGTGGTAAGGAATCAATGTTTTTTTCAGTGCCCATTGCCATTCATACTGTCTACTCCCTGGATCGTTATAGCCAAGCTCTATAAAGGTTATTGGTTGGTGGTAGTTATTTCTTTCATCTATTCACCTATAGAACCATGTTTGGCATAAGAGTCAGGAGTTTCACTTCAGAGGACTGACTGTATGGCTCAACTGTGTGGGGATGAATGGCCTTTTGTTGGACGCAGCCATTTCCAGCAAGCTCCACAAAAGGCAGTATGGACCCACTTCACAATGAAACTGAAAATGATCTGAAAAGCATATGATACCTCTAGAAAAACATAGTAAAGGAGATATTTAGCTGCAAGGGGCAGGAGACACCAGCAGAGAAGGTACAAAGAGGAGCACATGAGAAGGCATGTTTGGAAATAGAGGAGAGAGGAGTTGAGGAGACAAAAAGGAGATGGAGATGAGGAAGAAACACAGAACCATACACAAATGGAGCAACAGAACAAGATAATGGAAAAGGCACAAGGGGAAGTGCAGGAGAAGAGGTGTGAGGACACAAAAGAAAAGATAGGTACATCAATGAAAGAACTACAACCTGTGAGAAATTCCTGCTGGAGCAAGTACAACTCCTGAGGGGACTTTAGCCTATAGCTGACCCACACCAAAGCCATTGAAAAGGGGAAGAAACAGTGAGAAACCAAAAAAACCTGCTAGTCACTAACCCATCTCCTACACCATCCATTGCTTTACCAAAGGCGCTAAGTGTAACACAGCATTAAAACAAGCCATCTAGAAACTACAAAAAGGGAAGAAGAGGTGTTTCAAATGAAGCTGAGGCAGATAAAAGAGGAAGGAGAGATGTTTTCTTTCAGTATTTCTTTGATTGTCATGCTTGTTTCTTACTATCTGAATTGGCAATTGAAAGATTTTGTAATTGGCAATATATTCAATTAAGCAAAATTCACCAAGTTGAGACTACCTCACTTTTGACAAGAATGCAGAATATTTCAGAACTGTGCAGTTGTAATTAATATTCACAATTATATGAATTGCATTTGGTTTTCCACATATTATTTTTCATTTTAAGTACTTCTGAGTGCATGTTGATTTTTATGTCACCTTAGGCTTTGTCTGCATTAATAATAATGAAGCAGAAACATACAGGTGATTAGATTAAAGTACTTGTTATTGTGGATTGTGTGGCTACTCTCATCAAATCTTAGGGGTTTTGATTAGGATTATATCTAGTCTTGTTCTCTGGCCTGTACATCCCTATTATGCTTGTGTTTTGAAATTATCCGAAGGAGAGCTATCTCAGCCCTGAGATTTCTGGACTGCAATCTTCTAGTAAACCTCGTTATAAAATCTGATACTAGAGCATGGCTAATGGTAGCATGTAGGTGCTATCCGTACATCTGGCCACACATAAGGAAGCAAGCCTTGTTTATTTTTTGTTTAGTTCTTCCTCTTCAAGTGAGTCCTAGTGCCTTGAAGTTGATTATGAGACAATGAGGGACATGGTATGGAGATAACTGAGCATATAACTTTGCATTTGGGAAGAGTTCTGTGGGAAGACTTCCGTAGGAAGACTTCCAAGGAGAAAAGATTCTTGCTCTTCTGCATGTCTTCATCTGAGGAAGAAGATGGGGATAATAAATTTCTTGGAGTTTTTTTTTGTTCTGGTTTGGTTTGTTTTTTTTTGTTGCAGCTGTTTGATCCAAGGATTCTGTGTTCTGGGAGACAAGTCTGTTTTAGTAGATTCATGAAACAGTTAGACTGTAGAATGATGATTGTGAGCTTTTCATTTTGGTTTCTGTAGAGTACATTGAGATCTTCTGACAAGAATTTTGCACCACATGTTTTCTGTAGTTAGATGAAATGGTGTAAACTTACTCTGTGTTTAAGAGAATGACTTTCAGCCACTATCGTTTTGTAATCCTAAACTCCCATTTATAAATGACAGACCAGTTTGGGATGAACAAGTCCACTGTAAGCAGAATCGTGATCAGAGTCTTGGACACCATTCTCCAAGCCCTCTGCTCGTGGATCATATGTAAGAGAGATTTTGGAAAGGTCATCTGAGCGCTTTCACTGTATGGGTTTCTAAACAGTGCAGGATGGCATTTGAAAAAGTCCACATCCAGTCTGATGTCTGTCCCAGAGCAATGTTGTTTATTAAAACTTGGAGACCTTCCTTGCAGAGATTTAACAGCTGATGTCCTTGGTAGAAATTTCAAAAGGACTTATGATGCTCATATTTTCAGCAATCTAGCATGAGAATCGGTAGGGACCTCCTTTTCAGTGAGAGACAGGAGTATTTATTATATGCAGCTGCAGTGCCTGTCAGCCTTATTGGGAATCTGAATATCCTCTGGACTGATGAGTAAGGAAGCCCCACTTGTGCAAAAGTAGAACCTGGATACATGCAATACTTTATTCTTCTAACATAACAATTGTCTACGTCTTCCATTAGGTAGAAACAGTGAAAGAACTGATTACTTACCTTTGTCATTTATCAGAAATTGCAGTAATACTGCAAATCTTTCCTGACTTTTAAATCTTGTTGTATCCAGTAGAGGCCAACCCCTACCTAGCCATCAGGCAGTTATAGAGAGCAATAAGGACTCCTCTGAGCCCCCTCTGCTCCAGATTAATCATTCCCAGAAATGGTGATGAAAGACGGTCACCATGACAAACAACCACAGCCTTTTAAAGCTTTATGCTCCAGATAAGTAGAAACCACTCCAACATGTACTTGTGTGCATGTTCTTGGAACTGTGAATACAATCCTAATTTCTTTTATGTGCTGCTGTTACCATACAATTGGTCTTTGCAGCACTGATGAAGTCATTAACAGCCTTCATGGTAAATCCAGAGACCAGTTCTGTGGTTCTGCCTGAAGTTCTGAATGCTCACCTCGTCCCTTCTACACTGTGGATATATGTAAGTGTGCAGTATGCCTGCCTTGGTTGAAATCATTGGTATTGTTGCTAGGAGCTGTTGGTAAAGGATGCAGCTGTGAGCATGCAGAACAGAAGTCTGTGAATGATGTTCCCTCACAGGGATTTTTTAAGTCATAAGAACAGGAATTTCACAGCAGTGAAGGACCTCTGTAGCCAGGACACAGATGTTGTGCTGCCAAAAACACCTAACTGTTCTCCTAAGTCTTCCAAAAACAGCCTTCATCTTTTGAACTTTATCCTGCATTCATCACTGGTCTTCTTATATTTAGTGATAGTTCTGAAATCAGCAGTTTGCCAGTACCGCTGCCATAAGATTGTTATGCTGACAGAGGTGTTTTGAATGCTCAGCATGAATTGTTGAGCAGTGTTGTTTCCTTCGGTAGGAAGCACTGCTCTGGGTGATTGAAGAGGTACATTACCACTAGGTGAAAGAAGCAGCTAAAGAAGAGCAGAACTAGAAAGAAAAGCCTTAGCACAGAGGACATCAACAGAAGGAAGGGCTCGTAAAGAGAAGAAAAGGATTGTAAGCAAGAGAAATCCAGTTCTTGTAGACTAGAAGCACTCTGCAGTGCGAAGCATGCGCAGTAGGTGAGAATCACTCTGGAATATACTCACAAGGTGCACTATTTCTTCAAGTTAAAGATACTAATGTAGATGCACTTTTAGTTTTACTTTCTTGGAAAGTAGTCGTGCATGTAGGTTGAAAGACTGCTCAATTCTGCTATGCATGGGAACATTTTATGTGATTTTTCAATGAATTGCACATGATGCTTCTGCCTTGACTTGCAGGTGTAGCGTAGGAGGAATGCCTTCCTTTTCTTTGGAAATTTGTGAAAGGTTTGCTAAGTCATTGTAGTAGATGACTTTAAAATATTTAGTAAGCAGTCTTCCACTTAAAGTTTTATTAAAGGAGTCCAGTCTGCACAACTTGAGGGTAATATGAGGGTAATATATGATACGTAAAATGAAGAGAAGTGCTTCTTGTAGAGGTAAAATATCCTAGCTGTGATTTATTTCTTTTTTTAATTGGTCAAAAACTCCATGCAGTAGCTTGAAAGAGAAAAAAAGTCTTAACGACAACATCTGTTTATATTCAGCAGTACTAATCCTGGAATCAATTATATGTTGGCTGCCCCATCTCTTAGTATGTGAATAATTCTAAATTAAGAATGTTTGGCTTTTCCAGTCATCTTCACGACATATTTCTGTGTAAAAATATTATGAAAATGTTATAGAAGCAATTGCCAAAATTCTGTTACTCAGATTTTTCAGTGCAGTATGTGGAATTCTTTCCTGTACACAGAACTACCAACAACTGTTTGTGGATTTTTTCAGTTCTATGACCATATTACTATAACAGAATTCATCAAGAGAGTAGGTACTGGGAGAACATCCAGAAGCATTCTACCTCAGATTACATTTAATATATTGAACTTTGATGATTAAGCTATATGGCTGTATTATGATATCTGATACTTCTGGTATGTACTATTTTTCTTTCCATGACTTTCATTTTATATAGAAGGTATGTCAGGCATGAGAAATGTATTGCAGTCATTTTCTGGCATGAATCTAGCCATTGTAACTATCTTATCTGAGGATGAATTAAGATGATGATAAGCATTTTAATGTGTATGGATTTTGCTGATTGATCCTTTAAATTTTTTTTTCCAGTTTTGTTACCTTAGTTTTCTTGCCATTAATGTTTGTCTAATATTAAAGAAATGTTACTCACTGTTTGTTTTCTCCCTGTTGAACAAAGGAGACAGGGATATCTGAGCAATGTTATGTTTATTCAAATCATATATAGAGCAGAGAAAGCTTGGCTCACTCATACTGGTAAAAGAGAACAGATTATATCTGTTTGTGCAAGCTGTCTTATTATCACCAAAGTGTGGAGAAAGCAGCTTTTGTTAGCAAGGACATTTTATGCAAGAAGAGACCATAAATGTACACTGATTCAATTCACTTAATAACATCGTTGCCCACTTTTTAAATTAATGTTTATTGGGAGTGGAGATGCTTTCCTTCAACATGTTGGGTGTAGGAGGAACACAGTTTGTGACTCAAATACTTAAATACTGTAAATGAAGAGAAGTGTGGATGTCCCTTCCTTGGAGATGTTTAAGGCCTGGTTGGATGGGGCCATGGGCAGTCTGATCTAGTACTTGATCCTAGTGGCTGACAACTTTGCATGTGGCAAGGGGATAGGAACTTGATGATCCTTGAGGTTCCTTCCAACCCAAGTCATTCTATGCTGATTCTGTGATATGCAAGATTAAACCTCAATGGATTTTTAATAAAGTTTAGCAAATTCCTTTTGTTTTACTGTTAACTGGAGTAAGCAATGCATTTCTTATTCAAACAAAAACAGATTAACTATAAATTTACATTCAAAAGTGCTGCTTTATTGTGAGGAAATTGTCATGTTTTTTTTTTGCTTTTGCTTTCTCCATATTTGCATTACAGTTAATCTCTGGAGTAAGCAAATGGAGACCAGTCAACATAAATTAGATTACAATTTCTGTTTAAGTGCTTTGTTTTAGAAGCAATGTAATGAAATGCAAACTGGTAAATAGAAATTCTTTTTTTTTTGTGGTTTAGAATAATAGGGATGATAATGAAGTTTTCACCGGGGGAAAAAAAAAAACACAACAACATAAAACACCTTTTGAACATCTCTGGAAAAGCAAAGAAATCAGAAATTCTACCTAGAAAAAATGTAGATGTGGTAGGAAAAGCCTAGAGTCTAAGCAAATACTTTGGTAAAGGTAAATAATGCTGGGAAGGAGCTTACAAATGTCTGAGTATTTACATGGTTACCTGAAACTGCATGCTGTGTTTAGGATTATGTCCTAATGGTTTTTACCATCAAATGGAGAGGAATAGGTTTCTATACATATTTGAACAGCTGTGAGTCAGAGTTTCTGGTGTCTTGTTTTCTTTAGAAGGAGGAGAAATAAAATCATAAGACAATCTTGGGGTCCATTTTTGAATGAAATGCAAGTTACATCCATTTTCATTCCATGAAAAGGTTATTTTTTTTTTCTTTAACTGCTAAAGAAAAGTCATGGATTTATTTATTTTTTTTCCCGGTCATATTTTTGATAGCAAGAATCAAAACCAACCTTCATAGAGTCCACGGTTTATGTATAGCTTACAGGGGTTTTAGTGTGCTAACAGATCTAGTTTTTACTGCTTATGCTGATGCCATTGGCCAGTTCTGCTATCATGTGTATTTCCATGCGTGTTCATATGCTGAAGAAATACCAGTTTTCTCCAAACCAGGAAAGATCATACTCTCTGAGTATGACTGAGTGAAGCTGCGTAGCATAGCCTAGAATTATGTGTTGTACCTTGAACAAAGAATTTGGTTTTCTTTGTGGCTAAAAGAAAGGAGTTTAATACTTCAAACATTTAATTCTTAACAACAACAACAACAGCAAAATCTTAAATAAGAAAGATTTTGTGGTAAGCCTGTAATTGAAATGCAGGAACTCTGTGGTGTTAATGAGGAATGGAATATATATAATTTCTGTGAGTTGAGATACATCTGCTACAGACAATGGCTTTGCCCATACTGTACAAAACTGAAAGAGTAAGAGGTGGTATAGAGCTGGCCAACTCGATTTGACTTGCAAGTGGGCATGTATGGAAATGGGTATGTATGGAAATCTTGCTTGTGTTGATTGGAAAGATCATAAAATTGCATCCTTATGAAAAAAAGGGTCCTTGTCAGCATGTGAAGTTTTGCAGTATTCTGTTTTTCTGCCTCTCAGAATTCACTTTTAATGTGAAAACTAGTTTCACTGAAAGTGCTTATTTGCATAATTTGCATAGAGCTTCCCAAACACAAAAAAGAAAAATGCAAATCAGCTTTGTTTAAACATGGCAAAAATTATCTAGGTATCCTTTTATTGCTGCAAGAACTACATAAATGTTATAACTCTTAGTTTTACTCAATTCAGGATAGTAGCTAACTGTGTCTTTGATAAAGCTGTGGTTTTTGCATGAAGCAAGCAAAGCCTGTTCTGAAAAATAAGTAGATTGATGGTCGGTCATCTTAGCCAACTTTGCTCGTTGTCGTAAAGGTATTTAGCAACGTCTTCCCTCAGCATGAATTTAAAAAAAAATAATAATAAAAAAAAATTGAAAGATTGCTTCACTCTATTCTGTGAATGTAGCCTTCTGTGTCTGCTGTAGGAAAATCCATTGCTCTTCATAAGACACCATACTTTACGTGGAAACACCTATGTGAATCATCTGTTCTCGTTGTAAAGCTGAGTGATTCCTTTCTCTGTTATAATATTGTCATTGATTTTTTTCTTTCTGGACCTTTTAAGAGATTTAAATAGTACTTGGGAGCATGGCACTGAGGTCGTAAAAACTCTTATTTTGCATTTAATTTGGATGGGCAGTCTTGTATATTTCACTTGCAGTGAACTTCCCTGCTATTAAGGGGAGGAATGCATCACTCTTGTCAGATTTCTTTCATTCAAAACAGAGGTGTCCAACCTTTTGGCTTGCCTTGGCCTCCCTGAGTGAAGAGAAATTGTCTTGGGTTGCATGTAAAATATATGATATAGCTAATGTTTGTCATAAAGAAGAGGGCCACTAAACCATAAAACTAGCAGGTTGGACACGTGTGATTTAAGACTTCGTTAAATCTCGCTTTTATAAAAGCATGGTGGGTTAGTGTGGTTTTTTCCCTTTTCCTTTTGCTTTTAAGGACTTGGAGAAGAACAGTAAGCAAGATCTTATTTTGCATTCTTAAAAAGCTGATTTTCTTAAATCCACAGGAGCACCTTTGCTTTTAATGTATGTGTCTAGTGCATTTGATTCAAAAGCGTATGTAATGAGTATTTGGGCAATACAACAGGAAAATAAAGAGAAATGAATTAAGTGCTGTACAGGAATATTTTACATGCGTTCCGTATCTCTCACTTAATATAATTCAAGCACCACAATCAAGACAATGTTCTCCTGATTCCCTCCCCCGCCCCGGGATGAGCCAGAGAAGTAAGCGTTTCTAAGAGCTAGTTTTAAATAGTTGGCATTGTTTAGTTTGGTTACCAGGGGTTGATACACTCAACCTGCCTTTATTCCCTATTGCACTGGAAACCAGTTGTTTGCTGTCATAGGAATTCCAAAAAGTTTTGTGAGTATTCTTAACTGGAAAATATTCTTTTGTTCCATTGATTATGGAGAAAACTATAATGTGCCCCCATCACAGAATTCACACAAGGGACTGATCTTCTAATTTGTCTTCTTGCAGAAATGCTCCCACTGGAGTTAACAGTCAGTAACAGGAGATGAAATACTGGGAAACTGAGCTCAACATGTTTGCATAACAAGATTACTTTTCTGTGTTTGAGTAAAGACATAAACTAATGGCTTTCTACTGTGTTTCTGTCTATCAGAAAACTTCATATTAATGAAACTTAATTGCTTACATATGTAAATTTAGCAAAAAACAGATTGGTTCTGGTAGGTGTTCTGAACAGTCCTTGCCATTCTGCTTACATTTCACAATTGCTGTTTATTAACATTCAGTTAAATTGACTAATATGTAGATGTGTTAATGCTTTTATATCACGTCCACTGGTTGTTCTGGTTGCCCAGAGATGTTGAGGATGCCCCATCCCTGGAGACTTCCAAGGCCAGCCTGGACCAGGCTCTGGGCAGCCTGATCTAACTGCAGATGTCCCTGTTCATTGCAGGGGAGTTGGACTAGATGGCCTTTAAGGGTCCCATCCAACTCTAAGGATTGTATGATTATTTCTGACCAGTTTTGGTATATAGTCCTAAGAATTGTATGCAGTTGCTGAGAGGGTGCAATTTTTACGAGGTGCTGCTTTCAGTAGAGTTAAATCCATTTTACTACATAATATCCAAATGTAGTTAGGTTAAAGTCTAGTGTAATAATGCGGAAGAGATAATGGATATCCTCCATGTCTCTGTCAGGTTACTTAATGTGCATTATTGGTGCTGTATTACCTTCAACCCAGAACACCTGCCAATGGCCAAATACTCTGCCTTATTGAAACCGTTTGAATTGTTTATTATATGACAGAAATAGTACTTATACAAATTATACCGCTTCTGGAAGTAAGGCACTGACTATCTTTGTTCTAGCTGTCTCATTTTTTTAAATAGAATTTAAAAGCCAAATAAGTTGAAAGTTTGAAAAATGTCACTGTGATATTTCAGCCCCCAAATGAAGTTTAAGAGTCTGATTAAACATTACCAAAGTCCAAGAAAGTGCATTGCTGAAAGTAGGGTTTTAGTTGCATTAAGTGACCATACTAAATTGTGGAGCGGGCTTGATTTTTGAAAGGGTTAACAGTAATGTGTTGTGTGTTTTTTTATAATGTCAAATAACTCTCCCCAAAATTTTAGTATTCAAATCTGCTTTGAGGGGGAAAGTTACAAATATTTTAAGATCTATTTTCCCTCCCCTTTGGCCAGTTTACCAAAGGAAGCTAAATAAAACGTTTAACAAATCGTGAAATTCTTGATTTGATTATGTGAAAACCACTGATAGTCATGTATTTTGCATAGCCTCTATGGGATAATGTATTGAGTAAAGTTTGGGAAAGGTTTATGTGTTGTACTAGCTTCACGTATGCCAGGAAACTCCACAGCAAATCAAATTTTAACTACGTTATCTTTGTTATTATGGAAATCATGATTACTGGTATTTTTTGTGTAGCTTACTTGAAGGATGTGTTTGGTACTTTGGACAAAGTATGCTATATTGACTTGCAGAAACAAGTGTGGTGTTGGGACTGATTTAAGACTTTTTTTTTCATCTCAGACTAATATTATGTAATCTCTTAGATATTGCGTTGTTTGAGTACTGAAGTGAGAAGTAATTTTCATATTGCGGTTTATAACCATATATAAATGCCATTTAATTTTTATGCACTAAGATGCAACAAGGTGATAATTCAGACTTTTTTTTTTTTTTAACACTTTTCACTACTTGAGAATTTGTGTGTCTGAAAAAATGCAGTTTGATTTGTAGATCTGTCAATTCTTTTTCCACAACTAAATGTTCAAAAACCTACCCATGGAAATTGCTATTTGCCATCTGCTTGTCTTATATTGCTTCCTATATTTTAATAATGCTTTAGAGTGAGTAATTCTCTATATGATGTTGCATCAAGTAACCCAGGAAATTACACTTCGGTTTCTGATTTGTCTTTCCTATTACAGACGAGCTCAAATCTCTTGCTTCCTGCTCCATCATCGCTGTCACCACACTCCAAACTAAGACTGCCAAACACTGTGAGCACTCCATTGAATCCTCTGTATTCTTTCTCAGGTAAAAGCGGTTTCTTTCTTTATATGATTACTCTCTCTAGCGAATGGGTCAAAACTTCTGTGATATTTTTTTTCTATCTTTATAAATTTTGCTCTGTAGCTCTTCCAGGGAGTGGCCAATTTGTTAAATGCGATTATCACATCCCACCCTTGAAGGTGGGTGTGAAGGTCATCTGTTCATGATATGTGAACAGATTCACAAATCCCCTCAGTTAGATAAAGGTGAAATGGTACTTGGAGTCCAAACACAATCATCAGTTTTAATGAGAATCTCCACAATGCCATTATCTTGAAAGTATTGGCACTCTTAGAATTCCATTTATCTAAGCTGTGCAGCTAGACTATGCAACTTTATAGAGCCTTGCATAACTTAGCAAGTTTAAAAGATGGAAAAAAAAGGGAGAAAGAGAGAGAAAGAGATGAACTGAGAAAGAGATCCCTGGTCCAGGTACCAGGGTTGATCCAGCCAGTGCTGGTCCTCTGTGAGAACGCTCATCCAGAACCTCACCTGATCTTCTCTTGTGAATCCTGTATGCCTGCTAGATTTGTGGGGTCCACAATTATTATCAGTTGGTCACTTGTCCTCCTTGAACAGGGGAATTTGGGCCAGAATGAGGCCACCAAATCTCCACAGTGATCCCTCCTCCAACCACCTCTTTGAGCTGTTTGTCTGTTGTCATGGCGAAGGTTTTATCTTGCACGTATTTGTGACAATTCCAGGCATACCACAGATACAGAGCTTCTTGTAGATCTGCTACAGTGATATTGTTCATAATACAGTGCAGTGTAAAACAATCTCATACTGTATTTGTTCTCATATAATATTATTTTTCTTTAAGCTGTACATTTCTTTATTAGTGCTGTAAGTTGCTAGAAATGCGTGTGATTGCCAACGTTTCTTAGGTTAACGTTTAATGTATCTTGATCACAGGCACTGCAAAACAATGAAATCGTATTTTTAAAATCATACATAAGAATGTAGGAAAACAGCAATAAGGAACGTAGTTGATTTAGGAGCAGTACTGCTCAGTAGTCTGTTTGCACTTGCATTTTGTCTATGTTTAAGAGTTGTTTTTTTTCTAAAACATTTTGCGTTCAAAGATTTTGAGAAAAATATAAGCAATGAACCTGTGCGTTTTTGTGGTGCTTATTTACCATGGTGGAATCCTAGTTTCCAAGTGTTTTTTGTATCTTTGAGAAAAGTAAAAATAAGTCTGTGGAATGGTGAACTGAAGAAAGGTAGCAGAGATTTATACAGAAAGCTATGGTATTATATAGAATTATCTCCTAAAGGGAGATCATTTTATTTGCCAATCATGTTTGGATTACATTATGTTTTTATTAAGAATGCCTCCTTAGCGTATACCAGAAGATGAACCAGTCTTGCAGTCACTCATAGCTTCAGCACAAATGGCTAACTACCGGTTAAATTCTTTATTTGTTTTTCTACGTTAAGAAAAGAGCCATAATAATATAGTTATATTTCAGAGCAAGTGCTCATTGTTTCTAGCGTATAGAGAAAAAGGATATATATTCTGTGTTGTACTTATTCTGTTGTTACTTGTTAAAATAAGTGGTTACAATAAGTGGGCTAGTCCTCTATAGGACTTGAACATATACTGTGTTTCAAATATGTATATGTAATATTGCTCAAAACAATATGAACTTGAAGCTTGCAGAAACACAGATGAATGTGTTGATGGAGACTTCTTAAATAGCATGCTCAAACACAGACACATGCTGAGATGTTTGTGTGCTTCCAATATAGTTGTTGCAAAAAATGCCTAATACCACAACAAAATCCCCAGATACGGAGTGTTAATTATGGAGTAGAAGTATAGTAAAAAGAGGTACATTTTAATGGTCTTTCTTCAGTCAATTAAGGCAGTAAGAAAATGAAGTTTTCTAAGGGAAAAAGACCATAAAAAATTTAGTGGCACAGGAATGAAATAGATCTCCTGTAAGAAAATAAATCGTAAATGATTTTTGTTTTGGAGACATTCAAGTTCTACTAGCGTGACAGAATTGTCTTCATTCAAACTCTACTCGCCTAATCTTTTCCCATTTGTTGTTAAGTGTGGTTTTAGCTATGAACTGCCAGTTTAGTTTTACTTTTGAACATGATATAGTATATACTAAACCAGATCTACTTACTTACGGAAAGTGCTGGAAGCAGAAAACCTTTCTGTGTTTTTTTTTTTTAATGTACGTATGCACTATTTTCTTATCATAAAATCATATGGCATCATTAACTGCCTGTAATACAGGAACCCCTCACTTTTATCTAGTGGATGTTTGCCTCTTCCTGAGGGTTGTGCTAGGTGTTACTCTCTCCTCCTCACAATTCCCTGTCACCTTTTTGCTGTGTATGTAATGCTTCTCAAAACAAACTGCAGAATTGCCATTACAGTGGAATCCATAAAGGTAGCATGTGTAAAGTCCTGTTAGCATTTTCTTTAACTATGTACCTGCTGTATTCTTGTTCTATTAACGTTGCAGTTATGTCTTGAGACATAGACAGTATAGTAGCCTGGATACATGCAGCACTTTATTCTTTTAACATAACAACTGTCTAGGTCATCTATTAGATAGAAACAGCGGAAGAACTGATTATTTAACTTCATGATTTATCAGCAATAGCAGTAATACTACACGTCTTTCCTGACTTTTAAATCTTTTTATAACTAGTAGAAACCAACCCCTGCCTCGCCATCAGGCAGTTGTAGAGAGCAGTAAGGCCTCCTCTGAGCCTTTTCTTCTCCAGACTAATCTATCCTAGTCCCCTCAGCTACTGCCTGTGAGACTTGTGCTCCAGATCGTTCACCAGCTGTGTTGCCCTTCTTTGGACATGCTCCAGTGCCTTAATGTTTTTCCTGTAGTGGGGGGCCCAAAACTGTACATAACACTTGAGATGCAGCATCACCAGTGCTGAGTACAGAAGCAGAAGGTGTTGGAAAAGCTACCACAGGAATAATTGTCTTGTGGCAGCCAAGCATTCATAGTGATATTACTTTTTGATCCTTTAATGTCAGCTCTTCCTATCATTGTGAAGCAAAATTCACCAGACATTGTACTGTGCACCCACTAATAGGGAATATGAGCTGCGCTTAAAACGTCATGAGACAGGTTAATTTTACCCTTTTGATGAAACAAGTTGGAAGTTGCAAAATCTCTAGCTTTCAATTATCAGATTACTGACGTTAAAATCTCCGCTGTTTTTGTTTGCCTTGCCTCCTTAATATTTTAAGCATCTTTGGACAGTGAAGTCACTTTCTTACACACAAAGACATGGTTTTATGGATGTGTGGTATACCGTGAGAGAACTGGCTTGCATTTTTTGTGTACTGTATTCAGTAGTGTCTCTTCAGTAACTCTCACTGTATTCAGGGCCTGTTTTCTGAAATAAATTTTATATTATAGGTAATTAAAACTAGCAGTGACCCTAATTGTTAACTATGTGGGAGACTGAAACTCAACTATAAGTATTGCATAGATCCTTTCACTAAAAATTTGACTTCAAAAACCAGTTAATTAAACTTGCTCTTAAAAATTAATTACATTATGTGCTAGAAACGTGATGGATCTTGTATCTTGAAAAAATCTCAAAAACAAAAAACTTAATGCTTTGGCAAGGTTGAGAATAATTAGAAATTTTCTCTCCATTAACACAACTGACAGTCAAATGTGTTTTCCACCTATATAAAGCAAAAGCTTCAAAGTGGTCTTGCTCATTCTCTGAAGATGTAAGCAAAACTGACTTTGCATTTAAGTCCTCCATTGTATTTGATAGACTGTTCAAAATTCATCTTTTCAGTCACAACCAGACAGTAAGTTACTGCTTTGGACATGAAAGAATATGTATGCATCAACTAAAGACTTTTAAAATACAGTTTTGTAGAATTAGATTATAAATAAAGTACATCAAGTAACAAAATTCACATTTTTGTGGAGTCGCTGAAGTGTCAAAAGTTATATCCTCTTAGGTATGTTATTATCACACTATTTATTTTTTTTTAAATGTTTTATATTTCCTTCCCAACACTGTAACATCCGTCCAAGGAGGTTGTGGATGCCCCATCCCTGGAGGCATTCACGGCCAAGCTGGATGTGGCTCTGGGCAGCCTGGCCTGGTGATTGGCAACCCTGCACATAGCAGGTGGGTTGAAACTCGATCATCATTGTGGTCCTTTTCAACCCAGGCCATTCTGTGATTCAGTACTACTATTACAGTGCCTGGAGACTCTAATGATTTATTGTTGTTTTGGGGAACATTTTTCTTACTTAAAACATAATTCTGTGAAGCAGGATTGTATATAGAAAGTAGGTTCAGTGTGGCCTTACTCTTTGCATCTCTGAGGAAGAAACTATCAGGGAAAAAAAAACTTAAAGAAATTATCATTGAAAATGAACTGTGAATTCAGTATTATTATTAAAGTAGCTTACTTCTCTAATGTGAAAATAAGCAGTAGTAAATTAACCTAAAGATGCTGAAGAGATATTAAAGAGGTGACAGAATGCATATGAATTGAAGATTGTGTATGTATGCTGTGTTGTGCCATTACAACATGCAGTGCAATATTTGTAGTGTATCTCTGATGGTGTTTGAACAGAGTTTGGTGGCATTTTCAAAGGGAAGTGAAAGTGCTGGTTAACAGACAGAAGATGACTAAGAGAAAGCATGCAGTACAGACTGCAGGCACTGCAGGCTTTCCCACTCTGCTGTACAGAAGATAAGTAACGCTGACCCTGAGGGACCATTTCTGCTTAGTGAGAGTGCCAGTGGAAGTGCTATTTAAGGGGGTTCTGTTGACAGAGACCTGATTCATGCAAACAAATGGAATGGCGCGGGCATCACTAAATATGTATTTTTTTTCTTTTTTTTTTTTTTCTTAACATCTTAACATTACTGCAAGTACTGTATTTTATCAGATTTTATAGTAGGAATAAAATCTCTTTTTTTTCTTTCTTTTTTTTTTTTTTTTTTTTTAAGAAATAGTTTAAGTGTGTATAAAAGACTTACTGTAGAGAAGGTAAAGTTGAACAAAGAACTCAGGATTTTGTCTTGAAAAAATCTGGGTGTTTGCATTCCTTGTTAAACTTCAGTGTGTACTGCCTTATTAATTCACTGCAAAGATTCATCTAGATCCCCTGTGGTGGGGAATAGTGCTTAAGCCTGCAGGGTTGTACAGGTTGGAGCTATGGAAATGGTTTAGCAGTTTGCCATAGTGTCCAAGTTCAAGTCAAAGAAATTTTGAGTTGCTTTGAGATCCTTCTCTTCAATCCTGCATCTTAAAATCATGGCAGGATCATTCTGCGGTGAAGACTACAAATACATACCTTATAGTGGGGTTACTGAACCATTTCTATTTCAAAGGGTTTGAATGTAACGCGAGATGCTAGGAGGAACAAACAGGTAACAATGGAAAATATTTTTCAAATTTTTATACATTAGAATGCTTACAAAAGGGAAGTAGATAATGTTTAAGAAAAGAGTGAAATGAATTATATTTACACAGAAGTTTTAGTATTTTTCCCCCTGGTGGTCTGATATTTTTTAATCTTTTACTATTTATTCTTAGTACTTCAGAGAGAGAGCTGCAAGCTTCCTTTTCACCGTGGAATAACATTACTTTAAATGCACAAACGTTATGGATGAAAATAACTATTGTGAGAAAGAACAGAAAGCAAGCGCTTAAATGAATAAATTTTATTTTAGTCTCTAGGTTTTTACCTTTTTGTTGTTGTTGTTTTCTCCTAATAAGCAAAGATAATGTCTTTAAATTCAATACAAGGCTGTATGTTAATTGTAGGGCACTGCGTAGTTTTGGATTCAATTGCTAGAATTTCTCTTTATTCTAAAAAGAAGATAAGAACTGAGTAGAGACAAAGTGCCAGCTAAATGCACACAGCAGATTTTCGGCAGAGGTGAACTGAGATATCTACACTGAAGCCAGGTAAAAACAAAGCAGAACATTAAGTCTAAAATGTTTATTATGTATGTCTACGTGTTAATTTGAATGGGAGTTCCCATGGGGAAAATGGTTCATTTTAATGTGTTCTTATCTCTCACCTTGCGTTTAGGGACAAGATATTAAAGAGAACAGAGTAAGAGAAGATTATTTTTTGTGAAATTGAGGAGTACCAGGACAGAGCCACATTTTTGCCATGGCTCACAGGCTGCTCAGAAAATTCTGTAGGGAAAGGAACTTCACAGAGCTCTGCATCCCCCTCATACTGTGCCTCCACTATCAGTTGCCAGTGTCAGAGTTTTGACCCAAGGCACTAATACTGGACCTTAATTTAAAATAAAAGAGCTGAGTGCTTAACATTTATAAAAGGAATTGTAAAAATATTTTTGTAATTTGAAAACAAAAGGTGTATAAATAGATTCATCAAACCACAAAAATGTTCCAATGGAATAGTAAAGACACAGAGACAAAACCATTAACATTAATGACAGTCTAGTTCTTCAGTTTTGAAAGGTTGGCTATCCAGTTTCCTCTATCTGATTGATAAGATGTTATAAATGTCAGAAGAGTTTGTATTTTCTAGTTAAACTTGCAAGAATTGTTTATACTGAGATCAAAGATACACATGTTCCTTTATTATATGTTCTTTTTCATGTTTCTTCTAGGCAAGTTAATTAAAATATTTCACTAAAAATTACACTAAACACATAGCACAATAACAGCAATCTTTGAAGATTCCAAAATCTTTATCAAAAGAACACCATTTATATTTACTTGAAATTGGTGTATGTTAAGGTAATTACTGCTGTGCCTTCAGGGTGAAGGAAGTGCTCTCAGCCAAATTATACAAGGGTGTGGATTAAATGAAGCATTACTCTCTGTTTGGCAGCATCAGGTATAGATTGCAAAATCAGGGTGTGACGTAGTACTGTGGAAAGACTCTGCCAAAAGTGATTTGGCCTGAGTGTGCCCTTACTCTCTCAATTATATGGATCCTAAAACAACCAGGCCTAATTAATTCCTAAGTAGAGAGGTCTTGTTAACTGTTTCCAGTCTGAGCTTGTCTATATTTTTTGAACTACTCAGGCATGAGAAGGCACATGCTGAGAAAGTGCACGCTTAAATGGAATTGTAGCTGTTTTTAGAGGTGGAAACACTTCTGCCAAAGAGCTGTTGCAGTAGAATGTCAACTCCATCCAGAAGAAAGTTAATGTCAGCAAGGTTGCTGTGTGTGTAGCAATAAGCACGCATGAATGAATTGATCAAATTCATCCTTCTACATATTGCTTCAGTCCTTCTGTTCTGTCATTTCCAGAGGAGCTGGAAGGACTGTCCAAAAGACGCAGTAGTGCCCGTAGTGTACAAGAGACAGGCATCTCCCCCACAGGGGACCTGGGTCTCTTCGATTTCATTCTGTTTTGACAAGTGAGAAAAAAACAAGTACTCTTAAAAATGACCTTGTTTTTAAGATGCATTGTTCATCCTTTGTTTGTATACGTACTTCTTCAGCTATTTTAAATACACTTTGTTAATTTTGTAGATTTTTTTTTTTATCTGTTTGAAACAACTGAACTTTGATGGATTCAGGTGCAACTCATTGCTGAAAACCAAGTTGAGTCAGAACCAACTTCCCTCAAGTGACTAATTCCTTTAATACAGTGCCTTCCAAATTAACTTTGGGGAATCTGTGGACTGTAGTACAGTCTGCAGTTTCTGCATTGTTTCTGGGACCAAGATAACTCGTTATAGCTTGGTACAAGTTCTGTTGGTCTGTAGAAACTGATGGTAGAGGGTGGTTGCTGAGAAAGCATGAAGAAAGTGTACAGAGAAGTGAGGGCCTGTATGGGTGGGTAACTTGTACCTTGCTATTGTCACACAACTTTGTGACGTGGTAATATTTTCAGAGATGGCCTCAACATGCTGCTTTGATCCAGATGAAGTGAGAGTTTCTCCAGACCTTGTCTCCTCACTGTTGGCTTGCTTTCTTGCTGACTGCAGGTTGTAAGGAACGATGACTGACTTCTTGTTTACTTCAGATGAGGTGACAGTCACCTTAAAACTCTGCATATCACTCCTTCAAACTTTTATTTTGGAGTTTTCTTTCACCTTAAGGCACACTCAAAGGAAAGAACAGATTGCACGTGTTTCTTCCTTATCTTTCAACACCTGAGTGGCACTGGGTCCCCTCAGTTTTTATTTCCGCCTTTTCTCTTTAAAGATCCAAATGTCATGTAAGCAACTTAAAACAAACATGCAAGCAGAAAAGCTACTTAGAGTATTTTTTGATCACTTGACCCCAGGCCTAGCTCCAGCATGCCAGACAGACCTTTTGCAGAAGACACTTATTCAGACTGAATAACAGATAGTATTTGAAATGTTGTATATCTCATCTGAGGATTGGTTGTAGTTCATGGCATCCCCTTCCCGTATCCTGTCATTATCTCTTTTTTATGAAAAAAGGGACACTGTCTCTATGTCAGAGGTGTATACTAGCATCTGTCACATCTCTGCTTTCTATTTTCCTAGATTTACTGACGTGTGTTGCAGTGATATGTATAGATTGATACAAGTCTTTCCAGAAACTGTGTAGAGCCTGACTGGCCAAAGGAAAGTCTGCTGCAGCTAATATGTCAAAGAATAAAACAGAATGTGGTAGCTTACTTAATGTATGTCGGACATCTTTTGTTGTGATAAATGGAGTACTAACAGGACATGTTTTGAGAATTCTTTCACGAAACTTCTGTTTGTCCCCTTCCCCGAGTACAGCATAAGAAGTAATTCCCCTTTTTTCTGATAAGGACTATAACAGCTTAGATGGACTTTGTAAGATGTTCAGTTATTTTTTGCATGAAAAATAGGGAAGCTTTTCTTCCCTACTCCTTGCGTCCTTAAATTTTTATCTTGGATAACCACATTTAAGCTGAGTTCACCTCTATAATAATATAAACGAAATCCTTGAAGTTTTCTGTTTTAGCCTGTCCTGAGAAGCAAGGTCTGTCACCTTTATTTATTCAGGAGAATTGGTTGTAGCGGAGCTCTTGATAACTTTTGTTCAACACAAATTGCTCTTCAAAGAACTTCTGTTGTGAACCAGATGCAAGCTAAAACTGACTTAAAATTTACCTATTTTAAAGTCTCCAAGTCACTTTGAGCTGGAATTTTTCATTCTGGAAATGAATTTAGAATATATATATATTTTTTATTATGTATAGATATATTTGTGGTAACTTTTTCAGCTTTTGTGTTCATCTGCTCAGTCTTAAAATATTTTCCAGCTCCTTTCTAGTTGCTTCATATTTGACTTTTTCTGTACTAAAAGTTGAACCATAAGAAGTATAATTGTGCCACTTTTTCTTGTAGAGTCTGAAGTGTACTGCCCGTGTAGTGGGCATTTAACATACCATATCGTATGTGCCTTGATAGCAGAATTTTATCAGAAAATTGTTATCCATGGTGCATAAGGGACTCATCCATCATTTTACCTAATCATATATGTAAAGGATCTTCAGCAATTGAATTTGTGGTTTGAATTAGGGATCTTCCTGTAAATCATCTTTTCTTCTTACCAAAAACAGATCCTTTTCAAGGTAAGTTCCAAGAATCCTGCAAAGAGAACAAGGTGTGTCTGGAACTGTCTGTATCACCAGTGTTTGAGATGATAATTTGGCATGTGCAAATGTGGAGAAGCCATCTAGGAAGATCTAAGAGTTGCGTATTTTTATGCGAACAAGACTGTTAAAGTATATGCTTTCACTTTTATAGTGCTATTAGGTGGTTTTCTGTTTTCCCTGGTTGTTTGATCTTTTCAAATCAATAAACTTTTTTTTGTAGCTGTCAGCAGTCAAGTCAGTTTTAAAGAAACCCAGATATCTTTGATAATGCATAATGTATAGCAATGGGTTACTTTCATAATAAGACATGGAGAAGAATTCCCTGTCCTTGAGTATTCAGACCTCAAAATATACCATTTCTCTTATTGATGAATATGAAAACTTTGATGCTGCTTTTGTGTGAATTTTGGGTTACTGGAGATGCGACATGAGGCCCCAGTCAGTAGCAATTTTAACTGCTCATGATATTAGTCCAAAAAAAAAAAAAAAAAAAAAGAGAGTGAGAGGAAGGGTGATGTAATTAACTGGCCATTGCTAAATTTCGGTTGTGAGAGGAACCATGCAAAGTAAATTACTTTGTTTTCCTTTCTTGCTTAATTTTCATTCTTTGTCTTTTATCTCTGGACAAGTATGTTTCCTAAAGACACGAAAAGACCTCCTGAGGTCAGCAGATACTCAAATTTTAGAGCTGCAGATACAGTTGAATTCTGTGTCAAATCATGACCATCATAACATATTTTAGGAAAACAATAAATTCTCATTAAGATCTCTTATTTCCTCTGACTCGAGCAGGGTAAAGTAATACAGCACAACAGATGCAAGATTACTACCAAACACCAAGGTGAGGGTTACTTCTTCATTGTTGTGCACTCACAATGTGCAATCCTAGAGGACTGCAATTTCTATGTTTCTTGAACATACTTCATGAAGGGTAACATCACAAGCTTTGTTTAATACAATACAAAACAAGTTTCCTTTTCAAATTTAATTTAGCTTTTTTGCTTTTAAATAGTTCTGATGAGCTTAGCAAAAAAAATAATTACTTTCTGAGGATATCTGTTAGAAAAATAACCCTTGTTAATCCAAACTATGTGTCACAGTCTGTGTTTTCCTTGCATCTTTTTTATCTGCTATCTAGAACTTGTAAATAATATTGCCAATCTGATTTCAGAATGCTGATTTTATCTGTACAGGCTTATTAATGTTTGTTGTAGAGTCATTTTCCATTCTCTCTGTTGTAGAAAGAAACAACAGGATACTATAGCCCCTGTTTATTTTTCAATTCTATCTAATGCCATTATGATGTAACGTTAGAGGTTGTTATAAATTAGCACGTTCCTGATTAGCATGAATTCAATAAAAGTTCTTTACTTCAAAAGAATGCTTGGGACACGTGCTACTACTTGCGTTGTTTATATATGGTACTGTAGAAACTTAACATTTGCAAGAAAAATGTAAGATGATGATTTGATAAGATTACTCAGAAATAATTAGGTGGGTGTGTAGGCTCCTAAATGTATTTGATTTTAATCTCTAATTAAAAAGTTGGATTTTTTTATTGTTTTTGTGATGCAATAGCTTTTACTTCATTATGCCTTTTGTAAACAGGGGCCAAATTCTGCCTGTTCATTATGTCTAAGTACAGGATGAATGTGTGTATATGGAAACAGTATTCTCCTCAAAGCCTTTGACAGTCTGTCTCCATAGTTCCTTTTGGAGGATTATTCCAAGATGCAGAATGCTTACATGCTTCTGTCCTTGTACGCCTTGAACCAGAAGTGAAAATGGTGGCTAACCTTGCATGAGTTATCTGTGCATTCCTTTGGCTGCTGGTAGGTATAATTATCTTTGTGGGATATGGCACTGCCAGAAGCATAGTGTTTTTCATGTTGGTGCTGTCTGATTCTGAGATCTCTTATATGAAGGTTGGAATTAACTGGTGTTACAGTGAAGATATCTTTTTGAGGATCTACAGGTGTGAATTCAAGTCTTGCTCCATCCCACTGATCTAACACTGACTTAGTTCTGCTTGCAAGGACATAGTTGGTCATTTGGGCTGGGGAATCAGACAACCAGATGTAGTATAGTTAACTATATCAGTCCTTGAATAGGAAAGTTGATGTGTTTAACCATATTAGACCAGTTGTTTTGCCTGGTTGTGGAGAAATATGACGGACTCATGGTTTGAGAAGCCAAGCTTCTCCTAATGCCTAGAGCTGGGGGATCTGCTGGAAAATCACTTGCTGGTATGAAAGAAACAGTGGCAGGATGCGTAGAACTGCATGGTACTGAATTGTGTAATTCTCCAGAGTTAGTTTTCTAGATAACTGTTTTTAGGAGCAGCATTTCGTAAATCACAGGTAAAAAGATAAATAATACATACTTTTAAACAGAAAGCTTATATCCTCCTGTTCAGAGTTTTCTGTATAGTACCGTATTTTACATGGCAGCCACAGCCTGATCTACTGATCTATGTTCCCATGTTACTTTTATTTTGTTAGTTTTTGAGTTTTTGTAGTAGTAATGGGAATGGGGAAAGAAAACAAATGAATATTATTCTCTGCCATCTAACAGCACAGCTCTTTTGGCTTTTTTGTTTGTTTGTTTATTTGTTTGTTTTGTCACTGCCACCTGGATCAGGCTCCTGCCTTAACTGGAGCAGCAACATTTGGCAGCTGTGAAACTGAAGTCTCTTTCTCTTTTTTTGAAGAGTATAATGTGAGGAAAGGTTCTCACATCTGAAGGATGAAGTAAATGAGGTTTGTAGAAAGTAAGGGAATAATCAGAGTTATTTTATTTGTCCTTTTGATTTTGTGTGTTATTTTTAAGTGAGTAGATCCAGGTAACAAATTGGAATCTCATTTAGAAAATGAGTGCTAAATTGAGGAGGTGGTACAGTTTCTCTGTAAGAAGAAATAACTTGGGAAAAGACAAGGAGGGGCTGGTAACAGCATGGGCTTACCTGTTGTCAGGTAGAGTTCTGCAGGCTTGTCGAAAACATTGCAAGAACCATATGAGTGTTTGCAGAAGTATTTTGCATTCAGTAATTACGCCATCCTAACACTTCAGTATGTACACTTATACATGGCATGTGAGAACTGTTTGTTTTTAGTGATGTATATGATGATACAGACTGAAGAAAATGAGCCATTTCCTTTGGCCTCATAGTAGTAGCAAGGAGAACAGTGTTTTAGAAAGGCTACTAAATTTCGTTCAGAATAAGACAAGGAGCAACTTTTGAAATTAGTTTTATTGTTCTACAGTTTCAGCAGATTGTGTTCTGTAGTAGTTTTAAAAGCTATGATACAGATTAAACTTAGAAATGTTTTGCAGCACACTTTGGTCCTATCCATTTTCTACTCAGTCAGGACCATGAGATTTAGACTGAGTGGTGTGAATTTGAAGTGGGTTCTCACCTGCAGCATTGGATATTAGCAAAATGTCTGTTTTGGTGGTAAAACAAAAACGTACACCCATTCCTTTAATACTGTGTTAACTGCATCTGAAAATGTTTGCTCTGGGTTTTGAAAGTATTTGTGATCTTGTGCGTAAGTAAAGAGAAACAGTTTCTTACACAGTATATAAAACAATTATTTAATGAATTCTGTTTGATCTGTTAAAGCATAATTGTTGTGAGAATAAAGCCTCAGAGGGAAAATAAATATATATTTATGCCATTACAAAATGATCCTCTTTCTGTTATATGACACCTCACTTGAAAAATCCCAGAAAGGAATTATACTGCTCTAAAAACTTTTACTTTAAAACAAACAAACAAAAAGCTGTCCTATGAAACCTGAATTAGAGACTACAGTGCATACTAGAATACATTCTTGACAGAAAATTCACAGTTTTGAATAGGTGACTCTGCTGAAAACTTAATCCTATTTACTGAAAATAGTTCTAAAGCCACAAAAGGTGGATAGGAAAATGGGCTGAGCTGATACATGTATATTCAACTTATGTGAATTGTTTATCTGGGTATACTTTAACTATGCTATGTTGCAAGAGGCCACAATAGAAATTACAAGATGTATGTCTGCAATAAGAAATACTGTTTCCTAGAAGCATAGTTTATTTTCATGTTATAGTCATGTCTTTATGTCTTTCAGAGTTTTTGTGGCTTTTTTTTTTCCTTTTAAAATAAATTATTAATTAATGTAAGCTTCAGAGTAATTTATTTTTTCTCCGTATGTTTTAGAGGGTTCATCACAGGAATGAGTCTGAATATTATCTTTGGTTATTTGCTCGGTGATATTGTTCAGTGGTTTTCTGAGGACTTTCCATGCTTCACCTTCAGTTGATTTCCCTAACTGTAGTTTCCATGAGATGGGAGTTACAGGAGTTTTGTCAGGCAAAAATACCTTTATTAACTAACAGAAAGAGTTTATCAAGTGAATTTCATGAACGGAGGAAAAAAATCCTTTCAGAAAGTGAATAAAAGGCTTGAATTCTGTGATGAGGGCTCTCTTAGTCTCTATTAAAACAGATTTCTTTTTGTATAAATATTTAATATTAGGTGGCTGTAGATGCTTCAGTAGGTTAATAGTGTGGTCATATGACTACTGAGAATTTTTCCCCTCTCCTGACTCTCTTGTTAATTTAAAATGCATAACGATTATGCTGTTTAATAGGAAGCGTTCTCAATTAATTGCTAGTGCTTCTTTGTGGCATTGTTGCTATTATAATTGCTGTGACGTAGAGGTTACTTCCTCATACAAATTTTTGTATACATCTACTCTATGTGGCGCTGAACGGTGTATTTCAGCCCAACTATTTGGAATTTTATCAGTTCACACTGTGCTTTTCTAGAGCAGGGATTAATGTTTTTTCTTTCAGTGAAAGCACATAATGAAGCTGGGGATCTAGTAGCACAGATGTACATTTTGGATGTGAGGACAACTACCTGGTTTATGTCTTTTCTCTTTTGTCTCAATTGTACTGGCAGAGATTATACTACCGGAAATGACCAAGTGACAAAAGATGCACTTTCGGTTCATTGCTCAGATAGTGCAGGAAGCTAATAATGTTTCAGACTCCTCATGGAAGCAGGCTGTGTTTCTCAAAAGATATCAGTTCTGTCAGCATTTACATAATGTCAGTGCATGCTTGGATTTACAAAACAATAAAAGCAGTTACATTGTGTCAGTATGGAAGTTCTGGTCATATGATAAAAATCAATGGCACCAATCATTTCAAGGTATTTAACATCCCGTTTAGACATCAGTGATTGGTTCGCCTGGAAAAATGTTCTTCTCATGTAAAATTTCATGTGAAAGAGACCACTGGAGAATCACTGTGGGTTAATAGGAAATACAGCGATTTCAATATTAATGCTTTCATGGGGAAGATTAACTTTTGGAGATGTACAGGGTTTTGAAGGTGAGGACAGCAGAGGCTGTTTAGAGGAATGTTTGTTGGACAACAGAGTTCAAATAAATCCTCTGAATGGATAGAAGTGCTTCTCCATTAAGAGGTTCTGAGGCATCCGTAAGATAAGGCAGCCCAGAATAACCTGGGGGGATGGTTTTCCCAGGCATGACCTTTATCTGACTTGCTCTAGGTGAGAGCCTTGGCAGGTCACGGTGTTCCGTCAACATCATTTTCGGATGAAATGCAAATAGTCTTCTGCAGTCCTGGCCTCAGTTTCACTACCTGACTGCAGTAGTTCAAAGTTTGCGCATCTAGGATCAGAGAGAACTGAAGCAACCACTTCTGAGGCTGTTAGTCACACATGCTCAGTATCATTTACGCACTTCATCAAGCATGGAACCATGTCAAGCCAATAGCTGTGAAAAAATGCTTCAAAAATCTACTGCATCTTTTGAGAAAGAAGGGATGGGTATTCCTTTGCTTGCTGAATGGACCTTGTTTCATGGACTAGGGAGGTTTCTACTGTTGTTTTTAAATGTCATTGTCACCAGCATGAGAGCTAAATAAAGGGATGCTTGGTAAGTGAAAACAGCTGAAGGATGGTACTGAAGAATAGTCTGGAGTAACCAGATCATGATCAGTACAAACCAAAACAGCATTGGCTCTGTGAACCATAGAACACTTCAAACTGGATGCACTCTTCTCTGGTCAATGTTTGCACCTCAAATGAAGTGACAGGAATTTCCTGCTTGTCTTGGAAGAAGACTGCTCACAGGAAATGCTAAGTCAGAACCGGTGCTAGCAGCTAGAACACAGCACAGCACTCCAGACGTCTTTAAGTTTCAAATCTGTCTCTTCCAGTGCTTGCAGCAGAGCAGGTTTGCGCTGCCTTTATTCAGGCTTTATGGTTGAGCTAATATTCTGCAATTAAGTCTTCACCTGATAAGTAGCTGCATATAAAGACCCACAGGAGTACTCACATACTCCTGAAGAACTCCGACATAATGCATCTGTGAAGAAAGTAATCGGTGCTACTGATTGTATATTAAAAAAATACAAATGAAACAAAAATCAAATAAGCAATTGATTTGAACACATGTTTTTTTGTTGTTTTTTTTCCAACTCTTACCATAGCTTAGATAAAACAATTGTGTAGAGGAAAAAAAAAGAAAAAGAAAAAAGACATTTTTTTTTATCTTGCAGACATTTTTTTAGTCTTGAGTTCTTATTGCTTTTAATCCAGTAGCTGATATGACACCTGTATGCAGTGCTTTATCTACCAACTTGCAGTGTCATCTCTGTAGCAGCATGTCTTGTAACTGTTGGACTTTGTGAATAGCAACTTTGTAGATTGCAGCATTAGTAGAAGCGCTGACCTTTGGTGTTAGTGCTGAACAAATGTTTTGAGGAGTAATTTATTTGAGGAAAAGAAAGCTTGAGGTCTGTCATCTTTGAATATGTGTTGAATTCAGAAAGTGTTTTCTATTCTCATCTCTATTCCTCTTCCAGAAAGTAATACAAGTACTAAAGTAGAAAAAATCAAGGCAAATCTTTCAGAATAAATGATTTCAGAATTTATGCACATTTTTTTGAAATGATTAAGATCACAGTTTTCTAATTCATATACAGAATTGAAAAGTTAATTATTGTACTTAGGTTTTCCCATAAGTAAAAAATTATTGACATGCACAAGATCTGCAGGAGCATGGTTTAACTCCAATTGTTTGTACTTGCAGCTTTTATTATATTTAGAAATATCTTAATATCTTAATGATTAAACATTTATGAACAAATCTCCTGTGAAAGTCTAAACCACTAGGCTTCAGAAAGTATACAGTAAGAAAAGTTGTGCAAGCTTCCCCGTGGGCCTCTGCCAGTGCATGGGAATCTGAATCTCAAAAAGTCCTCTTTCTTCAGATACTGGGCTCCTCAAGAATAGGATTTGGAGTGCTAAATGAAAATGAATTTTCATAATTTATTCCCGTTTGAAAACAAATCTTATTCCAAATCTTATGTCTCACAGAGAAAATACAGTGAGCTTAACTCTGTGTTGTCTGGCCTCTCTATTCTTAAGAAAAGAGTAACTACTCTCCAGCAAAGCAGTAGCATTTTTCATTGTCGTGTTCAACAATTTTCAGATTTTTATGTCTTTAAGATGCTTTCTTAAATATACAGCCAAGGAGACCAATAACAGAAAAGAAAAATCCATAAATGATGAAAGGATTTCTCTTGGCTTAGTAGTTAACATAATAGTTTGAAAAGAAAAGAATTTACAAGTACTTGTTCAAATGCACTGTATAGAGAGTGAATAAAATAAACAGCAAGATGTGTTGTGATAGGAACTCAGATGATCAAAGAGAACTATTGAATAGGCATACTTATTCTTTCAGATAAAATAAGGAAGTAATTCCTTTGAGAGTTTTTGTGATCTGTTGGAAAACTTTGTGTGCATTCCTTGGAAATTCAGTGAAGAGAGAAGCAATACAGGCTAGATAATAGCGTCAGCTCTGAGCACGAGGTGGCATGTGGACATAGCTTGAGCTATTTCTCCAAATCATTTGAATGGAAATATTGGATTAGTTAACCTTGTGTCAGGTCTGTTAGTTGAATACACCCTCCAACTGTTCCTGACTGAAGGATGCATAGTTGTCATTGAAAGATGCTGCCTCTTTTCATTAGAATTTTGTCAAACATATCCTGCTAACATAATGATATTAAAATAAAATGATTTATTCTGGGGAAGAGGATAACAAGCAAAAAATTCACAGCCTTTTCTTTTCGCAGGGTGTTTCAGCCCAGTAGGAAATCCTCTTAGCCGAACACTATTGGGCAGAATACAGATGGTAAGGAATTCTCTCTTTGCATTTTTTTTTTTTTAATTGATGTCTAACTATAAAATGTCGTTATTCACAAGTTCTTATTGTAGAGAGGTTTTCTTTTTATCCTGCCCTTATTCACAAAAAAAAAAAAGTATCTTCGAGCAAATCATCTGTATGGGCGAATAAAGTTTTTTTGCAGGTAGCTGATTGAGAGATCAGATATCTGTAAATTAAACTTTTTTTTTTTAATCATTTATTTATTGTTGTTTAGAAATTAATATGTCAAAATCACAGTCATGTATTACTGATTCTTACCAGGATTGTAGGCGTCGGTAGTTAGAGAGAGAAAAAATGGAGCAAGAATTTGAAATTAAATCCTGTGTTTTTACTGTTTGCTAATATTTCACCTATTGTAACAAATGACATCACAGCTATCCTCTATTAATTTAATGGCTTCCCTTTAAGACTTCTTGAAAATTTATAGTAATTTTTCCCTTTCTTATATTTCTTATTTCCTAATCACTGTAATAAAAAACAACAGAATCTGTAATGCCATTACTTCTATGTACTTCATTAACGTGGATTAAGCATAGAGGGGCTAGTGATGGAAGAGTGAGCTCTGTTCCAGGCTAAAATTACACGAGGCTCCAGAAGACTTGGGCCTGCTGTACTCAAGATGTTAATGCTCCCTCCCCTTGTGTATGGAATGCCATGATTTAATATTCTGTGTTAATAAAGTTACGGATGGCTCATAAGACACACTGGATTCACCAAGAAATTTTGAAACTGCAGTTTTACATCGCTGTTTCTTTGTTGACTAAATGGTTATTGTTTACACGTTTTCAACTTTTTAGCCCTCATATAATTTTCATGAATAAATATGCATTCATTTTTCAGTTAGTATTTTAGTGTTCTCTGTCACAGAGAGCTTTATAAACAATTAGAAGATCAACTAAATAATAAATAGCAGCTAATTTTAAATATTTTTTTTTTCCTGAGGGTTAGATTAAGGGTTTGAATATTTTTTTTCCATTTTCTGGTGTATAAATAGTAATCTGCAGAAATACGTATGTGTTACAATCACAATTAAACCAACTTGTTTTAATCAAGCAAGTAAAATATTAACAAATGACAAAACAGCTTTTGAATAACTTCAGGAGCTCGAGTATTCTCCGTACATCTGAATTGATCCTTTTTTCTTTTCTTTTTTTCTCTCTTTTCTCTCTCTCTCTCTTTTTTTTTTTTTCCTAGCCCTGTGGGCTTTACTGCAGCAGCTGTGTTTGCATTTCTGTTTTCTGTTTGTTCATCGCAGGTTTCAATAAAGTGCAGCCTGGCACAGGTTGTTTTTTTCTTTTTTTTTTTTTTTTTCCTCTGGGCAGATTATAGATTCCCATGCTCATTAAATATTGACGAGCTGTAATCAAATAAGGCATGTAGTCATCTAAAGCCTAAGGAAGTAACTTTACAGTAGTTTTATGACAGCAGACAGATTCATTAAGACCAAAGAAGAGTACATTATTCTTAGCAGTTAATGCTTTTAGAATCGTTTTAATTTAGCTATTAATACCGTCCTTGTCATTCTGTTTCCTGTAGACTAAATTTGTGCAGTTAAGTGTCCTTAGCTGGGTGTGTGTTGACAATTAATTGGACCAGAGAACATGAACAAAAATGTGACGGTGCTAACAACATTCAATTATTTTATGTTAAGTCTCAGCTTATTTAGTATTTCATTTCAAACTTCAGTTACTGGAGTAAAGAGTTTGCATGACGTTCTTAAGGAAGGAAAGGATTAAGTCAATTTCTAACCCTCGACTTTATGAGGAAAAATGAAAACAGTGCAGTAACTGTAAACATTCTGATTGACTCTGTACATTTAAAAAATGCTTTAAGTGTTACCAGAATTTTAAGCCACTCTCAGAACTTTGGCTGTTAAGCTTTGAGGTACAGATCTGTTGACCAGACAAGGGAAGCTTTCACACGGATTCCCAGTGTCCTTGCTGGAGCATCTGTGCAAGGAGCACTCTAGCTTACTTATGTCCTCACAGAGAACAGGTGCAGGGTGGTGGAGAGAAGCAGAGGCACTGTGCAGCATCCAAGAAAGAGATGTCCTCCTTCATGTCACTGCGTCAGTCTTTCCAGCTGGAACAGGACAGAGGTTGGCTTGGGTTTACAGTCATCACATTCAGCCTGTAGTGTATGCCTGAGAGTGATCTGAGACAAGTTTATTTTTCAAATTGAGTTAATAGGAGTTACTGACTAATCAGACGCGTACCTTTATTTTTATGATTATTCTGATAGTAAAAAATTTGTTTGCATATAAAGAAGAAGCATATGAAACCACCAGTAAACTTTAAAATTTTCCATGATTTTTTTCTTTAAATTTTGATACTTTTTATATTTGAAATGTATTTCAAATATATTTCAAATATGGTAGAAATAAAATGCTTATTTATTTATGTATTTATTTATTTATTACAGAAAAGGCAGTCGTAACACACCACTTGCTCATACTCAGAGCTGTTTCTCATAAGGCTATGAACACTATCTGATGCCCAAATCTTGCTGGCCACCTTCTATCTCTCTGAATAAAAGCAAAACCTCCATTACCACAATGACTGAAACTACCCAGTTATGGAGAAGCCGTAAACACATTTTAATTAGTGCTGTTACCAGTGACACTTGATATGGCAATTCACTTATCAGCTTACTCTTACCTGCAATGCTCTCTTATTATTAGTTCTTAAAATGTTTTCTGTTTTTCTTAGAAATATCTAAGTTATCCACGTGAGCCTGTTGTGGATAACCAATATCGTGTTCCATGGTCTGGAGCTGGATTCATTTGTCTTTGTCTGAGGGTGTTGCTTATGCTGAAAGCTCCTTGCAGTTTTCTTTGAGCCAGGTCAATGTGACATGGCAGGCTTTTTTTTCCTCACAGATGGTCTACTCACTTTAAGAGTAGCTCCTAAGAACTTATCTGTAGGCTTCACATCTGTTTGGATGGAAGAAAAGGATTAACTAGCTTCCATCTTGCATTAAAAAAGAAGATGCCAATTCTAAGAACAATGTATTCACACTCTTCAATATGCCTGTTGCTTTACTGTAATCCTGAAAATGTAGCTTAATCTCGTGACACAGCACTAAAAAAATAACATTCTTAAACTGAAAAGGCAATTGTTTGCAGCAGGTTTTTCTTGCAGAGTACCTGGATAGCTGGCAATATTTGATGAACAGCGTGGCACTGCAGAGCCAGCTCTGGTACCATGCAGGGTTGTCATGCCTGTGGTAAGCAGCCACAGCAATTTCCCAACTGGTGCAGCAGCCAGCTGCCACCGGGACTGCCAGTGTGGTTAGGGGCAGCTGAGCCCTGCTCCCTGGGCCTCTTTAAGAAGAAACTCTCTGGATTGTTGTTGCCTTAGAAGTTTAACACAGTATCTGAGAACATTCAGCATAGTCTCAGGATGACTCATGGATTTCAGATTGTTATTTCCAAACAGCTCTCTCTCTTCAAGGTCTTCTTACGTTGAGTGTTTGAGAGCACGTAAATACTTTATTAAAAAGAGAGAGACAGATTGAGACACAACAGTGGGGCAATGCGAGTACCTGAACTAGATACCTAAATAATACCGCTAATAATTCTGATGAATCATTTTTGAGCAACAGGAGGCACTCCCATCCCACAGGCTAAGCACAGTACCTACACAGTTCTCTTAACCTTGACAGTGAAAAATGAGAAGTAGCTGAAACCTCTAAGGCACTGCAAGCTACCAGTAGGTCATTGATCATGCCTCATACTCTGAACTGTGCTTCCACTGTTCTTTGCTCAAAATTTTCTTAGCAAATCAGGCAGCTATCTATCTATCTATCTATTTATTTATTTATTTATTGTATTCTCCTTTGTGTATGCACAGAATTATTCAGAGCTGTATGTGGTAGGCTTAGATGTTTTGGTAAATTTTAAGAACTGGATGCAACTGTTCATTTCTCTATTGCATTTGTCAATATGCACTGTGTGTGCATGTAACTATGGCGATGATGCCTGGAGACAAGATGGAACCTTGGTTTTCAGGTGCCTGAAGAATTTATTTCACGTATGTGATACACTTGGCAAAGTTAAGAAAATAATGTGTAAGGGCAAGAATCTCTGTCACAGAAAATGCTATTTACTCTGCTGAAGATTGTAATAATGATGTTCCTTGGATCAACCATATTAAGAAATCGAATATAAAAGAAGTAAGTCGGGTAGAAATTCTCAAATTTCAGTGTTGTTTGCAATGTGGCACAATCTGTTATGGTTGGAAATGTTGTTTGCTTCACAATATTCGCATTTGATTTCTTCTCTTATAAAGTATTTTAATTGCTATGTAATATTTCTGTTCCACATTGTAGTTGGTATCCTTTGATGCATGCGAAATCTAGGGGAAACTGGTTTCCCCTTTGTGAAAATAGGCCATTGGAAAAAATTAGGCAGGGAACTTCCATCTCTTCCATTGTTCAAATCTTTTTCTTTTTTTCTGCTAATTTTCGCTGTATTTCTATTTTATATTTTCTTGCAAATGAAGGGCTGGGTTTTTTTAATAGAAACCAAATTCTTTAGGTAGTGGCGCATCCTGATGATTGCCTTTATATATACAATGGTATTCCTGTGGCTTTACTGGAAGCCTGAAGAGTTAAGTCGCGACGATGGAACAATTTGAACTGAATGTTTAAGTATTGGTTATTAAAACCAGCCTGAAATTCTTCCTTATGTGCAAGTGAAATCTTCTGCATACCAGTTCAGAGGTAAAGTTCACTGCAACAATTTCTTAAACATCTACTGTAATTTTTGCAGTGCAGGCAAGCTTAGACTGTATAATCATCAATCCTCTGTCCTCCCACATGTTGTCTTTAGTGCAGCGTACACATTTGAAAAGCTTTATAAGTTCTCTAAGTATCTGCATAGCCAGTATTACTCTGGATTGCTCAACTTCACTTCTGCTTTTTCTTTTTTTAAAAAAATATTTTTATTGCAGATTTTTTTTTTTTTTTAGAGTAGGCATGACATATGGAAGAAGTGTAAAATTGTATTTTATCCATAACCTTTAATACTATGTTAAAATATTTCATCTTCTAGAGTGATGACCCTCTGACTGCACTGGGGGAAAGAGGAGGAAGCAGCTGTCTGCTCGAGCAAGAGACAGTAAGTATTATGTAATTTTTTGCAGTATCTTTATACCTGTCACACTGGATCTGTGTTTTTGAAAGCATTGTGTTTTTTTAGCATGAATTGAAGATTTTTTCGCCACCCTAGGTTTTCCTTGTCTCTGTGTTCATAACCATCTTACTGGTGGTTTTACATCATTTCTGAAAAATGATCTTGTAAAATGTTGATGGATATAGTTTTTTTTATTTTTTTATTTTTTAACTTGAATTTGAACTCAGACAACATTTAACACATATCTGAATGTCACATCAGGAGAAATTCCATTGCTTTGGGCATAATTACAAGTCTTTGACATTCTTCTTTGGTCCTGAGATACATTTCCTGTATTCCCCTCATGCTCGTTTTCTGATTATTTATCTCTAGAGACTATAATGGCAATTTCCACATTTCTTTTAAACTGTTAGTCTTGCTAAACCAGTTGTATTACAGGACACATTGGTATTTTAATTTTGTATTTCTGAGAGACAGAAATAAGTGGGACTTGCTTGGTTAGTTTGAACTGTTTGTTGGCAGTGTTTCCATGTTAATTAATCTTTGTAACTTTTTTTCCAAACAACAAAACATTTGCACTAAAACTATCTTACAAAAGGCACTGCAAAAAGAAATAATCATTACTCTGCCTTTCATTCTGCCAAATGGTTAGTGTAAAATTCTTTTTACCTTAAGTGACCTCATGATTTTCATAGTACTGTCGCTAAGGAAACCTTAACCACTGAGCTGAAGTGGGCATTGTTAGAGCACCCCTTACTGGGCATGATCATGTAAGGTTCCAGTTCTGCACTTATTCTGTATGGAGCTCTGTAGTGTATTTTAGTATGGTTCTATTCTATTTTATTGTTCATGTTTCTGTAGTCAGCATCACCTGTAATTGCTGCAGTATCTTTCCTAATGCTAGGAGGAGAACTATGACAGAAGGTGGTCCTTGTTTAAGTCCTTATATTTAAGTTCATGCTTACTGAATGCACATTTAGATAAATTTCATGTGTAGTGACAGCTATGGTGATACTACTTCTTTGTTGCCAACCAGTTGCAAATTACCACATATAATTTTCAGTGGTAAAAGCGTTTTCATATTTTCTCATTCATAAGTGATTCATCAGTGGAGTGCAAGTAAGAAAATATAAATGACATTGGCTATATTTTTACATACGTAACTCATAGGTGATCATACTGAAAATAGAAATAACAAATATGAAAAACACTGCAGTTCAGCACTCTTCAGAGTGCTTTTTTTTCTTTACTGTCTTTAATACCCTATACCCTTCTATCACTCCCTAACAATCCCTGTTTCTTATCTTTTATTTACGATTTCATAAAGGTGAGGATTCTATATGGGGGAATAGTGCCCTTTGTATAAAGAAATCATGTTTATGATCTTCACTTACAATAAGAGAAGTGAGCAATTCCCCTCTTCTTTCAGTTCACCTCTCTTCAGTCATTTCTGGCACTGAATTTGTCAGAGCAGATTTTTGTTCGTAGAGCATGGGAAATAAGAAATTATATTTTATTTTTTCACATTTAGGGTAGAAAGCAAGCTTCTGGCAATGTATTCTATGTAGTGTGCATGGTTCTGACCACCGTTTGTGCTTTCATCTTGAAAAGTATCGATGTCCTGTTTTTCACTGACAAATGGCTTTGTTATGCGAGGTAGAATATACACCAATTTTTTTCTGCAGATATTTATAAAATAGTTTATGCAAATGTGTATTTCCAAAGAAACAAGAAAAATGTGAAGTGATCAAAGCAAAACTTTGCAATAACATTTTTCCACTGAACTTTTCCTTCTGGTAAAGCTGTAGCACTGCTGAAGTATTTATTTGAACACATATGCTTCATGCGCACTCAGAGTGGGATCTGAAGGTGGTGTAACAATTCTGAGAAAGTGAATGTATGAAGTGGTTTTTTTTTTCTTTTGCTTCACAAGTAAATTGCTTATAAAACTAACAGCTGCTGTTTTGAAGCTAATCTTAGTGAATTGAATGTTCTTAACCATTTCTACAATCCCACAGTCCTTTATCTTGCCTCTCCTGCTGCTTTCCCACCACCCCTGATCCCATTAGCAAAACTTGAGACAGCCTCAGCTTTTACCAAAGTGCAGCTTTGGTTTCAGCTGCTTTTCTGCAAGAGGAAGTGAATGTTGTGCTTTTTTCTCTGTGGCATGGTTGTGATAAAGCTGTGGTGCTCTTATCTCTCTTTTAGGTAGTGGCTCTTTATGACTACACAGCGCATCGATCAGATGAGCTAACCATCCATCGCAGTGACATTATCCAAGTGTTATACAAAGATAATGATAACTGGTGGTTTGGCAGCCTAGCAAATGGACAGCAAGGCTATTTTCCAGCTAATTATGTGGCTGGTGAAAGTAAGTTTACTGCTGTCTTCCTGGTATACTGATGTGGGTTTAACTGATGGTACAAGATTTTACCATGCCGTACTGCTTATTATTGTGAAAATATGAATTTATGTAGCACACAGGTGGCATAACGATGATTTATTGTGATGCAGAAATCATATAAAGTCAGCTAACTGTGTAGCAAGTTGGTGTACCAGACTTCAGAATATATTGGTGCTTGATTAAATGTTCCCGCTTATATAATACTGGCTTGATTATCAGTAAACTGGATTGATTCCTCATCCCTTCTTACATATAACCACCTGGTTCATGCCCTACCTTGGCAACATTTTAGAAGATATTTTAGCATTTCACTGGCATCTTAGGCTTTTTTAGGCAATATCTGTTAGATGTAGCCGATTGCATTTCGTAAAAACTCTTGTTTCCCCCGCCCCCCAACTCTTATGGAGCATGCTCAGTTTCCAAATAGATGAATTCCATTATGAAGCTTTAAAAGGACAGTTATGGTTAAATCTCACATCTGAGCACTGAACTTGCTACCAGGCTCTTGTAATTAGAGTGGTTAGGATTAAACTAATGCAACTAAAACTGAATTTAACTGAACAAATAATATAGGAATCATCCTAATGAGTCAACTGACATAAAGGTGTTCAGTGTCCTGACAGTTGTTAGTATTCAGTTTACAAATACAGCATGTGATTACATGCTACAGGAAGTACATTTGCTTTCCTAAACTATCAAGCTATCAGTTATACTGGTATTTAGAAATCTTTTAACCCAACATTTCTCAAGATGTTCTCCCCCATTTTATAGTTCCTCCCTCTGTCTTCCAAATGAACTCTATTATCTATGCCTCTTCCTTAAAAACTTAGACGTACTACTGTGCTAACTAGAATATGCTACTTAAAATTAGCTGAACTGCCATCCTTCTCCTTTGTCCTCCCCTCACACATTCTGTGCATTTTGTCCTTCCTCTGTTTCTTGCAAAATAAGGCAGGGACCTATAAATTTAGATCGAAACATAATAATATAAACAAAAGTGAATGGACAAATTTTGACCAGTTACCTTACAAAGTTTAGCTTCAAAGTCTTTTGACCAGTTTTAGTTCACATACAGTTATTGGCTAGACAGTAATGTCACAGTTGTTCATATAAAGTAGATACTTCTCTTATTTTCATGGTGCTCACAATGGTGAATCATGATTTCTGTTTTCAGAAGAGCATGAAGAACAGCCTTCAGGACTAATATCAGACTGTGCTCCTCTTCTACCCAAAGGACCTGAAGAAACAGAGGAAAGTTCTCCAACACCCCATAAGGTATTATTTTGAGAAGAAAGGATTTTTCTGCAGTAGTGATGGAATATGTCCTTTGTATGGCAGGTAGACTATATCAATTTTCCATCCTTCTGACAAAAACTATGATATGCAGACTTCATTCCAGGACTGCAGGTACATATATATGGTGTTGTTTTTTTCCAGCAGATATCTAACATTCATTTCTTGTGTGGATCTGTTTTGTCATGTAGCAATTAAATACTCTACCTTATTCTTGCATCATTATGATGAGCACCTAAACTACCTTTGACTCCAAGGCTGACAGAAGTATCTAACAGCTACCCAGCAGAAGTAACTGTTGAAGGAACAACGCGGATTTGTCAAAACCTGACATATTTTCTATCATTTGCTTGTCCTTCCTGTAAATACACACTGCTCACAGATTCTTCAAACTTTTTGCTATGACGTTTCCATATCTATCAGGTTGCTTAGAGAAGGAAAAGAAAAAATGCTGTGATGTTTTCTCTCAAGAGTTGTTTTTACCTATTTAGTACTTTCCTAGTTAAGATGGGTAATGTTATCATAAAGCCTCATTACCAGACCATGCGATATCCTTCATGCAAACCTACTTACTTGTCAGTGGACATTTCTGTTTAAAAGCTGCTGATGGTCCTCTGAAGTGAATGACTGCTCCCATCTTGTACGTTACTCAGGAGTATACACTGCAGCAACACTATAGTTTGAACAAACAAAGGAAATAAATATCAAGAAACCTTAAACAGAACAGTATAAGGCTTTTTCTGACTCCACCCCTTTTTCTCAATTCCAGGTGTAATTGTTTTCTGTGATAATATGTAAGATACTACTTAATACTTCCAGAGGTTTTCTCTGTGGTTAATTATTTTTATCCCTAAAGGATGTGCTGAGTAATTAAATAGGAGTATTTACCAGCAGTTAAGGCTTTTGTCATGACCAGATCTAACATCACTCTCATAGTAAACAGCTTTTGAGTTGTGGTTGCATATAGCATTCTGTTTACATATCACATACTTTTTTGCATGTAGAAATATTCCTATTTTTGTTGTTTTAGTTAAAAGTCAGAACAGCAGCCAGAAGTTAGAGAAAATGTATGTAAAGGGGGAAAAAAGAAGTTGGGTGTTTATTTTTTTTTTAATATTTAGAGTTACTGCTATGTGCAAAGCTTGCCAAAGGATTCTCATGTCTTGAGACTGTGATCAGAAACTTTGTGTAGTTTATGTTCCCCTTCTGCGAAGTAGGGATTATGATCCTCTTACACCAGAGGATAGTTTGTAAGCAAAGAAGTGATAGAAATGAATAATCGTTAGAATGTAAGAATTTTATTCCAATACGTTTGTAGTTCTCCTAAGTATTCTTTCTGCAGCAACTCAATCAGTCGAATGTTACCAATGCCACTGATTTTAAAAGGACTTCTGTTCAGATGCCTCAAAGGTGGCTTAACTTCCCCATGTACTTCTCGAAAATTGAGTTTAATATTTCATCTTATTTGCAGGACTTAACGTATGCAGAGTGTCTTGGTTACTTTTTTTCTTTTATCAGATGATTTATCTTTGCTACATAATGTATGTTGTAATGTTGGAGGTTTAAACATTCAGAGCCACTTTTATTAACCTATTCTGTGCAACTTCTGTTTTTATATGCGTGAAAAGGGAGGTAGCATTCAATAAATTATTTAGTGCAGATTACTCACTTGGCAGTCTTGTTGAAGCCAACCGTCTTGTTGAAGCCAGCTGCTGTAAATTGAATTACTGAGTGTTATGTTTCTAACTATACTTTAAAAATGAAATTAATCGCTACACCAAGTAGTAATAATTAATCTGAAGTATCTGTTACCACTTGGTAGCTGAAAAACTCGTAGCAAAACCATTGTGCCATAAAGGCAGGGGTGCATTACTTCCAGATATGAAATCTCCTCTAAATGCAGTGTGGAACAAATATAAGAAAAATAACTACATTACTGGAAAGCACGAAGATTTCACTTATCTGTTATGTGCCTTACCAGAAGCAAAGGTATCACAGAGGGGGAATATGTTGCTATACTCACTCTGTTTCACGCATAACAGGTTAGAAAAAAATGGAGAAGAGCTGAGCCTACATGCCATCATTAAAGACTTGATAATCTTTATCTTATTTTTTTTCTGTTTCAGTTTAACAGAAATCTAGTTTGTTTACTAATTCAAACTAACTGCTAAGCATACTAACCAGCGTTAATTGATTACTAACCAACGCTAACCAGTACTAACTAATGCAGTATTTATTCAACTTGATGAGAAATAATGTTTGATTAGTCTCAGATTTTGTCAAATGTCAGTAGCTGACATACTGTTCTAACAGTAGTTTTTGTATTACTAGTAATACTTCCAGTAATGCTTAACTGTAGTTATTTTTCACTGAGATTTTTTTACTCTGTTCTGCTGGCACTTCAAATTAAACTGAAAAATTCAAGTTTAATCATTAGTTTTGAATTTTCTAATAAAGCATATGTAGTACATACAGATATTCAAGTTATATAATGCATAAGTGTGCAATTGCAGTCCATCCGTAACCAGGCGGATGTGTTGCTTTTCATCTTGAGTAGCACTGAACAGTGCCAGAAAAGAGAAAAGTGCTAGGAAAAATTGTATAGGAGGATATACTTAACAATATTAAACAATGAGCAATGAGGAAGAGAGTAAATGAAACAATACATGCTGTAGAGAAGTGCACTGGATGCACCCTTCTTGCTCCTCCCTTTTGCTAAACAAGATCTGGGAGAATTAAGCCATGATGGAATGTACATAGTGTTGTAGAAGGAAATTTTTGTTTATGTTTAGTTAATCTGGTGAACTAGCTGCTACAAGATGCTATTAAAACGTAAACATTCAACATTATTATTATTTTTTTTAATATCAAAGCTTAGGCTGAGATAATGACTAAGATTCCAGAAGCATCTAAATGACCGAGAAACACAAATCTAGCTGATTTTTTTCCAAGTTACGTAAGTATTTAGCGTACTGGCGTATGCATTGTATAACTCACAAAAAGATAGTGAGTTGGAGTTACAGCAAATGAGTCAAATCTCTGTGGGAAGCATGAGATGACTCGAAGTGTAATGGTTTCAACAAAAGCTGCTGAGTGCTGCGTAAAAGAAGCAAACTGTCAATGAGCTGTTTGTCATAGTGAAGTTCTACAGAGCTTTGTCTTTCAGCAATACCAGATACTTCTCAGACAAAACTGCTAAGAGGACCACTGAGGGGGGCTGATCAGTTATGGCAGTTCCTGTGTTGCAGCAGTGACACAGCAATTTTTCTTCCTATTCCTTTCATTTTTTCATTAGTACAGCTGAAAAGAAACATCGATTTCTTCTACATGAAAATTATGAAAAATCATTGTTTTGTAATAGCAAAAGAAAAAAATAGCCTATTTTCTCTGGGTGGAAAAAAAAGAAAGAATAAGAATAAGTTGTTGCCTAAGTTGTTACCACAGACTAGAAAATATAAGTAAATGTATTTTGTTGTGCTTCTTTTTTGGCCACAAGCATGCTTTCCTAGATACTTACATCCAGGTCTGATGCGCCTCTTTTTCTTCATGTATTTTTTGAGGAATTCTTAAATATTTAGTTCTGTTAAGACTTTAGAAATTAACATCTGAAAAGTAAATAAAGAATATTCTAGTTCTAATCACAGAGAATACCACATAGTCTTTTTAAAACTAGTTTTCCAACTGCAGATATTATAAGCACGTAAGTATCTAGCTAATCATCAGAATTTACGATGAGCGAATAAAATGCAATCGTTAACGTTAGAAGAGTACGCAATACTTAGGATCCAACATTAATCTTTGCAAATACAGACTATTTTCTTGTAGTTCAAAGAGCTTTCAAAATTATTTCTACCATCAGCTTTGCATTCATAATATAATTATTTTATGCAAACCTTGTTTTCCTGCGTTATGAGTTACTTAACTCCTGAGCCACAAAATTAAGTCATAATCATCTTTAATTACAACATACATTTAAACTGCCGATAGAGATTTCGTGGAGTGAAGTTCTCACTATGCTGTTGAAGAATCCCAAGAAATGGAAGCAGACCTATCATCCGGCTGTTCTAGTATATCTGCTGTTTTCAGGTTCCTTAAGGTGAAAGAAGAAAAGGCAGGAGTTCAGATAGTTTTCTGTTAGAAATGAGAATTTGGGATTTTCAAAATTTTAGCTAGTCTGAGATACTTCATTTTTTGACCAGAAATATTCTACTGTGTAAAAATGTTGTGAATGCCCTCTATTACTTGGTGTCCCTACCATGTATTCTTTAAACTGAATCCAAAAGGATTCTGAATGCTAAGTATTTCAGTTCAAGCTTATGTGGTAATAATAGGGAGGAGTGATGAAAATAAATCAGTAATTTAATATATCCATACAAACTGTAAGAAAATATTTTTTTCTAGTATATGTATCTTGGAAAAATGAAGTCAAGGTATAGAATATTTGTACGCATGAAAAGAGATGGTTTACTTCCTGGAACTGCACCGTTGTTGCATGGTTTGGATAATCTGACTAGAGATGATCAAAATTTAACTCCATGTATATTTAAACAAGGTTTGAGATTATCACTGTGTTCACATAAATAATTCACATTCTCACTCTTTTTTTTCCCTGGAGCGGGTTATTAGACTTAGCCTCACATCTGTAGAAGTAACCTGCCAACCTATTGAGGCTTTTCCTCTGGGCTTAAGCTCTGTCAGTGTGGTTGGATGTTTTTGTGTATTCAAAATTTATTAATTATATTTAAAAATTAAAAAGCATAGGAAGCTTACTCGACAGTATTTCCAAAAATACTAGCTTGAGATTTTGCTAGTAGTTCAATCAAAACGTCATATTATAGTTTGTTCTGCTTATTCTTCTTTAATTGTTGTCTTTCTTCTAGTTACTGGGAAACACTTCGGTGACTGATTATCTGTTAGAACAAGCAAGAATGAGGAAAAACTGAGAATTTCCAAGAGGGACGCATTTAAAAAATTGACATTATAAAACATTCACAGTGAATAGAGCTGAAGACTTTCAGGACTTCGAACACACAGAGGTGTGTTTATTTTGAAGGTTCAGAGAAGTTGCATAGGAAGAATCAAACTGAGCTGAAACAGAACCAAAAATACTACTGATGGACTTTTATATTATTAAAATGGCTCTCAGGAGCCAGCTAAATTCTCTCTTCCCCATTGTTTTCTCCTTGTGTCCTCATAGCCTCTTTCTGAATGGGATTGAACCATTTTTATGCAAATTTAAATGCAAAGCTTTAACCACAGATAAGTTCCCAGAGGCCAAGACTTCAAGACTGAAAAACACCTGTTCTGAACTGTAGTGCTTCAGTCTGCTGGTCTCTCCTAGCTGTGAGCAGGCCCAGGATTTTGCATTTTCAAAGACTAGATGAGGCAAAGTCCTCTGCCTGTTGCTCTAGCATTCCTGCAGGGGGAATTTCAAATACTTAGTTCAGGAGAAGTAAGGTCATTAAAAATCTGTGTGATTCCACCAGCAAAGCCTCCTGTCTGTTTTTCATTTAATGGGGAGATCTTTGGAGAGGCGCGATATAGGAGGAAGGAAAATTAGGAGCATGGTGTGGTGTCACAGCATTTCTCCTAAACTTGATTCACTAGAGCAGTTTTGAGAGGAGACATCAACATAGTTCTGGGGACATAAAGCATGTTGTTATAAATGTTGTCATCCACAGACTGTGTAATAGAAAATATAAAGTTAATTCTAAGAGAGTTTAATGTTCTAAAGATTAGTGTCAAAAGACAAAGACATGTTTGTTCTTGCTCTCTGTGATCCAATAAATCTTTTATTAGATGAGGTTCTGTAGAAATAGCTTCTCTGGGAGTATTGCCTTGTACAGAGGAGGCTATAGAGCAAGCACATTAACTTCCACCACTTCAGTCACCTTAAATAGAGGAAGGAAATAATTTCAGATTGCCTGCACCATTCCATTCTGTCCACCTGCCTCTTAGTCTGTCAGAGACCTCTCCAGACCATTGGTTATGGCGACAATCCTACTCAGCTTAGAGGAAAGCACTGACAAGGGCCTAGACTTAAGAGACCTTGTCCTGGGTATTTCCTTTAGATGCCTTCTTCTTCAGGTTTTCCTATGAAGTGTGTTCTGATGCATCTGATTTGTTCTGTGAGTAGCACAGGGAGCATTTAATGCCTGACTTACTGCTGTGGGTTCTGCAGCAGGGATAAGGACTTGTGTAATTAAAAACTGATTGCGTACTTAACCTTTTTTTTTTCTTTTTTCTTTTTTTTCTTTGTTGCTTCTTTTGTGGAAACAGAGAGACAGTGTTTAGCATCAAAGAATTAAGGCCAAATGAACTGCAAACATGCACGTCTTCTAGAAAAGGAAAGTGAATGCTTTATTGCAATATGTCTTTATGATAGTAAGCATAGTAAGAGGACCTTCAGAATGAACTGATATTCTTCTGCCTTTCTGGTGCACAGTATCTTTCAAAGGGTGGAGAAATAGAATATGGCAACAAAATGGAGCACCACTGGTGGCACTGTACAAAATTTGTTATTTGTGTCCAGTATTTGTTCTTTGGAACAGAGAAATTCAAAACATTCATATTAATTATCTGACACGTTTTCTTTTCAGCAAATGCAACCCTAGTAATTCTGCAATGTGGATGATTTTAATAGCTAACACCATATCTGCAACTGTACTTAGTAGTACAGTGTTGTCAGTACACTGACTATAGTGGAGAGTAGTTCAGTGTTTCCTGTGAAATCTTCCCATACATTACAAGAGGTCAAAAGGTTTAGAAATGGGGAAGGAGCAGATGAGCAGTCTCATCGGTCCCTCTATGCTCTAGACTGGACTGGTGCTCTTTACATCAGTGTGCCTCTGGTGCAGTCAGCATCCAAGTATTACCACAACCTCTTTAGCTACATACTTGCATGTCCCCATACACTCCCTTGCCTCTTTCACTGCACTGCTTTCATCCTCTTGTAGCACCATCTTCTTGCAGCTGCCCCTACCTCGCTTGTTCCTTCAGTACCGCTGCTGCTTGCATACATCACTGAGATGGGAAAAATAGGTCAAGGATTGGGCTAAGGGAGATAGGAAAGAGGAGACGATAGTGGCAGTGAGATCTGCTTCAAAAAGATCTTGTATCAATGCGGTTCCTGCCTCATTACATGCTTGAAAGTTTGTAGGAATGAGGTAAGAAAGAAAGCTATCATATTCTGACAGTGCTCTGGAGAACTGGGAGTGTGTCCCTACATACCCTAGGAATTCTCATTAATTACTGTGCCAGCTGAACACGGCTATTCCAAGGTAGTCCAATTGCATGCTTTTCTTTCCTTGGTACCCATGCTGAAATGCTGTGCTTGAATATATAAAAGCCTACCTATGAAACGAGTAGTTTTTAAACAGATAATAGGAACTTTCAGTTAGGCTGTTTAATTTTGTGGATACTTTAATCTCATAACTGTAAACCAAGGATAATTTTCTGTGTTTTGGTATTGAGAAGTATTTTAAAATGTAAGAGATGTCAGTCTTCTGTAGTGGCATTAAGGGGCATGCTACTGGAATGGGCTTTGGAAAGATCCATACATAATTATACTATTAGTAAAATGTAGTTCAGTTATATTCACTCAAATAAGGATAGTAAAAAAAAAACCCTAGTTGAACATTGTTCACACAGGATTTTCAGGGAAAGATTGAGCTCTGACTACAGGCAAAGGGAATGTGTGATTGTATTTGGCAAGGAACTCAAGGTTACCAATGCTGTAGGAAGGATTTGTTATTTAAGAGTCATTTCCTTTTCAGCAGTCCCTTGTATGTTCGTATCAGTGGCATTATATTTCTTCCCTTTGTCTTTACTTTTATCATTGACCTAGTCTGAAGTTTACTGCTGTACTAACAAGGATTTTGTGTGTGAAATAGGTTTTTTTCTCAGCCCAGTGCTACATTATGTTGATTTTTATCTAAACTAACCCAACAAACTGTATTATTTCAGCAGACTATTTCTAGTGACTAATGTTTGAACTTGGTTGTTGTGGGCAGCATGCATATATGAATTCAGTAACTCAGTGGGTCTTGATCCTGTTTCTTCTAAGTCATCAGTAAAAATAATACCAAATTAACAAAATAATACCAGAGAGCTGGATGAAGAAAAAAAAAGTTCAAATATCATTCAGTTACTTGCATCAAATAGGTGTTTGTTTGTTTTTTTCAATTAACTCAATTTTAAGAAAGTAATGGAACTCTTCAAGGCCTGAAACTGAGGTTTGGAAAATGGAAATTCTGGTTCCAGTACAGTATTTGCATGTGAAGATAATTCTATTCCAGATACACTTTATTCAGAATAAATCCTGGACAATAGCACTTGACAAGGAAATGCTAAGTTTTATTCTTTAGAGCTTTGAAATCTGTGATGGATAAATTTAGTGTGTTTGAAAACAGTATTTTCATTCTGTTATAACATACTGAATTTTCAAAACATGCTGATTTTGTAAAAATTGCTTACTTCAGTGATTTTATTTTTTTGAAAAATTGCTGTGTAGCAACCCATTGTTTTCTGTTTCCGTTCAATTTGGAGTGACTGTGGTATACCTTGCATATGAGGTCACAAAATGAAGTTTTATGTCTACCAGTTGGTAGACTAGATGGTCAAGAGCTATCTTTTTTCTAGCCCCCCCCCCCCCCCCCCCTTCCCCGTTCCTTCCAGAAAATTCTTGTTGATTTCATAGTTGCTTTTTTAGAAGTATTGTTGTCTGGCACTTTAGAACTGCAGAAAGATGCTCACTCATTTTTAGCTGCGCTTTCAGAGATGGTCATGTCAATAACTGACTCTTTCCTGGAACCATTCAGGCTGATACCAGAATATTAAGGATCTTATTTACAAGCAGATGAGTACCTCTGTGCTTGGCAGAACTGAATGGGGAGATCTTTTTACCACCGTAGCTATTTGAGAAATTCAGAAACAATGTAGTTGGTTTTGCTTTAGGCAGACTGTGAATCTGAAGCTGAACTAAAAAATTGTAAGCATGGGCCAAGTTAGTTCCAAGGCCATTCTTCTCTCTTCTTTTTACTCTGTGAAAGATCCTGCTTTTTGGAAAGTACCAGATCTAATCTCTACCTCTCTTCTCTGCCTTGGGCTCCACTATTCTGAAAGAGACTTTCTGTCCAGTTTCCAAGATCTTCATGGGAACTGCTCCCACAGGGCCTGCCTGGTTGTTACTCCTGGTTCTCTCTCATGTGTGCTGTACCAAATGGATGCTTACAGAATGTGACAATCTTGTCAGCCTAAAGTACAGGTCCACAGCAGTTTTTCATCAATGAAATTGTGATATTAGATCTAAACCTACCCATGCCTGAAGGCCATGGCTGGATGCGTAGTGTAGGCCATATTCCAAGAGAGCAAATTTTGGGTGAGAACATCAGGCCTCTCAGTTGAATTGGGTTCTGTCCTCGATGAAAGTGAAACTATATGGGTAGTTACCAGATATTTGTGAACAGTTTGTGTGGAAGGTGGCAGAGAAAATGATCTTTCTGTGAAAATGTTAAACTCAGGAAGGGCAGTCAACATGTTCTTTTAAGAATTCTTGCAGTATGTATGGGTGAGTAGCGTAGAGAGCCACTAACTACCTTACATTGGTAATGAGAGTGTTTACTTAAACTTTTCTAGTAACCTGAAGTTACCTAGAGGTTTGTTTCCTTTTATTTTTGAAAGGGCAGTTGTCTTGTTAAAAACATACAATGAAATGGCTTTGTAGCATTCTGTCTTTATCCACGCAGTAGCAGAAATAACTGTAATTCTTTATGGACTTGTATATATTTTAAACTTACCTAAAAGCAGATCTTAACTTCTTGTTTTTACATACTTGTAAACTGTCTTTTATTTGCATGTAGCTTTCTTTTTCTTTTTTTTTTTTTTTAAAGCAGGCTACTGTTTCCTTGTTTGTAACCACATAGGAGTTAACATTTTATGGTTGATAGACATTCTTTTTCAAACGAGGTATATTCTCTCCTTATTCAGGAAGCTGGTGGGTTTTCAATGTACATGTGTTGGCCCTGTTGTCTTTCTTCTTTTTACCTTCCTGCTTTTTTTTTTTTTTAATTATTTTACAGATGTCACCAGTCGTCAGTAAGTCAGGGGACCTGAAATGCATCTCAGAGCGTGACAAAGATAGAGACTCACCTGCAGCACAGTAAGCAAGAAATATTTATAATAATTTGCAGGGTTACGTCTGCTAGGAAACAGTGATAAATGTCTGCAGGGTTATTTTGTCTTAGCTAGCAAAACAAGAAAGTGGCACTAGGGTACTCATTCAAAAAGAGTGCTTCATACCTAAAATGTGAAGGAAATAACAGTTTATATATACGTACACACGCACAAAACCATACATTATTATGTATATGATAATCGTAACTAAGGGATAGAGCCTTGTCCCGTGGCATTCCTTACCCATGTATTAGGCTTTATTTGTACAAATGGAAGATTCTTTATGCACTGTCTAAAAATTAAAATGGAAAGGATCACATACTGAGAAGACATAAGCTAGCATCTTAGATTATGTTGCTTGCATTTCCTAAAAATTTTGTGCAATTCTTGTGTGAAAGCTGTAAGAAGGTAAGATCTCAACATTTTGAACAAGAGCTTCCACAGCGTTTTTAGCTATTGCAAGCATTCATGCTTAGAAAAATTCATCTAGAAGTACTTGTTGGGTTTGCCATTGCAGATATCTGCCATCTAAGCGAAGTTACTTAACTGATTATTTTCCTGATTGGTTCCCTCACTGTACAAAGAATACTTGCATATACAGTTTTGATGCATATATGTCTCTGATTTTAACTTTTAATTCCTAAATTTTTTTTACCTCTCAGAAAAGTTTAATACAAGCAGAAAGAAATACTAAGCAGAAAGTTTAACACCCGTCCTTGATGAGGAATGCACTGTAAAACTATAGAATTCAGGGTTGAATTTTAAGCTTACCTATTCTTATAGGACTTAAGGAAGGACATGCCTTAAAAGTGCAACTATTGTGACAGTTCATACTCTCTGACAGAAATCAGTGTCAGAAATTCGATATAACTGAACTGCATTAATGGAAATGGAGCAAACATTTCTTTTGAGTGCTTTTTCTCAAGCAACTACTGAAGACTGTGGCAATACAGATTTAAAATGCAGAATCACAATGATTTAATCAAATTCTTGAATTTTTAGTCATGTTGAATGTTAAATATTCATTTTTGTGAAAACTATGTTGACCCTGAGAACTTATCACACAGCAGTGTCATCCTGAAGACATAGGTCTTGAGTCATGTTTCATGTCATTTCTGTCCCATTTTGGCTAAGAGCAGTATTGCAAGCCTCCTTTGCAAGTTCTCAGGGTACTGAGCCATTTATACCTGATTGTTAGTGATGCAGAGTGACAGATGCCATGAGATAGTATTTGATGCTATCCTTTATCAGGGGAAAGTTAACATGAAAAGGAAGAACTACAGTACAGTAAGTAATAGTGTTGTATTTTCCTTTCCTGTGACCAGAGATTCTAGACTTCATTATGTTTTTGCTGCTTTGAAAGTACAAATTTTGCAAGTTTTTCCATGAACTAGAATGTAATGTGCCAAAGTTTTTTTTCAGAAGTAACTAGAAGTTCTTGCCGTATTTTGAGAGCCGAAAGAGAAAAGGATCTTCCTGCATCTTATGCCACTAGTTTGAAAGACCGTTTCATGTTTCTGCTTATAAATTATTTATACTGTACACATTAGATATCAAAACATCTCTGAAACATGGCTGCATATTTTTCATTAAATGTCTCACTTCTAAAGCCATGATGAAGAGGGATTAGAGCTGTAGGTTTCTTGTTCACTGCATTTCTTGTGACTTGAAATACCCTAGAAAATGACATATATGCAAATGTGAAGATCTTAACTGGTAAAGTTTGCTATTGTAGCATATAAAAGCTACTTCAGTGTGACTTGAGATCCAGTCTAATCACAGAATCACCAAGCTTGGAAAAGACCTACAGGATCATCCAGTCCAACCATCTACCTATTACCAATAGCACACCCTAAACCATATCCCTGAATGCAACATTCAGATCTTTCTTGAGGGATATGGTTAATCTCTGCTTAAATATTTGATCCATTTAAAAGTTTCTATTCTCTTCCTATTTTCTGTAAAAATATTCTTAATATCTCTGTCACATGTGATTATATAATAGGAATTTAGTAGTAGCTAAACTATAGAATCATAAAATGGCTTTTGTTGGAAGTGACCTTAAAGATCATCCAGTTCTAACCTCCTGCGGTGGGGCTGCCACCCACTAAATCAGGCTGCCCTGAGCTCCATCCAGCATGGTGTTGAATGCTTCCAGGGATGAAACATCCACAGTTTCTCTCAGCCACCTGTTCTGGTGCCCTAACACCCTCTGAGTTAAGAATTTCCTCCTAACATTTAATCTAAATCTTCCCTCTTTTAGTTAAATACCACTTCCCCTTCTCCTGTCCCTATCAGACTGTGTACAAAGTGAGTCTCCCTCCTGTTTATGAGCTCCCTGTGAGTACTGGAAGGTCTCCCCACAGCCTTCTTTTCTCTGTAGTGAACAACCCCAGCTCATAGGAGAGGTGCTGCAGCCCTTTGATCATCTTTGTGGCCCTCTAGACCGGCTCCAACAGCTCTACATCTTGTGCTGGGGGCTCCAGGACTGAACATGCTACTGCAGGTGGAGCCTCAGAAGGGCAAAATAGAGGAGGACAGTCACCTCTCCCTTGCCCTGCTGGCCAGTCTTCTGTTGATGCAACCCAATTTACAGTTTGCCTTCCAGACTGAAAGTGCACACTGCTGGCTCATGTCTAGCTTTCCATCCACCAGAACCCCAAAGTCCTCCTTAGCAGGGCTGCTATCAGTGAGCTCTTCTCTCAGTCTGCATACACATCAGGAATTGCCTCAATCCAAGTGCAGCACCTACCACTTGGCCTTGTACTTCATTAGGTTCATGTGAGCCCACTTCTCAAGCTTGTCCAGGTCCATTTGGGGAGCATCCCTTCGTTCTTTTGTATCAACTTTACCACTCAGCTTGGTGCCGTGTGCAAACTTGCCAAGGATGTACTCAATCCCACTGTCTAGGTCATCAATAAAAATGTTGAAGAGCACCAGCCGCAGGATGGACCCCTGGAATCATCCTGAATCTTTTCTCTCGGGGTATTCTAGTAGTAGAGCTGCAGCAATTTACATGCACGTGAATATAAGGTTTAGTTTTAAAAATATATATCAAACTTACAGGTAGATAATAATAATTCCATTAGCAAGGTTAATGCATAAATGTTTTAAAATATAAAAAATATTACATTAGAACAATATCACCAGGTATAATGGCCTTGCGGCGGAGTTTTTGAGGAAATTAGAAACATTCATTGCATTCTGTAGTCTTGATTCTTCTGCTTAATTACATGCTTCAACAGCATCCAACACAACACAAACCAACCTTAGTTTGTGCAATGTGCAGTACAAATATTGGATGAAGACAGTAACTACCCTTGACAGATTACAGTTAAACTATTATATATTTAAAGTTACAACTTCTGCCAAGGACGGGAATATATAGTAGAAGTGGTGTAACATCTGCAGTCCCCGGCATCATCTGCAAGACCAGTCTGATCCCCTTGTTCAGGCTACAAACTGGGAAAAATACAGGAATTTGACTGATACCTTTGTCATTTTATGAAGTCTAACAAGCACGAATAGACATGAAACTGACTAATCCTGTGAATGTATCATAGTTCAAGTAAGTTAAGATAGGAAAACTAATCTTTTGCACTTTACCTGACTGTCTCCCTTAAAACGTTCAATAAATAAACCACGAATTTCTCTTTAATTGCAAGAATTTTGATGCATAAACATAGAAAAGGGAAAAGAAAAAAAGGCTCGTGCAATGACTTCTGTGATGATGGAGATTGTAACTGGTATTTTTTATTACGTCTGTTGACTGTCAATCAAGACTTGCTGATTTTTAAGATCAGGAACAGTTCTTTTCAAGGCAGTGCTGTGACATGTTGAAAAGCATAGTAGTAGAGTGGTCACATATTTTGTCCTTATGTGTTTTTTTTTTTCTGTCTTTGTTCTGCAGTGGAACAGTAGTTTTTGTAGCTGTTTCAGCATTGTACTCAAGGGGAACAGGCAGACAATTGCTCTACACATCAGCTGTGGGTGGAAATTTGAGCTAACTTTGTTTCTTTTACTCGTTTTTATCCGCTTTTCTCTAGGAGTGTAAAGAAAAAGAAGAAAAGGGTGCAGAAGAACGAGATAGAAAATCAGCCCTACTTAATGGGTCTCGATTCTCCTGTATCATCAGCTAATGGTGCTGAAAATGAACCTACAGCCCATGGGGTGGAATTGAAGAAGAAGAAAAGGGCGGTGAGAAGCTCAAACTTAAGCACAAGTGGAAAGACAAATACTGCTTTTGAGCCTGAATGCTATGATGTGTAGTCATCATTTAATTCCAAATACTGGTGTGACATGCAGTATACACTTACGTTTGAATGCTACAACTTCACTTGTAGGACTGACAAGAAATAAAGAACAACAACAAATAAATTAAGCAAATGCACAAAATGGTGCTGGTTGTGAGTTACCAGTGGTATAAGCCTGTTCAGAACAATTTTGCTCAGGGTTCCTTGAAATCAACAGAATTGAATGCTCAGCTCCTCACTGTACTGGTAAAATCTGAAATGCACTTTTATATTTCATGAGAACCCCACTGACAAATGTAGTGTTAACCATGTGATCATATTCTATGTCAAGCTGACCAGGCATTTCTGTGGACTGCAGATTGGTCTATTACAAACAGAGAATAGAGTCCTAAATGTGATCCAGAACAAAACAAGCCTGACCACAACTGAAGTTCTTGAATAAGCATTTTATGGTTTTGTTGTAAAATGGAGCAGTGTTCAGAATGGTGAAATTTCAAAGGAACACTGATGTTACAGTGTACCTGAAAGAACAAGCTTTTAAAAAGCGTTCTCCTGATGGGAAATAAATATTCACTGGGACCACATTTTGCAACTCTTGAGCGAATTGTTTAGTAACTAACTATGCAACTACTCTGACTTCAGTGGGACTACCCATGCTTACCAACACAAATAAGTGTTGCAAATTCCAGGCACTTACATTTTCAAATGAGGTTTTAAGCTCATAATAAAGGTGCACTGCGGTTTTGTCAGAGTTGTCCTGGCTGCTTTGGCAGCAGTCTTGCCAAATATGCATTCTTCTGTCTGAATGAAATATTTCATTTCAAACTGTATTTGCTTTACTTTTTCAGTTGTGTGTCATTAATCGTTCTTTTGTTTTTTTCTTGAGTATTATGTTGTAAACTTTCACATATGATTTCACTGATTATCTGCAATTCTAAATAATTTATGTTTTATATTAAATGAAACGCTTTCTATCAGTTAGTGTTGATATCTTTTCTGGCTGATGATGTCCAGTTTATTTTTGCTCTGCTAGGAGATTCTTCCTCCTCCCCCTCTGAAGCAATAAATAACATAAAATTAGAAAGCCCTTATTTAGTAGACAGGGCACTTGATTCCATTAAAAAAAGAAGTGAGAAAAACAGTGTTGGGCACTGATGTGTGAAGTGCACCCAGATGCAGAGCACTAGTTGCTATATATTGTAATATCTTCCCTGCACATGTTTTGTAGCCAGAAAAATCTGTAAACTTCTTTCTTTTCAGTGAAAAGAAGCAGATTTTTTATTTTTTTTTAAGCCCCACTGGTAATGGTAATTTGCTTACAATCCTAGCTGCATGCCTAGTGCGTGTGTAGGAACTTCTCCTCTAAATGGGACACGTATGTGTTCTGGAATATTACGAATGTCTCTTTTGCGGTGGTCGGTTGTGTAAAATTATCTTAGTCCTGGGACTGCTGCTTTCGGCAAGGCTCCTAGCTTCTTACATTGCTGCTTTTTGCAATACGTTTGAATTTAAAGGGACTTAAAGATTTTATAATAGAGAAAAATTTCAACATCTTAGGTTTCGCTGAAATATCCCGGGTCACACTTAAAATAAGGGCAGAGTGTGACATCAGGCTCCACATCAGGAAGAGCTGAGCAGTAGCCAAGATCTGGGAGCTCATTGGAAGGCATTGTAAAATGTTAATTTGGCATTGTGGATGCTGAAGACAGAAATAACACTTCAAATAAACACCACAGAGAGATGGTAGTTCTAATCAAAGGCACAGCACCTCCTTTCATGCTTGCGAACTAGGGCTCCAATTATGTTCACTGCTCTGAAGCTGAATAGAGCTGCTTTGCCACACTTTCCAAATTGAGAGGAGAGGCAGCAGCAGTGTCTTCCAAGGCATGGTTCCAAATAACAATTAAGCAGAAGAAATCAGATAAGAGCCAAGCATGAAAATGTGTGGAGTTGAGTTGAAAATAAACTTTTCATAATGTTTTCTTGTAATTGCAGTATCTTTTGTTTTTGTGATTTTTTCCTCCCTACCACGTGGTTGGCTGGACTCTTTTATTGCTTTAGCTCAGATCGCTGCTGTTTTAGAGCTTTTAGCTTTCATTTAACAGAAAACGGAGAAAAGTAAGGATCTGCAATTAAAAAAAACAAAAAAAAAACCACTCCAAGTGTTTCTTCAGTATTTAGGTTAGAATCTGCAGACAGATCCCTTCTCAACAAATTATCGACAGGCCATCACAGAAAGGACAGATTTTACTTCTTGCTTTCAATCTTAGGAGTTTCTTCGTTCTTCTCATGCTGTCGGTGGTGTCCTAAAGTTCAAAGAGAATAGTATTTTTCTACAGTTTGGAAGAGGGTAATGGTTTTTAAATGTTTGGAAACGAAACTTTCTGTAATACATGTCGTTTCTCTGTTAATGCAACCTACATATTTTTTTCGTCACTTCAGCGTGAACATTGTGTGCATTTGCTGACAGTCGTCCAAGTATTTAAAAGAATTCCCGGAGAGTTCAGAATACCTATGGATTTTTTTCCTTGTTTGTGTAAGTTGAAGAACTGCGATCAGTACCCTAACACGCAAGTGCCCTGCAAAATTGCTCGCTAAGCCCTGACATGAAATACCAGAATTAAAAACATCTGTTGGAGGAGGTTTTACGGGGTGATACTGGTTCATTGCTAGCACAACGCAGATAAAACCTCGTTTAAAAAAGTGTAAATAGTAGATATTTATAACTGCCTGGTGATAACAGCACAGTAGGCCTTTCATTGTTCTGGTGTTTTTAGATTTTATGTGTGTGTGTGGTTACAACATAGAGCTGCTATTGCATTTTTATAATTTGGCAGAGATATTGTGAACAATGAATGCATAAATTAGCAAAATAGGAACGAAGGGATGGCACTTTTTCCCCGTGTTTCCCAATAGCCATCAGATGGCATTTAGTTTTTTTCCTTGAAATAGTTTGAGGGACAGGCAGCATAGAACACAATAAGTGTATTTGTAGCATCACTTAATTCACGAGGCAAGAGGGGATGGATCACAGTCAAACAAGGGCTAATGAGAACACAGAGGAACATGACAACCGAAAGTCTCTGTTGACTAGTGAACTAAATCTGCCGGCTGGACCCAATTGTCTGATGGAGAATTGAATGTCAGGATCACTTAGGGTTAACAATGGCCCATAACAAGCAAAAGCAGACAGCTATGAAAAATAGCCGGCATGGTCGCCATTCTGCGGAGACTGTGGATGCAAACTTGATAATGAGGCACTTCATTCACTACATCCTTCTGCTCTAATTACTAAGGTGAATAGGAAATACTTCATTTAAGGCGGGAACAGACTAAAGCAAAAACACTTGTTTGGTAAACACAAAGACTATTTGGGGGGGGGGGGGGGGCGTCTAATGATCCTTTTCTAGCACATACGAAATTAGTATGTGTGCAGTACAGTCTATTTAATGGACATGAAGTTGGGAGGAGATAGGAGTGCTTTTGAACAGTAGAGGAGGGATGGAAAGATTCACGTACAGGCTTGTGCTGAGGTTTCTTTCCTAAGTTTTCTATCCAATGGCTATGCAGAATGTTTTGGACAAACTAATATATGGATGTACACCTGCACTTGTAAAAACATATTGCATCAGTTCAAGGATTTACATTGCTTCAAGTATAAATATGAGCATTAGGAGAACTGTTGCATGTAAGGAATAGAAACAAGCAGAGGACTGAGAGAGGGAAATAAGCAGCTTAAGAAGACTACTGCCTGGGTGAGACTTGCAAGAATGTGGCAATTAGAAATTGGAACTTAAGAAGAAGGAACAGAAGACAGAAGGGAGGCGTGTTAGAGCAGAGCTTGGGTGCTTTTTGGGCTTTAGAAATTGAGATATTTAACCACTTCGCCTTTTGATACATTTAAATGTTGTGCTATTTACAGGAGTTTGGATGAAATCTTGGAGCCCGTGATGAATATTCACCTGTGGCTTCTCAGAAATCCAGAACTCAGCCATAACTTTGAGCTGGAATCCAGAAAGCTCTGCACATCTGGATTGTGCTGTTGGAGTGGCTGGCGCTTTAGTTCCCTAATTCTGCTGCTAGCACAGATCTTTAGAGGGCACTTTTCTAGCTGTTGTCTGCTGCCACGTGTGCCTCTACCTCAATTTATTGCCCTCTGGCCTCTTCATCCGCTGTAAAACAGAGCAGTGATGAGAATGTCACACATAACATTTATCTACTGGTTTCAGCATCATGTATCGTACAACCCTTTTTTTATACAGGGGTGTGCCTCACTCACAGTGTTTCTGGCAAATGCCATGCCTGTTGCATGCTGGCTCGTTGCTGCCTTCCCCTTCAGAGCGCTCTGTTCTCCAGCGCTTTCATGTGTATTGAGAGTCCCAGTCCTGTAAGCTGCTCAGAGTCAATGCGCCACTGTGCTCAAAGCTCCAGCAGATCTGACCAGGCTTCCAGGAGCCACATCATGGCTGTAGTTTGTGCAGCAATGTACGCTGGCATGAAGGATTGCAAAAATAGTTTTAGCTTGCTCTCATAAATGAAAATGGTAGCTCTGTTATGGAGTTTCCTCCTAGAACTCCAGCTGCCTCTTTTGTGGGGTTTTATTGTGAGGATGTTTTGAGGCCAAATTCATTTGCCCAGTTTGGTTGTGGCCCACAAGCTTACGAGTCCTGTGTAATGCTCAAACGCAAATACTCAGAAGAAACTGCAGATGCCACTTTTAGCAGAAAAAAATGTTTCCACACCAGCTAAGCAGTATCAGTAAAATCTATGCACTGAGAAGACATTGCATTCTTTTTGCACTTGTATCGCCTGCACAGGCAGGGAGCGTAATAAACTAGTGTGTAGCAGCTGTAAATTTTCTGAGGATTTATCTAACCACAAATACATCGAAATGGGGAAATAGGGCTATATTAAACTGTGCAAGATGCTGCTGGAACTCAGCCACTTCTGCAACATCCTGTAATTAATTTATTATGACAGGTCTGGCAAACTGAAACACTCAATACGCTTGCGACAGACTGTTATGATATAGCTGTTTGAAAACCCTGGAGTCACATAAAATGCAGGTATAACTGGAAAGGAAAAAGGAAAAAAAAAAAAAAAAAAAAAAGCATCGGCCCAACATTGCCCTTATTTCTCTGAATCTAGAAATCTTTCCCAGAGCAGCATTTGCTAACATCAGGCAGTGTCCGTGGCAGAGGCAGAGCGGGGTACGAGCTAGAAAGGAAATCCTTTCAGAACATATTGGCTTAGATCCTACTCTTCTGATAGTCAGAAGGGCAGTTAATGATGTTCTGTGGGCATGCTCAGCGAAGGAACCCCTTTTTCATACACTGAGTCAGTGCAGGCCCTGTCCATGTTTTCTGGTGATGAAATTCATGACCGGAGCTGAGACACTCAGCACAAGTTTAATTTTCTTTTGATTACTCCTTATCTTTGTTTCTCTGCCTGTGCTAAAAACATTCAATTTTGCTTATTAAGAGTGAAGAGGTTTCAATGAAATTCTGTGAGTTGCGGAAAGAGTTGGTACAAAATTCTCACAGGTCATTTCTTTTATGTGTCTCATTGTTTTGTTCTGACAGAGGTGGTTAAAGTATGTTCTCCAAGCACTGTGCAACTGTATAAATAGAAGGTAGTCCTTCTTTCCCCCTTCCCAAGTTTTCTTAAGAAGCATAGGTGGTTTTGCTTCTGCGCTTGCACTTCTTGTTTTAACATGCACAAATTAAGCCTTTCTGGGTTTATCCACATCTGCAGGTGAGAGGAGCATGGTAAATGCAATTAGTTCTCATCGCCACGTGTTACTCACTTGGCAGTGGTTGTTTGTCACAGACTGGAAATGTTCCTTTAGTTCCACTACAAAGGTGGTTTCTTTTGCCATTGCATCATCAACCATTTTTTGTCTGTGTATGTCATGGGGATTTTTGACACCTTTGCATGGACACTGTGTAAAGCTAGTCAATTTTATGTTCTGCATTAGTTTTAGTGCTTAGTGGGGGTGTACAGTCTTGGCTGTAGGAGTGATACCAGCTCCAGACTCATTAAAAGAAATGCCATCCAAAGCCCAGCTCTAACAGCCCGCATAAGCCTATAATAAGCTTATAGGGGGTGGTTAATCCCCTTCGGTATAATGTCATAATGAAAAGGTGACATCATGAAAAGGGCAGAAGGGGCACTCAGAGCACTTTGCATTGTGGCCCAGGACACCAGCCAGGCTCCCCCCATCCCTTCTGGTGAACAGCAGCATGGCTGGTCCTGATGGGACCCAAGTTGCATCTGAGGGTATCCAAAAGCATTTTTTCTGTTAGTGCAGGTGGAATGCTGGTACAACTCTGAGGTGGGGCTGCTCTGAGGCGGAATGGGCTCCAGCTTGCTGCTTTCCAGGTGTGTGCTGAGTCCTTAAACCAGTACAGGTGAGGAGACTGGAAGCTCTGACAGGCTCCTTGCCACATGCTTGAGTGAAATGGTGGCCGCAGCTGCTTTTTCTTTCCATTCTATCAGGTGAGGTTGGTTGTTTTTTGTGTTGGGTTTTTTTTTTAAGGTGGAAAAAGCCTTCAGTGACAATTCTTGGAGTTCAGCATTGCTAGAATTCAGCTTTTTATACTCTCTGGCAACAAAATAGCATAGGTTTTCAGGTCGTGTTTGGAAACTTGAGCACCTGGCATTTGCTGAGAATCTCTCAAGGCAGTTTTTTGACATCAGTTTCACATGCCATGAGGTATAGACTTGGCTGCCTTAAATTCAGTCTGTGAATAGCCTGAATTCACAAGGTGGGAAGAAGGAATCTGTTAATGCCCAGGTTCTGATTGCTGAACAAATTGTTGAGGGGCAGAAACCCATGTGAACATTATCTTTAAGATATTACCTGCCTCCTGTTCTCCCCGTTACTGAGATCCACCTCCCAACACCCTCAGATTAATTCAGACTGTTATGTGGTAAAAGCTTGATTCACATTTTGGCTCATCAGGAGAGCTCTGTTTTTTATTACTTCTTTATTTGGCAGTACTTAGCATTCATTTTTTCATGCCAGTAAAACAGGCATGAGCCGATACAGGACCAGTAACTGATGGTCATACCTCCACTGATGAAGGTTCCTCCTTGGCTATGAAAAACTGTGAGGATTGGAGGAGAATTTCATAAAATTGAAAGCTCTTTCTGCCTAAGCAACAAGTGCACGTAGACTAGACCTTCCACCAGAAGATAAACATAACATTTAGCTCTGGTTGCTTATTCTAGGAACAAGTTTTACATGAAGAGGAAAGACTGAGTGCTGTAGCACGCTGAGGTTGACACATGGCTTAGGCAAAGCCAAGATTCAGTCTTTGTAGGCTGAGGTTGCTTCACTGAGTCATCCAAACTCTGCCAGGTCCCCACGCTAGGAGTAGCACCGTAACATCCATGAATGTGTTGGGGTATCACTTTTTTTTTAATTATTATTGTTCTCCTTTTTTGAGCATGTGGTAATGTGTATTGGAAACTTATCTCTGTATCGTTGAAGAAACCTGTTCCTAATTTGTTTGAACTCTTGGTATCTTTTTTCTGGAACACTGCCATCTTATTGTGGACCTGGAATCAGGCAAGCTTAGAACTTTTCTTGGGATTTGACAGTGGAAGACACAGCTTCCAAAATTAAAGACGTGCATATCTGTACCTGAAACTTTAGTTGGGTGGTAGTTAGCCTCACTTGCAGAGACCCCTTTGTCCCTGGAAGCTTCTTGCATGAGAATATTTTGCTGGGTCAGATTGGATTCCATGAGTTCAGTCAGAAGGAAGCAAGGGGTTTGCTTGTGCCGTGCCAAGCCCACACACTTGCCATCTGAACCTGGGCACAGCCAGCAGAGGCGCACGTGAACGGCACGCTGTCACTTGGCAGCTTGGTGCAGAAGCATGGATCAGGCACTGTACGTGTTCCTGAGCAGAGGCCAGTGTCACACACACTGAGGACACGGGAGCTACGATGCTGCTGCCACCCTCCCTCAAAACCTCTCTCTGCTCACTGCTGGCCTCCCGCCTCCGCTCTAGCATTCCAGCTGAAATGGAGAAATGGGATGGGTGGCAGCGTGCCAGGTACCCGGGCACCAAAGCCCGCGCCTCTCTCTGGCGGACACCCTGCTATCCATCCCCAGTGACTCACTTCTTCATACAGCTCAAAGAACTTATTCACTCCTGGACAAATGTGTGCAAATATTGATAGAGCTGCTTTGTTTTGTACCGGCCTTTTTGAAGCACGGGGTTTTTGTTTAGGTTGGTTGGCTGGTGATTTGCTTCTATCATTATAACTTTCTTTGACTGGAAAGGTTTGAATGGAACTGGTTTTTGCTGCTTCTGTCCTAACGCGCTGAAGCGTCTGCTCTGGGAGGAAAAGCAGTTCACCAAATTCAGTGTAAAGCTGTGGGATCATAGTGCTCTCCAAACACCAAGGAAATAATTTCACAGAGGATTTCGAAATGACTTTTTGTTCCCATTTTGTTGGATGTAATTTGCATCTGTTTTCATGGCTTTTTTTCATAATGTTTTAAACTGAAACATGATTGATTAATCTTTAACAGTTGTCTACAAATTCAATGACCTAGCTTATTCTCCTAACTTATGTTTTACAGTATTTCATAAAAAATACCAGCAGTGATTTTAAGATTATTTTGAAGAAAGAAAAAATTCTTACAGTGTCGCAGGAAATGTTGACAGTATCGGTAGTTTGTCACAGAGAATTTCTCTGCTTCCTTGAAGACGTTTTTTTTTAGGCAAAACCTTTGTTTGAAGAACACTGATGTTGAATACTCTAATGAGTTTCCTTTCTGGCAGTGCGACTGTTCTAAGTGAATAAGACTGCACAGTAGGTGTAACAAACGTTGATGTTGGTAAGATTTTTGTTGCTGTCTCATATGTTATTTTTAATAAATGAAGAGAAATACGGTCTGGATGAAACAAACTATCGTGAGGAATTGATGCGTAACTAATTAAAAAAGAAAAGCTGCATTCATAAAAGACTTACCCAATTTTAGTTATCATACCAGGGAGATATTGCAAGGGAGGTCCCTGAGGTCAGTTCTCTGTCACTTCCATTCACTGCTTCCATTAACGAGTTGGGTGAAGTCGTAGGATTTGTAAAAGTTGTGTGTGACACCAGGAGTTTGCGTGCTCTTTGTAGGACGTGGCCATAATTAAAAAATGATTTTGGAAAAGAAAACAAATGATGAAATTACTAAAATAGCAGTCAGTAAGGTCAAAATACGGGAAGAAGGAAACAAAGGCAAATATATAAAGTATATGTTGGTTTTATTGGGAAAAAAATACATGTTAGGGACAGTAGGCTCAAACATAAAGTGAAACAAAAATATGCTTCTTTTTTTTTTCTATTTCTTTTTTCTTTTTTTTTTTTCCTAAGAAAGTTATCTGAGTGTTGATGTTAGCAGGGATAGAATGTGTAAGATCTGATGTTGTGTCACCAGGAATACTGAGCTTTAGTTTTGGTCACTGTATACTGAATCCTGTAGACAAACTGAAGAGAGCCCAGGGAACAGCAGTGGGAACATGACAGCGATGCTGAATCTTGTGTAGGTTTTTATAGAAAGCAACAGGTTAGCAGCCCTCTGTTTTGTATGATCTATTGCCTATGTGACTTTTTAATTTATTTTACATAACATGGCTATTATTTTTTTCTCTCTCTTCGGTGGGCAAGATTAGTTTTGTCTGACAGCAATGTGACAGAGCAAAAAGAAGTATTTCCAGGACCATTTAAATTAGGTGGTCATGTATTTCCTTTCATTCTCTGTGTTACATGTATTATTAGTTGCCTTTTTCTTCCTTTAATATAGCATTGGTAAGACCTGCTAGATCAGTGCTGGTGCTTGACTGCTCATAGAAGAAAAAAAAAAAAAAAAATGATGGTGAAAGTGTTTTAATCATTATCTTCCCTGTTGTAAATCTCTAACTGGAGCAAAAATCCTGACCCTGAATCTTTCTCCAGAACTCATGAGCCCATGGCTATTCAGTTCTAATCGCGTTGTTCCAGTGATTTATGGTATGGCCTTGGGTAGATTGAACCTCCACCTCAATTTGCCTGTCTTTAGCTGGAGATACTAATATTTCTTCTGGAGACAGCCCGGCAGCTAATCTGTATAAGAATGCCTTGACAATGTACAGACCTCAAGCCCTTGTCTAGCATAATCTTAAAAGCTTGGCTGTCACACACTGGTATGACTCAGTAAGTAGTTGGCAAATAGTCTGTATTTATGGTGGGACTAAGATTCGAGGGTTTTTTTTTACATACTTTTGTAAACTTGCAGTTTTCAGTCTTACTACTTGGATAGATATTTGTATTGATCTTATTTTGGGGGACTGGCAATAGCAGATGTATGATGTAAAAGCTCTGAAGAAGGTCTTTCTTTGGAAGGGAGGATTATTCAGCTGTATTGGTGACTCTAAATTAAGACAACACACGTTCCCCTGGCAGCTCTCGCACAGACTGTAGAGCAAGCCCTGCTGGAGCTCCAAAAATCTGGGGTGGAAGTCTGGCCAGAAAAACTCAAAGCCTTGAAGTGTATTCCATGGCAAGGAAAGAGAAGTCTTTTCCCCTCGGGTTTCTTGCATTCATAAGCGATAATTACCACCAAAACAGAAGGAGAAGATAAATACTGGATAAGCTGGCAGAGAAAGTACTCTCAAGTTGTTGTCCCCCACAAACTGGAATGCACCTAGCACTTTGGACAGTGTGCTAATTTGATGACAAAACACATTAAGAAGCAATGGGAGAGACTGTGCTTTTTTCACAATATCTGAAATAATAATGCAGCGTCAAAAGATCCAAGGGTCATGCTGCAGTTCAGGTGCTCATGTCACTAGTGGACACACTCTCATTAAGAGTCAAAAGTACCTTTACATTGAAACTGGACTAACAGAGGCTGTAACCCCTTAGGCTTTTGAAAAATAAGCAGCCTACTACTATGGTAGGGAAGGAGGGATTCCTGGTGGGTCCTGACCTGTGCGCCTCCAATTCATCAATTCACTGAGCAATACGTTTAAACCAGAATAAATACCACAGTCCGGTTGGAAATATTTCATCTCTGTAAACTGGGCCTTTTTTCAAGTCTGTTTTTCTTCTTTTGTGATTTCAGTCAGTGAGTGGTTTGTAATGATCTCACATTTTTTCTCAATGGAGGAACCTTTCTCCAAGGCCCAAAATTAACACTATTTCTATTCAGGAAATATTGTAGCCAGTGAATGTAACCATTTGGCAGATAGGAGGGAAATAATAGTCAGGAAATTAACTGTGCTGTGTTTTGGTTGGGTTGTTTGCTCCACCCTTTCCAATTCCCACAAACACCCTGAAAATGCCAAATTTACTCAACTATTAGGCTGAGAAATCACTTTTTGCCTTCAAGCAAAATGTATTCACCCCAACTGTATTTGAGTTTCACGCTATACTGAGTACATATGGATTTTATAGCATTTACATTGAATAATCTGACTGACCATTAAAATAACTTGGGGTTTGGTGGCAAGCGATGGAAGCTGTACATTTGTTCTACAGCGACTGATGTGCAGCTGAATGCACTCAATCAGTTTATTTTACTGTCTGTGGTGAGAACCAAACTGGGCCCTGAGAAAGTTCCTCCATTGTCTGTTCTGAAGTGGAGCAGCTTCAGGGTTTAATTTCCACCTCACATGCCTTATACAAGCTGATTTGCTATAAACTTTAAAATGTAGAAGTTCTGACAGTGTAAATGTTCACACTATTTTATTTCTGGACAGGCTGAACTGAAGCCATGGGGGAGCTTCTTGTCATAGCTGCTCTGTATGGACCTGATTTCACCTCTGCATGTGTTTTAGCAGTGGTGCTGATGGCAGACAGGTTCTGGAAGGCCTAAATAAGAATGAGGCATTCAGATGCACTGGGTCTGAGCAATGCTGACCCTCATCCAGCTTTCTGCATGCACAGCCTTTGCTGTGTGCTCCCGTGGGTGCTGTGCTCACCCTTCATCCATAGGGAAACCTCAGGCTCCAGCTGCTCAGCTGCTGGTACTTCATGTAGGTCATGCTGACAGCACCTATTGTTCTAATGCATTTGAAGGGCATCCAAGTTTTGGCATCATTAGATTATTGCCATGGTGCTCAGGTTGCAGATCCTGTACAATAAAGGAGTTCTGCTTCATGTTCAATCACTATGAGCTGTTATCTGCAGCTTTCATCTAGTCTCCATTAATGAAAGAACAAATCATTCCAGGGACTAAATAGATGTTTGACCATTCAAATATATGCAAAGTGATATGATTTATGAGTGGGAGGAAGTCATTTTGCAAGCTCAAATTCCACTTGCTGTGGAATTTTAGTGTAACAGAGTAGATCCAGTCAAGTCCTGAGCAATGGCACTAGGAGCCCTGTGTGGCCTTCAGGGAATGCGTTCTTTGTTACTGAGCTGTATGAGCTTTCAGCTGAAGACTTAAAGAACAGTATTTCTAAATGTCATTCTGTTTCATTAGAGGACAGTCATTTATTAATACTGTTAACAATGCTGCAAAGAGGAAAAGAAGAAACTATTCTCTATGAGATTTGCCAATTGAAATGGAAGGAATAAGCTTGAACTGCAGCAAGGAAGATGGTGCAAGTAAGCCTTTCAGAAAATATTGTCTTAAGACCGGAGAGGCTTGAAGAAACTGTAGCATCTCTGCTGCTGAGGACATGCAAGAGGAGGGTGAGCAAATCTGCTGCAGGAATGGTTCATAGGCTTGGTGCTGCCTAACGCATGAGAATTAACATGACATGTTGAGATGCCTTGCAATTGCATTTTTTATTTTTGTCGCCAATATAATGTCTAAAGCTTGCTGCTGAAGTGTCTTGGTGCAGGCCGTGGTCTTCCTTTCACTGAATCAGTGAGAGGCATCCTTCAACATGGGGGATATTGAAGGCACCACAGGCACAGCAGCATGGTCTGAGTGCAGCCTTGCCAAAGGCTGCCAGGCAGTTGCATGGCAGCCCTGCCTTCCTGCAGCTCCAGCTGGCAGCAGGCCTCCTTCCCTCTCACAGGCCTGAGCCATCACTCCCCTTGCTATCGCTGCTGTAACATGTAGCAGGCCATTTTGTGGAGGGCCAGGCCTGTGGTGGCAGCTGAAGGATCCTGAGCTCCAGGCTGGTTTGCTAGAGTGAATCTGGGACCACCCAGCAACACCAGCGTTGGATCTGAACTCACGGTGCCAGCATTCTTCAGCATTATCCTTCCTGCAGCCTGCTGTGTCCTGTGTGTCCTGTATGTCCTGTGTTTACCAAAACCACCGTATTTATGACTACGGAGGCTTTGACGGGTCAGAATTGAGGCTTTGTCACATCTGGAGACCTGCCACAGCATGCTCTCTCCACCCTGGAAACTGGGGCACAGAAATCATGAAAGACTGCCAGAGAAACAGAGCCAGGCAGCAAGCATCTCATTTATTTTTCTGAACGCACCTGTCTCACCTCCAAATGTGGCCATATCAAAGGATGAAGGTAAAAATAAGTTTAGGGGTCACTTTCCTATTTGGCCTTCCTGTAATGGCCTCGCTCAGCTCTTTTTGGTGATGCCGTTCTTGAGGCTGCGGTGGGCAGCTGGGGGATCCAGAGCAGAACTCAGCTGTTGCTTGGGGTGACCTCTGTGGAAATGTGCAGAGAAGTAAACATATCTTGGCTTCCTGACAGCTAGTGAGGAGATGAAAATCAGATAAATATTTGAGACTTGTAAATAATAATGATCGGAATTTTCTTCTTAATGGGGGAGGTATAAATAGCAGGAATGAGATGAAAATGAGAAGCAAAAATTAGCATGCATGTAAATGGAAGAATCCTAACGCTGGGATTGTGGAATAATCTCCCCAGGGGAGTATTGGAAGCCCATAGTTTAGGACCTGAACAACCAGACAGAGAAGGAGTGCAGGAAGCTGCATCATAGGGAATGCCTCTGCCTTTTGCAGAGGTAATTTGATTTCACCTGGCTTCTACCAGAAAGAAAGTTAAGGATTGTAAGGCTCCTTGGCTACTTCTCCTTGAAGATCCGAAAGAATGTTTAATGTTGACATCTCAGCCAAGCTAGATCTTTGGGAATTCTTATCTATCTTCAAATTCTTATCTCTGTGTTCAGTTGTTTATATTTCCCGACTTCCTGTCTACAGTACTTATCCAAGTTTATTGTTTAGTTCTACTATTCCTTGTTTAACAACTTTTCCTTTATGCTCAAGCATTGGCTGTGCTTCAGCAGTGAGTGATTTCTGTGTTTATCTTCACCTTCTCATTCAGGTGTGAGAAACAACATGCTAGTGCTTGGAACAGCCTCAGAGATCCCAAGATGCAAAGTTTTCCCAATGCTCTGGCTGTTTTGTTTTTTGTTGTTGTTTTGGGGTTTTTTTAAGCCTTGTAGCAACTTTTCAGTTTGTGGCATTGTTTTGGACTTCATTTTCTTACTCACTTAACTTTAAACTTGGGTGGTGCATTGGGTTTGGTTGGGTGGCTGGTTTTTTTTTTTGGGGGGTGGGGTGGGGGGGGGAGTGGTAGTGTTTTTTTCTTTGGTCCACTCCAGGCAAAAAAAGGGTTAATTAGTCTCAGTAAAACATTGCCAGTCACTAGAGACTGCTGCAACTGAGATGAAAAACAAGACTGCACCTGTATGCTGGCAATTTCACATAGATTCTGGTCAACTATTTTTCTCTAGCGCTTTGTTCTGCCAGCTGCCTCAGTGCTTTGGATGCAGGTGGAAGGATGGACTTTGCTATCTATAAAAAAATTAAATGGTGAAGACCAACTTCCGCTTCACCTCCCTGGGGATCAAAGTTATTGTATTGCCACATAGCATGGCAAGGCACAAAACAGGCAACAGGCTGTGTGTGCCTGGCTGCTGCGCGGACTCAAAAGAAATGTCTTGAAATTTTCCCCTTTCTTTTATTTTCTTTTCCTTTTCCTTTTCTTTTTCTTTTTTTCTCTTTTTGTGTTTTTTTTCTTACTTTATTATTTTTTTTCCTTTTTATCCTTTCTTTCTTTCTCATGTTCATTTTTAATCTTGAAAGACAGCGACTGCATGGAAGGAATCCCAAACTGAGTACTGTATACAGAAGAGAGAAGCAGCCACTTTATAATACGTGCCACACCTTATCATTATTATATTTCCTCAACAGAGGAGCTTTGTATTTCTTCCAATAATCTGATGTGAGGCAAAGGATTGTGCGGGAGCACTAATTGTGTGGCTTGATGTGTGCTCACAAAAGAAGTTCTCACAGAGACCCTATAGATTTATGTCATAATGTGCTGTTGTAGGATGAAAATAAAATAGTCCCACCTGCTCATGAAGGTACCTTCATTGCCTGTAGTGGAGCAACAGATAGCACACAGACCCTTTGAACGGATGGATCTATTCTCATGACAATATAAAACTCTTAAATAAAATCTGGTAACAGCAAATTCTGCTTAGCACAGTGGGAACTTTCTGAGGTTACCTTACAGTGTGTCATGCAATAACACTCTCCTTCATATTTTTAACCACTGTTGTGATAGAAATAAACAATAATTTGATAGTGTAGATATTTAAATTTCAGGGAAGCATAAGACCTATAGGGTAAGTTTCCATGAAAGGACATTTAGTAGGGGGAAAATCCCCAAATATTCAATGGAAAACTCTGAATAGATCTCTGTACTGTTCGTGTGGGCTTCAGAAATACTTTTAGAAGAAAAGACATTTTGGTTTTTTCTCTTTTTACTCAGAGTTATGAACATGAGTTTAACTTAGGTTGTTTTCTAAGATTACTATTTTATATCAGTACCCTATAACCTTAAGCTTTCAAAATGTCTTAAAAAGAGGAAAAAATACAGAAGTTGCTAAATGGAGATCAACGAGTTACAGCAGCTGAAAATAACTCACATGAATATTGCATCAAAATATGCAGGGGCTCTGGAACAGGTAGTTGGTTTGGTGTGTTTTTTTAATTGTATTTTGAGTTGCCTTCTCATGGTAGTCTATCTTTAATCAGTGTATTTTTATGTACATGGCATGGGTAGCTGGCTATAGAATAACATTTGGTATTTAGAACGATTATGAAAATCTCACATGCCAAGACACGCAGTATCCTCTTAGCTGCCATGGAACATACTGAGCTGGTTTGTAGATGGATCTCATCTGTGTCTACTGCAACAGGTACCATCATCTGGTGTGAGAGGCAAGATGTAATAAGGGTTGAACAAGAGCTCTTATCTGGTTTAGTATACAGTGTGCTCCTATGCATTCAGTGACATTTGGACTCTCTCACACGTGGCATGAAGGACACATTTAACTTTGTGTAGGAGGGTCTTGCTCTTAGTTTCATATGTAGTCATGGGACACCTCTTTGTCCCATGTGTCTCATGTAACTTATGAATGCTCCTGTAGCTGTGATTGTTTAAGGACACGGGTGAGGTTCTGCTACATGCTACAAAGAGGAAAGTCAGTAATATTTTTGCATTGTTTCAACTGTTAGCCTAAGAAGCTGTATCTGGTAGTCTAATAAAAATATTGCTCTCCCTATAAACCTTGTCTTACTGTGTTGTAAATGAGTTGTTTTTCTTGATAGCCGATGCACACTTTACATAATCTTGTGTTGCATGGTCCATGAATGGGTTTCCGGACTTTTTATCCACAATCTTCACTGTTATCTTATGTTTGACAGAATATCAATGCCATTAAGATAAATGACTCGTTATTTCTCTTTGGTTTTGGGAATTGCATAAAGCATTTACAATGCTATCGCTCTATTTTATGTCTCTATTCTATCTTATGTCCAGACGCATTAGTTATTTCTTGTCTTACATACAGGTTGAATCTACAGTCACATTTATAGACTGAACTTTTTTGCAATAGGTGCTATTTGTATTTTGGCAATTTTAGGTTGTTGTGAGCTCTTAGTTGATATCATTTCAAATTGCCTTCACAATGTACATGCACATTTTGTGTAAGTGGTATAGCCCGTGTAAAACAGTGGGACCAAAACCTGAAATACTCTGATCTGTTAGCAAATAGTGGTAACTGAGGTGCATGAATGCAGATTATTTATACAGAAGAAAAAATGTGTGCTTCAAATGGACTGAACCCAGAAGACAGGTGTAATTTCCTGAAAAGACCTTCCACTTTGGATGTACAAGCTTTGAATGAACCAAATTAGTGAATAAGGTCCAAGTTAAAATCCATGCTGTTTTGTTGTTAGCATTCCACTTGGTAAAGCTTTGTTTTTAGACAGGTTTTAACTGTGTTGTGTAGGCTTATATGTTAGGGTGTGCTGGGAATGGCATCTGATTGCATGTGCAAACACAGAAATATTCTTTTGATAGACAGGCAGTGCTGGACATGTCTGATGACGCAGAGGTGTTTGGTACTCGACTTACTCAGCACACTGATGGATTCTCTAGATCATCATTCATTTTTACTCCACACATTTTGATCCTTCCTATGAAAAACTAAGATGTTCACTAGATAGAAATCCCAAGGCTACTCACGTCATCTTTGTCACATTGAAAAATGTACATTCAGTCCTCTGTTTCTGTTATTTGATTAGCACAAACATATGCAAGACTTTCTGCATAATTAAATACATGGTTAATTCAGTGCTTTCAGTAATAACCAAATCTATGGGACTGCATAAGTAGCACACTGCTGATTTCCAAAAGTAAAAACTACATAATGAATCCTGATATTAACTTAAGATAAAGGGACTGCCATAGGGGATATCTAAAATAAGATCAAATTAAGGTATTACATCATTTGGCCTACCACAGATTGGTTTTGACTGTCCAAAGACAACCATTGTGTGTTTTTTTTTTCAGCAGTATTCACCTCTCTTTAAGGCTTTCCTTGGTATTGGAAAATTAGTGTTTGTGAATCTACATGATATGAATCTGTATTTTCTTTCAGTCCCAAAGCATAGGTGTTTCTGAAGTAGTGAAGCAGTACAGATGTAGATGTCTCTGAAAAAGTTTCATAGATTTCATTCCTATTTTTGCTGTATCTGCATTTCTCATGTAATATATTGGAGTATTCAAGTAGACTAAGTATGTTCAGATATGAGTATGAGGAAAGAATGCCGATCCTCATGATGTATTAAGTGCCTAAAATTTAAATAACACTGTGGTTAATGAAGCTTTGCCTATATTAATATGCTCATTCAGTTTACCTGTGCTTCACTCAGAAATGCATTCTGCATATCTTTCCATTAAAAGCATTTGCATCTTTTCAATTACTTTTCTTTGCTTGAATGTAAAGTGTTGATGTAAAATGTTGCCCATCTTTTGAATAAGCAAAATAAGAAAATTATCATTTAAAGTATAAATTAAAAGTCCATTAAGGCTTGGGAGCATGGTACTTCAAAGTTAGGGGAGTCAGAATTGAGGCTCTTTGTGCAATTAATTCACCCTCCTCTCACTCCTCACTTTTCTCTGTGTGCATTATAATACTAATCTTCATTGCACAGTCACATTTACATGTGTGCACACACTCATATGCACATTTACATATGGATCCTAGCCATTAATTTCCATTTCTTCCAACTTGTCCTTGTGCTCACTTTGCTCTGTATCTCTCTGCACTTGTGTCAGGTGACTTCCTTTGCATTTAGCCTCAGCAAGGGGCAACGGGAGGCCGGCTGGGAGACAGCAGGAGCCAAACTGAGCTGAGCTGCTCCATGTCTGTATGGCCCCGAGGGCAAGCAGCACAGGACGTCCAGCTGCAGCCTCTGAGGGGCTACTACCCAGGGGCTCTGCAATAGGTAAGCTGCCAGCTGCAGTAAGCCTCTGCCACTCCTGTGCCAAAGGACATTTTCAGAGGTCACGACTTGCTCAGTTACATCGATCTGTGCAGGAATGGGAATCACAAACTATATGGCCTCGTAAAATTTCAAGTCCTTGATCCACAGTGCAGAGGCAGGAGTGTTTCTCCCTTGAAAACAATGTAAAAATATTTTCAAATTGGTATCATGGGTTAAGACCAAGTGAGAGTGTGGAGTCTAAATGATTTTTTAATTATAGATATATGCAATGCAAAACAAAAAGTCAGTTAAAGTTCACGGGCTTATGCTGAGCTATGCTAACTAGGCATAGCAGGGCAAGGATAAACTAGTTTTCCTCAACCTCTTTCTCAGAAAAGGCTGAACCATTTCTGCTACAGCACTTCTTTTTTTCTTTGACATTTCTTTTTATTTGTTTTCCAGTCTAGAGTATACGTTCTAGTCATTCTCTTACCTGTGGTTAGAGTTATTCAGAGAAGACAGACTCTAACTGAAACTTGAAGTTCCCTGCAGCTAATCCAGTACCACCTTGCTTGAGTGAGAATCCTGAAAATGCTTAAAATAAACATGTTTTTCAAGGTGGACAAGGCCACCTTTCTACAACAAATGAGAACAAGAACAAGAAGTCTCTTTTTCATCATAACTTTGCATGTGACCAGCTAGTGGGAAATACACTGATAATTTAAGTAAATATTTTTCAAATGTATAACACTTCCCAGGTATATTTTTGGCTGAGCATCAGCAATTTCACAGTGGAAAATATCTGTGCAAGACGCATATGAAGACAGAAATAATCCAATCTTCCCTATATATAAGGGGACCGTGTGACTGAAATGTCCTGTCTGGAGTGCAAGTTCTGATCTTTTCATATCTTAGCTGTAACTCACGCAAGCCTAAAATAACCAGAGCTTAGACTACGCATGTTTAGCAGTATTCTTAGCAGTTATTTATTGATGTGTGTGTGCTTTTTCCTACAACCTTGATGAACAATACTGAAAAACAAGAAAAGTTGCGTCATATATTACTTCAGTCTCAATGAAAAAGCAACAGCTTGGGAAAAAAAATGGTGTCTTTGAAACCCACGCATTCCCAGATACCAGAATCGGGACAGAAGGCCAAGCATTCACAGGATGTCCTGGAGCCCATGATTTTTCCAGTCAAACTTTTTCAATCCTCCTGAAGAAGATGGCTGCAACACAAGTTGGCCAAGCATGTTTTCAGATCAGCATGGACAGCTGCGGCTTTAAACAATGGCAACCATTGTTAGGTCAGTTTTAAAGTAGGTCCTTAAAGTTAATGTGATTATGCAAATGTCGCCCTAACTACCGTGGCTGTCTTATACCCTTCACAAATGACTGCATTGTCACTTTTCATTATGTGCATACAGTCCTGGTGGTTTGGTGGTATCATTATATCTCTCGGAAATGGACCATGTAAAGGCCATTCACTGTTGTCACTGCATTGTGCTTTCCCCCAAGCAGACCAACCTTGACCCACAAATGAGGGTAGTAGGGATTTTCAGGCCGAATCCTCTGTGTGTTATTCACATGATTACTCCCACTGACTTCATTTGAAACACTTGCATCAGGCATGCACGAATTAGGTTAAAATGTGATTGTGAAATTAAGTCCAGTCCACCCTAAACTGCGGTGTATCTGGACAAACCTCTGCAAATGGCTTTATGTGAGATCACTTGCAACGCGAATTCAAAAATTAATCCATTGTTCACCAGGGAGAAGAAAATGGCTTGGACAACTTCAGCCATTTTTCCTCCCCGGCGTCTTTATCATTCTTTGATTTTAATCATGAAATGCACTTTTACAGAAATGTGTGATCACAAATGAGGAAGCTGAGAGATCTCAAGATCCATGCGTTCTGGAAGGTGGCAGATTTCAGACAACTCATCGGTTGGGGGACATGACTGATTTCAGACTCCTGGTTGCATTGCTTTCAATGAAAACCAGTGACTTGCAGTTTCAGTTCTCATCACAGAAGATGTTCTCACAGCAATTTCTTGTTTGGATTGTTTTCTCTTTTTATGAGTCTGATGTTTTTCTGAATTCTGGCCTGTACGATTTCTGTTCTAGTGGTGAAGTGTCTCCATTGCTCAAGCGTGTGTGATACACAAACTGTGATAGGCTCAGCTGCTAGTTGGGATTTGTGTGTCCCCAGTAAATTATCCTTACAGTTTTTAATAGGATAAGTAAATGTATATTTAGGGAGATACCTGAATTTGTTTGCATACACTTAACATGAGTAAACAAAAAACACAATCACCTCCTGGGGTAAATCAGTGCCTCTCCTTTGCTGACATGCAGCACCTCTCCTACAAATGCAAACTTCCTTAGGACATTCAATGACTAGAAAATGTGAGGACAACGTGTTATGTTATTCTGTTGTGTTACTCACCATGTAGCTTCTCACAGCATCTCATCGGTGCTCTAGGCCATCCTACGGCCATCCTACCCTTTGCCAGCCTACGTACACAACTAATAGAAAACTGGTAACACCACACCTACACATGTAGCCAGCAGGATCTCCTGCTCCCTCAAGGGTCAATTCTAGTGGGAGGTTTGGATTAGGAAGTAAAAACCTACTTTGGCATAGGAATACTGAAATTGTAGCACCCTCAGCATCAGTTTTAAGCAAGTGCATGAGCCAGAGTGGGACATCGGGCCTTCAGGAATACTTCCTGCCCTTTAGACAATAGGCTAATTTCTACTATTGAAAAAAAAAATTCCCTTAAAAAAAAAAAAAGTCAGTTACATGTGTTAAAGAGGAAGGAAGAGGAATTTGTACCCTGACAGTTAGGAAGGCAAAACAAGGTATCATTTAAATTTCACACTCTATCCATTCAAGCTGTCATATAAAAACCTAGTTGTTCCATTGATCAAGTGCCAGAGAGGATGATAACAGGTTATTTTTTTGAATGTCAGACAGCACAGTAAGCCTTAGAAGTGACAACTTAACAATAGGAAAAAAAATCTGGCAGCTTATTTTAATCATCTTGTGAGTTTGCTTCTCTATGATGCCTGTGGCAAAATCGCAGGGCAGGTGTGTCAGGCTCACTCCTCCCCTGTGACAGGGGGGCTATTTTTTGAGATCTAAACTAGTCGTGCTGGTTTTTAGTGTGGTGATGGAAGGATGACTATCACATTGGCTCCGTAGCTTACTGCTGTATGAAGGGCAATTTTTATTCTGGGTTTTCTGTTAGAGGACTTGGCCACAAATCAGAGGTTGGCAAGGAAAGGATTTACCCTAACCTCTTCGACTGGAGAAAGGTAAGGGCATACCTGAATTGGGTTTAACTCAAGATGTCTCACTGTTGGTTGCTGCTCCTGGAGAGCTACCACCGGACCTTCATGCAGTGGCAAGAAGCAATGTCCCCATCCTCGTTCCCGCAGAAAGGACACCAAGGCTGATCCTGCTGGGAGGGCAGGCAGGCAGACTGTCCTTTCTGCCTGGGGAGGTCACCTCAGTGAAAGGATGTTGAGCATAGTTGGAGCTTGACCGGAGGATGGTACTGGATATATATATATAACCCCAGTTCTCTCTTCAACAAGGGCAATTTCTTACAAGGGGGTAACAGGACTACCATCCTAAGTTCATGGGGCCTGTCCTACATCCCTGCCTGGGGCCTGTCAGCAATGAGGTGAGAAATAATCTGTATGATCCACTCTTACAAAGTGAGGCTTTAAACTTGCTGAGGTCACAGAAACCAGCTACTTTTTGCAATCAACTTTTAGAGGGATTTGGGAGGCAAAAACTTTCAGGAGGGTATGCTTTGAAAGAGAGTTGAATCTGCCAGAAGCAGCAATGGGAAGACTAGGGATGGCCAGGAGAATGAGCAGAGCCAAAAGGAAAAGTGAAGCATCACAGCCTTTCTTTGTTACTTCACTGAAAGGCATTACAGGCTTTGACTGAAGCAAATCATGGCAATTCCTCTGTTGTGATGTGCGGTGATCATGGTTAGGTAGGTACAAGCTGAAACCTTGTGAAGGTTTCTATCATCTCCCTACTGGCAGCAGATGCAAGCAGCGCAATGCACATCTTTATCTGCACAGGAAGGATGAGCCGATTCCTCTGAGATCTTTGCCTAGAACTAATAGGAACCTAAATGCTGAAAACCCATCACTTAGATAGCTATGGCCTCCCTCTGAGTTCAGATAACTCATACATCGATGCGCCTTGATGAAAGAGTTAATGAAACATTAGAAGAAGCAAGCAGAGATAGGGCTTGCAGGAAAGCACACCTGCATGCATACTTTCAAGACTCTCACATTGCTGACTTTATCAGGACAGCCACGGCGGGCTTGCAGCTGGGCCAGCAGGAACTGGGAGATAGAACAGAGATGGTCTCAATGGTTAGGGTAGAAACCTACTCAGAGAGAGCTTCCTGAAACTTTCTTCTTTGCTGTTGGTGAACACTTCTCTGACAGGCATGTGTGAAGATTGAGTGTTGAATCTGTAGTGATGAGCAGTAATTTGATCAGCTAGAAAAATTATTTCACCATGAAATGGAATTTCCTCAGGTGTAAGTTGAACACGTCTGTAAATGGGCATCCATGCAACCAAAAAGCGGATTCTTATTAAGAAGTAAAACAAAATCAGTAATTGTTGTGATATTCAAGTGGACTGGAAAAATGCCTTGTAAAAATGTCGTGTATCAAGAGGCAGTGTGAAAAAACCATGATCACAAATAACTTATGGGCAAATAATGCTGGAGTGGCTACATTTTACAGCATTTAATAATGAGTTGCATGTCCAGAGTCAGTTTGCAATCACATCTGAATTTGGAGTTTCATGATTTATCTTTATTACGTTACCTGTAGGAGTCACCGAGAGCAAAGAAGTCACAGATGAGTTTGTGGTGGTACCAGGGATCTTTAGGGAAAACTGATGAGACTTCTAAGTCAAGATCGAAGAAAAGAGTCAAACAAGGGGAACAGGCACACTTGATCAGGATGGTTTCTATCTGAATTAAGAATTCAGAATTATCCCAGTAGTTGGAAGAGGTGGCCAGTGTCTTTTCTTGGCTGCTCAGGTAAAGCATCAGAACAGTGAGCCTGAGCAGCACTAGGGCTATCGACTGATACCACCTGTATCAGAGAATAAGGAGGCAAGTAAGATGCAGAACAATGCCTTAGAATCATTCATCTTTCCCAAATAGGAATATTTTTAACATACCATTTTCCATTTCAAGGGGTATAGATTTTTTTAATAGATATCTGAGAACATATTTGCATTCTGAACTTTGCCATCAGCCCTGTCCCACATCGGGAATAGGACAGAAATACAATTAAATGTGGCAGGAATAAGAGGAGGTGACGACTATGATGCTACAGCCCTACAGAAACACTCTCTGCTTATGTGACCGGCTATGTATGCTTCAGAGAGGGTTGGTGGCCATTGATTTAGCTGGCTTAAACAAGTATCAAGACAGTAAATGCTGAGAAAAAAAAAACACATTTTATTCTGGCTTCTTTGAAAAATCACTCCATGGTAGAGAATATTCAGTGCTGGAGTCTGTGCTTTACCCTCCAGCAGACTTACAGTTTTGACTCCTAACTACAAAATCCTTCTTGTTCATCCAAATGGTAGTGTTTTTTGTTTGTTTGTTTGTTTTTTCCTAAACCATTTCTAGCTCTGGCACCTTCTCAGCTTAGTCTGATTGTTGGAACAGAGATATGACTTGTGGGACTTGAAGTTGCAGGAGTTCGAGTCCCTCAAGTCCTACTTCTGTGACAGAATATGCTTTACTGAGGAACAGTATACTAAGGAAAGATAGAGAGCTACATAGCCTAGCTGGGAAACACCTCATGCTCTGGTATTTCCCTTTATTTTTGCCCTGGCTCCTTTGCCTCTTTATTTTTAATTAGTGGCACATGCTGAAATGATAATTTACATTCTTTTCAGAAATCAAAAGAATTCCCACTGACAACATTATTAAGTTGGAATTTGAGCCAAATATCTAACCTCCATTAAATAAGAACTTGACTGAACCTGTTTTCCCTCCATTTTGGTAGGTTACTCTGGCTTTGAATGGGTCTGGGATGGCTATACACCTGCACAAAGGATCACTGCGAGGCCAAACATCTGCCCCTGACACCATTTACACAGGTTTTGCTTGCCCAGTACACAAGACGGAATTTAACAGTCACAGAGGACACCTCTTGAACTGCTAAGGAGTGTATTTTGACTAGAGGCAGAATATAGTCATGCGGTGGGGATACTTGTGTGAGAAAGACACATAGGAGGTGGTAAAGAAAATTTAGTGAGTATTGGTGGAGGAAAACTAATCAGGTTCCTGGGCTACAGCATTCAAACAAAGTCTTTTCCTTCACTCATGCTGAGCACCACATGCATGCAGAGTCATATGTAAATTGCCCTTAATCTAGCAAGTGTTTTGCATTTTCAGTGAAATGAGAGAGGGGGAAAAAGAAACATTTTCCTCTATATTAGAGGTAAGCGTGCCCATCAGCAAGAAAATGATGGCAATGATTTTGCATGTAAAAATGCATTTTAGGCAACTGTAGGCGCTGGAGAAAAATCCTCATGTTGGGCACCTGCAAGGTGAGCCTCCATGCTTCCCAGCACTGCTCTGCACAGGGCCCTAGATAATGATCTGTTTAAACACAGCCATGCCTAGTGCAGTTGCAGCTGGAACCCCACATGGCAAGAGGTTTTCCTCTAAGATTGGACTGTAAGCTTGGTGTTTCTTCTTCCTTTCTTTTTTTTTTTTTTTTTCTTTTAAGCTGTAACATCTTGCTTAAACTGTGGCATACCTCAAAGGCAGACCTTTCCCTCTTCCCAAGTTGCACGCCATGCAGTCCTGCAGTCCCCTCACACATCTTGCACAAGTGTTTCTACGGCTCCAGCCCACAACCTTCACACACACAAGCACTCCCACAGACTTCCTCTTCTCTGTAGTCTCTACTCAGATCCGGAGTCCTGCCTGCAGTAGCTGCTCCAGAACTACCTCGGGGTTGGTTCTCCCTGGGCCCCCTGCTACATAAGCCTGGGAACTGGTCCTTCTCTTCATCCTCCCTCTCCCACTCCTCGTGCCAACCTGTAGGATCCTGGAAAGCTCAGGTTCCACTCTAAAATTAGTGCAGCGCTCTCTATGAGCCCAGCAGCATCAGAGCTGCAAAGGATACTCCTACTGTGGTACATGTACTTGCTGGGACAGCTCTCTTCTGAACAGCCGTGAGGCTTCGAAGCCGCCCCAGCCCTTACCAGCAACCTGCAGAGAGCTTTGGTGACTGTCCTCAATTGCTTCCTGCACAGAGTTGAACTCTGCTCTCAAGGACAACTTTGGGGAGTTTACACAACTTCAGCAAAGGATGTACTTCAGGATCCTTAATAAAGTTTTCCTGGCAAGATATTAACTTTTCCTTTTTTTTTTTTTCTTTTCTGTAAGTCAATACTCTCTAGCTTTCCTGGGGCTGGATATTCTCAGGTCTGCCCAACTACTTGCTGTACCAAGTTATGTGCTTGAGTTTCAAAATATACACCAACCTCTGGTTTCTTAAGAAAGTGTGAAAAAGTCTGTTCTACAGTATACGAGCTCCAGAATGTTTTGCTCTTAACTCTGTTGGTTCCTGATCTGATGGTCTTCAATGAAGAAATAAGTCAGCTAGCATTTTGGGAGAAGAGCAGTTTTGCACAAAAGATGCATAAAGCCACCCACTGGCTGAGGCTGACCTGGACTTCATGTCACCACAGACGTGCCTTGAGCCCACAGCGTCCCATAGACTGTTTTGTGCTGTGCTTTTTCAACAACTGAGGATGTTGAAGCTACTTACGGTGTATGCAACACTCTATTCCTTACTTATCTAAGTGTGCTGGAAAGAAACCTTCTTGGCTAGATTGTTGCCTAGAACAACACTGCCTAAACATTAAAGACAAACAAGATTAAGAGACCGTACAGGTTTAAGTAAAAAAGAACACACTTTATTTATCTACAAGGCAGTACATTGTCGTATAAAAAATTAAGTGCAGGTGAAGCTGCACCAAATGCTATTAAGGCAGCAAATTCAAAGGCTGTTATTAAAACAAAAGGAAAAAAATAAAAAAAGAGGATAATTAAAAAAAAATGAAATAAAATCAGTGTTTTGCCATATCGATAAAGATTTGGTATGGCAGTACGAAGAACCATATATTTCTAAGAACCTGATTCAGTACATTAAGACCCAAGGTAGGGAACAATTAGCTAGACGTGGAACAATACAGACAACACGAACAAGACAGTGTTCTCCCAAACATATGAAGGTGCAATACATGCTGTTACGAACCAATGTGAAACAAAACCACACATTGAGATAATTAAAAAAATAAAAATAAAAAAATCTCCCAGGAACAGTGTTCAAAAGTATTGCTTATAAAAAAAAAAAAAAAAAGGGAAAAAAATATAAATGATGTAAAAAAAAAATAATTAAAATTAAAAAGTTTGAAATGCTAGTGCATAGTCAATTAGCTAACATCAACATTTGTTTCCTCTCCATATAAAGCTCTACTGCTCCTTTTACACTAGCAGCATGTCTACACGCTAAGGTCTTTAGCAGCAAAACACAGTATTCATTTGGCATTTACAAAATTAAATTACTGAATAAAAATATAATTTTTCTTATAAATCTATGTTTCATACAGTAATATTTTCTTAAAGCAAGCTAGTTAACCCCCCTCCCCCCCCAACAAAACAGAAACACACAACGTATAATGGTCTAGAACCATAAACAGAATGAAAGAGTATTTCAAGAGGAATGGACGTCTGAGCATTCACAAACTGGATCAGTTTTCCCCCTTTGCACAGACTAGCGTGTGTAGTAATGCTTTCTTACTTCAGTATTTTACACCAATGCATTTTGTTCAGTGATTTAAAATACATCTGTTTGAGTACCTGCTCTGTTATTATAAAAAAAAATAAAAAAGAAACAAACAAACCCCCACCCCTGGATAGCACATCACTGAAATGACAATACTGGTGTATCGCGTCTGCTTGATCTCAGAAAGTACAAAAAAAAATCGCCTGTATTGTAAGTAAGTCTGCACTTAAGATCATTAATTACTGATTAAAACTTAGTACCTAATAATTTAGGCAAGTATCGTTCATTCACTCAAAAAAAAAATATTCTCTTAAGTTGGGTGAAATCCAACAAGAATATATATGCTCAGTGACTAAATGCACTTCGTGCTCTCCCAACTGTTGTACCACAACAAAGATAGGCTCGTCTCCCATTCACGAAAAGTCCTCGTTCAGAGGAACAGGGACTTCCCAGCGAACGAGGAGTGTTTGCCAACCATAATGCTTCTCCGGAGAAGTCCGTCGGCCCTTTCACATCACCAGAGTCCGGGTTGGGAACGCGGCCATGTACTTGCGTGCCTGGTCGGTCAGGGCCATCTGGTCCTCGGTCTTCCCGCAAGACGCCGACTCCCAAGCATTGTTCAGATGCTATGTTGGAAATAAGCAGAAAGATTTGGGGTGGATGTCAAGGCATTTGTCTGTGGGCCCTCGGCTGCAAACCTGCCATTAGGTGTCGAGCAAGCCCGCGGTGGGGTGCTGTGCCGACTCCAAAGAAAGGGACACCTCATCACAACAGGAAATAAACTTCACCCCTGCTTCTCAGCTGTCACGGGGTTGACACATGACCACAGGGGTGGGCAACCAGACCACCCACACAACAGAACACCAGCAGAGCCAGGATTCGATGTCTCTAAGTTCCCGCTCACAGTTTATTCTAAGTCCATATTAAGGATCCTGACAGCCTGAGCACAGCAAGCAAACAGCTCTGTGCCTAAAGCTGCTTTCACCTGCGTGCAGCAATTAGCATGTGCCCGTGAGCAGAGCTCCTCTGGCAAGAGAGGAGCTGTGGGGGGACCCTTGGCAGAAGCAGCATTTTAATTATCAAGAAAGCCATTTTGCTTCTTGTGGTATTTATGGAGGTTAGAGACACCATTTAGTATAATGTTAAACTGAGATAAACATATCTGCACAGAAGGCTGTGCACAGCGTGTTTATTTACTCCCTACACATACAAGATGTTTCTCATTGCCTTGAGCTATAAACAGTAATGAAATTTCAAAGCTCCTGGAACTTACCAGTATTACACACACTCATATACGCATATTGTTTTTGTGCTTCAACTCTTTCAATTACTCAGTTTATTTGTTTTTCCACATTGAGATATTCACTAAACCCTAAATAAAAACCAGATTATTAGATACAGACAGCTAAGCATAAACCTTGAATTCCAAAAAGGCGCACGACTGCTCTCATGAAAGCTGCCTACCAGCACAGGGCTCACGGCACCCCTCAAGATTAAGAAGGTCTAAGCCCAAGATCCACCAAGAAACGCAAATCAGGAGAAACTCTTCCCCGCTTTCCTCTACATTCAACAAGGTTCATCTTTGCAGTTAAAGATCTACACCACTCAATGAGATGGCCAAAGCCTTCCCAACACTTAGGACACCAAGCAAAGTGTACTTACTGAACTGCCGCTAAGAGCAGAAGCACCCCAGGGATGCCCATGGTCCCTTATGCTGCTCCTTCTAGTTGCTAACTGTGCAAGAGGATCCTTAAACTACCCTCTTGAGGAATGCTCTTTCGGATTGTAAACAGTGTTATCCAAGGCACATGTACAGTCAGAAGGCAGCATAGGAAACAGATAAATTTCATTACAGGCCCTAATCAGGGCGCTGCTACACAGGGACTGAGGTTCCCTGCTCTGGAAGGCTTGCAGCCTAAAAGGGATAAAAGCAGTGAATAAGCTGTGTCAGCACGGTGGGGACATGCAGGTTAGTCCTCCGGCATTCCCCAGAAATAGCTCTCTCTTCTCTGTAGACAAGTTTGAAATGTTTTCTCTTCTACTGATGCCCTTCTGCAGGCTGAGCTCCTGCTCAGTTTCAGTAGGAGTTCCCTGTGTAAAGGAGAACAAGGTCCAGCCTCAAATCATTAGTTTCTGCAGCTTTCTGTGGGAAACCCGCATCTGTGAAGTGAACAAACACGCAATTACCTCCTACAAGAGTGGTTCAGTCTGGGCGGGCTGTGCACCTTGTGCTGTGAGCCTTGGGTGCACAGTGCAGCCAAAAGCAGGTGTGACACACTTTTTGCATGTGACACGCCACAGATTCTTTTATGCTTTGGTTAAACAGCTCCCAAGGTAACTTTTTCAAAGATGTCTACATCAGCTGCAGCCTCCTACTGATCCTCAGCGGGACTGGGGCACCTGTAAATACTTTCCCCTGCTATTTTAGAGGTATTTGCATCAGGGACCAAAGCAATTGTTTGTGCAATGCCATCGGTTTTGCTTAGAAGTCAGGTATGGTCTGTCCATCTCAAAAGCAATTGGTTGCTCCAAAATATCCATCATTTTGAGGCAGAGAAATATGCATTCATTCAGTATTTCCCTGTGACCTTTCAAAGCTTCAAAGTAACTGGTTGAGAAAAGTTAGAGCAGCAGAACCCTAGGTAACTGTAAATATGTAAGGGAAAGCCCATCCATCACTGTATGCCAGTTTGTAAAAAATGGAAGCAACTTCAGGCAAGTAGTGTCCCGATTTCATTAATTACATTTCATTGTTAGTACCTACACTGAGCTCTTTGTATTAACAACCGTGTGTTTAGGAAAGGAAAAAACAAAATCCGCATCCCGTATCTCCCACATCTCAGCAGGCTGCTGCACGTCACTCCTTCCACCTGAAGCCTGCTCCCTGCTCGGCCTCTGCCAGAGGCGTAGCAGACGCCGCACGGGCTGCAGCCCCCTGCCCTCCCCTCAGAGCCAGCTGTCCCCATGCCCTGGGGGAGCAGGGTCCCCAGCACACGTCTGCCCCAAATTGCTTGCTCAAGCTCTCCCGGAGAGACTGCACAGGGCAGTCCACCCTACTGAATTTCGACCCTGGTAGTACTTTCCCGGAAATTCATTACACTGTTGTTTTTTTTTCCTTCTCTCTTGGGACAATTTACCTTGTAAACGTACAGTTTACATCGAGCTCTCATTGAAGATGGTTAGAACTTGGTGAATACAAACAAATTTGACCCATAGTAGCGTATTCACTACAGCGGCGTATTTCAATTTTACCCTAGGGAATTCGGGTAACATTTACAGTAGGTATTTTTAATAAACTTTTCCCGTCTGAAGTCTTGGCTCTGAGCAGTGAGCACATAACAAAGCACAATGCCTTGCCTTGCCAGCCCTGCCGCGCGGCACTGGAGGCACGTGTGAAAGTCATCTGAAGGCGAGAGATTCGACTGCCGCTCTTGGCAGGGAGCGCTGGGTCCCATGACCGATGTACAGCATGTTGCCTGGGCTGAACACCCTTCAGCTAATGGATTGCTTAGCAAAAAGGGAAAGCAAAACTGGAGGCTGAGAAGCACAGCGCTTCCTTCCATGCCAGAATGTCAGTGAGTATTGACAGGGCTCTGCTACTGGAAAGCGTCACTGTCCTGCAGACAGCAGCATTTCCAGGACTTACGAAAAGAGAGGAGACCCGGGCAAACAGCTTGGGGTATGTGGGAAAACTGCACAGAAACAAAATCAAAATGCTTCTTGTGGAAAATGCTCACTGTGTCTCCCCTATTGCTCTGCAAATCAATGGATAAAATGCAAAAGCTTTGAAATTAGAAGCCAAAAGGCTTGACCCCAAACCCACTGACACTGATGGGCGTGCTTTCATTGATTCAGTGGATTCATTCCACTTCAATTCAGCCATCTAAGAGTGTGGTGTTCCTTCTGGCACTGAAACGCTTAGCCAGTGGGGAAAGAAGGAGACTTCTGTGGTATGATTCATTCCATATATGTCTTTCATTGGCTCAAAGAGCAGGATACTACTCCTAACTTTGCTGTTTATTAAAAGAATTTAAGCCTTCTCTGCCACTATTTCCACAGCTACATTTCTCTCTTCCATGCACAGCAATTTCTTAAGCTACAGGTGGGACTCGTGAAGAAGCAGCTATGCTACTGCGAGTTCCCATAGCATAAAATCACAGACCCCCAGCCAATTTCAGCCATGTCATTCTTACTGCTTCATTTCTTTTAACCTCAGTAATCCTCCCAGCACATCCTTCTCCTGGCTCACTATTCCTGCAAGGTGCCTTCAGCTGCCCAGGGGAAGATGTGAGAAGCAGTACACAGACTGTTTAACTGGGATATCCAGCACTTTAAATAAAAACTTGGACCATCTAGAGATAACAGAACCGTAAGGAAAGAAAACCCCATGGGAAGGTGCTCTTTGAACTTTGACTAAAATAGCCAAAGTGTTTTCAACATTTAGAAAGTTCAGACTACCAGAAGGTATCTCAGCCTTTTTCCCTATTGCAAAAAGCTGGCCTTCTGGACAGATAATCTCTAGCACGTGCCACAGAAAAGGTGGCTTAGAACAGAAATGGAGAATTCTTTCCTTTGCAGTGAAACAATCAATTGCAAAGCTCTAAACAAAGCATTTCCCTTGCAGTGTGGTAAGATATCATGTAGAACAACAAATTGGTTTTCTACTCCATGAGGATGAGAACCAAAGGAAGCCCTCCTAGATCTGTTAACTACTCCAGTCCTCTAGTCATTTGGGAAGCCAAAGCGCTATTCCTGCTCCTCTGAGGCACAGGATGGTCTTTTCCTAAATTCCAAGGTTTCTGCCCATTTTCAGAATTACAGCTTGGTACATGTGTGAGAATAGGATGGCCCAGCTCTCCAGTTTATTATAAGCCTGACATCAGTGCTAGCAGAGCTATTTGGTGGCACTTTTAAAAGCTTAACTTAATCAGACAAAACCCATGTTCAAGATGTATGAGCTTTCTAATATTAATGGGAGAGATATGGAAATGGTCTGAGAACCTGCAACTCACATTAGGATATTCAGCACCTTTCTAATTGTGACCTTAAGTAATTTTATTTTATTCATGAATCAGAACACACTGTTGCAAATGGCTGATAGCCAAACGGTCCCTTTTCTGCAACAGCTCTACAGCCCTACAGCTTCTCATAGCTGAGGGACCATCACATGCTCTGGGCAGCTACACCTCCTGAGCTGTTCACAACCTAAATTCTGCTGCTCTGGGAGGAAAATACGCAATGGCTGAGCTGTACTTCCCAACCACCTTTTGCTTCTCTCACCTATGCAAAGCATGGAGCTTGCACAGAACATGAGATAAAGGATGACACCCATAGGGGACAACCTCAGGGCTACTTCTCTTTCCAGTGAAAATCTTAAAACTCCCAGGACTTGAGCAGAGTGAGTTTGCCCCTTTCCCCTTGATTAACCAAAGAAAGGAATAAGACTATAAGACCCTCTTGCTCCACAAGAGTCACAGAGAAGAGTAAAAGAAAGTCTCATCCTGAAATGTGCTGATGCAGGAGGGTCTGCTGCCTTGCCTGTAAGCACTGTCTTACAACAAGCTGCAAATGAAATTCCACATTTCTTTTTTAACTGAGAAAAATAAGGTTAATGACAGCTCACGATCACGAAAAGGTTAACCAAGTAACTGTTTTAAAATCCTTTAGACTTACTCTTTAAAGAAAAGGGTTACATAAACCGCTGAAAGTCAGGAAATTCGAGCTGAAACGTGTCAGTCTGTGGTTAAAAAATGGAAAGTGACAGGAGCTATGGGTTTAAGAACATTCTCTTTAGCTTGCAGGTCTTTTACCCTGCGTTGTTTCCTTTGTTAGTGGGGGAAGAAGATATCAAAGCAGCGCTATTTTCTTAAAAGGTTCCATTTCATGGTGTCTTTTGATAGCCTGCAGGGTTAGGTGGATGGCCTATGATTTAGCCTACTTTTCTAACTGTTAAAATGTCTATGTTAGGATAGTTTGCATTGTGTACTGCTACTTGTGTCACTGGCTACAGAACATAATGTGAAATAAAACCTAACTTCCAGACAGGAACAGCCTGGAACATCGTTTTTATGTAACCTCTTATTTGGTGCAATTCAAGTGAACTCATTACACATCTCCAGTCTGCCTCAATAAGGGCTTCAGACATTATCCCAAAATCTTAACCCTTGAAGAAGTTCCCAGTGAAGTCAAGATCTCTCGGCAGTGAGACTGAGTATAGTTTGAGTGACAAAAACGCAGGATACTGGTTGTAGCAAACTCCACCATTACAAAGCAAAAGTATTCGGGATTCATGCAACGCACTGAAAGACCAGTTCCACTCTAAGACAACGCACTGGGATGGCCAGACATCTCCTGTTCCTGCCAGTAAGAGAACATCCCATACACAACCACGAGATTTGCCATGTGGGATGAAAGTGTTGGCTGTATCTTCATACCTTACCAAAAAATTAAACCAAACCCTATGTACAGATGCTATTACATCTGGCATTTTACGAAGAGGGGAACAAACAAGACTGAAGCCCGAGTTTCTCTACTGTTTTCTCCTCTTGCACTAGTGCAAAACTGATAGCACCCTATTCCCAGTTGGTTATATCCAGCTACCTGTCCTTGCATGCCAAACGCTGTGACATACTGTTCCTCCCAAGTTGATGGTGAATCATGACGTATTCATCAGCAGCTATATACCAAGTTGTGCATGACTGTATAAGTTTAAATTTTTTAGAAAATTGAATTTTTGGAACAAATCATATTAAAAGCATAATAGTGGGGAGGAGATGGGAAAAGGGGGGAGGTGTAGCTCATTCTCTCTACTCTCTCTCTTTCCCTCTTTTCCCTCTCCATGCACACAGCCCAAGGTGGAAAGAGTGCTATAATTCTTACTTGGACTGCAGTCAATGAGAATTTGCTTAAGTCAGAAATGTTGGATCAGACCCAAAGTATTAACAACAGCAATGTAAACATACACAGACACAATGATATTTCACCCTGAAGAGTTCTCTAGTGTTTCATTTCTACCTGCATGGAATCAATGGATTTAGTCCAATATTAGTAGGTCTCCATGTGTGCGTATTCCTATCTACATGTGGGCAACACAACAGATTATGAATCAGAAAGTGTAGAACAATAATGTACTAACATCTGATCACATGCAAAATGCTACAAGTTAAAAATGAAGCACAAACACCAGTGTTTTCAACTGCTTTGCACCCTTTAGACAGACCATGTCCTCACTATAGGTGGATGGGGAAAAGCATTAGGGGCACAGCAGCAGTATATCCCTTCTGGTATGCATCAGACCCAGACCATGGCTCCTTCCAGCACTGTACAGCACCAAACACCCCTCTGATGTGAGACCAAGCAAGCCTTACAGCAGAGGAAGCAGATACTTCCTCCTAGCCTCCTAGCCATGGCACTAAGTCCAGCACAGACAGCACAGTGAGGGATAAATGATACAGCACTGTTATAAAATGCCTGTTTCATTCTAAAAAAAACTGCCTACGCCACAGACACAGCCACCTCTAGCCTCATTTTTCTTTACATTTCAGCTGCAATGCTCAGTGTTTCCTCATCAGTAAAGAGGGTTACTTTACCTTCATAATGGTACACCAAGAAGCTGAAACAAAGTTTTCATTTTGGGGCTTTTTACAACTGCTTTGTCTTTTGGTTCAACACTTCTTAAGCACCGAGATGAGATGGAAAGTTCTTTTTAACTCGGTTCCTACTCAAGGAAAAGTCCTCTTTATCCAAACAATAAGAATATCTGACTTCTAACATGCAAAACTAAAGGCTTTTCCTGACCAAGGAGTAAAGAATGGGATCCAGAACAGCCCACAACCTGACTTGTGTAAACTTCCTGATGAAAATCAGCGTAAGTTAGGAGAGAAGGTTAAACAAGTTCTTTCATTTACAGCAGCTTGTTAAGGAATTATTTTTAGATAGCAGGAAACATAACATTGTTATGCCTGAGATCAAAAGTTCCTACTTTACACGCACCTTAGATGCTGCATTTTTATTGCAGGCAGAGCACAGGCAACTACCATGTAACAAGACAATCCACATCACTACCGAAATGTTGGCTACCTCAACATTTTGCCCTAACCTTACTAAGGAGTGCAGAGTATGGCCTCTCAGGTGCACCCTCAAATGTGTCCCCAAAGTGGGAGCCATGGGCTACTCCACCATGAGATGGTTCAAGTTCAGTGCCCAGATGACCGCTTCTGAGCTTGAGTAGCAAGGATGTACTACTGATGTTTGAAATGCAAAAACGGGACTGCGTGTGAAGTTTTAGTAGCTTACATTACAATGCCAGGCTGGAGATGTTTGATGCAAATCCTGTTTTGTTCATTCTTTTTTTAATTGTAAATAACCCCTTATGTAAATTCTGGAGAGAAGGAAGAAAAGAAAGGATTAGCCATGTGGACTGTCTGAAAGTCAGGAACTGTGGAGTTAGTTACGGTTTCCTTTCTGACATGACTCACTCTGGAGAATGACTTTCTCCCAACCCACCCTTGTGGAGAAGGGATAAAAAATTCACTTATTCACCTGCCTCAGAAACAAAGGTTGTGGAGGAAGGATAATTAATCACTATCTCTACACTGCATTTTGTTCTCTGAAAGATGTGTGAGGGCCCGATCTAAAGCCCACACAAATTGACACAAAAGGCTGCTAAGGATTTTGGTGGGCTTCGGGTCAGGCCCAACGGAATAGCAATTTATGTATTTGAAAATATAGCAAGTTTATACATTTGTTGTTAACACCTGGAACAACCACAGCTACCCAAATTCCAGCCTGACACCTGACTGACATTAAAACAGTCACACATTTAATTCAGCTCAGGGACCCTAGGATGTCCATGGAGCACTAAGGAAGCACTTGCAGACCATCACTCACATCTCCACTTCTGGTGCATCAACAGCGCAGGCGCTTGGGGACAGACCCCAGCCCCGTGTCATGGCAGCACAGTGATGGGCTATAACTGGCCAGGAGTGCTGGCTGAACCTGCGCTGGCACAGCTGGGCTGCCCAGGTCCGTTCTCCCAACCTAGGCTGGCCGACAAGCTCTGGCCAATGCCGTACTATCAACATAAATACATACAAAGAGTACGTTTTGTTACCTGCAGTGGGCTAGCTAGTGGCCGATTCCTAGGTATGGCAAATGTTTTGTGGAAACTGCCCTCCTCTTCCGACACCGGCATCTTCAAAATTGAGCTGGTAAGAAGATTCTGAACAAGGAAAGAAAAAAATAATAATGTTTTCAGGTATTTAAGAAAATCACCTGAATCTGAATGTACTAAAAGCAAACTCAGCCTGACTGCGAAGCAATCAATGCTGGGTACTGCCACAAACGCAGTGCTCAGCCTTAAACTCCCAAGTGCAAGAGAAACAGCAACATGGAACAATCTTGGTGAGGCACAGACACATGCATAAGCCAGGCCTCCTCTGCACAAAACAAAGCAGAGCCTCTCCTTCTTTTAACAGTTTTAACTCTGCAGCCCAGTCATTTCTATACACAGGTGCAGTTGTTCTCCAAGAGCAAACTCTGCAAAGACTAAAGACTGCGACTGCAACTTCAGCTGCCTTCTACAGGCATCAGAGCAACCTAATTAAGAGCAGAACTTTGATTATTATGTGTTTAATACGGGAAAACAATACAGAAGTAATGAATAATGCCTACTTGTGAGGAAGGTCAAACACACACAAAAAAAATCTCTCTTGATTTTAAGGACTTAACAGATGTAAAACAAAATAATCATTTGGCAGTGTGAAAACACGTACTTACTGGCACATCTTCCATGGCAGATGCATGTGTAAAGAGCTGAGTGTTCAGGTTTTCCCCTTCCCAGTGGTTTGAGCAAAAAAAATTTCCAGCTTTATCTGTAGGAGACTCTACCTGAAAGCAGGAAAGGCACCGTGATAAAACCCAGCATCTAACTGACCAGAGAGAGATCAATCTGTCAGTTGTTTAACAAATTGAACAAATATTCTTCACAGCTGTGCATAACGCACATTTACAGTACTTTCTTTTACCACAACCTCACTCTTTGTTGAAAATGATGTTCAAGGTTCTCAAAAAAATCCCCTAATATAACTTTGAATACTTGCACTCAGTGTTCTGTCAGTATTCAAGAGTTTAATCCTCTAAAAAGGACCGAGAATATATGTATTTTTAGAATTTTAGTGACAAAGTAATATAATGCAACATCCCCAAATGTTCAGGTTTCTAAGTCACTCCATGTAGCTTGGTCCCCGTGGGGTTCTTCTATAGTCTTCACCAGTATCAGAAAGATTCAATCCAAATTCCTGTCTAATTTTTTTTCTTTTTAAGTTTCAAATGAAAACTGCATTAGAACAGCCCAAGCAAACCCCTGCTGAAAACAGCAGAAAGACTTCTATGGAAATCAATGGGAGATGAATTAGACATGCCTAGTACACTATATAGAACTGACAGTAAGATCTTGGGGCTCACATGAAAGAAAAACAGACACAGCTCTTTAATAGAATAGGTATTGGTCTAAGTTTCTCAGCAAAGAGGGCTGAATTAAATTGCCTCAGGTAAGTTTGTGATTTACCTCTTGTTTGATTTTCTTCAGCAAAGGGGGTCCACTTTCATGTAGCCCTGCCACTATCGCAGATTCCTCCGACTCCTGCTTGATAACGTCCTGCAGATCTTCTACAAGATGAGTCGGAGTTTGAGGCTGAAAGGAAGAAACGTTACACGCGAGTCCCAGAACATCCCTCTACACTAATATCAAAGCAACTTTTATCATTGTTTCCTTCTTACCAGCATCTTCAAAGGACCATATTTGATTTCCTGAGCTGCAAGTGCGTTTTTGAATGGAGTGGGTGTTCTTGGAGAGCTCTCTAATATCGACCTCTTGATTGCGGGAGTTCTGAAACTTTAGAAAGAGGAGAAAAACTTTAAAGGAACTGGATGGAAATATTAACTCCTTACAAAAACATATGCTTAAAGCAATCACTGTGGTGAGATTTTGACAAATATTTTCCTTCAACCATATAGTCTATTTTACTCTTCTGGAAGAACATCTGTTTAACTTGAATAAGGTGGAATGGCTTTATTTAAAAAAGAATCCAATCTGGTGAGTCTATGCGCACGGTGAGCCTTCCTCTGCAGTTGTAAAGTGGAAGTTTCATTCCAAACTAAGAAAAATCGGAATGCGTTAGCACATGACTCTGCAGGAAGCACACAGTTACCCAGAACTTTGGGTGCGTGCAAACCTGAATCAAAACAAACCCTCATGAACCTGGCAAGGCAGCGTGACAAAAAACTTACACATGATTTTCCTTCTGAGTTTTGAAAGTCTGGTCCCTGTGGAATGGGGTGGTAACAGCCATCTTATGGCCACACACTGGCGTGGAGGTTAGTGCAGGGTTGTCCAGGTTCAGATTTTCGTGGCTGGACGATGTGTTTAAGAACTGTAAGCAGGAAAAGAAAAAAAATATCAGCTGGACTATCTAGATTGTGATGCCGACTCCTTCAGCTGACTTTACTGAACAGAAGAAAACATAAATTATTTCCTTCTCATTGCCATAAGCGGCTCTCTTGTCCCTACCACATGGGTAGGTGTGTGTGGAGTACCTATGTGGAAAAAAAATATTCTGCAAACTGTCTGGTTGGAGCATTCAGGAAGTAAGGACTGGTGTTTCTATTGTGGGAAATCATAAACAAGATGACACTCCATTCCAAACAGAAACCATCTCTACCACTTATACATCTGATGTGGATTTTCTGCAAATAGATTGTAATTAATATCGAGAGCTTGAGGTAAGAAACGAGAGAAAATGAGTAGGGGATGTTTCAGGAAGAAACCCACTGGAAATGGGGTTTTCACAATTCCGCAGATTTTTATTAGGGGAATCTAAAGACTTCTGAAGCAGTAAATAAGGCAGATATGACAGGAAAATAAATTTCTTATCATCTCTCTCAAAACAAAGTGCTCCATTTTCACAACATAAAATGAAATTCATTGCCTACAATGGGTGTGTGGAGTGTTTTCAGCTGACTGAAAAGGAGGCGGAGGTAACAGTTTGGAGAAAATTGCTTTTCCATGAGTTCCGCTTGGCAGCCAAAAATATGGCTTCCATTTCTAGTATCTATAAATCTGTGAGTGCTGTGGTATCCTTCATTCCGATGCTGATTCACTAGGTTACCTGCTACACTTCACTTGTACCAGATTAGAAAACTACGGTATGTATGAAAACACGGATTTTACTGGACAAGTGATATATGATTAAAATACCTAACAAATAATTGGAGATACGGTGGGAGATCATTATCTGCCATCTATAGATACTCTTCATGAAACAGCATTTCTCTGACTTTAACACCAAATCAAGGCAAAAACAACAGAAACAGACAAACCAAAACACCTTTAAATAGTGCTGCAGCTGTGAAACAAAGCAACAGTGCACAGGAATTTCAAAGTGCACAACAGGCAATTGTAAGAGGCTGATTTTCTCCTCATTCCTCTTCCACTCCGCCCCACAATCAGAATTTTCTGGTTGTTGCCAGTTTGTCTCACAACTCGAATGCTATTTAAATGCAGTTTGGGGTTTTCTAGGTCAATGAATCATACTGTAAGTGGACAGTGATGGAAAGTATTACCAATGATCAGAAATGTTTAAATCTAGTAGCTGAAGGAGTTAACAGTGTGAGCAAAGCAAGCAATCACAATCCCCTACAAAAACAAACCAAATCAAAAACCCAAGCTCCACATATGAATTTGAAAGAAGAAAATCAACAGTTAGTTTGCAGATGATCTACACTCAGCAGTGAGGACTAGGAGTGGTGACAAGATTCAAACATGGAGTGAAATCAAGTGCAACGGTAATTAGTCATTTGTTCCAAAGGATTAGTTTCTAAATTGTTAACACTGCAGCAACTTTTGAGAATTAGTAACATCTGTGCAGAAGTCATGATCTACCTGCGAGGGAGAGAAGGGCAGGCTTTTGACAGGGGAGTGCTTAGAAGTTGAGCTGCTGCTGTCAGCCAGTCCCAAGGTGTTACTGGGGCCACTGGCTAAGGGGCTGGCATGCCCTCTCCTTTTGCGAAGGACCCATGGAGCCGCACTGCCCTGTGAGGCAGACAAGGACTTTGGTGAGCCAGGAGGGCCCTGACTTGACATGGCTTTGCTCAGGTTTGAGATGGGGCGTCCTGGAGGTCCACAGGCACTGGCCCCTCCATGCTGCAGCTGCACGGTTCTGCCTGAGGTAGCTTTGCCAGCCAGAATGTCTGTGTCTTCAAAGAATTCAAAACTGCTGAGATCACCCCATGATGAAGGATCCTGAAACAACGTGGGAGGCATGGATCCATAAGACAGTATATGGTGCCACCTCATGAAAATGCAGAGCTAGGATACAAAACCTTTCCCAATTCAGTTCTGCTTGACGGTTTTTACTTGCGTACTGATACTCAGATCTCTTATTTGTGTTTTCAGTCTGTATGTCAAGCATATCAAGCTAGCACCCTAGCAGTGTTGGTGGCGAGTGAGGTCCTAAAGAAACAGTCAGTCAAATGATGTCCTTACTATTGACTAGTCCAGCATTTTCTGTGCAGAACAAAGACAGAAAATCATTAGAAAAAAAAGCAAACAAACATGTGCCTTGGACTCCCAACCAAGATTGTTCTCCTCTGAGCCAGCACAACTGCTCTGGACATGCAAAAGGGGATGTGGCACTGCATGAAGCCGACCCCTCCGCTGCTGAAGCAGAGTGCCACCAGCAAACATATTTCACCGTGCCACTCCTGTTACACACAGTACCCTGGAGATCACAATGGTAAAAGGCCAAGTCAGTGTCACTCAGCTACCTGGGAGTTAAAATCAGTGTCTCCAGAACTTCACATACACTAGGGCAAACCCCTTTTGCTCTAGGAAGCAGCAATTGATGCTTCAATAGGAAATTTTAGAAAATGATGCAGACACATGATCAGCCACATGCAAACCTACAGCATGTGCCACTTCCAATCTAAAAAAGTATTGTTTCACTGTTTAAGATCTTCCATGGTGTCTCTGCTTTTCGTTAGGGAGACGCAACACAGTAAGAGGTTGTTTCAAGCTGGTAATGTGTCGTTCACTAAGAATCACACTCCCATACCAAGATGCAGCAGGAAAGGGAGACACGCACAAAGAACAAACACTTCCACACTCAGGGGCTTCACTTACGAGCAGCCAGGTGTTGTTATTTTGGAAGCTAAGCTTCGGATCTTGTAGCAATTAGAAGTTGCTCAGAAAAAAAACCAAAAACAATACTTTTAGGATGGTCCCAGTTCCTCTCCCCTTACTCCTTGACCACACACAAATGCACCTGAAGCGACAGTTCTACTTACAGAGTCTATTAACTGGAGTGTTTCTGCAAATTCTAAGAGATTCTTAACATTATCCAGGATGTTGCTCTGGTGAACAATCATGCACCGTGCGGGGGATGCACTTTCCTCAGGTAAGCAACCATGATCCACTGGCGGAGATGGAGTACAGTGGTGATGTTCCCCCAAACAGGAAACAGGTGCATTGTCACCACTGGTCCTGGTATTGTCAGCAACCGTGGTGCTGTGCCAGCCGGGGTAGTTTGCTGTGTGGTTCTGTGTCTAAAGGAAGAAGCAAAAGAAAGGAAAGAAGGGGGGGGGGAGGAAAGGCAAAAGGAACTTAGCAATGAAATTGCATAAGGTGTCAGATGCCACTGGAGGAAAGATAAAAGTAGTTGCATCATCATCTAAAAACTCATGCCTATGAAACAATTGTCAAGATGTTTCCTTTCATCAGTGCAAGACCTTGTTTTAAGTAATATCAGCATTGTGTTTGTTATCCCAAAGTTGCCTCATAATTCACTTTCAGGATTATGAACGTGTATCATGACTAATACATTATCAATTTGTACTGCATTACTCCAAAGGTTCAACAAGTGTCTGCAAGTCATTTTCTGTGAGAAGCAAGAAACGGCAGGGTTTCCCTAGTGAGCGCTCTGCACTGTATAAGGCTAAAGGGTTCAGAGTTAGAGTTGCTTTTGTTTGCTTATCTCCTTCTCTTCTTCTATCCCTGTCTAACGCTACAGCTTACACCAATGCAATGAAGAGGCTGTCAAATCAACGTGGTTAGGAAAGCAGAAGAACAAATTAACAGAAGTTTCTTTCCAGTGTGATCATGCAACAGAAGAAATTGCAAAACATTAACTAAAGTTAAAAAGTGGCCAAACTAACGTATCGTGCATGCAGTTGTCTTTACTATTAATTTAAATATTACCCAAAAAAAAAAGAAAAGAAAAAAATAAAAAAGAATCTGCTGGCTATCACCTATCTTCCAAAATGATTTGTGGACTCTTGGCTTTGGTGATGGTGTTAAGTATCTAAGTGAGGGTTTTCACATATTAACATCCAATGGCACGTACAACGAAGTGCAAGAATTCAGTAATAGCCAGCATTTGTTCCACACATGCAATTATGAAGGATCTACCATTATTTGGAGAAGTAAAATGAACTGTCAAACATGCACCAAGTCTGAAGCTTACAAAGTGTATAAAACACAGCTGAAGGAAAGAATACAACAGAGAAGAAAAATCTAATGTATAGGCACTACATTTTCATCACATGAACCATTGCACACTTTCAAAAAATGCAGATCCCATTGATTTAAGATCTGAGGGATTTTTCATTTTAGTACAATCATCACATTTCCAACATTATGTAATGTTACAGAGCCCAGACCTGCTCCCACTTTGCAAAGTAAAATACCTGCAAATTGAATTTTTTATCACAGAATTTACAAAGCAGATACAGAGTATGCATGTGCTATGTTTCATCCTTTTAAAACGGAAATATAGAGCCTTGATTAGTATCAAAGGCAAAGGGGGAGTAAAAAGTTAAAAAGACAAGCACTGGGGTAATGCTGCTATCCCTCCATCCAAGCACACAGTGACAATCTTACTGGTAATGCCTGCTGCCCTTTCAGTTCATTCTCAGTCGACATTAGTAGCAACTCTAATTCCTTTATTCGTTTTTCTTTCTCAGGGTCTTCATCATTATAGTGTCTCTGAAATTAAGAGTTAAGGGAAAAGAAAAGATAAAGGTCTGATAGGATGTAGCAACTAAAATGCTTATGGCTTGCCGCTCTGTGGTTATAATAGCCAAATTAGACTCAAAAGATGAAACAAAAGTCAATCCTGTTTTCCACTATTAAAGTCCCTGCTGAATTTCAGTTCAGACATTTGAAATGGAGAAAGCAAAATCTATCACGCCAGAAGACAACTACTGTGTGTTAAATTCACTTCAGAAAAAGCAATTATTAGCCAGGTCAGAACTCCCCCACCTTCCCCATTTTCTCTCTTCACACATATTACATTAAAATGTTTCCTTAAGGTAAGATGTCTGCATTTTGACTTGGCAAAGGTTTAACAAATTGTCTCTCGAAATGATGTTCAAATTATCTACCTGAATAGCTGCAGCAGCTGGCTGAGGAACATTGACAATATTTACATGCAGTGCTACTGGATATGGGATCTGACCAGGGACCTAGGCCAAAAAGCAAAAGAGACTAAAAGTTATTACTTCTAGCATATCACCTGCCTACGTCGTGAATCTGCGTTAAAAACACATTTGCTTTTACGTGCTTAACATTATCAAGAAAAAATCCCCAAACATTTACAAGCAAAATGAACAGCTTTTAGAACATGACAGTGAGTGCTACAGAGAGAGAAGGAAAATTTATAAATACAAGGGTGTACCCCTCCTGATGAGAAAAATGAATAATTTGTAGATGCATTTGTGAGATGTTTCTAAATTGAAGCAAAAAAGCAAAAATATGCCATTTTTTTATCATCTGAAACTACATTGCAAGAATTTAAAGCAGAGGCCTGCTTCATTATTAATAGGCATGGAATCAGATTGAAATACTACTGTTTACTTGGTTCTGACAGGGAACCCGTACACAGCGTATGGCCAAAACGAATGCGGAAGATTTTGAGACAGAACAGAGAATTCAACTCGTTTGCAATGTATCTGTATTCACCACTATAAGAAATAGCACTCAAAACATTTCCAGTGGTTACAAGATGCTAAAAATGCTGAACCTGACTCCACCTGTATGCCAGCAGTTGATATTTGAAGTGTGCATATACCCATCACTGCTGAAGTCAAAGGCATCCTCACCTGACCCCAAACACATATCTGTTCTCCACGAACGGGAAAAAAACCTCCATTTCACTGGAAATCAGCTGAATTGCGCCCACCCACCCCACAAAGGGAAACAAAATTGAAAAGGGCTTTTGGGAGCTTACGTTTTGTGGCTCAGCGATGTGGTAGTAGGGATAGTCACTGCCCAGTGGGGCCTGGCCAGCCCCTGGGAGCGGGCCTGCAGGTGGGTTGTGAGCAAAGGCCATCAGGTGGCTGCTCTTCTGGAAGCCGGTGGCTGCTGAGGGCAGGCCAGCTTTGGAGGACTCCTGCAGGTAGCCCTCCTGCTCGACCTTCCGGCGCATGGTGGAATTCCAGTGGTTCTTGATAGCGTTATCAGTCCTGCAACAGAAATGTGCACATCTGAGGGGTGTTATAAGCAAGGATAACAGGCAGGAGGATGCTCTTAGCATTTGCTCGAACCCTGAGCAGTTCTCTGACTTCCCCTTGGCCCTGGCCTTTACAAACGTTACTCTCAACCTCTCAGGAAAGATGCTCACCGTAAAAGGGAGGGAAAAAGACAACTGAGCTACTGTTGATAATATATGCTGTCTGAAGCACTAAGCCTGAAGTACTCAAACTGTAAGCAGTGAATACCTTCAGTTTCACCTCATTCCCATGAGGTGAGGTGACAGTGAGCCCAACACTTCTCTGAGGTTCCCCTGAAGACTACCAGCATCATCTTTGCAAGTCTTACTGTTTTATTGTGACTCACTGCTGGAAAGAAAGACTACAGAGCACAGCTGTCAAAAGCTTCCAAGCAACTTTCCAGCTGACCACTTAGGCAATGGTGCTCTGCACACAAACCCAGTAAACAACACTGTTGTCACGGTTCTTTGCTGCAGAAAAACTGAGGTTCAAACTCTCAAAATCATGGGTCAGAAAAAGTAAACTTAGCAAGTCTGTGAGGTTGTGTACAGTCAGCAACAGTCTCTCTACTTGAAAAAAAAAAAACACCCCCACAGGATATTGTTGAAATTAATATCAGTGACGTGTGGAGGCTACAGAGAAACTTTCCAAGTGGTAACTGCTTTCTTGCCTTCTTTTGGAAGGTGGAAGCAGCTTATGGAATGCCCACTTGAAAAGATATGATCTCAGGCACTGAAGATGCTTCAGCAAGGAACAGGAATAAAAATGGGAACAGAAAACCCTCCTTTGCTTACAGTAGTTGCTCAACACACTTTACATTGAGTCACTTGTACTGTAGAGTGAGTAAGACTCTGAATGCCTAAAAGTATATGTAACTTGTGCATGTGCTTTCAATGAGACAAGTATTTCCAGGACTGCAGCCCAAGGAAGACAGTTTCTCCAATTTTTGTATGAGGATTTATATGTGGATTATAGGTAAAAACTGTCTGGATGATTCATGAGCAATGACAAATGCTGAAGCAGCCTTCTCCTAAATCATTCTGAGCCAACATACCGGTTTTCACTTTGCAGGTACACTCTTGGCTGAATGTAAACTAAGTTCCACTTTCAAGTCTGACTCTTCACTGTTAAATTAATTTAAATTTTGTCAATTACTAAATGTACATTCAGGAAACTCATACAGTCTTGCTCTACTTACCGCTTTTCTTTTTTTTTGTCTATGGCAAATATTAAAAGCATGTAAAAATTTCTTGCAGTTCTATGTACTGACCAAACAGCACAGTTTCCCACTGAGACAAAAGCACATTGATGTCATTGGCTCGCCAGGTTTTGATTCCAAAATTTTCTATTTATAATGCAAAGGCTGAAAAACCCTGCTCGGACCTACAGCTTTTCCCTTTTTTCCTATTTAAGAGCTGAAGGCATTTGTCATTACCGTCCAGGCAGCAACTTTGCAATTTCTGCCCATCTGTTTCCCAGTCTCTTGTGTGCCTGGTAAATAATTCTATCTTCCTCTTCTGTCCAGGAGGTTTTCTTCACTTCTGGATTCAGATGGTTGTGCCACCTCTCCCTGCACTGTTTTCCAATCCTCCCCTTCAAATGCTTAGCAATGACCGACCAGCGCTTTGGACCGTATTTCTGCACGAGTTCTATTACCTTCAAAGAAGGACACAAAAACTGTCTGTATTTAATGATGCATAATGAATCAATGAAAGTTTTACTGCAGTGGAGAAGTAGTTTCAATGACACTTTTCGAAATTGCTACAGAAAGCCTAACACAAAATTAAGGTTCCCTGTTTCCCATTTACACTTTTACCCAAAAGAAAAAATTCTTGTACCAGTTAAGGCATTTCTAGATTGCATTTCTACATTACGCTATAAAGCAAAATTAAATAGTTTGCATAGAAAGCTTAGAAATAATGAGCATTGATAAGGCAAGATCAGTCCTGCCTCAGGCCACGTTACACTTAAAACCACTCAGCTCTGTGGAAATCTTGCCCCAGTACATGAAATCTGCTATTAAGGTATTAACTAGATGGAAAGGAAAACTGATTACCCTTTGATCCTCCTCTTTAGTCCATGGACCTTTGATAAGTTCTGGGTTTAATACTTTCTGCCACCGGTGCTGGCACTGAACATCTGTCCGATTCTAATGAAATATAAAATACACAAGTAAATTATTCTTTGAAAAAGATGAATGCAGAGTGATAACTCTCTTATCTATGTGCCTCCAGCATATTTCACTGCCAACTACGATTATTAAGAGAAAAGGGAGTCATATAATAGGTCGGAGAAGAAGGCGCCCAACTATCATTTGCTCAATGGAACTATTTCTATAGTTTCTGCAGTTATGACTGTATCGCCCAAACTACACAACCTCAATCTTCATCCTCTGGCACAATAGCTGCTGGGCTTCTGCTACAGCCCCAGCGTTCGCAAAACAATTCTCTTCAAAACCACTCACCCAGAGTTCACCAAAGCTACTTTTTTTCTTTGCACTGAGACATTTTGTTTCAGCTTTAGGTTGACCTTTGATCACGCAACACTCCCTACCCCCCATTTTAATCTGTTTGATGTTTCCTAAACCTCCCGAAGAAGTGAAAGGAAAATTAAGGCAAGGGCTTCACAGTGTTCTAACCAAACTTCTGAGGTCTCCAGATGTGGAGGCTTTATATCTCCCGCAAAAAAGTAACTACAAACACCACTCCCCTTTCCCTTACTTGGAAAACTCTGATAAAGAGTTGTCACTAGAATTGGAAACAGAAACTAATGTCCACCTACAGGAAGGAAACTGGCAATGACTTTCCAGTCTTCTGTGCCATTCTGCTCCACAAGTTTCTTCAGTTTCTCATCCTGAACCATTAAATAAATAAATAAATAAATGAAACAATTAATATCACAATCTCTTACGATGCAAATGAAAGGCACTCAAAATTAAGTTGCCTGCTTCTAACTCTGCATGTATCTATTACTTTTGTTGGGTTGTGTCTTGAGAGTAAGAGGAGGTGGTCCGTGCTCTTCTCGTATTTTTAATTGCCCAGACCAAGAGGTTTTTCTTCTCCCGTGGATTTTGGTAGGCTCTTTACAGTGCTGTAGGAGAAAGGCTGATTTTTTCTGTGCTCTTGTTTGACTCCCATTTTACTGCTCCCAGCAGCGTAACTGTTACTCTGTTGCTGGATTTACAGGAGCGCTTGGACATTTTTGATGCCAGTCAACACAGCAAACAATGACACTGAGGCACCCAGCTGTCTGGGGACCTCTGGAAATCACAGCCTTAAGCTTTGAATTTCTTGCAAGTAATGGGAGTTCCAGTAATTTGTTCATTGCTAGCCTGCGTACAATGAAAGCGCAATAAAATTAATGCTCCTGATGGCTGTGAGGGACTTTTGCATGCTTGCAACAACAAGAAACTTAGCCCAGTGTTTTTAATGATAAGGCCAGAAATATAGACCCTAGAGACAAAAGAAAGCAATATCATGTATTGGGAAAGATCAAGATAGGGGAACTCAAAAGAACTGCCCCAGGAGATAGGAGGGGGACAATGACCCTCACTGGTACCTCCCAGGGCACTGCTGGTCTATGTGACATAGAAGAGGCCACCAGGCCATGCAGCCATCCTGGCCACATCACCACCACAGCCACTGCCGTAACAGCAGGCTGTGTCTTAAACAATAAAAAGTGCTTGCAAAAGGTGACCTACCTCTGTTTATATATCAATATACATTGTCAGAGAGGAGAAAGTCAAAACATAACTCAATAACTGTATTAATGCATTTCACAATGAGCGCAAACCAGTTCAATGGCCACGGGACATCCACTTGGCAAAGGAGTCCGACACCAGAATTTATCTGGAAAGTCAGCACAAGGGTACTGTGACTAAGGCATATTCTGACCTTCAGAGGCAAAACACATCTCAAATGCTCAATTTTGGTACCGCTGGGTTTCTTTCTTCCAGCTTTTAATTTATTTCCACTTGGGATCACAATGCTGCAATTAAAGTGCAAATTTCAAATGGCACAAAAGGACTGCAGCAGTTTCTGCCACAGTTGTTTGCTGCTGTGGGACACGTCAGCTCACTCATAGCAACTGCTCTCAAACACAAAGAGGCAGCGGGAAGCGCCCGGCGCTGCCACAGGTGACTCTCAGCCTGCTTCTCCAACAGGGATTACAGAAGCTCAAATACCTGGAAGGCAGACCGTAGTGGACATTAAAAAAAATGGCGTTGATGGCTTTGATTTAGAAGAAACCAATGATCCTCAAAGCGAAGTAAAACACTGCATGTAACTAATGGGTCAAAACCATCTTTATTCTCAGTGCAGCCACTGAAGTTGGCTCTACACTCTCCCTCTGTCTTCCCCCGTGCAGGAGATGACCAAACTGGCAATTACCTCTTCACGGGTCCACCTGGTTTTCCCTAGGTGACGTTTCCCAGCCTTAGGAAGCAGGCCGTCGTAATCGTGGTCGTACATCTCAACATCATCTTCATCGTCATCGCTGCTGTAAATGCTGCAGCAGGAAACACAGCGAGACACAGAGCGGAACGTGAGGACTGGAGCTACTTAATTACACAGCACACAGAAAACACACAATCTTTACAAAGGTTACACAGATAAAAGTTTTAAAACTTGCACAACAAGATTTTGTTCTGCATTCTGTTGTTCTAGTATTCTGAACTGGTTCTGCTGTTTTTGGTATCCACAGATACAGGCAAAGGGCTGGCAGCCTCCTCGCTGCCATGCATGTTCAGACCTGCTCACACTGTTAGATCGGTGGTGAATTACACATTTGGCAAACTTTCAGCCAATGGGGGTTTCGAATCAGAACACAATGTTTGAGACAATAAAGAGAACTGGAGGCTGTGTCCATTGCACAAGTGCACGCTCACGATCTTTAACTCATGCCACACGTTCTGAACAATGTTAGTGGTTTGGTATGGACAATAGGACAGGTAGCTGCATGGCTCCCAGATGAGGTATATGAATACAAAAGTTTCACCCATAATGACCTTGTTTGAGCCCATGTTTATAGGCCCTGCGTGTGAAGGCAGAAGTTTCTACAATGAAGTGAAGCCAGCGAGCGGCAGCGTAAATGTGGACAAGCATACAGAGTATCCTCCAACCAACTAATGAAGGACCCTAGCCACTTTGCACTGCCCATTTTGCTAACTCAAGCCTTTATGACCTCTACCCCATTTGTGAATACCTCATATTGTTTTTGACACACTGCCGCTCACCTCCTTCATGACTAAGGGATTTCCCCAGAGGCTACCCGAGGGTGAAAAGGGCTCTCACCCCTCTCACAAACAGCCCTTCTCTCCCAGCAAACCAGGACAGCTTTGCAACCAGGGCTGCCTTTCTGCTGGGAAAAAAATTTATTTCCAGCTTCTGTGATAGGAACAGCACTTTTGATACTCTGGCAGAGATGAAACCCACAGTGCTCGAACAGAAACTGCATTATGTTATGAGACGAACAACTGCACTCTATCTATCTGATGGCACGGAGCTACGGGATGTTAAGGGATGACTAAGGCACTCAGATAAAGTCATTTTGTAATAAGGCAATCCACTACACCCTAATTCCCAAGCATTGTTTATCCTGTTTTCCTGTTTTCGAGGGACCACGTTTTAAATTAAGCTGCAGCAAAGACGCAGACACCTCAAACGCGGGCTGTTGAGCGCACACCCTTTATAGCACACGGGGTTAATCTCGCCTTCACAGTCTGCAGCCTTGCTTTCTGCCCCGCGCCAAGCAGGACGCTCCCCACCGCCTGCTCCTATGTGTGTGCACCGGTGCCGCGGCGGCCCCTCAGCGCCCTGGTCACGCACCGACGGCGTCGTCGCCAGCTCATCTGCCGTCAGCGCTGCCCTTCCTCTGCCGAAGAGCCGCGCACGGACGGCCGTGCGCCTGCCCGCGCGCAAAGGGAGCTCTGAGGCTCTAAGGAGTTTGGCAGAGGGAAGAAGCGCATCCCGCCCGCGCCGCGCTGCTCCCGGAGCACGCTCGGCAGCGCGGGCGACTAGGCGGGACCTGGCTGACGGAGAGCCCCGTGCGCTCCCCGCGTCCTCCAGCGGCAGGAGAGCGCCCCGCGCCCTCGGAATACTCGGTGCCCCCACAACTTTCCCCGGGGCAGGAGCTGAAGGCTGGAGCCGAAGCAGAGCCGGGCTCTCCCTTAGAGCAACCGGCTAGTGGGGGGCGGGAAGAGAGAAGAAGGGGGGGGGGGGAAAAAAGAAGAGGGGGTGGAGAGGAAATGACTCGCTTCTGCCGCTACCGCGATTGAAGGAATTCGGGCAGCAGCAGCCCTGCGGGCGCAGCCCTCTCCCGCTCCGCGCCGCGCCCCGCGGGGTTGGCGGCAGCCCGCGCTCCTCTCCCGCCGGCACGGCCGCTCCCGGCGGCGGCCAAGTCCCTGCGGGAGGCGCCCGCGAGGCGCCCGGCCCGGCAGCGGCAGTCGGGGTGATTCATAGCGGCACCCCGCGCTCCGCCCGCCGCCCCGCGCCCGCTGCCACGCCGGGAGCCCCTTCTCCTCGGGAGCGGCCGCGCGGCCCCGAGCGCCGCCGGACGGGGCCGGCAGACGGGCGGGGAGCGGCAGGAGCGCGCCTCGATCCGCTGTCACAGCGCAGCGGGAGGGGAGGGGATAGGGGAGGATGCAAAGAGAAAGAGAAAAAGCTTCCACGTGTCCGACCCGCCGTCCGCTACTAATTAGACAACAACCCCGCACCAAGCGCCCTCCCGGCAGCGCAGCGGCGAACGCGACCACGCGGTTCTTACTGCCGCCCGCCCGTTCCGTCCCGTCCGGCCCCGGCTCGGGCACGGTGACAGCTCCGCGGAGCTCACCCCGCAACCGCCCTCCGCCGTGTGTGCGGGCAGAGCCCAACCTCGCGGCGCGCAGCCGCACCCGCGGGACAGAGCTGCGCTCCTGAGGGGAAGAGGCAGCGGCTACAAAATAAAGTGGGGAAACAAAACAAACAAACAAACAAACAAAAAAAAAAAAAGAAAGAAAGAAAAAAAGAGAAAAAAAAAAGAAAAAGAAAGGGGAGAGAATAAGAAAAAGAGAGAGCCCAGCCCCGAGCCCGCCGCCCACCTGCCGTCACGGCCCGCCGGCAATGAATGAATGAATGGGACGGGACGCGCTGCCCGCCGCCCCGACAGCTCCCGGCTGGCAACGCCGACAGGGCGGGCAGCGAGCCCCGGTCCCTGCGGAGCGCGGGACAGCGCGGGGATCCCGGTGCGTCCCCTCGGGGCGAGGGACGCTGCGGGGCCGGGGCGGCTCAGGTAAGACGAGGGCGGCCGCTCCGCCGCCCCGCTCCGGGAGAGCTCTTCTCCTGCAGCCCCGCGCCCCGTGTGACAGCGCGGACCCCCCGCCCCGTTACCTGTGCCGGGGTCTCCGGGCCATCCTCGCGGCGGCCGCTGGGGGAAGAGGACGGGGGAGCCCGCGCCCGCCGCCGCGCCCTGCTGCCGGGCTGCGCCCAGGCGCTCCGCCGCCGCGCAGCGAAGTGCCGAGGAGCCGCGGGAGGAGGAGGAGGAAACAGGTTGAGATTAAAGAGTAAACTCTGTAAACAGAGATGCCATCAAACAAAGGGCTTTTGGACACTCCCCCTCCCGCCAAATCTGGCGCCCCTGCAGTGCGCAGGCGCCGAGTGGCGGCCCCGTGCCGCGGCGGCGGGGCGCTGGGCGGGCGGAGCGGGGCAGCGCGGGGCACGGCGCCCGGCACCCCTCCCTCGCCCCGCCGCAGCCCTCCGCGGGGCGAAGGCTGTCAGGAAGTGGCCGTCGGGAGCGGGGAGTCGGACCCCTCCGGCGAGGAGAACGGCCGCGTCTCGGAGACCTCCGCCGGGCGCCCCGCGCCTCCCGCCCCTTCGGTGTCGCTCCCCGGGTGCACCTGCTGCGGGCAGAGCGGCCCCGGCACGGAGCGCGCTTTGCGTGCGTGTTGGGGTGTGGGGCGGCGGCGCGGTGCAGCGGGGATTTTGGCGATAGTTCCCCGCGGGGATGTGCCCGGGAGCGGCGGTGGGTGTCCGATCGGCACCAGAGAACACGTTTTTTTTGCTACAGAAATGAGTCAGGACGTGAAAAAATGGCGAAACGCGCCGAGTTCCCAGGCTCCGCGCCGCACTTTGTAAAACCGGGGCCGCGCGGCGCTAGCACCGCGCTCGCCCTTTCCTCAAAGGCTCCGAATCATCAATGAGCCCCGGCGGGGCGGGGCGGGACGGGGCGGAGCAGTGCCTCCCGCCGCGGGGCCGCGGGCGCTCCCGGGGGTGGCGGCGCCAACGCGCGGGGTCCCGGCGGGACGGGCCAGATGCCCCCCGGGCGGAGCGGGACGGAGCCGGGCGAGGGCGCAGCGCCGCAGCCCCCGGGGCCGCCCCGTCGGCTTGCTCCCAGCCCCGCGGGGCCGCCGACCTACGGCGAGGGGGGGGGGGGGTCGGCGGGCCGGCCGTGCCCTGAGCTCTGCGTGTGCATTGCTTCGTGGGGAGCGCATTGTTCCCCAGCATCCTGCTCTGTTGTCCTGTTGCTGCTTTGTACACCTCCGACGGGAGCTGCCTGCTCTCTCGGCTTCCGTTTGTCCAGCTCTAAATAGGTGTGCTGCACCTGGGCACCGGGCGCAGTACGCTGTTAGATGCCGCTTTCCTACGAGTAACTACTTCCTACGGAGTAACGGGATGGTGACTACAGCCCCGTTAGCGTCCAGTCCCGCATCGTCCGCTGTTACCGAGAGCCAGCGGTGCTGCCCCGCTCCGTGCTGCTCGGCACGCAGAGGCCCGCAGTACAGCACATTGCAGCCATAAGGCCGGGCCGGGACAGTTGGGTCTGCTGCTCGGAGCAGGCGCTATTGATTTTGTGACCGAAATTGCACGTTTGGGGGAAATGGTGCGATTGACCGTATCTTCCCACGTAGGTACAACGTGAGCGGTGCAAGGTTATCCCTCCCTGCTGCTGCGGGAAGTGTCTTTCTGTGCTGATTTTTGTAAATATCTCGATGCGAACTGAGTCAAATCCAACATCTTCCCCATTTGGATGCAAATTCGCTGAATAAATGCAAAGAATGTCCATTATTGCTCTCAAGAGAACAGTTAGGATGCCCAATTTTCTTCTGAAGGTTTTATGTGAGACCACATTTTTACTCCACTGACTGAATCAATGCTTCCCTTCCCACACACATTTAGTTTATAAACACACTTAGTTTATAAAAATGCTTACAATTGCAAATAAAACATATTTTATCCCGTTCAAAATGAAGAGGAAAATGACGCCGTCACTCCAGGTTTGCAGATTGGTCTTCCCCAAGTCCACATGTATGAAGCCCCCTAAATTCAGGCAGACGTATACATAGGCTCCACTGGTGCTGCTTCATTTTTAAAGTTTAGCTACAAATGAGCCACGACCCTCCTTTTTTATTTTCTTTCCTGAGCGTGTGCAGCCTGAGGCAATTGGGATGTAAGGGTTCTTTTTGGTAGACCCTTGCGAAAGCCCCAAAGAACAAGAATCCCCCTTTTGTGTGTGCTGTGTGCAGGGTATGTGCAGCAGCAGAGCTCGTGTTACCCCACCAACTTCATTAATTAGTGATGCCTCTCAGCCTTTTTATAGTAATTGCATCAACTGAGGGAGTAACTGTAAGCAGTGCAACTGTGTGTTTTTACTTACACAAATTATATAAGTAATTTAATAAAGATAATTATATAAGCGGTAAATATGCATCGAGTTACCTGATTTCCTATACCTCTGCTGCAAACAAAAACCTCAGCGTGGAGCTAAGAGCGTGGTCAGAGCACTGTGTGAATCCCCGTTGAACATCAGCCCCGGGATGTGTTGTGTGAGGCCCCAGTGCCCCCCCACAGCAATCTGCTCTGTGGGCCGGTGGGCTTAGTGCTGCCAGCACTGAGCGGGGACAGACAGAGAAGGAGCTGTAAGGGAGAAGGAGAGCAGTGAGGACTCACGCTGGGGTTCCCCAGGTGGGTAGGTGGTGGCTGCAATTCATTTCAGGCATTGGGAAATCCCAGGAGCTGCCTTTACCTGTGTTTTATTCCTAATTTTTCTACATTTGCCACGTAACCTGCAAGTACTGTGGGATCAGTGTCATGCAGTGCATGTGATCACACACGTATTTTTTCTAACACCAGTGTTACAAATGCTCTCCTTTCTTTCCCTCTGCTCCAAAGGCATCTTAAGTGCCAGAGGAATTTTTATAAACACCTCGGTCTGTGCTTTATGTTTACTTTCAGCATTTCTCTCAGCTTGTGCAGTGAAAAGCAGTAAGCAACTTTCACTTTTTTGGTTTCACTTTTAGACTGGAGTTACTGTAATGTTTCAGCTGCAGTTGTAGTACTTTTATAATTGAAAATCAGATTTTGGGGAGATGTTGGAAGAAAAATAAAGAAGTACGTTTCCTTTTAATGTAAACTTCCTAACAGTTTCTCTTAAAAGAAGTTATGAGGATTGATTCTGGGGAGGAGGCAGGTGACTGCCTCTGGTTTAGCATAGGTTGCATCAAGCACTGGGTCCCTCAGAGGTGTCCAGCCCACAGGTAAGGGATATCACCTGGAGTACTTTGTCCAGATACAGAGTTCTCAGTTGCAGGAGAGACATGGACCTGTTGGAGTTCATCCAGAGGAGGGCCACAAAAATGACCCAAGGGATGCAAAAGTCTCCTACGAGGACAGGCTGACAGAGCTGGGGTTGTTCAGCACGGAGAAGAAAAGGCTCCAGGGAGACCAAATAGCGGTAATTTCAGTATCTCAGGGGGATCTGTAAGGAAGAAGAGGACAGACTCTTTAGCAGGGTCTGTTGTGAAAGGGCAAGGGGAAATAGTTTCAAACTAAAGGAGGGGAGATTGAGACTGGATATAAGGAAGAAGTTTTTTACAGTAAGGGTGGTGAGGCACTGAAACATGTCATCCAGAGAAGTGGTGGATGCCCCAACCCTGGAGACACTCAAGGTCAGGCTGGATGGGGCTCTGAGCAACCTGATCTAGCTATAAAGTGTCCCTGTACATTGCAGGGGCATTGGACCAGATGACCCTGAAGGGTTCCTTCCAACTCAAATGATTTTCTAATTCTATGATTCTATTTATGGCCAACAATGAGCATCGGTGTTTCATTCCAGTGAGGTGCACTGTGAGCATGCACACTCTCAGCACCCCATGGTGGGAAGGGCACTGTCCCCAAAGGCAGGAGGCAGTGTCACCACCTCCATTTGAAGATGAGTGTTGTAGGCACCTGCTCAGGGCCAAAATGCTGGTGAAGTGAAGGGCCAGCAGGAGGCATGGTCCCTCTGCACTATCAGATGGAAGCAACCCCACAGTCTACACAGACTCCAGGGACACGTTCCCAGTTCTGCTTTGCAGCATGTGCATGTCTTCAGAGACAGGAGGAAGAACTCTTCTGACTACTGCTCCAGCAGTAAAGATGGCAGCACATGCCATTGGAGAGCCCACTGTACTTCTGCATGAGCCTTGGACTGTATCTGAGCACCCACACTGCGGATCTGTGGTGTTCTGGAACAGTGCTAACGCCAGGCAACTGTGATTAAGGCTGATGCCATGCACTACCCTATTTCTTCATTCATTTTAAAGAGAAATTTGGCCTTAGCCTAGGTCAGGTAGCAACGAGAATCCACTGACATGGTTAGACTGAATCAACAGAAATTTGGAATGAAGAAGATCAGCAGCAGCAGATGAACTCTATTTCCTTTCTGGTATAACACCTAGAGTTTCTGACAGCTAAGTCTTAGGTGAGCCTGTCAGTCTAAAAGAGAAGGGAAAACCAAGAGGGCTGCTGCCAGGAGAGACCTGTCAGATCAAGTAGTGTAGTATTAGAACGAAAGAAAAGGGGCACAACTTGGTGAAACTGGGATCTGGAGTGAGGGAGCGAAGAGAAACCTTCCACGCTTCAGCAGAGGTTCTTTTTTTGTGGTAAACCCTCTTTGTTTGTGTATGGCTTGGAAGGAGAGAAATGCCCCAGGCCTTTCAACTGCAAAAAATAGAGCTCTATTTGAACGGAACATATGTTGTACAGAAGCTGTTACTCAGTTTGTTCTGAAACAGCATAGTATAGTGGGTGCACAACGAGGCTTAGGGCCCAGCTCCTTGGGCAGCAGCAGCACTGCGCATGGAGCAGAGCAGGCTTGGTGCAGGGCAGCACCTCTCTGAAACCCAAACACAGAATGATTTCAGTAGTTCATCTTCTGTAAAATACACTGCTAGCAATGGGAAACACTTATGGCATGTAGAGCTCCAGCTTCCTAACCTGTCGCAGGTCACTTATATTCAAAGCAAGAATGAACAGTGTGGTGGGATGCTGACATCATGCCTTACCTGGAACAGTGCATCCCTTCCACCCACTCTTGCCGCACAGCAGACTATGTGCTTTCTTGCCTTTACCTTATTGCTAGCAACAAGTATTTCAAAGGCAATTGCGGTGTTTATTTATTTATTTAGAGCACAGCGTGATAAAAGCATTAGCCAAATTTGATTAATAATAGAGGGTAGGACCAATAAATGTAAACACAGGCAAATAAGTTTATTTTCTTAAGTGACTCATTTAAGTGTACTAATATGTCAAGAAATAGCAATGTGCCTTTCAAAATGATAAAGTAAACCCTACTCACAAAAGAAGCTATTTGCTCTATGTACCTGGTTTACCTCGGAGGGTGTGGTTACTACATTGTGTGCCCGGCTGGCAAGGAGAGCGGCTTTGTTCTGTAGCTGCTTTCAAGTGTGTCCTCTGACTGAGCTGCACCTTTGCACTGCTTTAGCAGGGAATCCAGCCTGCTGCTTTCCTCCCGTTTTTGCTCTTGTAAATGCAAAGTGACTCCACTGATGGGTTTTGATGTGCTGTAGGTTTCCCCCGCTGTAACTGAAAGCACACTGGCACCTATAAGCCATAGTAATGTCGCTCAGGATAAACACGTGCTGATGAGTTCAGCCACTTGCGCTGTGCTGAACACGGCACTATCTCACAGACACCCTCTGCTCCAGGTTACCCACTCTTAGTTCATTGTCATCTTACAGCAATCCAACCTTTTACATGCTTACATTCTTATATCCCTCTCAAACCTTCCGAGTTCCATGAAGAGGAATCAGCCCTTCTGTTTTACTTTTCCTTCACACTTTCCGTATCTCTGTGTAGTCCAATGTAGGCCGCATGATAAAACTTTTCACTTTCTACCATGTTTGTTTTATACCTTCAGGCCCAGCGTCACTCCTTTTTGTAGTAGTCAGTAGGAGGTGCCAAAAGATTATTGAGGAAAGTAATCTTTTCAGGTCAAGACAGAATTAATCACCTCCATTTTATGCCTTGCAACCCCTGTTATACACTGCTGTTTAAGAGCTGGTCAAATTAACTTGGCAATAACCTTGTGTGTCCAAATAACGCTGTGCTCCTTCCTGACTTTCTTGTGCCTAAGTGCCTCCATCTTGTCCAGTTAAACTTCTTTCATGTCACACCATCAGCTTTGAAATAAGCTTACTGGATCCTAATCGGAAGAGTAAGTGTTTGAAGAGGTGACTGCTGTTGCTTTACGCAACTTTGAAGCAATTGCTGCGTCAAGTATTCGTGTCCAGCAGGCTTTGTGTATTCTGTTCAAAAGCACATTTGCAAAATGCTTTTTTTACACTAACTCTGTGAATTGCTCGCAACATTGCATCTGCATTCATCCACTGCTTTTCCAGTGTTTTAAATGCTTTGGAGACCTGCAGAAATATTTCCTGAGGTGTACAGAAAATGTTCGTTGACCACACTCAGAAACTTGTGGTGTGAGAGCTCAACCAAATAGGAGAAGGATAAGTATTGAGCAGGCAGCATGCTCAGCTTTTTGAACAGAGAGAACCTGAACAGAGGCTGGGCACTTGTTTTCCTTTAGGGATCTGAGCCTTGGTTTTGAAAAGGAGTTACTCCAGTGATATCAGTGAATAGAAAAGTCAGGCCTGCTGCAGGACTGGCTTGCTGCAAGTGTTTGCATTTTGTAGCTCCCTTGCAGATAACTACAAAGAGAAATTGTGAAAATGAAAACCGTTTTAGAAGACAGGTGTCAAAATGGAATTTTCTGTGCTTTCCTTTACTTCTCCCCTCAGTGAAGGCTGGTGAGTTATATAGAAAATGATATTTGGAAGATTCTTTCATACATTTCTTATTTAGATGCCCTGGTCTCTTGCTGTGCACCCTCTCACACATGTAAGAGAAGACATTAACTTTTGCAGTCACACTTCCAATGCTTTCATTATGCTCATTACTAATGATTGCACTTTCTGGACACACTGGTGTTTGTAGCTCTATTGTTTAATGTTTTATTACTCTTGTGTTGTACTTCCCATATGTTTCCGGGGAGAATTCCCTTCTCTCTTTTACTTGTCTTGTTTCTACTTGCTCTTTCTGTGTATGCCAATTAATAATGAAGGCTGTGTGTGTGCTTCCCCTCCCTATGGCACAACGTGGTTTTCTCTAGCTCTTGCTTTTTGTGAAAAGTAGGCCATCTACTGTTGCTTTCTAGTATGGATTATAGATCACCCAGCACATGGCTGCATTATGCGTACAGCTCCGAAGTTGTACTTTGGAATTGGAAAGCATATTCTCCTATGTATATGCAATTACTTTTTTTCCAGAGATTTTGTGGTGGGAAAGTCTCTATAGAAAACTGAAACATTTATTTATTTATTTAGTAGTAACCAATATATTTGTGTTATGTTCTGCACTGGAGTTACGAGGCAGGAGATGACGAGCTGATGATTTAGACGAGTATTACTGACAGTTTTTGTCAGCTTTGCACAACTTTTTTGTTTGGCTGATTGTTGTTTGGTTAGGTGGTGTTTTTTTTTTTGTTTTTCTTCTTTTTCTTTTTTTCTTTTTTTTTTCAGTGTGGTTATGAACAGAAAAGTGACTTTAAAAGTTTACTTTTGCAAATACACATATGTCTTCTCCATCCGTCTTCTGACTCATATCTAGATAGTATATTGACGTATACAAGCTCTAGTGTTGTCAGCACCATCAACTACAAAGAGCTGTGAAGAGGGAGCTGGACCATCCTTTGCCTCTTGTACCATAAATTCACCAGTTGGTTTCTGATTTCCAGGTTATTTTTGGAGATGCTACGGAAACTCAGTGTCAAGGCTTCTTAACTTCTTGTCAGGGGTGAACCTGCTTTGGGAAAAATGGTTTGCACTTCAGTTTGATGGGGATATGACTGCTAGCTAAGAGTCAGATACAGCCACACACAAGTTTTTCTGATCCATACATTTTGGTTGAAGGAAGATATTTCTTCCTTTCCTTCCTGTGAAAACTGGTGGAGGGACTTGTTGTGCAACATTGTTATTGGAAAAAATTTCCTTTACTTAGTCACCTATTAGTCTTAAGCCTGTAATAAAATATTTACTACTTTATTCATTAAGAATAACTCATGAGTGTACTAACTTTATTATGCTGAGTTCATTTCTTTGTTTGCTTGCAATCATATATTATTTCTTAATGCTTTGTCTCTTTTTGTGTTTTCACATGGAACTTTCTCTAAAATTCTTTCTTCATTCATGTGTTTCAGGAAATAGCAGTTTTCAGGGATATTCCCTTTTCTCAATGAATAATATAGGTATGATGGTGACTCCTCTGGAGAGTGTTTTTTTTAAAACACACCTACTTTGCATAAGCAAAAATTACAGAACAACTCCATCTTCTTGAGAATCTGATTATTTTTAAATTGGTCATTAAAAGAGAGGCAGTCATGCACTGGGTGCCATTTCTGTGCGGAACAAAATGAAAAAGGAAGTAGGGAAATGTACCTTTTGTAGCTCTGAAAATGCTACAGTGACGTGGATCCTTAGTATTTGTGGTTAGAAATGGGGCAAGTAGAGGCAACTCGCTTGACTTAACCAAGACAATTAGGGAACCAGCTGAATTGCTGAGAGGTGCACATGAATAAATAAAATATCTCTCCTAACTATCTATAACTTGTCAGATGTTGCTTTAATTCGATGAGAAGGCCAATGTCTGTCCAAATACAACTGGATAGTAGGACAACTCTTAGGGTGAGGCCGTAAAAATACACTGTGGCAATGCTTCAGCTAGGTGTTGTTATGGATCTGTGACAAATAACTCCTTGATAGACATGTAGGAACTGTATGATTATACTGTAATGTTTCAGGAATTAACCTCATATGTCCTAAATGCCAGTGTAGTAGGCTAACGCACACACACACCCTGGGTTAGAAGAAGTGTGATACTGGAAGAGTCTGGACAGAACCAAGAAACATTTTGAATGCTTCTAATGTAAATGATGAAGCATTCAACAATGACAATGTTTAAACGGGCTATCCCTACCTTTCAGACTTGTCCAAATGAACGTCATGAGCAGATTGCGCTGCTTAGAGCTGATGCTTTGGGATGCTTTAAACACGGGCACATTTCACAAGTTTCTTTGATTGCACAACTGTGGGGAATAAAAACATTCCACTCAATTTATATACGTTATGTATATTTTTACATTTTGCCCTGCCGGAGGTTGCTCTTGCAGCAAATTATGTAATTTTTTGACCTCAGATACTTCTAGGTTTGCAATGTTGCTGTTACTGTTTAAATGTGCAATTGTAGGCACTCTTGACAAAACCTGTAGGATTTTGTGCAGAAACATTATTACGTCGAGACAAATTTTCTTATGATTTTGCAGGAGGACTTTAACTCCTCATCTACATTTCTGTCTAAATCTAAAAGGTTCAGAGACCACTGGATATTGTCATAATGTAGACTATACAAACTCAATCTTCTATAAATAAGTAGGTGGATGGATGGACTGACAGATGACAGAGTTTTTCAAGAGTCAGTCACTGAGAATGCAAGTGCTTCCCCATGGAGTCTGTCTTATTTAGCTGACATAACAGGAGCTGATCTGTACATAACCGTGCCAAGGAAGGATCATCTTGTCTACACATTTCTTCCAGTCTCTGCCTTTGCTTCAGGATATTGAGGGCTGGTGATAATGCATTGGAAATTAAATCTTGCCAAAAAAGCTTTGAAACCTTGCTCTATAAACCGTGGTCCATTTTTTCTTTATAATAGTTCCTCTGGAATTCCCCTGTAAGAAGGAACACTCTTAACCTTTCCAGTGACATTTTAGTTGTACTTTGCAACCACACAGTTCCTAAGTATTTTGGCTAATACCGTATGTAGCCCAACTGGCTACTTCTCTCCCTCTTGTGCACAGAGATTGACACCCCCTCTTCTAGTCTTCCTCAGACAAAGCTGGCATTATCAGAAAATCACTCTTTTTGTACTGCCGTACTCATGTGTCAGTACTCAGAGGTTGTCTGGCTTTTTCATGTGTTCCAAACTTCTATGGAAATAATATGGTGTGGGTGTTTTTGGTGTTTTTTTTTGTTGTTTTTTTTGTTCTTTTTGTTTTGTTTTTTTTTTTTTTTCCCAGCAGTTTCTAAAAGCCTCAGGGCCTTCCTGTATTCTGTTTTCAGTTTCCTTTCCAGGTTTTAGGGATTACCCAAACCCTTCAGAGGAATATGAATTTTGTTTGTATTTAGTAAGTCACTACTGTACAAAAAGGCTTGATATTTTGTGACTTTGCACTCCATTGGGTTTTGGTCAGATAATTGTGTTTTATTTGTTTTGACTTTCCTAAAGAACAATGGACTGTAGATTTCCCTGACCCTGCGGTGTCTTTGCTTTCATCCATGGGATAAATATATTTGGATTTTTGTTTCTGTAACAATACCCATTGTTATGAAAACTTTCTGTAGGACAATGTCATGCCTGACTTTGCAGGCCCAAATAGCCTACTAGCAGAAATCTTGTGTTAGAAACTACTCATGAAACTTTATGTGATTTCATATTATATGAGAAAGAAAGAGAACTGTTCTACTCTTATGTGGAAAAGAGCAACACCAGGAATACTTATTCCTTTATAAGAGATGTCTTTAGGCTATTTGGTTGATGAAACACTAGTCATCTTGTAGAGAGTTGGAAAAGACCAAACAGTCTGTATTCCTTTATTTTTTATTTTTTATCTTATACAAACGAGTTGACTGCAGAGAATGACCTCAATGTTGCTACAGACAACAGTGAAACTCACAGAAGATTCATTTGTAGAATATATGTCTTCATCTGTTCTCATTTCACAGGAGAGCAGCATGAAAAACACCAGCTACTTCTGTTTGCAGGCAGAAGATATTCTCCCCTTGTAGCTGTCTCCTGCTCTCTCTGAATTAGTAATGATGATGTAGGCCTTGGTTCAAGGAAACACTTTTTCACTTACTAACCTCAAGGAAACACTCAAACCTCCATGACCTCCTTTTTATAGTTAATCACGCATAGTATAGGAATACTTCAGACTTGAGCCTTCCTGAATTACCTTCTTGTGCTGAAAAGGGAGGAAATATTGCCAGTACTGGAAGAATAATTACAGAATTAAAAGTATTTGCCAAAAGGAGAAATTTGAAAATAATTTTGAAAATTTGTATATTGCAAGTTCTACCCAAGTCCACCTGAAATACTGTACCTTGGGGAAAAACATTTATCTGTCTGATTGCTTTGGGAGAGTGGTTACCTGAATGCATTGTGTTCCTCTGAGGATTTAGCCAGTTTGACACTTTGTCTGTATGCATGCTGTGTTGCTTCATCCTGCAGGATCTGCTCCTATGATGCTCAGATCTCTTGGCTGGTTCTTTCTGACCTTGTCAGGAAATGAGTTTTCATGCTCTGCATCACTGACATCGGGGCATCACTGCTATCAGGGCATTTCTACCTCTCCAGCATTTTGTCTTTCTTGCCTCACATGTCACGAGACTCACATTCTTCCAATGCACCCTTTGAACTTCTGCATCAGTTGTATTGGCCTGCTATTACATTTTGGCTGAATATTATCCATACACTGGATCCTGGCAAACAAGATATACATTGTCTCCTCTGTCAAATGCACATTCAAGGCCAGTTCTTCCCACTGACCTATCAAAGGTGATGCTTGTGAATTTTAGCTTGGATTGGTAATGAAGACTCTTATATACTAGCCCTGACAATAGACTTTGGTTTTAAAGCCTTATTAGAGCTCATATGCTTACCATGAGTTAGGAAATCCACTTTCTGGTGTTCATCAGAGCTACCAACTCAAGCACTAGAGCCTAAGAAGAATGGCCTGCATGCTCCTTCTTATTGCCTTTTGTTCAGCATACAATTGAAAAATGACATTTCCTCTGGCATTTCCTACATCTTGCATTTCTTGCACATCTGTGATCAAGATCAGTCTTTAAGCCTACTGCTTTGATTACATACGGTTGAAATGCTTTTCTGTGGCCTGCTGTTAGCTGGGAATACTTTTGCAATGTCTATGCCTGACTTATTAGGCATCTCTGTGAGGTTTTTCAGAGTGCCAGTGGTGTAGGACTAGAAAACCATTCATCAATCCTACTAAGGGATAATAATGACCAGGTTGTCTTACATCTTGGCGAATACTTTACAAAATCTCTCTTTGGCTACCTTACCAACTCTTGGAGTTTTATTTGGGCATAAATTTATAGTCAGATTTCTTGAGGCTTTCAAGGGTTTCATCTTATTTTTTATCTCCTCCATTAGGAAAACTATGATCAGCAAAGAAATGCTCTGCATTTCCTATTCAACTGCAGAGTAGGGATCTCTCCTTTACCTTTAACTGTCCTTGAGCTAAAACTTGATAGCTAGTTGTGAAAATTCCTCTTGGCCTGGCTGTTAGCATTTTAGTGCTTTGAAGTGCTAAGACCAGACTTAGTTTTTTGTCTTTGCAAAGTTAAATTTGTAGAGATTGTTTAGCTTGAAATCATACTGGAAAACACATTAGTGAAAATAGTGTAAAACATAATATAAATGCTATTAAATGCAGCTCAAATTAATTTAGCTTATCTGGGATAAAATCTATATGAATTGCACATGGTTTGAATTGATTTTACCACATCAGTTTAACTGAAAATTGTGTTATAAAACTAAATATAAAAACTATACATAAAAACTGTATATGTGAGACTACATAACTTTTAATACAGATGAACCTCATTGGTAGTAATAATTTAAATACATTTAAATGCTGAATTATTACTGAGTTAGTAAAAGCTAAAAACCAAACTACCCGGGGAAGGTATAATATAAAGAGATAAAAAGTAGCTGACTTCAGTGTTTATTGATCAGTTTGTTCTTTCCCATACTGGGGTTTCGGCATAAGAAACTACAATTTAAAAGGCCCTCTTTAACTTCAGTATGGTAGTTTCAGAGAAGGTAGGTGAGGACACACAAAAAATCATGGAGAGGAGGCAAAAGGTATAAGTGGTGTAATAACCAGATTGGTAGAAAAAATGTGCACGTGTGTGTATGTATAAGTATATACATTAGTTAAGACAAACAGAATTGAGACACAGATGCAATCCTGAATTTAGCTCTCAGTTCTTTAACGGGCCTCTTTCATAATGTCATATGGCTGCTTCTGTTCATAGCAGCATCAAAAGGACTTTTCTAATAATCTAAATGAGGGCAGAACAAAGCCCAGGGCATGAAGCATGAAGCTCAGCCCCAGACAGGATGATTTCAAGAGCAAGAGCCAGCAGCCGAGCACACAGATACAACTTTGTCAGGTGCTCAAGGATCCTCTTGGAATTGCTGAAGTCACCATGAGGCTGAGTTTCAGTGCAGAGGACTGCATGCTGCCATGGGCCTGCTGTGTGACCCAAAGCACATCATTTAGCTTAACCGTGTCCAGCTTTCGGACTCTTACAAGTGGTAATATTTCCATTCTTTAGAGGATGTTGCAAAAATGAGTCCATTAATGTTCATGAGAGTCACTAAGACGATTATGATATAAATCAAATGGAAAGTTACTGAAGCAAAAAGCTCTCTGAGAGAGATCTTTCTTTTAGAACAGTTTCTCCTACTCCACTTCCTTCTCTCCACACTGTGGGGGTCGGCAGGCTCAGACACAGCTGTATTGACTTTTCTCATGTCTACAGATTTTTATTAAATAGCAGTGAGGCAACTTTCTAAAAGGGGACTGATACTTATGCCTTTCGAAAAGCCCTCTACATCTTCAGCCTGAGAAAGTTTAACTTGGGTTTTAATATCAGATATTTAGGTCTGTTTCTTCCTGGAACACAATGCAACATGGAGGATAATGGTATCAGTGCCACCCATACAAGTGAGATCCGATTAAAAAAGGTGGACCTTTTTTTTTCACCTGAATTATTCCAAAGTCTTCTGTCACACTTAATCTCCACAAATGCCTAGACTACTTGTGAGGAAAACTTCCTTGTTGATTTTTAATATTCTTATCTTTCTGTTGAGGCTTGAGAGATCTCAAAACACAGGGAGGGCTGCTAACAGGGGAACATCTGATGTATAAAAGCAGAAAGAAAACAAAGTGAGCAGAAATTTGAATGAAGTTTATGTTCTTTTAAAACAACAGAGATAAACATACCATGCCATATTTGTTTTTTATTCTCACAGAACATGTTGTACAGCAATACTCAGAGCCTCCGTTGTGAACGACAGCAGTTGTAATATTAATATGGGACTTTATCTGAGACCTACTGAAGTCAGTTGAAGACTTCCATTGACTGCAGTGGATACTAGATCAGGCCCTTTCAGAACACATTCTGGTCAACTCTTGTCCAACCGTTATTTCATAGAGGAGAAATGAGTTTTATCTCCTTTGTGCACTCCAGGCTTCTATCAGCAGAATGCCACCCAAGCAGGGGATCCAAGCAGAGAAGCCCACGCTGCTCCCCCGGTGAAGTGCATGGGGTGGAACAGCCTTCAGGGAGCATCCACATGACACATCAAAGAGAAAGGGAGGGCAGAAAGAGAGAGTGAAGGAAAATAAATCACAGAGAAGGACTGAAAAGTGAAGAGGTAGAGAGGTATGAAAACAGCTCTTCAGTTTTTCTAAAAGAAAAATAGCCCAGTCATGTTAAGACTTGAGCAGATGGGAAAGTACAGCTTCACAGCTTTAAAATTTCATATTGTCATACAGCTGTAACACAAAAGAGAGGCTGAAAAGAGTGAAAAATGTCAGCTTCCAGCAAGTTTTGGAACAGGAAGGAGGGCATGCCAAATTATTAGTGATGTTCAGTCCTTACAGGTGTGCTTTCTTCCTCACTTTGGTGGGAAATCCCCATATTTAATCTCATAAAAAGAACCAGAGTGATTGTAAGCAACCTCCTACCTGGTGTCCTTTTCTTCTGCTTTTCAAGCCGCAGCAAGGAAGCAGGAGTTAAGAGCCTGCAGGTTACGGCAGGTGGATGCAGTCACCCGACCTCACAGAGCACCAGTGGCAGTGGGATGCAGGCTGCTTCATTTTTACCTCATTCATATCTTTACTTTTTAAAGCTTTTAAATTAGCACTAGTATGATGTCTGTGTTGTGTTTGACATTAGAAGAATAACATCTTGTGCTGTCAAGCTGACATCATGTAACAGAAACATTCCAATGTTTAGTGTGTCAATAATGTTGTTTTGATGTTTTCACAGAAACTTTTTAGAATGTGATTTATACAGCAAATCTCAGTATTTTGTCTACTTGCTCTAAACTTGGAAATGTAATTTCTTCTTACTTGGTGTGCTTCTTGTCTCATTTTCTCTCACCTGCTTGTTCCCACTGTAATGCTACAGCTGCAATACCGAGATCAGCTCAGTCCTGTATTCTTGCTCTGTAGTCTGAAATAAGAACAGAAATATTTTTTCTCCTTCTGTAGAAATTCAGATGCCAGAACTATGACATAAAAAGAACCTTAGATAAATGGAAAAATACAAGACCACAACTTATTCCATACAACTTTGGTGAGATTGTACCTTCCCCTCCCCCCCCCCCCCTTTTTTGTTTGTTTGTTTGTTTGTTTGTTTAACAGAAAGAATGAAAGATGAATAATTCAATGAGATCTGGTAGGAATTATGCAAACATACCACAACAAATCTATACTTCACAATATTTGGTAGCAACTGACATACACATTGCTACTCCTGCATGTGCAATGAAAACATAAAACACATTCCTTTAGTTCTGTAATTAGAAAAAGTGTGAATTCTCAAAGAGCTTTTTCCAAACACTGAGTAAAAAATCCATGCATTTTATTTTATTTTTCATTGTTATTGTTTTTCACTATTTTTATACCAAATAAAATACTACAGATGAAGTGTTTGACGATAATGATCTAAACAACGAGCTAGAAGATGCCTTGAGAAAAAAAATCTATTAATTACTTTTTATTAATATTCATCTCTTTAGATTTTTACTGTGATTAAAGATATAACTATAGATTTTTCAGCAAGGGCCTGATCCAAGCCTTGTGAAAGGTAATAGGTGATATCACATTTCTAATAAAACTAATTGGCAAGGTTTCCCCATTGGGAGCAGCAAGATTTTGAACCTTACATTTTGAGATTGAAATTCCAGTTCATGCAAGTACAACTTGTAAAAAATAATGAATGGAAAGTTGGGTGGAAATCTTGAAGTACTTGTTCAATTAAATAAAAGTGTTTTCATGTGAATGTACTAATTTTTGAAAAAAATTTGCAAGAAGTTATCAAAATAGTTTCTCATTTCAATAGTCATATTCTATTTATTGTTTTCATGAAATTCACAAGGCGTTCAGTAGTTACTATTTTAGCTTTTTCTATCATAAGCCAAAATCTTAAGGTCTAAAGTGATTATTGTGACTTAACCAAAATAAGCATTTACATCATGTTCTACCCTGAAAAAAATATATATATAATACTGAACATTTCCTCTCAGTTTGGGAAGAAACAAAATGTTGGCATCTCAGAGCCTTGTAGAGGGTGACAGCACTAACTTGCACATTGGCATCCTACTTTCTGTAGTCATACATCTGGCTTGTTAATAAGTTGTCTTATTGAAACCACTGGAAATTCTACCAATGTGTGAAATAGGATGATAGCTACGAATCTTACCTTCTTTTACTTTCGAACAGATACACACTTTCCTTAACTGTTCTTTTTACCTCTGTCTCCCCTTCCTTTGCATCTCCACAGAAATCTTGTCTTTCACAGGGCTATGATCACTTCATATTTTATAGACCTTGTGCCACGTTTTAACCAAAGTGTCTGGCTCCCAGCAAGTTCTATTTCATTGCATTGCCTCTTGGGGTGTCATCTCCCCGTGATGTCCCAAAAATTTAAGAGTGTCATCTCTCCAAAAATATCCCTGTTGTGTTAATGTAAGCTGATTCTGACCAGCTGGGAGGAAGGACAAAAGAGGAAGGATGCTTGTGTGGTTATGGTGTTAGCCAGAGCCTCTGGGGATGAAGGTGTATTTCCTACTTCTACCACAAATGGCTGTAGTGACCTGGGGCAAATTACTTAAAATGCTGTACAAGCCCCTAAAATGGAACATAGGCAGCAGAAACACCTCAAAACCACCGCTTTAGATGGTGATGGCTTGAAATTCATCAGGCCCTTGAACTTCTCTTTCCATCTATGTGAAAAAAATACTGTGGTGTGGACAAGAACAAACAGCTTGAAGCCTGGCTCGTATCTGCCTGGTCAAAAAAGCCTTATCACTTTTCCACCCATCACTCCCTGGCCAGGGACACAGCCTACTTGGCCAGCTTGCCTACCACGTGACCATGAGGCCGAGTCCCCATGCGAGGGCTGCTTGCTGCTGCTCCACAGGGCTGGAGGTGGTGCCCCCATGGCTGTGGAACTGATCCAGCTTTGAGGAAGAAGAGGCATGAGGCCCTGTCCTGGCCAGTGGGCTTTGATGGCCACTAATGACTCTCATGCACTGCTTTCTCTGGCAGTGCATTTTGAAATGAAAGCTGTAAATGATGGGGGGGGAGGGGGGTAAGGGTGGAGTACCTTCCTGAAGTCCACAGTTCAGCACATAGGTCTCTGGTCTCTGGGGACTTAACAGGAGGTATCCTTCTTGACCTCAGCACTTGTCACCCAACCATCCCATATGAGGATGTGTCCCCCATACCAGTCATTCCATTTAGTAAATCCATTTCCTGTGAGCTGCTCTACTAGGCACGGTGGTATGGGAATTAGGTGCTTAAATGCTCAGCTATGACCCTTTGTGTACCTAGCCTTCAAGTGCTCTTTATCTCAGTTCTCCATTGAGAAGTGAGGATGACAGACCTTTTCTGTTTTCTAGCAGTTAGTTACTGGATTTCATCTTGTGGTATTATCTCACTGGAGTAAAGATTTGATGAAAATAAGATCTTTTGCCTCCTACAAAGATAAACTTTAGGCCAAATTCTGCACTTAGTTAAATGCATAAAGTAACCAAGATCTTAGAGTTCTCTTCCTCTGCTTTGCAAAAAGAGACAGAAAACCTGTTGATTTGTGCCAGATTTCCTTTAGTAAGAGGAAGACAAATACTGTCCTGTTTTTATGCAATCACATGTCTGAAGAAAGATGGGAGCTCCACATTCTGTTTTTGGTGTTTTATGGACTTTTACATTTCCTTGCTGTTTCCTAAGTGAACTATTTTCTACATCTCCCTTTTCACAGTTGTACTTAACTGATGCACATTTGACCTCCTTTCTCACTATCTTTGCCACTATCAGGTGGTTAGTCCAACTTCTCCAAAACTGTATTTCTGTCTATACCATTAATATCTTTTATTTTCATATCCTGAATCTCTTTGTGATCACTTTCAAAAAATACAGCTTTTCTTTTGCTACGAAAAGGGATAGATTTCAACCCACGTTAATTAATCATTGATAAAATTTTGAGAAGGCAAGAGAATTGGAGTTTTTAAGCCCCTGTAGCCAGTGACTGGGAGCAAGGGATTTTGACAGAGCTGTAAATACAAAAATAGCTTAAGATATTTTGCGTATTTAAATCGTTTGAAATAAGTCTCCGTCAGAGCTGAAAACTGAGGTAGAAGTCTGGCATCAGACTACCTAAATGGCTGGTATCCAAGTGACAGTGATTTGTCAGATATTGTTTAGGTCCCAAAAAACTCAAAAGAAGCTAGTTGCACTTTCCAGATTGCAGTAAAAATGATTATAGTCGGTTCCTTGGACATTTGTTGACTGTGAAAGACTGAAGATTATACTTCCCTTGGTTTCAGGACTGTAGCATAGATCATGAATAAATTAGATTTGAATAAATTAGATTAAAAACAGCCTTTTTTTTTTTTTTTTGGTCTATTCCTTTTTAGAGAAGATGAGGTCTGTATACTAAGTAACTAGGCAGGTGCGTAGAAAAGCAATATATGGTTTCAATATGAAAGTGATCATCTCTCTTCAACAGCACCCTGTAATATGTGCTTCATCTGGAAGTACACAACAATCTGGAATATGCTGTGATTGTCACTTCCACAGACTTTGGAGTTGTACAAGCCCATCATGCCCTTCAGTAAATTTTGGATCAGGCTTTGGTTTCCTTTTCTGAACTGAGGACTGGCTCACTCAAAATCCTTGACCTCATCACCTGGGGAAATCTTTTCAGAAAAGTCCCCCACATTTTGGGTTCTTCTTTTTTTAGACAGCCTAATTTAGACACCTGCTGGTAAGTGTTTAAAGCCAGACAACCGTAAACAGAGGCATGCAAAGTCAGTGAATACTTTTGAGACCTTTCAGCCTTAACTCTGTATGGCTGATTAATTTCTGGTGTGATTTGGGAGGCCCAGATGAGTTACATCAGGGCTAAATTGTGAAATATGTGTTAATATTCAAAATTGTTTATTTTTTTTTTCCCAGAAAAGCTGATCAAGGATTTCAGTCTGTAAGGCCTGAAGGTAAGCTCTCAAATGTACTTATCTATCTGCTCATGAGATGTGGCCTTCTTGGATAAGGTTCTGTGTCTGTGTTGACTAAAGGTAAACAAGACATGTATTTGTTAGCTTTCATAACTTCAGGCACTTAAGACTGAACTGAACTGGTCACTTCCAAGTGGTATTAGCAACAAGGAGTCCTCAACTGAAACTTAGATCAAAATTACTAGAATTGATATGATGAAGAGAAAGCATATTTGGTGGTTATCTTTTCAGTGCCAAGCTCATCACTGTCACATGGAATTAAAAGCAAAATCAAGAAACAAAACATTGAAGACAGAAATCCACAAGATAAAGAATCTGACTCATGAAAGGGATGCCCTTACTTTCCCTACTGGTAAAAATGAATCACTTCTGTGTTTGAGCTAAGTGAAAAAAAAAGTTTTTTAAAAAAAAGGTTCAACTGTAAATACTGCTTTCTTTTTCCTCCCCTTTACCGTGTTCTTGCACCTACAAGCTGTGGTTGCTATGAAAAATATATTACACTAGTTGAAATGATAGATACACAGGCAGAGTCACCATGATACTCACCACGTAACTTGGATGTTAATCTAGCTTCCCTTATTTTGTTCAGTAACCCGTGCTTTGGGTGGGATAACATGAGACCAATTTTTATGATTCAGTTCATCTGTCTATGAATTTAAAGCCAGTATCTCACTATTTGGGAAGGTTTTGCACACAGCTAAGATGTAGGTGTGTTTTGCACGAGCAGGCTCTTGAGACTTCAATGCAGAAACTTTATGCTTGCCATTTTAGTTTATTGTGTTTGATGAGTCTTTATGGTACCTTGGTGCCTGTGAATAAGCCTAGCCTTTCTCTGTGCAGTCTGTAATAGTAAAATAAAGAGTTGCAGAACTAAAGATAATTTGACTGTTGTTAACAAAAAAAGTATGTGTATGATTCAGTGCATAATGGAGATCCTGCCCCTGATCTTGACTTCATTGGATGTTGTCTATGGTATAAAGGCCTAAGAATGGGCTATGTGCTAATGTTTAGTAAAACAAACAAAAACCAAAGCAACACTACTGATTAGAAGATTTTTATTTTTTTTTCAGTAAAAGAACCCGTATAATCCAGGAATATATATTTTTCTTTTCTTAAGAGATCACAGTAAAATTAAAAAACACTCCAAATAAAACAGCACCAAAAATTCATTGACAAAATACAGGCTGACACATTAATGCTTGAACAGCTGGGGCCAGACCATGACCTCTTATAAGTCTGGCAAACTTATTTTTCCCAAGCAGGGCTATAGACAGTTTCCCTCTCTGAGAATCCTGCTTCTAAACTACCAGAGTGTAAATGAGTGATGGAAGTGTGGCACCATCCCCAAAAGACTATTGCCATTGCCAAACAAGTATAATTGTCAGGTTACTGTCCAGCCTGTTCTTGAAATAAGTAAGTCCATGAATCACTCTGCCAGTGAAATGACTTAAGTCTTCCAAATTATGTCCAAAAGACTTCATCACTCACTTTCGTACCAGCACACTGTCACTTGTATGAAGTGAAATGGCCTTTGAATCAGATACACAGCATTTGCTTACTTCACAATATGCCTCATCAGAGCTCTCCAGCACAGGCAACACCCTTCAATTCTCAGGACTTGTAAGAGGATTGAGATGCAGAGTACATCTACTATGTGCTATGGATGTGACTAGGATACTTCTGGGGGCCCTGTCTGAAATTTGCCCAGCAGAGAGTAAACTAAATTTTGCTTTCTGTCTCATGCGGTTTCTGATCTGCCACATTGCCCAGATAGTTTCTCCTTTTCTGTTGTGGCGTTCTGCTTTTGTGCAGCATTGGACAGGTTTCATCTCTGAATTTCTGTTTGCTAAATTTTCACCATTCTTCCCATTCAAAATGACTAATGTGAAGGTAATCCTTTTCACCAAAGTACTTGTGGCTGCCCACAAGATTTTTTTTCAAGTAGGATTTCTATTGTGCGGTGTAAATGATTATGGAAGTATTAAATACAACTAGATTTGCGAGAATCTAGGCAGAATCCACTTGAGATTTGTTTTTGTTTCTTGGGGAATCACTGATAACTAGGTTTGAAAATAATTTTTCAGCCAACCTTACCTACCCGATGATGACCATATCTAGATTCTGCTTCTGTACAGAAACACCACATAGACAATGACGAAACTACTGTGGTTGAGATACAGCATATCTTCTCTTTCACCTTTATATGTTAAATCTGGAACCTATCAAAGAAATAATTGACTTAGGTTTCATACTTCCTCATTGCCTTTTTTTTTAAATCACTTTATCACCTCCAAGGCACTTGATATGGATTTTTCAGTAATTTCTTCAGGGATTTTTATAGACTGATTAGTTTATAATGCTTGGCATCTTCACATCTTTTTCTCTCCCTCTTTAAAAAGTGTATGTCCTTCTTCATTTTCTGGATCTTCCTTTGCCCTCTCCAGGTTCTCAGAGATTCTTATCTGGGAAAGTATCTTTATAAGTTCCAAAAGCAGCTAGCCTGGCTACTTCCAAATTTTTCTGATTTCTTTCTAAATTTTCATCTAGCTCTGCCAGCTAGAACATAAATCACTTACCTAAATCTTCTTCAGAAAGTAGAAACTTGCCTTTTCTGTGCTCTGTCCAGTACTCTTCTATCTTTGTTAATACATTTCCCTTTAAATAGCTTGACTGCAATTTATCTTGTGTGTGCAAAAGCGCCTTTGCTTTTGTCTTACATAAAGAATAATACATCGCTTTCCTCTCTTTCTAATACATCAATAACTTTTTTTTTTTCTTGCATTTTATGCCTTCTGATAATTTATATCTGTTTTTCATACAAGGTTTTCTGATTTTTCCCCTGTAAACATGCTTGGAAATAATATTTGTTAAATAACACACCTCACAAGAGTACTTGCTACAACTGTGGAAATCCTAATCTGAAGGCCAGGAAATAAAAGTGTAAGCACTGCTTACCTTGCAGAATAAAGTTTCAAAATCAGTGAGAATTAAAGTGAATAAGAGACAGATTGCAATCACTCTTCAGAAAGAAGGTGACCTCTTCATCTGAATCAAAGCTGAAAAACAGTAACTATATGTTTTGTGGCATTATGAACTAACTCAAAGATATTGCAGGAAATACTATTTTTTGCCCTTTCTCTTCTAGAAAATTCTAGAAAAAAAGAGCAACTTACTAGGAAAATTATGTTAAGTTATGGTATGTAGGTATATTTTTAATACTATTATTTAGCTATAAAACATCTTATTGTAGATTCAACATGGGAAGACCATGGCAATATTATGAGATGGGTTTTGCTAATCATGGAACTGATCTGAAAAGTTTGAGAGATATTGTATGTAATTTACCAATAGCTTCTTTGAATGCTTGTCCCCTGAATGATCATGCACTTCTTTCTCACTTTTAAAAGCCTGTTGTTTTTTTTTTCTAAAGAGGCTGTGTTTTCTTTTAAAAGCTGCTGTGATGTACCTTTCAGTATGTTTTATTTGCTGTTTTGACTGGCTTCACTTTTCACTTCAACAATGCAGCTAAATTACAAGTCTTGCATTGATTTTAATTCATCCTTTTGATAACACTAATTAAGAAGTCATTCTTATCGGGGTGAGAATCAAGGAGAATTAAGAAGCTAAAGCAAGTGGGACAGAACAGGGTGTGAATCAGGTTTCCAGATGGGAAATGAAAAGATGAAGAGAGAAGAGTATGGAGAAGCTCAGGAACTAGAGGAGGATAAAACTGGGAGCAGAGTTACTGTGAAAGTTCAGGCCTTGTGGGCTATCAGACTTGCCTTCAAATATCTGAGAGTTTTCTTAGAGCACTATGACAACAGGCACCAGAGTTCCAATACTGATTACAGCTGAGGAGGGTAGCTAACTTTGCTAGTGTACTGCATGAAGCTGGGAGCAGGTCACACATGGCTGCTATGGTGAGATCCTGCAAAATGAGTCTATGTGGGGATTCAAATTGATTGGATGAAAAAAAAAAAAAAGGCAGAGGAGGTTCAGATGCAGACTGCCCATGACTGAATTCCATGCCCTTTCCCACCCGCTCCACAGAACAATGTTGGGATATCTGAAGGAGAAGTTGCTTCAGCTCACGCCTGTCATCGCAACCTCCTTCAGGATCCCCCTGGCTACTGTCTGGGAATATGTACTGAGGCTTCTTACTCCTGGCCACATGCAGATTATTTTAAGTCACCTGAAGGAGCAGAAGAATTGGCTGCTATGGATGAGTATCAGGAAAGGCAGGGAGCAGACTGGTCATGAACTACTGAACACATACTGAAGCTGTTCAGTATTTTAAAGCCATGTTACTTTAAAATAAGAGACTGAGTTAATAACATGTTATTATTCACAAGAGAATTTCCAAAACGCTGAGGGGTACTTGGCACACCGTTTGTAACGAAGTCAATGAGGGCTATTGCCCCAATAAGGGCTCCTTACTCTCTGCTGTATCTCCCTTCTAAATTACCAATTAGGGTTGAGAGGAAATAAAAGTAGGAAAGAGACAGCCTATGAAGTGTTGCAGGAATGACTGAAAATGAGGAGGAAAAGAAGGGAAACAACAAAATTTACCCAAGTCTCAGTCTTAAGGGAGTAGTGCATTGATGGATTGGCAATCAGCAATAGGAAGTACGTGAGGCAGGAAAATAGACCTGCTTACATCCATGGAGAGAAGCATATCTCTGTCGATATATATTTTTTAACAAAAGAGAATTTCATGTAATTGCGGGTTTCATGCATTAAAATCAGTTCTTGTTTCATTAGAGCATTTGCAGTGCGGCTGGTCAATTTGCAGATATATATAGATATCCTTTGGAATCCAAGAAGCTTTTCTCTGACTTTCAGTGCTCTGTTTTAAATAGAACTATGGCTGTTACTATAACACAGCTTTATCGTGTGCACTACCTAAGTCTGCCAAAATAAATAGGGATGTAAAGGAAAGAGAGGGACAGTGGCTGACAGAGTAATGTTCAAACTGTCAGACTTCTTATAAACAAATTAGCTGATCCTAATCTAGTTGACATTGGGAAACTGTCCAGGATTTTTTTTTATTTTTTTTTTAATATGACTTTTTATTGGAACTGAAACAACTGCTTCATTGGCCCTTAGTACATCCTTCCTCATCAGAGTGCTTTGTATGGCTAGCAGAGAGAAGTCTTAATCCTTGTCTTATCCTTCCTGCATGTATATCAATGCAAAGGATTGGGGAAGGGGATAAGGAAAACCTCTTTGTTTAAGATGACCTGGAGAAGAAACCTTCAACAGGCTGCTGTTGATGTGAGAATGCTGAGGCATTGCTAGAAGGATAAGGCAGAGCTGAGCCATTACACATAACACACCAGGAAGGACTTTGTTGTGATCTTTCTCAAATGAGGCCCTTCCTTTTCCAGCTACTCGAAATAATTATATGCTTGTAATTTTTCCTCCTTGAACCTTTTGGAATTGAGCCCCTGACAACAAATACAAAGATGTGAAGGACTTCTGTTGTTGAGTTATGCAGGTGAGCTGTGCCAGTTTTTGGCTGTCATGGGAAATCTCTTGCTGAATGTATGATGTGCTTAAATGTTGTGCTCATGAGAGCTCTTCAGAAGTCTGTTCTTCAAGTTCTGTTCCAGTTCCAGCAGGCTGGTCCACCAGTTCAGCTTTCTGCTTGAAGAATGAACAATTTGTTACTTCAAATACCTCTGGATTACGGATTAAAAGTGAGGTTTGGCTAAGTATCAGTGGATGGTTGCTGGATGCTGGGGAACTAAAAGGCCACAACCAGAGGGAAGAGAAGTAATCTTGCATCTTCTGTGCAGAAACAAAGACAGAGGAAAAGAAAACCCTTGAAAGGGGAAAATTAAGAGTTACAGCAACCACATATTAGAGCTAATTGCCTGGACACTTTACAGAATTTGATTTCAGTAAGGGGGGAACTTAATTTGCTCTTGGCAATAGGGTAGAATGCTTAATTCAACTTAACAAAAACACGTTTTTTGAAAGAGGAAACAAGACTGACAGAATTTTGGCATGTCAACAAAAGGCACGAATACAAAAAGAAAAGGATTAGTGAAAATGAAGACCAAGAAAAGATCAAAAATATATTGGCTGGAGTCCAGGAAACATTTGTTACATTTTATAAGCAATGCTATTCTTCCCAAGTGTGTAGAACAGAGGAACTAGCTGATCTTTACCTAAAGCGATATTGGCCTCCCTGTGTGCTAATGAACAGATGTCCCCATAGGAATCAGAAAAGCATTGATCCACATACAGTAACTGAAATGGAGTAAACTGCCAGGTCCGTATGCACTAAAAACAAATTGAAAATTCAGTAGGGACTTGCACAGCTATACTGATTTCTACGTAAATATTAATGCCTAAAATATTAAATGTGAAACAATAAAGTGGTCTTACACTTAGTAAAATCTTTTCTTGTCCTCTGTTTCTTACAACACAAGGGCTTGAGTATGGAACATCTCCATCAGGAGGTTTCAGTTTTCACCAAAATTTCTGATAGCTGACTGCTAATAAATATCAGCATTGCTCAGTACTTGGCTTTGTTTCTTATGTTCTCCCCTTAGCATTCTTGCTCATGGCTGATGCATGTGTCCTATACTGAGCTAGATCAGTGTTAGGTCTGATCCAATATCAATATTTGTACAGTCTTACAGTCCAGCCTTGTTCTGCTCTGTTTTTCTAAAAAATAATTTAGGAAAATCTCACTCCCAGGTGAGATTTCTGGCTAAGACTTGGTGAGCCTTCCTATAAGAAGTCAAAATAGCTCAAACCAAGCTGATAGTGGTTTAGTTAGCCTCTGCAATATTGCGCTGAAATGGACTAGAAGCATTCACATGGTGAACAAGGATGTCTCAACACAGTACTCAGTGAATAACACAAGACCAGCTTCTATTTCATGTGGTTGCAATTGCTGATGTACGCCTTGGAGTAGAACAAAAATTTGGAGCAGATTTACTGGAAGAATTCTCTGACTATTGATGTTTCCCATCCAAAATTTTCACATTAATTCTATGTAATAAGATGCAGTAGAATGAACAGAATGAAGAAATCCTTCCTGCAGTCTTAAATATGAAATGTACCAATTATTTATTCAAATAATTTATCTGCTAAGCAGATTTAACTTGAACCACTTTCCATAACTATTCAAAGCTATTCCAAAGCTGTATAATGTCAATTTTCAAAGCTGTTGCCTGCCCAAATTGTCTGGATACTGTGAGATTGCTGGGAGAATTTTTGCTGTGCCTAAATTCATACCAAACAACAAAACAGGTTTAGGACAGAACACTGCGCAGACTGTCAGGAGCACTAGTACTAACAGAGCCGCGTCTTTCACTTCTAAACTCTGTCCATGCGGCCTTTGCTGGATGTGTCAATTTACTTCAATTTAGTCTGACTGTCTTTTTCTGATATGGAAAAAAAACATTTTTATTTTTTTTTTTTCAGTTTATGTTGTGTCATTTGGAAAAGGATTTATGCTTGACTGGAAGACACGTTCTCATACCTGACAGAACGTCCACGGTTTTATTTTTATCTGTGCAATGATACTGGTGTAAGCAAGTGATTGAACATTCCTGCATAAATAAAGTATGAGTCAGTAGCTCAAACAGAGGCCATGTCAGCAACCAAAAGATAGAATCAGATGGCATTCCAGTGGTCTACCAGCATGAGCTCTTTCCATTGTTCCTGTTCCTAGGAAATGACCATCAACACCAGAATTAAGAGTAATTTACAACTGGAGTTGGAGCAGTCAAGTTCATAATGCACTACAGTAGAAATGGGCTTCCAAGATACAAAGAGCAAGAAACGTAAGCAGTCTTAACCCACCACAGCCCACTAATATGAAAGAAGAAAATTAAGTTGAAGTTTTGTGATATGAAAAGCTGCCAAAGCTATTTGTTTGAAAAAAAAAAAAAAGTTTTTGGAAATAACTAGAGATTGTTATCAGAGTTTTAAAAAATGGCAGTGAATCATCAGAAGTCGCTTGCAATGACTCATAATGTGGTCAGAGTTTTCACAAGACAAGCAGGTATTTTTCTTAAACAATACCTTTTGGTTTTTCTTTCTTTCCTTCCCTCTCTTTCTTTCTTTCTCTCTTTCTTTCTTTGTTATTGTTTTTTGTTTGTTTGTTTGTTTGTTTGTTCTGTTTTGTTTTTTTCCCAGTTATTCTCAACATTACTTAGTATTTCATGTTCTACAGCAGTTTATACTACCAAGACATACGGTTCATCTTGCAATACCACATTCTTCGCCCATTCTAGTTCAACTCTTACACACTTTGAGTAGTCAAAGTAAAGAGCTGAACTCACCTTTGGATCACAGCAATTTGAGAGAGAAATGTGCAGGTACCCAAGACTGCCCATTGCCACAAGATAGCTTGTGTGGGCTTCTCTCCCCAGACCCCTAGTGCAGCTTCTGCACCCTGTGCAACAGGGACCTAATCCACAGCCCACTGAAGCCCACTCACATTCACTGAGCTTTGGATCTGGGTTCTTCGTCAAGAGTTAGCAACAATATTGCTCACTGACATTCTTGCCAGGATGATTTCAGCTGTCATCTGGAGCAGTGTTGAATGTCTCAGAGGGATGTAGCTGTGCTCCAAACTGCTTTCTTAACTCCTGACTTGTTAAGCACCTGTGCAATGACAGTTCTTAGAGGTTCAACAGCAGCTAGGTGGGTAGGATTTCATTTTCCTGTAATGCATGATTTAGTGTGTACCATGATACTTCCTTCAGGATATTAGCCTAAAACCACTTCACCCCATTTTCAAAAACACCTGTTAATTATTCGGTATATATATATTTTTTATTTTGACTGTACTCAGTCTCTGGGGAAGATCTGTGCTGCAGGTTTTAAAGGTGATTTTCCATTTGGCTTGTTATATAGTCTTTTATATTGTGTATGGCATGGTTATCTTTGGAATTTGTCATTTTTTTTTTAACAATTGGTGCAGAACCATACCTAATAAATATGATCTATATATGTTATTCCTGATACCTGCAGTTATATCTGAAAGATGTGAAGATGTGTAATTGTTTTTCTCCAGATTTATTTATTTACTAATTAAAATAAAAACAAACACATTTGTAAAGATGCTGAGCATAATTTCAAAGATATTCATTGTGTGTTAATTTTAAGGTACTACATTTTAGTGTGGGAGAAATATTCTTCACCATCTCTCTCTCTCTCTCTCTGTATATATATATTTAATACAAAGACTCATCTTTTATGCAAGTTCAATTTAAAATCAGTAAGATTAAAGCTGTAATGCAGTTTTGCCAGTAGTAGCCCCCACACTTCTCGCTCCTGGCATTTTTGGAGTGAAATCCAAGGATTTGCTGTAGGTGGAATAAGAACATCTTGGGGAACAGTTCCTGGGGCACCATTGCATCTCTGCTGGGCCGAGTGGCTGAGAGCATGAGCTGATCTGCAGCAGTGACCAAGCCAACTCCCTGCTGCCCTTGTTAATGCTAATCTCATTTGCAGACATTTTGCCCTTTTGTCCATTTCAACAAGGCCAGCAGAGTGGCACGTGACTGGATTTGAGAAAGCAGTCATTTTGATTCTCTCCTCTTCTGGCATACCAGAATAAAGCTGTGGAGGCATGTATGGAGCAGTGTGGTCTATGAATGTGTTATCTCCTTTCTGTTGTTTGACAGACTTTTGATCCCCTGCTGACTCATACAAAAAAAGAGTTGGCAGAGAGGACATGGGGGCCATGTGCCCCTCTGGTGATAGCAATGAAAAAACAATGTCTTGGCCTGAAAGTTTGTTTTAGCCTTGGTTTCAGAAGATATTTCTCATTATCAGTCTTTGCTTTGAAACATATACTCTTCCAATTAATTGTATTCAGTTTTGGTTTTGTACTGGTTTTCAAATTATTGCTTTGGCAAATAAAAATTTCTATACATGATGTGCTCATTGCATAAATAATGGCATAATTTGACTTACTGCTCTAGTCAAATTTCTTAATTTGACTTGATTTTTTGTCAGCATTCTTTGGAGAAAATGAATAGTGTTAATCAAATTGAAATTATAATCAAGTTTTTGGGTGCCTATATTACTGCTGCACTTATACATTGTATTTGCATATTCAAGTAAACATTTGACTGTTTAGAATTGATGCATGAATGTATTAAAATATTCCTTAGCTATTTTGTGCATAGATATAATGGCATTTAAAGATGTATTTGGGATACTCCTTAATGAATATGCTCATTGAAAAAAGTACTGCATGCTGAATATTTCTGGTGATTCCAGAAATTTTTTTTGTACGTGTAATTAATAGGTGGTTCTAAGCAGAGGAATTGCAGGCTTTTTACAGATTTTGATCCTTTTTTTTTTCCCAACCCTTTCTACCACAGTAGCCTTTGCTCTACAATAATTCCCTCAATACCTCAACTGGTAAGGAAATATTGCTTCTGCGCTTGTCTTAATCACTATGCTTGTCAGCCAGCCTCACATCTGCGCTCACTGGCCAACGAGGCAAATACTATTTGTAACTGCTGAGTTCTCCTTTCTTGTGCTCTATTTGCAGAACTGTAGGATGGTATTACATCTAGGAGATAAATTCTATGGAACACTTAGGATTGTAATTATCACTGAGATGCTAGCCACACTTAGAAATCTATAGAAACTGGTCAGAAAGAAACTGGGACAGAAAGATGCCTGGACAGCACAAACAAATTGCTGTTTTCTTAGGAAACCAAGCTCAAACAAACAAACAAACAACAACAACAACCAAACAGAAAATATATGGTATCTGAATTACAGTACTTTCCCCAGCATTTCAATAATTCTAAGACCATGTTTGCCACAGACAGCTGTGCAGCTGCTCTGGAACTCAGATGCTGAAACTAAGTTTCCACTGAAAAAGCAACAAATTACGGTTTTGTGCAGACTTAGTACTGTAAGTGAAAATTCCAAAGAAAGAGCAGTACATAAAGCTTTTTCTACCGCGTTCCATAAGGTCTGGTATAATAGAATAGGGAAATCATATAACCACAAGATAGAGGCCATAATTACAATGTAGCATCTCACATAGTGTTTCATCTAATCTACCCAGAATGACCTATAATACTCTACGCTTTGGTTCTTTTTATCTTGAAAACAATTTTCAAAACTTTCAGTGCACTTGTAGTCTCTTGGCCTAGCTTTAGTCTTTCTTTTCTTTTTTTTTCTTGCTTCTAGTCTTCAAGGTCTCTTAGCACCTGTTGAGTGTCTCATTTCCCACACTTTGTCATCATGTGATAACACCAGCTGAAGGGCTTCTTCTAAAACAACAACCACAGAGACAGCCTGTGGTTTAGAGAAAGGCACATCTTGCAGAGGGTGATATCCACCACTGCTGTGATGCCACCTGCATCTACGTTTGAAGCAGACTCAAAAGTAATGTGAATCATGCGTTACTGTGTAAGTTCCAGAGGTCCAGTGCAGGACCTTGAAAAGAAAATCAGAATCAAAAAATCATAAATCATTTGAGTTGGAACAGTCCTTAAAGGTCATCCAGTCCAACTCCCCTGCAATGAACAGGGACACCTACAGCTAGATCTGGTCACTCAGTGGCCTTCCATGCTGACACTGAGTATCTCCAGGTATGGAGCTTCTAATACCTCTGGGCAACCTGTTCCAGTGCCTCACAACCCTTAATGTGAAAAAACTTCCTCCTTATATGCAATCAAAATCTCTTGTCTCTTAGCTTGAAACCATTTCCCCTTGTCCTAACACAATCAGACAGAACGGAGTGTCCAGGTTGTTTTTTTTTTATACAGGCCTTAAGCTTTTTTTCTGACTTTGAACTATTTATTCATGAGATTAGGATAAAAAAATACAGCCTAAATGACATGCATCAATTCATGTAAGAACTCATTTGAATAGTTTATGTAGGAGGTCAAATGATGTGATAACAGCAGTCTCTTCCTGATTTATAATCTGCAAAATAATCAGTATTCCTGGATGAGAGTGGAAAGTTTGTCAGAAAGAAGTAATAAACTTGCAGAGAAAACATGTATGTGTAGGTTTCATTAACATGAAGATGATAGTTGCCTCAAGCTTAAAAATTGTTCTATTATTGATAAATGTGAGAACTGAGTAGAAAATCAACAGGAACTTATCCATGGGTCATAAAACATAAGAATCAGATATTGTCTTCTAGCTCATTGATGTTACCAGGAAAATATCACTGTCTTCACTGGCTGCTGAATGAAACAAAGTGCATAAAACATAGTAAAACATATTGCACATATTATTCTTGATAAGTTACTTTCTGTCTTTTGTATGCAATCCAGAGATTTAATTGATTGTTATGTGAAAGTTTTCTTGCTTTTACAGAGATCAGAATTTGCTTTTTGGATTTTTTGAGAGAAGAAATTTGGTTTTGCAGAATCAGGTGGGACGTGAGAGCAGAGATGGAAATACTGAGATAATCTCATTTCTGTTTCTTATTGAGAAACAGGGAACAGTAAACACACATTTTCTCAGCCCAGACAAGCTTAGCAAGATAATGTGAAGTGAGGGTTGAAAAATTTTCTCTGACCATCTGCAGGCCAGGGATCTGATGAGCATAGAACCCTTATGTATGTCAATGCTGTACAAATTCTGCAAGAATTATCGCACTCAAATTGCATAAGTAACCATTCAGTGTTGAGAACAAAATTACACTAATGAGTGGGGAATCTCTTTGAGAAAATACTGTTATGTGAAGGCTCACATTCATGAATCAAACAGCTAAAAAAATGTTTCTTTTACATAGCTATATTTTTTTGATTGATGATGGCTTAGTTGCAATTCCTTATTGGAAAGGGATGCCACAAGTAATGATTGCTGTCTGCAGGTTACCTCACACCCACTAAAGCCAGCATCTGACCTTAGCTTCTTCCTCTGATCCCTCTTTGACTCTCCCACTGGTGAGTCACAGAACAGTTTTGTTCTACCTCGAACCACTTTACCACTTGAAACGCTCTGTTCTGGCTTCACTTCCTGGTTTTCCGGGCTGAGTTTAGTTCACGAGAGGCTGCTGAGCTGCTATACACAGGTAACATTGAGTTGGAGTTCACCACAGTTGCTAAGGGTGAAGATAAGGTCACCAACAAACAGGAGGAAATCACCAGCTGAAAGAGCTAATGGTATTGACAGAAGACCTGTTCAACACATGGGAATGTACCTGTAGCTATGCACATTCAGAGGAGATGGATCCTACATGTGCAGTCTGCACAGTGCTCTCCTTGCTGCCCTGGCACAGTATGAGCCTTCCTCTGCTTAAGACATCCAACTCTGACCAGCAGAAAACCTAATGAGGAGTAATTACAAGCTAATACTTGCACACATTGACAACAGAGGTCTATATTTAGAAATGTATACTCCACTCATCTGCTGAGCTGTGGTTGTACAAATGTCCATAGTTTTACACTGGACGTTTATTCCTCTTCTCAAGTCAAGAATAAGCAGTAAAAAAAACACTGGCTACATATGTACTGCAGAGAACTGGTAGAAATGATTGATTTTTTGATAATGATTTAATCAGTTGGCTTTTAAGAGGCAATTATTTAAAGATTTGGAATCTTTGTTAATACAAATGTCCTTTCTCCTTGCAGATTTCGTCATGGGGAAAATGAATATAGAAGCATCCATTATTCCCTCCTTCCCTGGGGCTGCAATTATAATGTTAGGCCAGATAGTAACTATTGCCTGCCTGCTTCCTGTTATTTTTGGAAGGATCTTCAGCGAGGTGAAAGTGCTTATTCAGGGTGTGGGAATAGGAAGGTTTTATTTCACTTCTCTGAATAAAAACTCTGTATTGAGCCAGTATTTTACATGACAAGCTAAGGACCAAAATCCATTGAAGTGAGTCTTACGATAAGATCAAATAGATTTGGAAGGGACCCTGAAAAAACAATACATATCCTGTGAGGATCTGGAGAACGTGTTGCATTATCATTCTCAGAAAATGCTGTACACCATGTGTCACTGCCTGCAAACAGCATTTTTTTCACATAACCTCACAAAGTACTGTTCACGCAGTCGGGAGTGTTAGGTCTGTATCAGGCTTAGTCTATAAATAATCACATTTGCGTATACCTTGAACAGATTGTTTGTTTGAGCGTTCTCATAGGAATAAATCTTGTTGCATCAAAGCAACACTTTCTTCCATTCACCAGCCAAAACAGAGTAAATTTCTCCTAACCTTGCTGATGTTGAGTTCAAATTTAAACTATATTAAAAAGTCTGTCTGTGTTCTACTTTTTGCTACTAATCCAAAGACATGTTTAGCTTCCAGAGAGATAAGACAGCATAAAGACTGGCAATTTGTGTAAAACTTGCACAAACCTGGTTTTCCATATTTTGCCTTTACTGGAGTAAATATATGCAATCATTTTGACTTCCCTCAATTATTATTTTCTTTTCTTGATATGTACATCTATTTCATGGCTACAGTTTCGCTTTCCATTCTCATTTGTTCATTTCCCCATTTATCCCTAAGAGAATCTAAGACTTCATTCTGTACTTTGGAATAGCTCATAAATCCACTGTATTTAAGGCTTCTTTAGGTTACACTGGTGAGCAATACGCTTTTCTACCACTTCACACATAGCTTTGAATATTTTTGCAATTGTTACCTACCAACATAAAAAAGAAACACTCTTAAAAAAAAAGAAATTCAAACTCATGGATCACAAATAATCTTTCTCTTCTCTTGGAGAAGTGATAATTTTTCACGATATGCACTCAAAGGTAATTCGTGAGTCTGCTTTAAAATACTGAAAAGCATCGTGTCTTTATTCCAAGGCAAAGGAAGTCCTGTACAAGCACACAGTATGTGCTAAGCTCCTACATTTTTGTAAACTGGCAGGCTGCCTCATCAGCCAGGGAAAAATCCAGCACCACACCCAAACCTCTTTTCGGCCCTTTCCTCAGGCACAATTTATTATCTGAAATGCAAACTTTACCAAGCAGCACAACACAAGGTTATTTCCCGACTAAAACTACACCCAAAGGGCCCTGTGACGAGGAGCCATCGGATCCAGCTGGGTTTCTTGGGTCTTGTCAGGACCCACTTTATGTCTTCCCTTGGGTCTCTCAAAACTGGCTGGTTCCAGGGCTCCTTCACCACCCTTTTCCAACTCATAGGGACAGCCTCTGTTGTTTGCCTCCTCTTTGCTATCTCCTACTTTTCTTTTCTTTTCTTTTTTTTTTTTTTCACTCAATCTTGTGTTTTCACAGATAACATCCATTGACATTTTCTCACTGCCTGAGAACACAGATAAGAAATTTTCTATACCTATTATTATCTTTTGTTGCTCATGGTTCCCTTAGCAGTAATAGGGGCCTCTCTAAAACAATTTACTCCACTGGAACTCGATGTACAATTTTGCAGTTTTGTTCTACCAAAATCCTTTCCTTTATATGTTTTATTGGTCTTTTAATGTCAAAATAATTCACGAAAGCCAATGCAATTATCTCAATTGACTTCCATGAGGCTTGGACCAGGCCCCAAATGCATTTCTATAAAAAGATGACCAGATTCTTTTAATTGGAGAGTATTAGTAGAATTCGGCTGTGACATTTATTGAGAACAAAACGTAGATTTCCACATTAGCATAGCTGAATTAAAATGAAGTAGGAATATTTTTTGTTTCTTTTGCTAATAACGCTTGTTCTGATCTGATCCTCCTTGTAACGCTGCAGATCATTCTAAACTTTAACAAAGTTAAGTGATGAATACAGAATGCTGGCATTGCATCACAGCTGTGAACTATGATATCAAAATTATGTCCTGCAATCCTGAAAAACACTGATGCATCTCTCTAATATTTCAGCAGAGTAAGGTTTCTGAAAGGCAAGTAGGTACTAAAATTTATTGCTATGGTATTAAATTTGTACCTGATTGACTTTTATTGAAGTCACTCCAACACATCTTGCCAAATAAATTACCCTGCTTTAATTCCTTTACTTTTAATACTGCTAAGTATAATTAAACACTGACTAGAGGTAATTTCATTATTTCCTGAATATCCTATCATCAACTTAGGTAACATGGATAGACTGTGACTATTTATATTAAATACTCCACACTCCAGGAACAGTTTCAGTGAAATGCGACAAGCCATTCAGCAAACAGAGAAGTGACAAGACCCAGATTCTTCTGCACTGCGTATGTTGTACCTCCACTGCCCCTCACAGCCATAACTGTGGCAGTCTGTATCTCTGCAACACCATCATAAGGCTCGAAATGATGCTAAATTGAAACTTTATACGTGTAGAATAGGCAACAATTCAATTTTGTATTATTTTCTGTGTGTCTGAGTGAGTGCTAATTTGTGTCTCTCTCTCGTATCTTTCCGCAGAATTTTACGAAGACAGGAGGAACATATGATAGCTGTTTTTCTATAAGCCTTCCTAAGGTTGCAAAAAACGAACAAACAAACAAAAAACAAAAACAACCCACCCAGATTACTGATGCAGAACTTAATTAACTTAATCCTTCACTGCCAAGAGTGAAGAGCAAAGAGAGACTTCATTGCTTCACAGATCAGCTCTGTTCACAGGTGATGGTGTTACTGACGTGTTAGTCCCTTCAGGGCCTGTCTGCAAAAACAATTGGTGCAAGGTATGCTTGATTCAGCATGAAGTCTTCTGGGGAATTATTTTATCCATAAAAGAGAGATATAAAGAACTATTTCTTTCCATTGTGTCAATGCTTTTTTTTTTTTTTTTTTTTTTTGAGAAAATGACTTTAACTTTTAGGGGAATTTAACTTACACTACAACATTGTTGTTGTGTCTTTCAGGAAATTCACTGCATGAATACAAACATTAAAAATATATTAAATAAACTTTACATGCACTTAATCTATGCCCGGTAATAGCTTAGAAAGTGAGAAAATAACCTTTTCAGAACAGGATACTTTGGAGGTAGAACAAGATGCATCAGTTAAAGTTTTGACACCAGCATTAAGATATTGATTCATAAAGCCTAAACCATGTCTGTTTTTATAAACAGCGTGGGTATAAAGCTGGGGAGATGAGTAAGATACCTCCAGTTAAACTGCCATTGCATATGAAATAGTTGCTGTAGCACTGTAAAACAAAAGGTTTACATGTTCTTTTTACAGTGTACAGATGAGAGAACTTCAGACTGGTACAATTGTTTTCAATTAGTGCTTCTCCTTTACACTTTGTGGCTAATGTTTTCCTATTATCAAGGTCTTGCATATTTGCAGCACCCACCCAACCCTGTGGTATTATACGTAAATTTTTAAAGGTCTGAGTGACAAGTACATTGATATAAGTGAATCATCATTTTGCAGGCATAAAATTTTATCAGATTGGTTTTCAAGTAGATTTCTGTATTTGAGAGTCTGCATCTGTCATACAAGATTAGTGCATGGAAGATAGGACATTTGTTGCAATAGTGAGCGATAGAATTTTATACTTTAAACATGTGAAGCAAACTTGATAGTAAATTAGCATCTTGTTAAGTAGTTCCTGTTTATCAGATACAGTAACTAGAGCTGAACTAAAAGCATATTATTCTGCAAGATTAGGACAAGTTTCCATTCCACGCTACTGTCACTGCTTTATGTTCCAGGACTACCTTCAGCCCCAGGACAAACAAAATATCCTAGGGTGGAAACCAGATGACAAAACAAGAAAAGTAAAATAAAAGAACATCTGAAGTACAGTATTTCCTTTGAGTGCATGATGAATTTACAATATGTGCTATAGGATACTTTAGTCTGCAGCACATGAGAATTTACTGAGAAAAAGGCAATTTCATAAAGAACTACTTCTTTAAAATGAAGCATTTTGGGGGTAGAAAATCGTGACTTTAGTCAAAGACTACAGTATATTATCAGTTTGAATGATTTGCTTGCCTAGTGATGCTCTGTATCACAATCCATAAAACCATGTAACTCTTTTCAGTCTAACATACCCGAATTATACAGATTTAGCAATGTGGACACATGCCAATGCTTTGTGGTGCAGAGGGCAGCAGAAGGTGCAGGCTCTGATGTGCTTGCTACCCCACACTGCTGGTACTTGAAATGAGCCTAACAACATTGTGTAGATGAGGTTTCGCTTTCAGGATACCCTATGACTTGCCTAGAGCCCTTATGTGCGTCTGCACTTCAAATAAAACTGATGCATACTCAATGACTTTGCCAGAGCCACGATTAATCTATGACTATCAAATGGTAATTCTTCTGTATATCTTCTAGAAGTCTGAATATATATATATATCTTCTGCTGGAAGTCTTTGTTGCATTTTCCATGTGTTATCCAATATTTTTCACTTCTCAGTCAGTTTTTCTTTTCAGGACAATGGCAAGAAAGGATGAAAATTAAGTCTATGAAGGATGTTGTATGGACTTAAGAACACAATCAATCTGTGCTGGCCAGGTTGTGTTTTCCAAAGGCAGGTCCCAAAAATTCAGAAGTGCACAAAAAACACAGAAACACAGAAAACAAATTCAGAGTGATTATAAGATAACACTCTGGAATGACAGGCCGTCCTCCCAAAAATCCAGCTATGATTATGCCTCCCACAAGCACACAAGTGCCAACATTTCTTTTTAATTTAAGGCCTATATGTCTGTATGAAGAGATCAGCAGTGGAATGTCCTGGTAAGATTTATACGATCAATGGTTGTATCAAGAAAAGTGAGGTACTTTTCAAACTGTATTCATCCTACTTTGATTTGACACCTATGCTACTTTATCTAATTTCTTTCTTCTATTGAGGCAACAGAATAAGATTCCACTGGTTTTACTGGAATTTTGACTGCATCCCTACTTTTAAGAAATATATTGCACCACATATGTGTTGGTGAAGACATACCATTTATAATAGCAACCAAGACCCACAACAAACTTTTTTAAGTGCTTGCTAAATTAATGTATGCAGTCACATACAAGAGAATGCTGCTACGACGTATTTGTGTGAATCATTATAATATGCTTTATCGCAGACGTGCATCTTATTTAACCTTGAGTCACGACAGCCTTCTCTTTCACCTCTTCTGTACATCTGAAGCTCTCATTAATTTATCCTGACAGTTCCCTCTAACAATTAAAAGTGAATTGAATCATTAGCATGAAGATTTCCATCCCTTCCAGAACTTTCATATAGGTTTTAAATATTTCCTGTGAACATGACTAAATATTTGCATCATCTACATAATTATCTAAACTTTTTGAATTGATAAGTTTTTGGCCTTGATCATTTCTTCTAGAACTGAATTTTACAGTCTAATTCTGTGGTGAATGAAAACTGTTTGCTTTTATCAGTTCAAATTTTGCCTCCTTTCAGCTTCAATAATTCCTTTTACTATGAGTGAAAAACAAAACAAAACCAATGGCTATTCTGAGCCATTGCCTACTATATATTTTGCTCATGTCCCATTTTATACATCTTCTCTGCAAGACAGTCTTAATCCTTTCAATCTTCATGTACGAATTTTCCCACGTGCCTGATGATTTTCATTGCCTACCTCACTCTGTAAGGACAGCACACTTGATAAAATTCATAAAGAAGTGAATACAGCTCTCTGTTGCAATCATGTCATATTTTTATTTGCATTCAGTGGTGAAAACAATTGAGTTGAGATTTTCAGTGAGTGCTTCACAGTGGCTAGATTTACTATGTTTGCAACAACTGTGCTTGAATTCAAACTCATGCCTTTGTAGCTGCATGGTTCAACAACAGCCCCCTTCTTGAGAGGCTGAGTCTCTGTCTCTGGGCCATTGTTGGACTTGTTCTACATGAGAACTGGAAGGGTGGCAGACCATTATAGGGAAGTTTAGGATTGAGCCCAAAGTGCTTAGAGAAGTACAGACATAGCTAAAGTCACTTAAATCATAGAATCATAGAACCATGGAATCATAGAATCACAGAATGGCTTGGGTTGAAAAAGGACCACAATGATCATCTAGTTTCAACCTCCCTGCACACAGCAGTGTTGCCAGCCACTAGACCAGGCTGCCCAGAGCCACATCCAGCCTGGCCTTGGATGCCTCCAGGGATGGGGCATCCATCATTTATTCCTTACTACAAAACTAACTTTATATATTTGTGAAGAACACAAAATGTTTTTGTTGTTGTTGTTGTTGTTGTTTTTGGTGTTTTTTTTGTTAGCCCATTTGAACATTTTGAACATTTGATCAATCTGATTTGAACACATCAGATTGATATTGTATAACTTATATAACTTATTTAGCTAGATCCTGTTGAAATGGTATAACATCTAGACTAATGTAAATCCCTTCATCTCACATGCAAATCTTGCTGTTCCACACATTGATAAATTCTAAAAGAAATAATATATTTAACAAATTCATTCATACTGTGGAAAAGTGGAGACATTTTCTATTTAGCATATATACAAAATGATCTTTTATTAATACTCATTGCATTCTGACTCTTAATCACAGCCTGATCTACATCGTTTCATTTCAAAAATTAGACTTATTTATTGTTTGCAGTTCTTTTGCTTTAGTCAAATCATTTATCAGCTGGAAAAGTACACAGTGATATGGATAATATCTCTATTTTAAAACTTACCCACGTACTGCGTGATATCTGGAATTAAGCTGCTCTTTTCCAAACCATGTATTGCTTAACTTCAGTTAAAGAAGTAGCAATACTGAAATAGACTAAATATATATATATATATATTTTTTTTTTCTAAGAGCACTGCAACTACTAAAAATCTGTGTAACTTCACATTAAGAAGAAATAACACCATTCACAAGATTTTCTTCTAAGCAAAAGTACATGATTAAAATTATTTTATTATGGAATAGCATGTGGGCAGGAAAGAAAGAAACACTCACAGTGCTTACCAGAAGTGACCTGGTTAGTCATTTCTGTCAGAATTACTGGAGGCAGACTGATACGGTTCTCTGCTAGAGCAGTAATTGCTGCTGAAGGAGTAATGTGTAGTTAGACTGCTTTGCTATTGGGTGAATACCTTTCAAAAACCTTGCATTCACTTCCAAACAGCAGTAATTGCTAGAGGTAGGGATTGAGAACTAAAGCTTATTTTTTCTCGAACACTTAAACAGTTGGTCACTCTCCCTAAAATTAGAAATGGAAGAAATGATCACAATGTGTTTATGAGTTCTTGGAGACAGTGCTGTAATATAAAATAAGTGCATTTCTGTATCAAATCATTGTTCTTGGCTGGTTTTGTTTTTGTTTTTGTGAGAGGGTATTTTTGTAGGCCATTATGTTATACAATTTCAACTTTAATGTTAATGCTGTGGAAAGGTCATACAGCATATTATCTGCAACATTAGATAATCTTTGTAATTTTTAATACTATTTTTTTTCGTCTTTTAAATACTATTTTTTAACTTCTCTAACAATGTTACATTTGAATATCAAGCAAATGAAATGTAGGTCATATCTGCAGAGGTCATAGTAGCTGAAAATCCAAAGTGATAACATAATGAACATGAACATAAAATTCAAAAATGAAAAATAATTATTTGATAAGCATCTGGTGATTTGTGTAAAAAGCATAATGAGGAAGACTAAAAGAAACATCTTTGCAATACGATGATCTGGTTTGAAATGAGAAATGTCACTATTTGAAAAAGGAAAATACGTTAAATTTACATGACTAATATTTACTGGACATTCTAACATTTCAAAAATGGGATCTAAGTAATTTTGGAGGTTGAAAAAAGTGCAGTTTCCAAGTTAAAGCTGTTGGAGGCAGACTGGCAGAATGTTGTGAGAGTTGTAGTGATACAGGGTGCTAATTTACAGTGCTAATTTACTTCACTAGAGAACCAGATTACACATGCTACAATCAGTTTTTGAATTTAGAACTGTATCACCCAACAGAAGATACTGCCACAGCTCTACATGAGGTTGCACAACTTGAAAGCATGACCTGTTCAGCCCAACAGTTAGGAGTTTTCTACAAGCATTCCCATGGCAAACTTACTTTGAATGTATCAGTCTGACTTCTGCTGTTAGAAGAAATGGGAATCAGCTGTTTAGAAATTTCATACATTTCTGCAGGGAATCACTACTGCTACAAATGGTTTAGGTACATATTTGTCATAATCCTTCAAAAACTGCATTTGCAAACACTCAAGAGCTTCTAAAGACTGTTTTGTGCCATGTGGAACTTAAAATTCAGCAAGGGTGCAATATTAAATCATAAAGTGGGACAGCAGTTCTGCATGTTTGACCTATATCAAGAGATTGGGACAGATAGTGATCAATATAATTTCTGTCAAACTGTGGTGGAGAACATTTATTTCTGTCACTGAAGGTCAACACTACATCACCGTTAATTAGATATTTTTGTTTCCAGTTCTAATTTAATCTTAGCACCATATGAAAGACATTATATAGATCATAAGTTTGTGCAGCTGCGCATGTTGTTCTGTACAAATTGATTAGAAATATGCAAATAACACAAGGAAACAATCTGCACATTTGCATACAATTTGTACATGAACACAAAGTTTGGCTTATGTTTAACACACCCTGCCTCTGGCAGTGGTCAGGAAGGATATGGAGTGGCAGATAGAGTTGTTTTATGCTTTACTGGCCAGGACAAGACAATAGCTAGGCACCTCTTGGACAACCAGGCTCTGTGTGCTTGTTGGGATGTGTGGCTGTAAGTGAGCTGAGGACAAGTGGGCTACGCAGGAGGAAGCTGGATTTGCAGTTGTGTCTGGACAGGACACAAAAAGGGTAAACAAAGTATTAAAGGTCTTGAATGGAAGATAGAAACATCTGACTTGAGAAATACTGAAGGGGCCACTCGCCTAACAGTCCCTGAAGAAGTGCAAATGTCTGGGGAAGAACTGAGTCTTTTGAGCTGAACCTCATTCAGGGAAACCTGTGGCACTGAGGCCCTGGTGCACCTGTGGGCCTGTGGACAGGGATGTCGCATTTCTGCTATTGCAGCTTTCCAGCTTGCCCTACTCCCTGACCCAGCACGAGGATGAGCTGCAGGTGTATTTCTTCATGACCTGGCCTTTAGATGGTGCTCACCGTACCATGGCACGTAAGTGAAAGCAAGACCTCCATGGAGCCTAATAATTCAAAGCTTGAGCATTTAACACTGCCAACAGCCATGCCAATCAGTACAGCCCATTTATCAGCCACCAATGGCTATGGGTCACCAGCAGCCAGGTCACACCGAGCTGCTACAGACCCACCACCGCAAATTTGTAGGGCGCTTCAAATGCCTTTCTGACACTACTGCTGTGATACTACACAAATACAGAAGGCGTTTTCAAGTCAGCGTTCCTTTCAGCAAACTTAGGCCAACTCAGTATCCTGTCTTCACAGATGTAACCACTCTGAGATTCAGTCAGGTTAAATATGCACACTCATACATGCAAACATGGTTGTAGCAATTTATTCATTTTGGGTTGCGCACAATGGCTTATATACACGGGGTTACACTTCAAGCGCCATGAGGACACCTCAATCCAGACCAGCCACCCATCAGCCCTCCCGCCCGGCCGAGCCCCTCCTGCTGTGAGGGCGGAGGCGCCGCCACCCCACACTGCCCCACGTCCGCCCATCAGCACGAGCCGCATCTGCCGGATAACGCTGCGCATGCGCGAAGCCGCGGAGCGGCCGGAAGTGCGCTCGGTGCGCTTGCGCATAGGGCTTCTGCGCGACCCGGCAGAGACCAACATGGCGTCTTAGGCCCACCGTCCTAGCGTCAGCGGGCGAGCGACGCGGCCGCCGCCATCATGTCCCGGCACAGGAACGTCCGAGGCTACAACTACGACGAAGGTAGTGGCGAGCAGGAGCCGGCGGCTACGTCCGATGCCGATCCCGCTTCGGGCCTGCCAACCGCCCTTCCTTTCACGCAACCCCGGCCCGTTCAGCCCTTTCCTGGCGGGCCCCTGAGAAGACCGCGCGGCTCGAGGCGAGGGCGCGGGGGATCGTCGGGCCGGTGGGAGGGGAAAAACAGCTTGCTCCCTTCCCCTCCCCTCCGCGGGGGTTGGACGAGGCGCCGTGGGAGGCCTCGCCCCGCTCTCCCCGGCCCCCCCGCCGCTTCCCGCCACTGGCCGCGCTGCCGCTCGCCGCCGACGTGCTGCATCGTCGTGAGCTGGGAACGCGGCCTTGGCAAGCCGAGCCCCGTGGGCTTTGCTGCACGGCCCGGGACTGCCAAGGCTGAACGCTTTTCAGAGGCGTGGGAGTTGCTTAAAGCCAGTGATGGTGCGACTGAGCCTCTCTTTAGTCTTTTGGAGGTTTGTGGGCCCAGTCTCAGTACAGCAAGTTGTTACTGGTATAATGTGGATAAGCGACAACATCTGTACAGCAGCAGCACTTCTGTGTAGGAGGGGCATAGTTCTGAATGATAGAGTTGAGCATCTAAGGAAGAATTAGATATTTCTGTTACATTGTACTAAAGTTTGCATGGAGTGAATAAGACCTCGTGTAAGAATTTGTGTTTATAGTAAAGTGGCTTTCTTTGTGTCCTGTCCCATTAATACAGGCAAACTGCCCTTTGTGCCCTTTGGCTCAAAAATTTTATTTGTGTTGGCTTGTGTTGTGAAAGAATGGGCACGCTTCCTCTTTATACTGGTGTTTGAGATAAAATAGCTGCTTCCATACTAACATGTTGTTGCCTAACTTTGTCAGGTGCAGGCAGGAAATATTTCTGCCTGTCTCTGCTCTTCTTGCTGAGTGAACAGGTGCAAAGTTCAGAGATCGGGTTTTGTGCCATGAATTTGGAATTTTGAGAGAAATCATTTCAGTCTGCATGCACCATTACCTTAGTGTGATCTGCCTTGCTCTCCAAGTTTACCTAATGGAAGCCCAACCTTAGCCTGGGTTGGGAATTTTTGTGCTGAATTTTTTCAGCCTCAACAGGCATTTACGTCATCGAAGATGTTGGCTGTAATGTTGATCTTAACTGGGCCTCTGTCCTCTGTGTGAGTGTACAACCTGTAGAGCTCACTTTGGTGCTTGTACTTAAATCAGGAGTTCTTTTAACTCATCTTGCTGAGATGCATTGTAAATTGATTTAACTGTATGAGGCCTATATTGCTGTTGCTACTCTGAAGTTCTACTGCTGCGTTACACATCAGATTTAATTACAGGTATGCATATGTGTGGCCTGTATACTTCCGTCATATATTACTTTTGTAGTCACGTGCAGTCTTGCTATGTTACTTAGAATACATGTGTGTATACTGTTTTGTTAGGCCCAATTATTGGTCTTCTAAAGTAAATATCTGCAGTATTTTTGGTCTCTTTTCATAGGAAGGCTTCTGAGCCCTGAGGAAGGATTTTCAGCCTTCATGTAACTGTATTCTGTTTCTGAGCACTTTCTGAGGTCGTGTGTTCAGAACTGAGTGAGTTCTGAACTGAAATCAGCTGAATTCCTGCAGAGAGTATGTTGGCAAGATAGCTGTTGATGCTGTGGAATCTATCTGTGGTCTCTAGACTGTTCTCAATTTTTAAAAAATAGTTTATGGTAAATGCAAGTTAAGTTGACACTGTTTTTTTCCTAATTTGTGTTGAGAGTAAAATTAACCTTTCACAACTCAAATAATTCTGTTCCATTTTTTGGAAGGATACAGTGTTTGTAATATCTTAGTTCTGTGGCCTTTAAGTTGGTATCAGAGGACCACATTTCTGTGTAGCTTCTAGCTACTTTTTCCTCTTGCTCTTTAAAAAAGAAGCAAACAATATTTGTGAACTTGTCAAGCATATGCCATAACGTCTTTGAAAATATTTCATTATTCTATTATGTATTACATTATTCTTGGTGAAAAGTGCAAATTTATTTCCAAGGTCTGTGTAATACCAGGGTATGCGTATATTTTTAATAGAGAATAATTTACTTTCTAACTATGTTTCCTGATGATTGATTCTTGATATGTTTTTTAAAATTTGAATTGATAAGGTCTATGGGTATCTTTGAGTAACTGTATAGGGGTCTTGCTTTTTGGCCAAAACTGCTTTGAACTTAAGGTGAAGGAAATTTTGAATTATGCTTTTGGCCTTGCTGAACTTTGAGTTTTGAAAGGTGGGTGGGTAAACATGAGGATAGACCAGGGAAAAGAAAGCTGAGAAATAGGTAAGTATAGAGTAGAAATCCCTATCTGAGCTAGAGGAGTGAGGATTGTAATAGAACAGACTGTGGTTAAGGCTATCAAGAGGTCAGGCAGAAATATCAAGAGAATCACTAGAGATAAAAGTGGGTAGAACTGAAGGAAGTTGAATTTAGATGATGAGGGCAGCATTCTAAAGGAGATGGTGAAAAATTGCAAATTCTGAATTTTTTTCTGATGAGGAATAAAGTACTGTATTATTTTAACATTTAATAGTAGAGCATCTTACCTAGATAAATGAACTGCAACTTATTGTACTTCTGGAATACTGGATATGCGTAAGATCTTAATGCCCTACAAAAAAACCTGCTCTTTGAATGATGTTATGATTCTATTTAAAAGTTGTGCATACTAACCTTTATTTTTTTTTTTAAACTTCATAGATTTTGAAGATGATGATGTCTATGGCCAGTCAGTAGAAGATGATTATTGCATTTCTCCTTCTACAGGTTAGTTCAAATAATTACATATAAACATGGTTAACATGTTCAGTCATGCCAGCTGCATTACTTTGAGGAACAGGTGGTCAGAATGTGCTTCATATAACATATAAATGTCTAGTTTATGGATATATGTTGATGGTGTTAAAATGTTTGCTATCTTTAAAAAAGTATTAGTAGGATCCATCTGTGTGCAACAGTCGTGATTCTGTGTCTGATATTTGCTATCTTTTACAAAACTTTGAATGTACATAGATGATTAATTCAGGGTTTGCCTAGATTTGGTGGCTGTGTTTTTAGAGCTAGGTAGACCCTAAAAATGGTATAGCTGGTGCTGTTCTGCAGCTGTGCTATTGCAGATGACTTGTCTGGTTCTAGATCCACAGCATCTGTGATGTAGTCTGTGGCCTCTGGCCATGGGTAATTGAATTAACTGGATCTATAAAAGTCTGTTTCTCTGTCATCCTATTCTTTTTAGATAAGATAGTCTAGGTGTATATTTTTACTAATTATAGTCACATTCCCTGATTTAAATGGTACCATGTTGAATTTCTAAGCTTAATTGCTAGACTTTTCTTGACATTTTCTAAGGAATAAGGTATTTTTCTGTTTGGTGATGAAAACTTGTGTATACTTGAAAAATAAATACAAAGTGTTAAATCACAGAACAAATTAGGTATTTAGGAAACACTTCGTATGATAATACTGCTTTTGGATATTGCGTATAGTTGTAGTAAGCATTTCAGAGCTGTGGCGAATATTAAATTTGTGAGGACATTAAAAGCACAAGGCCGTCAGTTTGTGTTATGTTTTGTATGTTTCTAAGAGTAGGTAATGAGCTTGTGTTCAGAGACAAGTTTTTCTTATGTATGTGTTAATGTGTTGTTAAGCCATAATGGAATTGTGCACTTGCTGAAAGTTCGCAGTGAATGTACGTTTTATCTTATGACCTATATTACCAGTGAAATTCCAGGAAGAAAATAACATGCTCGACTGAGTTAATAGTGTGACGGTGCAGTACTGTAAATGCGGTATTTATTTACTTGCTAATTTTTTTACTTGTCAATGAAGTTAAAAAAAAAAAAAAGTGTGGGATAAGATTATGAAGACATCAGGCCATAGGAGGTAATTCAGTATAGAAAGTAACTATTTTGCAGACGTGGGATATTTTTTTTTCCTGTTTGAACATTGAACTTGTAAAATACTTACGTTACATAGACAGATACAAAGATAATTCCCAACCTAACTTTTCACTGTGGTGAAAACAGTTCAGCATCGTAACCTTTTTTTTTCTTGTTTTTGTTTTTAGAAAAGGAAGTAATACTTGTGTGTTTTTTTTCGTTTAATATTTGAATTTTTACCTAATGTAGCAGCTCAGTTTATCTACTCAAGACGAGACAAACCAGCAACGTTTGCTGAGCCATTGGAAGAGGAATATAATTATGAGGACACAGAAGATACTGCTGGTTATTTTACATCCAATCATCAGTTGACTGAAGTTGATAGAGGTAATGATAGAAAAATAATAATACTCAGGCCAATCTCTTACAGTTCAAAATAGTAGACGAAATAGTCTGAACTCAGTGTTACATGACTGACTTAGTGCTTGATATTCTGAAATCTTGCATTGGAACAGCATGCTTTGTGTGCTGTAGCATCCTTGGTGGTTCTTCAGGCTTGTAACTGCCTTTTGTATAGTTCTGTATCTCACTTGCTTACATTGAAATTTACTTTTGTAGCAGTTTCAAGCATGACAGAGCAGGGGGGCCCTTTCTCCCCTTTTGGTGTGAAGTAAAGAAAAATGACCCAATTAAGATAGGGAGATATAACAAATTCACTACAAATGATCAAAGAATGTAAGATGATAATAAGAAAAGAGAGTTACAATTAGTAACTCAAATGGGAGAGAAAGGAAGGCCAGAACTGTGCTGCTGCTCGCTGTGCTGCTGGCTCCCAGAAAAAGCCCTCATCTCCATCACCTGGAATTGGAGATCGTGTAGAGGCTCTTGGGAAATGTAGTACATCTTAGTGATCTTCCTCTTGGGGAGTCAGAACTCATGTGAGACTGCTGGACAAAATCAGGAAATACAGCTCTGCAGTGCAGTGTGCCTCTACGCCCAACAGCCTGTTGCATGGGGTCATGATATGGAATAGTGATATAACCAGGACAGCTTTCTTGCTGGGAAGATTTAGATTTGATATGAAATATAAACAAAAGAATGACTGTACTGTTTTAGACCAACCATTTGTGTAGCTTAGTATCTTGACTCCACAGATGGAATGAAGGGAGAGCATAAGAACTTCTTTACGGTGAGGGTGACGGAGCACTGGAACAGGCTGCCCAGGGGGGTTGTGGAGTCTCCTTCTCGGGAGATATTCAAGACCCGCCTGGATGCCTACCTGTGCAACCTGGTGTAGGGAACCTGCCTTGGCAGGGGGGTTGGACTTGATGATCTCTGGAGGTCCCTTCCAACCCCTACAATTCTGTGATTCTGTGATAAGAAAGAGTATTTGTACATAGAGCCGTCTTTTGCTTATATTGCATTCCAAATTATGGTAGGTAATAGTATTTGAGAGGTGTGAAGTGATGCATTTCCTTGAAACGATGTCATTAGTTACCCATATCCTCTACAGTTTTATCAAATGCTGTATTGAATCCATTAGTCTTTGATTTCCACTTAATCCTGCAGCTGTAAGTTCAGTGTTAAAAGCCCGGTTCCATGCTGAGTGATGGGGGGAAAGAATACTTGCTTTTGTTTTTCAGATTTGCTACCTAATGTCTTAAACATTCTGTGAAAAAGAAAACTTCTAAACTTATTTGGAATATTGAGAGTTACTTTTATGTCAGTAAGCACAAAGTGTACTGATGAATGAATAGAAAATAAAATGTGTAAATAAAATTTGGTACTCAGAACATACATTGCAGAAAATTCTGGAACAATAGACAAATCTGTTGAATCTATGATAATGCATAGACATAGGTAAATATGATAAATTGCGGGTATAACATGCTTTGTAGTAGGAAGTGATACCGTAGAAGGTAATTGTAAAGGGCCAGTCTGTAGGTGCTCCAGCCCTCAGACAACTGCATCTTTCTTATGAGGAAGGGTTGAGGGAACTGGGCTTGCTTAGTTTGGGGAAGAGAAGGCTCCAGGGAGACCTCGCTGTGGCCTTCCAAAATTTGAAGGGAGCGTATAAACAGGAGGGGGAAAGGCTGTTTACGAGGGTGGATAGCGATAGGACAAGGGGGAATGGTTTTAAACTGAGACAGGGGAGGTTTAGGTTAGATATTAGGAGGAAGTTTTTCACGCAGAGGTTGGTGATGCACTGGAACAGGTTGCCCAAGGAGACTGTGGATGCCCCATCCCTGGAGGCATTCAATGCCAGGCTACGTGAGGTCCTGGGCAGCCTGGTCTAGCGGTTGGCGATGCAGCTATGTGCAGGGGGGTTGAAACTAGATGATCATTGTGGTCCTTTTGAACCCAGGCCATTCTGTGATCTAGACACGGCAGTAAACTGAGTTTTGATAACAGTTTTGACGAGGTCCATTAGTTATTAAGAAACGTTATGTGAAGGAGGAAACTCATTCTGGATGTAAAGGAAAAGTATGGAATGGAAAACTAGAAGTAACCATTTCTGCTGTGAATTCAGCAGTGTTTTATCATAAGACCTGTTTTATTTTGGTATTGTCATAGAGCACTTGGAAAAGTGTGACAAGTTGACCATTGATACAAGAGTATTGATTGTAATCAGGCTAGGGAATTGGAGATTTTTCATCCTAATCTACAGGTAATAAAATGTTCTACTAACACTTTGTCCAGGGCTCTACCAGTACTTGTTCTGCATCAAGACAGCTGATTTAAGTAGCTTTGTGGGGTTCTGTAGTATTGGATTTGCTTAGCAGAGTACTTTCAGTGTTGCCATCTTTGAGGAGTTGTTCAAATAAAAAACTTTGCAGTTTTCTTACTGTTGTTTTACTAATCTTACTGAAGCTGGCAGTAGCAGTGATACTCATGGTATTCTTCTGTCGCGTTAGGTTTGTGTCTTTGTGATCAGCACGTTACTTCCAGTGAAATGGCAACCTGGTGAATTTTTTTTGTCTCTAGCTATGTGGGATATCAGGACTTAAGAAACTTATCTTAGTCAAGATTTGTATTGGTTAACAGTTTTATTGGCTGCTCTAACTCGAGGAAGTTTTCTTACTAAATTATAAAAATATTTGTTTAAAAAAAAAAAAAGAGGAGAGACTGGTGAGAGTGATGATAAGTGTCATTGGACTTAAATTGAAAAGTGAAAGACGTCTGAGGAAAAGTCAGCTTTTTTTTTCTGAACTACTGTGAGTGTATCTTTAGTGTAATTGTTCTTTCATAGTGAACTGTGCTCAAATCCTGAAAAGTAAAAATAATTTATATTTTCTAACTTTAAGATTCAGTTTTGTAAGTTTTCTTCTAATTTTCCTGTACATTTTGTGTCTTTCACAGGAGTGTAGAAATATATTCTAAATAAAAAGGATTTTATGAACCAAAACATATTTGAATGATTCTATGAGAGATGGTTTGAAAGCTGCTGCATTCATACAGATTTGCTAGTATTTAAATTTGTTCAATTTTTAGGGCCTGAGGGTCCCAAAAATGCTGTTTTACTTTGATACAAGTTGTAGCTCCTGTAAATACTTAAAACAGAAACCCATTTAACAGCATATTTTAACTTACTAAACAATTTTGAGTAATTTTGAGGTGATTACTTGTATTTCTACTCAGCAGTTAGTTTTATAATTTATTATAAAATTTATAAAATTTAATTTATTTATTATTATTTATTAGAGACAGTGTCAGTGGTGTGTTCCTTATTGCAATATTTGAAATGAATCAAATATTATCCAGGGTTTTGGGGATAACATTTTACTATGAAAAGAAATGAGATTAAAATGAATTTATGAAGGTTTTATCTCTTACCATGATATTTCTCTCCTGTTCTTGTTAATCAGGTGTGTGGTGTTTGTAGTTAGGTTGATTTGTTAAAACTTTATTTTGTATTAGTTTGTAACAGTAATTTGTTTTTTGTAGCTCGTCTTAGTTCATGCCTTGATCAAATGAGAGAAGTTTTGGCAGAGTCTGTACCAGACCAAGCAATGGTGCAAGCAGTACTGGATAGTAAATTTGATGTACAAAAGGCTTTGGATCTTGTGCTTTCCCAAGGCAGTAGGCAAAATGTGAAGACCAAGGATGAGGATGCTGTGATTGTAAGAAAGACAACAAAAGGTATGCTACTATTTAATTGTTTGGATTCAAGGTGTTTCATTTGTATGTAATGTAATTTGGGCTTTACAGGCTGTGAGAATGATCGTTGTTGTGTTAGTAATTTATTGGAAATCTTAAAGATGCTAACTGCTATTTCACTGCTCTGAAAATGTTTAAAGAAAGCAGTGCGTTTCACTGGTGTAACTGTCAGCTTAAATTCAGAGTGTAAGCAACCATCTGCATTTCGTAGTAAATTTCTGAATTTTAACGTATGATTTAATTAATGAAAATATGTCCTAACTTGTACTTCCAATCTTTGTTTAGTAAACTGACATTCCACAGTGATTCCTTTTTTTGGGTGTGCGTGTATAACTTGTACAGTAACTTTTTTGTTTTTGTTTATACTTGAATCTTATAGTCCTTACTGGCATTTCTTTGCTGATTTGTGAAGTTGTGTAGGTATTTCAGTAGATAACCATAATTTAGTTGTAGAACAGCAGATATGTTTGAGTAACACTTTGTAATTAAATGCCTTTTCATGTTTCTTCTTGATTTTTTTTTTTTTTTTTTTGATGCTGCTCTCTACTTAAAAAAAAAAAAAAAAAAAAATGGATTCTTCATTGTGGCTGTACTTCCATCTGAACGTTTTTGGCTATTGTAAGGTAAGGAGACTTACTTTGTTTTCCAGAATTACATGCTAATAAAAACTGTTTCTCTTGTGCAGTAGGAAATGTTGACAGCTCCAACAAACCAGACCTTGGAAACTTGACAGCCAAAACTGGTTCAGCTTGTTATTCCTTAATTGCAAATGACAAAATGCTCCTTAATGTTGAAAAATCTGGTATACATCCACCTGAAAAGAAAGGATCAAAATCTTCTTCGCTTGTTCTGTCTTCTTCCAGTGATGATATCTCTAAAGGATCGTTTTGTGAGTCTATGAATGAGACAGAGAATCAGATGTCAGAAAGTGCAAGTGTAGTAGGTTCAGTTCCTGACAGCGAAGATGCTTGCTGTAGCATAGGAAGTAACCCATCTGGAAATTCTTCATTTAAGAAGTTGAAATGCAAGGAAGCACAGGACTTGAAATCCTTGCTGATGCAGAATGTGGCTTGTGATTCTCTGAGTCTTAAAGACAGCATTCCATCTATTTCCTCAAAAACTTTTGATGGCAGTAGTAATGAAAATTTTTGCAGTCCTTGCATAACGAGTGCTTTAGGAGAATTGGCTCTTGATAACGAAGTCAGTCATACTGCAAATAGAAAGAATGAACTTGAAAATTTTTCTTCACGTGTGCAAAGTAGAAAGCAAGAAAGCTCTTCTTCAGAGATGGCTGTGTTGCCAGTGTTAAGGTCTGGAAATACATCATTGGCTGACTTACTTCATGAGCACCAGGAAAGCAGTGCCAGCCACTGTTATTCTTTGGCTGATCTTTATACCCAGTCAACAGCAGGTATCACAGATGAGAATTTGGGAACCTCATCGTTATCACAACTAGTAAGTCAACCACAAACTTCAAGTGGGATACCAGAGTTAACAGGATCTTTGTCTTCTCTAGCCCTCTCTTCAGTTTCTCCGCTAAGGGAGGTTGAGAACTTAACGCTCTCTGATCTGATAGCAGAGGCTATTGAAGTAGATGATGCTCAACAAAAAACAGACTTTTCCTTACTCAGTGTAACAGAATCGAGGCCCTCGAAAAGAACAAACATTGATTTAAGTGTCCTTTTAAAAAATGCGAATGCACCTGCAGAGCAAAATGTGAGAGAACAGTCAAATGTCTTAATTCCTGAAACAAAACTTTTAAAGGCAAAGCAGGGAAAATGTTCTGGCTTAGGTAAAACAAATAAAAACAGAAGAGGGCTTATGTCTAAGAGGCAGGACTTGTCCCTTTCATGGATGAAGGCTCTGCGTGCAAGACCTTCAGCATTTGCTTTAACTTTATGTCTTCCTTATCCTCCAAAAGGTTATAAACGACGCACAGTTGGTATGCATAAAGCTTTCCTGTATAGTAGGCAAGTACAGGATGTAAAACCTAAGGAAATTGCTCCTCAAACAGCCATAACACCATTCGACTTCAAAACAGCATCTCCCGATGATATTGTAAAAGCTAATCAACAAAAAGCTTTTACAAGAAAGTAGCACAAGGAAAAGGGAAAGAATCAATGTTTTTATCTTGGTATGTTGGAAAAAGGAATACATAGGACCTATTTACAATCCAGAACTGAGTTTTTAAATTTTTTTAACTGATGTAACAATTCTCATTGTAAGATTGGTAACAAATTTGTACGTGATCTTTTTAGCTGTTGCACTGAATATCTTTATTTTTGCCTAATTTTCACTGACAATTTAACTTTTTTAACTTTCATGAAGTCTTGAAATTTAGTATATTGATGTGGCATGTACAGTATCTTATAAACCACATTGGACTTCTCGAGACACCTGTCTAGGAGTGTGTGTATATATATATGTTTCATTGGGAAGTACACTGAAGTATTATTTTTTTGAAATAACTCAGTTTTGCTATGTAGTGTATAGTTTGGGGTGTGGGAACCTCGGTTTAGATTGCAGCTGTCTTATTAAATGTTCTTAAAGCTTAATCTCCTGGAAAGGTATGCTATTAAACTGCCCCTCCTGTAATTCATTATTTCTCCTCAGTGTCACTGTTCTCTTTATTGTACTTAGAAAATGCTTCATTTTTTAAAAAGCCCCACTAATCTCAGGTTTTAATTGAAAATTTTAATAGGACATGTATAATTTTTAATAGGACCAAATTTGTTGGGGAGCAAGCACTTACATTTGAAATTGCATTCCCTTTCTTCCATTCTCCAGTCATCTGCCAAAATGTGATTTTCAGGATTTTACAGCAGCTGTTTTGTAGATACACACGTGGCACATGTTTCACAAGAAGTTTTAGTAGAATTCTATCATTTGTTTTCAAGTCTTTCAGAAAAGCGTTAGATTGACTTCTAACTTTAGCATGGGTGTCTTTGCTTAATGGAAGAAAATGTTTCAGACAAAGCATAGGTGCTGTTTATATCTGTCTATATCTGCTGTTTTGAAAAGAGCTTCCATAGTGGTGTACACGTATTGTTTTCTACTATTGCCACCCGTCACTGTTATTTCAAAGCTTTACACTGAAGATCAGAATTGGGACATTTAGAACTGACTTTTTTGGCTGTTGACAAGATTCTGGTGGCCTTGTCAGTCAAGTTAGCGACGGCATGTATCTTTCATTTTCTGTTAGTATACATTAGTGTACATTAATTCTTTTTATATACTTCCAGTGTCAGTGTTTTAGATCCCGATCAGCAAAATGTGCAATAGAGGTACTGCTGCAATTAAAAAAAAAATACATTCGTTTGTGTACTGTAATACGTTTATTCGTAATAAACTTGGCAGCTAGTATAGAAAAGTAGATAGTTTTAATCCACTTTTAATCTGTTTTTCATATAGCATGTTATATCAAAAGACACAACAAAAACTTAAGTTGATTCCTGACTTCAGGTTGCACTATAATTTTGTTTCTAAATAAAAACAGGATGCGTTCCATTGTGCTCAGGTACGAATTTCACATTCTGTATATTTTGCTTGTTTGTCTAGTTGATGCTAGCTGTTGTTTTATAGGACTGTCAGCAATTTGACCTGTGACCTCTCAAATGATATTCATGTTTCTAATTCTTACTAATAAAAGTTATTAAATATAACAGTGCCGACGTGTTTATGTTCTAGATTACATGTTAAATCTAGTCGTCTGTATCCTTACTTTTTTCAAGTGCCTTAAAGCATTGAAGTGTAAGCAGTACAATTCGGCATACACACTGTGTTCTCGTAGGTTCATGAGCAGGAACAGAATTGTTGTACTTCCTTTGCCTTTAGATTGGGGATCTACCTTTCTTCCATAAATTAACATCCATGTAGTTTCTTGATCATTCTTAATTTCGAATGCTTGAGGGAATTAGATTGTAGAAATCTATGCAAATTGTACACTATTTCACTGATTAGTTTTATAGCGAATTGTACTTTTTGAGCAGCATTAACTACTTTTTATAGCTGTCTGTCTCTCTGTAGTTAGTATTAACTTCTCACTGCTACAAAGTGCAAGTGTATTTTTCCCACTGAGGCAAAATGTCCTATTTGGAGAATTTATTGTTAAAATTTGCAGTTTTTTTTCTAATGGTTTGTATTCTTCTAGTAGATAAATTTTAATTTCTGTATGTGAAGTAATAGTGGAAAGCTTGCTAAAGGCATGCCGGGCTAAATATTGGAGGTCTTTTTTTTTTACGTTCCATGTACTCTTGGGGCTCTAATTAATGTTTTCATAGGTAGAGATTTCTAATAGGTATATTTTTAAAATTTTCTTGGAATATTTTTCTTTTCCTTTGAATCTTTGTTCTGTTGAACTTTTCATTGTTTTTGGCCTGCTTTCTCAACCTCTTGTTCGCTGTTCTTTGCCTGAAATTTCTTAGCATTTGCAATAAACTTAGAGCTGAGTACTGGACATACATGGAAATATACATCTACGGATGCTTTTGGAAAGCATGTGCAAGAAGTAGGTGGCAATGTGTAGTACTTGGGACAGTTTTGCCATGAGTTTTGTGCAGATGAAACTTTGAATAAGTGACTGAAGCCCAAGGGCATCAGTGTCATATGTTTATTGGGGTTCTTACTATGGAATTGGTATCTTAGTAAAAAACTTTGGATCTTCTTTAGTAGCTAAATTTTCGTGTATAAATATTTTTTCATTTGCATGTATATCAATATTGCCAGTGATCTTGAAGAAACAGTGCATGCTTTTCTCTGTGTAAGGAGTGGGGGAGGGATTTTTCTTCAGTCTATAATCCTGAATCCTGAATTGAGGCTTGAATTAGTACAAATTTGTAGTCTGGGCACTAAAAAGATGCCTAAATGAAGAATGAATCTGATTTCCAATTAATTTTCAGCAGAGGCTATTTCAGTGCTTGTAAATTTTACCTTTTTTTTTTTTTTTTTAAACCAAAGGTGTTACTGTGTATGCTTTGTTGGTACTCCTTAATTTCTTTATTCTCATTAATGAGAGCCAGGTTTCTTTCATCAGTGATGGATTTAATTGTCTTAGAATGCTCCATAAATATAATGGTATATGGAATTTTTGTATAACAACTCTGTTTCTGCCTGTTTTATGCTTAAAATAATCTTATTTTATTGGTGTGTAAATATAATTTTTCCCTTCAGATTGCAGCTACTGTGTATTTTTTGTCTAATATGGGTTAGTTGTATTATTTGTTTTGAAATACACATTAACAGTGTAAAGTACTTGTGTCTATGTTGACATATGGACATGTAAAAGATAGTGTCAGGCTGTGTAGACATATGGCTTCCGGTATTTGGGCTGTATATTCCTAAGGTATTGCATACATTCAATTTATTTTGCACGTTATTCTTAATTAAGTGGATACTGATTTTTTTTTTTTTAAATATGAATTATGTCTTGGATGTTGCTCTATGTGCTTAAATAAAATGTGTATTTGAAAATACAGTCTTAATTACAGTTTCTCATTAATTCACTTCACGCAATTAGAGTTGTGATTAAATGTTCTGTAAATGCTTCTGTTGTGGGAACACTGAAATTCATGCCTAGATTTGTGCAGGCATTATTTTTTCAGTGGAAGATTGCCTTGGAGAAAGTAGGGCAGAAAGTGACATATGTTAGTACATCTTCCAGTACTATACTCAGGCTCCAATTTGCTTTTGATTAGAAATGGGTGTTTGAAATTATTCAGATAATTTTGATAGCATTTTAAAACCATATTCAGGTCTTAAAAATGAAAGGATATTAGTGAAATAAGAAAAAGGCACAAAGTAATACTAACTTTCTAGAGCTTTATTACGGTAGAAGGTACTACAGTAGGCTACTAAATAAAGTTTTAGAGGATCTCTTTCGTTTACCTCTTCTGGGTTTCCTTTTCCAGCTGATTTTTATCAGAACTTGTTTTGGAAAATGAGTGTGAATTGACTTTGATTTCTATCTGAACCCGTTTTGGAAGAAACAGGGCAAATTAATGTAAAAATAAAACATGAGAAGAATATGAAAATAACCCCCAGTAGAATTTCAAAAATGATTGCTTCCGCATACATGTTAATGTACTTAGAGTTACCTGTTTGGTTTTTTTTTTTAAATCACAACAGAAAATTTGGTGCTTTTTTTCCCTCCCAGCTAATAGGATGTTAGGAGCAGAAAATTCCAATTTTAAAATGATGAGGTCAAAGCTTCACGTAACTGTCGTTTGTATTTTAACTCAGAAATAGCTATTTGAGTAATTTCTAATTGAATTGTTCAGACAGTTCTTGGGATCTTGAAAAGCAGCCGTGTACTTCAGTTTCTGGAACTGCTGCACAATAATATTTTGAAGAGACCAGCTGGTGCAGAGGGGTAGAGTTTGCAGTTTTTGTTCTGACTTTTTTTTTTCCTCCGATGGTGTGATTCAAATTCATTTTTCATTAATCAACAATTTCTAAAAATCAACACGCAAAAAATTTCAGAGCAATTTCTGCAGAAATGAAGAACTATTCAGAATAGTTCTAAGATGATAGGATGTGAATTCTTTTTATGGAGTACGTGCAGTTAATGACAGTATATCTTAGGTGGACAGTACTTTAGCTATACACACATTCATGTCTGAAATCTAAAGTGCCCAGTTTTGCAGAATTGTTGTTAAAACGGTCTTTGTATTAAACATTCATGATGAGTTGTGGTTGGGAGGGGAGAAAAAACAGCAAAGCTCACCAAATTTCATCACTTTCAGAAATTTGTTTTTACTCTATGAATTACAAAGTACTGAAAAGGTGAGGGTTCTCTGCTTTTTTTTTTTTTTCTTTGAAAATTGAGATTGTTTTTATTGGTAATTTTTATTTACGTGAAATACAGACAGCTGGTAAGCTCTTAAATAGATTTTATCTTCAATTCATAAAGTTCAATCTTCTGCTCAGATGATGAGGAAGTGCCACTGCTTTAAGTTGTATGTACTTCTGTGCGTGCTAATGGTTTTGACCTTACAGGATTTTCTGTAGGCAACTAAGAGAAACGTTTTTTTTGTGGAACTGATGTATTTACTCTGTCCTAGAAAACAGAGATAAAATAAAATCCAAAACCAGTGATGTTTTATTTATTTTCAGGGAGCTCTCTCCTGCATCACAGATCGCTATCTTAATGGGGCAGTTCAGAGGGAATGGGGTCTGTATGTTAATATTACTTTGCTGTTCAACCAAATTACTCATTTATCTACACTGTTTGTTGAAGTACCTTCCCCCCCCCCCAACCAAAAGTCAAAGCTAATTCAGTTTGTGTGATTTTAGATGACTGCTGAAATGAATGATTCTTATGAAGTGCTTTGTAAGTTTTTGGTGTCTGTCATTAGAGAAATGTTCGTTATTTACTTTGTGGTAACATTACATTGCATTCTTAAAAATGGCCTGTTTAAAACAAGTCTCTGACTTTTGAGGTATGTCTGTAGTCTGTTGGTGTCGTTATTCCTTTACAGAATAACTCATTGTCCTTCTCTACAACTTTCTGGTAGTGAAGTGACTAGAAGATGACTAGAGTGTGTAAAATAATTGTGAACTGAAAAGATTAAACTGATATGTTTTTAAATAGAATTCATGCTTTGTGAGCAGTTTGTTAAGAATTTCAGATTTGTGAAGACACGGCCCACGTTGTGTTACTCTTTTTCTACAGTAGGAATGTGGATGTTCTGCAGAAGGGTTTTACTAGTGAAGTATTTATTCATTGTCATATTAGTAGTAGATGAAGATGGATCTTAGTATTTAATTTGGCTATTTTGAGTCTCTGGACCTATAAAATCAAAGAATGAAGTCTTAATATATATATATTTTTTTAAGCAGTGATGTTCCTCATATATGTAACACTGCTCAGGTGCCTACTTTTTTTCTAAGCAGTGGCTGTTAATGCTGCTCAGATTATACTGTGAAAGTGCACTGTTGCAGTATGGTTGCTCTCACTATTGTTGGAGTAGCTTCTCTAGAAGTTCAAATTTCTCCAAAATAATTATGTAAAAATGGTACCTTCTTAGTCAAAAAAGATCTGCATTCTGTACATACTCGTTTCATTTCTGTTTGCTTTTTCTGTCTAAACTACGTTTTCATTTCTTATTACCCTTGTTAGTATTACAGAACAAATACAGATACTGGTGAGTGAGCTAGATTCTATTCCATTTCAGGCACTGTTAACGGAATTGTTAACCACTTTATGACACTAAGATTTTGGTTTTAGTGATGTGTGAGCAAGAAGGAGGTCAAATCTCTGTAAATGTGCAGTCCTTGCAGGAAATTAAAAAAAATACTGTGAACTGAACATGTTTGGTCTGGTGTTGGAGTAGAAAGGAAGAATCTTTTTTTAAATGAGTGTCATTGTCATAGTTGAGCTACCTGTGTGGGGGCCTGGCTATTGTGTATTATGGTAGAACAGGGCCTTCATAATGTTGTATGTGTATATATTTGGTGAAACACAGTAAAAAGGCGAAGTAGGAAGTGAGCTGCAGGAAGCTGAAAAGCCTTACTCATGATGTGCCAGATAATCTAGGAATAGAGTGTAGGTCTGTTTTTCTAGATATTGAACCATATCACTTTGCTTGTGGCTGTTAATAGTATATTTATCATACTATATTATAGCAAGTATTTTTATTATGTAGGTATTATTATATGCTATATCATAGCAAGTATTTATTTGCTGATGTTTATTGTTGATTTCTGATTTTTTATTAATAATGCAGGTATTCAGGTTGTTGATATGAAGACAGGACATTTTCAAGAATATGACCCACAAGCAAAACAAATAGGTGCTTAGCTTGTATTTAGTTAATGTTATTTATCTTTCAGTTTTCTGGATTCATTCTTTGCCACTTCTGTGTAAATATCTTCTTTCAATTTTGCCTTATGCCAAAAGCAAATGGAAATCTCACAAGTATTACCACAAAGTGAGTTAATGTCTTTAGCTTTTTCTTATCACTCAGTTGAATGCAGCAGTAATTACTTTAGATTCTTAATAGTGCTCACAAATAATTGTTTTTGGTGGCTTCATATGCTGCAACTGGGCACCGATATTAACAGGTAACTTTGGCCATTTCTGCTTTGTTATTATGATTAGGTGATCTTGGAAGTCTTAACTGAAAAAAAACTCGTGAACTGATATCTTAGGGAGATTTCCAAAGAAAATTTGGAGAAAAAAGCATTCTGAAGTTTGGTCGTGATGTCCAATATGCTTTCATTAGCCAAGTAGATGCTACTTCCACTTAGCATGCTTAGCTCTAATTCCTTGATTTTTCCCCATTTGAAAATTGGTAATTTATACCTAGATACTGAAAAGAAATATTTTTTCCAACCTCAGTTGGCTTTGCTCATTATCCGGTAACAGAAGTTCTCAAATGCCTGCTAGAGTGATAAGAGCCCATTATACCTAGTGATACTCTGATACAACATGTATTCAGCCTGCGGCAAGGGGAATGTGTTCTTTACTGAATGGAAACGTATGAAGTCTGACATGACTGGTGATACTACTTTCCATGATTTAACATATAACTGATAATGTAAGACTTCAGTGTTTTAGGTAAGAAAAATGTATTCACATGCTTCAGGAGAAGCAATCGAGTCTTGACACTAAGGTACTGTGTGGGTTTTAGAAAGGAAGTGGCTTATTTCAGGGAAAAATGTGTCATCAGTATTGAAAAGCTTCTTAAAATCCTTTGAGATCTCTCTTTGAGCTTCTCCTTATACATACCGTACACCTACACTGGAAAAAGTGACACTCCAAGTGTTTTCAGAGTTTTCTTTTATGGTCCTTTAACAGTAGTGTGATTTGCCTTTTTCAGACAACATATAATCCGATACAAAGTCAATCATTTTCATAGTTGACTGCATTGTGTGTGAAAGTTGGGTGTTTTGCTTGGAAACTAAGAGATCTTAGATAAAACTAAAAATGGTTATGTATATTATATATAGATATTTTTAGAAGCTTAAGATTCCAGAAAAAAAGCAGTGATCCTGGGGAAACAGTAGCTTTGCTTGGTCATTGATGTTGTATATATATCGTCCTTTCAGGTCATGGTAAAAATGGCCATTATTTCCTTTTCTTTGTGTCCTTAAAAGGTAACGTGAACAATTCACAGAAGTCTCAGATATGGTTGCTGGAGTGATGGGAAGGTTTGGCTGACAGTCATAGTTTTCAAAAATCTTCTTAAATAGACAGTCTGTTAGGTAATCCATTCTCCACTATCAGATTTGGTAAAACATACATTTTTCTGTTCTGTGTGGCAGATTCTTATGTGTTTTTTATTTGCTAAGGTGAGAATTGTCTTTCTGTACATTTACTGCTGGTACTGAAGGATGATTTTCTTCCCTTAAGATGGTCGTTTAAAAGTCAGTATAGCGAAAATGGCCCAGTACATCTGGTTTATTTTCTCCTTATATACCATTTTCCCTGTGTGGACCAAGTGCTTAAAGTTTCTTAATTAACGCTTAACAGTCAGTATTGAATGTCTTTTATCAGTATGTCACACTCAGGTTTGGGTAAATATGGTGCTGAGAACGGGAGTCTTAATCCTAGTTCAGCTTGAGCATTCTGAATAGTCAAAATCATCAGGCAGATTGGTAGGAGGAATTCATATTGTAACGGTTGTAAGATCTAAAATGTTAGAGAAGTAATGAAAAAATTATTTTCATGATAGAGTTTCAAAGCTCTGAAAAATTGTTCTAGAATTGTTCGTGACCTCGTAAAAGAAACTTGCAAATTAAGGAAGAATGTCTTATTTGAAAACATAACTTAAGGAGGTACTCTTTCCATAACTAAGACTATAGTAAGGTTATTTTACAAGTTTTTGTCAAGTCATCTATCTCAGGTTTTTGTTTGCATTGTCTGTGAGAAAAGACTTTTTTTTTCTAAATTACTGAATTGGTAGTCTGAGTTCTTCAGTAACAGTGCAGTCACTTCACCATTCCCAGGTGGTGATTTCCCTGCAGTAGGAAGCAAAATTCAGTTACATTTTCATTAGCGGTCTTTTAATTTAGAAGCAGTTTAATGCTGGCTGTTTGCATATTGTCTGTTTTCTGAGGACAAATGCTGTGTTTTTTCGGAGACGGTCTGCTCTTTGCAGCATGTATTATTTGGCAATTTTATGGTTAAATAATTGCCGCTGTAGTGCTGATGTATTTTAAATCCAGAAGCTGTAACTTCTCCCTGATGCTTGCATGTGAGTACTCAAAGCAAGGCTGTTGACAAGACTTAAGACAGTGGTATTTCACACTTGTAAACCAATGCATTTCAGCTTCAGAAATTAGTGTGTCACCTGAAGGTTACAAGTATGGGTATATCAAATTCAGAATTGTGGGAGTTTAAAAACAAAACAAAACACCAAAAAAACAGCAACAAAATATTTTAAAATATATCTGAAAAAGAAGCTTGAGTTGCAGTACAAAGCATGTAAAAATTCAGGAATGAAGTTAAAAGGCAAAAGCCAAGAGGATGTTAAAATGGAGGCAGAAAATACAGAATTGCTTTGCAGTGTCTTTTTTATTCTAGGTAACTTAAACTGCAGGTAGTTTTATTTCTGGTAAAATTTGTGTTATCAGTACCTACCTTATCTCTGTACTGTTTTCTGAATGTGTTTCTGTAGTATCATGCATTTTTTATTTTTTTATTTTTTACTCTGTGTGGTTCAGTATTGTTATGAAACTTGTCTGTTGTGTGCTGTACTGTGTTATGTTATATATATGCCAACAGAAATGTTACGCACTCACTGCTTGTGTTCCTCTGTACCCAAAATGTTTTGTCCTTTGGTGACAAAATATTATCCATTTTTATCATCTCTACTTCCTTGTATTTTCTTTCAGGATGTGTTTTAGCATTCAGAGTGACAATTACAAATAACTTAAGTACCAGATTCCTCCTGTCTTCTGTTAGATCTGTGTCATGAAGCTTAAAACTCTTGAGGTTACTGTCAAAACTCTACGGAATTACTGTAGAAATTCACACACAAAAAGCCCAAACATTTGAAAAATAATGTTGCTGGTAGCTTCACTATGGAAGAAAGCTGTGTCTGTGGAACATGTGATGTGCCTGGTTGACAGACAGGGAAGAACTGTGACTGGTTGTTGCTTCAGTTATTCTTCCGTGTTTTTACTGCATTTAAAAATTCAGGCTAAATGGAAACTTGATATCTAATTAATTCCAAAATATAAGTTGAAGTTGTTTTGAGTACTCCTTGAGTCCCTACTACCACCTTTTTGTGGTTTCAGAATCACATTTTCCTATTTTGAATGTTTTCCTCTTCCCTGTTGCAGGCTTACATAAATAGGAAAATGACGAACTTTGCTTGTCAGCTAAGCAAGAGGGTGAAACTGGGTATACACAAAGAGCATCTCAATGCCTAAGTAAAAAAAGAAAAAAAGAGGAAAATTGCCTCTTCCAGATCCTAAGTAAATGTTTTTCAAGTCAAAAATGTGATTTATTGTATGATTTTAATGGTATTTTTTGATGTATGTATCATAAGAAACTTGTAAGGTTGTGAACTGTGTGCATGTAGTTACTGCTGTAAATATGTCTTAACTTTTCTTTCACTGCAACAAGGAAAACATGGAAAAAAAATAACTTCAGACTGCACAGGTTTCTCTCTGAAGTTCGGGTAGAATGAAATGCGCTTCTTCAGACTGGCAAATGAACTTTTCTCTTCCTGGTATTCATCTGCATCTGATAAATCTTGCAAACTTATTTGAAACCACATGTGTTTTACTGTGTTCAAGTTATCTTCTAGACTAGGGTAAACAGCTCTTTATAAACCAGTTCTGATCTCCTGAATAGTTTCATCAATGAACAATAGAGCCTCCTATGCTGTGCTTCATGTCCCATCTGTACACAGGATGTTTTCCAGATAATGTGTCTCCCTTATTCAGAGTATGGTAGCGTTCAGTCTCCTTTTTTTTCTAGACTTAATCAGGTTTATCTTTGATAACTCTGCGATCTTGATACATTTGGCTTGGGGCAGAGGAGTTCTTAAGAAGTTGGAGAATAGTTAAATTCTCAGAGGGACGATGCACATAAATTGTGCAAATGTAATGTAGACAATGTAAAACAGGCTTCAATTACAAAGGGAAATCTTTATGTAAGTTAGGAAGTTTCTTATACTGAAAAGTAGGACAGTTTTTATAATATTTTCCTAGATTTTAATGCAGAACAGATTTTAATGTATCTTTTGCTTCTTAGGTCTATGTTGCTATATGTGTCAAGTAGATTTTGCCTTGCTTGCTTGCATTTTGTTTCTCTTATTGCAACAGTTCCCTTGATAAATAGAATTATTATGAAATACCAGGATTTTATCAGTTAGCTAGTGAAAGCCCTGCTGTCAGCTTAATATTCTCGTGTTAGGTTCACTAACTTCCCAGTAATATCCAGTGGCAGCATCCGAAATGCATTCCTCATGAAGTTACATCTTCATTATGTGTATATTGTAGCAATGTTTGTACAAACAGTGTGGTGAATAATGGCTTGATATTTGTCTCCGAAGTTGTAGGGATAGATGTGTGAACTTCTTTAAAGATCTGTCAGTTTTTTTCCCTAGTACTTGCTATTACACTGTGGCAGCTTCTTGACTGCAGATAAATTAAGTGTGCTTGATCAGCCAGCTTCTTTGATGGAGCCTGAATTTGTTTTGCAAGTTAAATTCGGAGATCTTTAGCAGTTTTACACCTAGCTTTCAAAGATCCTTTCTCTGTAAATACGTTGCCACAAACACGTTTAAGTAGTAAAGAACAGTAAAGCTTTTATTTTTCAGTACTCGGTCATTTTTAATAACCATTGCGTCTTTTGCATTTTGTCCTGCCTCAGATTTTTGCTGTATATGAACTAGGCAAGACAGCACAGTGGTAAACTGATTGTGTTTGCTTTGGGAATGTTCAGGGTGCTAAATTAGAATTAAAGGAAGCAACAGGAGTGGATGTTAAAGCCTGCTGACTTGATGGTTGAGGCAGCAGAAGAATTAACAAAATCTGGAAGAACTCCTTAGTAAAATATACATCAGTAGTAACAGCTTGCTTCTCATTTCATGCTTGGAGAAAAAGTGATTGGCCTTTGGTAGGAATGTGTTTTGTAATTTTTTTATTTCTCTTTGTTAGACGGTTGCTGTTTGGTAGGTATATGTGCAGTGTATTGAACCTGCATCTCAGTAGCTCTGAAGACAAAATTGAGATTGTGCTTTTTTTTTTTTTTTTTTCCAAATGAATGGAGTTGCTAGGGTTTAGGAAGTACATGTGTGGAAAAAAAAGTTCTTTACAGTACTGGAGTATCCAGAAAATGTACCAAAAGAGAAGTGATGGTGATGAACCTATATGAGATTTGTTGTGTCTTGAGCTTTAAATCCCAGTGTAAAGAATAGAAATCCAAATTTGCTAGTACAGTTATGATGGCCAAGGACTCTTGCAATGGAAGAAATGGAAGTGGAGTAATGTTTTTGTATCCTCACTGATAGGTTGTTCTACCCATTCTTACCCATTCTACATAACGAATGGGTAAGAATCAGGCTGGAAGCGCCCTTAAAGATCATCTGGTTCCAACCCACCTGCCATGGGCTTCTATTCAGCCTGGCTTCAACACTTCAAGTGGTGGGGCATCCACAGCTTTTCTTGGCAACCTTGGCAGTGCCTCACATGACCAGACTTTTTTAGGCTTTTTCCTTTTGTCTCTTTTTGCTTTTCTGGTGTAGTTGGAAAATAGCATTAAGGAAAGTAGTGAGACTCTGGGTAATAATAGGAAGATGTTCCAGCTGAGTGGTACTTAATATAAATATAGCAAGAGTGCATCCCTGTTAATCCCTAATATTAATCATCAGTTGATAAATGTAATCTATAGTACTGAATTGGTAGGCATGAACATATTGTAGAAACTTTTTGTTTCATGCACCTATGGCTTTTTTGTTTTTCATACGATAACACATAACAAAATTTAGTTAGTATGAGGAAACCTTAAGTGTTTTCTCCTGTTGTTATATTTTTAAAATTGATGTTGGATGTCTTCACAGAATACTTACTGTTCCATCTACCTTAAAACTTTTTAAAAACCAAAATTCTTTCTTTTTCAATTGTTCTAAGTTGAATAACATATAGGATAACAGAATATCCTGAGTTGGAAGGGATTCCACAAGGATCATTTGAGTATTGTTGATGAATTTCACCTTAAGAATTGTAATGCAGTAATTTTTAATTTTTATTATTTAAAGCTGCTTAATATTTTGCAGTTAAGGAATAATGGCATAAACCGGTGCGACCTGGTGTAGGGAACCTGCCTTTGGCAGGGGGGTTGGACTCAGTGATCTTTGGAGGTCCCTTCCAACCCCTACGATTCTGTGATTCTGTGAAACCACCTCCCCTTGACCTAAAATTGTGGACTAATGAAGGGGTGGAAAGAGCAGGTACTTGATTAATATCAGCCTCTGATTTGGAGTTTAAAAAACAAAAAACCAATACAGAATACCTTGTTAATTACTTGATTTTAAAAAGCATGTGTGTTTTGCATCATTCTTTTACATCTAGTCCTAGTAAAGTGAATACTGTAAGAGGTGTATGTTCGCTCAGCAAATTTCATCTGAACAGATTTTGTGTGAAATGTTTAAATTTACCTAATTTGCATGTGCAAAAGAGAACAATGCATTTTTAATGTCTTTTGTTTCCCACTCATCCTTTTTTAACATTTATTCTTTGTTACATGAACAGTGATAAAAATGTGAACCCATTAAACATTTTTCACTTCAGAATAATTGCTTTAAAGTAACTTTTAAATGTGTATATTAAACTGTTCCATTCATAGCTTTTAAAAATCAACTTAGTACATCACTTAACTTCTTCTAAGGTTGTACATTTCCTATATCATTTTAAGTTTGGGGTATAAGAGTTGCAATTACAGAAGAGGCAGGATTTTCAAGTTACAATTCCACCTTTGAGCTGTGCTGTTTTGTAAAGTCTGTAAAGTACCGTGTATGAAGTACTTCTGCTCAATCCTTATTCGTTCAGTATGGTTCTTTTATCATCAGGGGCTTATCAGTGCTAGGTCTGGAAGTTGCGTGGCTTGAGGTAATCACCTGTGTGGACCCTTTTGCATTGTTTGTCCATATGCATCATTTCATCAGCAGTATCGTTATTTCATGTAAGCGTATATCTTTTTTCTCTAAAAATTCTATTTACTGTAAGTGGCATCCAGAAATAATACTTGTTCTGAAAGAAATGACTGTTGTTTTAGATGCACATAGGAAGATACTACCCTGCAAGATTGCCTTAACAACAGAGCACTTGCTTGCGAGTGGTAGCATGATATCTCCTGTTTCCCTTCTCATTCTTGTGTCTTTGGGAGCTTTTTTTCCATCCAGATTAGCAGGCGTATTTTACTCACTGAGCCGAAGGCCTCGCATAGAACACTTATTTTTGCAAAACAGGCAGATTTTTAGAATTTCAGTTTTACCTTTTGCTGCTTTCATCTTCATGTGGCCATGTCTTTCAGCATCCTGGTTGTCATTCTTGTGAATGCTGTCAACTTTTTCCATGTCAGTTTCCTCAATTTATTATTGTAGTGAAGAAATGCATGCACTAAATGTACCTTTTTTTTCTGGCTTCTGTTTTACAATAATTAGGAAAATGACCATGTCTAATTGATTCAGTCACAATGATGTCTTTTAGTGATACTTATTTTGGGGGTTATGGTAGCACCATAGTTTCCACCATGTCATTGTTCTTGTTTTTCTTTTTTTTTGTTTCCATTGACTATTCTTGTTTACATTCTCTTGTCTATTTGTAGTTTTCTTCATAGAGACTTGCTTTGCTGCTTGGTGAAAATATTTAAAGTTCATATATGTAGGTTGCCCCAAAAGTAGTGTTTCCTATTTATTTCCATGGAAACTGCAAGAGATACAAAGAGCACAATAACACTGTTTGTTAAAACAGATTCTCAGCTACAAAACTCTACATTTCAGCACAGCCACCACAAGCTATGCACTTTTTCTAATGGTGAAAAAGAGCCTCTGTGCTGTGCTCATAAAAGTCTGTACCAGCAGAGGTGACCCAGTGTTTCTGTTGTCACTGCTGAAGTGCACCACCCACTGCCTTACTGTGCTCACATCCACTCTTTGGTCTCCATCAGTGCTTAACAGACATCAGTGAATGTCCATAGATGCAATTTTTTCCGCACGGAGGATGCAGTGGAATTGCCACATCACAGCCTGTACCAGTGGTTGAGCACCAGGTGAGAAGACATGGCTAATCCAATGAGCTCACGTGCAAGCTGTGCACCCGAGTGACTGGAAGTGGGTGGACCCAGCAACCGTGGGAGCAATATCTTCCTGATAGAGACTGTGGTCCTCTTGTGCACCGTCTCACTGGTCATTGGAAGGGGTGAGATAATTTTCCTTCTTGTCATCTTCTATTGCTCCATAGCACCTGTATCACAGCAGAAGGCAGTCATTGCCTTCTTTTGCCACACAGAGTAATGCAGTTCCACACGTTTGCTTCATACACGCTTCCATGTCAGATTCCACTGTGGAGGACTCCCCCTCTGCTGCCATCTGTTGCATGACAAAAAAAAGTCAGTGGAATATTGGCAAGGTTCACCCTCTACTGCCATACCATCAAAATCAGCTTCTGACATTGTGGACCAAAATAATAAAATAAAAAGTGTTACTTTTTGGCTAGGCCTTGTAGAAGCAGTTCTGTAATTTTGTTAGGCTTTGTACCATAGTATTTTCAGTAGCAGTTTTCTGGCTTAGTTGAAGCAGTGAAATGTTGAGTCCTTCAGGTCTTCCCTATGGTTATGGAAGGAGGAGTTTAATTAGCTGTTAAATATTTGTACCAAAACTTTGAGGTAAATCTGCTTTGAGTTACAAATATAAACAAATACTGAGCTTCTCCCACAAAGATGCTCTTCTTTTCAATTGGGGCTTATGTCCAAATCTGTTCAGGAGTTTATAGTTGAATCATTTGTTAGTTAGAAGATTGTAGCTTGCCAAAGTGAAGGAAGAAAAAGAAGTCAGGGGTTCGAACACATACTGTGCTGTTGATGGTCTGGTATGTTATCAGTTTCTGTCAATTACTAACTGGTGACTTTGTACCTAGTTTTATCCAATTCCAGAGATATGCCCAAATTACAGGTTTGGGAAGATCTTTCAATCTGTCTATTGAGTGGGTGGTGGTAGCATGATGAGGATATTCAAGAAATCAGTTTTCTCACAACACAAAAGCTGTTGAAATACTCTTTATTCCACACAATGTTCTTCCATCTTCTTAGCTCCATTCCTGTTGACAAACCCATATCACCATTCCTACCAGCTTTGGCTTAACCTTTGGTGAAATTCAAATAAATTCTGTATTCCCTTTCATCTTCATTATAGGTAACGCTTTAAAAATTGGAGTCTGTTGCTGACTTTTTGTCAAATAATGAGTACCTCTATCTTTTGCCTTTAAAAATACGAATAAAAATATGGGACATTTTTGTACATACTGTTGTATGTACATACTGACATTTTTTACATACTGTTAAATTAGCATAGCCTTGCAAGCACAAATACAAAAGTCATTGTCAGGGAGTTCATCGCTCTTGTATGCAGTACTGTTTGTGCGATTAAATGCATTTGTGTGTCAATTTGCTGCGGACTCTGTATGTGTTTGTTTATATGGTTTTCAGTAGTTGATGAACTATCTCACATTTATATATTGAACATTTAGATTTTCTTACACTAGTGTCTTAGCAGCTGCTAAACTGCTTTTTTGTTTTTTTTAGTATATAATTAAGTTATTCTTTTGGTCTTCTGATGCCAGGAATCTTTCACTCTGACATATGTTAATGAGCCTTATACTGTGACCTTGTAATCTCTGCTGCCATCCTTTACACCATGGGATGAGATCAAGTAAGAGTATTTTCCTTAGAAATAGTAATGTGGATATGTGAAGAACTAAAATCATAAATTTCCTTATAGGAAAATATTAATTCTCCCATATGTCATATGTCTGGCCCAGTCACGGTCTGATGTGGTTGAGAAGTCACCAGAAGAGTAGTAGAGTTGAAAATTCAAAGGACCTAAATTGAAAAAAGGTTTTAGCTAATCCTACTTTGAAAGTTTTCACTGCACTAAAATTTGACCAGAGAGTTTTCTGAAACTTAAAGTGAAAATATTTGCAGCTTGCTCAATTGTGAAGGACTACTGTGTATATATTTCTCTTCTGATGCTTTAAAAGGACACATTATTAGCATTTTGTGGAAGGTTTGTGGAGTAGTTGTGGAAGAGCTGAATAGAAACAAGATGATTTTACTTTTTGTGTACTGTCAATTTGCCTGTGTTGTTCTCTTATTATTTTCCTTATAGTTAACTTCTGCTTCTTACTGAAGATGCTTGAGTGCATAAATAGAAGTTGTGGATCTGGAAAGCTTTCTTTAGTAAAATGCTTGACAGTCCTGTAATACAATCATTGAGAATGTTGGTGTGTGTAAAAGGCATGACGTGTTTTTTTTTTTTTTCTCAGTTAACTGGAGGATGTGCAGGCAAATAGCACCATCCTCTGGCATTATAATATTAATTAAGAATTAAACCTTGAAGTTGCTGTCTGTTATTTTGGGGAATTTAATTTTAATAGAATGTACATACTGTACTTTCAGTTTTACATACTCATTTTGGGCCAAGCTTTTAACAGAAATTCTGTTCATTTGCATGGCCTATGTGTATTCTGCTCAATTAAGTGAGTAGCAATAGATAATATCTTTTTAGGGTTATCCTACACATGGTGCTGACTCTGCTCTTTACATGACCATTTATGGTAGGAAGTTGCACTTCAGAAATATCGATTTGAGCGTTTTCTAAATCACAGTGAAAGACAATTCACAGTCATTTGAGAAAAATTCGTTGAATTAGAAAACGCCACCAACGATTTAGTTGTTTGTGTGGGAGAGTAAAGGTGCTGGTACAGAACAACTGCAAATATCTAATACGTAAATTATTTTTACAGCAAATTGTAGCTCCTGTTACGGATTGAGAAGGGATGTCATTGGCATTACTCGAGAGCAGTGCAAGAAATACACCTACCAAAAATATGATTTCAGTAGTTACCGGATGAGTTGCAGTGAGTTACAATTATGTGAACAATTGAATTTTAGCCCGTTTAGCTGTAAGTAGTAGGCACAGTAGGCATGAGAAATACTGCAGGGACGTTGCTATCTAGAACTTAACGGATGACTAAGTCACTGTTTTAAAAGTTGTGAATTCCTATTGGACCTTTAAATGTTTACGTGTTGAAAACATCAAAAGGAGACAGCTGATATTTGTGTAATCTCTAGAAGACAGACATCCCCTCACAGGTCTGCTTTTCCGTACGGTAGACCTCTGCTCCTTTTACTCCGGAGGTGCTGGCTTAATGAAACTGGAAATCTTGAAATGAGAGTTCTACTCCAGTGACGATGTTTTTCTTTCATCTAGTCTGGTTTATATTCACGGTTTGCAGACTAAATAGCCATGGCTATGAAAAGACTTAATCAGTGGTCTGCATATAGAACTGAGCTATGAGTTCCGTTGTTGAAATATATTACTTAAACACGACTTCAGGGTGATTGCTGATTGGAGTGTCACATTAAACATCTGTTTCCAGAGAGGGAAGAGTTTAATCTACTAAAGCTCTGAATATTCACAGCTGTGATAGCAGTCAGTAAGAAATTTTATGTATAAAATACATTATACCATTCTCTGAGACATTGTTTTTCTGGGACATCAGATATTCCAAGTTACTTTCTCAAGTGGAATAATGGCGTGAATAAAAAAAAAATCTGCTAAAATGGTGAGATGTTGCTTGTGAAGCCTGCAGGTACAATGGCAATGAGTACACACACAAAAAAAAAAAACCCAGCAACCAACGATGTTATGTTAATGTTAATTTAGCAATATTTGAGTATTTGAATGCACGCAATTTGAATATAAAATCCATGGTTAGTGAAGTTCCACTAGAAGGTACTTGTTTCTGATAAGAAGAGCAAGAATAACTGTTATGTTCTTCATCATTTGGGTTCAGTTAGAGAGAAAATGTTGATGACAAGGCTACAGTGAGACTCCAGGAATTCTGGCTAAGGTCCAGACAGGAAGGAAAATGTGATATTGCCTAGTTAGAAAACATTCCACTCAATCCACTTCAACCTGATCTAATTTCAGTGCATGTGTCATTCTGTAATTTGTTAAGTCATGTTCAAAATTCTTTGTTTGATTCCTATTTCTGTTCTAAACACATTTCCTCATGTTACTGACTTTTTCATCTTGTTTCAATTTTTTATACTTCATCACACAGAGGGTGGTGATGCACTGGAACCGGTTGTCCAGAGAGGTTGTGGATACCCCATACCTGGAGACGTTCAAGGCCAGGCTGGATGTAGCTCTGGGCAGCCTGGTCTAGTGATTGACAACCCTTCCCACGGAAGGGGGTTTGAAACTAGATGATTTTTGATGTCCTTTTCAATCCAGGCCATTCTATGATTCTATGATCACTGCAATCTCTATCTGGCTGTTCCTAATCTCCCTATTTTTCTAGTCACTGGCCGTGATCCCCCCAACCCCATTCACTTTCATCCACCCATAGCTTGCATCACTTCAGTTCTGATCCTCTTCTGCTCCCTCTTTTCATGCTTAGGTTGTGTGTGTGATCTGTTGCTCAGTGTGTCCTCTTGCATTTTCCCCTTTCAACACAAGTTTTCCACAATTTAGGTTTTTAAATAATCTCATTTTTTTCTTTTTTGCTGTTGCTCTCCTGTATTTTATTAATGTTTGATTCTTTTAATCCTTGATTTTCATGAGTTAAAAAGGTCTCTTGAATGGTTTAATTTAGGCAAATTATATATTTTTTGGCTGCCTTTTGAAAATAAACTTGTGCCTGCTCTTTTCCAGTTTCCTCATTCTACCTGTATCTGGAAGGAGTGGGAAAAAAATTGACCTCAGGAAGACACCTTACTTGAACTCTTAATTGCAAAAACTCATTTATTCACTTAGCCGGAAGTTGTAAACTTTGAAAGCAAGCCTTGAGCAAATGTCTAGTGCCAGCTAACTGTAGCAAGAGAAACTGCTAGCCCCTCTGATAGTGCTTGCTGCACATGCAGCTGTGACAACTGGCTGTAGGAAGGCAAGCTATTTCTGCACCTTCAGGCTTTGGCTAGTAAATTGTAGCAGGTCTGTGGTGTTGGGGCTGCAAAGAATTGGCCCATGTTGGAGGTAGAGCAAGCTATTGACTGATATTCCTGAGTATGTCTTCCCCCTCCCCACAAACTATCAAACATTAAAAATGAAGCAATTACTATAGACAGACGTAAGTAAATATTTTTATTTTTGGTATTTTTCAGTGAAAATTTCTGCTCCCAGTTTCATGAAAAAAGTCGCATTCACCATGTGAAACTTTAAAGAGAAGGCAGTACTTAGAACAACAAGATGAAGTTACCTGGAAACCCCGACTGTGGTTTCTATTAGGAAATAACCTTTCTTTTAAAGAGAAAATGTTAAATGCTCATGTTTGAGGAATTGTTTTCAGTAGTGTCTTCAGAATGGATGTGTTTAAGTACTGTGGAAGGTAACTTAGCATATTGGCTTTTATATTTTTGTAGATTGTTGTATTATTTTCATGAGAGTGAGATGTTTGTTAACATCTGTTGTTCATTGCCATTTATAATACTTTTCCCTAAAATAAGTGTTTTGAGCTGGTATAATTTAAATACAGTAGAGTGACATTTTATTTTGAGTTTTGATAAATGACAGCTTTATTACAGATGCAGTCGCTCAGACTGCTCCTTTAAGAGCAACTGAATGATAGAGGTGTGGGAGAGACTTTCCTAAATCATTACTTTTTTTTTTTCCTTTGTTACCCTTTGTTGCTTTACGTACTTGTGTAAGTAGTAGGACATGGTCAGAGTCATGGAGTTCTGGTACTGATCCCAGTGCTATGATATGATGATAATACTCTGTTATCACTGCCAATGAAGATCCAGTGTGTGCTTTGATAAGCTGAACTATGCTGCAAGTTCTAGGGCATTGTATAGAATTTATGAGTTTCAGTTAATTATACAAAATAATTACTTTCAGTACTGTGCAGCTCTCTAATAACATTTTAAAAAGTATTTTCTAATGTTATTTTTGTGTGCTGTGGAATTTGAATGGAGAAAAATAGTCTGTTTTTTAAGGGAAACTTAGAAGCTAACAGCTGTTGAGTTTTACTATGTCCATGAAGGAAAAGAAACAATTCGAAGGATGTTGTAATCAGTATTTTGAAATAGATTATTATGGTGATGTTTGTATGTATTAAATGTTAATTTAAGTCAGTGTACATGTGGGCAAATGGATGATGGATTCTTCAGAGCATGAGATTGTATGTAATCACGCTGGCATCTCTTCATCTGCTGTCTCACGGATAATGCATGTTTGGAGAATATGCCCTATGAGGAGAGACTGACAGAACTGGGGCTGTTTAGTCTGGGGAAAAGGAGATTGAGGGGAGACCTTATTGCTCTCTTCCGATATCTGAAAGGTGCTTACAGTGAGAGTGAGGTTGGTCTCTTCTCACAGGTGTCAGGTGACGGGACAAGGGCAAATGGCCTCAAGTTGTGTCAAGGGAGATTTAGGTAGGATGTCAGGAAACACTTCTTTACAGAAAGGGTTGTTAAGCACTGGAATAGGCTCCCCAGGGAGGTGGTTGAGTCACCATCCATGGATGTGTTTAAAAACCATTTGGATGTGGTGCTCAGGGACATGATTTAGCCATGGGTTGTTAGGGTAGTATGGTTAGGTTGTGGTTGGGTGCTGTGATCTTTAAGGTCTTTTCCAAGCTGAGTGATTCTATGATTCTATGAATATTTTTTTCAATTTTAGGGCCTTAAAGTTAGTTTTAAATTGTAGCATATAGGAAGGAAAGTTTTATTGTGATGTCGGCCTCAGTTATTAAATCTGTTTTTCAGACAGAACTGTGTCCTATCTGTACTGGTGTTACTGCTAATAGACTCAGGTGCACTACCAGGAGTACACTTAAAAAATAAATTATTTCTTTTCATGACTCATTGAGTCATGAAACGCTTTGAACAATCTCTTGATGTGATGGTACAAAGCACAACGCCAGTGTCCTGTCTTTTCTCCTTTATGAAATTGGTGAATGTTGCTGTAAAATTGGTAGAGAGAGGTTTAAGTGACTTGCTTGTGGTTATATAGAAAGTCTGTGGCAGAAGGAGGGATGCAAACCATATCTCCCTTGATCAGAAGACATGGTTACATGTACGTTTTGCCTTGGGTACTGCTGGTTTACGCAGTACTTAACCCCTTCCCCCACTATTGCTGTATGTTTTTGTATTTTGTTGCTTTGTGTGTTTATCTGGAGTGGAAATAATGCAGGTTATTGCAGTTTATTGGGATGTTTGCAAGTAGAATCTCCAGTTTGAGGATAAATACTAGAATTTAATACATGTTTTTAATATATATAATACTAGGAAAAAATGTTTTGAAATAGATTCATACTGAAAAATCATTTTCCATTTCTGACAATGGATTGGTACTGCTCAGAAATATGAAAATTGGATTCTCTTTAGTATAAGAAAATACTCTTTTTTTTTTTGTGATAAAAAGTACATGTGAATTTATTGGGATTTGTAAGAATGTGTAGTGTTCTGTAAAGGGAATGCTCAGCTTTAATGCAGAAGTGTATATCAGAATTAGTAGTTTTAGTAATTTCATAAGACGTACAAAAGCCTGAGTTTTAGATCATTGTTCAAGGAAAAAAAAAAAAAGCAGGCTAACAGTAAAGGAAGAGCATTGTATGGATGCTGTATTTATTATGTGAATAAGCTAGATCTGCATTTTCAGAATGACCTTCATATAAATGTGTAACACTTAGGCTCATAAAGTTGGATGACTAAGGGAGGACATGCTTAAGTAAATTAATTTTGTTTTTCCTGGCAAAGTGAAGTTCAAAGGTTCCTGACTCTTGGTGCTAAAAAAAAAAACAACACCAAAAAGAAGCCCCAAAACAAACAACACACCAAAGCAAAATAAGCGAAAGGCACAAAATATTATTCTTATCTGCAGGTGATTGAGTAAACCTGGATTTATTTAAAGGGAGTTACCATCTGAGAAGTGTGGATGCGAGACTTGCTTGACATCTTGATACACTTCCTATCTTTTTATTTTTGTCTTTAATTCAGTCGTCATGAAGTTTAAAGTTCATCTTCTCAGAAGCAGGATTCACAGTGTAAATGATACAGTTTTGTGTAAGGTTACAGTGCTGTTACGCAATTTAATGAAGGGAAGCAAATTGGGGGGAGCAGTCTCTGCGCATAGGATTTGAAAAAGGTGGTATTTTGTTTCCACTGTTAAAAAAATCTGGTCATCTGAACTGCAAGCCTTCAGCACCAAATGCTACTGCTCATTTCTACAGTATCAGTCCCAACACTTTCCTCCCTATTCCTCTTCCTACTTATGATTCTTACTTGAGATAGGAGGTGTTTAGTGGACTTATGTTGTTTATATTCACCTCTGATCTACGTGGGAACAGAGCAGACTGACATTTGAGGGTTCTAAGTACTAAAAAATAACTCTTCTGTGCCTCCAACAGAATTCAAGATTAATTTTTACCTTTCTGTTAGTTTCTATGAAAGTAAATACAGTGAAAACGTAATTTCTCAAACCTTTTTTATTTAGTAAAGAAAGTAAAATAATCTTTTGGTTTGTTTGTTTAAATCTTTTGCAGGTAATCCTTAGAGCCGTTTATACAGAGGAAGCCCAAAATCTGGGGAGTTGATTATGGTAAAAGAAGATGGTTGACTTATCCGTGCACTTCTGCTATTCCACCATGAACACCCTGAGAGGCTGTTTTCAGTTTTAAGAACTGCTCTGATGTTTTACTTGGTTGCTGTATGTGTATGTCTGTCTCCTGTTTTTCAGTCTGCGAGTACTCCATTGTGCCATCAGATTTCAGGGTTGTACTAATAATTTTCAAGTTGCAGCAGGTGTCTCTGGTAAGACCTCTTGACCAAATCAAAAAGTTCTTCAGTTGGAAGACCATAGGACAGTCACGGGATAGGGAAAAGCAAAGAGAAGCATAAAGGGAAGAGATGTTTGTTAGCTTGGTCACGCACTGTTATAGCTGTACTTGAGTAATGTCAGTGCAGGTCTTTCTGTTCCCTTTGGTATTGGGCTCATCCTAATGTAGCACTGAAGCAAGGTGCATCAATGCATGTTTTGCCTTGTAATACTGTTTGACCCATAGTTACGGTTTACTTGTAATATAGGTTCAGTGACATTAGTGTAGTATTCAGTAGTTAAACTGAAAACTACTTGGCTTAAGGAAATGAAACTTCTTTAATATTTTAAAACATTCTGAATTGCGGTGACTACCATATTGACAAGCCTTTATTTTTCTAATTTATGAATGACCCTCTCATTTTTGCTTTTTGTATAGCAACAGTAAGTGAAATATTGGAGCTACTTTAGGACTTCAATTAAGAGTCATTATTAATCTCTATTTCATACTCGTTCTTAGTGTTAGGAGAAACATTGTCACTGACTTGCTTGGGTTTGCATTTAAGAATATCGAAGTGGCATGTGATTAGAGGAATGTTTATCAAGCTTTTCTTGGCAAGAAGTTTATCTCCTTTTCCTTTGGAGGTCAATTTTCTTGCATGTGCTTTTGTCCTAATCAGATTGGGATTACTGCACTTACACTTTTTCCAGGGTTGTAGCATATTTACTTGCCTTAGGATACTTAGCTTGTTGATTCAGAAGTGTTTCTTTTGGGAATCCTGTCAGCATTGTGCACTGACTTCCTTTTAGTTCCAAGGTGCAATTTAAGGATTTGCATTTGTTCTGTTAAGTGCTGAATAGCTTTTGCTTTGTCTGCTAAAGCGGATAAGGGTTTATTGTGCAGTTCTCTCTAATATTCGATAGATTAGATAGTAAAGTATGCTCTGTTCCTAGGCTTGTTTTTTCTACTGAAGCCTGTAACCATTAATCTGTAATGGCACCTGCAATGCACAAAATCAGGCTTGGTCCTTATCTTAAATGAGCTGATTGATTTTATTGTACTTAGTTGTGAAAACAGTGGAGTCAAAAAATGGTGTTTGATGCTTCTGCCAGTGGTTTTATTAATAATCCTTGTGTGATTATTGTGTCTGTTTGAATGCTGCCTTTACAGGGTAGTCCTCTATGGTTTGGTTCGGCCTTGTATTGATCCTGGTCTCCTTCCTTACTCCAGCTGTGTTGAAATAACAGTGCTTTTTTTTTTTTTTGCTTTTTTTCAAGTGATAACAGAACCTGTCTGCTGTCAGTGAACAATTATTTTACTTTCCCTCACTCTTTGCAATTTTATTGTTTTAATCTTTGTTCACCTTTTAATGTTTTTAATGTCTAGCTTTAGATTTCAGTGTTTGTTGCATTGTGTGAATGCTTCAGGCTTTAATTCTTTTTGTTCAACCCTGTTTTCTTAGCTGTGTTTCAGTGCTAAGTTCTGCATATGGAACCTTCTCTCCTAACACGATCATTTGATTGGTGTGACATCTTTCTTCTAGGAGCATAATTTAATGCTCCAGTTTGCAATAAATATTTTAAGTTGTGTTGTGTCAGTGAGGTAGTTCTAGTGAATTTAGTTTGGTCTTTTAGATTTTGTCTAGAGAGTGAGTAGCATAGTGCTCTTAAAGGTGATTATTTGACTTTCTTGAAATTAATGTTAAATTCTAGATTCGTTGAATATATTTCATCTCCTGATACCTTTAACTTTGGATCAATCTAAAACACTCCAACAGCTGTACAGATTGAAGTTTAATTCATAAATTGATTAGAGAATATAACTTTTTTAAAAATCTGGCGACTTTTGATATTGGATCAAAACTATTGCTAATGGATTGTGAGTGATGTGCAAGGTACACAATAACAAATGTTTTCTGTTATTGATTTATTTCAACTAATATCTCATTTCTTTTTCATTGTGGTTCTAGTCATTCTTAGTTCCTAGCATTTCAAGCATGATGTTTTCTGAGAATTAACTATAATCCAACCTTCAAAGGATCTGTAAAACATTCATGTCTAACTGGCAGTTGAGGGTGATTGTCTGCTTGAAAATTGTTTCAGTTGAAATGAGGGAAAAAATCATAAGTTTTCTGTAACATTTTTACTGTAACTCAAATAATGAAGTTTTCATAAAAAGAAATAAAAAAAAAACAGTGTAAGGGACCTGTGTAGGTGGAATATGAAAGAAAATGTTTGTGTTTATCTGTTCGTCCTTGCCTGTTATTTATGTGAACTTTTCCCCTGAGTCTTCACTATTTGTCAGTTTTAAAATTTTTAATTTTTGTGAACCATAATTTGTGCTGTTGCCTTTATTTCACTTGATACTGTTTTTCCTTATTTGGTGTACTTGGTTTGCAATTAGTAATGATACACATGCAGGCTGCTTCTTCCAGAGGTCTCCTACATATAAGAAAAATAAGTATCAACAGAGAAGGGAAATGAAGATGAAGTTAAATAAGAATTCCTCAATCAACAGTTGGGATTTTTTTTTTTGCTTTAAAAAAAAAAAAAAAAAGAAAAATCTGAAAGGTTGCACAACAGCTTTTATGGTGTGCTATTACAGACGTGTCTGTGGTATTCCTTTTCCGTACCTGAAACAAACCTTCAACAGGCTTGACCACAACTTTACATAAAAATTGTACAGAGCTCTGATCATGTGGTTTTAGAGGTGTAGCTGTTATACTTTAGGATGCAATAGAGAATTAATCTGAATGAACAGGACCAAATGGCTCCAATAGTTCATCTTACAGTAGTAACCTAAAATACTTCAAAATTAACTTCTTATTCACTTGTGTTCACTTGATTGTGACTATCAGAATTCAAGTATTTTTTGAAGACTAAAGGCATTTTTCCAGTTTTCAGATGCATCTGTAGGTGAAGGTCGTGTAAAATGTTCAGTTTAATTCTGAATTTAGGTTATTGTTTTTCTTTCCCACGTGTAAAACATATTTGAAGAGGTATGGTCATTGTCAATCATACTGTAAAGCTGGAAGTCTTTTATCTTAAAAGAGGGAGAAGGGAGTTGTTTAGTGTATTAAACAGGGAGTTGTGGAAAGAAAAGAACTAGTTTACTATTTTTATTTATGCTACTTATCCCCAAGGTAAATAACTTTTTAACAGCTTTCCAAGAAACTGTGCTTTTAGTTGAATGTAGTTTCACTAAATTCAAAACCAGTCTTAGTATATCTGTGTTTTCATGTAAATTATGGTAAAAATTGATACCTTTAAAAGGCAGTAGGTTGTTCAGTTATGGCTATCGTTCCATTAAACGGCGTGGCTGTCACATCAGTGCTTGGAGATGCAGATTAGATATGCAAAATAGAAATGTTTGTAGATCAGTTTCTTACTTGTATTTATGACATATCTATTCAAGTTGAAATGTGAAATTCCGTAATTATCACAGATTGGTAACTTTGGGTGAAAGAGAAGGAATGTAACCTGTTAAACTTTGTATGTAGCACCTGTTTGTCATGACTTTAAGTTCAAACGTACTTTTTGTCTATTACTAGGAAAATCAAGGGATTCGCAGTCATCCAGAATGGAATCTGAAATTGTGCCGAAAGTTACCAAAATGACAGTGTCTGGAAAGAAACAGTCAACGGGATTTGAAGTTCCATGGTAAGCCAAGCCCACTTACATCAAGGTACATCAGTAGCTCTTCCTTCAGACTGATGCACCTGTAGCAAGCTTTCTTCTTCTTTTATTTCTATTTTTACAGCAGTTTTAGTGTCACTCTCCAGAACAAACCATTTCAGCTTCTTGTTTGACTCACAATTACTTTCAGAAGATGGTACCTCACGTTTTGAGTTTAACAAATCCTTTCACTATGAATAGTGTAGAGACATATCAGCTACTCAGATTATTTAAACATCCGCTTCATAGAATACTGAACATTCTTGGGGTTCGTTTATTTTAAATTTAGTTCGCTAAGTGGAATTATGAAATCAATAAATCTTAACTGTAATTGCTTGTTCTTCAAAGGAAGTAAAACATTTAAGAATAAATTATGGGGAAAATAATCACTTAAGACTAAATTTTGTCTTCCTCTGCAGCTTTTATTAACTTTAACAGGTGTTCAGGATACAACTGTTGTAGAGAAGAAATCAGTCCTCCTTATGCTTTAGCTGAAATAGTGTTGTTGAGTAGTAATTCTAGTTTAACCCTAACTTAGAACTGCTGGGGAGATGTCTTGTTAAGAGTGCAAAAACATGCATGCTGAATCAGAGTCCACCTACCTACAACAGTATCCAGCAGTAAATGCTGTAATGTAAGGACAGGTCAAGTGTATTGGGAATGCATTCTATGAAATGTCACTGCATGTAGCATTCTGTGGCTTCTCCATCGCCTGCTTTTTTTTTTTTTTTTGGATCAGGCTGGTTTCTATTAACAATATTCAATGCAGTTTTCTTGTTTGGATATACTTACTGTGATTTTGAGCTCAATCACATACTCTGTGCCAAGAAATAACATGGTTATCCTCAGGAAAATAGTTCACAGGCATAAGCAGTGCCAACATCCCCACCTCAGCTGCAGTATTTGTAGTTCTGATCTGGAAAACATTTTGAGGAGCAAGAAGATAGCATGTTTTTTATTTTACAGTTCCTTGTGCATGTTTGGTGTAACTGTGTAGAAAGCAACCAGATACTTTTACCTAGTTTCTTAAGTGTATTTAATACAGGAGTGTAAGGCCCCTGTAATAAGGGGTGTATCTTTATATCCTTAAAATTGTTAAATGCCGTTACTGAATGAAATTGATGCCTTTCAGCTACTTAGATACAATAAGATATAAATTAAAAAATCCCAGGATTTCAAAATCCTCTTTCTTTTCCATTTGAGATTGGCAATACATAAGAGGAAACATTTTTCTTCCTCTCATCTTTGCTGGTTGGTGACTCTAATGACTGATTTGTATTAACTTCATGGAATCTTCATCTTTGTTGTTTCTAGTTCACTGCTTAAATAGGAGTTCTTCACAATAATAAAATGATGTAGATATAATTTTATTAAAAGTAATCATAAAGGAGTGAAGAAGATCTGCCACTTAGTCCTTCAGTGGCTCAGTAGGGATGGTAGTGATTGCATTTTTTTAGCTGTAATAAAATAATGGCTACGTGAAATGTTTATTAATAAGAATAAATACAGAATTTAGTCTCATTTAATGACTGTCCCACCTTGTGTAGGTGTGTCTACTTTGTAGGGAAGGATGAAATAAGAATGCTTCCTCATATGTAGGCTGGAAAAATTCTTGGATAGGCTCTGAGGAGAAATTGTCATCTCTGCATGGTTCTCAGCTGCTCTGCTTCTCTTTAGGGACTCTGACATAGCTTGTATCAAAGCTTCCATACGTTATGGTGATATATTTTTTTGTGACAGAAAAAAAATTAACCTACTACTGATATCTTCAGGTTTAAATCTTTGGTGCTGTGAAGGTGTTTATTTAATTCACTTCACTTGATTACCATTTCAGCGATGCTGCGTAATAAAAACAAGACTCTTATTCCCCACGTTTTTCAGAGGGTAGTTGGGTACAGTCTGCCCAGAGGAGCTGTAGGTATCCCTTCCCTGTAGGGATTCAAGGCCAGGTTGAATGGGTTGATCTGGTGGTTGGCAGCCCTGCCCATGGCAGGGGGATGGATCTGGGTGGGCTTTAAGGTCTCTTTCAACTCTAAACATTCTGTGATTCTATGATTCCTGTAGAAATTGTATGGATGTTAGGCATTTACTTTTAAGCTACTATAAGTAGGAATAGAAGGATTCATTAGAGAATAGAATGAGATTTTGAGAAGAACCAATCAACAAGCATGGCAGAAAGTCCATTTGAAATTACAGTGTTATCTGCATGTTTTAAGAATCACATTTGTAGGAACCTGCAATGACCTCCTTTGTTGTTTATGGACCACTGGAGCAGTTTGACATGCAGAACTGAGGGAGGTAGCTTTGGCCATATCTTTCCTTTTCTATGTAGGACAGTGTAATTTGCGTGATTCCTAATAAATGGAGCCTGACTTGCACTTTTCCACGGTTTCTGTGTAAGGTCTATGCTAAATATGTTGAAGTTACCTGAAGCACTAGTGTTGTCTTAAAAGCTACAAAGTCATTACAAGCTTGCATGTGTCCACTTGTAAACTTGAAAAGCAAAGGAAAACCTTTTTCCCTGTTCCAACTCCCTAAGCATGAGAGTTGTTTTCTTCTTAAAAGAAAAAGATGAATGATCAGGGAAAACAATAGATTTATGCTTATTAATGCCTAAGAAGGGTTTTAAAATTATTTTTCAGATATTCTTTGTTACTTATGTGCTGATAAATGTACTGCAGAGGGCTTATAATAATACTTATTTCTAAGTACATAGTTTGTCTTTCTGACTGAAAGCACACTATTATGAATTGTTTGTAGCAGTTATGATAAACTTGAATTCTAAACTGAGTGTGATTTGTTAGCCTTTGCAGTTTGCACTCCATGCTCTCATTGCTAAATATTTGTATGCTGTTGGTGCGGACACCGTTCCAAGGTGATTCTACAGTATGCTATTTTTTGTTGTCAACTTTTATGGAATCTTAAAGATAATTCATGGGCCACGTTTTTAAAAACCGTGGTCTAGCATTAACAAAACTGACCATTCTTTGAGTAGCTACTCGGTCTTTATGATACCAATTTTGTTATGATGCATGACCTCATAATAATAAATGAACCTTCATTAAAATGTGAATGGAGTCTTAGAAGCCATGAATTATTCTGAGCATTGATTGCCTTTGAAATTGTCTCTGGAAAATGGAGTTTCCTTACTCCTGACAAGCTGTTTTTCTGATGCTCTAGCAAGATAAATTACTGGGCTTTCTCTTGTCAAATCGTGACGGAAAACAGAAAAAAATTGTGAGCAAAAAAGGGTGATTATTTTAACCAGCCTGACCAATATTGTGTAATTAATAATCTTGAAAGGGGAAATAAATGTAGACATTCCTGTAATGACTCTGTGTACTCCGAAAGAGTCGGTTGTATAAAAATAGTTCATGAAGCATCCAGACTTGAAGATTGAAAATAATACCTAAAAGCTAAATTACGCAGAGTTGATCTTCAGCAGGTAAGCTTTCAAGTTCTTCTTTGAATGTCTGGTAGTGTGAATCTCAATAAAAACAGTTGAATGAGGATGAGTGTCTTTTAGCGTTTTTTATGACAGCATATGTTGTACTTCAGGATTTCTTGTTGTTCCCAAAAAACAGTGCTGTAACCATAACACTTTACTCAATTCAGTGTTATGGTCTGTGTTGGCAAGACAACATAGGAAGTCTTGCCTGGCAGTTCTGGTTTCTACTAAATGTTGATCTTTGCCAGACATTTGTCTTCTGATTGCTAAGAAAAAGCTGTGGTAAGAGCTTTGGAAATCTGTGACTGAATTGATGGTGGTCAAGCCTGTTTTTAACAAGTTCTTATGCAATGGTGCAAGCAAATGGTTAGGAAGTGCTCTTCCTCCAAATAGAAATGGCAAATCTTCTGTTATCTGTCATGGAACAGGATGCTCTCAGATTTCCAGAACGTGGTAGTATCTGAAACCTTTAGAAACCTAGATGGAGTAGTCTACTCACAGTTTCAAATACTTTACCCCTGAAACAGTAGTAAGGTCTAGTGGCTAGAGTCACGTTTTGCTCATTATTTCACTAGTATATCTAGTGCCTTTTCCTTGAACCACCCAAATACATACTCCTTTTGGCGTCCTATAGCAGTGGTAGTCACACCAGAAGGTACTTAATCATGAGAGAATAATTGTTTTATCTGGTCTTGACTCTGCAAGTGGTTTGAATTCTGCCATTCCACATTTCATAATATTTTTGGAATTCGTACTGACGTAGTCTTTGGCTTATGGGAAGATCTGAGCTTCTGAGTCTAGAAAATAATTTTATTACTTAGCTACGTAAGTAGAATTTAGGAACTTACTAATAACTTGTCTTTCAAAAAAAGTTTTTTAAAAGGCTTTGGAAAGCTGTAGGATAACATGTTTTTGGATCACATTACTTCAAGTTTTAGATAAATGTTTTCCTTTTGGAGTTCTTCATTTTTGAAAAGTAATGCAGACACTGCAAAGGGGAGAATACTGGATTGCTGACTGCAAAGGCTGTTCTGATCTGGCTGCTTCTTTCTAGAAATTCAAGTGTTAGAATGTTAAGGATAAAAATGACACCAATGTGAAATATCAGATTTGTGTTACACTGTAACTTTTGCACATTATGTGAAAGTGATAGATGTTGAGCTGACACTGAATTGAACTTGGGGGGAAAAAAAAGAAGAAAAATGATAAGAATTGTTATTTTTTTGGAAGGCATCTAACAAATAAGTTTTAAATAGGTTAATGTATGGTTCAGGCCAAACTGGTCTGCTGTGCTTTATTTAATTCAGGTGTTTTTAAATATGTTGTTAGAATGCGTATAAAACTTTGTCTCTGCAATCCTGCAATCATATGAATTTTTGCTTTCTATCAACTTGATTGTTTTTCAGTCAGTTTTAATAAAGTATCTATCTCTGAAGAGAAATTAGAGAAAATACTTGTGCCATTCCAAAGTAGATTTTTCTGCTTGAACTTAACGTACTATTTAAGGGATTAGAAAAACAAACAAACAAAACAAAAAACACAAAACCCCCAAACAAACAGGTATTTTGTTCAGACTGATAGAAATGCATTTTTCTTTTACCAGCAAAAGAAAGCACAAATAACTGTAGTGACTTATTTTTCTATGCAATAGCTCGCTCCCTTTTCTATAACTGATGAGTCGTTAGTTTTTAGAATTTAGGAAATTAAGTGCATCGTTTTATGAAGAATATTTGGCTTGTCACTAGACAATGTCATATACTGGAGCTCATGTAAGGCCATACTTGATGACATATGGCTAGTTTCCTGGTGTCGTAGGATCAAAGGATCAGAAAATGGTTTGGATTGGAAGGGACCTTTAAGATCATCTAGTTCCAGCACCCCTGCTATAGGCAGTGACACCTCCTTCTAGACCAGGTTGCTTGAAGCTCCATCCAGCCTGGCCTTAAATGCTTTCAGGGAGGGGGCATCCATAACCTCTTTGGTCAACCTGTTCCAGTGTCTCACCACCCTCACAGTAAATAATTTCTTCCTGATATCTAGTCTAAATCTACCCTCTCCCAGTTTAAAGCCATTTCTCCTCATCCTGTTGCTTTGTGCCCTTATAAAAAGTCCCTCTCCAGCTTTCCTGTAGGCCCCCTTCAGGTACTGGAAGGCTGCTATAAGGTCCCACTGGAGCTTTCTCTTCTCCAGGCTGAAGAGCCCCAGCTCTCCCAGCCTGTCCCTGTAGGGGAGGTACTCCGGCCCTCTATTCATCTTTCTGGCCTTCCTCTGGACTTGCTCCAACAGCTCCATGTCCTTCTTGTGTTGGGGGCCCCAGAACTGGATGCAGTACTCCAGGTGTGGTCTCAAAAGAACAGAGTAGAGGAGCAGAATCACCTCCCTTGACCTGCTGCTGGTCATGCTTCTCTTGATACTACCCAGGACATGGTTGGCCTTCTGGCCTGCAAAGCACACACTGCCAGCTCATGTTGAGTCTTCTGTCAACTGGCACCCCTGAATTGTTCTCCTCAGGGCTGCTCTCAAGCCATTCTCCACCCACCTGTATTTGTGCTTGGGATTGCCCTGACCCAGATGCTGGACCTTGTACGTGGCCTTGTTTAAATTCATGAGGTTGGCCTGGGCCCACCTCTCGAGCCTGTCCAGGTTCATTGTGAACGTTTACTAAGCTTAACAGTTTAGGTTGTAATGCTTGAATTGCTTTGTTGAGTAGACTAGCTTGGCTGGACTATATTGTTTCCTGAGATACAGGAAATGGAAAGGAACTAATACGATGCAAATACTCCTATGAGTGCTGATGCAGACAGAAAAGGAGAAGTAACGTTGCATTGAATTATCAAAAAAAGCAGAGATACTGTGACATGAGATTCTGAAGTACCATACCAAAATAAGTACTTTGAATTATAAGAATTGAAAAGAGGAAAACTGAAGTTTCCTTCCTACATACATACTTACCTACTGGTATGTAAATGAGATGTGGAGACTGAAAGGTTCACTCTGGAAATGAAGATAGTTGTGTTAGCTTCTGGTAGCACTTCTGAAAACCTGCTAGAATCAGTTCCACAGTAAGTAGTCTGCACCACAGAGGAACTGCGCTGGAAAGGATTTCCAGTTTTCCAGGGGAAGAAGCCTCTTTTCCTTGGAGGAGCATTTTGTACGAATTTTCAAAATACTGTAATTGCCAGTCGTTTGTGTATTCAAGTTTTTGCATTAATATAATGTTCTCACACCTATAGTAACTGCTTCTGTTCCTGTCTTGCTGTTTACTTTAATGATTCACAGTAGAGCTCTGTTAACAAGCAAGAAAGCTTTTGCTTCTTGAAAATGTTTCTTAGGGTTTAATTCTAGTGTCTGTAACAGGTATGAAATTGTATCGTATATTCTCAGAGTATATATGTGGATTAGGAAAATACTTTCCTGTGGCAGGGGGTTTGGAACTAGAAGATCTTTGAGATCCCTTCCAATCCAAGCCATTCTGTGATCCTGAGATCCTCGGTATTAGTGTAATTATCTGTGATATAATAGGATGGAAGAGGAGTTGGGGAATCCAAATCTCCACAGTCCTAGATGCCTTGTATTGTGCATAAAATAAACTTTTTCAGTATTTATAAATGTGACTTCACAGAATCACAGAATTTCAGGGCTTGAAAGAGACTTCAAGAGACCATTGAGTCCAATACCATGCTAAAACAGGTTCCCTACAGTAGGTCACACAGCAGGCATCCAGATGGGTCTTGAATATCTCCATAAAAGGAGACTCCACAGCCTCTCTGGGCAACATGTTCCAGTGCTCCATCACCCTTACTGTAAAGAAGTTCTTCTGCATGTTTGTCTGGAACTTTCTGTGCTCAAATCTTAGGCCACTACTCCTTGCCCTATCAGTTTACACCACTGAGGAGAGCCTGGCCTCATCCATTTGCCTCCCACCTCCCTTTAGATGTTTATAAACATTAATCAGATACCCCCTTAGTCTTCCTTTCCCCAGTCTGAACATACCCAGGTTACTCAGCCTTTCCTCATATGGAAGCTGTTCCAAGCCCTTTATTACATTTGTGCACTTCCACTGGATTCCTTCTAGAAGATACTTTTTTGAACTGGGGAGCCCAGATCTGGACACAGTATTCTTTCTAAAGGTGGCCTCACCAGGGCAGAGTAGAGGGGGAGGATAACTTCCCTCAAGCTACTGACTACGCTCTTTAATGCACCTTATGATACCGCTGGCCTTCTTGGCCACAAGAGCACACCACTGGCTCATGGGCAGCCTGCTGTCCACCAGAACACCCAGATCCTTCTTTGCAGAGCTCCTCTCCAGCATGTCATCTCCTAACCTAGACTGATGCATGCGGTTATTCTTTGCCAGATGCAAGACACTACAATTGCTCTTTATTAAGCCTCATCAGATTCCTCCCTGCCCAACACTCCAGTCTGTCCAGGTGTTGTTGAGTGGTAGTACAGTCTTCTGGTGTGTCAGCCATTCCTCTCAGCTTTGTATCATCAGCAGACTTGCTGAGGGGGGACTCTACCCTTCATCCAGGTCAGCGATGAAGGTATTGAAAAAGATGTTGACTTATCTGCTATGGTTCTGTGTAAATGTTGTACCTTAAATAATAGCTCTGATATGCTTTATTTCTACTCTTTCTCTTATTTTGCTAGTGTCCTCACAGTGGAACATAGCTCCATTCAGCTGTAATTGTATGTGAAAGATATTTTAGGATGCCTCAAAGCTTATTTAGGTAGTAGTCTCACTGCAGAGGACAGTCTCAGTTGTAGTCTGTTCCCTTCATGTTAAAAGAAGTGGCTGTGAGAAGCTTTTATTAATCAGTTTCATGAATTTTACAAGATTATTTCTCATCTTGCTTTTGTGTACAGTATTTATCTGACAAGATGTTCAGAGCTGGTATTGTGAAGTTTGTATCCAGTTCCTTATCACTTCCACCTTAATGGACTTGTTGCTGCTTATCAGATTCTGTTTTTCTGAGGCTTATATGATAAGGAAGGGAAGACTATTTCTCTCCTGTATTTCTGTATTTTCTTGGAAATTTGCATTGTCTGTGTTTTTTCTTTTTTTTTTTTCCCCCCATATAGTGTGATTACTGAAGAAAATGGCCATGTTAACACACCTCAGAAAGGACTGCCAATTGAAGATGCCAGTGTAACTCCTGGGGTACTTGAGGCAGTATCAAAACCTGCTCTTTCATCCCAAGTAGTGCAGGTTTCAGAAGAGCAGAATAAAGTGCCTACTCCAGTGAAAAAAACAAGCAAGACAAAACCACAAATAGATGTGAAAGCAGAGTTGGAGAAGAGACAAGGAGGAAAACAACTACTTAATTTGGTGGTAATAGGTAATAATGTTACATTACAGGTATAGAGATTAAAAACGCTGTTGATTGAATCTGGAAGTGATAAAGAATGAAAATTGTCATCTCTTTGTTATCATACACTGTTTTCAGCTGCATCTGTTTGACCATTGCTTTTGGGAGAAAGTACGTTCAGACTTCCTTGGCTAGACCATGAGGTTGAGTTAGCTTGTGTTTGACAGACTAGTAAGATGTACTTTCATGTTTTTTTGTTCTTGGCAGTGTTTTCTTTTTAGTTCTAATATAGAGATATTAGATTGCTGTCACCATTAAGTACCTGTTTCAGTATAGTGTCTCCCAGTTCTGGTAAATTCCTGTGGATTGCATGAGTGTGCATGTGATTTTCATATGGTTTTGTCTATTTTATGTTGTACTGTGTTTAAAATTTGTAAATCAATAAAACTGGTGTGTTTTTCCTCCATAGGACATGTTGATGCAGGTAAAAGTACTTTAATGGGTCATCTACTCTACCTCTTGGGAAATGTGAACAAAAGAACTATGCACAAATATGAACAGGAATCTAAGAAGGCTGGCAAAGCTTCATTTGCGTATGCGTGGGTCTTGGATGAAACTGGGGAAGAAAGAGAAAGGTAGAATTATCAGTTTAATAGGAAATAAATAATGTTTTTCTGAAAGAGCAACATTTGTTAGGAAATCTACTAATAAGGCTTTGGTAGAAGCATTCTAAATGCTTAAAGATATTTACTTAGTGCTTACAAGTAAATATTTTGCTTTGTTGAAGTCCATATCAGAAGAGAGCTAATTTACTGGTTTGACTTCAAAAATGTGAATGAGAAGTTTGGTGTTTCTTCGCATATACCTATGGTAAGGAGTGTAGAGTGGGTACAGTGCTAAAAGTGAGTTTTCTTTAAAGCTGCCTTACTGGTTAATTACTGCAAGTTTTCTCTCAACTTGGTTATTGCTGCGTGGGAAAGCTCTAGGTTAAACCCTTTGTGTGAAAGGGGATCAGAACAGTAAACTAAGCACTACAATTTTGGTTCACTCCTGACTTACACTACATTGACTATCAAGTTTACAAAAAAAAATTTACAGAAATTTAAATTTCTACCATATTAAAAAAGTGTGTAATGGTTGAAGCAGTGAAGCTAATTAAAAATATATGTATATGACCTTTAAGAAAACTGTACAGAAAGTAACATGTTCAGAAAAGGAAAAAAGAACTTTCCTTTGTATGTGTCTATATCTATCTATCAATCTAGCTATAGGTATGTAGGTTGCTCCGAAAGTAATGCCTCATACTTCCATGTAAATGACTGCAGATACAAAGAGTACAATAACACTAATGGAGCAAAATTTCAGCTACAAAACACTGTTTTTCAAGGTAGTCACCACCATTAGCTATACGTTTTTGTCAATGATGAACAAGAGCCTGTGTGCTGCGCTTGAAAAGATCTGCACCGGTGGAGGTGACCCACTATTTCACCCTTTCTTTGACGGGTAATTCACGTCACCACTCCCTGGACTGCCACTTTGACTCTGGCTTGTAGTGTCTTGCCACTTGTAATGATGTGATTCATGAAACTTTCACCTTGAGGTGTTCTTTCTGTTCCTGTGCATGCATTCACGGCATGCATCCGATGCAAACTCTGTGACCTTCCAGTGTCGCCACCATTGTTCCCAAAGCATTAAAAATGATATTCAGCTGTCTTCAGCTCTGTACCCAGTCCCCTGGCTGTCATCTGCTCTGGATGAGGTGATTGAGACACTCTTCATTTTGTGGTGTGACAGCTTGCACATGGCTATCACGCATAGAATATGGCTTGTCTTTCACATTGTTGCTACGGCTGAAATGTGCCACCTCACTGTGCTCACATCCACTCTTTGTTTTCCTCCAGTGTTCAGCAAGCATCAGTGAATATCAGTGACTGCCATTTTTTTTTTCTCTACAGAGGAATTCAGGGACACATATTTGCTTCATACACATGTCCATGTCAGATGCCATTCTGTCAGACTGCCTCTCTGCTGCTGTGGGTCACACAGCAACAACTTGTAATGGAATGCTGGTGGGAAGGTACAGTGTTTTATTACCATACCACCAACATCTGGCTCTGACTTTGTGGACCAGTGGAACAACATAGGAGGCATTACTTTTGGAACAGCTGTCATATTTTCCTTTTGATCATTCATCCATTGTTCCACAGCATATAAACTCTTCTGGTTGCAAAGATAAATGTAACAGTGTAAACTGCAGCTGTAGAACATCAAGTAGACTGGTGGCTGTAGTATGCTTACCTTTGTTTTAAAGGCAGATACGCATCTGCAGCCACCGTGTATATAACTAAACCTTTGCATATGCCACTCCTTTCAGTTACAAAATGAACGTGGAAACCTGAGTAGGAGTGGGAACAGGGAATTGGGGGAGAATATCCAGAAGCAACTGAACATGATTTTCAGAAGAAACCTGATGTTAAGGCTTCTAACCTATATAGTATTGGTAGTGTTGTTGTAATATTTGTCCAAGTCCATAAGAAAGGAAAAGCTGACGGGGAGAAGTTTTTAATACCTGTAGATATAGCTGGATTAGAACAGTTATTTTCACTGTTCTTACGAATATAAGCTACTAGTGGTACAGTGTGGTTAAGATGATAAACTAGAAATATGGTCAAGTATTTGTTATCTGTGAAGAGTGAAATGTTAACAACAATTAAACTTTTCTGGAAAAAATGTTATGAGCCCTAAACCGTGCATCCCAGGTTCTATTTATTTATCATTTTTTTTAATTTTCTTTTTTTTTTTTTTTTTTTTCACTTTTCAACATTTATTCGCTTAGGTACCAGATTTTTCTTCAGAAGATAAATTGCAATTATTAAGGGAAGGCATCTCTAAACTGGTATTTTTGCTTGACTTTTGTTTCTTAATGACTAGTCTTACGTGTAAACAGTTCTAGAGGTCTGCTTTTCCAGCAAACAAATTTCTTTCAATTCTTTGATGCGGAGTGAATCAAATGAAATTTATTACCTGTATAATTTCATGATTGTGTTTCTAATAGCTTACTTTATATCCCTGTTTTAATGATCTGTTCCTCCTATGTCTTCTTTAAGGGGAGTAACAATGGATGTGGGTATGACCAAATTTGAGACGAAGACTAAAGTAATTACTCTGATGGATGCTCCAGGCCACAAAGACTTCATTCCTAATATGATCACAGGAGCTGCACAGGTAGAGATGGTTTAAAATTCCTTTTCCAATTCCAAGCATTGTTTATAATTTTTTCTCATTAAATTGACTTTCTTCTTATAAAATTTAAGATGAAATGGAATTATTGATGGTGCTTAAATATCTTACAAGTTTTCTAAGCTTTAGATGGAGTATATTAATGTTAAAGGCAGCTTTTTATTTTTATTTTTGGTAAGCTAACTTTTTGGAAGAGAGTAATTAGAAAAGTAGTTTGAATACTGAGCTGCAGTTAGACGGAATCTGTTTTTCAAATGTGTCATTTATCTACTCAGAAATCTGTGTGAACTTAGTTTTGTAGGTAAAGATTTTTAAGTGGTTTTGAGCTTAAAGAAAAATTTTAGTTAGGCCAGCAAATAAGCATTTATATGTTTAATACATTTCATAATGTATGGCTAAGCATAGATAAGAGTTCTTGTGCAATGCATCTTTTATTCAGTGGGAGCTTTGTTTGGGCTGCGTGACTATGGCTTTGGAAGCAGTAGGTAAAATGGCACTACCACTGAATGTGGTATGATACCTCCCATTCTCATGCAGGCTAGTTAGTTAATTTATGACAGTTAAATAGGGAAGAATAGTATGCTGTTAAATGCAATAAAATGTGTGATTTTTTTTCCACTTGAAAAGGCACCGTTTGTTGTTTATTTTTTTTTTAATAGTAGAACTGATTCCTTGAATTACGAGAGATGAAGTGTTGTGACACATACTGTGTAGAGGTTTGTGTTTTGTGCATTGCATTATTACAACCCGAATTATGAGTTTTATGATCTCAGTATGCATAGGTACTGTTACTATGGATTTATAGAGAGAGTAACTCTTCTATAGGAAAGCTGTTTGCTCCAAATGATGTTCTAGCTCTGTAGCAGAGGCTGGGTAAGAATTCAGGTATTGTGACTCAGTGGTTGGGCTATAAGACAGGCAAAATTCTCAGAAGTGTGGTGTAGGACATGTATAGTTACTTATATTGTGGGGCATACACTGCAGGAAGATCAGGACTTTTGAAACCAAATTAGTTCTTTAGTTTTAGAACACTAGAAAATGTTGACTCAACCACACTATATTCTTTCCAGTTTTGATTTAAAGTGCTTTGTACACATCTTTGAAAAAAGTAATGCAAGCAGCAAGTGTTAAGATACAACTTGCAGACCTACCAGCGGTTGCCTCAGTTCAGCAGAAGACAAGGCTTGCCAACTAAGGCTTGATGCATTTCTGTGTTCCCTCAGGACTGGGAGGGGCAATTGTATTCTGAAGCCTATTAAGGAAATCACTGAAACTGCAAGCTTTTGATACCCAGGTAGCCTCAGCAGAGAAGAAATGGGTTGAAGAAAGCAAGTATGGCCCTGATGCCTTCATACCAGGGGAAATTCTGTTAGTGTGAATCCCCAACTGCTGTTGCACAAAATGCAAATGAGCCTTATCGGGACCCGGATCTGGCCTTCAATACACAGTTAATTCACTTAAGTTCCAAGGCCATTTTCTTTCTGCATAACTTTAAAAAAAAAAAATATATATATATATATATGTATACATTTTTTGTAGGGAAACATCTACCACAATGCACTTCTGAGGCTCAGAGCTGTGGGGAAATTCATTCCTCTCCCTTTCATCATTTTCATGCATGCACAAGCCTCCCTATGTGAGATGTGGGGAATTTGCATCTGTGTCAGTGGGAGACGTATTTTGGACTAGGGCACCATGATGCTGGCTTTGTTTCTTCTCTTGGTATCCTGAAGCTTGCATATGTAAACAATACGAAAAAGCACGTCTTTCCTCTCTTTCTGTTGTCTGACTGGCTGTTACTTCTGAAAGTAGGGAAAGTTGTTTTTTGATTGCTTTCATTATCTAACTTTTTTAATAGGCATATTGTATAGCAACATGTAAGGTTGACAGCAAAATCTGTCTTTTTTTTCCTTGTGTGCTGGCTTTTTTACAGTGCTGTAGACTGTGCAATCACTATTTGTTTTTAATGTCATGGCAGAGAGTTTGCCTAGATGATAAAATATGTAGTAGACTACTCGGTCTTTTCCAGTTTCTGAGTCTGGCATGCTCCTTTGTGCTGAATAGACTGTGAAACATTAACATGCAACATGCAGCAGTTGTCTCTGGTTGAATAATACTTTCATTAGCTGAGGTCCATTCAACAAAATGGGTGCCTTGAAGAAGACAGGTTCCTCAGCTAAGTGTTGGCTTGTGTTTAACATAAAATAGCGGTGGATGACATGAGGTGATGTAATGCCACGATACCTCAGTGAAATGGACATGAAGCAGATAAAAATAGTTTCAGTTGTGTTTGAAGTGCATCAGTATTCCTTCGCTGTAAAGTGCACTTGTGTGGGCTATTGCTGATAGACATGTTTAGTCAGATTATTGTCATCTCAGAAACAGTTTTAATTGTTTGGGATTTTCTGTTTGCTTTTGTTTTTGTAATCCAGGCTGATGTGGCCATTTTGGTTGTGGATGCCAGCAGAGGAGAATTTGAAGCAGGATTTGAGACAGGTGGACAAACTCGAGAACATGGATTATTAGTGCGCTCTCTTGGAGTCACACAGTTAGCTGTTGCAGTCAATAAGATGGACCAGGTACTTGCTTAACTTTCTCAGTTAAATGGACGGGTTTCACCTAGGACTGTGGATCATAATTTTAAGGATCAATGTTATGAAACTACTAATAAAATTGCTTCTTTCTTTCTTTGATTTTCAGCCCTTCGTCTTTTATTTAGGCTATACACTACTCTTTTATTTGGGTATATTTTCAAAGCACGCTAGAAAAATAGTTTAGGTGTTAAAATGAGTAGAGGTGTGAAAATTTGGACTACGGTGCTAATCCAGTGGCATCTGTATGGGCATCTTGGCGGTCGGTCAGGTCCAAGAGCTTTATTTAAATCTGTAAAGTGTGTTACATATTACTTGTTGTGTATTAGATTATGGCTGTGATAATATGATCTTCATGAATCTAAATGTTGTGTGAACATTTAAAAAAAAAAAAAAGAAAAGCAAAAAGAAGAACGAAATGCTGTTCAAGGACTAATCAAACTAGAGCAGCATGCAAATTAGGTTATGTCTTGACTGTTGTCATTATTTGTTAATGTGTTTGTTTGCTCTTACGTATTCAAGTATTAACCCACCTGGAAATCTTGTATTTACAACATCTGCAGGTGCTGTGTGTGAGAAGCCCAATTGGTACAACAGACTTAATGACATGCAACTGTTGTTTAAGGTGTTAGAAATCTACAATTTACTATCACAATCTGTTTCTGTTTTAGGTCAATTGGCAACAAGAAAGATTCCAGGAAATTACCAGTAAGCTTGGCCAGTTTCTTAAACAAGCTGGCTTCAAGGTAACATAGACTTCTGATGTCTTCATTACTTTATTCAGGCACTTGGATAGGATGAGTGATTGTTATGGTCAGGTTATTTTATATCACTTTTTTGCTGGTCATATGTGCACATATTATTGCAGATTCCTTTTCTTACTGCTAGAGTGTTCTCTGACTTTTATGTAAGGTTAATCAGTTCCTTAATACTCTTTCTGTCGTCATCTTTTCTTAGGTCTGTTGAATCTTTGAGACACTCTTCTTGTTTATAGTCAATTGGGATTGTTTTCTAAAACCAGAGTAGACCAAGGATTGCTGAAATATTCAGTGTTATATGAATTACAGTAGATGATTTTATGTTGGAGCAGGTCTCAGCAGGGATTATGAACTGAAAGAACGCTATTTGCCATTCTCAATTCTATTTCTCACATTTCCTCAATTCAAACTACTATCTATTTGAACTGGTTGCAGCCTTCCTGAAATCGTTACGTGTAGAACAGCAGCTCAGACTAAAGCATGCCTGTCTGATAAGGAGTTGGAGTTTGTTACCTGAAGTCAGTTTCTAGTTGTTAATGTTGTTATCTTAACTCCTTGCTGGAGCACTGTGACTAGGAAAGATAAACAGAAAGGAAATGGATCCACCAAGTAACCTGCCTCCTCCAGGGGAAATACGAAATATAGCTTAGAGGTGTCAGATAGAAAAATGCACCCTTTGCTTTGCTAGAAGGGGCTTTTAACAATGTCTGATTAACTCCTGTTTATTTTCATAAATAGGAATCTGATGTGGCTTATATTCCAACAAGTGGTCTTGGTGGTGAAAATCTAGTCACGAGAAGTCAGTCAAGTGACCTCACAAAATGGTATCAAGGGAAGTGTTTGCTAGAGCAAATTGGTGAGTGCAGTTTTTCTCATTTAGAAACAAATATGTCTCAGTCTTGTGTGTGTCAAAATATTTATTCTGGGGAAGATGCGGGTCAAAGTCTTTGGAATGCAATAGGGTTGATTCATTCCCAACTGAGAAGCTGTTAAGAATTTTTAAAATACAGGTACTCTAAAAGGTCTTACCAACTTTTTTTTTTGCAGATTCTTTCAAGCCACCGCAAAGATCAGTGGACAAACCATTTAGATTGTGTGTTGCGGATGTTTTTAAAGGTTGGTTGTTTTTCTAATGTTTTCACCAGAATGACACCATTATTTAACACTAGTGTTGAAAAGAGATGTAAAAATAGGTGTTAAAATAGGACCTTTATGTCTATCAGTAGATTTGAACAGGAATAGTAATTTAAGTACTGTTCTTTTTGGAATTTTAGACATCATCACTAAAGGAGAAACACATTGGGAAAAAAATGGAGGAAGAATCTAGGTGATTTCCTATCTAGTTATGTAATGAATTGATGGTTCTGTGGGACAGTATCTGGCAGCCTTTCTTTTCCAAACCCATTTTTGTTCCCTAGAATACTACTTCTCTAACCTTCTAGGAAGTGTAATTTCTAGGCCTTTCACCTTTCAGTCCTAGATTTAATTTAAATTTAAAAAAAGAAAAAAGCATGACTTGTTTCTTTTATCTTCATTTTTTATTTTTTTCATATAAAGCCTGGGGAAGGAGGAGAAGAAAAGGGGTGGCTTGATGAAGCCAGCCAAGGATAAACTGAAAGGCTCCGAGCTGCTCCTTAGCACTAGTAGAAATATGGACAGCCAGTAACAATAACCAGTTTTTGTTGCCATGGCCTGAAGAATGCTGTGAGCAGCTAAGATTTTCATGGTAAACTTGGTATTTTCTGAGTTTAGTGTATTTACATTTAGAAATAATTTAGAAAAGGACTTAAAAATGAGGTCCATAACACATCTAATTTGGAACTCTCAGCAGGTTCCTTCAGAAATGTTGCAAACCAAATGGCAGCATGAAAAAAATCTTTTAAATACCTATAATCACATATTATTTAGATCAGTATTTTAAAAGAAATTTGAATTTAGGTATAGGCTGTTTGTAGGGGGAATATGAGCAAACCAGGTTGAAATACTGACTGTAACTGGAGAAATCTATTCTGAGGTGTTCTGATTTGTCTTTGAGAAAATACTACTTGTTACGAATGCCCTGGGATAGCTTATTTTGCATACTGAAGCCGTAATACAGAATCACAGAATGGCCCGGGTTGGAAGGGACCTCAAGGATTGTGAATCTCCAACCCCCACCACAGGCAGGGCCACGAACCTCCCCAGTTAATGGTAGACCAGGCTGCCCAGGGCCCCATCCAACCTGGCCTTGAACACCTCCAGGGGCGGGGCATCCACAGCCTCTCTGGGCAGCCTGCTCCAATACATATTGAAACACTGCATGAGAATTTGCTCTGGTGCATTACCACAGATTTCATATTTAAGGCTTTTGCTGTACTTACTTTCAATTTGTGAGCTGTGGGAAAGTTTTTTGGAATTATTGATTGAGATCTTTCAAAATAATATTTTTTGTTGCAGTAATCATTTTTATGTGGAGTGATGTTTCACAAAATTAATAATTTAGATTAAATCTGGAAGAGAGTTTGATTTTTGCTAAAGTAAGCAAACCAACAATGGTTTTGGAAAGTCAGTTTACAGATACAGGGTTCATTGCTGAATGTGGCCTTTTAGGTGCTTTTTAGGTTGTGGGTTTTTTGTTTTGTTTTTTTTTAAAAACTTGTGATATCAGAACTTAGTTAACTCGGATGCCATTAGAGGAAGTAACTGCAGATACCACTACAGAAGCAACAGTTTTTCTCAGCTCTTTTCCAACATGCATGCGTATACAGGAGACGCAGTCCTGCTTCTCCTGCACTGTGAACTAAGCTAAACTGTGTAAAAAGTGAGAGCGCTGAGTTCACTCTTAATGCTGTTTGGAAATCCCCTTTCTTTATTGAGGTTGTAATGCGTATGTTTCATCTACCTTGGCCTGGTTTTAGTTACTATCCTCCATAGACCTCCTAATGTTCTCTCCAAGCAAGCTATGTCCTGACAAGAGCTGTCTGGAAATACATTTGCCTTCACTGCAGCATCATTCCCCACTGAGCTCATTATAGGGTATGACTTGACCTGACTTGAGAAAAGCATTGATTACTAAGAGGCCCAATTCTGTGAATGGTAACCGTGACCTGGCAGAACCTAACTAGCATGGTGTGTAGAAATCAAGCCCTTTTTTATGGCCCAATTCTGTCCGCCACTGCATTTTTGTGCTTGCACTGATCTCATGGGAAAGTGAAGGAATTCGGCACTTTTCAGAAAGAAGTCAGCATTTGCAAGGCTTCAAACAACATACTGGTCTACCAAGCCAGAGCAGGTGATGTAGTGAAAGAATTGGTTTTCGATTATGCTTGAAGATGGCTGGGAACCAGGAACTGGTTCATGATTCTGGTTGTCTGCATTTGCTTACAGAGCTAGTTTTAGGTTCTTTTTGGTACATTATTGAGATAGCTTATGTACCATGATATGTGGATATTTTTCTAGCAGCTATCTACTTCTCCAGGTTTCTTTTCTTTTGACATTGTGTCATCTGTTAACTGACTGTGTTCGTCATGTTTGCGAGAATGAGAAGAGGGGAGATTAGCTCACAGACATGCTGGCAATAGTTTTCCAGCTAGCTAGACAGAAGCATTCATCAGTAACAGTTATGAATGCAAAAAGAAGTTTTGGAGGTATAAGACTCAAGATCAATGTGTGGAAAAAATACTAATGTGTTTGCTGATTACTGCCTTCTAATATTCACCAAAATGTATATTTGTTGTTTGCGTTGTCCATGTAGAATCACTTCAGATGATTCTTTTAAAATATATCCATAAGCATTTGCTGTGGGAGAGAGACATTTCTTAAAGTGTGTATTTGCAAATGTGCATGTGTGGTACCTCTTTTAAAAGTAATTGATAAATTGTTCAAGTAATGAGCAGGGTATCAGTTAGGGATGCAGGCATTCAAGAATTAAAACAAATTGCATATCTTCTACTTAGAAATACTTAAGCCATTTGCAGTTATAAGAACTCCTCATGTTAAATAGAACCAAATCATTTATTGATTTTTTTTCTAGGAGTAAATTAAATATGCAAACAGAGCATGTAGAGCTCTGACTCAGTTAAACAGTAAATGGCATAGGAAGTTGCACCTGTGCTCATGAAAATTGTTATGACTGTGGTATATTTTTTTATCTGTAATTAGAAAATCATGAATTAAATAAAATCCCTAGAAATGAAGGGGCTTAATCTAATATTGCAAAACTAAAAAATACTTCTTCATGCTCCTACAGTTGTTTAAAGAAGGATATTTCTCCTTAGTTCTGAAAAACATAAGATCTAGAGGTTTTGAATTGAACGTTTCATTTTCACAATGATGCACAGCTGGCTGTCTTGCAAGTACTGAACTCTTTACTGGGGAAAAGGTCTTCATTATATTACAGACTTATCTGTATGTTTCTGAAGGGCTAACTTGTGATGGGAAATTAACCTTACAAACTTGTTTCAAAGTATTACTGTGTTTATTGCAGACCAAGGATCAGGATTCTGTGTGACTGGAAAAATAGAAGCTGGCTATATTCAAGTTGGAGAACGACTTCTGGCAATGCCTCCCAATGAAACTTGCACTGCAAAAGGTACAATCTTCAGAAGTGTGTTTACTTTCAGGTCAATACTGGGTAGAAGCAGTTACTGAAATGGTAACAGACTGTCAAACTGATACTAACTGTCAAACATAAAATGTGAAAGCATAAAACGAATTTCTTTAGATGTGACTGTGTCTGTATAAATATGTCTGTGAAGAGTATGTGAAATCTTACATGGTGTTTTTTGTTGTTTTTTTTTTACCTTTTTTTGCCAAATCAGATATTCCAAGTGTTATGGCCTCATGACTTTCTTTTATGAAGTATCTATTAAAAAAGAATCTTCTGAATTGCAACAATACATGTATCTTTTAAAAATGCAGTACAAGAATCATTAATATTCAGTTTTGCTGTGCAATGTAACTGCTGTTAGGAATTTTGAGGATATTGAACAAGAAATTAAGCTTATTAAGAAGTGAAAAAGCTTGAGAATTATGTCTGTGCTGTTTGTTCATGAGATTCATCACTTTCATCACTTTATTCTTTCATGAATATACTAACTTTCAGGGTACGGTTGTCCTGAGCACCAACAAAATACAAGAAAATTGGATTTAATCTTGAATACATTTCATCTCTGAATGAGGAATTGCTAAGTCAAGACATTGAGTATTTCGCTGTTTTAGTTTTCTGTCCTTGAAACAGGATTGTTGAGCATATACCAATGAGTTAAAAATTATGACCTCAAAATAATTAAATAGGTTTCAGTATCTAACTATTTAATCTGAATTCAGTAACATGTCAGTATGACTGTCCTGCTCTGTTCCAAAACCATTTTGCTTTGTCTTAGAGAGGCTCTTCAGTGTGCATGTTTGTACTGTTGTACACACATTGTTAGCAATGCACAAGGACATTACAATAACATGGACGATGGATGATGAACTGCTGTTCAAAACAAACTGCTTTGTTTTGAGAGTGAGGGAAGAGGCAGCGAAAAATCTTTTCTGGCCACATTCGGTTAGAGTACCCAATTCTATGTACAGTTCTATGGTTTCCTTGTTTACTGTCTCTCTGAAACAAATCTCTGATGTCTGAAACATCTGTGAAAATTGAGAGTATTAGTTTATTAATCATAGAATCAGAGAATGGCTTGGGTTGGAAAGGTCCTTAAAGACCACCCAGTTCCAACCTCCTGCTGTGGGCTGCCACCCACCAGCTCAGGCTGCCTGGAGCTCCAACTGACCTGGCCTTGAGCACTTCCAGGGATGAGGCACCCACAGCTTCTCTGGGCAGCTGTGCCAGTGCCTCACCACTGAGTAAAGAATCTCTTCCTAACATCTAATCTGAATGTATTATTTACATTTAATGTGAATAAAAGATTATGCGATTCACTATAATATATTAACTGTACATAGCATGCACAGTAGAATATGAGTCTTTCATTTTTGAGAGGCTGAACTTTAATCATTCTGTGAGAATGGCACATATATATATATATATAATATATATATATATATATATATAGGTAAAAACTATAAAACTGTTTAAAAAGCAGTACTTAACATGCTTGTAGCTGAATGATACTTTCTGACATGGCTTTGACAAATGGTTTGGAAACAGATTTGCAAATAAACACAGTCTGAAGTGAAATAGAAGTAGATCCTATAAATGTATGCAGTAATTATAAAAAGTGTTTTTTTCTGAGAGATATCATTCTTGGTGTCTATGGGAAAGTTCAGAATGTTAAGTCAGGGAAAAGTTAGTCTTATACTCGCCTACTTAGCAGGATAACTTTTAAAGCTTTTAGAATACACAAAGGTAGGAATAAAATTACTTCTAATAATGCTTTTGAATAGATACGATGTCATGAACGAAAGGCATCTGTTACACTTTTTTTATGAAAGAGTCAGCAAACCCACTTAAGGTAAATGAAAGTTGACATAGTACCATTAAAGTATATGAAAGATGCGGTCTAGGGTGTGCATGTGCCTCAAAGGATGGGTGGGGCAGACACGGAGATTTTCAGTACTACGGCATTTTCAGGACTGCGTCATCTGCGCTATGTGACAAGTGCCAGGGCCTCTCTTATGGCTTATATAAAGCCATGTTATTGTGCAGGGTGGGGTTAGAGAATAGTGAGTCCTTACCAAGAGGGGGGGAAAAAAAAAAGCTTCCTCAGTGTTCTCAGTTAAAAAGCTTTTACTCTCAACCCATTCATACTGAAAATTGATGAGTAATGGTTGATGAAGCACAAATGGCCCAAACAGAGGTGTTTGTTTGTAACTCAGAACCTAGGTACTTCACTGTGTGGTTCTGTTCTTACTCATTTCCAGGAATCACACTTCACGATGAACCGGTTGATTGGGCTGCAGCAGGAGATCACGTTAGTCTCACTTTGACCGGCATGGATATCATCAAAATCAAGTGAGCAGAACTGAGTTTCAGTCTAAGTAACGGTTTGTTTTTAATGAAAAGCTTTATAACTATTACACTTAACAATCAGCGGTTTACTTGAAGAATGATGTGGCTACCAAGATATTTAAAACCAAAGTGATGCCTATCACCTGGCTTGCATGTACAAACGTTGGAAACATCTGCTTTAAGTACAACGGCAGCCTCAAGAATACTGTTAGGTGTTGTGCTTTGTGCTAACACTAGCAACCTTCAAAGCTTTTTTCCTCTTTTCCTCAAGACTTCTCCTTAGATATCTTAATTACTGAATGCAGTGAATTCTTTCTGCTAAATGAAAGATTTTTTTTTTGAAGATCTTGTCAAAGTTATTCTAACAAAATGCATCCAAACAACTCCCATTGCATGCTGATAAGTAAAGCTGGATAAGTGAAATTGATGTTGAACTTATTGTTCAACATGTTCAGTCACTTTTCTATCATGGCAAATGCTTTACTGACCCTTTATATTTCTTTCTTTTGATGTATTCAAGGAGACAGAGTAAATGGCTTTGTGTCTATTTCAGTACATAGCTTTTGTGCTGAGCATTAGCCTCAGGCTTTTAGGGAAGTAGCAATTGTTATTCAAGCTGGATAACTGGATCCGTAATCTGTACAGCGTTATTACATTGAAATTGGACTCCAGACATGAACTTTCCAAACTACTGCTTGGGAAATGCCTTGCCTCAATAGTTTTGGAAATTTATGTTATGATTCTAAAGAAAAAAACCCACATTTCTGTGGTATGTAGTTACTAAATGGAGAATAAAATTTACTTATTGAATGAAGGCGTGATGCAGTTCTTCACTTTGATGTCATATCTCTTCTGGAGATGTACTAGATTCATCAAAAAGGGGGCTGCAGGTTCTAAGTCATCTTGATTTTGGTGAAATTTGGTTACTTCTTATATGTAGGTTTAATCATACATTTCACTCGTTTCGATCACGATTTTCTGGGTGGGATTAACTTTCATTTTAGATACCTAAAATTAGCTGCTTGAAAAAGCTGTCTAGTCTACCTTAATGATGTGTAACGAGCATCAGCTTCCTCACGACTCAGTTTCTTATAAATCTCTTTGGATGTAAGCGTTCCTGGGAGAGTTTTGAGAGTCCTGATCGCTATGTTAATCTGTCCACAAATTAGTTAAATTACAACAGCACTGCCATTTTGGATTCCCTGCAGTATTTTGAGCTGTTGATTTGGAACAATCTCTGAATGAAAGTCTAATTCTTCAAAGTACCTACACACAGGAAACGATGACATTTTTAGAAACCGATTAGCAGTGGATGTAATTGTTCATTGAACTAGACAGATCTTGTCATGCATATCCATAAAACAGAGTAGACATCGTATAGAAATTACTTGGGTTTTAGGTTTTAATAAGATATTCCTGATTCATTTTTTTTTTCTCCTGGCTGTTATTGAAATGTTGTCGTCTCTGCTTTACATGTCCTAAGCATGTTTTTTTTCAGAATGGAAGTTAAGTTTTTTATATCATATATATGACATATCATATTATATATATGTGTTATAAAAAGAATTTTTGTTCTCCTTTTTTGTAGTGTTGGCTGTGTGTTTTGTGATCCCAAGGAACCTGTTAAAGTTTGCACTCGTTTCAGAGCTCGGATTCTCATCTTCAATATTGAGATTCCAGTCACCAAAGGATTCCCTGTAAGTCTCTCTGAAAGTTATTTTCATTGCACGTTGCTCAGGGCCTTTCCTCTCCATATGCTTTCCCACGTCTCTAATGTAAGGAGTCATTTAGTATCCAGAAGTGTTTCCCTCCCTCCAAGAGAATCTGATTGTGCTGCAACTTGAAGAGGATGTAAGATGCTACTATGGTTGCTTGTGCATCTTGCTGACTTCTGATGCCTAGCTAGGCCATTTCAGAGAACATGTTCCAGCATGGAGTCAGGCTAGGCTGTTCTTTTGAAAGCCCGTACCCTGTTAGGAATATAACGATGCACTTAGTTGTAAGATACCTTGAAAACAACGACAAAAAAAATGGTTAACACTACAGGATTACATAGACATGGCACAAACTAAACACTTAAGAAGGAAAAATGTATTTGTGATTGAATAATACATGAACTTTTTGTTTTATTGGCAGAGATCCCAAAGCTTAGGAAATAAAAATGGTTACTAAATGTGAAGTGAGAGAAGTTCTACATGCATTTGTTTTTAAAAAAATCAATCTTAAAAGAGCTATGTGTTTTGGAGTACTAACACCTAGGATTTCTGATTATTTTATAAAATTTAATAACAGAAAACTATATTTTAGGTGCTTTTACACTATCAAACAGTAAGTGAACCTGCTACTATTAGAAGATTGTTGAGTGTCCTGCACAAAAGCACTGGTGAAGTGACAAAGAAAAAACCTAAGTAAGTGTTCTGAATACTTAATGGTTATGTTTAAAAAAAAAAATAAAAAATGGACTGAGTTTAACTTAAAGTGGGTTTTATCAAGCAAGTTCTATTTTGAAGCAATAATATCTTTATAAGGACATAAAAAAAATGCTTTAATTATTTTAGCTGGTTTCATGCTTAGATTTCAGAGATGAGATAAAAATCATTTCCACTTAATAAGCACTGAGCACCTGAGAAGTAGTGACTTGTATAAGGTCAGTTGCAGAATTGAGAATGAATCCTAAATCACTAGCCATGTGCTTAAAAGATAGATCTATTTTTTACATTATCTCATTTCTTCCTGAAATGAATGTAATCGTGGAAATGGATTACTGTGAATTCTGCTACACAGTCGGTCAGAATCAAACAGAAACTTCCCATGCAAGTTAACCTATAGGAATGTCCCTCTTGTTATTTGAAAGCTGTATTTGGGTAGAGATGTTATTTGGCAAACAAATAATTAAAATCATCATTTTCCAGAAATGGCATGGCTGAGACTTACTGAAAGATAATGAGAAGAAAAATCCTGGCGTCTATAGAGTAATGGGTTGGCTCCTAAGTTAATGGGTCTTGGATTTGAAACAAGACTGATTTCTGTTAGATGTAAAAGCCAGGTGTTAATGGGATAATTCATTTGTAAACAATTTCCTGGATATTATGGTGGATGCCCTTCTCTGGAAGTTGTTAAAGAAAAGTCAGATGCCTTTTAAAAAGATGTGCTCCAGGCAAATGAGTTTTCAGTCTGGTGCCATGGGTTATACTTTAAATCAAACTTGATCATCATACTTTGGGTTTATAAGTTTATTTTTTTCCAATTACTCACTGTTCTCTTTTTCATTTATGTATGTATACATTTGTAATATTTTTCTGCTTATTTACTTTTAGGTTCCTGACTAAAGGACAGAATGCTTTAATAGAACTAGAAACTCAAAGGCCAGTTGCTGTAGAGTTGTATAAAGATTTTAAAGAGCTTGGGAGGTTTATGTTACGCTACGGTGGTTCCACTGTTGCCGCAGGAGTTATCACAGAGGTATGATGTTGTTATAGTAGAATTTCTATACTGTAAAGGAATGGTGTAGACTTTTGTACAGCATTTAGTTTTTGTTTGATTTTACAACTTTTAGCCCAAAACGGGAATTAATTTTGCTGAAAAAGAGACGGTGCTTTAGCAAGCTGCAAGGAAAACACTAACCTTTGAAATTTGTGCGTACTGTCCCTTCTCACCAGTTAAAAGTAACTTTGTTTTTAGTATTGGTCTTTCTGAAACTTAACTGACTGTCTAGATATACTGGAAATAGTTTTTATTTTAAAATAAGAAGAATAGATTTTTAAATAAGAAGTATTGGCCATTTTTACTGTGGCTAGTTTGTGTCTCCTGTCTGTTAGCGTTGAAGGTAGTTGTATGTTACTGCTCTTATTGATGCCAACAGATATTTTCCAATCAAGTGTAAGTGAAGCCATGGGGCTAAATATAATTGCTTTACTTTCTGTTAAGAGCAAAAAACACAACTGACCCTTTATCTGTCATTTTAAAAGAATTCCTGTGATCTTTGACTTAGAATTTAAGCTCTAATTCTAGACCTGAGGGAGAGAAATTTAGAAATATTAACAAAGTTATGGCACTGAGTCTTGAAGCTGAGCGGCTTAATGTCAAAACTTTTAATTAGAGCTTGAAAATTTCTGGCTTCTCTCTGGTCTACCAAAGGCTCAGTGAATTATGATGCTTCAATGCTATATGGGTGTAAATGGGATCCACGTTTAGGGCTTTGATCTTACACCTATTTTTTGCTTAAATGTAACTTGAAGCGAATGAGCTTGTTTAAATTTGATATCACATATCCAGCATTTGTAGAATTGGGAACTGCTCAACTCTATGTTCTTTGAGTATTACTGTTTTAGTCCTTGTAATCTTTTTCCAGAGAGTTTCAGAGCTAATGGGTAATCACGTTGGAAAAAGCTGTAATCATTTTACGGTTAGTACTTCATTTTTCACTATTTTTTTCTATTTGCTTTGATTTTTAGATTAAAGAATGACAGCAGTGCCTGGACTTTCATAATCCAACCAAAATGCAATCAGATATCCAAACTTCTGTTTAAGAATCCAGTTACTTCAGCTGAAGGAACAAGTGCAATTTACTGGGGGGAAGAAGATGGTCATAAAAGTTAGTTTGAATTAGACTTCTGAGGGAACCTTTCATCAGTCTCTCCTGCCGCAAAACAAGTTGCCAACTGACAAGAAATTGCTGATGTTGCACTCGCTGATCAGAAGAGTCCAGCTATTGCTCCATGTGGAATTTACCCATTAAAGAGCCTGATGGAAAAATATTAGAAAGTTGAATTGGGGGGGGAAAAAAGTGATGAATCATCATGAAGCAAACTCCTTCTAGACATAAATTGTTTACATATTTTCTTTGATCTGCTTTTTTTGCTGCACATTAATTCAGTAAAGTAACTTTATTGGTCTAATATATTTTGAGTTGAGTGCATATTTAGGGTAAAACGAACTATTTACTTTGGGTTCAAGAGAATGGCATGTGCTGTTGTACCAGGATTTTTTTTTTTTCCTGTCCCTAAATTTATTTAAAAAAGAAAAAAGTTTCTTTTGCTGTGCTGTAGAAGTTGTGCCAACTCTGGCTAATTTTATTTTTTAAAATGTAAGAATAATAAAATAACTTAGAGCATAATTTTTGACTCTTTGGTCTTTTTTTTTTAATTTAAACGCTTCTAAGTTATTATAAATTTTTCCTTGCTTTCTGTAATTAGTAAGTTTGTCTAAACTTACAACTGTGAAATGCCAAACAGACACGTGACTCGTCCATTCTGTGAAAATAATTTTCTCTCATATGTTGCTCCTTGGTGCAGCTACTGTGCACATGGATCTCTTTCACTTGGATGCAGTCTTGTTCTGAACAAAAGCTGGCAGATTAATCTGGGGATGTGTTGATGAAGCCGGATTGTTTTGTTTACTGAAGCCTGTAGCTGACTTTTCAGGAAGAGGGTGGGTGGAACCATCCAGCTGAAGAGAGTTCTGTAGGGTCGGGTCCATCTGCCATCTCCAGAATTGAGAATGGATGTGCTTTACTACAGCTTGTTTACTGGGAACTCTGAGTAGTCTTTAAGTACTCACAGAATGATACTTTGAACTGTGTGCAAGTGCAGCATGGGGAGAACTCCAGTTTGATTATAGTGTGGAGGAGGAGCTGAAATACTCCAAAGCATCCGTCACTTGGTTTAACTGAAATAAAGCTGGACAAGGGGGAATAGTTTTAAACAGACAAGGGAGGTTTAGTTTAGATATTAGGAGGAATTTTTTCACAGAGGGTGGTGATGCACTGGATCAGGTTGCCCAAGGAGGTTGAGGATGCCCCATCCCTGGAGGCATTCAAGACCAGGCTGGATGTGGCTCTGGGCAGCCTGGTCTGGTGATTGGTGACCCTGCACATAGCAGGGGGGTTGAAACTGGATGATCATTGTGGTCCTTTTTCAACCCAGGTCATTCAATGATTCTATGATTTGTGCTGGTCCATACCTACTCTACCCACAAAAATGAAAGGTAGCCTTCTTTGCACTTCCATGCTTTAGTCCCAGTTCAGAAGGTACAGGCACTTGACCATATGTGAAAGATTGTACTGCTGACTGCATGCATATTTGTAGAAGTGTCAATGGTACTTTATGTGGAACTGAATTGTGTCAAATCATTTGAGTGAATGTACCTGAAAACTGTTAACTGCCAGAACTGAATGTATGACTTACTGTTATTTGATAGGTCTTCTCATAGTCTTGAATTTGCATTTAGATATGTACCGGTTTCAGCGTGCCAGACATAAAGGTTTTGCTGCGTTTGCAGGATTAAAGAAGTTCATTCTGCCAAAATCCATTGGTCTGCCAAATCAATTGGTAGACCAATTGAGCTTGGTCTACCTGAACTTGTGTTCAAAGCTGGAAAATACTAAGGTTGATTTTTATATCAGGGGCTGAGCTACTGCAGGCAGAAGAACGTGCATTAAAACTGAAGACTTTGGTAAATTCCTTGCTCCTTGTGCACAAGAAAGTGTGATATGGAATGAGCCTGTGATGACCCTTCCCACACACAGTTGCCATAAATTCTGAGACCTGATGTTTTGTGACTGCAGAAAAGTTACGATACGCTTTCCCAGCATGTAGCTTGGGAGCACCAGTGATATGGCCTAACCTGATTTCAACATAATGCGCTGCTTTTCAGGGCCGATATAGACCCTGCCCAGAGGCTCTAGTTGGCTGATGAATAAATGGCCTGTATTGGGCAACAAAGCCATATCTTTATTCAACCAAAATTTGTTTGTACCTTGGTCCGCAAGAAATTTTAAGGCTTAGCAGTGGTTTAGTATTCGAAAGCTTTCTAGGTGTTTGAAACCAGCTCTTTTCAGGCTCTCTAGATGGAGATTTTGACAGTCTCCTGGTGATAACATACTGCTCTTTAGCACAGATGTAAAGGTTTGATTAAGTGTACAGTGCAGGGAGATGGCATGCAGTCTCAGAGCCATTTGATAGTCTAAGTGCTCCCTCGGAGAAAGATGTATTTTACACAGTTTTTCCTGGGAAGTAAGGCAGAGCTTAATTATATGTAACAGGCTTGTCTGTAGTAAAATATTTCCACTGGGATATTTAAGAAAGAAAACATGGAAGTAGGTGTCTTGCTGCTTTTTTTAAGAACTGGATTTCTGACAACATGCCACAAAGTGCCTGCACTGGGCAGGATCATGCTTCTCAATGTTTGTGGGTTTTTTAACTGAACGGCCTCTCACTTGTATTGCTTGGTTTGAGGATATTGGTAGAAAAAAGATAAGTTTCTGAAGTGTAAAAACTGTGGCGGAGCCGTTGTTATGGAGGGTACAAGGGCAAATATTGATGATAAAGCAGGTGAGCGGCAGGTAAATTAGTATTAGTCCAAGCTTTTTTTCTCTGTGCATACTGATAGTAAGGAGCAGGTCTCTGGTGAGGTGTTTAGGTCTGGAATTATTTTGTGCAGTTGTTGCAAAAGGAATTTCTGCAGACTGAAGCTTGAAAAACTGGTAAAGGGAAATTTTTTCTTCAGCAATTTATTTCTTATAGAAATAAATGAACTCTCCTCATAGATACTAGCTGATCCCGCCTCCCTGCTTTAACTCCTGTAGCAGGGGGAAAGTAAGGCACAGAGATGATTGTTTTTCCACCCTTTCCTCTTTGTTCCTGCTGCTGTTGCAGTAGTTCCATCTGACTTGCACATTAGCGATGCAGGGAAGACGGAGGAAGGGGGGAGGAGTTCAGTCTTGCTGTGCAAATACGCACTGAACTATGAATCTAAACTGGCACCTCTTAGGAAAAAATCACTGATGAAGCAAGCTGCTAACAATGGCTCACTCAGAGGCTCTCTTAGTGCTGGAAAACTTTATAGCTGGCAAATTTGTTCCTTGTTCCTCCTACATAGATTCCTATAACCCATCCACAGGAGATGTCTATTGCAGGGTGCCAGACAGTGGCAAAGAAGAGGTGAGTACTATCCAAGTGCACAAAGAGATGAAAATGTGAAATGCATGTTGTGAGTGGGATAGGCTGGAAGGCAATGGAGCAGAAAAATGATTAAGACTTAAATGAATAAGGTCTTGATTGTGTTGTAGCATTGTGTAATTTATTGCTGCTGCAGCAAATGGTGATTTTTATTATTTATTTTTACATTTTGCAATTAGAAAGTTATAGACTGAGTTATAAGCCAGTGTAAATAAAACAAGATTCAGTTCCTTCAGTAGAGCTGTTTCAGCTCACACAGGGGTGTCTTCTGTGTAAATTAACGGTAACACTCAGACTAGCACTAAGTGTAAACAGACTGGAAGAGAGAGAAAAGGGTTGTTGACCTCTTATAGAATAAACTTAGTGGCACCATGTACAGGTAAATGTGTTCTGCCCTTTTGTCTTGATCATTTACAGTTGTCATTTAAAAGTATTTTGACATTCTGGCCCTTCCCCTTTGATACGGTAAAAAGCTTCAGACCTTTCTGGCTTTGATATTAGCAGCTGGATATGAAATAAAGGTGGTGAGGTGGCTGCAAAGAGTATACATTTCCTCATGAAGCAGTCTGTCTTCTGCATCAGCGTAATGTTTCCTAGCCCTGTGCTCTCTGGTAGGATGAATGTCCCTTATATGTCAACATAGCGTTCATCAGGGGTGCTGCAGCTTCACTTATGCCACTTTATACAGGACCTAGAAGTTCTTAGCATACTGGCAAGGACAGAAGGGACTAGAAAATCTTAGGTGATGTAAGAGGCTTGGAAAACATCGACTAGGAGTGTACAGTAATTTCATTTTCCAAACTATTTTTTTTAATGAAGTGCTATTGTTATGTAGCTATTTCATTTGCATTTCAGTCCTGCAGACATTTCTTTGCTTCTTTCATCAGAAACCTTTGCACTGTAATTTCAATTGGGTAAATATTTGCTAGATGCCGATGACCAAGGGTTAAAGTGTAACAGGTTCGGTTTGCTAGAATACATCTGTGTAAGTTTGCTCCAGCTAGCCCTAACTATGCCTGGAAAGACTTCTCTTTGATGTGCAGGTGCAAATCTTCCTGTTCATTCATTTGCAGAATCATAAAATTGAGAGAGATGTGAGAATGCCAGAACAACAAAATTAGGCTATTGGCCATGCTGTAGATATGGGAGATGAGTTCAGATATGCGTGAGGAACAATGGCTTCTCTCTTCTCAGCTTTGGGGTCGTGCTGTGCATAATGTTTGGGTTATGCAGATTTGACAAGTCTTTAGACAGCTATATCAAAGACTGGGCTTTGCAAAGCTGGAATCCATTGGTGACTAGTGGAATATGCTGCAGGAGAAAGTGAAGTCAAACTGCTTTGAGGTTATCTGGAGACAGCAAAATAAGCATCAAGGTCCAGGTTCAGTGAAGAGCTTGATGCTGTTTTCTAACGAGGCTCAAGGTCTTGTTGGTTTTGGTTGGTTTCACTGGAAACTAAAAACATAGTGGAAACAAAAGGCAAACCTGTTTCTGATCCTGGAATTCAATACCAGGCTGACTGCAAGGGCCAAGTCAGCCAGTTTTTGTCAAAAAATACAGCACAGGCTTGAGCAGGCGCCCTGCATCTCTGAAAGACAAGCTGGTGGGAGCTAATAGGGCCTGGCAAAAATCTCTTTAAAAATAATAATAATAAAAAAAATCTCTTTTTAAAGAGTCTTGATCTTTTCCTTCATGCACTGGGAAAGCAGGTGCTGTGTCACAAGGGCTATTTTGCATATTTTGGTATCAATATTTTATGACAGCTCTGGATTGTGTGCTCTTTCTCTGTGTCATTCTTGTGCAGAAGTGGAAAGCAGAAGGAAGTGTTTCAGACACAAATTCATAGTTGAATTTTTATGCATGTCTTCTTCATGGCTCAACTTGTTTTTGCTGTTTAAACTGTTTTAACCCTTATTTCTTTTTACTACTTCTGTATTAATTCTGTATTAGGAAGACCTAAGAGCAGCCTTTCAGAATCTAAAGGGGGGGCTATAAGAAAGGGAACAAACTCTTTAGCAGAATCTGTTGTGATAAGATTTCAAACTGAATGAGGAGAGATTTAGGGTATAAGGAAAAGGTTTTTCACAACAAGGGTGGTGAGGCACTGGCATAGGTTGCCCAGTGAGGTGGTGGAAGCCCCATCCCTGGACACATTCAGGGTCAGACAGGAGGGGGCTCTGAACAACCTAATCTATTTGTAGGTGTTGATTTCAGGGGAACTTGAGCAGATGGCCATTAAGGGACACTTCCAACTCAAATGATTCTGTGATAATCTTGTTTGTTTGTTTTCCTCTTGCTTTTTCAAGCCAGTCCAGTGGTTTTAAAGGATTCCTTCCTTTGCCAATTTTCTGCTTGTCCATGAAGATGCAACCTCTTCTTCCTTCTAAGCTTGCTGGAGGGTTAAAAGTGTGGATGACTTGAACTTTGTATCAGCTCTCTTAGAGCACAGAAGCACCAAGTGGTACAGGCAACAAAAGAGGGAACAGATGAGAAGCAGCACCACAATGTCACCTAATGACGAGAAGGTGGAAGAACAAGTTAATTAGTAGAGGTGTTTTTGTTTCATAGGGGATGAACCTTTTCAGGGTAGGTGCCCTCCTCACTTGACTCACTCAAGAAACTGCAGTTCCCCTTTCCCAGACCTGCTTTGGCTCTCCTCCAGCTGCTTGGTTGTTGAACTCTGCCAGAAGGCCAGAGTCTAGGTTTGTGGGCTTGGCCAGTGATCTGTGGTGACTTCTGTGAGCTGGTTTATTTCCCACTGGCCTCCATACCACTATCACCCTGGCCCTCAATCTCTGGCCCTCATTTCAGGAGACTTGTAAATTCTCCTGTGAATGCGGGGGCAGGAGGGGGAAGGAAAAAAAGGAAATAGGATTTCCATGTGTTTGAACTTCTGTATGCTCTTTTGTTGAGTGTTTGGAGTGCTGATAAATTACTTTATAATTTTTGTAACACCCATCATTATCTGAAGGAGCAAATTTGGAAATCAATTATGTGGGATTGATAGAAGGCAGTCCTCAGTGATAGCACAGGAGCCAGCGCTGTGACATCGTGAGTAGAGCCCGGAATCATCTGATTTACTTTCCATCAACATTTTTCTAGTTATTGACTTGGGTACATTTCCCAAAGCTGAAGAAATTTTTGAGCAAAAATGATGGGAAACCAACCAAGACAGCTTTGGCTAAAAGCCCACCTTGGTGCGTATGTTAGACAGTACAACCAATTAAGTTGCATTAATAAATTAAGAAGCAAAAAATGGGAAATAATGCCGTTAACTAAAATATAGAAAGGTGTTGGTAACCATCCTAGTAATCCTGAGACACTGCTGAACAGCATCCAGAGGGAACTGATTATCAATCAATAGACCCATGTAATTTTCCTTCAGGTGCCTGGAGGAGAAGATTGATGGAGGAGAAATCTTTTTGTTTAATTTTAATCCTTTGAAACCTAGTCTGCTTTTAGAAAAGTGCTGGTATACTGCAAGTATTCAGAAAAGTCAGGCTGAAGGGACCATGCAGAAGTTATGTACATCTCAGGCAAAATGCTGGTGAAACAGGTATGCATCAATATAAACACATATAATGATTTTTAAGATTTGCGGGCTTTGTTAGGTAGCTGCAATCAGGTAAGATCTCTGAGCAACTCTTCCATAGACATATTCTCAATCCTTGCTTGAATGAACTGGGGGAGATGAGAGAGGAAATCAAAGGTTAGTGGAGCACGCATTCTACCCCTTCCCAGACCCATTATTTTCATCACCAATGTCCATTCTGGCAAGACCAAACTGTGGACATTAGGCTGAACTGCATTTGCTCAGGGAGTTTTTTGCACTTCCCCTCATGAGAAACAAGGTTCTGCATGGGCTGGACTCGTGGTGTTTGCTAGTGCTGATTGACTTGTCTAGCATTTCCTCCAGGCCTGGAGCATTGCCCACCTGTTGAGAAGAAATGCAAGAGTTACAGTGAAATTCCGTATCAAGAACAGAAACAATCAATAGTGTTTCTTGAATTAAAGGATGGTGTCTTGAGAAGATGAAAATGAAGAAATCATATCTCTGAAGAGATTCAGTGGTTCCAAAAATATGATTTGAATTATTATCTCTCAAATTTGAGCAGGTCTGCTCGTCATTTGACATCCTTTCTGAGGTGTTTCATTAATTTTTACCATTGACCTTTTGCTTTTTTTTTTAGGTGGAAGCTGCAGTCAGAGCTGCCAAAGATGCCTTCCCAATTTGGTCCTCAAAAAGCCCATTGGAAAGATCTCAGATCTTGAACAAATTGGCAGACCTGATTGAACATGACCTGGAAGCATTTGCCCAAGCAGAGTCAAAGGATCAGGGTAAAAACCTAAACTATTGATATCAAATATAGTGTCTCGATGCGTATTCAAATGGTGTACGTGAGCTTTTGGTGCAGTGGTGTTCAGATGAGTTATTTTCTGCCCCTGATATCATAGCAGTTTGTTTGATTTTGTTTCAGGCAAAACGATTACATTTGCTAGAACTGTGGACATCCCTCGGGCAGCATACAACTTTCGATTCTTTGCCTCTTCCATCCTTCATCACACGACAGAGTGCACCGAGATGGCAAGCATGGGTTGCGTGCATTACACCTCACGGATGCCTGTGGGAGTTGGTACGGTGTTTCTGGAGCATGGAAAACTGGGCAGTGCCTGCCTGAGACAACAGAGAATTTTTCCAAACCTAGCATTTATTTTTCCTGGGTCATGTGCTACACATGACTGGTCTGCTAAATCACGAGAAACTTCATGTGAATTCACTTATGCTGCTTTTCCTTAGAAAGAAATTTTATACGATACCTTAAACTGTGCCTAGAATCACAGAAGAATCATTTAGTCCCACGCAGGACCACCCAAATTCCAAACCCTATGTCTGAGAGCACTGTCCGAATGCTCCTTAAACTCCAGCAGTTTGGGGCCATGCCCACTACCCTGGGCCAGCCTGTTCCATGTGCACCGCCCCCTGGTGAAGAACCTTTCCCTGACATCAGACGTCAATTTATCTAAGACTAAGCAGCAGCAGCTTGGAGATCAGCATTTTGGCCAAGGCATCCAGCTGCATTTTAGTCAGGGAATCGTTGAACTGTGCCACTAAATGCTGCTCTTGCTTCAGATATAAAGCGGCTGTGCTGAATTTATGAGGGATGGAGTCGTATGGATACCTTTCCCTGACTTCAGGCATCAATTTACCTAAGACCAAGCAGCAGCAGCCTGCAGATCAGCATTTTGGCCGAGTCATCCAGCTGCATTTTAGTCGGGGAATTGCTGAACTGTGCCACTAGATGCTGCTCTTGCTTCAGATATAAAGCAGCTGTGCTGAATTTATGAGGGATGGAGTTGTAAGGATACTACTATTATATAGTTAGTTCATACAATTATATATAAATACTTCAAATTCAAGCTTGAACTATTAAAAAGGATAAAATTGGCAAGGTTAGTGGACCCATTTAAAAGTTTTTGTGACCAATGGAGAACATGAGCACTTCTGATAAAATTACTCATAGAATTTCTTCATGGTCCAAAGTTCCATTCCTACATGTGATGTGTCAAGCAGCAAGAAATTCTGTGGCTTTTTATGAACAGTCACATCTAACAACTGTAGATTTCTTTTCACCATTTCCAATCAATGCATAAAGGAAAAGTATTCCCGAGGGTCATTACTGAAAAAAAAAAACAACACAAAGAAACAACTAGTAATTCAGCAATTTGTGGAAACATCAGCTTTGTTTTTTTTTTTTTTTTTTTTTTTTTTTTTTTGGTGGAAACAGAAAAATATGCACTGTGTGTTGTGCATGCTCTTTCTAATACTAAAATTGGGAAGAAATCTCTGGACAGTATCAAAAAGCAAGAATGATCAGGGCTAACTGAAGTTACTTTGGATTGCTGACACAGAAAATTACCACAGAGCGGTTGATGTGAGCAGTTTTTATGGCTAGCCTTGCCTCAGTGTTCCTAGAGAACCATGAAAAGCATGCTGTGAATATAAGCTTCTGCCCCAAAGAAGCTGTGAAACTCAGTGTCCAGCAGATCAGCTTTAGCAGTGTTTGCACAGATCTTCTAAGATGATCTGCATGTGAAGAAGACTTTTAGCTGCAAATTTCTTGTACAGTTGTCTGGAAATACAAACCATTGCTAAATTCCCTTCCAAAATCTGAACTGATATGTAAATGCTGGAGTACAGAGGGATGATTGAGTTTTGTTTCCCGGTAAACTGTGCTCCTGTCTTTTGTGGTTTTCCCTTGCAGCTGGTTTAATCAGTCCTTGGAATTTACCACTTTATTTGTTGACCTGGAAAATAGCTCCTGCCATTGCATGTGGAAATACAGTAGTTGCCAAGCCGAGTGAGATGACATCTGTCACAGCCTGGATGATGTGCAAGCTCTTGGAGAAAGCAGGTAAATCCCTAAGCATGTTGGGTGGATGAATGGAGTGGACTTGCTGCAACATTTTCAATGCAGGAATCAGAATGCTCAAAAAACTTGGGCGAGATGGTTTATTGTAACTGAATATCACACAGTGAAAAGGCTCTCCCTGTGATTGTATTATTCCATCTCTCCAACTCCAGCTATTTCCCGGCTTGATTTGTTTTCACTGTCTTCTCCTGAAAAGTCTTCCTGTATCTCTCTCCCAACTCCTACGCTCCCTGTGGAGGTTTCCTTTGTCCACAATGCCAGCAAAGGAATCATGAAAGCATAAGAGAGTGAGAACCAGTTCTTGTTGCATTTGGAAAATGGGAAGATAACTGCTTCTTCCCTGTTACAGAATGACTGAAAACTGGTCACTGATGGTGGATGTTGGGCAAGCTTGACTGATTGGTAGAACTGGTTTTATAGTTTAACCTGAGACCATGCTACCTAAGTTGAGGGTCACACTTCATCTCTAGTAATTTTCTAAGTCCAGAGACAAAACACAGACAACTGAAACCTGTGGAGCAAGAGGAGAATGTGCTCACTTTATGCCTCTCTTTCCGTGAGGGATGCCCCACGGGGTGGTGAATGTGGTGTTTGGGACAGGCGCCAAGGCAGGAGAAGCCCTTGTCTGCCATCCTGACGTGCCCCTCATCTCCTTCACGGGAAGCACACTCACAGCCCAGCGGATCATGGAGAAGAGCGCTCCGCACTGCAAAAAACTTTCTCTGGAGCTGGGAGGCAAAAACCCTGCAATCATCTTTGATGATGCTGACTTGAGCCTGTGCATCCCAACAACCCTGCGGTCCAGCTTTGCCAACCAGGTGCCTCTCATCTCTGTACTGAGTGTTTGCAGCAGGAGGCGTGCATGTGTTAGTGTAGTCATACATCTATACCTTTGATTCCAAATCCGAAACTGACAAGGTCTGTTTCTAGGCTCTGTATTGTGGGCAAACTCCAAGTAGAAAAAATATGAGAATCTTCACATTATTCTAGGATCAGGGAAGTAAAATAAGAAAGCGCTCTTTCTATGGCTTTCCATGAGATGTTAGGAAAAAAAAAGGCATCCTTGTCCCTCATAATAGATATATCCTTTATTTCTCCAGGAAGCAATTACTTTAAATTCCTCCCTGCAATTAAGTGGAAAACTTAATGAAAATTAATTGCTGAAAATTAATTTTGGAAATTCCCTCTAAATTCTATCAGTGTTCCTGTTCCCAGCCTTAGGAGAGATTGCCTAAGCAATGAAACTATCAGGACAAGGGCTCAGAAAAATAGCATGGGATTTTCAGGAAGTGAAGAGGCATCAGTCCAAAATGGAAATCTCATTTCCCATTAAAAATGTTGGAGAAGGTAGAATGTTATTAATGAAAAAAACAAATATACTTACATTAGTGAATGACTTAGCAATGCTGTTATTACTGTATTGTCTTCTCTCTTCCTTCTGATCTGGGAAAAAGCCTTCTTTGCTGTGTTGGTGAATGCTGTTTCCACTTCTCAGGATGCAGGGACACAAGTGTCATCCTGGGAAACAAGTCTTGATACAGGAGACTAGTACAATGTAATATGAACTGATTTTGTTTGTTCTGGTAGGGTGAGATCTGCCTCTGCACCTCCAGGATCTTTGTTCAGAGGGGCATATACAGTGAGTTTGTGAAGAGGTTTGTAGCAGAGACTAAGAAGTGGAAGGTTGGGAACCCCTCAGATCCTACTGTCGACGTGGGAGCGCTAATAAGTAAAGAGCATCTAGAAAAGGTGGTATTGTGTGGAGGTTATCTGATCTTATCTTTTGTTGGGGTACAAAAGGTGTTTTTAGGCATGTATGCTGTGTGGGATTAAGATTCAAAGCCATTATAAGGTTTTCATTAGGTAAAGTTTCTGTTGCCCGTGGCCTGGGATCACATGATTACTCTGGAAGAATCAACTCCATACAGAAAATAATTTTAAAAAGCTTTTTTTCCTATTTGAAGTGAAAAAAACTCAAAGTGGACAGGTCTAAATCCTGAATTTATGCTGACTAATATTACAGTTTAACAACATTTTCACTTATGTTAGTATTGCATTTGCTGAGATCATTTATTTGCCAAATAAGAAAATCAACTGAGGTAAAACTCTTATTTTTATCTCTCTCTTAGCACACCCTGCTAGCAGGAATTTGAAATGGTGTGGGTGTAGGTGACAGCTGAGACAATGCACAATTATGTCTGCTTCAATGACTTTTTGTGGTCTCAGCCACAGTTCAGGAGGGCAGGTGTAAAAAAGAAGCTGTTGGAAAACCACAAACTGAGGGAGAAAGCCAAACCTCTGTCATGCTTCTTGAGGCCTCAGCAAGTTCTCCAGCCTGTTCTATTGTACAACCACTGCTTGAAGTCTTCTTGGGCATGATAGAGGACTTCTGTGTCTAGAATATAGTGGTGTTTAAAAAAACAGTGAGCAAGAAGCCCAGTTGTATCTCTGTGGTATTTCTATAGGGAGAGAAACTGAACAAAGATTCTGGACCGGCTAAAGATCCAACAGCATGTCCTATGTATAGCATATAATAGCAGCAGCTGTGGGGAACAGTTTTAACTACTTATTGATGAGATTTTCTATAGACTTCATGGCTTCATCGTCCTAGTGCCATGTAAACACTCAACAAGCCTGCCCATGGGGCAGAAGGATGTTACTGATCCCTTGAAGTAATGAGTGAACCATGGCATGGAAGATGTGTCAAATTGCCCAAGGTCCTGGAAAAAGGGAGGAGTGCTTTGGGACCTCTTGTGATTTTACCACGGGTCCGACCATTTTGAGGTTGATTACTGGAAGGGTCAATAGTGAAGCCCACTAGGCTTTTACAGAAATGTATCAACAAAAGGGAATGCCCTTCTACTATTACAAGGGAAGTAACAGCAATGTGATGCTGTTGGAGTTGTTCCTGGATTCCTGGGGATTTATCCAGACTGAAAAAGTGGGTTCTCAGTATGTTGTCCTTTAGAAATGATATTTTGCTGCTGTTTCCTCAGGTGAGGAACTATGTGAAGAAAGCAAAGGCTGAAGGAGCCAGAATCCTGTGTGGAGAGGGAGTAGATTCCTTGGCTCTCCCAGCTGGCAACCAGAAAGGCTACTTCATGTTGCCCACCATTATTGCCGAAATCAAAGATGAATCTTGTTGCATGCAAGAAGAGATTTTTGGTCCCGTGACATGTGTGGTAGCATTTGATACAGAAGAAGAAGTGGTCAAAAGAGCCAATGGTGTGAAATATGGTCTTGCAGCCACTGTGTGGTCCAGCAACGTGGGACGCATTCATCGGGTGGCACAGAGGCTTCAGTCTGGCTTGGTGTGGACCAACTGCTGGCTTGTTAGAGATCTGAACCTGCCGTTTGGTGGGATGAAAGCCTCAGGTATAGGAAGGGAGGGAGCAAAGGATTCCTATGAGTTCTTTACTGAGGTCAAAACCATCACAATAAAGCACTGAAATAAATAAATTGAAAAATGTTAGGGTAAAATAAATTACTAATTTGTGTTACTTTAAATGGCTTTCTGGAATATAGACTGCTACTGAGGCCATCTTCTCCTTGGACTTTTATCAAGAAACATCAATGACAGCTGCAAACAGACACTCCAAATGCTAATATCGAATGTAGCCTTTCATTAGATGAGATAATTGGTGTGATGTCCACAATTAACCCATCCCAAATCAGATTGCTCTGGTATCTTACCCTCGGGTATGATTTTTTTGGAGCACTCTGGTCTCAAAAATCTGCTTTATAGAGGAAGACTGGAGAAAAAATGATGTACAACTGTACCTGTTGCTGGTGAATTACTGTGAGAGACAAAGATAAAAGTACATTGAGAAGTTGATACAGTAATGAGAATCAGCCCATTTCCATTATAAATAGCATGTTCGACATACCAATCCATTTTACACTTCATCAATGTCAGGCAAGGACTGATGCTATAGCACACTAAATGCCTGAGGCAGTACCTTTAATCTCTTCAGTGGTATTGAACTAGGGGTCATGAGATTCTCATGATATACAGAGGCAATAAGCATTTTAATTATAACATGGTCTACATTATGTTGCTGAAACGTCCTGACACTTGTTCCCTAACTGTTCTCAAATTACAGCCTTTTGTCACTTCTAGGACTCAATGATGATGTTTTTTACATCCTTGAACACTTACTTGTCCAGAACAGAGATTATTCTTCATTAGGAGAGGCTGGAAGCGACTTTTAAGTGAACTAGCTGTTGGAATGATAGGCTTGATGAAGTGATGTATTCTGCAGAAGCATTAATGTTTCATTTTATAACTTTGTTTAGGTGTTCTTGTGACCATGTGATGGCAGTAGAACCCCAGCTTTGTTTTTTAAACCCTCAGTCACACATTTTGCTAGGATGTGGTTGAACAACTATATTAGTGCGTGTGTTACTCTGCTTTTGTTTTATTTACAAATCCTGTTTGAAAGAGCAAAAGAAACTTTGAAATGCTTTGTTAGTTTTTGGGGCAGGAATTTTCATCAAGAGCAGATGGGTTTTACACAATTTGTAGGTCTAGGTGGATTCCTTCCCCCACCTGAAGCTGGTCTGGGGTCAGTTTTAATGAGCTGATTTTTCCATTCAGGAGTTAATTTTGGCTTGGAGTTAGATAAAATAGGAGATTTCCGTGTATATATTTAGTATACAGGAGATAAAAACCTGTGTATTATTTGTGTGTTTCTGGCCCAAGCTGTCTTACAATGAGGTGGAGCAGCAGGTGGGGACCCATATATGAGAAGTATGGGAGTGCTGGCTTTGCATTCAGCATGACTGTGTGGGTTCCCTACGGTGAACTCCTAGAGTGCCCCATTTGATCATCCCTGTGGCCAGCACCACACAGAGGTAAGGGAGGCCTGCTGGTGCTGATGATGGTGCTTACATGATAAATTTTAAGATCTTTCCTATATTTTCTTTATTCAGACTGACTTCTAGCATAGCAAGTTGTGTACCTGCCTCTCTTCTGTCTTACAAAGTCGCCAAAAAAATTTGTCTTGCAGATGATGAAAGCCATGTCTGCAGCTGCTCTGCTTCAGGGTTTATACTTTCAGCCCTGGAGGGCAGTGGGAAGAATATCCCAAAGGACGAGGCAGGTGCATCCCAAGCACACGTCTGACAGGCTTGTGGAGCTGGCTGTGCTGCGTGACCTGGAATTTTCCAACCCAGCAGTAAAGCTTTTTTTTTTTTTTTTTTTTTTTTTTTTTGGCACACTGCTCTGGCTTGTGTGTGAAATCATGTGGCCACTGTGAGGATTTGTTTAATTACTGTTACGTAAAGCCTGAACAGTTGCTCCATCTGTTAATTCTTACAAATGGAGCGAGTGCAGTTCTCTTTTGCACTGGATTATCTCACTGGTGTGAGGTGATTTCTTTGCATGGGTAGATAGGTAGACTTTTCCCAAAATTTGCTTCTCTCAATTAGCATAATGTGGGGTGGGTTTTTTTGTCTTAGCGTGAAACACACTACTGTACAATACTTGAAAACAGCTTTGCTTAGGGGGAGATGTTGGGCATGTTCTGGAGAGAAGGCAGATCAGTTCTAATGTTTGTACTCAAATGAAATTAAGTCCCTGTTCCCACAGTGTTTGTAGTTTTTACAAATACTTTTTTTTTTGCCTAATTTCCTGCAATGAAAATGAAATTCAGATTCTTGCCTTATTGGGCCAAATGAAGTTTCATGACTAACTTAGGTAAAACATGTGGAACTCAAGTGTAAACTAAGTTAGTTGTAAAATCTTACCTTTGAATTTCTGTACTTTAAAAAAAAAATATCTTAAGATTCAGCTTAACAGGTAGAACCAGGCCTCTTATCTCCATTCTTATCTCCATTCTTCCTCCAACTGAAGGAAAAAGAAAAGGGTTGGGGGGAAGAAAAGGTACAAAGGGATCCTGAGTACCTTCCTGTCAGGCTTGTTTCCATAGCTCAAGCATAATTTTTTGCCCCGTGTGGCAGCATATTTGCTCAGAACTGGTCTCAGCTCTATGAGGGATGGTAATACGAAGTGTCTGAGCACTTGATTTCAAGTGTCTTATGAAGCTTATGGATTTTCTGTGTGACGAGACAGTGAAAAATTAAAAATGAGTGTAATTTTCCTGGGCTGTGGAAAGACCTGAGTCCCATTCTCTTCCCTAGTTAGTAGTTACGTAAGCTATAGAAAGCTGAATGTAAGGACTAAGTGGGGCTCAGAATAGTCCTGGAAAATCCTGGTGGCTGGGTGATCTCCTAGGTTGAATTATCTTTCCTTCAATTTCAAGCATTTGTTTTGCAAGTGATGCTTGTGCTTAGGAACTTAAGTTTCTTTGTTGAACTTAAGGCTTTGTTGACCTAGAATATGCAAAATCCCCACTGGAAACAGTTGGAGATTTGGTGGATAAATAAGTGAATAATGAGAAAAGAAGGAAGTCCTGCAATATTATTGTATGACTAAGTTAACTAGGTGCATATTATTGCTGCTGAAAATATAACTATGGATCCAGAAACTGCATGCAGACAATGCTGTCTCCTGAAAAGAAGCAGTTGAAAAGGGTTTGGAGATCATGAGAGAACCTCTGTTCGTATGAGAACACCAGCTCAGTTGAAACAGTTCTGCTATAACGCTGCTGGGCTGGTATTTCAAAGAGCAAGTTTTCTCTTCTGAAACAGGCAAGATGATGGAGCACATCTTGCAGACTTCCTCTCTCTTCAGCAAATGAATTAACCAGCACAGAGCCTGGCTAATGATGCCTCTTTCTGGCATGGGGTGGCTTAATTGTTTCCAAGAAAGCACAAGCGCTTCCATGGAAGGGTGCACAAGGCTGTCTCAGATTTGAATGTGCTATGACCTCTTGGGAGCATGCTGTTTAGGGAGATGGAGAGATGCTAAACTGCAGAAGATGTAAGTACTCGTGCAACTTCACTGCAGATGTGTAGGCGTGTGGAGCTCTGCACGGTTATGTGCAAGTTGAAAGAAGAACATTTCTCTGTGTATGAGAGGCACTGTGAAGCGCTCAGTTACTATAACAATGCGGCCTATGCAAGTCCCCATGGGAGCAAAAGGCGTCTGTCAAAGTAAGGCTAAGAAAAGCTATCTCCTGGTTTCAGAGAAATGAAAATAATTACGGACCATTTACTATGGCGAAGTAAGGGCGCATTCATTCACAAAGCGCTAAACTTGTCCAATTAACTCCAAGTTCCTAAAATAATAACATAAAGATTATACTGCCATCTTAGTAATTGAATTTTCTCCTCCTTTGGGAACACTGCATGTTACAGTGCCAGCTTACCCTCTGCTACAGAGAGATTTGTTGTTTTTCTTCAGTTTTGGCTCCCTCAATACAGAAGTCGGGCAGATGTAGCATTTTCTGCAGCTGCAAAATAACATTTTCAAGTGTTTATTTAATAAAACGGAAATTGAAAAAAACATTTCCTAATCTGGCCTTACATTTTAAAAATGAGCTTCTCTGTACTGACTTGGCTTGAGAGAGTTACTGTGTTTACCTGCTGAAGATGCAAGCTTTTGTCCTCAGGAGGAATGCCAAAATATTTGTTGATAGAAATAACTGAATGTAAACCTGGATTCTGTTTGGGATTCTTGTGCTGGAATATCTGTGTTTTTACATGAGTACTTGTTAGTTGAGGGTAGATAATTTCAGTCCTTCTTAACAGCTGTATGCAGTCACCTTTTTACACAGAGTTACTGGAGCCATGTAGAGGACACTGAGTAACTATGATAAGATGGTAGTGGAAATTTGATTAGGAAGTTGTCTCCTCCCTGTGCTGTTTTCTTACCAGAACTACAAGCTCCTCTGAGAAGAGGGGAAGGGATAGTTTTGTAGCCCATAAATATATTCCTACCGTAAGCTAACGATTTCTTTTCAGATCATAGCATCATAGAATGGCTTGGGTTGGAAGGGACCCCAAGGATCATCAAGCTCCAACAACACCCCTGCCTCAGGCAGGGCTGCCAACTTCTGTATCTAATATAGGATCAGGCTGCCCAGGTCCCCATCCAACCTGGCCTTGAACACCTCCAGGGACGGGGCATACACAACCTCTCTGGGCAGCCTGTTCCAGGACCTTATCACTCTCATAGTAAAGAACTTGTTCCTGATATCCAGCCTACATCTTCCCTCCCACAACTTAAAACCATTTCTCCTTGTCTTGCCATTATCTATTCTTGTAAAGAGTTGACTCCACTCCTGTTTGCAGGCTCCCTTCATTGTACTGAAAGGCTGCAATTAGGTCACCCTGCAGCCCTCTTTTCTCCAGGCTGAACAAGCCCAGCTCCCTCAGCGTGTCTTCGTAGGGGAGGTGCTCCAGCCCCCTAATCATCTTTGTGGCCCTCCTCTGGACCTTCCCTAACAGCTCCCTGTCTTTCTTGTACTGGGGACCCCAGACCTGGATGCAGTACTCCAGATGGGAGCTCAGTACTCAGATGTCAGCTCTGCTTCCTCACATGCCCAATGCAGATTTCTTTTGTGCATCATGTGTGTCTTTTCTACTTGTTTATGACTTGAATCATATGGCATGAGTGAAAAACAATATCCTGCAACAGCCATGTGCACATATTTCTCGACTGTTCAAACAGGAATTTGTTCTATTAGTGCTCTGTAATTCTCAATCACTTAACTCCTGTGGAAAGCTTCAGACTGCTTTCTTTCTTGGTGAAATGTTTTGAAACCTTTGCTTTGCTTTTAAACAATAAATGTCTTTATGTGCATGAGCCTTTAGATATGTAGCATTTGTACAGTAGTGCTCTGGTAAGAAGGGTGAGCAGATGATTGATTCATGTGCTTCCAAAGAGAATCTTGCCCTGGTCTGAGACTCTGCCTTCCTGATCAAGTTCTTTCCATGAACAACCCAAAAGAAAAATAGTTTTGATTCGTGAGCTCTTTGGGGCACAATCTGCTGTTTATTTGTAGTGCTTAGTACTGCAGGCTCATCTAAATAATTCATTTCCCTTATTTTAAGAATAAGAGTCAGAGGAGGTCACATTCCTCTCAGCTGAGATACACTGATGTCCACTTGTGATCAGCTGATGTTTCAGTCCTGTTTTTCAGTCCTTCCTCCCTAAGATTCTCTATTTTTTTCCTCCCTGGGGTCTAATCAGTATCACTGTCCCTGTTGGGATCAGAACCAGGTCAGTAGGAATAAGAAGTAGTGAAGGTAGGCATGTGTTTTGCTAATTGTTGTATTTTGCACTTTGCCTGAGGAGGAAAGTACACCTCCAGTTGCTCTTTGTGAGGTTTGGCTAGATTATTGCAGTTTATGGAGTTTGGACATGAAGGTTAGAATGTTCTGTACAAGTCAAAAAAATTCAGCAAGAAGTTGCATTTCTGTCTGTTTTGAACCTATGTTTAATTGTTCTCTTCCTCTTAATGTTTGGTAATGAGCAATGCACTTAGATTCACTTGCTGTTTTGCTATGTGAAACGATTTCTCACTAGTGCTAGTTACTGATATAAATTATTTAATGGGCGTGGCTGTGCTTCAGAAACAGCATTTTTTGCTGGGCTGTTATGTTCTTGGACAGACATAAAAAAGATGACTTTCTGAGGAAGCTGTTGGAAATATTCTGTATTTAAACATCAAAACTGTAAGACTTGAATGTCGAAGCAAATGTCATTGTGTTCTAGCAATATTTACTCTAATGTCCCATTTGAATTGCCTGTCAATGGCACATAGTGAAATCTCATCTCCAACTGAGATACAGCTTGGAAATACCAGTTTCTGAGGTTTCAAGTAAAACTTTGATGAATAATCCTGTGATTGGACTATTTCTTTTTCTGGCATACTTTTTCTCTGCTACATCTATCTACTTTTTATATTTTTATACCAGAAAAGATGAATACTGGTTATCTGCTTTTTGAACTCCATTCAGAGGTCTTCCCATCTTCAAAGCAGTATATCAAATTTAGCTAATTAAGCCTCTTTGCACATTTTACATCTAGAAGTGTGAAGCACTTTTCAGCTTGCTGCCAAGGCAATTTACGGACAGAATATAATTTAATACCTGCAAGACATACTCTTCAAAGGCTAGCAAGGCTGTTTTTTTGCCTTGTGCAGCCATATCCTGAAGGGCTTGGGTAGTCTCATCAGAGAAGACAGTCTCTTTGGAGAAAGAGGCAGAAGCTTTCCATCTTAAATAATCTTGCTTATTCCTTCCTTTGGTTGTAATGTGGTTTATGTGCTCACCAAGCAGCCTGGAAAATGCTCACTGCTGGAACTCAGGGCTGTTTTGTACCCTGGCTGCTGTGCCTCTGATAGAGATGAGCTGGAGCAGAGTTGAGATGTAAAAAGCAAGCATGGAAGATTTCAGTGTGTATTACTGGGAGTACAAACTTCTTTAATTCAGGCTCTATCTGGGTAGCTCTTGTTTTGCTACAGATGGCTCTTGTAGGTCCATTTATATACCTCAAAACCATAAAGCACCAGTAGACAGTATTTACACGCATTCATAGATGTAAAGAAGACAGAATTTAACTGAGTTAGACTCTGAGGAAACTCAGAAGAAAAATTAAAAAAAAAAAAAAAAAGGAAATAAAGCTTTTGCAGGTTTTGGTCATTTTTGCCTTTGAAAGTGTTCAAATCAACAGTAGAGTATTACCTGAATACAGAGAAAAAATAAAAGCTGACTTACATCCATTCCCGGGACAGAAAAATATCTGAAATTTACAGCAATATTCTGAGATATATTGAATTTTCAGTTGAACTTCACTGCCTTTAGTGGTGCTCCATTTACTTTGCTTAAGGAAGCAGCCGCTAAGGGCTGGACTTATACTTCACAAAACTGCCATGGGGATACTGTCAGATTTTGATTGCTTTTGAAAAAGCTCTTTTCCTTGAATCTAAGTCAGATAATTTTGGTGATTAATTCACAGTATTATACTACTGAGTTATTCTACTGGTTAAATTTAAGAAATAAGATTGTCCTCAAAGCAGTGACTGTGCATGGACTAATCCCCTCCCGGTTAGAACAGCAGGAGCTTTAGTCATGCCAAGTCAGGATTGTGCTCTCTTATCTAGCCTGAAAGTTGCTCAGGGTTTCACAGACCTTGTATGAAATCTGTTTTCTTTTTGTATGTGGCACAGTGCATACATATTTTGGAAGTAGGATAGAATCAGAGAATATCCCTAGTCAAAAACAACCCACATGGATCACTGAGTCCTGGCTCCACACCCGACCACCCAACACATACAGGCTTCAATTGTGAGCCTGCAGACCATACAAAATGGTAAAGACCTCCATTTGAAATGACAGGAATGGGAGTAACTCTTGTTTCTCTGTAGGGGAGGCTGACCCATATTTATACATTGTTAATAGGTAAGTGTGAAGGAAGAAAGTACTCTCCAGTCCTAAGGAGGACTTTGCAGTCTTCTCTTCGTCCAACATTAATGGATGTCTCTCTACTGCTAGGGACAGCACTGCTCTGATTGAAGGAACAGAGTCTCAGAGCTCTGACTGGCCCCTCAGAACTGGAGGCACTCAGCCCATCCTCATTACTTTTCCTTTGTCATCACTATAGGAAATTTGGCTGAGCACAGGTTAAATCTGCAGCTCCAGCTCTTAGCTCTTCACTCAGAGACAGTTCTCCACTGTAGTGAGTGGGGACAAAGGTATAAAGACAGTCCTTGGATGTTGTTACCAAAGTATTGCTTAAAGGTGACAGTATTTGCAAGAACAGTGCTTGCCTCATTTTTCCCTTTACTTTCACAAGGCCTCAGAAGGTTAATGCAGTTCATGTTCTCAGACAACAGCCAGAAAGCACAGCACTGCAGCCTTTCCTCAGGATATATCCAGTGCAGGGTAAGCTTTGTAAATACCGTGTCCTGAACTGGGAGGTGAGGGTCACATTGCCACAAATGGAAATGAGAAACCTTTCCCTGCACTTCTTGTAAACGTCAAAACTAAGTGATGAGCTTTGCAAGAGGTGAGGGGAATCTCCCCATCCTGCCCGTGGACCTTTTGGCACCTTATTGTGCAGCACGAAGCTCGTTCTGCTTCGTGTGATAAAAGGAGCACTTCTATTTCTGCCTCTTGGCACCACTGTCCCCTTGTCACAGGTTCACAGTGATAAAAGGGCTGTCAGCTCCTCAAACTGTGTGGCTGTGGCCGCAACTGCTCTTTGTCCCATTGTTGTAAGGCAGAGGTGGCAGTCCGGGAATGAGGAGTGGCTCTACTTGGTAGCAACCTATTCGTGATATGTTCCCATCTGCTCTTGAGAAGAAATGTGAGTAGGGTCATAGACTCCTTCCTCAACAACACCCTAATTACCTTGAAATTACAGTTTCCAAAGGGGCACTGCTCTTGTTCTGTGTAATTTAAAATGTATTGCTTTATGCTATTTTTAGGGTGGTACTTTCTATTGTAAAATGTTTCCTCCACCCATAATTCTGAGTAAGATGTGGTGTGGTTACAAAGAAATGCTGGCAGAGCTAACATCCTGGGGGATCTGAATGTGCTCCCCTGCAAACTGAGGCAGATCAGGCCATAACTTCAACTGTAGGGTCTCCTCTCTGCCATACTAGGGCTGAGGAGAAGAAACTCATTCTTAGCATAAACAGAAAATGCCAGGAAAAGCACCAGCAGTTGTGTTGTTGCCAAGAACCAGTTGTCTACCTTATCCACTTTGTGTCACTTGAGGAAAAGGCATCAGGCAGCACCAGTTTTTGGCCTGTGATGCTGCAGCAGTCCAGGCGGGCAGCAATAACATGGCTGACAGAAGGCTCTGCAGCTTGTGACTGACTTTGAGGTACCTGGAAAGAGAAAAGAAAATCACTTTTGTCACTGTGACAGGAATGTAGATGGACACACAAGCACTCATTCTACACAGCATGATTGCACCAGGGTCTTTGCAGTCTACATTTTGACAAGGAAACTGCTTTAACACCTGAATCACTATGTATCTTTTTCTAGGGCTTGTGATGGTGGTTAGCCACTGAAGTGTGTGTATAAGCACTTGTACTTTTCCTCAAATCCCATTATCTGACAATTTTACAGAGTACTCTGGACCTCATTTCATGATGCTTTAGCTCCTCTGAGAGTTCAAATGTAGCAGCTTGTAAGTAAATAAAATCCCTGATTTTTTCCACCCTATTGAGGAGCTCCCTGGGAACACAAACCTGTTTTATAATAAGCACGTTTCTTCTGTAATCCAACTGGAAAACAGAAAGTATGAAGTTTGCTTTCCTATAAGCCCATCATATTTCATTGTGTCCCCATCCACCTTCAATCATGTTTGGGGTGTTCAGAGTTTGAACCACAGATGGTACCTTTTGTCAGAGTTTCCTTAGTTTACACTGCCTTGCTGACTTGTCTGTGTTCCTTGGGGTAGAACAGAAAGGGTCCAACCAGGATGCAAGCATTCTGGAGTCTCTTTTAATGCCCTCATTCAGACTTTTTTGTCTGCTGGCACTTATGAAGCTGAATGGACTCATGGGTTCATACTTATCAAAGGCTTTAGATGGACAAGGCAAGATGTTAATACTATTTAGACAGCAGCTTCTTACATCACCATTTCCAAGTACCTGGTTAGTCACCATGTAAACCTGTAGTCTCAAAAGACCCACTGTCCTCTCTGCATTTAACATCAAAGTATTCCAGATCCCTCAAACCTTCAAGCGTGTGCTTAGAAGTACTGCTACTTTATCCTTATATCTTAAAAGAAAGTTGTACGGAAATGGTATGAATGTCCCTGATAAAATTTTAATTTACTTGTGTTCCCTAAAGGTAAATTGTGACAGAGCAGGAGAGCTGAGTGCACAGAATTCTAATTTTCTTGTTCCTAGAACTGCATGTTCAGTTTATCTAACTGGACCTAAATGCAACTTTTAGTAGAAATCTCTGCAGTTGTCAGAGTAGGAATCCAAACTGGCTCTTCTGTGCTGAGTGGTTTTGTTTGGGTTCTCTGGACTACTAATGTGTACTCTGGACCATAGGTTTTGCTTAGGGAGTAGGCATCTAGGAGCAGGGAGTTACTATGCCTACATTGCACAGGGCTGTAGGTCTTTGCGTGACTTCTTGAAAGTGTTTTTTTTTTAAAGGTTAAAGCTGAAAGGAGAAGATGGTGTTATTATCAAGGGAAAGGAAGATCACACTTTTCCTATCACTGTGTATCTGATTGCCTGCTCTCTTCTTCCTCTGCCCTGCCCAGACTATGAATAGGGAGTTCGGAGGTGTTTCCTGCAGGCCAGCTGCAGCATCACTACTGGAAAGTCGCAGCCACAAGCGAGGAACACAGGCCAGACTGAAAGTGATGACTTGCTGGTGACTGATCTCAGCTGATGGGGGAAAAAATGACTCCTCGGTGAACTGGGCTAGCTCCCAGAAAAAGAATCCATTGCTTTGGAAAAGAGATTAATGAAGTACATTCAGCAGATCTGCTGGCCAGTGGACAGCAGTTTGTACTGCAGCCACCGGATGAGGCGTTCTGTTGTATCACCGGATTATTTATATCTTCCGTTGACTAGCACATTGGTTTCCCTAAAGCAGAGTGAGTGTATGATTTGCTATTTTTTATTCTTTATTAACTTCTAAATATAAATTCAGCCATGAAGGACACACTGAGCTGACTGATTTGTGTGGGATGGGAGGAGGCTGGGGGAACTCCCCAGCAGAGATCTCCTCCACATCCCAACTTTCACAGAATTCTGAGCCAAGCAATGAATTTTTCTTTCTGCCTGGTTGATGTTTATTCAAGGAATAGTTTCCCTTAGTTTGCAGAATTAAGATCATTTGATATCTCTTCTCTGAAGCACCACAAAAATTTTACCCATAAAAGCATTTGCAGTGCTGTGTGTGTTCCCGATTTTTGCTTGAGCAAGCATATATTCTGATATTTATAAGCCTCTTTGGCAGTAAGTGAGTGAGAGGGGAGACCTAAGATTATGGGATATTTTAGTAGTGTTGAACTGCAAAGTGAAAACTTCTTGAACAAAATGTGTTGAGAGTTAAGTAAAACTTACTGGGAGGGGGAAGGTATCGTAGTTCTTTTCCTTCTTCTCTTGACAATTTTCTTTCGGTCTTGTATTAAGTTATATTTTGTTCTTATTCAATTTTCTTTGTTTGATTGAATTTTCATGTGTATAAATTTAGTGTTTATACAAAAAAAAAAAAAAAAGAAGAATGGATGAAACAGTTCTGTTACTTCTGTAGAAGTTGATTAATGTCAAAACAAAAGGGAATATTAAGTTTTCATTGTGGTTGTATATACCTATTTAAACTGTGCTAAGAGTATGGCTGGAGAGCCTTTGGAGCATTTCTAAAGCAAGCGATTTAGAAAGGCTGAGATTTCTGAATACAGTGAAAGAATCTTTGTATGATATAAACTTGCCTGTGACATTCTAGCCAGACAATAATTTCTCCTCTCCTATTCTGCCTTCATTAGTGTTTTTTATTTATTCTGTCCCACTTCTGGCTAGTTGAGGTTATTTCTCTGCTTTCACTGGACAAGGTGATGCCATATTTGTTCTTTGCTCTACAGGGCTCTGATGAAAACTGAATTCATATTGTGCACACCCAGTAAACCGTAGGCTTATGAGGATGAATTAGATAACCTGATTATTGTTAACATTTGCAGTTGTTAAGTTTTGAAGGGGATGAGGTTTCCTCACCGAGGTGAAGATGGTTTAATTGTAGATTAAGTATCTGCTCCATAGTGTCATCTTTGGTCTAGTGTACAGGAAGGCAATCTCTTGTTTATTCTGCAATGCTAAGCTGTTTGTTAGAGCATGCTGTAGACTCATTGCCTTTGTGCTGCTTATCAGAGCTAATAAAGACTTGTTGCGGTCTGCTGAGCAAACAGAAGGAACATTAGCTCTTAGTAAAACAATTTAATTCTGAAGCTTTGAATCTTCATTTAACAATCAAAGCACGCTGCCTTTCACCAGAAGCACTGTGCAACTGATTGTTGCCATAGCAGCTATATTGTATTAGAAAAATAAGTTTGTATACAGAGTTAACCACAAATTTATTTTTAAACACTATACTGACTGACCTCAGAGGACAGCTTGAATGCTTAAATTCAGATATATGCTTAAATATCCCATGGGAGTCAAACAACGAATTTTCACAGATACTATTATGACTTAAGGCAAAATCTTTAATTTCACTGAGTCGAGTTGCCTCTTCAGTAGTGGCAATGAAGAATGGGAATCTTCATCTGGCATACAAAGATAATATCCTGAAGTTAATGATTGCTAATGTTGGTATTACACTATATATAGAAACAGTAGAAAATCAGGAGATGTGCTTGGATACAAACATGAAGTCACAGTTGCCATATATTATATGAAAAATAGCGAAATATTGCACAATTCAAGAAAAAGCACGACAGTTGTTTTCATAGAAAGGTCTTCTTTGTTTGTCTTTGCCAACTTTGGGCATATGAATAGCTTCGCCATGGTAAGTAATGCTGTCCTGGATTTAAGCCGTTGGCAGCTTGAAAATGATGAAACCCTACCAAGATGGCCCTGATGAATTAGTGGTCATTGCCTCACACTTTCAAATACCTTTTTCCTAGTACATAGGCTGCTCATACATAAGCAAACATTACGAGGTAATTTGTTCATGATTTGAGCCTAGGCTTTGGTTGTCTGTTGCTTCAGAAATATCAGTTCATCTTGTCTTTGTCTTCGTGCTGAGCTGGATAAGCATTCCTTTATTAGCTCCTGGCTTATCTTCTTCCTGCTCTGTTCACCTGGATCCAACATTTATCTTCAAAAGTGGATTAAACAGGAAAATACCACTGTTACTTCTAGAGTAAAAGTGTTAAATTTAGGCACTACCAAGTGTAGTACTCTGTAGCACTTATGCAGATTGGCAGCCTGTGCATTCTCATTTTCCCTCAGGTAGAGTTGATGTATGCTGGGCAATAGATGGTCCTTCTCAATGTGTAAACTGACTTAAAGCTGGTGTCGTACTGCCTGCCTTGCCCTTCATGTAAAATAGAAGAAATGTCTAAATGTTCCTGAATGCAAAAGAGCTGTCGAGAGATGTATAAAAGGGAAGCCTTGCTTTTTGGAAAGCTTTGGGTAAGCAATTTCCCTCAAGAAAGGATGTAAATGCAGAAATAAAGGTACCTCTTGGAAGGTATTTTGTTGGTAAGAGTCAGGCAACCCAGAGACATGGAGAGAAAGTGGGACCTGATCCTGTTCCTGCTGAGATTTGCTGGATTTCAGATCTAGCATGAATGTCCTTATCTAGGAATAAGAAGACCCAGTTTTCCAAGTAATTATTTTTTCTATCAGAAGTCCAAAGAAGTGGGAATTAATTTCTAAAATAAGGATTGGAATATCAGCTATGATCTAATTTAATAACTTGAGGATATGCAAAGCACCCTACAAATGTTAATGAAGGAATCACCCAGCAGGCTTCTGGGGTGAGAAAAATGTGATCTCTGAGTTACAAAAGGGAAACTCGGACACAGAGAAGACCAAAGATTTGGATAAGCCCTTTGGTTCTGTTCGTAATTAATACACCTATCAGGTACAAAATTAGCCAGTTAAAAAAAGAAAGTGACATAGAACTGTTAGCTATGGAAGTCAGAGAAACTGTTTTATTAAGCAATTATATAAAAAATGAACAGATCTCCAAACCTTTCACCTGTGAGTATAAATCATGATTCAGGGGCATCAAATCAGCTTCTTTTTCTCATGGCTAATATTATTTTCCATCCTCTCACACTTCTGAGGTGCCAAAATAATGAAGTGATGATACTGTTTTTGTTACAAAATCCTGAAGAGAACAGAACAAAGAAACAAATGTGCTCAAAAGAAATCTTGACATTACCACGTGTTACACTAAAACTGATTAGATTAAGGATCTGGCACATCATTTTTATGGGCTTTACAGCAGCATATTCCACTGCCTTTAGCCTAGTCCCTCCTGATTTATACTAGTGTGTGTGAAGTTGGGCTATACTTGTAATTCGATTCCATGTATGCAGCTTTCAGCTGGAATTTTTCACACCCTTCATGAAGGTTGCTCCTAATCCTGACTGCCAGCATCAAAGTGGGAACTTGCCAGGATGGAATAGGGCAAAGGATGACTTTGCGTACCTCATGTAATCCAGTCTGTAGTTACTTAGCATGATATTTTTCTTTATGATGATTACAGGACAGTGCTGAACAAAGATTAGATGTGAAATATTTCAGCCTTCAGGGTCCATTTCTTTGTTGTTTGAGAAGCCTTTTCCCCCTTGTTCTCAAAAGACCTTCCAGATTTTGTGTGACCACGCAGTTATTATGGCTCTGTATACAAACTATAGTTTCCCAGAAAGTATGTACAGTTGAATGGAAAAATGCTTAGGAATGGGATAAAATTAATGTTGCATCAGTGAGGAAAAATGAGATCAAACGCAAATGTGTGCTAGTTCCTACCTGGGAATGCATTAGCAATTTTATTTGTTCTGAGGCATGTTTTCATTTTTCACTGAAAGAATGTGGGGGAACAGTTACTGCTAATTCTTTAAAAAATATATTCCTTCCTCACCAGCACTCTCTTTATGAGAGAATTTCCCTCTTGGAGATCCTCCTCTCATCCGTGCTTTGTGGTTAATCCTGGAGTCCTCATTCAGACCAAAAAGGAAAAAAAAGAAAAAAAAAGGAAAGAATTAACCTTCCTGGAATGTTTCCCTAGGCTTTGAGAAAAGCCTGAGGATCTAGCTTTTAAGTTTACAGGGAGTCTTTCCTCTTTCATTTGCAACGGTGCTGTATTAGTCATGCTTAACTTCAATACTTGGACTTTTAATTTGAAACATGGCTATTAAGGTGATAAAGAAAGGTACTGCTAGTGTTCTGGAATGCCCTCAATAGTTTTGAGAGGTATTACATTCCTCCAGTGTTCAGTATTTTAGTGCTCTCTTGTTAATTTTTATCTCCAAACATAAAAACAAACTCTTTCTGATGTGAATCATGAAAACTTTAAGATGGATATGCTCTTTATACATTAATTTTTGGTTTCTGTTAAGTTACCAGGATATTTCTGTTACCCATTTTGGTTTTATGGTGCTATTATTGAAGCTATGATAAAGACATTGCAATGTCAAATGGCAGATTCAGCACAACTGAGCAAAAATAAACACTCCTGTGCTGATTCTGATTACATCCAAACCTGCTGCAGACTCTGATTCTTGAGGGCTGGAAGCGTTTGCCTTCGTGTTGCATGCTAAGTACATATTTGTGGGATTCAGTGACTAGTAGGACCAGTTCTCAACATCTTCTGTTATTCACAGATGGAAACCCACAAGGAAGGTCTTGTTAGACATTTCTTGAATTTCAAGTAGATTGGAACACCCTGGTTAAAGGCATGTTTTTCATTCAAGCTACTATTTAACATATATTAGATGTATCCAGTATATCAGATTATCTGTATAAGTATCAGGCAACTACTTCTGCTTTGCTGGTGGAACCACTTATTTGCCATGGCAAGCTGTCTTCCAGCCTTTGAACCAGATCAGGACCTCAATGCCCTGGCTGCTATTTGGTTATCTTATTCCCTTGGCTGGCTGTTTTTTTCATTCTGGTCCTCACTTTTCCTGTCTGTAAAAGATGACAATATCAAGACAGAATTGCCTTGAGATAAGAGGTATCAAAATGTGCATGCAAAGCTGATGTCTACATTTGGAACCTCAACCTTGGAATCTGTCTACTTTCTTTGCCGATAGTCCTCACCATATCTGTGGAAGGTTACTTACTTCAATTTCAAGATTAATGCACTTTAACCCAGACAAAACAAACCAAAACTCGCATATACAAAACAAACCTGGACTGCTGTGCTATAGGGATACTTGCCTCCTCGTGCATTCCAGTCCCCTGTTCTTGTCCCTCTAAGGTGCCATGGACTTTCTTTTTGGAAGAATGGGGAACAAGGGGAAAAGAACGAGTATGACTTCCTTATTCTGGGTTGTACCTTGGAGCAGGAACTGGATGGGCCAAGGAGTGCAATCAGATGTGAAAGCTGGGCAGTGCCCCTGTGCCCAGGGAAACATAGACTCAATGAGGTCTATGGTGGCAATCCCAGATTTGGCATTGTCAAATCTTACTCATCTTCCTCTCAGCTGGTAACAACAATTTACTGATGAGGGGGAAAGGTAGCAGTCCCCAACAACATCTACTGCCAAAATGGGTTGGTCATGTGCTGAACTGTAGCTCATAAGGACAGGTGTAAATCATATTTTGAGTTACGATCAGCACCAAGAGATCAGTTTGTTCATAAAGTCATCTATGCTGGGCAATTTTGCTTTTACTTTACATTTAAAAAAGAGAAATTATTCCCAGTTTTGTAGCTTTCTACATTTGTAGAACAGGTATTTTGGAATACAACACCTCTTTGCTATAATTAGTTGAGACAGGTATGTTTCAGTATTGTAAAGCTGATGATAAACATGAGGACAATTGGCAATATTTGATATTATTCTCTAGGACTTTGGGATCACCCAGTAATTTCTGAGTCACTGTTGCTTTTGTGTTGGTATTTTATTTTATTTTATTTTTTTACATTTTTTCATGACTGGTCAGAAAAAAACTGGAGTCCAAGAATGAAATGAGCACCAAGGTCTAGCAGGCAAAGGGTAAGAGCTCAGCTGCCACTCGCTGAAAAAATTCATGCCTTCTACCCCAGCTGACAGCCCAGAGGCAGTGGGTGGGAAGTAGTAAGGAACAGGGATCCCACTGATTGCTTTGGGATGGCAATGCTGCTTCTGGCACTGAGCTGCAGCTTTCCTCCACACTTGCTCATGCACCAGCTCTTAACAGCACTGAAGTACTGCAGCATCTTGGGAGCTGTTATTTAGTGCAGCAGCAGCAGCTAATTAAACCCTTGGAAGAAAAGTGATGGCAAAGTGAACCTCAGCTACATCTGTCAAAGCTGCACTTCCCTTTTTTTTTCTTTTCTTTTTTTTTTTTTTTTTTTTTTTTTTGTTAAAGGCTCCCCAAGGCCCATGTAAAAGTGTCCTTACCTGCTGTCTTGCCAGAAGCTGGCAAGCTGATGATAAGTCTTGCTCCCCTCCAGCTTTCCTGGGTTAGGCGCCGAGGCCTGACATCGTTCCCTGATCCCCATCCCTGTACCCGTTAGTGAAGGGGTGATGGCTTTCATCCCAAAACTCCCGGTGGCTACTGCCTACTAAGACCCACAGCCTGAGGTGGGAACAGTCTGCCTGCTAGACTTTTTCCACTATGCCAAGATATAATATACAGTTTGCTTATCTCGAGGTATGATTTTGTTCAGAGAAGGGCAACAAAGCTGGTGAGGGGTCTGGAACACAGGCCTTATGAGGAATGGCTGATGGGAGCTGGGATTGTTCAGTCTGGAAAAGAGGAGGCTCAGGGGAGACCTTATAGCTCTCTGTAACTTCCTGAAGGGAGGTTGTTGTGAGCTGGGGTTTGGCCTCTTCTCTTGTGTCATTAGTGATAGGACTAGAGGGAATGGCTTCAAGCTGTGCCAGGGGAGATTTAGGCTGGACGCTAGGAAATACTACTTCTCTGAAAGAGTGGTCAGGCACTGGAATGGACAGCCCAGGGAGGTGGTGGAGTCACCAACCCTGGAGGTGCTCAAGGAACGTTTGAAAGTTGTGTTGAGGGACATGGTTTAGTGAGAACTATTGGTGATGGGTGGATGGTTGGACTGGGTGATCCTGTGCTTCTTTTCCAACCTTGGTGATTCTATGGTTTCGTTTTTTTTCTCCTTTGGGGAAGGGCTCACTAGATGGCACTGTGTCACTGCGGGACAAGCCACCTCCCTCTGCGTCTCGGGTAGGTGAAAGACATAGTTCCCTATGTCTTTATTTTCATCTGTCTGCTTTCAGCCTTTACCAACGGGAGGGGGAAAAAAAAAAACGGGTATTCATTAATAAACTGTGCTTTAGTACAGTTTTCCATGCCAGCTTCAGGAGCCCTGAATCATTTGCCCACGGGAATCCCAAGTTAGAGTAATACACTTTTTATGACCTAATTTTGTACTCTGTTCTTTCAATGTGTTTCTCTCTCCCTGTTACTGCCCATGCAGCAAGCTTGGAAGGCACAGAGGAAAGTGGGACTGCAAGTTTAGCTCAAGACTAAACTTTCCCAAATGTGGATGTTGCCTTGCAAGTCTGGAAAACAAATCAAAATAGTAAGGGTATATGTTTGGCTAAATGCACATAAATGGCTAAAACACAGCTATCCAATGACATGAGCACAGATAATATTGTTCACAAAGTTGTAGTTTCAAGAAATTCTTGTTATTAGGTGCTGTAAATATTTTAGTAGAAATATCTTTAAAAAGCACTTGACCAAAATTAACTTCAGCCACCAAGCCTACAACACTGGGCTGAAAGTCTCATTATAAGAGAGTTGCTTGGGGTAAATTAAAAGTTAAATGTTTCTATGCCTTTTTTTTTTTTTTTTTTAGGATGCATAAATCCACAATTTGGCAGAAAAGGAGAATAAAGTGATGAAAAAAAGCACTAAAATGCATTAAATATCTACCTTGGGCTGAAGACTGAATAAAAAGCTTTTGGTCATTTCCTATTGGCTCCATGAACCTTAATATACTACTGTTTCTTTCTGCAAGAAATGTTGCCAAGCAGAAGCACTTTGAAGGAGTGGGTGTTTGAGGTCGTCTTCACAGTGTCAGAGAACGCCTCACTACTATGCTGTTTTGGTTAGTAGCTGACGTAGATGCAGAACAATTACCAAAGGCAAAAATTCCACTGTTGGTGGGGAGACCAACTTATTTACAAAATTTGTGGAAAACAACACTGCTCAAAAAATGTGATTTCTGGCTTAATGCTAGTTAAGACCATTTTTGGGTTGCAACACCATTAAAAAAAAAAAAAAGTATTTGAGTTTTAAAATTGAACAGCTAGAAAGGGAAGGTCTGCAGTTTCCTCTAATTAAGGAGGTTTGTTATGAAGGGGGTCATACTTACCAGCCTACAGGTAGTGAATGTTGATAGCTGAGCTCTAACAGAGAGTTTATGTTTTCCACCAGTCCCTAGGCACGGATTTCTATAGTTATTGTATTTCCCTCTTAAGTTCACAAAAGGATATTCAGTTCTGTGAGATCTTGCTGCAACTGGAGGATGTAGTAATTCTTCAGACTTCATTCTCTCCGTAGCAACTGTAAATGGGTCAAGCACTGGTGCAGCTGAGCACACAGTAGCTGTGAGAAGGCAGATATGGAAGCTGGCCCCATACAATGCCCAATGTTGTTCTCACCTGGAGCCCCTATACATAATGCCTCTTAGGACAGTAGAGTGCTGCAGCCAAGAGGTGCTGAGAAGAAAGTGACTTGGTGGTTACTGAATCTTGAGCATCTCCTGCATGTGCAATGAGTTGTAGTGAAGTGTTGCACAGACCCATATTTCAAGTCCATATAATTATTGCAGCTCCTTTTCCATGCCAGTGCAGAACTTGTTTAGAACCATGTTCCAGGCTCACAAACAAGAAAACCTGGGCTAAGGTGGCCTGAGGAAAGCACTACAAGGAAAGAGCAGATGTCATATTGTGAGCTAGGGCTAGATGCAGGCAGAATGAACACTGGTTCTGCTCAGTTGCAAAATAAACTCATTTTCAGTGAGTTTGGGATATAGGAGAACACGTGGTAGGTAGAAACTCAGGGTAGCAGTATGTGAAGAAAGGGTCCTAAATACCTTGGTGCAGTCATATTGAATGATCCCAATTGGATCCCATGTTATTTAGCTTGTGTAGACACTTACCTTCTGTGTGGATAAGTAGTTATGTAGTTTGAAGTTAACATGATCCAATGATGTGATTAAACTGGACAAGATGAATCAAGAATTGGAACTGATCAAACTTAGCAATGTTGTGAGAGTAATTCAAGACTGACTATTGAGGGAGAAAACCCATAAATGTTTAGCCATGAATTATAATAGTGCTAGACAGTTGAAATTGAAGTGTGCTTTAGGGTTTTGTAACTCAAGGGCACTGAGGACAGTCCTAAAGGTCAAAGTGCAATTTGTGTTTCCGAACATCTGCCTGTGGGAACTGGGGTGGGGAACTATAAACCTAATCCCTGATGCCTCTAAATCTTGTTACAGGATCTTCTCATTCCTACAGCTGTATGGATCATTGAGCAGTGGGAATGGAGTAATCTTCCTTCTCTGCTGATCTGTGACATGATGTATTACATTTTCTGAATAACGTCTATCATGCAATAGGATCATAAAATGCAAAAAAAAAAATAAAAAAAAAAAATCTCCAGAACAACCAATTCAATTGCTGGGTGAAGTTGTGTTCTCAGTTAGTACTTGCCTCTTCAAGGGAAACTTGTAGCAACAGTAGAGCACATATATGGAATCTTGGTGACAATATACATCTGCTACAAAAAGGAGACGTTAATCATCACTTCACTGAGGCACATCTGAGTTCTATTCAGCTTTGAAAAACAAAAAATTCCTAACCAATGGTAATCATGGACCCGATGGAGCTGTTAACATGCTATCTTCACTTGGAGATACAATGTTTCTGTCTCTGTGTACATGATTACCTAGATGCATAACTCCGTGTGACAACAGCAGATCAGTGGACTGAAACAGATGGATCACCACTTGATATATCAAAATTATTGATGGTTTTGGTATTTTAGTCTGGATTAGACTTAATCTGTTCCCCTGATATTCCCATCTCCTATGTTGTCTGAAGGACAACTCACCAGTTCAGCCCCTTACGTTCTCCATTATGGACTGGGGTGAGCTATGCAGAGAGGGGAAACTTTGCACAGAGAGTCTGGTTTGAGTGTGCTAAGGCCACTCTCCAAACCAAACTGCTGGGTGGTAAAATGGAATGCTCAGGACAGTACTGTGCTGCTGCTCTGATCCAGACCAGCAGTGTGAGCACAACCTAGTGACCTTGTATTTTGGGGTCAAACACTTCTGGTATCTTAGCTAGACTGTTTTGTTCTCAAGTCATTACAAACACAGCAAGGAACTTGTTCCTTTGTCTGCAATATTGTCTAATGGATCACTTAACTCACCATGGCAGTTAATCTTTTTTTTTTTTTTCTTTCTAAAATACATGTCATGACAGAGTTGTTAGGTCATTTGCCCTCAGGATGTTCTTCATGCTGTTTTTCTAACCAGTTAGCACAGAGAAAAAAAAACCAAAAACAACAAAAAACCCATGAAAAAAAACATGAAAAAAATCAAACCCTTCTCTCTAGAGTCTGTAAACTCACTGGTGAATTTAGAGTCATACATGCTCACTTGTTCTTCAGCAGCATGCATTCATAATGGTTACTCTTTAATTTAAGGATGGCTAACAACCATGATTTTATATGCATATTTTCCCCTTGGGTGCTGAAAATGAGATGCACGTTAGCTGATTTCGGAGGGGTGTGGAGCAGCACTAAGTCAATCCAAAACACAAGGGTTGTATTCCTTTAGCCCTTTTGACTATTCCAAACTCAGCATCTTTGTTTTTTAAAGAACTTAGATGTGCAAATGAAGAAATGGATCTTGATTTTCTTCAGGAGTTCTCACAGTCACGTAGTCTGTGTATGTCTGAGTTATTAAATTGTATCACTGCAGGTGATGGAAAAGGTGAAAAAATAAGCAGAGAGTGAAGAGATTAATACCAGTATTTTCAGGTTAGGTTGCAGACTTCTCTTCCTTTTCTCTTCCAGACCATCATGTCAGACTTTTTCACAGATTGTTCAGTCTTTGTCTTAAACTTAGCTGAATTTTTTCTTCTTAATTTTTCCAGAGTTAGTTGAACTTTTCAGGATCTTACTGTTCTGCTGGTTAGACAAATTTGTTTTCCAGTTTAAATTTTTTCAGAGTTCTTTTCTAACACATAGGTTTTACGTGGTTAACTGAGACATCTAGGACTTCTATTCTGTAAGTGGTTTCCAAATATTGTTTTTCCAATTTGATGGAAGGCTATTATTTTTTTATTAATTAATTTATATTTGTCAAGTTGTTTACCCAACTTCTTTCTCTGGAATTCAAGAGCACTGAGACTCTCTGTGATGATGTTCTGGCCTTCCTCTTTATTAACGATATATCCCAGTTTTGTCAGCAGTAAATTTAACTATTATTTTTATATTTTTTTTATGTTTTATATTATATTTATATATATTATGTTTCATATTTTTTATGTTTTAAAACAATGAGGAATCAAAGACCAGCGATCAAATTATTAACTCTTCTCTGACTCAACTTGTCTGCCCTGTGCTGGCTGTTGGCATGTGCAAGCTCCTTATCAAGGCAGTAATTCTCCTAGCAATTCTCCTCTTCTCCAGCCAAACCACTGATCTTCTGGACAGCACTGTATCACACGTTTTGCTAAATTAGATCCAATGTATTCACACAGAATCAGTTTCTGGAGTGGGAAGGAACCTCTGAAGATTGTCTAGTTCAAACCTATCTTCAGTGCTGGGTCATCTCACATTTAGAGAAAAAAAAACGTCTAGTCTGGCGTGCCTTTGCCAAATGAAAGTTGCTCTTTATCCAGGTTTGGACCTTTTCCACTTATTTCCATTCCACAGTCTGCTATGGATAACAAGCAAACATATCCCATTGTCTGCTTGGGGAAATTTAACATGAAAGTTCTGGAAGAGGGAAATGAGATGACAAAAGTAATAGCAATTTAGATGAGGAAATATCAGCTCACATTATGAGATAATAAGGTTGCTTATTTGTCTCAGAATTAGAAAAGAGTTCATGAATGAGATTCCTTAGTGAGTGGATTGCTCACAAGTTTCACAAAATTAAGCATATCATAACACACATATGTTATTCAGCAAGCATGGTGGATATGAACATAAAGGAATACAAAATCTTTTCCGCATAATGAATTAAATACTGACTAAGAGAGAAAGTGGATGGCCAGAGCAACTGGGGGTCATACAAGCAAATCTTAAGCAACAGTTTGGGGCAATAATATATCCTGAGATGCAAGAGTTACCAGCTAGGTAGATTAGCCATAGAGTCTAAATAGAGTTCTCTGATAATACTGTGAACTGTGTTGAAAAAAGCTAACTATGATAACACAGTCTTTGATCTTGCATACACTTATGGATGAATTTAAGCATTGGTTTCTACTTAAGTCAGAGCTAAAATCTGCCTACTTAACTAGGTCAAAATACTTCCAAGCATTTGTGGGTTGAGGAGGCAGGTTTTCTTTATTGATATCAAATCCTCCGACTGCCCACTAGCAGTCAACGGGGAGGGAGGTGGGGGGGAGGGTGGTAGGAGGGAGAGTGGGTAGGGAGTTGTCAGCTGTAATACATTTTTTCTGAAATTCATTTTCTACTCAGTTTGACTGAGGCTGAACTTGGTGCAAATGGGGTTTCCAGCCTTGGATGTAAGGGTTCAAACACTTCAGGCATCAGTAGCTGCCAGCTTTTAGGGCAGGCTGCCCCTCCCTCTTTACTTTCCAAACCAACAGTCCACACCCACCTTCCCTTTCTAGTCTTAGGTTCCTTGCTTCTATACATATGTTTTCAGCCACAATTCACTCCCTCACTCCTGTTTCTTTCCCCTCATTTCCTATTCGCCGAAATGGGGACTCCAGTCCAATCTCTCTTCCTTCTTAATTGCTCTTCTTATTTAACATCTGGGGTGAACACCCCAGGTCTAGCCCTTTTTCTACCCAAGCCCAGTTCTTCCTTCCTCATCCTACAGAGATCCGTTTACACTGGAATTACAGGCATACTTGTGTTGAATGCTAATTGTATCAGCTTCTCATCATCCTGTGGGAATCATGAGGCATTCATCCACACAGACATTGTAAAGACTATCTGCTGCCACCTGCCATGCAAATTCACCTGGAAGAGATTTCTGTTTGCCTTGAGGTCAGGAAACTCTGATCTTGACATAGGACTTGTGAGACTGCCATGAAAACTGAAGGACTGGGTTTTTAGGTGTGACAGGTATATGTCGTGAGCATACAGTTGGGAGAGTAAGGTCTGTACATAAGCTGCAAGAATGTGAACTGGTCATCCATGGTATTTTAGTGTCTGTAATGTTTTGCCCCATATCTTATAATAGAATCATAAAGTGGCCTGGGTTGAAATTGACTGCAATGATCATCTAGTTTCAACCCCCCTGCTGTGTGCAAGGTTGCCAACCAACAGACCAGGCTGCCCAGAGCCACATTCAGCCTGGCCTTGAATACCGCCAGGGATGGGGCATCCACAACCTCCGTAGGCAACCTGTTCCTTTGTGTCACCAGCCTCTGTGTGAAAAACTTCCTCCTAATATCTAACCTAAACCTCCCCTGTCTCAGTTTAAAACCATTCCCCCTTGTTCTATCACTACCCACCCTCTTAAACAGTCTTTTTCCCTCTTGTTTCTACACCCCTTTTCAATTCTGAACATGAAGCATTCACTCATGCTTAAAATTAACGGGGAGCACAAAAGAAATTGTCACCGAAGACAATTTAATCATTTATAGATATGTGAGTCCGTTGCTTGAAATGACCATTTTCTGTCAGCATCAACCTTTATGGTAGCTGCTCTCTTGGCTTCACGATACAGCAATATTTCTTTTTCTTTCTGAAATATTTGAAGAATGGTATTTCTGACAGATCCCAAGTAGCTGGCAATTGCTCATACAACTTGCTGAAACTCGTTTGAAAAAGTCTACTGAAATGAGGGGAAACAAAAAAAGAATGAAGTGTCTAGATGTTATATATAGCCTCATGCACATTTTAAAAACTTGTCATGCTTTATATTTAGGCTATGTTAAGAATGGGTCAATTAAACAGTTGTTGAAAACTTAAATAATAAATCGATGATTGCTGATTCTGTTATGTTAGCATGCTCTTTATAGCCATGGCCTACACCCACAGATAAGACTGCTAATGTGTTTCTAATACTCAGGAGGCATGCTTCCCTGATAAGTCAATCCTTTATAAACAAAGCAGTGTGCATCATGCAGAAAACTGGTGGAAACCTGTGGCCTGTTGTAGGAAAAAATTGACTGGAAAGGCTTTCAGGCACATTGGTAAAGCATGCTCAGATAGCAAGGAAACACGATTTTTCAGATCAATCTTTGTAAAAGCTCCATCAGTATGTATTCACAGAGCTGTTTGTAATAAGGATGTGCCAATGCCTTATTTATAGACACATTTTAAAGGTAAGTACTTGCTTTTCCCACTGGTAACATTTTCAGCAGGCATGAAAGAAAGAGGCAGAAGCATTTTAAAAGATAAAGGGGAATGATCCGGGCAGCTGGGGTCATATAAGCAGTGACCAAGGTGAGCTAAATCTCACCTCTTCTCTGAACTGTTGTCCTCTGGGAAGGTGGGAGGCACATTTGTTCCTGCTCTTGGCTTTCCATCTTAGTCGATATTGTCTATTTATACTGATATATCTTTGGAAGAGAGAGGTCTGGGTCCAATCTGTTAATATTACATAACATTTCAGTTGATGTTCAAAGAGGTAGGGGTAGGCCTTCTTATCATGCACTGCGTCTTTATAAACTGAACATAAAGGAAGTCTAATTTAGATGACACAGTTAATATTCAAGTTTACTTGAGCTGAATAGTCAGTTGCTCTATGTGGAGTAGTGAACTCTCTAAGAGCATCTGTACCACAGATTATCATTGTGACCATCTTACCTCCCAGGATACATGCTGGATTTACTTTATTTTAGGCTTCATTGTTGATTAAAGGTCGTAGATGATATAAATACATTTGAATTGAGTATATTGGTTCAGAAGTGGAATCTCTCCCTCCCTTTCTGCCACATTCTTTGTGTGCCTGACACTGCAATAGAGAGAAATATTATCTTTCTTTCATGATAGGTCTCAGAGTTGCTTAATAGAAAACAGGGCTTTTTGCAATTTTTAATCTCTTTTTTGGTCTAGGATAAAAATCCATGGTACCTAACCACTCTCCATGACAATTTCTACTCCTTTGGGTTAACCTAACCAGTTAATTTCCTTATTCAATTTTTATGCTTTCCATATTACATAACTCCTGTAGTCACCTTCCACTTTAGAGGCAGTTTGGCCAAGCTAAACATATTTAAGATTTTAATCTTTCTTCATAAATCAATCTCTCATTTTGCATACTGAGGTTATATCAGTTGGACAAGGTGAAGGAAACTCATGACATAGATTAACATTCACACCCTGCGTGTGCTCGCCTTCTTGCCAGGTGGCTCAGAAAAGAGATTTTGATCATATTGCTCAATAAAAGCAGACTTGGTTGGTCAGGACAGGAGTATTTCTTCCTTTCAGAAATATATAAAGCCCAGCAGTGGGGTAGTCCAGCAGCTGGAATTTATTAATGAAGGCACAAGTGTCTGAATTTCTGTCCCTGCTTCACCTTTTTTCACCCTAATTCTGCTACTGTTGGCAAACTACTCAGGACAAGGTACTCAAAAGTTCTTGTACCCAGATTTTCTCTTAGCACTGTAAGATCTGACTCCTGCATGGCTGCCCCAGGGAAAGTGTGGGCCTCCAATGGCGTGTGCAGAAGCAGCCAACCCCAGAGAGGCAGCTGTGAGGAAATATACGGAGAAGTTTTAAGCACCAGCCCAGAGGTGAGTCTAACATATTTCACAGGATTTTTATCTGTGGACACTTTCCTCTGAAAGGGCTTAATTTCTCTAATGCGAAGGTGGGGAATTGAAACAAATTTGCGAGTAGCTGACCTGTAAACATCCGAGGTGCTGGAGAGAGGGATTCATTGCTTTCCTCCACTTACTTGGGAACAAAGACTGGAAGGCTTTTCTCATCCCAAGGAGGCACCATAGCCATGGATGATTCTTCCCAACCTTTTTATCAGGGCAGGTGCCTCTTGGATTCTTGGTTGCTTAGGGCTATCACCAGGAACTGCCAGAGCATGAATGGTGCCTTGGGAGTATCCTCAGAATTCCATGGCCCCCATGGTTTAATTAGATCTTGAGTGAACATTACTGATAATCAAGGTGGATATGGGTTTGTGTGGCTGCCTAACAGCCATCTTGAGCCTTTCCTTAGGGCACAGGAGTACCTCTGCCAAATGTACAGGAGAGGGAGGGCCCAACTTCTCTGCCTCACCTCAAGTGGCAGATGGTGATAACAATACTGGACTAACATGCAGGGTGCTGCAAGGATAAAAAGATTAAAAGATTGTATGGTGCTTGGAGGTTTGAGATGGGGGTTTGTTAGAAGCTCAGATCAATAAAGGCTTAGCAGTACAAAACCAGGCTTAAGCAATGCAATATTTATGCTGTCCTGAAAGCAGCATCTATCTCTTCATAGCTTAAGAGACCCAAATCACTTTTGTTTTGCAGTTTTTGTATCAGAAGCACTTATATGTAGCTAAAATAATTTTCTTTTTCATTCTTTTTTCTACTTTTTTTGTTTGTTTGTTTGTTTTTGTTTTGTTTAATGACAAACAGATATTCAGATATCGGGATTATAAAATTTAGATTTCCCTCTTTCTTCATGGAACAAAAGGAAGTATGAATTGGGCAGCTTTAAAAAAAATTCCTATATGTGCTTTTTTTCTTTCATGCTGATGTTCCTTTTCAATATGGGATGTTCACCTGCAGTGCTCATTGTTTACTTAATGCCATCTGATAAATCAGTAGGAGCTGACTTAAGTGCTTTGGTTTCTGTCTTTCAGTTTCACATCTTAATAAGTGGCGTGAGGAGAACTTATTACAGTCCACAGAAAGCTTACTGAGTAGACTGTGGTCATTTTGTTTTACAGAGTGATGTTATTATTAAGCATCTGATTTTTATTGTGTCATAGCTGCTTATATGGTAAAGCATGGTTCAAATCCTATCTTGATTCCTGGTTACAATGATTTTCTTTTCAGTTTTATATCAGTATTTAAGAAGGAGAATTAAGGTAATAATATTGATAACACAAAGTACATCACTGTGTAAAGTTGACAATTTTTTATTAAGATCAAAATCTAGACTTCTGTTTTTCCGTGGTATAATCTGAAAACTATTATAGAATGCTGAGTGCTTTTCCGAGTGCTCTTCATTGTAACTTTTATTCTAATTCTTAGGGCCTCAAATTTTCGTATTTGTTCTCTGTCATTCATTAGCATGTGTGGGATTGGAATCTGTGGGATTTCTCTATTAAAAAGAGAATGTTTTCATCTCCAGAGATGTCAAGCTTGTGAGAGTGTTGATTTATGTTAATGTCATATGTTGAAGGAGATGGATGAGGAATATTACTCTTCTCTTATCAGATTAATGATCAATTACATGGACGTCATTTATGTGCACTATGCTTGCTTTTCTTCATCTGTGGTGCCCAAACACTGCTTGCATTTACTGGCTCACTGCTGGTAGGGCACTGGGTAGCGTACTTTTCATGGCACAAGTCAAATTCGATTTAAATCGTTCTTTTTAACCCTGAGGTGATGTCTCCAAACACCTCTAACTAATTCTCATTCTGGTTCTTTCAACAACATGTCTACAAACAGAGCTTGTTTGCCTTAATAGTGCATGACATGACTGTGCGGTTTTATTTCACTTTCCATGTTACCCACTGCATTTTAATTTCTGTCTATCTGGAGAAGCAGAACTTGTCTGTGCAGATCTTTGTAACAAGGATTACAGTGGTATGAGGCAAAATGAGAAAAGTGCTTGGTGCTTGAGCTGACACCCTCTTGGAAGGCAACTTGCTCCGAAGTAGAATGCTTCCTGCTTATGCATACAGTGGCATCTCATTTTCAGCACAGTGGTTTGCTCTTAAAAATTAAAAAGCAGATCTGAAAAGTGAAATGAAATATAAAATAAGCTGAGCTGGTCATCTGGGCTACCTTTACAAAGGACTGTATAAGGAAATAGAGAGGGAGAAACTGATAGGCATCTTGGAGCTTAGGATTCCAAATCCATGGCAAGGAAACCAAGAACTTGAGATCTGGTGAGCGAGTTGGTGTTTATTGTAGTAAAATGCCCCAGAAGTTGAGATACTGAAACCTTTGACACCCTTAGACACCCAGTAGGAAGAGTGGCAGGACAGCAGTGAAGTTTCTGAGAAATGTCTCCCTTTCACTACAGGTTGGCTGAAAAATCTTGGTTTTGGCTAGTCAGAAGTTACCAATGAAAATCTGATTTATTGGGAATTTCCCAATAAAGTCCAATGGAATTGTCAGCATGGTAATAGATGACCAAGTACCTGAAAAGGGTAAAAATACAGAGGATATCTTGAAAAGGCTACATTAAACTCTGCCATTCATTTGATGTACATCCTGAAGAGTGACAATGATTAGACTTGCTGACTCCCTTGAATGTAGCTCTGTTGAATGAACCTGCTCAAATGTCTTTGTAGTATTTTCTGTTGCTTTCTCTCTGTTTTTTAATTACACAGACTTTAAATGAAGATGTGATGGGTTTTACCTGTCAGGTCCTTTGCTTTTCTTTTTGGTCACTGATTGAACTCCTAGTCATCTGTGACATTGTTGTATTCCTCATTTTAACTGTTACTTATTGGGATCAATGTGTCTTTTGTTTGTCCTTTCTGAAACAGGCAGTGCTGGAAGAGTCCTATAATGTCACTACGGAGTCTACTTTTCAACTGAAGTGACATTTGATATACGTATCCATATGTACCCATACATATTCTTATAACCATATAATCATGGGTGTATCTGTACATAGCAGAAGTTCACCTTCAGATACTACAAGTACTGCTGGCAGAGACTGTTAAAGAGATTCAAATAATTTAATAATCAGATTATTTTTCCTCTGTTAAAATGATGCCTAGATCTTGGATGACATAAACTTTCTTTCCCATATGATCTTAATTTTTATAGTAAGGCACCTGGGATTTGCAGAGTCCTATTAAGATGTGCCAAGAATCTCCTTAAGTCCTGCCTGGCAGAAACCTGGAGCTACCTGAGGAACTTTCCAGTAAATTGGCTGCTTAAAAATATCAGAGAAGAATCTAATACTGAAGAAATCGGCTGATTACAGCTTTAGGGTCGATCTTTTTCTTTTTCTTTTTCTTTTTCTTTTTCTTTTTCTTTTTCTTTTTCTTTTTCTTTTCCTGGTGACTCCCCTGGGTGAATAGGAGACTGAGAAAGAAGCATGAGCTCAAACCGTGACTAAACCTAATCTTTCCAAGGAGCAGATGGCCACAGCTTTGCCTCTTCCCTCCTCTGCACCAAATGGAGTTTGGGGACAACGTTTGGAAATGCTGCAATTTAAAGCAGAAGACTGGTATTTCAGATTTGTAATGTGATTTTCAGTAGTATAACTCTGGAATTGAGCAGATTCTAGGGTACTGCAGGTGGCAGATGACTTTCCAAGAGTCAAAAAGCAAAGCAGCAGCTGTGTTACCACAACTGGTACCTTGGAAAAACCACTGGTACCGAAGAACCTGCCTTTGTTAAGGAGATTTTAAAACTCGCCTCTTGAGTCTCTCAACATATGGTGCTCAGAAAAGCTTAAAAGGTTAAGAGCTACCCAAACAAAATATTCACTGTCTAGTAACCCTGGAGCTCATTACCCTTAAGTACTGCACTGTTTATAGGCATGCTGAGGAGGCAAAGGATATGAAATGTACTTCTACCTTCAGAAGGGGAATTAATGTATTACCATTCATTCCTTTTATAGATAATATTGCTATTTAGGAAGTGCTAAAGTACATGATGTCTTTACTGATTAAATTTCCTGTGTAAGCAAAATGTTCATAAAGTTACATAACTGCATTTTTCTTCCTACTTCATTGCTGGCAGCTTCAGTACAGGCTTCTCATGTATTGTAGGCTTTGCTCTGTCATCACCTCTGAGAGATCTGATAGCAAGGAGGCAAGAGCAGAGGGATAGCAGGGGAATTGCAAATTGAGAAGGAGTGGTACTGTTACTGCAAATCCTTCATTCAAACTCCCATGAACTTTTCGTCCTTTTCCTCTTTTTCCTCTTGCATCCCTTAACAGACCTAGTCTCCCTGGGGCCTGATGCTTCCCACCTCAGATCATTAGTGTTGCTGTGATGCAACAAAGTTCTAGAAGTCATTCCCCTCTTAGCTTGTATGAACTGAGACGAGAAACTGAGACCACCTTAAAACATCCTGGGTGATGGTTAAAAAATCAAGCCCCCAAAGCTGTTATTAGGGAACATTCAGTCTAGAAATTAGAAATGGCAAGGAATATGTGTGAGGAGAGGAGAGATTTCTTTGAGAGACTCTAAAAACATCTTTGGCTGTCATCAGTATTCTGTAAACAATTTATTATCTTGCATTTATGAGTTGCTTGACATGAGGAGATGTGAATCTGCTGCATGGAGGAGTGACAAGTGTGTCACATTCTTTCTATTTGTTCTGAGAGGTACATACAAACTATGCTGAAAGCCTTTTGAGGCAGTCCTCTTTCAGTGGATACAGAAAGGGTCAGTCTCCTATTCAGTGTAAGCTTTTCTCTGAAGTGCAGTTTGTCTTAGTTTTGGCAGAAATTAGCATTTTTTCTCAGTGTGTGTGGGGGACTTGCTTTAGATAATTTACAAACATCACGAGAAAGAAGGGAATTGGTGCTGGTTTTGAGTTCCCATCATCTCTTCTTTTTTGTTGCTGAGAAATAAAATGGATGTTTTATTCCTGATGAACACAAATATTTGTCCAAAATAACTTAAATTGTTTTTGAGCTTGACTCCATTTGAACATTTATTTTTTAAGGCACCATGTGAAAGCTCTTATTTCTTCCATGATGTATATTTATCATCAGCTCATGTGAATGTTTTGGTGGACCAAAAATGGAGTATTCTGTTTTGCTTGCTTGGATTGTGAAACAGGAATATCTGTAACGTGACAGAGCATGAAGGAGCCTGAAATGAATTAAGGCTCTTCCTTAATGAATGGGCTTTTCATTTAGTGTATTTGTTATAAACAACTGTGGTAAATCCACTTTCAGTAAATCCAAAGAATGGTTGACACATACATTTCATAGGGATGTGTGGTGGCAGACTAGAATGGATGATACATCATTCCACATGGAATTCCAGATTCTGCAGATGAGTCTTTTTGTTATCATATTTCAGCTGAAACAACCGCTCTGCTGTAGAGCTGATACAGTATGTACTGTGTTTAATCTGACTACCATCTCAGCTCGGAACCTGGAAAGATGAGTATCTTCTCAAACTGGATACTTGAGGAGTCATCTAACCAACATGAATGACTTAGTCTTTACCATAAGGGGGACAGGTTTCTTCCTGCAAAACCACTTGCTAAACTGGTCTGAAGCAAATGAACCAATGGATATTCCATGCTGAGTTTGGAAGTCCTGAGCAGGCATTTACAAATAAAACATGCTTATGCCCAATGCTTCATTCAAAGCTGTGTATTTATATAGCTGAGGAGTCCCTTTAGGCAAACATTGTAGATGACTGTCTTTCAAGTTTAAACCATAAATTATCACCTACAATCTACCCTTAAGAGAAAATGAAGGGGATCTGTATCCAAATGTGTGATGGAAAATGTGAATACTTGCCTCTATAAGCATTTGAAAACACTGAGTTTTACCAAGAAAACTGTGCCAAAAATACAGGTCATTAGAAAGCAAAAGCTGTAAGAAAGCACAGGCATTATAATGGATCATTTTGCTTTACTGATCTTTCCAGGAAGTACAGCTTTTGAGTGGAAACTTACTATTTGTTGCATAGGGACTTACTAACCCACTTGATTCAGAACCTGATGGGCATCTAGCCACCTAATTTCTCGTGACGATGCAAGTTCATGTCACCTTTTGCTTTCAGATGAATCTCAAAGAGTACCACTAGTGTCAATGTGTCAGTTTGCATGGGAAAAGTTCAAGGTGGCTGATGCACTCTGTGCATTTCTGTTCATGTCAGAAAATACTAGAGTTGAACTCTATGATCCCAATCCCCAAATAAATATCCAGGATTTCTGATTGCTATCAGGTTCCTCAAAAAAATCCTGTACATCCAGTGCTATCAAATATCTGGGATTCCCGATTCCCAGCAAGTTCCTTAGAAGCACACTGCTAGTCAGGAGAAATATTTCTGTGGGATATGTGACAAAAATACTGCTAATCATATGTGTGGTCACATCTTACTGCTGAAAGTATGATTGGCGATCCCTTCCTATCAGATCTTGTATTAACTTGAAGGTAGGCATCCAGTTCCAGCTGCAGGCACTGACTCATACCTGTAGAAACACCTCTCACTGATACTTTATGTGCTCAGTGAGGCAATGAACTGCAAAGAAACTCACAATCATCAATCAAAATGACTTCACCAACTTGTTCCTAACTTTGATTGACCCTACATTTTCAGGTATATATACAAAATGTAAGTTTTGTAGCTCAGGGTTGAAAGTTTGGATCAGATAAGACATACTGTTCCTTTGCTCTCAAATAGAGGAGTATAATTATAGCAAAATCTCTACTGTGAATACATAGTGAGCTAGACCATGAAATTCTTGTATGTGTAAGCATAAACCCCATCTTCTATAGGCCTTTCGACCTAATCAAACAGGTAATTGAAAGTTTTCAAGAATGAGAAAGTGGGAACATCACCAAAGAGAATGTCCCTTGTCATTTTTTAATGACACTCAGAATTTTCACCCTAGCGTTTGCACAGCTCTTTTTGAGCATAATAGCAGATCTACCTAATGTAACTGTAGAGAAGATTTAGCAAAACTGCCCATTCTAATCTGATCAGGATGCATACTGGCACAGCACTAAAGGTTACTGGCCTGATCCATCTTGCTGCTAACAGTGCCCACTTTGAAAGCAAATGTGTCCTTGTGCCAACATGCTCACAGGGCTTCCCAGTTGCCAGCAGATAAGCATTGGCTGGCCTTCTTTTACAGATTGGTTTGTGCAAATGTACTGCTCATGACTCCCGCGGGTCATCAGTCGGAGTGAAATGGGCTGCTAGAAGGTGCAGTGACCCATCTTGGGCACAGAGCCCCTCTGTTGTGCAGAATATAATGAGCACTTGTGCATGCATCAGTTACGCATAACTCTGCTCCCATCCCATGCAGGTTTATGTAGCAATGCCATAGCCAGCAGTGTGCCCAGGTAGTGAAGAAGGCCAGTGGCATCCTGGCTTGAATATATAGTGTGAGAAATAGGGTAAGGAGGGTGTAAATGGGGCTTCTTTCCACAACCATTGTCATTACACTGTGCTCTGGGCTGAGCTGCCATGGGTGGCTCAACTGAGACAATCTCAAAATGTGGAATTTCTACTTTAAAAAAAGTCAATTGACCTTCGACATTTGAAGACCTTGATCTGCTTTACAGTTGATATTAACAGGGTAAATTGATAGAACTGAGGTAACTTTGCTCATAGTTGTTACAGAAAGCAAACAATTGTGTGGAAAATGGTCTCTTGCAATGTTGCATCAGCCTGTGGTGACTTACTGGTGGTCACTGTGAACCTGCTGCTTTGGCTAAACTGCTGAGCATCCCTAACAGAAACAAAAACTTCCTTCTTATTCTTATGTGTATTTTTTTCTTTTAAGTGCATGAAAATGGAATTGAAAAAATCATAGCATTTAGTTGATTTGAATGTATTTTCAAGAATATTACCAGTAGGGGAAAAATAAGTAAGCTTTTTGAACCAAAGTTCTGGATTTTCTAGGATTTCCATTGCATCTTAAGAAATGGAGGTAAAAATGTTCCTCATGAGATGAATTTCCAGTCAAATAAAATGTATGATGCTGCAAGGTTAGGGTTTTATTCTTATTTTTAAAATTAAGGTAGAAATTGCTCTCAGTCAGATATCATTTGTACTGTCTTCTTGTAAGGTTTGTAATCTGGAAGTAAATCTGCAGGAATAAGTTGGACTGTTCTGCTCCATTAGGACTTGTGAATATCACACTTGATTATGGTCTCGGCCTCTTCTCTTGCTGCACCAGTCTCAGTCACAAACTCAGGCAGACAGGTGAACAAATTCTTTAAAGGCATGGAGCTAACATGGAAAATGACCCACTGCACCCAGAGCTAAAATCCTGGGCAGTCAGAAGACTGACTCAATATTTACTGGTGGAAAATTTATTTTAGTTGTTTTTACAAAGCCGCGAACTTGGTGGAACTTTTGCTTCCCTCCTTCAGCTCTAACCCCAGTGGGCTTTTTTGTTTGCCTGCATCGCTCAAGTGCCTTTCAGGAAAGCAAAACAGTGGCATACTACAATGTCTCTAAATAGTAGCTTCTGGACACTAAATCAAATAAATTGTTTTGGAATAATTTCTTTGCATCCAGATAGCCGCCCATGAAGATGCAGGAGAATACAATGTCTGTGGGTCATCCATGTGTATCATAATGGCTTAGGATTTCTCATGGGTATAAACCGGGTTGTAAGTTATGTATCAACAGCTTACTCACATTCAGGCCCTGCTTGCTGGGCACCAAGAGAAACCTGCTTAGATCTTCTTGGAAAGTAGATGTTCCCTTTTGTGGCAGCTGGTGAGGTCCTAAAACGTTCTGTTGTTCCATGCTGAGAGAAAACCAAGCTTCTTCAAAGATGTTCACCACATTGAATTGTGTGAACATGTTACTTTTCATCAAAATTGGAACTGTTTGGGAAGCCTTACATGAGTCTGTTCTCATGCACTTTCTCTTCCTTTCTCTTTCACATTTTTCCCTACTCCACCCTCTTCCCTCCTTCCTGTCAAAACAGTGAGTGACCACTTCTGTTTTGCCAAATGGGCAAAATTCAATAAAGTAAAAAATTTGACTGTCTCTAAATATGTTCTTTCCTGTACTGCTTAGCATCGGGGCAAAAAGTACCTCCCCTGCAGCCCATGAGCTATTACTACAGTGTAATTCAACACAAAAATATTCCTGTTAGTTAAAACAACTATATTTTTGGGGGTATAGAGGCAGGCAGCAGTGTTCTTTCCTTGCCCTCTCTCCTACCCCTGTACTGCAACAAAGCAGTAGCTGTAGCTTGTGAATCCCAGCAGCTCCTTCCTTGGCCATGTACCCTGCTCCCTCCTGATGAAAGGTGATCATTTTAGGCAGGAACAATGTAAGGCAATCTGTTTTCAGATTTTCTAAATATTTCTCAACTTTCATTGCATGCTGTTGTCTTCTCACTGCTAACTCATGCCAAGAACTCCCCAACAGCATTCTTCTCTGGCTTCCCAAATTACTTGGAGAACAAACAAACCTTTCCCTGAGTCACCGATTTCTGCAAGAAAGCATTTATGTTTATTATATATGAAGAATCACTTGACTGCACATTTTACAGCTTGCAGATTTCCAGTGAAAGCCAAAAATAAGGAGATCTTTGACAGCACAGAACTGCTTCCTCCTCTGCATATTTCTAGCTGTGAACAATACTTCTCGCTTCTCAGAACAGCCAGGGTACTGCTGCACTGTGCAGCAAGAAACTGCCCGGCAGTTTCTATCCCCACCGAGCCCATGGTACTCTGGGACATGTTATGCCTTCTGTAACTGGTTTTAGCGCTTGGATGAAAAGCTTTTGATGTAATAAAAACTGTGTATGTGGTACAATTGCACAGGATTATAGGATTTTCTGTATTTCAGTGATCCGTTCTGAAATGTGTTAAATTAGTACCGGAACAATCTATGAGACGCTAGAATCAAATAAGAGAGGACTTTTTACTACCATTAAAAAAACAAATTTATCTACTTATTAGTAATTAGTAATTAAGTTTGGATCACAAAAATTTTCAGTATTCATCATCAGAAGTACTTGAGGTGATCACAGTATGTGCTAACTCTTGAAATGCTCATGGCATCAGCAAAAGTTTTCCCTGCCCTATCTATCTGTGTGCTTTTTTGTCTGGTATGACTACATTCTGAGAACGCATAACTCCTGATTGCCTCCGATTTGCTCCTCACTGCTTGAGCAGATACAGACATTTATATTTCTGTGTATGTTTTCCTCTGGGTCAATTCATCACCAATTTGTCTTTTGGTAAAGAGTTATTGGAGCCAGCGTCCCACCATTTTGTGTTTGTGTTACAGCTCTCCCACTCTTCATCAAGTTGTTCCAGAACAGAAAGCACAATTCAGTGATTAAAGCAAAGAAGGGTAGTTAATAGACAGTGGATTTGTTTATCAAAAGTGCATCAGAAGCTGCCACATAAAAATGGCAAATAAATAACTTTTTTAAGACCCTTGAGCCATGCTGTAGACCAATACTCAGCCCTGCGATTTGGCTCAGGATGCAAGTGCTCAGCATCAGGAAGAACAGAGTGAATTTCCTTTCTATTCAAAACTTTGTGTGCCTGAAAGGTCATCTGATCTGTTTTCCCCTAACTAAATTGCCTGCTTTATATCCCATGCTGCCTCTCCTAACAGCATTACTTACATTTTTGTGATTGTTTTATAGAGTGAACACAGGGAGATTGGTGAACTTTCGGAGGTGTGGAGAGCTCATCTACCTATAGGTTTGAAACCACATTACCACAGCCTAGTGCCCAAAATCTGAACAACTAAATTAATATGCTCTAATATTGGCACACAGATTCTGCTAAAGGGCATCTGATAATTTTCAGAGGCTTCTGCTGCCTAATGTCAGCCAAAATGCCAGCTGTTCCTAATGCCTAGTACACATGGACTACCACAAAGTTAATTTGCCATCCCTACAAAACGTGTCAGTGTACTTACTGTTACATTGATATGAAACATCCTCTCCTTTGGTTTAGAATAGTTGTTTTTTAAAATTATCTTTTCAAAGTGAAATGGCTGTACTTTGCATCATTTGTCTGCTTGATCCAGATGGAAGCTGAAGAATAGTATATCTGACTGCTGTTTCATGGAGCTTGGGTGAAAGGTTAGCAGAAGCTGCATTTTGGTCTGTGTGGACCTGGCTGATGCATCATTTTGCGCTGTGGATGATCCTTCACCAGTAGTTCTGCTTTGCTATAGCACTGACTAATCCAAGTTTAAGTCCAAGTTTAAGTCCAAGGAGAAAAAAGTTTATATATATCTGCTCTTGGATCTGCTCCTGTCCGCCCTTACCTGGTATGTGATAGCCTTTTAGCAGAGTACACTGCAGGTTTCTCCCCTGCATGAGCCAGTATGTGGCTGTGGGCACTGTGAGCCATGAAAGCAAATCCTTTTGAGAAAGGATACTGCTAAACCCACTCAGTAACTCTCCAGAGGAGCACGGACATTGTTTTTACAGCTGAACCTCTTGCAAGGCTTAAACTATGGGCTATGGGTCTTAGAGATGGCTCCCTACCGTATGTTTTTGTTGCACAGAACAAGGTCTAATCTTCCCAAGTTTGGTGTTATGTAACTAAAAGCCTGCACAGTTCTTTAGATAAACAAAAGAATTTCCATTATTATAAGCACATGAGCTAAAGTAAATATAATACAGTTTAATAGTTGATTTGGAAATTTTCACTGTTTCCGTAGTTTTAAAGCCCAGGAATTGAAGTAAGTTTTGAAGGAATTAAGCAACTGTAGCTGCAACGGGCAATCTCATGCAGTAGATAAACCGACCATTCAGAAGAACAGTTTTTGTGCTGCAAAAGAACTTACTTTTCTGCTTGCTGTCTCCTTTGAGCAGCCTGCACACTCAGTGCTGGTGCAGTCCTGTTGGGGACTGATCGATATGCAGCTGCATTCTGTGAACAGTTCTGGAATTTTGTACTCCCACTCACCCCGTGGCATTTCACAATGAGGTTTCTTTTGCTGAAGCAGGGACGGCCTCCTCAGGACATGTGTTTCTTCATCACGTGGAGTTGTCAGATCTGGCCTTTTTTCCTAATCAGCTGAGCTTTTCAGTGTGTATCTGGTGTCAGGCAAACACAGTGGCTCACAAAATCAGCTCAGGTGACTCTTTAAGGAGGCTTCTAGTGCCTGTAATTTGCTGCTTGTGTTTTCCTTCCTTTGAAGCGCACCTCACTTCCCCACTTATAAGCAGCAATACGGCACCAGTTCTGTACAAAAATGAGGATGTGCTCCCTTATCAGCAGTGAGTGCTGCTTCATTTCAATATTCATGCCTCAGAGGGCAGTGCAGGGATAGATAGGTTGAACACCTGTGGAACAACATGAGGACTTAGGGAGTGGGCAGTGTGGCTCACTGGTTCAATGTGGGAGCTGGGCACATCTGGCCTTGGCAGACAGAGCCTAAGCATATGTGGACTGGTAGAGCTCTGCTAAATTCAGGGGCACCGCAGCAATTTCTAAAATATGAGTTGCTTTCCCTCTTTAACAATTCCATTCTCCTGTAAGCACAGTGACTAGCAAAATTCATTTTCCTGAGAGTGCGTTTCCTAGCCATTAAATGCCAAATTATCCAGATTAAAAAATCTGAGGGTAAGGCTTTGGTTTGCTTCCTGTGTTCTGTGGGTAGTTAATGAGCAATGTTATGTGGCTGCACCACTCTCTGCGGTTTAATCTCCACGTCACGTTAATAGTTACACCACAGAGGTCCACTGAATGGAGAATATTCCCTCTCAAAAACCCTTCTTACACCTCTGAAAAGAGACTGCACCTCTGTAAACAGTTTACTAGAGGAACTGGGTGAGAAAGGAGGTATATTGGAACAACTGGTTCAGCTCTTTGGCAGGTTTTGAATTTTGGGAAGGCTGTGACACAGTCTGCTCTGCTAAAGTGACGAAGGGAGAGGACTTGTGTCCTGCAGGCTGCCAGCTATGTGGCTTCACCATGGACTATTTCAGTCTCCCATTAGGGAGTCTTGTGCACAGGGACTGTGTGGCTGCAGGGGCCAACAGCTGGGGCAAGGACCTGGCCAAGCCCTACTCCCTGCGCTGGTTGAAGTCAGTCCGGAGGTGCTTGCTGCTCGGCAACATTCTGCAGTCTGAATGTGTTAAATATAGGAATAACAGCTTGAAGAATAGAAACAGAAGAGGGAACCCGAGGTGACGAGAAGACAATACTGGTTAGAAGCACTGTTTTTACCAGTTTCAGTCAGTTTTCCCCACTTCTCCAACTAAAATTCTGTTTGGAAAATAATCTTTTTGTCTTCTCCTGCTGGGCTTGTGATTACAAATAAAAATGTAAGCATGTATGTGTCCCTCTTGAGTCACATTTTCTGCATAGCTGTATTGAACTGGGGTCTTCCACACAAGGCAAGGTCTTTTCAGAAATCTCCTTTGTCACTTATGTTTTCCATAAGCCTGCTGCAGGCATTCAGAAAGTCAGTGTTGAAATAATGGAGAAAAATGGCAGTGCCAAACAGCATGCTGTGTTCCTGGATACCATGGGTTAAAAAGAGAAGGTTTTTGGCAGCTGATTGAAATCTAAGCAGGATTTTTCCAGTATGTTATTTCCCCCATTTGTTCTCTCTTCACTAATATTTAACAGGATTTTATTGATTACAGAGGCAGATTTGTACTGTAGATGAAAATGGAAGGTTACTTTCTTGTCTGGTAATCAGTGGCTGTATATGTAAATGTGTATAATAAATGTTTCACAGATCAGTGCTGGGAGAAATCATATCCTTGCACAGTTAGTTAGCTATAAAGGCAGAATAGCATTAGTCATTCTTATAAATATAAATCTCAAAATCTAGGTACATTCTCCATGGAGACGTGCAGAAAGTCCCCACTACTGCTGCCTAACAATTGCATCTGAGCCTAGCTGTGAACTCAGCTTCACAAGCGTTGTCATCGCCCTCTGGGTCTGCAGTCAGGTCAGCCATCTCTCCCCTGGTAAAGTGAGAGTGCTTCAGATCTTATCTGCAGCAAATCTCTTTCACATTCTGGTGACAGTTGCGGATCTGCTTTGTCTTGGATTGTTTGGACTTCTGTCCTTAAGGAGCAATGTAAGATCCAGGGTGTCTCCCTGCTTCTCTGTTTAAGTCCCCCAGGGGCCATTCCCTGCAGAGGTTTGATTGAGTGTGAAATGAAATGCTCATTTCTCAGCTGGGCAGAGACCTCTAGGATTTTTCTTACTAGCTGAGATTTTTAGTGAAATGGGGAGGACTTTCCCTCCCTCCCTCCCTTCCTTCCTTCCTCCCTCCCTTCCTTCCTTCCTCCCTTCCTTCCTTCCTTCCTTCCGTCCGTCCGTCCTTCTGTCCTTCCGTCCTTCCTTCTTTGCTGTAAATTGATTGGAAAAATTTCATCATTACCAGTCAGCTTGTTCCTGATTTTCTTCAGTGCTGGGAAATTAGCTCTTTGGACACAAAAGTACAAACACTATTGATTGTGACTTTTTCTGAGTTCCTATAATTTGCTCACAACACCTTTTTATGAAGTAATCAAAAGTGGTAGGGAGAGGAAATGAATAATTCCCCTATACGCTGTACCTGGGCTTCTCCCTGGACACTGCCTCAGCCTCTCTTACTAACACCTCTCTTCTTTCCACTTCTTCTCCAGTTCCATTAGGAGGTCAGTGCTGAGAGGTTCAAGATGCACTGATGGTGTTCACCTCAGCGGGCAGCACCTGCCACTCAGGTCTGCTTGGCCTCCATAGACCACTGGCAAATGTCACACTGTGCTGCCCAGCAGCCCAGGACTGCAGGTGGGCCACAGTGGGCAACATGAGCTTTTAGGACAAGAAATCAAATGCCTTCCACAAGTAGGAAATTTAAAACGTTGGTAATCATTGGTGTTCATAGTTATAACCAATATTGAATTCCTTCAACAACCATCTATATCCTCTCTTTCATTGTTCTTTATTTCTGTTGCAAATAACTTGCAACAATAGAAATGAAGAGATGCCAAATTTGTGTGTCTCTTCAAAGAAAATTCTTGCCTTGAAATTAAGTTCAGTTGAAAACCATGATCATCCTCTCCACGTTTTGTGCAGGCCAGATGGGCTAGTGCTGTCCTTTTCTGTGAAGATGTTCTTATTGTGTATTGCTTCTCTTTCCTCATGAGAGGAAGAAATAGATCAAATCTTTATGTCTCCCTCCTGTTTTGCAGGAACTTCCTCTGCTACCTCCTTGGGGTGGAATCCCTCAAGGCCGTACATATAATGATCTATTCACTGGTGTTGGCCAATATCTTGGTCTCAAAATTCATTTCTGTCTTTTGTTACAGTTTTGTCCTCAGGTTCTTTTCTTCCTTTCTCACTAACAAGTGTTCATTATTTCTCCGTTAAACCCCACAGCATCCCATGGTGGATTTTTGCATCTTTTAATTTCCTGGGAGGATATGAAGGGTCTAAAACTAAAAGCTTTTCTTGCTCTTATCCAGGAGATTACAGAAGGGAATTGGATAAAAGCAAGGGCTGAATACTCAGTGCTTTGCCATCGTCAGCATCAATGTACATTTGGTAGAAAATAGCATTCTCCTTAGGCAGTGGGGTTTCAGAACTTTTCCCAGGCATTAGAAATGCAGGAATGAAATTCTTGAGACGTTATTCTCTGCTGCCTGAAGTTCCTTTTTATTGTGCTGGAGACAGAGAAGGGAAATAGAGTGATTGGGTACCCCAACTGCCATATAATCATAAAAGACATGGTCTGTCCTTATCACATGCCTTTTCCCTCAGTGTTGCCCAGACTTTATCTGGACACTGACCATCCTATAGCTCACCAACAGAACTTGCAGGGCTCTTGTGATTTGTACAGGAGACCTACTCTTATCAACTATGTGTAACATTTAAAGGTTTCTGAATTCTTTGGTATCTGAACATTTCATATGCCTGAGCTGGTATTCCTTGCCTGCTGCAGTGAGAAAAATCTGGTGTGCTGGAAGAGCCAGACAGAATTACAGGTTAGGCCCTTGTTTGACCTGCAGTGAGCTGGTCAGAAGAGTAGTAATGAATGGCTTTTGAGAATAAGATACTGGCCAACACTGGAGAGTAGATCACAGTACTTTTCCAGGACACCAAGGGTCACCTGAGACACTGTGAACCTCTTTCAGTCCTCTGGAAGATTGGCGCAAACCTCAGGAGAAGTACCTTAAGCTTTGAGAATTCACTGAGTCCTGCTTGAAAGGAGCTGAAGGAAAAACAGTGCTGGCAGTAGTGGTGTGGGAAGCTAAGCAGGGAGCTGTATCCTGCTCAGCAATGGGGCTGGTTGTGTCTGCTGTGCCTTCAGATGATGGGTGGTGGGGAACTGGGATTCACACAGATATCTCAGTTCCTCTGGCCTTTAGAAAATTCATCATTGTGAACACTGTTCGCACTAATTATTTTGTAGAAATTGCGATGAGCAACCTTGTAAGACTGTTGGACTGTGTTTACAACTAAGAAGGACTGCCTAAAGGATAAAGATGTCTTTCTTTTTCCACAACACTGATTGAACTCTGATAAAACACATTTTTACTTGTTCCTTCGATGTACCCTTATGCCATGAGATGAATAAATTACACAGTAGGAAGTAAATGAGAAGATTTTATACTGATAACTGTGTGCATGCTTCAGTTTTCCCTAGTGTTTTTCTTTGCCATAATCCCTGCTTTAAAATAAATGAGCACAGTTGTACATCTCCACTCTCCCACAGTATAAAACATGTCTCTTTTTTTCCAGAAGAACTTTTCTTATCCTATTAAGTTAATCTTCATCCTTCCTTTTGGAAATGCCTTTGGAAATACAGAATTATGCTAAAAATTCTCACGATGGTAGATAAAATAATGCTAAGCATATGTACTTATACTTTTACCTGTAGCTGGAAAAGTCAGCGCTTAGCCTCATAACTTCACCACTAGCCCTTTGCTTACTTTTATGTTTTCTCCTATTAAATGTTATTGATTTCAGTTTGCATCTCATAATGACTATTATGCCAGGGGTAGAACTGGGTGACAGTGAAAACCAACTCTATGCTCCTGCTGATAATGAAAATGTGCTAGTAGCAAAACAGATTGCTTAAATTGCTGGTAGGAGTCTGAGCATACCCTTCATGAACTGCCTGCTGGGAAGGCAATCAGCACTAATGGACTGACTGAGCATGGCTTGTTCCTGCTGCCACCATATTGTCATGGTGGAGCTTTGCTGTTTGCTTCCAGCTGGACTGGGAAGGAAAAGCCAGAGGACCTGGCAAGCTCCAATGGAAGGTGAGTATTGTCAAATAAGAGAACAGTATGAGAGGAACTAGTTTTGAGCTTTGCACCTTACATCAGGTCCTGCTATACCTCTATGGAGAACTGAGCACAATGTAGGGTCTTCAGCACTGGTGACAGAAGGAGCATGACAAAGTTTCAATCACTCATACTTGCTAATGGCTTTAATTGTTTCTCAGGGAAAATAATGACAAAAAGCCAAATTCTATCAGTAGTCTGCACGCGTGTTCACCTTACAACCCAATGAATAGGCAAATTTTAGCTTCATTACTCTACACAGCATGTTAGAGGCTTTAATGACTTAGTGATATTTTAATCATAGTTCCCTCTAAACAACCTTTTGTGAGTACAGTTAACTACTTACTTAAAAATTTAAAACTTGCAAAGTCAGGCTTGGGGATTAAAAGGCAGGACTCTCGGTCATGTCCCTGAGGATTGCCTTATTTTGGTAAATCTGCCTGGAAGGGTTTCAAAAGCTTCTTTTCTTACTTAGCTTCACTTGCAAACCTAGTAATCATTTTGATTTTTTGTTTTATGCTTGAGTTTATAAACTCCCAGACTGTCCCAGAGAAGAGAGTTTCTTTAAAACCACGCGTCCTCAGTAATAATAATTTATAGGGGGAAAATGTAGAAAGCTTGTGGTACTGAAGCAGAACTGGTTTTCTTTTCAGAGCTCTCTCACTGTCAAACATTACACATAAAAAATTAATCCCTATAATTTCAGTAGTTCCCATGGAACTAGAATTTTAACTAGTGACAAAACATTTCTACAGTGCCTACTCAATCATAATGCAGTTCAGGCTAATCATAATGTGATCAGGCTAACCATCCTTATGCTTCCTAATTGCCTTCAAGGACAATCTTTGGTGAAAGTCAGCCTTTCACAAAAAGCTGGCAGCTCCCTCTCTGCTGGGAGAAGGAGCCAGGCTCTGATGGCCACTTCCTGTCAGCCCTCCGCAGGTGGCTCAACATTCCATATAGTATTGCCTATAGAAATGTATATGTATATGCATGTGTGCAAGCACATGACGTGCACAAACATATAAACTGGATAGGATTCTTCTTGTAAGGTTTATTCTCTAAGGCTATTGCCTCAGAGCAACTTTCTGTTTGGTCACAGGCATTTGAACTGTATGACCGAAGCAGAGAGGTGCTGGGTGGCACCACTGTATGAACATTGCCCTGCCTGCCTTTCCTGCGTGCCCCTCCAGCCTGCCTCCCATAGAGAAGGAGGTGGAAAGCTTGCCTGGTTGCCAAGGGCTCAGTGTTTCGAACTTGACAAGGACGAGACTGGCTTGGCTGGAGATTTCTTTTTCACCACTTTCTGATGTTTGATAGATGAGACAGTGTGTGAATGCGAAAAAGGTTAGAGAGATCACCCTTATTGCTACACTAAAACATACTTTTATTCTTGAAAGTGACAAGAAGTTTTATTTATTTTCTCATTTCAAGATAAATTTATTTGAAATGATCTTCTTTTCACTGACCCAACATGAAAAGACAGATGTGCACAACGTAGTGGATATTGAATATTATTGACTGATAGCAGTTTCCTGGTGTAAATGTGCAGTAGCTATGAAAAAACATCTCAGAACTACTGTGAGATTAAATGTGTTCAGAATCAAACAGCTTTATCTATGTCCATTAAAAAAGATGAATAGACAGTTCCTCCTCGTCTATGAACCAAACACAGTGGAGGTAAATATCATAAATCTCAGCCACCATGGAGAAAGCCAGGGAGGGATGGAAATGTTTTGATAATTTTATTTAAAATCTTGGTCTGGTTAAAATAACAATAAAGAAAGAATACGCTGAAGTGTGTTTAGGGAAATTAATTCTGCCAGGAGACAACATTAGAATTTCAATTGTAATGTGAGGAGCTGTTTCAGACCTTTTCAAAAGGATTAGTAGTCGTAGCATTCAGAAGGTGAGATGACTTCAGAATTCAGTACTGACTGACATCTAGCCAATGACAGCCTGATGAAAGCCATTCTCAGCAGAGTGTCTGTGCAGGCTTACCATAGTCCTTGAGGGGTGCTTCCTGAGGGAATTGCTGGGCTCCCAGCAGCTACGTCAGTAACAACAAATTAAATGTGCCTGTGACCACTCTCTGGCACCAAGACCAGTTTGGCACTGCTTGTGCCTAAGTTAGACTCCCTTGTACCTCCAAGGTAGAGTGGCTGCAAAACTTCCTGGTAGTGGCCCCTGGCCTGTAGCAGTTCTTAGAACATGCCTAGAACTTGCACCAAGGGAGTATACTGCAGAAAAAGTGGTTGTTATCCCAGATCAAGCTGTGGATGGCGTTAATAATTACACTGACAGACAATCCAGTTCCACTGGCTGAGAATTCCACTGATAAATTTGATAGCATAGGCTTAAAAAAGGTACTTTAAAAAATTCAGGCATCACACTGAGATACTGCTGGACTACAGTCCAGTCTTAGAATCATAGAATCATAGAATCATAGAACCACCAAGGTTGGAAAAGACCTACAAGATCATCCAGTCCAACCGTTCACCTATCACCAATAGCTCCCACTAAACCATGTCCCTCAACACAACATCCAATCGTTCCTTGAACACCCCCAGGGTCAGTGACTGCACCACCTCCCTGGGCAGCCCATTCCAGTGCCTGACCATCCCTTCTGAGAAGTAATATTTCCTAATGTCCAGCCTGAATCTCCCCTGGCGCAGCTTGAAACCATTGCTTCTAGTCCTAAAGTCAAGTTGTCCAGTCTTGTGGAAACACTTCATCCAGCAGAGATAACTGTAAAAAGCTAAAGCTGTAAGGACAGTGGTGTACTTCCACTAAAGATGTAGTACTACATTTGTACTGGTATAACTGGGAGAAGAGGAGGGGCTGAGGAAATGTGGGATCTTTGAGTCTCATTTGAGATGTTTCCCGTCTTTTCTCATGAATTTGAGGAATAGCATTAGTATAAAGTGCTTAATATTAAAACAAAACATTTAACAGCAATAGCTTAATGACTATTCTATATACAGAAGTTTTGTGAGTTGTATTTTGCAAAAGAGGATAGTGCATAAAAGAATCTCATTTCTGCATCTTCAGTTTTGTATTGAGACTTCAACACTGAAGTCTTTATAGATTTTTATACTCTCTGAATTTATTTTACTTCTCCTGTTAAACTCTGTCATCTTGGACTCAAAGTTCAATCTGTCTCCCTCTTTATTACTGGCAGAACTATGGGAAGTAGCTGGAGAGGAGCAACATGAAGTAGTAAAAGCCTTTCTCCTTTTTTGAGGCTGGATCACTGGGGTTTTTTTCTTCTCTTAAATAAGGAGAAGACCAGGGTCATTTAGCACTTGGATACAAAAACAACAGCTTCCAATATTTCCAAATAATTGCTAGTCAGGCTTCCTACAGAGAAACAACAATATCTCTGTTATCTTATTTCTGAGGATTGCACTTGGAATAATAACCTCAAAATGAGAACCAGAAGCAGCCCAGAATGTGCATTTTTCCTCACAGACTGTGCTCAGGAACTGACTCTTTAATGCATGAATAGAGAAATTCAACAGTATTCTACTTTATTGCACATCTTTGTTTTACAGTGACTCCAAGAGAGACTAATATGACACAATTGTAAAGTCTTTCTGTGATCAGCATTATCATAAAGTTGCCACTTATGTCAATATTATGGTATGAAATAAAGGAAAATGCATATGATCCACATACCTATAAGGAGGTTTAACAGTTCAGTAGGAACTGATTCTAGCAGACATAATGCCCATCCTTAGAGCTGATGGCAGAAATACCGGGGAGTATCATGCATCAACCCTTTATCAAATAACCAGAGGTCTGACCATTACAAAGCTATTGTATCGTCATCCTATGCTCAGACAGTCATATTCTTTCTCTTGCCTGATTAAATGTGTGAAAAACCTGATATTTGCCATAGCTGATATTTGCCATGAAATGTTGTAGTATATCCAGAAGAAAATCAGCATGTATATTGAAATCTCTACTCCTCTGATAAGACATGCTTGTGTTTGAAGGCACTCTGCTACAGTACTAACAGGTAGTACCTTCCCCAAAGATTGTAGATCCAGCATCCCTAATGTAGAGCCTGAACTTCAAGTGATGCAGAATTGTTCTGACTCTGGATGACTTCAGTAGAATTTGAGAGGTGTGGCATCTTCTAGGAAAAGATCCAGATATTTTATTTGCAATACCAGTGCACTTTGCCAATTGAAGAAGCTTGTTGGCGTCTGGCTGACTCCCTTCTGCTCAGCAGAGGGACTCTTAGATGTGAAGGAGAGGGGTCACAAACATGTCTGTCTCATTTGGCTCAGATATTGGACATAGCTGGGAAAGTTTTTTACTAAAGTTCTGACCCTGGAGACTGGAGAGCTCTCGAGGTACTCAGCATCAGATTCATACTTTGATAAAGTAGCAATTTTTGAATCCGTGTCTCCTCACTTGAAAATATGTGGACCAAGCTCTTTTCTCTCATTACTGGGAGAACTCCGTCCTTATTCCAACAGCTATTTCATTACTTTCTGCTGGCTCTGGGATCTGGTGGTGCGGTGGGAAAAGTGATGGTCAAGGTGGTTATGCTGTTGGCAGAATATGCCCTAGCATGGAGTGCTGTGTGGGTGATAAGACACTTCTCTTCCAGTCAAGGGGTCTGTGAGCCTTGCATGAGCAGATAGGGAAGCTCAGAGAGATCCTTGGTGGACAGATGCTGCAGAAAGTACTCACGTGAGGAAACTGGGCTTTGAAACCTGCCTAATAGTGCCCTATGCCTAACAGATTGTCTAAGTACACAAACGGATTTTTGTCCACTCAATAACCATAGCTATTAGCAAGGGAGGGGCAATTATGGTAAGTAACATAATTATCTCAAATTCAGAGTGAATGCATATGACAGTAAAGAAGCAGTAGGGTATTCAGTGTTTGTCTAGAAGAAAACTGACAACTGAGATAATAAATTAGCAGTGAAATGCAAAGAGAAACTTCAATGCAAAAATGGCTGTAATGTTTCACAGAAGCCCAGAAAACCCAGTGGATCTCCAATCCAGGTTTATCATGGGTGTAGTGGTTTCATACATAACTAAGGCTGGCTGCACACAGTGGAATTGATTGATTTTACCTTGTATGTATCTGCTCACTTTCCTTCAGTAAAAAACTCTCCCTTTTGAACAGAAGAGAAAAGGGAGAGCATGAGCTATTGCAGTTTTTCCTCACAGTTAGTACTCTCCTATGAAATCTGCATTATAGCAGCCCAGATAGAAAGTTAGAAATGGGTGCCTCTGTAAAGTGCTTGTGTAAAGGGCTTATACTAGTAAAAGAGTACTTAAAAAGGCAAAGTGTCTAGAAGGGTTGTAATACAGGAAGTTCTGAGCAAAGAATAGTAAATAAAGTGTTTCCTGATTGGATGTGTTGTCTTTGCTATAACCTGCTACTGGTATTTTTTTTCTTAAAGAAAGAAATGCGCTTCTATAGTTTTTGCAAAGATATTTGGCCAAACATTCTCCTTGTATAAGGAATTCTTTCTATGCATCTCTCTCCTTTATGATGGGATGACATCTGCTGCATAATCATCTAAACTCACTAAGCGCTCTCTGCACTGGTATTAGGGAACAACATTGCTGGCAGTGACAGCTGAGCATTAGGGTAGGAAATGATGCTGGCTCAGGATGAAGAGGTTGTGGTATGTGAATGGATGTCACAGGACTCATGCGAGGGAACATCTGGGCCTGGATTAAAGGAGTAGTTTAATTACTCAGCACAATTCAAATGAGTCATTAAAAGCCAGACTGTACTGAAATAAAAGGAAAAGTTGCTTTGCAGAAAAATTAAGCTTTCATACCACTGGTCTGTTTTGCCATCAACAATGTTGCTTCATTCATCAGAGGATTTTGTCAGCTGGTGCCGTACTACTTGTCTGTCACTTGTCAACCTGCTTAGGTGGGTGCTGAAGTATGGGCAGACAGGGCAGCATGGAGCTCTCTAATATGCTCATGAGAAGCTAAGTTAGTGACTGCAGTGTAGGCATACCTTCATCTTGGTTCCCAAAGGTATGTGAAATGTTCTGCAAAACATGCAATTGACTTTTGCCTAGAAAATGATTCCCTTTCTAGATATATTTCAGTGGAAACCTTGTCGTGAAAACCTTGTCTCAGTTTAAGATTTCCTACACCAAACTGAGCTAACCATACAACTTGTGGGCCTGAATGGATATATTCAGCCTACAATAATTCAGCAGACAAATTTTAAGGCACATAAATGTTTTGTTATCTGAAGTCGTTTTGTTTTATTAGAGAACTACGGCTTAACTGGATGAATGATAGAATGAATCTCTTGACTTTTTAGCAGTCAGAAGAGTAAGATTCCATAAACTTTATGTGCTTTTGGGAGTTGAATGACAGCACCAGGTGTACAACATCGATGAGTCAATACTGGTGGAAAGTAATTAATAATGTTAGCTGAACAATTTAAAACCTAGTGTTAAGAGATGCTCAAAAGACAACAGTACAGTTCTTCACAGTAGAGGCTCAAAAAACTGCAATTGCTGCTGACAGATGAGCTCTGCTCCAGGGTCTCCTTGAACATCCATGTAAATAACAGTGGGCCCTGTTGCAATGCTTTTAGGAATTAAAAATTGCATTAGACAGATACCATTGTCCAAGTCTTTGGCACAATCACAAGTACAGAAGCACTGCAAAAACAGCCAGCGGTCAGCTTCATTCCTTCTTTTTAACTGAAGTGCATAGCTCAGGAAACTCAACAATGTGGAACTCATCCCTTCTATTGATAGACCTGACTGAATAAAACTTATGGTAAGTATGAACTTATTTCTTCTTACACGTGACAAAACATGGGTTAGAAACCAGTTAATACTGCTATGTATTTACACATTAAATTTGCCCTTCAGCTGTTTCCCTTAAATATAATCTGTATGTCAACTTTGTACTGTCAGAAGAGAACTATTGGACTATAAATTCAGACTTGAAGAAAGCAAACATCCTGGAAATGTTGTGTTTGTAGAGGATTTCCACCATACTAGGTAGACGTAGTCTACCTTGATTTCAGTAAGGCTTTTGATACTGTCCCCCATGACCTCCTTATAACAAAGCTGAGGAAGTACGGGATAGATGAGTGGACAGTGAGGTGGGTTGAAAACTGGCTGACTGGCAGAGTGCAGAGGGTCGTCGTTGGCGGTGCAGTGTCTGGCTGGAGGCCTGTAACTAGTGGCGTCCCCCAGGGGTCTGTGCTGGGTCCAGTCTTGTTCAACATCTTCATCAATGACCTTGATGAGGGGATAGTGGCCACCCTCAGCAAGTTTGCTGATGATAGGAAGTTGGGTGGACTGGCTGACACGCCTGAAGGCTGTGCCGCCATTCAGCAAGACCTGGACAGGCTGGAGAGCTGGGCAGTAAGAAACAGGATGATGTTTAACAAAAGCAAGTGTAGAGTCTTGCACCTAGGGAGGAATAATTGCGTGCACCAGTACAGGCTGGGGGATGACCTGCTGGAGAGGAGCTCTGCAGAGAGGGACCTGGGCGTCCTGGTGGATGACAGGTTGGCCATGAGCCAGCAGTGTGCCCTCATGGCCAAAAGGGCCAATGACATACTGGGGTGTATAAAAAAGAGAGTTGCCAGCAGGTCAAGGGAGGTGATCCTCCCCCTCTACTCTGCCCTGGTAAGGCGTCATCTGGAGTACTGTGTCCAGTTCTGGGCTACCCAGTATAAAAAAGACAGGGATCTCTTGGAAAGAGTCCAGCGGAGGGCCACAAAGATGGTGAAGGGCCTGGAGCATCTCCCCTATGAGGAACGACTAAGTGAACTGGGTCTGTTTAGCCTTGAGAAAAGAAGGCTGAGAGGGGATTTGATCCAGGTTTATAAATACCTGAGGTGTGGGGGCCATAGTGGTGAAGCTGGACTCTTTTCAGTAGTGCGTGGGGACAGGACAAGGGGAAACGGGATGAAGCTAGGGCATAGGAAGTTCTGCAGGAATGTGCGCAAGAACTTCTTTACGGTGAGGGTGACGGAGCACTGGAACAGGCTGCCCAGGGGGGTTGTGGAGTCTCCTTCTCTGGAGATATTCAAGACCCGCCTGGACGCCTACCTGTGCGACCTGGTGTAGGGAACCTGCTTTGGCAGGGGGGTTGGACTCAATGATCTCTGGAGGTCCCTTCCAACCTCTACAATTCTGTGATTCTGTGTGATTCTGTGAATAGGATCAACAGCAGGAAAAGATGGGGTCCAGCTTCAGATGAGATGTCTATAAACTCCTATGTCTGCTGAGAGCTGAGTCTTCAAAGTCATCAGTATTGATCAGCAAGGATGGAAGATACACATATTTAGAGCTCATGCTTCAGCTGAGGCAGGTAATGTTGTTAACTTCAAGATGCTGGTATAACTTACTTATGTTAGAAACCTTACCATTACAACACCTGAATTCAGATTCTTCTGAAGTGTAGGGAAGTTCAAATTTCTGGCAGCTTCTCAACTTTTCATCTTTAGAAAATAGGGAAGCCAACTGCAATATCCAGAGTTAGTTTAAGGGACTATTTATTGAATGAAACCTTTAAGGACTAGGCTAGTCTCTATATCCAGGAGCAAAGCTGTATCATTATGTTATCATGAACAGGGCTGAGCCTGAGCACGGATAAAGGACTGACGTAAGCTCTCAGATGAATGAAAGCATGAAGAGCTTTCTGAATTAAAAACAGAAATAAAAATGGGTCAATGAAAATAAAGTTATCCAAGCTAGAAGAAGGGCTAAACACAGGGGATAAAGCAGGCTGGAGAGGCTAAGGATGTGTGACCCAGTCAAGTGTGACAGACCCTGACGCTTCTGTTACTGGAAATGAGCTACAGCTGTGCCAAACTCCATGGGCAAGGCAAGGAAGGGAGGTTCCTGAAAAAGTTACTCAGTGCAAATTCACACTGCTTTTTTGCTGCCCATGTTTTCTGGTGTGCCTGTTTGCTGGTTTTAGATTAACCTCTCCCTTGCATATAGGAGTTCAGCAAATGTCTGAAGACTGAAGCCATGGCACCTGTAGCCTGTCACCGCGCAGTTAAGCAGGTGTTGAGAGATGGTGGCATGTGAAGTATGCAACACAGAGGTGAACAGAGATAGGTAAATTGCCATAACATGTATCAACAGGAAGATCTGTGAAGAGCAGCATAGGGTGAAGAGTATATGATAAAACCTGATATCCTCGGAATGACTTTGCTTCTATGCAGCCTATCAATTAGGTGTTCTCTTCCTTGAAGCATAGTTTTGTGATTATTTAGTGCTATTAAACACATTTAACTGGTGGTCTTAGGGCCTGTACTTGTCTCCTAACAGAAAGCAAAAGTATCCTGTGATTGCACAGATTCCTACTGGTAGTTTAAGGTAAAACAAACAAACAAACAAAAAACAACTGGGTTTTCTGATTTTTTCCTGTTTTTTAATCTACCGAATGTCTAATGTGAAATACGTAGTCATTTCTGGAATCAGCTTCTATGTGGTTTCTTCCCCATTGACTTTGGCTGGCCTTCTCACCCACTCATTTTTTGTCCCTGGCTGCAGAGTGGCTCAGCCTCTAGGAGATGTGAAATAATTCTATTTTACCTTGCATCGCTTGCAGCCCAAGTCGTGAACTGGAGTTGCCTGTGAGCAAAGCAGCAGGTGTGAGGATGCCTTAGTTGGGAAAGGAAGTCCCAGGTGGGGGTGAGAGCTAGCCCTGGGCAGTAGCACTGTTGGTCCTACTGGTTTTCTCAAGGCCAGCATGAGGAGCATGACTCCTCTGTTCATGGCCTCGTTTCTCGGTTTTGTCAATGGGGGTCTTAGACCATTGGCTTTTCCTTGCTTTGAGTGTGAGTCAGGACAAAATAGAAGGGAGCACAAAATGCATGGCTTCTCATGCGTTTTTCTGCATATTTCTAGGCTCAGAGGCTGTCAGGGAGGGATATTTGTTATTCTATTGACTGCTGTCTATTGAATACAAGGTTGAGATGGAGGGCAGGTTTGTTCAAGACATCTTTTCAGCTAACTTCCAGCTAATTCCCACCTTGAGTGCCTAAGGCCACAGTCCATATTACTCCGTGTTTATTTGTGGGTTTTGTGTTCAGCTTAAGTGAGGAATTCTGATTCATCTGTCTGGTTGGCAGAAAATATCTTGCAAATTTTTTTTGAAGTACAGGCATTCCTTTGGACCCTCTCCAGAAGTGGTTAATTTCCATATTTTTTCAGAGATTCTACATTATGCCTGATCAGTGAAACAGGTGTAATCAGAAAGACATTTTAATATGCAATAACTGCTGCTGAGGAAAGTGATATTTGTTCTCATATTAAACCAGGTAGGTATGTTCCAAGCCATAGCAACAAGCCCTTGTAAGCATACATAATGACTACCAGCGGCATGATGTCCAGAAGATGGTAATGTTTGCTCAAAGGCTGTCATACTTCTTCATCTCTCTGATTTTGCCATATTTTTCCTAAAGCACACATGATTACACCGTACTTACCGATAAAAAACTATTTGCAGACAGAACAACTTCTAATCGTAGCAATTGCTGGTCATTGTGACTTAAAACTTTTATAAACTTTGAGGCAACACAGTAGAGAGGAGCAGCTTGAATAAATTGAGTACACAGACTAAATTTGATTTGTATTGGCCATGGAGAAAGAAAGAAACCATGTGAATATTTCACAGCAAAGACCGCAGGCCACTGCAGGTCACTGACAGGCACTCCCCTTCTACCACCTGCATTTTTCGATTCCTGTGCCAGAGCTCTAGCTGTACATTTGCCTCTGTGCAGGTCTCACAGAGGGCACGTTGGCAGCTGCCAGGACTTTAGTTAGTTTTGTAGCCCTCTGCAAGGATTTTGAAAGAGTGAACATTTTAATACATGTGCCCAAAGATACCTGTTTACTTAAAGGCTTTCCAGTCCAGCTCATTCCAGCCCTAATTTGTGCTAAGAACTTCTTTATTTTAGGTGTGAAGGTGTGTGTCTCCTTTCAGATTGTTCACATATTTAGTGAAAAGGAAGGGTGGGAAGAGTTGTCCTTGTGTCCAGTGGGGTTCTCCCTTGATGAACGGGAAACAGTCCTTGGCAAGACTAATTTTTACCCCTAGGTAATAAAAAGTCATCTCAAGAGCACTGTCACAGCCTTTAGTTAGTACAATTCCTGATGCCAAAACCTTTCTCTTGAGAAGATCCTCCAGTCTCTCCTTATCATGAGGGTGCAGCCTTATGCAGGATTGGGTCCAAATTCAGTGGGAGCTTTTCCATTTCCTGCAGTGGCCTCTGAAAAGGGCCCAAGGGTGAAATCGATTATGTTTCTTGCTCCACAGTCCCAAGAGCACAAACAAGATCTACTGAAGTGTGTATGAGACATCTGCATCCTGTGGGAGCAAGCTTGATGTTGCACTGATGAAAGCGCTCAGCTGATAAAGTGGCAGGCTCCTTGCTGTATGAGTGATAACAGCAAAAACATTCCTGAAGCAGATCTTACCCTTCTTCAGAATGAGCTTTCTGTGTTCTGAATATCAGGTAGTACCAATTAAATGCTTACAGATTATTAATTTATGAAGCACCCTTGGAGGATTTATGCTGCAAGGCTCCCTGGGCACTAAACTGGCTGCTCTGGGCAGCCATTTCTGGTCTGAGCCATTTCTGTAAAAAAATGCCTTCATCTGACTGCTGAGATGATTGCTTTAGAATTGATTGTGTAGTTCAATATAGCTGAAATAAATAAAATATTTTAAAAAGTTGATAACAGTAGGATTGACATTTGCAAGAGCAAGGAAAAGCCAAGGGAAAATCTGACATTGGGCAAGACAGCTCTCACATGCAACCTGGGAGCTCCCCCCGGGCTGCAGCTAAGTGCTGGTGCCTCACGTGTTCACACTGCAGAAGCAGCCAGCTTCAATGTGACTGAGGAGGAGCAGCAAGCACAGCTTTCTGTGGGCCGTGCTACGTGCCTGCAAAGCAAATTTCTACAGCAGTTAAGTAGTTGAGTAAATTTCTTTTATGAAATGCTTATGAGATTTGATTTAACAGTGCTAACATTGAAAAATAACTCCTGTTCTTTCCCATGTTTTATGCAAGTGGGAGTTTTGAGGCAGATACATTTTTGCATGGTACAGCCTTTTTTTTTTTTGTTTTGTTTTTAATGGTCATTTCCTAACCAGGACTCGTGCGTCCCTATCTCTTAAGAGGTCCAGAGTCTTGGAAAGTCCACAGTACTTCGAAAGCTTGATGTTTCCTTACTGCCACCAAAGCAATGTAGGAAAAATCTAAAATCTCCCAGATTAGAAAATATCCTATGAGTATGATTTTTCTGACTGCTCCTTGTCATCAGATGTCTTTGTCTTCAACTGCAGTTCTCTGAGAGATACTGGGGTTTGCATCTTGCAGAGAAAGGTCTTAGTTCCACTGCACAGTTGTGACAGGTAGGGATTTGGGTTTTGCTTCAAGCCTTCATGAGAAATCTTTCTAGCAATTTAATCTTTATTTAAAAACATTTCCTCAGAAGGAAGTACAAAGGGATTTAGGATTGAATTCATAAATAAATTTACGGTCATGATCAGAAGTCTCCTTCACAGTAGCACATAGACATGGGGTTTAATTTTATGTTTTGTACCAAAAAGTACAAACAGTTCTTTGACCAAAAAGCTGTCATCCCAGAATAATTACTTTATGGACTCTTACTGAAAAAAACTTTGCAAAAGGGACTAAGAGAAGTGCTTCCCAGCTGCTGAGAGGACTTGGCCTTGCTTGTGTGATGTGACAGATTCAAAGCTCAGGGTGGGAGACCTCTGCAATTAACTGTGACAGGACAAGTCAAAATTCCTGTAGCCATCTCAAAGCTTCTCCAAATGAAGGCAAATCTCGTGTTTCCCCAAAGAGGAATGTATGGGGCTGAGTTGAAGGTACAAGACAGGGGATTTTAGAAGAGAGATGTGGGAACATCCCTGAAAAACTGATCTTAGCATGAGTTATTTTTAGGCAGTGGGATGGAAGAGGGGGAGCTTAGATCATGATTCTTTTATGTGATTTAGTAGATGTGCTTCGGTGGCTCAGACAAGACAGTTGGACTTGACAGCCTGGATGGTCTTCCAGCCTAAATAATTCTATGATTCTATCATTTCCAGGGCAATAACAGAAAAGCCTGATTTCTCTGGGCCCTGGAAAAAGGAAACTAGAATACAGCCAGTTACTTATCCTGTCATTATGGTTCCTGGTACAACCACCTGGGCCTATGAATAGTCCTAGAGCTCACCTGTACTATTCTGCTAGCATCTTGCCGTAACAATTAGCAAATGCCACACTTCTGCTTGACAGGCGAGTTTCTTTCTCAAGTCCTTTTCATCCTTCTCAGTTTGGACACCTTCAGCACAACAAACAAAATACCTGGTCACAATGGCACTGGTATGTTCTGTACTGTGCCTGCTGACAGCTGGAAATGGAACTGAAACCACTCTCCTATTCTGCAGAGTGGATTAAAACAGCAGGCAATAAAATTAGTCATGCTCATCACGAGGCTGGTGTTTAATTAATGACCTAGCAGCAAAAGGCTCCCAGCTGATCATTACAACAGCTTCTAGAGATTCCTTCAGCACACTTTGCTGTGTAAGACTATTGACATGCAGACAGTGTGCAAACTAACTGGGAAAAATGAAGTGGCATCAAGAATGTTTTGGCTGTATTAACTCTGAATATGTCCTTCCTGCCCTGGGATTTTTGTCTAAAACACAGTATTGTTTGAAGGTACTCTGTAGTTTTCAATATCAAATTCCAATAAAAGGAAAGTAGTACAATGCAAACAGCCTACAGTCATACTTTGAAAGAAGACTGCAAAAAATATAATTTGCTTGCTTGTTTAAAAGGCATAATTCAAGGCATTCGAATTTTGTTCTTGAATCCTAAAGATAATCAGAAAAAGCCCTGTATACACACTGGATGATTAGGTCTAGATCTAGAAAATTAGATCAGCATACTGCCAAGTATTAAGATTTTGGACATGTTTTCATATTGATTCTTGTAATGAAGACCACAGATGTATCAAGGACACACTCCACAGTGTTTATCTGCACCTGATATGTAATGAGTTCTTTACCTCTGCATCTTGAAGGAATGCTATTTTTCTCTGGTAAAAATTAAAAATCTACTTCCCATTAATGTACAGAAGTAGAGGATTTGGAAAACTACCTTACAGGATTCTGAGCTGCTTAGTCTTGTGCTCTTTTTTGGAGGCCTGACTCATAATCATAGCAATAAATTTAACATTATTTTATTCGATTTAGAGTTAGAGCCCTTGCTTCGGAAATAGAGATGATGTCTTCTTAATATAGTTCTCTAAAGAGAAACTAGCCTTATACTGGAAGTATAACATTTTTTCTTTCCTTTTCTTTTCTTTTCTTTTCTTTTCTTTTCTTTTTTTTTTTTTTTTTTTGAATTGACAATGTGAAACATTTGTACAATAAGGAGAAATATTTCATTGAAAGGCCTTTTCATTACCTGCTGCTCAGCAGTTTGCATTTATGCACATCCATTTTTAACACATCCATTTTTAAATTAGAATAGGGTTGTTGGATTGTGAGTTATTCTGCTTCAGGAGGACTCATATCCTTCTGAATAACAACAGAAGTAAAGCACAGAGAAACCTGGATGCCATCCTGAGCTTTATTCAATAAATACAGCTCACAGTCAGCACTACATGCCCTGTTTCTGAAAACCAGGCCATGGATTATCCAATTAAATTCTCACCTTTGAAAGTTAAGATGATTATTCCATCTTCTAGTTCTTAAAAAAACTCGAGGGAACTGCTTTCCTTGGTATCTCAGTAGTGCCTTCATTCCTCCTGAGTCAGGAGTTATGTGAAACTGACTGAAACAGATATTTTCCACTTGTTTTGTCAATTCCATTAGGAGCTTTAGCCCCCTAGAGGGAATCAATGCACGAATTAACCGAAGATTTATGAATCCCCAAAGGGATAATTTAAGGCTGTATTATGGTCCAGTGGATTTTAATTCTAGCTGAGAAAATTTGCTCCTCTAACTTTCATATTTGATTTTCTTATCTTCAGAATATATAAGAATTAGATTATTTTTCACCCCCCCCCCCCCCCCCCCCCAGCCTCCAGAAAAAGATCTCCTAAAAAACTTCCTGCAGGGATTGTAAAGAAAATTACAAATGGATTTGGATGATTTTATTTCAAAACCAATATAGAAAGGACAAGTGACATTTTTTAATGTCAAATTTTAAAGACAGAAAAACTACCTGCTAGCATCAAGCATGACGTTTCAATGAGTAGAACAGGTTGTCATCTGGTGTAAGTCAGCAGTGCTCTATTGAAGGAGACAAGCTCAGTTGAGCCATATTGTTTACAGTAAATGAAAACCTACCCTGCTATTTCGCAGTGCCATTAAGCAGGCTGAGAAATGATCAGACGGCATTCAGGCCCAGAATTCTTTGAATGACTCTAACTCTTCCTCCAGTCCCATGCTCTGGTTTGCTGCCTTGTTGTCTCTTTTAATTTCTGTTTCCTTTTAGAAGCATGCTAACTTTGCTGTTATTGCTTCCTTTCTTTCTCTGCTGCTTTTACATTCTTTGGATGAGCCCTTGAGGACACAGTACTTTTGTTAACGTTTCTGATCTTATAGTAAACCCCCATCTTAGCTTTTGTTTATCAATTATTTGGTATTCATTTACATAATATAATTTTGATCACAAGGAATTTATTTAGAATTTGATGAGTGTTCCACATCTAATTACTAACGCATGCTATAATACATTGTCAAGTGAATGAGCCTTTCAAATATAACAATGTGGAAAGAACTAATGGGACCCTGCTGAGCCTACTTTGAAAAAAATGGAATTGAAAGTCTTGAGAAAAGGAACTGGCTTTCTAGCCAATTAAATGGTACATGAAGTACTGGATCTCCTTATATCAGGCTGTTAGGATGAGATGCTTAGGATGACAGTTATAAAACACAAGAGAAGGAATGGCAAAACATTAATTTTTTGCTGCTCTGCACACTGACACAAATTTTCAGTCTGGCAAATTCTTCATGAAACTTTATTCAAGTGAAAATTGAAAGACTGGTATTTGTGATTAAATGGACAGGGATGATGACTAGGATTATTATTACTATTGTTCATAGGGCATTTTACAGACAGAAATGAAACGAGTGCCTCAGAAACCTGATTGCAAGCACACAGTATTCAAATAAAGGGGAGAATCAACCGTGGCTTCTTCCACTCATCTGATGTGTTCTGCTGACCCCACAAGAAAATCTGTTCTCTCTGACTTTAACTTGTTCAGTTTTGTAGTGGAAGAACTATTCTTCATAGACCTTTAAGGAGAAATGTAAGAAGTTCAAGAGAAAATGCCATTATGTAAATTAGGAGGGAATGTTAGGGGAAATTATGGATTGAGAAGGAAAACATTGAACAAAAGTATTGGAGAAACATGGCAAAGCAGGTTGGTGGCACACATGACTGGGAAGAAGGAGCTTTTGCAAAAGAGATGGAAAGGAGGAAACATGAGAAAGACTGTGAAGATAATCAGAAAGAGAAGCATAGTGAAGTCTGGTGAAGGATCATTGATTATGGGAAGACTGTGAAGGACTCCTATACACATAGGAGTGTATTTTAGTATCTATATGAAAAAAACGATTTGTATGTGGAGATGCCAGATGAAGAGTTGGCAGCAGATTACAGGAGAAATAATCAGAATTTGAATATGCTGCTCTTTATCATGAAAACACTGTGAAATACCAGTACATCACAGGCTTTATTTTGAGAGTTATGAAGCAAATAGTCAAATCTGGTATCTGCCAACCTTGGACGTACCTTGATTTTTGAACCTTTATGACAGTGCTGTTGGAAACTTTAAACAACTTTTGGTAGTAGTGTGGAAACAAATGTACCAAAAACATATAGGAAACGTGTAACAATACCAAAGATTTAAATATTATTGTTTTTTTCCTTTTAAGATATTGTAATTATGGCTGCTCCTTTGACTGAAAAGAAAAAAAATGGCAAACTGACAATTTCTTTTTAAGATTTGGATGCAAATACAAGGTATTTGTTTCCAAAAAGGCATACACATTGACTTTGATTCCTCCTAACCATGTTTGGACAAATAATCAAGGCTGCCCACTCACAGGGAGCTCTCTCTACAGCTATAGGAAACTGATAAACACCTCCAGACTCTAATTCAGATCCTCACTTCAGCAGTGAGCTGAAGAAAATCTGTAAGGTCTCACTGTTTTCATGGAAGTTAGACCTCACTGCAATGCTGTCTCTCTGAGCAGCACCATCTCTGTGCAACTGTTGAGCACAGTAGTCCATGATATACTGAACTTTAATCTTCTTGCAGCCATTCTATTTTGATCTAAATTTACTGTGCAAGTCAAATCATATGGTGAGAGAGCCAGCCTCAAGCTACTTCATGGAATAAACAGCTGACAGATGCAACTTAATGCCAGAGAGGCTGGGAACTCTTCATCCTTAGAGAGTTTGAAAGCATGGCTTGACAAGACCTGCCCTTTACTTTAAGAGGCTGGACAGATGACTTCCAGAGGTTCTCTGCAGTTCAAATTTTTCAGTGATTTTATGATTCCAATAAAGATGCATTTGCTGAACAGTGCCAGTATCTTCCACATCTATTTCTGATTTTTGAACATACCTTAATGGAAATGACAAAAGCTTTTAAGTAAGCTGTTTCTTAAGGTGTTTAGTCTAAATTCTTCGGGATAAAAATGTCAGGATTTTTTTTTTCTTGTTTTTAAAGAAAATCATAGAATCATAGAGTGGCCTGGGCTGAAAAGGACCACAATTATCGTCTAGTTTCAACCTCCCTGCTACATGCAGGATCACCAACCACCAGACCAGGCTGCCCAGAGCCACATCCAGCCTGGCCTTGAATGCCTCTAGGGATGGGGCATCCACAACCTCCTTGGGCAACCTCTTCCAATGCATCACCACCCTCTGAGTCAATAACTTCCTCCTAATATCTAAACTAAACCTCCCTGTCTCAGTTTAAAACCATTCCCCCTTGTCCTATCACTATCCAGCCTTGTAAACAGTCGTACCCTCTCCTGTTTATACACTCCCTTCTAATTTTGGAAAGCCAAAATGAGGTCTCCCTGGAGCCTTCTCTTCTCCAAGCTAAACAAGACCAGTTCCTTCAACCCTTCTTCATAGATGTGCTCCAGCCCTCTGATCATCATAGTGGTCCTCCTCTGGACCCTCTCCAAGAATTCCAAGTCTTTCTTTTACTGGGGGTCCCAGGCCTGGATGCAGTGCTCCAGATGGCACCTCACAAGAGCAGAGTAGAGGGGGACAATCACCTCCCTCTCCCTGCTGGCCATTCCTGTATAATGCAGCCCAGAACACAGTTGGCCTTCCAGGCTGAAAGCGCACGATTCTGGTTCATGTCCAGCTTCTCGTCCACCAGGACCCCAAGTCCTTCTCTGCAGGTCTGCTCTCAAGGAGATCTTCCCCCAGTTTGTATAAATACCTGGCATTGCGCTGGCCCAAGTGCCAATAATTAATATCCAGTTAATTTTTTGAGCATGAGTCTTGGAAAACATTTCCTGTAAAAGACTCCCCAGTGATAAGATTTCATGAATTGTTCTCATTCCCTGAATCAGAAACATGATGTGGGCTTTGAATAGGACAACAGACTGTTGATAATGATTAAGGCCTGTCCCAGCAAGTTTCTGAGCCTTTCTGACAACAGAAATGAGCAAATGGTTTTTCATGGAAAGAAAAATCAGGGAATGCAGTGTATTTTGGCAACAAGAGTCGTAGACTCCTTATTTCACCATACCTACTAGCATCCAAGGCAGTGTGGTGGATTTTATACAGACACAGGTCTGATTCCAAGCAGACTGATGCTAGTAGATCTCTGCTTGCCACCTTCATAGCTTCAAAACTTTATTCAGGGATGGGAACCCTCAGTGTTTGAGCATGATTCTTTTGGTGCTATGTATGCTCTTCCCACACACACTGCAGCCAGCAGTCACTAGATTTCTTTTTTTTGTATGTGTAAAACCCACACACTCTTACTGTCATCAAGAAAAATGCACACATCAGACACTTACGTGTTCTGGTTCAAGTAACTAGGAAGTTACCAGTAAGATAGTATTATACACTTTAGCAGTAATGCTTGTTATTGCATCAGATTTGCTTTCTTTTTTTTTTTTTTTCTTTGACATACCTAGCCAATACAGATGTTTGAATATATAAAAATACCAAATTAGTTCATCTATTGATTGGGATTGTCTGTGTTCAGGAACATAGTTAACATTCCTTAACACTGACACATTTGTTGTTTCTCATAGTTGAGTCAAGAGTACAAAACTTTTATAAGGTATCTAAAGCAGTCCTTAAATCAACAGAGGATGTAAAAATGACATGTTTTGTTAATAACAGCTGATAATAAAGCTGCAGGAACTTTGCTGATTGCATAGAAATTGATTTTCAAAGAAACGACAAATTTCAAGTTAACAATTTTGCATTTAGTCACTTATACTAGAATGTACAAACCTGTCACCCTATTGCCTTGTCAGCACATTTGTAAGTATAGTCATATAACTTGCTGAGTCCCTGTTTGATTGTTCTGTACTAACCAACTCTGAGCTACTGAACTGAATTAAATAAGCAAATATACAGGGTCATCAACCTGCCTAGTAAGAAGTGAAGTGTTTGGTGGTCATTGTCTGGTCACTTTTCTCTCTTGATTATATCTACTAAATTCAGTGTGAACTAAGAGCATCCAATAACTGGTACCTTCCTCCTGCAGCTCAGTTCACTGCCACATCACGTCCTTTTTGACAAACCTTGCTTTGCAGATATAACAAAGCAAACCTGAAGAAATCAGCCCTAGTTCTTCTTGATAGCCTGTGACACAGGCTCCTCTGCAGCTTTCTTCCACAAGAAGATACCTTGAGCTGATTTGTTCTCCAAGGAGAGAAGCAGCATAACCAGAATCCCATTATTCTGTCTGTGTAACACCTTGAACGTTTTGTCATTAACTTTTTCCCTTCCCCTATAAATAAGAATGTCAGAACCAGCCAATAAAAATGATAATTTGGAGTGGCTTGGGGCAGTAAGATCAGACACGGTGTTATTACATTGAAGTTCATCTAGATGAATTATGACCTAACCTAGATAAGTTTCATAGCAGAAAAGTGATTAGCAAGTTTATTATCTATAGCTTTTCCAGCTGTATGTCCAAAGCTACCAGGAAATATGTACAAAAGTCTTTCAAAACCTGCCCATCATTTTTCTCTTGTTGATTTTGTTTTCTTGGCTTCTCATGGAGTGTGACTCAGTCTTTTCTCTTTTGGAGTAACATACCACTCATGCTGAGCTACCTTCTACTTGTGATTCAAGTTGGAAATCATAGAGTTTGTGTACAGAGCCTTAGCAACATGGTTAATTTTGTTAGCGCAAGCCTTACCTCAGTCACATTTCCCCAAGGAAGAATTTTTCCCCAGAATGCTGACATCTTCAGCAAGATTTTTAATTTATGTGGATTGAGTATGTGATGCTGGAGTCCCAAATCAGACATTTTCAGCTTTTTGATTAGTATCTTTTTTTGAAACTCTGTCCACATTGATACTTGCCCTGCACTGTATAGTGAAATTAAATCTTTCAGCGTGGGCCAGAATTAAAGGCTTATCTCTCCTCATTCTCCACATCCCCCATTCTTTGGTTCTCTTCTAGCGTTGTTTTGGGCCCACTGTATACTAAGGGCAGAATACAGCAGGACAGGTGTGACCCTTTAGTACGAAAAACACCTGGATTTTCAAATCAACTTTCTTAGAAAAAAGATGCTTTCTGACTTATGAGTGACCTTCATAGTGACTGATGGTCCACAATGAATGCTAGCCCATGAAAACAAATTGTTGTCGTTAGTAATTCTGGACTGTAGTTCAATGGCAGAGAAAGGTCTTGGAAACTACCATCTTACTGAATCAAAGTATCATTAAGGTTAAAACAGACCTCTGAGATCATCTAGTCCATGTGCCACCAGCACTGCCCAGTAAATCAAGTCCCTAAGTATGACATCTACTCTTTCCTTCAACACCTCCAGGGAAGTAAAGCTTAATCTGCTTGGAAGACCTTCCTCAAAATTCAGTCAAGACAGATGCTAATTAGCATACTATGTCTAAAAGTTGCTGTATAATTCTCATCTCCTGCATTCTTTCAAAGTTCTGAAAAGTAAGAGCAAATTGCTACTAAATCAGATGGCATCTTTCACTCATTTTGTGCTGGTTCATGTAACTTCCTCAGGTGTAGGGAGATGAGTTCGAATTCCTCCAAAATAAGACTTTCATATTTTCCTCTCAAAAGTAAGTATAATGACAGTCTGAGAAATGGAAATCTCATGATTTACAGAATAAGGCTCGAGAAAAGCAACAGATTTGTGGCTTCTCTTCCCCATCCTGCCAGTACTGGTCAGGACAGAGGCTACCTGAAAAGGGGCTCAAAGGACTTGTTGACTCAGAAACAGGCTTTTGAATTCTCTTTTCTTCATATTGCTTCTTTCACAACTGGACTGATATCTTCCGTGAACCTGGCTGCTGAGAGGTGATTTTTTCACATGAATCTCTGAAATCTCTTCACCTGCTAACAACTTTGAATGTTCGCTGACTTCAAGCTGAGTCAGTAACTAAGAACAAAATGTTCTGGTTCCCCTTCTCACCATAGGACCCTTGTATTCCTCTTTCCTTTGTGAAATGTGCAGTTAGTTAGGCATAGAAGTTAGTACTTTTACAGTTAGTAGTATTTGCCCATCAAATGCCAATGAGAGCAGGCATATTTATTACTACATACAGTTGGTTTAAAGGGCAAATGATAGTCTGTGTATTTCTTGCTGACCTCAAGGTCACTGCTTGTTAAGAATATAATGCGTGTGTTTAATATGTGAGGCAAGTTCAGTAGCATATAACTTAGATGACACATGAATATTATTTTCATATGAGAACTAAAGAAACTTTAAATGGTTCCTTTCACTGGAGCTTCTCATACACTATCATGTCTATCCAGGAAAGCTAATCTTCAGGAGATTTACAGCATTCAAGGTGGTTTCCAAGTGTTTATTGAACAGATTTGTGAAAAAAAAATACAAATTGTATCTTAAAAATATGCCTTGATTTTTACATTAGCATCAAGAGAGGATTCAATGGAAAATTAACCAGAGCTTTTGAATCTAATACTCTATCCATGTAGAATTTTTTTTTTTTTTTTGTCAGTTGAGAGCTGTAATCTGGAATAGACTGGAAAAAGTGTGCAATAAAATCTTTAGGATATGCCTAGTTTGTTTTTTTTTTTCAGCTAGTCTGAAGCTCTCATGACTGTGTTAGCTAAGGGTAAGCCTGAAGTATGGATACGCTGTCACTTCAGCATAATTTATTTGGAACTGTCTTCTGCACATGCTGGTAAATCAACAGGAAACAGAACTGCGGTGCCAAATGCCACATCTTAATTCGAGTGTCACTAGTCCTCACCACATCCCTTTGGGGGTCTCTATCTCCAGTTCTTCAGTTGTTTCAGTCCATGGTCTCTTCTCAAGAACAGCTGGGACTTCTGTCACTTCTTTATGTGACCAAGCCATTAAGGATCAGATGAATGATGTAATCTTTATTTCTTTATTCTCTCTCTCTTTTCTTTTTTCTTTTTTCTTTTTTTTTCTTTTTTCCTTTTTTTTTCTGTTGGTGATAAAGTGAGACCTTCCCAAAATATTGAAACTTGCTCTTTGAAACAAAAAGGTGGTGCAAGACAAATGGCAGAAGCCTTTGGTTCTACTCTGCCTTGTCTACCACAAAAATCAAATTCTGAATCTCCAATGGAGAATAGCTGTTGTATCAAAGAAAAAGATATGGTGGAACATACTAAAAACTTGTCCTATCAAAACTATTTGTTGTGATTTTAAAAAATGAGAGTAGGCTGGAACTGGTGTTTATCACAACTGATGATGAAAAAAATCATGTCACTTTTTCAGCTGTTCTGTCTGCAAATGCCCTAAATTACATACAGTAGTAGTCGTAGCAGTATTCAGAACTCATTTTGGGCATTTATCTCTTTGTCTCAGACATTTTTAAAGTGAAGTGACTACAACTGCTGCCATCTTACAGGTGGAAGAGCTGGAGCATGTAACAAGCATGTGAGTAATGGATGCCTGAAATTAAAATCAGCATGAGAAATGGCAGAATTATTTGTTCACAAGCCTCTAACCTCTTTTTTCCTTCTATCTATTAACACCTCTTCCCTTCTAGAATGTCATGCACTTAAAAGGAAAGCAAAGGAGCTCAGTCTATGGGAGAAGCATAACCTTTCTCTATCCCGGTGTATCATGCCTTCTCTGTCTCTGAAGTGAATCAGAACCTGAGGAGAGATGCTGAGCAGCCACCAAAAAACATTTGCTTCTACTCGTTATTCAGCATCTGGCAACTGCGATGGGTAGCTGGAAAGCTTTTGTTAATATCTCTTCTGTTTGTTTCCTCAGTATTTTTCCAAAGCAGCTTAGTTGTATGCAATGAACTCTCATTTCCTAATGCCAGTCACTGAAAGCGTATGCCAGGGGATCACTGTAAAGCCTTGTTACTTTGTCCAGTCACATCATCTGTAATTCCTTGAGAAGGACTGATACAGAATAATGAGAGAGAAGCATTGCGTTTTTCATAACGCATGTGAAATAGAACTAAATATGAGAGCAGGCTACCCATCTTTTTGGACAGCTCTTTGCTCTTTTATATCAAGTTTGTACAAGACATCATTTGGTCTAGGCATTCTTACAAAGCTGGGGAACGGTCCACTTGTAATAAGGCCAAATCAACCCCTGTTGTCTTGCTGTGAGTGATGTTAAAAATTACTGGATGGATAAAAAGTGGCTCAATCCCTGGAGCTATGTACAGCTGACTCTGAAGCTGATGTATTTTAACAGCTATTCTTCCCTGTGGATGAAAGGTTAAAGCTGCAGAGGTACCTCCACATGTACTCCTAATGTGCTTCCATTTGCTATGCAGGTATGATTTTGACTGTGTCAGGCACTGAGAGACAGATCAGTGATATGTCTTCTGCATCTGCCAGCACACACTTTGGGGAAGAACTGTAACACCACAGTTCTTGCTAGAAATGAGACACAAGCAACAAAGTCATGACTGCGCAGACACTTTGGAGTGTAAAACGCAATTACTTTTGCCCTTTTAAGGAGATCTCTTGCCTTCTGACTTCTCCTGAACTATCTATCTTTCCCCAAAGCCTGCAAAACTGAAAGCTTAATACTTTGGGTTAGACTCTAGGAAAGGAAAAGAACCAACAAAGATGAAGTCTGTTCTCAGAGAAATCTAGAGATAATCCTGCTGGAAGGGCTTTTCTTTGTACTACAGTAATAGCTGTTTATGAAGAATGACTAGTGCAGTAGACATGGGGTCAGTGTTGAACCTGGTCTTTCTTTTAGCTTATCTCTCACTCTCTCACATGCCAAACTGACCTGTTTGGGATATGAAGCTCATTTATCTTTATGGGAGAATAAGAGGCAGAGCTGGGGAGGAATTTATCATCCTATTAAAATTCACTGTTTCCTGATAATGATGGCAGGGGCTAACACCAAGTAGAGCAAATGCATTTTCCCACATGATTAATCCATTGGGACAGATTTTTTTTTCCACAATTTTGAAACACAAATATTAAAATTGGAGTAGATTCTGAGTCAAAACTTCATTACATCTGAGGTGAAGGCAGAGGTGACTGACAAGGGGGTCAGGAATTTGTGACTCATATCAGTAACATCTATTTTGTTAAAATAAATCAGTGACAGACACTGATAAGACTGTAGTTGATTTTCAGTTTTGCAATTTGTCTTTAGCAATTCTTCACGTTTTTTTTTGTTTTTTTTTTAAGTTTGAATTTGTCAGATACTCCCCACTTCTTTACTGGATGGATTCTCTTTACCTGAGCAGACTCCAGTGCTGAAACATCAGAATATCAGAACTTCAGAATTCTCAGTGCATAAACAAAGGCTTTGTTCTGCTACTTGTGAAATGACTTCTGAATTATACATGCTATTTTTCGCCTCAGATTGTGTGGACCTTTCACCTCGCAGTGTACGGACCTTAAAGAGATTTTTTTAAGATCTCTGTCTGCGTTAAAACACATTGTACAGTCTTAACTGGAGTGGATGTCCCTCTTGACTTTCTTATAATCTCTGCATTAAAAATCTTGTCAGATCTGTTAACACTCATTCCAAATGACCATAGCTGGAACCTGGTGAAGCTAAGCTCTTTTTGCTACCACCATTTATGCTAAGACAAACCAAACTCCTACATTGTTCCTTTAAAATTTTCTTTCAGTACAGCTGAAAGACCTGAAGCTTGAGTGCAAATGACCTCCTTGGGGTGGTGAGTGACTGCAAGCAAGGGTTTGGATGTGCCAGGAAGGAGGGAGAAGGCATCTGTGTCCTTTAAAAAAGATGAGAAAGGAAGGCTTTCAGACTTCTCACTTGTTGTCTTTTTCAGTCATGGCTGGATTGGGATATTATAAACTCAAGGAATAGTGTATATTGTGTTCTGAACTAGAAAGTTAGAAGCTCACGCAGTCACTGATGGGCTTATGTTTCTAACAGTGGTAAGAGATTGGAAAGACTATATCAGAGTGACAGCAGATCCTTTTTTTTAAGTCCATACCACTTCCCATTTGTCATTACTGCTGTAGCATGCTACAGCTGATAGGTAGTGGTCTACCATATAGGTGGAAAGAAGGAAACTTCCTGATTCAAAGAAGTGAAAAAGGAAGTGTCTTATATCTGCATATATGTAAACTAAAGTAGAAAATTATACAGGAAACAAAATAAATAACAGGTTATGAAACAGCAAAAAAAAAAAAAAAAAAAAAGATTAGGAACAATGAAGAACATAAAAAATTAACAGAATTTTGAAAATTAGGAGTTGTATTGAGATGGACATTTGGAAGACAAAAGAGTTGTACTGCACAGTGCCATGTGTACATACTATTTACAAGCTAGTGCTACCTCGTATCAAAACAATGTTGTGAGTTAAAAAAAAGCTAACTGAGAAATCCTAGAAGGGGTTGGAGAGAAGAAGCAGAAAAAGCATGCAGATTTTTTTTTATTTTATTTTTTTAAATCTCTAAGTGGGGTCGTGTCAGGACAACCACCAGGCTCAAACTAGTGCTCATATTTAGAAACAATCTAAGTTCATTACTGAGAAAATGTGAAGATAACACAGTGATTGGCAGACTGGTAAATTGAGGGTGAGGCAACTGATGGACTGATCATGTTCACATGATAAGCAAGGACATTCAAATGTGTTTTTGAATGAAAGACTATAATCTGGGAACAAAGAAAGATGGACACAGCTGCAGAACGTGGGCTTTGGCTTTGGAGAGGTGCCTGAAAATACATTTCAGCAGTTGCCCTCTGCAGAAAGCTGCAGCTATGGCAGGGCTGGGTTATATAGAAGAGCAGGACCAGGAAGTTAGTTTCTCCCTTTGTGACAGTGCTACTGGGCGGTGGTATTCAGCCACAGAAACAGGTTTTCAAAAGGAAGAATGAGAAATTGGAGACAAAGCAGAAGGGAAGAATAAATATGATTTGGAGGTTCAAGAATATTCCCTTAAGGTGAAAATAGAAAAGTGCTAACAGAAGGTCTGTGATGATTTAATTACAGCACCTAACAAATATAAAAAGGCTCAGAAAAGGAAGGCAGCATGGTGATGGCTTAGCAGCTGATCTTGGACAACTCTGAAGGACGAATAACCCTTTAATGAAGTAGATAAACCTTCAGGACAAGCTAGGAAATGGTTTAGCTATCCTTTAGAGCCTTCAGATCAAACCCTAATGCCGGTTTCTGTTGGCAGGTTCATGAGTTTAGTAAAGGAGTAATTGGAAGAAATGTAATCACATGTGATATACTAGGAGGAACATCAAATAATCTAGTGCTCCCCTTAGGAGCTAATGGAATGGTATATCTAAGCCTCCCCATCACTGCACAGTTCATGAGAACTTTTCAAATTTTGGAAAGTTGCTCCTATGTATTGAGTTCATATTCACTGGAGTTGTAACATACATTGCAAACCATATCTTATAATTTGTGGTCTTGATTACAAAAGCAATAAGGAGGAACGACTTTAACACAGCATCTGAAAAATATTAAAGGTTACTATGTGCTGAGTTATTTTATATTAATATAGTAAGCACCACAATGATTGCTGGAATTAGTGGTGATTAATAACGTAGGAGGACAGGAGAGATACTGAAAAAAATTATACCTTTTCAGTAAGAAACACCAAGACAGTCACAATGAGGTCTATTAAGAGAACGTCTTCTGGAACACAGCAGCTCTGGGACTTGACTCCATGGTCACTGTAATGGTAAATGTATTCTGCTGTCTCATGGCTGTTTGGGAAAATGCTACAAAAATTCCATACTTTTGAGGTCTTTCACTGTGCATATAGAAAGAACAGCTAAAGAAACAGATTAATAATTACAAGCATGTAGATGTCCGTATCTGCTTCAATTAAGCATGTTACCATGTGCTGAGGAATTAAGAGGAACTCTCATATGCATTGAATTAAACCTATGCAAGTCTTGCATGACATGTTTGTATGTGTAGCTGTATATACACAGTGCACACACATAATGACTGGCAAGCATTGACATAAATGTTCCAGCCAAAGAGGAAAACACATTAAAACAAAGTCACCTATGAAATTGGAAAAAAAAATAAAATTATTTTCAGCATGGCATTGTGTTTATGGATGCCATTTCTTGTATGTGGGATTTACCTGCAGTGCTGTTGTGGGTGGACATAAGATCTGTAAATGGCAAGGTGTGGTTTCCTTGCATTGTTTGGGGGAGTGTCTGTCTGGAGAGATTTAAAATGGTGATCCAAAAGTTTGTTAGTAATAGTATAAAAACATGTTTTTAAAAGATGGTAGGCATGTTTCTGCTTTTCTGGTACATTCCGTGCTACTGATTCAAAGGAATACGAAGAAACAAGAACCCTCATTAAGCTATTACATACCTAGGCAAAGTAAAATGCTTTCTAAGTTACTTGTGTGCTAAGACAGTGGAATTTGTAAGAGGCTTTTTAGAGAAAAGGTCAATGCAGTACAGTATATTTGTGTGTTGCATCTTGTAAAGTGTGTTTCTGTATGTTACAGGTAGGCAATTCTTGACAATGTTCTGTGGCAGAAATATGGTTTCTCTATTAACTTCTTTCTTCTTTTTCTTTTTTTTTCCCTCAGTTAGTATGCTGTACTAGAAATATCAAGTTCCAATTTAGCTTTATTGACTTTGGCAGCATTTGCAGAAAATCTATCAGATAACATCATTTGTATCCAAAACTTCTGATGAACTTTTCTTATCATCCTCAAGGACTGACAAAAGGGAACGTGGAGCTGGGCTCCCACTCAATGAAGCCACGTGTTTTGCATGCATATGAGGTATGGCTAAGTCAGAGGCCTAGAGGAGGTAAGGGAGGAAGCAGGGTATGTCTGCAAGCACTCCATAGTACTTCAAACAGTCAAGCAGACAGCTTCCATCTTGTCAGTTTGGTTATAACGACCACCTTGACCATGCCAACCACACACTGAGTATACCTTCTACAGACTTAGAATCCAAAGCTAGTTTTGTCATAATTGTGCTGGTGGTATTCATCTCTGTGATTTTAACATGCTTCATGAGTGTTGGTTGTTGGCAGTGGTAACAGTTTGAATCTGGGAAAGATTCACCCATTTATTAAAAAAAATATAAAAAATAAAAAAATAAAAAATAAGATTAAAAAAAAAAATACAGAATCTTTATCTATGGTTCAGAGAGATTATAACTGAGTCCATGCTAGTCCTCCTGTTGTGTGTGATCAAGAGAATTGTGTAGATGCAGTGCTGCTGTCTGGAAACCAAAGATCTCTGAAGTTATTAAACACACCACATACATTCACTTCAGGTAGTCTTAGGCATTTAGATCCTTTTGCAGACAGAATCCAGAGGAGACAGGCTGTTGTTTATAAGAATACTCAGGCATTGGACTCCTCCGTGTTGCAATGCCTAACTGACTGTTATTTTGTTTCAAGAATGGCTTTAGATTCTAAAGCTGAGGTTTCAAAGGAATTGAGGTGCTTAAATCAGTAAATTGCCTAATTTCTTCTTGTTTATCCAATATCTTTCTAATGGAAGATGCAAAAGATGCCACAGACGTAAAGACTGAAATGTATATTTTCTTATTCCTGGATCTGCCTGAAAGAATACCAATTCCAGCTTCTTCCTTTGCTGTTTTTACATCAAAAAAATGTTGGATTTTTTGCCTTATGGTTGCAGAGCTTCTGTAGGGAGTTGCAAATGTTTTTGTCTTGGTGACAGGAGACATGGGTTTACATTCTGTTAAGCACAAAAAACCTAACTCTTAAAAACTGAGTCAAATAATGCAGAGTTGAGCAGACTCATTTCTCTAGAGACAACTCTAGGTAGTTAAAGATAGATAAGTCAATCTCTAAAAGCTCCAGGCTTACTTGATTTGCCCTGCATAAATTTACTTGGTAAGTGGGTAAAATGGTACCCAGTGGAAGAATAATGAATTCACTGTGAACCTCCAAATTTTTAAGTGAATGCTGTTAAAATTTGACAATTTTCTCTTGATTTAAGACAGATTTTAATGTGCTTGAGGACAATGACAAGAATTCATGGGCCCAAATCAAGTTTCTAATGTTCAATAGCATTTGAAATATTAAAATGTAACTCTTCTCTTTTTATAAAATTTCCTAAGATGTATTGAATAATGTGGCAAGCTGAAAAATCTACATATGCGTTTCTGAATTCACTGTGTATTTAGTTAATTGAAACACTGTAGCACATAACATTTAATCCAATTCCCTCATCTCTTAAGATTAAACATCAAGATCTCTCTGATGGAAATAATTATTAAAACCATCCATCTTTATGCTTACCTGAAAATCTGCTGAGAAAACACTGCAGAAGGTTTGTTTTGTTCTTATTTCTTTATGATCATGTGGCATTTCTATAGCACTACTGCAAGAGTTTTTACATTTGAATGATTTCAGGTAATGTATTGCCAAAATAATAAAACTTCTCAAGATATAGACTATACTAATTCTGTACTAAAACTGACAGTTCAATTTTAAGCCCACTAACAACTGGTTAAATCACTGGTTACTGTCTTTGCTTTTTTCAAATCAAAGCTTCTTCAAACTTGTTTACTTATTAATTTTTTACAGTGATGCAGAGAATATGTAGAGAAACTTCAGATACCTTTCTTATTGTGATCCATGCATGAAATATAGACCAGATCCTGCTCCAAAGAGCTTTCAGTTTCAGTAAATTAGACAGATGAAGAAGGAAAAGAGAAACAGCAGCGTGACTTACCCAAATATGAAGTCAACAAGTAAGCAACAAAAGGGAAAAATAATTTCATTTCTTTCGTTTCAGATTTGTATTCTGATGAATATGTTGTATTTGAAGTCAAAATTGATTGTTCTATGATGATGGAATAAGTAATGGATGTATGATGTTAAGCATTGAGCTGTTAAGCTACCTCTTACCATGCTTTTAAAACAGAAACTAATGTCTTCAGCACAGCCCCGGGTGAACATCATTGTTGTGTAACAGGTGATAAATCTGAAACAAAGCAGAGGTAAAAGACAAAAACAAGAAAACAAACTTGCCCAAGATTGCACAGAAACAGCTTTTCTTCCTCCTGTTTCATTGTTAATAGCAACAGATCACAGAGTATCCGTTGCCTTGCAACCCACCATGAAAAAAAATTTAAAAAACCTCCTCTTTTACTCATTTTTATGAAGAGCCTTTCAAGAAAATGAAACAATTACAGAATCACAGAATCACGGAATCACAGAATGACCCGGGTTGGAAGGGACCACAAGAATCATGAAATTCCAACTCCCCTGCCTGGCAGGGCCACCAAACTTCCACATTTACTAGATCAGGTTGCCCAGGGCCCCACCCAACCTGGCCTTGAACACCTCGAGGGATGGGGCATCCACAACCTCCCTGGGCAGCCTCTTCCAGGACCTCACCACTCTTCCAAATAAGAACACACTTCCAAATAAGGCTAATAGTCTCACAAAAGAAGACCACATCTGCGTCACAGTAAATCTCCTCAATGATAGACAATGCCAGTAGGTTAGATTCTGTACTCTTCTCAGGACTAAAGTTTATGGAGAGTAATTAGAACTGCAAGGAAGTGTTGCTACATTGGCTTTATGCTGTCTTCAGCTCAATAAAAGGTACACTGCAATAGATTTTACTAACTTGAGCATTGGACTTGCCTGATGTGCTAATGTTGCTTCCTGTCTGTGTGTCAGCTCTGGCTCTCTGCAAGGTATTTCGTTGCATGTTGTTAACCTGTGGCAATAACTCCCCTGGGAAGCAATTATTCACCACATCTGTGTGACTCCTTTTTACACTCCTATTTGTTCTTCCCTGAACTACCTTATTTAAAATATTGATGTTGCAGCAGCATAGTGGGTTCCCTGGCTTGGAAATTGGAATTTTCAATCACTGAACAGCACGATCAGTTTCATTTTGCATAAGCTGACTTGCCATTGAAAGTATAATGAGGAACATCTTATTTCTCAGCAAAGATTGACTTATCTCTCTGCTATATATGGGTTGGCAAATTAATTATATATGAATATAATGTAACGCTGTTGTGAGAATTTACATGCCAGCCCCATATCATCTGCTGAATAATCACTCTTTGCTTTATTTAACATAGCATATTTTACTTGTCCTTTTCTGCACATAAAAGACTGTACTGGCTGTGCTTATTCCATTTATGGGTACACAGGGATGTTGGAAAGACAGAGAGGAGGTGGAAAACTTCAAGAGCTGCTCTGAAAGTAGTGATTCCTATTTTGTTATGCAGGCCCATGGCATCAGAGGCGGATGTTGATGGTATGACAGTAGAAGCTAAATTTTGTGAAAAACATTCCATTACGTGTTGTTGCTGTGTGACATATGGCAGCAGAGGGGCAGTCTGACACAACGACATCTGATGTGGAAGTCTGTATGAAGCAAACGTGTGTTACTGAATTCCTTCATGCAGAAAAAAATGGCACCGATTGACATTCATTGCTTGCTGAACATGCAAAGGAAACAAAGAGTGGATGTGAGCACAGTGAGGTGGTGAGTGGTACGTTTCAGCAGTGGTGACAGTGATGTGAAAGACAAGCCATGTTCCAGATGGGCATGCACAGCAGTCACACCATGAAATGAAAAGCATCTTGATCAGCTCATCCCCACAAATTGACAAATTATGATAGGGGGACTGTGCACAGAGCTGAATATCAGCTTCAGTGCATTGGAAATTTTGGTGGCAACATTGGAGTATTACAAAATTTGTGCCAGGTGGATCACATGAATGCTCACACAGGAACAGAAAGAGCACTGTACGCAAAATTGTCCAGACCTATTGAACCAAACAGAGCTGAAGTAGACAGTTTCCTGGTGGTGAGACATGGTGTTACCACTATGAGCTGGACTCAAAGTGGCAGTCCATGGAGTCGTGATGTGAATTCCCCATCGAAGAAAAAGCTCAGGATGCAACTCTCAGCAAGTGAAGTGATGTACACTGTCTTTTGGGATAGGAAAGGGGTGATACTTCTGGATTTCCTCGAACCCAAACAAACCATCAACTCTGACCACTATGTTGTGACACAGACTTTCAGCACAATAATGGTAGGCCCCACACCAGTTTGAACACCGCAGAACACATTGCCAGTCTTGACTTGACTGTTCAACCACACCTACTGTATAGTCCAGATTTGGCAGCTCCTGATTTCCATCTGTTTGGGCCAGCGAAAGATGGATAGTATGGGCAACATTTTTCTAGCAACAATGCAGCTCTGAAACAGTGGGTCACCTCTGCTGTTTGAGATTTTTATGAGCTTGGCATTCAGGCTCTTGTTCATCTCTGACAAAAATGCATAGCTAATGGTGGTGCCTATTTTGAAAAAAAAAAACTGTTTTGTAGCTGAGAACTTGCTCTATCAAACAGTGTTATTGTGTTCTCTGTATCTGTTGTAGTTTTCATGGAAAAAAATAGGAGGCATTACTTTCAGAATGATCTGCAAAAATCTGTAGTTACTTCTGTTCATATGGAGGTAAAGCTTAGATTAAGAGGTGGTTTATATCAAAATCAAAGTGTATGGAAGAAGTAAAATGAAAAAAAAATTATGGAGGGTTTGAAATCCAGGTTGAATTTAGTAATCCTGCTTATAGTCTTTTTCAAATGTAAATTCAAGATTATTATGCTATTGACTTCAATGGGGTTAGCTTTTCACCCTTTTATAGGAGTTGTAGCGAGCCCCCATAAGGACCTAAGTTGTCCTGCTGATGTGGAGTATTTTTGTAGCTGAAGATGAGCATACTCCTAAGGCTTTGCCAGGCAACAGCTTCACTAAATGATCTGTCCAAAGAGGAAGAATGTGGCTTTCTAGCCTAGGAATTGGGCACTCAGCAAGGAAGAGACTGGGGTGGCTCTCGTCCTATCCTTCTGTCCAATTGTGTTGGGATTTTTTTTGTTTGTTTGTTAGTTTTGTGTGCGTGTTTTTCTTGGTTTTTATTTGTTTCTCTACAGTTTCACCATAGCTTTCTGCTCCCTTAGCTTGTCAACTACAGCTGTCTGTGAATCTGCACAGAAAACCAGATCACTGAAATTGCCCATGTGAAAAAAAACCATTCCAGAATAAGTGTTTTTCATGCCTCTGGCATTTTGCCCTGCAAAACCAGGGCATAATTTTTTAAAATCCACAGAAAAAATTAAAAAGCTCTTTAAAATCATTTTTAAAAGCTCATTTCTTACAGAACTATCTCCAAGTCTCTTTAGAGAACTACGCCTACACTGGAAAAGAAGTATTTGCAATCATGCTCCAATGATGACAGCTATCCTGAGGATGAGTTTGACACATTCATTTTAACAGAAAGAAAAGTTTTGTGCCCTTCCTTCGTATATTTTAGAAATAGGTTTCCGTGCAACCAAGAGAGGTGGTTTTTAATTCCACATACTCAAGTTCTGCGGCTTTTCTGCTCTGCATTTCTTAGTTCCAACCATAGAAGGCACTCTTATACTGCTGTCTACAGCTTAAGAAGACCTGCTCCTGGAGCTGAACTCCTGGGCCAGTAATGTTTGAACTGTTGGTTTTGATAGAGTAAAACAGTAAATGTCCCACTCCAGGACATAAAGCAAATAGTACATAGAGCAAATAAGCAAAGACATTAATCTATTTCTCCAAAGGTAAATACCTTTCTGAAAAGGTAAAGAAAATTACTTACATCTAGGAAAAGAAAAGGTCCTCTGGGACATGCCATAGTAAAAAGCTCTGAGTAGCTATAAAACATCATGTCTCATCCATGCAAGAACTCTTCTTTGGTTTGGTACTCTGAATGTTATACAAGAGTTTACAAGCCATCTTTCCAAAGCATTGGTGTTTTAGGATGAAGTTCATGCTATATAAAATCCTGCCAATCAGTCCAAATAGGCTGTTTTTCCAAACTGTCCAAATTAGCTACTTGTACTCTTTATTATCTGAAATTGTCTATTTTGACAAGCAACTAAAAGATCAATGCAAAATATGTATGTATGAATGCACCGAAATGTAACTTCCTCCTCCACCACCATGAAAACAGTAGAGAGAAGTGGTGGGGTAGAGCTAGTTTTGACTACTAACAAATGCTCAGGACTGGCATGGTTCAGAAAGGCAGGTGATAAAGAACATCCTGCTCTGCTTCCAGCTCCCCAGGGACACATGCAAGTATCTCCCAAGTGCAGGTTCTTTAGCCTGATAACGTCACTGGAAGATGAACCTAGAGGCTGAAAAGCAACTCAGTTTCCTTTCTTCTTGAAGCAGAAGGACTTTCACGAAAAGAAACTACTAGGAAGACAATTTGCTGCCAATTGCAAATATATTGGCAAAAAATATAACAATACTGTAGGAATTAACACTAACTTCATTACAATTATAATTCCAGCAGATGTCTGGAAAGTTGAAGTTCCCCACCAGAACAAGGGGGAGTGACCTTGAAACCTCACCCAACTGTTTATAAAGCATCTCATCCACCTCTTCATCCTGGGTGGGTAGACTCCCACAATAATGTCAGTCTTGTTGGCCTTAGCTTTTATTCTGAGCCATAAGCTTTCAACCCTATCATCACCGCCATTGATTTCCACACATTTGCAGTCTTTTTTAACATAGAGAGCTACACCAACACCTTTCCTACCTAGCCTGTCTCTTTTGAAAAGTCAGTAGCCCTCAATCACAGCACTATGCAGCTGTGGGAGTAGTTCCACCACATTTCTGTGATGGCAACACAATGGCCTCCAGCTCCTCTTGTTTATTACCCATGCTGTGTACATTAGTGTAAAGGCACCTGAGCTTGACCTCCTTGTGAGTGGCAATAACCCTAATACCCTTACGACCACACTCAGGTGTTTCCACAGCCACCAACCTCATACCAGCCCTCGTGTTCTTCCTACAAAGGGGTGAGTTGCCCTTCTCCTTCACCAAGGGACAAGACCGTGGGGTCTTACAAGCACATCCCTCTCCTGCAAGCACAGGGACTTTACGTACAAGCTCTGTATTAGTGACCCCAGTCACTAATTAAGGTACTATGGTTAGGCTGCGGTTGGGCTTGATCTTTGAGGTCTTTTCCAACCTGAGTAATTCTATGATTTTATGATTCTATGATTATACAATATTTAAAAATTCACTTTTCCTTTCCTTTCTCTCTCTCAAGAAATTTGACCTGTGATATCACCGCATAACTTCTCTGATGTAGGGCTAGCTGATTTTCTTTTGCTGTTCTTATTTCATTCTATTTTAACCCTTTGGTTTGCAACATTTACTTATTTGGGTTCCAATTTTCTTCTCCATTACTGGGATTTTCCTTGTCTTCGCATGCCCTGAACTAACCAGATGTATATTGAAATTCATTTTGTTTCCCAGATCTTACATTCCTTGGTCACCCAGAGCACTTTTGTCTCAGCAGGAGAAAGGCAGATATTCCTCTGTCTGCACAAATGACCTTATAAAAGATCAGTGCAAAATCATGTTACAGCCTGGACATCATTTCCAAGTGGGAGCCTGGTCCTAAATCCCACTGTCTCCCCCCCCCCCTTTTTTTTCCCCTCTCACCAGACACTTTCCAGCTGTTCCAAAAGGAGTTTGGCATTTTGCTTTGTAGACTTCATCTTTAGTCTCTATCAGGACTAGATGTGAAGGTAGATCATATCTAATATGCCATCCACATGAAAGTAAAAGCTGAACAGCTGTGTGACTTGGCATGGTGAACAGCTATAAACAGAAGAGTAATTCAGCCCACTGGTGGGCTGTATCACTGAACATCATCAAAAGCTGGCAGATAAGTAATGGAAAATGAGTTAAATGTCATTCTGCCTTTCCATAGCTTGTCATTATTTTTTTCTTCATCAGAAAGATTAGACAAGTTTAGCATGTTTTGGCATTACTCAATGGCTGCATGATAATTACAGGTGTATGCTCAAGAATACTAGTATTTTCTGGCTTATGCTCTTAATTCTTCAGGAAAATAGGAAGCTCATGTACAGACCTGAATTTTGGAATGTCTAAAGTATACCCGCCTCTTTGGGCCATCAAATCTTTTTACATGTATTGTGAGCCTTTGAAAAGGAAGTGGAACATAAGATAATTAACAGTTGAACAAAAGATATTCAGAGGGAAGCTGCTTGTGAAATGAATACAGATCTATCTAAATGAGGAGTGGAACAATATGGGAGAAGAAAACAAATGCAGTCTACCACAGAAGCTCAGTGCTGTGATTATGCCCATGAGAAACACCACAAAGGACTACTTGTGTACAACTCTTCTGACAAGATACTGAACTGAATAAAAATGTACCTCACTCCTTCAGCACTTCTTCAGTAGAGAGGCAGTTTTCTTGTAGAGTGACATTTTTTCACTGTTTTAAAGTGCACAAATAATTTAAAAGGGTAAAATTGCTTGTACTGTAACAAAACTGGAGTACAGCATAAGGCCAATCCTCCGTGTACTTATGGCCTGCACAGCTATCCTGGGGGGGGAGAATTAAACATTAAGACCTTGCTGAGTATTGTCTAGTGTTTTCAGACTTTTCAGTTTCCTCTTCCCAAAGCATGGGATTAAAGCACACTCCTTTGTGAAGCAAGAAATCCAAACATGACTTGCTTGTATGAATTCAAGAGCTGGAGATATCACAAAAAAAAGAAAAAAAAAAAACACAGCATCATGGGATTCATAACAGTGTTTGCAAAGCTCATTCACACTGTACCATTTAAAGTTGTGATCTTGTCGCATCAGTGGCTACTGAGTGCAGAGGAATTGCACTGGGATTATCAACTTTTTATTGTAGTAAAAGTTTTTCAAAAGCTTACAGTGAAGTCTGAAGAAATAAGATGATTAGATCAGTCTTTTTCCTAAGAATATGCATTTGTATTGTGTACTTAACTTCAACTGACATGCCAACAGTACCCTGATGACGTATTCATTTTACTCATTTACTCATTTGTCCATAACAAACTCTTAACTTGAGATACTGATTTTTTTTTTTTCCTTATGTATTACATTTTTAACATTATCCAAAAGACCAGGAACAAAATAAGCCAAGGACCTCACTACCCGTGCAAAACTTGTGAAAACTATTTAACAGCCTGTATGATAACTGTTAAGTCATGGCCTGAAACACTAATTGATCACCTGGGAAAGGACCCAGTCAGCCCTGGGGGCACAGGTGAAGGCAATTCACCTGTGTGACTGGAAGGGGTGGAGCCTGGCTGCATATCTCATAGACCTCATTTAAGGGCTGACTGCCACTGGGGAAGGATCTCTGATTGGTGATCTCTCACTTGTGGAGTCCTTTCTGTGAGTCTAGATTGTCAACAGTTTAAAGGCTGGTTCAGCCTGGTTCTGTGATTAGTGGGGAGGAGGGATTCCACAAAATCCACGCCTCTGGAAAAGGGAGCCAGGCTGAATCAGTCCATACACCACTGACGTTCTTGGTGGAGAATGCAGGCATCAGTAAGGGGAGACGAAGGAGAAGAGCAACGAAGAGAAAAGCTGAAGGAGAGTGAAAGAGCGTCAGGTGACCTGCCAATGCCTTATATGCATTCCCCACTGTGCAGGAATGATATCAGCACAGTGAACAGTCTTCTGGGGAACGTAGTTTCTTCTCTTTGGTATGTGGAACTGGGACATTAACACTTTAATTCCCAGTGCACTACATGATTTTATGATGTGGAATATCGACAACTGTAAAACTATGACACTAGATCTTTAGAGATGGGTGAGCACCTTCACTTTTCCTGTGAAATATTATCCTATTTGCACTGGTCCCTTTGCTATTGCATTCCTGTATCACCCTTCCACTGTGTTAATCTTTCTGATTTTAATAGTGCCAATTTAGGTTTTTGGAAGTCTCTGTAGACCTTGTAAACTATGCAACAATAACTGGCAGGTATCAGGTTAGTCTCACAAATTTTTATTTGTTGGACCTGAACTCACAGTCTAAAGAGGAGATTAAATGTAGTGTATGTTCTTTAGAAATCTTTATAAATAGTAAAATAAAGCAAGCTTATGCAGGAGCAGCCGTGTACACTGTTGTTGGTATGCACTGTAAAACTCTGTGTGAGCTTGCTAAACATGGTATCTGCATACATATGCTGGGCATAAGTTGATGGATCATGAATTATCAGTGAGTAGAATGGAGGAGGCTGTGGGATATGGAGAAAAACACTAGCATCTTTAAACAATCAATTTCTAAAATTCTCACTTTACTTTTTCTGCTACTATGTATTTCTAACTGGAAAGGAGGTTATCCAAAAGTGCTATTAAATCCTATGGATTTCATGAAATGCAAAAATTCAATGTTCACCAGAGGTCCTAGATTTCTCTGTCATCCCCTGGCTGGTTTGAGGGGAAGCAGAGTGGCCAAGCTGCAGGGAAACGGGCAGGCCGCTTCACTGGCTCCATTTCAGCAACATGCTCCATGCCCAACAGCTGATCTGCCTCTTCCTTCTCTACTTGAACTGCATGTGTTCCTATCACATGATGTTGCTGATCTCTTTTCTTCTTGCTGAAAGAAGAGATACTGAGGTGTCTAAAAATTACTTCATTTATAGCCTTACACATTGCTAGACAAAAAAAATCTGCTCCTAGCCAAAAGAGTATCAGAAAAAAGAATAGAAAGGAAGCAGATTTATAATTCCTTTCTTTCTTTGCCTTCATCCCCTTGCTCAGAAATAATAATTTGTGTCTAGTTTCCCATTGATAGTTAGATCTCTTCAATAAAACTTCCGCTATGATCAGGTTTTTTGTTCTCCCCTGTCCTGGTTTCTCACACAAGGACCTCAAAGAAGAGTTAGGATGGAGTAAAAGCGGCCTCAATACGCCTAGGATCCAGGCCCTTGATGCATTCCTTCAAGCTGAAAATGGGAAGCTGAGATCCACCACCAGAAACAAGGCTTTCCCATCACAGAAAACTATCCTCCAGCATGGATTAGGGATAATTTTTTTTTCCTTATGAGGTCAAGAAGCTCAGTAAAGGAACAGCTGGTGGTGATACACAGCCTGAAGGGAGCAACAGGCCCTTCCTGCCCTTGGCTCCTGCAAAGGCAGTGCTGACCTGGCACCCTCAGGTTTTGTCTTTAGGTCTGGTGGTTGTTGGGACTGAATGGGTAGGAGAAATTCTTTATTGTTCAGCTGTGCTTCTGTTTATGCTCTTTGTGATGGGTCAAACAATGAATAGGACCCAGCTGTGTTTTCATGTGGGGCCAGCTGAAAGGGTTTGGGCTTCTGAGGGATCACCAGCTGAGATTTGTTAGTGCAGTGCTGCCTACAGAGTGAGTGTAGACGGTGGCTGTTTGGCTCCAGACTGGCTGTACAGGTCCTTGTCATTAAAACATCCTGGAGTGCAATGGGAAGCTGTGCTGAGTAGTGCAAGGCAGCTGACAGTTGTCGCTGACCTCTAAACAGGATGAGGGAGCAGCGGCAGCGGAGTAGAGAGACAGTTGCTGGCGCTGCTCTGACAGTCAGACACATAAACAAAGCCAGGGAGGAAGCCCTCCTTGGGACTGCTAAAGAAACCTCAAACTATAGGATGTGATGATGGGCGTATAAGGCTAAAAATAGCTACAAAAGCATAATGTGACTTAAAAGATATGCTTCCTTTCTATTTTTAGAATGGGCTGTGTGCTAATTATTTTTTTTTTACTTAATGGAGGTGCCTGTTTTTTTTTTTTTTACATTATTTAATTACTTTTTATAGGCTTTTTAAGCAGGGGGCAGAAACTGCATAAATCAAACAATAACCTTTGCTTATTTTATAAGAGAAATGAATTAGAAGCTATGAAGATCTGGGAGACTGTCATACAGCTTCTCAGGCAGTGTCCTAAGAGGCCCAGTCACTGCAGTTTGATAGTTGGGTATAAAATAATTTTTTATTATTATCATTCTTCAGATGCACATTGGAAGCCAAAGGCTAGGGAGAATGTAAGCAATGCTTTGTTGGGCTTCTGGTTGTGCTCTCAGGGTTTGGGGATGTTAATCACATGTATGTTAGATTGCTGTTACCCAGATCTTACTCTGCTAGAGGAAATGTAGGTGTGAACCACTTGTAGGTGTGCTCTTCTACCTTTGTGTATAGGTAGTAAGGGAACTTTATGTCTAGCACTTGCTATGCTATTAGATCTCTGCGTATATTTGATTCAAAACAGTGCATTTTGGCTTTTTTATTATTAAGAAGGTCTGAAAAAGAATAGAGCAAGACACTTTTATTACAAGTAGTTTTTCTGCTGGTTTGCAAGTGGTGATATAGCATTAAAGGTGTTCACACATTTAAAGGATCTGTGGATGTGGTCATTTGTTTCTTACTGGAATTATTTACGTGGTACAAAAGAGGATGAACTGTGGTGTTTTTTTTTTAAAAAAAAACCAAAAAACAAAAAACAACAGTCACTGGGAATAAGGTGCCTGCTGGCATGTTTTTACCAGATAATAGTTTTGTGACCTTTGAGGAATTTTGTGTAGCTCTCCTACCAGGGGTTGCTATGCTTGTAGATCTGAGTTTTCCATTTCCATTTGTAATGCTGTACTTGGCCTTTTTGGCTTTTACAGTGAACTAACAAGTGAGCATTACTGTTTACATACACAACACAAAAACCTATGCTCAGTACTTTCTGATAGGGTCATTATTACTGTGTACTGACATGAGTGCTTGATTTAAGGAACAAATTAAATTAACAGCTGTTTTGTGTTACAGTAACATGCTGTGTCAGACTTTGTCTCACAAAGTCAAGGAGAGGTAAAGCTTTTCATGCCCTCGAGTCACCTGGCCTGTTAGAAATTGCATAACAAGTTCACTTTCATTCAGGGTGGCAGTGTAATTTCCAGCATGACTGTCAGGCTCATTTCTTTCTCAGCAGGGCGTGCTGTGCTTTCTGCAGTGTGCAACTTCCACAACTCCATTTCTTCACTAAGGTTTAGAGAGGAATTGTCAGAGCCTCTGAAGCAGTGTTGTTCGCCAGCTTGCAAACATCCCCAGGCTGTCAAATTTTTCTTTTGTGACTGCAGGAAGATGGAAGGCTTTCATTGTCAAATCTCTGCAAGAGTTGTTTAAACACACACACAAAGTTAATATGTGCATTCTTTACAATGACTTTCCTCAAACTGGAGGGGAGACTTCAGTTCTTTCTTTGTCAGAGCCTTTGAAGCAGGATCTGCCCGGAAGGCAGAAACCCCCACAGCCTACCTACTCACAGCTTGGTCTTGAGGACAAAGGTAAATGTCTTTTTATTTTCCTTTTCTGAAGGCAAAGAAAAATCACACAGACAACCAAGGAGAACTCTTAATGAGAGGTGAAAGTGTTCATCTTTTTCTGTTTAGGATTGGGGGATGACTAGTATATGTCAAAATGTGGCCTAAAACAGTATGTATATTCCTTATGAGGGCTGATCAGACTTTTGAAGACCCCTGAGAATGGAGATCCCACAGCATTTTTGTGCAATCTGTTCCTGTTTTACTCATGGTTTAAAAAATAAAAGTGTTTCCTTGTGATCACGTGGAACCTACTGTGTTTGATTTACACCCGTTGCTTCTGGTCTTGTCACAACTCCTCCCTCAAATTTCTGGTTATATTCTTCCTAAGTCGGCACAGGATACTATTTATGTTACTTGTCTCAAGGGCGCATTGCTGACTTGTGTTCAACCTGTTGCCCACCAGGACCACTAGGTCCTTCTTTGCTGAACCGCTTTTCAGCTGGGTGGCCCCAGCAAGCACTGATGCTCAGAACTATTCCTTCCAGGTGTAGGACTTTGCACCTCTTTTTTGAAATTCATGAGGCTCCTGTTGGCCCAGTTCTCCATGCTGCTGGTGTCCCTTTGGATAAGAGCCCGATCACCTAATGTGTCCACTCCTCCCCTTTTTCATAGAATCATAGAATTGCTTGGATTGGAACAGACCTTCAAGAACATCAAGTCCGATTACAAAAAGTTTCGTAACTGTGAACTTTCTGGTGGTGTACTCTGCCCCAATATCTAGGTGACTAATGAAGATATTAAGCAGTGTTGGCCCTGAATCAGCTCCTGGGGTGCTCCGCTAGTGGCCTGCCTCCAACTGGATTTTATGCTGCTTGTCATCACAGTCTTTAAAGTTAGGCTGTTCATCTAGTTTCCAGTTCACCTCACTTTCCAAATACTTAACCTGTAATTCGTTGGCTGGGCTATGAGGATGTTGTGGGAGGAGATATTAAAATCTGTCTTTTTTTTTTTTGAAAGATGAAATGTCATATATTGCTGACATTCGTTTTGGCTTCCTTTGTTTGAAACACAGTTTATAACATCTGACTTCTGTGCTTTTCTCTAATAGGCAAATTTCTGTTCTGCTTTTCTGGTGAGCAGCATCATTTGATTTGTTAAACCCTCTGTCAGCTCTGTACTCTGCAATGGAGTTACTGCTCTGTAACACCCTCTTAGCTTAGATGCATTAGTATATTAGTGCTATTTTCCTTATAATGTTCAGTTGAGCAGTATGTGAAGTGGAAATATGTTGCTCAAAGGTGCAAGGAAATGTCTGTTAACTTACTTAACATGTGAAGAATAAATGTTAAGTAGTTTATCCTGGACTGCAATACTGAAAAGTGACAGTGCTGGGATCAGAGATCTCAGATATGTACTCTCATTTCCATCTCCATGCACCCTGTCCTCTGGGACACTGGGTGCGCTACTTTTGTCTCTGTTATCTCCTCCTGTTCCCCCCACCCCTTAGATGACAAATTAGTGGGAGCGACTCTGTTTCTATGAGAAAAAACATGCATTTGGAATTATTCAAACACAGTTAGCATGTAGCTTTAGAGAAGTTCATTTGGAAGATGCAATCAGAGATCAAGTTCAACTGTTTGACCTCTTCAAGGCTAAGCAAAAAATCAAAATAATCATATTATTGAGGGCATGGAGTATGAACCACTTCTCTAGAAAGCCTTTCCCAGTGTATGATCACTGTCACAGTGAAGACTCTTTTTTTAGTCTCCAGCTTGAACTTCCCTAGTGCATCTTTGAGGTGTTCCCTTGTGTTCATTATGAAGTAGCTCCTCAAAAAGAGGATTTCAGTCACAAGTAGAACTGAACAAGCAGTTTTAACTCTGAAGTTGGCACAGAAAGGAAAATGTGTTCTTCAGCCACTAGAACATTCCCAGAACTGAAAATGCAAGGAGCCTTAACCTCTGCGGATCACTGTCCAAGCATAGTGCACTGCTAGCTATGAGAAGTTAAAAGATGACTTAATTAATTAATTGGTCAGTTATTACTGTTAGCCCCAGCCTTTCTATCCATATAGTTGTAGAGAATTAGGCACATCAGAGCAGATCCCTGGAGAGTTTCTGTTAATAGAGTATGGCTGCAATTCAAATAACTGGAGACCTCTGAGTCCTTAAAAATATTTAGAAATTGGCTAAACAAGTGTGTAAGATCACCAAAATACCAAAGGAAAAACAACAACAAAAAAGCAAGAACTGAGGCAATGCAATGTCAGGTTCTGTTCTGGGAAAAGATATTGTATACTGCTATGAATGTGACTTTTACATGTGACTTAGAGGGAAGTTTATCAGAGATTTATTTTGACAGGCATCCTCTGCTATGAGGCTCTGGAACTTTTTGGTCTGCAAGTCCCTGCTCAGAACTTTTGAGAAGTGTTGCCCCAGCTCAGTACTGACCAAGTTCTTTCCTGAAAAGATCATCTGCAGGTCTCCTGTAATGGATGAATGAATACACCAGTGCATGAGGCTGTCAAGGGCTGAGCATCTCAAAATAGCTCTGCCATTTTTCTGAATTACCTGTTTGAACTAGGCCAAGTTTGGAGGGCTAGACTGCTGCCATTGAAATTATTTCTGTTGCTCTGATATTGAAAAGGAGCAGTGCCTTTGCAATGCTGTTGTAAACTGTAGTACTTTTAGCATGTTTTGCACTTCTGTTAATTCTGTATTTGTCATTGCATTTGCAATCGCTACCTTAAGTTCTCATAGAACGTTAATAATATGAGCAGTGAGAAAGTGTGAAGAAAATGCTCTGAAAATGTATTAAAAATTTCTCTCCTGTTCTTCTCAGAGGAAGGGTGAGTTTGGAGTTGGCTATTATGTGCTATTCTGCTCAGTGGATGCGTGCCTGGTTACAGTAGGTTAAAAGGAAATCAAGGGTGGTACCACACACATTCCACCCTCAGCTCACTATTTACCTTTTGTCATCCACCCTTGCATTTGAACTCAATCATTTTACCCACCCATCTAGTTTCCATGTGAAATTGTGCTAATAGAGATCTGCCTTACAGCATACAAAGAGACTCAAATTTGTTTACTTGTTTCAAACTTTGTTTTTGAACTTCAACTATTTCTGATTTACTATTTCCCAGTTTGGGTCAACATCTGGTTTCCATCCGAGTGTGTACAGTTCAAGGACCATCTGCCATTGAAGTAGGAGTCTGATTATGTTCCATGGTTCAGGGACATTAGATTCTGGGAATTAGGTGTAATTTTGTACCTAGCAGGAAGGAAAGGGCTAGAAAGGGATCTGATAATAATTTGAATGGGGTAGGTCCTTGGGAATGTGTTTTACATGCCCTGCAAGCTTTGCACACCCATAGGGGCTAGAGATGTATCTGGTGCCAGAGAGATCGGTTCTTCCAGGAACTTTCTGAATTTTTGTATTCCATCATCTTCTCCCTGTGTCTTGACAATGTGTTCTCAAATATCAAATGAGGCTTTGTGTCCCTTGTCTACTTTTACCTCTTCCAAAGGCCTTTCACTTCCCATTCACAATCCAAGCTTCCCTTCTCTTTTGTCTCAAGTTCTCTCTTCTTTTTTTTTTCTTTTTTTTTGTTTCTTTTCTGTATTGGAAATCCCCCTACATGTCAAATGAGGCCAAAGCTGTACCAATAATGCATTTTTTAGGAAATAAGCACTGGACTGCACTGTAAGCTTTTAGTGTACACACAACATGGCCTGTTTACACTCAGACGTCAGGACAAGGTGTTCAAAGGATACGATTGGTTAACTACTCAGGGCCTAACTACCATAAGAAACGTGCAAGGCTGAATGGCTGAGTTTTCCATACGGGGAAAGGAAAATTTTCCAGCTTCTGACTGTAGGTTTATTCTCTCTGTTTCTCTTTCAATAAATAAATGTTTAAGTAGTCTAAGTGGAATGACTTCATGGAGAGCTATAATTTTATGACTGTTTAGAGCATTCACCGAGCACATAGAGTTTTAGATATTATCAGACTGAGGAAAGATCCAAAGCTAGGCATCACAAATCCAGGGTGAGGGCTCCATCTGCAATACAGAGGCACTGAGGTCCTTGGTTAATGGCATGGAGTTTTTTCAAAGGGAGGCCCTAATAGTGTCACTTTGAAAACACGTACCTGTGGGGCTTTGGCCATATTACTGCAGTTCAGGGAGCTGAAGGGCTATTTAGACAAGTCTTGGGCTTGCTTTGAAATGGATTTTAACCTGTGTGGAGAATTTAATTGCTAGAAATGTAGGAAGTAGCTAAAAGAGCTGGGGATTGCAGATTTCTCCAAACCCAGGGAATGAGATTTTGAGAAGACAAGATAACAAAGACAGGTAATTTTGTAGATACCACGCTTAGTGAAATAAAAGTTATGTATGCCATCTACTTGCAGTTAAACTATAAAAACTATTTGATTAAGCTACGTATCTTCCTAACAGATATTTCTGGGGCAAAGAAAGAATATAACAGAATGTAAGTAATGGAAATTACAGCAACTGAATAAATTGGATTTTGATGTGAGACCCAGATGTTGGAAGTGTTTATTCCATACTTAAACCCCTCAGCTTTCATCCTGACCCTCCTTCATTTGTCCACATTGCAGAGCACTGCAGGTATGTGCTGAGGAACAGCAGCAATTCCTCTCCTATGTCAAATGTGACAGTAGAATTACCATGATTTTTTGTCACAAAATTCTTAGGCACAAAAGAATTAGCTTATGTACAGTCCCCTAGTCTGACATTTGGCCAGGTGTGTAATGCTCATAGCTATAGGTGAGTGATTCTCTGTCACTGGAAACATTGAAATCATTGAAAAATAATAAACCAAGTAATCTGACTTACTTAAGAACAAAAATGGAAACAAAAATATAATTTATGGAGCATCAGAATACTGCTGCTCTACTTGTCAACAATGCCATGTTTCAAAGTTTGCTTGCCATTTCTTTCTACAAAACTACCAAATGTTCGTGATTAGATTATTTCACGCACCTTACAAGCTTGCCAAATCTCATTTTGTAAGAAAGCTTTCCTAGATATCTCTTTTCCATTTCATGCCATAAATATGGTGTAGGTAACCTGTTTTGTTGTAAGAGCCCATTCTCATGATGGGTACTGAAACTATTAGCGTAAAAGAAGAAATGGGCTGGTTTAGATCCGAACCTTTGAAGCTGAACTGAAGTGTTCACTACTGTTATTGTCAGTCTCATTTTAAGACAGACATCCCTCCTCCTGACTCATCAAATGCAAAAGACCTCTGAAAGTCACCAGAATGTGGCATTTGAAGTTTCCATATCTTTTGAATTCGAGGATTTCCTGGGGTGACTCAAAGAACAGGGAGACGCTACTGACTCCAGCATACGTAACAGACATAAACTACTTTATGCAAACTCAGTTACTTTAAATGACTACGCTAAAACTATTTACAATTCATGGGACACATCATTCTCTCTTCTTTGGCCAACACGAATTATTTTAAATATGATATGCATGTATGTATATTGCTATGTGGTATCAGAAAAATGCTTTCTGTCATTGTGATTCTCTGACATCTCTTTTTTTTTCCTTTTGATCCACAGTATTCTTTGTTCCCAGTCCATTGCCTACTTCTAAAAGTAAAACCAAACCCACAATGATTGTCTTAGATGTGTCTTCAGTTAGGCTTAAGAAATGAATAATTATAAACAACGTTATGTGTCTTAGGTGAGATGAGCAAGCAGCCATAGAATGTAATTATTAAAAATTAATGAAATTTGCCAGCAGTCTGTATTGATGTACGGACCACAAAGTAGAAAGTATCTTGATTTTTCGTCCTTCTTCCTTCTCCTTCCCTCTCCTTTTGTAGATATTCGGGAGAAATTTCCTAAAAAGACTGACAGCCCTCTATCAAACAAATCACAGAGAGAGACTATTAGCCACCTTTCTCTTATTTCTTTGTGCCATGTGATATTTATCTTTTATCGGACTCTGCTGTACAGTCCCATGGAGGCTACAGTTAACTTTGGCAGGCACTGAATCGGTGACTCAGTCTGCCCTGGCCCCAAATCAGAGTAGAAACAAGAATGCAGGCCCCTAAATTAGAAATGATAAAATGATGAAAATGAAGAAAGGAAAGTGGTTAAAAATATTTATTCTGGGTAGGTATCAGAGAAGCACCTGACCTTGGCCTCTTTGCTTACTGGAGAGGACACTGTCCTAAATCTGATTGTGAGATAGAGCTGAAACACAGTGTAAAAATGATTCCAAATATCTGTTGCCAGGAAGCAGATGACATACTAAATTGCTCTGTAGATTGAGTGCTTAATTCAGAGATTTCCTGCCGCAGGAGTTGCCAGTACACAGCCATTTTGTCTTTTTTGGCAAAGTGACCGCTTTTGGAAGGCTGTCTCCAGTAGTCTTTCCTGCTCTTCCTGTTGTAGGAAGGCCTGTTTCCTGTCGTGAGATTCCTGATTAGGCTCTGCACTATTTTAGTCTGCAGAAGGCCTGTGTAGCAGGTTGCTTCTTTGCATCTGATACTGATTTGTGGAAAGTGAAGCCAGATCGCAGTCTGGCCACAATACAGTATCTGTATTCTTCGAGAAATCTGAAAAAGCCATAACTGCACTGAATAAAATCTGAAGTAGTATTCAGAGGTACAATGCAGATCTAAACATTTATTTTTTTAGCGAAGTTTTATTCTTTTTCTCTTGCTTTTTCTGATCAGTTTCATGTTGTCTTTTTTACGTATCTCAGAAAGTTAGTTGTCCACCTTTAGCATTCAGAGGATCTCCTTGTCCAGGTTATTTGAGACTGGAATCTTTGTATCTCCACAGGCAAAAAGATGTTTTTCAACTATCCCTCTGTTTTTTGTCTCTGTAGATTTTTGATTCTGCTGGTAGTGAGCAGAATGAATACAGTCCTGACATAACTGGAATGACTTTGCAGCTGTATAAGTTACTTTTAGTGACAAGTGAGTGTGTACTGCAATGGCTGGCACTAAAAAGGAGGCAAAGGCCTTTTATTCATCCCCTATCACCTCAGCTAGTCCTCTTCTGCCTCTATGCAAACTATGAGACAGTACTGCTCAAGTGTCTGGTTATTTCTACTGCGCAGCTACCAGTAGATACCAAGAGACAAAATAATGTTTTGCCCTGGTTGCTATTAGTGGCATGTGTATGGAAAGGTACTAGTAATAACCAAATTTGTTTACTTTGAAGTTCTATTTCATTCACGTGTTTCATTCCTATGCTCTGTTTCTTCCATGCTGGAAAGATTCCTGCATGCCTGACCACAGACACCCATTTTCTGCAGCCATCCATAATATATAAGAACACTTGAATTCCCAAAGGCAATGGTTGGAAGGGAGAAGACAAATCAAGAGTTTGTTTCTCTTACAAGTTGTTGTTCAGTTGACACTCTTCTGTAAAGCAGTTATCCTGTGCCTATTATTTGCTCTTTATCTCAAGTTTTATGTATCTGGGAGTGAGGAGACACATACTGACTTCATTGATGTGGGAATTTGTGTTGTCATGTCTTATCACAGAGTAAGGCAAGGTGCTATTCCCCCTGGCCTGCAGCACAGGGCATTCTACCTTTATTTTTTTCTCCTTCTTATTCACTTTTGTTTCATTCACTTTTGTTTCATTTTCTCATTATTTTCCTTCATCCTCTCATTGTAAATTTCAACTTATTTTTCTTTTCTTTACCATTCTTCATCTCACTTCATTTCCTAGTTCAAATGATGGAAAATAAATACAAGTCTTTTCAGAATACAAATTTATGTGAAAGATTCTGTAATTGTCTTTGGAAAAAAAATATGAGGAAGTTAACCGCAGCAGCCCTTATATGATATTTTAATAAATGAGACTTTGGCAGAGGCCAGGAAATTTGAAGTTAATTTAACACTGAACCAGACCCCTGCATGTGTGGGAAAGTGATGCTGTTCTGCTGTCCTGGTGGAAGCTGTCTTCACTTCATCTTTCCTGACTCTTTCCAGTATCTTCTGTAGCATTGCTATAACTTGGGCAATTTTTTTGTTGTTGTTTAAACACATACATTTTGGCTCTTGTATACCTTTGCTACTCCAGCTTGCCTTTCCCAGGAAAGAATTAGGTTATGTTTCACCAGGGTCCTCTGCAGTCCAGATTTGCAAGTCACTGTGAATGTAAAAGAAGCACACACATACAGTTGGTTATATGCGCTTTATGGGCAAGATGAAACATTGCTGCCTTCCTCCTCCCTCCATAATTCCAAGCTCTCTTCAGCTGCCATTTTGCATATGTCTGATCAACATGACCTGGACTTCTAGTAGCAGATAGGCTCTGCTTTTCTGTGTTGTTGTTTCTGTAAAAAACCCTCATAACAAATGAAATCTCCATATATTGTAATATGTTTTTCTCTGATAGTGTTCCATGCAGAAGGAACTAAAAATGACATTTAGTAAAGTTCCCCATGGAGTCACAAGGTTTATCACAAGATGAAGGCAGTTTCCTTTGTCAGAAGCAGTAGCTATGAACTATGAGTCCAATATAATATAATAGGGCCTCTGCATTCATTTTGGGATTTGGAGGAGAAGATCGGGAAGAGTTATTAAGCTACAGGGTCCAAGTCATCTGCAGAAACCAAGACATAGTTACACAGCTGTTTCAGCAGAAGGGATCCTGAAAAGAGACAAAAGCCACTCAGCTGAAATGGAAGCAGTTGCTCCTGGCAGTAGTAATTACTGCTAGCATTTTTCACTCACTAAGACAACTGTGAAATTAGCCACAGTGAGACTGTCTCTGATTCTGTACCTTCTTTCCAGAGCAGATAACCTGTAAGATCTGAGCTCAGCCACACTCCAAACAGGCCCAGCCTGAGAAAGATTTCTGTCTTCTTTGCTTCAGATAGAGTCTTCCATTCATCCTGTTGCTACAATAGTGTAGGATCTAGAGGTAGGAGTGCCTGAATATACAGGCTTGCAAGGAGGTTGCTACAGGGGAAATCCACCAAGCAACATGTGAAGTCCACCTGCACAATATCTTTCATAGTTCACTCTAGTGGGGCAAAACTTCCATAGATTTTTTGTAGATTCCAAGACAGATCTATATAATACCCTTTATCCTATAGCTTTTTCCAACTTACACCAGCATTCTTATAGGAATAAATTAGATAAGATTTCCTACTCTATTGTTCCAAAGTTCTACTGTAATGCAAATATTTCAGAGGCAAAAAGAGCTGAGCATAAAGTGACTCTTTGATATGTTATTAACTTCTTGGTCAGTCAATATTTGATGTTGACTGGTCGCTAGAGTCCCACCTGATTTCTTCTTGCATCACTCATTTCCAGAATCCTATCCTGCTGCAGGCCATGCATTGATTTGCAATCAGAAATCCACTAACTGCAAAGAGGCAGTATGCCATAAGTCTGAGAAAATGTATGTTGTTTGCATGCTTGAGTGAGTTACTACCCCATACACCGGGATATGTTTCTGTCACTGCAGTAGAATCTTTGTGTTATATTCTGGTTGGTCTGTCTTATGCTGTGTCAGGAAGGCCTGGATGAGATTACTGGCATTAACAGGGACATTTCTCTTTTAAACTGATCCAACCTCAGATTGTTGAGAGGTGATCAGCAAAATCACTGCCAAATAAGACCAAGAGTATGAAAAAGCCTGAAGGGACACAATCATCTTATCTAGCTTATGAAGACAGTGATTATTGTAATATGCCAGAGGGGAAGCAGGCAACAGGAAAAAATTGCTGAAATGACTTGGTAAAATTCTGAGAGGAAAAATACATCCTCCTGAGTCAGCTGAGAGTGTCCCCTGGAAGTGCAGTCCTATGCTAAGCGCCAATTAATATTTGTGTTTGCTACCCATGTATGCCTGTCTAATCTGTGCCTGTATCTTAGGCTTGACTTTCATCTTCTCTCCTAACGTCACCACCATCCACCTGCAGCTAAGTAAACATTAGCTCTAGCAACAGTGTGCTCTTTAGAACAAACTACCTGGCTATACAGCCAAGGCTGGCTCTGCAGAAAATGTTAATCAGAAATACGTTAGGGACCTTACAATTGATCACCTTGTGCAGGAAAATAGTGGCTGCTCCCAAACTGACCCATGACAGGACAGTCTGACAAGGCTTGTCTCTTCATCAAACTTTTGACCTTCTTTTCTAAGGATACAGTGATACAGCTGAGTAATGGTGAGGTCAGTGTGAACAAAGACAGCTGCTCTCAGGGTTTTTTAAAGGCAGAAGTCAAATGTTCTGCCTTTCCTGCTCCCCTCCCCTCCACCCCCCGCCTCCATGTATCCATCTCTCAATACCCCCAGTCTTGGAATCTCCTGCATGTCTTTACCTCTCTTGCACTGTCTACCTCCTCCTGTTCTGTGCAGTGCCTCTAACCTCAAAGATTCCCTGTCCTTTTAATTTCCTATTTTTGCCATGTCCTAGTCCTGTCCCCTCCTAGAACAAAACATGTGGCCTGTGCTTTGCTTCTGATGTTTGCTGACTTCACAACCAAAGCGTGTCTCAGTCTGGATACGAGTCTGCAGCACCATGGCCTTCTTGCACTAATTGCTCTGGTAGAAACACAGACATGAAATAGTTTATCTTACTTTCACTGAGGGGACCAGCAGCTCACAGCTGCTAGTAAGGAAAAGTTTGTGCAGAGCCTGCTGTTTTGGAGTAGGAGACAGGAAATGAGTTGGAGCTGTTGATTTGTTTAGCTATGTCTATAGTTTGGTTAATTCACATTGCTCTGTTTCAGGTAGGCATCTCTATTTTCAGTAACAAAATTTTCTGCAGAATAAAGATGGAGTAAACTGTTTTGCTGGTTTTTCTGGTACTTTTGAGCAGTAATGACAACTGCATCTTCTCTGCTGCACGGAAAATTAAGCTTGTTGAATTTGTGGCCCTCCAAGAGGGCATTAATATCTGAATTATGAGACTCAGTGTTTGTCAGTGGTTTTTGAGCTTGCAATTTATAACTTTTTTCTGGTACAAAACAAGGAAAAAAATCCCAGTATTTGTAATAAAATTAATAAAAGTAGCATTGCTCACACATTGAAAAGGTATAAGAGTGGTTTAAAGGATATGCACAAATCAAACAGAACCAAATTGTCAAGTGCAACCTGAGTTCTGTCAAACAGTATTTCCTACTTGCTGCCGCTGCACACTTATCTGATACCTGCCAATGCCTCAAGCTTTGCTTACATTCACTCTCTTATTCCTCCTCATTAACGTCACTAATCTCTACTTGAGTTCCTTGCAAACAGAAAGACAAAGTGCCAGTGTGCAGTAAGTGCAAAGAGTACTTGTCACCATGGCTAAGTGTTAACGCAAATCAGCAGAGTTAATATGTAAGCTTATCAGATGGCTTCAAATGTGAGTGAAGTCCTACCAACTTTTTCCAACTCTTGCATGCTGCCAGAGCAGAGAGGGAACAAAAAAAAGCTGCCCACTTGTTGCCTTTTTGTTTTATTATTTTAAAAGAAGGTCAGTGATGACCCACAGTCTTTTCTTCCTTCCCAGTCTATGGTGTTTGAAGAGCGCTTGGCAATCAGAGCAGAACAAGCACTTAGGAAGAGTGGAGAGGAATCATTACCTGGCTTTTTATGGGCTGCCAAGAGACAGAAGAGCAACCCAGACTGCACACACACATGTTGATAGGTAGTATAGCAGGGCTGATGCTTCTGACCAGCCCACCAGGCTTCCCAAAAACATGTAACTGAGAGTGGGAACATGTGAGCTCTGAAAGCAGACTTTAAGCACTTTATGTCATCCTTTGTAAGTCTAGAAAATAGTTGCAGTGTGGCATGTTTCCTACTGACCTTAGTGTGGAACTCAAAAGAAAATTTCATTACGTACTTTATAAGATTATAAGGATGTCAGATCCTCAGTTTCTCTGTCCCTTCAAGAAATAGTTTGTTACAGCAGAGCAAGTCACACATCCTTCAAATGCAGACTTTTGTCTACAGCATCGTGATTCATAGGAGGAAAAACCTGTTATAAGTAAGGCAAGGAGAGAGGAGAGAGAGGAACCTGTGCTGGCTGCAGGGGCAGTGATGTTGGAGAGACAGCAAAATTCCCTCAAAATATTTAATGTAAATACAAGCCACAGTGAGGTGCCTTGGTACCCAGGGCAGATTAGCAGCTTAGTGACACATCTTACCTCTTGATGAAACAGAGCCACAAGAAGACTGGAAGACATCATCTCCAAGTGAGTAAGGATGACTGGTGTATCCATGGCTGCTAGCACCAAGGTGTCTGCTGGGATGGTGGCATGGAAAAAGCAGGTGTCAAACTGGGCACTGCTCTGCTAGCCCTGGACTGGGTGCAGTGACCCCTGGGACTGTTTGCTATTCAGGGCTGGAGGTGAATGAAGCCTGTGTGCCTCAGCCAGGCCGTAGTGTGGAAAAGCTCCAGCAGGAGCAGGAAACACACTAACTTGCTTTCTAGTTATCTGTGATGTAAATATTGATCAGTGTGGGCATGATTAAAAATCAATACTTCAATGAAAGTCCTTCAGCATAAATCTGAAACTGAAATATCATTCTTTTTTAATGCTTTTTCTCCTACGATTCTTGTTTATCACTACTAGGTACCTTATTAATACAGGGTTGCTGCTTCACACATACATTTAATGAAGGCAAAGCACAAGTTTCAGTGTATTTTCAACATCCTCTTTTTCTTTCTTCCTCCCAATCCCTGTAAAAACCAACATAGAGTTTCAAAGCCAATATAATGAAAAGTGCAGGAAGATATTAGGCCCACTGTGATAAGGCAAGTCTTATCCATCTAATGTTGAATAGTAACTGTGTATTTTAAAAATCAAGGAAGATCGTATTGTTATTAATGTCACTGATATTCTGAATTTCATTAGGCCTGTGAAAAAAGGTTGGTACCCAATAGAGGTGTTTTTTTTTTGTTTGTTTTTTCCCTGGTTAAAAGTAAAAAAAGCAACAAATCATCTCAGTGATAAAGTAAAAGGAATATCTGAAACTTTTTAAGGATGTTGTTGCATAGGAGAGACACTGGAACTAGCTTATGACTGCAAACCTACGCTGGATGTGGAAACCATCCAGTGCATCTCAGTGACACCTGTGCTCAGTTTGTCACATAAAACATTGTCTTTCTGAGCTGTGTAATTATGCTGGAACTGTGGGGTCTGAATCTTGAGTTGAAACACTCATCTCTTTTGCAGCACGTCATAATAACTCATATTTAAAAGTTAATTTAACTTATTCTACCACAGCAATAAGTCATCTGCTCATATACATTAATAAGCTAGAGTTATTTAAAGAGCTAAGAGAAATATTTATTGTGAATCAAACAATGAAAGCACTTGATATCAGAAAATGGAACCAGTTCATTTAAGAATTTATAGTGACATGTCTTTCATATATTTCTTGTTGAATCATGAATAATTGCTTACTCCCAAGGTGTGCATATTATAAGGCTGTAAGTTCATTTGGGGCCTTAGAGAAAAACACAAATTCAGAGGTCACTAGGGAGCTCTCCCAGGCTACACTGGAGAGATTTGTTCCCTTCCCCTTTAGACCTAGAGTGAAATCAGGTGTTCTAAATTACGATAAACACAGACTTTAATCTCCATTTTAAGGTAATTTTTACTTTTAGACCACTAGCAGGACTGTGTTCCAGAGTTGAGTGGAAGAGGAGTAAGACACAGGTTGAGTGTTTGTCTCAGCTCAGAGATGTTACCTAATTCCCCAGAAGAAATGCTGTCACTACTGCCTCCCAGCTGAACATCTCAGATACCAGTTTATCAATCAGGGTGCTAATGCAGTAAGGTGAGAGGCTTGCTGAGACAATGTCTGAGCCATTCATGAAGTTCAGGCAAACCCACTGCTGCATGGATGTGTCTCTTAGGGGAAGGCACTGACACAATCAGGGTTCATGTGAACATTTTTGGGCCAGTACATCTGCCCACACTGGCAGTGAGTTTGTGTTGTTCTATTTACCCAACTACATCTCTGGGCACTAGATTTATTACTCAGAAGTCGTAGATTACATTTCAAAATGATAGAACGTGCTTTGAGCGCAAGGCTCAGAACTTGCTCTGCCTATACCAGAGTTTCTGCGACTTAGACTTGGACAAACTGTGACTCTGCTCCCAAACTAAGAAAAATGAGGTGGCAGAAGGAAATCCAGAAGGTCTCAGGAGGGAGACTTTGCCCATCTCAGCTGTGTACCACTCCTAGAGCTCCAGATATCTCAGAAGTCTTCCCCATTTCAACGAGATTGCTGTTGTTCCTGAAGCACTGTTTTGAGGCATTCCTATACTTTGGATAAGGAGATATTTCTGAGGAATACAGATTTGTAATGCTCTTGGAAAGAGTGATTTGACTTCTCTTTCTGCCCACACAGCAGAATCGTGCAAATGCACTGTTTCAAAGGCCTTTGGATATGGAACACTGTAAAGAGCACTGAAAAGAGACCAGAATCGACATGTAGGTAAATTCTGGTGATATAAGGGTCAGATTTTCATGCACAGAATTAATTTCATACCACACAAATACATGTATACACTTTTGTACTCAGGCAATTGCAGCCAAACACAGCAAAACTGCATACTGCCTGGCACCATCAGAATCAAGCCTCTTTGTTTACTAGTCAAAACCAAGCAAAAAGTTCTGTGCTTCTGCTCATCTTCTAAAATCCCTAGAGAAGATTTTATTTCTCTAATTGAAATACTGTTTTCATATTGTAAAAGCTGCTTATTATTGTTATCATTGTTAAGCCAACGAGATCAAGGCGTTCTGGTTGTTCTAATTACTGCCTTATTTGAATGGACATCAGGATGAAAATGAAGTATGTATCTGGTTTTGGTGAATTGGGACTTATCACAGAGTAGACTTATCACAGAGGTCAGTCTAAATTTCTGCTGATTGTACCACCTTTTTTGCTGTTTATACAAGTATTAATAATGAAAGAAGAGTGACCAGGTGTTAATTGTTTTCCGCACAGTTGGTCATGAAGTATAAACAGCAGAAGGATTTTTCCCAAACACCCCGCCAGATAATTGGCCACCCACAGCTGCAGTCCTATTTAAGGTCTTCCCTCCTACCCTGTTGCATCAAAGAAATGGGACAGCAGAATGGATAATTATAGCTACATTCAACATGGCAGCCACTCTGCTACCAGTGAGAGACAGAAACACATGGGAAAGCATGTCCTGCCCAGGCAACAGGCTCAGCCTGCTGTGCATTGCATAAGATGGAGGACACACAACCCCTCTAGCCGCTCTGATGGGGTCTGCATCAGAACTTCGTCTTCCCATGTCATTGCACTCTATACAACATCATTAAAGAAGGAGAGAAATGGGCTCCTACAGGAGGAGGAATGTGTTTCAAAGCACATCTGTGTATTAATAGTCCACATAAGTGGCTGTCTGAATGACCTGTCTGTCTGAGAGAAGTGGAGACTTCTGTTTCTAATTATTCCTTTTTCCCCTGTAAAGAAAGTCTGAGGCACCTTTGTCCCTTCATTTAGTAGAATTAGTCACCATAGTTACCAACAAAGCATGGGCTAAATTCCACAGAATTGGTGAAACTGAAATGCATAATATAGGAAACAAAGAAATGCCTTGGATTCTAGAAGCTTTACAGTTTCCACATATTTGTACAAGAGAAAGAGTTCTTTAACATTGAAATTAGTAGTTAAGACCTTCAATTCAGTTTTGACTTTATCTACTCTACTGGACACCTAGCAGTCCTGATTACATGCAACACATGGCAGTGGTAGGTGAAGCACCTGGTCAGTGCAGCTGGCTATTTCCAGCTTGGCAGCAAACTGTCTTACTGCCTCATACACCAAGTACAGCCTGTGAGATGCTGTAGTAAGGCAGGTGCCTTCCCTTCCTGACTCCGGATCTGCATCATTTGCACATTGCCTACCAATTAGCTGTCTTGCACACCTGGCAATATTGAAATTGAAGATGATTAATTTAAGATTAAAATAGCATCAAGCCTATTCAAATACATGTATATTTGTGTGTGCATGCATCTCTGCGTTAGTTTATATATGGGTACATGATGATGACTGTAACAATCCATTGCAAATTAAAATAGCTTTTTTGTATATCTTGGCAGTAATTGAACTCATTAGGCTCTGTTGACATCATTCCTTTACTTATATATATTCCCAAGTTGTTTTTAAATGCATCCTGTTTTCTGTCTATCCTGTTATCATCAGGTTTTATTATAACTTTTCTTGTTTTTCCTGGAAGTTTCTAATCACCAGCTAAACCACTGACGAAGGTGAATTTAAATAGTGCCTCCCTAATATGGGATTTCATTCATTTGCTTTAAATGATCTTTTCATTGCAGACAGCTATGCATGCTAGGAAGAGCTTTGTTATGGTGTTTCCTTAAAACAAAACAAAACAAAGAATGGAAAGGCAATAAAGGAAAAGACAAAAATGCCTACAAACAACTCTTTGGGATCAGAAGGCCCAGAATTTGGGGGACCTGACAACTATATCTCAAAGAGAGATATGAAAATACTTCACTTGCAACCTTGGTGAAACAGGAGTTAGTGGAGAGTAAGTTCCCTCTGAGCTGATGGAGCACCTAGATTAGACTGTGTGTGTCCCGTAGACTGTGATCGGGCAGGTTCTTCCTAGTTCCCCTGAGCATTGTCACTCCAGCATTTCCAAATTCTTTGCTACTTGGTGAGCAGTCTGTGCTGACTTGTATGAAACAGCTCTGGCTGATGAGCTGCTCAGTTCAGCCTGCTCTGCTCAATGTCAGTCTGAACTTTGGCAAGTTGTCAAGGTGGCCTTCAGGTGGAAGAAGTCTGCAGGTGAAATGTAGTTCTTCATAAGCAATACTCCATGGCATGAAATTGAAAATTGTCAGGGGAACTGCGCTATGTTTGATGGAGTACTCTAAGCCAAAACCATGATATCTTATATTGAACTGAAATGAAAGTTTGAAACTGAATCTACATAGTTTCTTGGTTTTGCATTCATCTGTTCTCCACTTTCCTTGAGAGCTCTCTCTAATAATTTTTTTTTTTTTTGTGGTTCAAAAAAGCTTTTCCGTGTTAAAATTTTCAGATAAAACCAGATTTACTGGTTATTCAGTTCATCATTCAACATCCCATTGTTCCAAAATATGCAGCATTTCTCTCTGTTATGTAAATGTTCCTGTAGTAAGTAATGCCACACTGAACTATAAATACCACGTAAAGACTGCTGGAGGAATTACTGTGTGATGTTAGCCCACTTGTAATCTTTGAGACAGTTGCCATACTTGTGTTTGGGAATTTGCAGCAAGATGTATTTCCCTAAGTCTTCCCCAGAGTTGATGGAATTATGTGCATGCATAAAGGACAAGAATAATGCCTACTTGTTATATGAAATAAAAGTGATTATTTTTTTTTGTACTAAAAAAAAAAAACAACTAATAATCTATTTTTGTTTTTACTCTTCAGTCTTTTGAAAAGAATAGCTAAGCTGATTTAAATTAAATTTTACAAAGCATATGCTCCTGGGCAGAAATCTTATAAATCTACTTTCAGCCCAAAGCACATTTTTATGGCTGAGCAACAATAAACCACTCAGAACAGGGATTCCACTGGAATTGCTTACAGAATATAGTAGCACGAAAGGTATTATTGCTATAAAGCTTCATCGTAATGTTTGAATTTAGTTGACAGAACCAGCAGGGCTATTTTTATATAGTTTGACCTCTCATCTACTAGATGAGTAGTCCTAGGTCCTACTAGAATCTTACACTATGGAGAATAAAACAGCCAGAAATTCAAACCAGAATAATGATTAAAATAATAAAGTGGAGGCCAGAGTGTCTCAGTGCTATAATACATTTGATACATGAATGCTGCTGTACTGAATGTATTGGCACAGGAAAAATGTGAAAGAAATAAAGCATTTGTAAGGTAAGTTAAGTTCTCATTCTTCAACAGTGAAAAGCCAAGGTGATCTGGATGTGGCTTTATTACAAATTTAATTTCACAGATGCTTGCTAGCTTAGTTTGCAAAATAGGGCAATCTGTTTGGTGGTTACACAACCTAAGTGTTGCGTGGTAATGCAGAAATATACCAAGAGGATAATAGGTGACAAGGAGAGGTGACAGAAGCAAAAGAAAAAAGCAGAAATGGAATCAGAATGTACAAAACTTTATAAAAGTCTGGGCACTATCACATAATTGTGCAAAGTGCACGTAAAAGGACTTAGGAAAGCTGATTGCTATCAAAATGAAATGTTTACATAAAAACTTCCCCATACAGATGTCTCTGTGTCCTTTGGGTAAGGTGCCAGGTTATTTAATGACCTAGTTACTCTTGTATCAAATCCAAAGTATAGTCTCTATTTCACATGGGAGAAATGTGTTGACGTTTAGTGCTGGGAGATCTTTTTCTGCTTTATCTAATAAAAGCATTTTAGTCTGCCTCTTGTGAGGGGGCTCTGGTCATGAGTAAGAGGATGTCAGAAGGAAAATGTAGACCATGTGGCTGTATTCAATAATCCCCTATGCTTGTTACTCTCTAAATCAGAAACAGCACAACTGATACAGCTCCAAGTATCAACAGCAGCAGCTTGAATATAAAAGGCCTGTCCTTCATCTGAAATACAACATATCTCTGCTTTGGTCTCAGCACACCACTGTAGTCAAGATCAGACAATGTGCACTTTTCTTCTGTAATCCTTGCTACATGTAAAGAAAAGCATGGAAGTAGGATGTAATTCACCCTGAGAGATGTCTTTGAGATAATAAAAGGTAAACATATGACAGCAATTAGTTTCAATTAAGGAGATACATTTGGAGTAGTTCACATGCTGAGGTGCATGGAAAGGTGTGCTCTTGAGGAAGAAATATCAATTTTTACTAGAAAGCTGGATTCTGACTCTCTTATGTGATATGAATTAGGAGAGAGGCAACTGTATTGTCTGGAATCACTGCCAATTTGAATAGGTGCAACTGGGATGACAGGAAAGAGTGTTTTCTTAGCTACATGTCTGCAGATCCCTTCAAACAGTCAAGAAAACAAAGATGGCACAAGAGACTGGCAAATAATTCTCAGAAATGATGCACTGATGCCATATCCTTAACTGAGAACCAGGACAGATCACAGGGTCAACCTGTCCTCAGGCAAAAGAGCAGGAAACAAGACAGGAAGAGCTGCCAATTATGCATGCATCTGTGATAGCTTCCTTGAACAGCTTCTTTCCTTTCTTTTATTTCAAAGTGCTCTGAAGTATCATGCAGCAGTAATGATTAAACAACACAACTGTGATGCAGGAGAGCTGCTTAGCTATAGCTCTTCATTAACTGCTACTGAAGACATGTATCTGTGAAATGAATGCATGAATGGTAGTAAAGGAAGAGGATGACCAGTGCCTGCAGGATGAAGTCCTAATCCTTCACTAGCCAGTTGTTTTCCTGATCAGTGAGCCAAAGAGAAACGTTGGTTGGATGGGAACTTCAGCCACCCATGGATGAAAACTTAACTTAAAACTGACTCCAGACAGTGGGATTTCTCTCAGTCCTTGCCATCAGGTTGTTACAGTCTTATTTAAATATCTCTATTGCTTTACATGTTATCCAGCTCAAAAAAAAAAAAAAAAAAAAAAAAAAAGGGGCAAAAAAAGGCAAAGAGAAGACATGCTACAGAGCAATGATATTTTTTTAAGTGTATTTGACCACCTTGGAGGTGTTATTGGTTGTGCTGAGTAAAAGGGAAAATTCAGAGCTTGGCTTAAGTTAATAATACACTCAGCCAGAATGTGAAATCTAAACCACAAGTTATTCAAACTATTCAGACTCCTCAACATGCAGACTTACCCTCAGAGCCAACCAACTTTTGCATGATTTCTAATACCCCCAGTTCTATTTAGGAGCTGATATGAAAATACTATGTACGTAAACATTTTCCCTTTTGATATTGACAGATTCCAAAAAAATGTTCTGGTCCCTCATCATGTGTATTTATTTACAGCATGTATTAAAATTTCTGGAAGTGCTTTTTCCTGGACTGGATTTCCTCGGATCCTTGGCACAGCTGTTTTTTTATATGTGTTCTACGAGCTTAAAATGTAAAGCCTTGAGACTCTTGTTCTTCTGTGTGTACATAAGGTTCATTCTCTGACACTAGGGAAAAACTCTGCCATGAATCTAAATTTGTAAAGCTTTTTTCGATACTTTCAAGGAGTACTGAGATCATCTACTATGCTTAAAGACAGATTCAGTGAATGAGTGTCTGAAAAACAAGCATTTAAAAACTCCGGACTACCACTGCAGATGTCTAACACAAGCTTATAGATATTTTTACTCATTTTATGAATATTTGAGAACTCTGTAGAATGATAATCTTGAGAATGTGCCATGGTCTGAGGACATATAAATACAGGGAAGGACTTTGCAGAATCTGCAGGCTGCTCCAGAGGTTTCTTAAATAAAAGAAAAAATATTGCAATCTTCAAGAAAGAAAAAAATATACCCATTTGTTTGGTGGTGGTCATTGTTTTCTTTATTTTTTTTATTCACTATTTATTCAAAGGAGAGAAACTTTTGCAATCTCTCCAGCTGGCTGGATTATTTTTCCCAAGAGTTTTGCCCCATTTAGAAATAAGAATCCTTTGGACACACTGAACTACAAACAGGTTCAGGGGCTGTATTCAGAGCAGAATCTTCTGAGTAGTAAAGCTGATCCACTTTGTAACTGTTGCTCAGGATACCAAGTCTTCTTTAGGAATACGGTTTATGTTGCAGACATTCCCACTGTTTCTGGTATGAGAAATTATGCAACATACATACACAGTCATTTGCCCCAGACTTTCTCCTAGTTTTTTCTCTATGTACTCCTCTCTTTGTCTCAGGGAATGCCTCTCCTGAACTGGCTTTTGCCAGAAATCAGCAAAGAACTGGCAAAGTCATGGTATGGCAGATTAGCATCTGGGCTTTGTATTGCCATCGATGTTTTTAAGGGCAATAGCGGGGCAAAGGCAGTGTTTTGCCTTATTCAGTAGAGCAACAGGGAAAACCAGTATCAGACAAAGAAAGCACAGAAGTTTAACTTTTCAGCTTGAAATCTTGATGAATAATATGTGTTTCATGATACTTGTGGGTTGTGTCCTCTGCAGCACGCTGTATTGCTTTCTCTTCCCTCCCCCTGCCTGACTGCAGCTTGATGAGAAAGAGTAACACTAATCTTTGAATCATTGGTATTTGGTAACCTGTTTCACCTCATGGATTTCAATGTCTTTAAGAATCTTAAAGAGAAATGAATGTGTACTTTGAGCCCCACTTTGTGCATGTAGGGGTTGCCAGCAGCGCAAGGTCGGATTGCACTTCTGCAAAATAGAAGGAAGGAAAATGAGGCAGAGAAACAAAGACATCTTACAAATGAACTCTCACAAAAATGCTGTTTCCTTGTCTGTAAGAAATGACTGTGATGTGAAACTGGTTTAGAGGGAAGGCCCAGAGGTTTATTCATTCAGCAGATTTTGGCATAGAAGTCCTGGCCCAGATACAAGAATAACCCACGCCTTACTTGAAAGAAATGGCAGCCTTGGGCTGGCCTGGTGTCCAAGTAACCACTGCCTGTCAGAACATCTTCCTGAATCCCCAGACAAATGTTCATGAGTTCAACCCAGGGACAGGGTTTTTTAAATCTCTTTGGCTCCACAAAAATGCAAATACGTAGTCATCTTTCCTCATCTTGAGTCAAGTACAGGACAGCATGGATATGCACCCTCATCAAACCTCACTTCGTAGAACATGACCTATTAAAACTGCTAAAGTGTAGAGGACACCTGCCTGCTGGTCCCAGTAGCTCTCCTTGTAGATGTTGAACATAAGCAGTACTTGAATGCACTTGTTCAAGCCAGTGTATCTTTCTTTCTGTACTGTCTTGGAGATGAGGAGATCAGCTCAAATCAACCTTTCCTAAGGATGAGGCTAAAAGGAATTACTCCACAATCCTTAGACTTTCCTAGCTGTATTATAAACATGAAGCATCACACTAGGGGTGACGTGAGAGCAGGCAATTGCATTTCAGTGGTAAATGTCACCTGGCTGATCTTAGCAGGGGACAGTGCTGGCTGAGGGTCTGCAAGCTTGTCCTCCTGTAGAAAGGGTTTTTCTCAGCACTGACATGCAAGGAGCTCCAGGACAATATTTTATTCTTTTTCTACTGCTGAATGAACCAGAAGCCTGCAGGCTCTGAATGTGTTCCTGAAGAAAATTGCCTGGCTTTTCTTCCTTTTACAGAATAAAACCTCATCAGAATTTCCATCTTGCAGGAAATGGTTATTTTCATTTTTCATTATAACTTGAATCATCTGAAAGAGAATACTAAAATTCCCTAGGAGATGACAGATAGAAATTTTGAGTTTGGCCAACTTTGTTCACCTTTCACACTCCAGATTCTGCAGCAGCTAAGGCAGAGAGACTGCAGAGAATAACCTTTATTGCTGCACATTTCATTCATTCCAGAACAACTTAATTTCGTTCAATGACTGAAAGAAAAGGTCTGTATCAAAAAGCGAGTGACCAAGTAGCTAATGACATTATGATAAAGCATATGAGCAATGGATATACATTAAATTTAAATGGCTGTCCCATTTATAGTATGGCATTGCTTCATCCCTTTTGAGCACTGGTCTTCATGTGCTTAACCTTTCTTTTTGGGTATGTATCATGCTTTTGGAACAGCACTTCGAAAGCGCTCTGTATAACACAAAGGGATAAGACCTCCCATTAAGTTGAGAAATTTCTGAGATGTATCAGAGATCCATTGGTTTCAGCTGCCCAGTATGAGCTTATTGCTGATTTTGTATTCACCTGAGCCTGGCTTTTGTGTTCAGTGGAAAGGGTGAGTGTTAATTATTTACACCACTATAAATATTTAATTACTATGCTATGCTGTCTGCAGTCCCATTATCATTCAGAGCAGTGGAATGGCTCCTGCTACAACAGACACAAAATGGGATGAGACTAAAATGAAGGCTGTTCAACACTGGCCTGTATGGGAGGCAGCGGTATATACTGATTTAGCAGCCCTCCGATGTCTTCAGTGATGTGTACGTCACTTTGTGAGCAAACACCACACATGGCCATGATATTACTGTGTACTAAAATAATAAAGCATGGATATGGATAGTGCCAAGTCTGATTTACTGCTTGTCCCCTGGTAACAGCAAAGATACATCTCATGCCCCACATAGGCCCTAGAACTAAGTAGTTTCATCATTCTAGCAGTGTCTCCAGATTCCGTGGGATGATATTGCACTTACAGTCAGGCTCATAAGCAACTTCCTTCCAACCTGTTTTTCTACAATTTGACTTTGCAAGTAAATTTTATTCTGCTCTGGGATCTGGAGTCAGGTGAATTCCCAGATTTGGATGTGAAAGGGAATGCTGCTGTTAATCAACTGTTTACCTTTGCAGTGGTATCTTACCTGCAAATTGTCTAGACTAGCATCCATCAGACTGAGTCCACCACTCTCAGGTACATTCTCTTATGATATTGCTCGTTTGTCCTAGTTTCAGTATAAACTAGTGTAAAAATGGAGTTTTAATGGTTTACAAGTGAAACCATTAACTGAGCTAACATTTGTGGGAGCCACCAGACAATGGCATCTAACTTCAACAAAGTGTATGTATTCTGGTGAACCTGAATGGGGTTTTTTTTAATGACTTGCAAAGTACTAACTTATGATATCCATTATAATCAATGCATGGAAGCAGACCAGATTTCTAACAGTAATGCTGCTCTTGGTTATACATATTTAGTGTGGTTTTCCTTTAACTCAGAAAATTATCTCTGCTACCATGATCAGAGTGGTTAATTGAGAATTTTGCTTTAAAGATTCAGTGTGTGTCAAAAAATTTTAAATGAAATTTTAAAAATAATTTAAAATGTTACATGATAAAAAGAAACTCTCGTCTCCTATGTTTCACTGTTCTTTCTGAATTAATATGTTAGATCTTTTATTCTTAGAGATTAGAGCTTGCTTCTTTATCATTTCTTACTTTCCTATGGGAGAGTAGGGAAAATTGGAATTTCAATTTTGACTCAAGTTTTTTAACCTAAATAGAAACAGAAAGTTCAAAAGCAGTCATCATGGGGTGTGTGGTCACTAACATTATGGTTTTTGATTAGAAGAACATCGTTTTACAGTGCAAGTTCCAGATGTTTTTGATGGGAGACAGAACATTCCCTGGTTCCTTTTGAGCAAAGTGCATTCAACAGGAGCATTGCCCAAACCCATCTATCTGAATGAGTTCAGTTGAAAACCAGATTTCATGCTAACAGTATCTGTATTATTGTGCTCATTCACATCACAGAAAGGACCACTCTGTTTAGGGTCTTTTGTGTGTATGTTGAAAACATTTGTGCCTTCAGTAGCTAGTAAATGTTACATAATATCACATCAACCTATGTAACATGACGCAACATCGCATAAAGCCATTAGCTTTGCCTCTTGACATGGTGAAGAATAAAAATTAAATTTAAATTGCTCCCTTCATACTTGAGTTATCCCAAAGCACTTTTTGAACTAAAGGTATGAAATATATGAAAGAAAACAGAGTGGGTATTATGTAACCAGCAATGTCCTGGACACTACAGCAGATACAGGCTTCTGCTTTCTTTGCAAAAGGAGAATTTGTGGTCTGAGGCATATGTGCCGTGTTCAGAAGCTCCGCATGCAGCTGGCAATAAGAATTATTAGGAATTCATTGTGCCATTTTCACTATTAGAAAGGGAATGGATACTGTGGTCAGATCTGAGTATTTTTACACATATCCAAAACACAGCAATTATCTGGAAGCTGCTGCATCATTAATACATTGTGTACTAGTTCCATAATTCAATATTATATATTATATTTTAGTACTATGAGTCATTTATAGCTGGAGTTTATAAATAACCTCTTTGTCATAGACCATGGTGCAATTATGCCAGGGAAAGGAGATAAAGATGAAGTTTAAGAACTACTCAGATTGATGAAGTCAAATTAAAATTTCTGAAACACAAGTTAGTTAGAAACACCTCTGTCCCAGAAGATGTTTTAGCATTCAATTTCTGCAGTGAGAACTGAGTTCCATGAGCTGTAGAATTTATCAGAACTTTCTTCTTATGGTTGTTATGTGTGGTTCATCTAGTGTCTGATGGACGGATGCTGAAGTCTTGTCCTCTGCAATGTCAAAAAATTTGCATGTTTCTATTTTCTGACATTAATTTTAAAAAAGCAACAACAACAACAACAATGACAAATGTTCATCATTGCTATTTCAGAAATGCCTGCTCTGTCAGATTTGGCTGAAGCTGTTTGCAGTTCCAAATGGTTTGTGAGTCCTCTGACAGAGTAACTATGTGGTGCAGGAGCCTCTATCTTGGTGCCTTGGAAATTGAGTCCTGAGGTGATATAGTACAAATCTATTAAACCAATTACTGAAGGGTCAGATGAAGGGTCCATCTAACCTGGTATGTTGTCTTCAACACAGGGCATAAGTATATGATTCAGAAACAGTAACAATGAGACAAACTTGTGTGGCAGGTCCCTCAGAATAAGACGTTTCTTTTCCAGGTACTTGTCCATTTTCCTGGAGAACTCATCTAAATTGAAGTTTGTTTGTCTTTTTTTTTTTTTTTTTTAAACCTGGCTCCTACCATCTTCATTTGATATGCCCTAGGCTTTGCTTTGAGAAGGGTGAAAATCCATTGCCTCTTCACCCTTTCAAAGGAAACTGTAATATTGTAGACTTACTTACACCAACTGTTGCCACGAATTGTCTCTTTCCCAATTTGAAGTCTTAGCCTGGTCAGATATCCTTGTGCCAAAGCATCATCTATTGTAGAAAACACTTGTTGGCCCACCTTGAATCTTCCTCATTATGAAAAAAAAAAAACAGACACAGAGAGTGAGTAAGGGAGAGGTGATAAGTAACCTCAGCCTCACATGGGCCTTGGCATGTGTTTCTCAGCGTCAGTGAGAACTGCACAGAGCACTGTAGCATATTTCTAGGACCAAACCAAACTATGTGCCTCAGTACCCATGTGTCTCCCTTAGACATCTGGAAACATAGCTGTAAACATTTTCTGTACCACAGAAACAATTTAAAACACAACTTCTAAATACTAAGCCTTCAAGAGACTCTAAGGTGTAGTAATATCTGTGATACTACACTTCAAATTTAATCAGCATTCACAAAAGCAAAATTTGAGGCATTAGCTATGCTACTAAAAAAGCCTACTCCCTATCCAAAGCCAGGATGTTGTCTGAATATATACAAATTCACTGTGGGAACTAGGTCTTCCTTTAACTCACTGAATTAAATAAGGTATATGCAATCCAGAGTAACTTCCATTTTTTGCTTCAGTTTATCCTGAAGTACTACAACAAGAAATTTAAAGGCTATTCTCTTCCATAAAATGTATTTGTGGGGATTTTGTCAGGATGTAGCCTTAAGTCTTCTTTTGCTGCTGGAGGAAAAAACCTTTGTCTTGAAAGCTAAGATAAACAGATATTGACACAGCATTCAATGTGGCACTAGCTAACAAAAGGAGCAACAGTAAATACAGTCATCAGAGACAATGCAAGTAGCTGAATTTCCAGTTTTCTTTAATAAAGATGATTTATCAATAAAAATAATTTAGCATATGTCTATCCTAACTAATTTTGTACATGTGATGGCTACAGCTTGGTTTGCTGCCAGGTCTTCTGGATGAGCAATACAAGTGATACCTTTGTAGTCAAGGTTGTTATAGTGCCATCTATTACTGCTATAGATATTGCAGAGACGCTCTTTAACCTTATGAGTTTATATTCAGACTAATCAGAATCATAAATAGGAATGTAGGAGTGGCAAAAGTGGGATAATGGTTACAACAAAAACAATCTCATAGAGTTCATTAGTGCATGATCATATATAATTTGTTCTCCTTTGTTCCTGGTCAGGCAATAATGGCTTTGGTGGTTCCTTTATTTTTATTTTTATTTTTTTTACTTATAAAACTCCACTAGTGACACTGAGAAAAGAATTTTAGGATGGTCATGAGGGACGCCTCATGGCAGACTACATCTCCTCACAGGGAGCAGGGGGGCAGTGCTGAGCTCCGCTCTCTGATGACAGCAATGGGGCACAAAGGAACAGCATGGAGCTGTGTTATGGGAGGGTCAAGTTGGTGTCAGTAAAAAATTATTCACCAGAGGGCTGTGGGCATGGCACAGGCTCCCCAAGCTGCCAGAGTTCCAGAAGCATTTGGATAGTGCTCTCCAACATAGAGTTTGAATTTTGGGTACTTGTGTATGGAGCCAGGAGCTGGCCTTGATGATCCTCGTGGGTCCCTTTCAATTTGGGATATTCTATGATTCTGTGAGAGAACGGAAGTCCAGCATATTTCAGGAAAGCTTAGAATATAAAATTCAGACTATTTCATTTAGGAATTCAGAGTACATTTCAAAGATTTTCTGTTTGTGAGGAGACTGATATTCCCTAGTGTGGATTTTTTTGTATTCATAAGTTGTCTCAGTGAAAAACATTGGATTATTTTCCAGAGTGTTTCAGCATGTGCCTACAAAAAATGGGACAGAGCAGAAAATGTTTTAGTGAGCTTCTTTGCTCTGTCCAGTTATGCTTGTAAAAGATTTCTGAAGTAAAAAAAGGAGATGAATAATTTTATATGAAGGAGATGTTGGAGAGAGAAGCCAGAACACCAGTAAAAAAAACATCATTACAATTGACAGAACAGGGTTCTGACATTATCTAGTCTTCTGTGTCACAAAATGAGCATCTCTCTGCTGAAACAGTCAGCAAGATTTACTCATTGGTTATTTGTGATGCTGGTTTTTAGAGTGCCTCTATGTGTCCATGACTCACTGTTTTGAAATGAAAAGCTCAATTCATACAAGACAGCCACAATGCAAAGTGGTCTATCAGGAAGATAATGTTTGAAGTTTCCACCTGATAGGTGCAACATATAACAAATGGTGTGAGCTTATCACTTCTACCATATGAAGTCCAGAACCATAAGAATCAGGAACTATACTAATGAGACATGAAGAGCAGATTGATGCAACTATGAGCTATGAAAGACCTTCCACTTCTTCCTACCTGAACTCTGATGTTAGAAAGAGTGAGAAGAAAAAAGTCAGTGAATGTTATAAAAACGTTTACACTTTCTTTACACAAGTGGGCCCATAACACTAAATATACCATGCATGTCTGCAAATCTGGGTACCAGTTTCAAAGCAGGTTGCTTTTATCGGTCACCATCTCAATTCCCAGCAAGGAAAATAAATACATTGGCTATTAAACCTCTTAAAAATTAAACAAACAAACAAATAAAAACATTTGCTAAATTAATTCCACACTCCATTTTGCCCCTGGAACCTATATAAAATATTATGATTCATATGCAAATGGAACTTGTCAAGATGATATGTTAATGCCCCCCTTGGTACAGAGAAATTGATGAAGCAACTTCTTGATAGTTGGGAAATTCTCGGAAAGCCTGAAAGGGAAGGAAACTGCTTAAAGGCCTGCTCTTAGGTAACCTGGTTGGGCAACATGAACTCTGCACCTCTTTCTGTATTTCTGTAGCTTTGTTGACAAATTCATTCTGATTAAGCTCATAAAACAGGTTAAACTCTGCATATGCTATATTATTGATATTGGACAGCCTTTTGCAAACTTTCCTGCTAAGATTTAAGGAAAATAAGCTGGTTAATTAATACTGAACTGTCACAGATTCCTACCCTTACGATCCACGTTATTGGAAAGGGATTTATAATGATAAAGCATTATTTTGATATGCTATTGGCTTAATCGTATATTCCCAAGAAATACATTTCTCTATATCAGTAGATTTTGGATTAATTTATACATTGAAAGCATACTCTTTTCCCTAAGCTAATGAAAAAAAAAGAAGATTGCTGTCCATCATGTGGACAGCAATCTTCTGATGTGAGATACTGCTAAGAATATCAGCCAGAAATGTATTTGATCTCTGGCTTTTCCCACATCAAACAAGTAGAAAAGCATATGAAAAGAACAGAAAAAATAAAATGCATTTAGCAAAACGGAGCTTACTGGAAAATACAGAACACCAACTGTAGAGCACAAAAAACAGTGGTAAAGATAAACAAAGAGCTGCTTATGAGCTGTCATTACTGCTGTAGTCTGGGAGAGTGATGCAGTTAAATTCTACCTTCTTTTGTACTCACTTTCTTCAGTAGTTTTGCATTTTGATAGTCAAATTCCCAGACAATACAAATCATTCTGACCTGGCCTGATCAAATGCTTTAAAAAGCAGTTGAGTGAATAGACTCCAATGTTTCTGTCGGCTATTATTGTGCTGATATGCATGTGTGCAAAGACTATCTTGCTATAATTCCTCACATAGTACCAGAGTGTCATGATACTATTCCATTTCTCTTCTTAGCAATTGGGTGCTCTCTATTAATCTCAGCAGTAACTATACTTCTGTCATGAAATGACCCATATACTCTTCCTATGTACAGCACCTTGCTGTCAGCAGCTTTTAATTAGATGGCTGCTATATAACCACACAAAGACACCAAACTTTTAGGTAGTATTTTCCATGGGTTTGAATTATTTATGTGAAATACATTTGGACATATTCCAGTTGTGCTGAGCCCCCTTCATTTTAGCTAGAGTTCTAGTAAGACTTCTGGTAATATGTAGTTAATTGATTTAATTTTCTTGATAGGGACTTCAAAAACCTAACCTGCTGGCTAGACAAAGTTGAGGGAAGGACAAACTGAGGTATACCCATTGCTTTAATAAAACTGTTATTGCTTTTCCAGTGGGAAGAAAGGATCTTTTGACTTCACTGCACTCTGATATGGGCAGCAGCCTATGACTCACTGCCTTGTAGAGATAGTGACTTATTTTAATTACCCTCAATGAACCCTACATTTGCAGGAATGAGTCATAGCTTAATGCTATTTCATAATAATTATATAAGAAGTATTTTAAAGTGATGCCTTGTAGCTTTGTCTATTCTGTTCATTCTGCAGTGCAACTGGAGAACACAATTTGTTTTAAATGAGCTAGTACATATTATTTACTAGGAATAATTACTTCTGTTATATATAGATAGAGACAGTGCACAGATCTATACAGATGATTGACTGTACGATAAGGTTCCTGGGCCCAGGGGCATTGACCACGTGGATGCAGATATCAGAGTGATTAAAAATATGGTGACTGAGATTGGTGCTATGATAAGTACATAGAGCAGCTCTCTGAAAACTGTTTTACTTAGCTGATGTGAGATCAGGTCAAGTGCTCTCAACCATGTATATAGGGATGCTCATGTCCATGAGACTGAAAGAAGGAGAAGGGTGGGCAGTGCAGTTTGAAGGGAAGTGGGTGAGAACTGCAGGTAAAGATCTCAAATGTCTTTCCTTTTCCCTTTTGCAATAGCAACAAACATCAAATTGTCATAGTGGCACTATTCTGTGGAGGCTTATCAGGTTGGCCAAAAAAATATTTGCTGGAAAGGTTTCCAAGGGCTTACCCATTGGATAGTGTACATGCTTTCCACCTGGTACTGGGAAGAATGTATCTTATTAAGTAACTAACTGGTTAGACAGTGCTCTGCTGACAACATGGTACTGCTAGAAGGCAATATAATGATGTATGAAGCATACATTACCACATGCTCACTAAGGTCTTTTGCATTATTATTCTGAGGGAAAGTAGGGGAGCCCCACAGGACAGACTGGCATTCACTCTTGTGTTGGAGCACATAATACTTGTAAGGAAGCCTGTTGCTAGGTAGACATGACTGGAAGGCTGCTTTCATAATTTTTTATGTTTTTGAACAATGGAGAGCTAGTATGGGCATGTTTGTGTGCTGCTGGGGAGGAGCTCATTTGTGAAAAAGGAATTTCTTTGTTTTTAATCCAGCTGCCCATTGCCTTGGGCAACCTTCATTGGGTGGTGCCTATCTAGTTACCATAACAAGGCTCAGTCTCCTTACTCATCTGGTGTTTGCTTGCCCAATGCTCTTAGCATAGATACAGAATTTAGAGAAAGTTTGGTTAAGAAGGTGGACATAGATGGATAGTTACAATATAGCACTCTTAATGGTAACCTAATTACTCATATGTATAACTACAACTAGAGAATGTGCTTTTCCCCCTGAGAATTAAGAAAATACATGCATTATCCCTAGGAGTTTTGGAAGCCCTGTTATCATAATGCATTCTTTAGGGTAAGGAGAATGTAGACAGAAGGTGAGGTAAACAATCAGTACAAGCGTATACAGAAGTCACATCTTGGAATCCTTCCATTTTGACTCACGGGCAAAGAATCTTAATCACAGTACCATTTCACTCCTGTAAAAACAAGTAGCTTGGTTTTCTTTCTTTCTAACAGTTCGTGCATGAATGTTAGCGATGGAGGGTTTGTTGTAAAAAATATGTTTGGGGTCTTGAAAAATGAGTGAGTCAATAGGTTCATGGAAAATACAAGCTGTTTCATTTATTCACAGTCTATTATTGCCTGGTGGGGCAATTTTCTTTCTGAAAAGATAGGCTGGAACCGGGAGGTTTAATCTGTGAAACAAAATGCATGCAGGTACTGTGAGAAACAGGAACAAACAAACTACTTCTAAAATCATTTTGTCCATCTGCCTCTCATTATTATAATGTATGTCATCTTTGTTGGATTTAACCAGCAATATATCAGAATCACTCATTACCAGGATGCCAGTATAGTAGCTACTGCAGCAGAAAACACTGACAGGTCTCTGAAGTGTTTGGTTTAACTGTCAGCAGCTATTGTTAATCACGATTCCACTTTTATTCTTTTCACTCTGTTTCCTTCCTTGAAGAATATGCTCATGAGTAGTAGCTCTTCCTATGCTGAGATCATTGAGCACATTAATATTTGCAGTATTTCATCTCTGGAGGATGGAATTCAATTTACATGCATTTACTGCATGGGATGCTGTGTCATATTATTCCCAAGAGACCTGATGGGAGTTAAATAGCCACTTGGAGAACAGAGTAGAAAACGTTGTAATTATTGTAAGCTTAACTCACATCAGGCCTAATTCAGCCACAAATTGTTTATCTGCAAATATTTTTTACTCTCCTAGGAGGTGACTACCAAGCATATGCAGACCAGCCTACCAGTTAACTGGCATGGTCTGTACAGCTTGTAATTCCATCTCATATTCAGGGAAGATCAGTATTAGAGCATGCTACTTTGTAATGAAGTATTTTCTTGGTAGTTTACATGCTGGCCCTGAAACTTATGGTTTCTGTCAGAGCAAGCGAGAGCTGCTATCTGAGATGTTCTCTCCCCCTTCCTAGGTCCTGGTGAAATATGATGAATATTCTTTTCTGAGTGTTAACTACAGACACTGCAAGAATGCTTGAAAGATGCTTGACACATCAAATTAAACCCAGACTCTGGTGTAGAACTACTTGCTCCAGTAAGGGGAGCTGTGGCCACTGGCACCTATGGCTGGATGACAGCTTGTTAATATAACTGCAAAACAACAAAGTTTATTCCTGAGGAGCTTGCTGCTTTGTTCTACAAAGGCTAGGGAGAGAGCTGTGGCCACCATTTCCCTTAAGTAGTCCAATTGTTAGATAAATAACGCTTGGACACAAAGCCTTTGAAGCCTCAGTGTCCAACCTGGGTCTCCTAATTTCACTGCATGTGATGTACAGTGACATACACAAAGAGGCACAAGTTAATGAGGCAGAAAAGTTGATCCGGTGTGCAAAGAATGTTTTTGACAACATTTCTGGCTTTGTTTTTAGGCATTTATACAGGCCCAGGGTGCAAAATAAGTGCACGTGAGAGTGGCCAGCTTGCATTCTAAGACTAGTTGTAACTGTTTCTAAAAGGTGCTCCTTTTCTTTCTCCTTATTATACATCAGAAAAAGTCTGGAAAGCCGGAGATGAACTAGAGGATATCATGAAGGAAGGAACTGTGGTCCAGTTTTCTGAGGATATTTCTGATTTATTGCTGATGCTCTGTTGCAGTGATCCAGAACTGCTGCATCTGCCAGAAACAGAGGGTATGAATGATTTCAGAGGGGTGAAGTACAGTTGATTCCAAGTGCAGTAAATAAGGTGCTTGGAAACTGAAGCCTGTATAGTTTTGTCCATTTCTTTGCCCTGGCTGAAGATGAAAGCTTTGCTGTAATACTAGTGAATAAAATATGAATGATTAATTTTGTTAGCAGATGCCATTTCACCATTGCCAAAACACTGCAAAGCAATATCGACACTGACAAAATTAGAGAGAGACTAAGAAACCTGAAATATGAGAAAACAACTCTGCTTCTCCTAATCTAAAGAGAAGCAGTAGCTTTGCTTTTCGTCAGAGCCAGGGTTTGTTGCAAGATCAGCTGAAGAAGGATGCATTCTCTCTATGGTTGTTCAGAACTTGAGGATTGCTCTGGATGAATGCATTGTTTCAGTTGCATGTATGTGTGAACTGCGCAAGCCCATTCTTAGTAGCAAGTCCTCCCTTGCTGTTTGTCCAAGTAGAACATTTACACTGACCTCATGTAAGTTATAGAACAGCTGAAGCACTTTCAGTTTCCCTAATAAACTATTTTTGTCACAGAAGTTGTCCCTGAGGTTATTATAAACAGGGTTGGGCTGTGCAAGTGCCTAGACAATTAGAGTATGATTTTATGAGTGCTCAGAGTACTTTAGAGGAAGGTGTTCCTTGTCTAATACTTACACCAAAAGCAGGCAGGGAGAAGGAAAAATAAAAAAGATGATGCTTAAAAACAAGAAAATTACACTACCATGAGTACCTAACATCCAAAGAGAACACAGCACTGTAATGTCATGAATCATTCCAATAAAATCAAACCTCTCCCTGAATCCATGGTGTCACTCCGTGACACAGCTTCCTATGTAAAGAGGTGCAGGAGAGAAGCTCAATGGCCAAGTCTGTCTGTCTTATGACAGGTTCTTTGTTTGAAGACAGTGAATTAAATCTCTTTTAATCAGCTGACACTTTATAACCTACATATTTGAAAAAGAAAAAAAAAAGAAAAAAAACAACAACAAAAATTGAAAGAATTTTAGTTTTAAGTACACTTGTCGAGAGTTTTGGAATCTTTCTTCTGTCTTGCTATGCCCTTCAATTTAACTTAGGAGATCTGTTAATTTTCCTGAGGACAGTTAAGCTCTTTGGGTGTAAAATCTGTTGAGGTGAGGATCAAGATGCTCAGTTTTCCATATTTTACTGTGAAATACCTAATTAGAAGTTGTGGCCAGTTTCAATCAAATCTGTAGGTGGGTCATCTGGCTTGGTTACTGCCTGTTATTTTGCAAGTTGATGCGGGCTGTTCACTCAATAGTGTTATGGTGTTATTTTCACTGATTTGGTACACGGAACATACATACCCATAGAAAATCACTCAGGCTTTCTGTCACTTCAGACAATACCCAGGATGTGAACACAAAGTTCTTGAAAGCAAAAGGAAAGTGCTTCATCCTGCCTCTTCAACCAACCCCCCATGAGCTGACAGGAAGCTGAAGTACACAGCACCCTTAGACAAAGGGGCCTTTATGCCTGAAAGGGACAAAGAAATTAAAAAGCATATCCATACAATATGGCATTGCTGAAAAAAGTGCTAGATTCTCCATATGGATAAGGCCTTTAAACACCTTGAAAAAATCCAAGTTGATAACCCCGCTGAACAATTTTCTAGGGATGCTTCCAAATTGAAAATAGGCTGTCCAATTGCTTAGTGTTGCACAACATGAGAAAACATCAACTGAGTTCAAAGCCTTTCAGAACTGGCCCCCCAAGCAGTTAATTCTGAGAGCTCTTACTCCTGACATATAAAAACAGCTACAGAAGTTGTACCTTAAATACGTCTAATCCTGAAATCCAAGGAATGATTGGAATATCCCATCACAGGAGTAAATCTTGGGAGATTATCTCCCTCATGTGAGAGGCAAGTTCTAACAGCCACAGAATAAATCCCTTGTTCTGTTTGTTGCTTGCGTTAGTTTGTGCTCCAGCAGCAAAGGCAAGGACATACATTGTAGTTCTGAAGGAGAATTTAGTGTAGTAGTTGGAAATTTTCATTTCTGATTATGTGTCATCTGGGTAAATAAACCAGGCTAGCTGTAGATACTGCTAGTAAACAGCCTATAAAAGAAAGTTTTAATGCCAAAGAATAAGTTTTAATGTTGAAGTGGTATTGCTGCATAATTTTAAATTCTCATTAAAAGTGCAAAATAAGTGGCTTGTAAGAGACCCTTGCTTTGTCATAGTTCCTAACGTTTCTTTGTCTTGGATGTTCCTGCATCCTCACTGCTACTGGTCCTCCCAGCCCAAATTTACCTCTTCCACTGTCATCCTTCTCTGAGGCCCCAGCTGTGTCTCGACCCAGAGGAGACCTCTGGTGAGATCTTTGAGCTTCTCTTTCACCTTGCTACCTTTCTGGATGGATACTGGAAATAGTTTTACAGCTACACGTTTTATACAGAACACTCATTTAAAGTGACTGGAGCACATCCAAATTTCATCTTGCTGGATGTTCACCTGATAACAACATCATTGCGGCTGTGTCTGTACTATTTTAGTCTCAGAGGAGCAAAAATGCGTGGCTTGGTATGTTATTACAGCTTTCCTGGGCCATTAAGTATTGATCCCAGTAAAAATATCAAAATTTTACCTTGCAGGCTTCACTTCAGCATTATATTTATATTTCATTTAGCCCAAAGAGAGTAGGGATACTACTTGCAGTGCTGTGGGGTTATCTTATTGAGAAATCTTGAGGGAAAACTCTCCCACAAGCGTGTTGTCTACACCGTGGCCTATTTGTCTGTATTCTTTTCTTCACCGACGCTAGGACAGCTTTAATTTTGTAAGTATTCTCATGGTGTCATCAAATTAGTGCTGCCCGTCAGCTGACAAATTATACATTTTATTGAACATACTGGTAATTAGAAAAGAGCTATACTTAAACAGCACATAAAACAGGTCTGACACTAGAGATCTATGAATTAATGTGAGGCTCTCTACCTGCAAAATCATTTGCAAGAGGAAGAGTTTCATTTCCATATTATTTTTATTTTTCGGCAAGTAAAGTCATTCTCCCAGGGACCTCTGAGCATGAAGATAGATAGGACAGATCAAAAATCAGTTCTGTGAGAAGAATTTGGATCGGAGATACACTGTATCAACACTCCTTGGTTAGTGCCAGCATGCTGAAATAAATCACATATGGCCCTGGAAAATATCTGTCTGGATTATAAAATTTGTCTCAGGGCAAGAAGACTGTTTTGGTTTTATATAAGCAGCTGTTTCCACTGGATTATTTATTTGCTTAATGAATCCCAAATGGAAGCAGGGGGCTCATCTCCAGAGTCTTTGTCTGAGGAGCACTTGTTCACCTTAGATGCTACAGAATTTCATTAATAGTAAATAATCTTTTTACAGATTGCCCCAAGTATCCTGCTCACATTGCCAGCTGCCTGATGAAGGGTGGCTAATTAGCAATGAGGGACAGTGGTTTATTCCCTTGTCTCTCATGGTGGCCCAGGATCCTGAACTGCTTGCTCTTGATCAATCTGTTCTGACAGTGCATGGAAATTACAGCACAGACATTTCTAGGGCAGTCTTTGGTTTCAAAAGCTCATTTTGATAGTTTGATTGTTCTACATGAATGTAGATATGTCCTGATAATTGGCTGCTGTGCTCCTGAAACTGCATTCTAATGTTCCTCTGTATGCAATTGACTGAAAGTATTGTATAAATAGGAAGGGTAATTAGATTAACTGCAAGATGACAGCCGTAAAGATCCTAGCCCAGATTCTGGAGTCTCTATTTTAGCAACAAGCTCCTATGTGACTCAAAGGAAATCAATGAAGTTGAGGTATTTCCATACCCTTGGGGATCTGGAATTTAGTTTCCCTGTGCTGCCTGTAAAGGAGGAATCGCAGGAATCCTTTCACTGTGACAGTACTCTTAGAGTACATGTATGTTCTAAGGGACTGTGTGAAAGGAGATGCTCGGGTATTGAAGATACAAAGAAACGTCTGCCCCATCAATCCATGGGAAAAGCTAAGATAAAAAGTATTATCAAAAGACAAATCTTGACTTTTCTGGACTATTTAACGTGGTTTGATAAAAGCAGAGGAGAGTGAAGGAAGTTGAACTGGGAATGCTCCCGCTTAAGATGGGTGAAGTAGTTTGAGGAATGTCTTCACAGCACTGAGCACAATACTTGCTTATATAAAGATAAAATGGATCTCACTTTGCCTGCTTGCAATGTGTACCAAAGCTGGCTCTAGAGCAGCCTCTGCCTGTGAGCATCCTTGCCCAGCAGCTGTAGCTCTCCATGTACTGACTATCTCTGAATACTAGTTATTTTACAGGGAGTAAGGATCTGAGTCTGTCAAATGAAAGGCTGAACATGCAAACTCTGTGCAAATTTTGAAGCAGTTCAGTTCTTCTCCTGTGCAAAATGCATCTGTTTGGTGTCATCTGATAATTAAAAAAATGGCACCTGCTATCATTCACCAAGCACTTACTGTCCTAAATCCTGCAGCTGCTTACAACACAGTGGCTAGCCACAGCCAAAAAGTGATGAACATTTATCTCCTTTCTGAGACACTTAAGACTTTAACGCATTTTGTTTAGTGCTGCTATGTGTCTGCACTACATCAAGTGACTGGACAGGAAAGGACTTAGGCAAGGTTATAAGAGGACTGCGTAACACTGAGATACAAATTTGATTAGTAAGACCTGAAAAAGTCTTGATGGGAAAAAATAAAAATAATTGCATTTCAAACGTGTAAGACTGAAGACAAGTGCAAAGACAACTAATTATGAGAATATAACACTCAGTGTGTGAGACTGGCTAGCCTGGCAATGCTCTTCTTAGATGTCATCTATTATATTTATCAACCTGTATAGCTGCTAAGTTATATTATAAATGGATATGATGGATTAAATTGATGACTATACAACTACCTGAGCCTTATGCTTCTGCTTCAGTGCTCACAAGTAATACACCATATGTTTTGTTGTTGTGTTTTCTATTGGGGTGTGGTGTGGGAGGTGTTCTGCACTCTCTTGTCCAGAGAGAGCTGCCAGTCATATTACAGTTTTGTGATTTGGTATGTCCTGTAAGGGTGATTTTTAAAGAATTAATAGTAAATTACCTTGATTTTCTAAATCAATATTACTTTAACATGCTCAGATCATTTACACTACATGAAGAAAAGCATTTGCAAATTTTAGGCATATAATTGCCCATCAGTGTTCCAGACTCACATCAACTGATTTATGAGTTAACAGGCAATGATAGCTGAGTGTTCTCTTCATCTGTAGCCAGGAAGGTTATGCTTGGCAGGCATCACTGTTCTCTTACATTCAGCCAATGAGCACTTGTCAAACCAGTATAAAATAAAGTGGAGTATGGAAATAATGTTTTGAAGTTCTGGCTAGAACTGTCTGATGCACATGGGGAGGTGAAAAAATACTTGGTCAAACTACATATTGTATCACAGACTACTAGGTACTTCAAATTAGTACAGTATTACTTAATGATGAACACAAAGAGCAAATTAACTTTCCTTAGTTCATCATCTCTGCTGGAATTTCTAAACATCTATGACAACGATCACACACATGAGCTCCTGTAACAACAAGTATTGAGGTTTACTTAAAAAAAAAAAAAAGGAGTGGATTCCTCAGGCCTTTATTAAACATCTAGTAAACTTTTAAGATTCTTTACTCGGGTCTTCCAATGAGGAACTTCCAGGCAAAATTTTACTCTCTCTTGCTTTTTGTCATACAAGAATATTTGCTTAACCTCAAAGTCCCGATTTTCTGAAAGTATATTTGAATACTTTTTGAATGCTTCCATTCAAAAAGCAATGAAGGTTCTTCAGCACAGACCTTACGAGGAGTGGCTGAGGCAACTGGGATTATTTAGTCTGGAGTAGAGGAGGCTCAGGGGAGACATTATAGCTCTCTATAACTACCTGAAGAGACGTTGTGATGAAATAATGGGGGGTTAGCCTCTTCTCCCATCTAACTGGGGTAGTACTAGAGGGAATGGCCTCAAATGGCACCAGGTGAGATTCAGATTGGACATTAGGAAAAAATTATTTTCTGAAAGAGTGGTCAGGTGCAGGAATGGGCTGCCCAGAGAGGTGGTGAAGTTCCCATCCCTGGAGGTGTTTAAGAAACATTTAGATGTTGTACTGAGGGATGTTGTTTAGTGGGAAATATTGGTGACAGTGGACCAGATGATCTTGGAGGTCTTTTCCAACCTTAATGATTCTATGATTCTACTGTTTTGTTATCCCTCAGGAATTAAACAGTTCTGTTGGTCAATGATGTTAAAAGAGAATTTGCAGCATCAGATGTTTGGGAACTAAATTATGGAATGGACCAAGATATTTCAATGTACTAATCTCACTAGATTGATATACATAATGTAATCATGCATATGTAGGAACTAGGGGGACATGTATTACTAATTTAGGGATCCTATGATCTCTTGTTTTTCACAAGTTGATTGTATATTTGTTTGTTTAGAGGGAAGCATTATGCTTCAAGCTACAACCTAAAATAACAATTTCTGATCTCTATAGATTTTATTTTTTTGCAGATAATGGCAAATTTTAGCCATGGGCCATGGTTTGCTCATTTGTAAAATAAGATAAATGCAAAAGAATGGGATAGACACATAACACCGTAGTCATTGTTATGATAGATTTTTTGGCTGTGAGGATTTCTATGTAGAGGTAGGAATAATCATCAGCATCTAACTGCAAACTTAACACATTCCAGAAGAATTTAAATGTTCCAGATCCACAATTTTGTTCATGCCAATAATAAAAAACTCAAATAAAAATAAAATCAGTTTAAATTAAAATTCAGTTGACATAAGCCTGAAGAAATCTGTTCTTGCTTTTATAAAACACCTGAAAATGAGACCGTTTTTGGTTGTTGTTTTTTTTTTTTTTTGTAATCTTGTTTACAGTATTTAATTCAATTACAACAACAGCTAAATATATTTAAAAGAAAGTTACAGTTGCCAGATCTTTTAGTAGAACTTAGTCCCAACCACGCAGGTCCCCAGAAATACTAGATGATTCCTGTGTGCTTGATTCTGGTCTTATCAAGCCAACAGAGCTATGGGATAGCACAAACCTGGTGAATACAGGACCAGAATGAAGCTGATCTGCCATCTTCCTTTCCTGCTGAAGGCTCTCGTTTTGTCCTTCCTCAGATAATTTTTCTCACATGGACTTTGCAGAAGATTCCCAGGAGGGATCTTTCAGTAGGTAGCATCCATCTACCTAATGCCTGTTATTTTCATAGGCTTGCTGTAGTCTTAATGAAGTAGGCCTAAAAGTAGTAGAACTAACAATCATAATAACAGTACATGTCAGAAACTCAAAGGACTTGAAAGCCCGGCACCTATTGTACTGACTTAATTATTGTTATAATGATTGGAATAGGAAAGGAACATCAGAGTTTCTTTGATACTTTAGGGAACAAAGGCACACTTTTCATCCCGGAATTCACATCCAAGACTTAAGGATGAGACTGAATAGTGCAAGGACTTGGCAATGTCAGCCAGGAGCAGGGGCAGGGGGAAGACCTATGAAATTAATTTCTACAAGTAAACTAGGCTTGTTTTTATTAATTCTTCTCTATGAACTGACCCATGTTCTGTATCAGTGCATTACTTCAGAGGATGTTGTTGCACCAGAAGAAGGTATTTTCCAGCACTTATCCACCCACAAACACATTACCAAGAAAGTTCCTTCTAGTATGCACGCCTCAGGAAATGAACATTTCTAATCTCTGATGTTAGAAATGTGCCTACTAGTACTGACATGCTCTGCTTTCTCCCTTCTTTAATTGGACATTTTCCATTTTTTGTTTTTACAGTTACCACTGCAACCTCATTCTTGCACTGATTTGCTTTATCATGTCCCTTCAGCTGAACCTTTCAAAGGTTTCAAACCTCAGCTTGCTTCAGCCTTGAATTACACCATCCTCCATTTGAATTTAGGGTATACCTCACCAGAAAGCAGACAGGCAAAGCCTTGGGAGCCTTGGACACAAGCTAGACTTGTGCCTTGCCCCACTTTTAAAGTAGGGCAGGGAGAATGTCACAGGCAATAAAATTCCAAGAGATGTAATAAGATGTAAGTGGAAGAAGTGGAGGTGGAGATGGCACATCAGCTTCTGCAAAGGACATAGCCAGGCTGGCTAATCAGCTTGTTTTGAAACACTGGGTTCTCCTTTCAAAATTGCAAAATAATCAGGCACAAAGTAATTTATGTTTTCTAGCATTGAGAAGGAAGAAGTGGTATATCAGCAATTTCAACATAATTACTAAAGCAAGATTTCCATTATTTTGAGCAGAAGACATTAACTGCAATATGTGGTGTGGTTTTTTTTTCTTCCAAAAGGCTAATAATAAAATCTTTTCATTACTATGGTTATTTCATTTTTTTTTTTTTTAGACTGCATTTTCTTTCTCAATTGCCTCTAGGTTTCATTTTTTACCAGTAGTTGTAGGTCATGGATACAGATCCATCAGAAAAAGATTATGAAGTGAAGATGAAGCATGTTGTTTAATTACATCAACATGGATTTTCCCAACTAATCAGTGAGTGGATGTAGTGCAGAAGTTTTAACTCAAAGTTACATGGTTATTTTTAATAACTCTAACATGCACAGACACAAATGTCCAAAATGTTACATTTTTAGAACATACAGTCCTACTTCAACAGATCTGAATCACCTGAATATTTTGCTTACTCTCATTCAGCTGCTTCTTTCTAGTCCATATGCAGCAATATTTTGTCATTACATGTGGAGACAGAGGTTCATCGGTACTTCAGTGTATCCTGAGAAAGTAAATAAGTCAAGTTTGTTTTGCATGTTACCTCAACAAATGTGAACCACCAGTCAGTGGAACAGAGGTATTCTACAGTGCTATGTCGTGTAGCCCTGCAAGCAGCAGTAAAAATTATACCAACATGTAGCTATGTTTGTTTGTAAATTTATTTCCAAATTAGCTCACATAACTTGCATACCAAACTTCTAATTGCTTGGCTTATAGATTCCAAAAAGCCATCATGAAAATGCTATTTATTTGTAATGTTTTAATGTTGATATTTAGCACGGAGAGATTACAATATGACTTGCAGTATTTATTAGTGATTATCACGAGTCTTAAAAGAGAGCTTTATTTTGGACAGAAAACAACATGAAAGAATGCTACACCAAGTTATTTTTTCCTGCTTATCTGTACTTCTAAAATTCCATTTGAACATTCACAATGAAAATCTGAACATGTGTATTACTGATTAAAGTAATTAATATCTAATACAAACACTGTAGCTACATTCTGTTTAATTTCCTGAAAAAAAGGGAACATAGGCTTGCAACAGACTACTATCACCCATTTATCTCACTCTTCCCTCTAGTATTTTCTATCAAAAATCTCAGAAGGAGAATGCAAGAAAATGAGGTTATAGAATAACCAGCCTGTAGACTGAGCTTCTTATTAGTGTCAAGTGTTTTGAAAACAGAGTATAATTTCATTGAGTACCAGATAGTTTACCGAGCACAGAGAAGTGTTGATATCATTGTATGACTGAAAAAGAAGCTGTGGCAAAAGATGTAGCTATCTTTGAGATCCCGTTCAACTCAAGTCATTGTATGATTTTATGGTTCCATGATTCTGTGTAGAAGAACCTCTTTAGTATCAGCAAGGCTGTACATCAATTCACTTGGCTTCTTAGCCAGTACCCTCTTGACCTCAAGTTCCCTTTAGGGTGTACACAACACAATCCCCTACCCCCTGTCCACTTCTCCTTTCTTTCTTTATTTTTTTATTTTACTGAACTATGCTTTTAACTACTCAGATAGCCTTTTCTTTCACTTCTGGACATGTGATATCATTACTGCCTTCTTCCTCCCTTTCCTTGCTTGATAATTCGGGATAAAAAATAAACATTGCATTTTCCCAGGGACAGAAATTCAAAAGAAATTCTCCCAGATGAGATGAGTGGAGATAACTTGGCACTGAAGAATGTCCTGACAGAGCGTCAGGAATTGTTATTACTAAGTGCTCTCCTTGGCAGCTGGGCAATTCTGTATATCATCAGGATGAAATCAGGCTGTATCTTCCATGCAGAAACTAAGGACTTCTTCTTTCCAATCCCCACCTTTCCCTTGTTCTTATTGCTTTTGTGCAAATATTGACTTTTATAGCATGACGTGGTGCTAACAGAAATTAAGATGGAGTCTCTCCAAGTGAGAGCTGATGCTTCATTTTCTCACTCTGTCATCATGAGCCCACTTCCCAAAAAGAAACCCACAGCCACGATGTGAATTGCTGTCTCAGTGATGAGTAAGACCAAGAGAGATAGCGCAAAGCTGAAAATCATTTGCTAACTGTAAGGACTATTAAAAAAAATGCAAGCCTATGGACCTCGCTGAGCCAAAACCATGCAGGGTAATAGCAGGTTTAACATATGGTGTAAACAACCTCCTTTTAACATTTGCAACGAATTATAAAATAAATAAAAAAATCAAATTATATCAATTTGCAAATGCTGTGGAGTGGAAAGGTTTTTCCGTTTGACCTTTTGTGCCTTGCTGTTTGTGGGTTCTCCTTGTGCCAACAAGTGGAGCAGCCAGCATTTACCAAAGTGCCAGGCTCCCACACGTGACCTGAGAGAGATCAGGGCACAGGCACACTGCCAGCAACCAGAGGAGCAGAGCATGGCCATCCCCCTGCCACAAAGCATTGAGGTCACTGGCTACGGCTGTGTTAGGATGACCTCCCAAGACCACAGCAGCCTGGGAGCTGAAGGGCTGAGGGTTACTGTGATGTCATGTTTGTAGTACTGTGTCACCTTAGCCAAGAGACAGCCTCTCGGGCAGTAGTTGTGGCAGAAACATTCAGGGGAGGTCATTATGCTAGTCACTTGCCAGGCCTTCCATTCAGCTTTTGTTGGAGAAAATGAAAAACAAGATCTGTTGCCTTGAGTGCTTCTAAGTGAGATAAAAACCCATGACTGTCTAGAGATTGCCTGAGTTTGATTTTTAAGATGGTTAGCAGAGCTATGCTGTGGTTCCCATCCTGAGATGACATTTGGTCTCACCTGGTACTGAAGCTGCAGTCCCCAGGAGCTCACTGTGGTGTAGCCTGACACCTCTGCTTTCCCTGGAGAATACACTGCTTTGCCTCTGCTCATCAGTACATCCCTCTACTCCCAAACAGCTCCTTATCTGCGGTTTATGGAGTTTGGATGTACTTTATTGCTTTATGGCTTGAAATATAAACTTATTATCTGTCCAATCTTTTTCCCCACATTTTTTTCTTCATCAGATGGAGTGAGATATAGTGATTTATTTATAACCCCTCACAGATCAGGTTAAAAAAATCCAATTTATTTAATTAAAAATTTAATAAATTGTGCCCACAGAAAAATTCTGACAAGCTGAATGGTGGGTGCCAGGAGCCACAGCTCCGACTATTGTTACGTGTCTCATTTCTTTGCAGACAGCTGGCAGGTGAGATTTAAGAAAACATAAGGACCCAAAGTATGCCAAGAGGGCTCTAGGGTACCCCCATCCCTCCTACTCTAGAAGAAATATAACCATGGGTCAGATTCCCCCTGCCCTGCTCAGTACTGGAATATAATGCATCTTCCACTACCTAACTCATGGGGGTTCTCAGCCAGGCAAATCTGACTGTGGTGCTTTCTCTTCAAGAGTGCCATCACGGAGACAAGAAAGGGACCCTGGAGCAAGACTACACATCCCAGTATGTCCCACACCGTATGGGATGGTGCAGGAGACATCTGCCCCGATGCTTGATCAGTCAGTCTGGAGAGTGTCTCCCAGCTGCACTCCTGACACTCCTCTCTTGTGGCCTATTTTTCTGTCCTTTTTCATTTTCCATTGTCATCCTCCAGAGGCACCCAGAGGCACTTACAACCTTATATTTTACTTCCCACCTTTCCCACCCTTTGTTGGGCATTGTCACCCAACAAAAGTCTGGGAAAAAGAAGGTCACTGAAGGCCAGATGGAAGATTTCCCTGATATCGATACTGCAAGCACAGTAAGAGACTTGGCTTTAACTTCTGCAGTACAACAGAGGAACCTTCTGAAATGGAGATGGTTTTAGCAGCACAAGAATTGTCCTTGGCATTCAAGTCCATGAACTATACTCACTCTTTTTGGTATGACTGAGAAGAAACTGGAGATGGATGCATACCCTTGGTGGCCTGGAACAGCTGGTGGTACCATGAAAGGAAGTGATATTGGGACTCATGGCTGTTGGAGTGGGTTTGTTCTGAGGCCAGAGCTGCTGTGGAGGTCTGCTCACAAGCTGGAAAAACAACCAGTGGGCCTATTATTGCTGTTATTATTGGAGAGGGTAAGAAAAAGGGATACATCCTTTTCGGAGCTTAAAAGCATTAACAATCTCCATAATATGCTGTGCTGTTCTTGCTGACATGATTAGTTTTCAAAAGAGTCTGCATGATCATCAGATTTCGAAAATATCAGAAATTATTTCCCAGAAACCTTCCTTTGCAAAATTGGTTAGTTAAATGTTGTGCAAATTATACTCCTGTTGTTTTAATCCGTGGGCTATTAGCAAACATTGGAATATAGCAGTAATGCTGTGCACAGAGAATCAATTTATGATTATGCTGTACTGTATTACAGTGACCTGAAATTGTGTACTGAACAGGAACACATATTGTTTTAATTATCTTGGTCACACTCTCAGCTTTATAAAACTTGCTGCAGGTTCATCAACTCAGGTCCAGGTATAATTTATATTGGACACAAGAATATTATTTAAGAATACAATGGCACCATTGATAGCAGTCATCGTTCACATGTTAAGTGAAATAAAATAGCCATGTAATATTAAAGACTGCCAGCCCCAGAGACTTTCTACTTTTCCGAAGTAGGTGGAGTAGTTCTGTACACTTCCTCCATACCTCTGTTCAACTCAACACCAGGAAGTCTGCTCTGCTAATGACAAGTTCTTTGTCAAATCTACTTCATGAACATTACATGATCTTCCTTGTTTGCCCCCACAGGGGTGTGATACATAGTTAAGTGCTGGGACAGCATAGTCATTTTAGCTTATAACCAAGAAAGACTGTTGAATCTCCACTTCTAGAAGAACCACAAACAGCAGAGACACATCAAGAATGGTATAATTTTGTCTTTTGATAAGTGACTTTGACAGTCCTGTCCCTCTTTATATTCTGTTATAATATTTTTACTACACTTGAATGCCTGTTTGAACGGTAAACATGCTCTATCAAGGCTTTTACTGTGAATCTGGCTTTTTGGTTATTTATATGAGCCAGATTTAATTGTGAAGTAAGCTGTGGTATTTTATTCATTTGAAACGCAAGTTTCAGTTGTGCTTGTGAAGTACTACCCAAGGCTCTGTCCACATTCCCTAATTTTTCCAGTCATCCTTATTCTCCATTGCAAAACCTTTACATGCAGAAACTGCATGAAAATGTGGAGCACTGTCTGTACCATATAAATGAATCAGTGTAAATGTTACTAGTCTGTACCTAAGAATTTTCAAAGCACACCTGGAACACAGTAGAATAATTTCAGTGGCATTTAATGAAGCTGTAACTCAAGAGACAGACAGAATAACTATAAACAGAACAGCAAAGCTATAGTTTCCTGAATCTTTAAATAGATTCATGGCTTTAATGGATGTTCTTCTGAATGTATGTCAAATAAAAGGCATGCTTGTTTTTGCATTTCTTTCTCTGCTGCATGTCTCATATAATTTTCTCATCCTCATCCGTACTCTGGCTTTTGCCCTCCTTTTATGAGTTCCTCTTATGCTCCCATATTCTACTGGTTCACAAAAGTTCACTCATAAAATTTTAAGTATTTATTTACCGTGTGCAACATTCTTATTATATCCTATCTGAATGTACTGTACGTTTCTGATTCCTGAGTAGTACACAATGTTCAGAATACCTTGGTGACAAATTACACGCATATATCTGGTATTACACATAGACACGCACTTCCAGAAAACATTTTATGGTATTATTCTTACTTGTGCTGACACACCAATCTACCAAAGTGAATATTTTACCTTCTTATTTTTTCTTATAATCCTTTTAGAATGGTGAATGCTGTGTTTCTTCTTAAATTCTTCAGAATAATTATTGCCAGTGAAACGCTACCTTGCAGTGTTACACTTGCTCATTTAAGGAATCCACTGAAACTTTATTTGGTGATTCCTGGCTGATATTCAGTCCAGCATATGTTACCTTGCTTTGTTCACTAACAACTATGCTTTGTTCTTCCAGTATGTATTAAAAAGGTCCTTTTCATGGGGTATGATGTTGTATGCTATATATGGCCATAAGTGCATTTTGAGTTCCTTCAGGATGGCAGAATAAAAAGCAAATAAAATACATCACAGACGTACAAAGAGATACATATCATAACACTTATCACAGTATCTTATGTTATTAGTAAATTCATATCATTATAATGCTATATAAATACTTTATTTGATAAATGGCCACATAGGAAAAAAAATGTCAGTAAATCTGTAAACAAATCCTCCAGAAATTCCATGGAGGTGAGTGGCTGAAGAACACTGGTGAAATCCTCTTTCCCTAATACTTTCTTCCACTGCACCAGAGAGATCTTCACTGGTTGTTGTTGTTATTTTTATTTTAGGTCCAAACTTTCTTATAGCAGGTTAGAAAAAAGTTTGCACTTTGTGGTGAATGGCAGCAAGTAAACAGAGGGCTTATCTAAATGTTTATTGCCTGTGCCTGGGCAGTACACTGGAAGGACTCAGATTTGTATGTAAAACGCACTTGGTCTGTTCCAGTTCCAAGTTGGTCATAGGGTCATGCATCTACTCTGGAGTATCCTCCTCTGTGTTTCTTGGTTCAGAGATATGCAAACAAGCTATTGGTAAAGCTGAACAACTTTATGTTGTATTTGACTTCCACTTTACATTACAAGCTTTGTAAGTTTTACCTTTTTTTGGTTGTCTGTAGGCAGCAACACTGGCCAGAGGTCTGTAATGAAATGGGCATAGATGTAAGACATTTCTTTGGTCTTACATCCTTCTGGTTTTGTTTTTCATCTATTATTCTTTCTTTTTTTTTTTTTTTTTGGTGTGTTTTGTTAAATCCAGTCTTTCCATCTTCTTAGAATTCAAGTAGTTTGAAAGGGTCTCTGATTCACTGTGACACTGCTTGAGCATAATGCTAGTGTCACTTAACTCATACATGAATAGTCACTTTTCACAGAAAAAAAAAAAAAAGGGAGTAAAAGAGCCAGGAGAAAAATGAACTGCCACTTCTCTCAGACTACCTGCCTGAGCTGGAGATGGAAGGAAATGGATCCCAGAGCAAGCTATTTTTTAAACTTTGCACAGCAAATACATCCAGAAGACAACACTTCATAAGTCATTACAGAGGTCAGATCAGTTTGTCCTCTTCGATCATAAATGCGCTGCTGCCACATTCAAAATCCACCTGTCAGCAACACTGCATAATAAAATGCCTCTCCCTTGCTTCCCTGTGTGACCTCACGGTCATGCACAGAGGTCTGCCCTCCCTCCTCTCCCACTGCAGGGCAGCAAGAGCTTCCTGGGGACAGGGGCAGCAGCATGAGGCAGCAGGTGGCCCTGTGGGCAGAGGGCAAAGGCCTGCACACAGCCAGGCAATGTGAAAGGACCCAAGGGACACGGGTGGGAGCCAGAAGCTGAGCCTCCTCTCATCCGTGTTCATCAGCCCTGGCAATGTGACAGCCAGTTATTTTGCAGCTAACTTGGTTAGCTCACTGCTGGCCTCCCAAAGCCTTGTCTCTTCCATATATCTTGGCTAGGATGGGGATTTAAACAATATTTGACTTGGAGATACTACAAGGCAAATACACAAGCCATCAGAGGCATGGTTTATAATCATGGGTTAACATTAGTCTTTTCTTTGGCATTCGACTTAAAGAAAAAAAGAGAGAGAAAAATAATTTATAAAGACATGTGGTGTTAAGTATGCAGAATATCCTGGCCTCCTATCACTGCAAATCTGTTTTCCCATGTTGAAAGGGGAAAGTTTACCAGGGAGGAATAAGCAGGTCCCATGGGACTGCAATGTGCTACTGCAGTTATGCACAAAGCAAGTTAGCCAGGAAAGGGATGTCAGCCAAGAGCCTGAGCTCCACACTTCAGAGGACACCTCATGGGCAACAGGTTTATTTTCTTTTTAAGAAAGTGATCTGAGGAGCTGTTTTCTACAGTGCCTATGGTGCTGCCTGGAGAGACTGTCCTAAGCACATGGAAATCCAAATGGATGATTTGTATCCACTTTGCACATGCTGTGTGCCCCAAAAAGGCAGGTTACATCATAAAACAAATTTTAAATGACTGTATGCTCTACCTCATTACCAGTTTCCTGAGAGGAGGTCATCGTCTATCCACATCTCATCACTCTGAGCTATTTATGTGTATTTAATCACACAAGCACTTAGGGCAAAGCCCTCTTGAAGATATCTATTTCGGGTTACCTGCATATGAGGTAGGTATTATTTATCCTGGCAAACTTCAAGATCAGCTCTGGAGATTACCTGTAGGTAGGAGGGATCCCTGCAGGGTTGACATGGCAAATATCGCCTGCCAGTCTCAGTATCTTCCCCAGACCAGAGTTATAGGGCTTACAGGGAACTTTCTGAGCTGTTTCAGAGTGCCAAATCAGTTTGGATGACTGCTCTGAACTGCTGCTCTACCTCGTGATCATTTTTCTAATCCTGATCCCAAGATTATATATATGAAAGAGTATTTTCCCATTACATGTGCAGCAGGATGCAAGTGAATCTGACAGTCTAAGAGACAGTTTGCTTAGTACAATGCTCACACTGAGGTGAACTCACTGAGGGTGTGAGATAGAATAGGGTTTTGTGTCTGATGCAAAGCCAACATTTGCTGCAAAGTACGTGGAGTGACCTGTGCTTATTTTGTGTAACGGTGGACAGGGTCGAAGTAGTTGGCTCCCAATTTAGAAAGTGTTAGCCTCATGACAGAAGCTGGAATTAGCACCTGTAGGGCTGTGCCACCTTACAGATAATCTCAGCTTCTGCTGTGGGTGCTAGCAAGTATCTGAGGACATCTGTGCTTAAGTGTGATCTTTATCATGCTTATGCAATTCTTAGGTATAGCTACAGATATATTTCCTTCTAAGTCTTTTCTCTGCTGCTTGACAGCTTTAACTCACTCACCAAGAAGTAGAACTTCTTGTTATCCTATCTATCGCTTTTTGTCTTGCCCCTCTCCCTACAAAATTTGTTTAAGTTACCTCTGCCGGCACTTATTAATCAGAGACCTTATGACATGGCATTCAATTTTCTGAGCCACTGCGTTATTCGGAAACCAGATTCTGTTGTTTTCAAGGAAAACAATTTCAAATTGAAGAATTAATTAATGTGAACACCTAATGCCAACATGATTAAGTATTTTAAAATGGATAGGCTTGAGAAAGCAAATCCTTCCACCAAGTTCCAAGTCTTTGTTACTGCTGGGTTTTAGAGTTGGAAGCAGCAATAAATCCAACATGTGAACACATTCAGCAGCTGCTTTCATGACAATTCAAGACCTGATGATAGTTCTCCTTTCCAATCTGAAGAGGAAAAGCCAGTGTGGGACAATCAGCTGAAATATTAATTATGGTCTTGGACCTAGGGGAAGGGGAGAAGTAGGAATTTCACAATCCAAAGCTTACTGCATGACAGCTCAGGAAAGCACATGTTAGGTAACTGCAGAGTTACTTGCAACTACATTATTAAGTTATTGGCCATAGCCTACACTTCTATATTAGAATTTGCTTGTTTCATTATGTTTTATTCTAAACAAAGACCACCCTCTGTGCTACCTAGCAGTGGATTACCTGACTCACAGGAGAAGCTTCTAAAGTAAAACACATACTTCCAAGTCATAGAATCATAGAATCATAGAATCACAAGGTTGGAAAGGACCTACAAGATCATCTAGTCCAACCATCCTCCCATTACCATAGCTGCTGAAAAACCACTAAACCATATCTCTTAGCTCCTTATCCAGACGCCTCTTGAACACTGCCAGGGATGGCGACTCCACCACCTCCCTGGGCAGGCCATTCCAGTGCCTGACCACTCTCTGAGAGAAAAAGTTTTTCCTTATGTCTAATCTAAACCTCCTCTGGTACAACTTGAAGCCATTTCCTTGGGTCCCGTCTGTTGCCTGGGAGAAGAGGCCAAGCCCCTCCTCATCACATCCTCCCTTCAGGAAGTTGTAGATTGCTATGAGGTCTCCCCTGAGCCTCCTCTTCTCCAGGCTAAACAATCCCAGTTCCCTGAGCCATTCCTCATAAGACTTGTGCTCCAGACCCCTCACCAGTTTCGTTGCCCTTCTCTGGATACGTTCCAGGGCTTCGATGTCTTTCTTGTAGTGAGGAGCCCAAAACTGAACACAATACTCGAGATGTGGTCTCACCAGAGCTGAGTACAGAGGGATGATTACCTCTCTGCTCCTACTGGCCACGCTGTTTCTAATACAGGCCAGGATGCCGAAGGCCACCTGGGCACACTGTTGGCTCGTGTTCAGCTGAGCATCAACCAACACCCCCAGGTCCCTTTCCTCCTCACAGTCATCCAGCCACTCATCCCCAAGCCTATAGCGCTGCATGGGGTTATTGTGGCCAAAGTGCAGGACCCGGCACTTGGCCTTGTTGAACCTCATCCCATTCACCTCAGCCCAGTAATTCAGCCTATCTAGATCCCTTTGAAGGGCCTCCCTACCCTCAGGCAGATCAACACCACCTCCCAACTTGGTGTCATCTGCAAACTTACTGAGGGTACACTCAATCCCCTCATCCAGGCCATCAATGAAGATGTTAAACAAGATGGGCCCTAGAACCGACCCCTGGGGGACACCACTTGTAACAGGTCGCCAGCCGGACCTAACTCCATTAACCACTACCCTCTGGGCACGACCCTCTAGCAGTTCTTTACCCAAAGAAGGGTATACCCGTCAAGGCCATGAGCGGCTAGTTTCCTCGGGAGAATACTGTGAGAGACCGTGTCAAAGGCTTTGCTGAAGTCAAGGTAGACTACATCAACCGCCTTTCCCTCATCTACCAGTCTGGTCACCCAATCATAGAAGGAGATGAGGTTGGTCAAGCATGACCTGCCTTTCGTGAATCCATGCTGTGAGTCCATGTGAGCTCATTTTTTTGTGAGTCCATGCAAGCTCAGATTGCTTTCACCAGCCGAGTACCAGCTTACACTCAGCCTCAATGCTGACATTTAAGAAAGATAAACCACTTAGCAGCTGGTCTTAGGTACTACTTCAGACCATTGCTTTGTGACTGAAGACAAGGGTCATTTTTTCCTGTCTGATAACTGGTTTTACTCTACCCAGAGTATCGATTCAGCTGCCAGCTGCATTTCCATGTTTTAACAAACCAAAATGAGTGGGCAGTAAAATGCTGATATTTTCCAATTTGATAAACTTAATTGTGCTATACAGCTTGGTAAACTTAATCATGTGTTATACAATGCCTCTTGATCAATTTTTTCATCTCAGGAAAGTCTGAAAGACCATAAGTCCCATCTATTTTGGATGTATTTTTCAGCCTTTTTCACTTCTCATCAGAATATACTGATAGAACTATCTGGAGAAGACAAAAGACCTCAAGGATATTTATCAGAGTATTTAAGCCCTTCTTGGCCTCAGTAGTCCATTGCAGGTCCAAAAAAGGTGTGTGCTGGCAGCAGCATGTTGCTTTTTAAAAGAAGTCCTACATGCTCTGCAAGGGCAGTAATTTTCAGATGTAGGATTGCTATTACCAATGCATTCTGCTCTGTGTGGAGCCGTGGAGAACCTCTTCATGCACACAAGATAGAGGCTGGGGATGGGACAAGATATGAATGCATGATAGGTACAGAGAAATCTCCCAAGTCCTGAAGCATAATTGCAGCCTGTTCATAGCAACGTGCTGGATTAGATGGTTCTGGAACTCTGTGTAGCTCAGCCCCAGGGCACAGCAGCTGCAAGTTTGTGAAGTGAGTCCCTGCAGGGATAGACTTTGTGCAACATAATGGATTTATAGTGCATTATTTCCTGCAGAAGAAGTCTTCTCAAAAAGTTCAGAGAACTTTTCTGAAAGGAAAAACGTGGATAATCCTCATCAGAAGCTCAGTTTTAACATTTTAATCGGGCTGAACATGATTCATCATGTTTATGTATCCACTTGGATCGTTGTGGGGTAAATACTTAGTAACCAGTCGAAGGAAGCTCCCTGCAAACTACATATCCTTTCATCTGCTTCTATTAGTAGATAGTTCAACTTAAAAGCAAAAATGTAACTTTCCTTTAAAAAAGAAGATGAAAAAAATAGTGCTAGAGTGGTTCTTCTAAACTGTGGTCACGTTTTGCCAGTTTGTTAGAAAAGAAAACAAACCTAGTTAAGGCTGAATGCCATGGCCTGAGCAACAGCTTCCCTGAGTGAACCTGTGATGTAAGCTATTTGACTTGAGTTGCTTAAGTAAAATCATCAAGCATGCTATTTTTACAGCCTGATCACGAATAAATTCAGAGCTGAGCATTAATCAGGTCAGGTATGTTGTGAACTTCACTGCTGTTACATCAAAAGCTTACAAGGTGAGCTTTCTTGTACAGGTCTTCTTTCCCCTTTTGATAGTGCTCAAGAGAGTTGGAAGATTAATTATAGTTCTTATCTTGATGCATAAGACAAAATAAGTTGTATCTTTTTCCTGTTTTTCAAAAAAAAAAAAAAGGTACTGAAAATGTTGTTCTTAGATATGATTGCTTCACAGAGAAAGCAGTCCTGCAGTACGTGACTTAGAGCAGCCTGACTTCCAGAGTCATGGCTGGGGCAGAGGGAGCAGCATGTTATAAACAGAAGTATGATCTCCTAGCTGAAGGAGAGAACTAGAATCACAACTGCAGAGTGACATTCTTGCCTGTGTTGTAACACCGTATCAAGGTTAAATGAGCTCCATATTTTTTTCTGATCTTCAAAATCAAGTTTGTAATCGTTCTTGCTTCCCAGTAATGAACAACTGTTGACAATGTGTTTGGATAGCTGTAAGTGAGGCAACAACTTCTGAAAGGAAAACCAGTGTTACTCTGTTTTTCTGTTATGTAACACAGCTGCTGGGGATGTAGCCCTTTGCATGGATGTGCAAAAGGGGGCTTGGCCCATTCTGCTCTGTATCGTGACAGCAATTCCCATGTGTTGCTAAAGCATCAAAACTTTTTTTTTTTCTTTTAATTTCTGTAAATTAAGGGTTCCAAATGAGGGGTGAAGGTGATTTGGAGCCTTCTCTGAGAGTACTGGTCATGAGAAATTCAGAGGGAGAAGCTGAAAAGCATTTCTTTAGCAGAGGGGAATGGAGCTGTTCTTTCAGACAACTGGAACACCATTGACTTGGTGAAGGACACCCTGCAGATCCCACACGGGCTTTTTGGCCACCTCACCTTAGTCTGAAATGCCTCCCCTGAGGAGAAACCTGTTAACAGATTTCTGCTTCTCAAGTCACTTTTTTCAGATGCTCAGATCACAGAGTTTTCAGCACCCTTAGTTCGCACAAGAACAGCTTATTCTCAGCTCCCCTGCAGCAATTGCCAAATTCTTTATTCTTTGGTGTTCTTTATTGCATTGGTGACCAAGTAGAGGTCAAACAAGGATGCACTCCCTATCTATATTTCTTCTTGTTATAAAGATACCAAGCATCTGTGGTCAAAGGACTACTGAAATATGAATGAGGACACATTTTAAATGTGTCTGTGAGACAGGAGCCAATACAAAAAGAAACCAGATACATTTTCAGGATATCATCTTTATTCCCTAAAGAAACTTGGACTGAATGTCCCTAAACACACCAGCCTGATCTCCCTCTGCAGTCTATTTCAAAAGGTTCATTTTGGAAAGTATAGGGTGGTGTATCAAGAGCAGAACATGAGGCCTAGCAATCTCCTCTGAACTAGTCACTTTGAAATAATGCCTCACTAGGTTAATCATTCAGAATTGCTCAGAACTTCTTCAAGCATAAGGAAAGCCACATTCGGCCCATCCTGGTGAATTTATCATTAGATAAAGAAAGTGGATAGGTTTCCTTTTGTGAAGTCAGTGGCCTGTGTAAGCATGTATTTCAGCATGAAAGTTCACAGAGAGCGATCTGTGACTTTACAAACACATTTGAAGGAGACCAGCAAAGGCTTGGGCTGACCTGTTTGTTATTCTGGAGATCGGTGCTCCCTTGTGACTTCCTACAGGGCATTATTAATGTTGCATGACTAGAACACTTTGATCCAGCAGCAGAAAGCCTTGGAGCTGACAACAGCCACCTCTAATCTTCCCTCAGCCCTTCTCCAGGCTTTGGCTACAGAGAACTTCCTTCTGAGAGCTGAAAAGTGAAATAAAGCCAGTGGGGTGGAGGAAGCAGCTAATTTAAACTGATCTCCAAACAGTTGCTAGGCACTGTTGTTTTAACACCTGGGAGACCTTGCTGGGAACACATGCAAACTGATGCCTCAGCTGTCCTGGGTTTGCCTTGCAGTCAGTGAGATTTGCTCTTCCCCCTGAGAGAAGACCAGCTGCTCCTGGTGACTCAGATGTGACTCACAGGTGCAGGAGGACCTGCTAGCAGTACTGGCACTGTCCTCGGTGGGGACAGAGATCCACTGGCAGCTTGGGAACAGGGAACAGGAGTGAGCCAGCCTTCATCTGTCTGCTGCAGTATGGTGCTCTGGTGGCAGGACCCTAGTAGAGCAAAGGGAGCCTAAAGGGCAGAGAGGATGGCAGCAGGACCTCACAGAGCTGAGCAGACAAGGTGCCTTTCCTGATCTTGCTTCAGTTCAATGGGACTGACACTTGTGCGTTCTGGCTGGCTTCATCCTCAGGATAGTGTTTCTTGCTCTCTCTGTTGGTCGAGTCAGGCAGTGCCATGGCCCTCACATCCATCGTGACAAGTGGAATATGACTTCAGCCCAGTTGGGAGCTGGCCATGGAGATGAAAAATGATACTCTCCAGAGCAGCATTCACAGTGGCTTCTTACCATTCATCGCCACTGCCTTCCCCGCAAAGACCTTTCACAAGAGGATCACGTGATCCTGGGCGTTCCCCTAGGACCAAATTAGATACTGTTACATGGGCTGACATTTAATTCATTGAGTAGTCCCAGTAGCTAAAACAAACCTTTTAAAGACTGCAAGAACTGTAAGAGTTTCAGGCTTTGTCTGTTATTAGCATAGGCTGTTGTGGTTTGGACTTTTTCTCTGAGGTGAAAAGATTGTCTTCTCTCTTATTATTCTTCTTCTCTCTATTGTCTGTCTATATGGAGAACGTAAAGAATCTAGAGGCTACTATTAGATTAGAGACTGCCAATCTTCTGAGGAGTGCAGATGTAGGCAAATCCAATATTCTGATACGTGAGCAAGAATTATTAATATCTTGCTTCAGATGAGAAAAATGACTATAAGAGAGATGAACTGATTTTCCTGATGTCACATGAGGAATCCCAGTCACTGCTGGGGGAAAAAGAAGTTAGGCAAGTGACATCTGCAGGCATGTTTTCCTGCTTGGGATGCTGAGGACCATGCTCATGTGGTTAATGTGTGATCCTAGAGGAGGAAAGATTAAAGATAGCCTTTCTGCTGACCAGAGATGTCATCAGCTGATTTGAAGCTACAGCAGGTAGCAGGTCATGTGAGGCAGTAGCACTGTGTGCCGCCCTACATGTTATCTTTGTGATACCAGCACACCCCCTGGGTGCTGTGAGTTGTCCATTCGTTTCATCCCTTGCCCCTGGGCTAAGTGGATGCCTGCTCTCCAGAGCTGGTGTGATACATGATCCACTCCATGGTGCTTTCAGGGACTGGTGAGGAGACTACATTATGTTAGTGCAACTCTTCACAGAAACCTCTTTCATTTTGCCTCAGCACCCTCCTTTGCTTTCTGTGCATGTTGCACATAAACAAAAATGGCATACTGTGCTAAGACAAATTTTAATTTCAGTTGTAAAAAAGAAAAGTCTAGTGCCAAGATCCTCCCTGAGGAATATTGCTAAACTCGGTGGTAATTCATAACCCAGTCAAAGGTCAAATACCCTGGGTCTTGGCTCTGAGTCTTTCCACACCAGCCTGAGAGTAAATTTCAGTGAAAGTTGTGGAGGATATGAGAAATGAAGCACGAACTATTTATCTGTATTTCAGCTATACTATGGACGCAGCAGCACATTGGTAGTGTAGAGAGACACCGGAGTTTTGTTTGTTAAACAAAATAAAAATGGCAGATGATAAAACTGGTTGATATTGGGTACAGTAAACTGTTATCAGCAGTATTTTGTAAGAACAAGACTCACACCAATAAAAGTTCCCCTGAGATGAGCATGCACTACTGTGAATCAGGTTACTCTGCCTATTTATTAGCAAACTGTGAAAGCAGTTCTGTTCAGCCATGGTTGAATGTGAAGCTGCTACAAGACGCATCAGGTACAGGAGCAAATGAATTCGATATTACTGGATTTAAATAGCAAAGAACTTTAAAGGAAGAAAAAAATATATGAAATTCTATATATTGAGATAAGAAGTGTAGAAGAAAAATAAATACCTCCACTGTGATGTCTTTCTTGTACCTCTGATATGGCTCTGAGAACGACTTGTGTGAGGCTCCATGTTAGCAACACACGAAGACTCAGATTCTGTGACTGGCCCTGTTAGTCATTAAATCCAAAATTGCACCTTCAGAACATGTTTTTGCTGCTCTTAGACTTGGAAACATGAAGTTCTTAAGCCCTTACACTTCCACCTATGATATCATTTGGGTGTCTAAGCTTACTCTACACACAGTGTCGTCATATGTAAAATATCTCCAGCCTGGTTGTAGATGATTGGCACATATAAATTCTGTGCCATGGAGCTGGGCTGTACCAGCCAAGATCCTAGAGGCTGCAAGGGGCTTGCTGATATGTTGTTGCAAGCAGACAAAGCTGCCAGGGCAGTTCAAATGCAATCTATGAGTCTGATGTGGTGGCTAAGTAGAGCTGATGACAGCCTTTGCAGCTCTGCACAGCTGAATGGCCATCTCAGCCACATGCTGAAGGGCTTTCATAGCCAAGATGAATCTTCCCTGTCCTTTCTAGCCTGTGTGATTGGAGCTGGTAAGATTTTCCTGAAAATCATTATCAGACTAGGCTGCAGATAAAATAAGGAAGATAGTGACTATTTCCACCAGTTGAGGAATTGCTTAATGCTGAAAGCATTCACTAATTAGGATGAGCAATGTTTGAGTCCTGCCTTGGTGGAAGGAATCCCGGACCTTATCCAGCCTCCAAACAATCACCCCAATACAAAGTGACAATGTGTTTTGTGATGGGAGTCCCTGGCCCTCCTATGCAAAGCAGTGCAACCTCCTTTATGTTCTTAAACATTCGTTGGCCTGGGGAGAGGATGGAAAAAAACCCACACACTCAGACTTCAGAATGCATCTTGAAAAATTTTGGATTTAATCTCTGTTCCAGTACTTCTTTTTAAATCTTGATAGTGGTTGTCTCTAAAGACTATTTGGAATATTTGACGCTTCAGATTCCCCCTGGTATATGCAGAAAACACATGAAAGTTCCTTTTTCAGACATTGGTTCCCATGTAATTTTGAACACATTTGGTTGGGACATAGTATAAAGGTGCAAGGTTATTTCAAATTCATAACTGTTGATTTGCCTAACTTAATTATTTGGAATATTATCAACTGAAGAAAACTAAAAAAGATCTTGTGACTGAAGCACAGAGCTGGAATTCATAAGCTTGGTTCTCTATTCTGCTGTTCCATGACTTCCTGCCTACCCTGGGCAAATCACAATCTCTCCATGCCAATGTTTCCTCCTCTGTAATGTGCAGATAAGAATAACTACTTCACAGGGTCTATGTGAAGCTAAACTCATTATAAACTCATGTTCTGGATATTTTTTTTCCCTGAGACTTGAACTTTTATTGGAAACACAAAGAATTATTTTAATCATTATTTCTAACAGTAATGATGAATATGCTTCATTTTGCAATGTACTTGCTCTCACATGTTTGTTTATAACCTCAGAGTATAATAAATAATTCTGTAGATGCAATCTCTTTGTCTTGCTCCCCAGCCTTCTGCTCACCCTACATGAACCTGCAGTTACACTGGCAGTCCTAGACCAGAGCTTCAGGGTTAACTTGGTCTGCCACATTCCCTTGTGCAGTTTATAATCAGTAGGATCATCCTAAAGCCTAGCATCCCTCAGTACAGTACTACTGTACTGTGGTCCCCAGGCAGCATTGTTCAAGAGGAAAGACAGAAGCTCATCTCTCCTTCCGGTCAACAGCAGCCTACACAGGCCCATGGGCAACACTTTTGCTCCAGGGCTTGCAATAATCCTACATCAGTGGTAGCTCTGTCATTTCATGCTCCTGAAAAGTGTGAAAACTATCACTCTTATCATGCTTCTCTGGTTGTGTGTCCTGACAGTTCCTCCTTTTCCCATGTTATCACTCCCACAGTTTCATGTTTCCTTCTTCCCTCTGTTTTCTCCTGTCACTCTCCCCTGAATTGTTCCAAATAACCTGCCTCATTGTCTAGTTTTTCCATTCCTCTGGTGAATCATCCATCCTTTCTCCCTTCAGTTTACTGACACAGGCAGACAATTGATCTCTGAAATCTGAGATTATAAGGAATTCCATCATGCTTCAAAATATGTGCCTATATTTGGGTCTCTGTAGCCACATAACCTTAAAATTTTTTAATTATCATATTAAATTTTCACTGATCTTCCTATTCTTCCTGATCTTCCTAGATTAGTTTTGCTGTTACTCATCACTCTTATTCACCGTCTTATTTAAAGCCAGAGCCCAGTTTTGTAAAAATTTACGCAGCTGTATTGCTGTCTTTGTAGCTATCCATAGCTACATATGATAAATTCCACTAGGTATAATTTCTTTTGTGCAACCACTAGTTCTGGTCCACAGTGCATCCCTGCCTTGAATAAATACCATGAAATGGAATGTGGGAGGAGAAAGACAAGCTGTCTATATTCCCTTTAAAGGCTTTCAAAAACTGTTGGGGACAATCCTCCTGGAAGCTATGCTAATGCACACGGAAGAGAGGGAGGTGATAGGGGATAACAAGCATGGCTTCACCAAGGGTCGATACTGCCTGACCAACCTAGTGGCTTTTTATGGTGATGTAACTGTGTCAGTGGACAAGAGAAGAGCCACTGATGTCATATATCTGGACTTCAGTAAGGCCTTAAGTACAATTTAGTTAACAAGTAGAAAGTGCTGCTTAGGACTTAGATATACACACAAAAAAGTTTAATGTTCTTTCTACAGAATATAGACAAATATATTTAGTAGTAGAGAAGTACTACAAAAGTATGGTGTCCATGAAGAAGTTTACTTGTTGAAGTCTCTGGAAAAAAATTCAGTATTACAAATAGAAAGCATAAATATTGTTCATTTATAACTGTAAAAGAAAATTGCAGCCATCTTGTTCAGAAACAATATGAAAATAGGCATCCAATGCTATAACAAAGAGAAGAAATATACTTCAATATAAATGTCTGTAAAATGGATTTAGCATAGTTCACTATTCAGCATAGTTAACAAAATTCAGTCTTAAAGTCTGATAGTAAGTCTGGTATAATTCCAGACATTCTAGTAGTCCCCTGGTACCTACTTCACAGGTCAAGTACAATATTTTATCATGTTAGGTAAAATGTTAAAGCTGGAAGAAAAACAAGTCATTATATATGCAAATACAATATAAATTAAGCAGTTTGCATGAGAAAATAACCTTTATGATGCCCATATAACATTTTTTTTTCTCTTGTAATTTTTCTAAGCCAATTTGGATCTTGATACTCTGATCTTAATTTCTACTCTGATCTTAATATAGCTCATCTGCAAAACTGATGAATGGAAAAAGCTTTCCCACTCTTTCTGGTCTTCCATTCAGAGAAAAACACCAGGTGTTATTAAAACAACAAGGATGTTGCTTTTATTGTTGTTGTTTCTTTGTTTGTTTAATATCAGGTCTTTGGACTCCATTCCCCAAAGAAAAATCAAAGTAACAAGTCATCTAATCTGGGTTTTGTATTGCAACTGCTGTTAATGTGTGAATTTGTTCTTGAATCTGTTTTGAGATGGCTTGGCAGCATGTGACACTCCATTACCAAAACCTATCAAACTATAGCCATATAATTAGTGCCATTTCAACACTTTAGCCTACTGCAATTTGCCATGCACTTCAGGAAAACAAAAAACAAAACAAAGCAAAAAACAACAGAAGTTGGATTTTGAGAATTTACACCCACTTACATGCAGAGGAGATGAACTTTCATCTTTTTTTATAGTGTACTTGAAACACTCAGTGTATCTTTCTTAACAGTAAGACTGAGCAAGTCCCTAGAAGGATTCTGTACAGACACACAAATGCACGAGGGCTCTGAAAGCATTCAGGTAATAATTAAAAATAACTATGAAAACTTGTTAAATTTTGCAACAGGTAATTACATGATGTAACAAGTTTCTATGAAGTTTGTCGCTTTATTTCATAAATGCATATCAGTATTAACAGGAAAAGATGAAACACACTTTTGCAGGGAATGGACTACTGTATCCCTAGGTGAATCCAACACCTTTCACATAGCTATTACTGCTGTATGTGAATGGACCGGAGATGGTTTGGTAGGCTGCTGTTGAATACGTTCAGTAAAGATGGCACCGATTCTGCGCTTGCTGGAAGTTCATTCAGGAATGGGGGGTTGGACTCGATGATCTCTAGAGTTCCCTTCCAACCCCTACAATTCTGTGAATTTGTCAGTATCTTTTCCTGGATATGAAAAGTAGTTTTTCTACATTAGAGAATATGGACCTGAGTTAAAATATAGACCCTGTTTTCATTGAGTTTTGTAGTTTATGCAGCTCAGGTGATAGTGTATACTGCCGATGTGAGAGTGCCCCAACTGTTCTGAAGGAAAATTGTCAACCAGTGTAGCGTTGTAGCGATTCAGGAACAGAGCTCTTTGCAGCTTTATGTTTAGTTGCAGGATCCTAAAATATCCTGTGAGAAAGGCCTACCTTAAAACACTCCCTCTCCTTTGTCCTCTGCATTGCATTTGTGTATAGTCCTCTACCTTGGTTTACTTCTCTCTTAAGATATAACCTCTTCCAAGATGTCTTTTCTCAGAGCTTGCATATCACATTAGGGTCACTAACCTGATTGGTGCCTCCAGGTGCTGTTCAAATCATAATGAATAGATTAATTGCATTCATTACACATCCTTCACTGGCAAGCTGGGTTCTTTATTCTTGCTCAGTTAGATAAGACGCAAGGTGCTTTTCTCTCTCCCTAATTGGATAAATGTGCTCAGCTGACTGGAGGGAATTAATTTCAGATGTAAGAAATATTCAAGAGTCTCTGTTGGTCTACTGTTGTGCTGTTGTTCTTTTTTAATTATTGTTTTGGGGTGCTCCTTTTTTCTTTCTTTATTTTACCGTATTCTGTTCAATAGCCAATTTAGTTAAATACACATAGTTCAGGAATAATGGTGAGTATGTTTAGTTGAACTAGTAAAACAAGCTTTTCTATGGAAAGTAAGATCTTTTTATCTAGCGAGCAGATCTGAAAGTCTTCCTTCTCCGATATCCTGCATCTCGTGACTCTGGTAATGCTAAAGTGAGTACTTTTTTTCTAAGCTGGTAATTTTTTCCATCCACTTTGTATTCAGGTTCAGGCAAATAGCGATTCACAGAGCCAAGCAAAACTCGTCATAATAGAGCATTCATAAGAGGAAACAACATGAGTGAAATGGCGAGATAAAGGGGCAAAATATATGTACCTACATGTATTTTGTTTCCTATCCAAATAGAAAGATGATGTTATTTAATCACCTTAAATAACATACAGTATTTCTAACCCATGGATAGATAAATGTCACTGTTCTCCACACATCTTTTAACCTATGATATAAGAACATTGCATATAGTGAGCACTGTGTGTAGCACAAGTGCACGCTTGCATTAAAACCACAGCTTCAGAAGTGTATCTATAGAAATTTATTTTGCTGGCAATTGATCCATTTACTTAACCTTCTTAAAGTCTATGAACAGACATTTTCAAAAAGCTTGAAAATCAGGGAGAGTTCTGGCAAAAGAGCAACCAGCAGTTTCATAGTTCATCTTGTTTTTCTGTTAAGGCAGTGATGAGGGCCTGGGAAACTCTTCTGTTTGAAATTACAGCTGTGTCACAGAAACAACAAGAACACAGGAAATAGTTGCAGTATAAATGTTTGCTGTGGTGACTTCAGTGACGTTTGCTGCATCTTAAGTATGTGCATCAGAAACAGCAGAGGAATGTTCCCAAAACAGTGTTCTTTGGGTTGGAAATGGTTTTCTGTGTTCCATTCAGGCTTCCTATGAAGAGGCTGATTGAAGAACTAGATTTTATGGGAGATCTTTTACCACAGTGTTACTCTCTTCACAAAAAAATAAAATTTTGTATATATATATATATATATATATATACACACACATAATATGAGGGACACTTTCTATTGTATTTGCCACGGAAGAATAAGAGATGCTTACATCGCTTTCCAGTTAATTGTATAATTTCATGTCAGAAGAGTCTCAAGTGATTAAACTGTTGAATGTGATAACCTCCATTACAGGAAGCCTTCACATTATAGCCACAATACTAATAAGTAATAATAATTGTCATTTTACTAGAACACATAGAAGCATACACTTTCCAAATTGTCCTAATGACTTCATAACTTGATAAGAAAAATACCACTGCTGGTAGGTAAGAAACACTTGATACTTTACTAGGACAAATTTAAATTGCACCTTTAGAAAGGGTTTTGTAGAGAAAGCAATTCACTTCTCAGGTATGATAATTTTGCATGCTTCTCACTAGGAAAATGAATGCTCTGTGAATCAAAATGTGAGAATCACACAGGCTGAAGGAGTAATGGCATTTCAATAGAAAATTACAAGTGATTCATGTGCCAACAGCTCCTGTCAGAACTGGTAGTAGCAAACAAATCAGTGGCGTGTGCAGTTTTTATAATAACTTTGCAGTTCATTTTTAAGTCTACAGTGAAAGTGAGCACACGTAAGATAGCATAATAAAATAGGACTGATATCTGTAAAGATCAAAGGATAGATGTGTGAATATCTTTCTTTTTCTATTATTTCGTTACTCTTTCTGATACAAGATATTAAGTTAGGTCATTATTTTTAAGTCAAAAGTTGCTATCTCTTATTTACTGTAACTCCTATTTCTCGATTTTACTACCAACACAAATAAGAGAAAATAACTTGAAAATAGATGGGATAAAATAATCATTTTCTAGGATTCTTAATGGACAACTTTACGAAGCATATAGAGCAAAGATAAACCAAGCATCACTGGTATCAATTTTGCAAAATTTTGCAAAGTTTTATAATCTGCAAGTTTTATAATTTTCAGGATCCTGTAAGTTCCAAGCCAACTATTGACATCTGCATGTTATAGCCCTTCCATTTCTAATTTTTGTAGTGTTTTGATATTTGTTTTGTATTATTTTGTTTCTCAATATCAGTCTCTCTGTTTGGTAGGATGAACTCATCTCCTGGCAACATCCTTTAGAGAAGGGAGGCCTGAGTGAGTTGAAGGGAGAACCAGGAGGACTCTCCTATCCCCCTGAATTTCAGTCACTCCTGTCTCTCTGTCCTAATGATATAAAGGAATTCTAATTAACAATTGTGTAACTGTTAGACAGCAAAATAGGGGATCTTTGTAAAGCTCTCCAGTGGCTCTGAACTCATTTTAATGCCATTGCTTTTTATTTCTAAATATCTCAGTCTTTCAGAAAAGAAAGATGCCATGGAGCTTCAGCTCTGTGCTGTATTGTCAGACACCTTGCTTCTTCTCTGTGAGGGTGATTTCACAAGAAGTTTCATCTTTGCTTATTTATTTATTTTACCTTAATGGAGATGATTGTATGACAAAGGGGAGGAAGATAGTGATGTGTGGGTGGAAAGGAAAATGTAGGAAATGGAGAAAAAATCAGGTCTCTTAATTCTTCACATACACACAGAAATTTTGCACTTCACAAATAGTCTGTGATTATGGAGAGATTTTGTAACATAAAAATAAACCCTTTAATTATATGTAGTGCTGGCTGCAGATAATTTTGGGGATTTAGCTGGGAATGGATTAATGGGATGTGAAAATATTTCACTGGTGCTTTTTCCCCACCAAACCATTAGAAAGAAGTAGGAAGCACAAATGAAGTAAAGATCCCATCAGCATTCGTCTTCAAAACTGGGCAGAGAACTCTCTCCCCTCCAAATGTCCTTCTCATGCAACTACTGCAGAGGACATGTGCAGCTTTGTTTGTAGCCATTTAACGCAAGCCTGTCAGAGCAGGACAGCAAAATACATAGGACCAAATGTTTGTTGTCACTTAATATCTGCTCCCAATGTGGTACCTTCATTTGTAGGTGGAAGATCTGAAGAGGAAAAACAACAAAAGACCTGTAATGGCAAGAGTAAATGCAGTGGATAATTGATTCTGCCGAGCTTGCAGAATAATTCATGGAGCAGAAAAAGGCACAGATACGTTTTCCAGGACTCAGTGCAAGCTGGGACTGATTCTCTCACTTCTATTTTTACATCAGGGTGACATAGCTGATTTCAATTAAGCACAAGCTTAATTCTGCGTTTAGTAACCAGGCTCATTCAAACATCCTCTTCACCTGGAAACGTGTTGGAAACTGCTGAGAGCAGAGAGAAGAAGAACCTTTCTCAATGCTTCTGAAGCCTCAGGCAGATTAAACACAGGACAGTGTAATTCACATCCCCTGAACTACAGTGTGTCAGCTTAAGGCCAGATACATAGCTGACACACAGTGGTGTGTAAAATAATAGATCTGAGAGAGATACCCTGATGCCCACTGCACCTCAAATGTGCTCGTGCTCTTTCATGCTCCGAGCACACCAGTGAGAGATGAGATCCCTTTGCTTTAGGATAGCCTCCATACCAAGTACTAGCCTATTCCCATTCACCTCTAGGACCCCTTTTACAAATTCTGCTGTGTTTGTGCCATGGTTCTTGTCTTGTTGGCCACCTGCCACCAGTGCCGTTCCTCAGTTGGGGGGAGTCGGCAGCCAGCAAGTGGCCACAGCACTGCTGCCCTCCTTCTCAACACGGGAGACCTGGAAAATGAAGTTTGTGGGGTGTGGGAACAAAGGCTGTTTTAAGAGATGGAGAGGAAAGGATGAGCAGAAGGGCTGAGGCCTCCTAAAAGGAGCAGCCACCAACACCTCCCACCCCATACACTAGTACTGGCAGCAGCAGGTCTCTCCTCAGCTCTTGGCTGTACTATTGCTCCCTCATCTCTTCCCTTTCTCTGGCAGGAGCCATGCAGCCTGCACTTCTGTACTTCACATGCCACCATTTTTCTCCTGCCCTGAGGATCCCCAGGGCATGCTTTGGCTGGTGCTGCTGTGCTGATCTGTATGTCAACACCAAGTGAGCCCTCAAGGAGCCCTGCAAAGCTTGTGCAATGCTCAGTGAGCCTTGTGGAGGCATATTTTGAGAAGACCATAATGACATTAATAACACCATGTTAGACTTTATTGATCTATGGTGTAACTCAATGAAGTTTGCTAAAATTGCATTGTAAGTTTTGACTTATTTTGCCAAAGTGTGAATCTAGAGGTGACCCACAGTCACCATAGGGAAAGAACAGTCAACAGAAGCGTTTGGGTTTCGATTGATTTGACAAGCAAGGTTAAGCCCTGCTTTGGCTGTTGACTGAACAGTCTGTCCAGACAGTTTATACCCTCTATCTTCAATGAAAGTGAGGCAGAGTTTTCTACCTGTGTAGGCTGATTGATAGAATCATAGATTTGCCAAGATTGGAAAAGACCTCTAAGATTATCCCATCCAGCCATCCATCCATCACCAGTATTTCCCACTAACCCATGTCCCTCAATACAACATCGTCTAATTGTTTTCTGAATAAATCCGGAAAATATAATTGCTGCCTGGTATACTTTTAAAACAACACAGCACCCTCTGCACTGATGTAGTTCAAAGACATAATGTACCTTGACTGTTTGTAGGGAAATACAAAGTTATCTTGGATGGCAATGAATATGGTTGTACACACATACATTTTATACAGTGGCTCCAATCTCTGTGCCACAGCAAAGGACTTCTCACACACAGAATACATAGGCTCTCACTAGTTCTTTTAGAGCTTGGGATGCAAGAGTGTTCTTTCACTCTTTTCACTTCTTCTAACTGACCTTTTTGGACACCTTGCAGCTCACCAGACCAATTATACTTTATACTCTTTTATTATTATTGTTATTATTATTATTTATTCTGGGTCATCACATATCTTAACTGTCTCACCTTGTCCTTGAGTCTTTATATTCACCCATTTTTCTGTCTTCTCTGCTGATTCCTCTGTATTTCGGTGCCTGTTCTTGTTTCAAGCATTCCTTTAAGTTTTTTCAGACCCTTCCATTCCAAGAAAACAGGATGGAGATTTATTCTTTTGTGTCTTACCTCATGTAATTTTGAATGCTCTCACACTGCAAACTTGACTTGACTTGAAATCTCTTTTCTTCACCAGGAACAACTTTTCCCTTTGCACTGTTTTTGTTAAGTGGTTCTGGAGCACAACATTGCTGGGGGCAGGGAGAGCCAGGCTGCTGCTCACTCTCTTGACAGCCCTTGGGATGCCAGCTTTCTGCAAACCTTACCCGGCTCAGACACCGCTTGTCTTCACTCCTTTTAATAACAGCAACAAGGAATTGTTAGATTTCTGTTCTGTTCAATATCTCCATATGCTGTCCATATAGGAATGATGCTTCAAAGCACTTATCTGGGATGAGTAGATACACAGGAAGCACCCAAGATGCTGAGCAAATAATTATTAATCTCTGAAGAAAAGATGAAAAATTTAAGCCACTGGCTAGGCAACTTTCTTCTTTGTAATTCCTTCCTGTGTGACCATGAACCAGTCAAAATTTTTCTGTGACCGAGTTGCACAACTCTAACAATATAGTCACAGTAGCTACTTTCTATGAGTGCTGGGAAACTAATTCTTCAGTCACTGTGGGGTCTTTTGAGATCATCATCCAAAAAAGTCACAGCCAGCAACCAAATGTTCTCTTCTGCTTCAGTTTTCAGCATGATGAACCTCATGTAGAAGTTCACTGGCCAGGGCTCTGGTGATACATTTGCACTATCCATGTATCACAGTGAAGAACAGTTTTCTGCATGTCTATACAAGATATGTATTATAACATCTTCCACAGGCAATACATATTGTGTAATTTACTTGCAGAAAAATAAGAAAACTGGAGTTTCTCTCTGTCTGCTTTTGTGCAGAGGATCAAGAGGCCTGCTAAATGGAAATGCAATTATCAACTCAAAGCTATGGTAGAGTGGAATTGCAGTTTCTAATTTTATGTGAATGAGGATTTCATCTGTGATCTGCATATCTGAATTCAGAGGAACGAGTATTATGCCTTGTTGTGGGGTGGCTAATAAGCATTTTCTCCACTGATGGGTATGCGTAGCTCCTGTCAGCAACAACTGTAGTGGTATTTCAGTATCAACAGGGAAATTACACCCGGTGCTTAGCAGTGCTTCTGAAGTGAGGCGGAAAAGAGAAAGGCTGTCTATTTTATTCCTCTTCTCCTTTTGGGAGGAACTCACAGCAGCTCACTGTGGCTTAGTCAGTAAATCCCCAGCTGGGATTTGAAACTCATGACATCAGAGAACAAAGCATCTTTGCTGTGCTAATGTAAGCAGCAGTGATGTGTCATCAGCTACCACGCACATGTTAGTGTATCATGAGGGTTCAGAGCTGTTTTGGTGACAAGGAGCAACCTTATACTTTGGTACTATGTAAACACTAAGTCTATTCACAGTGTCTCTCCTCCTATAATGGTTCCCACATACAAAGTAGCAACATGCAAAAATCATTCTGCCCATGAATGAATCACTTTGATAGGTGCATTTTGTGTGTATTCTTTATTAAAGTAATGATAAACTTATTTTGCGTCAAAGAAAATCACAGCCCAAGGAAGAAAGCACATGATTTGTATGAATTGGCCACAAGAACTCAGTCATACTGTGGGGTTCCTAGAAGGCAGAGAAGTAATACTCAAAATATTCCTTTATTCTATAATTATTTGGAACGCCAAGGCAAACAGAGCAGGAGCACAGAATTTGCTGCACAAGCACAGCAGTAAGCCTAGCTGCAGTTCCTCTCTTAAGCAAGTACCCAACATCTGCATAATTAAAAATAATGGCCTTCATTTAACAGCATCATGAACCCCAGCCATCGCTCAGTACCTCTGCATGCTAAATGCTCAAATGTACATGAAGCTTTTGTAAGCAATCACCTGGTGCCTGCTGCCATGCAACATCAGTGTGTTTGCACAGACGAACTTTGCAGCTCCTTGCCATGAGATCTCACCCTCCTTGCAGCAGGGGGAAACGCCTGCTTGCCACAGAACACCGACCAAACGTCACACTCATGGAAAACACAGTGCTGAGGTGAACTGACTGGGGGTTCCCTGCCTCCTGTGACAGTTCCCACCACTGGTGTGGGGACAGCATGCTGCTTTGGTTCAGCTTGAGCCCTGGCCCCAGGTGAGCAGCTGCTGCCCATGGCTCCTTCTGCTCTCCCTAGAGATGTTTACGAGGCATTTTTTGAAGGCAAATATGTTGGTGTATTTGATAACTTAGCTTACATATGTTTTGTATTTCCTGTGTTATTACTTCATGTGGGTTATTTCATTTCTCCACTCCCTTTCTCTTCCTCCCTGTTGCCTTTGATAATTCAAAACAGACTGCAGCTAAAGACTGATTTATACCCTTTTACAAATCTTCTTACATTTTTATGATAACGGTGAGTATTCTTGTTATTATTCCTACTCTCCAGGAATATGATTAATCGGTTAAGAGATTTTTAAATGCTGTGCCACAGTTATTGTTCCAAGGGACTTCACCTCTGAAATAGCAATTTTCAGGGTAAAGATGATATAATTAACTGGAAAAAAATTTAATAAAGTAAGTATTGAATCCTAGCAGGAAGGAATCATCTTACTCATAATGAGATACAGGAAGAGAAGACAAACACAAAAAAAAAGTGGTTAGAACACAGCTACTAGCCCATCTGGAAAATATCTGACTGTGAAAGTGAGGAAGTTGGACTGTTTGTCTTTTCCAGAAACGTATTATAACATATAATAATATGTAACAGAAAAAAAATTGATCTCTAAGTAAAATAAGCCCCATGTTAATCTTTTACTTATCTAAAATAAGTGCCATTTCATCTCCTTTCCTTGAGTACTTCATACATTTCAGTGAGCAGCATAAAAGTCCTGCATGATCGTAAAAGTTTAGAGCTGCAGTATTCCACATTATTGGCTACATTATTAGCTTTAAATGTGACATTGTCCCAGAATAAATCAACATACAGAAATAAAATTAAAGGAAAATACATTTTAAACCATTGTGATAAAGGGTGGAGGTGATCCTGGCTCTGTTTCTTGGGAATTAATTTACTGTTGTCTCGAGGAGTAAAGGTTATTCTACTCTAGTTTGTTTGGTCTGGTTTGTTCTTAAACAACAAACCTCGTATCTTTTTCTGCTGGGGAGAGGAGAAAAGAATGGAAAGGACATTAAAGATGTACAGCTCAGTTTGCGTGGCAGGCTGCTGAGTGATACTTGTGTGGAACAGCAAAGCGACCAGGCCAAAAGCCTAATTAGAATAGGATTGCGCAAATTAGGAGCAGTACTTTCATTTTCTTTTCAATTTTCTTTAAGCGTGAAAGAGAACAAAGAATTTACAGTAGCATTTTTATTGTATTGCTTGCTTTCTTACACAGTTCCAGGACATTTTTTAACTATGCTATTGCACTGAAGTACTTAAGTATGCACATTCATTATTTTTTCTCATAAAAAATCAGTGCCAGAGGCAGTGCTGTGACATTGTTATCTGAAACCCTAGGACTGCATTTTTAAGAACTGTAGTGCTCTGTGCCATTACTGTAGGGGTTGCAGAGAATACTGTATTAAACATTATTGTGGGCAACCAAAGACTTAGTTTCTTGAAAACAGCAACAAGTAACCTATACTAGTGCAGATATTCAGTGATGACACAGAATATCATATTTAGAAGAAAGTGTGAGGTTATCTTACTGTGGCAGTAAATATTAGACATGAAATATAATCCTTGAAAAGGCAATGGTCTATGTAGTTAACACTTTAACATAAATCTGAAAAAGGGGACTTCAATTTAAAGCTCTGTGTGGTAGAATAAAAGATGTCAACGTATCAACATAATCGCACAATCCCATTGGCACTTGACATATTGCTGTAGTGACAGCCATCAGGGAAAGGGTAAAAAGGCAGTGTACTAATGACGTATGTAAAATTCTATGGGCTTTTTGTGATTCGGTTTCTACCTGTCACTAGGAAGCTGTACTAACACATCAAAGTACTGGTTCACTATCAAATCAACATATGTATTAGATTATAAAAGTTAAAAAAAAAAAGTCTATTCATAGAGGGTTATAAATAAATAAATTGCTATCTTCCCTTTATATAGTACACTGATTTCATATTAAGCAGTTACTCACTTAGGATTTTCAAATGACACAGCCATCTGAGAGGGTTTTTGTGGTATCTTGCCTAATGGTAGTATGACAATCAACTCAGTAGCTAGAAATAGCCTCAGAGAAGCTATTACAGTGAAATAATGTACTGGAAAAGAAAGAATCAGAGCCCGGGGAACTTGGAAGAAGCCTTCAAACAAAAGTATTTTAATAGAGAATATTCCCAGCAGAACAGTGAGAGAGTTTGGTCGTACCTTTCTTGGGAGGAATTTGAAAGGCACAGATATTCATGAACTTGGCTGGCAGCTGAACAGCAGATTTCTGTGTCCCTGAATGAACTCAAAAAACTACCAAAAAGTCACCCATACGGAAATGAAAGGGCAAGTTACAAGCAGTGGTATCTTCTAGGTTCAAAAGGGTCTACACAGGCAAGCGCCCCCACTATCCAAATCTGGGCACAGAGCAGGACACTGCTGTGGCTCAGCCTTGCTTGCTTCAGAATCAGTAGGAACCAAACTTTTGGGGAGGGGGCGGGGGTGGTGGGGAATGGAGGAAGGCAATTCAATAAAACCCAGAGTTTTCCTCTAACTTGACCTCCCTGTATGGTTGCATGTTAAATTACTGAGTTGTCCTTAATTTTGCTTAAGCCACAGGCTGAGAAGCACAGCTTTTTCATCAGCAGAAAATGACACGAGAGGCAATGCTGTAAGACCATAATCATTCTGATGACAAACATCCTGAGGGGCCAGTTTCACATGCTGGGATCCTAGTGTTGGTATGTTAATAAGCTACTCCCACCTTGCACTCCTAACACCTTGGCAGCAAATAGATCTTTCCTGAAATTCACTTTTTATTTTCAATTCCACTAAGTAACCTATGACAGCCTACGGAGATTTGCAGAGAATTCATTAGAAGCTGCTGGAAGCCTTAGGCTGGGCTATGGGTGGCATCACACCTACAGGGAGGTAAACTTCCTCGCCCAACCGATGTCAGCAGCAACAGAAAAAGAACATGGGTTTTTAGAAGTTATTTAGTGTAGCACAGGTCAGGTATACCCTTGTGAAAGACATTTGGGAGAATTCAGGGAAAACAGAGAAGCTGCCCAGAATGAACATTTGGCTATTTTTCTGCAGGATATCTGAATTCTGAAGATTTAGAATTTTTGCTTAGCAGATCTAAAAATAAACCAATAGCGTGATTGCTTGAGAAATTTTTAGGATAAAACAATTCCTTGCATAGCCTTTGCACTAGGTAAGTTTAACAGCACAAGATGTGTGTGCGTGTAAATAAATATTTCATAAGGGAACAATATCTAGGAACTGACGTGGCCTCATTTCTTACTGTCTCAGAGGGCAATGACATGTGAGTTCCTAGAAGAACAAGTAGGAAAGAAGTATGTCAGAACTGAATTTGGCTTTCATCCTCCACGTAACACAGTGCAAATAAGTATTGGGCTTAAAAGCCTTAAGAAGTTGTTGAGATAAGAGACACATAGGGCACTGATGCTGTGGAAAGAAGGAAAAAACTTGACAAGTCCTGAGAAGCCAAGTTCAGGTCAGCACCTAGTGCTGAACACTTCCACAACCGCAGGAGGCAGGCGTGAGTTTTCCAAGGTTAAAACAATCCCTTATATACATAAAAGAGCACAGGAATTTTCCATGGGGGTTGGGAACAGCAATAGAAAAGTGATGACCTTGGGATGGCGCCTAGAGACTGAACAGCTTGGCTATTGTATGGAAACAGCTGACTTCTGCACAGGAAGCAATCACTACTGATTAGAGACTACAAACCCCTGCCTCTATTTATTTCTGTCCTTTTTTTCTTATGAAAAGCAAAACTCCCGGGGCCTCCTCGGACTCTCACTGTTTCAACCCCTCACTCGTGCGTCACGGGAGCAAGCAGGCACAGAGCCAGAGGGGCCATTCTGTTCTTGCGCTGCAGCTCCCAGGGGATGCAGGGCTCAAGGGCACAGGGTCACTTCTGGGGTGAGGTTCACTGCTAAACAGCTTTGGCTCTCATCTGCTGTTTCTTATTGACTCTACGGCTTTATTCCCAGGTACCTCCACTTATAGCAGTTTTCCATTCTTGGTGCTTTTAATGTTGATTTCCCCTCCAGCCTCCTGTTGCAGCAGTTAGGTTTTACTGATGAGTTAGATCCTAACTTAATGCTATACGGAACACGCTGTCTGTCCATCTGAGGATGAGTTCCTTAACAAAGGCATACTATGGTGAAAAGCTTCTGACTCAAGGGTATTGATGCAGGGAGCACAATGAAGCACAAAAGCAGTCTCTTGGAGCGTAACAAAAATTATAGGCTTAATTGCACACCATCAGTTTTGTTAAAGCAATGCAATTGGAACATATGAAGACTAAAAGACAGGCACAAACACAGTGGCCAGCTGAGAACAGAACATTGTGAAGGTATCATCTGTAAGTGTTATTGAATCAGGCAGGAAAACTGTTTTCCAAAAACATGGGGGAGCAGTGAGCAGGGAAAAAAGTAGAAGGACAGAAAGGAGAAGAGACTGAAATGGTTGAAATTCCCTCTATTACTTTCTTCCGGTGTGACAAACATGGGGACAGCAAAGCTGCAGAGCCAAGTCGCCTGGCCAGACATGCTGCAGAGGAGAGCAAGCCTTCTCCTTGGTGTCTGCCTCCTCAGCAACACCACCCAGATGTTGGGACTCATAGTTTAAAGAGGAATGCAGCTGTCATGCAAAATTTGATATGCAAAGATAACGTTTTTCAGATTTTAGTGTTGGATTTGTGTATCTGTGGAGGGAGTTAGGGACTTAAGCTGCTTTAAGTTTGTAATATTTAATCTGTAGTCATGCTGACACACTTCATTGAGTGACATCCCCATTTGGTGTGACACTGCTTACTCACCACTGCCCAGCCTAGGGTGACTGAGAGATGCTGTGACTGATCTATCCCACTGTGGTGCTTTACAGACCTTCTACAACCTGGCAGTCTCTAATGCTGTTGCCATCTACCAAAGACACAACAGTGTGGTAAGCAGTTGAGATCCATGTTAATTAAATGTGATCCTTAGTCACTGAATTTTACATGAAGTGACTCAGACTGATATCAGCTAAAGGAAACATAAGACCAACAGATTATAGTCCCCGGCTAATAAGACTTTTCTCAATATACTGTCTGACTAAAGCTGTAGGCAGTTCTCCGTAGAAAAAGAAAAATACAAACAGTATCAGAAGTTGAGATATCAAGTTTATTATTTTGGTACTCTATTTGACAGTTCAGGATTTTGGTTAATAAGCTGCTTTCATTTGTGATTGTTAAATGATATAATTTCCAACATGATTTCAAGAATTCTGCTAAGTGAAAGCAAGTAGAAGCAGCTGTTTTGTCCTGGCAAGTTTGTAGGAAGATGGCTAAAGCTGGAACTACGTAAATAAATGTGATAACTGATGTTATATACATCCATCTTCTTTCCTTAAATCACTGACAGGATATTTTATCTTATTCTGCCGACCTCCTTCAGTTTCAGATACACTGAAAGTGTGCCTGTGTAAATCTTTCAGGCACTAACTTATAGAAGAATGGATTGGGATTTAGGAAGATGTCTCTACAAAGATGTGTTGAAAATAATGAAAAATACAGCAAGTCCCTTATAGAATCAGGAAACGCCAAAAAAAGGTTAGACATCTCTGAAAATGACACAATTGCTTTCTAAACAGTACTTAAATTAGAGATACATACTGTTTGAAAAAATATAGTCATCCTAACATACTTTTCATCATGTGTTTTTCCAGTTATCTCCCTTTATTTCTGTAGTATGGGAACAGTACATAGAATCATAGAATGGAATTATAGAATAGTTTGGGTTGGAAGGGATCTTTAAGATCATCTAGTTCCAACCCTCCTGCTGGAGGCAGGGAAACCTCCCACTAGACCAGGTTGCTCAAAGCCCCATCCAACCTGGCCTCAAACAACTCTTCAGGGTGGGGGCATCCACAACCTCGCTGGTCAACCTTTTCCACTGCCTCTCCACCCTCACGGTAAAGAATTTCTTCCTAATATCTATTCTAAACACAAATTTCAGGAGCAAATAATTTGTAATTAGATGTCTTCATCTAAGAAGTTTGGCAAACTAGATTTGTTTTCTATTATACTCCCTTCAATTCATAGCAGCACTAATGCTATTTATAGTATGACTGCTTTTTAGGTGAAAGACAATGAAGCTGAAACTTATTTTACCTGGCTTCAATTGAATAAAGGTTAGGGGAATAGACTTAGCTGCAGCCAGCATCACTCTTCTGTCAACACTGATGAAGAGGGAAATTCATCGTGTCCCAGTACAGGTACATCAGTTCATCCTGAACCTCCCTGTATGAGTCACTATTGTTTCTGAACCCACCTGAATGTCATCCATGGACAAACACTGAGCTGAATAGATGTCACAGTGAAGTTGATAGAGTATGTATGTCTATGTGGTAGCAACCATCATATTTGTTTGTTCAACAAACACTAGAGCATTTAAGATGATCATTGTGCTGAAGCTTTAAAGGTGCTCTTAGGATAGGTTTTTCTACAGCCTATGTCCTTAAACAGGCACTATATGCACATACAGCATTAAAAATAGCACAGACCTAACCTCACTGCAGTCTTTCAGCAACATCGTAATCACAGAATCACGGGATTGGAAAGGACCTCAAGAAATCATTGAGTATTTAATTATTAGAATAAGTCGCTACATTAATTAATGTTTAAATAAATTGATACTTTTCTGATTTCTATATTCTGTATCCTGCTGCCCGCTCTGACCTTTTTCAGTAAGGAGAACAAAAAACTGCAAATCATTAAAAAGTGTTTCATTTCCTCTTTTACAATTTTTCTTTCTTGCTATATTCTTTATTGTAATTTGTCTTTCGGTCTGCTCTTGCCCAAAGTTCTGACTCCAGTGATTCTTCTCCAACATTAATCATGGGGCAGGCAACCTGGCCTTCTACATGCCACCCCCACCTGCCCTGCCTGCTGTGTCCCCTGTCCCCAGTCCAGCTTCACAATGTCTGGGTTGGATGGAGAAGTGATGAAAAAACATCATTCTTTTCTCTTTCACCTGGGTGGCACTTACTCATGAGAGGTAGATTGGAGTAAGGATCTTTTTCCAGAGTGCCTGAATAGGCAGCATAGAGGGGACATTCCAGATTAGATTTTGTTTTCAAAGTGGATTGAGAGGTGATTATGCTGTTTTGTTGTGGGTTTTCTTGGTAATAATTTCCTCCTCCCATGCAACACATCACTCATCCCCACATAAGCTCAATGAGTTTTTGGCCTGGCATTTTCCTCCCTCTCTATAAACTTCCCAGGGTGATTAAGTAGTGGAGCTATCCCCAGGGACCAAAACATACTTGTGATCCATTAGCTGGGATCAGGCCTAATGCTCAGTAATTAGTTTGCGAAAGACTGGTTACTTGCAGTTTTTTCCTACCAATCTCATCTCATTACAGTTCGAGCCTTCATGAAATATTTCTGGTATGGAGATTCTAAATAAGTAGAGACATCTCTACCTTATTCCGTAGTACCTTCTAGCAGAAAAGGTCAATTATGTTATAGGATTAATGAGAACATTTACTCTTTAGGAATTATTACGTTTTGTCCTTATGCTACCACACTCAATTCCACACTTGCCAACATGGTCATCTCATCTGATATCCATTGACTTGCAACAAGCCCTGGCTTAGATCTCTGCTGAACAGCCTTCCTTCTAATTAATTACAAGACTTTACAAACCACCAGGAGTCCTGAAAAAGCACAGCCTGAAGGAGAATTGCTACTCATATCTGTATGACAAGAAAATCATTGTTGGGCACTGTGGTTTGCTTTCAGCGTCTTAGTGCATGGCTGAAGTGGCTGTTTCTTAGTGACAATGTCCTTCTCAACTCTACTTATATAATTCAATCTTCAACAAGCATGGTAAATAAGTGGTGTATAACAACCAGCAGTTGTAGTTTACCCCCATTTATCATAATGTTCTCTAGAGCCTAAACTCTTTAGCATCGTATGCAGCGTTTCTTCATAGAAACTCTGAGCAACAAAGTACATATCATGTTCACTGTTGCATGTGAAATGCTTTTAAACCCTTCTATAATGAGCATGCTATTCCTGTGGATAGGGAAGAAGAAGGAGGAGGCAGCTTGAAAGGTCATCCTCTTCCATCAGAGGCTGCTGAGGATACTGCTATTGCTCAGGACTTCTGATTTCCTATGTCCAGAATAATGCCTACCAGCTAGTACAATGTGTGTCTGCATTAAGGTGCTGCCATCCATCCCTCTGGAACAAACAGAGGAAATGCATCAGGAGGACCAGGCTGCAGATGGAAAGCACATCACCGCGTGGCGCTTACGCCGCAAAAGCCTCCAGATGAAAGCCAATTTCAATGAGCATTGTGTTTCAAGGCCCACTTCCTCTGGCTCTGGAAAGCTTAAGAAGGAACATCCCACTTGTGTCTGCTGACACAAAGGGCCGCTGTGGCTTGAGAGATGTTATCAACCTTCCTGTACCACGGCAACAGCGTTCCAGTGGCGTCTCCCAAGAATTGCTCATTGTTCCAAGGGAGCCTGGACTCCTTTGGGTGGGATTCTGTGGCATCCAGCTCAGATGGAAGTAGGTGGTGCTGGGAGGCCAGCCAGGATCATGACGAAGATCTCTGGCTATGGGGGAGCTACAATGGGGGACCAGGATAACAAAGTCTTTCATAAATACAGATGTGGAGACTAATTCATAAAATGCAGCTATTTTTGTTGGTTGTATTTCTTAAATACCATTTGGAGAAATCAGATCCCTGAAAAACATCAGACTCAGCTCCTAAAATTGTCAGAAACAGAAAGTAAGATGTCCTTGCCTTTTGTTTCTGTTTATATTCACAAGTTCTTATAATTTCTAATATCTTTCCCATAACTGGCAACTCAGACCTTGATTCTGTCACAGATGCCTTAAATGGGGAAATGAGGGATGACCAATGTTTATAAAGCTCTTCATTTGAAATCCAAATATTCAGGCTTCAGCCAGGTTCAGTTTGGAGAAACCTCTTGTAAGGTGAATGCATGTTCATGTTATCCAAACTTCTTGTCTCTAAACTTAGAGTGGAGGTATAAAAGGCAGTTTCCCTGGGAGACTTCCTAGAACTGGTCCTTCCAGCGCCAACTGAAGATACTGGGAACAACCAATGTTTTCACAATGTTTTGGCACTGTGGCTCCCAGATTGAACCTCAAACCACAAAAAAGGAAAAGGAAAAATGACTTGAAGATGTATTTATTTGCTCTTTTCTCCCCCTCTCTCTCTCTTCTATCTTACCAATAAATACATACTTCTTTTTCTTATCTCCCTCTCCCTCTCTGTCTCTCTGTCTCTCTCTGTCTCTCTCTCTCTCTCTTTTTTTTTTTTTTTCTAAACAGGACAGTGGGAGATAAACTGCAAAGAAAAAATCTCTGCCAGCAGTGATTTCTTACATATAAACTTCAGAGATCGAAAACATATGTTTTGGAGAAGTAAGGAAGAAAAGCAGCAGAAAAAGAAACAGACAGAGATTTTCCAAAAAGAAAGCATTTAGTCTGCCTTCCAAGCAATGGAAATTCCAATTTTAGAAATTGTGCTACAGGCTAGTAATGTAAAACATTGTTGGCTATGGCACGTGGAAAAAAAAAAAAAAAAAAAAAAAAACCTTTTGTAATTCTGTCCCTCTTGCCAGAGGAATGACGTGAAGTCAGTCAAGCACATCACAGGGAAATGCTTATGTTCCACAGATACAGCATAAAAACATTCAGCTAATATCTATCATTAATAACTAAGTCTTGTGCCAGTGCCGCAGAGGTGTATCGTATCATCATTTGGTAAAACATAAACTTGCAACATTTCCATCACTGACAATGCTGCAAGCCACAGTTGGCTTCCCCACAGTCAGCATGTAGGGAGCCTGGTAGACTGACTAAAGTTCATTGCATAGTTCTCCTAAAATAACACTGTTATTTTGTGTAGCATATGCTGTAACTCCATGACAACCCAGCCAGGGAAGATGGGTAAATAATGACAATGACGCTGAGTTATCTCCTGATAACCTCACTCGCCCTGTTTCTGAACAAAGTGTCATGTTAGTCAGCTGCTGATGGCATGTTGCCACCGGCCTCAACCAGACAGAGGGAGTTTTTGAAGGAACTGCTGACAAATAAGGCCAAGTGCCTGGACTAAGTCACTAATTCAGTGGTCACCTCAAGAGCAAATTTGGCCCCTGGCTATATTTAGCCCACTTTCTCAAGGATGCTCTGCAGTTTTTGTAGAGGCAGGAGAGATGATACTTGTAATACATGGGCACAGTAATCAGTGCAGATATATCCTCTGTGGCTCCTGGAATATACCATGTGGTCATGGAGAAATAATTGCATACTTTTAACAACTGAAACCATGGCAATGGAATATCCCTAGCAAAGAAAAGAGAAATCATTACAAATGCATAGCACAGAGAAATTCAAGGTATACCTGAACAAAATCCCCAGTTCACTTAAAAGTCTGATCTACAAATATTTGACACAGTTTATTGCAAGAGAAAAGAACAAATCTGTAATTGCATTCCCTAGTTACAGACCAGTTTGTAGTAAGTACTTCCAAACTCATGTCAGAAAAGCCTGAAGAGTGCCAGTGATTATCTTTTCATTGGCCATGAAACCATTGTGTCAGTTCAATCAGGTTTTGACAGGCAACTCTGGACATAACCACTAGTGTCTGGATATATCATGAGATAGCCATATAAATACAACAACATACAAGTGCAAACATTTCTCTGCTTAGAAAAGACAGAGCCAGAGTAGTGAGAATGGGCCATCACTACTATTTGCACATATTGTTGCATAATGTTAATATTTTATCTTATAATCCACTACAAAGCCATAGATAAAAGTGGGACTTGAGATTTCAAGTGAGTAAGTACAAATGAAAAAGAACATAAATCCTTTATTTGCTACCAGGGCAAGATTTTTAGATGCATTTATGTACCCTTGAAAACAGGGAAAGTATTGCATGGATAGAAAAAAAGCGACAAGGGACAAAGCCAGGGAAAAGTTTAAAATGTCACCATACTTAGCCATATGTCTGCTAATTTATAGTGGTATGCCCATGTTACATCCCTGGACTGAGTCGTGTGAAGGTCAAGAGAAGAAACAATAAGAACAAATGTCTTCAATCTGTCAGCTGAGCATTTCTTTTCAAACCTGGGGAATTTTGCTCACTCCTGCAGGTAGTAGCAGACTGGAGCATTTGAGACTTATGACATTGTACTTAAGCACTCCAAAATAGGGGTTAAGTAGAAGTTAAATATCTAAGCTTTGCACTCCTAGCTCTGCTTAATTACTACTGATCTGTGAGCTACACCATGATGTGCTTTGGAGACACTCAGTTTGTGTCTGTCTACATATTTAGGCCTCAGACTGCAATGACACAACCATCAGTGACCAACTTTAGCCTTCATGTCAAATATGATAATAAAGGCAAACAGGAGCTATTAAAATATTCTAAATTTACAAGCAGCTTCAGGAAGGGAATTCCTTGGTTAAGTACTGCAAAGAGCCCTTCTGGAAAAAAATGCATCCACATAGGCCCCCTGGAACCACCATCAGGAGAAATTAGCTGCTCACTTTGGATCTACTGATAATGAAGGAATGACAGCTGTGTTGCAAATAACAAAGAGCTCCTTCGGGAGCAGTATAACTCTTCAGTCAGATGTTGATAAATATGGGTAGCTTCTGGACAAAGCTAGAGGGCTGCCAGGAATAGCGACTTGCTGAGAAGATTTATGTACTTTTGTCTCTGTTTCTAGCGTGCAAGTTTAAAGTGACTTCAAGGCAATTTTTGACTAGGAAGATTCACAGAGCTGACAATAGAAGGAGACAGAGATGGTAAAAGTACTTGGTAAAATTGGAAAAAAATGCTGAAAATCACTTGCCAAATGAACAGGTTAGTTACAAATTTCCTGGTTGTGTATCCCTTTTCTTCCTCACCCAATGGCACTCTGATGATATGACTATTTCTTACAGCTTCCTCATTCAACATTCCTGTTGATAAACAGTTAAAATATACTTTTGTCTGATTTATTGCCTTTTTTCTGTCTTTTCTATTTGTTTTGAAGATGTACATTCTGAAGAGATGGCAGCTGTGATACTGCATGGATTGTCCTTCTGTAGCTGCCATTTGAGAATACAGTCAGCTGACATCTACTGTTAAGGTTATTTATACTGCTTGAGCATTAAAAACGTCTGCAGTCTTAATGAGATGCATAGGATCTAGGGAATAAACTAAGGTGGTGTTTCCTTCCAACAAATGCCACCCATTTCTGCCTGCAGGCCACTTCATATTGATTCCGGGCAGTTTGTGTTGTCAGGGAAAAAATATGGAAGAACAGCTTATCATTGCTGATAAATCCAGATTAAGGAGTGTAGGAGACCAGTTTATAGAAATCTATTTGGCACAACAAAGAAAGGGAACTGCTGGTTACTTCTGGATGCTGATGTCCCTCAGTTTGCCCTGATTCATGACATGGGGCAAGGACTCTCTTGACCATGCATGGTGGAGAAGTCAGAATCTGTTGGTACAGATATGCATGAGGTCTGGTACACATTCATTCTTCTCATCTGATCAATAAATTGCTCAGCAGCTTTATTTGCTCAGCTTTGTTCCCAGTTGACTTGCCACAATCGTGGCACTGTAACTTACCTTTGGAGCAAATTCTACACCTTGTTCCAAGAGTTTCTAAGAGACTGTTGTTTTCTGTTTTGACAGTCAAGGCTTTCCACGGTATTTTTAGAATACCACAGTAGAAAAAATTCCACTGGTCTTAGCCACTACGAGCAACATAAGATTAGAGAGTACAAAAACAAAACAAAAAACAAAAAACAAAAAAACCCCAAACAGAACAACAACAACAAAAACCTGACATTTGACAACAACATCAACTATATATAGCTTTGCAGGAGATAAGGCTAAATCAGCCTGATACACGAAGGCATAAACTCATCAGCAATGAGAACTAGGAAGGAATGTTTCATGTGTAGCAATACCTAATTGGGTAAGGACAGCACGTTTTTGTCTGAAATTCCGTTTTATCACCATGTGCTACTTGTTACTACCCAGGCTGAATACAAGATGGGACTGACTAATAGCTTCACTCCAGCAGGCCAAATCTATGTTCTGAAACCATGACTATTTTTAGGAATGCAAATTAATACAGAGACCTGGTGAATAAAATTCAGACTTATTGTCTTTACCTCAGGAAACCTCCTCAACTTTTCATTTCTGTGAAGAAATTATATTTTCTGCCTTCTTTGTCTCATCTATATAAAGACTTTACCACCTTCTATTTACATAGCACAACTTTGTTATTTCTTGCACAATGATCAGACCACAATGAGAACTGCATACTACAGTGTGATTTCAAAAATTGAGTCTAATTCCCTATTACTGAATTGAAAATTAAAAGAAGTGGTTCTTAGCCCAGAACTTGCAGAATGTCCTTCATACATGCAGCTCTGTTCTAGTGCTTCTACAGCAGACTGACTGCATTCATGCTTTGTAGCAATTGACCCTGGGTCTCTTTATGCCCCATGGGGAACTTACTGGGTTTTAAAACATGATGATTATCCTTCCTGTGGTGTTTTGTTTTTTTTTTCCAGCTCAATTTCATTGAAATAATCACAGGATCACTTTGCAGACCATCCAGCTGGTGTTTTTGTGTCCTCAGACTGAGGACATACATTGAATGCTGTGGCTTGAGGCTGGAGACCAAGTGGGTTCATTGCAGGGGAGCAACGTATATCAAAGGTCTATGTAAGGCAGGAGGAGCCAACTGTAGAACATCCATAAAGACTTTGGAGAGTAGTGTTTTGAGTAACTTGTCACTCAGACAGTACTCGGAAATCATCTCCAGGAAAGCTAGCTGCAGTGATTCTCACCACAACAAGGAAACACTTAAACAATGTAAACACTTGCATGTGTGGCACTCAGCTGGCCTTCTTCAATTTATCAATATATGTCTCACAGATAGTGGTGTGAAGGTGTCCTAAAGCTAAAAGCAATGGCTTTAGCAGGAAGATCTCCAGTCTTACAATCACAATGAACTAGCAGAGAAAAAGCTCTGTAATATCTTCTTCCTTTTCAGGTATAGCTTTTTCTGGAGGGTCAAGTTCCAGTCAGTGCCAAACTGCTTCTACAACAGAGTTTTGGAGTGGCATTCAAAAATTAAATTGAGAGTAGTGTTTGCTACTTCTACAGTTGCCTTCCTCTTTTTCCTCCCTGCCTACCTGGCCTTTGCCTTAGCTTCTTTTAACATCAGTAGAGAGGGAGTCAACTCTGAAGCTCAGGTAGATAGATGTGCATGAGTCCTTGCAGCCTGACAGCAAAGCATCCATCCCAGCTAATGTACAGCTGAGGAAGACGTGTTGTTCTCTCCTTGGTGATTTCTGTTATGTTTTCTGTTATTTATTCCAAAGACTGTTCGTATGAGTCTGGGAACCAGACATGTAAGGAGCAGAGCGTTGCACACCAAGTTTCCTTTGTCCCCGATCCTGCCTTAGAGATCCAACACAGCCATATACTGATTTATGAGCATATCAACAGCAAATATTCTCACCACCCCCCTGGACGTCCTCCACTTCCCCAGTCATCCCCACAGAGACGCTGGGTACATTAATTCCAGCTGGGCAGACAAGTTCAGAAGCCTTCTGGAAGAAAAGTGGTGGAACAGAAGGAAGAGAGACGCTTTTTTGGCACTGTTTTTTTTGCTGCAGGAAGTGAAGAGACAGCAGTCCAGACAGCAGAGATGACAGGTCACGGAGCGGGTGCTTCCTATGAGACAGGAAGCCGTGCTGGCCCTCATATGGAGCCCTGGCTGTCTGCAGGCCTCTGTTCCCCCCCTTGCATTTGGACTGTTGATCTCTACACCATGACGGCTCCAAAGATATGCCGCGACCAGCCAGGAGACCTGCTGTGGCAGAGATTGGTCAAACAGCTTGGCCTCTAGCATTGGGTTCTGCCATCCAGCAGCAGGCCCAGCTGGCTTATGAAGAGGCTGATGGTGCTAGCTGGAGGACCTGGGGTATTGAGTAGCAGAGATGCACCAATTGAATTGGTGTGGGTTGTGAATGATGGACCTACAATAGCTTTACAAGGAAAAAAGTATAATGGTCAGACAGACAACCTAAAGTAGTTAAAATGTCTCTTTATTTTTGCTGTTGCTTGTCTTAATGTCCTAGTAAGGTTATAAGTGTGATTTCTTAAGGTGTATAAGAGGAGAATGTAATATTCTTTTTTTTAAATGAAATCAATTTTGAAAGAAATTACAACTCTGTCTTCCAACATTATATTTTTACAGAATAAACATTTGAAATCACACTTATTGTGGTTGCTGTTTATATTCCACAAGTGTTTAAGCTCCAAATGTGGACTGTAGTTGTCAGCCATGTCCAAGCGCAATGAGCTTAAGGGTCTTCCAAGTATTCATGAATTATTGTCTGAGGACTGCGTTTGTAAGACCGTATTAATTGATTAGAGGGGAAATTCTGGGCTCCTGGAAATAAATGTTTACAAATATAAACATACACAGATATGTTTGTATCCAAGTTTTCAGTTCCTACTGGTTTAGTTGAAAGGAAAGTACTAGAGGGTCAGCTGTGACTCTGAATTAGGAATCCCAGCACTGAAACAGACTGCCTTTCCTGCTCTGGGCTGGCCAGTAATGGCCCTTTGACACCTTTTCATTGCCCCAGAATGGTCCTAACTTTTGAGACTTCTACAGTAGGCAGTACATTGTATCTACCAGCCCTTTAGAGCCTGTTCTACTGCTGGTACAATCATCAGTGAGGGGTCCCTCTCAGGGTTTTTATTCTCATGAAAGTGCAAGATGGCAAAATGGCCTTATATACCACAATTGATGTTGATTTCAGTGATGCTGTTACCTGCATTGTCATGATTAATGCTATCAATGTAAATATATTAACTAATTCCATTAATATTCAGAGTTTATTTTCTGCAACACAGTTATTCAACTTTCTTGAACTCAGGAACCAGATGTGACAGAATGTTTTTGAATGGTCTCCCAAGACAAAATATGCTAACATCTTAAGTAACTAAAAGTGTGAAGATAAAGCATGCAAGCAGGAACATAAAAAGCAAGCTATGTAAAGATCCCAACTTATTTTATCTTTCTGAAAAATTGAATGTAATATGGGTGAGAGGAAAGACCAGTGAAGATCAGAAAGCCTTTAGGTTTTCAAATTGTTCCAAAAGTTAAGTTGTGGTGGAGAAGATAGCAGTCTGCTTTGCATGTGTGGTTTGTGCTGGAAAGTATGTAACTGTCAGTAAGAGGAATTGTGACTTAGTGAGGTGCTGAGATACTTAAACACTGTTAAGAACCAGCAACCAAATGGAACAGACGTTGTTTTCAGGGTTATGGGAAGAAGATGAAAACAGCGTAAGAGTTATGTGATGAAATTACTGGAAACTGGTTAAATACAGAAGTTATGGAAGGTGATTTTATATGAGAAACCATGGATTCTTTCATTTACTAAACTGTGTGCTTCCAAATGGATGAATAATCTTTTAAAGTACCTCACTTTTATTTCATTTAAGCTGAGAGAACTGTAACAGCTTTTCTTATATTATATTTCATGTAAGTTCAACCATTCTGGATAAGCCCAAGGGGTACTACATTACACAGTGAACATACATAGAGATTCCTTAAAATATTTTTTAAATTGATCTAAATTTGTTTCAATAGAGAATTGGCTCACTTAAAAAAATAAAATAAAGCAGGGAGTAGTGTTTTAGGAACTATTTAGGAATGGTTCCTGCTAAAAAGATTACATTTTTTAGATCTTAACAAGATTTCAAATTGTAAAGAATTCTAGTAATTTCTGAATTATCTGAATTTTTTAAGATCTTTATTCATTAATTAAGCAAAACAAAGCAAAACACAGTGCAACATCAAGTTCTTGTATTTGGAAAAGATCACAGAAGTACACAACTCTGATTCCATTTTGCACATAAGCACCCTGTTTCCATAGCAGTTTTGCCTTTTGTAGTGTCATGAAATAGCCAGGGAAGTCCAAGTGAGTTATTTCATCTTCTACAGAACAGGAAACACACTGGAAAAATTCCTGTGACAAATGCAAGCTGTTGCCTGCTGCTCAGTCCCTGCTCTTACTGCTGCACATAGCAGGAGGGCTACCTATGGGAAAGTAATGCTTTATAAGTCTGACTCTACCTTAAAATGATCATGCTGGGTAGATCACGCTACTCTGTCTAGTCTCTTTTGTAACCATGTGTACCTGAGCCAAGTATGTTTAAAACGATCCCCTGAGTTCACAAGTGCTTTGTGTTGCCAGACTGCCACAGAGCTGTAGGAGTAGATGGATGAATCTGATTCCAGTCAGTTGGATTCAAAGGAGAGTTGGACAGAGTCCATCCACATGATGCCTGCAATTTAAGTGGAGTATCTGCTTCAATAAGCAATGTTTGCTGCATAGGTTGAATTTCAGCTCAAGTGTCCCAGCTGAAAGTGCAGTCTGAATTCAGTCCAGTCTGGGAGAAAAGGGCTTGAGCACAGAGGCTGGGTTTTAAGTCAAACAAACAGTTTCTGCAAGAGATGAGAACTCTACATTTCATCATCACGACGGTGATGGTTCTTATCCAAAGAAAGGTTCCGGATGAATTCAATAGCTCATAATTTATGCTTCTCCAATCTCCCCTTTGTTTTCCTTTTTCCTGTAGATAGTCACACCTTTCCTACCTGTTATTTTTCATTTGCATTTGACAAATGTTTTAGAGCCCTTCACAGACAGGAGAAGAGTCAGACAGAGAGAGATTACAGAGTTATTAGTCAGCTTTGGGATGTTTCTCAAGTCCTCCTGAGAAAAAAAAAATCCAATTTGTGCTTGTTGTTTCATAATTCTGACCTGTGGTCGTTAAGTATTTGCTTTATACTCCTGAACAAAAGGAGCCTTAGGAAGCTTTGCACTGTTTAGTGAATGCTCTGAATATGATAAATGCTAGCTTCTACTTGCTTATATTAAGAGAGCAAAATATTTTATTCCAAAGAAGATAAACATGTTGACTAAACTGATGTTTTGGTGTTAGTCTTAAATTGTTCCATGTTTGTCTTTCTTACTCCTCCTCACTAGACAGAATCTCTCACCTTGGACAAACCTGTAAGTTTTCCACAGCATTTTTAATCTGTAAATGTGCATTTTCCAGGCCTGAAAACTTTTCTTTTGTTATAAGAATTAATCAGAGGAAAACCAAAGAGAATAAGGAGCATCTTGTTAAAAGATTGTTGTTACTGTGCTCTATATCAATCAATGGTAGAAAGAATTTGTGAAATATTAAACAAAATGTCAAAAAGGTGGTTCAGAGAAAGCATACACATACAAAAGCAAAAAAAAAAAAAAAAACTATCTCACTGTGCAAATCAATTATTTCCTATAGTTTAAGGAAGTAACCATTCTGAAATCAGTTTTTACTTTGCGCTCTTTGAATGAGCATATTGACACTATCTTACAGAGATATCTGAAAATACATTCAGCTTTATCCAAGGATAAGAAAAGCTGTCAAATGCTGAAATGGGAAGATTTAAAATTCAGCAGCATGTTATAGGCCCTTTCTTGACTATCCCTGTCACCATATTAATGGCTGATCACACAACAAATCCTACATGTGGAAACATTTGTTGTGATCACTTACAGTGTCCACATGGGGATCCACCATGATGGCTCTTTCACTGTGTTTCAGAGTTTGGTTTGTTTCAGTGAAATTTTTACTTGTTCCGCACTGTACTTTAATGCAGTGTTGTTCTGGTGCACCATTCTGCCTGCACTTTAGAGTGGAGAATTCTGATTGTGAAGGACCCTGATCATGGAGGACCATTCCTCATACTTCAAAGGATCTGGGAATTTTACCATAATTCTTTTTATTCATTAGACTTGGTGTTTTGCTGAGAGAATGTTTTGCTACTTTCCCCAGGCTTTGGAGACTATATTTAGCTGAGTAAGTGCAGAAACAGAGGTCATCTTCTTCTTGAAAATGTTTGAAGTGTTGGTCAAGGTTCATGAGATCTGTGGGTAGTTTATTGCAGAGTGTGGGGAAGATGGGATGGACAGGAGATAAAAGCTTTCAGATTTAGATATTTCTTGTTTGCCCCAGGCTAACAGACTCTTTCTAACAGGGAAATATTGAAACTCAGCATAGGTAACATGGAGTGTGCTCTTAGTTTCTTTGATTCCTCCTAACTGAAGAGATCTTAACCATGTGATAAGGAGAAAAAGCCTGCTGTTTTCAAGGGGAGATACTCCCTGCTAATGATGAAAAAAGTAGAAATTGGCAAAATAAAAGCTTTTATTTCGGTTCCTGAAACAGTTGTTTCTTTGTGGTGGCTGAAGAGATTTGTTGCCAGAAAAATATTTTCCTTTATACATTTAAGAAATCTTCCAGACAATAGGTAACCTGATTCTTGAATAACAATCAAACAGACAAACAAACAAACAAGGAACACATTTGGCTTTTTTCTTCTGACTACACTAAAATTTGAGTAAGAAAATTACTTCTATTTGCACAGCTCTTGAAAAATCTGAAGGAAATCAAAGTACTTTCCTAACACAACAAATTGATTTTGTAGGGAAAGAGCAATCCTAAGAGATGAGTTTTCCTTTTAAGATGATTTCCTCAAACATTTGAGAGAAATCAGTACTTTGAATACCTCCAGTTCTTTTCGTGTATCGCACATGTACATTTTGGTTACTTGGAAATAAAATGGTGACAATGGGAAGTAAGTGGTAAATACGTAAAATATTTGTGGCCATTTAATGTATAGCACACATTCTTGTTGAAGTACCACTCAGAGTGAATGCATAGAAATACTCCTGTCATAGGAAGAGCTGCAGTCAATAGGAAGAGCTGCAGTCATTCATCAACAGTTCTCCAATGAGGAGGGAAGTAAGCTTTTCTGAGTGTTGCTATTTCATTTGTAACCTTCCCCCCCCCCCCCCCCCCCCCCAATAAAATGAAACTACATTTCAAAATCCATGTCTGTTTTCTTGTTATTCCCACTGGCAGGTTTAGTGCCGAATAATTCAGCAGATTGAGTAGCCCACACCAAGCATATAACCCCAAATCCCCAGACTTACAAAACTCAAGTTCAAGTTTCTCACCTTAAGCAATACATTTAATAAATTATGTATTTCCCCCCTCTAATATGGATTGCAAATAGCCAAGACGCTATCCCTTGATACTATTCATTTTTCATATTAAAGGAAGAAAAAAAGCTGAATATGGTATAAATATTCTCTAACCAGAACCCTTACTTTGGTGACTTTTTTTTTTTTTTTTTCCCCCCACTGAATCTAACCCTGGGAAAATGTAGCTATATAGAAAAACTATTTTCAGTTCCTGTAATCTGTACCAGTTACTATTACAAGAAGAAAATGAGAGGTAAACATTCAATTAAATGTATAATCATCTCTTTGTGTAATTTGCCAAAGATATAATTTATTCTAAATTTACTGGGAAAAGTACAGAAGAAGTAATAATCAGAACAGCCTGGTAATTAGGTATGTATCCTCTGGCACGTGGCCTGGCCTATTTCAGACCAAAAGTGGATCTGAGCTGCACATTTTTGATGCAGATCTTGACTGATTATGAACTCTTCAAGTCAGGGTGTTTGGCTTAGAGTCTTGGCAGAGCCCAGCTGCAGCCTGCATCCTGCTCAGATTCTTGCATCTGTTGACACTCAATGGGATTTTGGATTGAATTTAATCCTCTCTTTCTCTCTCTCATGAACATCACCAAAAGCAATTAAGATGTTAGGCAATCTAAGATATTGTGAAGCTGCAGGGTTTGTTAAAATTACTTGTTATTCTTCCCAGGAGAAATGGAGAAAAAACACACCACCACATAAAGAAGTACTATGACCTCTCCCGACCTCTCATCTTTTGCCTCTGAAAGCGGAGAAAGAAGAAACATACAGATACCTGTGCTAGTAATAGGCACACATCCTTGCAGGGGGATCAGTTCATTTCCATTAGAGTAACAAGTGGAAGTGGAGCAGAGATCTAAAATACAGAGCCTTTCATCAAATATCTTTCCTTATTCTCCACTGAGATTTCTGATTTAGTCCCTTGCCAAATTAAACTTAAAGGTATAACAAGACCTTTAGATTCTACCTTTTGACTGCAAAATCATTTTTCATTTTTAAATGCTCTAATGGCAGGAGTCGAGGACAATGTTTTCAACATCATTAAATAAGCAATATTATTATTCTTCATAATCTTTGTGTAAGGCAAGGGCCTGATCAATATGCTTTGTAGCCACATATACAGAATGAGTAGAAATGTGAATATCCATCTTCAGATTCCTGTAGTCACAATAAAAGAGGCAGATTCTCTCACTTGTTGTGAGAGAATCACTATTTACCTACTGGACAGAGCAAGACTATTTTGCTGAGGCAAAATACTGTACTGCATGTGCCCACTTCCCTATCTCATAAATGAGAAATAACCCTCACTGATCCCCCTCATTTTGTGAAATGAGTAGGACCAGTTGCACAGAAGAACTCTTGAAGATGCCAGAGTTCATGGTCTTGCTAAATGGAAACAAAGGCTTTTAATCTGTGTGTTAATGGAATGTGACTGGAAAGGTGCTTTTGGCAGTGGGCTTAAAAAAAACAACAACAACTAGAACCTTAGAAACAGCAGAAACAATTAGAAGGTATGTAATGGGGAAAAACTCTTCAGTAAGACCAAGAGCAAAGCTTGCATTGAATCTATCTATCTTATCTTCTATTTGACAGATCTGACATTTCAGAAGTTTGTGCAAACGCTTTACTTTTCCTTGAAAGACATTTTTATGTTAGACAAGACTTTCAGTTTCTTCCACAGCGCTAAAAAAATTGCAACTTAATCCCATCTGAAGAAAATGAAAATTCTGCTTTGTCCTGTGAAAAAAAAAATCAGGTACATTTCAGAAACACTTCATGTGGCAATAGGAATAAGCGGCCATTTATTTTTCTATGGTAAGACACACTTGAGTTGACTCGGCTGATTCAGTCCTGTGGAGAGTAAGGAAACTTGAAAAACAAATTTTTTAAAAATATGTATCTTAGGTATATGAACAATATGTATATATACATACACACACATATATAATACAAATCTTTCCATCCATCATTATAATTAGGAAATATATAATTTGGCAGCTTGTTTGGAAATATCCACCATCTTTCCTAAACTAGCTTTGTAGTATCATAGTCCCGCCCCTGCTCTCTTTAGAAATGTTTCTTAAGAGCAAATAAACTGCAAAATGAAAGTCTTACATACGAGTACTTAACTGGGAGAAGAAACTCTATGACTGAAATAACACAGGTTTTCATGTCCTCAGGGTAGTCGGTATTTGAAGAACATGAACATGAGAAGAAATATTGAAAAAATGGATCAGAAAAACATAGTGCAGAACTCATCAAAGCTTTTCCATGTTGTACACTGTGATACAGTTTTCTGTTCCATGAGCTGCACCCTCTCTATTCTAATCCTCTGACAACTGCTGAAGTTCAAACAACTACTGAAGCAAACCCCAGTCTCAGCCAGAAAAGCTGGCTGGTACCTGGTGGATGTTATAACTGGAGTCTCTCACTTCCGGAGCTTGAGGGAAGAAAGGAAACATGGGGGAAGGCAGAGGGCTGATGAGAAAGGGGATGAGAAGATCTTAACCTCTGTAAGTGCCACAAAGCGTGAAAACAGGCTCAGAAGATACAGGGTCTTCATCCAGAATAGTTTTGTTTTTAATTCATAAGTTGGAATAAATAAATAAAAAGTCTGAGAAGAGAGACAGAAAAGGACCAGTAGGAGGAAGTCAGGAGGTATGAAATGGGAGGATTTGGTCAAGCTACACGAGAAATGTACACAACATGTGTGGGGACGGGACACATGTGGGGACGGGTTACAGGTACTGTGAAGGGGAAAAGCACTCCCTGGGCCAAGTGCTGGCAATGTGAACGAGCATATTGATAAGCAAATGAAGATGTGCCAGCACTTATTTTCTCTACTGAGATGACTGTGACATTGTCTGTTGTACTCTGATTTTGCTTTCTAATTTTTGCGCCTCTTGTTTGTTTTCTCTTTATGCATGCCAAGTGTATAGTGACATTTTACACAGCGCTGCTCTCCAGGCTGGAGAAGGGCCCGGAGCAGAGCCCGAGTGCAGACAGGTCTTACCCAAAGGGGCAGGAGGCCCACTGGCTCCAGACTTCCCAGCCCAGTGGAGCCACTGGGCACAAGAAAAGCATAATAACTCCAGGTTCCACAGTGTCTTGAGAAGGGTAACCCAGGTATTTCATGAGCTGCTTGAAATATTTGGAGATTGAATAGAATGACTGGATAAAAACGAAACTGCAAGACCAGCTAGTTCAATGAAAGGCTGATACTTTTACTCATTCCACTAACTTGGTGGCTGAAAAAATGACTGAAAATTGTAGTCATTTTTCAAAATGACTGATTTCACAAGCAACTCATCTGGCTGTACCAAGAACAGGAAATTGCAATGGGACCAATTCTGCAAAGGTGAGCTGTATGAAATATAAGTTATCAAGATGGTCTTTTCACATAAACAGACTAAAATAATAGCTGAAAACAACTAAAATACAGAGAGAATATCAATGTCTTCTTTCTCAGCTTAGCATATAACTAAATTTGATTTCACATGGAAGGAATAGTCTTCCTACACTATCTACTTCTACATAGTGATCTGTGGCAATCATGTTCTGAAATCACACCTTAATGTACTGTCAAGCCTGAGTAGGCTGGGAACAGCCAAAAACTGGGGGCAATGGAGAAAGATGTCTCTAATGTGTAACATTCTGCTTCATTAGATGTAAAAATACAAAATTCACAATCTTGAAAGAACAAAATACAAAATCTGCTTTCTGCCTTCTGAAGGAGAAGAAAGACACGTTCTTAGCTGCCTTTCTCCTCACTGAGAATGCACAAGAAGAATGGGATATGCTTCCCCTGTCCTGTTTCCTGCACTTTCACCAACACTACTTCACTAACATTCTGGTTCCAGCCTTCCTGGATCAGCAATCAGACCAGATAAAAGATTTATCTGGTGGTACTAATTTATGTGGGTATGTCATTTTGCAATACATAGGATCTGTCCGTTGTCCACCATGGATTACACAGGTTACTTTGTGTCATGAACTTGCTTGTTATTGCAATGGATAACTTTAGCCAATAAATACTAAGAATACAATTAAAGAAGGGATTTATGTTGCATTCAAATACATATTATTAAAGGAAGTACTTCGGTGAACATTAAAGTAAAACTGAGGATTACTTCTCATTTCCTGTCAAAACCCGAAAGTATCTAACTCCTTGGCAGTCTCATTAGTCTAATTTTTCAAGGAAACAAGTTTGTAAGATTTCATTATCTGCCTACTCATGACAGCTTTGGAATCCTTGGGCCAATTCACATAATATTTGCAAGATGGCTGAAGTTGCAAAGATAATTCTGCTCATATAGGTTTCATAAAAATTTAAAGATGATATCAAGCCTAAGTGAAAGCCAGAAACAACGGACCTAAATACCCCAAACATCAGCAGCGGTTTGGTGGTTGTCAGCAGGATATGTGGTAGTCCCATTTGCAACTTGAAATTCTAGGAAACACTAGGAAATTGCCTTGGATTCTGTTTTGAAGTATCCCCATCTCTGTACAGTCCAACAAGTCTAGGAATCTAACATCAAAATCTACACCGCAAGGCAGGCATAAAAAAATTATATACTGAAACACATGAAGGAAGCATCTATATGACACTGTTCTGAACAAATGTAAACTCTTTCTTCTGTTAGAGGCAGCCCTCAGCTGTAAAGCTGGAGTAACTAAGAGATGAGCAGAAGGTAGTGTCTCATCTGTTCAAGGTTGTTATAGTCCTACTCTTTTTATAGTAGAGCTTTGACAGTCTCTTGATTTTAACTAAAATTTAATCTTGTTTATTGATCAGTGGCAGGTTTCTTCATATTCTTGGTAGAAAGACCAGTCAGAGCTCTTGAAGACTGGCTTTGAAATTTTTACCATTCTCTTCTGGAAGACAGAGAGCCAATTTTATTGTTAAGAAACATTGCTTTATCAATTATTGTACACATAGTGCTATACACATATGTGTTTTTATATAAACATACAAATACACATGAAATACAATATATATCTGTGTGTATATTTAGCATACAAACAGACAGCTTTAGATATAAACTTACTTTTGTTTGTTGATGTTTCTTGTTTGCTTGTTTTTAATTAGGTAAATCTACTAATCGCTTCCAGACTTTGCATGATGTTGTTATATTAAGGTTGAAGACGGCTTCAAAAATGTGCAAAGTGAATTATGAATTTTCCCAGACAGATTAGGTACATACTTAAGTTTTATAAACCTGTTCTTAACCCTCTTTTTCAAATCTCCTTTTCTAGGATCTCCATTAAAGCATGAAAAACAATAGTTTGATTATAACTGTTGTAAAACAAAGAGCTGAGTGAAGTCTTGGAGTGCTGTAGATCTGAGTGAGCTCTGGAGCTGAGAATAATTTAATGCAGAAGCTTGTAGCCAAATTTTGATAGGGAGTTGTTAGAAAAATGCCTAAATACATTCATTCACCTGCCACAAAGCTGACTGTATGATAAGATTAACAAAAAAAATATATCCCCAGTTTGACATACTGTGTGCTCTGACAGAACTGAAACCTACAAGGGGGAGATGCATGGAAAAGCAGAGGTTTATGTTTAGGTTTGTCAGTAGTAAGAATGACTTTTCCATATCATCTCCTTTAGGGCAAAACTCTGAAGATCTAATTTTCCATGGTCCTCTGTAAGAGTAAGTGTGGCCATGCTGATATTAACATTTTGGCTTGGAGCAGCAGTGTATTGCTGCGCAGATCTCCTGGTTGCTCCTTTCTTGTACTTGGATTAGGTTTGCAATGTATTAACCTAGGAACAAGGGGAAGCTTTGATTTATTGATCTCTTCCTATTGCACAGTATTACTTGCCAATACAATCTGTGAAGCTCTAGAGAGACCCTCCTGCACACACTGATGTTACACTGATCTACTCTCCCTAACCATGCTGGAAATGAATGAAACTTTGCCTTAAGAGCTTATTTGCAAAAGGTGTGGGTAACTTTGAGATAAGTTCTGTTTGAAAGAAACTGCAACCTGTCAAACATGACAATATATTTGTAATTTTCATACTCTTTTGCTGTTCCTGTACTTCTGAATTCCCTGTGACTTTGTAAGCTATGTCTATGTCTGCACTTGCAGAGAGAGGCATACAAACAGGCTATAGATGCATGGCTAGTCTGCTTAGGAGCCTGATAAACTAGCCTCTGTGAACTCTGTACTACCTTGACTGCATTTTAGTTGTTTTGTAGGATAAAGAACATTAATGCAAAGCTCATTCATGAGTCTTGTGACTACCCCACTGTCTCTGTTAGCACAGCCCCATGGGAATGCCCTCAGGTTTTGGTCCTAAACAGAGCAGAACTGATCCTCTGAGGAAACGACTTAAAAACAAAAGCAGACATGATGTTGCAGCATTTCATTACCTGTGTACAATTAAGCGGTACAAATATTTGCCACAGGGGAGGAAAAAGTTGCATGTTCTGTAGCTCCACAGTCAGTGGCATGTACCTGAATTTTGCATGCACTTTCCTAAGAGACTTTCATGCGTAAGTGGTGCAGAGCTCTCCACACCTTCAAAACAGATTATTCAACTGTATACACTATATAAATACCACATAGAAATTTGAACACGATTGTCTTGTGGTCATTTGATTCAGCCATTCTTTCGACTTGGAACAGTACTAAGAAAATGAAGACACGAAATTAGTTGTAGTGGCACCACAGTTTGAGCACAGGCTAGTTACAGTAACTCCACTAAATTGTTCTGGATCCAGAGCAACAACATTATATAGCTTACCTTACGTTCTGATGAATACCTTTTATTTTGATGATCTGTTTATGCTAATATTCATGATATTTTGTTTTCATAATGTTTGTAGTCAGTTGCTTGGCTATATAATCTTGGGGGTTGTCTATACAGTTGATTAGGAGACATAACTCTCGGTTTATTCTGATAATCTGAGCCACTGTTCAGTGTCACTCCATGTCTGGGAACATTTTTTCCAGAAACTCCAATGACAATGTAGAGTGGCAGCAACTGCTAAGAAGCATAATCTATCTTTTTATTAGAGGAATTTGTGAAGGATCCAGTCCATTCTACTAAAAAATGTAAACATTTCAAATTTTCTTTTTCATCCTACTTGGGCAAAATAACACTTTGGAGTGGCACACAGAAATATCAGAAAGGCCTTACAAAACTGATATGCCAGTATGTGTCATTTTAATTCCTTCTATCTACAGAAATCCATCAGGTGCTTTGCATGCATGTTTATGGTTTTTTAGAGAATGAATCAAATGGCTATTTACATTCAGGTGAAATGTTTTCATTTCCCTGAATCACCACGTTCTAACAGAACAGTTTTCTAACAGAAAATTCTCAACAATTTTTACTCTTTGTTCCCAAACACTCCTTATCAGTGTTTATTGAACATTCTTGTCCTATACACCTTTGGAAATCCTACTATTTTTCTTGGTCTGGTGCTTGGTTATGATTTAGGATGTTTTTCTAGCTCACACAGCTTACCAACTCAAACATTGTGAAAAATGTGTTGTTTGAACCAGTCTGAATCTGGATTTCTAATCCTGTTGGTTGAGTGTATTGCACTTTCTTACTCTAAGCTTCTCTCACACTTCATTCGGAAGCAAGGCAGCAGCGCTCCTTTTTAAGCAACTAGAAATTCATCACAAATTGAGTATACTTATCGTCAGTTAATTATCTGTTGATGTTGCACAACCGTGAAAAGGGCCAGTTTTAACAATATTCACCAGAAAGTTATGTTGAGCAGTTAACTCAACCAGATGCAGGAAAAACTAACTACTGCTGTTCTGCAGTCTTTGTCCAGTCTTTGCTGTCAAGTATTTTCTAATACCAAGTCACAGTTGTTAGGTTAAAAAACAGACTTTGCTGTTGCTTTTTTTTTTTTTTTTTTTTTTTTTCCTTCCCCTTTTCTACCCCATCCTGCACTGTAATTTGAAATGAACCGAAGGGTGGCTTGCCAGACAACGGTGGCATGAAGAAGATTTGAATACTTCAGCTGACTTTTTGTATTTGGGAGGATCCTGAAGAGGCTGCTGAACTGTCTATGCAAGTGTGACCTTCTGCCCAACAATGACTAAAAGAACTAAAACTTACTCTGCTATAATGACAGTTGTGGCATTCAGTGCATTTCTTTCGACCCTCATGGACACCTTTTCCCTGCAAGTAAAAAATTTCCAAGAAGCTTTTATCTCTGACGTGGCTGTTGTTCCCCCGCACAACCTCATGCGCTGAAGAAAGGGCATAGAACTGCTGGTACTGAGGAGGTGCTGGAGCACAACACCACTTCCCACTGCTCATTCCCAGCTCTAGCTAGGCCAAGTCTTACTGCACCAGCTGTATGGGACCAAAGAGAGGCATCAAGAAGCTTCCAGCATTGTGTTGGCAACACTGAGTTTCCTCAGCTCCAGCAGGAAGTCTGGAGAGAAGAACTGGCATCTTTGTAGTGTCAGCAAGGAAGCACATCAGGGTTTCTCAGTGCCAGTCATTTCTGGGCAGAAGGCCAGTGTGGCAGAACCTGGGAGGAAAAGCCTGTCTCGGTCCTCACAGAAATCACTCACTGTGTGACTAGAGGGCATGTAAGGCGCACCCTTCCAAAACTTTCCTGTACAAATGAATCTAAAAGGAAACTAGTTTGAGATCCCCTACCTCCTCCACATCTATATGCCCCTTTGTTCCTTGCTTGCCTGCAGCTACCATATATGATGTACTCTCCTGTCTACTGGATTTGGGAGCAAAGATGTTAAAAGAATGAGGCCAGCAGAGCTGTATGGAAAGACTTTGCCAAAAAGTGCACTCGGGGAGAGTGGAAACTATTTGGGAAATTGGATCTAAATCAGTAAATGGTTTCAAGCAAACAGGGAGTTTGCATTTGAATCCTTCAGCTGAAGCTGAATGTTTGAGTTACCAAACAATAAAATAAAGAAATAAATAAGTAAACCAGAACATATTAATAGTTACATTTTCTACAAATTACCACTTCTCATTCTGAAACATCTAATTTTACTGGGTAAAGTATCTCGCAAAAGAAATATTTCATATTCAACTGATAGCACTGTTTCAACTTAGCAGCAAATGAGGTTAGTCAGATATTTAATTAAAACAAAGAAATACAAAAAACAAACATGAGAACAAAATCTGTTGTGGGCAGCCAGAAACACTTGGGATTTTTTGGACTTAGTCTTTCAGAAACACAAGCTTACATGCCTGCTGTGTAGAACACTTCTCCTAAACCCCACTAACATTTCTTGTGATCATTCCCTGATTTGAAGCTAAGCAGAAGTACGTATTTTGTAAATGCTGGGAGACAAGAAAAAGATCTAAGATCATCACAGTTGAAGATAGGCCACAAACAAAGAGGAGGCACTGTGATTATCATGAATGAAAACGAGCCTAAGGCATTTATGCAGATTTAATTAGGCTGTGAAGACAACAACTGTAAAAGCATCCACTCATCATGAGCTACATTGCCACTGCCACAGTCTAGCATTCTGTACAATGTCCACACCATCTGTTACTGTTACAGATACTTCACCTTCTTTGGTACAAGGTATCAAATGAAGCTCTTCACTTCTTCCAGCACAGTATGCGAATATCCCTCCAAGGATTACTCTTATTTATGGCGATGGAAAACTTGCCAATAAGAACAGGAACTTAGATCTTTATCAATGACATAGACGATGGATTCAAGTGTACCCTCAGCAACTCTGCTGATGACACCAAGCTGAGTAGTGCAGTTGATGCAATAGCAGAAAGGGGTGATATCCAGAGGGACCTGGACAGGCTTGAAAAGGGGGTCCCACATGAACCAAGAGAGGTTCAATAAGGCCAAGTGCAAGGTGTTACACGTGGGTCGAAGAGGGGTGGGCAGCTGGGAGAGAGAACTGATTGTCCCTTGTTCTCTGCCCTTGTGAGGTACCTCCTGCAGTACTGCACCCAGGCATGAGGTCCCCAACACAAGATGGATGCAGAGCATTTGGAGCAGATTCAGAGAAGGGCCACAAAGATTATTAGAGGGCTGGAGCACCTTTCCTATGAAGAAAGGTTGGGGGAGCTCGGTTTGTTTAGCTCAGAGAAGCCTCTGGGGAGACCTCGTCATAGCCTTCCTGGGCTTTAAGAGAGCTTATAAAAGGAGGAAGACCAACATTTTACATGGACAGATAGATAGAACTAGGGAGAATGGTTTTAATCTAAAATAGAAGAGATTTAGAATAGATATTAGAGGGGAACTTTCTACTCAGAGGGTGGTGAAGTGCTGGCACATGCTGCCCAGAGAAGCCATGGATGCCCCATCCCTAGAGGTGCTCAAGGCCAGGCTGGATGGGTTCCTGGGCAGTTTGGTCTAGTGGGTGGCAACCCTGCCCATGGCAGGGAGTTGGAATAAGATGACCTTAAAGGTCCTTTCCAATCCAAACCATTCTATGATCTAATGGATCCATTGCACCTGTAGTGACAATTCCTTACCCCCATCTTGGCCAGATTTTGTTAATTCAAGACAATCCAGTTCAGCTATTAGGAGGAAAATAAGATTTCCTAATATATGTTTGTGAGAAGACAGAAAAGAAAAAAAAGTATATTAAAATGTCAGACACTTGTGAGGCAAAAATCCAGAGGTAAATGGACAAATTTTGATGTCTCTTCCAAAAAAGCAGTCTTCACACAGTCCTCAAGTTTATATTATATAGTATAAAATCTCCACAGCAAGCAAGGAAGAGTTGAGAGCATTTTTTGCCTACAGAAAAAGGAAAAGTAAGTGAATTGCACTATGTACCTGCATGAAAGTGTGGACACATATACACTTTCACTATGGAAAACTGCTTACCTAATCAACATGACCATTTTCATCATGAAAACATTGTGTTTTCCATTCAAAAGAATCAAGTCACACTGACCTTATATTAACAGCTTAAAGATCAGCAGAAACAATGAAGAGAATCAACCTTACGTAATCCTCAGCTGATGCCTGAGTTTTGAAATCTTGCCCAGCACTTCCATGCCAACTTTAGCAGGAGATTGTACTTGTGTTCACTTTCAGATGTAGGGCTGGGACAGGTAAAAAGAACTTAGGAGGTGGGACAAGGAGGAGCCATTAGAATCTTTATTGATCTTGGCTGGATTAAGCGAAGTTTTATTATCCTATTTTTTACATGGTTTAAATAAAGGGCAAAAGATATACCATTTTTAATTCAGTTACTGTTAGGATGAGAAGGGTACTTATACTCCATGCCCTTTATCTTTGAGCTTTCACAGCACTTCAAAGTGTTTGCTGGCATGGGTTAACCAGCTGAAATATATCCATAACCTCTCCTTTTCCTTAACCATAGGCAGATTTATCTTAGCCAACATACGAGCATCTTCACTAAAGATTTGCAGCTCATCTTTTTTTGTCAAATACTATTATGTCTATATTCCTAAGCAGTACCAAGCGTTCTGTGGAAGAATGGGTTTTGAGTAGAGTTCTATATAGAACAGAGGAAAAAAATCCAGAGGAAAAAAATCCTCAACCATGTGCAGATTGACTGCCACTAGAACTAATTTGATCCATGGCAGAGCTGGAAGAAGATTTCTGATCAGGAAAGAATATCTTCTCAGCTTAATGTGAACCATTACTTCTTTTTTTTAATTATTATTTTTATTTTTTTTACCTTCCCATTAACAATCTGCAACATATCTGATCTCTTACTTGGATTCAATAGTCACTATTTCGATTGCTGATAGTGTATCTAATGCATTTTTGCAAACTTGGACATCCACTGCACTTGTTACTCTATGAACAGAATTAAAACATAATGAATTTACCAGCAGAGTACAAAGAAAAGTAGGAGAAAAGTACAAGAGAGTTGAGTTTGCTGACCATGCCACTGCCAATGATTGACCTGAGATGTGGCATGCAACAGAATTACTCTGTTCCCCCCACCATGGTCACTCTGCTTCCTGCCTGTAGCAGAAAACTGAAACTCTTGAGAGCTCTGTGCACTCTTGATATTTTTGCTAAGAGGTCATATTTCACTAGGCACATTGAAATAAAGTAGTCATCTAATTCCTTTATTTTAAAGAGGAGAAAATATTCTTTGCACAGCATTCACAAGCTGTGAAATGTCTCTGTTAAACAAGAACAGAAGGTACGACATGCAAAACACTTAAACATGTATGTCCCTATTACTAATTAATTATTGAAGGATTGCAGTAAGAGTACATTTTCACTCACTGTTGATGACTCATAAAAGGACACCTACAGTAAACAATTGTTCTCCTGTTTGGAAACTGGGTACATAATGCAAATTTAAAGAAATAGACTAACAATTAGAGCATCAGTGTGAATATCTAGCTGTTGTCAGGCTGCTGTTACACTGAAGGTTGTTCACCTGTAGTACTGCATTAATGTGATTCAGATTAGGTTCTACTACTGGATTGCCTCTCTCCCTCCAACAAACATCTTCTCAAGGTCATTAACTCCCATTTTAACCCCAAAGATCTGCAAGCCACTTCTTGTGTACTATTGCTTGGATATAAATTTACTATGGATAATATTTTGAAAAACAAGGAATAACTTGTACAGATGAATTTACCAGTATGTATATGAACTAATTTGGAACTTACTGCTGCATGGTTTGGAGTACTTTGGGAGGCAATGTAGCAGACAGGCAAGGAGCCAGGGTCTTCGCAGTGCACAGATGGTCTGAAGGGGCCAAAACTTGGCTCAGCAAGGAATTCCAGAAGGATCAGCTGAACCTGGTATGTAGAATCCTGCAGAACTGGTACGGAGGAGTGACTTTTGCTCCAGGCCAGCACTCTATCGTATTCCCTTGTGCAAACTGTGCATTAGGAGACAGAGTGAACATGTGAACATTTGTAGGGCAGTAGTTCATTGCTACTTTCCCCTTTAAAGAAGATACCCTTATCACAGACAAAGTGTGCAATATTGTGGCCCTCCTCAATTCTGTCCCTTGCTTGGAAATGCTCCAAGGTGTCAGCAGTCATCAGCTCAGGTGGAGGATTTCAGCAGAAGATAATCTGGTCACATTTTATTCTGTCTGAGAATCAGCATTTCATTCCAGTTTTAAGACTGAAGAGACTACTATGAAAATACATCTTGCCTTCTAAGTAAAAGGAGCTTTAAAATGAGCAGGAAAAAAATTGATTAGTTAAATTCCATGAAAAAGCAAAGGCACAAACAAGACAAAGAGTACTTACCATGTTTTTTTCCTATTTATTTATTTCATTTTTCCTTATTATTCTGCATAAGTTTGCTTCGAATTTATACTCTGTGTAAAAAGAAATGCTTTGATTTATGTAAGTGTATATAAGTGTATATATTCCTATGTATGATATTTTCTATGACAGCAGACCTGCTTCATAGACAAGAATATCCAAAAATATGCCTATCATTCATTAACTGTTTTTCTCCTTACATATAAAAACATACAGCTTGCTTATTTCAAGTATTCAGAGATTTCAACTTTATTATTAACAAAAGTAGCTTTAAAAATCCAGTTTTTTTCTCCTTTAGTTTGTATTTCACTTCATGCACAAGTAGACATAAACTCATGGATAGCCTATTGAAACAGGCTAGATAGCACTTGAATAATGCCAGTAGTCATTTTCCAGTTTTCTACTTTGGTAAATATCAACTCTAGGTCCTTTAGGGGAAAAAAAAAAAAAAAAAAAAAAAAGATGATTTACTTATTTCAATATCTACCACAACTTAATTTCAGTGTGATTTATGCCCATTATTGTCTTTTCTCAGTGGAAGCAATCATTACTCTGGTAATTGAAATTAGTACTAAAACCAATGGAAAATGTGAGTAAAGTGAAACTTTAAATCTTTACAAACTCATTTGACAAAAAAAAAAAAAAATGCTTTTTATAGATTTCTAGTGGGATCTATGAGAGTAGTCAATTCAAATTTCTAACAAACTTCTTGTATTTTGTATTTTTATATTCATTTGATGGCTTTGATTTTTAAATCAAAATGGCTAATAATCTCAGGTATGGATATTTCCATGCCTCCTATGACCAACCAAAATAACACATCTGATAAAATATTTGAAAACTATTTATCTGAAATATATAATGGTATATTCATTTGTGAAACCTGTTTACTTTGGGTGAATTGTTGTGGGAATTAATTTACTTCTATTCAATTTAGCAAATCTGAGCATAACTAAAAGCAGTGTCCACATATCATGTGGCAGTCTGTCTATCATGTGGAATTATGATGTGATTTTTGAGCTTTTACTATGAGTAAGATTAACAAGTCCTTTTACCATGCTCACAGAGACTAGACTATTAACATATTTGTAAGAAATTGAACTGTATCACAGCTGCCATGCGTAGTAGCTGTAACACACAGCTCCTTTTTACCACGTGTCTCAAAATTTCTTGCATTTTTAATGAAGAGCCCAAAGTTTACTTGCTCTAGAACTACAGAACAGAACATTTGCTAATATACTAGCTGATGTCATGATGAAACTCACATTATAATCTGCTAAGTACAGAGGTTGCCAAGTCAATCTTCTGATAAGTATAGCTGATTTGCTTCGATAGAGCAATGGAAAATATGCAAATCCACTAATCACCCCTTGGGAAAACTTAAAGAAACTGGTCTGGACTGTCCTGTAATTAAAACCATCCAGATAATGTAAATAATTGTCTTACAAACATTACACATAGGAAAATTTCTTCTACTACCTATTCTGTGATCTGGCTTTGTATTTGCCGAACTCCTCAATATATTTTAAGCTCATTAAGGCTTAGCTCCTGCCAAGGACTTTCTGTCCCAAGGCACCCTACCTTCACAGGTAGCATTCCTGGCTGACGTCTTGAACTATAACAGTGTTAACTATTCACAGCTGAGGTGGCACCAAACCACACGTCTGTGCTCCCCTTCATCACTAAACCTGGGAAGTGAGGGTTGGTCTGAGGTTTCAGAAGCACTCGAAACTTTGAGTGAAAACACTGAGACCTGAAAATGTAATAATGGAGCAGAGTAGTGGCTTCAGATGCATAAATATGAAAATCGAGGGTACTATATGTAATTAAAATCAGTTCCTTGTTACCTTGTTTTGTAAAGCTAGTGCATGGTTTCTTAGCTCATATTTATCCAAGAGCCTTTTCAAAAATGTGGTGAATCAATCAGAAGACCCCTAGCTTCAATTAGACTTCTAATGAATGTGAATATTTTTTGAGAGCATTGTAAATAAGTACTTTTAATGCTTAAAATGACAGTGTTCTTTGTACAGTGAGCTCAGTGATGCTGGGTCACCTTTACTAAACATTTCCTATGGACGTGCTTTGAATACATGTTCTAGACATCTGTAACCGGGCATCCAACCATGAAACTTCAGGTTCCTTCTGACTTCCCCAGCACTCTCTCTCCAAGTATGAGAATATGCTCACTAGTTTCTGTAGAGGATCTCAGATCTCCTGGTGATGACTTGCAGAGCTCATGAGCTAATAAATAACATTGACATTGGAAGGAGATTTGGCTTGGGCAGGACAAAAGCTGCTAGATAGATTGAATGTCATGTATCTGCTCATCAAGAGAGCGTCACATGTTTCAGCCTCTGAGTGAAGCCAGGTCCAGTGTAATCTGTAGCTTTAATCTAAAAGTCTTTGCCAGGATAGCTGAAATGAAAGACAGAAAATAGTAATGCTGAAATTTGTTCTTCTGGAACATTTGAGCTTGCAGCCCTAAGGATGGTGTTAGCACAGATTCTGTATGCCTGCATGCATGTGTGCATGTATTTCATGTGCTTTTTACTTGGGACAGGTCATGAGAGAACAGTGAATCAAAATTCCAATTATGTCAGCATTCAACTGGATTTATATTCAATAATAAACCAGAATTTTTATAACAACTAGATTGAAAGACATCACATTGTGTGGGGTTTCAAATTTGGTTGTGAACTTGAATGCAGCTGAACTGTGGAGCTCAATTTTGCCTGATATACAGAGTGAACACAGTCTCAGGAAATCACTGGTTGATGGTTGAGAAGGTCAGTCATTTGTTACCACAGAAAAGGTGCAGGAGAGGCAAGCATACAGGTTTCAGTATGCAGAATGCTGAGGCGTTTCCTTCTCCAAAACTACTCCGTAGTTAGACTAGCTAAACTTCTAGAAAAAAAAAGGGTTGGGTAAGATCAGTTAGTTAAAAATGTTTTTGGCTGGGAGCTGTTCTTTCTCTGGGGCTTAATAGGCAAAATGAATTGCTGCATGTATTCCCCTTGATAATACCAAAATATACGTCAGAACTCACCACAATTGCAAAATGGGGCAGAGGAACAGCACAAGGACATTTTTTCTGTCAACAATTCATGTTGATGTTTCTTCCACCTCAGGAATAGTTTACAGTCTGTAGTCACAGAAGATAAAGTAGCATCTTATCACAACCCCAGATGGAACAAAGTCCCACATTCTAACAGGGCATGAATCGTTTATGGGAAGAACATCACTGCCTGACTCCAAAGGGACCCTAGGCTAACTGACTTAAGTTTTGATAGTTTACATTATAGGAGCTGAATTTAATTTCAGCTGTGAGGTGTTTCTGCAGACCTTCAGCGGGGTCTTTAATAGCACTAGCATGAGGACATGTGGTGAACCCTAAAATGCCCTTCTGGAGGATTGATTTGAAAGTGTCTCTGTAGGCCTCGGCTGTTCTGGCCTCACTGATGTGAACATAGTCTCAAAAGTGAACATTAAAAGTTCAGCTCCATATCTTTTGTCATCTATAACTTTTTATGAGTTGAATATTAAGCTTTTATCTCTCTTTATATATTACTCTTACAGTACTCTTATTTTATTTTTATTACATATTACTCTTATTTTATTTAATACTCCTTTATTTCTCTGTCTCTCTCTCAGAATTTTTCATTTATAAATACTTTTATTGAGCATAATCTCTAGAGCAATATTTATACATTTTCTCTTCAAAATGGTAAAAGCTAAGGGGATTTGTTTGCAGAATTTATGAACCAGATGTCAGCCTAGTCCTGAGTCAAATAACCGAGCGCAGCCACCACAGCACCTTGCAGTGCCAGATTGTGTAGGAACCCGTATCCCTCCAGTCTTTCCTAAAACAAATGGGGGACTCTGAAGTCCTTTCATTTCCACCTCTAGATCTGCATTTGGCTAAAACCAGAAACTGTAGAAGGAAAGCAGGGGAAGCAGTTGCAATTTAGGCTACCAGAAGCCTACATAAAGGACTTTTGTTAGCATTATATACTTTTCCAGTCCAAAGCACAGAGAAAAAATGTAAATATCTCAGAAGAAGCACAGTTTCTGTTCCTCTGTCCCTCCTGCTGGTTGCAAATACTGTGAAAGTCTGCCTGAGGCTCTGTGATACACATACAGCCATTATCTATCTAAATCTGGGGCAGCTGAAGTTTCATTCACATGTTCATCAGTTATTTTGGCAATAGAAAATGGAAGACTTTAAGGTTTGATTGCATCAAAAAAGAGTCCTTTTACATTCTCAGAATGCTGCTGAGGTTATATTGACACTGCAGGTTACTTGCCCTCATGTTGAATTAAATCAGAGAAAGCTGCATGATATGACGACCAAATACTGTCCCTCCCAACTCCTCCTTGTCCTGTCTGCTTCATCTAAAACTATTCAGCTAATCTGCTCTGTGCTTCCTGCCTGTGGAAGTCCTTGAGACAAAAAAAGGGCAGACTGTGGATGTGCCGCAGAAATTCTCCTGGATTGATGGCTATCACCTAGCGAGCTGAAAAAAGACCCTGTTACAAATCATCTCATTTCCTCTTTTTTTTTCTTTTTTTTTTTCTTTCCTTTTTTTTTTTTTCTTGTTGGGGGAGGCCACACAAGTCCTGTAGGAAGAGTTAAATTGTTCTTAAGCATAAAAGAGAATCATCCTTCAAAATGATTCCTCACATGTCCAGAAAACTACGCGTTTTTCCTCTCAGTTATATTTTCCCAGATAATAAGGAACCATGTTTCTGAACATTTGCAATGCAAAGTTTATCCTTTTTCTTCTTCCTTCATTTTCTTTGTTGTAAATCTATCTATCCTATTTTGAAATTATATTCTTTGTCATTTACACCACCATGAAGATTAGATATGCAGGAAAAAGATCAAGTCTCCTCAGCATCAGTCATTCTAACATAGAAAAAAACTGAAGGTGGGAAGAGCTGGTAAAAATCTCTAATGTAACTGCAAATAGAGGCAAACAGTAGATATATATAAGCTAGTATCTCTGATACCAAACAGTGTGTCTAAGACAGTCGTCTCAGCATACCAACAGCTTAGCCATTGCCATGACTTATGCCAAAAACATTTAAGTGGGAATCTGAAGACCAGTCTATTGTGATTTTTACAGAGAATTTCCTAGTCCTAACTCCCAAATTCAAAGGTTAGTATGAAGAAAAGTTCTTGTTTTCATAAAAAAACAAATCAAAAAGGTATGACTTGGGTAGACAATGAGTGACAGAACTATCAAGAAGGGAAGATAAGGAATAAGATGGAAGGGGGAGGGGGAAAAATTGAAGACGGTAGAAATGTAAGAGGAGAGGCTTATTATTACAAACAACTGGGGAGTATGAGAGAAGAAATGAGCTGCAGAAAGACTGTCAGGTGGGTCCAGGTGTTCAGCACAGCCAGGAGCTGAAGGGAGCAGGTCACAATGAGTTCAAAGATTCCAGATCATGGCTGAAATGAAGTTGGCTCTCAAGAAACAATTCAAGATAGCAACAGACATGAAGGTGATGAATGTGATGCAGGTGTAAAGGGGATCAGATATAAGAGGCGAAGAGTGGAAGGCTGGAGAGAAGCCAAGGCTGGTAATAAGGAGAAGATTGGTCTGGCCAAGAGACAGCAGCATAGCCGTGGCATAGAATTTGCATTTGGTTTGATGGAAGAGGAGATACTGCAATCGAAAGTGCAAAATAAAATACAATTAAAACCACAGAGATATGATCCTGAAGGGGAAAAATACAGAGAAAGAGGAGAAATGAGAGCAGGAAAGTAAAGAAATTGTGAAAGCTGATGGCAAATGACAGTCAAACAAGGAAAGAAAATGTGCTAGAAATCTTTCAGTAGACAAATATGATGAAGTTGTAAAAAGGTAAATTCAGCAACAGGAGCTCTCTCTTGGGTTCCTTTTTATAAGCATCTTTGTTGAATGACCCATGTAAATTTGCAACATTCTCCATTGCTAGTAAAGTATTGGAGTATATTTTGTGTATATAAATAAGACATATGTGTCTAAGAAAAAATATTTTCAAGAAGGAATGACATTAATTGTATTTAGCCCTTGCTTTTTGTCTAGAGGCTTGGTATTTCAGAGGTTGTGTCCGTTAAAATCAACAGCCTTTGGTTTGGTGCAGGGATATCATATTGAGTGGTGCATGGAAAATGTTTTCCTTCATAAACACAGTGGGAAATTGCACAATAATTCCTAAGGATTTCATCTTTGCAAATGAATCAAACCACTTGCCCTGACTCACCCAGCATACTACTTCATATTTCTACTGCATAGAATCTACTGCACAAACAGGTTTGCACTAGCATAATAGTGGAGTACTGCAGGTGAGACATCTACCTTCTAGTTTTGTTTATGGGGCATGTTCTATTGTAACAGTTTGTGCCATTTGGAGCTTTTAAGGAGCATATAGAAACAGTAAGTTTATACATGGCTTCTGCATTTTAAAGCAAGAAAACAAACAAAAAGACCCCAAACTCTTCAGTAGTTAGAAAGAAAATGATCCAGAGAGGAGCAAAAAAATGGAATGTGCACATTTAGATCCAAATTTTCCAGAAGTATTTGGGTTTGGCTCATTATAGGAAAAAATGTAGCCACAAGAACTGAATGCAAATTATCACCATTAATGAGCATATCCTAGAATCTCAGCCCTTGGCCAAAAATGACATTCTGCAGTAGAATACTAAAATCCTAGGGAGATCTCTGAAGGCACTGTTCGCTCTTTTCTTTCAGATGACAAATTTAGTCATCAAGACACTGTCAGCTCAAGCACACTCAAAACTGCTGTGCTACATGAATCCAGAAAAAGAGATATGACAGCATGGCAGGACTTCACTGCAGCTGTTATCAGCATATCACAAACTTCACTAGAGAGGACCACTTTCAGAAGCAAGGGACAAACAGCTCTTTCATTTCTACTATTTAGCCTGGCATGTCTTGTCTATGACTGAGAAGGAGGATGACAGTTTTTCTGAGATAAACCCTGCCCTCAGACCAGCCGCTCTTTTAGGAAGCAATTTGTTACAAGCCTACTCTCTCTGTACATCACAGGACTGGCCTTTCACCACCTTGCTTCATTGCAGATCATTACATAAGCTTCCTGTAATAACATCTGCCATTCAGGTGTGCTGGGATAGAAGAACACTGTTAAGGAGAAGGGTTGGTATGCTATTGTGTTTGTAACTGCTGCTCTGATTTTTTTCTGGCTTATTACTACATCTGAATATATGGTTAATGCTGGGCAAAATGGAACACAGAGCACACCGGAGCCAAAGAAAGAACTGAAACCTCAGCCACAAAGCCCACCTAGCTATATGATCTAAAATCACATGATATTAAAGAATAGCCGTACTGAATGGTTGTGGGTTTTTGTTGTTGTTGTTGGTGGTGGTGGTGGTGTGTGTGTGTGTGTGTGTGTGTGTGTGTGTGTGTGTGTTTCAAGTGAGAATTCACATATTTTGAACTTTTCAGCAGGGTGACTAAAACCTCCTGGCTTTCCCTTAAATGAAAACTGAGCTGAAAACTTCTGAGGAAGCCTTTAGGAGTAACGAAGCACAAGACCAACTCTAAAGTCAGCAGAACTAGTTACAACACAGCCATACCCTAAAGAGCTCCAGACTAATTTAGAGACAAGTTCTGCTCCAAGGCGTAGTGGTATGAGTGTTGAGTAGCAGACATGCAAATTTACTTCACAAAAATTGCAAGCATACGTATACTGAAATGATAAGATCCAGACACATTTGTATGTTTTTTTTTTTAATGTGTTGCTTATGAAAAAAAATAAAAGGACACTGAAATAATGCTCTTCTGCAAAAACATTGGATTAGATAGTAACAAATGATGTTGTCTAGACAAACATTAGAAGCTTGAATGTAGTCTTGAGACAATTCTTGTTAGTTCAGCCTACTCAGGACTTACTCATACTCTGAAATTCAGTGTACTAAAGAGATCCAATCCAGTAAGTTCTATGCATTATGCACCTGAGTCTAATAGGAATCATTAATTAGAGAACGCTCTGTGCCAGCACTTGCCTGAAACAACTATTCAGCTTGTTTTCTGCATAGTGAGAGATCTGACTGGAAAGGTCTGGCTCTGGACCTGGTGCAAAGGGTATGAGCTTGGATATGCCTGCATCATACCTTCAGTGTCTGGGTCACATTTCATGCATCTAAGTCAAATTTAATAGTGTTTCCTTGCTGTCCTTCACGTCTGTTGGTTGGATCAGCAAGAGATGCAAGCCTTGACTACATGCTCCTCTTTATCTCCTCTTTGGGAAAATGAAAGGTAGTGGGAAGCAAAGCTTCCAATACTTACAGGTAGATGCTGTGGATAGACTCTTTGCAAAGGATTCAGTAAGCAAACAAAACATCTAGAATCTTTTATTACTACGTACATAATGCCAGCCTTAAATTTAACTCAAAATGTTCTCAATATATAGGTTGATTTTTTTTTATTGCTGTCAGTGGATTTAAAATTGGATATATTTATATAATCTGAGTTACATGCTGTTTCTTTCTACATGAAAATCATCACTGCCTGCCATAACCTAATAATATAATTCTAACTTGCAGTAGACACACTGTAGTTTGTTAACCATGACACTTCTCCAGAACAAGACAGATAGAGCATGGAAAGAAACACTGAAATGTGGTTATGGGTGAGTAACAAAAGAAATGCCCAGGCATGGAAGATGAACATTCATTAAAGAGTAAGTGAAACTGTAAGTGGTTATTTAGAAACCCCAAAGATTGCAGGCTGTCAGTTGTCAGTGCCGAAAACATGTATTGGACAGGACATGCAGAGTCAGCTAATGCTTTGCCAGCACTCCGTAAACAAGCACCAGTAGGTATGCAGCTGATGGAGTCCATTTGTCTTCCACAGGCTGCATATTAGATTGATATTCTTTCCCCCATACTTATCACTTAATCTCCATCTGCAGAGGTGCTTCCTTTCCATGTGATCCTGTATTTATATACCTATGATTATAGGAAGCAAAGTGGAATATCTGTCCTTTGGTCTCTCGGTGCCACTTCAGGGTGAGGGCAGGACTGGACACTCACCCCTTCCTTGCAGAGGGGCTGCTGGGTGCATAAACCAGATTGCCCCTGGGCTTACTGTTCAGCTTGGACCTGAGCTTGTTTTTCCATTTTTATTTGGTGAAAAATGCGAGTGGACACACTAGTCAGCCAAAATGATGAAGTATTTACCTCATTCCTTCGGACTTTTTTCATTTGCTGAGAAATATCCAGGCACTTCTAGCTTTGTCAGGGGAGGTAAATTACGGAGACAACTCATTTTCTCCCTTCCTTCTTCTCCTTTTCAGTCCCCAAAAATGAGAAATGAAATGTTACCTATTAAGATAATGTCAGATAAAGTAGACCAAATTGCTTTACAGCACTGGCTCAAAACACAGTGCTTTGTGGTTCTCTGCACAGAAATCACCTGTTTCATAATGGTTTGCCTCATGTTGAGAGAGAGGAGGAAGATCTTTAGAATAATGTCTAATAAAACCACAGACTTTATGGCAGAGCTGAGCTGCAAGCTGACTTCTGAAAGTCATACATAAATTACACACACGACAGTTCACATTGCTGTTATAAATACTAAAGGGATAGAAGAGACCTGACCTGGCACACTGTCTGGATTTTCCAAGAGTTACTTTGCATTCCTACAAGTCAAGTGAAAATCCCCAAGCACTGTTGGGGTTCCAGTGCTATTTCCCTGTGCTCTGACCCATGTCCTCTGCTGGGTTTGAATTCGGACAGTGCCTGGGGATTGGTGGTTTTTCTGAGACCATTTTGCCAGCTTATGTAGCTAGGGAGCACAGTCAGGAATGGCACTGAGCAAGAGCCCTTCTGCAAGGCACCTAGGAAACCCAGGTCTCCTGCACCCTGCTACACACGGTAGCCAGCCAGACACAGCCCAGGCAAACTCCATGGTGAGGAAAAGGTGTCACATAAGCAGGTGTCATCTCACTTAGGTGACAAAGAGTAATTGGACAGGGCTAAGAGCACCTGAAATGCCAGGGCTCTTCACCTGCTCTGGGAGAGGTTTGCTTCTTGTTTCAATGCAACCTTCTGTACCTGCTTCTGAGTTCTTTGCAGCACAGCATCTGAAAAACAGAATGCAGAGAAATGAGTTAGGACTACAGAAATGAGAGGGAGGAAGCATGCATAATGGTAAAAGCATAGTGCAGGGAGGTCAGGAGGTCATCTGTAGTTGTATGTACCTAATGTTTCTGACACCCCATGCCTGTCTGAGTTTAGGACTTCCACAGACCTTGGGGTATATATTCATCTTGTGGGTTCCTTGGAAAACTCCTTAGGGAGCCACTGTGCAAGGCTGTCCTTAGAATATTCTGAGCATCACCTTACTGTGGCCACATTCAGAGCAGCACAGGCCTGCAGCATAGTGCACATGACACCACTGCAACCCAGAGAAGAAAACTGGGCTCAGACCAATATCTGAAGTCCTTCAGTAATCTCTCAACCTCCTTCCTCCCACCACAGTTTTTGGTTTCCCTCACAGCCCTTTCGCTCAGGCAAACACTGGATCTTTCAGTTAATTTCAAGATGTTGCAAAAATCCTGGGTGGCTGGCCTTATCTCATTCTCCTGAGCCTCATGGACACAAGCTGCAGTGTGGTATTTTCAGTAACTTATGTTTTGCAGCCTCAGTAGAAGTGGTATCAAAGCAAGTTGGTTTTTATGATCTTGTTTATGAACTGTAAGATTCCTTCTTCACATCCGGCCCTGAAGATAAGAAATGCTGTCACTGTTAGGTAGGAAAAGATTTTCCTTGTGAATATTTACTGTGAAAAGAAAATAGTCCCCTTAGTAACTCAAGAACAGGGGAGGGGGAAAATATACCTGTCTCTGCAGGTGATGGAGCACTGGCACAGAGAGGCTGTGGAATCTCCTTCTTGAAGAACTTCAAAAACTGCCTGGACTTTGTCCTGGGCACCCTGCTCTGGCTGTCCCTGCTTGGGCAGGAATTAAGTCAGAGGGACCCAGAGGACTCTGCCAACTTCAGCATTCTGTGACTGTGTGTGATTTAGCATTGCCTGGGTTTTTCTAGGAAACTTCTGCTACCACAGCAGCAGGACTTAGTGAGAAAGTTTTTCTGTGCCACAAGGAGTCCAACAATTTGTAATTACAGTCATGTAATTACATCCAAGGCAAAAGTTCTTGGTTTATGACTAAAAGAAAATAAGGAGTAAATAATCATTTGTAGAGAAGAGAGGAGAGGAGAGGAGAGGAGAGGAGAGGAGAGGAGAGGAGAGGAGAGGAGAGGAGAGGAGAGGAGAGGAGAGGAGAGGAGAGGAGAGGAGAGGAGAGGAGAGGAGAGGAGAGGAGAGGAGAGGAGAGGAGAGGAGAGGAGAGGAGGGGAGAGGAGGGGAGAGGAGAGGAGGGGAGGGGAGGGGAGGGGAGTCTCTTTTCCTCTTTCTTCAAAATCTAAAGTATGAAATGTTTTGGAAAAGAGAGGAAAACAACATCAGTGAGTGCTTAGGTGAGCCACTCTTTTTTGACAGACAATAATAAGGAGCTGTTGGTTTTAGGATTAAGGAGTCAAAGTACATGTGAGCTGGCATATGGAACATTTCTGAGAGTACCTGAGCTGGAAAGAAGTCTGTGAGCTTTCACAAGAGAGCAGAAAGAATCCAGCTCCCTGCCAAGACCTGCAGGTCATGCCCAGAGCAGTCTTGCAGTTTTCACTCATGGCAGCAATACTCCAAATCATTCACCAGGCAGCCTGCTGAGATATGTCTTGACTTGGTCATTTTCTGCATACAGTTAATTCTGCTGCAACCCCCAGTGCACTCAAATACTCTGGTTTAGCTCCTAGGAAGACACTACCTTGTTATTTTAACCACTCATTTCTTTTTTCATTGGTATTTCTCCAAGGACTTCCTGTGCAGACTCTTCTCAGCAGACCTGTCAGTGACCCAGCAGTGGCACCTCTAAGACACCACTGAGGTCTGCTGGCAGGTGATGGTATCTGCAGCAGTTCAACTAATGCAATGCTGTCATGAGCCATAATCATTGCTTCCCAGCTACCCACTTACCACTTTTATCCAAAAGTACCCTGTGTCAGCATGGACACTGTGGGTTCAGAGTGGCTACAAAGAAAGAGCACCCAGCTGTTGTCCCCAAACCACGTGAGTGTGGTAAGTGAGCCTCAGCAAGAGTCAGGGTCAGCACTTCTCTAGGCAGATATGGCTCTGGGAAAAAGAGCAAGTTTCCTCACCTCACTTGCTGACTCAGGATGCTTCAACACACTGTGCTTATGTCTATTTTCTCTAATCCTCTCTCTCCTCCTCAGAAAACATATGTTTACTTGTTCTGCTTGTCAGCTGGTTAGCTGACTGTGTTGACTTGTTTGAAATCAGAGGCATCACTAGTTACACTCTGACAGAGACATGCTCTCACTGGCCTCCCAATGTAGTCTCAGTATAAGGGTCATCCAAGATTGCAAACTAAAGAGTCAGTCCAGAATGGCGCTCTCACTTCATATGAATCTACAGTCACTTGATATTTGTTTTCATTCTATGATGAAAAGTCAGCACACTGGAACTTACCATGTCACTGCAATTCTCAGTGTTTCACTGAGGAGGAAAGGATTTTTTCTGCAGTTCTACAGTTTTTTGCTAAGATAATAGCGTTTCCCTTCAATAACGCTTGAATGTTGCAGGATAGAATCAGGTAAAATTTATGAAATTCAATTTAGCAAGTCCTTTAGATATATTGATTTCATAATGAAAAGCAAAAACTTATTTAAATGAGGAATCAAAAAATTTCTGAGCACTTCTTCAAAGATAATTTGGAAAATACAGACAGCCTATTTATATCTGATTCTTTAAATGTAGTTGAATTTAAAGTATTTTTGCAGTGGCATGTTTCTGAAAAAGACAGCCCAAAACTATGGCTGATTCTAATAATCAGACAGTTTTAGGCACTCCTTGGCTACTTGTTCCTTGACCCGTGGCTTTCTTGGACTGTGTCTGAGTGTGGGGTGGTTTTCAACAGTCTTATGCAAGACCTCCAGTTAAGCTCTGTAAGGGATCTTCACAGCTCCCTAGTACAACATGCTGTCAAATATGCATTAAGAAAGGGCTCCCAAACTGCTTGTGTGCTGGTTATTTCAAAGAGACATGTGAGCACTGCCTCAAGGCTCAGTGATTCATCCTGCTCGCTTGGACTCACCTCGGAGCAGTTTTCCTGCTTCTCCTTTTCCAGTTGTTGGTGATGCTGTTATTTCAAGGAAAGCTGTGGGAGCTCCTGTGGCAATAAACTTGTTGGAACAATTCAGGAACTCTAATTAGTGTGGAATTCACCTGACTTCAGTAGTTTCTTCAGGAAAAGAAAGCATACTAGGCCAGCATTCAGCACTAATCTGCACTGATTTCTAGATAGTTTCTGTTCTGGGCCTAAAATGCTATCTACTAATACAATGACATTGAATAGTGTGGGTCTCTGTCACTCCAGAGATTGCTTTCCTTTCCTTGAGACACTGTAGCTGGCTGCAAAGAAAAAGCTTAGGCAAGATTTTTCTGGGAGAAAGGCTGTGGCAGGAGAAGAAAATGGCATGGTTAAGGGGGGTCATCTTGCAAAGAGACTATAGGGCATTGGCACTGCATACATTGCTGTGTAGATTGAATCTTGTGAAAGGGAGATGTATTTCATATAAGTTAATGTTAAAAAGAGATTAGGAAGTGATTCAGATATGTGGGCTTCCATTCCCTCAGCAGTGGGATGCCAGATTGATGAAGTGTTTAATGTATGGCTTTTCACAATGGATCTTTTACTGCTTGTGCCTTATTGCTTGCCAACTTGTTTAAGAGATAGAATGTAGATGATTGGCCCTCTTTTTCCATGGAGGTAATACTCCTTTCTGGGATTAAGAGGTGGGATATTATTGGAAGAACGTGTGAGATCACCACACTGATGCCAGCAATATCCAAAAGAAGGAAAAGCTGAGACTAAGGTTGTGGCAGACATTAGAGAGAAACTTACCCAAGTATGAAAGGGAGCATGTTCACACTTGCTTGATACTTAAACTCTTACGGAATGCAGTAGTGTATTTTGCAGTAAAATATCATTGAATAAAAGCCATAAATGTAGAGATCTCTCTCTTTCAAAATATCTCGATGTGATAGTTACACTTCTCCAGCTTGTTCTCTCTATCCAGCCTTGTGAGCTGGCTCATGCCCTGACAGTGCCTAGCCCTGAATGAGAGACTGGCTTTTCTTGCCATGGATCATCTCTGAGAATGCAGAAGCTGACCCTGCTTCCCTCTGCCTCAAAAGGCTTGCACACAGAACTCTACCTCCCAAATTGAGTGCTTTAACCACTAGTACTTCACAAAAGTAGCAGTGATGACATTTCCTCACCCAAGCTCTTGTGTTGTGTGTCTGATCTTTCCATCTTGTAAACTCCCTGCTTGCTGCACTGCCACAGACAAGGATATGAATTCCACTCCTATAGCCAGAGTTTTTGAAATTAAGTGGTAACCATGCTTGGTATAATTACAGCCACGTCCTTGTAGTTCTTAGAAGTAGAATAGCCTTCGGATACAAATGTTTTTATAATACAGGTGTGGAAATAGTAACTAAATTTTTCCCTGCTGACCAGTGTATCTCAAAATGTAAGTTCCATTAAGAAAAAATGCTGCAAACACTTGTCCATAGTGATAAATGGAAGGCACTTAAAACACATCAAAACTTGAGAAAGAGTGGTGAACGCCCACTTCCAAACTAGCTACTCCTGTGCAGCAGTTTCTCTCCCAGAATTTGAAAGAAAATAAATTCAAATGAATGAAACCACCCTTTGTCTCTTTGCATCTTTTATACTGTAAACTTTTTCTGATGTAGACTATCTCTTTGTTACTTTGGTACAAAGCAAACAGAGCAGAATCCCAGAGCAGAACTTTAAAAGGTGCAGTTTTAACTTCGTATAAATGTTTACTACTTCTCAAGATAAATTCTACGTGTGGGAGCAGCCATTTACTGGACACCAAGTGCCTTATCATCTAGCATCACTAGACAAACTGAAGTATTTTCCTGCAGGGCTCTGTTTTCACCCCCTATTCAGTCTTCCTCCCCCTTTGAAATGCTCTACTCTGCACGTTCCTCTTTTCTGAGCTTTCTTAAAATGCTTCTGGCAGAAACATTTTACAAGAGAGGAGGATGCCTTGGGCTTCTTCCCGGAAGCTAGGAGACTCTGCGTGGGGAGGCTGACGCCAGCCATGCAAAGCGGGTACGACTGCAAAGTTTTTTTGACTTTGAATAAACAGTGGAAATCCATTATTTACTGAGTGTATTGTAAACATCTGTTGCAGAGAATTCTTATTGTATCCCTGTAAAAAGTAGGGCAAACCCCACACAGGAAGAAGGAAGGGCCAACCTTCCATAGCAAAATGAGACTTATTTGAACTCATTCTGAAGCCACCAACAAATGCCTGGTGTATTAACTTATGCAGGAAATAAATAAGAAATATTCAGGATATCTAATAACATCAAAATTAGTGGGAGATTTGATAATGACATTGTGGAGTTAAGGCTGAATTTTATTTTATTTTTTCCTTAGAAAAACCTTGCTTAGCTTAAATTGTAAAACAAATGCTAAGTCGCTAGTAGATTGATTGAGGAACATTCAGGGTACATAGCTATGGAAAAAGCAAAAATACTGTGTTAACTCCAAAAAGAAAGGAAATATTGTGATAACTTCAAGGAACTTGTCAAAGCTTATATCCATGGTGCTACAGGCTGACTGGATTTCCTGGGAAAAACTCTTCAGTGCAACATGACACAGATTGCTGGAATGTCTTCCCTACGTATTTTTTAACAAAGTGTAGTAGTAAGGCCATAACAACAATTAAAGTGAAAAGCACTAATCACTGGTTGAAAGAATTGATGATCCAAGGCCAAGAGCTCAGCCTCAGTAACACACAGTTCATCTCAATTGTGACACCAAGCCTCCAAGCAAATGTTGGCTGTCATTTTTTGACAGAAAACTGAATTTGAAAAAGAAAAAAGTAAAAAGCAATAAAAAATATTTTTGAAAATACTTTCTTTCTCCAAGAAAAGCAGATTGTCAATACAGAAAAAAACCCACAACTACTTCTGCTGTGGAAAGTAGTCAGAATTGGAGCTAAGATTTGGTTCTCTATCATTTTATTCTATTTTCTTGCAATTTATCAGATGCAACAATCTGTTTCAACACACTTGTCTATCATAAAAACTTTACACCATCTTATATTACCTATTGTAGCAAAAGTCTTTGCAGACAAGGTAGTGTGCATCTCCTCTGCCTTAACCTTCTTGTTTGCTCACACTGATGTTCCCACGCTCTTAAGTATGGCATTAACCAAAAGAAACTTTTCATGGACTATAGACATTTTTTATGGGCTTTAGACAATGGAAACTTTGGTGTATTTGGAGTGGTTGATTACAGAGCTCGGCAGAAGATGGCAAAATCTAAATATGGCCCTGTAGATTTCAATCCCAAACTAATGGTTTCATGGTGACAGCATAATATTACAGTTGAAACTACTGATGAAAATCTTACCATTCCCAATGCTCAAGAGAAACAAATTGCAGAATGTAGAATAAATGAAATTTCTTTTGTAATCAAATCTCACATGTCAGGAGAGAGGTTGTAGGAAGCAGTAGGAGGTTAGCCTCCAAGAAGAGTATATTGCAAACTACTCAGCTTTGCCTTAGAAAAAATGCTTATGATACCTTCTATATCAGATGGCAGATAACAGATAGTGTGCAGTCACTGGCTAAAGCTATTATTTTAACAGTTGTATATAAAAAAACTGAGTTAGGAGTTTTCCCTGTTCTAACTGCATAAATGCAATTCAGAATTGTAAAAATATCTTGAAATATAGAACACTATTTTATAACCAAGTCTTTGCATCATTACTACTAATAAAATAGCCCTTCTTCTGATGATTTCTGTACTATAACATTATACTTCTGTAAATGTTTTCCATGAAAAAGACACTGAAGGAAACAGAATTTCTTTCCTAACATTTGATATAGGAACTTACAATTTTTCAATAAATTAGATGAAAATTTATTCAATTTTATCACTTTTGTCTTTGGTTGTGGAGGCAACCGTTGGTGTCCCGAATGTAATTTTTCTGCTTCCCTATCTTTCTTTTTTGTGAGAAGGCTGGAGGGTAAATTTGAGAGGAAAGAACTGGAAAAACTCCATGTTACTTTCATTTTGATTGGTACTTAATAGAATTGTGTCATGGTTTCATGATTTTTTGTTGTTGATATTCCTTATCATAACATCATGTAGTGCACTGGGAGTTAAAGACTTAATGATCCAATTCTCTGGATTGTCGATATTTCCAGGTACCTGGTTTTCAGAAGAGAAGAAGAACTACAAATCCCTGAAAACGTCACTGTCCTGTTTTCATTTTCTGTTTAGAGGGAAAGATAAACTGCTCGGGAGTCATGAGATTGTCCCTTCAACACTGAAGTACGGCCTACAGTTTTGGACTCTCTCTCGTTTTATTTGATTTATTAGCTTCAATTCCAATTATATTGTATTACATCATGTTATCTCGCATTCTGCTATTAATCGTGTTATCTTGCACTCTGCTATTATTTTTAGTAAACTAGTTTTCTCCCTTATCTTGTTGTTTTAGGCTCATCTTCCCACCTTTTCCCTACCCCTCTTCCCTTATCTCGGAGCAGATGTCTGTGGGTCCCTCCACCCCATTAGTCACGGAATTAGGCCAAACCAGGCCCTGAACTATTTTTGTTTTGTTTTGTTTTGTTTAAAGATCACCACTTAGAAACTTCACTGAATACCTCTGAATAAACTACAGTTCAATTTAACATACAATTTTTTTTTATCCTCACTCTCTTTCCAGTTAGAGGTAGATCTTTGCAGCATTCACCAGGATGTCACAAAAAGGCTTGACTTCAAGAGAAAAACTGATATGCTAAAAGAGAGCAGATTTTCCACACACATAAGCTGTACCACATCTTATGCAGAATTCCTCCGTACAACTGTCCAAATCTGGGAATAACAAGAGCCTTTGAGATTTGTTTGCCCAACTTCTGTTGTTCTTTCTCCTTTTTTTTTTTTTTTTTTTTTTTTTAGTTTTTTTTTTTTTTTAAGTAAAGGTCATTCTATATGTTAATCAGAGTGTCTTGATTTACATAGCACAGTTTATTATAGCACAGATGATCATATATTGCACAGAAAACTTGCTCCCTCTATTACTCTTTGGAGTAATACTGTTACTGAAGGACCTGATCCTCCTGGGAGTGGTTGTCAAAGAACAAACTAGCAAAAGGGACTTTCTAGTGACTTTCCTAACAGACAAAGCAATAATTCTGATTGTACAAACTGAAAGAAGGGCCAAGTCATGTACTCAGAATCTGGAGAAGGTTTATTCATGTAGCTCTTCCCTGTAACAATGCAAGCTTTTTCTCTGTGTTTAATACAATGTGTCATATAGGCTGACTTTAAACAACCTAACCTTGCAGTTCTCCACCCATTTAGCTGTGGGTTTCTATTCACAGTTCAACAGGCTGCAAGCAATTATTGCTGTTATTTAATCTATAATTCACTTGTCAAGTGAATTGTCATGACTCATACTGCACTCTAGAAATGCTGTCTCTTCTCAACTATGTACCTCATCAACTTTAGGACAACATCATTCATACCTAGAGCATTCCTGTTAGCCAGGGTATCTGCACTTATTGACTCCAGATAGACCAAATCAGTGTCATCAAATATGAAGGAAGAGACAAAAAGGTATGGAGAATTAATAAAAGAATCCAAGCCTATGTAAATATTCTTAAACATGTTAAAATGTTGCCTCTGTGGCCTAGTGTAGCATTTACATGTTTGTTAGCTCAGTTCTGGTTATAGTCAGACAGATGTTGGCTGACCTACAGCTTTATAGGCATCTGAGAAAAGGTCCAACTTTCATCCATGGCAAGAACAGCTCTTGCTTTCACTTGCAGATTTGCAGCCAGTGACCCTTGCTCTGTGCCTAATCCCAAAGGTCCAATTTCCCTAAGCATTTATTTTTAAAATATTGACTTTAAGGGAAGGGACAAAAAAAATTTAGAATATGTCCTGAACAGCCATAGGAAAGGAAATGGTTTAGAGAATGACGTCGCTGACAGCAGATTTGGAGCACTGGACTTGAGCACTTGTTAATAGAAACACCGGTACAGATCTCTGGCTATGACCAAAAAGATAACATACTTTGGCATGGACGGAAACTCTTCTGTTCAAAAGAGTTGAAGCATAAGAGTGGTAGAGTGTGAAGCAGTGAGCAGCGAAAGGCGCACCTCATGACTTTCCCAGTTCTGAAGAACAACTTCTTCGAAGGTGAAAACACCCCAAACTGGGACCTCCAGCAGTAGCTTGGCAGTCATGATTACAGACTGAACAGTGAAGAATGGCTTTGTGACTTTAACTTACTCGACAGCCTTCTAAAAGAGAAGAAATTTTTTCCCATTTTGGCAAACAAGAAAAGTAAAACACAGAAAATACATTGAGCAAGGTATTTATTCCTTATATATTTCCCCAGAGTACTTTCTAAAAGTACAAAAAATCGCCAGACAGTGTTCATGTTAATGATGAGGAATTTAAGTTCCTGTGGCAACTCATATTTAATTGGCTCAATGAAAAGAGAACAGGAAAAGCTATAACTTTTACAAAAATATGATGTTTTTTTCACCATTATAGAAGGAATCACTTATATGCTAATTCTACATAAATTATGTAAGCCTCCTTCAAATATTAATATTTATGTATAGTATCCTGAACCTTATATAAAAACCAAGGAAAGTGATGGTCTCTTGTCATTCCATAAATGTACATTTCTCATCTTAATATGCAAACCACTAATTATGATCATTTTAGCTTAGTTTTATCCCACATAACCAAGTGACCATGGCTTTGAAGGGAGCCTAGCACTGGTACTTAGCCTGACTAAGCATAGCAGTCATGAAAAGGGAATCAGTGTATTACCAACTGACAGGAAATACTTGGTTCATGGTAAGGTTGTTAGGGGAGATAAGGATGATCTCAGGTCTGCAGTGAGGAAAGGAATGGTGGACTCTTCTTTGAACTCTTTGGTATAGATCCCTCAGTAAAAGCAGGGAGCAAGGCCTAGTATGAAAACTCAGAGAGTGGAGAAGAAATTGGAGTTCATCAGGGTTCAAGTAAAAGTAATTGATCACATGGACTCCTACAGCAACAATAGCTCTGTGGCTTAGAAACGCTAGTGATTAGCAGAGGGAAAAATGATGTAACAAGGGGGCAAAAGAGCAGACTACCGAAGTCACCGGTGTAATGTGAAGCTCTGTTCACAGGTTGCAAATGTTTTGATTAGATTTGTGAAAAGCTTGAACATACTGTCATTGAGTCCAAGGAAACTCTGACACGGATTTTATCTGGCATGTGCACAGCAGAATCAAACAGGACAAAATCTTGTTCGCTTGGAGCTGAAAATTTGGATGACAAGTTAATATTTAATACTGAAAACCAGTTTATCAAAACAAAAATCAGTCTAAATGTGAAATCTAATAACATAGATATAAGATATCTATATCATCAAGAAGACAGAGAGCAATGGAACTGCTGTCCTGTGTGATCTTTCACAAAGCCCAGAGCTGATGGAAGATGTCATTCTTCTGATTTTCATTATTGCCTAAGTGCAGACATTTTTTATGACCCTTTCCTGCAGTTGACTTCCATCCTAGCTGCTTGGTTTTGATCCTTAATGTCAGATTCATAAAAGCATTATTAATAACATTAATTGATTGTCTTATGGAAAAACATTTTAATCAAGTGCAAGTATCAATGTAAGGCATATAGCAAGTAGCCTGCAGCAAACTAATCTAACACTGACACAACCCTTCCCACCTCTAAATGCTTTAACTTTTCCACTGCTTTTGTTTTTATGCTGTACTTTAGAACATCATTTGCATTGTACATATTTAGGCCAGGATTAACTTCTGCTGTAAAATTTTCTCTGAAATTAAATCCCACTGCTTTCATTCTGGAAGTGAAAATCCTTTCCAAAAATTCTTTCCAGCCTCTCAGTGCTCTTTATAGATATCCCATGGCTGAAAGGACTTCATAATGCAGACCTCATGGACTCAGCTGTCCAAACACATGGGTGACCTAGACAGTCACAATCGCTCAGTGACATAGTCTGTCTTGTTTCAGCTTTTTGGAAGCAACTCTTCAATTTCTCCAGTGTAAGCTCAAATCAGCAGCTCATTATCACTGTACAGTACATCTAGGAAATGCACCAACAATTGTTAAAATTAAGGGAATGAAGCAAGCAAGTAAGCATATGTTCACAAGTGCACATAATCCAGCAGATTATTGCTACTGTGCTGGAATATAACTGCCCGAAAGAGGGAGGAAAGAGCAGATTTTTTTTTTCATTATGTTTTCATTATGTCCAGCCCTAGAATTTCCCAAGGGCCCAAGTTGCTTTAGAACAAATATATTTCTTTTTGGATATCGAGTCTGTCTGCAAATGATTCAGAATTTGTTTCAGAATTTGAAATCTTCAAAGATTTCTTCATCCTTTGACTGCAAAATATAAAGAATATTTCAAAGACAGTCTATTGAAAAATGTGTCATTGTGCCATTTCACTTAATATTCCTTTACAAAAGCAGACAGGGATGAAATGAGAAATACCATGCTAAGATTAACAGAACAACTGAAACTGAACTTGCTCAGGTATTGCATTTTGTACAGGAGAGGCAAGAAGAAAAAAACAATGTGAAGCATTTTTAATGACAGTTTCTAGTCAGAACACCAAGATAGGTAAGTAATTTAGATTTCGAAAATAATATAGGTCATGCTTTTCACCTTGCTTTATACCACTTCTTTGCTGTGTTGTTGTTCTAACATCTGCTGCCTGGAGTGTCATGAACTGGAAAGACATGCTATCATAGTATAACTTTGCTATGTGCTGTTTAATTGCAGTCACATTTTTCCCCATGTGTGGTTGCTTTTCTGCGGTTGGTAAAAGATACTCCGGCACACAGAGTTTAAAACTACACACAAGTTTCTGCCAAAAAGCACCGCATAAAGCCAAGCTATTCATAATATTTGTGTTATTAGAAGTGTGATGTCATTTTTTCCATTCGGATAGTGCCTGACAAAATGTCCATCCAAGCTGATGGAAAGATTCCCATTAATTTAGTGGATAATGGGTCAGCTCAAAACTCACAATGAAAGGAAGAAAAGGAAGGACACAGCATGCCAAGTCTTTCGTGAGAGGAGTTTAATCTCAGTGCTTCATAGAACTAGAGATATCAAGGGCTTTCTGGTGTTGCTGTTTTTTCCTTAACTGTCAAGGATTCAATACATGATGAGGGAGCTGGGTCCATTTTTCAGTGCTGCCCTGGCTGCCAGGTGCATATAACCATTGTGTAGGGGAAAGGCATATCACTCAGTCCCTGAGATATTGCACTCCTTCTACTGAAGTAGGTTAGCTTCAGGACGAAGGTGGGGAGATGTAACTTTCCGAACTACTCGAAGTCTTGTGGCTAGGGCACCTCCTCAGGCTGTGGGAAAAGGGAGTTTCAGCTGTAGCCCAAGGCCTTTCATTTCCTTAGCAGAAAAATAGAAAACCTGTGAACTAAGCATATACCATGACTAATTTGGAAGGACTGGGAGTGTTTGGACACAATTCACCAGCTCTCTCCTATATCAGGCCTTGGAGCATGTATAAGAGTCTGAAGATTTATTCCAAGGGATACATCAGGCTAGAGAGAAAACTAATGAAAATAGGTACTTACAACAGTACAAAATGACCAATGACTAGTTATGTGCTTGGTTTGAAAACCTGGGTTTTGGCAGATAGACTCTCATCCTAGACGTCACCTTCTTCTAAATGCAGTGTTCTTGTTAAGTGTTGTCCAAACTAAAAAGACTGTCCCAGTACCTTGGTGTTCCTGATCAAAATTTTTAATGATTCTCAAAAGGTAAATAAATCTGATATGATGTGAACTTAATGTGCTCAAGAACATCTCCAGATCCTAAAAAGTTGCAAGTTTACACTTGGTGATCCATCTGTTAGATAGTTTCCCTCTTATGAGCTCACAGATGCATTTGCATGAAATTGGGTAACTTGAGCTACCAGGAGATGATATTTAATGATAGAAGAGGTCTCTCTCTCAAACTTTTTATGAAACATTTATACATTCACAAATGTAATTTCCATCTGCATAGGGAAACTCTGTGTGCCTATTTCCAGTGATGGCGATCATTCAGTCAGGAACTTTCCCAAAACCTTTACTTCTGTGTATTGCTCACAGGTTGCTACAGCCAGGAAAATGACTGAATAAAAATGTACCTTTTTTTTTCTCTTATCAAATTAGCCATATTAGTATTTAGTGCTGTTTGTGATGCTACTAATGGGAATAATGAAAAATGTGAAAATGAACTACATTACCATAGCTAAGTAGGCTTGAGACATTGATGTCTCTCACTTCATCTGGTACAAAGCGTTCTGAAAGGATTCCTAACTAGAGTTTGTCTTGCGAAAGCTGCTGTGAATATTGCCCAAGCTGCACCTGAAAATGCAGTCTGAGTATGGTAATGCCTGCCACATTCCTGGGAACAATGACAGCGTTTTAAGATGACAGATTTGCATACAAGTATATGAAGGCAGAAACTGGTTCGAGGTATCTTGATCACAGGTGACATTAAAGAGAAAGCAGAAACAAAACCTCAGTTGTCCATTGTGAATTTTTGTACCTGGCAAATTTGTGTACCTCACCCTTTCACCTGTCACCAAAAGTGATTTGATATGGAAATAAGGCTGGAATTCCACGGTGCCGTTGTCGTAGTTATTCACTTTGACTTAAATAGCTATTGCCATGATAGACATTACCTAAACACCAAGTGCCTGGTCTTGATGGATTGCCTCATTATTCTGTATCTGCCTGGTACTACTGGCTTGACCCTATACAGTGTGGACACTGAGCCACTGAAAGTGAATGTGTAGTAATTACCCAGTTGCCATCACTATTATTTTTAAAACTCTTAAATTCAGGTACTTCTTGCAATGTACATTTTTTTAATTGGTTAAGAAAAGTCTTTCAGTTTTAACAGTAAGTGCTCATAATCAGATCCTCACTTACTGTGATCTCCTTTCAGATATTTGGGGTGATAAATTACTTGGTGTAATGTATAAAATACTTCTGAATCATGTGAAGTTTTTGCCAGTGCACCAACACAATGTTGATTCAGCGGAAATGAAAAGCATACTCTGTGCATCTGAGAAAAAAGTTCCTTTAAAAACACCCATGAGTATTTAACACGAGAAGTGCTCTTGTAATTGCATTGTTGCTTTGGTCCCACAACACCAAAAATTCCCCCCATGACTTCAATCATTATAGTGAAGTGTGCAATTCTTGCAGAGCTGAGTTGTTTCAAACCAGCATATGTAAGAATGCAAGTTAGTTCACAGGTGCTACCTAGATATTCCAAATTCTCCTGGCTGACATACGTGCAGTTCCTGTCCAAGTTTCAGAGAATAAATCAGCAATTACTATCCCAAAGCCAAATCAGGACACAACACAGCACACATTGTTCTTCTTTAGAGTTTCCTCAGTTCCCTGTACAGTCCCAGCCTGTCTCGGCTCTTCCTCTTCCTGATTCACACAGTTCTTCTGAGTCCCAAACAAAGGATGCTCAATGCAAATAAAAAGATTGGAGATAATTATATCTTCTAAATATTTGGTATGGGTGGGATTTTCCCCACTAGCTGACATGACATAGGTAAGAAACAGATAAGGCAAGTTGCCTAAATCAAATGTCCCTAGCAGCCAGTTTGGAAATGTATGCCAGTCAGCAGAAATCCTTGGATTAAAGCATCAGAATACCATAAAAGTGGTTAGAAGGGGATGAGTAAAGAGAAACTCTTACCAATACTCACTGGTTTTTAACTCAGATTGTGTATCCCAGATCTATTTTCCTTGTTGTAACAGCTCCAAGAAATGCTTTAAGTGTCATCTAAATGGCGTGTGATTGCTAAGAGGTCCCAGAAGGGAGGGGGCTGAAGGAAGGGGGGAGGAACAGAAAGGAGAAATGTGTGAAAGGCCCACATGCCTATTCTGATAAACGCATTAATAAACACAGACAACATGAACCACTTGACCTTTAGAAGTGCCCACAATTGCTAGATGCTAAATCCCTCTGGAAGCACTGGAGTACAGTGTTGGTTTTGTTTTGCATAATTAAAGGAAGTTTGCATTCTAATGTGTTCATCTGAGATGGTGTCACAAACCACGGAAACTCTAGAAGCAAATTATACAAAATGGAGGTGTGACACAGCTTCCTGACTAGGTCATTTTGTGCTTATAAGCTGCAGCAAGTCTCTTAACATTACACATTTAGTTAAGTGCCATGTGTGATGAACCACCTCAGGCTGGAATGTCATCCCCAGTGATAACTTGCTTAATCAGCCAGTTGAAGTCATCCCATGTGTTTGACCCCAAACTTCCTCAAGATCCCTCCATCAATCTGAAGGAAGTAGTTACAGGCCCAGGAAGTGACAATATAACCAACACAAAACCAGCTTACAATTTTGACAGTCTCCTAGGTTATTCATACCACACATCGAAAATAATAGCAAAGGCACATCGGTGAAGAGTTGCAAGCCATACGTATTTTTTATTCTTCATTTAAAATAGACCCATTATGCCTTCATGTTACTTGCTGTTTTCACCTAAATAACTAGCTTCCTGAAGTTGATTGTGTTGTCATTTTTTTCTCCCTGGGGCTGAGTTAGAGCAAATTAAAGCAGTTAGTGAAGTCATCATGGAATGTAACCCACTGAGTGGTAAACAACTGTAGAACCTCTATTTGTCTGGGTCCTAAAGCCCTCTAGGAACTGCACTGAAAACAAGCTCTTAACAAGATGATGTTGAATTTGCCCACTGGGTTTTCTAATTTGTGTATGTTACAACTGCATAATCTGATACTATAGAAGATGATATATACAGTATAATTTCCTATTTAATGGTCGAGTTAGATAGCCCTGTAGATCTTGCTGTACTTGCAGTAATTGTATTAGAACCTCATTATGGGCCTTTTTTGGATTTCTATGCTGGGCCTAATAGACGAGAGTGGGAGGTGTGGGAGGCATCAAGATGGGATGTCCCATCTCCCATGGGACATTCAGATGGAGGAACTCAGCTTCAAGTGGACAGATCAAGAATTTTTTAAAAAAAATCTAATAATATAGTTTTTAAATATATATTCAAACTGAAAAGTTGTACTTTTATAATACATTATTTTCACTTAGGTTTGTGCCCTCTTAGAAAAGGTTTCTCCATTCATCATTTGGATGCCACAAAATTCATAGCAGAGCCACTGGCAAATCTAATATTGGCTTAGATGAGACCACAGCCATGTGAACATCCTAATTAGCAGCCACAATCAAAAGACGAAAAAATAAACTGTGCATAAAAACCATTGCTGCTTGCTTGGAATTAACCTAATCACTTCTCTGGTAACAAAAAATTGTAACCTGTACTTGAACATGGTTAACACTTCTGGGTCTCTCCAGCCTACAGTGATGAAAAAGCAATTTTTTTTTCTCCAGAATTGGGTGATTCCCCAGAAACTCAACCTGTGGCTTCACCCTCCTGCACCGCTGCTGCAGGCTGAGCAGTCACCAGAGCAGCTGGAAGGCAGGAAGTGGGGAAGCTTAAAAAATTCAGGAGCAATTCAGCTGCTCACAGAAGTGTCTGAGGTCACTTTTGGGCATTGCACTTGCCTTCTCACCACTGCTCCAAAGGAGTCTGTTGGACATGAGTCATATGTCCTACACCAACATGTTTATGTCCTTGATACTCTTAGGTCTGGGCTCCTGCATTGCTCTGCTTTGTGTCATGGTAGGTAGTTCTCTGCAGATAAAATCATCCTGCTTGCTGACCTTTGTCCTGTATCTGGGCTCTTTCATAAATAAATCTAGCGAGACCAGGGATCAAAATCCTTATCCTTGTACTCTGCCATTTTCACTGCCTTTCAGAGGCTACCAGGTAGGTCCCCAAGACTGAGAAGATTCTCCTCATCCTTACCACAAAAACTTTATGACAAGTTTGGGATTTGCAGCATCCTCTTTGCATTTACTCATGTGTTTGCTCAGTAGAACAGGAACAGCTGTTTCTGTTTTTTGATGATGCACCTGACATATGTTTGGAGAACTGAAATGATAAAAAAACAAATCTTGTCAATTATGTGAAAAGTTTGCTCGCTTAAAATACAGTACTGGAGGGCAGCAGTTTTGCACAGGAATATTTCCTTCTGATGAAAACTATCCATTTTGTAGGAAGGAAAATGCAAACAAGTTGGTCACTGCCAACTGAAAAAAAAAAATCTGAATTCGATTCACAATGTCAATTTATTATTTAAAGAAGATGTTGTAATAGCATTCCTGTGGTCCAGACAAAACAGTTTTCTGTTTCTCTTCTAGCTCCTCTACTTCCCAGTTATCTCTGTCATTTGTCTAAAACCCAAATTCCTAAAAAAGCCACAACTGTGTAGGCAGAGCAGGGAGTCATTCTGGATTTTGTTCACATTCCTCCTTAACTCTGTCTGAAGTTGATGGGAGTTTAACAAGTAATCTCAACAGGAACAAGATCACATCCTTTTGATGGAAACGTCATGACCTTCTCCCATAAACTTGCTCATGTAGGATTTGTTTTCTTTCAGACTGTGTATGTATGTGAGAGCTATTCCAAGAAAGGGACAGAGCAGGAGGGCTTACTTCTTTTCAAGAACTGACCACCTAACAGGTTTCTGTAAACTGATGTGGGATAGAATTCCACATAAATTTAGACACTAGGTAGTCTCTGGTGTCTGATTGCTGGCAGTGCTGTTATGTCAATATGGCCGTGATGTTGAAGAAAAAGAATGGATTTTAAAAAGGGCATGCTGACAATAGGCAGAAGACAACCAGGATCTTAAAGAATCCCTGGCTTTGAGACTGAATAAATCCAGGTAAATGAAAGACAGCAGAGGAGGAGGATATAGTATGGATGCCCATGTGTACAATTCTTCATGACCTCATGTACTCCTGGACGTATATGTACTACCTGAATGGTGACTCACACACCTCTCTCTTCACTTCTGACCTTTAGTCTACTGTCCAGTCTCATGTGTTTGACTGTCACTCCAATATGTTGCTACAATTCTCCAGTACTTCAGATCAAAAAGAAATCTGCTACTTTTAATTCCACAAAGGATCTAGGTGTTTTTCTTCTCCAGTATTTCTAGTTGCTTTTCTTGTTGTCTTCTTGCAGCTTCAAGCAGGCTTCTTGCTTAGGATCATTGTCCTCTGAGTGTTTTGCTGTGCAGTTTCCTCACAGTGGGTGCTACCTCCATTTTCTCATACAAAAAGTCTCTTTCCTTTTATTGTCCAGATAGCTCTTTAAAATCTTTTTCTTCTCTTCGTGCAACACTTGCACTTTGCAAAGGATATGCTACTCTTTCTGTGTACCTGTCTGATTTCAAATGCCTTTAGGCAACTTCATGTGCAAGAGTACAGTTGCAAAGTTGAAGTTGTAGAGTCGCAAAGTTGAACTTATACAGGGCCAGTTCTACTTTTCTGCACAAGAAAATGTATTTGCTACCAAAATTCGAGAATTTTTTTCCTCTGTGACTCACTATTTCATATCTTGCTGCTTTCTTGGAGATTCCACAAGTTCAGAGACAAGAAGTTTTCCCTTGAGTCAGGTCCTTACATATAAGCTTTAAGAGAAAAATAACAGTTTTCTTTAAGGTACGGAAGTGTTTGGTTCAATACCTCATTAAGTAGAATGGGCAAATGTATAATATGTGCTGTTCTGTGAACAATGTTACATTAGTCACAGGAGACCTCAGTAGTTACTTAGGGCAACACATTTCCTTGGAGTTCTTTAACACTAGCCCCTCCCTACACATTTTCCAACTATTTCCTGTTCCTTTTCAGGGTGATTGACCCTTCGTACATTTTAGGTATTCTCATTAAGTGCGTTATTGAGCCCATATCTTTTAAAATGTTAGAACAAAAGACTTCTCTAGAGATTTCTAACTGTTCTGGCAGGAAGCATGTAACACTAAGTGTATCTGCACTCTCAGCTTGGAGTTTGTGCATCACATAAATGTCCTGCTGGCAGTTGTCAGAGTGAAATATCAACAGAGAGCTCCAAAACAAGATGCTTGAAGTCTCTTCTTCAGTTTAACTGAGATTAATAACTGTTCACAGTTGCCACTTCTAGAAAAGTGTTTTGAATCTTGACATGTTCAGTTCTCTATTCCTGCATGTTTAGGGGCTTCATTTGCTGTCTGAGATCATCCATTACACAGTGGGTACCTCCCTACACTCTCCCAGGGCAAGTTTTGGGCCAAGTGAGGGAATACACCAGGACTACTAAAAATAAATATGGCACTACTAGAAAAGAGGAAAAATATTTAGAAGAGCTTTTGTTAGCTTGAGGCCTATACTAATAACCTTTCATCCAAGTCCTGAGGATTTTGTCAGTTGAAGACTGATTAACTGCATTTGCTAACAGGAACAAGAGTTTCCCTAAACATAGATGCAGAGCAATAGCTGTTGAAGTGTATGTAGAGGATATAAAACCATTCAAAGATGCATTTATTCACCTTTCCATCACCAAGTTTGATGTTGCTCTCCCTTCTGCCTCATTTTGATCTCTCTGTGCAGCTGTAATATCAGCAAAGACAATGATCTGCTCAAATATGGAACATCTGGTGCCTCTGGAGTTCTGTCAAAAATGTTTAATTCTGGTAGTAACTAAATAAAAATAAATCAAGAATTAACCTATGTACTGTACTTCCCACTTTGCATTCTCCTGTTCTGGCCACACCTACTGTGACCAAAGTGTAAATAGCAATAATAATAACTTATAGAAGCAATAAGTTTACAGAAAGCAGTTACAAATCTTCTTTCCTCAAAAACCATTATTTTCTCTGTAGTGTTGAGAATATGTGAGAATGTGAGAATATCCTTCCTGGCATGATCTGTTCTTGATAATTATCCAAAGCTTTCTCTTCTATAAGTAAGAGATTGTGCATGTGTACATTTGCACCTTTGCTGAGATCAGGAGTGTATTTTTGACATGGAATGCCCAGCCACCTCCACATGCTGCCTGCTGCCACTTTGTGTGAACCAGATTCCTGAAGATGCACTCTGGTGGCTGGCTAATGTCCTCTTGCTGCAATCAAACTGGGAGCAATGTATAGAGAGAACCTGGTATGTTTACAGTGTAAATATTGGGTCCTCCTTTGACTGCCACGGGTGTCTAAAAATAAGACATAGTGATTTGCCCTCTGGGAGCTCCCATTCTCCTCAGCTGACTATGCAGACAGACAAAGTTGCCTAGCTTGGACACAGATGACTGCGTTGACGGGCATATAAAGCCAAGCAAGACAAATCCCACCCTAGCCATCTAACTCTATATGTAGTTTGAGATGCTCTTTGCTCTTTTCAGCACAGTCACTGTAACAGACAGGCTTAATATATCTTTTTGTTTCCCTTTTTGCTTTCATAGCACAGAACATACTGCTGACAACACCTTAAATAATGACAGGTACATGGCTGTTATCATGGGGATGTGGCTGAACTCCCCTTGGCTCTCAGAGAGCTCAGTGGTTGATTGGTCATAGTCTCACCTCACAGGAAAAATCACCTCTCAGAAAGGTGTGGAATGGCTGCTTGTACATCTGGCAAGACTCTTATTTACAGAAGTTGATTATTTTTTACACCAGGACATGACAGTGGATAATGCCTATACTGCAAACAGCTGGCATTGCTCACATGTTGCCAGCCTCGACCTTTGGCCAGTTTGCTTTTGTTATACAAACCTGTGGACTTAAAACTTTCCTATCAGCAGTGAGCCAAAGTGTCATAAAGCGCCTCACCATAAAAAACTATGCACACCAATCCAGACTCTCAGTGGTTAAAAGAAGTTCATCAGAGTTCAGGTGTGGCCTCTCAGGAGTGCATGCAAGGTTGTCAGTCCTGCTGGCACCCCAACAGGGCTCTGTAGGTTCTCCAACACAGTCCTCCAGTCAAGGTTGGCAGCTGCAGGGCCCATTGGGCACATTAATGCCTGTTATCTATTTTGTTTCTGCAACAGCTTATCCCTGCCAACCCTGTAAGATTTCACTGCTCTGACTCCACTGTACTATGCTATTTTTATTTGTTTTCTGTTACTGATATGCAGGTCCAGGACTATGGCTGTTGGAAAGATCAGCTAAGTCCAGAGACATTGTTTGGGAGCTTTTTTAGCATATCCCTCAGGTCAGATGAGCTTTCAGTCAACCTGTCACTCTAATTGTACTGATACTGTAATTTCTCTTCCTTGTAACTTCCTACAACATTACTTTTATTTATTCTGTGGTTATCACTTACATTCATCACATTCTATATAGAAGTTTAAAAAAAAGGAAGGGAAGGGAAAAGAAGGGAAGGGAAGGGAAACAGAAGCAGTTCTGTTCTTGAGATGTGATTGTTTTGCCACATTGTGAGATGGCATTGACAAAAATGTCCCTATTACTTGATGTCTTTCAGTCATTCGAACATCAGTTATGTAAAGGTATCTTGGTTGAAATGACAGTCAAGGTTTCCTATTGTGGTGTGACAAGTAAAAGTAATAACATGTCAGGATAACTTCTAATAATCTCCACTGCACTTTGCCTCAGAGCTCTTGGAACAAATAAGATGTGAGTATATTTGCAATGCTAAATTCAAGCCTCAGTTTGCTTCTAATTTTCTAATGAGTTTGACGAATATTTTTCTAGTTCAACCAGGGGACTTTCCGTGCATTGATGAAATCTGGGTCATGGCACAAGCGTTTTTGGTGGTTGAACTTGTTTTATTAGTTCACGTTGTGCTGCTTCTGGGGCTCATCTGTGCTAACCTCAGCCATGACTAGAAATTAAGTTCAAAAAGAACATGGAAGGGAGACAGAGTTCAGTTGTGTCACAGGAAAAGTACTTTTCCAACCCAACCCAGAAATTCTCCTCCTTTTTCAGGAAAGTGAAAAAGAGAATAAGTTGCACTATTTCCTAGAAAAGGAGTGGCCATCCATTCTATTTTTCTGTGTCAACATCCTTACTCATTATAAGCAACATTTTTATATACAGCAGTTCCCTTTTCTCTTGCAGAGATGCCAAGTTATGTGTATATACTGATTCCCTTGCCTTTTTGTGTTCTTCCTCCATCATTTTTACTGGCTTTTCTTGATATCTGAAGGAGCATGAGTAAAAGTACTGCTTTTGACTTGGAAAAACTAAATTGTGTTGTGGTGAATGCAAGAGTTGTCACACTGCAGAAGTTAGTTATCCTTCTGGCAACCAGAGAGGCTGAAGCACTGTGGCAAAGGGTGAGCAGAAGTAAAGGGAAAGACAAGTGGGAAATGTGGGAGATGTCTGCTGCAATGACACCTGCTCACCTTGAGGACCTCTGTCCACCATGGTCAGCTGTAGATCTATGCAAATGCTTCAGTGGTATTACACGATTCAAATTCATCTGTATATTCTCCTTGGTGAGAGAGTTCCCTGTTTATAATGTTCACAAGAGCTTCTTGAGAATCTTCTGGTAGAATCCAGTGATAGCAAGTATGCTATAGCTTTCAACTGACATAAAAGCTGCCATTGCAAGTAAAAACAAAGTCTCATTCATGGATGTTCACAAGAAGAAACAAGGCGAATTAAGATCACGCATTTGAAAACAAGAGGATTGCTATTTCGCTCAGTGTGATTAGTTTTTGTTGCTGTTGCCTGTACATCCTCAGAATTTATGATCCAGAAGATATCTAAATGTTTACAATTCAGCCTAGTCATTAAAACTGTGCTGAAAACATAATTTTGATGAAGTTATGCACAGCTCTGCGGTAAGTAGCCACTGTAAGATATGAAACTTTGTTTTTGCATCTCAGGTATTTGTTTTCTGCCTGCTCTTCAGCCAAACAGTAAATTCACATTGTATTGTTATGGTTCATCTGTAGTGTGGATTTTTGGCAGTGTGAGAATTACATAAGTGGTTGTTTTGAAACCATGCTGAAACATGAATGGCATGGCAGTTCTTACCTGCTGAGGCATCCATGCCAATCAAATGCATGCAGCATCAGTTCATGGATGAAAAAAATGAGAAAGTCATCACTTCTTTTGTCATATTCACTTTGACTGAACAGCATGATTTAAACCCGTGACCTTCAGCGTCAGAACAGAGATTACTTAAGCAATGCCATTAGCTAGTGGTAGAAGGAAGGTGTTATGTTGTAGGGAGACTGGCAAGGAACACATGTATTATACAAACCTGTCCAACCAGAATTTCTTTTATGTCTTGAAAAGACACTGACAGTTTCATTAGAGTGCCATTTTATGCTTATATCATGAGTTTAAACATATCTTGGGTTTGAGAGGGAAGAGGAAGAATGAGGTGTTTCCCTACTCAGGAATAAAAGTTTTTTCCCTCATATGGTTTAACTGATTGATGAAAAATAGCATCTAAAAGGAAGCAATCCTGGACAGAGTCCAAGGGAAAGTTGGTGTTCCAAAAGTCTTGCAGGGAATGCAGAATTCTCACAAGAGCATCATCCTGTCCAGGCACCCATACCAGTGTCTGTCTGTGGTCCTCTGGTCATTACAATAACTCAGGGAAAGACAACCATGAAGATGCTCCAAAAAAAATTCCACTCAAGGTAGACTGATAAGATTTTCTGTAACTGTAGACTGTGGACGTCAAAGAAAAATACTGATTAGTGATGCTAAACTTCAGTACTGTTTTTATAAGCCCCCTCTACCAATTGAATTCCAGTGCTGCAAGGTCCCAAGCAGATTTATGGCAGAGGCAATGGAGATTAAGAAGTAATTGTATTCTACTCATTATCATTAATGAACAAAAGTGCTCAAATATGTCTCTGATAAAGGCATTGTTTGGCTAGAGCAGGGGTCTAGAAGGAAGCAAAGAACACACAGCTATTAGGTACATCTTCGCTCTGTGCACAGTAAGGATAGAGTTGAATGAAATACACAGCCTATCCAGCCTGTGATAGCAACCCACTTATTCCCCAAAAACCATCCTCAGCTGCCAACCCTTCTGAGGGCATGAGTACCTGACTGATAGACTTGTGGGACTGGTCTTACATTGTTGAATATTTCAGAGGGATTCAGACTGTTTTTTTCCTGAGGATGCTCTTTAGTTTTTTCTTTAACTGTTTAACAGCCCTTTTCCAAAGAAAAATCAGTGTGTATGTTAGAGACAGAATTACAGTTACATTCAAGATGTATTAAACCTGGAAATTACAGGCAAACATATCAATTGAAAACTCTCGAGAAAAGAGTTCAAAAAATGATGCAAAATGCAGAACAACACAGCTATATGAAGAAGAACGTTAGCTGACATAATTGCCAGAAAGCCATCCTCACTGATGGAGTCTGCCAACAACAGGTGATGTAAGAGCTGGCAATGAGTAAAGCTGTGGATGTGAATGTGGTGTCTGGCAGTATTTCTTGAGAGATGTTCACAGCATAGCACTTTGAGACGTGGAGAACACCATTACAAGGAGATGCCTGAGGATAAGCCTGCGCTGTTTGACTCCTATGACCAAAAGGAAACATCTCTGGCATGTTTCTTCCTTCTTCTTTTTTTAACATCTGGCTTCAACTGGATGGAGCATTGTAACTAATGAACACTGAACAAAGTCTGTGGAATCTATTCCTTCCTCCTCAGTTGTTTGCCCCACCCTTCTGCCAATATCCCACTATAAGGTGGCAAAAGGTGGAGTGAAGTAGGGCAGGGAAAACAAAGCATGCCTGTGCCACAAGTGATTGCCGTGCATGGCCAAATGCTAATGCACTGTTATCAGTGCTATGAACTGTAGCATTCAAAGAGTGAATGCACATCATCCTCTGCAGTTCCCACTGTGAGAGAGCTGAACGTTTCGCAGCCACCTTTCATGGATGGTGGAGCCTCACTGAGTCCCATGAGAGCCTCTCTGAAAAACAGTAACCCAGCTGTGTCACCTGCAGCTAGGGGCAAGACTACTGAATCTCAATTCAGTTATGCTTTCAGAATCCATCACTCAGAGTCACTTCATCTTCTGTTGCCTGGTGTGCCCCTGTGCACACCTGTGCATGAAATGCTGGGGTTGCAGTTTCTTTGTTGGGTCCCTGCTCAGACTAGTATATCTACATCTGACCGGGCGGGCCCATTATCATCCTTTCCTCTCGTTGGCATGCCCTGTGTCTTATTCATTGATTAACAACTCTTCCTGGCTTCTCTGCCCTTGAACAGTGCTGGGCAAAGTCTGCAGTCCCTGTCAGGCCTAAGCCCTGGACAGTCCCTGGCTACTGCTTAAGTGTGTGCCCAGGTGTGCCCATGGGCCTGGTTGCTCTCAGTATGCTTGATGTGTAATCCTGGACTCCTTGTCCAGCCACATGGAAAGGGAAACCAATACTTAGGTGTTTTATGGGGAAGTAGAAAATGTCTCAGAAAATAAATGAACTGAAGGATAAGGTGTCTCTGTCAATGAGTGAGTCAAGGTATCCTTACAATAGAGTTTAAGGCATGAAAACCTGACTGGTTGTATGAAATGAGATCATAGTTTGTACCTATTTTGAGAAAGCATGTTGACATAGTGAAAAATAGCAAAGACCAAACTAATGTGCGTTACTTGGCTTGCACAGCAGACAAGCCAGACAGATATGCAATGTGCAGCCATCCAAATGGCAGCCTGCATAAGCCTCTGCTGCTGGGCAGGAAGAAGAGGAGCTTGGGCAGATTCTTACCAGGCATACACTCAACAACTGCTGTGAGTCTTCCACAGCAAAACACACATTCCCCTGTGCTCACCTAGGTAAGACAATGCAGCAGTAGCTCTGACTGGGGAAAGAGCTGTTGTCATGTGATTCCAGAGTGTTGCATGTGTGGCTGCACGCGTGCCTGTGAAACGCCCCATGGTACAGTTCTAGATTTTGAATAATTTAGATAAAACAGTAATTAGGGTCATATAAATGTCACTGAGACAGAAGATGAATTCTCTCCAGCTGAGAAAGCTCCCTTTGGACTGAGCCACGTTGCCAGGATGCTGGAGCTGGAACAGCTCGTGGGTATACATGTGTTCTGTCCCTCTGAAGGAGAGACTTCAGTCCCTCAGCTGTTGAACTGGCATCTTTCATTAACACTAGGTTCACTCTGAAAACAATCTGATAAGTTACCAGGAAAAAAAACCTTTCTGCAGAGAGAGTACTAACCGGAGATTCCTGCCTGTAGAAAGTAACTTCTTAGGAGAGTCTTTACCTAATAAGTCCATGACACACTTTCATGTAACTCAGATTCTTTCTTTTATTATTTAACTTTTATTATTTAACTTTTGTGTCTCACCTCAAGACTTTGTCAGTCAAATCTGCTTTGGTTAAATTATTTCGGGGCACAGGAGAAAGAACATGGAAGCTGTTTGTAAATACTTAAAACACCTAGTGGCATTTCTCCTCTGGGACAAATTCTAACTGTGCCTCATGTGGGTCAGGATACTGCTGATTAAAGTCTTGTTTTCTCCCTTGTTGCCATGCACCTGGCAACCCATGTTCTTTTAGCTCTGCGCCTGTGCTGGACTATCAGGTAAAACCTACCCAGGCCAAATAACTGCATGCAGACACCAATATGGTGAGCAGTAAAAATGGCATTTATTGCATCGTGTGGCTCACCTATATACCTACCCTACTTCGTCTACACCCCTTAAGCATACATTAACCTTTTGACACCGAGCAAGGTGAGAGTCCTACCACGTCACATCCCGAATCCTCGCTGTTGCCTACTACAACACTCCCTCTAACCAATCCATCTGCCAGAGAAGCAAAAAAGCACTTTCTGTAATTCTTTATTAATTCTTTATTCTTGATAGGACAAGGGGGAATGGTTTTAAACTGAGACAGGGGAGGGTTAGGTTAGATATTAGGAGGAAGTTTTTCACTCAGAGGGTGGTAAAGCACTGGAACAGGTTGCCCAAGGAGGTTGTGGATGCCCCATCCCTGGAGGCATTCAAGGCCAGGCTGGATGTGGCTCTGGGCAGCCTGGTCCGGTGGTTGGTGACCCTGCACATAGCAGGGGGGTTGAAACTACATGATCTTTGTGGTCCTTTTCAACCCAGGCCTTTCTATGATTCTGTGATTCTATGATTTGTCATGAGCACTCTCCTTGCACTAACTTAAGAAAGTCCCGTGCATCACTGCAAAAAACCTTACACTGTCTATCTGAAAACACCTCAAAGGCAGCTGAAAGGAAGAATGAGGCACAGAAGAACATAGATTCCCTGAAGATATTTGTCTGTTAAGACATGCTGAAGACTTCTTCAGCATCTTTTATGTGGCACCAGCCTTGCGATCTCTAACAGGAAATGGTAGAAATGAAGGAGTTTGTAGACAGATGATGGGAAAGAGCAAAGACTTAGAAAAGTCTTTAATATGTTACATAAATTGAAAAGATTGGAATTGATGACGAGAACATTGCAGAAAACAGTAAAAGTCTGTGGGATAATGGAAGATCTAGAAATTATAGGTAAGGAGTAGTACTCCTGCACAACAGGAAAGGGAGCGTTCAGTGAGTGAAAAGGCAGCAAACTCAAAACCGTCAAAGGTCATTTTTTTCTCACCATCTATAATTGGACTATGGAATCAAAGTAGTCAAGACCATACAGAAAATGAAAAAGGATTGTTCATTCTTATCAATATTAGGAATATACTATGCCTCTACTGGCGTAGTGTAGCACCACTCCATTACCCAATTCAGTTAGAAAAATGACACAAAAATCTACAAAGAGACATCATAAACACCAAGTCCCACTTCACTTTTGTGTGCTTATATTCCTTGGGATTCAATAACTGTAATTTGAAACATGCCATTTGCATTGCTGTGAGGAAGAAATTTCTTCAGCTGAAGATAAGAAACACAGCTCTGTGCACATTCAGTGGCATAGCACGTGATCTCCTCTTTGGGTCTCAACTAAATTAATTTTGATAATTTATCAATGTACTGCAGTTCTCTTAGGAAGTTCTTATTGCTTTAAAAAGAGTTTTATTTCTTTGAATGTTCATAGAAGAAATGTGCAGAAAGGGGACTGTTCACTCAACAGCATAATCGCTACCACCAATAATTGTTTTTTTTAAAGGGAAAGGAAGAGAGATAATGATGACTTTGGAAAGGATTTTCTGTATTTTTTTTAAGTATAAATATAATATAAATATAATAAGTATACCAGCATCACAACAGAGAAGAATTCTTTATGTAAGAGTAATTTATAGGAGACGGCCCAGAATATTTCACAGAATAAAAAAAGACTTTGCAAGGTCTAGAGGTCGATGCAGGGGAAGTAGAGTAACGTGAGCTTCACTAAGAAATTAAAAACTATTGTGATTGAGAAAGATTTTGCTTTTATCCTTTGCTCTGATAAAGCAAATCTTGCAGAAACTCAGCAAGATCAGAGCCTAATTGTACAAAGCACTGTACAGACCTGAAGAAAGTCTGTCACTGCCCTGGGGAGTTTTTTGGTCTTTGGATGAAACAGGCACAGAATAGGGGAAAAAATAAATGTTATTATCCAACTTTTATAGGTTAGGGGCTGAGGCACACTAAGATTAATAGAACGGCTGAAACCTATGCTTGAACCAAGAGCTGAACCCAGATCTCCAGAGCCCTATTAAACACAAGACCAGCATTCATAACCTCAAACTGTGTTGTCAATGTAATGATCGCAGCTAAACAGGAAGCTTAATTCCAGGTCTCCAAAGAGCAATATTAGAGTATCCTTTTACATATTATTCCAGCAGCAACCAGAGACTCCGTTTCAGGTTCAGGACTCTGTTCTTTTGGGCAGTAGACAAAATTAACAAATTAAATGCTCTTGTCTGAGCAAATGATCAAATACAACAAGCAGGGTATAACAGATATTTTTTATTTAATCCTATATAATAAAGGAGTTCAGTTTCTAATCTTGAATCATGTTGTATTTGTATGGACAAATATCAACCAGCATGATTTTGAAATTTTTAAAGCTGAATGTGTTTTCAGCTCTCCTGTTACATTTTTTCATCCTTTCCTCTAAAGGGTAGAGGTTACTGTGCTGTCCTGTAAATTTGTTATGCTTCTGTCAGTAAATATGGGTTAAAACAGAGGCAGATATGCATAAAGTCAAAATATAAGCAATGTTGGAATTGCTTCCTTGTAGTAGCATTTGCTATTTTATCATATTTGTGAGGAAAAAAAGAAAAAGTAAGGGTGTTTTAATGAAGATACAGCCAAGGTTGTCCCTGATTTTAATGGATGTTCATGCTTTAACAGAAAGTACATAGATAAATGAAGAATAGACTAAAACATTGCACTTTCTTAGTCTCTGTAATTTATATTACATAACATGCTGTAATAACATGTACAAGGATATCCGTGGCTATAAAACACTCATGAGTACAATTGTTCCACAAAGAAAAAAAAAGCTAACCTGAGTCAACTACTTGGATTCCTTTTCTGCTTAGTGTTCCCCTCTTAGTGCCTGAAACACAGCATTAACATACTGCTTGAGCCACATGCTTCTTTACATGGTGAGCTATAGCACTGCGCTGAAGAAAGTTATTTTTATTCTGCCAGATCCCAGCAACTGAAGAGGCTGAGAAGACCCTCCACCTAGGGACCCATGTCCTCCTTTATGTTCTGGGGGTGAAAATAAAGGAGTTTGCAACACCACAGATGCAAGATCCATTACCCTTCATTGCATGCTATGAGAAAGTACATCCATGGCATTCTCTAGAAGACGGATTTCACCAGATTCTTGTTATTTACCTCTTATCTCACTCTGATGCTCAGTTTTTCCTAGAATTGCATGTTGATTTTGCATCATCTTCCAAACATGTTTACTGCATATGTCAGCCTTAGTGCAGCACAAACTTTGCACCCCATCCCCCATCCAGTCCTGCTAATGGCAGAATTGTTTCAGAGTGCGTAAAAAATTCAGCTTGGGTCACTGGAGATTCTCGCAGTACCATACGCTACCAGCAATATGTAATGAAAATTCATCTCAGGTTGTGGAACATATTGAGCTGCTGAAGTCAACAAAACACTGGCAGGGAATGTTCTTTGAGGTTATCTTTAGATTGAATCTGCTTGGACTTTTGACACCTACTCAGCAGTGTCTATTGGCATGCAACAAACATCTTATCAAAATGCTGAAAATGTTTAGTCAGTAACTAATTTGTTCCTTGATAAGTGTCTTTGCTTCCTGAATTCTCTTCCTCTCTCTCTCTTTTTATTTAGCATTTGGATGCTCAACTGTAATCATGTAACAGGCAGGAGGTGACATTTTTGGGAAAGAGATACAACTTGTGACCTGAAGAAGTGCTTATCTTTCTGTAGGAAGGACAGAGGTTTCTATTTAAATAGACATTCAGTAAGTTCTATGCCTGCTGAATATTAAGTTGTCAGCAGTTGCTACTGTAATTTTATGTGCATTTATTTTACATAAATATGACCTCTAGTTTTACATTCTGTTAGGAAAACAAGTCTTTTTTTTTTCTTTTTTTTTTCTTTTTTTTTTTAAGATTATTTTAAAGATTTTTTTAAGCTTATGCATTATATGTACAAGCATTAATGTATTATTTTAAATACTCAATGTGACAACAGTGCTTCAGCTACTTTTCTCTGGCTCTTTTGCAAAAATGACACAAACAACACATACACATCTACATTTGCATACATAAATATTTTTCAAACTTCTAGAGTCAAAACATATGTATATGTACATATTCAACTCTTGCAAAGTAATCAAGATATATACATATCACTTTCTTTCTATGTATATATATATATCAGTGGTGAATATGTATGAGCAACCGAAGCAGTACCATACAAGATGTCAGCTTTACAGCCCTCTTTTCACTTCTACTCAGTTCATACAAAGCGTTTCATGGGCAATCTGCAGAAGTGGAAGCCATTTCTCATCATAAGTTGTAGCACATGGCTGCCTAAAGCATGTAACCTTCCACACAAGCTTATAATTTTACATTGGTTTGGAGGTTAAGAGTGTAAAAAAAAAGTCAAAAAATTAAAAAGAAAAAGAAGTGGTATGTATAAACAAATAGCACTTCTCACGTATACAAAGGCTCTAAATAAAGCCTGTTGTGTGGGAGTACAAATCTGCACACAAAAACAGCACATCATAAGTGAACATATGCAGACTCACACCTACAAATTGAATAATCTCAGATAGAGACTGGTGACTTTTTCCAGAACATAGATTTATTATCTCAGCCATTACCATTCTGCTTCAAGAATTACAGTTCACCACTCTCACAAAATACTGTCATACATCCTCTACAAATCTGTCTTGCTGTCCAATTTTGTTTTTACAATCACTTGTTTCACGTATTCCTTAAAGTCTAACACAAAGTATTTCAAAAGTAAACAGAAAACAGAGATGCATCTTTGCTGACTGTAACATCCCAATAGGAAATCTAAGATATGATTTTAACAGAGTGGATAAAATATTTAACCTTCAATCTGATGCTGTGAACACGCAGACATATTTCCAAGGAGGAAAGCGAGACTCTGTGTTCTGAGATCCTGAGACCTGATAAATAAAGAAATCAAAACAAACTGGAAAATACTCCCTAACATATACATATGTATATGTATTGTGCTAATCAAGTGAAAAACAAGGATATTGTGGAGGTTATAAAGGAAATATTGTGGTGACTTTCATTTTCCATAACTGGTTAGGTTTAATATCACAGGAGGAATCCAGAAAGGATTTAACAGCAGTGAAGAATATACTTCTTACTAGGAATAATTATAGCTGTAGATCTAACCTAAAATGTAATAAAGCTGGAGAATAAGAGATGAATTTTGTGAAAGGTTTAAGATTCATCATATATCTCACATGAATTTAATAGCATTCCCATGTTACAGCACTAACGCAGGACAAAGCCTTTTGGTGCACAGGGTTGAAGAAACAAAGACAAGTCTTTAAAATAAGTGAGCAACTTCATGTGGTACTTCCTCCTTTAATCCAGCCAGCATTACTGTAAGAAAGTATTGTCTTATAGCCTTAGAATTCTCTTTGGGAGTATAAGCCTTATTCTCCCAAAGACAGATGCAGTTCAGGATGAACCGTACACAAAGTGCTGAGGCAGAGCAGAAGAGGAAATCAAGAAGCATACCATGCTTGGTGAAATTTTTCTTGAATTGAACTCTGTATTACTTGTCCTTGCAGAACATATTGCTGTTTCCAGACCTGATCTCATCAGGAGGGTCTCAGACCAAGGAACCACTTAGTATGTGCACACCTAGACCTTGGCCCCTCCAAGCCAAGGTGCACACAGTTCTCAGTTCCTGCACAGAAAGCATTGCTTTTTGTCATGAAGTTTGGCTCTATTCCATGTAGAAATAATGTCTGAGGATTTTTCTCCTGTTGTGTTAGCTTATTTGGTCTCCGGAACAATGAGTGGCAAATGCATGATTATTTCATTATAATGGTTCACTCTCCACCTTCCTACTCCATTGTAGTCATGTACCCTATTACTGTTTTGATTTTAATGTGTTCTCGTTCTTCTCCACTTTCCTCTTATTTTAATTGATTTTTCCCCCTTCCTGTTTCCCTCCCTAACAGAGTAGGGACACACTGCTATTTTACTTTGTACAAAACTTCCAAATACCCTCTGTTTGCAGAGGTTTCTATTTAGTAAGGAGAGGGAAGTCAGCCTTCCTTATTACAGCTTCCATTAATTGTGCTTTAGCAGGTCACAGGAAAGCTCATGATATGCACACAAAGTTGACTATAAATCATAAGTAATAGAGAAGAAATCTTGTGGAGGCTCCTAGAGGTAAGTGATTATAGCAGTAAAGTATCATCTTTGCAAGAAAAATCGTGTAATAATAACTTTGTGGGATTTAATATTACTGCTGTAACATAGAGATGAGCACTTGGGTGCATTGAGAGCTTTAATAATGTATGTGTAGGTGGCAAATTACCCATAAAGAATCTGACTTTCAGACAAAGTTCATTTTCTATTCTCAGAGAAAACCTAAGCCTTTTTCTGGATGTCATCTCATGCCCTATACTCATGACATCTAGCAGGAGTATTAGAATTAGAGTGTTCTGACCACTTCCCTGGGTCGAAGCATTCCTCTCCCCTGTGAGTTTTATGAATTCCTATGGAGGCAGGGGATTAAGTACTTTTATTAATGGTATATTGGTACAGAGTTACCTAAGCCACAGGTCAAGGGCCTGCACAAGTCTACAAGCCAGCATTTGTGCATTCTGTATTAGAGGAAACTGTACTGGAATCACTTTGATGTTTGATGAATCAAACATGGATATGAAACACATAAATGAAAAGGAGGCCTATGATTCAGTCTTTTTTCCTACTAATACTTCGAAGAAATGCAATATCCAGTAACAGCAACTGGTTTCCTGCACTCTCTGCTTCACCCACTGAACATCTGAGTCATTTGGTGTCCCCTGCACTGTCTTAGAACATTCAATCGCTTCACGGTAAGGGAACACTGACAGTTATGGAGGTAAATCTTACAAGAGAAGAAAAAATGTTCATGCTCAATAAAGTGCAGATGTCTGTCTAGAAGGACAAAACAACCTATGCAATGGGCTGTTACAGCTTTTGCTTTTAGCTGACAGCAGACTCATTCTTTGTATTAATAGAAAATAAATCACATTGAGCTCCCAATAAAGGGAAATCTCTTCTCTCTCTTAAACATTCCTGAGCCTCCAATAGAGCTGTACTCACCCGTTCATTGGTTTACGGCCAAGATTTTTATGCAATCACCTGACACAAATTCTTTGTACTATCTGAAGTGATTTTGGAAAAGACACAATGTTCAAATGTGGCAAGACTACAAGATATCAGTCTTTTACATGAGTTTCAGATACGCACACACCTTGAACTTCTGTCTCATTTCCTTGAAGCTTTCCACCTCATATAACCCCTTTTCTCTTCCTGCTGAAGTTTCTGCTCTCTAAAGCTGCTCGTTTGAACCAGACCTTTCCCTAGCCTTGGCTATGGGGCTCCTTACAGTAGTACCATCTCTTTAGTCAAGCAGCAGCAAAGCTGTCAGAAACTTAATCTGTTACACAGCATCAGGCTGCAAAACCCATTGCATTGCTTCTAAACAAGGCACCTCAATCTTCCATACAACTTTCTCTCTTGTTGTTGTGCAATTGGAAATGCAGCGTTAATTTCATCAATAATTACAGAATCAAACCACAGCTGTGCTCAGTAGGAGAGTCCGGCAGGACATTTATATCTTGGCCTTAAACCTGCACTGTTAGCAGAAGCATAACATATATTCTCAAATCAGAAGTAGATTTTAAAAAAAACAATTATAATCTCTTATTTGACTATTCTAAGTAGCAGAACTGAAAAACTGTCAACAGTTAACTTTTCTGGATCCTTTCATAGTACTTCACAGTAGAAAAAAAAAAATTCTTGTTATAAAAAGGACATTTGTGAAGATCTCGAAAAAAATAACTGCTATTCTAGCTATTTTTCTCAGGATTATCATTCTGAATATTTTATATGTGGAAAAACAATAAGCAAATTCATTCTTCTATATAGCCATAAAACATACTGGGAGCAAATGAAGGCATTTTATTTGGCTTTTTCTATTTGTTTCTTTCTGGTGTACAGCAGGAAACCCTGGAATGTATTAATGTGATCCTTAAACACAAGACCTTAAAAACACTAGAGGATCATTATGAAAGACATTCTTAGTAGTTCAAAATCCGTGCCTGCATCACGTACAGTAAATCCAATATAGTGTAAGTTACTAAATATAATGAACTTCAGAGGCTTGCCAAGCTCTTAGTGCTCCGTCTTTGACAAGCTGATTTTGTTCTTGTCTGCTGCTATGGACCTTACAGTGTTTATTGATCTCAGATTGTCACCGTGAGGTCAAATTACAGCTGCATGGAGCTGCATCTTCAAGCCAGTCTGAAATTATAACTAAAGCAATACAGCAGGACACGGTATCAGTGCTGTTGTCCACCAAGATCCACAAGCTCCATGGTTCTGACTACCAGAACCAGCCAACTCTCAGGTGAAGATCAATCTATTCTTTAAATGAGATGATATGGGGAATTTCTTCCCACAGTTCTGTCGCAATCACATAATTATATTCAGCCTGGAAGCAGCCTTTCTCTGAAGTGTTCTGGACCTTTCTTTGATGACTTGATGATTATAAGACCTAAAGCAAGGCAGGTCTCTGAACGACGTTTACTCTTCCCTGTAAGCTGCTGGGAGCAAAATGGAAACAGGAAGGATGTTTCCTTAGGTGTCTTCATTTTATGGTGGATATGGTTTTTAAAGCTTCAGGGTTTAAAATCTTAAGTACAGAACTCCCTCAAGCAGATCTGATCTAGAGTCTCCTGAGAGCAACACCTAAAATTTGAGTCATGATAAGGACTTCTGGACTTCCCCATTCCTACCTAATTTTAAAACCAATAGAAGAAAATATTCTTTCCTAAAACATACAATCAGACTTGCACAGAGCATCTAATACTTCCTTAAAGCTGAAAAAACCACCAGAAATAACTGTGCTTGCAGGTCTCCATGACCTTAGGAGATGCTAGATGTAAATATGAGCTTGTGCATTTGTAGAGTTCTGAGGAATATCTAGAAACACTATAATCCATGTCAACATCAGTTGTAGAAATGAAAATCTCTCTTGTTCAGAAATTCCTTGTGCAGGATTTGACTTGTATACATAATTGGGATCAGAAAGAGACCTGATCAGAGTCCTCAAAAATCTTAATACATCTTCCTTGTTCTTCGCTTTTTTGCTGTTGCTCTGAGTGATCATTTCATATACATCTTCTAGCTTCAGCATTTAATTGTCTGAATACATTACCTCTCCTGTCTTCCTGTTGCTGTCCCCCTGCCAGAAGTGACCTCTCATCCCACCTTGAGGCTCAGCTGCATTTAGCAGTTGCTGAACAGTTTAGCCTGAGTGGTGGGGACCTCTGGATGAGGACAGACTGAAGTACAGGCCTCTTCCCCAGCCCAACCTCAAGGCTTAGAAGTGTATAGAAATAGACGTGTGTTTAATGGGAAATTTTCATCAGCTTTTAATCATTCTTTTTAAGATTTATAGATCAGAGGTTTCACAGACTGTGAAATGATTGAAGATTTCCTCAGCGATGGTTTTCTGATATAAAAAAAAAAAATACCTTTTTTTTTTATCTGAAAATGACTTTTTTTTTAGTTACTGACATGTGCTCTGGCAGTTTTAAAATGGAAAAACTTTGATTTTTTTTTTTAATTTTTTCCATTCCATTTCCAGTTTTGATTACACTTCTATCTGGATTGATTTTTATATATAAACGGTAATTGCTTTCAAAATACCAGTTCAGGATTCAAATGTTCTTCTCCACTCTCTGCATAGTCAAATACATTTTGTATCCTAAACTTAATGGAGGGAGTCATATGATTAAATAGATTCGAAGAAAGATTGTGCACCTTGCTGTATATAATAAGACAGCACTGATGATATACATTCAGCAGGGAAGCAATAATGTGCATTAGAACATTATATTCCTTACCTATTGACTTTGTTTTAGTTCACTTGCAAATAAACATGGCAGGAGATACTTCTTGCCCAGCTCCGGAACTGAACACCTAGTTAAGCTTAACTTGTGAAGCATGCAGTGCTGCTGTGCTGACTTGGCTGTTCACAAATTGTCAGGAGTGAAATCACATCATTGGATGGAGAACTGACTTGAAGCCCAGGGGCTTATCCTGGCCTATTTTCCTGCAAAAAGATGTCTTTTCACAGCCTTTTCTATCAATAACCTCAAAGCTGAACTCACTGGGATCCAGCATCTCCTGCAAATTCTGTACCACAATGTACCACTAACCACTCCTGTCCTGTCCTGTGTGGCTGCACCACGTGGGGCTGAGTTGCAATCACCTGACACAGAGAGGTGAACATATGAGGTCGGATGTATGAGGAGCCAACATAAGCATTCATCCTATGATCAAAGTAAACTTGACAGGAAATATTTTCCACATTTAAAATATGGCACTTTAATTAAAAAATAAGTCTCATGCTGGGCAGTTTCCTCCGCCCCAGTGTTTTCTGATTCTAAGCCAAAATGGCAAATTGCTTTTGGTTTCTTTGTTGCATTCTAAGGAAAAGCAGAGTGCAAGGAAGAGATTGCACAAGAAACTGGGTTCCCATGCCTTATGCTTTTTCGGTTTTGCAGGTCAATGCATTCCTTATAGTTAAGTGACGTTTCACTAAAAATCCAAACTTTTGACTGTCATTCATTTAAATAAAACTGCAGACCCAACCATTACTGCTGAAAATCATGATGCTGGCTCTTCTTTTCCATCCAGAACACCTGAGAATGACATCACCAAGTACCTAAAGGACCTGACCATCACAAAATTGCATTTTACCTCTTAGTGTAAAAGTACATCATCATTATTTCTGTGTTCTCTAAAGAAAAATTGATTTTTTTGTGCCTACTGTGGATGCTTCAATGCTATTTTAGAGTAATACTTTTATGCCTATAGCAGCTGATTGCTTTGACCCTGAAGTCCTTCTTGCAGTGGTGCTGACTTGCAGAATCACAGTTCATTCACATCTTCTTGCCAGAGAATAATAACCTGAATGCAAAACTTGCTACAGCAGCAATATAAAAAATGAAATCAGAAAATATTAAAAAAAAAAAAACAATAAAAAGACGTGAAACAATAAATAAGGGCCTGACAAATTCAAGCTAATGTGAATGGCACGGTGATTTTATATGCCACAAATTTTAACTATTACAAAATTCATCCCTGAGTTCACATGAAAATTTTCTCTGGCTTTCAGTGAAGTTTCAGTGATAATAGACACTTGAAGTTATGGAATTCAAATAAGACTCTTGCATTATCTCTAATTACTCCCATGGAGTGTGAAAATAGTATAGAATGGAACCAGGGCAAGAGCTACAAAGGGATGGAAGTTTCTGTATCTCTCCTAATTCCAGTTTTGGAGATGTAACCTCTGCATGGCTGTGATTTAATATCAAACATATCCAAAGGAACTTCATGTGTTATAATAACGTTCTTGAAGTATCAAAATTTCTTCATTAGAAAAGAAAAAATCACAACAAACCCTGGCACTACCAACAGAGCAATTTGGAACTAATTCCTAGCTAGATGCCCATACACACCAACACACACGAATCTCTGCCCTTCTTCTACAGTTGCTGCCAGCCTTGCCTTCATCTGTCCAGCATTCAACACTCTTAGAAGCTGAGATCACATAATGGGATGGGGGATCTTCCCTGCTTCAGTTTAGCATTGAAGGCAACTTTTGGTCATGCCAAATGATCTGCTGTGCTTGGTTTTCACCTGACTTGTGACCAGGTAGGCCTGTACAGTGATTGCTACCTTGTATACAGCAGATGAGACCTCTGTACCAGGGGAGGGATATGCATGCTCATGCTGTTTTCCCTGCTATGTCTGTCACTTGAAGGAGTCATCCTGACCTGCTTGCTAAGAGCATTTTTAATGTAACTGATGCTGCACAAACCCAGACAGCTGCTAACCCCCACTCAGGTGGATTAATCTTCCCTTGAACTCTCTGCATGACTTTCATATAATAAAGAATCAATTAAAAAAATGCCAGAAAGGATGGGAGCAGCCAGCATGGAGGTGGGAATATTGCCTTGTATTGCCTTGGCCTTCCATACCCACAAGCCTGCTAAGCCTGCTTTCTGCACCTTTTTCTGAGTTGCCTGTCCTATCTACTTGTATGTGTCCAATGGGAGAATTTGAACCCTGCTAACCGCACAGGGCAGTAAAATGTGAGAGCTGTGACTGGAAAATCCCATTGAGGATCTAAGCCTTGGTCTCGTAACGCTTTGCTGCTAATGGCAGCCACAATCTTTCTTCTGCCTAAAGTGGCCTTGGTTCTCTGCTCTGTCAGGGCAAGGTGAGATGAAGTGCAACATGAATGATAGACAACCTCTATGTACTTGAGTGTTCTTGGGTACCTTTGCCCATGACAATAACTTCAGAATTTTCTTGAACTTTTGAACTGGTTGGATCTCCAAACCAGGATGGAAATGATGTAACGCACAGAAGAGAATAGGTCTTTGGTGTAGAGCAAATTACAAGACCATTTAAGTCAGATTCTCGCCAAAAGCAGCACTTTTGCCATATCATATCATAATGGATCTGCAGTCATCCAACTCCTACAGTGTTTGAAGTCAGTCAGTGCATTATGCTCACAATCTGTTTGAGATGGCCTACATTATTGATGCTTTTTAAACTGGTGGAGAGAAATGGAAGTTTGTCATTCCTCCAAGTTCAGCAATCAAAATAGGTATGAAAGGCATCCCGCTCAGTACTATAGACTTTTTTTTTTTTTTTTTCTATGAAAGCAATAGCTTTCATTAGAAAAATAGCTTTGATTAAAGACTGAGCTTTAAGCTCTTGGATAATACACATCATTCACTAATCTAGTGTAAAATAGATCTGAATTTTTTGTGTTAGTACATCTTGATGTTGAAAAGCAAACATATCATGCCTAGTTTTAGGGCAATTCTGGGATGTCTTGTGCAGTCTCTTTTCAGGCAGTGCTTCTGTCAGCTTCCATAAGCTTCAAGACTTTATCTTCTTGCTTGTAATGCGATCCATATGAAATGCAAGTTCCTTGAAACACAGGTTCCTTGACAGTCACATTCAATATCCTATTTTAGGAGGAGGAGACTTTATTTTTCTTTTTGTAAGAGTATGAAATAGAAGGAAAGGTGGAAGGGAGAGCACTGTGTTAATCTAGGATTTACTGTCACAACAAGTATTCAGTGTTATTTTAGGAAGCTATTCAGGCAGAGGATTCCCTTAGTCTGTTAATTCATTTGAAACAAATCGCTAGCTAACCCCTGTCTTGGTGAGGCAGTCACAGTGGACAATCCTCTTCACCTCTGCACACACATGCAGACAGTGACCCTGAGCTGCAATGAAAGCCATCCTGATGTTTGGAGGTATAACTAGGTATAAATGACTCACTAAGCCTTTAATACTTCCGTTCACAAAGAGGCTCAACTCCAAATGACAAGGACATGATGCTTTTTTGAAATGCAAGGACTGTCTGTGTGCTGTTGTACTTCCAGATAAGATGGTGAATGTGGAGAGGCAAAGCAAGGAATAGAAACCCTTTAATTTATTCCAAATGTTTTTGACTAGACTCCACTTTTCCCCACATGACCTGGCAACAATGATAACTGGCGTCAGTGCATTGATCACCTGGGGCAACTGAAGTGAGGCTTCTACCACACGTGGAAAACCTGACACCAATGTTTTGCTCTGCTGGTCACAGTCCGAGCTGAGCTATGCCCTATGAAAATGCAGTGTGGTTTCCCCATCCCTTGCAGGGATGCATGGCTTGCACCCACTTGCTGTGGAGAGGGAGAAAGTAGATGTGCTTTGGCATTGCTGGGTTGGCTGTGTTGCTGAGGAAAATGAAGCAGATGAAGCAATGGCATAACCCCTGTGAATGATGATGCTGAAAGAGGCCTAGTTTGCTGCAGTCACCCTGACAGTAGTGCCTCATAAACAGCAAAATGAGAGCACTGGGAAAAGAGAGTTCCTGGTCTTCTGATGAAGATGAGTGCAGAGATGAAAGCAAACAGATACAGACTGGGATTTAACCACATTACCAAAGCAACCTGCAAGCCTATGAACATCAAGAAACAAATTTATTTAGGGTTCGTGCTGACTTCTGCCAGTGGGGAAACTGCAGGGCAGCAGATCCAGCCTGAGTGAGCCCTGCAGGGTGGTGAAGCCCATCTTCCCCAGCAGCTCCCCACCTGGAGGAGCCCAGCCCTGGAGCATGGGAGGAACATACAGAGATGCGTGATTTGAAGCCACCCCTTAGCCAGTTCCTGTCCATCAGTGGGGTGGCCGCATTGGGGAAATCTCAACAAAGCTCGAACAGCATCACGGTGCTACTTCTGTGAAGAGTGACTATGCCTTGAGTGCATGAAGATGAGATTAGCACCAGCTCTCTACCCTGATATTAGGGCATGTGACACAAGACCTGTAATACGTTATAGCAATGTGTTGAGACTCCGTAAGTACTTCACTGAGTGACTCAAACACAACTGGTATGTATTCAGTGTATCTTAGAAGAGAGACTCATTCCTTTGGAGGTTCCTCTGTTGTCATTTTTACTTCATGATCTAAGAACTCAAGGGCAGTCTGTCATCAGATCACAAAGGCAATTTCCTAATGCTATGTAGGTAAAGAGAGGTTGAGGCTTTCCTTTTTAAATGTAATTATTTTTATTATTGTAAGATTAGAATGTTCCTGTTTGTCAGACTTTTGATTAGACTTGTAGAGTATGTTTAGAAAAAGTAAACCTACCACCACTAAATACGATATTGCCTAGTCAGGACAATATCATTTTATCCTTCTTGAGTCTCCGAGGTTCTTCTGAAATTCTATCTATATATCATGTCAACGCTGCTTGAATGGGATAAAATACTGAAATCAAAGATCGTGTGCCCCCTCAGATCCTACTGGAAATCGCTGGGTTTATTTCATTTTCTTAAAGAAGCATAATTAGAAATACTTGATGTTATGCAATATTTCAAAGTATTCATTCTCAACAGGAGTAAAAGAAGACTTGTAGAATAATAAAGATGATTAAAATAATATGTGTCCCTTGAAATTTATAACTCAAAAGCATTTTAACATAAAAACTAACCCAGAAATAGATGCTATGATTATCCAGCAAGAACCACTCTTCCCACAACCTCAATGCAGTCGCATACTCAGTGGAAGGAAAGATATCTTTAACACCACATCACAATACTATGAGACTGAATGCAGACTACGGAAGAAGGCATGGAGGAATATGGACAAAAGGAGGTTGGTAACCCTAAATTTAAGTTGGCCAGGAAATGAGGCTGATTCACTCTCCGAACAATTACACTGTATTCTTCTAAGTTGTCCTACAAAAGATTAAGATCTAGTGGTTTTCAAGGCGTTGTCTGGTTTTCATTGTCATAGTTTGCCCCTATCAAGGAGGGACATCATTAGCATTTGAAAGAACTGTCAAACACAGGTAAAAATGTCAAAAATTTTCCTTAGTTGTCTGTTTCTGCTGTATCTGTGCCTAATGACTCAGGATTAATCCTGATCCCGCTTAATGCAATGACAACAGTGCAGTGTTGGGTACTGAGGTTCCTCTTTATTTTTCTGCTTGAATCTTTCTGTAAATGGATATTCACAAAACCACAATGGCAAACAGAAAGGATTGTGTTATAAATCTTCTTTCAAAAATCATGAATGGCTTGGATATTTATCTTACATAATCTTTGAAACTGTTTCCAGTGCAGCACTCTTGCCATATGCTTTTTCACACTGCTTGAAATATTTAAAGCTTTGTTATTGCAAGAGAATCCTTATGAATATTAATTCTGTAGGTGAATGGCTAGTATGGCATTTTTGCTCTCTGATAACGTCCACATCAATGCTGAAAATAGCAGCCTGAAAACACATTGTATTGGAGACCATAACTGAATCAATGAAGTGATCTAATTCATTTGTTTGGAGCAGTTTGGTCACTGAGCTGTGAAGCTCTGGCTCCAGCTTCTGATAAGTTACTGATGTTTTAATTGGAAATCCTTTTAATCAGCTGGCCCATATGCAATTAACTCCATTCGACAATATATTCATCTTTCAACTAAAACCATTTTGTATAACAAGAAGGAACTGCTGTATTTTATTATTATGCATAACTGTGAATAAATAAAGAAATCATAATGCTTCAGACAGTGTTATCCTTAAGATGATTAACAGAATAATTTAAATCATTTAGATGTATGTTCTCTGAAGTAATGCTGGTGCTAAATTGTTATTCTAACATAGATAGCTTTGTAGATGTAGACACTAAACCACTTAAAGCAAGAAGACTGCTAGATCTTAGGTTTAGTAACCCAGTTAGATTACCAGAGAGGAAATTGCTAATCTTTGCTTGTGAGGCTCTAGAAATAGCTCAGAACTGATGTAACTAGTTCTTAACATAAAGCCATTTGCACTGATAGTAGAGTAATCAAATTATCACTAGGAAAGGGAGAACCCCTCTGAAGCATCCCCTCCACTCTGTACTTGGAATGACAGAGAGATTCCTTATGCAGAGAATGAAAACGAGACAGTGTTTTGTTCTGTTTAGCTACTCTTGAGAAAAACAGTGTAAGAGCTAAATGAATAAAAATTGCATTAATGAGAAGACTATTTCCGTGCGGTATTTTTCTTGGGAATTATGCTGAAATAGATCTGTTTCTTGCACACTTGATGCAGAGGCTGTTTGATAGCACATACTTCTATTCCAAGACATCTTCCATACTACCAGAAAAGTCAGATATTCATGTCATGTCCCTTCATATAATTTTTAATCTCTTATTTAGTTAAGCCAAATACTTAATTAGACTTTTCAATAGAAAAACAATTTACAAGCTTCCTAAGTACTAGCAATAATTCTGAAGCCGCTTAGTAGTAGAAGAATGATCAACATTTTGTTGAAATACTTTTTAAAAACTACTGTGAGATGTTTTAAATTGTTGATTTATTTCAATCTCACCAGGCCTGTTTAGAAACAAAAACTTCCTAAATCTCTTGATTTGGATTGTAATTCTTCTGCTTTGCAAATTCCAGGGTATCATTTTGCAATGCAGTGACTTCACAACAGAACAGTATGTGGCGGTGGTACCATATACCTACAACATAACATTGCAAAATAAAGTTTTCGTGAGCAAGAATATAATTTCCAGGGTATTAAGGAGCAATTGCATGCTCCGGGATGTGGACTCGCCTCGGTAAAATCAGACATCCTATGAAAGATGAGGCTTCAGCCAAAGTACTTATTTGTAGCAGGACACTTCGTAAGAACAGAACAAGATAAACAGGAAACACTCTCTCTGTCATCTAAATAATAAGCACCTTAACAAATATTTATTTGTGTAGAAGAAGTCTTGTAATTAATGGATTTATTATGATTATGGGGTTCAGGCCCTGGGTGTGAGGTAAGAACCACTTGGTCAGACAACTGAGAATTAAGTTTGGGGAGGAAATGAGGAAGGAGGGATGGGGATGCTGGTCGGGATGGAGGGAGAAGGGAGAAGCAACAGCATGCTGAGGGAGTGGTGGCTTGGGTGCAGGACCTGTGAGCCATGCATGCCTGTGGCTTCTTGTGTCACTGGAACAGTGCATTGAAGAAGTAGGCAAGGAATTCAGCTGTGCATCATTTACTTTATTTTCGGTAACATCTCAGAAAACTCTCCCCTTGGAAGCAATTTCAAAAATCACTTTAGAGCACTTAAACACAATACCTTAAAACAATTATGAATACCAGCTTAAAAAGGAGCTGGCAGATGTTCAAAACCTTTCAAAAATCAGAGATAAGGAAATGCTGGCTATCTTAGGTTCTGCCTCCAAAAATCTGCTTCTCCAACCACCATACATTTGTCCAGTCTGTCAACTCTTATTTTCAAATTCATTTTAGCCAAAGGATAGCAAGGAGATGGAGCAGCCATTTTGTTTTCTTCACAATTAAAGTAGGAAAAAATTATTCAAGTGTGCTGATCTGATTTGTGACACAGGAGGCATATGAAGGCTGGGTGCTATGGTGCTAGTCTCACTCACTCTGTGTTCCCTCCCTATCTCTCCAGCTAAATTTTAAAGTGAGAAAAGTTCTCCAGCACAGTGATGAAGTATGTAAGGTCATCCAACAGTCATTACCTTCTTAGGCTTCACCACCCATGGATAAAAAATCTGTTTAGAGTACAACAAGGTCATCCTTCCATATACTCTACCCAATTTTCCCACAGGTAAGTCTCCTAAATGCCATTAACAGTGGATTTCGAAAGAAGTTATAAACAAAAACTCTAAGTCTGTCCTTGTGGACTAATACTGATGCTATAAAATAAGAAACTGCCAGCTTCTTCCATCCTCAGATAATTTCATTATCACCTTTGTGGTATGGAGCTAGTCAAAACTGAACTGAGGCAAAATTAAGCAGGTATAGATGGAAGAGAGGGTGATTTTTTATGCCAAATGCTCATGAGCTAAGGTTTCCTGCATTTGCACAGTGTTACTGGATGGAGTCTTTGCCTACTATAGTAAAACAGCCATTTTTGGTAGTATTGAGAGAGGTATGCTTGAATGGAGTAGTGAGTCTTTTTACAGCCAGAACATTGTTTTCACTTCAGTGCTTTAAATAATGTGGAAGTCTGCTAAGAAGAAAAAGTGAATACATGAAATCATAGCCTATTTTATCTCGCACAGAACTGGTTACACTTACTTATGTGCCCATATGTGAGTAATGTGCTTAAGTGAGCTTCATTTTGTTAGCAAGACGAAACACCCTGGAAAGGACAAAAGGTATTTGCTGAGTGTTATCAGCTGAGTAAGCACACTCAGTACAAATTCGAAGACTGAGAAGTACTGAACAGGAAAACCCGCATGCCTTAACGTTTTTAATGGAGATCAACCAATTGTCTAACCTCTTCTCTTGGAAAGCTTGCAACTTATTCAGGAGAAAAACAGTAGTAATGCAGGGCCGGACACTTCTTCCGCTGATACTAGTGCAACACATTAAATTATTTCAGTGGGGAAAGAACCAAGCCTGCAGGTGAAAGCATGAAATTTTTTTCTCCATACTAATGAACCAGCATTGGCCAGAGATAAAGCCTGTTGTGTGAAAATAGCTAATTGTAAATGTAAATCTAAAAGAGATTTTGCATTTATCTTTTCAACAAGACAGGCAAGACATGAAGAATGAGCCTTTTAGCCCAGAAAAAAAATGTATATTAATTCAGTTCTCCAGCTAGGGCACCTATGCATACAGTACCATCCCCAGGCACTTAAAACAGAAAACACTGTAGCTATTAGAATAATGTTGATTAACACCTGATCACTTCACAAAGAATGAAGAATAGATGTGAATGATCCGCAAAATGAAAGGACGTTGCCTAAAAAAGCAGTGTCAGAACCAATCATTCTACAAGAATGTTCAAGATTTGAACAGTTTTCTTTAATCAAAGCTGTAACATTTGACATTTTTGTGAGAAAAAAAAAAAAAAGTTGATTTGATAAATCTTAATATTTCATGCAGATTATTTTTAAACAAACTTTGCTTTTAAATATTTTAAAAACCTGAGCATTTTTTCTGTAGACCAACTGTGAAAATATTTTGAAAAAGAAAAAGGTATTTTATTATTCTAAATACATTTTCCTAATGGCTTTCTAAAGCAGGAATTTAATTAACTGATAATCATGAGTAATTTCAACATAAAATATTGTAAATTTTCAGTAGAAAGACTTGCCTTCAGATCGATTCTGGTAAAAAAAAAATACTAAGACAAGAGGATTTATTTACAAAGTTCTGAGACAATCGGTTACGAAATCTGGAGATCCCACTGTAGCACATTATGTAATGAGAAGATCTTACAGGTGCACAAAATTCTTATTTGGAAGACTAAATTAGAAAGTGGCAATTAGAAACACATAGGAAGTGAAATTTTATATACATACACATATTTTCAGGGCAGCAAATTTTCTTGCCCAAGAACTTTTAGTCTGCAGAAAATATGCTTCATCTGTGTTTGCATTCAGCTTTGGAGGGGAATGAACACCATGTGCTCATCACTGATGTATTAAAAAAAATAAAAATAAAAAAATCCAGGATCTAAAAAAAACAGCCTGAGAAGCATGGTCTTATCCTATCACTAGGAAGACTAGAGATTCACAGGACCAGAATAGTTTCTAACTTATATTAAGGTCTGTAGCTAGATTGACAGTAGTTGAAGTAATCAAAACCCGTTAGATGTTTTCAGCACCATGCACATCTCCTCTATGCAGCCTCGGACTGACCTCAGCTTAAGGTTAACTTGAAGTTTATTACAAGTTAATTTAAAAGAAGAAAAAAAAAAAACAAAACAAAACACAACAGCTGATCAGGGCAGAATCCTGTCCTGCAGACTGGAGTCTCTGACAGCCAGCTCAAGCCATTCCTTGGCTGCTCAAAGGAGCCTATTCACAGTCCAGCAACACACAGATGGTTTTTATTTACAGCTTGCCAGTATCATCCAGACTAGCAGCTAATTGAGACTGTACTATTTTCATGCTTGATCTTTGCTGAGCTATAAATGATGAGCCCTGCAAAAATATTTTCCCTCATACACTTAAACAGTGTGCCTTATATTTGCTTTCCTCAAATTTCCAAGAAGTCACCAAGCGGTGCCAAAAGCTCCTTAAAGATTATGAACGACTGAGTCATCATGAAATGATTTTTAAATGACCTAGGAAAGCATTTTACATAAGAGGATTCATGGACTGAATATGTAAGCAAGCCCCTCTAGCACAGGTTGGGAACTGGGTGTCGGACATTAGGATTAAAGCTTGGAAAGTGTTCGTTTCTATTTGTTACAATCCCAGCTTTGCAGGATGAGTCAGAGAAATGCTGGCAAGCAGTTGTTTGAGAGACTGACCTCACAGGAGATAAGTAACCACTGTAGGATGCATTGAATACCTCTATCAACTTGGTTTCATCAATGCTTAAAAGAAAATTGCAGCAGAGGAGACTATCCCAGCTTTTACGTGTGCTGACCTCTTGCAGGACTCTGCTGTTAATTAGCTTTACAGAGCAGGATAGATAGGAAAGAGAATTTGTATTTTATTTATTTATAAGTCTGTGGATATGGATATTCAGAAATTTGAACATAGTCTGAAGGAAAAAGGAAAGAAAAATAACAATTAAGATTTATTGTGCTAGAAAGACTGCTCTGTAGAGTCACACAAAACTGCCAGTGGAATACAAAAATAAAAAATGTGCCTGAGGGAAAATTAGCATGCAAAAACCCCACCATAATAGGACAGAATTTTGCTTCATATACAGAGAATTTTGAGACAAGAATCATGTCTTTTCTTTATTTCCTAACTAGATAAATACATAAAACTTTGTTGTTCATTCTATCTATATGCTTATTATTAGCACTGTTAGGAATGAACCAGAGATCTACCATCTCAGGCACTGTGTGAACAGTCTGCATCCTGAGTTGCTTACATTAAGAACAGACAAGACAGACAAAAATTAGGGACAGGAGATGACAAAACAAACTAAAAACAAATGTGTGTCCACAAACACTGTAGTAATTTAAGAGTCATAACAGTTTTCTATGCCCTGCTTGCACTGGGAGCAGGAATATGATAAGCTAAAGTGAAAGACAAAGCAATGGAGGGATCTAGAGGGAGGAGGCTGCAACTATCAGGGGCAATTCCAGGGGAGCCACAGTGAAGCCTGCTTGTATGAGGCATTGCAGTAAACAGCTGCTTTGGCACCGGCTTGTCAAAATTATAGCAAAATAGTATAAGTGTTTGTGTGAGTCTCTGCTCACGCTGTCTGCTGCTGTTGGCACAAACACCTGGTTACACCCCCAAGAGCCACACATTTGGAAAGACGGGAGGTCCTAATCCTGCAGACAGATACAATTTTCCCTCTTAAACATTTCTAAATATGGAAAGACTTGGAAATATTTTTCTCTGAGTATCTTATTCTCAAAAAAAAAAAAAAAAAAAAAAAAAAAAAAAAAGGTTTTGGGTTCAAGATTTCATGGAAATCCATGATCCATGGCAAATTCATGAAATTGTTCCAGCTAGGGAAATGAAATGTGTTTATTTAAGCTCAAATACTTCACTTTTACATTTTTAAAACCAAAAAATTACCTGGATTTTTTTTTTTAATTGATTAGATTATACCTTCATTTCATTCATCCTCAAACGAATTGGTAAAATAGTGACTAAGCCTGTAAAATAATTATGCAACATGAGACTCATGCCATTTGCCAGCAAATGGAAGAGTGCAATGAATAGTCTGCAGCTGTGCTAAGCACTGCAGTCAGAAATTACCTTCTTTGCTACCTTTTAATGTTCATTTTACAGAAGTTGCTTTTCTGTTTTTGTTTGTTTGATGTTTTTTAAGATGATCTAGACAAGTATATACTTGATCTATTCATCCAGAAAATTCTCCTTGTTCATCACAGAATATGCTTACCTACCCCAAAACACGGACACACAACTTGCTTCCAGCTTTTCAGACACTGGACGTTTTTCCTCCAGTACTGAAGGAAATGAAGAAAGTGGCTGCCTGTTACTCCATGCTTTGCGAGATTCAAAGGGAGAGGAAAGAACTCCCTGCAGATGAGTTCTTTCTACATAGAGTACCTTTCCAGAAACATCTTTTGCATGGAAAATAGGAGGTTCCTAAAAGCATCTAAGCAGTTCTTTAGTTCCATGATCTCATACAAGAAAAGGTGCAACTTTTAAGGAGCCGTTTCCAGATTTGGTTTAAGTTTAATGGCCAAAGATAATACACAAATGTGCACTAAGAATGAATTCCAAATAGGCATAGCACTGTGTGCTTGCTGCACGAAGGCCTGGTCAGCAAGCCAGCAGCCTCATGCCACCCCAGCTGTGAGTAATCCTAACCTGTAGCCAAAGTATGAAGGTCCTGAGAAGTGCTCTGCACTTGGCACAGTAAATAGGCAATCTAACAGGCAAAGAATGTGCAATCTATATTTAGATGTGTTGCTACAATGAGAACTACCAACTTGGTGAGAGAGGACTAATGGAGTATGAGTATCACAGCTTTACCTCAAAAGGTAACTGCTTGGATCTGGCACAAGTCATGTTTAGGTGATACTTCTATTCATTTTAAAGATATAACTCAATACAATTGGGTCGCACCATGATAAAAATAACAAGACATAATTAATGAAGGGGGGGAAGGGGAAAATGTCTCTGTGAGTAAAACTTAGAGCGTTTCCACTACAAATATATTAGAATAGAAAGAAGACGCCATCCACACGCAGATCAAGGGTGTAGTCATCAAAACAGAAATGCAAACTAATACAAGGAGCACTTGAAGCTGCAGTCTAGAGAGTTTCAAAAAGTCTTCCAAGCCAATACAAGGAGTCTGCTTGTGATGTGGTCATTAGGAAACCAGTAAAGGACTCAAAGTGAAGAGAGGTTTGGATAAAAATAACCTTTTTTTTTCTCCTTTTTTTCTTTTTTTTTTTTTGTCAATCCGATGAAGACGACAGGAGAGAAACCAGTATTCACCCAACCACTGGTGCATTTCCAACACAGCTCCTTACAGAGTCTAATCAGGGAGGCTCCACGCAAACATCCCTTTCCAAACATGGACCTAGGGCAGGAATGTGGCTCTTGCTGTGCTTACCATACAGATGAGGGTGAAAAATTGTTGGAGAAAGTGAACAAGTTATGAACAGATTCATTCATTTTGTTTCAATTCACATTTAACTCAGATAAAAATGTTGTTAGTTCAGCTATTTCACAATGAGGTAATGATCAAAATGAAGTAAATCCTTAAAAATAAATGAAAACAAAAATCATAGGGAGAATAAGTCCAACATACCTACTGCCCACTGACAGAAATAAAATTTTTTAGATAGTTTTTCAATAATAAATAGCATTCCATCAAAATAATTTTTTTTAAAAATAAGAGGGATTACTTCTTCAGGAAATGCAGAGTAATGTAATGTTATAAATTTTTCAGTCGTGCACAGCGAGGACAAAAAGTGTGTCTAAGTACAATGAATGTTTAAAGAAAGAAAGAAGGAGAAGAAGGAAGGGAAGGAAGGGAGGGAGGAAGGGAGGAAGGAAGGAAAAGAAAAGGGAGAAGAAACTATACCTACAAGTAAATTACACTCAGAAAAAAAAAAATGTTTGCTGGAGTTTACACAAGGTTATAAGTGTGTAGAGTAAGTAACATATCAAGTAACAAAGTTTTTCGAAACAAACAAGTACCTTCTGCTTTTTCCTATGTCAATCCTTAGGAGTAGTCACTGTGAGTTAACCTGCCATTGGTGGACTTCTATGTTTTTCAGAGAGGATTCTTTCTTCTACCTTGCTTCTAACTAGTTTTCTCCATCTCTCTTTAGGGCCAGATAATGCCTGTCCTCTGAACTACAGCAGAAGTATTGCCAGGGGCAGGTAATATCTGACCTAATCAAGATATTTACAATTGCTGCATTTGCAGCTGATTGAGTTGTTTTAACTGATCTCCTAGTTAATGGTGATGATGAACAGGTACTTCTGCAACCCGATTCCTCTCATCTGTATGCAGATGACTAAAAGAATCCAGATGCATTGTGTCCTTTCTGGCCACTGAATAAAAAAGGGAGGCCAGGTAGACTAGCTAAGAGATATGAGACCAGATAATATTTACAAGAGTAGATGTTTAAATTGTAGGAGGTGCAGAAATGAGGCACATTGTCCTGAAAATGCAATTACTTTCAATGTTTCAGAGGCAGAAATATTTTGTCCCTGGCACTGTGCATGAAAAGTTAGATTTTATCCTTCTTCTCAGGGATAACATTTATCTGGATTTCAAAATGGAAGTTTTGAATTGAAAAGTAACAAATACAGAATTAGCAGATATTTAAATGATATAACTGGACTAAACAGAGGAACAACGTGATCTAAAGAATATTTAATCACAATAAAAAAAACATGTCTACAGCATTGTATTCATATATCTGCTGGTACTGAATCTGAGTCCCAAGAAAAACAGAAAGATACTGTTCTATCACATGAAAATTGGATTACATTATTTGTGCTCATAACAAAACATCCGAATTATTAAAACATCTTCAACTGAAAGAAAAAACACAATGGGAACATCCATATAGTAGATAAAACTAAAGGTTTCTCCCCTCATTTCAGCCCCAGGGTTTTCAGCCTTGGGGTCTTCATTCTTAATAACGTATCTATAAGTAATTCTAAGTCTCCAGGCAACCAACATACTGCAATTGGACACTAAATTAAATACTAAATTAAATTCTTGGACGAAAGAAGAGAAAAAAAAGGTAAAAAAAAAAAAAAGGATAACCGGAGTGAATGACAAGCCCTACTCATTCATCATGGATAAGAGGACACATTTCACTGAGTTAGACTTTGTACACAGTTATCAAGTATCTTAATGTAGTTATTAAAAACAAGGTCATGACAGTATGAAATGTGAATTGCTGTGGTACCACACCTATGTGATATCTCTGGCATGTAAAGGTCTGTAAAAGAAATAATTTGCTACTTATCAAGGCTTCTAGCAGGGTTAAACACTGGTCTAAGGTTAGTGGGGGAAGAGCCATAGACAAGCAGGATGCCTTCTGTGACCCCATGAAGGCCACATTCATCACTGAGAGTATAGCTACTTGGAGGAGAGATACCAATTCTGATGTCACTAAACCTTCCTGCTGTATCTATGCTTTTTTCTTTTTTCTTTTTTTCTTTTTTCATTTTATATAGGATAGAAAATGAGACTCCACACACTTATACTTGAGCTAGCTTGCAGCTTACAATAATTTAGTAATGTACAGCTTGCAGCCAAATAGGCTGTGCAGTATCGTGGCAATGGATATTTTTATAGGTTCTCACAGCAAAGTATGGGATGCATTTCTTGGATGGGATGCAAGTCTTGGAAGTGGTGAGGAGAAATGTACAACCACTCCAGACACTTTGAGTGAAGCTATGGTGACTGCTCTCGTCATGTGAAAGACAAAGGAAGAGCTTTGGGAAGTCACATATACGACTGGTGCAGGCAAAGCTACCAGAATACAAGTTTTTTTTGACACTTGTCATGACTTTTCATCATGGTTTTGTAATTTTTGCTATTGGTATTCCACATCATAACATCATGTGGAGCACAGAGAAGAACCACAGGTCCCAGAGGACCTCATGGTCAAAGAGGAAAACACATCATGGAAGCAATGCTTGCTCTCTCACTCACTGCCTGAGAGTGGGTGTGGGAGTGCTTCCAAGCCATGCACCTTCAATTTCAAAGTAGGCTTCTCGGTCTTCGGAAACCTCTCTCTCTTACTTTACTTGATTTATTAGCCTCAATTTTCAATCAAATTTCAAATTACACTAGGCAGCATGGAGAGATGTATCTGCCCGAATCTCTTTTCAGGTTGACTCTGAAGTATACTACTGGAAGTCATTAACGTAACACTTTTAAATCACTTTTTGAAAGCTTCCTTTGGACTGCCAAAGTGTGTCTGTGGTGACCATAAGACTAATAATTTCTGGAATCATGCCTAACTATATTTTTCTCACAAGCTTCATTTACTTTAGTTCACTTCTTTCCTCTTCCATAATCCTGGAGCAAATCTCTAAAAGAGGCATATCTGTGTGATCCTTTGTGCGCTTACCAAGAACTGAGCCGAAAATGGCTCAGTGGCTCTAAAAAGAATGAGTAGCAGCAATACACATAAGGATGGCTCCCTTTCTGAGCAAATGTTTTTTAGAATTTTCATTTTTGGGCCGAATCTTTAAATCTGGAAACACAGCACTGATGCACTGAAATACAGCCTAATAATTTGTAATTAGAGTTCTGTAGTGGTGATACGATATTTTCTAAATGTTAATGAATGTAGCAATTCTGGTAAAGTTCTCATTTTATATGTTAATTTTAAAATTTTAGAAGGCACTATTCTACTCAATTATCAAAGGCCTCTCCAAAAGTACATTCCCTTCGTTATTCAAGCAGCCTTTGTTTCCAGCCTGAGCATTACAGATTGACACAGAGAAAGAATATGTATGCAAAGAGCAGGTGAATTAATCACCATTCTTAACTGAATCACTTTCAAGATACCGTTCCAAATTTTATTTTAGTTCATACTGAATTTTGTATGCTGTTTTATACAGCTTTATTGTATTTGTACGGGTCATTCATTCTTATTTCTGGTCTGATTAGACAAGTAGGCTTATGAAATCCTGTCTTCAGCTCATCCAGTTGAAGTCATATACCATTTATGGTTTTAATAATACATACCACTAAGACATCTTGGTGATCTGTGAAGCTGCACATTACTGTCTTGTCATGTTGAAATTTATAGCATACAAAAAGTGAAGAGCCTTTCATATACTGATCGTTACTCTTAAACCCTGTAAAATAATCAAGGAAGTGTGAAAAGTCATACGGCTCTTCACAGGCTATGAACTACTTTATCTTTTTTTTTCTTTTTTTCCCCTGAATGTTCTATCACTGGAGCAATTCTTCTGTAAATAAATTCTTGATGGAGAATTGTTTGATAGAGTTCCACAAGTTTTCACATTTTCTGCAGATTTTCCCAATTTAGAATACACAAATCTGTTGTTCTGCATCATCAGGCTTGCAGCAGGTGCAAAAGGCCATCTGTAGCAAACATGCCGTCTTTCCTAATGCTCTTTTCCTAATGCTCTTTTCCTTCCAGTGCTTGAAGGGGAGATGCTGAATGGTTTGTGGGAATTTTCCTGAATTCCTATTACTCACACCCTTCATGATTTTTCCAGATGAGATAAGTTATTAAATGACCAGTGCTCACTTTGAATGTATGACTAGGTTTCTCAAACTTTGGCAGGGGTTTATACGCTCACCTCAATACAACTCCCTAATGAGGAATCACTGGAGTCACGCTATTTGATACCCCTGTGAAACAACATGCTGTGCTGAGCAACCGCTGCTTGAAAGCCCATCCATAGAGCTAATGCTGGAGTTCAGATGCTCAAATGTACTGAGATGCCTAACTCCACTATACTGATGATTAGGGTCTATGTGTTTATTCTGACAGGCACTTTTAGCTGTAAGCCAGAGGGCTGGATGCAGATGGAGAATTAGTTTATTTTCCAGTTTTAGAAATAAACATTTTTGCTAAGCAGAGAAGCATACTGAAAGTTTCCAAGACATTTCTCTGCACAGCTTAAGGATTTATCTCTGTTATAGAGGCACTAATACATTTCACTATATTTGGAGCAAAGCACAGTCTTGGTTTTGGCCTTGCTGGTTAGGAGCCCATGGTTTCATTTTTTCAAGCTCAGTGATCTGTCTGTATTTCTACCTCAGGCTTCTGATGTGCTTCTGATAAGCTGCAATTACAGGTGAACAAGTTAAACAAGAATTCGAGGGCATTACTGAAATGCTGGGCTTAGCATCCCTCACTCCCCCTCACATACTGACATTTTTGTTTTCCTAAATTAAGAACATTAGAGGAGCTGAGGGAAAAAGAAAGTCATAGACCCATGCCACTCTCTGCCTACTTGTCTGGAACTCATCAAAGATTCTGACTACTTTCCACTTGTATGAGAAAAAAAAAAGTAATGTTAAGGTCCACAGTATAGGATGCATTCAGATACTAAACTAATTGCAGATATGCAATTTGGATGCATGAATAAATAGAAATAATTTCTTCATAGTAAAGATAGAAGACTCCAATATGAAGCTTTATTTTTCACTCCCATAAATGTAGCTTGGAGAGTAGAATTGGATATATTTTCCTGAAATATGTTACTCAAAAGCCATAGAATTCATGGTCATTTAAAGCCAGAACTATACCAGAAAGATGCACCTTCTCATTCAAGTTTTTTGTATCACCTTCTCTGCCTGAACCCATGAAGTGTACAGTAAACTATGTCCCACAGGTGGTATGGACTGAAAAACTAATTCAACAGAAAAAGAAGATGCAAATCTCTGCCTTCCCACTACATCCTCCCAGCCTAGATGTGTTTACATCCACAGTGATTTTGCCAGCGCAGAATGAGAGGCAATAGCGGGGGAATCAGAAGGCAGGGGAGGACAGAAAGGGGAGAATGACTCACCCAGCTATCTGCCTGCATATCTGCTTATAGCAGGTCCCAGGGAGGGGCCCGACACAATCCCCGTGCTGAAGAGGGCTCTTTTCCTGCTCTGGCAGTCCTCTGCTATTCTTTTTCTTACAAAGCTAAAATATTGCTTGCTTTCGTTATGTAGCTGTGTGCATATACGTGTATGCAGATGCAAATAAATGTGTGTAGGTAACTGTCAAGGAGACCTTGTATTTCAATATAAAAATAAACATTTGTGGCCCCTAGAAGTTAATTCCAGTATCTTGGCAGGGTTGCTGTGGAGATTAACTGGTCGTTGCTGAAGTATGAGGGCCATTGCCAACTGTTTTGAAAGTGAATACTTTCTGCAGAAAAGCTGTGATCACCGAGATACCAAATAGAACAGTGATGCACATACATCCACAAACATGAAGTTTCTTGCCCTTTTCTGCCACCAGCCCCTCTCTGCTCTGCATACAGATTCCCCTTCCGTATTATGTGGTCGTGTGATTGCATAGCATTTCTTCTAAAACCACTCAGGTTTTAGTCAATTCTGTAATCTCAATTCCTACCAAGTTTCAAACGGTGAAACAAAAAAAAGCAAGCAAACAAACAAAAAAATTACATTTTCAGCTGTGATGATATGTCCAAAACCAGCTTATTTGCAAAATAAAATCAAATGGTAGCCCTACAAAACTCAGACCATTCTGTATCACAAATCCCAAAGAAGAGTTATTAAAAAGACCACCTGGGTTCACTTCATTGTCATCTTTGGTGTCTTTCTATACAAGCCTGGAGTTTAGTTAATTTCCGGTAACTCCAGACACAATCAAGGGGCAGGCTGTTCTTTCCAAAGGAAGACATCAACGCTGTAGTGAAGGCCTACATTAAGGTGCAGTACCCCTCAAAGTAAAGTATATCTGCATGCAAACAACACGGCTGAAAAGCTCAGATTATTCTAGACTATTGCTTTCAACTAAGTTATCCCAGGCAGGTGTCCTGGTGGCACCTATCCTTGCGCAGTTAAGTCAGCAACAAAAAAGTCTGTATTAACAGCTTGCATCTCTACTTGAAGTAATGAGAGGTCTGAAATGTATTCCTGCTAACAGGTAGGATAGCAAGAGACTGTGTTCCCAAAAATTCATGGAATTCATGCAGCATTGTTTTTGCCACCCTCCAGGATAAGTAGATAAACCAGGTGAATAGGCAGGCAGCTTGAAGGAGCAGATAGTGTTGGTACACGCATATTTATATTTCTTTATCAAAACTTTGAATTTACTGCAAACAGAGCTGAAGAAATATTTTGCACTTAGTCTTTTCAGTGAGGATTATTCTTATCTTCTATTCATTATACCATTGTAATATGTTTTCCAGATTCTTCAGGTTTTAGAAAAATTATGGCTATTCAGCACATGAGTTGTGCTTCTTCCTTGGAGGTTATTGGACAAACTACTCATTCACCCTCTGAACCAAACAAGGGGGAGACAGAGAAATCACCAGGATACCAGATGGTAAGGCTGTCTGCAGAACAAGGCACTTCTTCAAGGGAGAGGGCGGGGAACTGAAGCCATCTTTCTATTCAACTCCATGCGCATTTTCTTTCTCAAATTCAGAATCAGAAAAGATATCTTTCACTCTGAAACATGAGACATCACCAAATATTGTATTGTCCTTGTTGTCAGGTGGGACGGGATTTAAAAATGAAGGCTGTGAGAAAGAGGAAATGCAATCTATTCATTCAAAAAAAATCGAACAGTGACAAGAGAAGAAATAATTTGGAGTGTTTCCTCAGCTTTGTATTCAAGTGCAGGCTCACTGACTGATTTGGTTACAGCACAAGCAACTCCCAGTACCCTCAAAGAACAGTTAAGTCATTGCCTCAGCTGTAGCTCAAGAGCTTCCAGAAGAAGTTTCCACGGCAATCTCATTCTCTGATCACTGTGTCAGCTACCTTTCCAGAACTCAAGAGGCCGTAGAAACTGCCTGCATCTACTGTTGGATCCCACATAATTAACCCATGCTGCTGAGATTACCTAAGTTTTATACAGCTTACAATATGTACAGAATCTTACATTGCAAAGAACAGTAAGAAAAAATGACAGTGTTTACATCAAAAGAAATAACTCCCAGATGCTGTTCTCCAGCTGCCACTGCTAGTCAGTGTGTTTTCCATACAGTCCTCAGTTTATAGTCCTCGGTGTTCAGCCCCACAGACCTCCACCAAACCTTACAGTATCTCTCTCCTCACCTCAGGCACAGTCCATAGTCCGGATTCCACCTCTGATGATTGCCATTTTTTCAAGCAGCTCTACAATTGACTTTGTCTCTGTCTCATGAACAACCCTACAGTTCATCTCTTCCATCCTTTGATAGCAACCTCATCATATTTTTTCTTCAGTTTATGCACAACTCTGCAAAGTTCAGCACCATGGCTCTCCAACTTCCATCGCCTTTGCAGCCTACTTGCCAGTCAGAGCATTCCCAGAGCAATGCCTGGGTGCCAGGGTCTTGGAAGCTGTGCATTTCTGGCACTTTTTTGAAGTCCATGATTCCTAGATGCTTGATTTGGGTGTTGCCAAACCTACAAAACTCCAGCAAGTGCTCTGGAATTGATCAAACAAAACATTTAAAAGCACTGCTATCTTCAAGAGGAGAAATAATGGCATCAAAGGCAGTACAACTGTTCACACACTTGTAAATAAACATTTATCCCACTGCTCTGCCAGACAAAAATTAGTCTTTCAGATGAAGTCCTTTATGTCTGAACTTTTCTCGTGCTGTTTTTTAATTGAAATTGTCCTCATTCAGAAACAGGTCTTTCCTTTGCACACCACAGGGAAGAGTAATTATAATGTGATAGAAATCATGACTTCTAACAGGAGATATAAAGTATCTGATTCCCTGCCTTCTTTATTGCTGGTTTAATTAACTCTTGAATCTTAGTTATTTTATGGACTTTAGATTTGAACAAATGATCTGATGAACAAAACCTACCTTTTTTAGCTCAGCATAGCTAAACTACTTTTAACCTAAGAAGGAGAAATTGCTCTCCAAATTGGAAAGATATGGATTTGATGGATGGACTGATTGAAGGACAAATTGCTGCAGGATCAAATCCAGAGAGTGGTGGTCAATGGCTCAATGTCTAGATGAAGATTGGTGATGAGTGGTGTCTCACAGGGGTCAGTGATGGGATCAATACTCTTTAATATCTTCATGAATGACATCAACAATGGGCTCGAGTGCATCCTCAGCAAGTTTGCAGATAACACCAAGCTGCAGGGAACAGTCAACATGCCCAAGGGACGAGATGGCATCCAGGGTGACCTAGACAGGCTTGAGCAGAGAGCCCAGGAGAAACTCACGAGGTTCAACAAATCCAAGTGCAAGGTCTTGCACCTGGGTTGAAGCAACCCCCATTATCAATACAAGCAGGGGGATGAAAGGATTAAACACAGCCCTGCTGAAAAAGACCTGACGGTACTGATGGATGGCTAGCGGGACATAAGCCAGCAATGTGTCCTCACAGCTCAGAAAGTCAACCACATCCTGGCTGCATCAAAAGAAGAGTGGCCAGCATGTTGAGGGATGTGTTCCTGCTCCTCTACTCTGTGCTGGTGAGGCCTCGCCTGAAGCATTTAGTCCAGATGTGGAGTCCTCAATACAGAAGGGACATAGACCAGTTGGAGCGCAACAACAGGAGGGCCACAAAAATGATACAAAGGATGGATCACCTCTCCTGCAAGTACAGGCTGAAAGATCTGGGGCTGTCCAGCCTGAAGAAGAGAAGGCTCTGTGGTAACCTGACAGTGGCCTTTCACTATTTAAAGGGGAGCTGCAGGAAGGAAGAAGACAGCCTCTCTAGCAGGATCTGTGGTGACAGGACAAGAGGAAATGGGTAGATTTAGATTGGAAATGAGGAAAAAGTCTTTTACAGTGAGGGTGATGAGGCACTGAAACAGATTGCTCAGAGAAGTGGATGCCCCATCCCTGTAGACTTTCAAGGCCATGCTGGACCAGGCTCTAGGCAACCTGATCTAGCTATGGATGTCCCTGTTCATTGCAGGGAACTTTGACTAGATGACCTTTAAAGGTCCCCTCCAATACTAACAATAATCTCACACTGGTGTCCAGCAGAACATAAAATCAACAGAAGCAAACTGCAATCAAAGCTGTTGTCTTTTCCTGCATTATATGTTTATCTGACTTGTATTTGGTCCTAAGTAGAATGAGTTAAATGGAAACAAATTAACCCTCTGTACTAAATGTGTTTAGGAATTTAGCAACTGAGTTTGTGCTTCTGGTGAGATTCTGCAGTAGCAAAAGTGTAAGGATTTTGCCTTAAGACCCTACATAAAAACTACAGTTTTTAAAAAAGTTAAAAAAAAAAAGAGAAAGTATTTTTGAAAATTTGTTTTCTTAAATAGGTTTCTAGGGCAGAAATAGGGTTTCTTGAGGCAGAAGAGACTGTTTCAGCTGAGATGTGAATGGCAAACTACTTAAGTGGTGGAGGCGAGAGGCATGAGGCTGCCCCTCAGTGCTGATACACTCAGTGGGGGAAAGAAACAGGTGCAAGCGGGTTTAAAGCAGAAAACTACTGTGACTTACTCCAAATCTGGTATGCAGAGGGTGTGCAAAACCAGGACAGCTTGTGCATCACGGGCAGGGAGCTCAGAGAGAAAGCATTTAACAGGTCCTGGTCCCCAGCATGGCTGATCTGAGCCACCCCCAGCCACTTCTATTCTAGCCCACCACTGCCACTACATACCACTTGTCCCTGCAATTCCTCCTGCCTCAATGCCTGCTCTGTCCCCCAGCAGGTTCCAGGAAGACAATGGAAAAGCCAGGCCTGTAATGGTCTTCACTCCAGGGTGCAGGGTGTGGCCACAGAGCTGTGTTTTTCACCTGGCAGTGCTTCCTGGCCCTCTACAGCCCTGCAACAAGCTAGGAGGGCTGATGGGCTTTGAGCTACCATTCACTCCTCTCACGTAAATGTTTGCTTTTTATAGCCAAACTTATTGAATGCTAGCTAAAATCATGACCTGAGGTGGGGATAAACCAACAGGCAAAATATCAAGTGAATAAATCCACAATATAAGATCAGGGCTACAGCCACTCAGTGTAAGTTGCTGAGGCCTGACAAGAAGCTCCTTGTTTTCTGCTGGTGGCACCAGCAGCAGTCCCACCATGTTGCGTGCCATGAACTCCCAAAACCAACCCCTATCCTAAGATCGCAGCTTAGAATCACAGACTCATAGAATCATTAAGGTTGGAAAAGGCCTCTGAGATCACCTAGTCCAACCATCAGCCCGTCCCCACCATGTCTATTAACCACATCGCTCAGTGCCACATCGACATGTTTCCTCAACACCTCCAGGGACAGTGACTCCACCTCCTCCCTGGGCAGTTTGTTCCAATGCCTTACCGTTCTTTCTGAGAATAATTTTTTCCTAAGATCAAACCTGAACTTCCCCTGGTGCAACTTAAGGCAATCACCTCTCATCCTATCACTGTTAACTGGAAGAAGAGGCGGACCCCCCACCTCGTTTCAACCTCCTTTCAGATCACTGTAGAGAGCTATAAGGTCCCCCCTGAACTCCCTCTTCTCCAGACAAAACAATCCCAGTTCTCTCAGCCACTCCTCATTAAGACTTTTGTTATGAGGACTCCACACTGAGTATAACTGCCCGTGCAGTCGCACCTGCCAACGCTGGCACTGCCAAGGAACCTCCTTCACTGCCCCCAGCCAGCTCTATTCCTCACTTTCTGGCAAACTCCAGCTTTTCAGCCTTGCAACATTAGATGAGTCAAACAGAGGCTCCTGATTAGCAAAAGGGAAAGTGTTTATTACAGTTATCTATCCTTTCCTCATAAAAAAAACAAAACACCACCTTTTCGTTTTCTTGCCTTGCTGCTTGCCAAGCTGCTGGTCAGGGGGTGAAGGAAATACTTTTTTATCTAGATGTCAGGGAAAGTGACATGGCTGTCAAAGACTCCAGCAATTCATCATCATAGGAGCTGCAAGCAGGCTGCGAAGGACAGAGAAAAACGTGGGTGCATTGTGTCAAAAGTAATATACCAGCAGTGAGAGGAGATTTAAATGTTAAATTGAGTTAAATTACATTAAATTAATCACCGTGGAACTGCCACGTGCACTTAGTTTACTTCATACTTGGTCCCAATCCTCATCTGAGGCTGCAGCACTAAGGGTGTACACTGGGGTAAGGGATATCCTAGACAGAAAAGCAAGTACTGCAAAGCATCAGCACAGGGTTGGATCTGTTTGCTGTGTTTGCACACTTTTTCTACATACCTACTCTACTGTGAGTCAGAGCTAAGGAGTAAATCCAGCATGCCAGCCTATATACGACTAGTGTGCGTGCAGAGATTATCTGTGCTGCATGTGTGCACTTGTGGTGATATAATCTGGATGATGAAAACATACAGATGTTCCTGACTAATATCCAGATACCTAGATTATAATTACATAGCTCAGAATGTGTGAAGGGACCTAGAGAAGAGAATATGAGAAAACTATATGCAGTTAAGGGCTCCTTTTTCCTGCCTTAGCAGTGCAGAAAGGTTTTTTGAAAATACAAATAGAGCTGGCAGAAATTTCTCAGCAGAAGTCTAATCGCACACTGCAATCAAACACGCAGCTACTCCTGTCCAAATGCTTCATGCTTTAGCTGACATGTGGCACTGAGATAATAATGTATGCTATGTAATTACTGACCCAGTGGTTATCACTGAACCAATAGCTTGTACAAAAACAACTTTCTTGGCTAATAACAGAAAACAGAATCAGAGATCTTACATGGGCTGTGTAACTGTTTAAAATTAATTTCTACTACATGCTAGGATGGGATATATTTACACCACAGAAACAGATATCAAGCATAATTCTTGTTAAAGTTAAAAATGAAATTACTAGGATTTATTGTTTCACTCAGAAAGTGAGGTGTACTTTGACATTTTTGAAATACACAGAGACAGCAAAACTAGATAAAAAGAATAAATGTGCCTTTTTTAATGGCCACATTTTGGCCATCCTGAATGAATAAGCTTGGAAACAAGATTTCAGCCCTGGAATGTTGGACACAAAAGTTAATTATCAATTTGCAACCTTTTAAGTATGTCTGGAATATTCAGGCAATCAGGATTTGTTGATTTCTGTATAAGATAGCACATTGCAAATGTTCTTCTCCCATGCCTCTTCACATGCTGATTAAATGACACTTGCTGTCCTGGAACTGTATTTCATCCACATATTCCCTCCCTCCTCATCACTCTTCCCAAGAACAACAACAGAAAGTTTTGCGTGGATATATTAACAGTGAGAAAGCGATGACTGGTTATATGAGTCTGGACTTGCTCAGGCTCACAGCTGGCCAAACCAACCTCCCTGCATGCTGTAGCCCGCTCTTCTATTGATGAATCACAGCAGCAATTGAAGCATTTAAAAGCAATAAACTAGTTTCTACTAGCCTGCAGTTCAATCTGATGTTTTAAGGGGGACATGTTGGAATGGGGAAAGCAGATTGAGCCCTTTTCCTTTCATTAGTTCTGGTTGGTATCAGGTGGTGGTATCTATGTATGGCTGCAGGCTGACAAGCTTTCCCATTTCTCTTGGGACTGCACCCTGCATATATTTTCCTCTTCAGTAGCCACGGAATTTGTTGGATGATTTGAACTTTGACGACTCTCAAATATATTGTTCCTGCAAAGTTCCTGTAAGGGTCACAAGAACAGGCAGCTATTGGAGGAGTTTATAAATGAGGGCCAAACCTTGAGGGTCTTTGCATATTATCAGGAGAAAGAAATCATCAGATAAAAGCAATGAGTAAAAACTACTAAACGGGGTTTCTTACAGGACTCTGTCACTTAGTTCATTTAACAGAACAGTATTAGTATTTTCTGTCCTCTCTCCATACTCTCCTGCCCTTTCTCTCCTTCCATCTCCATTCAAGAAGAGTGCTCCGGTAGTATTTTACTCTTATGATGTCAAATTTTATTCGAATTAACAAGAAGGTTCAAAAGCTGTGGGGAAGCAGGGTTACATACACAGGCAGCTCCCTTAGGTTTGTTTCTATTAAAAAGAATGTTAAAAATTTGAATGAGAGAAGCATGCTAATAATTCTTGTTTTACACCTTTTTTTTTTCTTTTTCTTTTTCTTTCTTTTTTTTTTTCCCATACTGGCAATGGAAGCAGGGACATGTGACCTGGGAAGAATACATGGATGCCATCCAAACATGCAGAGATGGGATGAGGAAAGCCAAGGCACGAATGCAATTGAACTTGGTGAGGGGTGTGAAAAATAACAAGAAGGGATTCTATAGGTGTGTTGGGCAGAAGAGTGTGTGTTGAGCCAAGGAGAGTACAATCCGTCTGATAAATGAGAAGGGAGAACTGGCTTCAGCAGACATGAGGAAGACTGCAGAACTCAAGTTCTTTGCCTCAGTTTTCACTGCCGGTCGGGCTTCCCACATCTCTAATGTCCCAGAACCCCTAGTTGGGGGTCAGGGGAGCAAAAGCCCAAGTGTTTCCCATGGGCAGTTTACAAAATTGACATTACACTGAAAATAGCTTTAGCTTTCTTGTTTGACTTTTTTGACCAGATGGAAATTTCAGGTCCACAGAAGGACTATCATGAAAATTTTCCCAGACTGTTTTGCTCTCTGGTTGCAGAATTTCTGGTCCCGGTTAGAATCTTCATACAATGTGGAAGAGCACTTCATGTCACAGAAAGGAGTGTAGCCAAGCTGAGGGGACACTGCTGAGAGTGGGGCTAAGACTCTTTACAAGCAGGTATCTCAGTACTTTCACTCAATATTCCCAAGCTTTATTTTACATTAGGAAGGAGATGTCAGTACTTCCTTCAAATGTATCAAATGGACACTACACTTTTCTTCAAAACCGTGACTGCTGCTCATGCTTACCTGCTTGTGAAAAACCTCTGTATGAAGAATGCTCAAGGGACTGTCAAAAGCAAAAACTTTTTCTCTGGAAATGTGGGGTTTAAATTCCCCCGAGCTATGAAAGGGTGAATAAGCCTGTGTCAACAGACCATAACACAACTAGGCATTTACACACTCCGGCAGGTATGCAAAGACCACCTTCTTCCCCAGCTATGTTTTAAAAACTGCTCTCATTGCATTTTGGGAGGTTCTGAGAACACCTGCTACGTTAGGTTGCTGAGGGGAGACAAGTAGAAAAGGTCCCGTTTTGCTGATGCTGATGAGGAGGAGAAATAGTGAAGGCTTCAGGCTTCATGAGCAGCCAGCCTGTGGGACTTCCACGAGGAGTTCAGGCACTGCTAGGATGGTGGGGTGACTGGGAAGGACTTTCTAGGACTTTGTTTTAAATATTTAACTCAGGTAGTGATGTCTCTTCTTTTTTTTTTTTCTTTTTTTTTTTCTTTTTTTTTTTTTGAAAACTGAATTCCTGCATGCCCCAAAGACTGCAGTTAAACTAAGTGTTTCTGTTCTTGGGAGAAAAAGCCATGCACCAGGTGCAAAAAATAGAGAACAAAGTATCTGTACCCTGAAGGCCCTGGGACAAAAGAATTCCAGCCTGAAAACTTCACTGCTTGCTGAAGATAAAGGCAGAAGTCTTACAGATTCTTACCAGTCTATCCCAGAGCAAACTGCTTTTCCTCCATCGAATCTGGAGGTTGGCATGACTCTGAGCCTTCCATCAGTGGTCTAACCCCACTGCTGTCTGTTTCCAGCTGGTGGCCAATGTCTGATACTTTAGAAACTGGTAGGTAGGTAGGAGAAGTAATCAAAGTATGTCTAGAAAGGAGAGAAGGAATTCTTTCATTTCCTGAAGGCAATCATGTGATGTCCTCAGAACTGATTGCAGACTGTGATTTGGAGTTCCTCCTACTGAAGGATGCTTATCAGTGATTGGATCTTGCTGTGCTTTTATCAGTAAAATGTTAAAAGCACTTTACTCCCAGATATCTATCCCATGTGCTAATACGTATGCAAAATATTCAAATAACCTCAGGCATTTTCTTTTTCTTTTTTTTTCAAGTGAATATATTATGGGTTCTTAGATCTCCCCCACTACAATTTGCACGGCAGCCCATAGGATAGCTTTGTGGTTCCCATTTAAAAGCTCCGTAGTATTTCCTCAGACTCCTGTTAGGAGTGAGGACAAGGAATGCATGCCAGCTTCTAGCAATTGCTAACTATGCAGAGCTCACATCTCTATATTTGCTTCCTAAATAACTATTAGGTACTATTTGTCAGGGTTACACTAAGCATTTAGTAAATGTAAGCGCAATAGTGTACCTGCAGATAGATCTCCACCTTCAGGAGCAAGATCAGGCTGTCCCCCAGGAAGGCATTTGTAGTTAATCACACAGGATTCAGGAGGCTTTGGCATGGCTCCTTGGGCAATCTTAAGAAATGAAATTGACCTTTCTGCATTGCCATCTCTCTTACATCAGCCCCATTCCTGTAAGGCGTGTGCAATACTTGCACTGCTCTAATTCCACCTGGTCTACCTGCAGGCTCATCTGCACAAGTGGCGACTCTGCCTTCACCCTGAGTCAGCCAAGTGAAAGTCTTCTCCAAACTAGAAGCTGTTTAGGCGTGTTGCTGAAGGCTGTGCCCATTCTAATGCTTTTCTCCACAGAGCAAAAAGGCATGTTGAGTTGCTGAATTAACTGTTGTCGGGCTCCTCAAGCATAAAAATGACCAGTGTTCTCCAGTGCACAAAGCTCTCGTGCCAAAGAAATCTCAGGTCTCACATTCCTCTTGTCTAGCATCTATGTGCCTGCTGCTTGCACCCCACCCGCATTCATGCCTCACTCCCTCAACAGTCTCCCTGGCCTGCCCATATGAGGGTTGCATACTACAGGCAAATCAAGATCTCAAAACCAAGCCAGCTGTGACGAACACCATGCTAGGGGAGAAAGCATTACATTTTCCCGGGAGCTGGGAACATGCTGTCCCCACGCCGCTGCCAGGGAACTCTGTCATGACACAGCAGCACGGTCCTTTCAGGTGACATGGAGAGCCCTCAGCCACACAGTTGCTGAGTCAGGTGTCCCTTGTATGCCTGGTGACCCTGAGAGCCACAGCTGTGGGGACGGTGAAATAACAAACCTCTCTTATTCTCTCTCTTGCCCTACCATTGCAACGTTCTACCCCACAGTGAGTTTAAAGGGTGAAATAGTGTGTATATTCAGTCTATAAAATTGCAGTTAATTACATGCTGCACTGGCAGTGGTGTGGATTTATTACAGCTAGGTAATAAAATGATTATCTGTAGGTGGAAAATGTTAAAGTATTCAGCCCTGCTCCTAAAGCCTTTGCTCTTACAAATAATAAATAATAACAGCTTGAACTGCAAGCCTTCTTCTGCCCTCATTACCACTAATGGTGGAACAGTGCTAATGTATGACTTTACTGCTGCTGAAATGATAGCTAAGTTTGCTGGCACAGCAGACTTAAAACAAACAAAACAAACAACAACAAAAAAAAAACATAGGAGATTTGTGAAAATCTTTCAAAGTGCAGATATCTCAGGGCACTTTTATTGCACAGAAGCAGAAATCACACAGAGCTTCCTAAGAATTGCTGTGACTTCACTGTGCTCTCCTTGTGCTGGCCTCTGAGCCTCTGACAGCATTACAGCAGGGTTATGTGTCTCCAGCAGAGGTGAGGGCAATTAAAATGAGTAAACTGGTAAAAGAACACGTAAACTAGTAAAATTCTAGGGAGAAGGTCTTGGTACTGGTCCTGAAATGTGGTCTAAACTCATTTATTCTTCTATTTATCAGTTTTGTCATTTATTCATAAGGTTTACACCTAGGATTTTCTTGATTAATTCCTCTGAGTAGTCAGCCACCAAGCAAGCTCTGCAATGCTTGTTTTTGTAAATAAACGTCTAGACATAATTTAGATTAATTCACCCTAACGATGCTGTCAGTTTGAATATATTACAATGCAAGTGCATAATGTGTAGTTGAAATGCAAAGTCCAAACAGGCTTTGCTGTGACCTGCCTTGTGTGTCTTAATATACTGTAATTATTCTAGTAGGAAAAGTAATAGGGAACATGTTCGTCCCCCAGTTACAAAGAGGAGCCTGTGCAGAGAGGTATGTGGAGTTTAGTGAGCTCAGACCATACATAATCAGGGACTGATCATACACTGTTTTCTGGCTTCCCCTGTAACAACCACTGATCCTCTTTTATTCTTCTTTTCAAAAGAATTAGTGCAAAAAAGCAATGATTATCTTTTGGTGGCTCATCTCCAATGGGTGCTCAAGCAACCATTAAGCAATGGCCACTGCTTTTTTGCACAGGTGCTCCAGTATGAGATACTGCTGGGTTTCTGATCCCAGCCCTCTCTCTCTCTCTCTTTCTCTCTCTATATATGTTTTTTTTTCCCACTTTGGACTTATCCCTTGGGCCTAGCTTGAAAACAGCATCCAGGGAATGATGACTTCAGACAGTATCTTATCATGGTATATATAAATGTAAATGAACAGGAACTTTTCTAAGGTCCTTTCATAATTTACTTACAGAAAATTGTCTGTGTGGTGTCTTTACTCTTTACTGAACCAGTTTTAATGTGCTTATAAAATTTTTGGTCCTTTGGCTATTTTGTATATTTGACAAAGCAAAAAAAAAGATCACAAGAAAGCAATAGGTTTCTTCGCATCAACTTGAAGAAGAGCTAGAGCCAGGCCAGGCCAGGCCTGGCCCCATGTCGGTGAAAATTCTATTATTTAGTCTTTTAGCATATATTTTAATGATTTTTTGAAGCTTGTGCATAGACAGTTCCCAACTAAAGATAATTTCATTTCCAAACATCTGGAGACTATATTCACATTGCCACATGGTCAAGACCTGTTTATGACTGAGCTGAAGATACAATTAAAAAGCCCTTTGTTGTAAGAAGGAATGGTGGTTCCAGCAGCTTCTGCCCAAGGCGATTGTCTGCATGGCAAACCATAGCCAAAGCCAAAGCACGAGGTCTAAGAGGCCTCTTTGTAACTTTTGCAAGGCATAATATCAAAGACTGTGAAAGAAGAAAACAGACGGTAAGACAAGCCTATTCGCCTTCATCTGGAATTGACAATCAGAGTTTCCTATGGCATGAACTTGTTGGGACGCAATCTAGATGTCAGGGAAAGTGCTGGCTGCTCTGAGCTCCTACCATACTTAAGGGAATCTTTTCACAGACAATGGCTGGAATTTTAATGAAGAGAAATGGGAAATAACTGATCTATAAAGTCATTTTATACTCATAACAAATGCAATTCTGCCTGAATGCTAGCTAGTTGAACAAGCTGACTGATACGTGTGAATATGTGTGTATACATGTATGTGTATCTTTGCTGACTCTGCTCTATAGAGTGATTTGATTCTCCAGAAGTTCAGTTCTCTGCATTGCCGCATCAATCAGAAGATGTGGCTGCTCGGCATGTCTCAGGACTGGTGAATTGAACTACTTTTCCCCTACTTTTCCCTACAGCATATCTTGTCATAGAGTAAACAGATGTATAGTCAGCTACCCCCATCAAAAATGGACAAATTTTACAATTTCACAGTGAATGAGTCCAAGGAACAAGTTAGATGATGAGCTCTAGGCTGCACAGGATGTCTGTGCTAGGTACAGACAAATAATCTAGAATTTAGGAATCTTGATCTTGCATCCTTCAATGCCTTTTCAACACCCTCACAGAAACACGGTTCAAAAGGTGTGAAGGTTAAAGAAAGAACTAGCCTAACCTTCCCCAGGGTGGCTTCTCACAGATTATCTCTCTTGGAAAGAGCAAAGAAATCTGTTCCAAATTTAATCTGATGCCATCAAATCACTATGGTGATGCAGGTATGAATCTAAATAAGCAGTGAATGCCAACCCTGCAGAACTGCAGACCTTTCACATGCCTACATAAAACCCAGCGGGTAAAAGGATTACTTACCACAGTACATTTTGTAAAGCATTAATCTAATTTTTCCTTGCATGAGACATTAGTTTTACAAATGCTCTTCCCTTCACCTTTCCAGCAATTAACAAATCACCCTGTTAACTAGCTGGTTTGGGGTTGCTGAAAGACATAGTACCCTTCTACATTTTCATGGAATTTCTCAGAATTAATGCTCGCTTTTTGCATAGATCTTTCCAACTTTTCCCTCCAAGTGTTCCAGTGATTGTGAAACAGTATCATAACAAGAGTGTGTAAGAAAGTCTACAGGAAATCAAAAAGTTATATGATTAAGCACTATATTAAAGTGAGACAAATCTTTGCTTTGTTTTTTGAGGCACAGAGCACTAGCACAGTCTAAATCCTTTGACTATTACACTCTAAATCCCGTAGTTTGCTTCTGAGCAATTATTTCAGGTGAACATTTTAGCTGGTTCATGCTGGTTCAAATTGAAAAACAGGAAGAGGTGCGGGGATCTGTGGGGTCCAGAGAGTGAACTATCATCAACTAATGCATTTTGTAACTGTGTAGCCCTCACTTGTCTAAATTAAGTTTGCAGAGAAAGAAAAGGGATTTGCATGAAAATTAAAAGTCAGCTCTTCTTTTTAAGGCCAGACAAATAGGATCAGATGTAAAATTTTCACACAGTTTCTTTTCTAGACGTTTCCTTCACTCAGTGTGTTCTACAGTCAAACGAAATAAGGCTTAAAAGCTCTGGTCCTTCTTAACAGCTATTGAATACCGAGCTCAAAGATATTTACAAGAGCAGCAGCCCTTGCCCAGTTTTCTTACTCCTCTCTCCTTTTACAAGACACTTGACAGAATAATTATCAATCATTACAATATATCAGATTGCTGTTCAGTCATCATTATCATATGTCATGTCACTCAGTACGCCAGCTCAATAGTAAAAGTGCTGGCAAGCAGCAGTGGCAATACCCTGCGTGCAGCAGGCTCTTCCATGGAGTTGTCCCAGGATGCTTGAAGGGTTACAGAACACATAGTAATCTCTCCTGACTATCACAGATAGTTAATCTCACTTAAAAGAACACATTTTGCCTGTAGATATAATTGCCCACGGGTGTGACCAGCAGAGAGGTATAGAGCAGAACACAAGTGGCCTGGAGGCTTTGCTAAAGCCGGCACAAGTGAGCTGCCTAGCAGACCAGCTCACAGGTGACTGGGATAAGGAATAGAACACCTGACCCTGTCCTTACACACTCCACTGCTCCCCGGCCATGAATATAGAGTTGTTTCCCTTTCTGAGCTGTGGGGCAAGGTGCTGTTGAAGTGCCCTCAGGCTTCAGTGAAAGCAAGATTTTGCTTGTACTTAAGAACAGTCGTCTGCTATGGGGACTTGAAGCTGATGTCTCCTAGCAAAGTTTTAGAGCCCTCCCAACACCCTGCCTTCTACTGAACACTTGCCATTTACACTGCGGTGCCTGCAAAGTCCACCTGAGTGTTACAGAGATTTCCTTCCAAAGAAGGCGGTTATGAAATGCTTGCTAATTCTAGGAACTGCGCTTAATTTAAGCTCCCAAAGAAAATATCAGCATAAGGACAGAGATTGCTATTCCTCCGAATTAATGAGGCTATAGGGTTTTTCTTTTTTTTTCTGCTTACTGAGCATTCTGCAGCAATATGCATTTACTTCATGTATCTGAATGTGTTTGAATTGATTATTGTCAGTATACTTCTATCATGGGGAACTACAGTGCATAATTGTGACTCAAGCTGTGCTGGCTCTTCGGAAGTGGTCAGACAAGATGCAGATTTTATTCCCTGAGTAGAGAATGCAAGTATTTCCATAGCAAAGTGCTCCTGTTTAAAAGAAAATCTCCCTCAGTGTAGGCGTTTATAATTCCAAATTCCTTTAGAACAAATATTTGTGTCTGTAAAATTCATTTGCAAAAGATTGAACAGGATGTATGCAGAAAATAAAGGTCAAAACCATAAAAGTGGACTGAAAAGAACAAAAGTAAAGCCCTTGAAATATGGTGCGTGACTGTGCCGGTGTGCATGTGTTACAAGCAAGGGCCATTTGGAAGAAATAACTGCACCTGCATGAATGTAAACATGCAATTCAGGAAATACATGCATTGTAGGCTGCTACTTCCACAGCAGCTCACTGTGTGTACGTGCACATGCATAAAGGAGAGGGAGAGGAAAAATGAGGGAGGGGGGTGGGAAGAGCCAGAATCCTCTTTCTTTCCCCCATCAAGATGATTATAGTTTCTTTAGAAGTGAGAGGGCTCTATTAAGGATTTTCACTTCAAAGAAAAGTTTTCAGTGAAAGCTCATCTTCTTCTCTCATTAGTAGGCAGAAGAGGCTTTAACATAATTGATAATCTAGCATGGAAAAGCAGAGTAGTATATTTCTCTAGCAAGGCAGGCAAAACATTTTATGAACGTGTGACTGAAGTGAAAGAAGAAGCAACACCTTTAGAAGGCTATGAACTTAGACTTCCAAGTACAAATGAAATGCAGAGGTACTACTGACTCTCTAGGTATAACCTTTAGAATAAGATTCTTCTGATGGTTTTTTCTTTCCTTAAATCTGCATTCTGATTCCCCAGATAGACTGGCTGTATGTTTATGAGAGGGGAAATAACTACTGCCTGTCTGCATCTAGATACCGCTTAAGGCTCGTGCCCCAGCTGCTCCCACACATCTGCAGTTTAGCACTGTCTGCTACTGCAGGTGTTCACCGAGGCAAATGTCACAGCTGCCCACTGCTTCTCCACATCATCTGGGATGAATCTGTCCTGCACTCCCAATGTGTAGGAAGGAGGATGGACACCTGAGCAACTGAAAAGAAACTCCAAGAACACTAAGCTCCCCAGCACAATTTATTAAATCACGTCCAGTACCTCTCACTTCTGTGGCACTCATGAATGACTGACTCCTACTCTAAATTAAATGAATCCGTGTTGAATAAATATTATCATGATTTTAATTATCCCACTCATTTAGGGCTAAGTCATAATCTCAAAGGTTCCCTTTGTTCAATATATCAGGGCCTGGAGAATTTCCGTAGCCTTTTGAGTCTTATCTAAGAGATTCCACTGGTCAAGACTCATTAATTTCTCCAGTTACACTTGCTCTTTTCCTTTTAATATTCTCTGCAAATGGATTTTGTGGCCGCTTCCTTTTCAGCACTGAATATTTTACAATCTCTGGATTTAATTAGCTGCATTTCCATGTTATTGCACAGAGGTAGAAGCTACTCTTTAGTGACAACAACAAAAATAAAAATGAAAAGAATAAAAAAAAAAAAACAAAAAAAACCCAGCCCTTCTTCCTCTTAAAAGAAGACTCAGCTAGCACAAAGGGGAATTGCAGGTCCTTTTCCAGCCACAACCAAGAGCACAAATCAGATACTGATGGAGACATAATGAACAATTCTATAAGCTTGTGAAACTAACATTCAGTTAATTTGCATTACAGAAGAGTCGAAGGAATTTAATGGACAAATGTGGGTTGAGAGTTGCTAGGTCTGAGGTGCTACTAATCTGTGTCAAATATGGAATCAGCTGTCTAATATTAGATGCTAAGTCTTCTGGCAGACAGGAGTATCTGAATATGGACAGATACTTCTCCTTTTTTCAGTATTATCCCTGTGGTTGCCAAAATATATACAAACTGTGGAAATGTGCCAGAACAAAAGAATGAGGAAGAGGAGGATTTACTGCCTGCAGTAGCATAGCAGATGTGTGGAATGAACGTTTATTTAAAAAATAATAATAATAATAATAATTTTTTTAAAAAAAGTAAATGATGATAGATTTTTTTCAGAGCTGTGTGTCATGTGAACATGCTGTCTCTACTAACCTGTACTGCCCTACCCTTTGCAGCACTTTTGTCAGTCACCTCACAAGTATATGCATACTTATAATTTTTATTGCTTTCCCAGTTAGCATCAGAGGTGTTACCAGGTGAGAACAGAGTCAATTTACATCTCTTTTAGTCCAAATGCAAAGTTGTATGGATGAGACAAAGCACAAAAACCTGTGAATTGGACATACTAAATGTTACTCAAGAAGACCTTTACTGCGTTTTTTTTCAGTTTGTACGAATATAAGTAAATAAGCTCTACGTTGTGAATCTATAAGCAAACAAATTTTTCTTTCAGTTCAGTGTGCTATACGAGAACTCCTCAGCCTGGGTGAAGCTAGAAGTCAGCTTGTCCATATGCAGACCACTGAGATTTTTACCCCTTAAGTCTAGGACTCCAAAGTAGTTATCTCAGTACAGTGGTTTATGTTAATGACCAGCTGTGATTTGTTCTAAAAGAGGGAAATAATTCCTCCGCCCATTCATCAGTGATACATTATTGACGTTTGACAGTTACCAAAATATTCCATAAAGACTGATAAAATAAATCAAAGAATCATCATAGAATAATAGAATGGCCTGGGTTGAATGAAACTAAAATAACAAAGTGTAAATCACAATTTTTCTGAAGTTATGCAGGACATCTAAGAATCAGTATATTTCAAGCCTGCAAAGCTGAACAGTGGAGCTGGCAGGAAAAAAAAAAGAAAAAAGAAAAAAAGAAAAAAACAGGATTATTTTGAAAATCATGCAATGTTAAAAGCGTTTTCATTTGGAATGAATCAATTTCTGCAGGACTGCAATGCCTTATTTGACTTTTTACCTTTTGGTATCTTTTTCAAAAAGAAGGGAGAACGTTAAAGGTATGATGCGGAGCAGCAAACAAAGAAAATGCAGTAACAGAGCAGAACTGAAACACAGGCAATACAAGATAAGAAAATAGAAGGAAGAGAGGTGTTAATTTCTTTACTGGCAGATTAATTCAATAAATATAAGTGCTGAATTGATGCGTTTTTTTTTTTTTTACTTGCAACCAAAAACCCTTCAGAAAAGGTAAGTATATCTCACAGCTATCACAAGCCAAAGCAGGCCAGTGGCAGGAAGATCAGTGGGAGAAGGTGGGAATCTTTTCCAGCAGGAGAGGTGCTCAGATTACAGGGTGACCACTGTCCCTGCTCCTTGACCTGCCTGGCTCTCACAGAACTGCTGTCTAGTGGAGCAGCAACTGCTGAGCAATGGCATGGAGAGGCTGTCCTGGAGTGCAGGTGATAGCTGGCATTCGTTCAGCAAGCAGGGTGGAGGCAGCGGGCAGTGCTGTATATCTGCATTTTGTTGTCTCTGCTGCTCACAGGGAAGTCGCTCTCACTGAACTCCCTTATTTTGCTCTTACTTATTAACATGACCTTCTCAGGGTTCAGCTCATAATTGTTCCCATTCAATTTCCATAAAGCTGAGCAATGATCAAGACTTCATGTTTCATGTAGCTCCAAGGGGAGTATGTAAAATTGACATTGAAGCTAAGTACACTGGATTAAAAGAAACAGCATTGTGTAATGAGTCCCAAATCACACTGCTGTAACATCAGAAGAACAGTCTGAGAGCAGGAAATCTTTCCTGAACTCTGCAGTGTTTTATGGTTCAGTATTTATCATCACAAAATGGAATTGTCATGCATAATGACAGGAAATAATTCTGTGATTCTGTGTGAAATAGCCAAACTTCAGCTTATTTCACCCAGTGCATGTAGAATTTTGTTTCTATGAAAAAATAACACAGCATGACATATAACGATTGATTGTTCTGGATGAAGCCTGGGAAGTTGATGATGTTTCCTGCTATTAGTCTTTTGAACCTTATGGCTCTTGCTCACCCTCATGTTTGGATCTGTATCATATGGCAAACTTTTAAGTATGAGACTGATCTGTCCTAGACCTCTTTGACTCAAATTTTGGATGCATAGTTAAGAACACCTTGTATTCTAACTAATCATCTAGAATTAACTTGAGATATACCATACCTTCTTATCTCTTGACACTGTAGCTCAGAGGAGATGTGAGCAAAGGCCAGGTCTATGCATACCAAAATGCAGGGGTAGAAGGTCAAGATGTACAGATGCGCACACTAAGCCTCTAACATCTCCTGTGCAGCTACAGGCTTGAAATCCTGTTCATACATCTAGCATAACTGCAAGACCATGGCACAGCTTGCGTGAAAGAGATATCTGTCCTGACTGCAGCTTGTGTAAACGGGTGTGAAATCCCATCTCCTGTGATAGCAAACTGGGTGGCTGGAAGTGGACCTTGGTACTGCAAGGCCACACAGTCAAAGGCATTTACCTTTGGATTCTGTTCTTAATGTGTTACTGCTGACTGAGCTGCTAAATTATTACCTCTTTTAACTCTGTCATAGAGATGCCACTGTAGCTGTAGATTCTGCTTTCCCTCAGCTTCATCCCACCAAGATAAGAATCAGTGTGTTTTTATTTTATTGTCACCTGATTTCCTAACTGGTTATTAAGACTAGTTATTGTAGAGATATGGAAGCTATTAGAATACTTTTGGCCACAAATTGGATCCCTGTAGTCTGAAGAGGCTGCTGTGGTACTTCTTTCCAGGAAACTGAAAATGTGAGCCATTTTAGATGGAGCTGTTCCACTTCTGAGAAATTCCGTTAAGAATAGAGCACATTAAGAACACACGTAGTATTCAGGACCTTTCACATCCCATCAGAAAAGTGTCCCACCTAATGGGATGAATGTCCAGATGGTTGTTCTAACAACAGATCAGGCAACTATTTGATTTCTTTTTTGTGTATGCTACACAATCTTTTGACTGTACTTGTGTTATTTCTTATTTATATCTCAGAAAAGTATAGCAAGTTTGGGGCCTAATGAGTTTAGGTTGATCCTGAATGATGGCAGCCAAAGCCTACTACATTCATGTGAATTGGATTGGAACATTCCCCACAGCTATGCATCATCGCATGTCCTGCATGCCCTGGGCTTGTATGTTGGAACTCAGAAGAGATAGAGGTCATCCGCTACTCATTTTGTTGATAATTCTCCTCAGTTGTTACAATGTCAGGAAAGCAATTCTCATCCTCAGAAGTGATTTGCAGGAAGGTTTGTAAGGCTGTTTAGTTGTTGGATGTATTTTGGCCTAAATGCTACTTAGCTCTAATTTGTCTGTCCAGATCCTGAAGGAAATTTTGTGAGATTCAAACATTTTCAGATTAAATACGAGACTTTCCACTATGGGTGATAGAAGTGGAGACCTTGATCAAAGTCAAAGTTAGATTAATTCCGTTAAGTGTAGCCAGTGGTAGTATTTGTCAGTGAGTAACAAAACAGCACGGCGACCTTTTGTTCTCGGTAGGGTGAGTGATTAATGGAGTCTGTTCTGCTCTTTGTTAGATGTCCGAGAGGGTCAAAGTTTGCACTAAGAGCACCCTCACGCAACACTGTGTCCTCTCAATCATCCTGCTGAACATGTATGCAAGTCTTACTTCATTAATAAGTGTTAGATATGTATCAGTATGCTGATGGCCCCTGGCTCCTCATGTCCATCTTCTCTGACCCTTGCCACGATGTGGAATCAATGACAAGGTGTCTGCACACTGGCAGTAACTGACCGAGTCCTCCTCTCGATAAAGCAAGAGTAATGTTACATGGTTGAAAGGAGACAGACCTGGCAACAGTGCCGCTGTGCTGCTAGTCCCGAGACGCCAGCCCTTTGCATTTAGTGCCTACTCTTGTAGTGCCTGTCCTTAAGAAGAGAGCATTTCCTGCTGCTTGGGGTGAAAAGGGTGCAATTTATCCCTGCATTGGACACATCTGCATGGGTTATCAGGCACTAATTCTGTCTGCACTTTGAATAAACCAAAAACTAATCAGTAAGGGACTCAAGCTCAAAGCTGAGAAATAAAGTTGTTATATCCCAGCATCTGCTGGCCAGTAACCATGAATGCATTCATGTTTTGACTCAACACACAGTGTAGGTGTTGCCTCATTCTCCAAAAAGTCTTAGTCACCTTGGGAACAGGCTGCTATCATGCCCACAACAAAAACCTTCTACCTAATCTCCTGGGAAATTGAAGCTGATGCAGCAGATAGCTGCCTTTGACTCACAGTCTTGGTACAGGTGCTTTGATGCTTAGGTTGGGCTGATGATAAAGATCTGGGTGAAGGTGAAGGTGTTGCTTTTATCATCTAGTCCCTGCAGTGATCTCAGAGCTGTTATGTTCTCTTTGGATGTGATGACAACATGGTATTAACTGGAGACATCCAAGTTAACAGCGAGTGGCTGAGAACTTACCTGCATGGATATTAAAAAATTCTGTTTGAATTTGCCCAAACCCAGATTTACTGCCCTGATACATATGGTATGAATTTTAACATTTCTTTTAATGTATGGGAGGATATAGGTCAAAAAGTAGTATGTTAAGGGTTTTTGTTTTGTTTTGTTTTGTTTTTGTAGGAAACTCAATTTCTCGTGGTTTCAAATTAATTTGTTTATCATCAAAGGAATTGCAAATAAAATAATGGAAGAAGTAATGATAGCATATAATAGAAATTGAAATACACAGTGATGGATCAACTATCTATCACTGGATGACAGAGAAAAGCCTAAAATCATACAACTACTATTTGTATAATATTGAAGGTCACAAGGAGAGAAAACGTGCAAAATGCTGAACATTATAAACATATCTATTTGAAACAACAACAACAACAACAACAAAACACAGTAAAAAATATGCTCCAAAGGAAATAGTTGAAAATTTTGCTTAACTTTCATGATATTGACATTGTCTTGTGACTCTAAACTAAAACTAAAAGTACAGTGTGCTGAGATAATCAAATGCTGACATTTGTACAAGAGCTGAATGCAATACAGTTTTCTCATCTGGAGGAATTTTTGAGATTTCAAAGCTGACTCAGGGCAAAGAGAAAAAAAAGGAAATTCTATTTGATGTTATAATAATAAAAAAATGCTGTTGCAATCAAAACATGTTTTTGTTTTTTATTTTTTTTTCTGATGACTTATCGTTTAAATCTTTTTCATGATGCATTAATGAAAAATGCTCAAGAGAGAAAAAAAAGGGAATTTTATGTCAGAAAAGTAGACTTTTCCTCTAAAGAATCAGAAAGGGTTATTTTGACAATCTAAAATTCAAAATACCACAAAACTCACTAAAATCAGCCTTTTTTGTGGGTGAACAGTTTCAGTTTTGACATATGGAATTTTGTAATGAATAGTGCCTTTTACTGGAAATGCTTTAATTAGTTTTACCTTTCTTTCTTTTAATGGCTTTTGTGTCAATGTCTGGCTTATGACATTCTAACATAATAAGAGTTCTCTGTAGATTCCTAAGGTGTTATCTGAATGATTTTCCATATGTTAATTTGGTTTATGACAGATTACAATCAAATCTGCTAATTATATTTTTTCCAGTGTCATCAGATATCTTTGTATATTTGATCAAAAAAGCTGTTTGACATAATCAATTACAGGATGTGTCTCAGCACTAATTTTAATTGTTAATGGATATTTTTTCTTTATCTGAATGTAAGCATTTCTTATAACTTATTGAAGGAGTTCTTTAGCCTACCTGAAATTCCACAACATACTGAGACATGCAGAAATATTTGCCATAATTTCATACTCAATTAATGCAGAATTATTGAAATCGAACTAAGAGAAATACAAAATTGCTGAAAAACCATCACAGAAATAGTAAAAAATACAAAATTTAAGAAAAAAGTTTGAAGACAAATTTTGTTGTTGTTGTTGCACCAAAAACGCCCTGCACTCAGATTTTCAGAAGATGGTACATCTTCTATAGGAGTAAACAGAGTTTTAGAAGTACCAGTTTCTCCACTTGAGAACACTGAGATATAAAGCAGTGATACATCTGTTTCAGTGCAGTGCTCTTGAAACATACACAAAAAGTGAATGCCCATGTCACACAGGAGGCTCATAACATGAGTGGTGAAACATGTCTTTCACAGACTACCTAGCAATTAATTCTAATAAGATGTAAGCAGAGGAAAAGCTTTTAAGTTATACAAGTTAAAATGGTTTCTTTTGTGTGTGTGTGTGAATATGGTATTTTTCTGTGCAGATGTGTTTCACATAAAAATTCATTAGTAATGCTAGCTAGATACTAAAGCATATAACTACTGATGCCTACAACTGTTACTCAGAAAAATGCAAGTATTTTTGTGGAATGGTGGTTAATATGGAACAGCTGAAGTCATCTGGCAAAACAGCTTTGTTTGAGGGTGTTAATTTTCTCATATCTTGGAAATCTGTTTTATTTCACAAAAGTACACACAGAAAGAAAATGTGTCTTGACACATTTTCCTCACACTTTCAGACTACAGAGAGTTGATCTTGAGGAAATTGAATGTTTCTCATTCCAGTGATGTGAATATTCACTTTGTGTTTCGGTCCTGGTATCGCTGACATATAAACAACACCTTTGGTCTCAGCTGCAATTTCCCTGATTTGGGCTACAATTCCATAGTGTTGTCAGCCCCTTCATGCCCAAGTCTGTTGAAATTCATTACAAATGCTTCTTCCTTCACTGTGCTATGCACAGCCACTTAAGCTTTCTATGGAATGGCAGGTGTAGAATTATTCCTCTCTTACACCACCCAATAGCTACAGGATTCACTTGTGATAGGAGAGGTCATTAAAAAATTGGAAAGGGAAGAACTGGTAAACTTCTGGTTATTACTATTGTGTGTGATTCTATAAAGCTCTGAGGTGTGTAGGTATTGGACAAAGAAATTCAAGAAAACGAGATTCCTGCTACAAATTGTTCAGAGTCCTAAATCTCTGAATCACCTGTGCAAACATTGGAGAAATCCCAACAATTGTAGCAGGTAAAATTATATCAATATCCACATCGTCAGTAGATCTTCATGGATGAGTGTGAAGCAAAACACATTACAGGATGGAGAATGTCACAAGGAACACGATTCATACTTTTAATTACCTTAGGAACAAGTTCATGGAGGTTTTTCCAATGATGTTTTTTAATTCCATATATTCAGAGCAGACATACTCACACTTAGTAGGCAATTACTAGATAAGCTTGAGTGGCAAGCAGTAGAAACACCTTCTGCAAGGGAACAGTGCCTTTCTGGAAGACGAAAAGCATTAGAGGACATGACAAGTGCAAAAATCTGCAGTACGAAGTAAAAGGCACGAGCTGGTATTTCCCTTGGAACTCACCACAGAACAGTCAGGACTCACTATGCTCTCCATAACACTGCATCTCTATTAGCTCCATGAAAAGGAGAATGTTTCTGTTGGATTTGTCAGGATTTTGAGAATCAGGCAATATGAATCACAATTCTGGGAAAGCCTAAAGAGATTTGATTGCACAATGCTAGTCAAGGAATGTAAAAAGAAAAACTACTGCAGACATGGACACAGTCTGAAAACACAACAGAAGCCTCTGAAAATGGAGACATTTTCCTGCCAGAACAATTATGGTGTAATCAAAGATTCATTATAAATGAAAGTGCAATTCCCACATTGCACACATGAAACAATTAGTGAGTTTAATTTGCTTTGCTATAAATGGAGGTTTGCTATAGCTTAGTTTCCTGTGAAGAGCAAGTCAGTTAATTCAGTTATAATGTTACCTGAGTGTTTTCAAATTGCTTATGCATAAATATTTTCTGATGCAAGCATTTTTTTTTTTTTTTTTTTAACCAATAACAGCACTGTCTTCTAGAAAGCCAATTCATCTCCTTTTCTCCTTGAGAATATGTCAAATGTTCCTGTGGACCCCAGTGCTGCTCAGCCCAGGTCATCAATGCATGTTAAGACTGGTTGGTAGAACTTTAGATATAGTGCAGAAATCAGCCAGCACTGCCACTCAGTTTGCCCTTTTGCAGGGCTAGATGATGATTTGGACTAGCGGAATGTGTGTATCAGTGTTACTGTGCCTTGGAGAAATACTACTTGGAAACACTCCTACACAAACAGCTCATACCTTGGGTCTGACTGCAACTGGAGTCAGCAAAGTTTGGGAGAGAAGTGATGGAGGCTGGGTGGTTCTTGGCTCAGCCTGCTCTAAACAGCAGCCACTGTAACTGATCTGCATGTGGGTTGTCGCAATTTTTAGATGATATGAGCTAACATTAATAAGTCATTACCCCATGCCCCCTTCTCCAGCCATCTGAAGGATCAAATGAGTAATTGTGACTCATCTGATACTTCTGAGGGATTGGGGTTTTGGGGAATATTTCAAAGTTGGTGATGGTCCATCAGAGTCTTTTCCTCATCCCTGTGCCAAAGAGTCTTTAAGCAAGACCACTTTAGGTGGGCTACATGCTATTGATTTGTACTTTCTGGACATTTGTCTTGTTATTGTACAGAGAGGCAGAGTGAAACAAAGGAACATTGGATCCCAAATTAAATGTGGTTATCCACTTGACTGGAGAATATAAAAGGGTAATATAATAGGAAAACTTCTAGTTTAATTGATTTATTTTTTATTTTTTTATTTTTTTAAATAAACAGGGAAAAAAGAATACTAGTATACAGGGAATATGGAGACACTGAGCTAGAATTCACCATGAAGAGGAATCAAGAGGGGTGTCTGGAGATGTCCCTGAAGGCCAGCTGACAAGGGAAAAGGCATAGCAGCAGCCAAGTGTGCCAGTGGCTGAGTTTCTTACAGGCAGTATCATACTGTTCGTGCCTAATGTTGTTGTCATATGAACAGAAAAAAATGACCAGGGCAGACATAAAACCCTGGGAAGCCAGCAAATGAGAACAGTAGATCTGCAGACAAAAACATCCCCCCAAAACTGAAGGACAATGAGAGCTCAAACCCAGCTACTGTAACAATCAGGAGGTTTTTTTGTTGGTTTTTTTGGGTTTTTTTTTTGGCCTAGAGGGATGGTTGCTATAATTTGTTTCTCAACCTGCTAGTCAGAGTGAGCAGATTTCCACAGCATGAGTGTTCAAGCATGCATGCTGAGCCTGCTGAGGAAAATGAACAGCCACTCCACATTGGATTTGTCTGTACCTTCCCATAAAACTGTCCTTGACAGGACTAGGAAATATCCTAGGTAAATGTGCATCCTGCTGTGAATTTTAGGGTTTTTTTGTTTGTTTGTTTGTTTGTTTGTTTTTTAATGAAATGCACACCTTTAAATAAACCTAGTAGAAAACTGAGACTTATCAGGTAAAATGACAGAGCCTTCCATAGAGCTTTCTTATGTTAACCATCCTCCATGGCCCCATCCCAGAGGACAGCAGGAGCGTGAGTGAAATAGTGGAATACAAACATGATAAGATCTTTATTTCAGTATTAATGTTTTAGAGGTTTTTTGTTTGTTTGTTTTTGTTTTAAATTTCTATTTTGGATGGACTTAACTTCCCTGCATGCTTCCTTCTACCTGGCAAGCTTGTCCATTCCTCTGTGGCCATAGACCCAGCAGCATTCTGGTGGCAGCCAGAAATATCCCACTGACACTGTCACAGGGATGCAGTGCAGGGCTGTGCATGTACACCAGCCCCAGCCTGTGAGCTGGGATGAATGGCAGAGAGCCGCAGGGAGAGCATGCGAAGAGCTCATTCAGCCCCAGCATCAACCAGCACACTGTGTGGCGAAGTTGCTGCTTGTGGCTGAAGGGAGGTTTTGCTTTATGCGTGGCTTTAAGGAATGCAAAAGAATCTAGAGAAAATTACTGACTTGATAAGGTGTTCATCAAATTTATTTTTTTCCCTAGTGTTCTGCGTTCCCCTATCTCTTCAAAGCTTACAGATAAATCAAGATACAGTTAGGAAATCTAATTAAGTGCCTGTGGTAATAACAATGACCTTCCTCCATCCTGTTTTATTCTAGATTGAAGTTTTCTGGGAAAAACAGAGTCCTGGCATAAACAAAGCATCTCTGTCTATTCCAGTGAAATTTTGTTTGCTTTTGAACCTGATCTGCCCTTTCTCTCAGTCAGTTCTATTTTATTTCATGGTTTCATGTATCACTTTTTTTCATCCCTTTTCTACATAACACTCAAGGAAATGAGATGCTTTAAATAATCAAACAGTGAAAGTCGAGTATGGAAAAATTAAAAAGCAGCTACTCACTTAGGCTATTTAGCAAAACTGACTGATGGCGGTCATGGAAATCTACAGTGTTTAAATTCTGCTCAGGTCAGCATCAGGCAAAACTCATTATTTTCTGGTGATTGTTTTGTGGCCGATAGGATATAGATGGATGTTTTCTTCCTGTGGAATGGTTTTATTTCTCCAGCTCTCTGTGGGCTAGAAATGAGAACTATGTACAACTCACAGAGATTTCAGCTCACCTATGAAATATGGAACAATTGCTCACAGGGCTGGAAGGATTTTAAACTATCACACCTTAAGATTGCCTTTGATATTGTGTGTGAAAAAAACACCACAAAAAACAAACAAAACAACAACAACAAAAAAACTGTTGTAAGCCACTTTTAAGAAGTTTGAACTGCTGGGGAGCAGTTAGGTTTCCTTTTCTAATCAACCACCACAGGCTGCAGAAGACTGGAGCAGTCAGTCAGTTCTAATGGGGAAGGGCTGGAGCACTTACAGTGGCCAGCCTGCTGCTTGGGCCATGTCAAATTTCTAGACAGCACTTTTCAGAGAAATATTCTTTTGTCATTTCTTACCGCTGAGGAAATTCCCCTACCCTCCACCTTCCATCTTCCTGCAACACCGTGGATGTTATTTTGCTTTCTTATGGTTGTATTATGTTTTAATTTTTCCCCAAATGAAACCAAGTTTGAATACCACAAATCTTGGCCAGCACTGAGAAGAGCCCCAGAAATACCTCAAAAGAAAATGGCATGGCTGAAACACCAAGTATAGATGCACTGCTAGTTTTGAGAAAAATCCCAACTGCTAGATGTGCAGACTAAACTAGCCCCATTTCTGAAGACTGGATAAAGACTGGAAGGGTCAAAAGCTCATTCTTCTCTGTTCAATTTTCCTCTGCTCTGAGCTGTTAAAATGATACTCCATGGAACAAGCTGTGTCAATAGTTGTTGGATCAAATGTCAGAACCGTAGTTGCTGGAAAATACCCACTTTTCCTGACTGCAAAGGAAGAGAGGGCAGGGAAGGAGTGCCCACTAAGTATGAGTGGCTATGTAAGAACTCACTGCTGATAGGATGCTATAAATGATCTGCAACATATTTTTGTCCCATGCCAGGGATGTGGGCAGCTTTGAAAGTACACCAAGGGCTGTGATGCTGAAGACTTGAGACTTGAAAATTCTAAGGCCGGGGGAGAAGAAGATTCGAGCTGCTACATCTAAAGCTGACTATAGCTAAATTTATCAGTATGATTTACTTGTTCCCTGATGTACCCTAGTCTGATTTACAACCTGTTATATTGCACTTGTGTTTAAAGGCAAGGACAATTACTAGGATGCTGTGTTTGTAAAAGGTCGAGCAGAGCAGTTCTGGTCCATGCCTTTTCTCCTCTGCATTCTGTGTTACTCTACATTTATAGTACTCCTTCAGGAAGATCTGCAGTGAAAGAAATTATATGATCTCCCAAGGAGCCACCTCACAGATATTTAAATATTACTGTATGCTGTTCAGCTCTCCAAATTTTTAGCACTAGAAAATTTCTGCATTTCTTTCCTGACTGCACTAATAAAAAACTTATTTTATCATTGTGTGAGTATATGACAGTTTAATGGAAACCACTAAAGTCCGTTAAAGCATGAAGTACCTGTAGGACTTGTTTAAAGTGCCTGGTACGTCTGGCAGGTCACCAAGTTGATGAAAGCCTTTGGTATTTCGTGGCACTCACAATAAAGCACCACTGAGGGGGTTGGCTTGGCTCAGATTCTTATTTTCCTACTCAATTTTTATGCTTTTTGATTGTAGTTAAATGCAGTGAACATGGAGTTTTATGCTTATTTCAGATTTAATTACAAAGCCATGATTTTGGCACTTTTTCTCAGGAAAATCTCTCTGACTTTAAATCTATGTCTACTGGTGGAAGAACAGATGTGTGGGGTAACTTCTGCTCCTCATTCAGACTTTTGCCCTCATGTGCTAGACATAAGCTCTGAAGCCACTGAGTCACACTTCTGATACTGTGGTAAAAGAATCTGGCAAATAAAATCCCTTAATGCCACATTGCCAGAAGGATTTCATCTTGGAAGAAATCTTATCAAAATGCTGATATCCTGGAGAGGCCAAGAGGTCTTTGCATGATGCATTCCCCAAGCATGAATGCACCTGCCTCTGAAAACATCTCCTACAGTACTTCAAAACTATCAGGCTACTTTGAAGAGAGTTTATTATTATTTCTCCTAATGGAAATAAGCTTAAGTGCATAACTTGTCCAGCTGAAAATCAGCCAACACCCAAATAAAATAAATAGCAAAAAGGATCTGGAGGCCAAGGCCCTGACACCAGGACCCAAGAGATATATTCACAAGGGCAGTCAGCACTACCTTCAGCCCTGGAAGGGGAATGGAGAGGGACATTTCAGCCAGTAGTTTGGGAACCTAACAGAGAAGATAGAGGCATCACAAATGCTTTTGTAAAAGAAGAGATTGCACTGAGCCCTCAGGAGAAATATCTCAGGATGAGAGACAGATCAAAGCTGTGGCTGAATAGATCAAAGATCACAAAAATAAATGTATGTGCACAGCAAGCTGGATGGTTAACCCAAGTGAAAGCCTTTTCTGAACAAAAGTTTCCTATTATGCAATCAGATATGCCATCAGATTAGCCGGCAAACACCATGGTTCTCAGAACAGAGCACTGGGAGATGCCACTGGTAAAAATTCATTATCATCTATTTCTCTATCTATAAGCACAGAAATATAGGCCCAGCAGCTCTAAGGCACATGAAAGGATTAATGGAAAGATTTTTTCCCAAATTGCTAGAGACTGGATGTAAGAGGTGCTCGGTTCAGGAAGCTCTCACTGAGATGTGTTGAGAATTCCAGACTTTCTGAAAAACCTTTTAGCATATCTCTGGTAACTGAACTGCTGGTCAGGTTTCAGAAGCTGAGCTGAATTGCTGCTTGGTAAAATACATTAGCTGCAGACAAAGGGGCAGAGTGGAAAATTCCTTTTCTCCTTGCTCCAGTGACTATTTTACTAGTTCTCCAAAGCTGAACAATTCTGACAAGATTTTGGCTCTTCAGCTCACTGCTTTGGACAGTTCATTAAGGGCACCAAAATGCAAAATTATGTCTTTTTTTGTAACTTGGACCTTGAACTTGTAACTTTCCAAGGAACTGCTCTGAATTCTGATCCGTGGCAGGGTTCTATGTTCCCCTTGCAATTTTGACTAGAATTTTCATCCTGGTGGCAAGGAAAGAAGAAGGGAGGGGAGAGAAGGAGAGGAAGGCAAAGGGGAAGGGAGGGGAAGGGAAGGGAAAAAGGGGAAAAAAAGGAAAAAAGAAAAGCGAAAAAGAAAAGAAAAAGGGAAAAAAGGAAAAACGGAAAAAAGAAAAGCGAAAAAGAAAAGAAAAAGGGAAAAAAAGGAAAAACAGAAAAAAGAAAGAAGGAAAAAGGAAACAGGAAACAGGAAAAAGAAAAAAGGAAATGGACTTTTGAATAAATAACGTTACTCTAAGATAATTGTTTCCTCAAGAAATTCCAAGTCTAATAGTAGTGCAGAAAAATTGTTTGCACATAATGAACGAAGGCTGGAAGAAAAATTGTTTGCACATAATGAACGAAGGCTGGAAGTACAAAATAAGGAAATATATCCTGCATGCTGCTGGCTTGAAAATAGGTCATATCCTGCAAGCACTGTGACATAGGGTCTCAGTTAGGTACTCAGACTAGAGAAACAGTGGGATTTTCTGTGAAATAGCCACACTGGTGACAATAGCAGTCAGTTCATAGTTTCACCTGTAAATGTAATAAGGAGAAACCTGTACTGATGCAGGGATACAAAGCTTAGGTGATCTTATTTTTCTAGGATCTTCCGAAAAAAAAAAAGAAATGAAAAGAGCAGGGAAGAGTGACAGAGTATGTCCAAGGACTTGTGAAAACAGATTCCACTGAAAAATGCAAAATGCTCAGTTTATTTACCTTATCATAGACACTTGAGAAGTAACCAATTTACAGTAGGCAGTATCCTCAAGTGAGGGGAAAAATCTCTGTACAGTAGGGCTGACTTATGTCGTAGAGAAAGGCTGAGGAGGAAGCTACAGCTAGGACCAGAAACCAGTTTAATATTAAAGATCGGGTCTTTTCTTGAATCTGAGGTTTATTAATCTGGAACAGAAGACAAAAGGAAGTGAAGAAGTCTCTATTTTATTTTCCAGACCTTGTTGGAAAAGACAACATAATTAAATGATATTTAACAGTTTAGTTAAACACGTTATTGGAATCACTGGGTTTGGTGAAATGTGTCTCAATCAAATTAGATAAATGGGAGGCTAGCCAAGGTGTCTTTTCAAGATGCCTTTCAGCCCTGTTTTCCTGTAATGAAAGAGATCTTCTGCATTTAAAAGCTATATATCCCTGTTTCTAGGGCAGAATAAGGAGAAATATCTGAACAGATTTGTGTGTGCCTGCTTGCTTTACATTTATCTGCATCGGATGTGGTAATTGTACTTTATGGGAACCCCTGGCTTTCTTTAAGCTCACTGAACTTCACAATGAAGCTCCAATGCTTCCCTGTCTACAGTATGTCCTGTCACATAAGCCAGCATTGCATTGATCATTGGATAGGCTTTTTTTCCAAAGTACCACAGTTTAAATCATTGCAACAAGAGCAACATAGTAAAAACAAAAATTAAAAAAAAAAAAAAGAAAAGAAAATTGAAAGGAAGAAAAAAATTGACTGACCTATCTCTCTTTTCTTTTCACTTGAAGACTGTCTATATATAAAATGAGAGCCTATCGTTGTCACTCCCCCAAGGGAAACATACTGCCTTTCAGCACTTCTTTCTCTGAGCCTTCCTCCTATCCTTTGTATGGTTATTTGTGCTCAGCTGGTCTGACAGTGCATCTCTCCCTCCCTCCCTCCCTCCCTCCCTCTCTCTCTCCCTGCTGTTGCTGAACAGCAGCTCCCACTGGAATTTGCACAATCAAAACCAGCTCTCATCTCAAACAGCAGTGAATCACATCACCTGGAGAAGAGGAATAGCAAATCGAGCCCAGTAGCCTTGCTGCTTATGGAGCATGTGGCACCAACAGCACCAGCCAGATGGAAGGATCCAGGTTTGTGTGAGACTCACTCAGCCTCAGACCTGCTGCCTGTGATGTGAAAGCTGTCACACGCTTTTCTAGGAGTGTGTGTATTTAGAGGACATTTCTACAAAGCGAATAGCCTGCTGCAACAGAAGGCTTGGAAACGCTGCTGCTCACTGCTGCTGCTGCAGTAGCTGGTGCAGCAGGATGAATGTGTAAAGGGCAGCTGCCCAAGCAGTGCCAGTGAGGCTCCTGTCCTGCTCTGTCTTCATTAACTGAAGGGATACAGAGGAAAGCAGATGCACTAAGCAAGTGCCACCCTGGATCTATCACTTTGCACCCTTCATTGTGGAAAATGGTCAACAAAGACATGAATGGATTTCCAGTCAAGAAGTGCTCAGCCTTTCAGTTCTTTAAAAAGAGGGTAAGATTTTCCTTTTATTGTTTCTTTCTTTTCACTTTCTTTTTTTTGTTGCAGTTATTTTGGTTCATGTAAAAGTCACTGAGGAGGGATGGTATTTTCATGCCAGTCTCGTATACATGGAGCTCATTGCATGGGCAGTTCAATGAAACACCAAGGGCAATAACGCTGAGGGTGAAGGGGAGCTGGAGATGGGGACAGGGTCCAAAAGGCATTACGTAAGCACTCTGTGCTGAGGAACGTATTTCTCAATCAGGGCTGACCAAAGGGCTTGACGCAATACAAGCAGCTATTCAGAGTTGGATAATACAATACAAATCAGAGTGCAGGTTTGTTGCAGCTTGTCTTGTGCTCTGCCTCCTCCACATGCACCTAGGGGTACGGACTCCCTCCACACCTTTCATTCACTTGCCTGAAGTGCAGCGTTACCCACCTCCATTCATCATCTCACAGTAAGGGGAAAGAACAAAGAGGTGTTTGTGAGCTCAGCAAAATATTCCACAGCTTGTAATTTGCCTGCAATTGCAATTAACACATGAAAAAAGGATTAGAGGGAGGTGCACCTGGATTTTGTTTTCTATTACATATTTTAGTTTAGACAAATACGTCAGGATTTAGAGAAGTCTACTATGTATTCTGTTTGACTGCTAGTTCTCTTAAAGTAATGTGCATGCGTTGCTCTACCTTATCACTTTAGTTAAAACATTTCTGTTTTCACAACTCTTTTAGAGTCACACACACTCTCCATTTAACTTGAGCAACAAAGTCATTTCTATGTAGCAGCAGGACAGGTAATCAGAATACGCCTGTGTAGACAGAGAGGAGAAGCAAAGCATCAGAAAGAGATTGGTAGCAAAGACTTCTCTATGGAAAGGATTTCCTGAATGATTAAAACGAGAACCCTGCATTTAAACAGGCTAGAGTAAAAGCAGATAAGCTGCTCCATTCACTCATTCACTCATTCATTCATTCATTCTCATTCATTCTCTCTCTTCGTTATTCCAAGAGTATGGTCAGTCCATTTAACCCTTCAGGCAAAGAGAGTGAAGCCCGTACTGGCTACTATCTAAAAGCTGGAGTCAGCCCTTTCTGGGCAATGAGATGCCAGATTTAAGGGCCGCCATGCAAAATACTAGCAGAGTCACTCGGAGGATTAGAAGTGCAGTCTTCGATGATATTTTTTTTTGTAGTTTCCAAGGTGGTTTCTTTAAGACTTACAGAAACAATTCAGACACCACTCACAGTCAGTCCATATAATGGTTCGTGTCTCAGGTAGCTTGTCATTTAAGTATATTACCCTTGGTACATGTAAGTTTGATACTAAGCTCACCAAAAATTGCCCAAATGTTTAAAGAGAAATGTATCCTTAAAGAGGAAGCAAACTAGCTTGCAGTTCCTGTACCAGGCCAATTACTGTCGGTTGTCTTCTATCTCTGTATAGAGCTAAGATGGTAAGTTATCTCTTGGCACCTCTACATAGTTTTCTTCTAGAATCAGGGAAGATGATAGTCTAGTTTTGATTAGTTTTGTTTTCAAAGCTATGCTAGTGTTGCGTGAATTTCTCATTGGAAAAGATTGTTAGCTATAGTTGTACTTGAAGAAACAAGAATACAGGAACAGTCCTGGACAGTGGATCAGGAGAAAATACCATTTTTCAATTCTGAATGTTCTCATTTTTATCAGATATTGCCTTCTTGAAGTCGTGACGAAGATGGATTAAATCAGTAAAACCAATTTACGGACACAACTGAAGGAAATTCTGTGTACATTTCTGTCAATAGATATATACGTTCACTGACATTTCTCTTACTCTCATTATCTCCCTTCTAAAAAATCAAGCATTCAAGTATTGACCACATTGTTCTGACGTCAGTGCTTGAAACATTTACAAGCAAGGAGAGCTACATGTTCATAAAGGGTTACTGGCTTCCACTAACATATATTTTGTTTGCTGGATGAGTTACATAGTGTTTTTAATTACTGGGAGGTTGGGGTAAGGTGGTTTAAGACAGCTATCATAGAATCATAGAATCATAGAATCATAGAATCATAGAATCATAGAATCATAGAATGGCCTGGGTGGAAAAGGACCACAATGATCATCTAGTTTCAACCCCCATGCCATAGGCAGAGTCTCCACTCACCAGACCAGGCTGCCCAGAGCCACATCCAGCCTGGCCTTGAATGCCCCCAGGGATAGGGCATCCACAACCTCCTTGGGCAACCTGTTCCAGTCTGTCACCACCCTCTGTGTGAAAAATTTCCTCCTAATATCTAACCTAAACCTCCCCTGTCTCAGTTTAAAACAATTCCCCCCCTTGTCCTATCACTATGCACCCTCATAAATAGCCATTCCCCTCCTGTTTATATGATTATATGATTTATATGATCCAGTAGATTCAGTTCCTTACCAATGCTCTGGACACTCTGCCTGAAGAACCACCAGAGCCCTGTGTCTACAGAAGTACAGCTGCTGGGTTTCTTGATTTGAATCTATCATGTGAGGTTTGTTGTTTGACACTTGCATCATCAGAGCACCCGTGGGCCGTAACTGACACTATAAACCTACTGGATACATCCTCTACTCTCAGTCAGAGGCAGGTCTTGCCCTGGGCAGCTCAGCAGATCTGACTGCAGGGATGGAGTATTGTTATTCCCACTGTACTTGGTAATGTCTGGAACCCAGAAGCAGATTTCTCACATGGATGATTTTGTTGTGATAGGCTTCCCTCAGATCACCAGCAGGATCTTTAATGAAACAAGAGCTGGGACCCCAATAGCTCCAGTTTAAAGTTACAGTGTCTTTCTCCTAGAAAAGTCCACATTTGTAGTCTAATTCTAAGAAGTCTGTTTCGATCTAGATTAGGACACCCTAAATCGTGGGAAATGTTGCTATTTTTTCAACTGAATTAGATTTTTTTTTAATTTATTTTTTAATGAAGAAGCTGCTAGATGTATCTTTGTTGTTTTCATTTTCCATTTAGCCTAATGGTTTTTGTTAAATTGCAATCCTCTTTGTTGCTCTGACCAAGAGTGCAGAAAGGACTGACAGAGCTCTGTAAATTTAGGCTAGGCTGAAAGTGCATTCATATTGACTTGAATTTGAGGTCTAGATTTTTTTTAAGCCTGGCATATTCTCTGATGACAAAGCACTGACCCTCTGGGACACTGCCTGCTGTGTCAGATGATTCAGGGTATGGACTAATCACATCCGGAGGTTGGAGAACAGGAAGGAAAGGCTGAAATTAAAAGGCAGCCCACAGATGAAATAAAAAGAAAAGTAGGAACTATTAGTTTTGCAGAATAACTTGTAGCACTCACTGCTGGCAGAGCTGGAACAAGTAGGTATGGATCACATTCACTTAGAATCTACACTGTTTAAAAGCAAATCAAATGATTAACGATGCCAGTGGGGTTTTTTTTGGCTGCAAGAGGTAAAATAATTCAGTGTGACTAAGATCAAGATGATATTTAGTTAAATATTATTTTTTAATTGGTGATGACAGAAATCTAAAAAGAGAATAGGGGAGAAGAAGGAGGGGCATTTGTAGGCATAAAGAGAGAATCCAAAATTACCTTAATTATGGTAATTTCTGAAAAGCCAGTGTTCGCATGATTTTGGGTCATGGCATATAAGTATCTCCATCTGACAAGACTGAAAGACTAAAACACATTATCATAGCAAATAATTACCTTCACTCTGAGGACTTTTGCTCTGCTGCCATCCCTTGTCCTGTCCACTGATGTTGATACTGGATTCCGATATAAATCCCACACTAACTTGCTTCAGTAACAAATGGTTGGGCTGTCTCTCTTATACTAGATGCATTTTGATTTTCCCAAAGTTCAATTAAAAGGTTTTGTTAACTAGCAGAAGATATGTCTTTCTCATATGAGGGGCTCAGAGGTCTCACCCTCCAGAATTATGCAGGGTTACCAACAGAACTGGGTTGATTTTGAGAATGGGATAAACTTGCAAATGCAGTATTGCTGGTCAGCCAACAGGAGTATCCCAGAGCAGAGGGACCTTTCTTTGATACCTACTGCTATCCCTGCCAAATGGTTTTGGGAAGCAGGGTTTGTGGTATTTGCACTGCCGCCTTCTGTGGCATTTGCCTCCCTTATAAAACTTTCTGATAACATCTTGCAACATACAACTTCACTCATCTTGAAATAAAATACCATTATTTTCTGCAACACAACAAAATGGTTAATTTAGGATGAATGATGAATAATGAACTGCCTGTGCCACTTAAACATTAGCTGATGATATGGTAACCTCAGTGAGCCTGGAAATTCATTGTCCTCTTATGTCCGGACCAAGAGCAAATACAAATTTATTCAGGATGGGAAGAAGATAAATGACTGATAAATGGGAAATGAAATAGCAGTCTTCCATAAAATGAAGAAAAAGAAGCAGATAAAAAATGATGGGGGATGTCTCAGAGAGGAAGTTTATTGCACAGATTAAGGATTTGCTTGTCTGAAACCTGATAAGGGAGAGTATCCATAATCCTTTTTCACTGAGAAAATTTGCATTAATTAGCAATTTAGGTCAAGCTAAAGTGAGCTCACAAAGAAGGAAGAGAAAATCCCTATCTTGTTTCTATGCAGCTTTTCCAAATATGTAGTTTGGGGAAACCATATCCTTCTTTCTTGGTGGATATTTTATGTCACTGCACACCAGGAGCTTACTCCATATACATGCTGAAGAGACTAACTCATAAACATTATTGTGCGTGAAGATGACAGCTCTGCCTGCATTAAAGCTCAAGGCAAGGAGCTGCTGAGAGGACTGCAGAATTACCTGAATACCATTTTTAGGATTACAGTAATTTAGTGATAAAGATAACTCCTGAAATCAGTATTTCCAACTGACCTCCTTCAGATTATGTTCCTTCTGGTAGATTGTGCTGTAGGGGCTATTGTCTGTTCTGCCACTTTAATGGGTCTAGAAGTCCATTTCAGAACTGGAGTTAATTTTTTTTAGAGTAATTGGGAGCTTACCTAGAAGAAAATAAATGAGATCTGAAGCTGACTGTACCTCAGGAAAATGCCAGGTTTATAACGGATGACTGCAGCTCTTCTTTGCTATGTGGTCCAGTGTCATACGAGTATGCACATTTTGAAGTTGATTTCTAAAGACAGGAATCCTGGCTTACTGCAGGTGAGACAGAGTTGTGCTGCAGTACAGACTTCTTTCCCATCCCATTTCTTCTGTATGGAAGGATGCTGAGCATCCATGGCTCTGCTTGGTATCAGCTAAAGCTGCAGGCACTCCAAAGTGCCATTTCCATAAATAGAAATGAATTAGAAAGAAAGAAAAAAAGAAAAAATGTAGGATGATGGAATTATGTTGGAATACTCTCTTTCTTTCCCCTTCCTAGAATGTAGGACTAGAGGACAACCTCTGACTGTTTAAGTTTGGTCTCTTTTTCTCATTGCTAAACATGTCTCATAATCCCCATCACAAATTGATTGAGCTACTGCTTGAAATTGTCCACATATCTCTTACTTTTGGGAAAATTATCCCATCTGAAAAGGTAGAAATTCTTCGCTCATTTTCAGTCTAAATTTACACATGTCCAACTTATTCCAATCTTCTCTTGTGCCAACAAAAAGTAACGACAAATTAAATAGCTCTTCTTCCCTCATATGTGTGACAACAGGTGTGTTTCTGGAGAGCAGACATTTCTTCATTCAGTTGCATTTAGTTAGGCTAAATAATCCATCAGCTTTTAGACTCTTAAGGTAAACTTTCCACTCCCCAGCCACCCTAATAGACGAAAGAAGCTGTCATATTTCCTGGTCTGTATATTTCCTTTGAGTTACAAATTATTCATATATTCATTTTTTGCTGTCCTCTTCACACTTCTAACCTCCATCTTATTCATGTCCTCTCACCCTGGTCCTCTTCTGCTGAGCATGTGGGTCACTGGCAAATTTATAATTACAAACCTAAATTTTGTGTCAAACCCAGCTCAATACTAGCTTTCCTCTTTTCAATATTCTTTCCTAATTCCTTTCTCAATATTTTTTATTGTAAAAGTTCTCTTGTTTTCCATTTTAAATAATTAATTTCCATGTATTTTCACTATCTACCTGAATTACTGAAGACTATGTGGGTTAGATTACCTACATTTCCCTCTTCAAAGGAAGGCATCAGGCAAATCTGGCATACTGGCAAATGTATGTTGCATTTTATCATGTTTTCTATCAAACTCTAAGAGACTTGCTTTCTCTTCTGATGTGGTAAGTTTTATGTCTGTACACATAGTCTCCTAAGGCTTTTTCTCCCATGCTGTATACCGTAATCCTCCTGGAATACATAGAGGAAAGAATTCATCTTGAGATTTATTTTATCTCAGCTCAAGTCGTAGAGAAACAGTCCTCTTCTTTCCTCTCTGTTTTAAATTTCAGAATCTGACTGGATTTTCCAGATTCACTTAGAAATATTCTGCCATATTTAGCCTCGTTAACTACCATCACTAATGAAGTAGCAGTTGGGGGATGTTTCTCTTAGGGTCTGCTCTGGATCATTCCTTACAAGATCAGATTAGGTATTGCTTGAACCTGATTTCTGTTTTTCTTCATTACATGCCTTCAGAGTACTTCATAGTCATGACTTCTGTCTGGGGAAGGGCCAGCCATGAGATCTCTGACTTTTCTGCCAAGTTCATATTAGCACTGATTTAAAGGCCATAGCATCTGGAGTTAAATTCTTAGAGCAATCCTACCCCAAACACAATGATGTCATTGCTATCATAACTCAACTCAGCACCCTCCGTATCATTTAACTTCAGTCTGAACATCCAAACTGTCTGAAAAACATTGTGACGCATGAAATTGCCAGCAAGAATAGCAGTGCAAAAGTTTCTGGACACCCTTGGCTCTCTGGAAAGAGCTGATGCAAAGTGAGCTACTGCGAGAGCAAACAACTATATCTTCTAAAAAATCAATGTAGTTCCTCTGCCAAATGGGGAGAGTAATAAATATGATATGCAGGGGCCAAGAAACACTAAGAATTCAGAGTAATACACAAAGTACTTTAAAGACATGGTTTAATGAGGGTTACAGGCTTGGGAGAGATCAAAGGTTACATCTGTGGAGAACGGAATCAGAGAATTGAAAGTAAGGGGAAAGCTTGTATCCTTTAAATAATTTGTCTAGGGTAGGGAGGGGTAAAATGGAAGGAGAGCAACAGTCTCTGCAGAAAAATACATGAACGGACATGTGAATGCAACAGGAAAACATCCAAGACCTAAATGCATGAAATAAGCTCGCAAAATCAAATTGATAACACAGGTGGCTTTTTTCTTAAATAACAAGCTATCAGGAAATAATTTCCAGCAGATGTTATTTACAACAATTGTTTTTCCAAAAAGATTAATAAATATTGATGGTTAAAAAAAAACAACAACAATGAATAACTCTGAGATCAATACATTTTAATGTTTATTGAAGACACAGCATTGACGGGATTCCAAATCAGCCTGCAGACAATTAACCAAGTCTCAAAATATACTGATGAGGTAGAAAAATCATTCTCATTTCATAAATAAGTGGATAAAAAGGAAGTAGGTAACACCATCAATTAGATAAGCTATTATACAGGACAGAAATTACTGCTCTTTCCTGATCCTTACTCTAATTTTCCCTACTAGAAAAAAAAGAAGACATCTCCTTTTCTTGAAATGACAGCAGTGAAAGTCTTGTAGGGTAAACTTTGACTGGGAGCTCTAAGCAGCTTAATGAGACAAACACCAATATAACATACTTTTCTCAAGTGTTAAGAAATGCCTTCTTACCAGTTGACACAGTCTTGCTCATATGAGAGTGGCAACAGAATGTGGTAAAATACAATGGTAAGTTTGAAAAGCTATTATTTCCAGTGCCTTCAGCTCATTAAGAATGTGCTCATTCTTAATGTGTGAAGAAAAATGTGTGACAAACATAGATTCTGCCCTACAAAGTCAAGAGTGTCAAGAGGCGTGTTTGTATTATAAGTGTCTTTCAGCACAGCGAAAGCCTGTTCCCTTACTGTGATGCATCAGGAAATGGCTGAAGAGGTGACAGCCCGAGACTGGAGCCTGCTGTTCTGTGCAACACATTGCTTATTTCAATCCTCTCATGTCTCCCACAGGCAGCCCCCCAGCATGAAAACTTCTGTGTAGCATGAGAAGCACAGATGGTGAGCTGTGTACATGGGCAGTGGCTGCATCTTTTTGTTGTAGATATGGTATGGGTAGACAATTCTAAGATGCATACAATCACCAAAGTAACCCAGTTTTACTTCCCATGTAGAAGCAGTGCATGCTGTCAAAAATACAGTTCATTTGCCAAGGGATCATTTGTTCAGATGCTCCAACATGATTGCTTATGCTTTTCTAGGTTGCATATATTTGAATATGTACAAAGCGTGCAGTGGGAGTTCTGTCATTTTCTGACAAGTTCCTGAGGACTACACCTGTGAATGAAAGTGTCTACCAACTAAGTACTGCACATCAGAACTTCCCTCAAAACATGCAAAGACCCCCTAAAAAGAAAAACAGCATCCACCGTGCTGCTGCCAGCTGCCTAGAGATGTGACCTGGTGCTGGGATATACCCCAGGTTCCATGTTACAGGAAAGTTCTGCTCTTATCCATTCACAACAGCATGATGCCAGCATTTCAGGAGGCTGGATCTTTCTCAGATGGCACTTTTAAGGGGCCACCTCGTACCAATTCTGGGTGCTAAAGAGATCAGACTCGAGAGAACAGGCTTCTCACTCTCACTGATCCATTTTTTGATGCTGAGAGGTCACCTCAGTTATCCTAGTAGGCATCCTTTGATCATCTGCCCAAATGGCAAGCTCTTTGAGGAAAAGAAAAAGAGATTGAGTTTCTACACAGATCAAAGCTGTCAGGTTTGAATCTTAGTAGAGGCTTCATGAACACAGATAATACAGAGAAAATCACAGACTACTGTTGCTATAAAAATTATTTTTATATGGCTGATCTGGAGAGAATTATTTTTTGGCAATGACAGATGGGAAAGATGTATTATATTTTACTTCTTGGTCTGTTTATATTTGATATTTGCTAGTCTAAATTAACTTGCTTCTGTCAGTTCTTTCGAAGTCTGCTTTTTTTCTGGGGGCTAACGGTCCTCAGGAGTGTAGCAGAAGTAAGTAAAATTGATTATTAATACAAATGCTTGAACTGCAGGTCAGCAATACAACTTGTAGATGTATTGCAACAACCTCATCCAAAAATACATCTCAAACCTGGCTTGAAGTTCTGCTTCCCATTTAAAGTATCTTTTGTTCTACTTAAAGATTCCTGCATTTGTCTGATGAAAGACTGCTAAACTTTAACATGTTTAGCTGTAAGTGGGTTTGAATTTGATTAATGATAATTTCTTGCTTCAAAAGGAATGACATATTGAAAAATAGTGTCATCATCTGACATGCAAAACTTTAGATTCCTCATTTCTAAAAGAACAAATTAAAGGAGTTCTCCTTATCAGAACAGAGATTGTAATCTCATCTTTTCTGACTGTAGTGTTGGACAAAACTTCTGCACGATGGGAACAAAATCACTGTGGGAATCCAGTGTGTAAAGCCTTTCTGACTAACCACTGGGCTGTGACGCAAAGAGCTATAAGACATCTTAAGAAAAGATAATGGAAAGTAATGTTGGAGGAGGACAGCCTGTGATATAAAAACCTATAATAAAGTTAACGGCTATCCTGATGCTGAAGTTATGCATTTGGGAGAATGCCCAGTATTAGGAACTTCTGATGTGCAGCTAGTGATTACAAACTGTGATTCATTTCTTGTTTGAACACTTGTAAAATTGCCTTATATTGTTTCTCTGTAAGAATACTTGAAATTAAATGTTACGTAGATTATTATAAAGATAAAAATAATTATGGTGATAGTCATACAGAGCACAGCGCTCAAAACATCATTTCTGACTCTCAAATGAAGTGGTATCTCCATGTTCTACAAGAATATGCAGTCACACAAATGAGATCTGATGTTGGAAAAAGATTCATGAAATCAACAAAAATGTATCAGATACTCATGATCATAGAATGACCATAGAATCATAGAATGGTCTGGATTGAAAAGGACCACAATGATCATCTAGTTTCAACCCCTGTGCCATAGGCAGACTCTCCACTCACCAGACCAGGCTGCCCAAAGCCACATCCAGCCTGGCCTTGAATGCCCCCAGGGATGGGGCATCCACAACCTCCTTGGGCAACCTGTTCCAGTGCGTCACCACCCTCTGTGTGAAAAATTTCCTCCTAATATCTAACCTAAACCTGTCTAAGTTTAAAACCATTCCCCCTTGTCCTATCACTATCCATCCTCGTAAACAGTCATTCATCTTTGTCTTCTGATCAGATGCTCAGGATTATTACCCACATACAATGATCAGGATGAAATGCTGAAATATTTATCGAACTTCTATTTTCTTAACTCACAGTCCTTCATCCTGCTATTTGATACAACAACCTTGCTCCCTGTCCATGTAACCAGGATCTTACCCTACTCTATTGCACCTTGGAAAGAGCAAGATGTGCATTTATGTGCCTAAAATGCACACCTCCATAGAGCAATGGAAGCAGTAATCTGTATGTGAGAAATACTTTCAGGGATCTGTTCAGTTATATCAGCTTGTGTTCAGCTCCAGTGCCCCAAACCAAAGTTATCTTCAGCTCAGTAATATGGCCTTTCCTTCTTAGGTCACAAAACTGTGGGTATAATGAAAAGCACTGTACCTACATTGTGCCTCCAAGATGTGTGTTCAGTTTGAATCATGGCTCCATACTGTTATCTCTTGCTTCATGGACACACCACCCCTTCCTACAGTGATGTCACTGACTTCAACCTGATTTCTAGTTTGTATAGCAAACTAGTAAGTGACGTTGATTAATAAGTATTTTTAGGACTTTTAAAACTACTGGTCAGGGTTAATTTTGACTTCTCAAAAATTAGATGAACCTAAATACGGCTCAATGCTTAAGAGTTCTGTAGATCTGCATCCTAAAGATATAGCCTTCAGCCAAAGGTGTTCATTGGTCACCAGACTCACAAGATCTGGCATGGATTAAATAGACTCCTTTTCACACTGAGTACAGCAAGGAGAATGTGTGGTAAGATCTTCGTCATTTGCACTGCTTCAAACTTTGGTAGTTTCACGGCTTTTTCAGAGACTCAAACAACGTCACTATTTTCATTGCATCTCTAACGACAGGCTTTTTGATCCATCCATAGATTAGATTTCTACAGGTACTCCTCTGTCTTTATCCCAGTTCTGGCTCATCCTTCCTGGCTCTACTTCAAATGAAACAACCACCTTACCCAAACAAATGGATTTTACAGAATATATCTTTACCCAGTGGGGGAGAAAAGACCCTCCTGATGCCGTGGCATCAGTCTAGACCAGTCATCACTGCAACCAAATTCTTGGCTGCACTGAGGTAGTTAGGCACAGCATCTCTGGGCATTACTTTTCTAGGTATATATAGAGAAAAAGGTATCTTTTCTACCATCCGATGACCTACAGATCATTCAAAGTATATGACAAACTGGGAACATGTCTGCTAGATTTGTTGTAGACTCACCTCTTGGGCCCCATCAAGGGAACCGAATAGTGTCCTTTGTGCTGTTCTACTGAAGTTCCCCAGTTAGACTTGCAGAAATTTTTCTGTACTTTCTTCGCAAACTATTTCCAGACCAAAAAAAAAAAAAAAAAAAAAAGTAAGCAAACAACAAAAAACCCACAACCCTCCTCACTGGATTTTACAAAGGGGTCCAAAGTCTTGACCTAACAGTGTATGTATAAGCAGGTTAACACATAGCATGTGTAGATATGTATGTACGTACATACATACGTGCACATGCTGCTTTATTCTCACTTTTCTTCCTGCCTCATGAAACAGTGAATTTTGATGCCACACCATGGATGGTGCTGTGTCTGAGCACTCTGAGATGAACCACAAAGGGATCTATACATTTTTCTTAAAATCTCTTTTACTGTGGTTATTTTAGGTGCAATATTTCATGCAGCACATTAGGCACAATCATCCCCTAGCTCAAGGCCTCTGTCACTGCCAAGCCCCCATGAAAGATGGAGAGCCAAGAAGAAATGCAGGCCTCAGGAGGAAACTTGAAGTCTCCATTCATTACCTTGGCCCTGACACTTCTCCTTTAGCCCCTGCGTTTCAATTTGACAGCGTCTCTCTAGTGCATATCAGGAGTTAGAATGCACTTGGAGGAGATGGAAGATCTATGTTTTTGATAAGGAGACTGTGAGATTTGATTTATGTTGTCAGAAGATTTCATTACTGTACATTTCTTCTTGAGCTCACAGTTTCCCCATGTATACTCTGCACCCATCCTCTGTGAGAAAAACAAATCCATTTCAGTCTCAGAAGTTTATTTTCTATGGCTTTTCTTCTTTTATTCTGCACCTCTGAGTACAGTAATAAGGGAGCTGAGATGACTACTCTAGGACATCTTGCCCAGACTAAATTAATTCTTTCCTTCTGTATTTAAAATTAATTAAAAAATATTAAAGTGAAAAAAAAAGATTTGAGCTACAGAGAGATTGTTCATTCCATCCCCAATTATTCAGTGTATGCAAAGCCTGAAAGAACTGTAATTAGATATGACAAGAGCCTTAAGAGGTTCTCTTTCTGTTTAGTTCCAAGCACCCTGGCAGTCCTCCAGAAGTTAGGTACATAAATAAATCTTTTCCTTTTCACCAAATTTCTCCCACCTGGACCTTCCCAGCTTATTAGCCTGTGGACTAATACACTCATACAGAGATGAAGGGAAAGACTATTTCTCCTTCACTGCAGGCTGATGGAGAATCCAGCCTAGAACTATGCTGTACGAAGTTCTTGGAAGAACTTACGTGAGCTTTAGAAAACCTCAGCAGCTTCAAGACCCAAATGTCTTTGAGATCTATGCATTAATGTGAGATACAGACATATGTGCTGGGTTTCTCAGTCATAGGTATGCCACCTAAAAGGTAATCCACTGGCCCTACCAGGTTAGTTGAAGGGAGGTATGCCAGGCACCCAGGCCCCCCACATTCCCAGTGAGATGTGAGAGTTGCAGGGTCTGGAAGGAGCCAAGTACTATGTAGTTTTGTGTAATTACTACTTTAGAAAATGTTCTCTTTGGCGAAGGAGTCTCTGGCCAGCTCTACAATGTTAGGCTGTGGTCTGAATTCCCTTATTTCTTGGTCACATTACTAGAAAAATTATTTTGTCCATTTAAAAACCTGGCTAACATGTCTGTCTGAGGCACTTCCTCCTACTTCCTGTATTCAGTTTCTATTTGCTTTAAATGAGGGTAATTCTTTAAGCTTTAATTCTTTAAAAAAAAATGGTCCTTCTTTCACTATTCCACTTATTCCTTCACATAGTAGTTTACATTGGCGACCTAGAGTCATGAAAAGCGATCTACAAAATGAACTGAAATCATATACATCCTCCTACCTGTGGAGTATTTTCCCCAGCAGATACTTCCCCCTGATGTCACAGTTATCAATTAACCAGATAAGCCTCAAACCCTGAAAAGATTTGACTTCCTAAGAGGAAAAACGTGTCAGTGGCTTTTGCCTGAAGTGACTTCACTTCTTTTTGTTTTTCTTTTTCTGTTTTTTGTTTTTTTTTAAAGAATTAGGCAAAAGAAAACCCACATACAACCAAGCATGTGGAATGAGACTCAAAACAAGCTGCTTCAGTCACAGTCTTCCCAAAACTAACAACCTTTGCATGTGGGAGACACCAGCCCTCAAGCTTATGAGTCACTGTTGGTGACTTACACTTCAGGCTGTGTTTCTAAAACAAAGGCCTTTATGGAAATCATTTTCTCACAAGATGAAGACCACAAAGAATAAAAGTGCTGGGAAGTACATTTCTTGTGCATGCAAGTGTGCCTGTGGAAAAACACTAAGCGAAGCAGGGGAAATAATGTAAATAGCAGAAAGAAAACTTTCCTTGTTTCCATACTTCTCAAATGTGTCTGGTTTACATCCGTTACCACATTTTTCACTAAAGAACTTTTATTTCTTTAATACACATGAATGACTGTTTATGACTGGTAGTTTGAAAATGTCTCTTTACTCAGACTAACTGCTTTTTGTCTGTACTTAGCCCATTTGAAAACCATATTTCTCAAGGTATGTTAAAATATGAGGAAAAACAACATGTGGAGCAATTTATTGAAATGCCAGGCAGGTTTGACAGGTGCAGGAGAAATTACCAGGTTTCACAAATTGAAACAGCTGTAGTTTTATAGGTAAAGAAAATTGCAATGGGATGGGGTTTCACATTTGTTTGTTGTTCTTATATTTTGTTTCATTTTTGAAGTACTGAGTCATTTCTCACTCTCCAAGAGAGTCTCTAAGACCCATTCTTCAAGTGGATGGAGGCAACCAGTCTCCACAGAGAAAAGGGAAACTTGGTAAAAATTCAAACTATTTTCAGAGTAGACTGAAAAGTAACTGGAAAATAATAGTTTGCTCCTAATGCAACTAAAATAAACATTACTTGCAGCTTTGGGAGCAGAAAAAGCCATAAAACAGGTCCATCTTTCAGATGGACTGAGCCAAGCTAGATTTCATTGCTTATCTTAAAAGAATATCATGCCCAGAAAGTTTTGAACAGTTAACCAACATATGAGTCTCTTGTATTTTACTTTCACTTCATGCAACTCTTACAGGAATATGCGTGCTTTCTTTCCAAATAATTCAGAACCATGTGTTTTCCTAAAGTGACACAGTGTGTATCAAATGGTGTTGCTTCCCATAAGCTCATTTTTATTGTCTCTGCTGGGAAAAATTAAGAAGAAAAATCAATGAACAATCTTAAAAGAACTGATTACATTTGGCACTGGGCATATTTGTCAAAACCCTTGCAGTATAAAATCTTCTCCTCCTTTATCACAGATTGGCCTAAATCCCCACTGAAGATGGTAGTTTAAGGCAGTTCTTGTGTATCTCAGAATAAAATGATATTTTAAAAGCTGATTTAAAGGAGCTCGTTCCTCACATGCTGCTGTGCAGGCATCTGTAAATGTCATTGTAAAACGGCTAATTTGATCGCTTAGGACTTTCTGCTCAAACACTATTCTCAGCAACTCAAAAGCAAAGGCAGCTTAACCACTAGAAAAAGCTTGGAGGAGAAATAGTGGATATTTTCCTGGCATATATACCTGTGGGCAAACATGGCTCCTTTGACTCAGGAAAGGAAGAACAAAGTCTGTCTGTGTTACACACAGGTCTGCCAGGTGAAAAAGGCCACCCCAACGCTTGCTGGCTGGGGTGAGGCAACCTGGCTCCATGAGCATAGCCCTGCCTGGGTCCCTGTGGCCAAGTCTCAGCCCAGCTTTGTCTGGCAAAGGGAGCCAACCTGTGAAACACAGCCATCTCCCACCTGAAGCCATCACAGACACATTACAGCTTTCTGTGACATACAGTTTTCCTTGCAGCTCTGTGGGTACTTAGAAATGTTTATCTTTCAGGGCCAGGACTAGGTATCCCAAATCAGCTCATCTAATGATCCTGACTGCCTTTCAGATATACAAAAAAAATTGGGTGGTATGAAATACAGCATAACAAGTCTTATCAATTAAGTCCTGCCAAATCAAATATAAGTTAAGCAAAGTGAAGTGTCAGGTGTAAATTATGAATAAGAAATTTATTAAATTAAGGCCATACAGAATATGCTTCACTCCTCTGAAAAGCATGACACTCTTGACTGAATAACTAAGGATGATTACTGAATGGGATTTGATACTGCATCCAGTCATCTGTTGTGCTCTACCACTGCAGCCATTACTCTTATACTGCAGCAAAGCTTTATAGTACATTTACTGTGAAATATACAGTGCTGTATATTTCAGCCTAGACTACTGAAGAGTGCAAAACAATTACTGTATGAAGAAACTGGAGGAATATATTTAAAGGAGAAAAACCCCAGTGAGATGTTTTTTTTTTCCCCTCTGGCTTGTTTTCATGCCTGTACCTTTGCGACCCTTCCTCTTCTGAACTTGCATCACCTGGCCCCTATACATGACATAGAAGATCACAGAAGCTTGCAAACTGCTATGAGACTTTGACTGATAGGACATGGGATGTGGTGTTTATCAGAGCAGGAGTTAAAATAAATGTTGCCTAGGTTTATTGAAGTTAAAATCGAGAAGAGAAGGTACGAATAAGAAGCCTTGAATGGTTTGAATAGAATTTGGGGGTGTATTGTTCATGTTGTTTTTATTTCATTTAGATGAAAAGCATTATTAAACTTGGTAGCCTGGAATGATTAGATTTGTACATACACAATACACCCCATTTTGTTTTGTTTTCCTCTTTGACATAATGTGCAGAGAGAGCATGTTTATACATCAGTGTGGACAATGAATCTATTGTCTTATGTCCTGTAGAAACAAGTGCCATCAGTGCTTACAACTGATCCAAGAACTCTTACCTGATTTCAACGCATCAGTTATTTATTTATTCACAAAGAAAATAATCCCATGAGGCTAACGATTGTTATCAGGGACAACAGAGGAGGAAGGAAGAGCGGAAAATCCTAAGTGGTACCTGTTCAGTTGTTTAAATTTCTTTGTGCCACACTGCAAACAAATCAACCATTCAATAAGAGGACAGAGCAAAAGTCAATTTAGCAATCAATGTGAAATGTGAGCATTACAGACTTTCTCCTGCACCATTTGAGCTGGCAAGAACTTTCCTATTGAGTAGAACGGGAAAATCAGCCAACCAGTTGTCTGTGTGCTTTTACTGTTTATATCCTTGTTACTGATATTACGAGTGTACCAAAGCTTTCTGCTGCTCTTCATGCCTTGTTTTTCATGTAATCAACTTCTTCAGCAGGAACACTTAAACACATGCTTAGAAGAGCTCATGTTTCTCAAGCCACATTGGTACTCAACATCTTTTGGGACTGGTGCCTGTCTGCAGTCACTTGCTGACATAATTTTTAAAGAATCTCACCTTAGCTGACTTGCTGCTTAGAGACATGTCATTCACACCTAGGGTTGTAAAAATATGCCTTATTTATTTCAAGTGTTAACTCCGATGATAACAAAGAAACATTTACTATGTTTCCTCTTAGATAGATTTGATTTCTGTCAGATGCTGCAACAGCAAGTAAAATATTCTGGTGTGGGAAAATGGATGTGTGTGCAAATAGCAATGGAGTGCTGATTAAAAACCATGACAAAACCACGACAAAAGCCTGAGATCTTTACCACAACACAATGAACCTGAACAGAGATATGGCACAGGGCAGGTCAAACCCTCAGCATGTACCAAAGGCATATACTTGAATCTGGAGAACATGCAAACTTTCCAGCCCTCATACCCAGGTATATGTACCAGTTCCTGTCATGCCATGACAAATGTGTCCTCCTCCCTGCATGCTGGTTTCCATAGAAGGAAACCTGCAGACATGAGCTGAAGGGCATTGAGCTTTGTGGACATTCGTGATAAACTGGCTTTCCCAATGGCTATATAGCATAAATCCATGCAGGCAGAGGCAGATGGAGACTATATAAGATTATTATATCTGACAGTATAAAGAAAAGGAACCAAAATAGATCAATCCTCTAATTCAGCCTTTATGGCTGAAGTAGTTACTGGGATGCCAGGACGATCATGAAGAGCATCCTCTCAAAACCATCACATACACAGTCATGTGCTCTCCTTTATGATACTTACAGGGGTAATACCTACAGGTAAGCACAAAGGTGTAGGCTCTCCATAATGAGGTAATGAAGAATTTATGATAAAACAGCAAAGGAAGAGAAGGATGGAAGGAGTATGTAAACCCCAGGGAATTGGCATGGCATTCCTGATGGCTCGGAGGAACCATATGCCAACCAGAATTATATTGCCTTGTCCTGCTGGTGACTGAAGTGTACTGGCATCCATGTTAAACATCACCTTTATTCCCTACATCTTGTCACCCTGAGCCATGACTGTCCATTCTTTCCGGGATGAACAGTCAGGCAGTCTTTCTTCTGTCACATTTGGATGGCTGAACTCTGTGAACCCAGGCCATGTTCATCTAGGCCAAAGTGGAAGCAATGCACTCTGTTATTTGGCTTCAGCCTGCTTTTAGCAAGCAGCTTTTTGGCTTGCAGAGAGCGGCAAATGATGACTAAGCAGAGAGTTGCCCTTCACTTTCCTTTATAAAATGAAATGTGATTATTAATCAACAAAGTGACACGTTTCAGGGCCCCTGAGGGAAGAAAATAGCTTGAGGTGATTTGACAAACTGATTCTTTTGCTGTGCTGCACTTCCTAGGGGACATGACAAATTAAATGTTGAAGCCAGCTAGAGAGCAGTGATATATCTCAGCCTGGGCATTAATCAGCCTGCCTCTCATTTACCACTTTCCATTTAAGTGGATGACTGCATACAGTTTAAACAATGGAGCTTTTCATTCCATAATCTCCCTAATTGTAATTTAAATAGGTTTTCTGACGGTCGCCCCCAAGGCTGCTGGGAGATAGTTCCAAGAGTTCTGTGTCCACCTAGAGTTTACATAATGGATGAAAATTCAGATCTTGGTTCAAGGTGCAATTAGATAATGCAAGAAGAGGAAAGAAGGGATCAGGTGAACTGCAATCAGAGAAGGAGAAAAGTGCATTTGATATCTCTTGGAGGCAAAACTAGAACAAGCACACACACATGCACAGACCTAGATCACTGCTAAGGAATTTGATACTGTCTGGTGGGGAACAGATACCCAGAGTCTTTGCAGGGCAACGTGTAAACTAAATAGTAGCTGACTGAGAGCCATAAAAACTTATGAACTGATGCAATCAGGGACGTTTGTGAAAAATGGAAATGTAAATACAGAAGAGTCCAAATATACACTGAGTGGTTTATTCCAGTGCTACACAAAAATGGGAAAAAAGCCCATCCAAAATTTCAGATGAAGAAAATGCTGTCGTACAGAGCATCTGGTAGCACAGACAGTCAGATTAAATATGATACTTGTTGTGTTGACAGGTGTAATGTTTCACTGAGGACTAGCTGATACTTACTGGGCCACCAAGTGGACTTCAACAGTCTATATTAACCCATTCCAGAATCGTTTACCCCCAGTATTTAGTAAATGTTTGAAATTTTGCATACTTCAATGGCCTATAAAATTTTGTCTCCGGAATATATTTATTCACATTTCTATATCCTACTAAAATCAAAAGTCTGCAGCAGGCACTGGGATTTAGTGATCCTCACATTCACGAAGTTCCAAATCTTGCAAGATGATAGGTCTCTGCACAAGGTGTCTTTTCCTTTCCAGCACCACTGAGACTCAAGCCTACAGCTGGGCAAACCAGCCCAAAGTTATCCTGAGAATCAATGACCTTTCCAGAGCTCCCAGATCCAAGAAGGATACCTGAGGATTTCCACGGGTGCCATTGGCAGCTGCTACAATCCAGTCAAAGCCACATCTGCTCCAGTAGCAGCCCCCAGAGAGCAGACTGGTGTTTCTTTTGCGGAGAATATTGCTCATTATTACAGTGATCAGGACTGGCTTATGAATACCTGATTGAAGTACAAATTGTGCTGAGTTGACCGATGCCATTGACAATGGAGCCACATGAAATTAAAAGCTGTATCTTTTTACTGTTACTTAACAGGAAGAGCCATGAGTGGAAAAAACTACAGTTTTTCCAACTCAATTTGGAACTTGGCAAATTTCATTTAATCACATCTGACAATTTTCTAGTGTGAGTGATTATCACTGCTGGATATCATGTTTTTAACAAGTAATGCAAACAGAAACTAGAGCAAACAAGATTCAGGAAATAAAGAGCTTTTCTTTCTTTTTAATACTTGTGCCCTTTTCACAGCCAGGAAAAGAGTATTTAAGGTAACTCTCTTATTTCTGACAAGAACAGTCATATTTCAATCTAGTTTAGGATTAGTGACAGATGACTAGATCCCAAAAGAGTGTGCAACACTCTTTCGAACTCACTTCTCTCGAAAGAATAGGCAAAAATATCATCAATTTTGTTTACTGCAAGAAAAAGTAATACTGAACAGCTCTGACTGTCTGCAAAGGTTTTTCATGCTACCAGCAAAGGAGATTCAAAAACATCTGCACAGACCTAGGAAGCTGCATGTTCAAAGGATTACTTTGGGAATAGTGAGTCTCATAAACACAATTATAGCTTAACAAAAAACTGCTGGGTGCTCTACTATAGGCATGGAGTAGAAGTAATTTCTAGCGGATATGAGTTTTTGATGTAAAAAAGGAGTAAAAAAACTGCAGTCAAGAAGGAGCCCAAGAAACTGGGAGCACTTTTTTGTTGCGCTCAGTTCTATTTTGATTATTTCAGCCAGATGCTTATATGCTGTAATGGTGGATAACGTTGCCTGGAGGGTTTAAAGAGCCTTGCCTTTTAAAAGAAAGTACAGAAATTTTCAAAAGCAGTTCAGAACATCATTGCTTCCTGTAATTGGGAGCAGGTTCTAGTTTATTTACTGGTATATGAATACCATGTTAAGGAAAAAAAAAAAAAGCATTTAAATAGTCAAATACACCTTACACAGCCATGAAGAATTATTCAACCGGCTCTGTGGCATCTGAGGGTCGTACACTGCCCGAGATAACAAACTCTTGCCTACTTCTTGCCTACTTCTTGCTAATCTTCCTGTCTTCGTCATTCAGGGGAAAAATTGTCAGAAATTTCTTCAAAAGCATGTTGTGTGTGTGTGTGTGTGTGTGTGTGTGCAATTTAGTGTTGAAGGTTTTAAGTGGGAACTCAAAGGAAGCTTTGCACTTTGAAATCTTTGTTGACATTTAAGATAGCCCAAGTCAAATAGAGATCAGTAGATCTAAGGCTCTTGTCTAGTGTAAATATAAATATTAAATATATAAAAAACTTTGAGGTCTATTAAGGTTAAAGCTAGACAAAAACTTGTAATGTAGACTTAAAATTGAATGACTAACATGTATGCATAACCTTTCAGTAAACTTAAATGAGTCACTCTGAGAAGTAATATATAATCTACAAACCTCAATAGAAACCTGAGACCTGCAGAGCTAAACTCGGGGAAGCTGTTTTTCTTCAGAAGTTTGCTTTTGGCCTGGCTACATGGAGGTGCTGCCAATTCGTGCTTCCAGTTTCAAGACAACATTTTCAATGATTTTGGATGGGTATATGTGTCAAACTCAGTGGTGAATCATACAATTCTCCACTCTGAGTACTGGTAGCTATTATCACTCTCTTCTGTGCACGCTTGCATTTTCTGTGATATATCAAAGCCAAACAATGAGTTTGTCTGTAGAGTGATGCTGAAGGACATTAGTCTGAATCAACCAAAGATATGGCATGAGAGAAGATTAGTAAAATATTCTTGAGGTCCTCAAGGAGCTTTTTAATTCAGAATCAGAACAGATATTTTAAGCTAGATAATTGAAGTAAATGGCTACATTGTCTGTATTAATGCTGGAGCAAACCATCTACACAGCTTTTTGCTGTGTGCTTAACTAATTCATATTTAGGTCAACAAACATTAATACGTCTGTGTAGACAAGGCCTAAAAGTAACAAGCACAGGTACTCAGCCCACTCAGCCCCAGGCCTGCATCTCACCAGTGGGTACAGAGCATAGGTTTGAGGCTTTGCTGAGTCTTGCCAAATCGATGCACCACCACGGACTGAGTGAATGTGGCTGAAGGTCTATGAATATGAATGTTGTCCAGTTCAACAGAAGAGAAATAGAATTAAATCTTTTCTCTGCAGGTGCATTCAAACTTTGGAAGGAACCTACTTGAACTGCTTTCAAGTATTTAAAAAAAAATCCTGCTCATGCATTCAGTCTCAAAGCTGGTTCCTGCAGAAATTTCCTTACCTTAGTTCCTCCCCAAACTTGTATTTAACATAGCAATATGGCCAGACCAATGAGTGTAATCATACTTCTTTTTCATCTTTCATTATGGAGCTAACACCTTTAAACATCAATTTAATATGTTTTTAAGTAATGAAAAGTCATTCAGAGAAAAAAGTGCACTTTTGAGTTAAAACCAGGAGTCAGCCTGCAATAAAGAACGGCAAGAAAAATAATTTAGCATTCACTCTGAGCTATCACAGGAGATGGCTGATGCTGCAGTCAGAAGATGCCACCTACACTAGGTTGCATGTGGCTTACTAAAATCCATGCTCTATTATTTCTCTCATCATTGCCATTCACACGAGCAAGAGCACTGATCAGTAATTTTTAATTTATGACAATTATGACACTGAAATGTATATTTCATTGCCATTAAAATGAATAGCTACTAGATCACTTGAAACAGACAACTGTTGCTGTATCAGGAGTACCCAGGTCACATTTTGAATGCTTCCCAATACACAGGCACATTAGAGATTTGTAAGTGGAAACACAAAATAGTGACACAGCAGATAAAGCTGTGATAGAAATTAGTGAATAACCACATACCACAAAAGTCAAGAATTTGAAAATATAAAATTGAACATCATTCAGCCTAAGGAAACCTCAAATGTCAAAAATTTGTATTAGAACTCCTGCCTGGGTTGATGCTATATGCAGTCAAGCAGTCTTGAACAAAATACTGGTCCATGTCCCTTAAATTTTGAGAAAAACTGAACCTGTATGCTGTACTTCGTGGAAACACAGCCTCCTCTACGCTCCTTGTCTGGTTCTTCTTTTACACATACTTGCTTCCCCCCCGCCCCTCCCTTAAATATATCACCTAAGATGCAGGATATTGTGGAAGAAAGGCAGATCCAGGTCAAAAAACACTTAACATCACCGGGCTTAACTTGAAAAGGTCAAAACAAGCATTTATTGTTCAAATGAACACTTGTTTACTCCTTTCAAAATTACATTCAATGCACTGAATGCTTCCTGTCACAAAACTACACTAACTACACTGGAAAATCAACCTGCTATTTTTTTTTATTATTTTTTTATTTTTTTATCAGAAACATAATTATTCTTTTCAACATATCAAATTCTGGAATTTGATCAAGACACATAGCCATGAGTTTACTTGTGGAGAGTAATGCATTTAATGATGTGCTTAACAACCATATAAACAATTATGCTTGGCAAAATAAATTGGTTAAAACCTGCTAGAGTCAAAAGATCAGTTTCAAAATGTGTTTATTGAAATGAAATCTGAAAAAAATAACTCCTACCCCCTGCAACTTCAACCCATCAACACGAAGCCAAAAAATCTGGATAAGGAAAACAGCGAGCAAACAATCTATCAGCGCTGTTATTTAGCTTAGAAATTACGAAGCAGAAGATTTCAATAAAACCCACAGATTGGCTTTAACATCCTGGAAAAATGATTCCACAGAACTTTAAGCGTTTGGACTTAAATTTCACAAAATATGTTACCAAAGCATGACCCCTCCATCCATTGCATCCAAGAGCTGTGATGGGTGGATGGGAGGCTGAGGTTGTAGAGATGCTCCAGAGAAATTGGGGCTGATACAGTCCGTACATACTGGCATCAGCAGAAAATGCAGATGGAGAATGCAGTGGGAAGTGGCACGTTTGCCCAGAGAAGGACATCTATTTGCTTGGTTTCCATAGAAAGGAAAGGAAAATGTTCCTAGTGTTGTGATTTCCGTCAGTTCAGCATAACAGGGCAGCTGCGGGTATATCACTCACTGTGGAGTCACCAGAAGAATGCTGGTTAGATACGTTTCTCTCTGTTTGTTTATCAGAAGTGATCATGGTAACCAGTTGCTGTGACAGAGACTTCCACTGCTAATCAAACGCTTGGCAGTCATGACTAATGTAACGTAAAATGTTTATTTTCCTGATGCAAAGCATCCTCTAACGGCAAACATCACCTCCTAACGAAGCATGAGGCCTTTTCCTGGCTTTCCTTCAGTGGAAGACATGAGAGCCCAGGGTGAGGCAGAGCCACCCTGCCCTGCTCCCATGCACTGAGGTTTCAAGCTGCAAAGCAAACAGGAGGCTGCTCTGGCACGCAGTCAATGAGCGTGTATCCTCATGTGCTCCCATTTCCCAAGTCCAAAAGGCAGAGTAAATAGGAATGGAGATAAATGTATATTTGTCAACTGTGCTTTGAACAGATTGTGTGTAAATGTAACAGAGAACATGTGGCTGTCTCTTTGCTTCCATCACACAAATGGACTTGAAAAAGCAGCTCAAGAGAGTCTCTGGCTCCTCACTCAGAAAGCCCAGCATGTTCAACTCCCATGGCATAGAAGAGACAGTGGGAGAAGTGAATGAGGAGCAAACAATGGGCACAGGGCTTATGTGACACCTTGAGAACAGCCAGGCCCTCCCTTATACAGCACAAAACGTCCCACACAGGGAGCAGCGGGGAAAGGGAAATGCAGGCCAGGAGGCTTGCAGGGGCCAGGGTCAAACTCCAGGGTGAGTCAGTGGGAGAGAATGACCTCAAATTTGGTGACAGCAGGTACAGAGAAGGCTGAGACAGAGACAGTACGTTAAGTCAGAGATGAACAAAAGATACTGCTGTTGAAAAGGGACTGCAGTAAACTTATGTGATTGATGTTGCATACCTGCAAAAAAAAACTGCCTTCTGTCAACAAGGGGAATTGAACAGTGTAGGCTGGGAGTACTTGCTTTGAGTAGCTGTCTTCCTCTTCCTAATAGTCTACCATATACTTTAATATCTTTATGAAGTCTGAAAGCTGGTGCTGTAGATAAACTGATGATAGACTTGCACAAGGCAGCATAGAAGAGTCCCATTGTTTTCACAGACCAAAGTCTACATGGCATCTGACACCATCATGGTATCTGATTATTTTCTCAATTCTGTGCCTTTATCCAAACGAGAACCCCAGCTGCTCTATACTAGCTGCTGCCATAAAGCATGCAACAGGAGTCTGTAATATCTTTCTCTGTCGACAGGTACGGAGGTGGATTAAGAGCCCAATGGTCAGTGTGGAAAAGCACCCAAATACTAGCCTCAAATACCCAGGGCCCACTGTGATGCACTTACCACCAGGGGATGCAGAGCTGGAGGCCCCCCTGTGCCAGACCTGCCTGGGCGACCACTCCTTCCCTCGAGGTGTCATGCCACAGGAGACTGAGTCCTGCTCCTGGGAGAGCCAGACGAGCAGCAAGGTGAGCCAGGCTTTCTTTCTGTGCATGTTTCTCACTAAGAGCCAGGCAGTGCAAGGTCAAAGGGCCAAGATTTAGCCTCACAATGTATGAACTGATTGGTAACCACAGTAAGCAGCATATCCCTCCTTTAACACAAACTATAGAGAGGTGATGCTATCTCTCCAAGATCATTATAAGAAACAGAACCTGTTGTTTTGTACTTCGTAAAAGACCACACTTTTTTTACCAATTACTTCATAGAAATGCAGAATCATAGAATGTGTTGGAAGAGACTTTAAAGACCATCTAGTTCCAACTCCCCCACTGTGGGCATGGTTGCCACCCAGTAGATGTCTGCCCAGGGCCCTATCCAACCTGGCCTTCAACACCCCCAGCAACATATCCTCTTTAGAACTTGGCTTAAGGAGTTTTCCTAAGAAGAGGTGAATGATGCAGTGCCTCTTTTCACTGGAAATGATCAAGGAGGGGCTTTTCTGAGGCAGGCTATGGACTTTTCATGCATCATCCAGCTCCACCTAAGCCCTGTGGAGAAAAGCCAAATGCAGAACAGGAAGTTGTGCTCAGAAGCCATCAGCAGCAGAGTCATCCCTACTCAGAGAGTGCACACACAAAAAAACGGAGAGTTGTATAAACATTAAAAAAAAAAAAAAAAAAAAAAAGCAAATAAGAGTCTTTCCAAATACAAAGCAGAGCAAATGTGGCAAGGGATTTATCAGAGTGTGAATGCAGATCTCACAGCAGAAACATTTTTTTATATGCCTGCTGCATTTTAAATAGGGAAAATCAAACAATGAGTAAAAGAGGAAGTCCTGTGCACTCCAGAAACCCAGGAATAGCGTGTGGGGGAAACATATGCACAAGCTGAGGGCTTAGTTACTCCTCTATTTTACTTCATTAGTAGAAAATTAACTTTGTACAGGCTGAAGCATTAAAAAATAAAGCACCAAACAGAGGGGATTCTGCAAGTCCTTTGCCTTGCCGTAAATCGCATGTATCGCTATACAAGCTGCATGGCCTCATGACTGATTTCCACTGGGTTTTGCATGCATATGGGATGGATTTTCTATAGGCAATTTCCCTCAGTGCTCTCTCAGTATCTTTTCTGCAGGCAGTGAAGACTCCGCTTAGTCAGCAGTTGGAGTCTGCAGCAAAGACATATTTTGCACGCAGCTTTAAAAATAACTGTCTGGCAAAAGACTCCTTGGCTAAACCTACCCTGCATAAGGAGTCTTTTAAGTAAGTTACAGCACAGAGACTTTGATGAGATTGAATGTAAGGTCATTGCCTCTTTCTCTCCAGTAAACCGTACAGGAAGCTTTTAATAAAAAAGACTGAAGGAGCAAGGGCCTGACCTTTTCCAGGTTTAAAGAGAACTGCTGGGTGGGGACCTGCTCAGGGGCTATGACTGTAAGAGCTGTGTAAATGTGAGATAACTACCTTCACTCTAAACTAAAGAACTTGAGCAGAGGCAGTCCATGTTTCAAAGAGAAGAGAAGGTTGTCTCTTAAAACAGCAGATAGTCTGGAGTATGCCAGTTGTCTCTGCTGGATAATTCCTGTCTCTTTTTCCCCTTGACTCTTCTTTCTCTGTATATGCAGTGCCGTTGCCAGGTGATTACTGCTCCTTTGCTGTGCCCAGACGCATGCAAGGGTCCCACTGACCCTCTCCTTTCATTCAAGGACAAATTAATTCATAAAATAATCGGCTGTGAAATATTATTAAGAGCTTATTCATGGCACCAAACCGTCTCTGACATATCTCAGTAATTCTGATCAGTTTGAAAAGAGCCTTTTAAAAAACAAACTGATTAAATCCCATCATCCAAAGGAGCATGTGTCTGTATAACTAGTCTTAATTCCCCCCCAAAAAATAGGAGAAAAAGTCTTTATTGCTTTTTTACAGTGATGCTAATTATGTAGTAGAGTCTTTAAGACTGACTTAACATAAATAAGATTATATTGAAATAAAGTGTCTTAAGTTCAGACTTTCTCTTATTATATCCTCCCATTTTCACCTCCCCAAGATTTTCTATTAGAGCATGTGTCAGTTGGAGTTTATAAATGATTAGTGATATAACCTCTTCAAAGTCCTCCCTATTATTTGTATGATCATGTGTTATCTCTGTATATCTGTTACTAGTTAAGTATTTCCAGGAAAAAAAAAAATGGTAATTTTCACAAAACTGGCATAGGTATGTTATCGTAACTGTCTTGGATTAATTCTATGCAAAGCTTATATCTGCTCTATAAGTGCAACAGCTGAATCCCTGAGGCCTTGGAGCACTGCCAGGGTAATGATTTACAATGGCTATCCCTCTCCTTGCATCTATATCTACATACTTCAGATTGTGTAAATGCCACCAGCTTGATGAGAAGGGTAAATTTCCTTTCAAAATAAATTGCAGAGCAGTACGATGTGCAAATAATCTGGTTTTGAAAGAGCAGGTTGGCACCTTTTAGACCTGCTTAACATTCTCTTACACTGGGAGAGGTGAGAGTGGTGAAAATTGGGTATGATTCAAATCTCTCAGGTGAAGGTTTACCAAGCTGAGTTGCTCAAGGTAGGCTTTACTTATTAAAAAAATAATAATAATCTCTCATGTCCTGCATAATATGTGTATGCTGCTTACACTGAATTGTAATGCCTTTGTTTCAAACCTTCCTCTAAATAAACAAAAGATAGCAGACCTTGTTAGTAAGCTCAAAATATCTTTTTTTTCCCCCCCTCAAATACAGCCAATAGCTAGGTTCAAAGCTTGTTCTGTTCTTTCCTCTTCTTTCTCTAAAAAAGTTCCTGCTGCCCTATCTGTCAGCTGGCATATGTCCTGAAGCATCATGGACACATCTCATTCTAGCCAACCAAAGCCCTGCATGTTATGAGCTATCTTTTCTCCCCAGAGTTAAACAAAAACCCTGTGCTGCCCCTAGCTAAGAGATGAGAGGAGGGAAAGAATAAATGAATGTGTTTACTCCTTTTGAGCACTGTGACTTTACCTTGCTGGGAGCATTTATGTGTGCTCGGCACAGCCACCACAATATGACAGTGCTAAGCAGGGCACTGAGACCCACCAGTCCAAGGAGGCATCTGTCCCCACATCAGGTGTGGTGTGGTAGGGCAAAGCTGGCAAATGCATTTGGTCTCTTCACACTTCACTGCATAGCTGGCAGTGACAATGCACTGAGAATACAAGTAGAAAGAAGATGGAGGCTGCTGAGGGAGTTACCCCATCTTTCTCCACCCTCCCAGGTACATCCATGCCCAGTATCTTTTGCAAGGAGCATCAAGAAAGTCTTGCTTGGAGTTACAGGGAATTCTGTGTTGCCACCAATTTGGATGAGTTCTCTGAAACTTACTGGAAGATAATTATTCTGAAAGACACCTCTGGAACCGACTACTAGGTCGATAGCAGGAATTTATTTTACTGTTAGAAAACCTTTGATGCTCCCGTGGGTAGTAGAGTTTTTCATTTCAGTTAGATTTCAGTACTTTATTATAGTTCAAATCTTGCTTCAGACATAAGAAGTGCTGAAAAAGACACCCACAGCAAAGGTTGGGAAATTATTTGAGATAGTTCTACTTATGATTCTCTCCTATAAATAATACATGGCTTTTAGAAACTTGCATATGAAATGAGCTAAGAATATGCTTCAGGTGAAATACATTGTAAAAAGGGACATTATGAAAATAAATGCCTTTCAATTGATTAGAAAATGTGGAGATGAGAAAAGGAAATATCTGACTAGCTCTCATAAAGAAAGAGTTTGGGAACTGATCCGATTGAGCTTTTAAAGGGAAGATAGATTATTTTCTCACTCATTTTGGAAAGAAGTCCTCCATTTTTAATGATCTGCATTGGTAATGAGGCACCTTCTCTAATTTATGTAATTTATACCCTGATAAGCCCTAATTAATATACAAACATATGCACATGCTCAACAGAGGAAATCAAGATCTTGAAAGTCTAGTATGTGATTTCAATTAATCTTGTAATGAATGTATGAAAAAAGCCCCACAACAAATATTATCTGAAAGGAAAAATAGGTTTTAAAAAGGGTCATATAACAGAAATATTCAGAGAAATGAAATGTGGAGAAGACTGTGAGAGGCTTTAATAAACCTAGGCAAATTAACAACCTGATGGCAGATTACACTTGATAGAGACAGAAACACCATACTGCACTTTGATGGAATAATTAAAACTACTTGGTATACACTGCAGGATGTTAAATTAACAGAGATTATTCCAGAAGGCATTCCTGGATGCCACTGTAAGAGCTGTGTAAAGATCTCAGCTCAGTGTATCTCAGCAGATAGCACCCACATACAGCAAAGTAGACTCTGACCATTCACTGAGGAATGCTGGATTTACTTCTGCCCCAGATGGAGACTGGAAATAAGCAAAACTCATCTATACACCTAGCAATACCAGGGTAACTAATGTCTGGGAGAGGCATTGCAGTCCAAACTGTATTAGTTTCCCTTAGCCCATATAGAATCACAGAATAGAATTATAGAATCATTGTTAGAGTTGGAAAGGACCCTTAAAGATAATCTAGACCAACCCTTGCAATGAAGAGGAACATTCACAGCAAGATCAGGTTGCTCAGAGCTTGGTCCAGCTTGGCCTTGAACATCTGCAGGGACAGGACCTCCACTGCTCAAGCACCTCACTACAATGGTATTTAAGCTACCATACAGCACAAATAGAATGACAAAACGTGTTATTATACAGTATAGAAAACTGAACATTGTAAACAGAATTTAAATATAAGACTTACAGGGATCTGGAACTACTTGCCAAAGCAGAAGAGTCAAAGTAAATTATTGCTGGAATATAATACATTCATGTGTAGGATGTTCTTGCCTTTACATTTAGTTATTCCAAACTTTGGAGTATATTTTATATTATTACATTTCGGTATATTGATTTGTTTTTTATAAAGACTGGAGGATTGGGGCTTAGCCTACTGAGCTTGGGAATTATGCCTTGTACTCATATTGTATTTCCAATATAGACAAAAAGAAGAAGGATGCCAAAACCATTAAAGCGAGTATTTGTATACTGTATGTAATTTAGCTTCTGAATCCATTGCCATTGGACCTCTATAGCTTTGGTTTTACCTTTCATATACAAGCAAACACACAAATCTAATTAAGCTCCAGAAATGTGTTATAGCATTGTCTGAAAATGAAATAGGGCTTCAGAGAAGTGAGTAGTTCAGTGTGAGCAATTAGAACAGTGTAAATGGTATTTTATACTTCTCTTCAGTCAGCATCTTCTGTCAGCACAAAGTTTATATTTTCTGGTTCATCATGAGTTGAAGTTTAATCCTGCAAATTGACAGTCTCAAATGGAAAACTCATTTTCACTGGCACAGCTTACAGCTATTATTTCCTAAATAGTTGTTTCTAGCTGACTGCACTAATGCTCTAAAGCTGTTGATATAAATGTGTCGCTAATGGTTTTTTAATGGAATTTGGAATTAAGTACATTTGAATACATATCTCCGCCCATATGCAGAGGGTTATGTATCTGCCAATAGGTGTCTGTATTTTATGAATTTGTTGTGCATATCCAAAGACTAGCAATTCAAATGTGATTTCACTATAGAACCTAAAGCTTTACCAGAATGAAAAGCAATCTCAGATCTCTCTGTTGCTTATATTTCAGTAGCTGGGAGGATCAGCTGTGAAAGCTACATGCAAGTGAGGTGGGAACAGGCTTTGTTTCAGGTATTAAATCTAAATGCAGTATGTACTTTCATGGTTTTGTAATGGGTTGATATAGGGTTATTATGGATAATATTTATTTAGACGAGTCAAAAATGTTTAACACAAAAGCATTTTCAAATGGAAATAGCAAAGCACAGTTTGCAAATGCACAGGCTAAAATTATGTGTAATTTCAGTGAATGGCAAAGACTGAATAGCAGACAATTGCCTGTAGGGGTTTTTACAGTCCCAACTGACAAAGCGATGTCTATAGCACAGAGCATATAAATCAGTTCCGTGACTCAAAGAAGTGATGCGATACATCAATCATCTGCTTTACAAACATGCATTGAGGCACTCAGTCATTTGTACATCCATTGGAGGCCTGTTCAAGTGCCATACATTTAGTAAACTAATTGGACAAGTCAATATCAAAATTTAAAAACATGCTCTCATCCTTTCTGCATGCTGGTTCAACACTACTGATAATAATTAAAATAATTCCTATTTTAAGGTAACTAATTGTCACAGTTTTTCCCCGAGGACATCTGCAGCTGCAAAATGATGTATTTTTCCGTAGGGTTTCCGCAGTATTTAGACTGGAAATGACATCTCTCTTTTTCTCTCTCTCTTGGTTTTTTTTTTAAATCTTGTGTTTATCTAGCACCTTTTCCACACAGATTCAAGCAGCTTTGCTAATAGAGAAACCGGAGAAATGTATTCATTGCTCCATTGGTGGTAGTAACCAGCAAAACCATAACACACTGAGTGTGAGGAATCTGAGACAGACCCAATAGGACAGAATCCGGGACATGCAGGACAGACAAGACTCACTTCTGATAAGCAACAACCCAGACATGGCAGCTCAAGTTGAGATTTACTAACCAGCAGTGAACAATGTTCTTTATTTCTTCAGAATCCTGCTTCTGGCAATACCCAGTCTCTGATGCTAAAGGTGAACAAAACCAGTCAAAAAGCGCTTTGTTTGGATAGAATATATTTTTACCGTATAACACTGTATTACATCCATTTTGTCTTCAAAGGCTGTATTTTGTGAGGACAATAGGAATTGCACTTATCTATTGGAGTTTGATACTAATCTGTTTATTACCCATCTTGTAGCCATTGCTTCAAATAGCTCATTTTGACAATAATTCAGTGCTACATAGAAGATAAATAAGGGAGTCTGTTGCACTGTGTGACAAGGTCGTAAAAACAACCTGGCAGGCAATTAATACTCCTCTCTTGCAGAGCAACAGCACTGAAGATAAAACAACTCTCACATACACGTACATAAGTCTGAATTCAGGCAGCTAAAGACTAGGTTGGTAAAATAGCAAGCTAAGCAGGACTTAAAACAAAATTCAGCCCCATGCATCAATGGGCCAGTAAGCCACGCTATAACATGGTCAGAGGTTGCACAGAGAGAAGGGGGACACAAAGATAGAACCACCTGCAAGGCCATCTGTGCCACCTGACTGTATCACCAGGAGGACTGCTTGGAGAGGAGGGCTGAGCTGAAGCCTCCCTGAATTCCTCCCTGCTAGAGCATGGAGGACTAGCTCCCTGCTAGTTCATGACCCTTCTCCTCACCCAAGATTATTTCATGGCCTGTCTAGACAGTGCTTTGAAGATCAGCAAGACTATGCCTCATATGTCATTTCCCTCTAAAGAAATGCATTTCTGCCCCAAAATTATGTTCCATAAAGAAAAGACTATTTCTTCTTCTAGCTACTCTATATACACCATTCTGTCTATCCCAAGAAGCCACAGATATCACAAGACATCCAAACTGTCTTGCTCAGTATGAGTAACACTATGAATAATTTTGCTCTCATCTTATTGTTAGCATTGCATCTATTGCATTCCTCTGTAGTTCATAAATATAACTTCTGTCTAGAACTTCCAGATAAACTTTTGTTCAGAATTTTCCACTTTAAGAGGTTATAATTGGCTAAAAACTCTAAGTAAAGTCATGTGTTCTGTAAATCCTGTTATGTTTGTTAATGCAGCTCATTTAAGGTAATTCCCACATCCCAGGACTCCTCAGTGCACTTGCTATGCATCCAATTATACCTCCTTCCATTTTCTTAAATCTTTCCCCCTCTTTGAGTAGTCAGCACTGGATGTCTTAAGAGTCTCTATAATATGCTCTCTGGATTTAAAAGACAAATTAAGTCAACTTTTCTAAAAATTAATGGATTAATTATTAATTAATTATTTTTTTACTAATTTAAATTATTAATTTATGAATTACTAATTAATAAATGCATTAATGGAAATGTAATTATTTCCAAAGCAGCAGTGCAGCTGAAAAAGGAATTTGTACAGCTATGTTATATCACACCATATTGATACTGTTATTGAAACAAGCCAACTAAAATACTCAAGACTCATAATACGCTGTTTCAGAATTGTTTTAGAGCCTTATTGGCAAAGAAGGCACTGGTTTTGCTTACGTTGGGGAATTAATTTTGGAGAAGAAAAATATCACATTTTCCTGATAAAGAGCTTTGTGACAGCATCATCCCATCTGATCCTCTATGAAAGACGCTCTTGAAGTAGAGGGAGTCACACCCATGGGACTTTAGAAATCACCAGTTTTAAGGAACTGAAATGAATCCAAACCTTTACAATTAAGAAATCATTAGCAGCAAGCTGCCGTGTGAAACCACATTGCTTTTGCTTTCCCATGCAACAAAGAACGTTCTTCTTTGTAGATAAATGACTTTAGGAACAGAGTGTTATTACTTTTTTTGAAGTGATGAAATCAATAAATGTTTTTAAAAGGGTGTGATAGGACCTAACTACAATACCTGTCTTCTGGAGCAAAAATCATTGCCGACAATTAAGTACTTAAATATTCTATCTTACAGAGGCAGAATTCAGTGCTGAGCAAGCAAGTGGGAAACATGAAATGGGAATAGATGTATTTCCCCAAACCACAGAAAAGAGTGGGTACCCTCCCATATACTACTAGTGAAAGTTTTCAATACTCCAAACCTGAGAAAAATACTGAAACTAAAATACCTGTGCAGATTCCAATAGGAAGGGAGTACAAACACCTTCCCCATTCCCAAATAATCTTCTCACCAATCAGTAATGAGTTAGTTTAGGTGAAAGTGGGGAATTTAACACCTCCTATTAATGCCTCCTTTTTGCAGCTGTATTACTCTGTAAGAGCACACAGAACCCAGTAGCCTGCTTGAACACTCTCCTGAGGTTAGAGGATCCTTGGATTCCATTTACTGCCTCAAGGATTATTTCTGTGTCATGCAGTTGCTGGTTGAAGCCCTGATGTAGATGAAAAGGAAGCCTATGTCTCCTGTCTGCTTCTCAAAGGTCTGATTTTTGAGTCTGGTCAGGGTTTTAACAACAGGCAAGTAGTCTCATGGGGAGTGAGAGAAACAGATTTGATTTCTCTCTGTTGGAGAGACATTAAACCAAGATCTGTCACAACTGGAGCATTTGTCTTCAGCCCTGTGAGTTCTTAGATTAAAACAGGGAATGATGTCAATGAAGTGCTTTTCAAAAAACACTCCTAAAAGGAAAAATTTAGATAACTAATGCCAACAGATTTTCCCCCTACCCTGGCAGCGTTTCTATTGTTGTTACTCATACTATGAAGCACCTAGTGTTTCTGGAAAGGTTCTTGTGTAGTTACCAACACAGATTCTACCTTAGAAAACAGATATCTAACAGCAGCATTACTGAGATGATGTTAATTTTTTCTTAAGTTTTGTTGGTGTTTAAACTGAGCCAGCAGTAACCAAGGCTTTATGAGAGAGCTATTTCAGCTTAAAAAGCTACCTTTTTGTCAAAGCAAATCTCCAAACCCCAAGATACATCTACTGAAAGGAAAATATAGCAGCATGCACAGCCAAATGCATACAGAAATAAAACAATCCCTTTTATATTTTAAATAATAAGTGACAGTTACAGAGGGAACGGCTACAAACGAAAAGTACAAACCTGCTTTCTTTTAAAAGCACCAAAGGGAAAGGAATGGAACAATGAATCTGTTGAGTAAGACTCTGTCAAGATAAATATCGTATGTCTAAAAAGAAAAGTATCTTTAAAATCCGCTTACTGTAACTGGAAGAATTTCAGAAATCTGTGTACCTTTTTTTCAACCACCAGTTGTTCTTCTTCAGAGTTGAATCTCTAGAGTTTCCACTGTATTTCTGTTTAGCTTTGCTTTCAATTTTCCAAAATGCTAAAAGTTTTCCAGGTCTCTCTGAAGGTGTTTTTTTTTTTAATAAACACCAGTGTGCCAGCTTGTTATATACGTAACACATCAAAGCGGCCTTTTATATGTATGTTTGATTTGATTATATTCAATGATATTGGCTAATATGTCAGAAGAGATCAGTAGTTTTGGTGATTTTACTCTTGTACACACATGCACTGAGCTCTAAAACCAGTACAGGAAGTAAGTAAAGAACACTGCTCATGTGCCAGGGATCTTGTAGGATCTTGGGATCCAGTAGGATCCCAAGCCAGTATCTTAGAAATTGGGGCATTTGGACCAGTTAATGCCCTCAAGAACTGTTGCTCATTAGATCTCATAATATCCTCTTTTTAAAAGGTGGAATTGAAGATAATCGGTGGTGACCTCCAGGGATTATACAATTTTTTTCTTCATATCATCTCCTCCCTGGATGTGCGCAGAGCAATAATATGAAAAGAGAGTGTCTGTTCTACAGTGAAGTTATTTAGTTATAATTGATTTTCACTGACTTCTTTTGGTTCATGTTCCCTTTAGATAATATAGTACCTGTATTCTGAAGGGAGGAATGGCTTTGCAAATATTTCCGTTTTGATTAAGGTAATTTTGTCCTGAAGAGTAAAAAAAAAACAAAACAAAACAAAACAAAACTGCTAATCTGCAGGAGTGCTCCACGTGCAAGACCAGAGATTTGTTGCCACACCAGCTTCCTAAAGCCATGTGAAAAGAGGCTGACATAACAGTTCAGAAAACAAGGTTCTTATCACAGGTTATGTGGCTGTTGACACATCACACACTCAGGATATCACTTCACATTTCAGCTGGCAGTAACTTTCCACACTCTACAGTTTCAGGCAGATTCTTTAAAAATAAGTAACTGCACATAGTGCTTGGAAGATACGGATAGTCAATAAAACTTTGTTGTGCTAAACTGGTTCCTCCTTCAAAGCGTGGCTCCGGTAGGACCATCTCTGCATTACAGGCACAACTGGAACATGAAACTCAACCGCAAACTGGCCATTTCCTGAGCTACTTGCAGTTCTTTGCTTCTGCATTGAAGGGGCTTTTCACACGCAATTCAGAAGCTACTCTACAGACAGATCTGATTCCTGCCTGTCCTCCCTGGCTTGCCTTTGATGACAATGTTTGCAGTCTTTAGTCACTTAATCCTCTCAAAGTTACAGGGCCCTAAAGACTGTGAATCTGTTTTCACATTTGCACATACTGAAGTCCATGTTGAATTTACCACTTGTCCCAGCCTAAACTGTAGGATGGAAAAAAATTTGGATACTCCCAAGTCTCTCATGATAAAACTATGCTTGTATCATAGAATCATCGAGGCTGAAAAGGACCACTATGATCATCTAGTTCAACAGCCAATATATCAACAACTCTGCCCACTGACCATGTCTCTCAGTGCCACATCTACTCTGTTCTTGAAATTTTCATTCAGAGCTTGATTCTTCTATTCACGGTATTCCAGTAATCCCAAGAATATTGGAAATAAAACCTATAGGAATATTTGTACATATGGGTGTCTATGCCAGTTTCCCTAGCCAGCTGTCACTATGTCTGTTGACCACTTCTCAGTTTCATAAGGAACTTTAGGGAAAAAAATATTTGTGCCTGGTGCCTTTGTGGACTATTTGCATTTACTTTCTTTTTCTTTCAGTAAAATTGCTGTGCATGTTAGCTTTGAATCCTCTGTGTCTTGGCAACAGCCTTGTGGTGAGGCTGATGATTACTGACTTGTTCAATCCTGTCACATTTTCACTCAAAATCTGTTCTGCTCTGGCTTAACTGTTGCCGTATTTGAGTGGTTTAGGATCACATTTTATCCTTTCACTAAAAATGCTGTTTCATTTATTTTGGGAGAGAAATATAGGCTTTTCTTGGAGCAAAGCCACAATTCACAAATCAATTAATTCTGGTGAATGTCTCCATAATGATCAAAGTTGTACAATGTATACTGAAAACCACCCACATGCTATAAACATTGTTGATGGAACATAAAAAAAAACTGAATCTGACTCTCCAAGCACAATTGGAGACCTTCTTTTGAATCAGAGAGATGAAATGAAAAGCTATGAAAGAGTACACAGGCAATCCTTACTTGCTTGTCTGATTATGTAACTCTGAATGCAAGCAAATACTTGTACAAGTAAATACTTGTACAAAGCAGGAGCAACTGCCTTCCAGAGCTGCAAGAACTGTTTACACCTATTAGTGTGATAAATATTTTTCACTGTAACAAGTCTCCTTTTTCTTGGCACTAGTACTAGAGATAGAGTTGGAAGGCAAAGTATAAGCACATCCAAAAGACCTATGTTATGCTTTTATTTTTTTCAATAAACAGTGAAATGTCTCTCATTCTTCTCTTTGAGACACATGGCTAGAGCCAGCCCACAGCAGCAAAGGTTAGGGACCAACATCTACGGTCAGTAAACATGCAGGAACTTGACCATTAGATACTCCCAAACTTTTATGTTATCTGCCAGTCATTTTGTGCAAGATCAAATCCTGTTAATAATCACATTATCAAATATCAAACCATGAAGTGTTCAGAAAAAAAAAAAAAAAAAAAAAAAAAGATTCTTTGCAAACACAAAGCCAGACTGCAAGGACCATGGTGAAGAACACAGGACCTATTCATTCCCACCTTAAAGCTCATCTTGTGAGCAGAAACTGCAGAAAATAAATTAGATTTTAATCTGATTTAGGGAAGGTTCCAGCCAAACTGGATGTTGCTGCATGGCTGGCCAGTGTAAACAACATCAATCCAGATAAGAACTATTTTTCTATAGAGCTTTACAGCTTGAGTCTCTCAATTTGTTTATTGGGTAGAATACAGTTTTACGGTTTAACTTTACCAATAATATCCCCAAAGCATATCTTAATACCAACACGTGCATTTACATCGACATGTGTATGTGTTGTGTTGGAACCAGGGTGGCTGACAGCAAGAGCAGGTTGGGATAGAATGTGGGGTACTTTGCCTTGCAAGCCACACTCAGAAAGGTGTTGGAAAGCAATGCCAGTACATGCCAATAGTGGGTGAGACTGTACTGAAGTCACTCAAATAATGTCACAGGCTGGGTCGAATGCAGTGGACGCAGATCACATCATATAAAGTTCATCTAACTCTAACCCATGAGTGACCTAGCCACTTGTGTCATGAGAGCTAGAAGAAACACATTGATAAGAGCTAATTACATTTCTGACGTAGCCACTGACCACTTTTATTTGCTCAAGATATTTCAGTTTCTGTTCCTGTTTTTAAATAGTAAATAACAATCACTGCCCTCATTACCAAGCCAGTATCACTCCAGCTCCACCACCTCTTGCAAAATATAGGTGTAGGATAACATGGGCTTGTTCTAGTGGCATGCAATTTCATCTCAAGTTTTGCACACAACAGACTGCTCTGACATTATGTAGACATCCATTTATATCTCATATACAGCTTGACTGTAATGACAGAAATAAAGCTTTAGTTCATTTCTTTCTCCGCATGTACATAAAACTAACACTGCAACCTTAAATGAACCCAAGCATAAAAAAGGACACATTTTGCTAATTCGCTTTCTTTCTCTGCAGATGTTTGTAACAGAGGCCCATCAGCTAAAATGTCAATTGATTTTTCACATTTAACATGAATAAAGGTATAGCTCATGCCAGCTAGAATATGTTCTTTCATTTTTCTTTTCCCCCAGAGATGATATTTCTGTCCTGTAAGACCGAGTGGTATTTTCCATTGTCTTAAACAGAGAACCAGATCAGTTCTTTGCTGTGTCCTTGAGCTGTCAGAAATTAATGAAAATATGATTTAAAGTATAGCACAGGTAGACAGCCATCCTCCAAAAACTCATTGCTTCTAACCAGCTTCATTTCATTTTTTATTTTCAGGCCAAATGATTCCTTAGCAGGAAAAGTGAAGGGAAGAACAATCAAGTACTAGGAAAAAAGGATTAGATATAAGTATGGTCTGTTAATTCATGCACAACAGATATATATGTGCTTTAACTTGTCATCGTGCTAAACTAAAGCTTTATGAAAACATCAATGTTTCAAAACTAATAGAATATCTAAGATGTTCATACAGCAAAGTCCTACAGGTTTCCTCAGAAAAGGTACCTCTCTGGCAACGTAAATAGAAGACTGGATCCAGCAGGACAGCCAATGGGTGCACTGTGCTCTTGCTCCTGGTGGGCCAAAGTACTTGTCTGCTCCTCTAGTCTCTTTTTGTACTCCTCTTTCTGTATAAACAAATTTTCCTTTCCATGAAGATTATAAGATTTTCTCCCTTCTGAAGCAGCATCTTTGTATGAAGGGATGTCTGCAGAGAGGTCCCTACCACTGCTCTTGTAGGCACTGCGGAAGGCTAGGTGTCATTAGGTTATAGTAGCATCCAGGGCCAGAATTAGAAACCTAGCAACTACCAGCCTAAGGAAGACTCATATGACCCGCAGCACCCTTAGATAACTTGCTTCTGTTTATTCCAACAGCTGCAAACCACAGCTGTCTCAGTGTGGGCCCAGCACACAATTGGAGCTGTTATCTTTCACCTCTTCTCACTGAGCAGCAAAGACCTGGAGATGTGCTGTAACAGAAGTAATCATTCAGAGACAAATTTAGCTCTGTTCCTGAGTAATTCACCCCAGTTTCTGAACAAACTCCATACACATAAAGGGTTTGTTAGTCATTTTAAGAGGATTTATGAGAACCACTGTCTCTCTTAACTGAATTCAGTTTCATGTTATTTGAATACATGGCAGAAACACAGGCCTTGGAAAAAAAGGATTCCCATGTGCTTGATGAGCATCTAGAAAATATGCAGAAGAAATAGAGATTCTCCACTGGCATAAAACCCACTGCATGTGTAAGCTGATTGTCATACTTACATAAGAATGAATTATAGGGTATCAGTTAACTGTCAAAATTAGTTGAAGAACTGGGAAATAGAGTCTATTCCAGACCCTTTGAACAGAGATTTAAGTTTGAACAAGTCTTCAACCTCTTCATTATTTAGATTTTCCATCTGTAAAATGGTGATAATAATTAAACAATTAATCAGTGGGCATGATACTTGTGGAAGACATGCATCACCACACAAGTGGTCACTGGCTTTTCCCTTGTGCTAAATTTCAGATTGTTTTACCTTCAGTGAAAGATTTCAAGTTCATCAGAATTGAGAGCCAACTTGGTCATGGTCTACAAGCATTTCTGCAGTGGAGTAGCTACTTGTATTACAGAGCTCTTCAAAGAAAAGACATAAGTAAAAACATTCAGTGAGAAAAAGTGTCCAAGAAATGTTAAGTAACTCATGTAGTGAAGGGTATATTTTACATCACTTGAAATCCTGAATGCAAGAACACCTATGAAATGATGTAAGAGATGGAGGGATAATTTGGTAATAAACATGTGGATGCATCAAACATGGTAATTATACTGACTTCTGACTTTGCAGCCATTGTGACTGTAACTCTGAATTTTCATATGTACCTGAATTTCCCCCAAATTCAGAATGATTTGGACTTGGTTCCTATCTAGTCCTATGGAGGAAAGCACAGGTATGCATCTGGATGCTAACTCAAACTCTACCAAAATCTGATGTAAGAAGACTTAGATCTAATATTCTTGCTTTAATGAATCTTATAAACTACGTGTTTACCAGAGAAAAATGTGAACTATTTTCTTCTTCTTCTTCTTTTTTTTTTTTTCTATTCAATGCTTTCTTATTTCCTCATCTTGGTCATAATAAAAGCAGCTCTTTGCTGCTTTGTGATGAGCAAATGCACTACACAAAGAGAATTCCAATGTACAGTTTGGACTGGTGTAATTCTATGCAGATAAAGCACAGGAGAATTTACATGTAAGTGTACGGCAGGAGTGCTGATTTTCACTGATGCTCCCCCATGGCTTTGTTTATATGCGAGGAAGAGCTCTTTCAGTAACCAAGCTAGTGATGTAGATGCAGCATGAAGTACATCAGTATGAATCCATAGTTACTTGAAGACAGTGTTTGCAGTGCCTTGCAGGTTTGCAACTTCATTGTCCCTGGGTGACTGCCTTGCAGGATACAACACAGTCCTTCAACATGTTACATCAGCTGATCCCATTCAAACAGATCTATTTCTCAGCATCATTAAGTACAGCTCTGTTTTGCACTGTGGAAGGCAATGAATCACAAAAGTTATGATTCACAAAGTTTTGCTGTGTCCCTGAGCATGGCTTTTGACTGGGATGTGATTTGCTCTGTTCAGGAACAAATGGAAAACACATTTAAACATCTCTGTCCTGTAAGACAAATCTTGGAAGGAGACATTTTTGCAGGTGAAATAAGAGCCACTCACAAATAGCTTAGGCCTGTAGCAATCCTCACAAGTTTTACAAAATCTTGTGCTATCAGCAATTCTCCTATTAGATCCAAAGCTAGCCATTCATGTTCAGCTTTAAAGCAGTTATTAGGGCAGCAATAACTTCTGTTTCTCCTTTCTCTGTTAATTTTGAAGGAAAAAACATTGTCATGAATAAGATCTCCCAAAATTCGACAATTGCCAGTGTGAAGCCAAAATATTTATTGGAAATGAAATCTGTGGCCTAAATAGAAGATTCCTTTTCATGAATGAAAAACGTTTTTCAATAACAAGCACCTGTGCCAAATGGTTTTACGTTCTATAGCAAAGACACAATGGGAAATGATTAAGTAAATAAGTAATGCAGCTGAAGAACATTATTCTTGCTATTGTTGGTGCTTTTCCTTGGAAGAGACTCCTTCAGATCTGTATAATAGATATTCTGAGGAAGAAGAGGTATTTCTCAAAGCTAGGTAGCTCTCTTCCACTCAGACATAAATAATTTCACCTCCTGTTTATGCTGCTCTAGCCCAGGTTTCTTCCCATCTTACTAAGAGAGTCCTTTTTCATGTGGGTCAGCGTACTCTTATCTCCATCTCTTGAAAAATTACACTCCCCATAAAATAAAGTTCAGCCCTTCTGCAAAATCATACAGCAGGAGAGAAGCTGAAAGCTGGAGGTGAGAAAACCAAAAGAAGTAAAAAAAATAAATTCATGCTCTTTGCATCCATGGCACAGCACTGGGGCAGTGAGGCTTCTGAATAGTCACTTTGTCTGCATAGCTCTTCTGAAATGATGACTTCCACCAGGACACAAGGAGAAGCCTGTCTAAAAAGCATGTAGTTTCTGACCTTTACAACACAAGCATGGGACTTTGTGTAGTCTTGAATCATTCTTAGGACCAGAAAAGGAAAACAGAATTGTAGATAGGTGTCTTAATCAGCACATGCATTGTGTATTTATGGTTGTAACATTCTGGAAAGCTGTGCTAAGCCTGACTCCATTAGGCTTAGGATAGGGGCCCCTTATAGAGATGCAGTGCAAGCCTGCAGAATGTTGTGCGGAGAAACGGTGGCTGGAGAAACAGTATTGTAACACCTGGAATACAGATAACAGGCTTCTCACATCTCACAGCTCACTTAATTATGCCCCTTTAAGTTGGCTTGATCTCAGCGTAAACAGTCCCACTGCAAGTTATGGTTGTTTCATGGAAATCTGCACTATTGCTTCTTCCACCCACAGGCAGAGCTCCACCTATGTAAACCTCTGCATGTGCCTGGGAACACCTGCAAGAAAGATGTTACAATAGTCATATCCTAATCTAACAAGCAAGATTTCAGACGCACCTAGTGTTCCTGCTTTGAACACCAGCACAAAGCAGTCTGGGCCATTCTCATTTCAGAAGCTGCGGCCAACTGCAGTCATTTGAAGTGGTAGCAGCCCTTCCTGGGCACTGGACACTGTGGTGGTGTTTTGGTAGCTGCTTAGGATCTGTGGCAACATGGCTTGGTTACAGAGACAGCAGTATCTGGGGAGGATGACACTGCTGAGATTTCAGAGGCACTGAAGGAGTTGCACAAAGAGAAATGTGGATGGCTTCCATTCATTTTAATGGGCAATTAGCTTTAAAGTCTAATTATAGACATTTTAGTGTCACAAACATTATGAATCTTTTCACTTTAGGTTAGCACTTCTCAAGCACAACACGAAGAGATAATATGTGCTCAGCTTTGTCACATCCTGTCATTCTCTTCATTTGAAGGTACTGTCTCTAGGAATTAAGCTGTAAATCTCGATATACTAAGTGCCATCCAGAATTCAGTGGCTTATTTGAGTAAGTGAGAACACCAAGTGAAAACATTGTTATCCCACTAGCAGAAACGTTCTGGATCCAAAGACTATGTATTGCTCAACAGGGTGGATTTTCTACAGCCCTCCACAAACCACCAGTGAAGACAGATAACTTTAATAAATGAGTATCATTTGTTATCTATGAGAAAATTTTCCCTTTGTAATACAAAGTGGCTATGGTGTTTAGTCTAGATAATGTATTCTGCTTCCACTGTTGGTATTGATGTCCTTTCAAGTATACAGAATATGTAGCCATTAATGAGCTCTTTTTGTTAAGATGTTCAGCAATGAAATAATTAACAACGCTGATGCGTAAATTAGGCTTCAGATTTTAAATTGCCATTTAGATTAATAAGGCGGATCACGTTTGTCTAACTGTTCAGCAGAGGAGATGAGGACTATATGCTAAATATAGCAGTACTCCCAGTAAAAGCACATGCAAGAACAGGCAATCTCTACGCCTATCTTGTCTGTCTTCCCATCTTTCTTTTCCAGGCAGCTTCCAGACTAAGGAAATACCAAAAGATGCTGCAGCTGAAGACAACTGTATGCCTAAGTAAAAAAGAGTAGAGAAGGAGGTGTGGTTGCTACTGTTTCAGGTGTAGCTGCTACTGTTGTGTCAGAAATATTGTTGTCTTTTTGCTCTTTCTAAAATAAATAAATTTTAAAAAAAAGCAGGATCTTGCAATTAACATCACGTTTGCACCAAATATATAAAGCACTGAAAATTGCTGAAAAATCAGTCAAGAATTGCTTGCACTGACTTACAAACTTCTGACCTCCACTTCTCTTTATCTTCTCCCAGTGGTACTGAGATCACAGAAATCCCGAAACTTAGATTAGCACCTTTAAACTCTGGTTCAGAGATAAATCCTCTAATGTGGTTTACCCCTTACAAATTGGAGGCTTCAGTTTTCCACAGCTGGCTCCTAAGGCACAGCTTTGTGGGAGTTGTGCCATTCACCAGGGAGACTGGATTTTCATGGTCACATTCTCTGAGAACAAGAAAAGTGGGAAGGGAGAAGTTTTGCTTCATGAGATTAAAGAATACACTGTTTTCTCCCATTAGTCACTATTGTATAGATATATATTTTTTAACTATTTGATCTGTTTAGGTCTTATCTACTGTGGCTTAAGGGTACTTATCTAGCACAAAGACTTGGCCACTGTGTCTCCTCTCTGAACTCCAGGCTTGAGCAAGGTCAGCTGCGAAGCAGGCAATCTATCATTTTCCAAACACCATGATAAACATATTCATTAAGTCATGAAAAAAAAACAACAACAAAACAACAAAAAAAGCAAAACTTCTAATCTGCAAATATTATTAAGGGGAAAATTAATAAAAATCAAGCACCTGAAAAACACTTTTTTATTCTGTAGGTGTGGTGACCTTGTACTTTTCGTCATGTTAAGACACAAGAATCAGCAATGCTTATACTTCATATGAAATATTTAGAGAATGGTGGCTATCACCCCATCTCTAGGGCCTTAAAGATATCATTGATATTTGCACCTTCAGTCAGGAAACACTCTGTACATCTTTCCAGCACTCCACCTTTGCACAATTTTGACTGCAGTATCTCTTGTTTCATGGCAGGGTGACTGAGAGAGTTTTCCTTTTAACTGGACATCATTAATGGACAGAGTTCAGGGTTGGTAGCTTTCAGCACTCAGCCTTTTATCGCTAATGGATACTGCACACATTACTATTCTGTCCTTGTCATAACTTTGCAATATATCTTTTGCATATATTGTTTTGCACATATGTAAACGTATACATCTGCCTGTAGGGACAGATCCATGCCTGATGTGTGGTTTCTCTTAAATGATTTTCACTGAGTTTTCTGAACTGGTGTTCTTCTAGTTATAATCACAGTTCTGCCTGAAATATGTCAAATTAAACACTTTCTCTCTGTGTCTCCCTTCATCCCACACTTACTTTCTATTCCCATGCAACTTCAGTCCTACTGTCCCTCTGGCTCTCAACTTCAATTACAGAGCTTTAAGGTGGCAATAACAGAGGCTGTCTCAAATGCCTACTTCTTCCTTGTTATTCATGAAGTGCTTAATCTCTGGAATAATGATAGTCAGAAATATGTCATCAGAAAAGTGAGCCACCTCTTCAATTCTTCACAGCCTTGGGCATCCTCCTGCCAGCTTCATTTTTGGAGTGTGTGTAACAGCAGTTGAAGTTGCCATTTGAGCTGGGAATCTTTTGAATTAAAGCATTTTTTAAACTACATAATATGAAGAACATAAGAGTTGAAAAGCCTACTTGACTGACTCACCTTAGCTCCAGATTCATACTGACAATCTCTTTAATCCTTCAGGACTGCAGACTTAGAGAACTCAGCATTTGTATGAAGACACATCTTAAGTTTTGTGTTAGCAAGAAAAGATATACTGTCTTTGGATACTAAAAGTAACCTATGATCATAGTGAAAATACTTTACCATGTTTTTCTGTAGGAAAATATTTGCTGTTTGGCTTCTGCTTTCCATCCTGATGCAGGATGAGCATTTCAGTGGGGTGGAGAACCTATGAGGCACTTCGGCATAGACAGAGTTAGGAAATGAATGGCCCTACTGTCTGTCTCCACACTTCTTAGAAGCTGGAACGCTGAGGTCAATGACCAGTGCCCTTGCAAAGGTGTTACTATAGGACAATCCTGCTCTCAATTCTTCCAAAGTCTTGTGCAGCTCTTATTCTAGTATGAGTAAGGGGAGTGCAGAGGAGAAGCAATTTGATCTACCATACTAGTAGGGATGAGGATGAGGTGAGCACATGTTAGTTAGGAAAGGAACAGGGCCTGTAGATCCCAGGCTGAACAAATTCAAGGGTACACGGCTCACCCAAACCCACTGAGGCTATCTCAGCCCTGTGTGATAGAACAGTTCTCTGCAAGCAGCCCCATGTCAGAAAACAACCCCATGTCAGAAAACAACCCCTTCAGGACTCGCCATTTCTTTACCCCTTCCACACCTCAGCAGAGCCTAGGCAGGAGAGTAGGACCACCTGCCTGGTCCACAGAGGTAAGATTCACATGCATGCTTCATGTGGAAAATGCAATTCAAAGCATAGTGAAGCTCAGAGACTTTGTCTTTTCTGGAAGACTACTACCTGACACCTCATAAGTCTGCCCCTGATTACAAGAACAGCCAGAGCTGGGACTTGCTCTTCCAGCTGACACATTTTCTTGGTATGAAAATTAATTTCGGTCTTCAGTGCTGTAAAGCAACAACTCAACGTACAAGGCAGCTCTGGTGACTCAATGTGTTACTCCTGTTTTGCAGGTGAAGGAGACCCATGGAAGAGGAGAGCCGCTTTCCAGGCCTGACCCTCTGCCCCTCTGGGGTGGTGATGATGCAGGTAGGGGCCAGGCTGCATGTGGGGGCTGTGGGGGCTCCTTTGGCCACAGCTCCATTTTGGGTTGCAGTGCTTTGTCCCAAAGCCAGGCTTCACTGGAGGGTGTTTTTCTTGTTGAAATGAGGCATGGGCTATCGCCCACTGTTTGCCGGAGTACAGCAACAACAACAACCACTGCTTGTGTGTAGGATGGCTGAAGTGCACAATGTGCTGCACAAGAGCTCCTGAGGAATTATGCCATGGCATGAGGAGAAACAAAAGTATTATGGCAAATCCCTTGAGTAAGCCATCAGCCATGCTTTGTCATCAACCTGCTGTGTGGGCAGAGCTCTCATAGCTGCCTGGCAGGTGCACAGGAACCAGGGGCATGGGCACTGTGCATGGAGGGACTGCATCACTTTTTACTCTGTCTCATTTCTGTTTGGAGGATTTTGTTTTTTGGGTGGTACTGGTTTTGGTCAGTTGGTTCTTGTGCTGCTTAAAAAATGTTGTCTTTGCCTTATTGTAAGCCTAGATATTATTCAGAAGTTAAAAGTGCAGCAGATTGATTTAGACTTGGTATTGTGGTTGAGTGGCATGTCAGAACTTTAGAACTGCGTTTAAGCCAAGAAAAACACGCGGTGGCTACAGACTGCAAATGCCCTGATAAAAAAGCACTGCCCCAACATGACACATATCTGACGGATCCTAAGGCAGATTTCACTTGAACTGTTCAGGGATTTTCTTCCTGCTCTCTCTGCCACTTTTGCAACTGTCCCCATGGGAAACATCCCAGCAGCCTCTGTCCCCATTAGGAGGAAATCTTTCACTTCCTCATTCTGATTTTGAGTGCTTAATGGTCTTGGATAATTCCCTTGATATATAACCAGTCTAGGCTTCTATGCATACAAAAGAAACGCCAATCTAGATGATATATTTCATGAAACAAATTTTAAAATACATTTAAGTAAGCACTCTGTCCTGTGTGATGTTTTCGTGGTGTATGAACATTGCAGTCTGCATTGATTCCTAGCCAGCTTTAGCTATAGTCATAACACACTTTTTCTAAAATATGGGAGCCCACATTGGATAGCTCCTCTGATTTCACTAAATTGGATGGTGCTTTCTTCCGTCGGAACTGTAGCAAAGCAGAGGCCCACCTGACTCCTCTGTCAGCAGTGCAAGCAGTGCAAGGGCTGCCAGTGCCCTTCTCGCTTGCTCCTGGTCACTCTTCTCTAACAGAAGCTGTCCCTTCAGATCAAGTGCTGGTAACACATTAAATCAATCCAGTTAAAAATGCAATATTTAGGGAGAATTTCTTGGCAGTGTGTGGTGCTGTTCTTTTTCTTACCTGGATTGTTTAAGCATCTAGGATAAATTCAGTTAAAGCAGAAATAGCACTCATGGTTTACTTTCTACCATGACCCAACTACCCTAAACTGGTCCTTCAATGTCAGCTTGCACTAACTGGCTGGTTGGGGACATTTAGTACAGCACAGTAAGTCACCTTTAATTTTTAATGTTTTCCAATGGTTCTGCTTAAGAAGCATTTAACACATACCTCCCCTTATCAATCAAGTAAACTTGATTAAAACCCAACTGCTTCACTATAACAAACCTTATAGCCAATTTTTGGGAACCTGTAAGAATGACATTAGAGGGCTATAGCAGTATTTCTTTCAAGGCTTCCACAAGAGCAATCTGAGGTGATCTTACTTAGCACCTGCATAATCCCTTTGGTTAGGACTAAAGCTGCATGTTTTCACTCTGCTTTCATATCATACTGGCTGTTGATTAAGCCAGAGGACTTAAACTGCTTTGAAGCAAAAAAAAACCCATGAATTCACAGGTTCCAAGCCAAGTGGAGTGTCTTACAAGTTGGCCATTTTGTGCTGTGTTCACATGATGAAGTTTGATGTCCTTGGGTATGACTACAACAGGTGAAGTAATTCCTTGGTCAGAGGAAGAAGAGCAACATATAATGATGAGATTTTGTAATTTCTCAAAATGATCTTTAAAAGCTTTATAAAAGATCTATCTGTCGTAATGAAAAAGTAATTCTAAGACTACTGTAGCCTTTGAAAGAAGTGTGTGAATTGCTGACAGATTCAAACCACAGCTAACATTTACAGTATTCTCCCGTTATTTATCTTATAAAAGTCTCTTGAGCTTTCAAAGGAAATGGAAACAAAGACTTACCAGCTATGGTTTCTATCACTAGATAATCTGTAATTGCTGTGCATAACACTAAACAGTAGCACAGCAAAAAGACATGGCTTCACTGATGTCTCTGCCTTCTTCAGAGCTCCACAAGCTCGTAAACCATAGAGGGTAATTGCCTCCCCATGCCAGTGCCAACGCAAAAGAAAAACTGCAGGAACTGAGAGAGAGTCCCTACAGTGCCTTGCATTTCCAGGCATATTCATCAAGCTCAAAGACATGCTTGTTAACAAGAAACAGCTCTTAGTTTTCTACATCATTTATCTCAAATTGTTCTTAATAATTTGGATCTGAAGTGCCTATTAAATAACGCTAAAAAATGTGTGATATTTAATGCCTCTAGTTTGCATTTCCAACGTTACAGAAGTCTTGCCAATTCTTGCAACTTGATTATGAGTCTCATGATGTTTCAAGTTTCTTTTGCATATCCCTACCTGTTTGTGTTTAGATATTTAATATCTGTGGCTGAAGAGAAAAATGTGAGATATTGAAGCACCTGGAAGCTCTGTAAACAGAGATCAAGAAAAACAAACTTAGCTCTTGTTGATTTTATTAAAAAGTGATGTGTAATCTGGTTTTATAACTTAGGGAGAGTATCTGGACTCATGATTTTGGAATACTTTATGTTGGCAGCGCTGTTCCCATATTGACCATTTTATTTACAGTTCACTGCTCCTGTCTACTCAATTCAATTCACTACATCTTGCAACTGAGCTGGGAGTGCCACTTGCGTATCTAGCACAGATTTGCTGTGGTCTAAGAAATGGACACTTGTGTCACACACAAGAGGAAATCAGCTGTTCCTGGCCCAAAATAATGCGGTTCATTAGTTCAGCTCAAAAAAGGGAAGGAGGCAGGCAGAGAGGAATGGAGGAAGGAAGGAAGGAAGGGACAAAGGAAGTAAGGAAAGAACAAAGGAAAAGAGATTTTTATGAGACTTTCACATATATTTACACCTTCTGGGCCTGATTCTCTGCTTAGCTTATAGGTCTGCAGAATGCTACTGCTTAGATTTTATAACATTTTGCACATACCTTGGTGCTCACTCTGGTAGTTATCAGTGCATATCCAAGAAACAAAGCAACAGATAATGTCTGGTTAATGCACTTGATAACAGTGGTAACTTTTTGCTCTCAAATACACTTTGAAGTTAACATTCCCTTGAACAGAGTGGGAAGAGAGGTGTAAGTGGCTGAGGTGTAGTTCCCATATTTTTCAATTTATCTACAGTGTACGCATGGAAAGATCTGCATTTGCCATAGAGATGGATGGACTGATCCCTTCTGCAATGAAAACATATGGTACCTCTAGGGAACTGTAGCCAGAAAGACAGAGACATAATTGGAGTATTTGCTAGAAATTTTCCCTAGAACTACACCTCATCTTGTTGCTCTATCTTACCTTTCTGCAGATTGCACTGCAGAACATGATATGCAGTGTCCACAAAGAGTAAATCATTCTACTTCTGTGTGCGCAAAATACTGAATGGGCAGTAAAGCCATTGTTTCTCCTCTCTTCCCCTTGAGAAACTAAAAAAAATCTCCACCAAAGTCTGCTGTTCACTTGATCCGTACAACGCTATTCTACAATACAGTGTAGATTTTGAGCACAAAAAAGTCCTCTGAAGACTCGTGTCAATATTCCTGTCTGGAAATAGCCCAAAGATTCACTTTCCACTTGTGGAGTTTGCACTAAAGAAAACTGGGCTTCTATCTCCACTTGGGAGTTCCTAACCATTATTCTTTGCTGCCCATGAGGACTGGCAGTAAAGTCCTAATTCCTAAACAAAACTGTGTTCAAAATGGAGAAGCACAGCATTTTTCCTCATTGTCCTTGTATGAAGCTCCCTGATCTCACCTGAATGAGAGAAAGAGAAGCACCCATCAACCCAGCATTTCGCACCTGCTCCACTCTTTCTCCCTCTTGGCACTCTGCTATGGGTGCCCTTTGAGCAATAGCACCCGCGCTTCTCTGCAAGCAATTATCAGTCTCATTCAGCTCACTCTGGAAACTAATTGTTTTTCAGACTGATTATCAGGGTGGTCATTTTTGTCTCACTTTCCAAAATCAGCTGACTATAATACTTGTTTAACTTTGCCCTTTCAGAGCAACATCTTAAAAATTGATCTCCAAGCCAGCCTTAGTATTGTTCTTGCCAATATGGGTCACTTCAAGAAAAGTAAGATTTTACTTCCTTAAACCCAACAATTGAGGAATTTGATTACTTTATTCAAAAGTAGCCCATCTTGTTTAACATCTTCATTGATGGCCTGGATGAGGGGATTGAGTGTACCCTCAGTAAGTTTGCAGATGACACCAAGCTGGGAGGTGGTGTTGATCTGCCTGAGGGTAGGGAGGCCCTTCAGAGGGATCTAGATAGGCTGAATTACTGGGCTGAGGTGAATGGGATGAGGTTCAACAAGGCCAAGTGCCGGGTCCTGCACTTCGGCCACAATAACCCCATGCAGCGCTATAGGCTTGGGGATGAGTGGCTGGATGACTGTGAGGAGGAAAGGGACCTGGGGGTGTTGGTTGATGCTCGGCTGAACATGAGCCAACAGTGTGCCCGGGTGGCCTTCGGCATCCTGGCCTGTATTAGAAACAGTGTGGCCAGTAGGAGCAGAGAGGTAATCATCCCTCTGTACTCAGCTCTGGTGAGGCCACATCTTGAGTATTGTGTTCAGTTTTGGGCTCCTCACTACAAGAAAGACATCGAAGCCCTGGAACGTATCCAGAGAAGGGCAACGAAACTGGTGAGGGGTCTGGAGCACAAGTCTTATGAGGAACGGCTCAGGGAACTGGGATTGTTTAGCCTGGAGAAGAGGAGGCTCAGGGGAGACCTCATAGCAATCCACAACTTCCTGAAGGGAGGATGTGATGAGGAGGGGCTTGGCCTCTTCTCCCAGGCAACAGACGGGACCCGAGGAAATGGCCTCAAGTTGTACCAGAGGAGGTTTAGATTAGACATAAGGAAAAACTTTTTCTCTCAGAGAGTGGTCAGGCACTGGAATGGCCTGCCCAGGGAGGTGGTGGAGTCGCCATCCCTGGCAGTGTTCAAGAGGCGTCTGGATAAGGAGCTAAGAGATATGGTTTAGTGGTTTTTCAGTAGCTATGGTAATGGGAGGATGGTTGGACTAGATGATCTTGTAGGTCCTTTCCAACCTTGTGATTCTATGATTCTATGAAAGTTGTGAAAATTACAATTTCAAGCTCATGGTATCTCTCAGCTTAATGAAACATCAGCTTTTGTTCTATTTTCCCCTCATCTTTTCCAATAAAACCTTTTACCCTGATACAAAAGCTAGAATAATTAAAAATGTGATGAAACTGATCTAAAAGCACAGCTTGAAATTCAGCTCTGCAACTTACAGAAGATAATTATTTCACATTTTCTTTTCCTTTAATGTATTCATTTAGACACTGAAACATGGTAGCAGATCAAAGGTATAATAGAGTTTAATTGCATTTAATATAAAAGTCTCTAGGTGTCATACTGAACTGGCACCAAAAAAAGAAATGTAACAGTCCAGGTTGAAGGCATGCAAAGTCATTCCAGATATACCTGCAGGACGGCCTCATGCCAATCAGCAGCCATCAGCAGCAGGCAGCAGGAAGAGCTCTGTGGTGGCTTGAATACTGCAATTTGAAATATCTGTAGTGCCTGCCCATTTGAAATTTTTGGTGAAAAAATTGTGTTCTCAGTACTTGCAGCTCTGAATAGTTTTTCCCGCATATAAACCAAAACCACATTCACCACCAGTCTTCAGACCTGTGCAAAGTGGATTTTGATGTCACAGGTTGTTACTCTGTCTTTTATGGCAATGCATAGAGAATAGCCATAGTTTTTCTGACCTGCAAGAGATCTCCTGTCTGAGGAGAAAATGAATCAGTACCTATATGTGTTCCTTTCTCTCCATTCACAATGGAGGAAGGCTAGGCAAGCTGGGTTTAGCTTCTTAAAATGCTTCAGGGGTAGGGATTCCTCAATACCCCTACTCCTTTCTTTCCTACTTCAAGTATTGTTATTGTCCTTGAAGTCCCGTTTTCTTGGAAAACTTGTGCAGATGTAATACAGAACTAAGTATTTATGTTTTTATCCTTTAATTTTTTTTTTCCCCCTTTTTTTCCCCAACTTCTTATTCTATTGAATTGTGAATCTGGGGTCTGATTTACTAGATAATACAGTGAAGGAAGTGAGATTCAAGTTAGCCAGAATAGGGCCCCAAAGGGGTTTCTTCCAGAGTGTGGCAGAGATTTCTAGAGAAACTACTTCATTGGCACAGTAGTGTGGGACAAAGGTGAGGGAAGGCAGGAGGATAGAAAAGAGGCCACCAGAGAAAATAGCAGAGTGATAAGGAAATGATAGCACCTCTACCACTCTCCCACATACCAGCAGGATAACCAGATCCAACCTTTTCTCTTGCCCTAACATTTCCTTAACCATGTTGTGTTTTCAAACTAGAATCTGAACTGCAGCTCTCTCCTGTCTGAGATCCTGTTTATCCTTCAGGGATCCACATGTTGGCTTTCAAGACCTCATGGAAAGCCTTTCATCTGGAGTCTTGCCAGTGAGAAAACCCTAGGCCCTATATGAAAGTGTTATGTTTCTAAAGAGCAATATGGGGGGCATCATCCACAAACCTTTTTTGTAGTTACACAGGTAAGCAATAAATCACACAGAAACATGTGTTATTGCAAGAGTAATAGAGAATAATAGCTGTAGGAAAATGTGGCGCAGAAGAGAAGTCAAGTATCATGGGTCCCCTGGGTATTTATTTGGATTCCTTGGCTCCTGCTCAAAGAGAATTATTGTTATGTATTTTATAGATATTGAAGGAAACTTCAAAAACAAAAATCATGAAAAGGCCATACTGAATGATGCCCCCACAGGAAAATGAAAATAATCAGTTGCTCTGTTTTTTTTTCTGTATTTTTATTGTTGTTTCTAAAGGTGACTTTGAAATTGGGAATGTGCCCAAGTTTCTTCCTTACAACGAAAACAGGAAAAAAAAAAAAAAAAGCATTTTTTAGTACAAGTGTCAGAACTTTATGTGTTGTATTTCTCTGCAACATATTTTTCAAGATAAGTCTGTGCAATCACACTTCATAAAGTGTGAGGTTTGTTCAAGAGGAGGAACATAACTAAAGTCGGACACTGCATACCAGCATGCTGGTATTCATCAACCATCGTGCAGCAGAATTGATGTTTCAACAGAAAAACCTGACTGAGGATCATTTAACTCTTTTCCTACAGACACAAAGATTCTGAGGTAAAGATATTTTAGAAGAGAGAAGGGCTATCTAAAGTTTGCTGTTTGTTATCCCCTAGTACTTGTCAAGGCCCTGTGCAGAGAGATGGCTGTACGCAGATTGATTGCCTGGTGCCTTCCTCAAAGAAACCTGCTGCTTTCCCAGTTCCTACACAGAAAGTCATCTTTGGGAGATGGAATGCTTTTGTTCATGCGATGGAGACACATGTTGGCAATTTTTTAACTTAAAAAGTGTCAGTGACTGATGTCTATTGTGGTAACTTCCCACTTCCCAGAACTAGGGTAGAAGGAAGTGATCCCAGCAGTTTGAAAAATGACTTATTTTAAGTTATATCAACAATAATTTTCTTTCTTGACATCCTCTGTCTAAAAGAGATATTTATATCCACATTGTCACTGTACACTTGAGAATGCAATTGGTAAATACCATTTCAGTGGTTAGGGAAATGAATTCAAAACCTTTCATTGTAATCAGGCTTTAATATGTTGGAACAAAATTGCTTAGTTTACCTGAGATACACTATCATTTTCATTTAGCCTATCACATTGTTCACCCAGCATTGCCTGGAGATAATTTATATGAATTTATATGAATTTATTTGTTGCAAATTAAAACATGGAAAATTGTTGCCACTTTTACATAGTTGCACAAAAAGAATGAGTTTTTCTACTGTGTTAAAGGTAATTGCAGCAAATGCAAGACTGTGGCTTTACAACCTATGTTCTGAACAAATATTTAAGGCATCCCAGTTAAAATAAGTGGATTTATATGTAAGAAGAAATTGGAAACAGTAAAACAAACACCTCCCCACAGGAGGCATCGGATGCCTGTGGACAATCCCAGAAAACAAACAAAAGAACACAATTACTTGAACATGGATTTCATGAGAATAATCTGGAGAAAAGTGATAAATATTGAAACAACAAATAAAGAACTTTTACTTTATAAGCACACACATGCATCATTACTTGTATGTGAATCATCCCACTACAACTGAGGTCGCTACTTGCCTACCTAAAAGCAAAGGCACTGGTTTGTAGATCTGAGAGTAAGTTCTAATACAGGATGACCTACCAAGAACTGAGATCTATACAGATCTTTTAATATGAAATGTAATACCATCTGCAATACTACATTTAGAATCAGGCTGATGCAGGAGAAGCCCAACTGAGAGAGAGAAGAGTCTGCATTCACACAAACTTTTTTCTCTTACATTTGCTGTTACATGACAGATCCATCAGAATTTCAAGACAGTTTTAACCACAAAAGCTACAAGTTCTAATCTGCTAGGTACTTGTTTGCTGGGCTCTCAGTATTGCTCTGTGTTTGAACATCTTTTGGCACATACAGATGTTCTGAAGGGAAGTGAAAACTAAAAGGACACTACTTGCATATAGTATATTCAGTTTAAAGAAAGAGGTATAAGCATTCATAAGTATTCCACTAATCCCAGAATTAACAAAACTGTTCAGATTGGATTATCTTCCCTTCAAAAGAAAATAAAATTCCTCCTCTTCTGGATAAAAGACCTACCTGTAGTTCAGAAGGGACTGGCTAGCTGAGGGAGAGCATGGCCGACTCTACACTAAGTGATCTGAGAGGATAAGTACATCATTTTGCAGAGTTATCATGCTGTTTAGAGCAGCTATCCCATCCCATCTAAGGCCAGCCTATGATTAACACTGGAGTAGATCAGCATGGCCTTGCCTAGCTGAGGTTTGGAAACATGTCTTCTTCTGTCACTTGAGGATGCCTGTTCCAGGGCTGCACTACACTCATGATGAACATTTCATTCCTAATGTCCAGACTGAATGCTCCTATTGTTGCCATAACCCCCTTTTGCACCTTCTGTTACCAGTGAGAAGATTTTGGCCCTGGTGTCATTGTAATTCTTCAAGATCTGGTAGGTGTAGGCTGCTGTTAAACAGCCTTCTCTTCAACAGATTAAACAAAGCCAGCTCTTCAGCCTCTCCTCAGCCGTACTGAGCAGTAGATCAACTGACCATTCTGATAGCCCTTCACTGAAGTGTCTCCATTTTCTTGACACCGTTCTTGAGCTGGAGGTGGTTTTCATATTATAGTTGTCTCATTTATGAAACATGTAAAAATGTTTTTTTTTCCACTTGAAATGATTTTGAAAATGACTTTGAGATAACAGTGCTCCTTTGAAGGTGACTAGCTTTCAGAGTCCCGTTTTCAACTACAAATAGAAAAGAAAGAGAGGTCTGAGAAAGGAGACAAAGTGAAAAACAGGGATATGTTAGGGAAGAAATATTACTTGGAGGAGGAGTTAGGGGCTGCCCATCTGGAAAGCAGCTTAGCAGATGAGGACAAAGTTGAGCCAGGAATGTGTCCTTGTAGGAAAGAGGGACAATGATATCCTGGGCTGGCATTAGGAAAAGTACTGTCAGCAGGTTGAGAGAGGTGGTCTTTCCAGATTAATGGTCAGATTCTAGGCTCCCCAGTACAAGAGAGATATGGTCATACTGGAAAGAGTGGCGAAGTACCTAATTTATGCCATGTCACTACTGTTATATTTTGATCCAAGACAAACATAGATTAATGTAATTTACTTAGCAGATAGGGATGGGCCATATTTGAAATCATTTAAGCTTGCAAGTTTCATTCTCCTGAGAGAGGAAAGCCAATGGCAAAAAGAGTATTCCAAATAATTGCATTGCTGCATATTTCACTGAATATGTTGCCCAGGACCTTTACCATGACAGTCATTGAAATATATCTTTCCTTTATTTCAGTCTCTTTATAACTCTGTAAGAGCACAACACTTCCAAAATATCCTTCTATCAGGGATTTTGTGTCAGTTTTCAGTTCTGCCCACTCTCATCAGCATATCCAAGCTGGGATCCACCTCCCAGCTGACTGAAGAATGCCTGAATAGGAAGAATCAGATCTGGAATAGGAATTGGTCCTGCTGGAAATGCCGCTTACAATTTTCCAAAGCAACAAATAAATTGCCCATTAAAGGACTTCCTCTAGAAATGACTTCATCATACTGAGGGCGGTACACTAACTTCCCCACAACTCTGCAAAGACCTGATGAATAACAATCAGCTCTAGAACAAGTTCAGCCTCGGCAGAACTTCATGAGAAAAACAGTCATATTTTTGGACTCAACTCCTCTGAAAAAAACCCAATCTCATGACAAAACCAAACAAGCAAACAGCCCTGAGACCGCAGGTCTTGAGACTCCAGCCAATGTTTGTGGAAGGAGAAGTGCTACTCTTCCCCTCCTATCAAATCTACAACTGATAGTGAAGAGCTTTGCCAGACAGGGTCAGAAAGTGCTTTCATCATGTTCAAACCTTGCTGCCTTGCAGTTTTTGTAATGCAGATGGGGCAATACTGCAGCATTTATAGAGGCAGAAGTAAAGCAGTTCCAGTCAGAAAAGGCAGTCTGGAAGACAGCTTTCTCTTTTTATAGAAACCAGAGGTCTGTTTATGCTTGATGGCGGTTCAGAGCAGCTCTACAGCAACCATCAGTTTCTACGGGATATTGTGTTTTGGATGTCCGGCTTTCAGCTGTTTTGTGGTATTGCTATGCGGTAATGCTGACAGCTGCTGTGCTGCACATCAAATTAGTGCCTTCCTCTTGCTCAGGAGTGAAGTAATACCTATGTACAGGGCCAATTTCCAGTTCACTATGGAAATACCCCCAAACAAGTGAAAATACTACCAAAACAGATGCTTTGTGCCTGTTTCCTAATCAACCACATGACACTTCCTGTTTCTATACGGAGTTTCCCATTCACTCCCACACAAGTTCTATTTAAAAAAAAAATAAAAAAAATCTTTTCTTTCTTTCTCCTTTCTTTCTTTCTTTTTTCTTTTCTTTTTCTTTCTTTTTTTTTTTTTTTCTTCCAGCAGTCCACATATTTTGGGTTGTGAAAAGAATTCAGTATCTCAGTAGTTCCACATTTCTCACAAGATGGCTACAGAGAATTGTCAGGATGCTGAGCCATGCTGGTAAATGATGACATTCAGCCTGGAAGCCTGCTTTAATTCCTGCAGGGCCAACTTAAAGTAAAATTCAATTTTGAAATCTGTTTAAAGATCTGAGAAAACGATCATGAGTGATGAAAGAGAACTTTCTGCAAGTCAATAGCTGTAATATATTGATAAAAGTGAAAACAAAAAAATAGTTTTTAATTGGTTTAGCATTCTTAAATTGCTTTGAAAACATTTGTATTGCCTCTTCAATCCAATCGAAGTCCCACTTGGCCCAGGATCTATCTCCAGCAATGTCACTGACAGGTGTTTCTCAGCCTGTAGCCTGTGCAATGCTGGCAGTCCGTTAAACATCAGATGGTGACCTGAAAAGCAATCATATTTTATTTTTTTCTAAGTAGTCAGTCAAGCAAAAGTAACAAGGAAATCAAAATAAGAATATTTTCAAAACTTTTCTGAAAATGTGAAGTGAGTGAACACTTAAAGCTTAGCTTAATTGTAGCTGTGTTTAAATGTGACATATTTATCATACAAACAGCTTTCCCCAAACCTAATCAACACATGAACTGAGAGAACTGTGGAGACACTGCTAAAAGGGAACATATAAGAAACTCAGAAACTCTCAGGGCTTTTTTCCTGTCCTGGCATCCAGAAATAGATGTATACAACAAAATTGGATCTGATGTCTCAGTCTCATAAAATTCTTTTATATTTAAAAACACCACATCTGAGGATAAATGTGTGAATTAAGAAAAAAAATGAACAACCTCGTTATATTTATGAATCAGTGTTGGTTCCCACTGTTTCTAACATTGCAACAGCTACACCCCCAAGAACAAATCACATTTTCCTATTAAACTGCCTTCAACAAACGCGTTCACTTGTTTATTAGTCATTACTGTACATATAAGTACGTTTCAGGGAACACAAGAGCATGAATAAAAGTCCTTTTATATTATTCTATGACTCAGGTCACACAGCCTAAGCAACTTGGAAGTTCGCTAGTCGTGATTGCAGCACCAAAGACAAATTCACTTGGAACAGCCAGGGTGACTGCTGTAGGGCTTGAATGATTACAGATCTTTCATCACGGTGATCTGAGAATAGATGAAAGAGTTAGAAGTTCTGTGTTTATTCTATCTTAAACAAGACAGAGTAAATATATATTAATTGAAGAAAATGATCACAGCAATAACATAGTACATAAAACTAAAGATGAGAAGAATGTATTCTGTAAAAAATAATTTAGAATGCTGTCTCCAGACAAACCTGAGCATATCTTACTAACATGTACTATCCATGTTGAAGTAGATAAAATGAAATCAAAAAAGGATTATGCAGATACAGAATTACCACTCAATTGAACCTGGCATATGCAGCTCTGTGTATTTTATACTTTCATATCTCAAACACTGGCACAAATACATTTTCTTCCTTTCTGAGAAATTGGCTTGCTTTCTTTGGTCTTTCCTGTATGGCAATTCTGTGGAAAGCGCTAAGAATCTCAAAATTAGGGGACGAGTCAAAGCTAGAGCATTATTTGTAAACCTGAGGGAAAGTGCAAGAGAACAGCATTTAATTGATTCAGAGTTCAATAATTAGGATTTCAATGACTGTTTTGAGTCAATCAGGCTGTCAGTCACTAAGTGAGCAAAACTACTGCCAGCCTAGTTCTGCATTTTGCAGGAGATGGGCTTTATGTGTGGAGCATAGGACCAAAAGTCACATGCCCTGCAAGATGCTTATTCTATTTTGGACTCATCATATGACAATGACCCAAGTAATCCAACTTCCCCTTGTCTTCATGCTTTGAAACGTCACTGTTAATACCGTTTATGTGAAGGCTTAAAGATCTTTAGATAAAAATATGCGTAAGTGAATATCATTGCAAAGTAAAAATTGTTAATAGCAGCACTAGCAGCACAATTTCTTTTAACTGTAGAAAACTCCTCAGCACTATACTTTGGAAATAAATGAAGCTGCCACTGGTAGCTACGTTGGGCATAGCCTTCCTGTATTTAAACTGTGTATTCACCCTCAGTTGTGAACTTGTGAAGTTGTCAATACAAGTGGTACAATATCGAAAGCTAAAAATCTCGCTTTCAATCCTCTGTCTCTCTGGAAAGTAATTTGCTTAGTATTTTTATTTTTTCAATTTCCTTACCTGAACCTTTATCTGTATTACTGATGTCTACTAAATAAGAACTGGTTGTTAATATTTCCTATATGGCTATATTTCCTATATAGACTGAGACATGTTTGGAACTTTCTTGAGTTCCAGGGGTTAATATTTCTAGCACTCTGTTCAAAATACAAGGTCACAGTTGATTCTCTTTTCCCTCCCCTTCCCTTTTTCCTTCACTTTCTCCTTTCCTTTTTCCTTCCCTTCCATTCCTTTCCCTTTCTTTTCCTTTACTTCCCATTCCTTTTCCTTTATTAAACCTGTCTTGTACGAAAGATCAGCATGTGATATTATTCAGCTAGGCAGAGCAGAGAAAGGCTGTGTTCACCTCACTGCAGGTATAGAGTTCAGTGTCACGCTGAGAATTATGTACCAATCACACTGCGTTTGGCAGTAATTCTCTCTTCCAGACATGCTCTTCCTTGTTCCTATATGCAAATATTTTCAGAAAAAATCAAAGTGTTATAAGGTTCTGATGGGAATTGTTGCAGAAGTATCGGTAACTATTTGGATCAGCACACTTCCAAATCTGCATCCTTTTTTAATGAAGCTAAAATGACAGCGCAACCAACGTGCTTAAGATCAGTAGATCTACGCTTCCTGCTCAGGTCAAACACTGGCTGAGCAGGCTGGGATGCAGGTCTGCCTCCAGCTCCAGCTGTGCCAGCTGAAGCGGCTGTGCCCAGATGTGTTTATCATCTGGCTGACTCAGGCACCTCTGAGTGGGAGCTTGCACATGGAGACCTGCCAGCTGATCCGCCCAGCACCTGGGTACTGATGAGCAGCTGCAGGTGTGCTGGGGTGAGGAAGACATTGGTGAAAGCTGAAAGGGTCACGTACTCTCAGTTTGGTGTCAACTGCATGATTATGCATGTATGGATAGGTGTCTATGCTTGTCAAAACCTCCTGATCATTATCCTGGAACTGAAAGAAAATTTTGAGGTAGACAAGCTTGTGTACTAAGGGGAAGAGGCAAGAAACCTGGAGCTAAAGGTGCTGGACCTGATATACATAGGAGCAAACACAAGCCAGCATTATGCAGATAGTCAGGACAGATGTCCTAGTAGATCCTTTTGGTCCTCAAGGGTAGTAAACTTATGGCCAAAACATTCAAGGTCAGCTGCCTGAAGTTAAGCTCTTTGTGGAGTCATGTAAAGCACTTAAAAAAATAAAAATAAAATAAAAGCAGCTTCTATCAAAGTAAATGAAACCAGTATCAAAGCTTCCTACTTACTTACTTTAGGGCTTAAGGTGTTAACAAGATTTGGACTAATTGGAATACTACAAAGAGATTCACAGCACAGTGAATGACTGAGTGGGTTTGAAAATAGCATCTGGAACTGAAAAAAAGAAATTCATGATGCAGATGTTTGTGGCTTGTTCCTTCTGTGTCTGCCCATGAAACGGCTGTGGGACTTTTTTGTCTTGTGATAATATTCTTTGTGGTGATCCTGCACTGCATAAAAAGTGCTTTCCCAACATTTCTGACACCCTGAACAGTGACAGGTAATGTTCCCATTTGCCGGTTGAATGCATATATCATTACAGAGGCTTCTCTTCCGCACAAATCTGGATTCAAGTAATTTCCTGAATAACAAGAAAAGTTTTCAAGTGTCAGTGTTTCTAAGTCCCACATATTTTAATGTTGTCTGTTTTCTTGCGGGGATGGGATCCGGGGCTACAGTAATGATCGACAGATATCTAGGCTGGATCCACAAAGGTGCAGCAGGTGCCCACACTGCCTGCTCTGGGTGAAGGTGATCTTACTATCCTAAATTGTCTATTTACAGTATGTGTAGCTGCACAAATGAGGTTGGCAGATATGGAATAGATACTGCTGCATAGCAATCATAGAATCACAGAACGATTTAGGTTTGAAGGGACCTCTGGAAGTCATCAGGCCCAATCTTCATCTGTTTATTACCATGGGATAAGGTTAACTTCACATTTAATTTTTGGTTCTGCCACAGACTTCCCTGGGATGAGACAGCTTGTTTTCCCTGTGGTTTAATTCCTACTGATATAAAATAGAACTAATGCTTTCAGATTTCACTGAGATGTTATCAAGAATGGCATAAGGCAAGATGTGTCAATTAACTTTGAGAGAGCTGGTAGGTCTTGTCTACCCAGCACAATACAGAACACACAGGGATACTAACTTGAAACCAAGATGTATAATTGATCCTTGAGGAGCACTGTGGAGAGTTATACTCATGTTACAAGACTTCTTCCAGGTCCATAGCTAGACTGAACTGAGGCATGTCAGGAATTTATCATGTACAGTATTTAAACTTGCCCTAAGATTTCATCTTTTTATGTAAATATACATGAAACAGGGAAAAAAATGGCCAGAGTCTCAGCTCTCCCCTGGTATGTTGAAAACATGATCGTCTAAAGTAATTGTGCATCTTTCACATGTGAAGCTTCAGAAATAACAAAAATACTACTATGATTCAAAAGTACCTCTACCTACCTGTCAGTTTCAGGCCCAAATTTTTTCAACTAAATACTAGACATTGCCTAAGTCAGGCAATAGATTCACCAAGTCACCTCTGGGGATCTTATTTCTCTCTTCTAACCAAGGAGGGTACCTTTGGTGACTACATGCCCCCTTAAAGCTCCAAAACTTAAGGAAGGTAAATGTACAGTAAATAGACATATAAACAGATATTTTGACTCTACTTTGGACCACTTGCCTAGGGCAATTAAATTAACACTTCTTCTCTAATACTCTAGTCTAAGCTAACTGTTCTACCCTCAGAAATACTGTAATAACCCCACTAAAAGCAACAAAACCAAGTAACCAGGTAGTAACTATGTCCTGAAATATAGAACACTGGAGATAAATCCCCCCAAATAAAGGCCTGTTTAACATGCATGTCTAACACCCTTCTGCCCAGGAAGCCTCTTACACTTTCCAAAATAAAATCTCAATGAATAGTAAGGAATATGAGAGCAGTTGACATGATGGCAAGAGACGCAGTGGTATCGCCAAGAGGAAACGATTAAGACCTGACAGCGTAAGCCTGCCTTTAGCATGCCTCTGTTTACATGTCCTGCTCACCCCGGAGAATCCACGTTGCTGCTTCAAGTTATCGGCCAAATGAGCCTCTCTCTAGCAAAAATTCCTCTCTTTGACTAATTTGCTCACTATTTATGGTACCTTAACTCCAAGGCTGCTGGAGGGCTTACAGGCTTGAAGAGATCTTTCTTTTAAGATAATGAACGACAGTGGTGATGATTGGGGGTTGTATACACATAAAAGGGACTGAGATATCATGGTAGAAAACACCTCGTGGAACACAAGATGAAGAGATAGGGGAAAGTCAGATGATCTGATCACTAGGTTAGTTTGGATATCATCCATATTTTAGCACATATGTTTAACTGAGAGGTATAGGGAAACTTGTTCAACTTGCACTCTCAGAAGAAAATGCCTAAATCCATCTTCACTATCATCTTTCAATAGCTGAAGTTTTCAAGGGAAAATCAGAGTAAGTAATGCACGCTTCTACTCTTTGTTCTGGAGCATGTACCAACTGCTCACAGCAGGCCGTCTTGTGACCAAAGGAGAGCAGCAGCATTAAGAATCTTAGTCTTTCTCACAAGCCTTTTTTAATCACCTTTCCATCCTATGTTTTCACCTCAATTGCCACACTGGCATTGTTCATTTCTGATAAGACCATCACAGCACATTATTTTAAGTTCATAATAACAATAATGAATTCAAGTTTCTGTCACCCAACCTGTTTTTATGAGGACTGTGAGCCAGAGAGGCTGCACAACAATGCAAGGACTTACACTAATCTGGGCCGGGGGGGCACATTCTGAGGAAGACAAACAAGTAGTGGCAACATTGGCTCATAAAGTTGTAGGGACATCAATGTTAGATTAAAATCACTGTGCTGAAGTTAAAATGGAAGCAAGGGGCATCATTTATCAGCTGTTTTAGCCAGAGGTCGGTGCATCTAGAGGATGCTGTAATTTTCCACTGCTTTCTACAAGGACAGGAATTACTTTTTTCTCAGTACAGCTCTGCTCCACTCCGTGATCCTGTGAGCGTAATCCCTTGGCACTAAAGCCTCTTATTGACAATGCAGTAAACCTGCTCTACAAGCATCAGAAAAGGGAAATAAAAGATGTTCCCAATTTGGGTTTGGCAAAACATGACATTGAAATCAACTAGATATTTCCAGATCTATAGGGGCTTCAGTCAATAACTCTCCTTTAAGAATAATTCCAGCAGACCTGTTGACAGCACTCAGAACCTTCTGATTTAAAATCTCTATCTGGGTTATTATTAAGGCTGTTATTCAATTCTTATCTATTTGTTGCTACTCATAGACACCATTTGTGGGGACAGCCTGAAGGCCTTGGCTGAATGTTTTGGCTGTTGTGCGTGAACCTTAATTACAAGGTCAGAGACTTATTTGTTGGGGATTTACAGGAGGAAAGTAAAAGCTCTTTTTGAGAGAATTTGGTTCAGAATTCAGATGCTGTCAGGAGCATAGTTTCTTTTTGCATCTGGGGCAGTGTCACTCCTGCAGTCCATGGCCTGAATCCCATCTTTGTTTAATTAACCTGAACTCAACTGTTGCTGAAAATATTTGCAGAATTTTGGGAAGCTTCCACTCAGAGTCAGCCAAGAAATTCTAGGAACAGCTCAACCTGCCACATCCTAAAGTTGAGATCCAGCAAGATAAGATACAGGAATTCATTCCCTTAGCTCTGAACTCATTGCCAAATCGAAGTTCAGAAGCTATCTGAGAATCTAATTCCTAAAGGATGGAGGCATGAAGGACAGGCGTAAATCATTCCACAGCACACAATGAGCACCGGGACATTATCAGAGGAAGAGAGCTCACAGATTCCAATTACTATGGGAACATCTGACCTTCCAGAAGGGCAAGAGGGAAAAGTTTCTGTGCACCCATGAGTGCAGTTGGGCCAGACGAGCATCCATTCACTGCAGATGAGATTCACCCAGTGAGACTTCTCCAGGGAGACACATTTCTGCAAGCAGCATCTGCTGAAGGTGTTTCCAGCACAGGATCACACCAGGGTTGTGTTGTTTGTCCTTTAAGATAAACTGAACCACATTCCCCACAAGTTTTAACTTGGGTAAGTCCCAAAGTATGTGCAGCAGGACCTAGGGTTACGCATAGCCATCATATATGGGCACGGGCCCACTGTGCCAGTTCTGCCTTGATGCCTGGGCAGCCCATGTCTGCAGCAGGGCTGTGCCTTCCTGCATTTCTGCCAGCCCCACAGCTGGGCCCAGGCTTAGATGCTGGCATAGTGACAGGGGTGATGAGAGTCTGCTTACCTGCTGCTACTCTTACATGCAGCATTTATTCAGCAGTCATGCTTTGTACTAGGTTACAAAATCAAATCAGCTACCTGCCTTCTTGCCAGCAGGCAGCAGTTTCCAGGGTTGTGCGAGTGGGTTAAATTCTGAGCACAGACCAAGGACAGTGCCACTCAGAAGGGCAATGGGAAAATCATAATAAAGGTGTGGAGCTGGGTCCATGAAAGTCAGTGTATGGGGTTACCTGCACCAGCAAACAGCACTACTATGGGCCCTGGAGCACATCCAGAGGACAGTGAAGCTGGTGAGGGGTCTGGAGCACAAGCCTTACGGAGAACAGCTGACAGAACAGGAATTTTTAAGTCTGGAGAAGAGGAGGTTCAGAGGAGGTCTTATTGCTCTCTGTAACTGCCTGAAAGGAGGTTGTGGTGAGGTAGGGCTGCTTCTCCCAACCAGCAGTGATAGGACGAGAGGTAATGGCCCCAAGTTGCACCAGGGGAGGTTCAGGTCGGATACTAGGAAAAAATTCTTCTCTGAAGGAATGGTGAGGCATTGAAACAGGATGCCCAAGGAAGCGGTGGACTCACCGTCCCGGAAGTGTTCAAGAAACGTGTGGATGTGGCTTTTGGGGACATGGTTAGTGGAGATGGTGGTGATGGGCTGATGGTTGGACTAGATGATCTTAGAGGTCTTTTCCAATCTTAATGATTCTACGATTGGGCAGCTGCTCTGCGATGTGCCCCTGAAGCACCCCTGGCTCCCAGGGGTTTGTGAGGAACACTGTGGGTCAGACACGCTGCCTTGGCAGTCTACAGCGCTCAAGTAGTTTTTTTTTTCTATTAATTTGTGCAGCCATTCTTGAACCTATCCACAGCTCTGGAGTTCTGCAACTTTTCATGTGCCATTTCTTTTTCTTTTTTTTTTTTTTTTCATTTTGAATTTCCTCCTTTTCTTTATTCATTCTCCTTTTTTTTTTTTTTTTTTTTTTTAAAGTATTAATTCAGAAGTTCAGGAAGATTTACCAAAATTTCAGTCCCAGAGACAAAAGGAATGTGAAACAGCATTGTAATTGTTGGATTCTTCCCTTGTATGCACTTACCAGCACACTCCTGATCCACCGCCTGCATAAGTCATTGGTGCAAACCCTTGCAGTTTATTGAGGCTCCCACAACTCCTGATGCTTTTCCAGGAGACTCATCTCCCAAGTAACGGGATACCTCTTGGCTACCTTTCACTACTCTACGCTCTGTCTTCCATTTCAACTGGCTTTGCTGACACCGCTGTAGAGAAAAGTTGTAGAATGCAGACTCGGGGCACTCGGGCTTCTGAGAACCCAGTTTACGGCTTCAAAGAAGTAACAGTAACGCGTTCCAAGCGAAGGAATCGCATTAAACACACCCGCTCGGTGATGCACGGGCCGCTTCCCGCCGGCGGGGAGGGGGCGAGGGGCGGTACCCGGACCCATCCCACGGGGCCGCGCAGGTGGGGGCCTGCACGGGCGGACGGACGGACAGCGGCTTTCCGCAGCGGGGCGCGGCCGGGGTGCGCGGCGCCGGGCCGGGAGGGCGGGGGGCGCCGCTGGGGCGCTGCCGGCGGAAGGCGCTGGGTGCCAGCTGGGACCGGGGCCCGGTCCGCCTCGGCGCTATCCGGCCGCGGCCCCCCCGCAGGAGCAGCGCCCGCCCCTCCGCTGCCTGCGTTGGCTCCCGGCCTTTTTTTTTCTTTTTTTTTTTTTTTTCGGTGGGGGGTCGGGAGGGTAGCGCCCGCTTCCGTGGGTCCGGCAGGGTAGGGCCGCCCCCCCCGTGCTGCCGGGGGTGTGTGCGCGCGTCGCGGGCTCCCGCTGATGACAGTAATTTTGACGGCGATGTTGCAATGGGGCAGAGTGTGCGGGGCGGCCCGTGAACTTTATAACGCTGCCGCATGTAAATCGCCCTCGGCGCTGCGCTCATAAGCGGGGCAGTAGGAACGGTGCCGGCCTCTCTCGCTCGCCGCCTCCTTCCAGTCCCGGGGCCGGCCAGGAAGGGCGCGGAGTCGGTATTACAGCAGCCCGCACGCAGCTGCAGCGCACGGCTCCGCGCAGAGCCCGCATCCCCGCGGCGATGAGGGGCAAAGAGGAGAAATCTTCGCTGAAAGGTGGGCTCCGCTCCGTGGGGGCTTTTTGCAAAGCGCTCCCGACGGGGAAATAAAACCCAGCGTCGTGCGCAGAGCTGGAGCACGGGAAGGGGCCAGGAGTGGTGGCACAAGCAGGATGCGAGGCGGCGGCGGCGGCGGCGGGAGGGGGGGGATTAAGGGGAGGGGGTGCAGGTTGTGTGGAGGAGCGGGGGACAGCGCCCGGGGCTGCGGAACGGCGGCCGCCGGAACGGTGGTGGTACAGAGCATTGGTCTCATCGCAGCCCCCAGAGTGCAGAGGGAGGGGAGTGCTCCTGCTGCGGTCCACCTGGCTTTCTTCTTTCTTTCTTTTTTTTTTTTTTTTTTCTTTTTGTTAATTTGTTTTCTTAAAAAAAAAAAGAAAAAAAAAAAAAAGCGGCGGTTTTAGCAACAGGGGGAGGAAGGCAACAAGTGGGAGAAGACAGAGCCCTGCCGGCTGCACGCAGCCTTCCGTGCTGCTCCCTGTCGCCCCTTCCTGCCTTGGCGCCGGCTCGCCTCCATCCCCCGGAGCGCGACTGCTGCCCCCCCCGGCTCCGTTCTATCGTTGTAAAACGTTTTAAGAGAGTCGTGACCGTTCTGCGGAGTCCTTCCCGCCACGGGCCGTGCCTGTCACCGCTCGGGGTGAGCCGGGTGCTGTGCCGGGGTGCTCCCCACTCCAGGCCCCGAGGATGCAGCCGAGGGATGCCGCCCAGCGGCCGTCTGGGGTTTCGGGACGGGGGGGCGAAAGGGGCCCCAGGCGAGGGGGGTGATGGGGGCACGGCGCAGCTGGAGCCGCTGGCGGCAGCCCAGGCGCTCTGAGACGAGAAATGAGTGCGTGCGTGGCGCCCGGCGGGCGGAGAGTACCCACGGGGGAGCCGGGGGGAGATGCCCCAACCGGGCTCGGAGCGCCCGCGAGGCAGCGAATGAGGCGGGTGCACGATGTTCTGTGCAAGGGGAAACAAACTGAGCGGAGGGCTCACTCAGGAGTGGCCCCCCACTTCTGTTAATTTTTGGCTCGTGCGGTCCTCCTTCATCTTCCCGGCCTTTTCCCCTTTTCCAGCAGCAGAGCTCGGCCCCCTCCTCCTACCAAGTTTAGGGAACTGTTTTTCTTTTTTTCTTTTTTTTTTTCTTTTTTTTTTGGGGGGGGGGGAGGTTTTTTTTTTTTTTTTTTTCCCCTACGTTTCCCTTACTGGCATGAAAAAGAAACGTGGGTTTTTTTTTTTCAATTTTTTTTTTTTTTTTTTCCCTGTCAGTAACGTCCCGACCGAGCAACCGGGCTTAGGGCCATTTGTTTGTTTTATTGAAAACCCGGGGCAGGAAATCTCCTTCTCCTGAGTCACTGTGGCTCCTTCAAGGAAACGCCAAAACGCTGCCTTTATCGCAGCTCCCCGGGGCCGGCGACTTTCCGAAGCGCCTCTTTAGGGTTCCTGCACCCAGCCAGAGAGGGTAGAGTGGACGGATCGACTCCGCTCGATCCCTGCCCCCCGCTGCGACGTTATCAGAGGCCGGCAGCCTCCGAGGACGTCGCGGGGGCGGGGGGGCGGACGAGAGAATCCGCCCCGCCCCGCTCCGCCGCCACTTAAGCGCCGTCGGGTGCTGCTGCCGGGCAGTGCGGTGCTGGCAGCAGAGCGCGCAGTGGCTCCGCAGCCCCTTTCCAGCGCAATGACAGTGAAGGCAGCCGAAGCTTCGGGTCCCGCTTTGACTTATTCGAAGATGAGGGGAATGGTGGCCATTCTCATCGGTGAGCGGGTGGAAGGATGCTCGCGGGTCGTGATTTTTTTTTTTTTTTCGGCAGGACAAGCGGATGGCTAAATGCTTTTTGTTTTTTTTAACACTCCCTTTTTTTTGGTTGTTTTATAGCTTTCATGAAACAGAGAAGAATGGGGCTTAATGATTTCATTCAGAAGATAGCCACCAACTCCTATGCATGCAAACAGTAAGTATCAGCAATTTCAGATGGGTTTCAGTGACAAGAGAGGGTCGGGTTGGGTATCAGGAAAGGTTCTTCATTAGACAGTGGTCGGGCAGTGGAACAGGCTCTGCAGGGTAGTGGTCATGGCAATGAGCTTGCCGAGTTCACGAAGTTTTGGACGACACTCTCAGCCATACGATCTGATTTTCGGGTGGTCTTGTGTGTAGTCAGGAGTTGGATTCTGTGATCCTTATGGATCCCTTCCAATTTGAGATATTCTATGATTCTAACAAATGCCACTGTTGGTTAAAAAAATTGTTTACTGTAATGCTTCTGACGTGACTGTTACAGAAGAGTTAATTGCTCTTCTTGAGGTATTAGTTACCTTGCGGCAAATCTTTGTGAGCAGGGTTTGGGTGAAATCAGTTGGATGGGATTTCTAGGGCCCTATCTGTTATCTGATCTGTACATAAGGTGTAAATATGTTTCTTTTTATGGCAGAATTTACATTCCGTAGATGAGTTTTACTCCTTAAGCCAAACAGATTGTTGCTTTCTGTAATAGCCCAAGCCCAAACTCATCTTTCCCCAGCGCAGTCCTTGCTTGCCCTCTGCTGGAAAGATCCGCCTGATGATTTTTGGTAACGATTAACGCATACTCTCATTGTTGCAGCCCTGAAGTTCAATCTATCTTGAAAATCTCCCAGCCCCAAGAGCCTGAACTTATGAACGCTAATCCTTCTCCTCCGGTAAGCAGATTTTACACTCTGTGAAGCATTTTTAGATCATCAAATGAGCTGATAATAGAAGCGTAGCAAAATTAGCATCACGAGTGTTACTTCAGCTTATAGCACAGTGATGTAGGTGGGGAAAAAGTAACCAAGTTAGCCTGGGACTTGTTCTCAATGTGGAGAACATTTTTAAAATAACCTTTATTAGTTGTAGCTTCATTATGGAATGTGACTAAGACATCGGAAAGAATTCTTAGATCAGCTATTGCTGTTATACTTTTCTTGAGTAGTACCGAAGAGTGCAACTCATCTGGTAGATGTCTAGATTAAAATTTTAGTGATAAGCAGAGCGCTTATCTTCACTTTCAAAGTTTTATTAAACTTATTCAGTGTTTTATTAGAACTTTTCTGTGTGTTTGCTTCTCTAGCCCAGTCCATCACAACAGATAAATCTCGGTCCATCATCCAACCCACATGCTAAGCCATCAGACTTCCATTTCTTAAAAGTTATTGGAAAAGGAAGCTTTGGAAAGGTAAGCCTAACTTCTTTTTACTGTAATTGAATTACTCTTCAGCTCATGTATGTGATGCCTACAGGCTGTGTTTGTGCTGCCTTTGGTGAATGGCAGTCATTTAAAGCAGACGTAGGCAGTGCTGCTGCCCAGCACCTGGCTCTGCTGGGCTGCAGGGAAGGGAAGCAGGGTGCTGCATTTCTGTGAGTCACAGTAGAGCAAAGGAGGGAGTAGGCGGGGGTGGGGGTTCTTCAGCTTGGGAGGGTATGTGTTTTCCTTTTGGAAGGGAAGGATGCTAACAGTAAAAACTAGATTTATCTGTGGGAGTGTTGACAGCTTTAGGCACTGCCAGCGCAGAGCTTGCATGTTGAGCCAGAGGAGTGGAGCAGTGCTCAGCTGTTAGCAGAAGGGATTGTTTTTCTGTTGTGTTTACTCTTTGTTCTGTAGTTTAGCATTGCTCACTTTTGGGAATATGTCTTCATTCAGGTTCTTCTTGCACGGCATAAGGCAGAAGAGCAGTTTTACGCTGTTAAAGTTCTACAGAAAAAAGCAATCCTGAAGAAGAAGGAGGTGAGCTGCTTCTTAGTGTTGCTGTTGTGTTGTTTGTCGAATCGATTTTTACTGCTATTGCTCAGCAAATACTGTTGCTAAACATTGGTTTCCCATGTGTTCAGGAAAAGCACATCATGTCAGAGCGCAATGTCCTGCTGAAAAATGTGAAACACCCCTTCCTGGTTGGACTTCACTTCTCCTTCCAAACTGCAGACAAACTGTATTTTGTCCTGGACTACATCAATGGTGGAGAGGTAAGCAGTAAGCAAATCAAATAGTATTTCCTATCATGTGCGCAGTGGTAGGGTAGACTTTTTCACCCTTCCTTTTAAATAAAAAGAGTTCCAGGGGGAAAAACCATGGGGAAAAGTTACTAGAGTTAATGTTTCCGGCCTGCCAAGTTTTGAACTACCAAAGGATCGTTAGGCCATTTCCTGCCATTGTTCTCCCTAGCTATATATGTTGAGTCTAATTAAGCTCATTGTTAACAGGCTCTGGCGCCGCTAACAGAACTTTGTTCTTTCTGTCTCCTGCAGTTGTTCTACCATCTCCAGAGGGAGCGTTGCTTCCTGGAACCAAGGGCCCGATTTTATGCTGCTGAAATTGCCAGTGCGCTGGGCTACCTGCACTCCCTGAACATTGTCTATCGGTAAGCAATGTTGTTGGACTAAAAGAGGCCACGTCCTTTGTTGAATAAGCATTCAACATTTTTTATGTCTTAAAAATTCAGTCATTTTTTATGACTTAATGAATAAACAATCTTCTGACTCCAGCTCTTCTATTGAACGTTTTTTTTCTTTCATCTTTTCCTACAGTGACTTGAAGCCGGAGAATATTCTGCTTGATTCACAGGGGCACATTGTCTTGACTGACTTTGGACTCTGCAAGGAAAACATAGAGCACAATGGCACAACCTCCACCTTCTGCGGCACACCTGAGGTATGTCCAGTCCTCAGCCTGCAGTCACAGCTTGCTATTCTCACGTGCTTTTGTGGTGGGTGAGACATGTGGGGGTTAGGATGGGTCTTGTGATATCAGACTGTGGTGAGGACCTGTGGGATACAAAGAGCTTGTTGATGAGGAGAGAGTGGCTTTCAAGCCCGCTGCTGTTTTTAAATGTACTTGCATCTTCCCTAGTAGCTTAGATACTGTTGGGATTCAGTGAGCTGTTCTTATTCAGGAACAGGGGAACTGTACTAGCTATACAGATTCCTTTTGCTAACATGTTTCTTTTCCTTCTCTTTCATAGTATCTTGCTCCTGAGGTTCTTCACAAGCAGCCCTATGACAGGACTGTGGACTGGTGGTGCCTTGGAGCAGTCTTGTATGAGATGCTTTATGGCCTGGTAAGCAACGAGTCCTTATTGACAGATGAAATGAACTCACCGTTGTGCTCTCAGAAGGCACGTACTCACATGCCAGCCCCAGTAACCTTGTTCTCTCCATTGCTGTTCCCACAGCCGCCTTTCTACAGCAGGAACACGGCAGAAATGTATGATAACATCTTGAACAAACCTTTGCAACTGAAGCCAAATATTACCAACTCTGCTAGACATCTCCTGGAAGGCCTTTTGCAGAAAGACAGGACAAAGAGGCTTGGTGCCAAGGAGGACTTTGTAAGTGCCAACCGGGCAGTTCTTCCTATGCACAGTACAGGAAGATGACTGGGTCATATTACTTAATTTAGCTGGGGTCTGAATTAATCTATTTTTTTTCTCTCTCTAACAGACGGAGATTAAGAATCACATCTTCTTCTCCCCAATTAACTGGGATGATCTCATTAATAAGAAGATTACCCCCCCTTTTAACCCAAATGTGGTACGTATCACTTCTAATTTTAGTATGTGTAAGGATGTGTCTTCCCACGTCTTTGTGGGGTGCCCAGAAGCTAGAGGAAACTGGCCACCTGAGGATGTGGTTGAGCAACAGAGCTTTCCTCGTGGCCGTCTAGGCAAGATTAAAAATAAGCAGTAGCTGACTTTTTGCTAATGGATTTCCTAAGTTTAGATGCTTTTCTTTTTTTTGGCCTCTGACAAATATATACTTCGTTTGCGTGGCTATTTTAAAATAATCCCCACCATCCCCATGTTACCAAAGGGGAAGGTAAGGTGCAGAAAGTTGGTAGATGCCCATGCATAGAGTTACATTTGGTTTGTCAGAGAGTGAATAAGTGTAGGCATCTGGTTGTGGAGGTGGTTCTCTTTTACTGTTTGAGCACTTCTTTTTTCCCCAGAAAATAGGAAGGTCTGGTCTAAATACCATATTTTTCCTTTTCTCTCCTTCCCCAGAGTGGCCCCAGTGACCTGCGGCACTTTGATCCTGAATTTACAGATGAGCCAGTCCCCAACTCTATTGGCCAGTCCCCAGACAGCATCCTCATCACCGCCAGCGTCAAAGAAGCTGCCGAGGCTTTTTTGGGCTTTTCATATGCCCCACCTGTGGACTCTTTCTTGTGAACATTTTTCTTTCTTACTTACTTTTTTTAAATAATAATAACTATTATTTTTATTTTTGTTTGGCCTTCTGGTGGAATTGCCAGTTGACCGGTCACCTTGAAATAGAATTTGCACATTTCCACCATGGCAGCTTTGCAGCCTTAATTTCAACTACACTGTTTGCTGGAAGCTTTTCTGAAGAGCACATCACTCTCTGAATGAGCTTTGCAGGCTTTTCGTTTCCATTTTTTTTTTCTTCCCCCAAAGTGGTGCTGTCTCCTTGGGAAAGAAAAACAAAAGTGACTGCTGCGATAGACTGCTGTGATAGACTGCTATGGCAGATAGTAGAGTAAGAATGAGCAGTTCTGAAATCAAGCTCTGAAAAGCCTTGCCTGAAGATAAGGATTTTATGAAATGTGCCTTTTTCTGATGAGATCTTGTTAGCTCCAAAGCTTTCCTTGTTGCAGAGTGTGTTTCTCAGTTCATTTATGTGGGTTTACTATGTGAACAAATGGTATGCGTGTGGTCTGAGTACTACAGATGGACTTAGTGTAATGCATCAATGTGACACTTGCAGGATACCACAATGTGGGGCATTGTTTGTTTCTTCCATATTTGGAAGATAAATTAAGTGTAATTTTGAAATTTTTTTTTTTTTTTTGTAAATCTATACAGTCAACTGAAATTATTGAAATAGGCTCTCAATTACTTGTATCCAAATGCTTGAAGAAAGCATTGCTGCTATGAAAAGATTTCTATTTTTAGAAAGGGTTTTTATGGACCAAAATGCCCCAGCTGCAGTCGGTCGAAGCTCTTGGTTTCTTTCTTTCTTTCTTTCTTTCTTTTTTTTCCTTTGTTTAAAAGATGTCATCTGTAAAATGGGCATTATTTATGGTTTTGGGTTTGGGGGGGTTTTTCATTCCTGGTTGTATGTATTGTAAAAAAGATCTGTACATTCAGTTGTAACTCTAGATGTATATTTAAACTTAAAGACATAACTTGTAATGTATACCATCATTGTAATGTAATATAATTAACATGGTTATATGTATCATATTTTTTTGTGACCAAACCCGTTGGTTTGCAGTAAAATCTTGAAAAAATACATGAGCTGTTCTCTGATGTAGACAAAGCATAACTACACTGCACTTCAAGAATGAAGTCACTAAGCCAATTGTATAGCGAAGACTAGAATTATTTTACCACTGTGCTACAGTCATACGCTAAAGCAGATTTTACCAAGGCCAGTGGAAATTCCCTCTCTGGGTATCTGTCACGGAGCATCGAGCATTGCTGCAGAATGTGGCAGGGTACAAAGCGCCCTGAGCATGTCAGTGGTGACAAACACTACCAGGAGGGCAGATTTCACCAACTGATTATATGCTTACTTGAATGGGCTATATCTGAATTTAAAACAGCTGTTAAATACAAACTTTTATTACTGACTGCTGCTGGGTGGCTTGCAAGAGGGACCTGCTATCAACTTTTAGTCAAGAATTAAGATAGATAGCTTTCAGAGTGATCCCATTCAATTTCTTTTTTTTCTGGATGGATTGAGTGCTTGCACCTTGTTTACAGCTTCCATTCTCCTCTGGTTAGTGGAGTTGGTGGTCTTTGCTATTTGGAGAATCAAAATGAGCAGTTGCTTGGAAAAACCTGAATATTCAAGTCTGCTGTAGCTCAGGTCATTGCAATAAACTTCCACAGGGATGATATTTCTGTTTGCTATGTTCCCAAGATACAAGCGTGCGGTAACTTTCCATCTTTCATTACCTATTACGTATAGGAGTGAAAACAGTGTGTGGCTTCAGCAATGAACTGTGTGTTTTGGATACCACACTCATAGTTGAAAATGCTAATTTATAGCAGCCAAGATATCCCTCTCCTTTCAGAGCATGTTAAGATAGATAGATAGGAAAGAGATGCAGCCACCTCTCCCTTGAATTCAACAATTCATTGACATTAGTAATTCTTTGAATAGTGCACTGACAGGCCTTGCAAAGTCTTCCAAAGCTGTAATGTGCCTGAGACTCCTAGGCCTCTTAAAAGTCCTAGAGAAAATGAAACTGGACTTGCTAAGCCATGAAATTATGTGATATGTTCTATCTTCGTCTTCTGTTTCCCTCTCACTAGCAAGGTGCTGCATGTAGATATGCAAGCAAAGAAGTGCAGCCCAAGCTTAACAAAACAGAACATACGTTCTACTGTATTGAAGAAAAAAAACAAACCACTGGAGGCATTAATAATGAAGAAATGGAACTTCAGTGACTCGGAAATGTAGTCTGTGTGCATTTAATCTTTGCCAAGTATATAGCATAATTTTAATGGGTTTTGTTTTAAAAAGTGTGATTGTAATTTTAAGTATTCTGCCGTGCACAAGCTTATTACATTGCTACTGCTTTGTGCAAAAGTCTGCGACTGTTAGCAATGAATATTCAACACACTGCCTCCATTTTTTAGCGTAGGAAGGGTGAGTAATTTGCTTGTGTTTTCAATCTGCCTGAATCTAACATATTAAAGGCATGCCTGAAAGGAGATAGATAGTCCATAGGAGTCAGCTGTGCTACAACTGCCACCAGCTTGGGAAGCTTTAGTTAGCAGATCAATCGAGAGAAACAACCTGAAACCAAACATCATATTATATCCCAAGTAGTGAGCATGATAGGGTCCTTCTACACTCATTGGATGGTGTGTATTGATGATACATACAAACACTAATATGCACAAATTCAGACATTTCACATGGTCCATTCTGTATCATTTATCCCTATGCATCATAAGCCATGTTTCATTTCATGAACCTTTGGGAGTTCTTATTGGTGATGAGAACATTCTTTGTATGCTCCCTCTACAATCAGCTGACTGGCAGGTACTTCTGGAGGGCTGTCTGCTTGTAAGTTAAGCAGGAGATGCCTCTATATGGTCCAAAAGCTTTTAAAAAGTAGCTTATGACCATCTTCCATTCACTTATTCTAAAGATCTTCCAGAAAATAATTAAGAACAAGACTTCTGTACAGCTTTGCAACTAAAGTAAAAAAAAAAATTATACAAATACTAGAAAAAAAATAAATGAGGGACATGGCTCAGAAAAGAGCTTTGATGGTGGTCCTAATTAAGCTGGGGTACTTAAAGCATGGTGATGTGGATCGGGGTCCATCTGCACTCTTCTAAGAAGTAATGTTAAGTATTCAACAACATTAGTCTCCTATTTTGCTGTAGCACTATCTCTACAGATGTTTTTGTGATACTATGTGGATAGTTATCTCCAGTAGAGACAGTAAGATAGATCATGTTAGTTACGGTTTCAGACACTCCCCGCATCTACTGTTTCTGATTCAAAGCCAACACATAAAGATCGGGATAAAATTTTCCATGTTGGCTGGGACTGACTCTGGAAAGTTTTCATGGAAATGCTTCCAAAACTCCTAAAAAAAAAAAAAAAAAATGCAGATAAGTGCTGCACTGCACTTAAGTTTTGAATCAGAAGCAATCAGGCCAGCAGGTTCTTTTATTGTCAGGTAAGGCACTAGATGAAAGCTTTTTTCTTCAAGCTACTGAAGCTTAGTGGTTTATTTCTTCTCTGTAAAGGTAGGGTGCTACAATAGGGTACTACAATCTTATATAATGACTACACATTTCCATTTGGCCACCTGCAGTTGTGAAATAAATTTTCCAGCTTTGCTCTTCGGAAACCCAGAAGAGAGATGGGGTTTACTGTTTTTTCAGGAGTTTCCTCCCATGTGTTTGAATATAAAAGTGATGGGAGGGGAAAAAAGAAGAGTGGACCTCTGTTGTTCTCTACAGAGTAAGCACAGCCTAAAGAGCCCAACCTGCTCTCACCTTGTGCTACACTGCCAAAGGGCTTTTGCACTGATATCAAAGGGTCATAGCCAGGTCTGGAGAAGGCAGTCAACATCTACATCCATTAAGTCTCTGTTCTTTGTACATAGTACCACAAGAGCAGCGGTGGTAACACTTTTTTGTGTAAGGGCTTAGCTGTACCTTGATGGGAAATCCTTTGAATTATTTCATCACTTATGCCAATGTTTGCTTGTGAGAGACCTTCGCGTAATAGCTGCCCACAGCTGGAGGACACTTTTCAAGCCATGCTGCCCTGCTATGGGCCCTTTCATGTCTCGGCGCAGGAAGATGGCCTGGGCTCAACATAAGCCTGGACCAAGGGCGACATCATGTGGTCAGGCCGCGCAGCGTCCAGCTTCTGAGTGGCCGTGAACACTTAGTAGTACAAAGATCAGCTGGCTTGTGTATCTGGAGAATGCTGTCATTCTGCACCTGGCTCATCAATTGCTTTAACTTAGTATTAAGAGATGAAAGTGGTCTCAGAACTCCAGTCCTTGTTTCACACAGACTTCACGTCCTGGTGACAGATTGTTTTCTTTCCTGAAGCTGGGCAAGCTGCAGTCAGCCCAGACAAACCCTTCCCACAATCAGGTGCAGTACCCCCTGTAACGCCTCTCTCCAGATCCACCAGCCTTTGAGAAGCTCCCATCAGACACAAGTCTTCCCTCCATTTATTTAATTACTCACAAGAGTTTCCTGCATTTTAGTGTTTCAGTACATAAACTGTCAACTGCTACAAAAACAGTGTTTATCTATTGCCTCCTTCCCTGCTCTCTAGCAGGTAGGCCCAAGCTGTGACAGCAAAACAACGTGAACTTTGCCCATGGGCTCCTTCAGCAGCTCCTGTGTGGGACAACTTAACTGTTCAGTGAATGGGCTACAACCTGCACTGGTTTGCTCAGGAAGGATCCTCTCCACTGTGCAGGAGAATATGAGGAACTCAGTGCTTTGTGCAAGGCCTCTCATTTATGAAAAGAAGACATCCCACTGCTCAGACCATCTCTTACGAATGTAATGTATAAAGCACAAGAATAAGTGGTTAATAGGATAAGGCCTAAGACTGCTTAAACTTCATCCTTCTTTTTCAGTACTCATAAACATCCCTCCTGCTTCCTATGATCTATAATATTACAGTTCTCCATTGGCTTGATACTGAGTTTTTCTGGTCTTCTTTTGAGTTTGAAAACACAAAATTAACGCTAGCATGCTGGAGTGGAGATGTAGTACAGAGATCAAACTGTTTCACAAATATATTCTAAGTCAGTCAGTTACTTTTTTTGCTGTTCCCAGGGAGATCAGTTCATTAGTTCAGGTAAATGAATATGTTGCTCTGAAGACAGCTGAGCAGCTATCTCCAAGTACAAAGTATATGCTATTCAGCAAAGTTTCCTGCTGAGAACTGTGCTGTATCAATTCCATTATATATGCTAAAAATAGCCTTTAAGTGGATTTGAACAGAAGCAATAGATGCCATACAGCCATAGTTAAAGACTGACTGTACTAAGGCACGCTGAAATAAGAAATAGAGCCTATGTGTGACTGTACAGGGGCTCAGCTTTTCCAAAGGGACAAAATAACATGTTGACTTCTTTTAATCAACAGTCACATAACAAGCTGTGGGAGATGCTTCAGTGAATAATGTTAAAGAGTGTCTCAGATGTGACATGTGTCCAGGTTTGGGCACAAAGTTGCTCAGTGCTCCAGGATCACTTGGCCTCAGGGTAGGGAGCACGCTGCATATCCTGGGGTAGATGTCATCCTTAAACTCAACAACCAGAAGACGGTGGTATAGATATAAGCAATTCACCCATTATAATTGGTGACTAGAGGTTATAGGTAGATTGATATAAAAAAAGATGCAGGACTGGAAATCATGCAGCTTGCTAGGGAGCTAAAGTATTTCACCATCTCAGTTGCTTGTAAGTCTTGTAAGTAACTGAAACAAAATTAACAAAGACAAGCTACATTTATTTAAAACATCACTGCAAGCCAGTAGAAGTCTCATCAAATGATCTTGCCATCATGCAAAATTTTGTGACAGATAATGGTAGAGCGCTGGAAATAGGTAGGATGCTGGAAATAAATAAGATACTGGGACACTCCATTAGAAAATAATTTGCAGAGTTTTCCATGGAGAAGTGAAATTACGTCAAAAAGTCTGTGCAAACATTTAAACCTCTTCCTGCTCTTTTTTTCATACAACATGACAACGTTGTTAGAGAAGCCATACTGCTAACACCAATCAAACTAACCAAACCAAACGTTTGATGAGGGCATGTTATTACCATCTGGGTCAAAAACAATTCACCAGCTGTTCTTAATAAAATGCTTTGGTTAATTACTACAAGCCAGATTATAGAGGTTGCCAATGCAGCACACACATAAAGCACTCACTCAGTTCTGCCTTTGGTTTCAGTGAAGATGTTTACATGAACAGAAGTTAACATCAGTGAGTATCTGTTCCACCACTGAATGTTTGATAGCCCTTGCTGATGTATTCAAATAAGCATTTTGTGTGTGTGATTCAGTGTTTTTCTTCATTCTATCCCAACTATGTGTGCTAGTGGATAGAAAGGACGACTGTTGATTTTCATGTCACTTTGATTGCAACTGCCTGATAGGATGCATTTGATGACAGAACTTGCAAATTACTTTGCCTTAATTAAGTATTGCCTGTCAAAAGAGCAGTGGTAACCTACACTCTGTCCTTGCCAGAAGTTGCATAGTGAACATTAGAGGGTTCTTTAACAGTTCATTTAACCAAAGTGGGAGGCCTCCAGTCCTCCCTTCCACCCTACCCTGGGGCCAGCACAGAGGTGGGGAAGGAAAGCTGTAAGGCAGAAACCAGGCTCCATTTCCGCAAAAGAAAGACTTGAATTTGGCTCACCGTTCTCATGGGCATGCCACTGATGGTTTTCCAGAGGCTACGGAAAACTAATCCCTTTGAGTTCTGTGACTGTGACTGGAGATTACAGGTGGCAACTAGAGGATTTGGGTGGGCTGCCAGCTGTGGGCAGCAGCAGGCCCTTCCTTGTTTCATTTATGACCCCACATGTCAGGCTTAGGGCTGTGGACCATGACAGCGATGTTGCAGCACATACTTGCAATTCTGATGAACTCTGCAGTATTTTTAAAGCGTTCCCATGTTTGAGCCATAGTTCTCACATGAAGACCCTTAGGGGAACTAAATGATCTTTAAATAAATATAAATTGAACTTAGATAACCTCTTAAGTGTGTTCATGCATCTGAGTTTTTCTTCTTTCCATTATACATTCAGGCCTCAGGTCACTCCAGAAATCTAGGAATGCTCAAATTAAGTGTTGGAATGCATTTTAATTTATCAAAATTATTTTGGAAACATTATTGATAGTGAAATAAGGAGGAAAAAAAAACAACAGAGAATGAGCTTAATTCTCGCTTCTCTTTCTGACAGTTTGATTCTGGCACAGCAAGGGTGACCCTTCTGAAATTAATCTGAGATTCTGCTGTGCAATAAAAAAAATAGGCCTACAACCCTTTTAAAGCTACATTCAGGTTGTTATAGTGAGAATAAATTTTGACAAGATATACTTATCTTTTTCTGCTAGAGACAGTTTTATGTGACAGATCATAGTTTTAAAGGAGACAAATGCCAAACCTCTGTGAAGTGTGAGGAATTGTGAACAGGCTTCTTGCATCTATTCTATGAGTGGATATGAAACAAGTAGTAGGTGTTTTTTTTTTTCTCTCACATGTAGCAAAGTATCTAGTCTCTATGTGTTTCCTCCATTTCAGTTAAGCTCTTTCATCCATTGCAGCAAGCATACCTTCAGATTATCTTGTCGTTTTATGCTTCCTTTTCAAGTTAAAAAAAAAAAAAAAAAAAAGTGAACAGGTTCCAGAATTTTCTTTCTGAAGAGAGACCATTTAAAAACAGACATCGATACCCTTCCCTAGATGAGACTTCAAGAACTCAGTTTTCACTGCTGTTGTACTCCTGGTACAGTGCTCATGGCTGATGAATGACACTCACCTATACTGTAATATTCCCGCAGCCACACACAGTATCCAAAGCCATTATATGTCGAGATAAAATATGCCTTGCCTATAGTTTAAAATCCAAAAGCTATCTATGTAACTACATGTTAAAAACAGGATCTATTTTACTTCTCTATTTATCCAGCACCTAGTAGCAAATGATTCTATCAAACTGCAATTACAATTTGGTTTCACAGAGATTACAACTAAAAACCCATTGTCCCAGCTGCCTGTGACCCTCTCTATGGTCTTCTATGTGTCAGATCCCAGTCTCTGTGTCCCTCAGACTCAGACAAGGTTATGTTCTGTGTTGTGAAGAAATCTCATGTCCTCTCATAGATAGTGCTTTAGTTTCTTACACAAGGCATTACAGTGTACTGCAGACAGGTTTCTTTCCGAGGCTTTTAATTCAGGTCCTCCACTGATCATGCCTGGCACAGCAAGCCCTAACAGCCCTGTTTGGTTTTCTTTTTTACTGTTTTTTGTTGGTTTTTTTTTGTTTGTTTTTTGTTTTTCTTTAAACAGTAGACAACATTTTTAATACTATGCCATTGGATATGAAAAGCGGGAACTCATATATTTCCATGATCACAACAGCTTTTCCCACATCCTTCCACTTTTTACTTATAGGAAAGCTTTCATCCTGCCTGAAAATTCATAAAACTTGTAGATACTTGCTGTAGAATCATTAAGTTCCACGTTAGTCCTGAAAGCTCTAAATCCAAACAGGAATTTATTCCTATTTGAAAGACTACGAACTTTGTTTCAGTCATTTTTTAATTGGCCAGTTTTCAAAAAGGTAGACATTATAAAAGAAAAGAAAAAAAAAATGCTGGGGAAAAATCTTCTGTTATTTATGCCCACATATATTATAGTGACCCCAACGAGTCATCAGAGCTTACCTGGGGTTACACAACTGAAACCAAAAGCGAGGTTTGGCCATCATGGTCATTACTACTTAATAGGCGAGTCCTGCTGAAGAACAAAATAGCCTGACAGTAATCTGTTCCCACGATGCTATCTGCTTTTGTTTTTAGCTCTAAGTACGATGCTTTCCATTATCCTTCCTAAATTTAGAATATCTGTCTTTACAGGTTTAGAGTCTTTTCTTATGCTTGCCATGGATCAGGATTGTTTTGCAACAGCCCTAAATAAAGTGAGGCTCTAATGCTAAATTACTCACTGCCTAAGGACAAAAATACACCAATTACACGATCAGGATATAAAAAGGATGTTAAGAATATTTTGATTGCAAGCATGGTATTTCCAGGAAGCTTAGCTGTCTATAATGTGTCTTCTTTTTGATTCGTTATTGGAATCTGCACCCCAAAAAAGCAGCTGGAGAAGGACTGTTACTAAAATGAAAAGTTACTTCAGAACCTATCTGATGACATCATCCACTTTCTTCCTTTGCATACAAGTATCAACCTGACAATATATTCCAGAGTGAGGATTATTGATTTTTCACGCTATAAATTATTCCTCAAAAAAGCATTTTAATTCCATTTGTTTAAAATACTGTGTATTGACTTTCCCAGATTAAAGCCCCTTAATGACATCTCTGTATTAACTTGAATGACAAGTTAATTCATGCTCCTAAATTAATAAAAGAGAATTTTTCAACACACATATGAAATTATTGCAGATGTACTCTAATATTTTCTCACTCTGAGCATAGGAGTTTGGTCTTCAGCCTTCATATCTCAGCAATGTTCAGAGCCACACAACCAGGCAGGTTCTCCCCACTCCAAGTAATTGAGATGAGAAGCTTTTACCTCATGAGTTCACCCAACGCTACATGACAAAACTCTCAGTTATTGATTTAGGAGGAGGCATGATACTGCATTATAGAAGTAGGAAGTCCTGTTTCCTAACCTCTTACTTGAGCCTGACTCTGGGAGCATGTATACCCTGCAGCTGGGATGTGATTGCATGAGTGTGTAGGCATCCTTGAACTAGATTTAAGGTACCTGTAGGCTGCTCTCTCTGGTAGCAGGCTGCTTGGCTGCTCAAATACATATTCTGCTTCTAAGCTGGGTTTGGCAGTCTGAATTAAATTCTGCCGTGGGAACATTGCTAGCTTGATCGATGTTTATCCTACACAAAACTGACAGGCACGGCAAGCAAGGCGTGACTGCCTGGTTTTCAGTGTGGGCTCAGCAAACCTACAGGGGACATACAGTGCTTGCTTCAGCAATGAGCCTATGCAGAAACCACACGTGTGTTGTTCTTCACTACTGTTTATATTCAAGTTGACTAGATGAAGTTTTGACCAAGTGCATTTCACTGTCCTGCCATCATACCTTCAGCTGGCAGCAGACTTCTCACCTTCTTTACTGATTCATAAGAAAAAGGGATACCAGGTCATATGTCACAGCTCATGTCTTGATGCCAGTTCCTGCCACGAGAGGACAGTGTGTCATGCGGCCATGGACTGTCTCTGCTCCTGGACCTCCCTTCTATCTCTCTTCTCCTTGATGACCTTAGAGTTATCACATTAAGGAAATAAATAGTGAATGATCAGTCCCTGCTCACCCCCTCAGTGTCACTCGCGATTTATAGGCAAGCAGCTAAAGGTGAGAAAAAGCAATTACCAAGGGGGTGAGTATCCACAGTTTAGTGAAAGGCCAATTTTTCTCCATCCCAGAGTCTTCAGCCGTGTACACTGCTTTGTTTTTTTCTTTTGCCTCTGAACAAGGGCAAAAATGATGTTGGCAAGGACTGAGAGAACAGGAGGAGCGTCATGTTCTTTAGCAGGTTTTTCCTGAACTACACAGACTTCATTGCAGAGATACTGCTGCTGAGAGGTGTTATTTGCCATTGGTTAAAGTCAAGTGATATCTGTCAAGTGCTGTAAATAATAAAGTTATTCACATTCGCAGTGAATTATCGCAGTGAATTAAAATTGCCCTTTTAAAAATGTAGTGCACAGTGCAGCACTGGAAAGAGTCTGCTTCAATTCCTTCTTGAGCTGTTCCAAATATGAGCGGCCCAGCTAAGCAGGTGGGGGTTTTGCTGTCCCTGTCAACTGTGAACCACTGCTTGCTACCAGCAGCTACCTTCTTTAGTTCTCTGCCGTGCTCCCCTCAGAGCCGCAAACTGCAGGGAGTGAGATTTTCTACATTCTGGCAAACAGTATACCCAGAGGCAATACAGTCAGCACATTTGGTGCTGTATCATGACCCAGAGTTATTCGACACTCCCACTTTCTTGCAGGCAGAAGCTGAACTGCTTCCATAGCCACAGGATCAGTGGTGACTAACAGTTTCAGGCAAAAAGATGACCCCTTGTCTCCTTGCCTCCTTGGTGGAGCATGTCCAGGGCAATACCCATGGAGGGGCTAAAGATGGTAGACCCCAAAATAGACTAACAAACAAGAAGTTAATTGGGGTAAGGCTTTGCAAGGAGTTGAAGGCAAAACATGGAAAACGGAAGTATCTGCAATGATGCTTAAGAACTCATTAAGCAGTTTGTTCAAGCCATCACTCTAGGAAGTGTGCAAAGTTTGGTAGCAGTCTTTGCCATTGATATCAGGTGATGCATGAGCAATACACAATTTCTGGGAAAAGACTCATTTTGTTTCCCATTGCCCGGCCCGTGACACAGTCCACCAGCAAAGGTGAGGCTCCCCATGGTGTGCTCAGGGCTGTGCACCAGGACTGAGGGATATTGTATGTCATTTAACTTCTGCTGCAGCAGGATATGTGGTAGCCTGCTCCCCCACCAGAAAAGCACCCTGCTCCCCCCCAGAAAAGCACGCCAAGGCCTGAAATTTCATTGTTCATGGAAAAATACAACCTTCTAGTAACTGAACCAACCTACATAGCTCTGCATAATGACCTGATCCTTTTATAGGATGAGGTGTCAAGGTGAAGCCATGTTAAGGTCTTGAGATAACAGGGTAAATCAGGCTTGAACCTGACACTGTTATGACACCAAAATAGATAACTGTGCCATGCAGCTGTGGGGAAAGAGCACTGCAATATTTCTGTGTTGCAACAGAAGGAGAACCATGGGTGGCCTCAGGCTGCTGCAGGGAGCAGCAGGCAGGTTTGGTGCTCCTAGTCAGATGCTCTTGTTGCTAGATGTGTCGAGACATGGGGCTGATTTAACAACTGCTACTGCCAACCCTTGCTCTGATTATCCCTGTGTTGCATAGCACATCACATAAATTTGGTATTAGCCAGCTGCAAAACCAACAGCAATGGAGATGTGATGACCGTGAGCTGAGCATAGCCCCCAAGCCCCACAGAAGAGGCACAGTGGAAAAAAAAAAAAAAAAAGTGGTTTCTGATCCAGTTTGCCCCTAGCGGTCAGATTATTGAGACATCCCTGAACTGCTGCAGGCAGGGACACTGCCAGCCTGCAGGCCTTGGAATGACCCTGGGGATAAACTCAAAGCTGGGTTTGAATGGCCATTCCAGAATGATTCCTTGGACAAATTCATCATATAATCTTCAGTGAATTTCTTAAACTGAAATAATTCTGGTCTTTCCCACAGCCTTCTTTGTAAAAATATTGTGCTGGTGACATCTAGTGGAATAAAAATAAATAATAATAATAATAATAAAAGATACCTTTTGATCCTTTAAGACAGACCCTAAAATACCTGTTAAAAGCAGTGATTTCTTTTTTCAAGCTTTATTAATCTGAACTCCCAAAAATAAGAATTTAGTTTGCTTGTTTTGTGTTTAAGAAACCCAAATCGACACTACGAAACCTGCTCTTGGGAGCTCACAGTCCTGAGTAATTCGTGTCAGTGTGGAGATTATGGTGTTATTATTACCGCAAAGGAGGTATGTGACATTTATAAAGCACAGTTAACCGAAGGCGGTGGGTAAAAAGAAGGAACCCACAGCGGATGATTCCCTCAAAGCCTTTTCGGTGCTTGCTGTTCTTCTGTGTGGCCAGAGGGTGGAGAACTCGTGTTTTCCCTCTCGCACTGACAGCAGGCAAGGCACTGCTAACAGCTTACCTGCTGTGAGAAACCACTGCAAGGCTTCTAGCAACTAAATACGTAACAACCCAATTAATATGCTTAACAGAAGAGTTAGTTAGTTATCTTTTTTCCCTCCATTACCTCAGTAGTTGCTCATGGCTATTATAAATGTTATTTGGCTGTAACTGTACCACTAGGCCTTGTTTTGTTTGAGGCCTTTGAGCAGTGACTTTCTGTTCCTACTGTCTTTCCTTCTGGCTGAGCACCCTGTCTGGGCTCCCTGGTTGCCTGCCCAGGTCTTTTTCAAGTTTCCTGGACAGAGTGGCAGCCTGGAGCAGCACCTGACTTCTCCAGTCCTCTCTTTCTCCTGACTGAGAACCCTGCACCGATGCAGCCCTGGCGATCAGTATGTACACGGCATTTAAGATCTGCTTACAGCAAATCACAGTGTAACAATGTTCTCTCCACAAGCGATGCTAGGGAAAAAAAACTGACTTCACCAGTGATATAAAATATATTTATTTATAAAAGTATGACTGCCATGTCCGCCTCCCCCATTCTACCTGGTACCAATTTCTTGAAATTTAGCAGAAGTTACTTTTGTATCAAGAATGCATGTTTTCCTGCAAAAAGTTGTTTGGATTTGGTCACATTAGGAGTAGAAGCACATGTACAGGCATGCTAGAGCTTACAGGCTGAAGTCTTCTTAGGTGCTATGGACAACAAATACTTGCATCCTTCCCTCCCAGCTGCATCTTGCCCATGTCTCTCTCAGGAAGGGAGAGCTGCCTCTGTCCAGCTGCTCCGCAGACACCAAGAGGTGCCTTGGCCTGGATCTGGATGGAAACTGAGATCTGACTGTAGCCTGTGGCATGGAGTTGCAGTGTGATGATGGAGAAGTAACACCAGGCTTTTTGCAGGAGTTCATTTGCAAGTGCCTCATTTCTTAAATACATGGTTAATAATGACAGTAGGATCTCTACTTGAGGAAATACTGACAAATCATCATCAAAATGGACAAAAATCATTTTCAACTTCCACAATGGGCTGTCCTGAGTCTGCTTCTCGCTTTCTGTTCCACTGCTTATGTCATTAAAAGATGCATGTATTGAATTTGTGTGGGAGACAACAAAGAACATAGGGCTGGGAGAGGAGCTGCAGACACATGGGAGGGCAGGAGGCAGACTGCAGTGAGTTGAAAGAAAGGAGTAAATAATTCAGGTTGGAAGACCACAAAGGTTTACATTTAAGTAAAAGCAATTGATTTCAGTATCATAAAAAAGGGACATGATGGTCTGGATAATAGTTCTGCAAATAAGGAACAGGGGTTACAGTGTACCCCAAGTTATTCATGAACAATAATATAATACTGTTGAAAGAAAAGTGGAGATCGCTTCTGGGTCATATAAACAGAAGTAGCACGTAAGAAGCACAAAGAAATCCTTCTGTCTTACTCAGCACCCATGAGGCCCCAGCTGGTGCTTTGTGTCCAGCTCTGGGCAGCGTTCCCCAAGGAGATGTGCGAGCCAGCAAGCACTCCAGGGGCCAGCAGCAGATCCTCAGTGTGTTCAAAGAGCAGAGGAACATGCAGTTCTTCATGTTCCCTGCAGACAGAGCAAGAAAAGATGGACTAGCTATTGTACAGAGGGTTTTGTCTAAACACCAGTCTAACAAGGCGTATAACTAGGAACTGGAAGAGACCTGCCTCAGAAGTCAGTTAAATGTCTACTTTTAGGATTTTTAAGAACAGGTTATACGGGAACAATTTAACTGTGGGAATATCCTTGCAAGACAGCTTTAGCTGACCTTCTCTTAAGGCAGGAGGATAGGCTAGGAGGCCTACAGTGAGTGGATTGTTTTCTCTTTGTAAGAGCTGAGATCCTGAAGCTTTATTTTCAGCTTTGTTTGAGACTCTCAAGTGCAAACAAAGTCAGCGCACACTGCCTTTGAGCGTATTAAGACTTGCTTAGTGCTCAGTGACAAGAGCAGATTCTAGGTTTCTCAGACTGAGCACCTAAATGTGAGGGATGTTTTTGTATTTCAATAATATGTCTCAGTTCCCCAACCCCAACGCTGAGATAATGCTGTCTACTCATCTTAGTAACATGTTGTGAAGACAGATTAGTTCAAGCTTATGATTTTTTTTTTACATATATTGCAGCACCATATAGGATTTTATAGGGAAGCTGTTAATCATATCTTCATGATGGATTATCTCCATTTGCAAGCTTAGGACCATATGCCGGGACAAACAGAATCAAAATAGTGAGTAACACTGTACATTATAAAGGCAGCAGAAATCACTGTGATTTTGCAGTCTGAGTTCTGATGTAACACAAACAATTATTAGCTAATTGCTGTCTGCTCTACATACTGAACAAAGTAAAGATGTGTGAAAAAAATCCTATGCAGTAATGCTGTTAAACAATGTATTGCGCATATGCACAGAAGAGTTGAAGTACAAAGGCATGAATACTCTGTAAATCTGGGATTTCCCAACTTCTGTGTAACTGCCTTTTATAATAATCTTTCTAGGTGTCTGAGTCCATGGAATAAACCCAAGCAGTACTCAAACATAAAGAAAAGATGATACATAAGATTTATTGAGAGAGACACACCTTTTCATCACTAGACAGCCTAAACAGGAGATATTTACTTCTTTCTCCTGCTCAGCTGAAGGGGCCCAAAGAGCGGCACAACACAACTGTTGTTGAGACAGCTGCAACGTTGCTTCCCATGTTCTCCATCTCCCAGAGCAGGAGACAAGGTGCAGAGGGCTGTGCAACCTGGACAGGAGCCACATCCATGTCTGGGGCTACTCAGAGATCTCTCCTCTCTAAACATAGAGCTATCAAACCTCTGTTTGATCCATAGTCACTCAGGGAAGAAGGAGAGGAATGAAATGACACAAGAGGCCTCAGAAAGCAGCCACAGCAAATACAAGAGTCCGTGCAACCTCTGCAGCTACCACAGACTGTAGAGCCTGGTAGACAGTTAATATCATGTGTTGCACCTGACCACCTGCAGCCATAATCCTGAAGGATTAAATCTCTTCTAGCTATAAATTTGCTTATCCTCAATTTTAATGTCGTGTATATTCAAGCTAATGAGGAAATGTTAAACTCTTCGTATACCTTTCTGAAAGCCAAAATCAAAGGACTGACTTGGCTTTAAAAAATGAAATAAAACCCAAAAACAAACAAACAAAAAAAAAACCAACAAACCTGAATTCTTTATGATCATAGTCTCATTTCTGAGTGCCTATTGAAGGAAACTAAACTAGCTCAGGCTTTCAAGATCTTACCACTGAGAGATTGGGTTGGGTTTCATAGACATGATAATCATAAGACTCCAGGAATTAGGCACTTTAGCGTGTTGCTTATGTTTTATGCAGCATGTGTATAACAGTTTGAGAGCTGGCCCAGGTGCACTTGTTTTTAGAATTTGCAAGGGAGCTAAATCCTGCAGAGATACATACGAGAAGACATGGTTAGAGAACTGGGAGTCAGAAAGCCTGAGTGTGTTCTTGTGGGGTGAAGGTGTCTTAACTGGAGCACAACTGAAATTTCAGAGCTGTCTGTCAGGAGAGGAAAGACACTCACTGCAGAAAGACCAGGTTCAATTCATCAGAATCACAGGGAAGAAAGGACATTTCATTTGGTCAGGAGAGTATGTATTTGTCATTACCTAGGAAAGGGAAAGATATGGTGAAGAAGGCAGAGCTTGAGGGAAATGCTCAAAGTTCATTGCTTAGCAGGGAAGAATGTAAAGGTAGTGCCAAAACTCCTCACAGGCTTCCCCAGAAGTCAGCAAGATTTGTGTCATCTCTCTGTGATATTGGAGAAGGAAAACCAAAGAAGCTAGGAAAAACCTCTCATGTTCCCATGCCCTAATGAAGGCAGCCACCCTGGTGCTGCACTGGTTTATTATTGCTTTTTTTAATGAGAAAATAACCTTCAGCTGAGTGAAATAATCCCTGCCTATTGACTCCATGTGCACAAATGCTCTCCTGAGCCTTGTGTCTGTTCAAAGCACCACACATCTTGTGCAACACGCTGCACCACCAATAGTCTGCTGACGTTTGCCAATGTGCATTCCTTCCATGTTAATTTAAACAATTAAAGATTAATTTTCAGTGATTAACCTGAAACAGGGAGCCTAAGGCCAAATTTAGCAGCACAGAGTTTGAATTTGAACAAGATGGGAGAGAGAAGGGTTTCTTATAGATGAAGTAGGTCACAGGCTGGCAGTCCAAGACAAGGAGAAGCCAAATGGGTGCAGCAGGACTGCTGCAGCCTGAAAGTTCAAGCTTCAGCACTGATGTCTCATTGCACAATCCTTGGGCTCGGCTTCGTGCCTGAGGGGGTGGGGGAGTGAGCAGTGCCCCAGTGCCTGGGAGGAAGCCCTGTGCACCTCAGGGGCACTGTTTGTAGGAGTCACACTGTTAAAGCAAAGGGAAAATTACTAATATTCTCTGAACAGAGCTTGCTTCTACCCCAAAGATAACTACATCAGCTGTCCCACATGAGGTTTGGGCCTGCGGCTTTTAGAAAACCAAATAAAAAGCAAGCTCCTGAGCAACCACCACCAGACCTGTACTGAGCAGGGCTCAGGGCTGGGCATTTGGCCTGCATTGTTTCTCGCAGCTACCAAGAGGAATCCTTTTATTTCTAAAGTGGGAAATGAGGCCACAGTTTCCCTCCTCCTCCCAGGCCAGTCAAGCATGTACCTGGTGCATGGGCTGGGCAGCTGGGACAGGAACTCTACATGGGGTCACCCTGTCAAAGCCCTGACAGTCTCACCCACTGGCACTGAAAAGACCAGATTTCTGTGGGTGAATAAGCAGAGGGGGATATTGGGGCAGAAGCCCTCAATTAGTTCTCAGTCATCTCTGGTTTGTTGTCCTGGCAGATACCAGAGCTGCCAGCCCATCTGCTGAGCTTTAAGTTTCTCCTGCTGTGGGTGGGGATGCTAAAAGCCAAACCCACTGCAACTTTCTTCGGCAGCCACATATCTGTCTATAAGAGCCGTCACAGCTATTTTCTTCTTGTGTGGTGAGGAAAATGCCCCAGGAACTCACCTCCTTCAAAGCACTGACACCTCATGGTAACATCTTGGCAAAGCACGCTGGGAGCTGGTCTCACTCCCCATCTGCCTTCGATGGTCTAAGTGTTTTGCTGGGCTTTGAAAAGCTTTACTTTGACATTTGGTATTAATGAATGCCTGTAATACTCCTTTTGGATTGCCAACTGTAGACAAAAAACAGCAAGACATTAAAGAATTGAGGCGTTAATGACATTTAGTTGTTTATTTTTTCAACAACAAGATTTGAAGGAGAAAACACAACACTTTCTCAGCAGAAATAATTAAAACCATGAAAATGACTGCATTTCCTGTGTGACTGACACAGACCATGTGGGATAAAATGTTTCTCAGCAACCAGAAATACATTATAGTGGCTCACATTTCTCACTACACATCCTTTTCCCTAACCAGAACAGGCAAACTGAACTACAGGTTGCACATTTTTAACAATTCCTCACATGAGGAAGCAGAAATATCCTTTTCCCATGGAGCTGAAATCTAAAACTTCAAAATCCCCCTAACCCTAAAAACAGACTTATATTCCATAATATTCTTTCCAATCACTCTATCTGTAATCTGATCTGAGTTTATAGCATGACTTAAATAGACTTTGTTTGTTTATTTATTTATGGTGGGAAATCTTCACTGCTATGAAAGTAAAAATCTGAAGTAAAAATCCATTTTTATTTCTCTCCTCTCCTCTCCTCTCCTCTCCTCTCCTCTCCTCTCCTCTCCTCTCCTCTCCTCTCCTCTCCTCTCCTCTCCTCTCCTCTCCTCTCCTCTCCTCTCCTCTCCTCTCCTCTCCTCTCCTCTTCCCCTCCCCACCCCTTCCCTTTTCCCCAGCTCATTTCTGTTTGTACTGTACTTGTCAGCCTCCCACTCATAATTTCAGTTTGATTTTAAGCCTCTGCCAAAACATAATTCTTAAAGTTGCTGGTCCTGGCCACGCTGCACTTTTACAGGGTACTTTTAAAGAAGATGTTAACAGAAGAACAGCAGGAATAAATAGTTGTGGAGCAAGTCAGTAGGTGTTCTTGAGGCACTGGAGGGAGTTGTGAAGTGCAGTGAGCTCAGGACTGTATTCACTGTTTGTGCTGTCAAAAGAAATCAAGAACTTTTTTAAAAGACTTTTCTAGTCAGATAAAAATATGTTGGTAAAAATCAGTACCTCTCAAAAAGTAAGGACTAAACATAAAGAGAATGACCTAGATCCTTGCGGGTTGGACTCGGTGATTGAGTTCCTTCTCAATCTCTTGAGGTTCCTTCCAACTCATGCAATTCTGTAGTTCTGTGATAGTAAGTAAAACACGGGGCTGAGAATGAAGAAGTTTGTGTTCTCAGCTCTGGCATGAACTCACTGTATGCCATCAGGCTATTTCATTTATTTATTTGCTTGACACCATCCATTTATAGATATATTTTGATTATTTTGCAAAATGAGACAAATTAAATAACATAATATCACATTGCTGAAATTTATCTTACATTTATAAAAAAGGCTCTTTGCACTGCCAACTCTGAATTGCAATTCATGTACTGTACAATAGTGACAATACTTATCTTTTCTTTATTTAAAGCATCTTAAGGATGGATCATTTCATTTTCTGAAGATAGTTCTGTCTTTTTAATCAGTTTTCCATTTCTCTGTGACTGGAATGTTGGTAATTTTTCTCCCTTGTGTGTGAGTGTCCATGTGTCAACGCAACTAATGGGAAAGACCACTTTTAGATTGGTCCTTTTTTTTTCCCCTGGAATAAATGGAATGTTTTTCTTGGTTCTGTTGCTCTGCTTCCTTTTTTTCTGTATGTCTTTTTCCTCCTGTCTTCCTCCCAGCCTCTCTCATGTTGCCACTTGCTGGCTAATTTAGGAAATTCATTTGTAAACAGTGAAATATCTATCCTGAGAGTAAAGCCCAGAAACCACAGATTCAAGAAACGTAACTTCAGCTGATATGTCAACTAAATCTCTTTCATAGTTTTGCTCCTAATCTCTATTTCCATATTTAAGAAGAAATGAACTGGGAGACTTCCATTATCTTCTTTCCATGAGTCATAAAATCTACAGGGAACTAAGATGATCTTCTTTATTCTACCTCTTACAAAAACATCCTGAGAAAACTGATTCAGAAAGCTGTTCAGCTCTTGATACATTCCTATTGGCTTAACACTTTTCCATCTCTCCACCATCCCAAATTTGAGGAATTAGTTCACTGGAAATGCAGACAAACACAAATTAGGACCAGAGAATTTAGAAAAAATGTAGACCTTAGCCTCATAGATTTTCTGGGCAGATTGTTCAGCAATTTAATGTGAATATCTTATTTTCTTTTTTCAGCCTTATCATGTTTCTAATTATAAACTTTTTAATCAGTTTTGATAGCAAGGAATTGTAGGAATATCAGAAAGATGATTTCTTGCCAAATGCATTTGGACAAAACAGAGGAATCTCATGACAGTGTTACACTCACATTACTGGACTGTCTCCTGACTCTCTCCTGTTTTTGGCTGTTTTATCTTTTCCACTCTTTTTTTTCTCCTGAATGGTGTGACCTTCTTCTTAGCCTCAAATTGCACAGTTGTGGAACAGCTGCTTATATACTGCTTGGAGTGTCACTGTCTGTCTCTTTATGTTTGGAATCTTTCTGGAGTATTCCCCACTCTTATTTCATCAGGACTTCTTATCCATGCAGCAATGAGAGGGACAGAATGGTGTCATGATGTTCTCACTTAGCAAATCCTCTGGCAGCCCCTTGCCACCTTATTCACTTTGTAACTGTTGTGCTGGACTTTTGCTTGGCTGTTTGCTTGTTTATTCCTGCTAGAAAACAGAGGGGGGGAGGCGGGGGGGGGGGAGGGGATAGGGCTCAGGGACCATGATGCTGGAGACTACCAGCGAGTTTTTCACCGTTGCTGTGTCTCAAGATCCCTGTGCAATTGCCTTGGCTACAGGATCAGTGTAAGGTGTTTGCTTTCCTTCCCACTGTCTGCTTTCATTGGCTACAATCAACCTATTTGCAGTCCCTTTTATGGGATGTCAGTTAATGCCAAAAATATTAATGTATTAGCTTTCCAGACATAATTGTGAAGCCGACTCCTGCACCTGCTGAGCTGTGGCTCTTCATTATCAAAGGGCTACCAATGATGTCTCAAAAAATCCCTCCTGTCAATTCCACACAGCAGATCTCAAAATAAAGTATTTCACATTTCCACTTGCTGGGTACATTTTCCCCCAAGACCTCTTGTAGGGAAGCGTTTATCATCCTCACTTAATGTGTTTTGCATGGGGTAGAGCTGAGGGAGCAAGTCAAAGCCTTGAAGACTCCCTGGTGCCTCCACGAGATCATAGAATCACAGAATATTCCATGCTGGAAGGAACCCACAAGGATCCAACTCTTGGCTCCACACAGCACCACCCAAAATTCAAACCCTATGTCTGAGAGTGGTGTCCAAAGTCTGCTTGAACTCCAGCACTCGAGGTCATGCCCACTGCTCAGAGGAGCTTGTTCCATGGCCCAGCCACCCTCTGGTGAAGAACCTTTTCCCAGCCTCCAACCTGACCCTCCCCTGATACAGCTCCATGCCATTCCCTCAGGTCCCTCAGGTCACAAGAGAAGAGAGATCGGCACTCGTCCCTAAGCTCCCCTTGTGAGGAGCTGCAGGCTGCCATGAGGCCTCCCCTCAGCCTCCTTGTCTCTGAGCTGCACAAATAAGGGGGCCTCAGCCACTCCTCATACTCGCCTTCTAGGCTCTTCACCATCTTCATAGCCCTCCTTTGCATGCTCTGTAATAGCTTATGCCCTTCTTATTTTGTGGCAGCAACAACGCACTCAATCCTTGAGGTGAGGCTGCACATCACAGAGCAGAGCAGGACAATTCCTCCCCTCACCTGGTGGCGGTGCTGGACCTGATGCACCCCAGCATACCCTTGGCCCTTTGGGCTCCCTGCTCACTCATGTTCAACTTGCTGCCAACCAGAACCCACGGGTCCCTTTCCAAAGAGCTGCTCTCCAACCTCTCATCCCCCAGTCAGTACATATATCCAGAGCTGCCCAATCGCAGGTGCAGAATCTAGCACATGCTCTCATTAAATTTTATGCCACTGGTGATTGCCCAGCCCTCCAATTTGTCAAGATCTCTCTGCAAGGCCTCTACTCTTGAGGGAGTCAACAGCTCCTCCCAATTTAGTGTCATCTGCAAACTCTCTTAGTATAACTTCAAGTCCTGTATCCAATTCATTGATTACAGCACTGAAGAGAAGCAGCCTTGCACAGCTCCTCTCATGACCCACCTCTAGCAGGAGAGGCTCAGCATGGTGAGTGTGCACTGCTCTGGATGGCCAGGCTTAAAACGCCTCTGCCTTTCAATACTGCTAACCTGTCAGGACCTTCCTTCTTTTCTGGCTGGACATTGTGATCTGTGTTTTATACTGGCTTCTTGACCATACATAAGGGCTCACCGCCTCCTGAGTTTACCACAGGAGAAAAAGTCCACCACTTGCTGTGTGGCAGCTGTCACAAGTACCATGAAATAAAGGCAGAGTTAGGAAGGAAAAACAGAGTATGAGGTGTTAATTATGAGAAGATCAGTCTCCCAGCTATCTGAGTAAACACAGAGGTGAACATTTCAAAATCAGTCCAGCCTCTGGTTTCTGAGGGGAATGTAGATAGCGCTGATCTCCAGGTTGAAATGCAGTTGAAACAAATCCCACTGTTTGTCTAAAAAAATTTTTTTTTTCTTTTTTTTTTCCCCCCATGTTATTCAAAAAATGATTGGAATGCACTGTGTATTTACTTAACATTCATCACTTAAAGTTTGCTCATCACAAGATTTAGAAACTTGATGAAGAGCAACCTTTTCTTTGTATTACTCACTCCCACGGGTAGTATGCCTTTGATGATAAATTCTTCCCAAGTACACAGGTGCTGACAACTGTACATAATCAGTATATTTAGTTGGAGGACTACATGTAGAGGGGGGCTTTGAATATTTAAGGGGCTGCAGTCACAATTAGACCTCTCACTTCTGTCAAAACTAGTATCAGCCTCTAGCTGATGAATCTGATTCAGCTCACAGGTGAAGCGCACTCTACAAATGTGATGGAAGTGAAGATATCTGCATAGGCAGTCCTAAACTTTTTCAGGACCATTTCTGGGTGGAACAGGGGAGTGAGAGCACAAAGGGAGGTTGTAGATCTTCACAACTGTGAGGACTGTTAGATTTCCAGTCTTACAGATGCTATGCTGCAAGCTTTTCTAGATAATTTCACACAACAGTTCCAGTTTTCAGCAAAGCAGCCTCCCATCAGTTGGATGCCAAAAACTAATAGTAAAAATAAGGATGGGGCATATTTTCTACATGGAAATACATCATTTCAGGCTGTCCAGGATGCCTAACATCCCACTCAGTGTTTCTCCATTCATTTTGCCAGAGCTCTCTTAAGAGCCAGTGAGCCTCTCATCACTTCTCTGTGAAGCTGAATCTCTCATTAATCTCAACACTCAGCTTAACACTCTTCTTCTGCTGGCTGCTCTGTAGGCAGTGGGAATCACTGCCCAGGGAGATCCCTGCCTGGGCAGTGGCTCTGGGCAGAGGAGTGAGCATTCTCCCTGGAAAGCATCCTCCTAGGGCAAGTACCTGAGAGGACATGGCAGTTCTTTGACTTCTCCAGGACCACTGCACAGGAAGACTGCTGGGAAGACTGCTGGGAGGTGGGAACAACTGGAGAGCAGGCAGTTAAGCCAAACCATGAGTTATATGAGGTATGGACCATATGAGGAAGTTGATCACTCATCAGATTGTAACAGAGGAATCTTGTAATAGCTGAATTTAGTTCTTGGAAAGAGTTCCTCCTCTTCCCCAGTCTGAACAGCCTCTCATTTAGAATATATTCTTTAAAAGCTGACATTGTTTATTTTTGTGTAGAAATAATGCATAATGAAATAATAATTACAAATAATTGCATCATGAAACAGCATCTCACCGGAAGAGGAAAGAAGTTGTTACCAGCCCTGATAGCATCCTGTCCTATTTGGCAGATGGGCATTTTACATGGAAAATACATCACACATTACAGCAGAGCTAGCCTGACTCATTTATCTCTGTGCCAAAGGTGCTGCCAAAACCAAACCCCTGGATTCCATACTCCTGTGGCATCAATGCTTCTCCAGTGTCAGAAGCTGACAGCAGCACAGCTGTCAGAAGGGGAAGTATCACGGTCTTTTGTCATGTTTTCTTGTTAGGCAAGCACTGATGAAGGGTGTGTCGTGCCTACTCCAGGAAAAAAAATAAAAAATGTTTAGCACTCCTCCTCCTTAGAAATATTGTCAAAGCTACCAACTTTCCACATCTGCCTTCCCTCCCACACTGTCTGCAGACATCAGTGTGTTAGAACAAAACCAACTAAGACAAAACAACAAGTCATGAAAGAAAGAAAGCGAACAAACAAAGAGCCTGCAGCGCTGCCAAATTATACAACAGCAGTTCCCACTGGGGTTAATTTGGACAACTTGCCACACTGAGGCCAGTGGGTTTGCTGAGAGCATGCAGAGGCTCCCGCACCAGGAGCAGGGCCAGGACCAGGATGAGGCAGGCAGCCCCCATAGGCAGCTTACTTGCCCCTACTGTAGCCTTCCTTGCTGATGTGGTCCACCACTGGCCACTGCCTCTGCTGAAGATAGCAGGCATGGAGCAACTCCAGCAGCTCTCAAAATCAAGCCTTTGTCTCCATATAACTGAGACAATCTCAGCTTTTCCATAAATGTTACAGGAGAGAGATTGGCTTGCCATTGTATTTGGTTGTAAAATAGCACGTGCATCTATGCCATGAAAAAGTCCTGCCTCCTACCTTCCTGGAGTGCAGAGGAATGTCATAGCTTTCTTTCCTTGCTGCTGTTCCTCAGCACAACTTGCTCATGCCTCATGAGAATGAAGTGACACTGCATGCATGTGTGCTCAGTGCCTGAAATTCAGCTGACACAGCACACACTCCATATCCTCCCCTCCATGTGCTTTCTCTGCTAAAAAAACATGTGTATGACCACGAGGGAGAGGAGAAAAAGAGAGATCCCTTAAGCTAGTGGGTAAGGAATGTGCACCGTGCTGTGCATGAATGTCTGATGTCTCCAACTATTTGTTAAAAGGCAACAGCAATGCTTCCGACAGATGTCCCTCCCCTCGCCTGCAATAGGCTCCCAAGAATAGCAACAGCCTGTGTCACTGGAAAGGGCAAAGCCTTCTGAAATAGCAACAAAGTTGTGCACAAACCACTTTGCGGTCCGCATTTGGTTTCAGCCAGCTCCAGCAACTTGTTGCAATGACGAAAATCAGCTGGGCTTTCCTGGCCGGTCTGGGGAGGACAGCCACCCTCTGAGAGGCTTCCAGCTGAGGCAACGATGGCACCCGTGCAGAGTGCAGAGGAGCTGGGCCAGCAGTGCCAGGTGATGAGAGCAGGGGAGGATGAAGAAGGTCGCAGAGGCAGCGGGCACCTCCGCCAGCTGCCGGCTGCAGCAGGTAAGGTGGTGGGACCGGGCACCAGCTGTTGCTGATCAGCAGCACGTGTGCAGCTTACAGGGTTGAGGGAAGACAGCAGCAAAGCCTGTGGACTTGGGCACACACTGTCCCAGTTCCTAGCAGTGTGAGTGGGGAAATAGCAAGTGAGGAGGGAAACACCGTCTGCAGTTTTGAGTGGTGGCATATGCGATAGTTTTCCCTCAAGCCCTATTGTTCGTGGTGCATGAGTTGTCTGCCATGTAAATCTCTTTCTTTTATGAGGATCAGTTATCAGAGTAATCAGGGGACCCACTGCATCCAAGATAAGAGAGGTGCTCCAACCCATGCATGCTTGATTCACCCCCAGGAGGAGAAGTCCAGGAAGGCCATGTGAGAATCACACTTGCTCATGCAGGGGGAGTTTTTGGGATGGTGTGCCAGGGGCTCCCTCCTGTCTCTTCTACCCAGGTATTTAATGAAGAAGCAGGGTTTCCGTGCTGACACTCAGAGAAATTCACTGCAGAATTTCCTCTGAAAAAGATTTTCAAGTGCTGAAGCTGAATTTCATAGCTCTTCCACCTTTGCTGTACCACTCAGCCAGTGTTTGTAAGTCACACATGGTTTCGCATCTCAAATCTCTTCTACTGCCAATAAGATCAAGTGAAATGGCCCACAAATGTGACTTTTCTCACACAGAAGACAGCTGTGCCCAAATGGGAAAGTACCGTTGCAAGCCAGAAATGACTGTGATGTCACAAGCAAGTTTTGTTCACTTAAAAATGAATGAGCTGACTGACCCAAGCATACTCAGATACCACAGGCACAAATGCTTTGTCGGAGTGCAGCAACAGTCAGTCGAGCAGCTTCTGCTGACAACTGGAAGCAGAGGAAACAGAGGTTAATGAAGAACAGAAAGCCAGTCAGCAGGCAGATGTATTTAACATTACCCTAGGGTGTGGGGGAGCAATGCACATTGTTACAGGATGGCATTATCAAAGGGAAGCACAGCAGTTACAATAAGCTGAGACCAAAGCTACTGCAGCATGAGAGCTATGGTTAAAAGTGGATGAGCAAATTACACGCTTGGCCTTACTCTCAGGAATTAAAGCAGTAACCTGAGAAATTCACAATCACCTTGCTAAGAAATTGGTGACTTTACTGGAAAATAAGAAAACACCAGATCCCATTTAATGTAATGAAGAGCCAGGCTGCCTGTAGACAATGAAAATGCATGTCAGAGCACTAAGAAAGGTGCGCAGGCTCTGCATTGCACTTTTTCCATTGATTCCAGGATTATTTGTTCATGAAATATCAATTTTACTCACACAATACGTTCAAGGTTACAATGTCTAAAGCACACAATATTTCCCACCGTTGCAGGAATGAAGATGCATGAAAATGTGCAATACATTAGCTTCCTTCTGCCTTTTTTTTTTTTTTTTTGCTTCAATTTACCAATAATAATAATAGTAGTAATAATAATAAATGCTCTGGGTTTGTCTTTCATGCTCAGGTAGCAAGATTTGTGTTTGTCAAACAGTGGTGACACTACCTGGCCCTGATGCCATTTTGGGGTAAAATTAATATTTTATGAGATTGTCCAGCTCTAATTGTAACACAACTTTGTCCCAAAGCAGCACTTTATTTCTTCCTGTAGGGTTTTGTAGAGTAACGATTTCACATGTCACACCAAACTTCTAGATGGATGGTTAGTTCAAAGTTATCCTAGCTCGTACAAGTAGTGTATCTGTTGAGCAAGTACTGGTTCTAAATAAATCTCAGACATTAGAACAGATCAGTGGGGTAACATATCTCTCTTTGCACTGTGCACCTGCATGAGACAGAAAATGACTATGACAGTGAAGCAAAGATCACGATGGAATGAAAATGGGATAATCACCTTTGACAAGAAACAAATCCGCAATTTAATTATGCAGTAATTCCCAACATATGATATTAAATACTTATGCTACATAACCACGTGATCCACGTGCTACATACTAGCAAAATGCTGCTCTGATGACAGTTTGGGGACTTTTGAACACTTTTGAACTATTTCCTCATCAAGGCAAAATTTTGGATGTCACTTACCACTCAGATGCAGAAAAAAGAAGTTCTTAAAAATAGCTTAAAATTTTCAGATACAAATGCTGTAGTTTTAATATTTGTCATGGATAAATTAGTTGTCCTTGGCTCAGACCATTGATCCATAATGCCCATGAAGTACATGTGCAGACCAAGTATTTTGCCTTTGGAAAGAGTGTATTTTCCCAAGTTTGTGCTTGAACATAAGTAGAAAGGGGCACACCCTTATTAACTTGGCCCCATCCTGTTCCATCAGCAGCACACTCAGCTATACTGCAACTGTTCTCGGTCTCTTTTTCAGGAACAAAGTGTAAACAGTTCCAGAAAATGTTCTTGAAGATAAGTTTGTTTGCCAAGTAGTGCTGCTTTTGACCTGAGTAACAGTTATGAAAAAGCATTTTGTTTACATGAGAAAACTAAACAAGAGACTTTCTAATCACTTGTCACATACCAGCCACACACTGGTTAGCCACAGGGCTTGTTGCAGGCAGGAGGAGAAACTTGTCTCTTCAGTGGATGCCATCACTAAAACAGATTTTCCCTTGGGCTGCACACCACCATACACTTTGCAGGCATCTCTTAAAGATGAGAGGAACAAACATTTTAGGATAAAGGAATAAGGGATAAAGCTAAAGAAAGAGAGAGAGAAGGAAAGAGAGAGGGAAGAGAGAAAGAGAAAGAGAAGGAAGGAAGGAAGGAAGGAAGGAAGAAAGGAAGGAAGGAAGGAAGGAAGGAAGGAAGGAAGGAAGGAAGGAAGGAAGGGAAGGAGGGAAGGAAGGAGGGAAGGAAGGAGGGAAGGAGGGAAGGAAGGAGGGAAGGAAGGAGGGAAGGAAGGAAGGAAGGAAGGAAGGAAGGAAGGAAGGAAGGAAGGAAGGGAAGGAGGGAAGGAAGGAGGGAAGGAAGGAGGGAAGGAAGGAAGGAGGGAAGGAAGGAGGGAAGGAAGGAGGGAAGGAAGGAGGGAAGGAAGGAAGGAAGGAAGGAAGGAAGGAAGGAAGGAAGGAAGGAAGGAAGGAAGGAAGGAAGGAAGGAAGAAAGGAAGGGAAGGAGGGAAGGAAGGAGGGAAGGAAGGAGGGAAGGAAGGAAGGAAGGAAGGAAGGAAGGAAGGAAGGAGGGAAGGAAGGAAGGAAGGAGGGAAGGAAGGAGGGAAGGAAGGAAGGAAGGAAGGAAGGAAGGAAGGAAGGAAGGAAGGAAGGAAGGAAGGAAGGAAGGAAGCCTATAACTGCCAGAAGCATTAAAAATGGCAGCTAAAGGACTGTGTGTACAACTACTGCAACATTCTTTACCTTGAAATGTTAAAGCAAAACATATCCTGAAGTCAAAGGGAACTTTGGAGACTGAACAGTGGATGTGAACACAGTGAGGCTGTGGGTGGTGCATTTCAGCAGTGACAACAGTGGGTCATCTTTGCTGTTGCAGTTACTTATGAGCGCCACATACAGGCTCTTGTTCATCACTGGTAAAAATGCATAGCTACTGGCGCTGACTATGTGGAAAAATAGTGTTTTGTAGCTTGCTCTACCAAACAATGTTACTGTGCACTTTGTTATAGTTTCCATGGAAATAAATAGAAGGCATTTCTTTCAGAGCAGATTTTTGTGTATGTGGCCCAAAACAACTCAGTGCAGCCCAGGCAAACCAAAAGGTTGGGCATCCATGCATTAGAACCTCCTTTCCACTCAGAGGTCTGCTTCAGCTACAGCCCATGGCTAGTTCTATACCACTGTGGACATGTGTCACCAGCAAGGATACCAGCTGACACAGTGAAAAACAAATGTGAAGACATTTACCAAGCTGCTTTACTTGCGGATACAAAACTTATGTATAAGCTTAAGTCATACATATGTTGCTTCTCTAGCAACTTCCAGGTGTCCAAGCTCCATCTCCAGTTTGTGCAGTCTCTCAGATTAAAAAAAACCAACTACCCCCATTGCACTGCTCTGAGGGATGAGGGGTTGAGGAGAGGACAGAGTGAGATGTAAAGAATAATGCTGGTGGCAGACTCCTTTAAAATATTTGTCTTGGCACTGCTGATTTGAATAAGGAACTGGAACCATACCAAACAGACGGTTGCACATTTAAAGAATTAAAAGCTGTACAGAACACAGAGTTCAAAGCATAAATGGGAGACACTGCCCAGGCTGCTTTGTTTCTGCTGGAGATCTTAAACTCAATTTCTGCTCCCGTTACTTAGTAGTTTTCTGTTGCCTGGAAAATGATATTAACATTGTGGGTGATGTAACTAGTGATAGGACTAGGGAGAATGGCTTCAAGTTGTGCCAGGGAAGGTTCAGATTGGATGTTAGGAAATACTTCTCCTCTGAAAGAGTGATCAGGTGCTGAAACAGGTTGCCCGGGGAGGTGGTGGAGTCACTGACCCTGGAAGTGTTCAAGAAACATTTGAGTGTTGTACTGAGGGACATGGTTTAGTGGGAAATATTGATGATAGGTGAATGGTTGGACTGGATGATCTTGGAGGTTTTTTCCAACCTAGGTGATGCTATGATTCTATGATTCTACCTGCAGCCTGCCAGTATGCTCAGCACAGGACACAACAGGCTAAGGTGCACTGGTTATGCTCGTTGATATGGGGCTACTGCCTCTGAGCTTCTGCCTGGCCCAAAGGAAGCAACCAGTGGCCAGGGTGAAGAATCGATGGGCAGTACCTGTTTTAACACATTTAACAGACTTACACGTATCTCCTGGCCCTGGAAGCATCGCTTGTACTCAGACACCTAATCTCTTCTATGCTCTGAAATAACTCAGGCTCCTGTGGGCTGGCTGCAGGGTGTGATGGTGGCCTTGTGCCACCAGGTCATGTCCAGGAATTGTTAGCAGAGTTCTAGGTGGCATGGGGCAAAACTATGCTGGAGACTGTGCCAGCAATTTAATAGGATCCATGGCCCCCTTCCAGGGTTGGGGCCTGGGCTCTGGCATTCTTTGTTTTAGTAGTGCAAACATCCTGCTGGGGCTGCTCTCCTCCTCCACTTGCCTGATTTTCCTCAGAAATGTAATAACCTCTGTCAAATGGGGCTGATTCTCACCAGTGCGCTCAAAATTATTGGCAAGGACCTTCAGGCAGTCAGCATGAACAGAGAACCTTAATGTTTTAGAAAAATAAGCTAAAAATAAACAGTCTGTGTATAATTTTCATTTATACCATGTAGCAGGAGAATTAACTGAAATGTGGATTCTGTTGTGCTGCAAAAGCTAGTCTCCTCAGGCACATGTGATTTCTCCAGCTAAGCAGGAAATCAGAAGTCAGTTTACTCTTTTCTTAGTTGTGTTGCAGCCAACATCATGGTGAGGGGAAAATCATGCTGGGAGAATGAACAAGACCAACAACAACAAACTGAAGTAATCCTCAAAGTCTAGGGTGCAAAAGGCTTCACAGTTAGTAGAACATGATCAGTGAAATCTATCTTGTAACAATAAACAATGAATCGTAGTTTCATAAAATGAGTTTATTTTAAAGTGGAGGTTCAAAGGCATATAATCTCCACTTGGTTTATGTTTTTGCCATCTGTTTTTTATTCCTAACATTGAGGTTGTCCTAAGTATGTGAAATATCTGTTTCTGATATTCCAAAAAAAAAATGATGAGCAAAGCCCATAAAGTTTGGAAACTTGTTCTTCGGGGATTGGTTTCCCTGGAATATCCTGGCTGTATGCATCAACCTTTGTATGGCAAAGAAAAAACACTGATATCAGCAGCTGTCATGGCATCTTTAGGTGAAACAAAGGAATTAATAAGTGGCAAGGGATTATTTTATTACTTATTCAAGTCAAGGCTGAAACAGTTTGGCTGGAAGATTATTGCTTTCCTTACCTTGAGAATGTCTCAAAGCAAAAATTGTTTTCGTATCAAAAGGTTGCATTGTCAGTGTTGCCTTTTGCAAAGATATTCCGCAGAAGATTTAATTATTTAGGGTTCAACCAAAACCTCATTGACTTCAGATTAGGGATATCAGAAACCTAAAAGCATTAAAATTAACAGGAGTATTATATGAATTAAAAATTATGCACACACACACATATATAGCACTGTATATAGCTACTGCTTCTGGGTTTGTTTGTACCTAATTGTTTTGCCTAAAAGTTATTAAAACATTTTAGTACTGGTTTTATCTTGTGTTTAGTAGTGGTTGTGAGTGCTGCAGAAATCACACTTCTAATTTCTTTTTCCCTCTTTTTTCAGGCTGTGGAACATTTACTTTACTATCTTCTGCCATTGCTGCTGTCAGTGGACTTCTAATGGGTTATGAGTTGGGCCTTATCTCTGGAGCTCTTCTTCAAATGAGTAGCATATTAGCGCTCTCTTGCAAAGAGCAGGAAATTGTTGTGAGTTCCCTTCTTTTTGGGGCCTTATTTGCATCACTTACTGGTGGATTCCTGATTGATCGCTTTGGAAGGAGATTTGCTATTATTATTGCATCATCTCTACTTGTGATGGGAAGTCTGATTTTACTGCCCCATGAATCATTTGGAATACTTATTGTGGGACGAATTGCCATAGGTATTTCCATATCATTATCATCCATTGCAACATGTGTGTATATTGCCGAGATCGCCCCACAGCACAGAAGAGGCCTTCTCGTTTCGTTAAATGAACTCATGATTGTGATAGGAATTCTCTTTGCCTATATTTCAAATTATGCATTTGCCAGCGTATCTCATGGCTGGAAGTATATGTTCGGCCTTGTAATTCCATTAGGTGCCTTGCAGGCTATTGCCATGTATTTCCTTCCACCAAGTCCACGTTTTCTTGTCATGAAAAATAATGATGAAGCTGCAAGAAAAATACTGGAGAGGCTACGGGAAACTTCTGATGCTACTAAAGAACTCACTGTTATCAAGTCTTCCCTGAAAGATGAACATCAGTATAGCTTCATGGACCTGTTCCGTTCAAAGAACAACATGAGGGCCCGAATGCTGGTAGGACTCACACTAGTCTTTTTTGTGCAAACAACTGGGCAACCTAACATTTTATTTTATGCATCAACTGTTTTGAAGTCAGTTGGGTTTCAGAGCAATGAAGCTGCCAGCTTGGCTTCTACTGGAGTCGGAGTGGTTAAAGTGGTCAGCACAGTTCCAGCCACAGTTTTTGTGGATAAAGTTGGAAGTAAAACTTTTCTGTGTATTGGCTCTTCTGTTATGGCAGTATCATTGGTCACTATGGGCTTAGTGAACCGTAACATACACATGAATTTCACCAATATCTGTAGAAGCCAGTCTCCAGAAGATACCTATCAGAGACCAGGAAACCTCTCTGGTGTCACCAATGGGAGCTTCAAGGACCTCTTTTCTAGTATGGCTTTACCAGAAAGACTCTTATTTGACATACATAGAAACCTTGATGTCACCAATACAGGAGAACTGAACAGGACTACCCCAGCAGGTGGCAAAAGCAGGATGGGGTCTCACACAGAGAGTGGGGAGGTTCCTGTTGTCCTGAAATGGGTCTCTCTGGCCAGCCTGCTTGTTTATGTTGCTGCATTTTCCATAGGTCTTGGACCAAGTAAGTGTTTCTTTTCTCTGTTTCTTTGTAATTATTTATTTACAAGTAAATTAAGTGCTTGGATGCTGTGCCCATCAGGCAGTTTCCCACATGGGCAAAGCAGTGTTTTCTGCTAATGTGCACTGGTATTTTTATAGACTGTCCTGATGGGCCTAGAGCATGCCTTTTACAAAGAGGTCCCACCCACTGAAGTTACTGGATTTATCTCCCTTGAAGGTGAACTAATTGTTCACCTTCGGTGAAGCTAGGAGCTGGTGTAAAACTTGTACAGAAAAGATTCAGGGCTTCTGTCTGTCTTTCCTCCTCATGTTCTGATGTTTCTTTAACACTGGGAAGGTTGCGATCTAGATATTTGCTGCTGCTAACTCATATAGCTAAGGCAATGAAGAGCTCTCAGCCTCTGCATGGTAAGGCACCATCAAATCCATGAAAAGGTGATGTGCCTGTGTCCTGTTGAAGATCTGTATAACAGTCTTCAGATACAGTGGAGAAATTCAAACCATCATAGTTAGTGAGCAAACTTCAGCAGTAGCATCATGACTACCCATGCTGAAACAGCGCAAATGGCAGAACAGGAAGGAGGGTTGCTGTGCAACTTTCTCTTGAGGAGAATATTTGTGCCGTTCCAAGGTACCAGAGACTAAATCTCTTTATTCTGTTTTGTTTCAATTTGTTTCAATAGCACTTGCATATTACTGTATTTGAAGGGGTTGCTTTTTTAAAGCTATGTTGCAAAAAAAAAACACAAGCACAGAGTTCATTATCTATTAACTGACTTTATGTGCTCCTGTGCTCTGGCTCAAACCTGACTTGCAAACACACTGTACTGCTGCACTATTATGATAAAAAGCTTTCACAAGAATAAAGCCCAACAATTACAGTAACAGCAACTCCCCTGCAGTATTTATTTATTTTAAACATTGCTCACTGGGAGAGCTGTGTGAGATAAACATTCATTGCCAGGGCAGCGAGCTTGGCCTTGTTACTGCAGCATTGTTCCCTCTCTTGCAGACCCTGTTGGGGCTAGATTCTGTGTTCAGTGATATGAGCTCAAAATCAGGGTGGCAGCCCTGAAAAGAAATGTTGCTTGAGCTTTTTCTTGGGTGTTTCAAACACAGAATTAATGACCCTCATGGCAGGGATACAGATTCGGGCTTGGACTGTTGCTGTAAGCTATTTTCCTGTTGACCTGGCTGTAACTGGGCTCCTGGTCATTTGGGCTGGTCTGGTGTGACGCTATTGATAACAATGCCCACTTCCCTGATGGCTATGGAAACCGAGGTGCGTTGCCAGGCTAATCTGAGAAACCTCTGAGGCCACTGTTTGTTTCCTGACCTTTTTCTTTACTGAGAAAGTGCTCTCAAACAGCAAATTGGTAAGAACAGGCACCATCTCAGCTCCAGCTTGATAAAATCATGTATGCTAAAGCCGTGGTGTGTTTGTATGAAACGAAGAAAAGCAAAGTGAAGTGAAATGAAGTGAAGGTAAGGTAAGGTTCAGGGGACATATGGGCATTTCCAAATGCAGGCACACAAAAATACAGTGTTCATTCTAAACTAGCAATGTATTGGAAATGCAATGGTAAGACAATTAGGAAGTTTTTGGAATCTACAAAGGTTCTCTTGTGGTTGCATAGTCTGAGTTGGGGAGGTGGCCATGGTTTTATCTCATGTGCAGCCTTCAATATCTGCTGCTTAGAGTCCAAACTCCTGAATGTATTTTAAAAGCCTAGTTTTCTTATCCTTAGCGTGCCTTTCTTAGTGTAAAGAGTAAGTGGGCCCCTTAGCCTCTATAAACTAAACAGTTTTAACATGTTCGTGTTATTCAACTCAGTCTGATTTGTGGCTTAGACCAGACTGTTTGCCATCACCTGTTTTGCAGAGGGAGGAGGCATCAAGGCTTTAGCACTGCTTCCAGCACTCACTGAGCTACAGCGGGGTGATGCTTGGTAGGCAGATGTACTGCCAACCCCCACCTCTGGATTTTCTGTGTTAGCATCTCCTATACGTGCTGGCTAGGGTGGTGGCAGTACTAGTGATGTGTGATCTATAGATCTTATCAGGTTCTTTTGGACAAATCACAGGGAAGTTCTTTTGCTTTCTCTCCATCTTACTGCGCCATTTCGGGAACAAATTCAGCCACTTGGCGCTCTTTGCTGCGCTACATTCTGCAGGGATAAAGGAGAATCTGTGTAGCACCATTAGGAAAATGGTACACCCTTCTTAGGGCAGATCATACAACCTGAGCTCTATCATTGTTTTATAAATTACTTTTTCCTTTTTTTTTTCCCCTGCCTTTTCTGGGATTCTAGTCAAAGAGCTAGTTACTGCCCAAGCGTGCACAGCAAAAATTTGTAAATGCAGTATTTTTCCATTATTTCTCGTTTATCTCCAAATTACATGAAGTAGATGGATTTTTAATGAATGAAACATACACTAAATGTATTCATTGCCATTTAACAAAGCACTCAGGCAACACACTGATGAGTGCTCATAAATAGACAGTGAGAGATAAAAGCTGTTTTTGCATTACAAAAGAATTCAGAGATTAGTGAGCATCTGTGTAGTCACTTTTTTATTTCCAGGGTGTTCTGTGTTTCTATCACTAACCCTTAGGCAAGATGAAAGGAGAATTTCTGCTGCTCTGTTTTGGATTTATTATGCTTGATGAAATGGGATCTACTGCTTGTTCACACTCAATTTCACACAATCTTAAGGATGTTTTGTAGGTGCAACAAATCAGTGTTGCATCATGGTGCAGAGCAGCACATGCTGTCTCTCCAGGGGTGTTTGCAGAGGCATTTCCAGGCAGTTACTAGCAAAGGGATCTTATTTGCCAGCTACCCTTGTCTGAGTTGCCTTTTTCTGTACATCAGAAAGGTCATATGAAGATGGAGGATACTTACAGAGACTATGAGTAATCTCAATCTACATGAAGAGTGAGGAACATGAAGGTCTGTCAACTGCAAAATTATTTATGCAGTTGGCCAGTGAACTTCAGGACAATTAGCTGGTGCAATCTGCATCAGCTCTGTGGAGGATGTGAATGCAAATTAGTGGAAGTACCTACAAGTGGGACTGAGAGGTATTTTCTTGAGAAGATCCATCCTCAAAACTGCGTAGATGCATAAAGTCCATAGGTATTTATCTCTTTGTGGAACCGGGACATAAAATGTGCTATAACTACATATCTCTGAGCTTTGTGCAGATCTCCAGAGCCCAGGGCTGAACTCTCAGAGCTCTGATCTTGAAGGCCATCACAGGATCCTCTTCTAAGAGACTTCTTAGATCTGCTGGGATGCCGCAACCCTGAGCATTCAAAGCCCAAATAACACACATGTAATGCTCCCAGAGCAGACCAGTGCCTGCATCTGAAGGAATGTCTTCTGGGTCTCAGTGCTTGGCACAAAGGAAAACCCCACACAGAGATAGATATGAAAGAGGTGTTTTTTAGAGGTGTTTTTTTGTGGTTTTTTTTTTGTTTGTTTGTTTGTTTTGTTTTTTTGGTAGTGGACAAATAAATGCATAATAAGGCCAAAGGGGAGATTTAGAACTTACAGTAAACCTTGCTTTTCCACATAGCTTTTATAGCCCCATCAAAACTCCTGTAACTAGCTACGTGTAGAACTCAGTACTTTGTTATTAAGATCTCCTGAAGAGTGAAATAAGTTAAATGTGAGGTGTGTGGGACCCAGATTTGAGCACCCATCTGATCCTGGAGCAGGGAAAGATGGCAGGCTACCAAGATGCCCTTCCGTTTCTAGTTTTGTACTGTTGAAATTCCTCCCATACAAGAGCCTTCAGTTTCATGTCCTTTAGTATATGTACCCCCAAGAGTGAGCAGTGACCCTACTTTTCAGCAAGCCCTGCTGAGATACATCATCTTCATGCAGCTTTCTGTGTGGGGCTGTCAGCCCCAAGAAGAACAAACCCCACATGGGGACATCAGTGAAGACAAGCTTCTGTTGAGGACAAATCTTAAGAGCAAATTTTTGTTGACGAAGCCCTAATTTGAGCTGACAGATGCCTGTTCCTAGTTTAAAGCTGGGAAGATTTTCCATGTTGAGTGTATCAGAGTTTAATTTATATCAGCTTGAATGGATGCTTTAAAACTGAGATAATTTTTTCCTGAAAGGGAATGTACAACCTGCTTGGACATTTAACTGATATGCAAGCCAGATTCCTCAGATAATTAGCAGAGGAAAATATTCTCTCCATTTATGAGGAGGACTTTCAGATCCCTGCTCCCTGACCTCATCTTTGCAGCAGCCCTACTTTCCTCAGTGGCTATTGAGGGATTTTAGGGTGGTCAAAAAGCTGCATTAGACTGTGAAATTACATTCCCATGTGAAACCTACCTGTTTTGTCTACATTTTGCTGTGAATCGTTCACATTCACTTCAAATGCAAAGTTTTATACCTGTGCCAGTGACAATGGGGGAGATGGAAGAATGATGAAAGTTCAAGGATTGTCAAGAAAAGTGAAATTTGTGGAGGTAATGAAGGAAATAAGTCCCTTTTTCAATCTATCACTATCCTTATTCAATTTTATGTGGCTGTCTTTCTTTATATATTTTATTGTATTAGACAAGCCAGAACCCAGACCTGGAACATTTCTCTGGAAGTCCAGAGAATCATGCTGAAAACAAATTTGGTCCACTGGACTTTGCTTCTGTGATTTTTAGATGAATTGGCTATCTAAGTGAAGACATGATTCATTAGTGTGGTCAAATGCAAAACCTTTCCTGTCTTTCTCCTTGGTTACTATATGTATCTCTAAGAAAACCCAAAACAGCTGGTTTCACACATGACACTGAACAGCCCAGGGACCTGACCACAGAGGTCCTGTCTCCTGTCATGTTTATGATCCAGACTGTATAGGGCTGTTTTTAACTCTGTAACAAAATGCTCCTGGATCTATACTAGGCCAATAAATGCCCTACCAGAAACTAGAAAACCTTGTGGGAAAGAGAGACAGCGCTATGAAAATGTTAACTCTCAGTGGATTTAGTCAGTTGTCCCTATGTTTTGGAAGCCATATGGCCTTGCACTAACTTGGAAAACTAACTGGAGAAAGATAGGGGTGCCTAGAATTCACATCAGTATCTTTGGTGTTAGAGCAGTATTTCAGGCTTCTACAAAACATGTAGCTGTTGTATTAATTTATGGTGCACATTAATTTGACATTAACAGGCATTCGTGCTCAGCATTGACTTGCATGACATTTGTTTGCAATGCTTTATTTTTCAGCTTCTACATTTTGCAGAGCATCTGTGGCTCAGCCTTACATTTCACAGAAATGAACAGCATTGGTTTCACATTGTTTTGTCGTTTGCTCTGGAAAAGGAGATAGCAGTGGGGATTAAATCAAGTGCTCAAAAATAAGCAAATGCTTAAATGCTATCTTGGATTTGAACCAGAATAATAAACCTGGGAAATGGCAACGTTGCACTGTGAATCAGTATAGAAAGTCTTATTTTACTTAATTAAAAATGGTCTTGGATTCTTTATTTTAAGAGAAGATTCCCAGCACTCCACATTTGTACTGAATCATAGTTTAATGCATGCATACACATGGTTTGAATATGACACCTCTAGAATTTATCTGGTTCATTATTCTTGTGTTATTCAAACGCTACTTTGTGCGGCCTTTATTTCACACTGTCTGCACCAAGATGCAGTAGAAAGACAGGCATGCCACAATGAAAAATAAAGGAAGGATTGTGAATTACCCACTCATCCTATTGCCTTGCCCTGGACAAGCTTTATCTACACCCTCTCGTTAACATGTCACTTCTTTGAAAAATCAGTTTGTATCTTCTTGGTATGATTAACAGAAGTGAAGCACAAGCCAGTTTAAGATAATTTTGGATAGCTCGATGTTGAAATATTGAATTGCAAATTGCAAGGGGGGGAGGTTCTTTAAAATATCAGCCAAACGGGTTAGTTTTATCTAACTTACTGGGATCTACAATTCTGGGAGGCCTTTATAAGTGTGAAAAATGTCATTAGGCAAGGATGTTTTCGCATTACTGAAGCACAGCAAATCCAGCAAGAGTTTTTCCTTAACTATTTTAGAGCTCCATTTTGCAAGGAACAGAATAGTCTTGTTTAACCATTACACTGAAATTTGGCTGTACATTGAGGTGCACAGTTGAAACCCGGGAAGTCATTTTCACTGGCTTTGGTGTTCTGTTTCACTGACTTTGTTCTGTTCATTATTGTACGTTCAAGAAGGTGAATGAGGGAGTGTCTTCTAGAAGATTAGACCAAGGGCTTTGCATTCTGAAAGACAGAATTTTCAGAATGGATGGCAACACCATGCCCCAGCATGGCATATTCTTATGTCTCCTCAGTGACGGTGCTTCCATTTGCGCTTGCTGAGCACAAAATCTGGACTTGAGAGAACTGTCTAGAAAAGATAGATGGCTACATATCTTTTGTCATTGTCTGTTGGATTTTAACAGCAACCAGAGTTGCTGTTAAATCTGATCTCAGTGCACTGAATTATTTAGACACATCTCTGCTAATCGTTTTATTTTAATAAACCTATAAACACCAAGGGACTACTTGGCTTAAGAGGGACAGCTGTCATGCTTAAAATTATCCATACCAAAGAAGTACCCATTCAATTCAGATTAGTTAGTAGCTGCTGACCAAAATAAGTGCTATATCTCTACGAGACCCACTTAAAAAAGAAAATCTGCATAGTGAATACTGCTGGGATGCTAACTAGTAACTGAACCTAATAATTCCTGTTTGTTCCTCTGGGACATTATCTTCAGCTAAGTGGTGCGCTGTCAAGTGAATCCAGCATACTATCACGTAGGGGTTTTCCTGCATTCATTGAGGCTGTCTATTATCAGCCATATTTGCCATTCTTATGTTGAAGGCCAAATGTTACATCTAAGCATTCAGTAAATAGTAGTGACCTTTGATAATCATATCAAAGATAATGAAAGATTTTACATTAGTTTTCCTTGAGCATGTTCTTGCAGGGAAGATCATTGTTACAGTGAGATCTGTGATAAAGTTCATAGGGCACATGTCAAGCTTCATAATATCCAGTTTCCGTGGGGAGAGGGGGCTGGGAGAAATATTTTAGATGCAACTTTATCCTGGGCCAGCTTTGTGGAAAAAGCTAGAACCGTAAGAAGGATCTTGAGTGCAAGGACAATATTTTATTTCACTTGTAGAGGCCATTAAACTAAAGCGTGCATAATAAAGTATGAGAAAAATATATGCCAACAAAGTAAAAATGGGCCACCACATAAATTATAGGCAGTGCTGAGGAAGGTGGAGACTAGCAGACAAAGTGCAGAAGATGGTCTGGTGGATAAGGCATTGCATGGAGTTTGGGGATGGTTTTTCACTTAGGCATCTGAGTTCCTGGAGCTTATGACTTCTGGGAGGAAAACATGGAAGATTTCCTCAAAAGGAAGGGGAGCACAAGAAGGCACCCAGTTTCTGTTTCGTTCGATAATCTGCTCTTACGAGTGAAGGAGCACTGAAAGGTGTCTTGTGATGGGTGAACCCAGAGTCTTCAAAATTCCTCTTTGCTCCCTCCCTCCAGCACAAACCAAAGCAAAGCATGAGCAGCAGTGAATAGAGAGGGACTGAAAAAATGGACCACTGCGGTCCTCACAGTAAATAAGTCTCTATTTTAGAAGGCTTCTTATCCCTTCCACTGGGAGCTTTCTGAAGTGTGTACACAAATCTGTTTTGCAAGAACAAAAGCTTAAATTTCCCCCAGTTATTATGTCCCAACAGCACCTTCCTGTTGTGCACCTCCCAAGGCCCAACATAGGTCCTCAGATACTAGAAAAACAGGTTCATTTACCCCACCCTGCTGGGTAATTTCTCCCCTCGATACTTTTCAGAGGAGAAATATGTGAAAATATGAATTAATTCATGTGCAGTTTCCTTGTGGATTAGGGCCTCTGGCTTCTGCAGTCATTGCTCTGCAAATGCCTTACAGGATTATCCTGGATTCAATATTCTGAACAAATAAACACCTACAAGCAGGAATACACATTTCAGTTTTTAATTAAAAGGCCATTTTGAATGACTGTATGTGATTTATTATAGTCAATCATGTTATCTCTTGAAAGATTGTTTTCATGTTTTTCTCTCTCTTTTTTTTTTTTTCCTTTCTACGTGCTCTTCAAGCTATTCTGTCTTGATGAGTATGTATGAGTGTCCACACAACAAAGGATGAGAGGCAGGGATGCTGAATGTGAAATCCATTTGCAAACAGAATTGCAATCTTGTATGCCATCTTAAATATGCTTCTATTAGGGAATCTGAAAAGAGGTGTAGATAATGATATGCCTGTCTACACTAGAGCTATGATGCATCCTTCTGATGCACTGTTATTGGGCAAGATGGGCCCCAAATCACATCAACTGAGACAGTTCCATCAATCTTAGATCCTTATACACCTCTCTGTTCTTGACTAGTAATCATTTGGGTAGGAATCACTGATATAAGAAAAGTCTTCTTGTTTTTGACACCTTTGAAAGTGCAAGCAGATGGACAGTAATTGAGTATCACTGAAAACAGACCTAAGAAAATATTGAACTGCTTGCATGAAACAGGAAAACCCATGCTGGACAATATGTATTTTTTCAAGTTCACACAGATTAAAATTGCAATAGTAAATAAAAATATGTGTTGAAATGCAAGTTTAAATGCAAGATCACAATGGTGATAATAGTTTATGGGAGAAAGATGCTGGGACAAAAACAGAGATGATACACATCTCACTGCCCTCCTCCACAAATGGCCCAGTCAGTAGGGGAAGGAGCCAGTGCATTGGTCTCACAGTCCCTTCCCCAAAACCTTCCTGCAGTTTGAACAGGAACTGGAGGAGGCAAGAGTGAAGGGTGAATTCCCTCTAACACTGTGAGACCTGTCTATTAGCGATGCAAACAGTTTGAACTGTGAACAATTATTTTTATGTGCTCTCCTACATCCTCAAAGATAAAGTTGCACTTGTATTAACATATGATACTTGAGTCAACCTAAAGGGTTAACCATTAGAAACAGAAATGTACTATATCAGAAGAAAAGGTAAAGAATCTATGCTCTGCCATACCATGCCGGCTCCTCTATATCATCAGCAGTGTTAGGCTTCTTGCAACCAGCAGCTGTAAAGTTGCTTGGAGGGAAGGAATAGTTGAACTTTACAGCACCTCAAAAGCCATAGAATGAGGTATGTGTTATCTTCAGCAGCAGGGATGGGATCCAGCCAGAGGCACGAGGTCAGCTGTGGCTTCTCCTGGCTCCCCTGTCCCTCAGTAGTAGAAGCATTCAGCTCCTTTCCATGTGGACACAGAAGTGGCAGGCACTCTGCTGGCTGCTCACCTGCTCTCCAAAGGAATACAGCCTTGCATTTACTCTGTATTTGCCAGCTATTAATTTTGAGCAGCCACTTTAGTCTCACGTTCTGGGGCAGTGCCACAGAGACAATTAGCTTTCATTAAATATATGTAGTGTCTGTCTGCTTTGGTCTCTGGCAAAAAAATGTGGGCAGAATTTTAGTCCAGAAACCAGGCATGTGAAAATCTCGGGGAAGGTCATAGAATCATAGAATCATAGAATCACTCAGGTCAGAAGGGACCTCAAGGATCATCAAGTAAGTCCAACCGCAGCCTAACCATAGTACCCTAACTCTAACAACCCTCTGCTAAATCATATCTCTGAGCACCACATCCAAATGGCTCTTAAACACATCCAGGGAAGGTGACTCAACCACCTCCCTGGGGAGCCTGTTCCAATGTTTAACCACCCTTTCTGTAAAGAAGTGTTTCCTGACGTCCAACCTAAACTTACCTTGGCGCAACTTGAGGCCATTTCCCCTCGTCCTGTCACCTGTCATCAGTGAGAAGAGACCTGCCCCGCTCTCACTGTAAGCACCTTTCAGGAGGAGAGTAATAAGGTCTCCCCTCAGCCGCCCAGACTAAGCAGCTGCAGCTCCCTCAGCCTCTCCTCATAGGGCTGATTTTCCAAGCCCTTCACAAGCCTCATTGCCCTTCTCTGGACCTGCTCCAGTACCTCCACGTCCTTTCTGTATTGAGGTGTCCAAAACTGAACACAGTACTCGAGGTGAGGCTTCACCAATGACTTCCCTAGTCCTGCTCACCACACCATTCCTGATACAAGCCAGGATGCCATTGGCCTTCTTGGCTGCCGGGGCACACTGCTGGCTCATATTCAGCCGACTGTCCAACAGCACACCAAGGTCCCTTTCCATCAGGCAGCTTTCCAGCCACACCTCCCCAAACCTGTAGGGTTGCCTGGGGTTGTTGTGACCAAAATGAAGGACCCGACACTTGGACCTATTGAAACTCATGCCGTTAACCTTGGCCCATCGATCCAGTCTATCCAGGTCCTTCTGCAGTGCCCTTCTCCCCTCTGGCAGATCAACACTCCCTCCCAGCTTGGTGTTGTCTGCAAACTTACTGAGGGTGCACTCAATCCCCTTGTCAAGATCATCAATGAAGATACATGAGCCTGAAAAAACATGTGGTCTTGGTAAAGGCATGTCCTTTGAATTCCTTCTTCTCATGGCAGCTCCACAGTTGCTTGCTTGCATTCTTGCTTAATTTTGTTAATTTGTTACAAGGGCATGCCTGCATTGCTGGTGGGATAATCCCATCCTCCTCTTCACTTGGACCTCTGGTTGCTACAGTCCTCTCCTTCTAGAGCCTTATGTAGTTCTGCCTACTTCCCTGCTAAGCTGTAAACCCGCTTAATCTCTTTCCAGAGTTTGTACCTCAGCAACTTGAATTCTTTCCACAGTTCCAACAGCCACTTCTAAATTTCACCACATAGAGCTTCATCTCGCACAATACAGGTGCAGGAAAGGAAAAAAAATGCTAAGCAGCAAATGAATAGCAATGGATCTAATATTTCATTAATGAGAGCTGCCGAGCAGTTTCCAATTTGCTTCCACCTCCTGGCAGGAATAAGGACAAAACAAGGACATTTTTCATTCATGTATCTTGAATGTTGAGTACACTCAACCCCACAGCATTGCTTAGATATTCTCAGATGTTTCTGCTTCTCTGGTGTAAGTCTGAGATTTTTATTATTATTATTGTTTATTACTTACTGCATAGATGGAATAAGGAAGAAATCACACAAGGGTCTAAGGCACCTCTTTACTTATGGCCCTAATATAAAGCTCAATATATTGTCTACATCGGCTCAAACAAGAGGGCCTCTCAATCCATTAACCATCTCCAGCTACAGCCAGCAGCAGGTGCTGGGGGAACATATAAAGAGAAGGCACCTGCAACATGGACAGCAAGTCCTGGATAATTATTGGGCTTTGAGAACAATGCTGGAGATTTATTTCTGCTGTTGTTTGATAGTCCTGATGGATCTTTTTCCACAAGCATAGAGAAATATTGTTTTAATATCCAGCATTTCATAATTTTAACTCAATAATATTTTTCACATATGAAGCATCATCCTGTGCAAGTCAGCTTTGCAGTTAAAATAAGCATTGCCTGGAGAAACACATCCTCCTGTCTCCCCTAACAGCTGTCCCTGCTGACTTCACTCGACTTTTCCTGGTTTGTGTCTTCTGAAAAGCAATGTAAACCTCTCTCCTGTTCACATTCACAATGGCATAAGCTTCAGATCTATTTCCCTCCACTGTATCTTTTCTAAGCTGGGGTCCTCATCTGCCTAATTGCCCTTTGCAGGGCCAATTCCACAACTTTCTATGTGGCTCTTATAGCTTAGAGCTGACCAAACCTTCACACAGCATGTCCAAATCAGGGGTATGACATTTATGGGAGGCACTCCTGTAATGGCTTTCTTCACTCAGTTGTTTTACTGTGCTATTTTTTTTTTAATTTTATTCAGTTGTATCTATCTTTTAAGCCTCTAATCAGGTAACAAACATTCTCCATACCACCGCTAAAGCACTCACTCCAATTGCCCTGTTAATTTCCTTACAGAAATCATGTTTTTTCTAATATTGTTCTCCTTTTGAAACAAAATACTACGATAGGCTTTTTTTGTTTCTACAATAATTTTGATTTTGATTTTGAAATGTTACAGCCAGTAAAACAGAGCATCTTTGTGACAGTTACACCGTGAACAACTGCGCAGCTTTAAAGCATGATACATTTTAATTCTCTTATTAATTATCCGACAAATTGCTAAAAAACCCATAATCTATGCCATATAAAATGTAGGCCCAGCAATGTACCTCATCTTGCAGTTTATACGGTCTGAATGGGAGTAGCTGAAATCGTCTACAACCATCATTATAATTATCATTCCTGTACAGTCTCTTGTATTTGTATAGAGATGAATGTCCCAATCCCAGTCAAGTGGTTGTTGTACCTGCATCCTCTGCTCTTCCCATTTGGGGAAGGAACTTCCGTGCTTGGAGTTTCTGTGATACTGGAACAGTTAAAAGCCTTCTAATGCAGACCAGTGTTTTCTTTGAATTACAAACTACCAATGGGTGGTTTTCCTTCTCCAGATTTTGCCATAAGAGATCACTCAATTGTACAATTTCCCCACAGGTCAGTGAGGTGAGTGCTACATGCAGCCTCTGCATGAACAAATCTTCTTGCACAGAGACTCATGCTGGGCTCTGAGTCTCACTTCTTACCCCACCTGAACTGGAAGGCACCAGCCTTTTCCCCATCTATTCCACCAACAGCAGCTGGGGCTGCTGAATCAGTCACTGAATACTGTTCTGTGAGCAGTGTGGTTCCTACTGCAATGTCTTTCTGCAGTAATGTTGGATTCCCTAGAAGACAGAGAGGTGGTGGTGGGAGGGGATGTTATTTGGACCCTGGTTTCAAGCAAGGGCTGTTTTCCCCCGTGCAGTGCAGCTGCTTAGGTTGATGGAGGCACAGAAGCCAGTTGTCTCTGTGGAGACTATGGGAGAGTACAGGTTAAATTTCTGAGGGCTGCTTGCACAAGGTAGCAGCAGTCTTTGTGAATGGCAGCAGAGCCTAGTTCCTGGCTCCCTGGGAGAAAGCCACATCCCTCTGTACCTACAGCAGCTGCTGCTTTTTGGCAACAGTACAAATAGTAAAAACAATCCCAGAGAGGTGCTAAAAGCAAAGAATCGATTGTTATCGCTGCCTCAGCTTGGGGAAGGGGATAAACAGAATGTAATAAGTGTCAGATTTCTACAATTGCTATTTCTCTTGGGGAAGTAAACCTCTCCACTCCTAGCCAGCTAAGCAGAGGTCAGAGGCATGCCAGAGGAAGCAGCTACCATTAGCAGACATAAAGAACAGATAGGGTAAGCCTGCCTGAACTAAATAGATTGCTGAAATAATAGTGGCTAAGCACTACTTTAGCTGATGCAAATGCTCAAGAATTTTGGTTTATTAACAGGAAAACGTCATGTTTCAGCCCCACAGATGAATCACGTTAAGACAGAAAGGGCCAACCTATCCTTGCAAAAATGCATGGCATTGGAGCTGCTGCAGCATCGCAGTTTCAGCTGTGGTACAATGCAGCCCGTCATGCTCACCCAGCTCAGGGCTTGCCCCATTAGCAGCAGTGGAACATGGTCCATCTTCAGGGCCTCTGCAAGCAGGCACTGCAAGTGCTTGAATGCAAGAAAGCCCTTGAATAAGGAAAAGTAGTGCAAAATTCCCAGGGAAAAAAATTTCTTCCTAATTCTGTCATCTGGAGATTGGCTTGTCCCCTGCAGAAAACAAATTTGAATTCTTTCAGAGTCTATTTTAACCCTGCACTATGAATATTTTCTTTGCCAGTCTTGGTGTAATCAATATCTCCGGTGTTGATCAGCTTCTGTAATGATATCCTATGGCAATGAAGCCCATAGGCTGGTTACCTACTGCTAGAAACAGTTGTGTCTGTATTCTGCTTGCTCTCTGTGTTGCTTTGTAGCTGGCACTTCCTGCAGTGATGTGCTGTATCGCTGTGGCTAACAATCTGTGCTTCAGCAGCCCTGATGCTGAAGGGGGGCAAAACACAGCAGCGAGGTTCTCATGCACTGCTAAAGCTTAACTTTGCTCAGGAGCCAGACAAGCTGGCCTGACGGTGAAGATTATCTGCTTCAGACAACAGGTTTCTTTTTACTCACCCCTCCCCGTCGTTATATGTAGAGACCACATAGAACTTTAGACTAAACCATTTATTTAGATGAAAGTTTGCTTTCTCAGCAGACTGTATTGAATTTGCTATGATTCAAGTCAGCAAAATAGAAGTCTCTCTACAGCTTTCATTGTATGATGCCCATGTGTCTCTGTAACACCCATAAGGCTCTTAAGCATTGTGGTCTTGATGCTTGCTCCTGTTCCTGGGCTAACATCACCATTGTGCCAGGTGGATCTCAGGTGGATCTCTCACTGTAATTCTCCATAAAACTAAATAACTAAATAAACCTGGGTCAGCTCCAAAAATTATTACTGAATTTGAATCTGTGGTACAAAGAGGTCTAAATTTGAGATTGCTGGAAACCACTCTGTTAAGGCTCTGGTTTCTTTCCCTTTCAGTTGGTCCTTTATAGACTCTTCCACAGCATTTTTCCTTTCATACCCTCACCACCTCAGTCACACAGGAACCCTGCGATCATCCAAAGGGACAACACAGCATGACACATGCTTGGCCACAGAAGGTCAGGTTTCGCAATATAACTGTGTGTGTCCATCTGTTATCTTGCAGAAAACATGTATCAGAGGACCAACCTATAACGTCCAAGGGCCTGAAGATATAGTTTGTCTGCATTTACCTCTCTGCCCTTGTGCTGGTTGTCTGATGACCGACGACTTCTCCACAGAGCAACTTTGAGCCAATGCACCTTGTTTATGAGCTAGAGAAGTTGAGTTGCTTGTTTTAATCTTTGTTTTAGTAACGAGGAATGGTGCAGAAATGGGGTGTCATTTTTTTTTTTCTTGACGCCAAGGTTGCTATTCAGCCAGCTCTATATGACTGAATTAATTTTTTATCGACCAGAAGCACCAGCACTGAGGTCACTTACATTATGGTGTGATACAAAGGAGCCAAAAATCAGGACATCTGCCTTCATTTATCCCTCGGTGATCTCAGTGATTCATAGCAGAGAGCTGGAACAGCACACTTCCCACAGCGCGGTGGGCTGATTTATAAGGCAGAAGAAACACCCAGTGCTGCTCTGAGGCCTGGGATTACTTTGGTTTGCTGCCCCAGCCACATCAGCATTATGTCACTGAGTTGTTTATGGTGCTCCCTTTCATGAGCAGATGTGCTGTCAGGGCTCACTTACTTCCCAGCCTCTCCTGTTTCCCAGGTGGAAGGTGGCAATGTTCCCATTGCTGGTACTACTCAGGGTGGGCCCTCATGGGGCATCCCCAAACTGCCTTATTCTGCCAGGTGGCTCCAACTGAAGACATCTGAAGATACAGCAAGTCATTCTTTCAAAGATGTTTTACATTTTTGTTCTTTCATTTCAGTGTCTTGGCTGGTCCTGAGTGAAATTTTCCCTGGTGGGATCAGGGGACGGGCCATGGCTTTGACATCTAGCATGAACTGGGGAATAAACCTTCTTATCTCCTTGACATTTTTGACTGTCACTGGTAAGATTTCTCTGTCTTCTCCTGAGCTGATAATCTCCTTGTGGACATAAAAAAAAGCCTCTCCTATGCAAACAGCACTGCTGAAATTGCACCCACTGTGCCCAGGAGCCAAACTCAGAGACTTACTTGGGTGCTGTATGTTGATGTCAGGTTAGTTTCCTCCACACCTTTCTGAGTCTGCCTGTAGCAATTCTGCATCTCCCACAGACCATTTTAAAAAAAGCCATTTCCTTAGTAAGATGAACATATATAATATTTAGGATTTAGCCCTGCTCCTTCTGAAGTCAGTGAAAGTTCTGCTCTATATTAGATCACAGCTTTTTGGACCAGATATAGTTTTCCTCGGGGGGGGGGGAAGGGGGGGGGGGAAGAGACAGGAAAAAAAAAAGAGAGACAATTCTGTAGAAATCAGTCTTTTTTTTTGCAGGGTTATCCTGACTTTGAGCAAATTTCATTTAGAAAAAGGTGTCTTTGGAAGGCAAAAGTGTTTCATGGTTTAATACAAGAAAGTAGACTATCATAGTACAATTTGTAGTCAAGGGAAAGGCTTAAATGCCAAGTGGGAAATTTGTTGATTGGCAAATATTTTTTTTCTAATTTAATTTCATAGGAAGTTTTGCACATTTTGGTTTACAATCTTTCTCTGAAGAAAATATGGGATGAAAGTCAAACTATATGAGAGAACTGAGATTCCAAATTTACTTTAACTCCACATTACTCAGCAACAGATGAAGAGGCAGGCAAGCAACTGTTATCAGACCCACAAAAAGTTGAGGTGATTTCATCCTGTTAGATATATTTTTAAATGGAATATTTAAATTGAGTCTGATCTATGACTAAAATGAGTTTCACATTGGCATTTTCTGAGGGAGAGAGAGAGAGAGAGCGAGAGAAAGTTCTCTTTTGATCAAAACTAGGACAAAATATGCCAGGTTAAATTCAGTGTGTCTACTCTAGCACTTTAGCTTCTTCAGAAGTAATTTTTCCAGTTGTCTACACTTGTGGCACTTTGGTTTCCATCACAGAGCAGTCCTGAACTGCTTTTCAACAAAACCAAATGGGAAAATGCACTATGAATGCTATCTATCTGCCAACACGTGTTCAGACCTTGGACCACACTAGAGCTAAGGAAATGTTCCTGAAATCAGACAGTGTGCATCTTGAATACTAGTTGACCTGGAATTACTTTCCTGTCATGCAGCACTACTTATTAATGCATACATAGCCATTGCTCTCGTCTCAGTTACAGTGAATGCAGATCCACAGTAACTTTGCTGGTTTAGCAGATGTGATCTGGATTTCTGAAAGTGTAACTGTATGCAATTACAAGTTCTCAGTCTGGGGTAGAAAGGCAGAATTGGAAAATCTGTCTTCAGAGAAATTTATGTGGAGGTCAGTATGGCCTGCAGGTATCTGATATGTAAGACAGCAGTTGGAACAGAAGCTTCAGCTGCAGTTTTTATCTCATGATACAACTGGCAAGTGTCTCAGCATTCTGGTTTAGTTTTAGCAGGGAAGAACACTAAGGGTCTGTGTATACAGAAGCTTGTACATGGTGAGCTTTTCAAGAACATGACAGCAGTGGCAGAGTCCACTCCTTTAACCTGAGGACCTCTCTGCCCCCTTAAACTTCAAAACAAAACAAAACAAAAAACCAACCCCAAAACCCTGAGTTCTTGGCTGGCCCCATTAGGAGTCAGCTTTTGGTCTCTTTTTGATGCAGAACCCACAACTTGAAGCAGAAATTCTGGGAACTGACAGCGTGGTGGGATTAACTGAGACGACTGCCACAGTGTGAAAAATGCTCTTATTGCTCCATGAAAGAATTTGCAAAAAACCCAGACATGGGTGGAATTTCAAGGCACTTGTGACCCCCAGTGCCCTGGCATGAAACAGCAACAATGGTTGCTCACTGTTTCTATCCAAAGTGACAGCAAACAAAATAAATCGGTGGGTTTATGCTAAATGGGTCAATATGGGCTCCTTAGGTTTTTGTTTGTTTGTTTGTTTGTTTTTCATAAAGACTGAAACAGCAAAAACATTTCAAACTATAGCCAGGCACAAATGAAAGAGCCAAGAATAACAGCCTAACTGCTTTCTAACATCTCCTGTGTGTTTGGGGCTGTATCCTATAGAAACATAGCAGCAGAAAAAGTAATGTTTGAGAATTAAAGAATTCTTTTTTTTTTTTTTTTTTTTTTTCCCTTTATAGAGCTTATTGGCTTGTCCTGGGTGTGTTTCATTTACACAGTAATGAGCCTAGCATCCCTGGCTTTTGTTATTGTGTTTATACCAGAGACGAAAGGATGCTCCTTGGAGCAAATATCCATGGAACTGGCTAAAGAGTAAGTACAAAGCATGACTGCATCCCCATGGTGCCAGAGAGACAAAGCCACTCAGTGATGTGTATCAACAAAAAGGGAATCCAAGCTGATATTTTTTTGGAAAAGACATGTTTTTTCGAGGCTTGAGCTTGCATGCGCTAATCTCTCTGGCAAAGCAAACACTTTGTTGTTGCGGGAGGACTGACCCAGAAGGGATGGTGGTTTTCAGCCACACTAATGACTGCTGAACTTCCCAGCACATGTACCGAGTGGCCTTTCGAGGAGAAGGGAGCCCTGCTCTCCCATCTGGTCTGTATGCCTTGGCTTGCAGGCAGGGAAATGGAAGGACAATGACCCTGTCTCCAGTACTTCAAGCCTCCATATGAGCTTGGATAGCTTTATTAGATGGGGAATTTTTGTGTGTGTTTACTGAGTCTGGTGGCTCTGTGGACTCAATTTTTATTATCAGTGTGATGCTCATAATCCCCCCATCCTTTTCAGTTCTTTTTAGCTACTGAATATATACATATACATATACATATACATATACATATACATATACATATATATATATATATATATATATATATATATATATAAAAAAACAAAGCAGACTCTCCTAATGTGTCTGAAGAGGATGTATACCTGCTACCTGCTTTTTTACCAGCCTCAAACCAAAAGACAGCATAGCTACCACACTTTCCTGGCAGAGGCCTGGGGCCTCTTGCAAGGCCTGTGGGGGTGGTGGTGGTGAGTGGGGGCAGTCCTCCCATGCAACTGTGTCCTACTGACACTCAATAGCAATTTTTCATTATTTATTTATCTATTTGTTTATGTATTTTATTCTCCAGTAAATACACAAAGACCCCCTTGTGCTGGATGAGCCAGCGCAGGGAGAAGCTGGTGCCAGTGGAACTGCCCAACAAGGAGAAAGAACAGATCTACTAGAGCTGGGGCAACCAAGGCAGCCTTTGCCAAAAGACTGACTCCGAGAAAAAATAACGCTGACACTACGATGGGACACATGGTATCTTTGTTATACACAAGATAATCTCTCTCTTATTTCTTAGTAGAGCTTCTTTCAATGGTAGTTTATGGCCAACATTAAAGATTGTTGTAGTTTGTAACTCATTGGAACACCAGGCTCCATCTGTTTCAAACCAGAATCCCTCACCTCCCCTAGGTTACTCTGACATACAGGACGTGCATGGAAGCCAGAATGCTGTGCACGGTCCTTGTTATCTATACTCACTACTGGGTGCCAAGGAGGAGTCTGTCGCACAGGGGGAGACTGCCAAAGATTTATGTCACTCCAGATCTTGGTTATTGCTCACCAAATGTATCCTAAATTAGTGAACCAGCCTTAAAAAGGGTTAGCTATATGGCTCCCATAAAATAACATACATAAGTCTATTTTTTCCTAAAAGGTTAATGAACTATGGTAGAATGATGAGTAGATTAATACTCATTAGCAGATAAGTTAACAGGCCCAAGAACCTGCAAACACTTTAAAAGCATACTGAGTGTCTCAGCAGCCACATAGTGGCATTTCTCTCAGCATTTAATAGAGGAAGTAAGACTGACACTGTCAGCTGGAGTACCGATAGTAATTTGGACTACCACGTGATCCCATTTTATTTACTGTCTCATAGCATTAAAACCACCTGACCACGTTCTGCACTAAAGGAACTTACTGACCAAGGTTAAGTTCTACTCCTGGCCAGATTGAATCAGTTCTGATCAGATTCTGAGGCTGTCACACATTTACACACTGACTTTGTAATTCTAGAGAACACCTGTTCATACAGTTAGCGTGTGTTCAAAACCTGAAAAGAAACTATTGATGCCAAGCTCATGATTTACCAAAGACACTGGAAATTTAGCTACCTCAGGACTTTAGCTATCTTCTGGCCAAAACTGTGCCACCACAATTTTCTTACATTGTAATCTTTTAGGGAACTAGCATCAAAATCTTGTTGGACTTTTTGTATAAAGGGCAGGCAAGCTGTCATCACAACACAGGATTTTTAGCTGTGCAGATCCAGTGTCATCTAAAACAAGTAAAACTCTTGCCAAAGCTCTTCCACCAAACATTTAGGTGATTGGTGAGCTGGCTGGCTTATGGCTGCCTCATTTTTTCTGTTCTGATCCAAGAGCCATCAGTGCTCACAGCAACCTCATGAGTGTCATAAGACCCGTCTGCTTGCAGGAATGCATATAATAGTGCACATAAGGCTCAGCAAGATACAGATTAGGGCACACACATTGAAGATTAAGTAAAATCTACTGATAAAGGTCCATGTAAGTACTATTGACATAGTCCATAAGAAGCAAGAAGAAACCAAGCACACAGAGGCTACACAAAAACAGTGGGGCCGTGCGCCTAAGCTTCAGGTGACTCAGGGTGAAGACTCCTCCAGAAGGAGTCAGCTCAAGGGCCTCAGGTTCCCATTGCTGAAAGGATTAGCCAAGCTGGGGATAATGTGCAGTAATCCCACCCCAAGTTCCAATCCCACTCTGAACCAGATGTACTTCCAGCTTTCCCATAGATGTGGAAAACTTTCATTTCCATTATTTTGAATTTTCCAATAAAAAATGAAGACCTGCCTAGAATTTTGTCTGAGCATTACAGTCCCAATAAATAACAAGCTCTGAGAAGAGGTCTCTTTGCCACTGCATGGAAGAGATCCTGCAGCTGAGAGTCTCCTTGCATTTTCCTGGCTGCACCAGTAACACTTTACTCAACACTGCAGCAGTGACAAAGGTAAGTGCATTCCTGTAACTACTTCCAATAGTCATGAAAAGGATGCAAAATGTATGAAAGCTCGGTCACAGAATAGCAATGCAAGGATAGCTGAGTTGGTGCCACGGTGAAGAATAGTTTTGACAAATATTAGTGCCTTATTACTGGAGAAAAACAATAAAACATCCATTATCTAAATGGAAAGATATTAAAATATTGGTTAAACTGTTGGTGCCATATAGTGTCTAATGAGTATGTATGTGTGAAGCCTACTAAGCACTAGGTCAAAAGCAAAAGATCTGGAGGATGTTCAAAGCACCTGTAAAGAGCTACTACAGGCCTGCTAATACTGTAACACTTTTTTTTTTTTTTTCCCCACATCAACACTGGCATTTTTTTAAATAAAGCCTATGAGTTACACCATCTGTTCTAAACACTTGGCAAGTCATCTTGTCAAAAAACAACAAAAAGCTGACTGGATCCACCATCTTTTGAATTCGTTGTGTTGGAACCTTCCACGTTTTCAGCACTGATGTCTACTGAAACCTCTCCACCTGCTGGTGGCTGCGTTTCATTCGTGTGCATTGTACTAAACCAGCCTCACAAGACATCTTCAGCTGATTCTGGGTAGTGTTTCAAATATGCTGCCGGTTTATCGCATTCATTCCTATACTAACAAACGTCTGAGATTAAATCAAGGAATAAAATGCAGTTTTAGTGGCAGCATGTCACAGGAAATTACTGCATCTGTGACCTGAGTGTGATTGCCAGTACTTCCAATAGCATTACTTGCTCTGATTGGTACTGCTGTAGGATAGCTGAACGTACTTTTGCATGGGCAACCCAAGCCCATATTGGCTTGTAATTTCTATTACATCACACTGAATGCAATGGGCTTTTGTAAAACCCTGCTGAGCATCACAGCTTCCAAAATAAAGTTCTGCTGTAAGAAATTCTGTAAATGTTTTCACAAAAATAAATTTAACTTGGAAAATACCACGGGAATTGTCTCCTCAGAGACAGAGATTTTGGCTCTATGGTGAGCTTTTCTGAGCTTTCCCCACACACAAACATTTAACACGGAAATAAGTAAAAAAAAACTAATGTTTTTGAAGAAGGCATAGTTCCAACACTGTTTAACTGCAGAGACTCTTAACAGTTTTAGGTACCTCTAAAGGTAATATTCTAAAGTCAAGGGCATTTTTACTCCTTATGGCTTTAGTCTTACTTGTACTCCTATAGATGTAGATTTACATAGCCTTATAAACGTAGCCCTAATTATGCCTCCCTTTTATGACAAAGCCCGCACATCTGATGACACAGAACTAGGAGTTATAACTTCCTACTGTTAAAATACAGGTGTAGCAGAAATGCTAAGTCATGGCCTGAACCAGTGCTTGAGCACCTGGTGGGAAGGCAGGGCCAACCCAAGGGAGCTCAGGTGAATGCAATGCACCTGAGTGACCAGAAGGGGGTGGAGCCAGGATACACCCCTTCCCAGACCTCATTTAAGGGTTGGCAGTGGAGGTGAGAGCATCACTTGATGGAGATCTCTGCCTATCTGAGGTCTTCTGAGGGTAAGGAGCTCTTTTTGTTCATTTCTACATCTGCTGCATTTGGGCTTGTTCTCATTTGCTGTAGCTAAAGACTTTCCCACCCCGCTGTTATTGTGGTACCTTCCATCCCATTATAGCATTACAACAGGGCAGAAAGATGCATCTTATGTAACACATCCCTCTGAAGGGCTACCCAAAAACTTTCTGAAGATCTAAAATTATTCACTGACTTCATTAACAGTGGATTACAGAATACATGTACTTATTAAATTTGCAGGCAGTATTAAAGTGAGAGGGACTGTGTTAGAACTCAGAGCTTAGCAAAATTCTGAGAAGGGTATGGGAAAAAAAAAAAAAAAGAAAACCTAACAGTATAATTGCAGAAGGGTGAATGCAAATTTCTCTGGTTATGCTAGCTACAAATCAGTGAATGACAAAATGGGGATTGGAACATGCAGTTAAAGATCTAGTGGCTATGACAACTCAAAAGCTAGCAATGAGTCAGTTCTCATTCTGCTGTGGAAAAAAATGTAGTCCTTAGTAGGTTGTATAAATAGAACTGGCTGTTCTCTCGGAGGAATGTGAAATAGATTTCTTATGGCACTGCTAGTGCTACAGCTGAGCGCTGTGCGGAAATTCATGATCCAACAGGAGGATCTAGGAAAAAACAGGCAGAACTATGGAAACCAAGGCCATTGAAGAGGAACTGATTGATTGACAAGTTTAATCTAACCATAAGGAGAGGCATAGTGTGTGCGTATAGAAATGAACAGCCTTAGCAGCTCAAGGCTGGAACCTGCAGTTTCCCAGTAGTGACTGGGAACACAGTGATATCCCTGAGGATGAGTGTACACCACCAACTTCATTATCTGTCGTTTTAGAACTTATTTGTCACAAACAGACTGAGTCTCCCTTGGAGCTAGGAATATATATTTCAAGAAATCTTTTATTTACTATCATTCTCTTTCTCCGAGCTACCCTGTCTGCAAGTTTGGTAAGGTGGTTTTTGGCTCACTGATTGTTTTTTAAGGTCTCAAACAAAACTGCTGCTTGAACACTTTGGGGCTAACCAAGGGCATTATCCAAATGTATGATGTTGAACCGTTGACAGACATGGAGCATCAGCTGCCTCCCTGCCCACTTACCCTCCTCAGGGAGCTGCAGAGCTGGGAGGTTGCCTCTGAGCCTCCTCTTCTTCAGACTGGACAACCCAAGTGCCGCCTGCCTATCCTCACAGGTGACGGGTCTAGAAGGCATGTCCTGCTTTGCTGCTCTCCTCTGAATCATCTCGAGGACCTTAACATCACTTCTATATTGTGGAGTCCTGAGCTGAACACAATACCAAAGATGAGGCCACACCAGTGCTAAATATAGCAAGAGAATCTCTTTTAACTGTCTGGCTATACTGTTCAATGTACCCAAAACACAGATTACCCTCTTGGCTGTTAACTCATGTTGAGCCTGCTGTCGCCAGCAGTCTCAGGTCCCTCCCTGCTGAGCTGCTCTCTAGCCACTCCCCTCCCAGTCTATCCCTGTTCCTAGTATTGCTGTGTCCTTGCTGTGGAAAAATCACATATAGCCCATGATGAGCTCAAACCCGCTGGCATTATTTGTACACTAACAAACTGAGCTAACCAGCCCAGCAGGATAGTAATATATTGTAGGCTATCACACCTTTTTCTTCCTACAAGAGGTGGATTTCATACTACATGATAGTGTTAATTACAGAAAGCTTTTCTTTCATCACAGATAAATTTAGGAGATGTACGTGCTTCCAAAAAGCTCCCAGATTTCACTGGTATCATTCAAGTGTTTCAAGATTTGATCTGAAAGAGCCAAGCCTCGCCCACTGTACCTACTGTAGTTATAGTGGCTAAATTCTCCTATCAGTATAGGACTGTATTTTGTTACTGAAAACCTCATACAACTTTGTTAATTGTTCAAATGCCTTTTTTAAAAAATTGTAACAATACAAGTTTAGTGTTCCCTAATAGTTGTTTGTCCACTGCTATGATGTTTCACAAAAATACCGTCAGGAGTGCTGTGGTCCACACTGTCTTCTACGCTAACTGGGCAGGTCTTACATAGCAAGCATTCCTTTACATATACTTTAACAAGAGTTCTGTGAGTGTGGAACTCTACCTAGTATTTCACAGTCACATAAACCTTTCTTACCTCCACTGATTTAAAGATGGCTTTTAGGACTACATCGCTCTTGTTCTGAAGGGTATGAGTGAGCATTTCATACACATTTCTTTCTGTAATTTCTGCATGGAGACACTGCAGATGCCCAACTTCTGTACCACCCCTCAGACAGATAATATACAATATACTAGGCATTTATGTTTTCAGGATGTTCTGCCACTTTCCTTCCACAACAGGTGCCTTCTAGTATAGTAACAGTTCACATATTACCTGCAGCTCATAGCTGTAGTGTTAAACTTGTCTTCATTCAGGGAAAAAAGACATACGTACACTTATACATATTTATTTTAATTTTTTAAAAGTAGCATTTGCAGTTTCTTTTAAGCATTCACCTCTCTTCTGCTTCAAATGTGCACTTACTTACTTATTGAGAGAAACATCTACTGGCTTCCATGTCCAAGACTCATACCAATAATAATACATGCCAGAATCAAGCTTCGTTGCTTGGTGGCAGCTCCTGTCATGAAAATATTATACAGTAACATGAGTGTAGAAAAGACCTACGTTTGTCATTCAGCAATAGGCTGGGACTGGATTAGCGTGACCCATACATTGTCTTGAGTTGAAGCTTAACAACGCTTTCCAGAACACTGCTGAAGCTCACATAGTAACTTTCGTTTCCTTTTGCATCCAGTTGGTGGACAAGGCGGTTGACTTTTTCCTATGGTAGCTTCTTAAGTTGGTAAGATTTCCTCATCATCTACAGCAAAACACCTGTTGCAGACTTCCATTATTTAGAAATGTCTTCTTTTAACAGCAAGAAAATACTTGATCTGGCACATGTAGTTAAGTGAACTGGGAACAAACCAAATTTCATCCTCATATAAACATACGTAACTACTATAGATTTCAATCTAACCCACACACAAAATTTTACACATACTACAAGTAGAAACAAAAAGCTATCAGCAAAAGACTATTCTTACATTATTTCAAATCAATTTGCAACTATACAATTTTAATGTAATAGAAAAAGGGAAAGGAATATAACAGAACAGGTATGGAGAGAAATGTTTTCCAAACTTTTATTTGTGCACATTCATCAGGTGAAAAAGATAACTTTTACAGCTTCTTTGGTGCCCAATATTCAGCATACAAAAATGTAAAAGACTATTCACAAATAAAACACAAGCTCAAACTAAAAAAAAAAAAAAATTCTTAAGGTAGTGCACATCGTGACAGCTTTGCTTATGAATACACAGAAATTACTGCAAAAATAAATAGAATGTCTTTTTAAAAGCAGCAATTTCATATCTTGTAAACTTCTGTTTTTACAATACAGCACTGTTAAGAGTAAAATCCAAAAGGACTGGAGTTTATACTGTGGCCATGAACAAGAAAAAAAAGTCTGTATTCCTCTGCTATAGTTGGTCCAGTTTTCCTTTTAGTCCAATGTGCAGCAGTCTTTAAAGGTGCTCGGTTAGGGAAGCTAACCATCAAGTGGTGAATTACAAAATTTATTTTCTGCTTTCAAACACGAACGGATAAATCTGCTCCACAGCGCTGGCGACAGCCTTTACGTTTGGCCCTGAGATGTATTAAAGAAAAAAAGGAGAAAAAGAAAAAAGCAATAGGAAGAGAAAAAATAAATCAGACCATCACGAATGAAAACAGCAATTATCCTTAAGCTTAGTAATTTTAAGCTTAGTAATTTTAGCTACCATAACTTCACTCTGTAAACAAAAATAATTTCTCCCAAATCAAGAATTCTTTCCTTCCATCATTTCTACTTACAAGAAAAAGACTCTACTGTGGAATCTGTAAGATGTTCCACTCTGCCCAATGGCTGGACTACAAATAAACACTATTAATTTCCACACAAGTTTCATATTTCTATCATATTTCTTAGTCAGCCCAGGGAAGATTGTAGCAGCTGAGGGTCAGAAACAAAGAAAATAATTTTACCTATAGTGCTCTTCTAGGAACTTGTACTGTCCAGATTTGTATGACCTGGCTGCATTTAGTTCTTCTTTTAAATAGCCACAAACAAAAATTATTGCTAAATAATGCTGGATTTAACTTACGTGTGTTGTGTTTTTCAAGCAAATTTATCTTTGATAACTTTTCAGTCTCAATTTTGCAAATAGCTCCAATCATTCATCTCAGGACATCTGCGAGCTAGGGAATGATTACTATCATGATGAAACAGCTGTTGGTTATCTAATATGATTTATCAACACTTGAGGAAAGAAAGGGAAAAATGAACTACCAATGCTTTTTAATGGTACTAGACTCTTCTCCACAATGAACAACTGAGGTCATAAGTGGACAAGCAATGAACGTGCCAAAAAAAAAAAAAATTCACCCTGGATAGAAGTTTGGTGATGCAGATAAACGAAACCAGCTATTTCTCACATGCTTCAATGCCTATGAACTCAATTTCTTTATACTGCACTTTGGATTTCAGAAGTTAATCTCAAATACAGAGAACCATTCGAAATGGCTCCCCAAAATCACAAATAACCTACTTATTGGCTATGTCTTATGTATGTAATTTGGGAAATCTTGTTTTCACTCATACGCTCAGTTAGGAAGAAAATGGAATTTTCTTTAAGCTTAGATAAAAGCCTAGAATGTTGTCCACCTTCTAGACAGAGATGGCTGCACCTTTCTCAAAGTTGTCTGCTACTGTAAAACACAAGCTCAAGAGACAGCCTTCAGAAAGCAGCACTATGAGTAGGCACAAACTTACAGAAAGGCTAAATCTCATTAAGAAGATCATGTGATGAACTGAGAGTCTTGTAAGACTTCAGGGATGCTCAAGCTTCCAATTTATTTTAAATTTAATTTCTAGTTCTAGCTAGACCAGTTGCTCTGTTCAGAATACATGCTTCAATCTTGAAATACATTTTAGCCTTCTGTTTTCAGATTACAAAGTCTGGAGTTTCTCTACTCAAAAATAAAATTTTCCCGAAATCTCGTGATAAATATTTCCCACAAAGTCTGGGTACTTGTTAAGAAATTAAGACTTAAAAATCTCTACACGACTTCTGATACCTGTAGCTGAGCTCTAACAACCACAAGACAGAATTCCAGCTGAGGTGATATAAAGCATTTTCTGGTTCTATACTACTTTAATGGGTAGTCCTTAAAAATCAGATTTTTTTTTTCACATCTGGAAGCCTGTAGTAGACTCCTCACAAGTAAATGCGGTAAAGAATGGAAAATGAAAATTAGAGGAGAAAGCAGAGCACAGCAGCTATAAGACTCAGGAGAATCGGGTCTTGGAATACTTGGGAAAAATCATCAATGCGTGTAATCCAGGTAGCAGTTCTCTTCCAGCCGAGCTTCAACAGAAGACAGCAGAAGTCTGAAGCACTATAAACACTGGTCATCTTCAGCAATGACAAAACGCTATGCTCTATTTCGTGTTTCTACAAATACCAAGTTTGGAAACATACCTTTATGAAAGTGCTGTCATTGCTGTCTGTAGTGTAGCTTACAGTATTATGAAGATTTAAAAAAAAAATAAAAATAAAACACAAACAGACCTTGTCCACTCAAGGTAATTTTTAAGCCTATCAATCTTAGCACCTTCCATGTAACTCCTCTGGCACTTTGGCTCAGAAACAATTTAGATGAAAGCACTGGGAAACAAAATCCACTCGATCTACTCAACGTATGTTTTGACTATTTTGAATGTCATCTTCTCCTAACTAACCATCCCTGAAGTTAAATATTCCCAACAAGTTAAATATTTATGGCATCAAAATACCTGTAACTGTGATACTGCCAGTTGAAAAAATCTGTAAGGTAGCTCTGAGAGTTTTTATTCTGTAGCACACAGCAGGATGAAGTTCTGGTTCGTAACTAGAAAACAAAATAAAAGGTCACAACTCAAAAAGAAAAGCTTAAGAGGTATAGAAGCACTGTTACTCTTTAAAATCCTACCGTACCTAGCATGAGGTCTGTTATTCTTCGTAAATTCTGGCAATCTGATCTCAAAGGGCATGTTGCACACTGCTAAAACATTCACAACTTTAAAATCTGTGAAAATTACCTTTTTAAAAAGAGAGGAAAAAGTCATTAAAAATTCAATTCATAGAGAAGCAGAGATGTATGCATTGCAAAAAAAGTTGGAAGAGTACTATAATAATTCTAGCTGTAGTATTTTGATGATCAATGTGATTAATGCATTTCTAATAGGAGTCTAAAGAGTACTTAATGGATTCAAATCATTTACTTTATCCTTCTATAGTACAGTAGTTGTTGGACTGGATATTTCACAGTTGTACTATGTGGTTTTAGTACAATTTACTTTAAGAATGAGATGCAGGAACAACTCATTGCTATACTAAACACATCAAATTTGAAAATAAACTAAAATAATTCATGAGACATCAAAGTAAGCAAAAAAAAAAAAAAAAGAAGTGTTTCACTGTTACAAGAATCCTATGCAATATGGAAAAGTGTCTTTACTGTTTCGTTGCTATAAATGATTTTATTAAAGCTGGGAATAAGAAAGAAGACAAAATTTGCTTCATTTCAAATCTCCAGTCTGGCAACCTCTTATTTACAGTCTTTAACCTTCTGAAGCTTACCACAGACTACTGACATTCAGTTATTCTCTGTTCATGGCAATTTTACGTTAAAGTAGCCAACTGACAATTCCTAAACAAGTGCACTGATCAGAAGTCAGTATTAGTAAGATCACTGGAGAATATTTCCTCCAATTTCTGAAACAAATAAAACAGAAAGTGACCATTCCTCAGGCAAAACTTTTAAGAACTATGAGTGGAAGCAACAAAATATATTCCACTTAAACCACTCACTTTATTATAACACTTTGTGCATCTACACTGGAGGCACTGTTCATCTCCCAGTTATCCAATGTTCTGCTCCAACTTTTAGAGCCTGGCTCTAATGCACACATTTTTAGCAATAAAATTGCCTAACTTCTGCAGGATAGCCTGTTGGTAAACACAAATTGTGGATAAACAGTACAACTGACTACCAGGAAGTTTTAAAACACATTTTTGTACTCTGAGTCATTCATAACCCTTACAACGCAGTTCAAGCGGTATTTTTGACTGGTAACTGTAACCCAAATCCAGAAAAGAGGAGCTTCGTGCCCTGACTTTTTCATCTGACTTACTTTCAGCTGTGCAATCTCGCAACACAGCAGCACTTCCCTCCACTGTAATTAACAGGGCTAAAATGTGCCCTGAGATAGACATGCATTTGCTATGCCACCATAAATGAAGGGAACTGTCTTCAAATGACAGTTTGGTTTATACATTTCAGCACTTCTTCCAAATGAATAGAAAAATACATTTTAAGATTCAAGAAACAATTGTGGGTGGTTCATTCAACAAACACTGTTCATTAGCCAGGGAAAAAGCACAATTCTAAGCTGCCAAATGAAACTCAAATCCATGAAGTAAGACAGATTCTCTTCGATAGCATCTGGAAAATGTATTCTGTCACAAAAGGGGCATCTGAGTGAAAACATGCTGGGTGCTGAATTACTACATTCCCTAATTTTTTTTCTTTCTAAAAACAATGCCCACCAGCATTGCTTAAGTCACGCAATTCCATTTTCATTAGAATTACCTGAAAACCTAGCTTCTGTAGACAACGAGCTAATCGTCTGGCACCAAATTTAGCTTCTTCTTCACTGTAAAGCAGAAAGACAATCTCGCATTAATAAAGTATATATTTATGTGCACACATGCTAAATAGACACTCAGACTATAAAATAAACCATTATGTAAGCATGAACTGTGATCACGTGGACAGCCTTTATTTCACCCAGCTGTACACATTACATTGTATTTTCACTGTCTAGATATTCCAACAAAATCCTTTATACCCTATTTGAAGACTATCTCAGCACTCAGCTCAAGTCAGTAGGAGCTGTAGTCGAAGTCATACTTGGGTCATACATAAATGCTCTTAAGAGACAAATATGACCACAAGCAGCCCGAACTTGGCCATCATGACTTGGTGGTTACTTTTCATCCCGCTCTCCTTTACAATGGGTGTGTTAACTTCCCTGGAGGTACAGAAAAGAACACAATGTTTAACATTCCTACTAGGAGAAATCACAACATGAAGTTTAGGAGAAAAGCTCACCATGCAGTTAAATAGTGTGCAGGGTGAGAGGAAAAAAAAACACCCAACTCTATCATTTGAATGCTAGCACTGACCAAACATTGCCTATTTTGAGATGGAGAACGTGTACAAAAAGCATGCAAATTTACCACTGTATCTTATCCACAGTGTGGACACATCTTAAAAGGAACTTAGCCTAATAAGCCTTGATGAGTTCAGTGAGTTCCTGTATCTGAATTAAGTTTGCTCTTGCTTCTTTCCAGTCCCTCAGCAGGGTATAATATGATTAAATTCAGGTGGGTTTTCATGTAGTAATAAAAGACACATTCCATAAAAAACATCATCCCTTTCTAGATTTCAAGTTCTGGCTTTTAAAAAAAAAAAAAAAAAAAAAAAAGATTTCTTAGAGTTTTCAAGTGAAATCTCTATGGTTTTTGTTTGTTTGTTTGTTTGTTTTCCGTAAAACAGTTTTTCCTGCTGTTCTTCCAGAAGGCTGAAATGATGTTTCTTAAGATTTCAATGTGGTCCAAGGCAGACCCTGCATAGACAAATTCCACCCAAGTGCTTAGTTTGGCAAGGACTTAAATGAGATACAATGTGAGGGAATCTTAACAGTGGCCAGCACAGCCTCTTCCTAACCTCCTCACCTGTAACACTATGTTTTAAAACACACATAAATTTCATCCACAGAAAGGATCTTCATGAACTCACCTTGTGGCTCCTGTGCAAATAACTTTTCCTGAGGACCAAATTGTGGCTGTAATCCTAGGTTTCCTAAGTTTCATTAATACTTTCTAAAAAGGAAAATAAAAGCGAAGCATTGGGAATTAGTTCAATTTCATACTAGGAAAAAGAAAAAAATCAACTACTGCACTAATAATATTTTCTTTACTTTTTGTAAGTCTTGAACTGTTCCTTTCATCTCTTTCAGAAATTACAAAATAAGCTCCCGAGAAGAGCTAAATAAACGTGCACTGAATTAGCTGGTCAGTTTTAACACAACAGATTAAAAGTTACTCTCCCCTAAAACCATTATGGTTTTTTTTAATTATTATTATTATTAGAAGTCTCACACTGCTAATTCCTTATCCATTTTATTTATTAAAAATCAAGTTTGGAGGAGACAAACTAGATTCCAAGGCATAAGAGGTCTCATAAGATATCTTATACTTATTAAATAGGCTTAGCATTTGACATGACTTGTCAAGCATTCTGCGTAACTACAGAAATAAAATTTCTCTATCCACCATACATGCATATCAGATGCATGAAGTTTTAGCTTAAGGAACATATGTAAAAACAGGTAACTGTGTTAGGTTAAATCTCTTACCCCAACATCACGCTTGTATATCACGTTTGCTCCCTCTAATGCAATCTTCCTCAAGTTTAAATGACATCTTGTTCTAAAAACACACACTACATTTGTGATTAAAATGTCCAATGCAACATCACTGTCCGCATCCATTGGGGTGATTTACAGCTCAGTTCTCGCACCAGTTCACCATGAAGATCACATCCTGAGAATGAAAACAATAAAGTTAAACACACCAGTAGAAAATTGCCTATTAACACTGTTCTTGTATACACTCATCCCCTTAAATGAGACAAGAAGCAGAAGTGACTACAGTCTGACTCATTTAAGTTCACTGTGTGTGGAGGGTAGGGGTGGGGGGTGTCTGCATCCTGTGCACTATAAAATAGGAGGCTGCTTGTTTGAAGCCACATTGCCAGACTTAACAGACATAAAATGTACATATTTTATTTTTAAATCTACTGGTTAAATATGTTACAGCTCTTAGAGACTATATTAGGACATTGCAAAGCTTATTAAAACTTCTTCCATAGCTTCAAAGAATAAACGAGAAATGAGCTGAGGAATGAGTTGACGATGTCATTAGACATGCATCAGGAAAATGCATTTCTCTCACTGCTTACATTGATAATTCTGAACAGCTTATCATTTGTACTGAAATGGATGAGCCCGCCAAATAACTCTGAAACTTGGAGGTTACACACACTGTAGCCTGCAGACTGTCTGCGACCAAAGCTTACCCACTTCTCATCCAGCATTCTTGGCCTAATTTTCCAAATGTAAGAGCATGGGGTGAACTATACAAACAGTCCTGATGGCAGCAACAGGCCACACTGAGCCATAGGAGCCTCTCATCCCCTTCTGCTCTGTCACAGGAATGACACAGGATGAGCATACTGCATGCACACAGGAAAATCACATGTCTCTGAGGAATAGCGAGAGTGTTACTATGAAGGCACAGGACAGCTACCCAGCACACACACACAGCAAACCTAACACAGCCAGGAACTGCTCAGTCTGCCTATGCATGCCAAGGGTGATGCTCCCACCAAACACTTTGACCAGAGGATGACTGTGAGACAGGGAGCAGGCATGCTGCTCACTACCATCCTGCTACCGATCTCATCACTTCTGTAAGCACACCAAAGCCAAGATGGCCAGTATTTCAGATAAATTCCAGATTAAGTATTTGGAGAAAGGTGGAGGATAGAAAGAGCAAGAACACTGGTACAAAGTGAAAAGGACTTATATAAAAATACCAGAGCTTATTAAGGAAGTTTTCTTTGTAAAAGAATGTAAAAACTTAGTTCTCATCTAGGAGAATGAGTTTAAGCAGAGAGCAGATTGAGGGATAAAGGCAATAGTATCCCGGATGGCTCTTGAACCACTTGTCTAAAATGTTAATAAAATTTCATCCCAAATGAATCCCAAGAGAAAGAAAAGACCAAAATCAAAGAAAAACTGTCAGATACACAAGATGCTCTACACGGTTACTGCCACAGAAAAAGCAGAAGACTATGTATCAAAAACACCCATACACATAACACAATGCAGTGCACATTTATAATCTTACGAATCTTTTGGCTTATGTATCAAATCTGCAAGACACAAACCTACCAATGTTATTATTTCCACCTGACTATGACTTCCTAACTATCATACTAAAACTCACTGCCAACAGACTAACATACAGTGCAGATGTGTGTAATGCACTCAATCAGCTGCTGTGACAACCACCTTTTCTATTGTGCAGCTGGCTCCCAGCTAAAAGAATTATTCTGTAATTGTTGGTTTGTCCAATATAAGAAAAGGAGAGGCAGGCGATAACACAGAAATCGATGAAGAAATGGCAAGAGGTAGAAAACCAAAGGCAATGTGTGGGGGAGAGAAGGCAGAGAAGAGAACAAACAGTTACTAATTAGTATTCTCTGATCTTTTTTTAATTTTTTTTTTAAATTCAAAATTATATGAATCCTATGAAGTTACAAATGACTCGTTCCATCTGGTTTTGCTGGACTACTACAGATTGGGTTAGCGATTTATGGCACTGGATCCAAAGATAGCACATGTGCAGATTTTGAACAGCACGCAGGCAGGGCCAGCATAGAGTGAGGAGCTGGAAGCCACAGCATCCTGAGAGAGGCATTTGTTTTCCACCCTGTCTCCATGTCCTGGCTCTTGCTGAGGTCACTTACTGGAACCCAGGAAATAATGCTGGGCAAGAAGATACCTTCAATGGGCACTGTTTCCCAGATTTCACCACGTTTCTTATTGGCATATTCAATCTCCACATTCTGAAAGAATAATGCCATCATGCAGGAGACCCTCAAAAGGTTCCTAACTGCTAAGCAAACTATAATACTGTATGAGAATATCCCCATGCCATGAAACACTGGCAGTTTGTTTTAAATAGAACCTGGGAGAAAAGGTTTAAGGACAAAAGAAAAAGCAATCGAGAGACATGAAAATTACAACTTAAGAGGAAAAGATCTATTACTAAAGGGAAATTCACAGGAAAAAACTCAATGTTAAAATGGTGTGGAAGTGTCAGAAATTATGACGTATCTTGGTTAGGCATACAAGTTACCTGAATGAGTTTTAAGGGAGAAAAGTCGTAAGATATTAGAGTACCATACCCCCGTTTTCATTAGTCACACTCTGAAAGCTCAAGACAACGGATATATAGGGAGAACCTTTTTAAATCTGAAATCTAACTTGAGCTGTAGCTTATATTCTAGACCATGGTTTGCAGCATTCAGTTAAAAAGTGACAGAATTTGTCATAAGAGCAGTTATGTAAACACGACATAAGAACTAAAAAACCTGCCTTTTTGCAACTGTAGTGTTATCTGATCTAACAGAAGTAAATCACTGAAACACTTCACTCAAACGCTGACCATTTCAAATATTCACTATGAAATTTCTCTCATTTGCACTAAGATGTCTGCATTTGCTGCTGCTAAATACCACCCAAATCCCTTCCAAATCTGAGCGTACAAAATTTCAGATTCAGTATGTCCATTCTCATTTAGCACACAAACACAGCACCAACCTCTTCCCAGGCATGGTTTAGAATTAGATAAAACAAACTGCTTCCATACTTGGATGCTTCTGCCAAACAGTGAGCATAACCTGCTACAAGCTCTGCCTCAGGTGTTCATTTTGATGTCTCACGCTATACCAGCAACAAAGAAAAGACTGCTCAGAAAAGACGTGCTCCTACTTCAGGAAGTCTTAAAGAAATCCAAATGCGCAGCAACCACTTCAACAGAAATTAATGATTTTTAAAAAATACTAATATATGCACCACATAAAAACATCCAAAACCATCTTTACAAAGATAGCGTAAGAAAATTCATTAAAAAACAACAACCAAAAAGAAAACCACCTGTTCTTTCTTCTGTTTCTCTCCAGTATCACAACCAGCTGGAACACGCAGTTGTAACCAATGCCCTGATGCTCCTCTTCCCCAGCCTTCCCTTCTCATCTCTGGTTACTGATGCACCCTACTGCATCCCATTCAGGGACAGGTTGGATGGGGCCCCAGGCAGCCTGATCTTGTGCCAGCCCCACACACAACAGGGGGGTTGGAAGCAGAAGATCTCTGAGGTCCCTTCCAACCCAAGACATTCTACGATCCCTTATGGGTAGCTCTGATCCATTCTGTTATTTTCCAAACTGGATTTCTACATTTCTGTTTCGTATCTGCAAACTGGGGAAAATAAAATTGTCATGCTTTTACAAAGACATTTTGATATTAAGAAATAGCATTATGTATATGCCAGTTACTATCCTGTATCCTTGCACTTATCCTTGCAGAGCGGAGGGACTGAGTAGAAACTAAACATCTGGTTCTTTCCCGTTTAGGGTTCACAAATTCCAAGTTGATTTCACTGAGCTCAACTTATGTTTTCCTGATTATTATCACCAAAAAGTTCTCTCATCTGAACCTTAAAATTTTGGCAGCCTAAATCCCATTTCAAAAAGTACGTTCTGCCAGCCACTGCTAATTTAGTAACAGGCTAAAACAGAAGATAAAATCATTTACTTTTCTACGCACACAGCTTTACTTTTATATTGTGCATTTTATTCAGCTTTCTCCAGCGCAAGGAACGAGTTAACTTTGAATTCAAATTCTCCTGTAGGAATGTAAAAGAATCCACACCAACAGAGAAAACGTTCATAAATGCATCTTCACAGAAGTTTGTATCATTCTATTTTATCACAGACATTTTGAAAGCTTGTCCTCTCTTTTAAACACAGATGTCAGGGATACCAATGGAATACTGTCATTAAGGAATAAAAAAAGGGGGGGGGGGGGGGAAGAAAAGCAGCTAATACAAAAGCAAAGAACATCAAAATAAGAACAACAAAAACTAATCTCACGAATACTTGGCTCTAAGAAGTAGTGTATTCTACCTTGAAACTAGAGAAACTTCCCACTTTAGAGTAAGAAGCATTTTGAAGGCAGGAGCGAGAAAAGGAAAAGGATTGTGCGCTGCAATTCTTGAACAAAGCATTACCCATACATCCTCAATTAGGACCAAGGCCATACTATTTTTGAAACTATATAAACACTCACAAAGACTACACACCCTGCACTGAAATCTTGCAATCTAAAAAAAGCCAGCTTGCTCTAACTTCCAAAAAAAAAAAAAAATTAAAAAGAAAAAAATTCCAAACCAACACCACTGTCATCATCAAAGAGAAAGGAAAGGCACTGGGGAAAGGGAATATAAACAAAGTATTATTTTAAGCTTTTAGCTACCTTTAAGCTGAGAAACTCGGAGTCATGAAGGTAAATGATGGGTACCTAACAACAATGATGCTAATGTCAGAAAAGCTTCTTGAACATATTTGTCACACCAGCAGAAAGACAAGCAACTTGTACTGGTTATTTTTAACCTAAGCGCTTTGCCAACCGATTCCAAAACCTGTTCCAACAGCCCAGTGGACAGCGTTCCCAGTGGAACGTACTACTGTTGCTGCTGGCGTTCCAACAAATAGCTTGAAAAGCATTTTTGACTAAGTTACCAGAAGAGTCCAGGTGAGAACAAAGAACAGAAAACATAAATCCTAGTGGGAACCAGGAGATAATTAATTCCATCCTCCTGTTTGTGTTCAGGCCATGGGGAAACAGGTCCCTAGGAACTGGAACTGTCAGACTTGAGGTCTGCTTGAATCCTGGAATACAACACTGTCACAGCGATAGGTGGATGACTCCCAAGAAATGAGGGTAATACTGCTGCTGTCTGTCTAGGAACCCTCTGACTCAATCAGCTTTCCAAGTGTCAGGGCCAGAGGCATGTGCTTTCATTTTTTATTGCCTCCAGTGGCAAGTTAAATTGTTCTAAAAGGGATCATTACCTTCAGACTAGCTCTTTCCAACTTCAGAGATTTACAGTCGCATGACTGTTTTCTACGGGACCAAAGCACATACAGCTTGGAAGAAATTTCCAAACGTGTAAAAATAACTGAAGTGGACACTTGTCCAAGAAGAACGGTATAAAACACCATTATACCTGTAACACCAGGAGCAAGTAGGACACAAATTTCCCATCCTGCTATGGGGTCTCTTGGGTTAGACTACTGCGTGCCCACAGACCTGGGGCCTTCCAACACAAATCCAGCTGTAGAAATAAAGCTGAGCTGCTTACAGACCTAGATGATAAACCCTGTTTTCAGAGAGTAACTTGTAACAGGCCATTTTCCTCACATTCTTCCCATCAAAGTAGATCTGCTTATAGCCAGAGTGAGAATCACTTTGCATCCAGCTCTGCGCCACTTCTCCCTCAAAGCATCAAGCAATAGCCTAATTCCAAGTATTAAGAACTATCAGTTCGATCTCAATAGATAGACAGGTAGAAAACGGTCCTAAGTAAGTGCGATAAAAACCCAGCCCAACATGCTCGGTGGCTGTTCCACACTGACAAAATAGTGAGAAAAACACAAAACCTGAACGCTTTAGAATAACGGGCAAGTCGCGCATTCCCTTTCTGCCCGCCTCCGCTGAGGGAACTCTGCTAGCCGTGCTGCTGAGCCCAGCACGTGCCCGCCCGGTGCCACAGCACTCAGGGCAGCAACCGTCCCCTCCAAGCCGTGCTCCGAAGTTCCCAGCCAAGCACCGCACAGACAAAGCGCGGACACAAGGCCTCGCGCCTACACGCCGTCCCACCCCGCGCCGCACGTCCCGGGCTCCCCCCGGCACTTCGCCCCTTCGGGGGTCGCTCCCTCGGCGGAGCTGCGGTCCCTCCCTCCCGCTTCCCCCACCTCTCGACTCCCGCCAGGGAAAGGGGCGGCGGAGGGGACGCACCGCCGCGAGGAGGGGAAGCCGAAGGCCGCGGCTGCCTACCCCCGCAGCAGGAAGGGGCGCGGGCTCCCAGCGGCCGCCCGGCGGGGCAGCGTCCCTCGGGCAGAGGCTGGCGGTGGGGCCGGGCCCGCTAAGCAGCGGCCCGCGGGCGGCAGGGAAGAGCGCGGCTCGGCGGCTCCCGGCAGCCGTTACCGTGCGGGCGGGAGGCGGCTGGCGGGGTTGCTAGGCGCCCCGCCGCTCGCGCCCCGCGGCGTTCCGGATGACGGGCCGAGGCTCCGCGACAATAAACATCCCCTAGCGCCGCGGGCATAGACGCGGCGCCGGCTAGAGCGGCCACCGGAAGTCGCTGCGGCGGGAGGGGAGGAAGGGGGCTGCGCCTGCAGCGCACTTCCGGTGTCGTGCGGGGTGTGGGGGGGCTCGGGCTCGCGAGGGGTCGCCCTTGGCGCGTGCTGTTGCAATAGGCAGTTGCGACCGGCGTTGTTTTTCGGTGTGCTGATGGGATCCTGCACAGTATGAAGCTGTAGTGCCAGGCCGTGGTGTTTGAGCGGAACGTTGGGCCCGAACAAAGCCGAGCTGAGCTCTGTTTCTTATCGGAGGGGACTGAAAGCCCTGAAAGACCTCCTTGAGACCTCTGGAAGTCTGCTCTCCTCAGCACTGTGTTTCTGTGTCAAAGTGGTAAAAGTGAGGCTGCTGCTTAAGCCCTTCCAATAGGCAGCCTGTGTCATTGCTGCAAAGTGGGTGCATGGTGCGTGCTCTGAGGAGATACCCAAGGGCACCACGATGGCAGCTGGAGTGGCACTGGCTCTGTCCTGGGCAGCCCTTGGGATGTGGCACGGCCCATCTGTGCTGTCTGTGCTGAGCTGTTGTTTGCCTATACATAGGTATTGTCTCTGCTGTGTTGTGCTTCATAGATTCATAGAATGGCTTGGATTGGAAGGGATCTCAAAGACCACCCAGTTCCAACGCCCTGCCATGGGCAGGGCTGTCTCCCACCAGCTCAGGCTGTGCAGGGCCCCATCCAACCTGGCCTTGAGGGCCTCCAGGGATGGAGCATCCGCAGCTTCCCTGGGCAGCTGTGCCACTGCCTCACCACCCTTTCAGTGAAATTTTTTCCCATAATCTAATCTAAATCTTTCCGCTTTTAGTTTGAAACCATTCCCCCTTGTTCTATCAATATCTACCATGTAATGTTTGGGAACCTGGGAATAATTGGGTTTCAATGCAGTGGAGCCAATTGAGGGCACAGCATCTGAATGAAAGAAAATGGTCTGGTTGAGTTCATAATGACGCATCAGTCTTTGTGTGAGAAATGTGTAAGTTTGTACATGTATTTATGGGTGTATAGTGCACTTTACTGATGATTGAATTGACAGTGGATTGACAATTTTCTGACGATCTGTAACAATGCATGAAGTGATTGTGGAATGGCTATAATTAGGATAGAGGGAACAGTATGAAAATCTTTAGAGTTGGAATGTTTCCCTCTGCTACGTTAAATTTAAAAATTGAAATTAATTGCTAAGTTAACCTGACGGAAGTAATTACTTCAGATTCTCACAGAAAGTACTGCAGTGGCTTCACAGATCGTTAACCCGGGCTTTGTCTTCCCGTTAGGGGGCTGCGCTAACGCCAGCGCGCAGCAGCACTGCCACCCTGTGGCTTTTTGCTGGAACGGATCAGTTTCATTTCGGTGGAGGCGGTAGAGTGAGACTCGCTTTTGAAAAAGGTGAATTCTGGATTTAGGCAACTGTTAACACAATAATATTTTTCCTGACGAAGAAATGAGCCCTTACCATGCCACAGTTTCATCTGCTTTTTCAGCCTGAGCTTTCCCCTTTTGAACTGGGATGTGTTCAAGATTTCAGTTCTAAATATATGCTTGGAAAATATGCAAACTTTTGAAAGTAGTCGTCATCACAGTGTCATAGAATGCAAATGAGGTAATTGGGCACTGTCCTGATTTTATGTGTAAGTTCATCAGTTGTGCATACCACTTTATTTCACACTTATTCAGTTACAAAGCTGATTATCTTAAGCTGTCCCACTTGGTAAGTAAGTGTGACCCCAGCCAATTTCACCATTACTTTGTATTTGAGGTCTCCATCCCGGTTTGTGATTCTCTATTCTCTGTGGCTGTGTGGGTGAGGTGTTAGGGATGTTCCACCTGCAGAAACAGTGCGTACTCTAACTTCACAGATGTTGTACTGACATCTCACAGGAAAGGCACTGAGGACGTTTCTGCCACTGTCTTGCTATGTAATTTTAATTTTTTCTCTGCTTTTGTTTCTCAGTCAATTGTTTGGAACACAGAGAGGAGGTGAAGATGTAAGGAGGCCGTTTACTATGCTTGAATGTTCTGTGGTTGCTTAGGACCACAAATATCAATATGAAGACACTGCACATATTTTTGTTTGGTAATTACAGCAGTGGGAGTGAGCAAAATGCAATTCTATGACATTGTTATTCAGATGTAATTGCAGGTATCTGTAAATAAATACATAAATAAATAATCATTCAACAACCTGAAGGAAATGTGTGGTTATCTGGATTTCTGTATTTTTGCAGGATCCATTTCCAGTCAGATAACATCCAGCACAAGGAAGACTGTGGAAAGTTTGTAGGGTGGCAGGTGGCCCACAGTGAGGCTAGACTAGGATTGTTACACAGCTGCATAGAACTGTGAGCTCTATGCAGAAGACTATGTTCAAGAATTTGTGTCTGAAGAGGAGATACCTAGGAGCAATCCATATCTTGCACATTCCATAGAAATGACATTTTCTGGAATGACCGTGAGCTACATGCATATGATATTACCGGCTAATTATGAGAAAGCTGCCAAGCTGACAGCCAGCAGGACTTGATCTTAAAGCTGTGGCAAGAGATCAGTCAGCGAGGGAATCCTTTGCTCCAGGACTTCGTTTATCAGATGAAATTATAAACTGTGTTTTCTCACACTTCTCTGATGATGGGGCCCGTGTACAGTATGATAACTCCTGCTAGTACTGTACTATACTAAAGTGTTACCTCCCTGTCTTAAAGCAGCACTAAAACCAACTCCACAATACTCAAAAGTTTTATATGTGATTTTCTATTTTTGTATTTATTTTATATTAAAGAAATGAACAGTGTATGAGCGTATATAATAAGTAACATAGATATGGTACTTGATACAGTAATATGAAAAAAAATGATAGTGAAATAGTCTAAAATAAAAGTTAGATGATCAAGATGAGGTTTTTCTTTAGTAAACTTTAAAATGATTCAATACATATTTGTAGTTTTGGCCTCTACAACTGAAAGATACTTGTAGTCAATGCTTAGCAGCCTTGGTTGACAATAATAGAGAAACATGGTGAAAATTGTAGAATTGGAAGAAGAGCACATTGTTGCCCAGATTGAGATCCTGTGAGAGACTGTGAATGCCTGTCAGGAACTTGAACAAGTGCTCCTTCCTGTTCTTGTATGAGTGAGAACTCTTCTCCGAGCTGTTACACAAAGCTTCTTCCGGCATTCAGTATCTGTATTTCTAATGTTGGTTTCTTGGGTCTTTCAGGAATGATGATAAATTTTCTTTGCAAACATATGGCATCGTACAGCCCCCAGGAGTCAGGCTCACTGAAGGCACAAAAACTTCACCCAGATTGTGACTCAACCTAAAGCATTACTTTGGCTCTGCTGACTTCTATCCTGCCCCAGCGGAAGGATGTTAACACCTGTTGACTGTTTCAAGCCTTTCGGCACACTTAAGCTGGTGATTATCTCAATTTTAGATCTTTACATGAAATATAAGTGGAACTGCTTGGCAGTAGCATGGAAGAGGTTCTTTGAGAGTATATCATAGAATCATAAGAGTCATAGAATTGCTCAGGTTGGAAAGGACCTTAAAGATTATCAGGTCCAACCACAACCTAACCATACTGTCCTAACTAACAACCCTCCGCTAAATCATGTCCCTGAGCACCACATCCAAATGGTTTTTAGACATATTCAGGGATGGTGACTCAACCACTTCCCTGGGAACCTATTGCAGTGCTTAACAACCCTTTCAGTGAAGAAGTTTTTCCTGATACGTCAAGTTTGGCACCCGTGAACACACAGCTCATGTGGAAAGAGTACTGTGGAGCTTAGTAGAGTTGAACAACAAATGAACAGGAGTTTTCTATGTCATAAATTTGGATATAATTTTGTTTAAATCTCATGCTTCATCCTTGAACTTGGCCGCTTTCTTCTGGTAACCCCTAGCCTACCTACCATGTTAACACACAGTACAAGACTCACATAGCAAGGAGAGTCCCCGCTGAGAATTTCTAGCCTATTGGAGAAGAGATAGCAGGCTGATCTAAAAACCAAGTTAGAGGAGCATGGAGAATCAACAATCTTTATCACTCTAGCTTCTAAGGGTACAATAACATGGATCAATAAAACATGGTGAAGGCATGTGGCTTATTTTTAATAGTACTTCATTGTTAGCGTGGTCCTTGGCATGCTTTTGGCCCAGCTAACTTTCTCCCAGAAAATGTCCAAGCATGTTTCGGGAATAGTGTGTGCCAGGGACTGTGCTCACCTTTTACTGAGAGTGGAATAAAACTTCAGCGTGTGTAGATGCGACCCCTGCCTCACCCTTGGTTTTTGGAGCCCAAGAATTGTCCATAGCCTGTTTTACTTGCTGGTCCAAATACAATATATACAAGATAATAAAACCTGATAGCTCTTCCAATTCCTATATTTATGTTGATTTCAAAGAGCAAAGATATCTGGTGATTTCAGAGTGCCTAAAACTGTTCATAAGTTTGTGTACCAAAAGTTTTGCTTCTAAGCCTGTACCAAGCTTACACGCAACCTTCATCCAGCCTCTTATCTGCCTTCCCCTCTCCCCCCCCTCGCCCCCTCCCCTCCATTCTTAGAATGATAGTGACCTCCTACAGAAAAATGTAGGGTCATGAGGTGGTGGCAAACACTCCAAGGTAACTGCTGTCTTCTGCTTAATTTCTACATTGTCTCTGAGGTGCCAGTGGTAGAAAGGCCCTTATGTAAGAAGAAAACAGCATGTTATCAGTGAGGAAAAGCTACTCCCTTTCTGGTGGCCATCAAAAAGCATCGCAAGAAACAATGAAGCCATGCTGTCACTTGGACTGCTTGAACGCATGATGATCTTTGCTTCATCCCTGCTGGGGGAGGGATGTGCTGCCGGGAAGCTGCCCAGTGGGACCGCATCTATGAGTGCAGCCCTGGGAACTCACTGCTGTGCCCGCTCCTCCTCCCAATACAGGCTCTGCAGATGTTCCTCCCAGGGAAGGCAGCTGTGGTTCTCAGATTCTCTGCTTCCATCTTCCCGGTGGTCTGGCCCCACCCAGCTGTGGTGAAGCTGCTTATAGTTTCTGTCTTCCCCATCGCTTCCAAGGACCGAGCAGCAGCAGCCAGAGGAAGAGGGGCTGTCTGTGCCTTTTTCTTCCCTTACTCCTGTCTCTTGACTGTGCACGGATGTTACTTCTGCAGCAAATCTGCACCCTTCCCTTTTTCATCCTCTTGTTCCTTATCCTTGTTTCTCAAGCAGCATGTAAACAACTGAGAGAAAACTTGAGTGTGTAGATAATCCATATTTACAGTTGGATATGGTCTTAGAGTTTACATAGCAGCTGGGGATGTAAATAAGTGTTGGTTTTTTTCTCCTTGCTTAAGGAAAATGGCCTCTTTGACTGTACAGCAAAGGAAGGGTTTGCATTGTTTTTTTAATTCTGCTTTTTTTATGATCTTTGTTTTCCTTGCGGGAAGGTTTGGATCTCTCCACTCCCTACGTGAGGACTGCTCAGTTTGGTTCACACATGCGCATGGGCTTGGAAATCTATTTCGTCTGTTTACAAGTTTCAGTTTAAGGGCAAAACCCTGAGGCAAGAAAATGCGTCATTTCAGGACTGTCGTGACCCTAGGGTATGTCCACACCACAGTTGGAAAATGCGCTGACTGCATGCCTAGGCCTCAAAGTCATTTTTATACAGCTAGCTCAGACACACCAGTGTCCAAAGTGACCTGAAGAAAAATCAGGTCTTTGCAGAGCTTGGCTGGTTGTGGAGTCTGCCGACAGCAGACCTCACCAGGGTAACAAATGGATTTTTCCCATCCCTTCTGGAGCATACATTTTAGATCAGAACGGAGACATCTTCTCAGTGTGACAGGAAGTCACCAAGCCATAGCACAGCAGCTGTTTTGCAGCACAAGGGACAAAAAGAAGTAAGTGTTGCTGGTTGTTCCACTTCCCATCCATAGTGCAATTTGAGCCTCAGAGCACAGAGCATCACATGGCCAAACTGTGAGCACTCAGTTGCTCATACCGCATGGATTTGATCAGGTAGCACAGCCTCAAAAGGGCTGTGCTATACGCACCTGCAGTGAATGGGGACGATTTGGATCACTGGTTGCTGGGAGAGATTCTGTATGTGGACTTTTCTATGAGTGTATACGCATGGAAATTACAGAGTGTTCTGTTGCTTGCTGATTTCAATTTCTCTGAAGTCTCTTTTGAAAACCTGTCCCTATTGGGAGGCTGTGAGTGATGATCTACACTCAGACACCCAGACAGAAATCAGAAATACCCTGTGTTTTTATCAGCTCACACTCTCTTCTTACACACCAGATGCATGTGAGTTTAGATCTGTTAGCCTGCTTATTGCTTGCTATTAATTAATGCCTTTTGCATATTTTTTTTTTTTACTACAAATAACAATGAATAACAATGACAATGGGGTTTCAGAAAAGGTTATCTTTTGGAAAAAATAAAATAAAATCATTTACAGGGAAGCATATTTTTTCCAGGCAGATACAGGCATGGAATTACCAATACAACGTTACATCCAGGATTAAAACCAGCTTTCCTACAGAAGAAACCACACTGACTTTCTGTATCTTTTGATTTCCAAGGTGCGCTGATATTTTTGACCTGCTTGCTCGGCAACACTTGAGGAGTTAGCTCTCTGGTGTATGCTCTGGGTGCACTTTGGGGCACAGCTATCACCATGTCCTGACTACTGTATCAGTGCCCAGGACAGCAAGGAGTTGCGCTGGGGCTGCAGAGGGGTTTGCCGTCATGCTGGAGTCTCCTACTGGCAGATTTCCATTACAGTAAGAGAATCAGATAAGACTAAAATTTAATTTCTGCAAGAGATGAAAAAATACTTGTTCTTAAAGAAAGACCCTGCAGAGCGTGAAAACTCGTGCCAGGCAGTGCAGTGTGAGCACCCAGCCCAGCAACTCTAGCACTGGAGGCAGCTGTGCGAATAAAGAGTTTTTCTAGTTCCTCGCTGAACTGAAAAATGGGTGTGAAGAAGTTGCGTGGAACTGCCTTTCTTTCAGGAATAAAAAAAAAAAAAGGAAAGAAATAAATAAAAGAATAATAACATTAAAAATTAAATGGGACTAAACTGTTTTTAGACAGCTCTTATCTTAAGACACACAGGTGCACAAGGAATACTGTTTGATTGTCCGTGGACTTTCAGTGGGTGATAGCAGCGGCGGCTGGCTCTTCACCTACAGCTGCTGCTCTGCCGTGGATGCTCTGGTATCAGACAGGGGTAAATGTCAAAACCTTTCTTTTACTTGCAGAATTTAAAGACTTTTTTTTTTTTTTTTTTTTTTTTTTCTCTATTAGCTGACTGTTTTCTCAAAAAATTGTAGCAATTTGGTTATCTTTGAGACCTCTGTCAAATTCAGTTGAAATCAGGCAATGAGTTCAAACATTATTAGGAGGGAATGTATACAGACACTCTCGCAGCTGCATGCACATCCATGTAGATACAGAAAGATAAATCGAGTCAGCTTTGTTTCCACATGGAAAAAGGGTATAAATAATTATATTTCCGTAAATATTAAAATACATCACACTGTACAGAAAAGAAAGCAAACAACATAATTTCTTTAAGGTCATTGGTGTTAGTATTTATATCCGTTCCTTCTCTTTCCTTGACACATTTGTGAGTTCCCTTCAGAACGATGATGTGCTTCAGTCAAACTAAATTTACTTTTTTTTTTTTTTTTTTTTTTTTTCATTTGCAGATAATTTTCTGTAAAATCGCACTCAATGCAGGGAGGATGCTCAACTCACCAAACGAGCAGGGGCTGTTGATGCCAAGCACGCATGCACTGGGCCGTGCCCTCGCTCACATTCTGAGGCAGGCAGTGATCAGGGCTGCCACCCACATCCACACCTCTGAAAATCTCTTTCTTGCTTTCGAAGTGAACATAAAGCCATTAAACGTTTTACTGTCAGAGTAAAGCCGCTATCTGCCTTTCTGCGTATTGCCAGTTGCATTTGTCTGTTGTTTGCTGCTTTTTCCCTTTTTCTTTGTTGCTGCACGGTTGCTCAGGGGAAAGGATTGAGGAAGGCAGAGTGTATACTTGAGGAATATTTTAGTTCCCAGAGTGCTACATAAAGTGATCAGTGACAAGAGAAATAACTGTGCCTACAGTTTCCTCTTACTGCTCTACTTACATTAAAGCTTTTTGTACATGTTTACAGCTGTGTTCCTCACATTGCATGGAGCATTACTGCACTTCACATTCACTTTCTCCATGCTGCATTTTAGGTGGCAAATGAGCAGTGAGCGTGGCTAAGGGTGGGAAGGATGCTGTCTGCGATTAGCAAGCACTGCAGGGCGGCAGAAAAGCATATATGAGAAAATTTAGAAAGTAACTAACTCTTCATGTTATGCATATCCCAGATCCTTCTCAATTTATGCTTTCTTGAAGTTAAACAGCACCTTGCTGTGAGCCCAGAGCATACATTAATTGTAGGGATTTAGGTCAAGATTTCGAATGGTTAATTTCAATTATTAATTTTGATTCAGCGGTTAACTTTAGTGGTTCAAAGAGTGCTTGTGCGTTTGCTATATCAGTCATTTGCTCTGCGCTTAAGGTCAGAGGGCTCTGTTCTTTTTCCCATTAGGAGAACAGCAGTTCCCTTGACTGGGAAAGTCAAATGTCTGTGGCAGGGACCAGCTCCTCCAGCCGAACCTAGCAAAGCAGAGCTGCTCTTCCCAGAAGCGGGAGCTGTGGGTGTTCAAGGTGATCCCTTTGCTTTAAAGTACGTCAAATCCGTGCATGTCTGCCTGTTAACTACGTATCAGCTGGCGCAGCCCTGTTCTTGATGGTGAAATTGTGCACAGCTAGGCTGGGCGAGGAGGTCTGCTTTTAATTGTGCATGCTGGAGATAAAGCTGTGAATAAGTGAAATTAAACAGCCCTCCCTTCAAAACCATTAGGATGATCCTGCAGTCCTTGGCCCTTTCTGTAATGAGGTCCGCAATGTATGCAAAGCTCCTGGTTCCCAACCTTAATTCAACATGGCCCACATGTGAACCTGGCCGATGGATGTGGATTGCACGAAGGTCTCTGCCTTGCTCAGTTGACCTAGGGGAGATGCAGGCCCCGTGGGCAGGGAGCCCCAGATGGCCACTTGCCTCCCGCCAGCACCCAGGTATCCAACGGAACCGGGGGACGATATCGAAAGAGCAAGTGAAGCGGAAATTTAAAGCCCCTCTGCTAATAATAACAGTATAAATAACTGAAGACATCTTGTAAACAGTGCGGTCATAACCCCAAAACATTAAACAGCTCGGTGGGATCTGGCGCATCAGCTGCTGACTGCCGTTGCCGGTGCAGGGAGAGCACCCTGCACTCCTGTTTATCTCAGCCCGATCTCCCACAGGCGCCCTGAGCAACAGAGGGGAGATGTTTGCACTAAAACCCCCCGGCAACCCAAGCTGGGCAATAATCCTCAGCCCCACACTGATCTGTCAATCAGCCACCTCGATGCTCCCACGGCAGCCCCGCAGGAAGGCCCATGCTGGTTCCTCGGGAAGGTTAAAACCCACGGCTTTGCGGTTATTCGATAAAAAAAAGAGAGGCAAGGCAGTTTCCTTCTTTCACTGCTCTCCTGCTCCCTGCTGAGCTCAGAGCTGCTCCTCCTTGGGGGGTTCAGTATGAAGATGTACCAACTGTTCCCCCCCACACCAGTTCGCCCTGGCGCAGGGCTGGACACCCGCCCCACCACAGGGAGCCAGGTGCGGTGCTCCCACTGCCTTGTGAGTTGGAAACGAAAAGTACACCGCTCCATGTTCAATGGAAAGGAAGTTTTATTCACAGAAATAGAGCAAAAACCTGCTTGAAGAAAATATATCTATATATCTTTAGGGCAAATGAGTTCATAGAGATGACTGTCAAAGTCAGTTTTTTTCCTAGGCATCTACATATTCCACAGGTCTCAGACAAAAGATACCAGACAAAAGATACACGCGTGGTAGGTTTTGTTTGATCTCTGCCTTTCCTCTAGTAGCGCTTGAACCAGCAAGGCTGTTGTTGCAGGACACTCGACTGCACACGCACTCAATAAAGTTAAATAGAGTCGGGCTCTCCCGGGGTGGAGTCTCTGCCTTCAGTCTCCGCCGTGCCGTGCCGGCAGAGCGCTCTCCCGTCGCCCTGCCCGGGCCCGGGGCAGCAGCGGGGCAAAGCGGGGCCCTGCCCGCGCCCGTGCCCCCTCCCCGGCCGCACGGTGCCGGTGCTGGCGGGGCCGCGGGGCTCAGGATGCCGTCGGGCCGCACAAGCGGTTTGTGTTCACCACTTCTTTCAGGTCACTCTCGGGTTTGCCGGCTACCATAAAAGGCCAGGTCTGTAGCCAGGAAAAGACACGGGTGGGAAGGGGGTTACATACATGAAAAGGCACATCGCGATGCTCATTGAGCCTCAGCGGCAACCCCGGCATCCACCGCCTTAACCGGGGCACGGCTTCAGCTAGGATCCTGTGCTCTTTCCTCGCCTCCCAGCCGCCTCTGGCTCTGCCCGGGAATCGCACTCACCTTGGGAGCAAGGCACACTACTTGATTCAGTTTAGGCAGAGCTGCTCTGGGCACTGTATGTTCTGTTATTAGGTCCTTAGCAGCAGGGGGGCTGCTCAGAGTGATGGGGTTTCCCACGAGAGCTGTCCCATGGGGTGACCCCGGTAGCTGAAGACCACCCCTGGTTTGCATCCCTTGCATATATACAGCTGGAAATGGGATGTTTCTGCTGGGGAGACCTGGGGGCTGCAGGGGAGTGCTTTCTGGGGCGGCCACGCAGCCCTCCGAGGGGTCTGAACATTAATTTATTTCTTCTCTGTGAGTTCACATGGGTGGGAGACATGTCCTGGACCCAGCAGCTCTGAGTGGTTGGACACAAAGCCTCAAAAGCTGTCTTTAAAAGGCTGTGGCTTGAGGTTTGTTATGGCAGAAAACTTTATGATAAAGACTGCATAAATCCTGGGTCTTTTTTCTGCCTGAGCCCTTCCTAAAACATACCATTCTCTACCCAAATACTTATACCTTCCCATCTGAAGGTAGAAAGCTTCTGTCTCCCTCAGGCATTTCAGGCACAGTAAACCTGCTTCTGCCTTTCTGCTACCACCCCTGGATGGGACAGCGGGGACCAGTGGAGGGAACTGGGACACTCAGTTCCAGGGACACAGGAAAGGAAGGCACCTGGGAGCCTGTCCCCTTGCTCCACCACCCCTCATACCCTGTGGCCGGGCACCAGATCCTCTGTGAGAAGGATCTGAAGGTTTCTCCGTGGACCTGCCCTGTCCCAACTCCTCACCCGCCTCTCCCCATCCACACACACACAAGTGCCTGGCCCCAGCGGGCCGTAACTTACCAGGTTGACCGGGTGGATGTAGCCATTTTCGTACTTGTCGTTGGCCAGGATTTGCCTCAGGTGTGCAATGTAGCTGGAGGCCAGCCTCAAGGTGTCCAGTTTGGAAAGCTTGGTGTCTGGGGGCACCCAGGGCAGGGTGGTCTTAAGCCTGGAGAAGGCTTTACTAAGGACCCTCATCCTCGCCCTCTCCCTTGCGTTGGCAGCGTTTCTCTGGACCTGCTTTCCTTCCTGGCTCACACCATTTAAAGGGCTCTTCTTGGGGGGAGCCTTTTTCCTCTTTCCCGAGGCCCCTCTCCCTTTCTGAGGGGAGCCATTCTCGCCATTGGATCCCTCCTCGTTGCTCTCGTTGGACGCCCCGAACTCTTTGTTAGTATCCATTTTCAGGCCATCGCACTCCAGCATTTCCACCTCTTGCAGATCTTCCACATCACTGAGGGACCCAGTGGACATGGTCTGGAAGATGCCAAAGGGCTGGCGGGAAAGGGGGTGGAGGGGAGGAAAGGGAGCTCCCCAAACCTACGTGGTGGCGGTGGAGGAGAGAAGGGGCGCAGCACTTTCCTCCCCTTCTCTCCCCCCTGCGGCACTAAGGCGTGATATAGATCCAGAGAGGACCCCCGCCCTCCCGCCCCCCAACCCTGCTCTTCCCGTGTTTGAGGGAGGGAGGGAGTGAGCGTGTGTGAGAGGGAGAGAGAGAAAGCCGAGGAATTTAGTGAGGACACTAGTAATTTATCTGGGGGATAGGAGAGGCGGATCCAGCCCAGGGGAGGGGCCCTGCCCGCTGAGCACACCACATCCCCAATCACAGACCTTTGCACAGGACAGGGAGTTAGGTATCCCAGCAAGCGCCTGCAGAGAGCTCGGGACTGGGATTCAAATCTTCACAACTGGAGCAAAGCAACTTTATCTCTCCCTCTTTCTCTCCTCCCTGTCTTTCTATTCTCCCCCTTCCTCCTCCTCCTCTTTTCCTTCCCCACTTCCCTTTCCAGCCAGGGCTGCTCTCCCCCTCCCTGCTTTCTCCATGACCCAAGCGGCTGGTGTCACAATTCTTGACGAAAGCCAAAATGGGTCATGAGCAGAGATCTACCAGCAAAAGCCTTCCAGGGAGCCTTGCGATGCGTGCTGTCTAAATGCTGTCCTGTAACCTAATCTGAGGGAGATTTGTGGATGATTATACTGGAGAGTGCATCCTGTCCAGCTACTAGTGTGTTCCAGGAAGGGAGCACTTGGACCTCGCTATTGCAGCCTGAGCTCTGGAGGCAGGAGGAGCTGCCTTTTTCCAGGCTTCCCACTGGATCTCCAGGGCATCCCGGTCCTCTCTCTTCACCCAGAATCCCCCAGTGTGCTGAATACTGGGGACCCTGCATCCTACAGAGCCAGGCCAGGCACTGTGCCACTGCTGGGGCCAGTGGGGCCGTGGGTGCTGGAGGAGAGGGGAAGAGGGGGCTCCTGGAGGGTAGCGATCACGTCAAGCACCCAGAGCTTTGTTGCAGAGCAGAAGCTGGAGTTACACTCTGTTACATATGGGCAAAATTCTGCCTGTTGCGTGGTACATCCTCAAACGTCAGGGAGTTTTGACTGAGTAAACAGGCAAGATGAGGCCCCTTGCTGTGAGGCTGCACGAGCAAGCACAACAAGCCTTGCTCTGCAGCTGTTAGAGTTGAAGAGGGGTTGTACCACGAGTGTGAATGAGCATGCTGCTGTGCAGCGTGAACAAGGAGCTGCTTGATGCATTCTTGATCAGTACGTACATAGTTAGTGAAGAACAGGCTTTCTAAAGCATTTAGGCAAGGCCTAGCTCTTCTTCCTCGCCATGATCAACTTGGTAAAATTTTCAGCTAGACCCGTCTGTGGAGCCCAAAGAGCCTTCCCCAGTAGCTCCTTCCTTCTTCACATAACTTGCAACCCAGTCAGCACTCTCAGCAGCTGGGATATTTAATGCAGGAGCTGCGGCACTGAGCTGGGCCTGCACATGGCTCCTCTCTGGACACACATCCACCATGACTGATCTCATGGCAGGGCAAAATCCAACTATTCAGCTGTCTGTCTGATGATTGGCATAGCTCTGAGCAAAAATGTACAGCCTAGGATGTCGCTGTGGCACACAGCAGCTCTGGAGTTAATCCATGGTCACCAAAGCCAGAGGAAGGTCTTATACTGACCTGTGGGAGCATTGTATCAAGTTTTCTGCATGGACTAAACAAAAAACAAGTAACCAAACAAAAATGGTGGAGGACCAAATTAGTGCCTGCTAAGTGCTATAAACTCTCATCAGAATCAAAATTTGAATAGGATGCTGAGTGTTGTTTTTGACAGCTAGTAAGCAAGTCTTTCCTCTCTCTCTATCCATCTTAGTTCCTTAGCTTGGTAATCTAGAAGGAAAAGGGCCGATCTAAACTTTAAACCAGCTCTTCACCATTTGGCTGGAAGATAACACCTTCCCACTCACAATGGGATAAGTACATTAAGATATCATATCTCCAAGCTCCAGGCCTTTGGGAATTCACTAACCTCTAACGTCATGTTATGCTAACCATGCCCTGTTTGTGTTTTCTCTGTGTATAAACCAAACAGATTGTCAGCATATCAGACCTGACTAATGAATTAGAATTTTTTTACTTTTTTTTTTTATTTTTCCCTTTATAACATCCTTGTTTCAGATACAAATTATTACTAATCACCAGTGTGGAGATTTATGAGCCTCCTTATTTTCTAGGCTTGATTGTTGTTTGTGCAGGTGGAGATTTAAATGGCTGCATCCACTGCAGAGATTTATTGTCCAAGTGACTGATGTTATAAATAAGCTAGAGGACGCTTATTGAAGCAAGGATGACAGAAAACCAAGTTGAAGTTTCTCGTGTCTCTAAGCATGAATGACCACAACATGAATGACTAGGGAGCATAAAACCCCATCCAAGTTTCAGCATCAGAAACTCCCAGTCATATAATACTTGTCACGTTTTTAACTTTATTTTAGTAATTTTTGATTTTGTTGTTGTAAAAACCAGGAGGAATTGTGTCTTCTTAAAAGTGCCTTTGGTGTACTGCTGCATTCTGCACATGCATTCTGTACACAACGTATGCATACCTGTCTTTTACAAGCCTTTAAAAGTGCTGCACATCTGTAGCTTTTACTGATTTAGGTACATTTTGAATCATTAGAGCTGGTAAAATTGATCTGTTACAGACAATCCATTGTTGTGAAGACAGAATGCTTTTTTTTCCATTTGTTTTTGTGGAGATTATAATCTGTGTGGTACACACTTATGCTTGTTCATACAGCGTACTGTTCTTTGATTCCTTTCCTTATACAGGCTATTACAGTCTTTCAACAACATGAGCATTGTCCCTTTTACTCCCTGAAAGCCAGCCATGTGCAGATCTCAAAAACAGTACTACATCCTCTAATCTCCCGTTAACTCTTCTTCCCTTATTTGTCACATAAACTGAACCTGTCCTTTTTCAACCTTCTCGTTCCTTGTGTCCCTCCTGGCCAAGCCAGGACTTGTAGCCCTAATCGGGCTCATGTTTCAATCCCTTTCCCCTCATCTTATGTTCTTTGTCCACTCCTTTGAATTTTGGCCCCAGTTTGGGATAGAGACCAATTGAATCTTGTGCAGAGGATAATGATGGGATGCCTGCTGCCACTCTGGGGATGGTATGGACTTTTCTCCAGCTCTGTGACAGAGAACATAGACCCGGCACTGGGTTAAGAGCTGGCTGGTAAGGACAGGTGGAACTCTGGTCTTTTTGGCCCTATCAACTTCTTCAGTAATGTTTTAAGAAAGAAGTTGGAATAGTGGTGTGGGAAACATGAGCACAAATATATGAATTTGCCTTTTAAATGTCTATCATCTCTGTGTTTCTTGGAAAAGCGTGAATCTCTTACTTTTAATTAAAAACAAAGTCATAAGGCCATTTAGGACCAGGCTGGCTGGGAGCAGAGATGTGGCATGCTTGGTCTGAAGAGTATCACATGGGGACATTATACTACTTGCAGGCTTTTGCTGTTTGGTTAGGGTACAGATTTTCCCTGGAAATAAAGCTCTGCTTTTTATGCCTCTAACCTTCCCTCTCTTGAGCTGGAATAACACAGTAATTTGAGAACAGCTTTGGAACTTGAGGCCAAGATTTCTCTAAGTGTCTAGTGATTTTGCATAGCATGGCTTTTTTTTCTTTTTTTTTTTAATTATTCTTTTTTTCTGGTGTTCTGTGCCATTTGTATAGGCTCCGTATCTTCATTACACAATGAACATTTGCTCAAGGAAAAGCTCAGATCATCCAAAGCTGAGAAAAACAGAATCAGTAGCTGGTTTTGAACATCTTGGCCCTGGCAAAATACAGGTGTTTTCTTATATCTGGAGAACAACCAAGGAGGTCAATCAGAGGTAGCCAGCTGATCATGAATCATTAATTATTCTGGGTCAGGGTGACCCCAAGCACAAATACTGTCTGGACAAAGAATGGATTGAGAGCAGTCCTGAGGAGAAAGATTCAGGGGTGTTTGTTGATGACATATTGACAACATGACCTAGCAATATGTTCTTGCTGCCCAGAAGGCCAACCATAATCCTGCGCTGCCTCAAAAGAAGCATAACTAGGAGGTCTGCTGGTTACGTATGCTCTTGTGAGACACCAACCTGAAATACTACATTTGACTCTGGGGCCCCCAGTGCAAGAAGGACATGGATCTGTTAGATTGAGTCCAGAGGAGGGCCGTGAAGATGATCGGAGTAGGTAGAGCATCTCTCCTGTGAGGAAAGGTTGAGGGAGTTGGGGTTATTCAGTCTTCAGAAGAGAGGGCTCCTGGGAGATCTTATAGCAGCCTTACAGTACCTATAAGGAGACCTACAAGAAAGCTAGGGAGGAAATCTTAATCAGAGTGCAGTGACAGGACAAGGGATAATAGCTTTAAACTAAAAGAGGGTAGATTTAGGTAATAGGAACAAATCCTTAATAATGAGAATGATGTGGCACTGCTGCCCAGAGAAGCTGTGGTGCCCCATCCTTGGAGGCACTCCAGGCCACGTTGGATGGGGCCCTGGACAACCTGATCTGGTGGGTGGCAGCCCTGCCCACAGTAAGGGGTTGGAAATGAATGGTCTTTAAGGTCTATTCCAACCCAATCCATTGTATGATTGTAGGATTCTATGAATTATGTTCAGAGAGGTTTGAGAATAGTCAGGAAGCAACGTGCAACCAGATTATTGTTTTCATGTTGCGATTTTTATAAAACTCTTGTTGCACTGAAATTTCTCTGTTTTCCTCTTGGTCTCATCTGGAAACTAAATAAAGAGGCAGAGAGAATTCAAAAGGACATCCTTGCATACCTCAAGTAAAACAGTATTACTCATCATAATGTGAGCATATGAGATTAAAGAAAAAAGAAGACTGTATGTGCAACTGAAAGTCACAGATAACCAGATTTAAAACCACTTTAAGTGTCTTAAAACACAAGCCTGTAGTATTTTTTCTGGAGGATTCTGTCTTCCCCATTGTGGCAAATAGATGGCACTTGGGAAATGAATCAAAGTTGTTTGTGAAAATGGGTTGAATTCATCAGAAGTGCCAGGGCAATTAAACCCTCCCACATCTCCTTCCTGGTGCTGAGACCTATTTCTGGTCTCAGTTTTTGTTTGACAGGTGAAAGATGTTGTGTTACATAACATAAAGTAGTACACCAAGGGAAAAAGTAATGTCACTTTTAAGGCATCAAAAAGGCTGTTCTGGAGCACTGTCCCAAGAGGAATGTATTTGTATCTGACATCAGCATGACTACCCCTTCCATAAGAAGCCCCACTTTCTTGCTTCAAAGTTCAGGGAAGTCAGAGCTCTCCTAGAAATGGTTTTCTAGAATAGTTTACCACAGGGGGATAGGAACAAGCAATAACAAAATCAAAACACCCAAACCAGATTATTTCCTTATATTCTCATTTGGAAATATCTGAAAACTTTAGTCATGCCTACAATGGAAAATCTGGCTGACTGATTACATATTAGAAGATTCAAAAAGAAGTAAACTTCAGTTTCAAGTTACACATGAACTATATTTCCATTTCATGTGATTTTTAAATATTGAAATGTCACAAAACCAAAAAGATCAAAGCTCTGTGAAGTGTTTTGTTTTGTTTTGTTTTTCCCATGAATATTGAAAAAAATACGTTATGAAACTCAAAATATATAATTGCAGGTTTTACATTATAATCCTTTTGGCACTCTGATGACAAAATATCCGACACATTTCACAAGTACTCTTGTCTATAGCACGGAGTACCTGTACTCTTAATAACTGCATTATTTCTACCACTCTGACCTATCATTTGAGTAACTTCATTAATATCAGCAGGGCATCTCAGAGCAAAACAGCCTGTATGAACAAGAAGGGCAACAGCGGCCTTCATAGAAAAGTGTCATAATTAAATAGTCTACTGCATCAGAGAGATGCCGATAGCAAGGCCATTGTCCTAGCTATGAAGGGTACATCAAATCCCTATGGTACTTACCCGCCGCTTCTGTGCCAGGTCTCTGGTGAGGGTTTTTAGTATTACAGATATGTTAAGCAGTGTTCTGCCAAGTATCTTTCAGCTCAAAGCTGAGTACTGCAGAAATCAGAAGCATGTAAGACGTAGAAATTACTGAAGCAGAGGAAGACAGCCAATTCCCAACATGAGCACTGAGCCCAAACTTTTGATTACCTTTTCACAGACATGCAAGCAAATTTCCCTTTTCTGTGTACACATAGGAAGAAACTTAACTGGCTGAGTCATATTTCTTTTTTTAATACACATTTGTTCATACACAAAAGGAAGGTCACACTGAGAAAAGGTATCCTCCTTCATCCCTATCGCAGACACTATCAGTATCCTCTGCTTCCAGGATGCATCTCTGAAATACTGCTAGACAGTTGACACTGCAAACTGCAGACTCTTTTATGAAGTGGTCAAAGGAGAAATATGCAAAAAAAAAAGCCAGTATGTCTTATGTGAAATTATCGCTGTAGGATTAAAGTGCAGACATAACTGCTCTATTTTGAATATTTCTTTCCATGATGTTGCTTTATTGGCTAATCCTTTGCATTTTTGTGGTTTTAAAACATGATGAAATTTGTTGATAAGAAGTGAGTTCCCTTTTGCCCTCCAATCATTAGCACATTGGATAAAGTTTTGGAAAATAAGATTTTTCCTTCAGAGGAAAATTTGGAAAAGAGGAACTCTTTGTAGGGGAGTGGGAGGAATGTCAGCTATTCTGGTAAGCTTTTATTACTCATATGCTTTGTGGCACAATACACATGCACGTGGACAGAGATTTTCTGAAGTTCCTATCCACTTAAAGTGGTCACAGCTTCTGGAAGTCAGATATTCACAGCATCCATTGCTAAATGCAGTAAGTCAGCCTATGTCTTCCATTTCCATCCAAATTAAACATTGCATACTGGGACCATGACTCTTTGTGGGCTGCTTTATACTGTTGCAGATGGCCACAGTTTGTGCTGTTGGACTCCCTGCACTCGATCTGTCGTGAGAGGTTTGTTTTTTTACCACCTCTGATAGGGGGCCACACTAATCTTTGAATATGCATGTCTGACTGCAACAACATCAAAAGGAATGGCCATAGATAGCTGGAAAAATATTTGGGCCAGAAGTACTGAAATAACAGCAAACTAGTAATATTCAGTTGCCCGCATGTATAAATACCCTTAGGGATTCACTCAACACAGTAGTTAGCTGAAGACAGCATGTGTTGTGGATGAGTCTTAAATGGGAACATTAGCTGGTGAGGCAAACAAGAAAGCAGATTATAAGCCTTAGTGAAGTGATATGGAAAGACCACAGTCACTGTACATTTCTTTTGATTCTGACAGGCTTTACACATGCCTCACACACTGCGATTCTCAAAGCTCCTGGAACATCCCCAAAGTGGGGTCATGGCATTTTGCCACAATGTGGTCCTTCGGTTTTATGGTGCATACCGTAGACAAAGAGCTATAGTTCGTATAGAAAATGGTGTTGTTTTAGAAAGTGGCATTGCAAAAGCACATGATAAAAGTCTATTTAATTAATTTGGTGGAAATAGCTTTAAAAATGAACAACAGGAAGAGCATAAAAAGAAGACCATGAGCATGGGTTGTAGTGGAGTTTCATTGGAGAGGTCCAAAGAACAGAAATGACCTAAGTAAGTGAGGAGAAAAAAAGGGCTTAAACAAGGATGGATAGTGCAGTATGGCTCTCTTCTTCCCTCCCTGCTCCTCTTTTCCCTTTATGTGCAGATCTGGGGTGATGATCAGACTACCTGGTGTTTGATTCCTAACTGTCGATTGTGTCTAACCCCAGAGGAAAGCTGAATAGAGACATGGACATCTGATCTCAGAGTCAGGACCAGCAGGACCTGCTTTGTTTTGTGGTTCAGTAAGGGGAGATATAAAACAACATGTAGTAGCTGTTCCGAGTCCATCCATGGACGATGGGCCACAAAGGTGATCCAAGGGATGGAACACATTCCCTATGAGGAAAGGCTGAGTGAGCTGAGGCTGTTCAGCCAGGAGAAGAGAAGGTTCTGGGGATGGATATAAAGAAGTTTTTTACAGTAAGGGTGGTGAGACACTGGAACAGATTGCCCATAGAGGTGGTGGAAGCTGCATCTCTGGAGACATTCAAGTTCAGGCTGGAGGGGGCTCTGAGCAACCTAATCTAGCTGTAAGTGTCCCAGTTCATTGCAGGGGAGATGGACTGGATGACCTTTAAGGGTCCCTTCCAGCTCAAATGATTCTACGATGCAATAAGAAAGTCCAAGTTTTTCATAACTGCTGGCAAGGTAAAGCCTCTTTTCCAAGGGATCAGTGATTAAAGCAGCCCTCTTTCAGAAAGTATGGTAGGGAACGCAGGTGTATATCTGCTTAAGTTTTAAGATCAGATGAGATGATGGCTGAGGGTAGTTTAAGAAGAGAGATGTTATCCAAAGCCTCCTGGTTTAAAATAGTAACGAAGGATTCCATGGCTAGTTGAAGGATATTTTATTTTAATGCCATATCATTTCAGTTTGTTCTATTTTGTATGATAGACATCAATTAGCCAGACTTAGGGTGCTGCACCAGAATACAGAAGATATTTATCATGCTGGTTATTTGTCTTACATAGCAAGTATACAAAAAAATGACACATTATGTCATTTACCATACACCAAATGTGGTGGCAGAAATATCCCAACCTGTTCTCTGTAAGGACTGAACAATGTTGTACCTGTGATCACTCTGAGACATATTGACTGCAACTTCCACAAAGAGGAAAAGATGACATAAATACCTGACATAGCAGCTGCAAGTTTTCTTACTGTGCTGTGGATGTACTCCTCAGAAAGCTTTACACATAGGCAAATATCTCCATGGGGAGCTGCTCAGCTAATCTGTTCGTGCTCAGGGTCTCAGAGGGGAGCCACAATGTATGAGAGCTGCACTTCCACATGAAGCTTCTGCAAACAGTCTGGTGCAGCATCCATAGCAAGATACCACATCACGTTTCTCTTTCTCCTCTTTGCATGTCCTGGCTCAGTGCATTTTTCCATCTCTTCTTCCCTGTCTGTAGCCAGAGCTCTTTTTGGGATGCAAGCCCTGGGGAATTCCATTTTACAACTGTCAGCAGAATTAGTTATGCAACTAGGAGCTCAGCCATGAGTGTAACATAGATGTGCTGCTACAGTTTATGGTGCAAATTAATGAAGTGAAGTACAAACTGGGCTAATTTAAAATCTCTGCTTTGATTAAGGTGCTATTCAGAGCCCTGGGGATTGTAGATTTGAATACCTGCTATGTTACAGGCTTCCTTGGTGACCACAAAAGGGGGATCCTTTGTGCTCCAGTTCCTCAGTAGTAAAAAGGGATAAGAACATTTCCCTACCCTATAGAAACATTATGAGGGACTTGGACACTATGGTAATGCATACTGAGGGTAGCTAAGATAAATAACCTGAGAGTTGCAAGAAAATGATTGATGTTAGAATACTACAAATATGTTGAAAGCCTAAAATATCTTTGTGATGCCTCCCCATTTCTTGAAATGCCAATTAACATTTTTCACTCAGATACCTGATGTTTACATTGGCGCATTTTTATGCTCACATGTCTTACAAAATGGATACTTGCCTGACTTTGATTTTAGATGAAAGCACTCATCCCTCAGCCTCACAATAGTTCTGAAAATAGAAAAGTTACTTTTACAGAAATGAAAACAATGGATTTTGATTGTGTTAGTGATGAGTGACAAGCTGAAAGTTTAATAAACAGATCAAGATTACCATCATTGGCGACACTATAGCACAAGTAGCAAATCACCATTGACTAAATTACTCCAAAGTCCCTGAGCTTCCTGTGAAGAAAAATAGTTATTTCAGTTTCCCGTAATCCTTCCTCAGTAAAAACACAGGATTCCCTTAGGAGTCAAAATCCGTCACGAGGTTTCTTTATGCCTTTTTGTAACTCTGATTGTGTCTTCCATGAGGGGTCTTGCTTCTTCGAAGGAGCAGCTAACAGACTCTCAGGGCAAGAAGGGGCTCCAAAGAACACAGCTTTTGGGCCCATCTTACTTCAGCATCCTCTCTTTGGGTTCTCCTGTCCTAGGTGTCAGATTTCTGAAGGCTTCCTCAGTACTCACCAGTAGCAGAGTATGGTTATCCTCAGCCTATCAGAGAAGCCTAGCAGTTTCTTTTTACCCAAGGTGCTTCTTTTTACTACTGACATTCTAATCCCAACTGCATGTTTTCTGCCTTTGCATGCCATCCTTCACCTTTTCAGTCTGCTTGTTTCTCAGTAGATTTGTAATTTTTGCAGTTCTTTCCACGTGGGTGTGTTCCCCAGTTATTTAAATTGTGTATTTAACTTTGGTTGTCAGAGGAACTTCTCAGTGATCTTCCCCTCTTTCCTCAAGTAAAAAAGCATGTTCATATATCCGCAAATGGCATCTGAGCTGAGCTTGAGTTCCTCAGTACAAAAAATGAATGCAAATTTTTATGAATAAGTAATTGTACTTAAGATTATAATTTTAAGGACAGGGCTAGAATATTAGGTCTTTTGATATTATACTTAAATGTGTCAAGTGTAACAGCAACAAAGAGGTTTATTGATTTGTCTCTTTTGATTTTGATCTTCATTATAGAAGAGTTGTAAAATACGTATCTGTCTACTTGAAAATCTGTGCTTTCCTTTTAAGAAACAGATGAGGAAAGCCAAACAGCTCCACGATATACAGCCCTATACAAGGTGTTAGAGGGGGAGGGTGTTTCAGTGATGAATGACCAGTCGTTCAATTGTTTTCTTTCTTGCAGAAATCAGAGACAGAGTACAGTTTATCTTACGCTGACTTTTAGCAAGACAGATTGCTGGGCAAAACCCCCAGGTTGAAGTCATCCAACCACCAAGTAGTGAAGAAAGACCATTGCTGTTACCCTGCCAGGACTCATCCCCACCCCCAGCATCTTTCAGGAGCCTAAGGTGTTTCTTTCTGAGGTTGCAACATGAACTTTAGCTTCTTTCACACCAATTTTATGCAGAGCAGAACCTGCAATGATTCATTCAGGATCTTCCACTGCTGGACGGGCTGAGAGCAGCCCATCCCCATGGATCCTTTGCAAACAAAGGATCTGCTGTAGAAGTCCCCCCTGTGCTTTCTTTCTTCCCCTTCATTCTTTCAGCTGCCACTGAACTTGGTTTCCTCTAGTTTGAACATCTCATGCCTGAACAACTATACTGGTATCAGCCTAACCTCTCTTTTGCTGTATGGCTGTGAACAGGGAGGAGAACTATGTGTGCCAAGAGGATGAAATCCCTAAGTAATAGTAAACTAGCTCTAAGGTAGGCTGTCATTCTCACAGGTTTTTCCTTGAGTAGTATTTTTTCTCCTCACGTCCACCTAGTCATTTGGAACTTCTGGATGTGTCTTCCTGAATTTATTCCATCTAAATCTGGGAAGCAACATTCTTCTAATCACACTGGTGTATCTTTCTCTCTGACAACTATAAATGTATTAGAAGCTGAAGTTAGCTTCAACAAAACTGGGCCAAAGTGCACATTATTGAAATGTTTGATAAAATTCAGAGGAGTATGAAAGGCAGGACAGACAGAAAGAGTTAAAAGGGAAAGATAGATGCACTTGCTGTATCTATTACTTACAAGTGACCATAATGTGTTTATACAGCTCTCAGCCTGGCTAGCGGATAATTAAAGGGAAGAACTGACACTAGACACTACCAAATGTTATACATTGCAGTGTAGGGAAAGTCACGTGAGTGGTATAGTAAGAAAAGAGCAGCAAATTCCTCCTACTCCTTTTTCCATGCTTAATCTCTTCACTTTTGCAGTTAGAGAGATGCTTGACTGCTCTGCAGTGCTGGAAGGGAGTTAGTATATACTCATAATGTTAGCATCCACATGATCCTACAACACTGCAAGTATTTTATAAATTCTGACAGCAGTGGGACAAACATTTTTGTCAAGCTCCAGTTCAAGAGGATGTACCATCAGTTGCATAAATCTGTCCTGTGTGTACTTCATTATCTCCTTCTTTTAAAGCTACTGGTTATATTTTCAGATCAAGCATAGATTTCAGTCCTTACTGAAACCATGGATGACCAGCTTCTGGGTGGTTAGAGAAGGTTTGGCAACTATGCAATTTCTGTGCATGTTTTTGATCAGAGGGAGTGATTACCTGTTCTCTGGCCATGTGAAGGGTCAAAGAAGACCATCCTCCCTCTGGACTTCCCAGACCATTCGACCAATTTGTCAAGAATCCCATAGGATAAATAGCTGTCTCCAGAGACCTTTATAGTGACAAATCCAAATAAATCAGAGTCACTTTTACTGAGCACTTCAGCAGACAGCTCAGATTTAATGAATCAGCCTTCAGACCCCCAAGGAAGATTTTCTTTCCCAAGCCCGAGGGGAGAAAATACGTGTCAAAATTTTCTTTCAGGGTAAAACTCCAACCTGTAGTACTTTGAGGTTGCAGTTACCACTAACATTATTTTAAAGAGCACTGGGAATGCAGAACAGAGCTCTGACGATCAGCAGTATGATCAATGTGCCCAGTGCAGATGAAAGAAAGCTGCTATGGATCAGATAATTTTCCTCATCTGTGGATGGGGATGGACATTGCATTTCTTTATTAGTGCCCTTCTGAACACCTTTGACTGAAACTCCGTGCCAACACACACAAGAGTGAGAGAGAAAATAACCCTAAAATCCACCACCACCAGGTGTCATCCCACAGATAAAACCTTTCAGTGTAGTCATTGTGGTCATTCAAACAGTTTTAAAGCTTAGCATCTTGATCCCCTCTAAAAACTTCCATCTCCATTTCCTTCCCCCCTTTGGGATCCATCCAGATGCCTACTCAAATACCTGCTGGCGCCAGAGGAAATTCTCCTGTAACAGATACCCTGCAATGTAAAACCAATATTTTGTTTCCAGGGTCATCTCTTTCACACCCCCACAGATCCTCTTGCTTCCCCAACCTGCCTCTTGGTCAAGCCAAAACACAAGAAACTGTGAATCTGAAGGGTGAGATTCTTGAGCAGTTTAATAGGCTTGGTGATTGCTAGCCCACACATTTCCTCAGCTTCCTCCTCCCTTTGTGGTAGCGTCATCCAATAATTTATGTCAGGTTAACAGGCTGCTGGGCAGACACCTCTACTCATAGTTCAGCAGAGAGAAAGAATGATGGTCATTTAACACATCCAGAGTGCTCATGGTGACCAGACTAGTGGTACCTCTTCAGACAGACTAATATATAATATAAAATCGTGAATCATCCTTCAGTAGTAAGGTCAGTGGATCAGGATCCACCCCAGGTGAAACAAACATTTAAAAAACAGTGCTCAGTATCACTCATGTGCAAAGAAAAAGGCAGAAACGTTTCATTTGTGATGGTTTCTCATTGCTTGTTTAGGGAGACATTTTCATGATAAGAAGTTTTCTGTGCTTGAAATCTGACCAGGAACTTCTTCGTTTAATGCTTTACCCCATTCTACTGTTGATTTTTATTTGTACTTTCTGGCTATTCATAAGCTTGCCATGATAATTCACAAATTGTCTTATATTACTGTATTTCAATACAATTAACTTCACTAATGGTCATATCAGATACATGAAAACAAATTACTTAGAGAAGAGTGAAAATAATCATTTTTTGTAAGTGACATACTTAGGTGCTTAAATTCTCAAGTCTACTTACAATGAATATTATGGGCACAACATACAGGCTAATAATCTAAAAGTTATGATTATTCACCTATATAAAATAGATAATCCTGCCCTTTGTTTAAATTTAATGTAGCTAAATGCAAGAATAAAGTAACAAGGGGTAGCTCTATAATTAGATTGCAACTAAATTTTATTTAGGAAACCTTCTCTTTTAAAATTTCCCTTGTGGAGAAAACAAAGAGAGTTACTGACTTTTTTTTTTTTCTTTTTCTTTTTGAGCTTCTAAATAAATCAATATGCTGAGAATGTCAAGAAAAAAAAGGTACTCTTTTGTCAATGATTGAAAAAAAAATCTATGAAAATTTTTTTACAAAATGGCTGCAAGTAAGACTTTGTTATGGAGCAGGCAATTTATTACACTAGAAATTTGTCAGCTAATGTCCTGCAGATTTTGGCTGACAAAATATGCCAGTACATGTTCTCTTAGAAAGACTTAAAAAAGTCTCTTCTGAGACAAAATATATTGCATAAAGTGCAGGAGAACAAGAGCAAAAATGTGTTTTTTTAATGATTAGGGACTGATCTTGTTCCAATTGAGTCAATGGCAAAACTCCATGGAATTGAGCTGAATATATGGGTATAGATAAGCTGTTGTTTACCGTGCTCTTGCTTTTTCTGAGAGGAAAATGTAAATGAAATATATTCTTTGCACAAATTAGATTATCCCAAGTCATGTGCTGATTCCTACTTAAAACAGACCACAGGAATCTCTCCACGTTCTGCAGAAGTTGCAAGCCCTTCATAAACATGTAGCCTTGAGGACATTTTTGCCACTGTGTTAATTGGCTGCTACACAAGGAATTAACGCAGTCTTGGATCAAGAGTTCATGAGATTTTGCTTGGATATAGGAGTTAACATAATGTTTGTATGTTCCTCCAGACTTCTTTCAGCTTCAGTTACTTGTTGTGGTTTTTTTTTTTTTTTTTTTTTTTTTAAGCAGCAGCACGTATCTTTGTGCAGAGTCTTGCTTGTTTTTAGCACAGGCATGAATGGAGGCAAGGATAAGGTTTTTCTCCTTGTGTCCTGGCTATGTGTGAATTGGGAAATAAGCAGAGGGAACATGAGCTGCCTAGTGTGTACAGTTGCTCGCCCCTCAACAAGTAGATGGGTGCTAGACAAAGAAGAAAATAAACACTGCCTTAAGTTAGATTACACCAGAATCAGTCAAGTAACAAATGTGGTAGAGATGGACAAAGATTGTGTCAGTGGTGGAAATTATTCCTTCCAAGCAACTAAGCAGAAGAAGAGAAGAGAAAAACCATGTCACTGGAAGTCCTTGATATTCCCAGCTCTCAACCATGGCCATGTATCAGAGCTGAGACTCAGCCCCTTGAAAGATGAAAAAAAGAAGAATTTGACAAAAGAGATCTTGTTTTTGTTAAAAAAAAAAAATCTTTTGGATAACAAACAAACAATCTGATAAACTCCAGACTGACAAAGTGTCCTTCAGTGGCACAAAACATTAGTCAGCTCAAATAATACCTTACCAGCAGCATGGAGTTGAGTGAAAAAAATAATTACCTCTGAAACAGGAGGTAGGGAACAGTGCTGTAACTGCTTCACAGCAATGTTATTAGGAAGTGTGAAGGAGTAGAAGGGAGTTGTTTACGATAACATGACCAAATGATTCCTAAGTTGTTGGCCATACAATTCATCAGCCCACCAGGTAAAATGTGCAAGGCTAAGGGAATCAAATATTATTATCCCCTTTCCTCTTTGGCCCATCCTGGTGGGTGATAGAGCATAGCAGTGTTGGTTTTGACATTATTAGGTTATCCTGAAAATAAATCACTTTTGAAAAGGTGAATAATTGGACAGAGCTTAGTGCTGACAAGCAAGAGATTGGAGGCAGGGGGAACAGCAGTGAGGGGAAGAAGAAAGGGAGGTTGTAGTACTGGAGATGCGTATCCATTCCAGGAGGCCACCAGCATGTGAGGAGCTATGAGTCTCATTCTGGTTTGCACTCTGGCCAATGAATGCAGTTTTTCAATCTGATAAATATAAAAAATGCAATTATGGTTTCTGAAACTATTTTTGAGCCAGTAAAGAAATGAGACATACCTTGTCATGTAATCTAAACCGTGAAAGGTATACCCCTGCCCAATAAAATTAAAAGGTAGTAAATTTTGTCCCTATAAAAGGAAATCCTCACTTTTCCCAGCATTTAGCTAATCTGTGGAGTTCACTGCTGTAAATGGTCATCAAGATAATATATTGTGGCTGGACTCCTTAAAGAGCTAGATAATTTTATGACCATCAGCAACATCTGTAACTATGCAAACGAAGAGCATGATAGTGGTAATCCAACCTCATATTTTACAGCATAGGATAAACCCCCTTTGGGACACAGGAAAGACTTTCTGCACTGGATAATTGACTAGTTATCTGATGGCCATTTTTAATCCTTCTTCTGACACCTGAGAGACAGGGAACCATTAGATGCAGAGTGCCAGACTATTTGCTTGTATCTACTCCTACTGAAGATGGCAGCAATATTTTAAGTGTTTGATGTGAGCTGGAACTTCATGAAGAGACGTCTGATGTTTTTGTGCCAGTAGCATACTGTTGTTTGTCATTTTCCAATAAAAATATAATTAGGTCAATCTACCATTCCTAGAAAATTATCTTAGTGTGAATGCTGTGGTGCTGTAGTTCTGGTGATGGATTGACACTGAAGGGATGCAGATTAAAGTCTGTGACGTTTTCAATGAGATCAGATTTAAATTGTGCACAGCTACATTACACGTAAGCTTCTCCTCTAAAAATTAACATAATTATATAAAAATATGCTTTCTTTAATACAGTGTCTTTCTGTCCTGTCTGTTCCATCTTAGTTTGTCTACATGATGACTGCAAATATTTTTATGTCTGACAAAAGACACAGCCTGCACTGCGAATTTTTCTGGGGCTTGCTCATGCCAAACTATTGCAATCAGTGAATTTAATTTTGATCTGCATAAAACTTTGAAAGGTAGGTTCAGCCTGCTACAGTGTGGTATCAGTCTACCAAATGTCTTCATTGCTCAAGTTGGAAATGGTCTTTGGGGATCATAAGACTGAAAATGATCCTGAAACGGTGGTTGTGAGCAGTGTAAAATTCCCTATCTTCTTTCTCACTCTTTCTTTCTAACAGGCACTTAAAGGACATTCAGAAATATGTCCTGCCAAAGCTCCCCCTGAAACAACTCCATAAATGTCACGCTAGGCCTTGCATAAAGCTGTGTGGATCTACAAGGCAGAATTGCGCATGCCACGGTGAGAGCATTTCTCATGCTAGCCGCTGGAGAGATGCAGGGCATATCCCTGCTTCCATAGAGACCAGGCTTGGGGAGTGAAAGGGTGACTAAAGTCTGCATTCTGCAAGTTCCCTACTGTGTGCTAGTGGTCTGGAGATGGAGACATGAAGGACAGAATAACAGAGGTTGTCAGGGAGCTGAATGAAACATTCACATTTTCTCCTAGCTTTTCTAAAATTTGTGAGCATGTCTTTCTCATTTAAAAGATGAATAGTAGGGAATTTTCGACAGGAAACATTAACAAACAGGCCATGAGCCATCATCTTTTAAAGATGTCCAAACTTTTTTAAAAAGATGTCCAAACATCTTTTAGAGAAGTCCAAACTGATCCTTCTCTGAGGGAATGCTTGAAAAGGAGTGCATTTTGTAACCCTGGATGTGGTTCCACATGACTAGCCCTGTGGTGGATCCATTTGAAGAGATCACCACCACTCTCCTTGCTTTCCCAGCTCCTTCCCCCACTGCTCCCTGCAGTGCCAGAGTTCACTGTCTGCTTGATGATTCAACTGTTTGGGTGGCTTTGCTCTGAACCAGATTTGTCATAGTGACTGCTTTCAAAACAATGAAGAAAGATTTCTTATTTCATGTTATTTATTTATTTATTTATTTATTTATTTATTTATTTTTTAAATCAAATAATTCCCCAGATCTGGTTTGAAGTTCAGCTATCCAAGCCATCGAATTGTCATGACTGAGGGGAGGTAACCCCTGTCAAACAAGGAAGGAATCCCTTAACACTTCTCTGCTTTGAAAGAATTCGTGGTCTGGAAAAAAAGTCTCCTGCTAGAAAAAGGGCAACACAGAAAAGCCACCATCCATGAAAAAAGGGAGGGATATTTCAGTCCACGCTGCTATTCTAATAGAACTATTCAAATTCATTATCACTGCATGATACAATCAGCCATATCAGGATTTGGAGCTGTTTTCTTTTTCTGCCACTGACAAATAGGCCAAAGTAAACCAGATCACTGATAAGACAGACCCCTGGGAAGACTTTCTGCCACACTTGATGCATGGATGGGGCTTTCTGTTCATCACTCAGATGATTTTGTACTGCAGCATCTGTTTATTTTCCTTCTTCTCTCATTGCCTACGTTTGAAAGCAGCCTGAAATAGAATAGAATTTATGTTACAATCTGCAAGCCTTGAACTTTTTATTTAGGATACCCAAAGTCTATAAGGCTGAAAGAGGCCTTCTGTATCATTTTGTCTGACCTCCGCTACAACCCAGGGCATTAGCTTTCTCTGACTCAATTCTTGTTTGGTCTGTCTACTGGAAAAACATCCAGTCTTGACTTTAAGAATTGCGAGAGGTGAAGAGAACTCATCACAACTCTCCATGAACTGTTCTTATGGTCAGTTACCCCATCTGTTAGAAAATTTCCATCATACTTTAGTTCACATTTGTTCAGCTTCAGTTCCCAGCCACTGGCTCTTGTCTTTGTTGTGGCTTTGTAACCTTAGATATCCATCAAGAGTCACATCAGAGAATGGGGCTGTGATTAGGCACACACATATCATTTAGAGATATTTTCAGTCAGATTGCCTCCTGAGCAGAGACGGTTGATTGTTTTTGTTTGTTTGCTCTGAGAAATCAATGATAATATGCAGTCATTCCAAATAGAACTGTTTACATTTGCTGTCATTTGTATTGCACGCAAATGATTTTCCAATACCTGTTGAAACATAATTTCCACTTTTAAGGATTACTGTATAAATTTTTCAGTAAGAAATGTCCTGTTTCTGAGAAGTGCAGTCTGCATGGTGAAAAGGTCTAAACATCATCCAAGTGAAGACAGAAGTAAAAAATATAGTCCTATCGCTGATCACCAGCACTATTTTCTTTTTCAGTGCTACTTGACAACTTAAATAACCCATACATTTGAATGTAGCTGATTTGCAATGAAACTCTCTGTTCCAACTAATGATGCTGGTTTACTCAATGAGAAATGCCATATTGTCATCCATGTGGCAGAAATGAGAGGGTGGCACATTTTTAAATTTACAATAGGATGATTTATTTTTTATGTTCTTTTTTTTCTCTCACATCAATGCAGTAGGAATTAATACTACATGTGAATGCACGATAATAATTATTATGCTCTGCAGTTAGAAGTTCCAGTGTTTTTTGTTTATTTTATAATTTTCTGGAGTAGTTTACAGACTTTGGCTCCCGTTGTCCAAATATTTCATTTAGATTCAACTTTGTAACTGTCCTGAAATGTAACTGGTCATCTGGCCGAAAACAGAAGGCAGCCAATTAAATTCACAGGAAAACATTAATCTGAGCTGAAGAATTCACAGCACATGTGTGCAATCATTTCTCCTTGTGCATATCCTTTGTGTTCTGCCCCTGCTCCTGCTTCTCCACCTCCCAGACCCACCTCTTGTTTCGCTGGTCAAAAGAGAATGTGCCAACTCTAACAGCACTGTCCAAGGGAGAGGAAAATTAACACCAGCTCTGCTCTTGTGCATTCAGGACCCAATCCAAGAAGGCCACTAGAATGAATGTGAGTTTTTCTCCTGCTTTTACCAGGCCTGGGATCTGGCCCAAGTGTTGTATTGCTAACACATATCAGCACAGGGTGTGAGGATAGAGGAGACAGGGTGTGGGTGGCAATAAATGAACGCGGACATGTGGGCTGGGAGGGAGGAAGGAAATGGAAAGGGGGAGCTTTCAGGATCTGGGGAAGAGGAGCAGGGAAGGTAGGAAGCTGGCTGCGGGAGCAGAGGTCTAGAGACCATGAGGGCATGCTCTTTCATGGGCTGGAAGCTGAGGCTAGGCTCCTTATTCCTCTGTTGTCAGTAAACATCTGTGAAAACCCACAGGAAATGTGTGTTTCTTTTCTCCCTCTCTATGTTGGTTCATTCAGCAAAAACTGTCTCAGCTCTGCTGCAAACTTCAGCCAGAGGGAGATGCGCTGTGGCTACAAGGGGGTCATGCTCTTCAGCGAGCCAAGTCAGTGTGACCCTGGCATTTCAGGAGTAAAAGGGAGGGTTTTTTTTTTTTTTTTTTCTCCATGGAAGGGATTGCATCAAAACCCAAACAAGCTTATGTTGAAAGGGCATCCGGGTGACAATCCGGGGCATTTTCCAGATGGGATGTACTAGAAAGGATGTTGCTTCCACTCAAAAAACTTACTTGTCAAAAGATAGTTGTATAGCAGAAGGTGGTAAAGGAGTGGTAAATAAGGTGGAGGAATATTAGGTATAATTTCATGGCTACAGTGCCTATTTAATGTGATTCCACTCACTCCCTGTGCCACAGTGCTCCAAAGTAATTTTGGGTCTTAGGTATCCAAAATGAAGATTCCAGCAAGTAAATAGGTATTCATGTATTCCCAATTTTCTGAGGTGCCACACAGTTCCTAGGCAAGATTTGTGCAAGTGCACGGTTCCTAGAAGGAGCCCTGTCTGGATTTGAGCTTAGGAGGTATTATTAAAATGCTCCGCACATTGAAGAATATGATCCTCTGTGATTCAAGGTCTTCAGCTTTCTAGGCATTCATTCTTGTATGTGTGCTATATGCTATCCTATCCATAAAAGTCTGTGGATAAAAAAGGGATTCTGCCATAATGATACCATGATTACATTTGGCACATTTTAACACCCTTATTGATGGACAGAAGGAAATTAGACTGAATGCATTATCATCTCAACACCAGAGGGAGCCCATCTGGGATGTCATCCACTTAATGGCAAGGGCAGTGGACTTTATTCTGAAAGTATCCTCATGGTATTTCTCTTTTCCTCTCTGTCATGCATTTGTGTGTATGCGCACATTCACACCAAGGTTATTTATGTCAGTCACCACAGACTGATACCATACCACACACATACATGCATGTGTGTTTGTGTGTGTGTAACCAAAGTTGTGTGATGTAGTGTGCTTCATACTTTTTGTTTTGATTTTGTTATTTAATTCATAATTCAGTTGAGATCCAAGATACAAATGCTAAGTAGTTTTTTGGCTTGATGTCATACAAAGTTTTAACACAATGCTTTTTCTTATGGCTTCCCGCCAATGTGTATGCCTTGCACGTCATTTGTGGATGCTCTCAGGAAAGAATGTGCAGAATTGCATTTATTTTTTGGCATTATGGGTTGTATGAAAGCTGCTTTAATGCTTATTCTAGGCCAGCAATTCAAAAAAAAAAAAAGTAATACTACTTGAGTTTTATAAACAAGAGTTTAAACAGGGCTGTTTTATGTTATTGTTACTTACATTTTATAACGAAGAGGCAACATATTGGCCATCAGAAGTCAAACTCCAATTTGCTTCCTCACAAATGTATAAGTTACATGTATGCTGAAAGCTTGTCCTGCTGTTGAGCCCAACTGTTTCTGACAAAATGTGCACAACAAAGTAAAGTGCAGTAATGAATGGCATGCAACTCTCATTTGGTTAGAAGTTTTGCTGTTGGTTTCAAAGGAAACAGGATGAAATACAAATGTGAAGGGCTATGCAGAAGGCAAAGTCTACCTGGACCATAAGTAAGCATTTGGGAGCATGGACTTAGTTTTCACTCTGTAGGTATGAAGTGCTTGCCAATAACAGCTTTCTGACTGGTACTCTTTGCAATATCACATGGAGAATATAGGTCCAGCAACAACTCTTTCTACTGACAAAATTGAGTAGTTCAAAAGGAAGATGGCTGGCAGCATATATGCCTTGGCTACCTGGAGTGTAAAACAAAGTTGATCCATGTTCAAGACCTGACAACTAATGTTTAGTAGTTTAGATGTGGACCTCTGTCTGGACATACCTTTCCTCCTTGCAGAAACTTTTTTCAAATACCGCAGAGTTTCTTGTTCCTATCACAGCTTGTGGCACCAGGAGTACAATTATTGTTGAGAAAATTCACAGGTAGAATTTTGGGATATGTTTGTTTACTGAAACATACAAAAGTTCAGCTTGACAAAATAATGTCTGACATGGAAGCGCATATGAAGCAAAGGGGTGGAATTGAATTCCTCCATGAGAAAAAAAAATGTCAACTCTGACTGCTCCATCACTGACTAAGCTAAAGGCTTGAAATTCCAGAATCAGGCCAGAGAAGAAGAAAATCTTTCTCTTGCAACATGATAATGTCAGGCCCCATACTGGTTTGAAGATGATAGAGCACTTTGCTAATCTTGGCTGAACTGTCTAATCACGCCCACCATACATTCCTGATTTGGCACCTTCTGACTTCCATGTATTCATGCCAAGTAGCAGCTGTGAAACAGTGGGTCACCTCTGCTGGGGCAGATGTTTTGTGAGCATGGCATGCAGGCTCTTGTTCACTGCTGGTGAAAATGCATAGCTCACAGAGGTGACTGTGTTGAAAAATAGTTTTTTGTAGCTGAGAGTTTACTCCATCAAACAGTATTATTGTGGTCTTTGTTTTAGGAAGCATAACTTTCAGAGCATATATTGATAGTGTTACCAACCTCCATTAACCTTTGTGCAGCATCTTTGAGTCTTTCTCTAACTCAAGCTTTCCTGCTCCTTACCAGGTGCTCACAAGATGGACAGTATAGGATGGCAGGCTGAGAAGGCCTGAAAGCTTCTCAATTCTGGATATTAAAGCAGGGATAAAATACAACTTGAGATATGGTTATGTGCTGTAACAGCAGTTGAACGCATAAACACCCTTCCAGGCTTCTTGCGTGATAGCTCAAATCATACCAAATCAGAGCAGGCCAGCAAGAGAGGATGCACCAGCCATTAACAAAAGGGAGTTAACAAGTGATGAAGTCAGGAATGTGCTGATGCCTCTAAGCAGAATGAGGGGGATAAAGTGTGGGAAGCCACAGCTTCATAAAGATGAAGCCACTGTTGAGTTAATTAGTTGGGGTGGGATGTCTGCATGCTAAGGGGAGGAAAGGAACTTCATTTGTTGTGTGCCTGAGTTTCAGGCAGCAGTTACAAGGGACTGTGGAGCTTGGGGAAGGATGGAAGTGTTGGGCACAGCTCAAACTGACAAGGAGTCAAAGAAACTTGTCAGATATTTGTGAGAATATGCTACAGCTGCTTGGGCTGGAAGTGCTTCACTGTGCAAGCAGAGTGCTGGGCCTCAGCAAGACCCTGCTCCAGCTTCCCCATGTTATCTGGCAAGGCTGTGGCTGCCAGGTCAATCTTTGCACGTGGGGCCTGGCTTTGATAATACAAGATGCTGTGGGCTTCCTGTGGCATAGCACCTCCCCTAGCCTGACACGTCAGATGTAGAGGCTTGGTGAAATTTCTTTAGAGGATGAGCTCCATGTGCTTGTTAAAATGTGCTTGCAGGATTAGGGGATGTCTCTTGCCTCTGACTGTTAGCTATGCCCCAGCATCCAGGTGATCAGTTCTTATTTAAGGACAAAGCAATGCAGTTAATGTCTCCATAAGTGATAATCCCTGATATCAAGAATGAGTAGGGTTAAACTGCTTTACTCAGCTGGGAAGTAGTGACTGTTTCCTTTGCACTCAGATGCAGCATTAAAATTAAAACATTCTTTCAGTCTCATAGTCTTTCTTTTTCCTTCTCCCTTTCCCTCACAAACCTTCAGATGCTTTACATTGATACACTATAAACTTTATCCCAGAGCTCAGTTGTCCTAGTAACTTTGGAGGAAGAGAAAAGAATAATTTCAAAACTGATTTTTCTAGAAATACAACTACCTGTATGTGTATTTCAAAATGAATCTGTCCACAGAACTTCTTGGATCTACAATCCTAATTGTATTTTGTATCATTAATCTCTGGAAAGTGTATTTTAATATTGGGAAGGAAAGGATGATGTTGGGAGAAAAGATTATCAGGATCTGTGGTTTTTATTTGTTTATTGATGTTTCTGGTAAGCTTGAATAATACCTGGACAGCAAAGTAATTGTTGTTGACATAACTTTGACTTTTAACAATTTTATGTTGCAATATTTCCAGCTATTAATGTCTGATAATTAGCATTTTTAGATGTTTTAAGATGGAAATATTATTCTGGAGAAGTTCTAATATGTTGTTCTGGCTTCAGGTAAGCTCCACTGAAGCACAAGTTTTAATCCTATTTCTCTCAAAAATACCTCCTGTTTTTTTTCAGGAGGAAGAAGAAAGGGAAAGAAGGATGTTGAGCTGTTTTTGTTGTGTCACCTATTAATTTAGTTCAAGATATTAAAGTATAGCATTGTCAACGCTTTAGAAACTTAGGTATCTGTCTGTGACATTAATTTTGTGCAAGGCTGGAGACAGCAAGTGTTCAGCATGGATGGCTCTACCCATCCTGAGGGTTCCCATCTCTCATTTGCTCCTGGGAGGAGTGTGATAACTATTCATCCTGTGGAGAAAGAACAGAGTGAGATGAAGACAAAGGAAAGGAACATTTTTCCTGTTTAAAAATACAAAGTAAGCATAAAATAAGTCAAAGGGAGGGCTAAATTCCACTGCTATTCAGAGGTCACATATTGTGGCTATTTATGAACGTTTTACAAAATCCTAAATGTATGTCGGGAACTTCACAGACCGTGGAGATGAACCCTGGCACTGGAAGCTCTGATGGGATGTATCACGATATCTGATTTACACCTGCATAGTTTTGGATGAGACTCAGATATTTCACCTCAACCCTTTATCTGGCCCTGAGAGCTACTTCATACATTTTTAAACTTACCTAAATGACAATAATGATATTTCCACCTGCCCATTACTGAATGTATCTATTTTCTCTTTCTAACTTGATCAAGGTGGAGGAGAGGAAAACATAGAAGAACAGCTGCTTGCCTTTTCTGTCCAGCCTGCAGAGGGTAGCAGAATGTCTAGAGCTCCCCTGTCCACCTTCAGAACAGAAAATAAAGGAGAATCTGGATGCAGAAACATAAGATAGGGATAAGTTTTTTTCTTTTTCTTTCACATCCAGTGTCCTTGAACTGAAGGGTTGATGTTTTTATCTCCATTTTCCCCTCCGCTCCATAATGAAGAGTTATTCCAAAATCACTTGGCAACCATGAGACAAGCTATTTCCTAACCCTCAAAATAACTCTTGTTTTGAATAGTTCTCAGCTACTTAAATATGCATCCACATGTATGTATGTTTTGCATGGGAAAGAAAGCTTATAGTAGAAATAAATACTCATGGTTAATGGCTACTAAAACTCTGTTACAATCATTATTATTATTTAATTTGGACCAGTTCTGTGTCTGGAGTCCTAGGCATTAATCAACATGTATGTGTGACATAAACTGTGTAAGCACTAAGGAAATGGGCAGTCGTAACCCCAAATTTCTGCCATCTAGGCAGAAAGGGTTAGTTTCTTAGACCCCAAGTTCAAACAGGGAAGGAGATATTTTTCCTTGCTTAAATCTGAAAAGGCTTTTTAAACACTTTTGGCTGGCAGCCACAAAAACAGAAATACCAAGCCTGACTTATACAATAAAAAATAAAATTATGGGGATGCAGTTTGCCCAGTTTGGCTTGGCAACCTCATTTCACTAAGTAATGAAGGGGCAGTGTATATTGTTGTGCACTTCTGGAGATACGCACTGATAGCCTTCATCTGATCTTGGATAACTTGATCACATTCTTTATGTGAGGTTTTCTCCTATCATTGGTCAATAGTAAGCTTGGTAATTGCACTTGCACTATGGTTGTACTTGCTCCCTGCCACTAGGTATTCATCTCTGAAAACTCACAGAGGCATTACAGAAGAAGAAACAATAGCAGTAAAGTAGGCCCTGGAAAATAAAATCTGTACTTCGTGAGAACCAGGAATTACCAAATAGGACTGTTTTTTTTTCAACCCATATATAAGGATTCTTGTCTTTTCCAATGAACAAGAATTATGAGTAATCCTACCTGTGCTTCCATAAAATGTCTCTCTTCCTCAGAGCAATAAGTGAAAGGGAGATAATCATTGCTAGGGAATGATGGCATGATAAAAACATACTGAAATTTCACATTTCTCAACTACTTAGCATCTCCTTCTTAACCTACCTCTTTTTACTTGAACCTTCCCACTCTTTCTAAGTGGAGCTGTGTAAAGCTGTTGTTGCTCTTCTCCTTCACTGGGCTTGTTAATTTTTGAGTCCTAACATCTTTTCCCCTTTGTGCATCCTGAGGAATTTGAAGAAGTCCATGTTGCTCAAGGAGAGAAAGACTTTGGTATGTGTTGAGGCCTTTTCAAAAGCATATTTGAAAATCATCTCTATTACTAATGTCAGCAGAGATCCAGCCTAGAGATTCTTTCTTGATCTGCTTCTATTCAACTGGTAAATAAAAAGTACTTGTTTTATGCAAACATTTTCTACTGATTTAGTAAGGCCAATTCAAATTAAAAAGCAATGTAAGGTAGAGTAACAAAATAAAATAAAAGGCCAGGAAAAGCAACAAGTTATAAGCAAGTATTTTACTGAGCTGCATCGCTGTAATGGAAAAGTTGAACCATTTGACCTCTGGAGGTCTGTTCCAACCTGAACTATCCCATGATCCTGAAACTATTTGGCTTTCTCATCCTGCCAAAATGTCTCCAAAATATTATGCCGATTTAACATCTTTTTTTGGACACTTCTCATAACCCTGCACCTCTGCTTGCCCTTTTCTTTGCCATACTTTCCAGCACTGCAAGTACAGCAGCAAACCCATTCCCCTCTCTGCGCATAACTTTGGTAGGGGTTGGATACTTAAGGAAGATAACGGATTTGATGAAGAAATTCAGAAACACAAAACTGACAAATGAAATAAACAAGTTTATCGTATTTCCTGCATGGGAGCATAAAAATGAAAGTTTCAAAGGAAACAACTTTCAAGCAACAGAACATGTAATAACGTGATTTAAATTAGTTTACAGAGTAAGATTTAAATATCGGCTTTTATGTCGGCTGGATGATATCTACCCAGTTTTTAAAATGTTCTGGGCTGATTTGTACAACAACAGAAATGATTTAACCTCATTGAAAACATTATTATGTTACTTAAACGGAAATGTAACAAAATAGATGAAATGAATAAAAACAAACCTTGAAAAACTTAAGTCCACCGAGTCCCAGCAAAGAAACCACAGACTATCAGTCAGCTTAGGTCTTTAAAACTAACATAAAAATAAGTTAGGAATTAAGCAAGGCAGCTATCAAATCAATAACAAGCCAATTATCAGCCTCCTTGACTTGAACTCAGTTCTGGTTGTGATAATTTTGCCTTCTGGAACTTCATCAAGCAGTGGTATTACAAAACAGACACCAAGAAATCACTCTTGAGAGTGCAGAATTTGGTAACTTTTATTTCTGAGATGCAGTAATTTCAGAACCCCACAGGGTCTAAACACAAACCATGAAACAGTCCTTAACTTGTCAAGTACATTTATAGAGAGAAGACCAAGGAACTCGAAAGCATCATGTTAAGGCACAAGAAGGCTACAGTAAGTTAGGAGTGAAGGGCAGGCTGCACTGTCTCTAGTGGATGCTTTGGGTGTTTAGGAACAGTGGGATGGTTTGGCTATGGATATCAATCTGTTAGTTACATTAAGGGATATGGGATCTGCCCTCGTTGTCACCCAGCTGCTCATCACAATTCCTCTACTTGAAGGTATGTTTCTTTTTGAATCTCTGATGACCCATCTTATGTGAGTGCTTCCCATGAAATGGACCAAGTTAGCAATGGTGCAGATTTGAAACTAATTATTGTATTCTGCCTGTACTAACTAACTCTGGGTTAGGAGAGTTCACTGGTCAGCCTGCCACCTCCTGTGTGGTACTGACCACTGTTAGCACTGGGATGCCATCTCTGAAGGGAAAAGCTGAAGCTGTTCTGAAGCTGGAGGATGAGTGTCTGCAGTATTATCTGTTTTGATGGAGACTTTGACTGACCCTCACACAAATCTGCAGTAATTTCACAACGAAAGTTTAATGATTTAAAAAGGCTGGGAGGTTTCCCAACTAGAGATAAATCAATAGCTAAAAAAAAATTCCAGGAGACAAAACAGAAAGAAAGGAAAAATATTCAGTTCATGAACTCCATCTTTCACAGTAGTTGAGATTCTTTAAAAGTATACTTGGAGCTCTGTTCAAAAAAGAGACAGTGCTGCAAAGTGCCTTTTGCTAACTGGCATACTACAAGTGAAAACAGATTGGACAGATATTTGCACAGTCCCTTTAATGATATCTTGAACTTTTTTTCACCAAGAAGGTCCATGGAGTAATAGAATGGCAGCAACGTTCCTTGAATAGGGGGCTTCTTGGCCTTGCCCTGGTGTCTTACTAACAGCTCAGCCTGCTTGTCCAGATGTTCCTTCAGACCCATGGAAAATCAGTTCCTATGGGACAATGTGAGAGCTCTGCAATTTTATCTAATTGCATTCAAATGAAGTTTCTTTGGTTATTGCCTATTTTGGGCAAATTCCTGCTGAATCAAAACTTTGGAAGATTTTCTCCCTTTATATCACGGCTTATGTATGTGTTCTTCCCCTCCAAATAACAAAAATGTAGACTCTGAACACCCCCATTCCTGGAGGAGCCAAGGTTTAATCTGAGTGACAGGGTCCAGGGATGATAGTATGTTGCCAGGTTACGTAAGGTCCAATTCACATATCCAATTAAAAAGAGGGCTTTTGTCAACAACTGACCACTTAAAGTTCATTTATCAGGAGAGATAAAAGTTAGCAAACCAGAGGGCTGACAATCATCTTTCCATTTGGAACATAGCAGTGCATCGGGCGGCTGATCTTCTGGAGCCTCTCTCAGTACAGAAAGGCTACTTTAAAATTTCTAAGACAAAATGCAATTGAGAAATAAATTTATCTCACCCTTGTGTATTATTGCTCTCACTATTCGTAATGTTCATTTCCTCTCCTGGAATCCTGATGTGCAGCAGCAGGTTACACAGTCCTGGCTTCTGTGAACCCATTGGCTTCACTTAGGATACACATCTTCATTTTCAACAATGTTGTCATGTTCCTTCCTAATCCAGGCCACTGTGTCTGCTTATTAACTAATAAGAGGTATTTCCTCAGGACAGTTCTTGTCTTCATTAGTATGTTTGCTGGTTTATCTCAGACCTGCCAAAATAAAGAATGCATAATAAATTTCAAAATAAAAGCCCCGGACATTTTAAAACTTCCTCCTTATAATGAAGAAGTAATAGCTAGGTTTTTGACCTCTTAAATACTCTTTTGGAGGCACAGTTTGAACATGCCAAGAATGGGAACAAAAGCAGCCATTAACTAATTAAGATTTAGTAACTTCAGCCCTCAAATGAGCTCAAAATATTACTTGCACTTTTGTCCCTCTTCTATCTACCTTCACCTCCAGGTGCCGTGCTTCTGTTGTGTGCCCAGCAAATGAATGTGTCAGGCCAAAATTTATCCCTTCATAGCAGTAATCTTGGTAAAGGGTGTAAAGATTCACATGGATAACAACAGATGGCCTTTTACCTTTTGAATGCTAAAGCTGATACAGTCACACTGTGGAACAAAAAAGCGCTGTTGAAATAAACTAAAAACAGTCAATGGGAGAACTGTGATAGTAACTGAGATGCAAGGAGTTTAAATGCAAAAAGAAATGTTAAAATGAGCTGCGACAGCTCAGTCCTGTAGTCCTTTTCTTAAAGGCACTTATCTCATGGCCAACGGAAATGTTACCTGATTAAGAACTACACGCTCATGCATGACATCAGTGGAGCTCTTGATATTTATAGTCCTGTAAATTATGGATATGCAGCCATTTCTCTTTGCTGGAGCAAATTCAAACCTGGCGTAAGCTCTGCTAAACTCACAGCTGGGTAGGCTTGGCCCTTTTCCTCTTGCGCAGATCCTACTCCAGAAAAGCACTTAACTCTTAAGAACAAGAGTAATCTGATTAATTTTGCTGGAACCCTCACATTAGAATTTGGGCATGCATTAGACTTACAGGGCCCCGGGCAGAGATGCGATCATTCAGTTTACCCTTAGTGATAAATAAAAATAAAATTCTTCTAATTACATGTGAAACATTCAGCTTTGGATGCAACCATTTTGTTTCTGTCTCACTCTGATACTAGCACACAAAAGCAGCTAGATGTCTCACTAGAACAAACTCTGAGAAATTTTTTCCTTCCCAACCAAGGTCAGTTACCAGCTTTGTTACCAGCTATATTTCTTTCCCAGTTCACAACTTCAAGCTTCAGAACACTTCATGAATGTGTTCCAAAGAGCTCTTACTGCATAGGGTCAAAAATAAGTGGTGCTGTCCCACTTCCATGTAGGTTGCTCTGAAAAAAACCCACAACAAACACATAACAACCCGACAGGGAAACAAAAAACAACAAACAAACAAAAAAACAACCACAAAAAACAACAAAACCAACACACCCTATTATCACTCACATTAGCCAGACTGAAATCATTTGGATTGTTTGACTATTTCAGTCCATTTAGTATAATATGTAACACAAGGAAGTGAAAATCCCTCTGAAAGGAGGGCAGTTACTGTTTTATGTGAGGTTCCATGCACTTACAATTGTTCTCAGAAATCTTGGAAAGACAAATGGAGTTTTATATCTTTTTATTGATTACAATCATTATTGTATCAGGCTTTAAACAATGGGTACAATGGGTATCAGGCTTTACAAGTTAGGCAGCTTGCTCTTATTGACCTTTAAGAAGCAAAATACATTAGCATTAAACAACCTAATGCTGAGAAGTGGTTTCATCCTGGAGCTTTACGCTTTAGGAACAGTTTATCAGAGTCTTGTAACATATTGGAAACATTCTCCAGGATACCTATAAAATTCGTTAGAGACTAATGTCCTGCACTGAAGCCCGATAAGACAGAAGCTCAGGGAAGAGTTGAGAAAAACATGACCCATCAGAGTCGTGGAATTCAAAGGTTTGGAGTAAAAAGCACTAAGCATGTAGATAGAGAGCATTTCTATTTGGAGAAAAAATAGTGACATTCAAAAAGAAATTTTCTCACAGGGAACATAAAAGGTCTTAGAATTTTTAATGTCGTATATATCCAAGGTGAGAGCTTCAGCACCAAATCATATAAACCATAGGTTTTATTTATATTGCCGAGTAAAAGAGTCTTAGGAATAAAAATTGTATTCACTGACAGACAGCAAATGTCTGATTTGCTTAGGACTTGCTTGCTCTGGAGTAGACTTACCACATCTACATGACATAGTGATGGCTGCCTGAATGATGCTTTAAATCATAAATATGGAGGCAAGTCTAGTATAACTTAAAGCCTTTGGGAGTGGACCCTGATGTGAACAATTAACACAGCTGTACCAGGGGATACAGGCCTTCAGAGAGCTTGATAAGACCTAAATTAACGATTAAGCAAGCAGTTAAACAATATGAATGATTGGGGGCTAGTGCCTGAACCCCACTCCCAATGGTGGCTTAATTCATAGCTTAGTCATACTTTCTGAGCCCACAAATACCTGGGTGCCTGCAATAAACCGCAAGCATACATAGATCTGTAACTGAGTAAGAAGGAAACCTGTTTTTCCTTTTTTTTAATTATTAATATTGTTTCTAGTGTAATGATGCTACTGTAAAAAGAGAACGTGTGCATTCATTGGTTAATGTAGACATGAGCAGAATTGCACTAACTGCTATGTTCACAGACTTTCTATGCTGGATTTTAGATATGGAACTAAACCTTAGACAGAGGGTCAAAATGCATACTACTTAACCTATAAAGCTTCCATATAATAAGAGAACTGGGATAGTTTATAGGCCTCAGGCTGATCCTCTGTGAAAAAAAAAATCATTTGTTTATGACGTCAACAGAAGAAGAAAGATTTATTAGCATTGATAATAGAAGTATATGTCTGGAAGCAGAAATGCCAGGAACAAAAGCTTATACCTATTAAATATGTGTAAATGTAGTAACTGCAAAGAGATCATTAAAAGGATAAAGTAGCAATGCTTATATGAAGTTGTATAATAGGTATAAAAAGTACCTAATGAATAGTGTATAAGAGGATAAACTGTAAAATGAAGAGTAATTATTTTACTCCACTTCTAAATTGGCAAGAAAATCCAGATGGGAATCACTAGCCGTTCTTTGAGCTGCTATATTTTCTAGGGAAATATCAAGAGTGGTAATTGGATGGCATTGCCTTATATGATTTGTTACTGTGGTCTCTGAGCTTTGGCTTACAAGTTAGAATGCAAATAGAAAGCAATCTTGCTGAGGATGCACTCAACTACTGCATCCCAATCACTGATAGAAATATTGAACAGGACTTGACCTAGAACTGAGCCCCGGGGAACACCTCTGGTTACCATCCACAAGCCAGATGTAGTTCTATTAGCTACGCTGCTGCCACTGAGCCTGTTTATCTCACAGTTGGACAACTTGTCTAGAAGAATACTACAAGAGACAATATCAAAGGCCTTACTAAAATCCAGAAAGATTTCACTGCCTTCCCTTCATCTAGTAAGCAGGCAACCTTATCATAGAAGGGGATCAAATTACTTGAGGCAGAACTTTTCCCTGATGAACCCATATCCACTTTGCTATATTACTCTTTGCCTTTGTAAGGATTTGTAAGAATTCTCTTTATTAATGCTAAAAACCGTTTTTACTGCAAGAATCATAAAATTATACAATAGAATCATAGACTTATAGAATCATATCTTCTATAATATTATTTAACAACTAATTGCATATATGCCTGAGTATAATGGGAATTCAAAACATTTACTTGAGCCACCTGTTTTTTTCTTTTTTCCATTCTCTGTAGCAAATGCATTAATAATGAAAGGGCACACCTATACTGCCAGTTTTCACAATTATTAAATCTTCATGCAACCTCCATTGAAAATTGAGAACCCATTTCTGAGGACATAAACAGTGTCTGCTCCAGTGTGCTGCAGAGATAAGTAGCTAAAGCACAAAAGCATTGACTTTGGATTTTGAATTGATTTTGATCATAGATACCTATAGTCTGTAGTAGAAGGACTGCCAGTAAAGGCAGAGTTGTCTTTAAGGACACTTGTGATGAAGTGAAAATTTAAGGGAAAAGTAAGATGAGAATAGGAATTCTTGACAGCCAACATTTGAAAAGGTGATCAATTTTAATGCAGAAGGAAGTTCTCTACTTGGTCACATGCTATTTCATCTATTTCACCAGCTTGACAGAAGCTATTTGGCTAAATTCATACCTAAAACATGAATTCCAGCTACCCTGTCAGGAAAGATATTGGCTCATTGATTTTATATTCCATTGGCTGCTCAAAGGAGAAGGTTTAGGCTTGGAAGATACAAGTTCTGTTGCCAAACTAAACAAAACATATAAGTTTCATTTTCTAACTGTCAGATTCTTACTTTGGCATATGCTATGCACTATACACTGGCCAAACAATGTGATTAACTTCCTTAAGCTGAAATAAGTTCCTTGTGTGAATTCCCATCTGCTAAAGCAAATGGTAAAAATCTTTTGATTAGAAGAGAGCCAAAATCCATTCCTGACCTTTCAAGATGATTATTGCTATAAATAGATTAAATGTGACCTATTTCATGTTTAATTGTCAGGATACTGAGGCTGTAGCTTTGGAATCTGCTCTGTGTCCGGATGCCTGGAAAACTCTGAATCCTGCTAAAACTTGACAGTCCCAAGCATGCAGATAGCAAAGGGCCAGGACTCAGGCCTGTGAGTTCAATTTATGTAGCAGCTTCTCCCACACACAGCTGCACTAACGTCAGCAGTAAAGGTTGCAAACGAGGTTTCTAGATATTTTCAGTAAGTTAATTAATTCTATTCTTTTGTTTTATTCTTTTCAATTTTCTGCAGTTGCTATTTTACACATTTTTTTTTCCAAAAATCGATGTTCTGTTAATTCTGTTTATATTTGAAATCATACATAAAACTTCCAGAATCATAAACTTCTCCCATGCAAAATCTCCTATTCATTGACTGCATAGCAATGTAGTCTGTGTCCGGGTTGAGGGTGAAATGATTAAATACAATTTGCTAGAAAGATACTCTTTCCCCAGTACCTCTGGTATTCATTTAGGCTGTCAGAGAGATGCTAACTTGCTTGAAAACCCACTTTACTCTCACTTACTGGAGCAGGCTTCTCAGGACTAGCAAAGGTAGTGTGTGGACATGGTCTTGTTAAGGATATTTGAGGTCTAAAACTTTGATCATTGCTGAAGACTGTGGAGTACTCTTCAGAGCATGCTTGCACCAAGTGCTGTAGATCCTCCAGATGGCCACAAAAGAACTCTTGCGTTACCTGGAGCAGTACAACTCCACGTGATCATGCAAGGTGAGATCCTAGATTTACTGAAGATACCCTGATCTAATTAGGTGTAAATTATGGGCCTCTACAGCTTGCAATTCTGGAACTGGTACAGTGAGCTCTGGGACATCTCCCTATTGACTGCATAGACACAAGAGCTTCTTAAGTGTTTTTCTTTTATTAAATATATAAAGAGAATTATAAACTGTAAAGAGATACTGAAATACTTTTGTAGGTGAGAAATTCAGTAGTGTCAAGAACAGACCCAGATGAGTCACTGAGTACTGATACTAACATATATCACTCCCTGTAGATCCCTGCAGCGTGGCTGGCTGGGGCAGCCTACCAGAAGTGTGTGCTTAAGGCTAAGAAACAGAGAAGTCTGGGTTGCAGATTTTTGGTGTATATTGCAAGAGTTGCAAGATAATAGTTTAATACAATAAAACTGATACTCACTTGTGCTCTCTAAAGAGGCATTTCCTAACCTCTGTCCTTTGAAGCGCAACACTTTACCTGTGCCTAACTTTAAGTCCTGTCATATATAAACTTAGTGGTGAGCACAGCTAAATAGCTCACAAGTCTGAATAAAAGTGTCACCCTTCTTGAAAAATCAGCCGCTATCTAAGGATTTTCCAGGAACCCATTCTTGGGGGCAATTGCAATCACAAGAGTACAAGCAGAGATTTGACTGAAATCCCAGCCATATGTAAAAGTTTCTGGTAGTTCTTCTCAATAGGTTGTGAACTATCTGTCATAAATACTCACCTGCATTTGCATTTGGATACAATACAGGCCAGTATACCAATACAAGTCATTTCAAATTAAGACTTACTCTTTTCTGGCTCTATAGCATAAGTTCCAATGCAAAATGTACAGAACACCCACGTAACCATGGCTTTTAGATCTCAAAGTAAATGTTTTCACATAATCATGGATTGCATCCAAGCAAATGTCTGTAAGATGACATTTCTGGAAGCTTTTGCATCTTTACATTATATTTAGTTTACACAATATACTGTACAACTGGAAAAATGGCCATATGAGCCAGACCAACATTTGACCTCTCGTAGAGTGCCTTTGAGAACAGGCTATTTCTCTACCCTCCTCTATGCTAACACCTTTTACATCAGACAATTTCCAAATCAGGAATTTCTTTGAAGTTTCTGGTCTTTCTTCCATAGTTTACTTTTCAAAACATCACAAGGCTAGTGGAATTTTTGTATTCATGTGCTGGGGGCCCCCATGCAACTGAGCCTGGATCAAAGTTTCTCTCTCTTCTTGACGTCCACCTTTTTTTTTTTTTTTTTTTTTTTTCTCTCTCTGATGCAGTCCTGTTGCAGTCTGAGTCACCGGGAGTCCCCAGGAGTTTCTGGATGGAGTTGAAGCCTGGAGCTCCTGGCCCTAACGTCATGCAGACTTGGTCCACAACGGACAGGCCGTTGTGTTTCTCACCATGGTTTACCACAGCCAACACACTAGAGCACCATCAGTGCAAACAGAGAGGGGCTGCTCATCCCTGTACAGGCCCCCAGCTGTACATGAAATAGATCCAAAAACATTTAGGGGAAGGGAACCAACACTTTTCTACTGGAAATGTATCAAAGGGCAAAATCCAGCACCTTGTATCATCTGGCTTACTAATGCTACATGCTCTTTCCAGGTCTTCCATCAAAATAGATGGTGAGCCATTCTGCTTGTGGGAACTGCTGTGAGAAGGGCATGACAAGAGAAAATAATTTCTTTTTGAGTGTTCCTGAGTATCCCGTGAAGCCTGATCCAAAGCAGGCATAGGCAGTACTGACAGAGGGCCTTTAATAGTCTTTGGGACAGACTTGAGACAGATTTTTTTCTGTCACTAGTTATTAAGAAGTTGCTATGATGTCACCTGGGAACAAGGAGAGGGAATATCTCATCTCCTGAGAAGTGGTTTTGTTTGCTTGTTTGTTTTTAGATACTGTGAAATCCAAAGATGTAAGAAGAGCCAGGTTTCTCTCTGCTCAGATATCTGGAAGTAGAACCTACCTTTGGTTTTTAACTTTCATATTTTGTATTTCATTTTTTCCCATGCATTTCTCATATTATTTTTTAGCCATCAAAATCAGAGAGATGCAGCAGAGATCCTTGTCATTTTCAGCTTAGTTTTAGTACTACCTAGTTTGCAACTTTTCTAATGGGAATTCTGACTTGTTTTGCTCAAAGGAAAAAAAAACAAGAAGTAGAAAAAGATGGGACAGCAAGTGGCATGTGTGAGAATGTAAGTGAGCTAGGGTAAAAAAAATACCTAACATAACAAGGAAAGAAATAAGCTTTCTAAAAAAGTAATTTGGAATAAGATGTTGAGTTCTGAATGCATAATATTCTCTTTTTTACTCAGTTTCTCCATCAGATCTTCACATAGGTAACATCTCACAATGTCTCCGGTCACGAGTGGTTTTCCCTAGGGGTCGATGCTGGGGCCTGTCCTCTTCAATATCTTTATTGGTGACCTGGATGAGGGCATTGAGGGCACCCTCAGTAAGTTTGCAGATGACACCAAATTGGCTGGGAGTGTGGATCTGCCTGGGGGTAGCAAGGCCCTACAGAGGGATCTGGACAGGCTGGAGAGCTGGGCTGAAGCCGATGGGATGAGGTTCAACAAGACCAAATGCCAGGTCCTGCACTTTGGCTACAACAACACCAGGCAGCGCTACAGGCTGGGGGCAGAGTGGCTGGAAGACTGTGTAGACGAAATGGACCTGGGGGTACTGATTGATGCTCAGCTGAACATGAGCCGACGGTGTGCCCAGGCGGCCAAGAAGGCCAATGGCATCCTGGCTTGCATCAGAAACAGTGTTACCAGCAGGAGCAGAGAGGTGATTGTCCCCCAGTACTCAATACTGGTGAGGCTGCACCTCGAGTACTGTGTCCAGTTTTGGGCCCCTCACTGCAAGAAAGACATCGAGGCCCTGGAACGTGTTCAAAGAAGGCCAACAAAGCTGCTGAGGGGTCTGGAGCACAGGCCATATGAGGAGAAGCTGAAGGAGCTGGGAATGTTCAGCCTGGAGAAGAGGAGGCTCAGGGGAGACCTTATTGCTCTCTGTAACTTCCTGAAGGGAGGTTGTGGTGAGCTGGTGGTCAGCCTCTTCTCTCGTGTCATTAGTGATAGGACTAGAGGGAATGGTTTCAAGATGCGGCAGGGGAGATTCAGGCTGGACATTAGGAAATATTACTTCTCAGAAAGGGTGGTCAGGCACTGGAATGGACTGCCCAGGGAGGTGGTGGAGTCACTGACCCTGGGGGTGTTCAAGGAATGATTGGATGTTGTGTTGAGGGACATGGTTTAGTGGGAGCTATTGGTGATAGGTGAACGGTTGGACTGGATGATCTTGTAGGTCTTTTCCAACCTTGGTAATTCTATGATTCTATGATTCTATGATCTCTTTGTTGATGCCTGCAAACTGATGCTTTTTGAAATGAATGCTACCTTCCAGTGTCAATCCTTATTTTGTACCACACCTATTTCCTGCCAAACTCAACTTTTTTTTTTACAGGGTGGCTTGTGGGACAATGACCCAATGAAGCAAGGGATGTTGTCCACATCCCTACCAAGAACATATCAGCACATAGACCCTAAATCCAGCTGTTTCAAATTCATAATACTGATATGTTTTCAAATATTTTATGCTTCAGTTATGAGCTCTGGACAGGGATAGCTTGGTGAAGATCCGGGCCTTGTGCAGTGCATTAGTATAGTCTGGGTGGTAGAGTGTGAGCAGTGTCAATTTTGCAATCATATAAATTGGTACTGGTGGGGTAAACAATACTAAAATACACCCTTCTTTCTCTGGCAGGACAAAAGAGATCACTTTTGATGCTCCTCTGCATGCTCCAGCTGTGCAGATAAAGAAGCTCCAAGAGTGGCCAAGGGAACAAAGCTTTGTGTTCTGAATTGATGTCTTGTACGTCTCATCATAGATAAGGTCAAGTATCAGCCTTGTCCTCAGGAATGGCATAAAGACTATTTATTTTCTCAATCTAGACAACTGTTTTTCTGAACACGATGATTATTATTATTTTTAAGTCTATGAGAATGCTCCTCCTCAGTTAATGTTGGTTAAAACTAAGCAAGAGGATCAACAGCTAAGGCCTGGGGGTGGTAGAGGCACACACATACGCACATACAGAGAAAAGCAACACGCAGTGTGACATTGTAAGCCTCTTCTCAAATGCTGACAAATGGACTTTGCTGCCCAAGGCTAGAAGTCAAGCATTGGCCACAGCAAACAAACAAACAAAATTGCTCTAGTGAGGAGGCTTTAGTAAAACAATAATTATGCTCTGTTTCTTCCCCACTAAATAAATAAATTAAAAATCTGTTTGAAAATTTTTAAAGCAAATTCAGCAAGGCTTACAAAGAGAACACCACAAAGCTACAATGTTAGCAACAGTGGTCTCAGTCAAGACAGAGCTTTTAAGAAGTTGGAGTATTTATAAACTGCCACATAAACTGATAAGTCTGTATGATTTTATGCACCACAATTGCTCTTTGCTACATCTCAGGGAACACAGAGGGGAACATGAAGCTTCCCATCAAGCAATTTGTCAGTATAAGAGAACATTTAACAGGAAAATAAAATAGTTAACAACCTTTAAAACAAGCTGAAAACTTTAAAGTAATGGATGTCTTTAAAAACTTCAGGAGTTAGTTCTTTATGGGAAACTCAGAATTAAAAAAAAATGTTTGGAGTAAAGTCAAAATGTTATAAGCAGTGCTCTGCAGTAATGACACATATCAGCAGTATTTGTAACCAGAAGAACAATGTGATAACTTTTAATCGCAAGGGACTGGGTTTTGTGGGAAGTGCCTAATACACAGACATCCTTTATAGGTTTCCAGTTATGACCTATGTCTAAAAGACATTTTAATGATAACTAAAGAAAGTAGATAGATTGTCTTCCCAGAGTGTTGAAGGTCCTGCTTGTTGTCATCCGCAGCTCCTATAAAGACCAGAGATTTTCAAAGGTACTCTTCTGTCCTGCTATCAGCACGCAATACCGCAAGGATGGGACTATCTAAGATAAAACATGCCAGAGACATGTACTCCTCAGGATTTCCTGTGGGAGTCTGACCAAAAGAAGGCAATATTAATAAATATAAGTTCTGGAACATTATTATCATCAGAACCGTGTCATGCAGTTTACCCTTGAATTCTTATAACCCCTCTAGTTTCTCAGGCAGTTCAAACATTCAACTGCAACTGGTAATAGTGTGAGACCTCCCCACTGGGACAATTGTTTTCAATTACATTAAAGGCTCAAAGACTGTGATAGACATGCCAAAGCAAGGAGTTTAGCTTGCGGAATGTTTTAACTCTTTGAACTGATGTGGGATATGGGAGCCCCTGGCCCCTGAAAATCCTTAAAGAATAGATGCAATCTGAAAGCAGATTACTGCCAAAAAAATATGTAACAGCCCTCCCTTTGAGGATGCTGTTGCCTTTTTTATTTTCACTTTCTTGGAAGTGCTAGTTAGAGAGAGCACAACAAATACTTTTTTTTTTTTTTTTTTTTTTTGAAGAAGGTGAAATAGGCCACAACTTTAATCAAACATTTAAAGAGAATTGACTTCCCCCCCCTCCTCCCCCCCCTTTTTTTTTGAATCTTTGGAGCTATCTTTGCTTTCTGTTCTCCCTATTAGGGCCATCTCTTGGCAGAGCAATGGAAATGCCAGTACTTGGTATTTGAAATATTGCTCTTAGAAGGAAAAAAGAAATAGAGAGTAAAATAAAACTCTTTTAAAAATGCTGATCTTGCAGGTTTTTTGGGTCAAATCCTGGCACATCGTGCAACGTGGTGTTTATCATTCTGATTACAGGAACCTACAGGACAACTTCTCTCCAAGGTTTGTTTTTCAAAAGTTTCTCTAAATCCTTCATATTGCACAACAATTTGGACACTCTCTGTTGCTGCAGAGCAACAATCCATCCAATCAATTGTTGTTTTGGAAACTCAAGAACTCAAAAAACCAATTGGTTCCATACCAGTCTTATATCAGTTTTTATTAAGGTATGGACAATGGCAGTACTGCAATCTTGCATGCTTTGGGATGGTCACCACTGGCTACTGCTATATCCTCTTCCTTTCTAATTCACAGCAAATAATAATAGCAAATAAAAAGTAGTTTGCATCAAGTTATGCTAGCTCAGTGGAACGGTAGCTTCTAAACTGGAAATATAGCTTAAAAGACAGCTGTGAGTGGGTGGATCACACTGTAATATTGTATCTCATCTCTGTTGAAAATAACTTTCTTCATCATTTCCTAGGAAAGGACAGATTAAATCTCTGCACAAGTACATTTGCAACATTCTTTGTCTTGCTCATTCCAAATGAAAAGCTAGAGCCTGCCTTTCAGGCAATATGATAGTTTTGTTGTTCAAATTGGACCGTGCTGTTCTTTTTGATGGAATGAGCAGTGGAAAGCAATTGAAAGCTTAGCTATAAATAAATATAATATACATAAATGCTTTCAGAAAGGAGCTTCCATGATTTTTTGCTTTCACAAAGATCATATGAACTTTATAAAACATAAACAATACCTCATAATTGAACACTGTTATTTCAAAGTTGACATCACATCTGACTCAAAGGATGACTTTTTGATTGGGATTAAATTTAGTTTATTGGAAGGTTTTAGTATAACTCCTTAGCTATCTAGGACACAAGATAAACATAACAAACATAGCATTTATCTTGCAACTAAAATGCTGATAAATAAAATTTAGATAGTTCAGAAATATATTTCTCTGTTTCTTTAATTCTTTATATTATATATTTGAGAGCATTTTGTGTATAGAAAAGTCACTGTTACACATGTTAAGATGGTCAGATCATCCTCTTATTGTTTACATAGGTTTTTATACAGTGGAAAAAGAAAAAAGGGGACAAATGTAAAAAAATACAAACCCCACATGCTCCAGAATCAGCAACTCATGACCTATACCAGATAAACATATTTCTGCATTGACTAAATTTGAGAATAATTTTAGAACATTTCCACCTACTTTGTTTAGAACAGTGATGGAAATAATATCTGATTTAAGTTACTGCGATGGTTAAACGTGCCAGTTACCAAACAGCAGCTGTTAATTAGAGCTCTGTCCAGTCAGTAGCTCTGGCTATCTTATTTCCTGGTTTCCAATCTGGATTTACTTTGGCAAGGAAGGGGAAGTGTTGTGGTGGGCAACAATGACCTTTCATAACCCCGAAGTTGGGCAGATGAATGAATTTTTGCACAATGTGGAACTCAAATGAACACCCCCAGGACGAAGACTGGTTTTGTTCTGGATTTGTTCAATGCTTGTTAATTTACATTACAGGATCCTAACACTGTCAAAACGCAAAAACAAAAGCAAACAAATAATAGTAAAACCCAGAAAAAATTGCTGCCCAAGTTGGGATATCATTATCCCAAGCTACTTTCAAGTATGCAACAATGGTAGTAAAGATTTCCAAATTCTGTATCATCCTGCAGTTTCCCTTCCTAGCCTAGAACTGGTTCTAATACTTGCATCCCAGGAAAATTCACATCTCACCTTATCTAATTAGTCAATTGTTATAAAATACAGGCATCAAATGTACTTGGTAAAGCATCTGCTCCTGAATTACTATTAAAATCTTACAAAGCAAGAATGATATTAAAGAGGTCAATGCGTTAAACCAATATGTGAAATAATTCCTTCCTTGTCGTTTGGCTAAGACAGGCCACAATGCAACCAAAACTTCTAAATTCTGGGGTTTCTTCAATCAATTGTTTACATGTCTTCTCCCAGGAAAGAGCCTGGTTGGACCTAAATTTCCTAGTGAACTCTTGGAAGAAAAGCTCTCAATTTCATTGTCTAATAGCTACTTATAATTAGTTTCTACTTGTTGAATCTGAAATACAGAGAAAGAAAGGCAGAAGTTTGTAAGCAAATCAATAGCACATTGGAAATAAAATGAATTCATGGTCACCTTGAGTAGCTCAATCTGCAGCTAAGTTCCTCTCTTTCATATGGAATCAACCTGTCTGCAAACAGTGGCTAGCTCAGCACCCACCTCTCATCCCTGTGTTCAGACCTAATATGATTTACTCAATTTTTTCTTCCTGTGCATGCTGAAGTTCAAATGAAAATATCCCATGTGTACACAGCATTTAGAAAAAAAGAAAATGACAGCCTGTATCAATCGTGGATTTCTGCCCTCTTTGCTATATATGCTAAAGCGTGGAACCAGACAAAGAGGGGTTAAACAGTAGTGGCAGAGATGCAGCTGGGCCATGTTACGCTAAAAGGACCAGCTGATGGGCAAAAAGGAGGATTAGAAAATGGAAATAGATAAAACTGGATTGAGAGCTGCCAGAGCAAATCTGGAGTTTTGTTTAGGGGGCTCTTATTTAGGATTTTGTAGGGACTTAGACTATTGAGGGAATTTGTTTGTTGGCTCCTCTCAATGCTAGGTTTTTTTTATGGTTTTAAATTCCAATAGTTATAAGGGTTAGTACTGCAAAGATAAATTGACAAGTGTATATTTAGTTGTATAACTATGAAGTTAAATGTAAGTAGGATTTCCTGGGTCACGGGTGTAACTGATAACAGGGCAGTCTGATGTAGAAGGATTATAATCATGTGGGACTGATATCCACCAGAATTATGGTGGAAAAAGAGAAAAAAAAAAAAAGGTAGCAATGGAAGGTCTCCAGAGCTGTGCTTAGAGGAGGTTCTAGCTCTTACTCTCTCTTCTGCATCCTTTCTTATGTCACTAAGAATTTGACAGGGTCTTAACATCATTCAGGTAACTATCTACCTCTTTAAGTATCTAACTGCCTCTGAGTTTTAGGGTGAAAAATTAGTGAGCAATTAAATTGAATAACCATTGGGTTAGTCATTCTGATGGTAGAATCCAGCTGGAAACATTGAATTTTATACTTTTTTTTTGGGGGGGGGGGGGGGTCGCGTGGGGATGGTGAGGAGAGGGAGGGGTCAGGGGGAAGTAGCTAAGGTAGAGAAATGATGAGAAAGTTTCCTTTGCATCACCCCTTGTGTTCTTGCGCATCTATGATCATTCTTCCTCGTATGAACTGTTTTGTTCACTGAAAATCAGAGCTTTTGAGGAACATCTGTACTGTAGTGTAATGGCAATGCTCTTAACCTGGTTGTATACAGGTGAGCTCAGGCCCTGCAAGCTGCTCTCAAAGGGACAAGTAGAAGCTTCTGTGCATGTTTCTTCGCAAGTGGGTTTGGAGTTCATGTCAAGCTTTGTGTTCTCACAGCCACAGTCTCTGCACTGGGCTGAGGGGTGCAGGCACAGTACCACCTTGCATGAACAGCACTTTTCTCTTAACCTAAATCTTGGTTTGTGGATCTGACTAGGTTTGGTGCCAGACTTGCTGTCCAGAGGTGGAACAGTTCTGGTGCCTGGTTACAACACCCTTGTCCATCCTGCTGGCCCTCTGTTTTATAATATTACTGGGTAGCTGTTGGCCCAGCTATGACTTATTTCAAAGATGAGACTAGAGTTTCTGGTCCAAGACATGCATCTGTTTAGAATCCTTAAATAAAAAAGCTCCAGAACAGATGGAGTTTTTCTCCATCCTGTCATACCACAAAGAGACAGAGCGCTCTCTTCATTCTTGCCAAGATTAATCTCTGTTTCAGAGTAGGATTCATAACGCCTTATCTCCTAGAGTTTCTGACCATGCCTGTGCAGGTAGATAAACAGTGCGTGACCCCACTGCTTGGCTTTGTGGCCAACACCTCGCACTGAGTGCTGAACCCTCTTACCCTCCAAACAGGGTAGTTGGGAGTGCTCTCTGATGTGTCAAATTCCAAGTGACCTCCAAGAAGAGAGGGTAATTTAGCTGTGCCAGGCCCCCCAGAATGGCCAGGAACAGCCCTAACAGCAGCTTAGGTGATTGGACTCAGATTAAGGAACAGCTGCTGGCACTGATTTGCTAATATAGACATGGCTACATAATTGAGAGCACAGACTGCAGAGCTGGTACCAGCTTCTTACCCTGGCGGAGATTGGTTCAAATGTGCAGCTTCAGTGTAAACGAGGCTGGTTTGCTTTAGCCTTTTGCTCGTAGCAGAAGTGGTGTCTACCGCTACACCAAGCTTTTTGATTCTGGGTCTATGGATGCTGGCACTGGCAATGTCATTGGAATGAGACAGACCATGCATCCATAGGCAGCTACCTGCTTGCAGCATGCTAATGTGGACAGTCACAGCTGACAAACGTCCTGGACTCACCTGCCCTCTCCTAAACACAGTTTTGGAGAGGTGAGAGTAGTGAGCCTGTACTTTAAATCCATCTAGAGTTCATATCCAAATTCCCTCTTACTCTGATAACTTGGTGTTTATTACAGTCCTAACAGACCTCCTGTTCTGTGGCTTCCTCATAAGAGACCATTAGACTACAAAACAGTGCTGTAGGGGGATGCTGTCCTCCTCTACCTCTGTTACTCTTATCCATTCTTCAGCTCACTCTTTGGGACTGCACTTACCATTTTCCCACAGGACAGCGTTTAATTGCTCCTTGACTGACCTTCTGCCTTGTCCCAACAACTTTGCCCCTGAGGTCATTTCACCAATTCATTATTCTCGGAGAAGGAGGAAAAAAATCCCCTCCTAATGTCTAAGCTTCTCTTCCTATTATTTCAGAGTTGATTAAAAGAGAATGATTTAGAGTTATTAACTGCCACCTTTTAAATATCAGGTAGCAGAGCATTCCCTGAAAATATAGGCTTCAGAACCCCCCATCCTTCTGTGCTGAGAAACTCTAGCTTTTACACCCAGGAATAGGAGAATCTCAATTTGTAACAGTGACTTAAATATCATGCTGGGTCATTAAGCATTATTGTCTTCCACACTGCATCATTTGCTTTAAAAATGGTGGTACAATCAACTCAGATCCGTGCTTTCCATAAGAAAATAGCAACATTTTGTGAGACATCACATTCCTGAATGTTTAAAACCATTAGTCTATCATGCAGATTACTGATGCTTATAGCACTCTGCTATGTGAGAGTGGCCTGTACTCTAGGAACATTTATTAACCATCTATGAGGGGAAAAAAGAAATAGTCCTGGGTAAAGAAATCATTTAATCATTTGCACATGAGTGCTCCTCCATAAAGCCACAGGGTCACCTACCTTTCCTTCTCATGCACTCTTCTCCTGTCCCCTGGCTTTGGGCTTGGGAAGCAGCCACACTGGCATGGTGTTGCAGTAGCTAATTAACCCTTCATCAGAGATTTGTAAAATAAGCATGTAACATGAGGCAGGACCAGAGCAAACCACCTAAAATGTTAAAGTATTTTATATGCAATCTCATTTTTGTGCAGCACTGCTGTTCATTTGTTTGGCGGTATAGAATCAGCTGTTTGTTGTTGTTATTGTTGTTTATTTTATTTTAGTGAATTTTCTTTCCAACTTTGCTCATTTGTGCAGCTTTCCTTTTACAAATTCATCACTCATCTGAGGTTTCAAGGCAATATTTGTAAAAGGTCTTCAAAATAATGATGAATTGCTAAAATGAGCATTGAAAAATAAATAAATCTAGTAACTATTAATCAAAATTACAAATTAGAAGTGTATTTCCTCTAGCTAATACGTAGAACACTTCACCCTGGCATAGATAAATCATGAGTTAGCCAAAGGGTTAGTTAAGGCTTCCAGTTTCTATTAGGTCAGCTTACTGAGGCTGGTTTTCTGAAGAAATGATATTATTTCTTTTTTCAATGATAAGTGAAAATAGTGGTTAAAAAAATGTATTTTTCATCATCCTATGGAGAGAGAGGATCTGAAACTGTTCAGTAGTTTGTTTCTTTGGTGCAAACAGAAGAAGATCCAGAAAAGGAGAAAGGAAGGAAGATTTCTCTCAAGTGCAGGGCTACAATTCATAAGAAAAAACAGCTTCCTGTGCACATGTGAGCAGGGTAGAGATTTACACTAAAACAACAAAGTAGGGCCTTACATGGAAAGCACTGACAAGGCTGCAGATATTGGCTTTAAAGTGTTTCATCCTGAGTATCCAGTGTCTCCCAAAAGGACGTGCAGTAAGAGGAAGTGTTGAGGTTAAGAATTCGGCAAGATTGCACAGATAGTCGATAGTCTAAAGGCTCGGGCAGAGAGTCTGAAATTCATTATGAGAGCATATCCCATGGGACACCCCAAACATCCTACAAACAGTGGTGCAGTTCAGAACTGCAGGAATGAGTATGGTGAATCAAGAGATGTCTCCTCCTCTGTGCACGTGTATAATGAGGGATAAAAAAGGAGATAATTATAGCTATCTTCTAATGTGGTTAAAAACATATGTTGCTTCTATTTTTAAGTGTCTCCAAAGTAGTAAATGTGATCAGACTTTCAAACATAAGGAGTCTTCATTGAGTAAGACCTCTTTTCAGCCAACTCCAAGAATATCTCTTAAGCTAAAAACCAAAGCACCTCAAATTTCTACCCATTTCTTAATAATCAAACAGAAATGTGTGCTTACACACATGAACACCAATACTCCTTAATGACTAGCAGTGAGGAAAAACACAAGGATACAGTGAAATAGAAAACCCATAGTGAAAAAAAGCTTTAGGCCAATGAAGCAAAAATAAAAGTGAAGCAATTTTGCATTTCAGTAAATGCTTTGATTAACAAAAATGAATCTGTTCAGAAGGAGCTGAGGAGTGACTCAGTGAAAAATGAGTTAACTGCCTTAAGGTCTTACAGTGAGGTTACCCAGCACTGGAAGCAGATGTTGTCTTGAGCAACAGAGATTGGGTGCAAATCCAGCAATGAGCACACGCGATGTACTTGATTTTCAACACCTGCCTCAGATCCCTTTCAAAGAGTTTTGTGTGTTTCTGCCTTCCTCATGCCATTGCTTGTGATGTTTTTAATTTACATTACCATTTTATAAGTTTAAAAAAGCAATTACGCCTCAGTGCTGTGGTGGTACAGGAAATATCAATGAAAGAAAAGTATTGCAAAAAAATGAAATGACTATCCTGTACTCTGTGTTGCACACAGGCTTCAGATCACCTGAACTTTATTCCTGCAGATGCTTTTCACAAGAATCACAGAGTACAAGGGTACATATAAGTGTAAACCTACTGAATGCAGTGGAATAGCTGTTGAACATAAAGCAAGATGGTAAGAATGTTAATTTGTAGGACTTGGGTCTAATGTCAGAGAGCCCTTCTGCAGTCACTAAACCTGAAAAACTAATGGAAAATATCTTCATATCACATTTGCTCAGTTTTGTGAATTGCAAGCCACTTAGATTGTTTCTCTTGCAACAGCCTGCCAATTTGTTGTCACTCTTGTAAAGACTTTTCATCTGAAAGTTCAGTTTTGCAAGTACAAGATGTGGGAGCTAAGATGATATATTGAGGCATATAAGTAATCAGGAAAAAATGCAGTTCAGCCCATGTATTCTTGGGAAATATGTATAAATATTTACAAATTATAGAGTTAAATCCAACTCATTTTGTAAATGAAGGGATATTCTGCCTTTTTTTTTTTTTTTTTTTTATGGGAAACATCAAAATCCAGGAAGCATGAGAGAAAAAGACATGAAATCTTTTCCAAGAGACATTCATAAACTCTCATAAAATCAAACATCATGCAGACTTCAACCTTTTTCCTATTTTCATTGTGTGCACGCCTACACATCTGTGCGAATGTGGAAGCAACTTTCATACAAGGACTTTTTTTTTTTTTTTTTTCATTTACCAGTTACTTTTGTAAACAACTTAAAGAGATTGGTGAGGGACTGCTCTGTAGAAATGATAGCACATCTGCAGCACAGGCAGTAAAAGTCAACAATTAATTAATTGTTAAGGGCTCCGTTCATGCAAACGTTTGGCTCTGCAGTTCTTGCATGATTCATGGTTTGTGATCCCTGGTTCCCAGAGAACTCAGTCTGGTCCTCCATTTCAACCCTTCCCCTGCTCCCCACTTCACCCTTCCCTGCCCACACCCAGTTGCAGAAAGGCTGAGCTACATTCCTAATAAAATAACAGTGCTTTATGGCAAACAGCCCACCACTGCATCATGTAGCCCCTCTGAGCACATGCGGGGAACATGGGCAATGCTTTGCAGAAGCCTATCAGATAGCCTTCCTTGGCTGGTGCCAGTAATTGACTGATAGGGGAATCCTTGAAAAACAAACAAGACACACACAGAAGCATATGCAATCATCTCAAGTGTATCTGGATTTTCGTAGATTAGACTATAAGCCCTTGGTGTAAAACAGTGGCTGCCAGTTGTAGAAAGCAGATTTTATATCTACCTGTATGAAGTTTCCTCTAGCAGCCTGGAAGGCATGGAACATCCAGGTGGATTTGAGGCTCCAGATAAGAAACAGCACAGTGCTTTGCTATAGTTGCCACTTAGAGCAAGACCTACTGTCTTCCACTGCATGTAGGTTTGGTACATTTACACTACTAAATTTGCAGTACACATAGATGAACATTTGTAATTCTTATGTAACTTCTTAAGGTGTTTCTTAAGTAGAGGATGCAAAAAAAAATTGCAGCAACACTTGCTGGAGTTAAAAACCTTTTCACTCATTAATATTTTTATCCTTACCAACTCTCAAAGCTTCCTTTGAGTACAACTGCTAGACACTTTTAATGTTCTGCTAAGTAACTAAGTGCCTACCAGTGAATATTTAAAGTAGTCACTGAAGAAACAAAATGTAAAACCATAAACAAGCCTTGAACAAACAAGAAATAATCAATGCATGATGATAAAGGGAACCAAAACATCTCTGGCATCTCAGCCAGAAAACTACAGATGTTTTTTGATGCATGATAAGAAGAAATAACATTTTGTAGTCACAGACCCTCAGTGAAGCCTCTGCCTTCCATTCTTGTTAAGTCACTTGGAGGGACAGGCAGTTTTTCCTCCCCCTGCTGATCTCAGCAGCCCTCCTAGTGAATTGGTTTGGGTGGGTTTCTTTTTCCTTCCCCCCTCCCCCTCCCTCCTCCCCCCCTTTTTTCTTTCTTTCCCTCTTTCTCTCCTTCCTTCTTTCCTTTATTATATTTTTTTCCCCCTATTTCTGGTATTGTGGGAGGAATCATAATCTGATTCAGTTTTGAGAATAAAATGATAGAGGAAAAATTGTGCTATTTGATGCTTCCTTCAGATACTTAGACCCAGGCTGCTTCTAAAAGTAGCTGTATAATGGAATTGCAACCCAAGTTAGATAATGCTGACGGGGTAGAGTTGTTGGTTTGATGTATTTATTTCTTCTTGAATTTATGTTTGAAACAGACAAAGAGTCTAATGACAATATTGATTAAAAATATTTCAAAGATAAAAATTTTCTTCTCACCCTTTCTTCAAATATTCTTTCAGGCTTGGCTTGCAATTTGCAATTTGTAGCTGGTTGGCAAATTACAAATTTCAATGTCCTATACATCCACAGGTGACAGCAAGCTACCAATAAGCCAGGCAGTCTGCTGTAGGCTTGTAGGAGTTAATAACTTCAGAAGGCATTACCTTAATTCAGCTAGTTGCTTCCTAACCAAGTGGAAGGTTGCTAGATGAAGATTCACTGCAGTGATCTTTTAAGGAAAAAAAAAAAAAAAAGAAAGAAAGATAAAAAAGAAAAATCATCAGTAAAAAAGAAAGATGTCTTGTTTCACTGGTGAGACATAAACAGAACTGGCTATGGGTGCCCTACCTCTTCCACCATATCAACATTTTGCTTATGGCAAGGCACACAGGAAGTCACTTTAAAATAGAAAAAAAAAATACCTGTCTAGTTGCTGCAAAGATCATTTGTCAAGAGAAGAATGCTGTGGAGGGAAACTCTGACCTCTAAACCTGCAACAACAACAAAAGCCAGTGTTTTAAAAAGTTATTTTGAATCCTAAATAAACCTTGACAGACTCCCCTTAAACTTCTTTTCCAGTGATTAATTTCCAACTAGGGAAATATTGACTTTGGGAGAAAATGAAAATATTTCCATCTTTCTCTCTAACACTGTATTATAAGATCATCTGACCTGCTAGATAGAGTGGAAAATCACTATCAGTCTTGATGTTATTAGATGGATCAGGTTTCACATCTCTTTCCCTCTGTTTTTCTTTGCTTCCCCTGTATCAGCACGTGATCCTTCCCCACTCCCTTCCCTTCAGCCTGGCTGGAGGAGGCAGAGCCCTCCATGCTCACAGCACCTCAATGACTGCCCTTTGTGTGGGAATATTGTGAGCATGCAAGGGCATGGGAGCTCCTGGAAGGCCATGAGGAAAAAATCTGCAGCGCCCAAGACATTAAAGGGACATGGTTATGGTTACCTTTGTGCTGCCTTTATGTCCTCTCCCTGAGCTCCATTTCAAAATTGTGGCCATTTGTCCTGTAACCCACATACCCTTGCCATTTCCTTATAGATCTTCCCTTGCACGTTTTCTGAGAAGCTACAAATGCTGTAGGAATCTTTCAGTGGGTTTCTGATCACATAATACCTGTTAAAGATTTAATGGGAAGCTAAATTAAATAAACTGCAGTCACTAGCATCACATATTCATTTACTGTATATACTTCTCAGTCTTCTTCATGAGGGAACCCAATCTAAATTTCCTAGAGTGAATGCAGCAGTCACTGAAAGCATGTGTGCAGCTTGTGCGTGTATCCTGTTTCTTGTTTGGCCTCGTAGGCAGCAGGAAAAAAAGCAACAACATTTTCTCTAGTAAATGAATGTTCAATCCATGCAGTTTCCAAAAGAATTAGCCAACTCAAATAAGAAGAGGAATTTAAAAAAAAATATCTAGCTCAGCTCTCTGTGTCAAAAAAGACATAGAGAAAACATCAATCAACCCCACAGAATCCACTGCAAATTTTTCTTGGAAGGACACAAAATGTAAGTTGCCCATACTTCATTGCTGTAGTAACAGTGGCTGTAAACTGTGGTACGTCACTACCCTGGGGATTTACCTCACTGCATTCTTCCCCACGGCAAACCTCTCAAGGGCAGAATTGTTTGGTTTTGCATGAATCAGAAGAAAGGCTGAGAAAAGGTAACATTTCTTGTATAGGCAGAAGGTACTAGTGGTCACTAGGTACCTTCTAAATGCATAATACAGTCATCCTTCCACAGCAAATACAACATCCAACTGAATTCATATGAAGATACATACATAGGAAAATAAATACTTTTAATACTCTTCTATTACAGAATCCTCCCACTGGCTGAAGTGCTAACTTCCTTTCACACCCAGCAGCTGAAACAAGACTTCCCAACACTCACTTTCTTACCAGATTCAGTTCTTTAAGGTATGGCACCATTTACAAAATCTTTCCTTTGAAGAATTTGACTCCACTGTATTAATCTGTTCCTAGGCATTCTCTTTTAATGTACAGGTGTTACAATTGAATGATTCTGGCTCTTTTAAAATATTTTATGTAGTTTTCTATAGGTTGCTTTATAATTACACATTTATTGTATTTTTATTTGTCATGACATGTAATTCCTAGCTAAAGTAACAATCTTGGCTCGTTCAAGAATAAAGGAAAAATGGTTGAGATTTCTTGTGCTGTTCCTACAGTGGGTAAAAATGATAACCATACACTGCGAGGTGAAAGTACAAAATCTACTCTACTGAGAGAAAGTCCTTGACTCAGATCTGTTAATCACAGTGCTGGTGTGCCAATTTATAGACCCTGCCCTGAAGATGCCAAATCTGTTAACTAGAAGATAGATGAAAAGTTTACACTTTCTTGATGTACAGAAATATATGAGCTCTTTCTTCATTTTATCAATCTTCTGCTGGCAGCTCCTGATGATTTGGCTTGTACACTGTGTGAGGATGTGTACATGAAGAGTTAATGAACTTGACAAGACTGAGTAAATAGTTATTTAGAATTGCAAACACAACATAACCCAAGGGGTTTTTAGGCCTATTAGCCCAGTTAAGCCATATTAGCAAGACTGAGTCAAGAGCATAAATGTTGAATAGACCCATACCCCTTATCACTCATCTTTCTCAGAATCTCTACTTCCACTATGCTCACTCCCCTCACTCTGGGGTTCCCCAAAGGTTATTTCAGAAAGGCATTCCTTTGTCTTTGGAGTTATTATTCACAGGTGTCAAATTATGTTATTTCCCTTTGAAGGAAGGGGTAGTTTAACCCCCCCCCCCCCCCCCCGCCCCCCAAGAAAAACACTGACAGAGCCAGGAACTGTCCTGACCTCTCCTATGAACAGCATTAGGCACAATTCCTTCTGCCTCCTGCCATCACTCCACCAGTTTTCAGCGTATTAAATTTTGAATGAATGTGATCTAATAACTTTCGCAAACCAGATACTTTGAGAGCCTTTCAGACAGTATCTCAATTCACTTCAAAGTTTTATCATTTACATTTACAAGAGTAGTTTCTGTTTCTCAGTGAGTTTTTCCCTTTTCTCTGGAAGAATCTGGGGATTCCTCTCCATCCAATTCCATCATCGTACCTCATTTTTGCACTTACATTGATTAGCTGAGGGAGAATTGTTTCATGCAAACCAACTACAGCAAAATTATCTGTTTTCTTGGCAAAGGTTTCCCCATAACGCATTATATGACTGACAGTAGCTTGGAAGGGTTTTCAAGATGAGATCAGAAAAAGGGCAAGGCAGTCTTGCCAAACTCTACCGGGAATCTGAAAGGAAAAGGAGTTTCCTTTGTAATAAGGAATGGCATGCCTTCTACAGATGATCACTCCGCTTAATAAGGTGATCGAGGGCTGGTCAAACCAAAATGAAGAGCACATACGAGGAAATACTTGGAGCTGGGATGCTGAACTGGCAGAAATCAGCATAGGTCCACTGAAGGTAAAAAATTAATTTATATCAGGCCTGGATGCAGAATTAGGATAGAGGATTCAGAACTGAGATTTACTACTGAAAATTAACAGTTCTGTGGGGAAGAGAAAGAAAGCCTGCCAAATAATTAATGGAAGAAGATTGGGAGAGCTTACTTCCTGAGTAGACCCAAATTACACACATGTTCTGAAGTTTCAGTTGCAACAAATTCTGTACTTTTACATCTCCCATTCTCAAATATCAAAAGGCAGCAATGATGCTTTTTCTTAATCAAGAACTTACACGTTGATAGCATTTTACAACTGATTTATCCTCACATTATCTTGCCATCTCAAAACCTGGGGTTTTGTTAATGAATTACCTGAGAGGACCACACAGCAACAAGGATGTTCTTGGTTAGCAATGAGATGCTTCTTCTTCTAGGTCTAATGCCCCAAACCATTCATTTTTTGAAGGTATCACACTCATGGGCAAGCCCAGCTTTGTTTGTAAACTGTTAGCACAGCTGTAAAAGATTCAGTAAGCACCTTGTACGGTAAAGTAAGGGTAACATAGTGTTTCTTGCATGCTTATTGCCATCTCATGTTTATTGAAATATTCTGTTTTTGTGTAAAAGTAAATAGGTACTTTTTGTTGGGAGAATTAAACAGCATTTTCCATTGCACTGTTAGAAAAAGAGCACCTATAGCTGGAGTAAACAGATAGGACCTAGAACACAGAATCTCTTCTATATATGAGTGCTGAAGACACATTTCTGAGAAACAGCAGTCTTCAAGCTATGTACAGACAGGGAGCTATTGCTCTGTCTTCTAAAAGTTAAAACCTGCTGCTGCTTTCCCTCTTCATTCCATATCTCCTTCTAATCTGTTCAGCTCCCGTCTGTACTCCTTCATGGCCAGCTGGCCTTCCTTCTGTTTCAGGCATGTAGAGCAGTCACACTGAAAAATGTGTATTATCCCTTAAGGAGTAAGTGAAGTACCTTAGAATTATAATCCAATATTTACAGTCTACAGAGAAGTTTCTGTCCAAGAGTAGAGCATAGTTTTGCCTCCTGTCTCCTTCATAGGCATCTTGCTTTCAGAGAATTTTTTGCATCTCCAGAAGCTGCTGGAACTCAGAAGATGCCATTTTGTTTTCCAGATAGTTTGCCACAAATTCTTCGCAAGCACATGTACTGTCTATGCACTGTGTTTTCTGAAAAACTGCTTTGGAATTTGTTGTGTTATTACGTGGATACACGGACTATATAGTGCATCCAAGGGCTCCATACAGAAGAGCTTTTTTTTTTTCAGTGTAGATAAATATAAAAAAGGCCTTTGTAGATGCAAAATATTACTTACTCCATCGCTTATTCAACAAGAGGGACAGAATGAAACTGTGACAAAGAAAATTAATTTTTCATAAATTATAATTATCACTCTTCCTTCTTGGTCATTCTTGCTAAGTTGTGTAAGAAAAACTCAAGCTGTTAAAAAGACCCCTAGTGTCCATGCTGCCATTAAGTTGCATAAAATGACTACTTAACAGCAACAAAAAAAGAATAAAAGAAAAAAATGAAAAAAAAGAAAAGAAGAAAAGCAAGCCTCCCATTTCCTCATAATTTTAAATAAAACACAATAGCGATGGGAAGCTTGAGGTTCAACGAAACAGTGACAGAATGACAGCACTGCTGGCTTGTGCTATCAAGGACACAGCTGTAGAGTGGAGTTGGGGATACTCGTTGGTGCTACAAGAAGTCTGTGCAGGAAGGGCAACAGAAGGCCGAACAAGAAAATGAGAGGAGAAAGTGCAGTGTTTGCTGACCATGCTCTGTGCATGGAATGAAGGGTGAGCAATCTGTATACCAAGGGAACAGACAGAGGAAAGCTGAGCAGTCTTTTTCCAAAGAGCAAGAGGATGGGATTCTTCTCCTCCTCTTAGTAGAAAAGGTAGTGCAGGGGAAAGCAGAAGGAGCGTCCATGGAAGATGAACATTAAAATCTAGGGAGTGTCACACAAGAGGCATAAAGTTAAGAATGGGTCAGGGCTTAAAAAGGGGAAATGGGGATTCTTGAAGCTGACAGGCTTTAAGGAGGAGACAATTATCCTGGCTGAGCCGCCTTGACCCTAGGGGTGAGCCTGCAGTCATCAGCATGTTCTCTCCCAACGCAGCTCCTTCAGCTAGGCCTCTGTTTACTACTTTCTAAAACCATAAGGAACCTGAACTATGCAATTTCTACTTGCTAATTTAACCACACTAGGTTCACAGAAAGCATTTTGTATGAGGGACATGACCTGGCTTGTTAGCACCATATGTTGTAAGATACAGAAAAGGATCTTTCATACTTCAGAAGTCTTGTTTCTCAATTGCCGTCTCTTACTTTTTAACTTCTTTGCCGTTTTGAATGGATTTCAAAACAAATCAACAGACACATAGAGTCTTTGGTTATTTTTGGCTGGAGTTGGATAAATGAATAGTCCAGAAAGTTTCTGACATTGTGCCAAATGTCTATGTGCCTAAAGCTTAAGAGTCACGTTTTCCAGGAAACCTTGAAGTTTGCCGAGATTTATGCTTTTGATATTGTCATCCATTACTGTATTCAAAGGAGTTGTCTGCACAGGGGTTGATAGAGGGCAGTCAAACCTTTTGCACTGAACAAATTATATCATTAGGTGTCTGCCTGTGGGTCAACTTGTTCTCAAGCCCCAAAAACTAAACACAGCTGAGATCTAAATCCCCTGACAAATGAAGGCTGTGAGCAAGGATCATGAATAACATATGGCAAAAGGAATTTCCAAACACTGTGCTGCCATACAATATACACCTGATAAATGGTTGTCTACAATGATGCTGTTGAAAAAGGCACTTGATGCAAGCCTCATGCATGGCAGAGAGACATTAACAGAACTTAACAAGATGTTTCGAAGCTGACAAGACATTTATCCAAATGTGTTGTCTGGTCCTCCCTTCCTTCTTGTAAGGACAGCATCTTTATTTTCTTGTGCATGGGAACAAAGAATTTGACTTATCATGTCAGAAGCCTGCGGGGCAAGGAATATTCAATATAAAAACGACATGATAAAGGAAAAGATGAAGGAAAGAACAGCAAAATATTGCTTGGGGTTAATTTTTAGGTGTATTTGTATGCACAAAAAAATAAGTTGAGATTACGTTTTGTCCAGTTAAATAAAAAAATGAGCACTTTCCCTGGATATATAAAATGCAACTAATTCTGGGGTGAACTCAGAGTTAACCAGCATACAAAACAACTGGTTGTGGCAAAACAAAATCATGAAGTAATTCACCTAGACCTGTCCAGGTAGCATCATAGCCTCAAACTTGAGAAGCGTTACACAATTTGTCCAGGATCCTACGGCACATCTCAGAAAACAGAAGCCTTTTGACCAGAGATAGGTTTAGATGTTAGTTGCAATGGATACGTGGATATTATGTTATTTTTTGTTTACTAATTTATTTATTTGCTTTGTTAAATATTTTAGGATTTATTGGTAACAGGGGGTCCTCCATGGAATTCTCTCTCTGAGCAGTGAGAAATCCTCTGCACCGTAATCTGCTAAGCTATCTCCAGCCTAAACATACATGCACGTGCACAAATATATGTAGTGTGCTTGTTACTGCTGGCTGGCCTCCTGAGGTGCTACTTGGTTTAATGAGCTCCTGGCAAAATCAATCAATAAATAAAAATCATGGGAATGGGTTATTTCAGAAGAGGTGTTCAAAAAGAGCAACTTTTTTTTTTTTTTTTTAAACTAATGAAAGCAATTGTTTCTGCTAGGAAAAGAAATTAGAGAATAACTGGGATGATCTGTTTTCCAGATCCTTTGTTCTCAGCCCTTTCTTGGAAAGCAAACTTTCATTCCAAATGTGAACTAAAGATAATAATTATGAAGTGATTAAATAGTGCTGGGGAGTTAAAATAGGTTGGCACTATTTAGTCATTAAAATAATTGTCAAAAATGATTTTTTTCAGACGCTATTCTTCAGTTTTTTTGATAGGAATTAAAGTAGGAAATAGGAAATCTTATCATACTGACTCCAACTTATCATTCTTTTTCAGGCTTCCAAGAAGGGGCATTGATACATTTGGAAAAATAGTAATTATTTTTAGTAGAATAGGAAATGTTTTTAATGGAACGGAGAAATAGGAGGAGTTAGTTTTAATCCTCATCGACTTCACAACTCTGTAAACAGTTGCCTAAACACAAATGATGAAGTGGCACAAGGCAGGAATTTTGTTTTCCTTAAGGCAAAGGAACCACCAAGAATGCAGGGAAAGGAAACACAGTGTCTCCTGTGCCAATGAGAACTGGCCGCTCAAATAAGGCTAATGGGTTAAAACTGTGGTTGTATAGCAGGAATCATTGCTGTGAGACCAAAATTACAAGCAAGTCTGGCTGTTAGGTGTCAAGTTCAGCTCTCACAGATTGCCCAGTGTGGTCTGAGCCAACTTTTCAGATGTTCGTCCATGCACAGAATGATGCACGTGTCACTCAGGGTCTGTGCTTGCTCAGACAACACCTCCCTTAAGGCTTCAGAAGAGAGATTTTCCTGCCTAGAGGTCATGTGGAGTCTGCAGTGAGACTGGTGTGTAGTGTGGGGCATGGCTAAGCGCAGGACCATTCACAAAAGGCACTGTGTTAAGAAGGTAACTGCTTAAGATTCAATAATTGCATGAACCTAAGTTTGATAATTATTCTTACTATTGCTATTAACTTTTACAATAGGAATTACTTCCCCAGATGTTCCATAAATGCATAGATGTGTAAGTCAGATTTGCTTGGTGAAATTCTAGAGTCTTAGCAAAATGGGAAGTCAGATTAGATGACTGTTAACACTTCCTTCATGACAGAAAAATTCATGACACTATTAGATGTTTTGCTAAATTGGAGTCTAAGTGATAAGCTAAATTAATAGATTTCTGTATTTCTCTGGGTGGTCCATTCATAACACGAGAATGCTGCTTCTGTGCTCTGATCTATGTGTACGTGTATGTGTGCACAACCCAAGTGCTGATAGATAAACGTAATTTTACTCTCACGCTGATTTCTTAAAAGCTCCATAGAAGATCTAGGAGACCCACTTTGCATGCTTGTTTTGTGCATGAAAGTAACTCTGAATCACAGTAGCCACTCTAGACAAAAAAAGCCACTTGCATTTCAGTGAGGCTGTTCGTATGAGCAGACCTTTGCAAAATTGGGCTCTAAATGTTGCTTGGAGTTGCAAAGAAGTTTAAGTGCTGAACATGTCTTCTGTACATGTTTCTTTTTAGCCTGTTCCTGGCTCTATACCATCATGCTTTCTTCACAGGAAACATCTATGCTAAACATCACTGTCAATTCCAAGACAAGAGACACATTCAAAAGCACATGGAAGCTTTTTTTGTTACCATAAGTTGCCCGCAGAGGGTCCATTCATTCTGTTTGCTTGTTCCACTGTGTAATAGCTCAACTCAAGTATCAACAAGATAAGCTTTTAAAAGCAGAATATTCCCAGCTGTTGTGGTCAGGCAGCAGCAGCAGGTTCCTATCTGAGGACAGCAGAACAATCCAGTGCACCCGCAGCGATGGCAGTGTCGAGGGGAAGCATGTGTTCTCTGTACACAGTAGCGAAGGGTCCAATAGACAGCAATTAGCACCAGCAGAATGAAGATGAACGGTCATATACATAACCTTAATAAAAATGTCACAGAAGAGAAATCTCACACCATATGGATCCATGCTGAACTCTTTTTCTTTTTTTTTTTTCTTTTTTTTTTTTTTTTAAGGAGCAAGACAGCTCCATTTCTTTATAGCCTTTTGTGTTAATTTCTCTTCTGAGTTTTTTACAGCATTCTCCCTCTCTAAGCTATATTGTACTCCTATTTTGTTTGATAGCTATGTAAAATGTAAAATTACATTTTCGTTTCTGTATTTGCACACATGCAGTCTCAGAATTCCATCAAAAGTATCTCCCACTCAGCCTTGGCAATGTGAGTAGATTACCTGAAGAAAATTGCATCCTACTTCCATTAACTTTAGGAAGGAGCTTCATCAGAATTTACAGCATTTTATTCCTGTCAAATTCGTATAGTATGAAAGTGGGTATTGCTGTTTCTCAGGTCTGCTACTTGAATAGTGGAAATGGCAAAGAACAAATATTTCATTCTTATATATGTCACTGTTACTAATCATACTTTTGAAATTATTATGGCAGCAAGAGTTTGAAGTAAAAAGCTGCTTTAATTTAATCTTCGTGATATCATTTCCATTTTTTTCATCTCCTGATTAAATTAAATATACATATATATATATATATATATATATATATATATATATGGGGGGGGGAGGGGTACAGAAGGAACAGAGGAACAGGGAGAAAGTCCATCCACAAAAGCATCATAATACAGTTCTGTACATATTCATTAAAAGTTGTTCCTTCATTTTTTACTAATCAGAGGAGAACATTATTGTCATTTTGTAAGCTCCATTTGAGTTCTAAGAAAAACCTGTTTTGGTCCTTTCTGCCTCTTCTCTACTCACAGTAATAAGACTCCTGCCCTTAGAACACAGGTTTAAATTTTGTCGATTACTTTAACAGATAATAGAGCTGGAGAAGACCTCATGAGGTATTCTATAATAACCCCCTTGCCAGTACACAGGATTCATAGCTGCAGATATCTATCTGAGGTCTTCAGAGAAAGGAGATTCCGCCAGCTTCATCCCCCTTCCACAAATAAGCTGATTTCTCTCCTATTGCTAAAACTAGAAACTTTTTCAAATACTAAGGGATATCAATCTCTTGTTTTAGAAGTGAAGCTCTTTTTTTTTTTTTTTTTTTTTTTTTTTTTTTTGGTCACATGCATATGGAGAACAGATTATTCCCTTCTTCTTTGTGATAACCCACTGCATACTTGCATCCTATTGTCAGTTCTCCCTCTGTCTTCTCTAGATTACACAAAGTAAAGTACTCACATCTCTGCATCCTCTGCATCCAAAGTGATATTTTTTAGACTTCTGATTATTCTACTTGCTCACCTTCAGACTCTTCACTTTACTGTAGCCAGCCTGAACTGTGACAATCAGAACTGGATATAGTACTGTGGCTGAGGTTGCATTAATTCTAGTAGGATGGAAAAATTATTTTACATGACTTGCATAGAATATTTTTGCAGACTCTTTTTTTAATAGAAATGAGCCAACTTGCTGTATCTTAATTCCTTTGGTTCTCAAAGGCTTTATATGCCAATAAAATGATGGACCATGATGTTAAAACACACAGAGGGGTGCAGAAGCTTCAATCATTTTGCACAGGATTCAGCCCTTCCAAAGTTTAAGATATCGGATCTATTTTTACCCTTGGGAGTCCTCACACTGAAATCAACAGTCATGCTCACGTGTACAAAATTTGGTCACAAATTCCTTGGCTATTTTAGAGAAAACAGTGACAAAATTCAAGTTGGATTTTGGAATGCTCCTGCCTCTTGTACTGCTCCTTTCGTGTTGATATGGTGTAGTATTTCTAAAGACAGGGACAGCAATGAACCAGGCCTTGATCCAATCCTTGGACCATTTCTTCCGGAAAAGCAAACTTGATAAATCTTTATTTAGAGAATGAAAATGGTATTATCTCAAGGAACAAAGCAATGCACAGAAATACCCACAGGAACACAAGTGTGGACAAATTCTAATATGACATCTCATTTTCCCCCTAGTCCCCCTCGTTTAGCTTTAGTGATGACAGCAATCCACTTACAGTATGCACTAAAACATGACTATCTTCTTTTAAGAATGCTCACTTGTAATCATACTGCCATGTACCTCTCTAAACAGAAGGGAAATGGATACATGCTTACAAAAATTGCCTTTGACAATTTTTAAATGGAGTGAATAATGAATCAGTTCCAGCTCAAAAGCTATAGAAGTCCCTCTCCCTTCCCCAGCCCCTTACTACATACTCCCTCTGTGATCTGAACATTAACTCTTAGGGACTATTGACTCAACATGATTCAGGGATGGCTGGTTTGCATCAATATTTCTAAAATCCCTCTTATTATCTTGCATGCGTCAAAGTTTGATAAGAAGGAAGAAGGATGAAGCTATTTATAATTCAGAATGACTGTTACCAAAAGATATTTAAAACCAAATCACAGTAAGTCAGAGTTTACTTTTAAATCAGCTTGAACAAAAGACACCGTTTGAAAACAATTAGGAAATCTGACAAAATTAACTTTGACCTTACAATCTAATAAATGCCAACACAGCTTTTCTTCTGATGTCAGTGTGCATGTGTGTCAACGTGTGTATTTTTGGCACTGCAGTAACTTCACAGCAAAGAGGCATACTGTAATTTAACTCTCAGGCAAGAATTATGGTTTGTTGCTCAGGAGCTCCCTTCGGAGGGATGTGCCATTTCATTGCTCCATTATGTTGGACATCCATCTGTATGGACAAGTCAGATTAGTGTTTGATTATTCTCATTACTTCTGGTAAGCAGATATCTTCTCCCATCCCAGCTTTTTTGTTATTCTCACTAGTCAGCTCACAGAGAAGAGTCTTTTTAGTTTTGTTCCTAGTTACTGTTAGTCTTCCTCAAAAAAAAAAAAAAAAAAAACACCACAAAAAAACCCAACCAACCAACGAAACTAACAAAAAAAAACCAACACAAGCCAAAGCAAAACAAAAAAGCTGCAATCCACACAACAAAACCATCTAAACAACCAACTAATCTTCCACAGTCTTACCTGGTGAGAGAGATGTGCACTTCCTTTTCCTAGGTGATAGTGCTTTCTGTGGCCTGAGCAGACAGAACTGATCGTTCCAGTTTGTGTCACAGCTGAGCCATCTCTGAGCATCAGGGTGGGATCAGAGCCCTCCTGAGGTTCCTTCCCTCCAGAGTGATCCTATGGTTTCCCCATAGGCTGGCAGAGCTGAGGGGATGGCTGAGAGGTCTCTTCTGGGCATCATGATATGTGGATCCTGAAGCCATCTTCCCCAGCAGACTTATTGGCAATGCCCCAAGGAAACACCTCTCTGATGGGATGTTCCCTTCCTCAGTTTCAGTCATTTGTCTCACATAGGTTTCAGTAGTCACCACTGTCTTAACTACTGATAGAGGCTGGAAACATATTGTTCTTGCAAGTTCCCAGCCAGACTCAATCAATTTTCTTCTTCTTCTTCTTTTTTTTTTTTAAACACAGGATGTTAGAAATATTCACATGTACAGTGGAGCATCAGATTCCCTCTCAGCCAGAATTAAACAACATGACAACTTCTCTCAGCAACTTTTACTAAAGTAGCACATATTTAAACTCACTTTTTTTCTGATCTAGAGGAACATTCCACCCAAACTTCTTAGGTACTTACACATACTCCTCTTGGGGTAGTAGGCATTTGCCAGCTGAGATCTGCCATCTTTCCCCAGCCATCTTTATCAGATTACAGCAGCTTTCTGAACCTGGTTTGTCCATTGCTGGCCCATGAAAGCTAAACAGCCTAGCTCCAGTATCCTGAAAATGTGACTTCTTACTACAGCATGCAGTTCATGTAATCCATAGAACAAATGCCAGCTTTGATTTGTAGTTGCTTTAGAACAGCCTCATTTATAAATGTTAATTAAATCCTCCTGGCAATTGTTTTTCTGATTGCTTTAGATTAAAAAATGGTCTTCCTTGTAGATTTTAGAAAAAAACAAGATGCAGGCTCTTCTGAAGTTTATTAATGAATTTAAAGATAAACCTGCCAATTTTAAATGAATTATACTCATATTTCTGTCTCAAACTACATTTATCCATGTAGCAAGGATCACTTGCAAATGTTTTTGTTGAAAAGCACTATCTTTGTTGGCTCTATTTATCTTCAAAAGGCAGCTCCAGGATAGGAGTTTTCATTTAAAAATAAATTAAAAAAACATCATTTATGGTACTTAAAATTATTTTGAGAACCTGAATCAAAGTATGATGTCTTGCCTTTCATAGCTTTCTTGAGACAGTGTAAACTAGAGCCGTGCTGTGTGAAACACTTCATTCAGCTCAGCCTGTGCTTTGATTTGCTTGCTTGTTATTTATTTACATACTATAGGCCAGACTCTCTCCTGTGCCAGAGCTCCGCTCTGTTTGGGGATGGGTCATAAGGAAGTCATTACTGCTCCCCATCCTCCACGTGATTTCTCCTGGTTGCCAGGCAGCTCTGCGTTAGACCTCTTGTGCAAGGTTCTTAATAGTGCATTAAATTCAGCTTGACTTCAGGATACGCCTAGACTTTGGCACATGCTTCTCTTCCAGGCATTTACAGTCCTTAAGGGTAGTCCAATTTTGTAAAGATACCGACAGTTAGCTTTCTTGAGTCTGCATTAGTGCATGCAATAGGAGAACTTCATTTATGATGAAGATACCTATCCAAATACAGCTTCAGAATTACTTGAATCTCTGTTCAGTGCCTGGCGCAACAGAATAGAGGCTTTCTTCTGGAATATAAATACCACTTGTAAAGAAATGGGACTGGAAGATCCTTTCCAAGATAGAAGGTTAAATGGCAGCATGGAGACCATGGCTGGAAAACCTTTCATCTTCCCTTTATGCTTGGTAACCTTGAGGGCAACGTTGCCCAGGCTTTTCTCCCTAATACAGCTGCACTGTGTTTGAGGATCCCGGAGATTGGGCCCTCCATCTGGACTCATCCCACCCACTTCAGAAAGGTGCTTGGTGAGGCTGGGCAGCATGGACCCCATCCTGCAGCCAGGGGAGGAACATACGTCCCGAGGGTGATTCTGGCCATTTAAGTTTGTCGTCTACATTTAAGGAAGCTGTGAACATCTTGGATCCTAACACACGGGCTGCTGTGAGGTGTCAGTTGTTAAGTGAGTGGGTTTTTTAATGATTTATATCCGAATCTGAATAAACTGAAGACTGTTAAGGAAAGATGAGGATGTATTTCCACTAAGAGTTCATTTGCAAATCGTCTGAGATGTTTTTGTTTTGATTGTTTATTATTCCAACAATACTGAGTTCTTTTTGCCACGTTCCTATTTAGTGATAAGACCTGATAGAGATTTAGGCCAGGAGATGAAAACTGGTAGTTGCCAGTCATCACTCATCTTCGTGGCACAATGTGAAATCTTTGAGTCCTAATTTTTTCTGTTCTTTTTTTCTACCTGTCACATCACAGTTTCTTTAACTGGAATTGCTCAGCCCAACTGTAAGCTGTAGGTAAACCTATGGGTATCTCCTCAAAGACTCAGTCATCAAAGTTAGGGCAGATGCCGTTCCTAGGGCCTAGCTTTCAGCTGTCTGAGCCAAAATTCATCTTTTCTGTTCATGTAAATCCCGTAGATTTTCAGCAACCATGGGTCAGCTGGTCTGTGTGGGACCATTTTGGTGCATTCGTGGGTTGTGAGGATGTTGAAAATACCTAGTAAGAATAGGTTTCTTAGAAAAATTTGGCTAAAAATTAAAGTTTAATTATAAAATATTTAACTAAAATCAATACCTCAATTTATCACTCTTCATCTGATTTTTCAAAACAATAGATTTTGGTTAGATTTGAATCAAACCAGAAAATAGTAGACACTTGATCAGCAGAAAGTACCTTGTCCATGCCAAGTCTGAAATGCCTTCTGCAAAGCACAGGGGTATTTAGAGAAGAAGCTGCTAACATTAAAAAAAAATAATGAATTAGTGAAACAACATTTTTTTTCCCACAAAGCCTGGCTCAGAAATGGCTGAAGTATTTTTATTAAACAAATAATCAGCTTGAGGCATGGAAAATAACAGTACATCCAGTTAAAATCTGACAAAGCTATGAGGAGCCAGAGCCAGGGATCTCATGAACTTTTAGGAGAGGTTTCACGTCTAATAACAGTAAGGTTGCCTTTAGGTCCAGCAAGCAGATGGGCTGTTCCTACAGGCACAGCAGCTTCTGGGAGTATCTTGGTGTAGGTGTCTGACTGCTGATGAGCAGTGGTGAGTCTCACAGTGTCAGTGTGTGTCAGCTGGCAGCCATGGTGGGATTGCTCCAGGTACTCTGCAGACTGGAGCACTGGTTGCTTCTCCCCTTTCTCAGGCTTCTTCCTCTAGACTTTAGGAGGTGCTGTTAATGACAGAAATTCAAGGAGAAGGAACTCTATGCTCCTGGTCTGACAGAGAAGGATACTGGGGTACGTGAGGGTCTGAGCATCCTCACTGCTGTAGGAAAGAAGCTCAAAGGTTCCTGAACAACAGGTTTAGTAGGAAAAGTGTAGCTCAGCCTGGGATGTAACTGAGTGTCAAAAGGCAGTGTCCCTGAGCTGTCTCACATCTTTGCACTGCATCAGTAATGCAGAACTTCTGTTCAGGTTTTTCCACCTTATTGTCACCACCTCATATGGGCGCCTATTTCTACAGCCAATGGAGAGAAGTGGGCATCTCCAGTATGTAATTCAGCCCAACAAGCAAACAAGCCAATTCATAAGCCCAGCATAGGCAGTCTTCCCACAGAGACCTGAGACAGCTACATTTCTTTTTGCGGTAAGACCTGTCTTACAAATTTCAGTGAAGAAAATCAAATGCAAAAGTGATTCTCAGGTGTAATGTTCCTGAAGGAGGAAGGAGCTCTGCTATAAAGGATGTACCAGTCCCCACCAGCACTACACCACTGATGGTACCAGTCCTGTCTGGCTGAGAGGTGATGCAGGAATCATTAATATTTCTGAAGAATGGTTCCAGAGGTGGGGGAGAAACACATTTGTTGCCTGGGGTGGCTCTTAGATTGTAAATCATATGGCAGTCCCACATAAATACCTTTGAGAGCTTTTAATGAACCGTGTCCCATAGGTGAAAGCCAACAGCAATATTAGAAATGGTGTTTGTTTTATGGCCTAGAAACTGCATTTTAAATGCTAGTATAGGTTTATATGACAGTTGTATTAAATATAAAATAGACCCATTACAAAGAAAGCCCTTTACATCTGCTTTTATCTGTGTCTAAATGGCATGCCCAGCTCTGCAATTTCTCAAATGAGACATTTTTAGAACTTTATTTATGTTACAGCCATAACAAACTAGCAACTAGAAAACTATAATGGGCACAAACGACTAATAAAAATGAGATTGTTGAAAAATACTTCTTAATAGCAATTTACAAAGGATCCTGATAAAACAGAACTGAGGCTCTGTTTCCCTGGATGTTTGCCACCACTGTAATCACAGTCATTTGGCAACAGGTACTCCCCCTCTTCCATCTTCTGTGACTATTTCCCTTTGAATATGCTGAAAGCCAAGTACCCTGAGGTTACTCCCTGCCCTGCCATTAGTCACTTAGTGCCTACTGATGCATAGACACAGAGCAGCAATTCCCCTTTTCTCTCCTCTTACCAGGCATGGGATGACCTGACAGAGGAGACATCCTGAACGGTTTGTCACAAGCTCAGAGGAGAATAGGGCAGCAAGGCGGTATCTGTCCCACACATGCAGAGGGTGTCCCTTTTGCTTCTGAAACCTGCATCACCTCTCTGATGAACGGATCTGTTTACACAGACTGTCTAAGATGAGTAGGTCAAGCTCTTCTGAAAATTATTTTGCCTTGAGCTCCCCAAGCAAAGGACTGGAGGCCTTGAAGGACAAATTCTGTGAGTTTAGAGAATGTCCATGTGGCTGTTAGATGATGTCAGAGGGAAACTTTCTGCCATCCAAGGAAGAGATGCCTTCTTCCAGATACACACTCATCTGCTGCAGACCTACTGATTAGACAAGGGAGAAGAGGGCAAAGCAGCATGTTCAGGTCAAGGTCAGAGAACTTGGTATGATTTAATCACAGGTAGAGATGAATATCATTGAATATAAACAAATGTCTTAACCAGTACAGTATTATACCTACCTAAGAAGGAAAAGTCCCTGTTAGTTTTTAAATCCAATGGAAAACAACCAAGTTGTAGGAAAGAATATGAAACATTTATTTTTATTATTATTATTATTATTGGGTTTTATTATTATTATTATTATTATTATTATTTTTAAGAATTATCAAGGGCTGAAAACACTGAACAGTTTATTGGGAAAAAAAAGATAATGATATGTCTTAACCTCGCTTAAGACCTGCCCTGAAAGTTGGTTGTTCATGTCACTACTTAGAATCATATAGTGAGAGATAGTCCAAACTCCATGCAAAGTAAGATTAACATCAGTGCGGGAAGCCACTCAACCACCTCCCAGGGAGGCTGCCAGAAGCAGTAGAAACAGCACCCACGTGCCAGGAATCTCAGCCCAGATCTCTCCTGAACTCACAGCTCTCTGAAGACACCTGAATAAAGGGCTAATCTGTTATTTTGTTAAATTTGTAAGAGTAATTGAGCACGAACAATGGGAAAGATATGGGGCCATTAGTTAGGGATGGATTTTGGGGCATAGAATAGGCATACAAGATTGTAACAAATTTCTAGAATTAATTGTAATAACCACTCCTTGTACTATGAATATGCACGTATTCCCTTTAGAAATAGGGATGTTCACCTGCTTTCGGTGTGCAGTCTAGGAAGGAGTTATCCCCCCTGCATCCGGCTGGCCGAATGAATGTACCTGCTCTACAACTGCTACGTGGTTATAGAGTTTGTTCCACAAGTCACGTCCGTTGTGCTTACTGCTGGTTCAATTTGAGATGAAGGCTATGCATTGTGTCCTTAGAAATTCTGCCTTTACCGAAAAGGGATTCAACAGTAAAGCCTGAAATATCTGAAACTAGCACAAAGTGCAAAATATCTGACACAATGGTAGGAAAAGAGCTTGGACAGTACAGGTACACATACAGTTACATATACTGATTGGGATATAAGTGCAGAATGATATCTGTTTTAAACGCTGTGAATCTGTAGGATTATCTCAATTGATGGTAGCCTCGTGGCTGTCACTGCAAAAATTTAGCTTTCAGATAGACCTCTGTTGACTTTTTTTTTACTGAAAATTAAATATTTGACCAAAGATTGAACAAAAGGAAAAGAAAGCATAAAAATATATTAAACTCCAATCAAAATCTTGGCAACAACAGGAACTGCAGGAACAGCATTCTTTCCTTTCTTTTCCTTTCCTTTCCTTTCCTTTCCTTTCCTTTCCTTTCCTTTCCTTTCCTTTCCTTTCCTTTCCTTTCCTTTCCTTTCCTTTCCTTTCCTTTCCTTTCCTTTCCTTTCCTTTCCTTTCCTTTCCTTTCCTTTCCTTTCCTTTCCTTTCCTTTCCTTTCCTTTCCTTTCCTTTCTGAGGGAATCAAGGAAAATGAAGTATTTCCTTGAAAAAGTTTAAATAACATAAGCATTAGTATAGCATCACAGTTTGTTAACTGATACAGCAACATTGGACCCTAGTTTGTTTAGAACTGGTCCTCAGGGAGTTAGTGAAACAGAAAGAGTAAGCAAAATTTGGGTTGTTTTATTCTCAGGAGTAATCAATAAGAATGCTTGTGTGGGCAAGACAAGTATGATCTGACCCAAAGAAAATACATTTGGCAAATTCATGTAAACCGGAAAGTCAGTAGCAGCTATTGAGAAATCATAGTCATATTTTAAAGTTGTCCTACTGAGGATTGCCTTTAAACCACATTTCCCCTCCCCTTTCTCTATTCTCCTTCTCCCAGAATTTAGTCCCAAGTACTTAATTGTGAGTGCAATATTTTTACTGGGAAGACATCAAAGGCACTGATTTTAGAAATTCAATTTTATATAACACAAGACCCCTGAACTTTAGCAAAAGTTCATTTCATCAACTATCACTAATCATCTGTGAGTCTGGTTCTTTACCAACTAAAACACAGTGATATGAATAATGGATTTTCCCTACATTTGAAGTGTAAGAATAATTGCAAATATGAATGCAAGCAACAGTAATGCGTCGCATGAGTCTGTTTTCTGATTTGGCAATGAAATGCAAAAGCAAACTAATACTTTTGCTTTAAAAATTGCTTAACCTGTAAACCCAAGAAAGTGTAAAACACTCAGTGAAGGGTCTTTTTGCACATCTGTTCTAGCTATTATTTCTTTTAATGTTCTTCCTCCACTACTCTTCATCTCCAGTGTCTCACTCAGATATTGGCATTAGAAATTGCAGAGCTCCTGTTATCATAAGTGAAAAGCCCTCTACTCCTACCTCTGCAGGATCAAGGATGGTAACACTTAAGAGAATGAATCTTTGGTGTGAATGCATTTTTTGGCCTTTACCTGAAGCAGAGTGATAAGAAGATGAGAGGTTCTCCCAGAGTTGCGATCTGCTGTATTCCTACTGCCTCCAGCAATGCAAAACAACCAGTTGGTGGCAGGGAAGGGAGATGCTGTTGGAAACATCTATCTCCAGAGGAGAGCTTTCTTCCATCTTCCCAGAAGAGGCAATATAGAGTTATCGTCATGTTTTGCAAATGCCATGAATACATACAGATCATAATATTTCACTGGCTGATGATTAAATTGCATTTTGGACACAAACAATCAGGGCCAACATCTCTCAAAGTAGATAGAATGGGGAAAAATAAGAGTAATTTAAACATAATGGGGCCATTTTATTTATTTATTTATTTATTTATTTATTTATTTATTTTAATGAAAAGAGACTTACACAAGATTTCTCCTGTAAAAGTAATGTTGTGATGTAAAATACAACTTTGATCAGATACTGGAGCTATGTTTTCTACCTGTGTGACCTTTTTCTTGCATGACAGAAATGAAGGAAATCAGTAGAGAAAGAAGGAAAATGTGTCACTGGTGCAGAAAGAAGCACAGTTGTCAGCTACAGCAAACTGGTTTTGAGATGAAAACAGAACAACAGGTAGTCCCAGAGATCTAAAGGTGTAAACAACAGTAAAAACAAAAGTACACTCATATATATAGCTTGGAAGTAACACGTGCAGTAGAAATTAATGGCAAAATGAGGTGTTAACTGCTGTGTGTGTTGATGGAAACATTTATCTGCAAGAACTGATGTTTTCCTGGTCTCTAATTACATTGATTCTCTCACAGACATAAAGTTGCAGATCTCTCTAATTATATAAATTAGTGTTTCACCATTGTTTCACAACTTGAGTGAGAGTCAGTGAGAGTACAACTCCTGAGAATGAGAAACTGCAGGAAGAAAATTACATGCTGAATTCATCCCTCAAATCAGAATTGTGTTCATAGATCCTGTTTTTCTGATCATCTCTGAAGTGCACATTTGGTTATCTTGTACAATTTCAGAGATCTATGCTATAAAATTCCAGTTCAAAGACAGAGCCAGGACTGAAAGATTTTGTATTAACATTTGTAGGTTTTTTAGTAATGCTTTTCTATTCTGAAGATATGCATGCAGCATTTATGCCAATATTTTCAGTGTTTTACAGTTTGCAGGCTCCTGTAAGTTTTTCCGTGGAAATATGGATACCTGCACATGCAGCAAAACTGTTCTTATTTGGGAGTAGGTGTGTTTCTCTGAGCTACCTTTTGCAAATCCTATAGTACTCTTCTGAAGACCTGATGGATCTTCAAGGATTTTCTGACTTCATATTGAAATTCAGGCCTCACCCTTGTAATAAAGAAACCTCCAAAGATTTAGGTTGAATTCATTTAAGCAGAAGAACTTTTTGAATATATTCCAGAATGTTTTGTGTCTGAAGAATTTCTGCAGAAAGAATAAAGAATCAACTCTTTTTAAGTTAGTTAATGAACAGTAGAGAAAATTTTCTCTTTAATTTCTTTACTACAAAATGCCACAAAAATTAATTCTCTGCCATTTGAAGATCATGTAAGGTTACAGAGCCTGAGTTCCTGTATCTTGCATGGACGGCTTCCAGTCATTTTATTTTTAGAAACTAGAACTAGAGGAATACACCAATTTAGACAAAATTTCCTCCCCTATTTAAACTTCATGAAAAGTGCTGGACGTGTAGATCTTAGGTTAAGCAGTGAAAGGATTAAGGATTAATCCAGGCTGTTCTCAGATCACTTTTCAAAAATAAGAATGAGCAGATATGAGTGAATTTTATTCTAAACACTTAAATTGATACCAGTTTTAACCAATGAGAATGATACGAAATGTTGCGAGGAACAGCATCATTCTAGATTTTAAATTCTTCAGAAACAATGTTTATGTTGAAAATGTATAATAGTATATTGTGTTTATACAGTTTACTGACTTCTCTCCTAGTGGATCATGGCTTACGTAAGGTCAGGATGAAGTTATTAGAGAAAGAAATAATGTGGCCTAGAAAGATCAAATCACTTCACCTGATAGAACATTTATGCAGCTGAGACTAGATTTCAGCTCTCCTAGGTGATACTGCATGCATGCATTACTCATTACTGAGGCACCATAATGAGATGAAACCACAAATGCTGAGCTGTGAGGATGTGTGGTTAATTCTTAAAACCAACTTGGATGAAAAAGCTGATTTCTCACAGGAATATGAATACTTTCTTCTTACAGGTGTATGGTACCAGTCTTCATTTTATAGCTGCTCAGAGGAACAAATTTACTACATTTTGAATCTCATCTGTTTTCTGCTGGCTATAAAGCTGATGTCTGTAGTGCAGCATTTTTTGGCTCAATGTAATTTGAGTACCAGAAGAGCCCTTCTTGGTTTGTGGTTCCACATGCTTCACATCTTTCAAACCTCTAACGACTTTCACGTGATCCAGATGGATGTCCCACCACCATCCCTGCAGGACAACTGTGCCACAAGATAATACTCACAGCCTGGATGACTGTGTAGGCATGGCTGGCATCTCCTCACCACTTTTCCACTAACAATTTAAAAAAAAAAAAAAGGGGGGGGGGGGAAAAAAAGCCTTGGTAACTAGCTGGGGAGGATAATACAGATCCTAACTGTCACCCCTCCTCCCAAAACATGCAAACCAAAACACCCATTGACTCATAAGGAAGCCAGAAACAAGCACAACAAATCACGGAAAACATCTGCAAGTGACTTCAGTTAGAACACATGACTGGAAAGTATTCTGTGTCCAAGATATCCCTGAGTTCAACTTTCACCAAAATCCAAGGACCACCACCTCTGCTTCAGTGACTCGACATCAGCAGTTCACAGCTCATGCACATCTCAACATGTGCAATAAAGTCCTGCTATCCTCCTGATAGGTCCCTGAGGAATTTCCTCTCAATAGTGAGCTGATGCTTCCCTTAAGAGTATTTTTAGGGATGCAAAAAGAAATGTTGAAGGTAAGATGGCTGTGTACAAAGGAAGATTATATTCCAATCACTTCAAAGAGAATGGGGAAGAAGGCATGTTTCTAATTTCTATACAAAAACAAAGGAAGTAATTTCTTTCAAGGTTTTTTATTTGTTTTTCAAATTACACAGTCCTCAACTTTTAAAATAATAATCATTCTTGACAGCCATTTAATAATTGTTAGTGATCTATAGCTTTATTATAAAGTACTCATCTAATGATGTATTTCCTTTACCCTGAGGGCCAAGTACAAAGCAGGGAAATTATCTTGGTGATACTTTTAATAACTTCCTGTGGGATTGCAAACTCTGGCTGAAACTGTCTCTGCAAAAGAGTTAATCATGTAATTTCACAGATTAGACAACAGAGGGTTACTAATGAGAAACTTCAGTTCAGTGATAAACTCTTTTTTTTTTCCAAGAATATTTTGAGAGGCCTGTAACCTTTGGCTGACACCCAACAAGGCTATTAGTTTAACCATGGGATGCACTACCAAATGTACAAGAGTCAGCAGAACTTTTCCTTCTGAAAATTGCTCGTAACCCTCTGTGAAGAAGCCTTTGAAAACCCAGAAAGGATAGATGGAAGGGGAAAAAAATCAGGCAAAAAGGGGCTGACTTATCAGCTTCCGATAATTGGCATGGCTTCAGCTTCCCGTTTCTTTTCAACAATGTACGCTCACTATAGCAACCCCGGATCCCATTTAAATGTCATGCTGCCCTCTGTTCTATAAACATGTATCATCCATCACTAAATATTTAGATCTGAATTGTTGGAGCTGAGTTCTGTGCCAGGGGTAAGGGGATTAATTCCTTTCAAGGCCCTCACATGATGGATTTTTCACTGAAGTAAACATCCGAGAAGAGCTCACACTACAGCCATAAAATATATAAATAAAGTTTAAAGTTTAATTAAGTCAACATTATTTAAAGTGGTTGTCATATTTTATGGTGAACTCTTCATGTTTATTTTGTATGACTCCTCATAAATAGTCTCTCCCCTTCAGACAAAAGGCACGGCTGGGTTAAAGTAAAGGGTCCCATGCATGCGTGGTAGGGGAAGTAGGATCTCGCAGGCTCAGGAGATCCACAGCGAGCCGTATCGGGCCTTCTGCTATCTTGTGTCTCCCTAATGAGCTGAGATGTTGTGCAGACACAGGAAAAGCATGGCGGAGTTTACAGCGGATGTGACACGGGGAAGCCCTCTGAGTGGCTATTGGGGCTCAGGCAGGGGAGGGCCTCATCCTGCCGGGTTCTCAGTTCTTCCCTGGCACACGGGAGGAGATTGGTGTGGAGGGGTAGGCTGAGAGGAGCAGTTTGTCAGAGGAGAAGATTACACCAAGCATCTCTGGAGAGCTGATCCTTCTGTTCCTCTTTCATCCTTGTTTTTATCCCCCACAAAAAATAGTCAACCCCAGGTGCTTCCAAGAGGAAAATGGTACAATGTCATTATGCTGCCTAATCCTTTGGAACAGAAAGAATCATTTTAAGAGTGAAAGTGAGTGGAGAAACGCATCAAAGGATTGTTGATCAGTGCTCTCCTGTAGGGAGGTCTCATCACGCCCTGACAAAGACTTACGGATAATTAGCAGAGCACCCAGAGGAGAAATGGGAAAACAAATGTTAGACCTCCAGGTCAAATCTCTGGAAAACTTGAATTCAACTTCTGTGCTCTCTCCACTGCTGTGGGCAGCTCCTGCCTGTGCTCTGCATGTCAGTAATGGACTGCAGCCTTTCAGTTAAATGACATGCCTTTAAGGCAAACACAGAACTGTTGTGAGATGCTCATATCCTCAAGGGACATGTGCTGTATAAGACCAAGAGCTCTTTTTCACTCTTTCTCAGGATTTTCTGTCTGTGGCAGTGGACCAGATATGTTGCTGGGATAGTAGATTTCAAAGACTGGATTGGTAGCAAAAGTATTCATGGTGATGGGAGTGGTGATCTCCTAGAATACTGGGAACAAGTCCTTCGGTGTTTTTGTTCCTTATCAATGAAACTGCATTAATGGCACTTTCCCTTGTTTACTCTGCTCAAACTAAAAAATGTGTCTCAGAAACAGTTGCCCATAGCTGTTATTGTACTACAAGTGCTGAAGCAGGAGAAGAGTGCATTCTCCAATTTGATTTCAGTTATTCCTTTCCAAAAAACATTTTTCTACAGATTTGTGAGAAGTGCCAGAAAAATGTAGAACAATTTTATTCCCGTGCTTATTCAAGATTATTAAATATGAAATAAATATATGTACGCACATACACATCTGTGCATATATGCACACATTTTATGGATTATTGGGTACCCATGTTTGATCTATAAGCATGGATGTGTTCATTTAAATTCAGAAACAGTCAGTTAGCTTTGTCCAGACAGAGCACATGCAGCAATGCAGAGCAGACTGAACTGACAGCAAATTCTAGCAAATGAAGCCACAAGCAACCATATGGTGAAAGATCCCTCTGCTTTCATTCTGTATTGGTGCTGATTATGTTGCTTCAAAATCTTTAACATTAGGTAACATGATCATGCTGAACACAGTATGAAATGTAATGAGGTCTTAATCTACATGTCAGGTTAAAAGCTAACAGAGTTTCTAGGGCTGTATGTGGTATAAATGGAGTGTAAGCTAATATTATTTGATAAGATAGGAAGAGGCCCAGCTGAACTGAAAGCATTTTCATACAGGCTCTAGTCTTTGGGTAGAAGTGAAACTGTTAAAACTGAAAAGAAATAAGAAAAGAAATGAAGAAGGAGGGAAGGAGGGAGAGAGGAAGGAAAGAAAGAAGGGAGGAAGGAAGGGAGGTGGGGAGGAAGGAAGGGAGGAAGGAAGGGAGGGAGGGAGGGAGGAAGGAAGGAAGGAAGGAAGAAAGGAAGGAAGGAAGGAAGGAAGGAAGGGAGGGAGGGAGGGAGGGAAGGAAATTTCAAAGTATAGAAAAGCAGCTCTATCATTCCAGAGCAAGTAAACTGTTCTGAAAGAAAAAGTAGAGGGGGAAAGATGTTTCATTTCAACTTCATTCACGAGCAGTAAGGATTTGTCAAAAAACACCTAAGGAATGAGTCCTAAATATGTTAATGTTGTGCAAAAACCATCAGTGCTACAGTTAATGCATGCAGTGAAATTCAGCCAGTGGCAATGACCTAGTAGTAAGCTTGATCATCTAGTAAGCCCTGTCTTCTGTTTGCCAGTCAAGCTGCCTGTGGGATCTGAGACTTTCTTTCTCAACTGACAGAACTGGAAAACAGGTGACATGACTAATTGCACCTCTATTTCACACTCAGAAGTATTGCAGCAAATAATGATATTCATGCAGCCTCTGCTGCATTTCTCTTGAGGGAGCTTCCACTGTGGGGGGCTGAGAGGTGAGAGGAGCAAGAAATCCCCACTATGGGGCTTGCACAACAGAAAAGTCTCACAGAAAGGATGAGGTAGGACTGACATGTCAGCATTGTTTTAGCTTTTCTCCGTAATGGGAATGGACTTCTATCTCAACCTCATGACCACACTTCTGACAAGTCGTGCTTTACTCTATCATGCTATATTCCAGAAGCCAGCCAGATAAGACATCCATAATATTTACTATTAATAGTAAATTTCCCTCTTTCCTCGTCATCCCTCTGCCTGTTATCAACTGCTTTGGCAAACAGTGCATCAGGGGTATAGTTTCTCTGGGGCTGTTGGTCTTGCATGTTCTTATGTAAGAAGTTTGTCTCTTTGTATTCCCAAGTATCCTGAAAAATAAGGGCTTAATTAAATATTAGTTTCACTGCAGAAATACTGCAAGTGGGAAGTAAATCTATCAAAAGGTATTGATATAGTAAAAAATATGGATCTTCAAAGTGAAATCAAAACTAAGTAATATTTCTCAGGCATTTTCAGAGAGGTAGGTAGAATTTACAGGAAAACAAATGTTCTATCTCATAACCATTTCTGACCAGGAAAAAGTTTTCCCCATACTCTAAGATGGACATAATCCTTTTGCAGCAAGTATTGTTTGAGCCAATGCTCTACTCATTCAGAAACTACAGTGTCAGTTAAGAGGACAGTCCCCCCGGAAGGGAGTAGGTGTTCAAATCATTGCTTTTCCTGATGGGAAAAAATATAAAGCTACTAGATAGGGAATGATGATTAGGCAGCCTTTTTGCACAAGTAATATAGAATTCATAGAACTGCATGAAATAATTCCAGTGAGGTACACTGATGATGAATCATCCTGTTCAATGGATTTATTGTGGACTGGGAGAGAAAGTAGTTCTGGGGAAACAGGAATACGAATGCTAGCTCTCAGTTTGGCTAGCTTGTAAGTATTTGTTGGCTATACTTTGGATATTTGCTTTCCCTTTTTTTCCTTGACCAGAAATGTGATAATTGTCAAACATGCTGTATATGTTTGTGCAGAAATATTTACTTACAACAAATCAACATTTTTTTGATCAAAAAACCAAACCAAACCAAAACAAAAAAAAACCATTTTCACTGGAAAATTCTTTAGGAGCCCTAGCAGTCAACGCTCCCAGAACTGCTTTTAAGCAGCCAAACCATTCCCACAAGTATGAATGCACAGTTCCAGCTACTATAATGGAATTTGCATGTGTATATCAAGGGGCAGGATTTGGCTTTTTTTCTAAAAAACGTTGTGTAGTTTTAAAAGAGAAGTTCATTTAGCAGTGATGTAAGCCTTTGCAACTTTGCTGTTTTGTCTATGCAAGATTCCAGTTTTATAAAATGGTATGAACTAATGATATGTATTTATATTTGGGTTTTATAGCAGCATGCAACTGTCTAACAAACCAGCCTTGAACATCTCCATTAATTGATGTTTACCAAAGCAGTTATCTCTCAACTGTAATTTATTTGTTCCAATAAAAAATATAATCATTTTCTGTACTCTATTTATTTATTTATTCATTTATTTTTCTGATTTCACTCCCTCAGCACCAAGGGATTTCAGCAGCTACACCGGCATACAACTGATACAAAGAAGTAATGAATCAGACACTGTAAAATAAATCCTAGCCTATTGAATTAAGCAGGAATTCTGCCATTGATCTCAAGAGAGAAACATTTTCACTGTAGCTATATTAAATAATATTTTTTTCTTTGTGCAGGTATAACATAAAATTAATACCTCATTTGTAGTGACCAGATATGTATCATATAGTTGCTGCTTTATTTCTGCAAGTACAGAAACAACAGAGGACTTTTTAATCTTGATTTTGGTTTAAATTCTCTCTGGTAACTACATTTTGGGCTCCAAATACTCTTGGGAGAAATTATTCAAAAAGGTATAAACAAGGTAGCTTGAGCAAGAGCCTTATCCATGGCATGCTGAAGTCAAAGCTTGGTGTAGCTGACCTAGAGATTTCTTCAAGAAGAGTGTGAAAATAAACAGTGACGTGAAGTGTTTGGGTTTTACTTGTTTTTTGGCAAACGACCTGGCCCTGATTCACCTCTCACTTAATTGTATAAGTGTTGTAAGTGATAAAGTGAGATCTCATCATCTGGAAGTAATAGAAGCAAAAAAGAAAAAAAAAAAAATTACTGTGGAAATTGTAAAGAGGTCTTGACCATGAGAACACAAGCTTGCTGTTTATCCGTGAAATGTTTCTGGTAGGGACTGGACTTCTCCGATGTAGTGGCAGGTAATTCTGTGGCATATTTTGAATCCATCTCTTTTTGATTGTGTGTGATCAAACTCATAGAAGGGCAATATGAGCAGAGAAGAGCTCATGGACTGATTAAAAACCCAGTGAACAAGCCCACCAAAGGGCCCACTGTCTTAGAAGAAACCGGAAGAGCTTGGCACTGTTTGGCAATGCAACAAATTCTGACAGAGGGCACAGATACTTTCCACCAGTACACTAAGGAAAAAGAATTGAAGAAATACCAGGAAGATAAATTTAAACAAACAGGGAATATTGGCCCAAGGAGAAACAGGTATGAACAGTCCAGGAATTAAGTTGGGCTTTAATTCAGAAGATGGAAGTGCCCATGAAGGTAACAGGTAAAAATGGAAAGGCTCAAGGTGGAACCTAATGTGGGTTTGGGGGAATGGGGACTGACTCTGTGGCACAGAACCGCTCTTCTAGTGTCAAATTTCTCCACTCTAAATCAGGATAGTTCTGAGGAAGACAGTTTCATAAAGCTGGCAGTAAAGAAGAGTGTATCACTTCCTCTCTTGTGACTAATCCTTCTCCCTTTACTGACTTTGCTGTGATATCTGGGAAGCCTCAGAAAACCAGTATCTGCCACCAGAATAGCGAGCAATTCCTAAGGAAACAGGTATGTCCCACCCACATACATGCTGCACTCCTCTCTGTATCTGTGATGCCTCATATAAAATGTGCTGACAGCTCCAGTAGGGATTTTACAAGAGATTGCCATTCATATTCCACAAGGACCAAAAGATCCACATGGGAATATTTTATATAAACAGTAATAGTTTCCCACATCTTTGTTTAGAGAATAGCATGAGGATTTCTAAACTTTAGAATCATATTCATTCCAGAAGAATGGTTTCACTTATAGCCATATAAATCTTTCCTCTACATAAATGACATTTTTTTTAATACGTATCTGAATTCTTAAAGATGATATTCAGGTAATAAGACTGCAGCGAGTAGTACAGGTAAATCTCAGCCAGTTTTACTTAACACTGAAAGACCTGAACTTCATGGACTGCAAGGTGTGTTGGCTATCTGCTGTTACAATGTGATACTTGCCAGACTTCCAGGAAACACAGGTTTGGGGTTTTTTTTTGTTTTTTGTTTTGTTTTGTTTTGTTTTTTAATGAAACAAATGAGGAAAATGTTTCCTTGAGATTTCAAGATTGGACTTGCAAAGAAATATAGGGCTGAAAAACCAAAGCTCTGCTTCCAGCAGAGTTAGGCTTCTAATCAGAGTGGTCAGGTCATGGTTCTTTGTACTTTTGAAAGTCCAGTGCTCATTTTACATGCCTAAGAAGGAGCTGTTAGATACTGAGCTTTTTGGAGTGACTCCTCTGAAACAGCCAAAGGACCATTTCTCTTAGCTTGCCTTTGGGATATTTTAAATGCCTTTTTGGCTTCCTTACTACTTTTAAACATTCCTAACTTCTGTAGTAAAACCTACTGCTATATCATACTTGTCACTACTGGACACAATCTGATACAACACATGCAACTATCTGGGGAACAATCAAATGCAGGGGGTGGGAGAAAAAGAAGCTTTTTTTTTTTTTTTTTTAAGAGATGGTAACTATTGCTGACTTCCAGCACTCATGACTCACAGAAAGCTCTGAAACTGGAAAGTATATTTTATTTCATTTGTCTGCTTACTCTTGGGATTTGTAAGGCTTGTATGTTTCAGCTTTTATTCCATAGCCAGGTGGTCTCAAGTGCACCACAAATGAACAGTTACTGGATATTGCCTTATAGTAGAATGCTGCATATTAACTATTCATGAACCTTTTTCCCACTCATGCCTATCAGTATTCTGAATTCCTTTATTCATATCTATGCATTGTGGGTAAGTTTAAGTAATGCTGATACCCTCTCCATGAACACTGATTGAATGTCAGTGTCCTGTTGTGTTTACTGTTACTGGAAATGGAAAGGATGGATGAAAAACAGAGGTCAAAAAATACTGCAAATTCAGTATCTGATATTTTTGCAGTTAATCCTAGACATAGCAATAGGAAATTTTACTAAAATTTCCTGCCCGTGAATTCTGAATAGCATATGAACTCAGGGAAAATTTAAAACAAAACTGAGACTTTATAACCTTAGTAGCTATATGTCACCTGGAAGATTTTAACACAAATTGTTTCTCACATTCATTTATCATCATTCCGGGAAATTCATCATGACATAGATTTTGCCATAGCTAATCCTTCTGAAAGGAGAAGTGTGCATGGAATGATCCGGCTTAAGAGATAATCAGAATCAAGAGAGGAAACAAACACTTTTGTTTTTACCTCACGAGACCATTACAAAAACAGAGAGAACTTGTTCAGAAGACTGAGGGAGAAGACAGTTTTATAACCTTGTTCACTGTTTTGTTTTCTCTCTGGTAGAGAGAGGAACATTTTCAGGTCTGTGTTTGCAGCATTACTTTACTGTTATTAGGCTCAGGCTTTTGATGTAAGAAAGAAGGAAGCTTTAGATGTAATATAAAGAATCTCTTCCACTTGTCAGATGAATCAACAAAGTTAGAACCACTTTCTTCCTTTCTACACAAATGATATGTTCATTAAAGAGAATCTAGAATCAGGTAAGTTGCTTTTTCATAACATTGAACAGTAGGTCATTCTTTACAAAGAAGGTGTCAGGTTTTGGTGGGGGTTTTTTTTGGTAAAAATAATGTTTTGTGTGAAGAGGATTATAAATTCTTTCTTAAATTTCCATGCAATGGATTCATTAATCTGATTCACCCATTTCCTGCAATTCATAAAAGACAGAATAACATAGAATTGTTGGAGTCGGAAGTGACTTTTAAAAATTATCTAGTGCGAACCACTTTCATGGACAAGGACATCTTTCACTAGATCAGGTTGCTCAAAGGCCCACCCAACCTGACTTTGAGCATTACTAGTGATGGAGCATCCACAACTTCTCTGGGAAACTTGTTCCTAACACCTCTGTGGCATTCTGTAAGAATTAAAATGAAAAGGCCAACAAGCAGTCTAAGTCTATCCAGTTAGATATTTAAACTAAACACATAATGTCAGAGTTGGTGGAAAAGAGTTAATTTCCAGTTCACTGGTATTTATTGCTTCAGTAGTCAAGTGTGTTAGAGGTGCCAAAGGCAAAAAGCCAAATTATAAGATGTTCACCAAAGAGACTACTTGGTAAAACTTGATCAGCATCAGAAATAGCTGGTGTCAAACTTATTTTGAAATCACAGTGAACCACAGTAAAGAACAGTCCTGCTGTACTTTCATCATCATCAGAGATTTTGTTGCAACTGCAGCTTGCACTGGATAAAGAATCAGTACAGATGAAACTTCTTTCCTGTGTTTGATTAACGTATTCATAACTGAGCTTTAGCTATCTTGTTGGGTTTTATCTTGCCCTTCAGCAGCCCCTCTCCCTATTCTGTTCTCTGAACTTTTAACAACTTTTACTCCAAGCACACTGGTATTTATGGTGTGCTCTGAAGGACAGTGCCCCTTAAAAACATATTCATAAAAGTACAAACCACAAGTACAAGTTCAAAAGAAAAACAGTCTGGAAATGAGCTTTAAGATGAATGCTTTAGAGTCATTATCTGAGGTAAACTGGCAGTCTCTAATGAGACATTTGTAATTTAATTGTGTCATGGAGAGTCTATAAATTTCCCCTGGAGCCCATATCCAAGTTGTTTTTATAATGAAGATAAAGTAACACACATACCAAAAATCTTTTGAATACGCTATAACTTCTTTCAAAAAGATAAAGAGGGCCTATATCCTATTTATGTCACTACACTCAGTTGCATAACAGAGCCTACAACAAGTAGGATAGAGGGCAAGAGTCAGTCTATAATCATTTAATACTGTATAATTCTTTACATTTCTCTTTAAATCACATGATAAGCTTTTGTGACCAGCTCATACCAATTCCAGAAAAGAAAGATAATAGGATCACGAATGGTCATTCTACAGAATCTTTATATGGGCTTATGTTGTGTTTGATGCTTCCTCTGGGGAAGAAAATGTTCTAATACTGCATGAGTAAGCCACTCCTGCATCAGATTTCTAAGGAATTGGAGGGAGAGTTGTAAGGATTTTTATGCCTCAGTCAATACCAAAATGCTGTCTACTCACTCCAGGTTTCTAAATTAATTAGGACAGACATTTCTTCAAGATACAGAAAATAGATTGTGCAATATGCTCACTTGATCATGCCCAATTAAGCCCCGTGGGTCACTCAATGGGAATGGTGTATTTACTTCTCTTATAGATTTAAGCAGCTTTTCATTCTGTGATTCTGTTTGTCAAATTGTGCTGGAGATGATCTCCAAAGTTCTAGCTTATTGGAACAACTATTTCTGAAATGCTAAAAATGATTTAAAATGCAAGCAGATCTTAAAATAATACCTAAACTTCAACAGATAACTAAACATTATTTTTTTAGGCCAAAGTGAGGCACAGAACCTGGGAGTGAGAGATAGTGGAAGATGAAGGATATTTTATGATCTTATTCTGCAGCAAATGTTAAAAAATACCAAGTTCTATTAGAACCTACTTTTGAGTGTTTTCCTCTGACTTGTTCCTTTCACTCAAACAGGATACTTGAGAACTGTAATCTGAAGACAAGACAGGGAGTAACCATTCTTCTATTTTAATTCTGTCTTCAACATAAATTGTCTCTATGCTTTTAGAAAAGATATCTCATATAAAATAGCATTTCAAAATTGCCATTCTGAAATTTCTTGTGTGGTTTGTAACATCAGCCCAAGAATCTGAAGCTGCGACCATTGTAAATACTGTCCGCAGTGCAAGGTTTCAAACTAGACATGACGCACTTCCCTGGAAGAAACTCCCATGTATCTTTATTCCATTTTCCATTTTTGAACTTTTTTTTTTTTTTTTTAACCACCAGCAAACACTTCTTTCATATGTTTTCTGACTTCTAAAGGTGAATATTTTCATCTTCTAATAGCAAGTTGGTTAGCCAAATAGTCAGAAAAATAGTCTCCAACTGAAAGCTTTTTCTTTTCTTTTAATGAAAAAAAAAAAAAAAAAAAGAGTTTATCATGATCCCATCCAATCTTCATTGACAGTATGATAATAAAACATGGGTTGCTTTGAAAGCAATTCCTCCTATTTATTTCCATGGAAACTACAATAGATACAAAGGGCACAGCAATACTATTTGATTGGGCAAATCCTCAGCTACAAAAGGCTATTTTCCAAGATAGCCACCACCTTTAGTGGATTCATGCAGATGAGCTGATTGAGACACTCTTCATTTCATGGTGCAACAGCTGTACATGGTTCTCTGGAATGTGGCTTCTATTTTATGTCACTGTCGCTGCTGCTGAAATGCACCACCCACTTCATCATTGTGCTCACATCCACTGTTTGGTCCCCATCAATGTTCAGCAAGTCTCAGTGAATGTCAATAGGTGCCATTTTTATGCATGGAGGAACTCAATTCCATGTCAGATGCCATTTTGTCAGAAGTCCCTCTGCTGCCATCTGTTACACAGAAACAAAATTGAACAAAATATTGATGGGAAAGTTCAGCCCCTACTGCCGCCCCACCAGTATTCACCTCTAATGTCATGGGTCAATATCATAAATTTGAAGGCATTAATTTCCGAGCGACTCTGGTATTTATCGTATTGCTATTTCATTTTCTATTCCAGAAAGTACATACAGACTGTGGTAAAACACTACTGAAACCTGAAATAATAAATGATTAAATATTTACACACAGAGATATACAAAAATGGATCAAGAAAATGGCATCCATTTGGCCGAGTCTGATTCTTCATTACCTAATGCCTTGTGGAGTCATTTGCAAGCATGTATGGGGAATATGAAACTAAGGAATGCAATTGTGAGTAATGCATTTCATATTAACTTTGAGTAGAAACAGAAAAACAAGCATTCTAGGCAATGCAGTGTATTAAGTCTCCACATTGCAGTAGCTAGAGATGATATTTTATCACTTTTATTTTACAGGAAGTCAGACTAGACTCTGCAATTGCTTCTTCAAGCCTTAAAAATCAAGGAGACATAGTGCAAATGACTGTATTGGGTTTGAGTCAATGGAGAATTAAGTCCTACTGCATCTGGAGAGGATAAGAATTTGCAGGAATCGTGGTAATATATGTATACTAGAAAAGGAATGAGTTGTTTCAAATAAAAACTGTGACTTGTTGCTAATTCCAAAGAAAGAGGATAGAGATTAAAGATGAGGCACAGGCTGTAAACCATTCAGGATGACTTTCATTGCTCAAAGGGTATAATCAAAAGTATGGAACAAACTGCCAAAGTCTACAATGGAAATGAATAGTGTAACACCAGGTCAAAAGGGATCTGGACTCATTTCTGGAAGAAGAGACAATGCACAGCTGTTAGCGTGTATTTTAAAGGATGAAGATGATCGGTTACTGTATGAATTGATTGGTATTTCCTGGGCATGTTCTTTTAGAATTTTAAAATCTCCTGGACCTTTAGTCATTGTTTGTTTCTGGCAGCTGCATCCATACAGGAGCAAATGTCTTCCATTGACTTGAAATTTATATTGTAGAATAAAATTACTGTTTTCTCCAGCAAAAATTCCTTGGTGGAAAGGAATTTTCATATTATTGCCATGACATCAGTTCATGCAGAAAAGATAAGCAGCTAACTAACTCCACACTCTGGAGTCTTGTATTCTCTTAAATCATCAGGATCTGGGAGCATAATCAGTTGTATCCATGTATGTGTAATTAATATCCAAACAATTGCATATACCTGTTGAGTTACACTGGCTCTACAGTCTAAATAGTATAATACACTATGCAAAAACTCAAAATAAGAAACAAAGTGATAGAGTTGGTGATAATCTGATGAAAGGACACTGCAAACATCCATGAATCCTACTTTAGTAACTTACCCAGACATTCCAGAGGTCAAGGCCAAAACACACCATCGAAATTAGATGGAGGCAGGCAAAAACAAAACTGAGGGGCTTTAGAGAACCTGATGCTCACAAGCTTCCTTAATGTCATTGTCATCCCGCTCATATAGTACCATTCAGATGTTTCATTGCCTTGAGAGAAGAGATTTCTGCCTCTGCAACAATTTTGGTATCATTATGAAGCGTGCATTTCCACACTTCTGGCACAGAAAAAGAGACACTTTAAAGAAGGAGTTGCTGGAGTGAGAAGAAGTTACAAGCATCTGGATTTACTGGACAAGGCTTGGGGAAATTCCTGGAGACCACTCTATTAAGCTAAAAGGCCAAAGACTAATGAGCACTGCCTGCTTTGTTGCATTCCCAGAGCTTCCATTTATTTGAGGCTGGAAAAGGTTGCTGCATCCTTTTATCAACCCCTCCACTGAATGCAAGCTGCAGGCGTGGAGAACTTTGTGAAGCTGTATTTCACCCATTTTTTACACTCTCGGTAATACAGAACCACAGAACCGTGACCCCCTTTTATGGTACCAAACAGAGGAGGCAACTATGAAGGACTTTTCTGGATCCTATAGAGGCTACCTAAGACACTGGCTGCAGTCCAGAATGAAATCTGCTTAGATCAGAGCAGAGGCATAAGGGATGCCCAAAGCTTTGTTTGCCCTAGCCAGCACTATGGTTCCAGTGCAAAGAGGCAACAGCTATTTCTGACTTAGCTCCAAATTTGCAGGGCCCTGGGAACAGAAAAGTAGCATGTGGAGGCAAATCCTGGGGTTAATCCTGGTGTTGTACAGTGTCTCTTTACTCAGAGGAGTTTGTAAAACTTAGGTCATATCAGTATCTTACCTATATATGGAAAAGGACCATGGATAACCGGTTTAGTTTGTAGGCTTTTTTCAGCATAGTCTGAGTCACCCTCATTAGATGGAGAAGTAACAGAAATAGAAATTCTCACTGAAATAGACCTAGAGAAGTCGTCATAGGCCCAGTCTTCACTCCCTCCCAAGTTTTTCTAAGCACTGCATAAATACAGCAGGAGATTGTCCATACCGCGAAGGGGTTTTAATCTAAATATTACCAGAAATTTAATAGCAGTTCAAACGTTTCAAGGTTTTCCAGCTTTGCATACCACATGCATTACTACTGGTACAGCTCTGTTTAAAGCAACTTGAATTGTGCAGGTGAACAGGCCTGCGGGGCTGGGTAGCATTTGCAGCCACTAAGTGCTCTTGGAGATTGATTTTTAAGGGACTTCCTGATGTGTGTGTTCTGCTTTTGTCCTATTTATAACATCTTCCCACCAGTTCTCTGAATATATTATTCCAATTAAGCTTAGGAAGAAGTCCCCTCTGAAGGGCAAGGAACGCAAATTACAAGCTTAGTTGTTAATTATCAGTTGGGCGCCTGATTGAAAGTTCACTTTTATGATTGAGCTCACCTACACCAGCTATTAGTTACCATGCTTGGATTGAAATCAGTCTATCTTCCTTCCCTGTGCCCTACTTCAGGAATAAGGACCTGTAATCATTACACCAAATAAGATATAATTCTTCTTGATTTTCATTAGTCATTTCTCCTTTCTATAGTTTTTAATGAATTAGGTATTTTATTAGAATCATGGAATCATAGAATCACTCAGGTTGGAAAAGACCTTAAAGATCATAGAGCTCAACCACAACCTAATTATACTACCCCAACTCTAACCATCCTCCACTAAATCATGTCCCTGAGCACCACATCCAAATGGTTTTTAAACACATCCAGGGATGGTGGCTCAACCACCTCCCTGGGGAGCCTATTTCAGTGCTTAACAACCCTTTCAGTAAAAAGTGTTTCCTGATATCTAACCTAAACTTACCCTGGTGCAACCTGAGGCCATTTCCCCTCGTCCTGTCACCTGTCACCAGTGAGAAGAGACCAAGCCTGCTCTTGCTGTAAGCACCTTTCAGATACTGAAAGAGAGCAATAAGGTATCCCCTCAGCCTCCTTTTCCTCAGACTAAACAGTTCCTTCCGTCTCTCCTCATAGGGCATATTCTCCAAGCCCTTCACAAGCCTTGTTGCTTTTGTTTGGACCTGTTTCAGCACCTCTATGTCCTTTTTGTACTGAGTTGCCCAAAACTGAACACAGCGCTTGAGCTGAGGCCTCACCAGTGCCAAGTACAGGGGCAGGATGACTTCCCTAGTCCTGCTCAGCACACCATTCCTGATACAAGCCAGGATGCCATTGGCCTTCTTGGCCACTTGGGCACATTGCTGGCTCATATGCAGCCAACTGTCCATTAGCACGCCAAGGTCCCTTTCCATCAGGTAGCTTTCCAGCCACTCCTCCCCAAGCCTGTAGGGTTGCCTGGGGTTGTGACCAAAATGCAGGACCTGACACTTGGCCCTATAGAAACTCATACAGTTTGCCTTGGCCCATTGATCCAGTCTGTCCAGGTCCCTCTGTATGCCTTTCTCCCCTCAGGCAGATCAACACTCCCTCCCAACTTGGTGAGGGTGCGCTCAATAACCCTCCTCAAGATCATTCGTAAAGATGTTAAATAGAAGTGGCCCCAGTACTGAGCCCTGGGGGACACTGCTCGTGACCGGTTGCCAACTGGATTTAAGTCCATTGACCACAACTCTTTGGGCCCGGACATCCAGCCAGTGTTTCACCCAGCAGAGCATATGCCCATCGAAACCATGGGCAGCCAGCTTCTCCACAAGGATGTTGTGGGGGACAGTGTCCAGGTAGACCACATTGACAGCCTTACCTTCATCCACTGACCAGGTCACTTTGTCATAGAATGAAATCAGGTTTGTCAGACAGGATCTACCATTCATAAACCCATGCTGACTGGGAAAGTAATTGAGATCTGATCCTTCATGATACAGGTGGGATCTAGATTTCCCTGGCAAACTTCCCTCTAATGTGTATATGGCTGGGATCAGTTTCTCTTTAAGGGTTTCATGTATATATCTGTATGTATCTGTATATATATGTATATATTTTCTTATTTTTGTACTGTACTTCCTGTTCATATTAAGGCACATTCTAATAGAAAAAATGTCTTGGTAAAAATCTTTCAATAAGCTTTGGAGCTCTCTTCATGATACTATTCCTTCTTTAGAGGAAAGTATTCAATCAAAGTTGTGCAAGCCTCTCTTCTGTGCTGAATTTGCCAAAAAAAAAAAAAAAAAAGCAAGAACGGAAAACCTGTGAAAGAGACACTGAAGTACTGCACACAGATTGAATGTTTCACTGGTCTTGCTTCCAGTTCTGCTCCAACCACTTTGGCAAATCCTAAATCTTAAACACCTGGCCCACTGCCTTTCCTGAAGAGAGATGTTTCTGTGTGTCAGGCATCCAGTTTTAAAAATATGTTTGTGTTAGCACCAGATGTTTCTGGTGGTTTGTTGATCATACATAGGAAAAGATCCTACCAAGTCTTCTAATACTTCTGAAAACCTTGCAGTGAGAGATTTCTTCAGATTTGGATAATGCCCCTAAAGGGCCAAAGGGAGCATCAGTATCATTTTTTGAAGCTGATATTGCCTGATAATAAAACTTCACTTACAAAGACTGCTACATGGATTAATCCTAACTTGGATTTGCTTTTGGTTCTCTAACATTACTCTGAATTTTTAAGTTCATCTTTCCTTTAAGGAAGAGTTTTATACATTTTTTTTTAGTTTTAAATGTATTTTTTATTTTATCCATATATTTTATACACGTATATATATATACTTTTTACAAACCTTCCTTGGCTATTTTTTCCCATAGTTAGTATATGCACATTGTAGTGTGGTGCACAGATAAATGGACTAGCTCTGGAAAAGCTGTTCTGGGACCACAGTCCAACTGGATAAGACACTGAGACTACAAGATCCACAAGAATTCTCTCATCTACATTTGTTTCTGAAAGTCTGGTGAAACTCACCTTTAAATCTACTGAAGTTTCTTTACTTGTCCATTTTGACCATAATAACAGTTCCTACATTCTTACATGGGATTTCCTGGATGAGAAGCCATGTGCAGAAGAAACCAACTCTCCCTGAAGTCTGATCTATACATACATTGCATAGATGCATTAAATCTTGTCCTTTGAAAGTATACTGGACTTTCAGTTTAAAGACAAATGAGATGCATTACTTGAGTGCCATCAAACTGGTACTGCCGTGAGCTGCTGGAGTCACGCATAGGACTGGTGCAGCTGATCAGCTTGTGCACTATGAAGAGGCCCCAGGCTGTGGTGCATAAAGCAGTTAGGTATGATGGAACAGAGATCTGCTTCCATTGGCTTGCTAGAGGCCTGGGGTCCTCAAGTGTAAAAATTCCCTTATACACACTTATTTCCTGGACAGCATTTCTGAGTGGTAAAATAGTTTTCAGGGGAACTCCAGGCACAAGAAGACTTGCCCGCTGCAAGGCCTGGAGACCCTTTATTGGGCTGAAGATTTCAGGGAACTGTGGTGCTGTCCCTTGACTTCACCTCCCCCTTGCCTGCTTCCAGTGGATAAAGTCCATTGAAGCTCACAGTAGCTTTCTGTCTGTTCATTTGTGGTGGGAATTAGGCTGATCACCCTCAGCATAGGAGTTTGTCCATTAGTCAGGAGCACAGGAAGATTGCAGAGGAAGAGAGGAGATAATGCACATTGCTCTTTTTCTATGCTTCTTCCACATTATTGCTGACAGATTTGACCTGTGACAAATCCTTGAAATATGGCTGTGCAGACAGAGATCCAAGGATAAAAAGCCTGTGCTTGGAAAATGCTGTGCTGTGACAGATTGCATGAGCTCATATGTATCTCTCTGCCATTGCATGTTTGCCCTTGCTTACTTAGAGGAAAGCAGCCACAGATCTGTGGAGAACGACAGCTGAACAGGGTGCAATATCTTGTCCTCAAACCTATGGAGCAGGGAAACATACATCAGTCCAAAGGCTGAGGCTCTCCTAACGATATGGATCATTTGAGTCGGATAGCTTGTGCCAGAAATGCATTTTTCTTTTGTGAAAGATGAAATCCTGACATTCCTGGCTAGCCCAGTATAAATATGGCCACCCAAGTACCGTGGCATACTTTGAGTTCATCTGCTGAATAGCTGCTATGTGGTTTCTTTGGCAGCTCAGTGATTCCCTCAACTAACAGAAAACTGTGGTTCCTCTCTCAGCAGCAGCTGCTGCCTGGGGGCTGGACTTACAATCAAACCCAAACACACCATGACCCCACGAAGGCCCTGTCGGCCTGCTTGTCCCTGGCACTTGAGGCTGAGCATTCACGTGGGCCTGGCCTAGGAGCCGGCTCTGCTCTGTGGCTGTGCAGCTATAAACAGGTCCAACCTGGGAATCAGTTTCCCTGGCCTCCCCCTTAAAACACAAACAATTTCTCACCACTGTAGCCAGAGGAGGGCTGGATGTTGCTTGTGCTAGTTTTCCGAACACTGTGCTGGGCACACTAGTAGTGCAGAACAAAGTGCACTTTGTACGATGCAAAGAGGTCTGTGGGGGAAGATGACCTCAAGATCAATACTGAGCCTCCCTCCTGGGGATTTTATTTTATTTTTTAATATTTGCAGTTGGTTATAATCTGGTCCCTTCCAGTGGAAATAATTTGCTCTCCTCAGGTCAGCTCATAAGCTCCAAGGAGAAGCCCTCACTTTCCTGGGATGGTGGAGAGAAAGAATTGCAGTTCCACCACAGTAAATCACTGTGATATGACCACAGTCATCACTTTCCTTTCATATCCAAGGAAGGATTTTAGGGATTTTTTCAAGAAGCAAAAGAAGAACCCTCTTCTCTAGCAAGCAACAACAAAGTAAGATACTGGTACCTTTGAACTGAAAACATCAGAAAGGCTGTGGGGCTGCGTGCTGGGAGCACATGGTTCCTAGCTGTGGCTGAGATGACAGCTCAGGAGCTTTTAGCACTTCTCAGGAACTTTTTAGTCTCCTCAGCCATAATACAGGAGTCAAATATCAGCTCACACTGTTTTTTATGGTTAGTGGCTTGCACTACTGCACTAACAAAACCCATGGTTTTATATACCTTAAAGCCCTGTAGACACAGGAGATTTAAAGAAAGGACAGAGCAAAAAAAAAGATAAAATAGTGTTATCCCTAGGAGAGATCTCAGCACTGCAGTACTCCATTAGTTTGCAAATAGAACTTATGATCCCGAGTCCACTGGGCAGGAATGAGTTCTGCTCCTCAACCAGCACATGTGCAGGGCAGGGGATGGACAGTGCTGCAGGCTCCATGGGCAGAGCAAGACACTTGCCTTTGCTCTCCATCTCCCACTGCTGGAGCTAGGCCAGTGTTTCCAATCTTCTGCTACCTTGCTCAGCCCAAGCCCACAGCACTTTCTGTTTGTTTAACACTGTCTGGCAGCCTTGAGATAATGGGGATGTTGCTGGCTGGAGCAAGGCCAGTTCAGGGCTGGCCTCACAGCTCCCCAGCACCAAATGATCTGCAGACCCAGGCTGCTTCAGGCACTCCAGATCCCCAAGTGGGCCATAAAGTCCAACATAAGCAGGTCAGAGCTCAACTGCAGGTTACTGCAGGAGCTCCAAGATGCTTGCTAGGCATCCAGGCACTCTGTTCATCCCCTAGTCATCAGCAAAGTCTCAAGAAGGGCTGGCCCTGGAAATCCCTGTGTAGGAAATGCCTTTCAGCTCAAAAGAAATGAGAACAAATGCATCAAAAATATCACATGTATACACATATGTATGCATGTGTGTGTGTATATTTATGAACTTTCCCTTTCAAAGACGTGCTGGGGATGGGAGAACTTACAGGCCCTTCAATATAGCAGAGCTGTCAGCAAGGGGAAAATAGGAAAGTACAGCAGCTGCAAGTCCTCATACAACATCTCACTTAAAATGTCATGTGTGCTACTTGGTTTAAATTGTCACCCCTCCAGCAACCACAAACAATGCAGAAACAGCAGATGTGTTTTCTATTTAGAATTAAACAGTTTATCTCAACCACTGTCATTGTTACAGAGGGAAAATAAATAAATATCCATGTTAATGTAAACTTCAAAAGGTACTTTCTGGCATGAATGGCTGTTCTGAATCCAGACTTCACTGAGAAAACCAGGATTTGTCCACAGATATTTTTTATTTATTTTTTTTTTTTTTTTTTCCAATAGGGATGCTGGCAGCTCAGCATGTAGTAAAACTTAGACTGGTCAAAAAGATTTTTTGGCCAGATATAGCATCCAATAACTCATGTCATTTAGACTTAATGGTCCAGAAAATTAAAGTAAACATCATAAATGTCTTTTGTTATTAAACTTTCCATTCAGACTTTTTGTTTAACTCTTACTTAATGGAGAGTAAAGATGACATTTCAAGTCACATATTTACCTCTGTTATAATCTTAAAGTCATCTCATTGAGATTTAAAAATGTGCCACAGTTTCAGCCTAGGCAAGAACTCAGTAAGAAAAAAAAGCCGGTGTGTGCATGTGCTCTGGAGAAGTTAAGGTAATGATAAATTCAGCCTTCACAGATTAAGATCAATTTATTGTTCAACTCTTAGTTTTACAGGTCTATATCTCTGTTCTTTGTAGGGGCAAACAGCGTCTCAAGCAACAGTGACCATATGGATATTATTGGATCTTTTTTTCATTTTTAAGAGGGGATACTATTCGTAAAGAGTGCAACTGAGTGATGTGGTTGGGCATGCCTCAGGAAAATGCAGTCTTCTGTACAATAAGAAAGAAAACAAGAAGAGCTTCATTTAGACATTTTTGTTCTCTGCTTACATTTAAAAAAGCAAAAACAAAGCCAAACTCTGTCTAGTTATGAAGATATTTTGACTAAATTAAGTTTGATTTGTTTCAACAGTCTAAAGAAGGTTCCAAAACTGAAGATCACTGTGTACTTCTTTGTGTGTGACATGGCCTTCACCAATACCTTTCTTGTGTTTGATTTGCAGCCAGTATTTTAAAACTTCACCATCCAGCTTGTTTCCAGATTTTATATTTTTACAAAGAGTTTTTTGTCTTTAAGCAAGCAAATACACAGATGTTCCTGTTACTCCTCCTGTCTGAAATGTGCAGAAGAAGGGTGATCAGCAATAAGCTGTAAAGCCTTAACTGCTAGTAGTTACTTTACGGTCTTGTAACACATTTGATTTGATACTTGTTCCTCCATAACTGTCACAGTCCTGCAGCTCCACAGGGCTTCTCACTGGTTGGCACTTTTGAATGGCTGAGCGTAAAAAGGCCGTATGCAACACATTGCCCTCTGGATTCAATGTAGGAAAGGAATATTTTCACACTGGTTAAGGCCAGGCTAAGGATCATTATTATGTTTGGCTCAGGGGCTGACTTCATGTGTATAACCAAGATTTATCAGCATAAAATTTCAACTATCCTTTTCACATCCATTTTAGGACAAGGCCGGGGCCTGGTGTATTAGGTGAAGGAAGAAGCCCTTCCTCTGGACAAGATGATGTTCAACTAGCCCTGTCTGAGCACCGTGAAAGAGTTAGTTCCTCACCTCTCTAAGCGATTGCCTCTAAGTGGGAGATTATAAACTACAGTGTTGATCACTTTAATGTAGTGGTCAACATAATTTGTTTTTTTAAGGTACAAGCATTCTATCTTGTTGCCTGCCTTGAGAAGAAGTAAGAAATGAGTAGCTAAAAGCACAGCTGTTTTTCAGGGAATCATAGCTCTGATCTCATCACTGGCACAGGCTTGCTGCAGTAAATCTGCAAAAATGACTGAAAACCCCTCAGAATCAGAGCTGACTGGGCTTTGGACATCCATGTTAAATGATTTTCTGCCAGTCTAGCCGATGTGGTCATCACAATTTCTTCCGACTGTCTTGACACCTCTTCTGGTTCTTATGACTTGAATATAGATCAGAAGGACTTTCCAGTATGTGGTATTACGCATAAACAGCTTTTCTGGAGCAGCAGTTTTGGATCAACATTCCCGGATAATCCCATGAGTGGACAATTTTGCTGTGCAGTATTAATATCTACATGTGGAATTAAACAGAAATAGTTACTGTGTTTAGTTTCCTACCTGCATTTGTGCCAAACTAATTTTAAAGTGTAAATGGTCCCTAAGAGATTACATATGCACCCAGAGGAGGAAATACATTCCGCTATTGTAAGGCTGAATTTGTACAATTTAGGGAACATGTCATATAAATGGAATGGACAGAAATCTGTTACTAAACGGGAGTTGAAGAACATGGTTTAATGCATCACCAAATGACTAAGGCCTTTAGACCTTAATATTGGTTTGAGTCTTCATACCTGTGAGCATCCATAAGATCTCCCAAGCAACTGGATTGTATATTTGCATATATAGCCTCTTCCTCTGAGTTATAGTTTGGAATTATTTTTTTCTGTTATATATTGATGTTATTCTGCCTCTCAAACTTAAGTTACTGAGTAAATTATGAGTGAAAGAAGACTGTGGAAATTACAGCCAGAGAGGCAACTTATTTTTTTAAATGCTTCTGCACAATTTAAATTTGATTTGTGGTAACTGAGATGTTTGAGCAGATGAATTTGAAGGAGGCACAACTTTCTCAGGCTTGCCTACATTTTCGGATAGATTTACTGGAAAAGTTTTAGTTCATCGCTCTTCCAGGATCTTGAAATCTGACCAAGAAACCTTCCGAAGTAATAAGAAGTTCATGCTAAAACAATGTTGTCAGATCGGAAAAGTTAATGCTACTGTTATCTACAGGTCAGCTAACGTGAGAGTTCTCACAAAAATTCTCTAGCATAATAGATTTGCTTCCTTACTTTGGAACTGATGCTATTGCTACTACTAACAGAAACAAAATCTGATCTGACTCAATTATTTCTATTTCATAAAGAAAAAAAACCTGTTTAGAGCAACAGAATAAGCAACAGCATATCAGCAGTTTTGTTTCTTTCCCTCTGTGAACTATGTCAAAAAAACCCAACAAATTATTTGCTGAGACTATTTTATTTTCTTAGTTTGCTTGACACATTGAGTTTTGCAACTAGTTATATATCATATAAAGCTGCTCTGAAGTATTTGAGTTGTGCTGATAGCATTTATTTTTACAGAATAAAAACTCTTATTTTTACACACAGAAGTTTCACTGTCCTCATTCAGTGAATCTGTCAGACTTTTTTCCAATGTTGACACAATCAAGCATTTGTGTCCTTGATTATTCTATGCTATAAGTAATACATCTAATATTGCTCTTACGTCTCTTTCTCAGTGAACACAAATAGTTGCAAATTTATTCTCCAGAAAAAGTAATCACCATAAAGCCAGACAAACATAATGAATTCAGTTTTATCTGAGTGTTTATATAGGCAAACTAATTCTCAGTAAGTTTACAGCTCTGTTAGCAAAACTAATTCTGTCCCAACACAGTGCATGTGCTTCTATGGAGTTCATGTTTAGTTGAAGTTGTGCTAAATACTTAAGGGTATCTATGAGGGCTGCTCTGAAAGTAATGCTTCCTATTTTATTATGTTGGCCCATGACATCAGAAGCAGATGGTGGTGGTGTGGTGGGAGAGGCTGAACCTTCCCAACGATATTCTGTTACATGATGTTGCAGTGCGACAGATGGCAGCAGAGGGGCAGTCTGATAGAATGGTATCTGACACGTCCATGTGGAAAAAAAAGCACACTTGCTGGGTGTTTATGGAGACCAAACAGTGTGAGCACAGTGAAGCAGCATGTGGGTGGTGTGTTCCAGCAGTGGCAACAGCAACTATGGGTCATCTCTGCTGGTGCAGGTTTTTGCATATACACTATTAGCATAGCTAATAGTGGTGACTATGCTGAAAAATAGAGTTTTGTAGCTGAGGATTTGCTCCATCAAATCATGTTACTGCGCTCATTGTATCATCTACTGTAGTTTCCTGGGAAAGAAATAGGCATTACTTTTGCTTAACATTCTGGTTTCTTCTGAATCCTGCATCCTGACTTACCCCACAGCCTTATCCCCAGTTTCAGTCTGTGATATCTACTCTTTAGGGACTCAGTATCCCTTCCCTGACAGGTCTGACAGCAGCCAGCGTACTCCAATGCTAACCCCTTGTGCTCACAGGCATTTTGCTCAGAACAAAAAAAATTTTCCTTACATTGTAATGAGTGCTGAATTACTCCAGAGAAAATCAAGCACTATGCACCCCCAAGCAGCTGGAATGGCACAGGGCCGCAGGTGTTCAGAAGCAGCACTAGCAACGAGCATACTGAATATCTACTCCCTCCTCCTAATAGAACAGAGAACAAAATTTGGTTCTGATTATCTTCACAGAAAATTTGAAATAAATTACACTTCAGAACTCTTTTTCAGTTGGAAGAATGATGATGATTGAAAAAAAGGGAAAAAAGGGTCACGATCATCTTTGTCTAGACATTCGCACTTTTCACAGTAAAATTTTGGGTTTTAATGGGGGAAAATATTCTTTTTGAGGAAAGAGAAGATGAAGGAAGCTAGGGGAGACGAAAGTGGATATGAAGAGGAAAGAAGGAAGAAAGACTTCTTCAAAAAGAAGCCTACAATGTAAAATACTTTAATTGTGAAAAACATTACTGATGCATATGATGATGTTAGCTTTCCACTCTGAGAATGATACATTGTTATTAAATTATCAAATTATATGGTCATCAAGTGGTCAAATTAAGATCCATTTGGGAAAGGAATACCACTGAGCTGTCTGTCTTGTGTAACTTTGCCCATTCAGGGTTATTAAGAAATGCAAGGAAACTGTTGTGTTTTCCTGAGAAAACTCTGTTTTGTATTCCTAACTTGGAAATAAAAGAATCATCATCAAGACTAAACTATGTAATCTCTCAGAATAGAAGCAAACTTTGCTCAGATTTCTCTCAAAATATGGAAGGAATAGGAAGGAAAGGAAGGAAGTTTTAGTTGTGAACATTGTAAAAGCTGCCTCACATCTCAGACAAGAACGGCAAGAGTTGCCTTCAGTGCCCTGGCTTTCTAGTGGCTGCTGGTGAACAGAATATTATCTTATGCTTGCTGTGTTTTTTGGGCATTTGTCATTCCCAAAACTATAAGGGCACCTTCTGGCTGATGCACTTGGCATATGCTGACAGATCAGCCATATTTAAGTGATAACAACTTCAGCATATATAATCAGATCTTTACTCAGGTTACTATAAAGTCTGACTGTGAATTCCTTCCTCAGCAACTGGCACACCATCATCACTACATGCATTACTACATTTGTAACAGCCACATCAGCTGTGAGAGATCAAGTACGGTGTTCAAATGGTGTTTGGTGTTTCTGGTCTAAGCAGGGAAGTTGGTCTAAACATGAATTTAGAAGTACATGCAACTAACGAGCACTGGAATTCAGTTTAGACTGGCTGGGCTGACTGGATGATGAAATGAGTATCTGTAACTCTTTTTATTACCCAAGTGATTCAGATTTTTATTGCTACCATTATCAATCATTCCATGTGGAATGCAGCCATGGTGATCCTTGGTATATTTTTGGTTGATGGAGTATTTTGACAGCAGACCATGAAGTACCAGATATCTGTGAACCAAGATCTGCATAAAGTACTGATCCTCACAATGACTTCTCTGAGACATTCTCTGGGCCTGAAAGATGCCATCTGTTCCTGCTTTTAACAAAAAGATGCTCTCATTGGAGCCAGTAAAATCTTGGAAAAATGAAAGAAGTATCAATTCCCCTCTTGATTACCTCTTCAGCTTTAAATTGGAACACTCCAGCTGAGGTTGAAAGGCCTGTTCAGTGTCCTGCCTTCAGAGCTTACTGCAACCTTTTCAGTTTTTAAAAAGCTCAGGGAAGATGTTCTTCTGTGGAAGATCAGACCACTGGTAGACACACAAATGATAAGGTAAACTTCTGACATTGATTGAACTCCCAACAGCTCCATTAATATCCCTAAATTATTATTAATTCTTTTATAAGTTATTATTAGTTTCACTATTCCTTTGTACTCATAATGTTGAATGCAACATAAATTAAAAGCTGATTAAATCGGCGACATTTCATTCTCTGTACACAGTAAGAATGTTTCATTATTGCTTTGTGCATATGAAATACAAATAATCTTTCCATCTGGGTGAAGTAGTCAGGGACTCCACAGTACAGAGCTCCTCAGATTGGCTTGGAAAATGGAAAGGAAGGGGAGAGAGGCCAGAGGAAGTGGTCTGGTGTTGTTTAGTCACAGCAGCAGCAGCATCCCACAGGAAGTATCTCCAGCCAGAAGGGAGAGGGGTGGTCCCCTTCCAGGGCTCTGACCCTTGCAGTGTTGCAGACCTGTCTGCAGGGTGTTACAGTCAAGAGATGTGTGTCTCAAGAAAGCCTGAGACATTGGAGCAAAGCATTGAATCACTCACAGTGATTGCATCTGCTCTGGGCCAGAATCCTGCCGGCTTGGTGCTGTCTTTGAGTGAACTGACATGGTGCAGGTGGGCGATGAGCAAACAGCTTCCAAAATCCCACTAGCAGCCAGCTCGGCAAACTCCACTGCTCCTTCAGTGCACCATAATTTCTTCATTGCTGCCTCCCTCCCGATTCAATCAGATACCATATGCTAACTGAGCAAAGAATTTCCGCTTATCAGTTACTAATAAAGCCAACATTAGACACAACATTTGGCCAGATACAGATGGCCACTTCCAACAAAATTTGACCATGGGCTTTGCCCCACGTTTGGGGGGGGGAGGATTCTTCAGTAATGTAGTGGGGCCTGTGTTTGGTTTTTAAAAGGAAAGTAAAATTATGCAGATGTAGAATTTTGGGAGGCCAGATGGATTGTATCTGGAAGTGTTTATCATTTTTAATATTTTGAAACCAGATGTTGATGCACAGACATTGCTGGTTGCAGTCATAGGAAGCTGTGTTAGGAGGACACTCTCTAACCTTTGTTAAGAAATTACAATGTTTTGATCCAGTTAAGATCAACTATTAGTACGGAACTGGCCAACCACTGCTGTAAGCCGTTAAAAAAAAATAGGAAACAGATGCTCAATAGAAAGAAAGCTATCAGCCACAGCATTCCTGATCTTTTTATAAAATGTAAACTTAAATATTTTATGTGTCCTTTAATGAACTGCTATGAAACAACTTTAGTAGTCAAAACATTTCACAAGATTACACAAATGCAATTTGTCATTTATTAATATTTCCACAGAAGTGGTGTCCCTGGGAAAAAGGGCACAAAGGTGGCACATGCCAGGTGATAAATGTAAAGTGTTTCTGTGACAAGAGCTCAGTGCAAATCTGATACTTAAAAGACTGATGGAATTTTGATTGTAAGAAAGCAGCAGCTTTTATCCCTCAAATAGACTGCGGCTGTGGGGGAAGGAGCAATCCTATCTACATTATGAAGCAACATCTATGAATGCTAACTACATGATAATTGATCATATATGCAGTAACAACAACTACATCAGTGCTCAGAAACTGTGAATGGAGTAGAGATTTTGCTGGTGAAGTCCACTCTGAGTTTTCTTCACATCTTCAATTATTTCTGTAAAATGGGAATTAATAACGCTTCCCATCTCCTGCTCCTTTTTTCACTTTAGTAATGACTAACAATCAGTCATTGTCAAGTCACTTTAAAATTTTGTGGAGCCAGCACAGCATCCTTTCCTTCAAAGTGCACTGTACAGATTGGCTTGCTTCTTCAAGCAAATTGAACAGCTGGATCCTCCCCTCACGGAGACAGCATGAGCAAGTTAAAAATAGAAAGACAACTTGAAGGTATTTTTTAAAGTGCTCTAGAAACCAAGGCAGAATGATCCTTCCATATTGGAGGGCTCTTTTGCAAAGAGACCTTGGAAAAGCCCTACCACCTCTCCTGATCACTTTGTGCTCAGCCCCGCTTTTGTGGAACGGGGAACAGTTGGAGGCCAGCAGTGGGATGGACAAAGTAATTTGATTTATGTTATCCTTCTGGGTTTCCTCCATCATCTAAATGGCCTGGGCTGAATGGTAAGCTCAACAGCCTAGAAATGACTGAATATATCATAGAGTTACCAAAGACAGAATTAGGTAAAAGATCAGTAGATGGAAGAGCTCAAAATAGCAGCTGAATAATAAGCTTATCTGCTCTCTTTTTCACCACATAGACTGGGTTCAGAGCTACCATACTCCTTGGCCGTTTGTACCTTAGGAAACTAGACACAAGGAAACTTAGGCCCTCCATCCTACAGCGTAATCATGGGAGGAACGGACCATCAACACACCCTACATTTAACTGAGGGGCTCTTGGATTTGCTGTTCTGTTGTGACTTGCCCCTGTTGATTCACATTTAAAAAATGCAGAACAGCAGTGGTTTGTTAAAATGTTGGACTGGATTGCTGCACAACCAAAATAACACTCCCCAAGATCTCCCCACTATTCAGCATAGCCTCCGTTGTTTATCATAAGAATTCAGCACAACCACAATCTAATTCATTTTTTTAATTTTCGCCTTTTCCCCAGATTAGATGTGATTCCCACATGGGACAAAGGGAGGGGATACCTTCTTTGCGTGTATTTTAGCAACCAAATAGTTTAGTCTTTTGTTCACAAACAAGCTGCTTCTTCTCTTCTCTCCTTCCTTGTTTTTGGAGGCTATCCCACATTTCAGCTCATGCTAACCAGAGCTATATTACATCTGGCACTGTCCCTGTGATTGCTCAGGCAGCTGGAACAAGTTAGATTGCACTGTTTCCTATGACTTTCCCTTGCATATCAGTTGCTATTACTCCACCTCTGCTGGAGTGCTTTTCCATCTATGTATGTTCTCTCCTTCTGTTCTCTGCAAACTGCCAGAAATTTTCACCATTTCTTCATTTCCACTGTGAAGCACAAATATCCAAAAACAGATGCTAAGGAAAATATACTGTGGCTTTTGGACCAAAGCAACACAGATTACAATAAATGCTACTGCACTGCTGCATTTGGGCCTGTTACTGTTCAGGACAGCCATTTTCCTTTCCTGAGAGAGGACAATGTGAGATGCTCCTCAGTCATTCCTTTTTTTTTTTTTTTTTTAGTTTACTAACCAGAACACTTCCAGTGACCTAAATCCCAGATCCACTGTCCATGTAAAGCAGCAATGACATGCAGCTCAAATCTCTACCCTAGGAGCACAACAGCATACGTATGTGGGCTTTGTGGCAGGTGCTGCCATGGTTTGAGTTATTGTTGCCCTTACAGCTCTTGTGTAAAAGCCTTTCGGTCACCCTTAATTAACACTTCTGCTTTATGACAACAGACCAGAGCTACCATGTAGGATGACACTTTTTCCTCGCTGCCCTATGAGTGCTGGGCTGGAGGTTCTACATTCCAATTCCAATTTCTCATGGTTACGGGAGAAAGAAGGAATTGCATTTGATGCAGTGTGGGAAATGCGGAAGATGTATGGTTTTTGTTGGTTTTTTTTTTAAAATAAAGTACAGATACACCCCAACAATTAATCTTTGGTCCAGATTTGGATTACTATTGTTTATTTGTTAAGTGCCAACAATGTGCTCAGTGTTGTAGAAGACTCAAAGTGAAGACAGTCATAGCCCTCAAGAATTTGGATCTGAAATTCAGCAAGAGTCAGAAGAAAAGTCAGATCAGGTGTTCCAGTTCAGACTCATCCCCATTATGAAGTGATGATGAAAAAATCCAGATGTTTAATAAATAATCACTGGGTCTTCTTGTAAAATGTAACATTTATTGTAAATGACTAATTCTTTTAATGAATATTTTGGAAATGACATCTATGTGTAGAAATTATAAACTGCAATAAATTGTGCAGGGGTTGCCTGATGTTTCTAGGGGCCAAAAAGAACAGAAACTCTTGGCCAAGATGATGAAAAAATTTCAGACAAGCCAGGGAATAAGTGCCAACATGGTGTAATCTTCTTAGGCATATATTAAAACTTTCAGGCTACAGTATCTGTACAAGTGCTGGAAAGACAGGAACTGAGACTCCAGAGCCTGTTGCAGCAAATATGTGTTAAGGCTGTGAGGATGGCAAAACTCATATGTCATTGCACATTGAGAACACAGGATCCCTCTTTCTAGCTATTGTCTGAAGAGGTAAAGGCATCCTGTTAGAGTATAGAATCATAGAATCATAGAATCACTCAGGTTAGAAAAGACCTTAAAGATCTTTGAGTCCAACCACAACCTAACCAAACTACCCTAACTCTAACAACCCTCCACTAAATCATGTCCCTGAGCACCACATCCAAATGGTTTTTAAACACATCCAGGGATGGTGACTCAACCACCTCCCTGGGGAGCCTATTCCAGTGCTTAACAACCCTTTCAGTAAAGAAGTGTTTCCTGATATCCAACCTAAACCTCCCCTGGCACAACTTAAGGCCATTTCCCCTCGTCCTGTCACCTGTCACCAGTGAGAAGAGACCAAGCCTGCTCTCTCTGCAATCACCTTTCAGATACTGGAGGAGAGCAAGAAGGTCTCCCCTCAGCCTCCTCTTCTCCAGGCTAAACAGCCCCAGTTCCCTCAGCCTCTCCTCATAGGCTATATTCTCCAAGCCGTTCACAAGCCTTGTTGCCCTTCTTTGGACCTGCTCTAGCACCTCTATGTCCTTTCTGTACTGAGGTGCCCAAAACTGAACACAGTAAGTGGAAGGTCAGGAAGGAACAGGTTAATTTTTGTCACATATGATTTGGCTTTAGAGTTCAGCCGTTTAGCCAAGCCACATCAATCCTACTGCATTGTTTATGTACAAGGTGGAATGCACAGTTGTATGCAAAATTGGAACACAACATACATGTGCATACATACATTACCTTCCCCTAAACATGCATCTCTGCTCCTGTGGGAATCTGAGTGCATTTAACATGTAAAACATTCATAGTAGTTGACAGAAGGTACACATTTTAGACAGATAATCTGCTTTTATCAAGTAAAGTCCTAGGTATTCTAGCCTCAAACAATCTATTCCTCATTAGAATTCTTACGATAAGTAAGTCCAACTCACATATTTGCCATGATCCAAAGCCCAGGGAAAGTTCTCATTTAATTCTATGTATGTCTTTTTGACGAAAGTATCAGAATCTAGAGATTCTAAATCTAAATCTAATTCTTAGATTTTAAATAAGGATTATTATTAAAAACCCAAATCCATCACTCTTTTGTACATGTCATAGGAGAAAGCAAGCACCTGTTTCGGGTAATTTTATTCCAAGTGTCTGTGAACGTTTAGTTCACCTTATTTTTTCTCCAGTCTCCCCCTTTTTCCCCATCTCCCCAAACCGGTCACCCCTGACATTGCATTAACATAACTAATCTCTGGGTGGAAAAAATTACATTCCACTGCAGATGTCTCCAGTCTGCAGCAGGGTGAGTGACACACCTGTGTACCAGACCTACTGCCTTGTTTAGTGTGGATAATAAATGAGTGGATGTGATTTGTTCACAGAATGTGTACAATTACAGGCAAATACTGTAAACTGCTCAAAAGCCTTTCCACCGGGAGAGATCCTCCTGTCTTTACTCACAGAAAATTCCCACCACTTCCCTGTCTAAACACAACCTTATTTGCAGCTCACGTTTATCGTGGGCAGTCGGAAGGGAGAGAGGAAAGGAGAGGTGTTGCTGTGACTGTGCAGAGAATTCGGTCTCAGGTGGAGCTTTAGAGCGGGCTGACCCCTGCTGCTGCAGCTGGGAATTACCGGCCTGAGGGACGGCACCGGGCTGCATCGCGCAGCGCCGAGCACATGGGGACGCACAGGCTTTCACATCTGCTTCTCAAAAAGTGGGAATATTTACAAGCTTTCGTTTGCTGGTTGATGGCGGTAACCTTTACAGCTAAACGGAAAGGTGCATGAATTTCTGCTGATTACAAGCAAGCGTTAGGGTAGCTCTGGAAGAGAAAATGATGCTATTGTCTCCTCTAAATGCCATCCTTCCTCAGGGAAGTAGTCCAAGTGTGTGGTCAGAATCAGGAGGTGGTGGGGTCCCACACTCCAAAGCCAGCAGCCAGAGCAAACTCCTCAGTGGCTGCAAAAGCTACTGCTACAAGTTGTTGTTTGTTTGGCTTTTTTTCCCCAGCTTTTTCTGCCATGAAATGCACTCACCACAGGGATCCTCAGCTCCCTGCTTCTTACACTCAGCAGACACCTGGATCAGAACCTGCACACATCCAAACCCACGATGAAACCAGTCCTGAGCTCTGCATAGGTGACACCAGTCTTCCCATGTATCAACAGTGGCTGGAGTCAAAGAATAGTCAGACCACGAACAGTACTGCTTGGGCAGACAAAATTCAACAGCTTGTGAGTACTGCCTACAACCAGACGCAAGTTTAAGATGTGAAAGTTTTAATTTCCATCCAAAGGTTTCTGGAGTTCAGGTGTTTAGAATCACAGTTTCAGCAATTGCAGCACTACCTCCTGGGATCTGCCTGTATGAGAAAAGGGGAAATCTGGACAGAGAGCGTACTGCAAGTATTCATGGGTTTCAACACTCAGGACAAGAACAATCAAATAAATGTTAATCTTTGTCACAGCTTTGGCTGGGATAGAGTTAATTTTCTTTGTAGAAGCTTGCATGATGCTGTGTTATGAATTTTTTATTAAAATAGTGGTGCTAGCACACCAACGGCTTAGTTGTTGCGGAGAAGTCCTTACATAGAGCCGAGGACTTCTCTATTCCTTGTGTTGCCCTGCCAGCAAAGGGCTGGGATTGCACAAGAAACTGGGAGGAGATAGATCCAGGACATTTGACCCCAACCCAACAAAAGGATTTTCTCACATGACATCATGCTCAGCAATAAAAGCTAGGTTAAAGAAGGAGGGAGCAGGGATGTTCAGAATGATGACATTTGTCTTCCCAAGAAACTGCTTTCCTGGAAGTGGCTGAACATCTGTCTTCTGATGGGAAGCAGTGAATTAATTCCTTCTTGTGTTTCGCTCGCATGTGCAGCTTTGCTTTACCTGGTAACCTGTCTTTTTCTCAACCCATGATTTCTCACACTTTCACCTTCCTTGTTCTCTCCCCCATCACGTGTAGAGAGAGTGAGTGAGCATCTGGGCGATGCTGAGCTGCTTGCCAGGTTAAACCACAACAATGTGACACCTGTTTATCTCTGCTTCCAGAAACTGGCAGGAGAAATAATAGCCCTGGCTCCATCCCAGTTTCATCTACAGAGTTTTTGTGCACCTGGCCCAATCTGACACTGAGAAGGGGCCATGCTTTACAACCCCTTCTTCTTTCTCAGCTTCTTACATCGCAGTTGCTCTCATATCACGTCTCCTTCCTTGCAATCTAGAAGTCCTGCTGAGACAGATCCTCAGCCAAGAAAGCAGTGGAGAATGAGGAGAAGATGGAGGAATCTCTGTCCCGTTCTTGCACACAGGCTTTCATCATGCAATCACTCACTTCAGCCTCATTGCTCCTCCAAGTCTGAAGGTCATTTTGGGCAGTGTCTCAGTTTTTTTAGTAAAAGAACTAAAAATAATAATAAAAAAACAAAACAGTCTTAAACTAAAATGTTGGGGTTCTGTTTCTTTGTTTGTTTAACAAATGAAACATTTTTGTAAGCAAGTGGCTTTCTTTCTATATGAAAATTTATTCCAACAGCAGAGAATTTATCTTTGGATTTATCTTTCTTATCAGTCCCTTTTCTCTCCCCAGACTTTTCAGGACTTTTCTATAAGTAGTTCAGATCAACTTTGAGAAGGAGTATTGGCATTTTCTAACCAACATTACCGATATGTCTCTATCTGAGTCTGTACTAGTCCTCCCAGAAAGTGAATAGGTACATCAGTCACCATTTCCAGGCTTTTATGGTAACTTTTTATTTTTCATTTTTGTCTTGGAGGAGGAATTGAAATGTGAAGTATTTCACAAAGTCCTTTGCTTAGATTACCGTATTATTAAAATTAGTACTGCTTTCAAAATGAAAAGCCATAACGTGCATGCCATTTGTGAGTGGTGGCCCATGTAACATTAACCTTAAACGTCAACTGAGAATTGCTGAAAAGAAGTTACTTAGGTGCTAAGAACAAAAAATTATTTTGTTTCAGAAAAATAATATTTCCACTATTGCCTGTAAGTTTCAGTTAGTTCCCAGATTAAAGATGATTTGCTATTGAAACACTGCAGCCCACATCACTTTGCACCAAGATGCTGTGTACCAGGAAAGACTTCAAGAAGTCACTACACTTAGAGTGAAGAACATAGACTATAGCTAGTCTCCACTCTTTGGAGGAGAGGCATTCTGTAGTATCCCATATTTTAGGGAAAGACATGAATATATGCAGCCTCACATCTCAGGGCAACAGATGCTCTCCATCAACCGAGCTGAAGTATGTTGAAAGATGTAATAGCACTGGCAAAGTATTTTGGAGACCAACAACTATTGTGAATAATGCTATGACTAAGCATATTATTTAAATGGCTGAGGTCCAAAGAATTTAAGGTTATCAAATACCTATGAGAGTGGCCCACCAGCTCTGTTCCACTTGTTTCTCCTAGAATGAGCCAATAGAGAACATTTGTGCTGCCTGAACAGGCATGTAAAAGAAGGCAGAGCCACCTTCTGCTAAAGATTGCTGGCAACTTGTTTTGCTATTAAGCCTCTCTACAGAGAAGAGTATGAGAATGCTGTTTCTTTTTTAAGTGAGGGATAGTCCAGGAACATTTTGCAGATATCCAAATTGATCTCTCTCAGTATGTGATGACCTCAGTAAAAAGGAAATTCATGCAATGAAAATGCTGTATTTTTTCCTGGCTTCTTTGAAAATCCAGTCATGGCTCCAGAGGTCTTATGGAATGTCTCTTGGGAATGTATCTATGGCCAAGTTGTTGTCTTGTTAAGCATGGAGTGATGAAGTTACAGAGATTCCAATCTATCCATTTATTTCTGTTTGTTCTAACATGTTGAGAACTGGAAAAGCCCCACACTGCAGAGCAAACTCTTTGGAAAACATTCCTGTTATCTTTGAAGACTCTCTCTTTTACTTCTATAAGCAACAATAGGGTCTGGTCCATTTTGTTGATAAATTAAGCTTTTTGTCTGAGACATAAATTTGGCTTGCAGGAGAAGTGTTGCCTGGCTGAGAGGCATACTGTAACAACAAACGTACTTCTTGGATTGTGTATCATCACCAAAGCCATCGTCTTCCAGCCAAGGCCAAATGTTACACTGTACGTGTATCCTCTCATCTCTCAAACAAATCACAAGACTGCTTACACATTTCTGAAAAAACTTAACTGCAGACAGTATGCTATGGAACTGACACTTCTGTAATGTTACACGTTTATTGGATGATCACGAGCTTCAGAGATAACAATTCCAGAAAGTTTTCTTGAGTAAATCTCTCAGACCCTCACTACCTCTGAGGAAATGGGTCATGAAGCATAGTCTTCTCTTCAAATCACAGAATCACAGAATCACAGAATCACAGGATCACCAAGGTTGGAAAAGACCTACAAGATCATCCAGTCCAACCATCCATCAATCACCAATAGTTCTCACTAGACCATGCCCCTCAGCACAGCATCCAAACATTCCTTGAACACCTCCAGGGTTGGTGACTCCACCACTTCCCTGGGCAGTCCATTCCACTGCCTGACCACTCTTTCAGAGAAGTAGTATTTCCAAACATCCAGCCTAAATCTCCCCTGGCGCTGCTTGAAGCCATTCCCTCTAGTCCTATCATCAGTTACACGAGAGGCCAACCCCCAGCTCACTACAACCTCCCTTCAGGTAGTTATAGAGAGCAATAAGGTCTTCCCTGAGCCCCCTCTTCTGCAGACTGAACAATCCCAGCACCTTCAGCTGCTCCTCATAAGGCCTGTGCTCCAGACCCCTCACCAGCTTTGTTACCCTTCTTTAAACACGCGCCAGGGCATCAATGTCTTTCTTGCAGTGAGGGGCCCAAAACTGGACACAGTACTCGAGGTGTGGCCTTAACAGGGGGACAATCACTTCCCTGTTCCTGCTGGCAACACTGTTTCTGATGCAAGCCAGGATGCCATTGGCCTTCTTGGCCACTTGGCACACTGCTGGCTCATGTTCAGCCGAGCATCAATCAATACTCCCAGATCCATTTCCTCTACACAGTCTTCCAGCCACTCTGCCCCAAGCCTGTAGCACTGCCTGGGGTTGTTGTGGCCAAAGTGCAGGACCCGGCATTTGTTGAACCTCATCCCATTGGCTTCAGCCCAGCTCTCCATCCTGTCCAGATCTCTGCAGGGCCTCACTACCCCCAGGCAGATCCACACTCCCAGCCAATTTGGTGTCATCTGCAAACTTACTGAGGGTGCACTCAATGCCCTCATCCAGGTCATTAATAAAGATATTGAAGAGGACAGGCCCCAGCACCTACCCCTGTGGAACACCACTCGTGACCGGTTGCCAGAGATCGGGTTGGTCAAGCAGGACCTGCCCTTTGTGAACCCATGCTGGCTAGGTCTGATCCTCCAGTTGTCTGCATGATATCCCTCAAGACAATCTGCTCCATAACCTTCCCTGGCACTGAGGTCAGGCTAACAGGCCTCTAGTTCCCTGGGTCCTCCTTACAACCCTTCTTGAAGATGAGTCACAGTGGCAAGCCTCCAGTCTTGTGGGACCTCACCAGTCAACAAGGAGTGCATCCATAGATGATGGAAAGTGGCTCGGCTATCACCTCCGCCAGTTCCCTCAGTGCTCTTGGGTGAATCTCATCCGGCACCATGGACTTGTGGCAGTCCAGCTGGAATAGTAGGTCTCTGACTGTTTCCTCCTGAATCATGGGGGGTTTAGTCTGCTCCCCAGCCAAGACTACCAGGTCAGGGAGTGGAGTACCCTGAGGATAACTGGTCTGACCTTTAAAGACAGATGTAAAGACAGTATTCAGAAACTCTGCCTTTTCCTTATCCTCAGTGGTCACATTCCCAGCCTCATCCAGTAAAGAATGGAGATTCTCCTTAGTCCTCCTCTTACTGTTGATGTATTTGTGAAAGAGTTTCTTGTTCCTTTTTACCCCAGAGGCCAGGTTGAGTTCCAGCTGGGCTTTTGCTTTTCTGATTTTCTCTCTACACATCTTAACAACTTCTCTGTACTCTTTCTGAGTTGCCTGTCCCTTTCTCCACAGGAGGTAGATTCTCTTTTTCTCCCGGAGCCTCAAGAATAGCTCCCTATTCATCCACACTGGAATTCTTCCCCACCGGCTCATTTTGTGGCTCAGGGGGACAGCCTGCTCTTTTAAGACTTTCTTCTTGAAGAGCGACCAGCCATCTTGGACCCCTTTACTCTCTAAGACTGAATCCCAGGGGACTCCCCCTACTAGTCTTCTGAACAATTCAAAGTCCGCCCTCCAGAAGTCCAAGGTAGCAGTTTTGCTGCTCCCCCCCCTTGCTCCACCAAGAATTGAGAACTCTACCATTTCATGGTCACTCTCTCCAAGACAGCCCCCAACCTCCACATCTCCCATCAGACCTTCTCTGTTTGTGAACAGCAGGTCTAGTGGGGCAGGTCCTCTCGTAGGCTCTCTCACCAGCTGCCTCAGAAAATTATCTTCCATACACTCCAGAAACTTCATAGACTGCTTCTTCTGTGCTGTGTTTTATTCCCAACATATATCAGAGAAGTTGAAGTCCCCCATGAGGACAAGGGCTGGTGATCGCACAGCTTCCGCCAGCTGCTCATAGAACATCTCAACTGTCTCTTCATCCTGGTTTGGTGGTCTATAGCAGATGTCCACCAGGATGTCTGCCTTGCCAGCCCTTCCCCTGATCTTTAGCCATGGGGATTCAACCTTATCATCCCCCGCTCACAAGCTCTCTCTAATATGGAGAGCCACACCGCTACCCCTCCTTCCTTGCCTATCCTTCCTGAAGAGCTTGTAGCCATCCATTGGAGCACTCCAGTTACAGGAGTGGTCCCATGATCTCCATGACAGTATTGCCACATCCTAGGGAGAGATTCAAGTCACCCCAATAGTGGGCTAATTCTGTGGCACAATGTATTTTTAATTCCTTAACCTCCAAACTTGCTAAGCCATTGCAAAAAGTTTATTCCCTACGCGTGCCTCAAACATAGACTGTAAGAGCCAGAGTCCTGCAGCTGAAATTCTGTCTAAATCTTTCCATTCACTGTTCTCTATTGACTGAAAGCACCTAGCACAAATATGAATAGAAATAAATTGTTATAGTCGTTTTTAAATGGAAAACAATGTACATGAAATAGCCCAAGTGCTTAAAGAAAATTAAGTAGGAAGAAGATAATTTTGGGAAAAAAAAAAAAAAAAAAAAAAGAAGTAAAAAATAAACAAGAGGATATGTCAGAGACTGGAAAAAAATAAATTAAAAATATACTGTAAGAATAGAGATACTCCATCAGCAAATGATGAAAAAGAGATATATCCAAACATTGTTTCAGCTATCCCAGACATCTTTGCTGAATGTAAAGCTGGGCACTACAGAGTATAAAAAGTAATTAACCTCTTGAAAGGTGCAAGTAGGAAGAAGATACCAGAAAAAAATGCAGTGGCAACATCAAACACTGGTAACATTTTCTTAGACGCCCTGCCCACTTGACAGAAGTTGAAAGTAACTATCATTATTCCACTTTCCCTATATTGCACATTTCTACTATGCCCATAATATTGTACAAGAAATACCAAATAAAACTGAGAGAATAAATTCATAATAGAAAGAGACACATTTTCTAAACAGTTATAGATGACCTGTAACTGTAATTTGACTTGTAATTTGACTGCCGGGTGAAGTTTCGAAGGAAAGAGTATGAATGGCTTCAGAAAAGACTGGATTTTTAGATGGCAAAAATATCATCAATCCCATAAGTGCTGGTAGTTATTTATACAGTTTGACAGCCTACTCTTTTAAACCAGTAGCTGCTGAAATACTGGAAGAAAACTTTTCAAGGTGGGATACAGCTTGAAGCGGACATTCCCACAGCTATGAGCTTGGGACTGCTTATGGTTCTTCAGCTACCTGCTCATATCTGCAGAAAACAAGGCAGTCTTCATTTTCTTGGCCTTATTGTCCTACAGTGGCAAAAAACACGACCAAACAAGACTTTTCCAAACTAGACACAAATGCTACATAGCACTGACCTGCTGTGAAAGCAGAGGTGTGTGATCAGCCAAAGAAAGGTGTGTTGGACCATGAGAAAGACTCTACATTTGAAAAGTAATGTACACATTAAAACTGTTGAGGAACTCTGGATTGAGCACCAAGATGGAGAAGTGTTAAAGAAGCATATCAACCATCATCAGATTCCAGAGTCTGCACGCTGTGTTATTTTGTTTGTTATTTTTAACAAAGGAAATATCAACACATATGTTTTGTTCCTGACTGTTCTAATAAATCCCAACAGTGACACAAGAGTTCTGGCTTCTTCTACACATTACGCTGTCCTGAAATCCACAATTATAAAAGCTCTGAACATGTTGCCTCCTCACATAAAAGTGTCGTGGAAACTGATCATCAATTTACTATTGTGAGAGTCAAGAAAGAAAATTTAATGGTAAAAATGACTTCCAGTTATAAGGACAGGAGTATTATGGGATGATTTAGCATGACAATTTTTTTCTTGTTATACATTTCCCTATTGAAATCAGTGGTTACTAGGGAAAGAGGTTCACTATCTTTTAATTCAGAAAGATATGAAACAACATTATCCAATTCTTTACACACACCATCCTCTGAAAAGCATTTAAGAGATCTATTGTAACAACATTCAAAGACTGCTTTCAATAGCCAGGTGTTTTATTCTGTGGTGTTACTGTATCAGATCATTGCTATTTTGTCACTGCAGAGATCGCTATTACAGTCTTCATGGCAGAGAGAAGCTTCCTTTATTAATCTTGGCTGTCAGTTTGAGTGTCAAGTGTCATGTATGTTTGCATACATGAATGCTTACATCTACAGGTGCAAAAAAACCTTACTAAGCTCCAGGCTACCATTGGTGTTATAAGGATAGTTGATATTAACCTTCAGCAAAGACAACCAGTGGAAGGAAGTAAGGAACCACATGTTCTTCAGATGTTTTCTGCTCTAACATAAAACCATGGAGTAGAAAGCTACCCAGCAGGAGGATGGACAAGAGGTGTCTGCCAATTAAGGTGTATTTTCTACAACCATCTATGAAGATGGATGTATTTCTGGATGGAAAATCATCAAGTTCCTCTTCAGCAGTTCCTCTTACAAACAGCACATTATAGACCTATGCCATCTTTACATGGAGCAGGATAGAAAAGTTCAGCGAGGATATAAGAAGCCACATGGAGACTTGGACAGTGAAGAACAGGCATTTGATTTAGCAGCAGGTAAAGGCAGAGAGACGAGGTTTGTCCAGGATGTGTGACTCCTGTCATGCTGTGCCCTCATAAATCACTTACAACCTTAGCTACCTTTGTGTTAGAATGAAGTAACAGCACCTTTCCACTGAGTAGGGAAACAGCAAGCTGTGGCTGTCCTGAAAAGCCCTCTCCCTGGGCTTTTCCCAGCACCACATCTTCCAGGGTGTGAGTCCCCTGAAAGGATTCAGCTTTTTGAGAGATTGAAAGATTTCCATTTAAGGGTATTTTAATGGGAAGGGAAGGGAAAGGGAAAGGGGAAGGGGAAGGGAAAGAGAAAGAGAAAGGGAAAGGGAAGGAAAAGTTCTGGTAATTAAATAACAAGACCTGCCTACTCTGACTGCTCTTTTCCACAGGATTTTTGGAAAAATTATGCTGGGACTCAGGAGAAGGTCCATGCTACCAACACATCCATGCAGACCTCTGTGAACATGGTATGAGTGACGAGTAGTAGTGTGGGAACAAGTGACATGTAGGAGGTAAATGAAATATTTCTCTTGCTAAGCCACATTCAGATTGAAGGATGTTCAGCCCAGCTGCAATGAGGTAGGAGCTGGCTTGAAAAACCACATGTAAATGATAGCCTAGGATGTGCACAACCATCCAGAGTATTTAGATGCTCAAACGTTGGAGAAGTTAGTGTCCAAACTTCCAATAAATTACACAGAACTACTTCCCGTGTGGTTTCCACTGTTCTCAGGTGTGGCTTGGAAAAGGGATCCTGCTCTTTATCCACTATAATGGAAATGACTGAATCCCCCTGACTTTTCACCAGGGGTTGTGCATCTAATGACTAAATTTAGAGGCTAGGTTAGGTGACTGCAAAACCCATGCATGGGTATCACTGCCCTCTGTGTGTGCTGTGGATGCCTCTGTGTGCACATGGATACATGTGCATACACGCTCCAACCTCACTTTTCCAGTCTGATACTTAAGTGAATCCTACCTAGATCCTGCTTCAGGGCATTGAGGTGGAGGCACATTTTGAATTTTTTCTTATGGGAGAAATGGCTCACAGAGAACTTCATCACAGTAAATTTGATAACCGTATGCAGAATTCATTTGTGTCATCCCTCCTCTGTTGAGGTACTGCTGTGTCACGAAAAAAACATGGTAAAACAGGAGGTTCCCGTGTAGGATGGGACAAGCTTCTGCCCTTCAAAGAAAAGAGCCCAAGGTTTCTTGAGCTCCACACTGCCACATGCCTGGAGGATGTCTGTTTCCTTACACACATCCCACTACTGTGGTCACTATGCTGTGTTATTTATGGTGATTTCAGGCTTATTATTGCACAGCATTCCAGCATGCAGACTTCACAGCATCTCGTGGGGAGATTGCTGCATGATGTATAGACTGAGAAACACCAGGCAACCTGTATTATTATAACACTACATAAATATGGTTGTTTTTTTTTCATTTAACATTAAAACACCTGATTTCCTTTAACATTGTAAACATGTCACCTTATTAGGTCTAGGAGAGCTGATGAATTTAAAGGCATTTTCAGCAAACAAGTGACAGCCTTTCCCTGTTTTACATGGAGGTGAAGGAAAGAAACCTTTATTGTGAAAACATATGGAAGAGTAAAAGGGACAGGAGAGAGCTGTCATGTGCCCTAAAGTTTCCTGCAGAGAGGGGAAGAGCCACCCAGGTGACACTGGTGGAAAACAGAAAGTGGAGGAAATACAGGACGTAATCTCCTTGAAAGAGTTGGCACAGGCTTTTTGTTTTGTAGCTAATAAATTCAGCTTTCAGGAGGAAATTCAAATAAGCTGCATTTGCTAGTTATTAAGAATGAAAATTAATACATTAATTATGCACAGTGTTACCATCTGCTAAACAAGGTGATGTGGACAGGATTTTATTTCTTCCCAGACATTAGGTTTAAAATATATATATAAAAAAAAAAAAAAAAAGACTGACTCTTCAATCATAAAATTATTGCCCTGCAAAAGGACAGGTAAACATCTAAGCAAGTGCCTCATTACTGTCAGAACTATGATCTGTTGTTTCATTTACAGCTGTGTTTTACTGGTTATTAGACTAAAGGTCAAGTCAGCCTTTCCATTACAAATAGACTGCTTTTAGGGAACTGCTGTTTGACCAGAGAAGAAAACTCACTCTGAGCATTTAGGTAAAGTGAAAAAATTAAAAACACTAGTAACCGCTTGGTTTTTTAGGGCTAACCTTTGGGCTGAGAAGTTCCTGACTTCTTGAGGACTTAAATTGTTACTTCCCCAAGTATATCAGTTCTCCCTGCTAGAGCACCACTAGAACCCACTTTATTTAAGGAGGATGTAAAAACAGCTCAGTAGAGAAAATGGGAATTGCACTCCTGGCTTCTCATTGCCACCAGGGTGGTAGCAAGTGAGACTGTGGCAGGCAAGCTGAGGAGCTGGGTATGCAGGATAGGTTCCCACCTCAAGAAAGGACCTGAGCAAGGTTGTCTGCCCCCACTCCCAACCAGACTCAGGGGCCGCATATAGTTATACTGTCTTTACATTGCCCACCAGCCAGCTGAATGTTGAGCACAAACTTATTCCTCATCAGGACTATTGAGGGCTCGTGATTTCAGCTCCCAGTGAGTAACAGGAGAAGTTAGACCTTGCTAATTACTTTACCTCCCTCAGCTGCCATGTGTCAGTGGCTTGTGGTGATTGCTGAGAACAAGATTGCATTTCATAAATCAGTGTGCATAAGCTATTTGAGCTGAGCAGCCCCCCCGCCCTGCATTTGGCTTCATTCTTTTCCCACTTCTTCAGCTTTCCCTCCCCCCAACACTTAAAAAAATAAAAAATCATGTTTTGCTTTAAGCATGAGTGACTGAAATGCACAGATGTTGTTAAGGGCTTCTGTCATAAAATGAAAGCACACTAAAAGCTTTACATGTGAGAAAGATGCATTTGAAGCCAATGAACTCCTGTGAAGATAGATAGCATAATAGGCTGCTCACAGGACACACTGGGGAGATGCAGAGATCTCCCATTGATGCCTCACAGCCATGTGGCTGTTGTATCTGCTGCCAGTCTGCTCAATAGACACTAAACAGCAACGGGTTTCTGGTGAGGCAGACACATACCAGACTGTCCCAGCACGGAGACATGGGACCTTCCTCATGAACATATTGTTGTGGGTAGCAGTGACAGCATGTGAGTACCTTGCCTTCCCTGAACAGGGCTCATGAATAATGGGGATGGGATCAGGTACTGCTGATATACGCATGACTTAGCTAACCCTGCAAAACCATGTAGTAAGAAGAGAAGGAAAAGTCACTTCACTGTTGTTATGTCACGTGTGGAGGAACTAAGCCTGCAGCTGGATCAGCACACCCAGTCCTGATCAAAACCTTCCCTACACAAAGTGCAGTCTGAAGGGATCATCACGGAGATTGCCACACGAGGCCAGGAGCAAGTCAGCCACCAGACGCAACAGCTTTTATGATGAAGGAAGTTTCACAGGACAATATATGTGCATCTGTCATCAACAGGACAGCAAGCTGCATCAGTGAAAGAGAATACTCATTTGTCGCTAGAAAACACATTTAAAAGATATCAGTTTCAGTCCCTGTTCAGTACTTCCTTTTCCCACCAGATGAGTTATTTATTCCATGAGAAAATTAATATGCATAAATAAATGAAAACCATCTTTTTAGTGTGAAAACCATTAGTGTGCTGTAATAGCAAGGGATTAAATCAATTGCACCTGAATTGTTACTAAGGTTTCACCACAACTGCTATTTTCTGGAGAATTCATATACTTAAATGACCATGTGCAGGAGTCATTTCATTGTATGCTTGTGAATTGCAGTGCCCTCTCAAGCTGCTGAAAGTAAGCAGCTCAGTTGTCAGGTGGATGGGATCTCTCTCTTTTGCTGCCAGAGACTGAGGTTGTGTCATCTTTTTGAGATATCTGCCCTGACCCACTGTTTTCTGTGTCCAGGCACTGGCAGGGGCTGCAGGGCTGCTGTGAGGCAACCAGTCAGCTCACCATGGCTTCTCAATTTCTAAATCCTGTCAAGGGCATTTTCTATTTCCAGAATTATTCACAGTGGGCATAGTGGGTTTAGTGCTGGTTTTTTTGTTCCAGTTCTTCTTTCTCTTCCTTATCTTTCACCCTCTTTTTTTTTTTTTTTTCACATTCATGTTCAGCACTGGGACCAAACCACTATGAATCAGAAGACTGGAAGGCAGGACAAGATGAAAACATACTAGATGGAAAAGCGTCAGAGAATTGATATCCCGGCTAAAAGCCATACTCAACAGATTCCTACAATGGCTCAGACTTTTTTTCTGGCTGATATGGTGGGCTCCTGATTCACTTTTTCTCTAAACAGGACCATAAATGTTTCATTCACTGGTACATGTGTGCACACATATTTTGGTTTCAATGAGTGAGTCAGAAATTTCTAATATTTTCCAAACAGTTCTGGTTGGTAGGGTAGGTGTTTGTTTTTTTCTTTCTTTCTTTGTTTGTTTCTTTCTTTTTTTTTTTTTTTTTCTTCTTTTTTTCTTTTCCCTATTTATTTATTTATTTACTTTTTAGGAGAAAAAGGATGTGCTTCCTGGAGAAGAGCACAGAAGGTGGCATAGTAGCCTAGGAAACATGAATCACTTCCCATCTACTGCTTCTCTGCTGCTCTTCATCTTCCTAGCCACTGAGAACACAGCAAAAAATCAAGTCTAATTAACCTCTGTTCTCAACCTGACTCCTTGATATGATCTGGTTTGTTTAAATCCACGTCCTTCATTTTCCTGTGCTCTCATGCTTCATCTTTATTGGAGAGCATATGCAAATTTCTAACAAGCCACATTCAGATATTTGAGGACTAATTCATCTGCCAATGCTGAGAAATGGTACTTTGTGCAACAAAGGGTTTTTGTGTGTTTTTTTTTGTTTGTTTGTTTTGCTTGTCCAACACAAATAAATAAATTTAAATGTGAAATTTTTTTGTTCTTTCTCTCTTTTTTTTTTTTCTTCTCAACCTGAGAAAAAAAAAAGAAAAAAAAGATTTGCTTTTTGTGGTTGAAATGCTGGGCTACCAAGGCCCAAGGCTCTGCCATTTGCGATGTTGTTTCCAAGGCTGTAATGTCACATTATGTGTGCTGTTAAGCTTGTAGCCCTGACTTCTGAAATGACTTTTGTAAAGCCCCTGCAAGCAGGCAGCAAAAGGACTGCTACTTTCAAAACAAGACCAGCCCCTGACGTGATGCACCACTCCCAAAGACAGCATGCAAAGTTTCACAATGCTCAGCTTCACTAGAGCGCTCCAGTCTGTCTCCTTAACACCTTTTCTGTTTTGGAGGTTATCATCCATAAAGAAGATAGATATTAGCATAACATTAGTTAGTGAATTGGTGAGAGAATTCAAAGTCATGCATTATGTGCCTAGATCATCGAAGTGTCCCCAGGCCATTGTAATAAAAAAGTTGTCTCTCAAACTGCAAGCTGGAGCAAGACATCTGCTGTCCCTTATAAGGAAACCTGGGTGCAGGACAAGGGAGGTTTCCTGCAGGGCTGCACCTTGCAAACAGCACAGAGGGAAGCTAGTCATTACCTTACTGCAAGGGCACAGTTGCTTGATGTGGATCACTGGGGCAGCACGGACATACTTAAAAGGAGTCCAAGGTCATGTTCAGTTCCCATAAGAGATATTCTTTACTGAAGGTTTCAACCGCAAACCAAACATCTTACAAAATGTTATAGTGCAGAAAGTGACATTTCCAAGTGTATTTATTGAGAAATAGTAAAGATGTACATAATTTTACAAGCTTTTAATTTTAATTTACATTTTTCTTAAATTATGTAGGCCCCAATAAACTATAATCTGCTAATACATAACAGACACCCTTGGCTTCAGTTTTATCTCAAAAATGCTGCTATTGCTGGGATTTGGCTCATGTCACTTCAGCTCCTCTTCAAAGATACTAAATACCATATTCATTTCAAGCATTCACTTGGTAGCACTCCTGTAAAGTAGAGATGACTTTTGAACCAAAACCCCGGATCTGGACACAAACTCACAGCTAAAATTCTGGTTTCCTATTGTGGGCCAAGTCCACGTTCACCACAAACTCTGCAGTTCAATTGGCTGCAGGATTTCATCTGCTCTGAGATGAAGTGCGCCTGTATACAGGATTTTGATTTGGCTTCATCTCTCTTGTCAGTGCTTACACTGGAACATACTCTGCATCTACTGTGGATGCAAACACTGCTGCTCACACTGGCTTTTAATGAAATCATTAATTGGGAGCTAGCTGCCACCTACATCTTTGTGTGCTATCTATCTCCATAGGCATCTAAAAACAATTATCATTTTTAGCTTTTGCTTCCTTTTTCACTGATAGGCTGAACTGCATGGAGTTATATCTATTTACGTTACTAATTTGTGATTGCAATCACACTATGATTGTATTCTGCAAGCTGAGTATTCAAATGCCTAATGTACTTTCAAGTTCTGTACTGACTGAAAACTGCTTAGAGTATCATCAAAAGGCATTACATTCTACACGTCATTTGCACAAAATACTTGCAAATGTGATGGTGTGCTCAATCTTTATTGTTCAGGAGAGGCTGAAGGGAAGGCAGTTTCTGATTAATACGCTGTTGAATTAAAATGCACTAAATGTCAAAATGACCAACCTTCAGCTTAATCCCATTTGGAACAATCTGTCTTGACAAAATCTCTGCCTTGGTCATTTTCACCTCTCTATTGGTCATGCAGGAAAAATTATCACAGTCATTTCTTTCTACAAGACAGGCATGTACAACACAATCTTGTTCAAAGATAGATATATAACAATTTTTGCTTAGCAAGACAGTATTTGTGCTCTGCAATTTTACTTTAGAGTTTTAGGATTGTGAAGGTTTTTGAGATAAATCTTTGGGTTGGATTATTTATTTATTTATTTATTTATTTTTGTGGATTATTTTTATAATTAACTTTAGCTGACTTAGGACACAGAATTCCAGTTAAAATCAGAACTTTATTGTGTTCTGCAAAACTTCCCTCTTTTTGCCTCCACCTCCTCTCTGGATGTCCAGTATATTAATTGAGTCAGACTTGCCAGAGAGTTAAGAACAACTCCACTGCAAACCTTTTTAAGAACTGATGGTTGTTGCTGGGCTATTGCTTGTTCTAACATCTGATTTGGTAAAGAACACTGAAAAGCTAAAGAAAAAAAGAGAAATAAAATTGCTTCATGCATTTAAATAATGCTATCACTTGTTTAAAAAAAAAAAAAAAGAAAAAGAAAGAAAAAGAAAAAAAGAAAAATAAGCTATTTCACCATACCATTTTTTTTGTTTTTTGTTTTTTTTTTTAATAGAAACTTTTATGTTGACATTCTCATGCAATGTTATGGTGCTGGAACTTGAGAAGGGCTTTGTTTGAAGTTTTTTCCTGTTTCAGTAGAAACATTTTTTTCCCACTTGAAGACTATGAAAAACTGGCACCATGGGTCTTATGAAAATGTGCTTCTAAGCAAATGTGACTAGGCAAATTCTGTAAATATGAATAAGATATGCATCATTTTTACTTGTTGGATACACATATCTATCACCCAAGTAGCTGGTGCATAGTGATTTTATACGTAGTTATTCTCATGGCTTCACGCTTTCCAGTGATAACAAAAAAATACTTTTCTTTTGTGGTGACTTGTATACCCAATTCCGAAGCAGCAAAGAAATTCCATTTTCATGAAGTTACAAAGGAGATTTGCCTTGATATTTTAGTGGCTTTCATCTACCAAATAACTTTCGTGTAACTTATCAACAAAGACAAAATTTGCTTACTACTCGGTAACTGAGCATACACTGGCTTCAAAACAGGGGTGGAAGAAATTCAGCTGAGTGCTGACTGCTGTGCTTCTGTAAGCATCACTGGAGTTTACATTTAACATCTCTTGTTCCCACTTCTTCACACAGTCAGAGCACAGGCAACCTCAGGCATCTCCACATTAAGTAATAAAAATCAGAAAAGCAGTTTCCGTCTTCTGCAATGAGACATGAACCACTGCAGTTGCTTCAGAGTGCTCAAGCTGCATGTAGGATACTGGGGCACTTGTGTTGACAACGGACCTTGCTCCTTTTCCAGAGCTGAAAGACAGCATGTTCAGTACTTGCAAGGTAATTATCACCATGTGGACCAAAATTTTTAATATATCTGACTAAAGGTAACATATTTCTCAGTATTTCTTCATCAAAATCCCCTCCTTATCCTCTCCTCAGATGCCTGACATGCTGTTGAAATATCTGTATTCAAAGACCCTTAGGGTTGCTCCTGTATATTAATCTTTCGTAATCAAAATTAGGTGAAGAAAGACATGTTGACCCAAAACAGAAGACACCTGTATGCGGAACTGAATGGAAAAGCTACCAAAATATGCCAAAATGTTTACCAAAATGGACTGTACTCCTGAGCGGGCCAATGCCATCTTGCCAGCAATTCCAGCTGCCAGTGTTGATCCTAAATATGCTGGATGTAGCATAATTTGTGCAACTGACCAGTAAGACATTCTTTAGAATACTTTTCTTTCTAAAGAACCTATGTCTTATCCTCCATCTGTACTTAACAGAATATTTTCACCTTCCAATAATGCCGTCGGTGCACTCCAGATGCTTCATCAACTGGCTGGGAGTTTGTTCCTTCCTACACAGCAAATGCACTCATTGCATGGCTTTCAGTGGACTAAGTAATTCATGAAAATGGCTCCTAGTTCTCTCGTCAGAGAATCAAGAAACAATGTTGAAGGTGTTAAACTCTTCTTTTTTAGCTTTCAAGGTAGCGGTCCCCACTATCAACCTCCCAACATACTCTCAACTTTCCTCAGTCAGTGGAATTATTGAGAATCCAAATAAAAACACAGACTTTCCTTTATTATTATTATTTTTTTTTCTTACTGCAACAAAAACTTAAATGCTTTGGTGCAGCCCTTTTCTTTGATTTCTCTGGATTTCAAATTTGGTCATGTCAAAAATTATCACAAAGGCTTTTTTTTTTTTTTTTTTGTTTATCTACATAGTTTTTAACCAAAGTTACATTATAACACACAAACACAGTCTTCTCCTTAAGGCACAACACATCATTATGCACATTCTGTTTGCCAAACTTATAAAAGAGACAATATTATATAACCCTCTCCCTCCCCGTCCCCCCAGAAAGAAAGAAAAATTGCATCCACTTCCAAAATCAGCTGCTAATAAAGTCACAGTAAGTTATTTTCATCAATAATTTACACAAATTACAGGTCTAGACAGGATTGTCATTATACAGTCTGAGTGCATTCCAATTCAGATTTTCTGGGTTAGGTAGGCTAAAGTCTGGTTCAAACCTCAGTGCTGAGAATATATCCCATTTTGAGGAATGTTGTTGAACACCACCTTGTAGGTTGGAAAACGCGTGTTGGTGCTTTGCCAGTTTGAGTCCTTTGTTCACTCCTGTCAGGGCTCATTCGGTGTGTACCAGCAACCTCCACAGTTTTAATCCATTTAAAAACGTTGCATATATAAGACCATAGAGCTTCCTTACGTAGCACTAATGTTTTAACTCCATTCAGCAATCTGAATTCTTCAATTTGGAATTTTTAATTCCAAGTATCTCTTCCCTTCTTAAGACAATTCATATGTGAAAAGCCAGAGGCATTGAATCACACATAAAAATTCAGTGTACTTGAAATATATATATATATAAAAAAGGATCGCCAACTTTAGAACACAGTTACAAATACTCTAGTTCCAGTGCTTGATGGAGAGCCAAGAGGTCCGAATGACTGGATATCCTCCAGAAAGGCATGTTGTGCTGTGTTTGTCAGAGGGGGGAAAAAGGTCAGGAACAATGAATGCTATTACAGAGAGTGGTATCTGATGCATGAGTCTAGTCAGGTTACCACCATGGAGTTTACACCACTGTGTTTCTGGAATGATTTTTGCTAGTAAGGTACTGACAAAAATCAGGCCAAAATAGATCTGAGCTCAATTTTTCACCTGAAGATAAAAAAAAAAATAAATATCTGACAGCCTTTCTTAATAGCATCTTTGTAAAGAGCCCATTATTTAGTGAAGGCTATTTGCTTTCTTGCTATCATGGAAACCTATACAAAGGAGCATTAACAGGAAATCTGCTGTTCCACTTGTTATACTTTGCAAGAGACTGAAAGCTCATTTGAAAGGTTATAAGACTTTCATAAAATGTGGCTTCACACGCACTTTGAAACAGAGCTGAATTACATATTTGTCCTTATGGGAGGAAAAGAAAAGAAATATCTTTTGAGGAGAAAATAACACATTTCTGTACTTAAAAGAAGATAACGTGTTGCAGAAAGCATTGGTGTCTCTGAGAGTTGCAGGTTTATGCACTCTTCTTCAGCAACTGATCAGAATAGAATTGAAGTCATACTTTGACATTCTGTTCAGATCTATTTGAATTGTGCTATATTCAACCATTCCTCTGAACTCTGTTATCTAGTCATGCAGTATAGCCAACATTTAGAAAAGAAAAGCATGCCAAACTGGAAAGTACACAATCCAACCAGAACTTTTTAGCGCAATCTACAAAAGACCCATCACCAGTGCTCTACCTTATATCAAGGAACCATTTGGAATAAGCATTTCAGTTATTTTCATTTTCGCCTGCACTCTAAAAACTTAACACTTTAAGGACACTTAATTTCATTACTTCTAGCACAAAGACATTTATGTAATCTGTGCAGATGTGCATAGGCAAAAAAAAAAAAATATATCTGTTTCTGCACATTTTGAAGGTCTATAATGTGAAGCATGGCTCAAATTATTACTAATTTGATCTCCCTCTGAACATTGAAAATTTATCTGGTCAAGTTTAGATTTGAATTCATCATATGAGGAAACAATACTTTAAATAAACAATTTTATTTTTTTGTTTGTAGAAACAGACTTGGTGCACAGTCTGTATGTTGTTTTCTTTTTCTGTTTGCAGATGTCTTTTTCTTTAATCAAACTATATGTTCATCCTGTATGTTCCAGCCAACTACAGATCTTTCTTTATGTTAGTAAAAAATCTGCACGATCCTTTTAATGGTTTTTCACATTCTCCATAACACTTCTTTTCAAACCCACCTGGTTTCACTGTTTAAAGAGAATGACCACCCAACCTTCATGTCAAACACATGATGTATCCTCTTTTTATCTGCTATTTGCTTGACATTAGTCAGATATTTTTGCCCCGATCTTTTTTGTTGTTGTTGTTCATTTTTAAATGATTCTGCTTTTTCTTTTCATTTCCAAACTGAAATAAAGCAAATGCTAGAATCCAAATGGTTCATTTTACTTTAAGTGCTGATGTCATCATGCTCTTATGGCCTTGTGTCTGTAGACTGAAATGATTTGTCATTCTGCCATCGTACAACACTGACAGAAATGCAAACAGAAAGGCTTGCATTAGTAGCTATGTATCACACCAACATTTCAGGAGACAGGTTACCTTTTTTGCTGCCTGTTCTTCTTCTACACCATCCCCAATTACAACATATACTACTTTTCTGCCAAACCTTTGCATTATTCGTTCAAAGCAACTTTCTTTTCCTGGAAGATAAATGAGATAAGAGTTCAGAGTGAAGTTACCTGATTAGCTGCATGCTCCTCATCTCGGCCATCTCCAATCACAACATAAGTTATGTTAGTGCCAAATCTGGACACTATACGCTCAAAACAGCTCTCCTTGCCTGAAAAACAATGCACTACTTGTTCAAGCTATCAAGCAAGTTACCATGATACTCTACAAAGGTTTACTGCAGTGCTTAGGCATTGCTACTACTACCTGTTTTTATAGTTCCCAGCCTTGAGATTTAGAGCTAAAACTGCTGAGAAACAATTAACACTGTTAGTGACAATAAGTTGATTTGGGTCAAATTAAACCTCTTTTTTAAGAGTTACAGGAAAGCCACTAAAATGAAGGAATTAGGAACACTGCAAAAACAAATAGGTTAGTGAAGGGAAAATTAAAATTAAATGTTTCCCTATTGTTCTAGTAATAATTTTTCAAGGACTGCAGCAATTTCAGTTCTAGTATATCTGCAAAAGTAAGCCATGTAGCAATGGAAAATGTGTTTAGAAAACAGTGGACACCAAAAATAAAACTAGACAACAGGTTCCTGGGAGAACTTCCATGAAATATTTGGCTCTTCTTGAGGAATGTGGAAACAAGCAGGCTAAGCCAGTAACAATAAACGGGATTTAAAAGAGCCAAGCAAAGTCACCTACCCATCTTCCCACTGTAATACAGCTTCAATTTACCAGCAAATGCTTGCGTTATTGATCCATGAACTGTCCAAATAAAATGATTTCACTGTTTCCACAGACAATCTCCAAATTTAACTAACTAACTTTTTCCTTAGGAAGCATCTCTTTGATATGCAACCTACACATGCCCCATTGCAATTTAACCATAATTTATTGTCATACTGCCCATTAATGTAGAAAAAGATTCTTTTCTTTTTGTAACAGCTTTTTACCTGAGGTTTCTCATTATGTCTCTCTCCACCCCAGGATTTTCAGTCTTGTCTCATAAGCTCCTGATTTCTAGCTCTCTGATTCTTAGTGCTCTTCTCTTGCTTTTGTTCAGATGGTCCAATAGAAAAAGGCTTATGATTATGAAAAGCATTGCATGTATTAATTGTTCAATGAGGATCAGATTTCAGTGTGTGCAAGCAACAGCTTCAATTTTAGTCCTGAGCTCAACACAAATCAGAGGTCACTGAAATGAAAAGTAGGTCCTGTACCCAAGAGAGAATGCTATGTTCTCAATGGGGATGAGACAGCAGCCATTGTTCCTGCAAGGAAATCCTGGTGCAGACAATTTTGGATGTGATTCCCAAATATATGACACTCTAAACTGTACACAAGCCCCTTCAAGGTACTCAGCTAGCAGCAGAATAGAGAAGTGCCCTTGAGGCATCCATCAGCACAGCTTCTGTGGGTACCAGTTATTAGAGAATCAAAGAATGGTTTGGGTTGGAAGGGACCTTTAAGATCACCTAGTTACAAGCCCCCTGCTATAGGCAGGGACACCTCCCAGTAGACCAGGTTGTTCAAAGCCCCATCCAGCCTGGCCTTTTCATTATGCTCAGTAATATGCTGTGATTCCAAAAAAAAGCTTGTGAAGCTGTGGTCTACCTTGCGTAGAGCTGAAGATCAGAGCAGAGACTATTCTAACAACATTTCTGTTTGCATTAGAATTAATGAAACACTTTTCTTCATTGTTCTCTGCACATTTTATATTCTCTGCATTTTAACTAGAAGTTTCTGAGGTTTTTAATCAGTACTGTAATCTTTATCGTATTAGGCATATCTGAAAAGAAGTTGAATTAGGAATATTATTATTGACGTAAGCAACTCTGAACATATGCAATGTCTAACTTTTAACTAGAAATGTGTTAGAAAAGTGGTTTTGAACCCATCCATTATTGGAAAGCAACTAATTATAACGCAGAGTAGTTAGAATGAATGAAAGAATAATTTTCTTACCTATTTTAGTTGCACTGTAAATATTTTCAATCGGAAAAGCTCCTCCTAAACTGTATAGCAAGACTTTTGCAAGTGCTGGGATAAGCTGGGTTGTTGTTACCAACACATTTACACAGTTACTCCTAAAACGAGAGAAATAGTTGAAGTTTGAATAGTTTAAAACCTTTACCCAAATGCTGATGAGGTGAACCAGCTGTGGAGAGCATATTCAAGGTTTCTCAACACTTTCACTCACACAGCAGTGCTACTCAGCACCATCACTTCCAGAAAAATATACATAAACTTTCTGGCAGAATCCTTTGAAATATATATAAGCATGATTTATAGGAAGTATTCCAGGCTGATTTATGAAAACCAAGTCCTTGAAGATGAGTCCACTGAAACATATATATAAAATCACTACCTCTGAAGATAGACATCCCAGTGCCTTCAAAGCCTCATTTTCCTGTTGGGGATTACTTGGCAGTAGCTACCAGCCAAATTAAAGTGTTAGGAGAAAGCAAAAACATAATTTGTTACTCCTGTCTTGAGGGGAAATAAGTGGCCAATAGACATTTCTGCACACTGACATCACTTTCTTCATGTTTCAAGAGTAAGTTTTTTTCTGAGAAGAGGGAGAGACAATCATAATCACATTAATAAGATAGCACTGAATGGAAAGGTTGAAAGCTTGAATGGAGAAGCTGAGCTTAGCTGTTACGCAACAGAAAACTGAAAGCCAGGACATTTCAGGCACTGACAGGCTGGAACGTGTTTGGTCATGGAACTGAGAGCAACTGGTTGTGATTTTTGGTCCTTCTGTGAGCCCCAAGCAGACCACAGGCTATTATTTCTGTCTTAATGTATCTCAGTTTCTTGTCATTAACATGTAGGTGAAGTTTAATTGCCTCATGGGCATATCTTCTGAAGATTTATAGCTGTACAGTTATTTGATGACAAGATAAATTACTGTTATTTAGCAGTCCTGAGTCAGTGACAACAGTTTATCATATTCATCCTGCAATGCCCAACTGATCAACATTGTACAATGTCTTTTTGAAGACTAACAATTTGAAAAGAAATGCAGAGCTAAACACAATGACTAGCACAATTGTTTTACTTTTTTTTTTTTCTCATGAGGTGCTTACAACAATGCAAAAAAATTTAAAACAGTAACTAAGAGAGAGGCATGTTGCCAAAGCAACTACTTTTAAAATTATTTTTTCACATCTTTCCAAGTTTGTTATTTCTTGTTTAACACTGATTTTTTACCCTTAGATATGTTTAGAAGTCAAGATGGCTTCTTTACAGTTTAAAGCCATGTTTTTGAGGATTTCCAGTAAAATACTTATTAAATAGGTGACTAAGCAGCAGCAGTTTTCACAGCTCCATTATTTCAGATGAACAATTATGCCTCATGACTGGGATCCCAGGTTTTTACCTCAGTCATTGTATCAAACACAGATACTCATTCTTCTGAAAACTTAGATATATGTTTAATCATACTGATCTGTTTGGAAGGACAGAAGAAAAATGATTTTCTCTTCTGGGATTTATGGAGTACTATTCACCACTGCAAATAGGCACTAACATTGAAGTCCAGAATAGACAGACTTGGAGTTCAGAGGCTGCTGTCCACAGGATAAACGGCTTAAAGCCTGGCTCACGATTCCAAAATACACTTTCAATGTTCATAGGACCATACATCACATTCTAAAAGACCTTTCCCACCACTCAGTGTGGAAATGGCAGAAAATGAAATAATTTTCCAAGGAAATTTTCCTATGTCCTATTCAAAAGTTGTATTACACCTCTACTGTTCTTTAAAAGTACTAGTTTAGTCTAACTTAAAATCTCACAAAATAGCCGCTAAATATCCAGAATGAAAACAAACAAACAAACAAACAAAAAAATACATACCTTGTGCTGATAATTGATAAGGATTTAAGTGCATTTGTTAGCCAGGAGTCTGTCAGAGCTTCAATCTCTGCTCTTAATTGCAACCATGCATCTCTTTTTGCAGGACCTAGGAGTCCTTTTATGAAAAAAGCAAGAAAAGAAATATAATTAAATTCTGTATTAACCGGAATGTGCAGATTTTCAGTTACTGTTTCAATTTTAAATTTCACCAGAACTTGAAAAAAACATCTTTTTTTTCTTTTTTCTTTTTCTTTTTTCTCCAAATTTACATTCAGCAGTTAGTTCAATTTAGTCAGTAGTTAGTTTCATTTACAGCATTTGCAGCATTGAAACAGCTGTACATCTTATGACCTTATACCTCACAGATTTAAAGTATGAATGGTCAGATTTCAAAAAAACCCACCGAGCTTCATAAATATTGAGACCTGACTTCTTTATAACCAAGCAATTTTACATTTAGATATGGTACTAGAAGAGCAGAGAAGCAGGCTTGGTGACATTAAAATACCTCTTCTCTTTCAGAAATGGTAATGTCTTCAAAAATCTGAAACAAAACAGCCTAAAATACATAGTTTGACCAAGCCTACTGTTGCATTCTACCAGGTATTCTGAAATAGATTTATATGAAGAAAATATTTTGTAAGAAAACCCTGTAAACCTTTGGATAATAATGTTTCAAGTATTCTGAATATATAAGAACTCCTTTCATGATATCAGCAAAGGGCAAGGCAGAACAATTGAATGTCAGCCAACCATTACTATCCTTTGCTCCTCTGATTTGATCTTGTGGCACATAAAGACTCTAAACTACTAAAAGTAAAAAAAAATATCCCAGATTTGTCTAATTTAGGGAATTATTAATCTAATGACTAATCCACTGTCCACACTGGTAGTACTGTTATCTATTTGTGAGAGACTGCAAGAAATGCTAAAAGGACACTGATGTGTTTTTACTAAAGGTGCGTTTAAAGTTCCTCTAAAATGAATTTTATCTGAATTTTATCTGAATCCATGCTCTGGAGTGGGAGAGCGTTCACTGGGACTCCTTCCTGTTTGGGTTTGCCTTGTCTCATTCTCAACTGTGGCTTTAGAAACGTTTGAAGATTTTCTAAGTGTTCCCTGTTTTCACAGTCTCTTCTTGAGAGACCCCTCAGAATAGGGCTACCTACTTCTGCAAGTTACATGAGGCTCTACAGGATAGATTCTTGCAGTTCTGCTGTTGTGATTTCCTAAAATTCTGCTGCCAGTGACATGAGACAGTCCATGAATCAAAGAAGGAACAAGAAAGCTTTTGTCCCAGACAATTAACTGTGTGAGCAACAAAGATACCAAAAAGAGCTAGTCATATGGCACTGCTAGAGGTTTCTTGCATCCGCTAATGAAAACAGAATTGCAGGTGCAGAGCAGAGGGTTAAGCAGTGTGTTGTTGCCAACCAGATCTTGAAAATGTAGGATGGAAAAGAGTGCCACCCAGACCTAATATGTGCAGTGGGAATTACAAAACATCTTTTCTAGAATAACAGCTTATTTGAAGTAAAATACGTGTCTTAATCAATAAGTCAGGAGGAGGTAGATGTAATTGAGCTGGGTCTGATGGAGAAAAGTGGGCTCTTTGCAAGTTAAACAGAAGCCTGCCCTGCTTCCCTGGCTCTGGTTCTCCTGCACAATGGCAAAACATTGATCTGTCCTTACAGTCAGGAACTTTTAATAGCCCAAGGTCTAGTCACGTTACTTTCACTTCAGTCTGTGGCTTGCAAGGCACTTAGACTTGGCAGGAGTTCAGTGCAACATGGATGAACCTTATCAGCATTCTAAATCGTTTTTCACAATTAAACTCACCTCCTATGTTGTTCTTGTAAGTATTATACAACTCTTTTACTCTTCTGTAACGGAAAGCCAGCTTCCTCATCCAGTCAACCCCTCCTCTTACACCTGTTGGCAGACAAAGGTTTGCACTACTTGCAGCTGCATGGAAGCCATCAGTTGCAAAACTGTAGGTACTGCAAACACCCAAAATACAGTAAAAATAAATACAATGTATTCCTGTAAATGCTCAATTTATTTAATCTTTGTAGAGAAAAATTGAAGCAAATGCTCTATCTTACCTTAGGTCTTGTCCATTATCATCAGAAGAAACATCATCTATGTGAACTTGATCACATTCCTGTTGAAAAAAACATCAAATGATGAATTGTTTTAAAGAAGCCTATGCTCACCATACACATGGCTCAGTACAGATGTTGAAGAAACGATTGCTGCAGGCCACTAACTCTACCAGAAGATGGCAGCGTATGTACACTTACAGCTTCATACCAGCCTAAGTTTCTTTAAACAAAACTCACAAGCTTCAACTCCTACATTGGACTAATCAGTTAAAATAGGTCTTTAGAAAAGTGCTTTGTAATTTTATTTATTTTTATTTTTTTTACTTCAAATGACAATTATTTTAATTGGAAAAAAAAAAAAAAGGAAAAAAAAAGAACAATTATAAGTCTCTGTCTCTCTAGCATATAAATATTCCCAAATCACTGAAACTGTATTTCCCTGTTCCCAAAAAGCTAATGATGATGGGCCTTATAAGGCATGTAATTTCTCTCAAGTCTTTAGGAGTCTGAATGCTTATCAGATTCTTGTCTTGATTTATCTGAATGTCTTTGGCTAAGAAATCAGAGATAATCAAAGCAGACCTGGAAAAATTCACTATTTCCTGGTTTCGGAGAGATGCAAGTAACTCCAGGAAACCGAGGTACCTTTAAACCTGAACTCACTTCCAGCCTGTTTGTATAATTTGTATCTCTTCTGCACAACAGTTACAGCAGAAAGACAGGTAAAGGTAGTGGAAGCTCAAATAAATAAATAAATAAATATGCAATGGGTATTAGTGTTTTCTGAAGTTGCTACAATTAACAACCTTCCCCAAAAGACACACCAGAAATTCAGTGCCTGTAGACTTCTCTTTGTATAAGTGACTTCTTAAAAGATATTTTAAATAGCTATTGCTAATATGATCTTAATTTTATTCATGAAAAAGTTCAGGGATCTATTTAAAAATGGCTCCCCAGTTAAGATTTTCAGATAATTTAGTCTCACCACTAAGACAAAACATGTCTGAACTTTCAAAATGCAGTTTTATGCTCCTGATAGAGTCATCAGATTTATCTACTTCAAATAATATCGCCAACATGCAACCTTAATTCAAACCTCCTGTGAAAAGCAGGAGTACGCAGTCCTGATTTTCAAATCTCAGTCAAGTATTAGTGCTAAGCTATCCAGATGAAGGATAAATCTGAGCAGAGAGGTGATTTCCAATTGTGTGTACCATGAGCTCCTAGAATGTATTCAGAGAGCTTGATTTTGGCAAATTACCATTTCTGTCCAAGGTTTTGTTTGCTTTGCACTGAATGAAAACTTCGATAGAGTTTTATCCATGTGAAGTTATTATTTCAAAATAGCAATTTGTATATAAAATAAACACACAGAATCCAGGAATCATTTTAGTATCAAGACTAAAAGAATGAGTGGTCAAATTCTGCTCATCTGACTTAGTCCATTAAGACAAGCATGAAAGACCTGCATTCAGGGAAGATAAACGGATGAATCATTCTTCTCCCCACTGGAGAAATAAAATTTGTTGGCTCTGTTTGCAGAGATTATCTTAAGCTGTAGAATATTTTAAAGAAGGTGCTTTTGGATGTAGATAACAGATGGAAAGAGAAATAAAATGAGAAGTGGCAGCTGAAATAAAAGATTTGTTTCTTTATCCCTATTTATTATTTACACTCAAGAAAAAATGCAACTAGACTCCTCTCAGTGTAGGAAAGGAATTCAAAAATCAGACAAAAAGTTCCACCGGGAAAAAAAAAAGTCTTGCTCAATATTCTGCAATATCTGAGTAGTATCTGGCTTCCTAACCACCTTTCACTGGAACTGATCAAAGCATAACACAATTTGAAAAGTTTAAAAATCAGTCCTGTGGATTTGCACACGTACTAATTAAATGGAGGGCACAAAGGCGTCTGTTAACTCATTCATCATTTGAGTCTGTTAACTCAAATCATTCAACATTTGAGTCTGTTAACTCAAAGTGCTCTGTTAACTCATTCATATATGTTGTTCCAGCCTTGAAAACTCTAGATAACTGTTCTGCAGACAATTTAATTATTAAGTTTAATATGAGCGAGTGGCCAAGTCTCAGCTGTTTGCTCTTATTTTTAATCTCACAATTAGATTATTGACTCCAGCAACAGGAGAATAGGGTTTCGTGTAGTTTTCTGGTTGCTTGCCGCTTGTTTCTACAGTAAGGTTGCTAAGTTTCCAGCCACATAAAAGGACTGAATTTAACAGCATTCCCCAGCTTCCTCCTTCTTCCTCTTCTCCTCTCAGATCTATTGCTCACCTCCTCAGCAGTCTGGCAACACTTGCTTCCAGACCAACAGCAATCTCATGTGCCTCTCACTCTTTGCATAATTTTATTTTGTCTTCTTGTTTACTTCAAGTAATATGTTTACAATTTGCAAATTCCCTTCTCCAGTGTGGAAAAAACAAACAAACAAACAAACAAAACCCACAAAAACAGGCAAGCAAATTGGAGATAGTTTTATACTCTTCCCAAGCGATTCAGAAAACTGGTGGCTCAATACTAGATCTTAATTGCTTGTAAAATAAATCAAACAGTTGAAGGGAGGAAGGAAAGGTTCGCTGTCAATTTAAATGTTTAAGGTAAAAATGCTTTTTGCAGCATCTACAGCATTTTCCATACTCAAGACACAGTGGCTTACTGTCTGCGCAAGGTCAAAACTAAGAAAGATATAGTTTATTTCCTAATACTAAGTAAGTGTACAGGTAAGGAATCTAGATATAACAGGCTTTTGCTTGAAGCAATGCCAATTTAAATTATATCTGAGTGCAGTCAACATTTCACAGCAATTTTCAGAAACTAAAAATTTGAGAGTGCAGAATCAACCAAGAATCGTAAAAGAGATCTTCCTGGAATGAACAGCAATTTCATTACCCAGCAGAAACACTCAGACTCACTGAACTGAATACACAAATGTTGTTATGGAGTTATGCATATATTAAGCAATATGCTCTCTGAGGCTATACAGAAGCCCCTCCCTTTTTATGTATACGCTTCACTCTCCATTATAACTGGCTTGAACTTACTCTTAAATTTTGAGACTTTCCTGTACCTAATTTTTATTTTCTACTTTATTTCCATTTCTACTGGGGGAAAAAAAGCTCACAACATGCTGTTTAAAATATGGTAGGATTACCATACAAATGGAAATGTAATTCAGTTTATTTGAAATAAACATACTTTTTCCTTCATTAAACTAGACAGTGGAGGGGGATTATAGAGTTTGAAGATTAATGGTTGAGAAGTGAAGGAAATGTTTTTTGTGTGAGCATAGTATGCTCTACCAACATTTCTAAAAGTTATCATAAAATTAATACTGAGATAAAGATGGGGACTTCCATTTATTCCTTACCTGCTTGAGAACTGAATGTTTTAGTCTGGATACTGTTACTGAGCTTAGTCCCAGCACTAAACATTGTTTAGGAACATGAACTTTCTAGAGCACGAGACTCCTATTTTCATGGCAAAATACCAATTGCCCTCCCAAGTGATATTTCTCAAGCTAACTAAAATTTATACACTGAGAATGAAATAGCTGGAGAACAGCCTAGCCTGAAATAAAACTACAGCTTGGCTGATTAGGACATGGGTTACTGGGTCAGCAGGGAATGTCTCAACAGATTGGAATTTCTGCATCAGCAGTCATTGTAATGAGACACATTTGCATAGAGGAAGGAAAACTTTATTTTTGTATGTGATAACTTCCAGTAACTTGGTTGTTGTTACTAAAGCTTGGTATGCAGTGCTAGTAACCAAGAAAGAAAGGGAAAAAAGGAGAGCTTAGACCATACAGAGAAATGACTGGAGTCGATGCTAAAGGAATCTGTGTTCATTAGTACATTACAGTTATCATGTCTGGCGACATGTGGCTTATGTGGAGGGATGAATCACAGAATCATAGAATTGCTCAGGTTGGAAAAGACCTTAAAGATCATGAAGTCCAACCATGACCCAACCATACTATCCTAACTGAAAACCCTCCACTAAATCATGTCCCTGAGCACCACATCCAAATGGTTTTTAAACACATCCAGGGATGGTGACTCAACACAACACAACCCTTTCAGTAAAGAAGTGTTTCCTAATACCTAACCTAAACTTACCCTGGCGCAACTTGAGGCCATTTCCCCTTCACCTGTCACCTGTCACCAGTGAGAAGAGACAAACCCCACTCTCGCTGTAAGCACCTTTCAGGTGTTTGAAGAGAGCAATAAGGTCTCCCATCAGCCTCCTCTTCCCCAGACTAAACAGCCCCGGTTCCTTGAGTCTCTCCTCATAGGGCATATTCTCCAAGCCCTTCACAAGCCTTGTTGCTCTTGTTTGGACCTGCTCCAGTACCTCAGTGTCCTTTCTGTACTGAGGTGCCCAAAACTGAACACAGTCCTCCAGGTGAGGCCTCACCAGTGCCAAGTACAGGGGCAGGATGACTTCCCTAGTCCTGCTCAGCACACCATTCCTGATACAAGCCAAGATGCCATTGGCCTTCTTGGCCACCTGGGCACACTGCTGGCTCATATTCAGCTGACTGTCCATCAGAACACCAAGGTCCCTTTCCATCAGGCAGCTTTCCAGCCACTCCTCCCCAAGCCTGTAGGGTTGCCTAGGGTTGTTGTGATCAAAATGCAGGACCCAGCACTTGGCCCTATTCAAACTCATACAGTTAACATTGGCCCATCGATCCAGTCTATCCAGGGCAACGAAGATGAATGCAAGACAGAAGGTGTGAGACCTGATGGCTCAGCACTAGAAAAGGGAAATGAAAAAAGGATAAGAAATCTGTCTACTGAAAAAAAGGCCTATCTAACTTCCCCCAGTAAGAACTAAGGATCTTGCACCTTGGTAGCCACGACCATCAGCAGATCAGCACCAACACTGTAGACTACCACCCCATTACCTAGGGGAGGATAGAGGGAGGAAGACAGAACTGAGGAATGCTCAGAATTCATCACTCAGACATCTTGCAGATACACTGCAATATTTAGTGCTTAGAAATGGCCATGTGTTCTGTAAACATATCTAAATAGACAGATCTGTTCATCTACGGATTAAAGGATATCTCTATGTACATTGGTACACGATACCATGCTTATAAGTACAAAGTCATTTTTGTATCTTATTCGTTAAAGAGAATCCATGTGCATGGTTCATATCAGAACAAGAAGCTTGGAGATTCAGTGATCTTATAATGGAGTTGGTTTTGAAACAAAGCTGAATTCTGGGCTCAAAAAGAATTTATTGCTCATGGAAATCTGTTTTAATCCAACCAAACTGATTGCATTATGAGATTCTTAAGAAGAGTCCACAAGGAATATTCGTTGTTATATCTACTCTCTGGATGTTGTTCAAGCTCTGAAAAGAGCTGGAGTAAGAATTTTTGCACAGGGTATTAAGAACACCCTATGAAGAATATACACAATGTGATGATCCAGATTTGAAAGTCACCTGTGGCAGCAGAACCTGAGAACTACAAAGAAAATAAATAGAGAATAGAATGAAGCTTCAATGGCCATAAGCGAGACTGAAGTATATAAAGAGGTGAAAGCTCCTTTTTGCTGATCTCATCCATGAACTCAGCACAAGTTTGGAGAAATCTGGGCACATGCTACTGAATGGCTTAAAGTTCATTGGGTGCCACGTGAAATCTGAACATGCTGGGGCAAAGGTCTGCTAAGAAGAAATTCAAGCAATGCTTTGAAAAATTGATTTGGAATCTATCCCCTGTACAGGGCACCAGAAAGCGAACATTCACCGAATGCACTTGCATTGTCAAGTGATGACTCACTTAGACTGCAATAAAACACCGACTGGTGAAGGAATATCCACGGTTTTACTTTCTTATGTGTCTGCTGTTGGAAGGAAGAAGTACAGCACAGGTATAAGGTGAAGTAGATCTGTTTCTTGACATGAAAATTGCTGAGAATACATGAGATCTTCAAGGCAGGACAAAGAACTTCTTCCTGGTACCCTTTGCTTTTGCTACTCCTGCAGCTGACAAAGGAACAAAGGAAGTACATACTAAAAACCAAACACCTCAGTGAGAGAAGAAATTTCATGTATCCTCATTTTTTGTGTTCACTCACCAGAGATCTTTCTCTGGCATTTTACACTAGATCTCAAAGTCTTCCAGTTGTCATAAGTGGCAAAATATCTGACCATGGAGGAAACTCTGGGATCCACTCTGAGGAGGACAACAACTGATTTAGATCAAGGGAAGGTCTGAAAAGCCAGCAGCTCAATTTGAGAGTTGTTTTTCACCCGCTGTCTGCTTCACAAAATAAAGAAATAAATAAACAGAGCTGTAAGACTGTCATATTCCATATGAACTTCTAGACAGAAATGAAATGCCTGTGAAGCACTGAGGATGGGCCTGCTCCCCAGGCAGTTGTCCCTTTGGCGGACCATCTGCATGCTTCCAACAGCAAGTCATCCACAGTGGTCACTCCCCAGCTAGAGGTCTCCCCCTTTTCTGAGCAGATGCCAAATGGCACACCCTGGGTATCTTGTGACAGAACGTGTTGTTGCCTGGTTACCTCAGGAAGAAATCATGGGCAACCAGGAGGCTTCACATTGTCAGGATGTGACACACTACACTCCGAAAATTTGAAAGCCTGACAGATCAAAAATTTTGGATGGGAACTTCTTTCTGGATTTTCCCCTTTTATCTGGAAGGAAAAAAAATAAGTAAAAGATAAAAAAAAAAATAATTTAGAAATGCCACAAGCTAGAGAGTACAATATTTGATAGCTAACAGGATTTGATACGCAGAAGCCATGTCTGAATTGACCAAACTCATACATCGGTGAGGCTTCCAGAAACTTGGTGGCAACTGTCAATCAAGTGCATGGGACAGTCAGTGAAGAATCCAAACTAATACTTGTATTAGCATGGCTTACTGAAAGTCTCTTAGTCTCTGAAAGGAAAACAGAATCAAATAAAATCACTGGGAAAGTAACCAAAAGTGTAATGAATCTAATCAGATATATGTATGGTGACTTGAGACTTTGGACTCACAACATTAGAAATAACCCTGTGTTCTCTTTAACACCTACAAGTATTTGCTGAGCTCTTTCAGTCTTTTAAACTAAAAAATAAATTAATCAAGAAACTTTTTAACAGAGTTCAGAAAGGTGTCTCTGTTAATTAATATGGAATTGAGACAGATATAGGAATTTTTCATTTTTATTCCATAAACCACTTCAGCATTTTTCAGAATGAGCCATTCCTGTCTATAATACTTGGCTTGAAATTCACAGTATTCTTTGGGGAACAGAGAAGAGGATGGCCTACCCATAAGCTCCTCTATTCTAATAGAAAGGTTTTGGAACTGATGATCAGAAGAAAATTGAAACTGTGTTCTCAGTTTGTGTGGCGTTGGAGACAACACTGATGAATAAATGCACCATAGTCACACCTCTCTAATGCTGCAGTCTTTGAAGTAAATGAAGAATATTCTTACTTTGAGTAAGAAAGTAGGACATGTGGACAAACAGTTACTTTTGAACGTAAAGAGAAGAATGAAGTTGCTTGGTTGAGATGATGCCACCAACTCAAAGCAAATATAGAGAATTTCAAGAGAAAGAATGGGAGACACATACACCCCTCTCCTGGGAATCATGGCAAACAACACTAAATCCATGGGCACTTAAAATATTGCCCTAAGACAAAGGTCTATCTTTGAAAGGAAGGCATAGTTTCCAGATCACCCCTATCACAAAGTTTCATGGAGGGACTCTGTTGCCACAGGACTTCACAGCCATCTGGCTACTCTCTCTGTGATTAGCATGCGATGTACTCTGGAACGGCATACAGCATCACACATAACAAGCATAAATGCACAGTAAAACCACTGTGTTGACACCCCAGGTGTAACAGTGTTTATATTCCTTTGATTCTTACCTCTAGATCATTAAAAAATAAATGTGTATCAGCGAGATTAAAAATCATTTCTTCCATTCTCAGTCCAAGGGTCACTGCCATTGGTGGATCCTTAAAAAACAGAAAGTCAGATTAGCTACTTACGTACCTCTAAGTTATATCACAGTTACTTCAAAACTTGTTGTATGTAAAGTCTTTTGAAAAATTAACATTGCAACATTTTATTTCATTTTATTTTTAATTCTTTCAGCATTAAGCTATTTTAATATAACACTAGAGGAAAGAATTTGCTGAACCTGTGTGAGAATGTTTGGAGAGCTGTGCATGTTGAAACATCATCTTCCTAGGCATTTGTAACATGGCTAAACTATGACAAAGAAGAAAATTTGATAGCCTTATGGAAAGCTGCAAAAACAAGGCTGTAAACAGGGAAGATACGTCTCACAAATTACATCTGTAAGAACAAGAATATTTATTATAATAAGAATATACTACATTCATCATCCCTGAATCTTTTATAAAAATATGTAATTATCTTGGCTGTCAATTTGTAGGCAGAAAAGAAACCAAAACAGCCAGGGAGTAGTAACTAACTTTTTTGAGCCCACATACACATTTCACTTTAAATAAATCATCACTGCTTTACCTTTCTTTACAGCTATATCAGTTCTTTCCCATACTTGCTGCTGCTTCAGTATGCATCCACAAACCTGTGCTTGGCCCTTTCCATTCTCAATATTTACTCTTCTTCTGTGCAGGCACTGATGAATTTCCAGGACCTCCTTTATGATTTTATTGCAGGTATTCTGCAAAGTGCCTGCAAGTGTTCTTCTACATGTTCTTCAGCATGTCTACAGTCTATGGCACAATTCTTTTGGTGGTCCAAAGTAGTGAGAAAGCATATGCAAGTTCGATTGTGTTACAGATCATCCCTTCATTTGTTCTGAGATACAGGATTCCTACCCCCAGATGGGATTCATTCAAAATATTCCTATATGCTTGTAGGTCAGTTTTCATAGTATCAAATCACACTATATTAGCAAGATACCACAATTTTCCTGATCTGGAATAACTGTTTCTCTGAGTGCCTTTAGCATGCAGCAAATGTAAGGTGATTAATCTGACTTTGCTTGGCTAGCTTGGAAAGAAGGTAATGCAAGTTACATTGTCTTACATTTTAGGATAAGAACACATGCAGTATAGTTTTTAATACCTTGCTGACAGCTGGCAACTAGTTATTCCACTGCTTTAATTAACTCCTGCACTTTTCAGGTTCAAATAACTTTTGTATGCTTAAGATACAACAATGGTTTTCTAAAGTAGATATGATTTCTCATTTAAATCAGAAACAAAACCTAAATTTCATAGCTTAAATTGATTGTCACTAGTGAGTTTTTTAAGAAATATTTTCTTAAATGCTTTGAGTTCATAAGTCTAAAATTTTACCCATATGCTCCCATCTGACAAAAATAAATAAAATCACAATACTCAAAATTTCCAATGGCCATTTATAAGTATTAGGATCAAAGTCTTCCCAATCAGGATCAGACGCCCATTACTCCAGGGCTTCACAAAGACAGAATAAAAGATGGCTTCTACCCTGAAGCACTTAAAAACTAATGGCAAAATCTGAAACATAGACATATTTTGACCCTAGTTCATGAAAAAGTCAGACTTGAAGAGGAGAATAGCGTGTAAGAAATTGTAATGATCCAAAGTTAGATCTAATTCTCAGGCAGTGAAAGGAAATATTTCTTTGCTGACCTTTGAACTGGTCTAGACTACCTTTCAGAAGTAAAACTAAATGCAGTGCCTAGTAACATAACTTAATCCCTTACGTCTACTACAATCATATTCAACGGATTTGAAAGCCGTGTGGGTGAGGGCAGCAGCAAGCATAAAGGTCAGTTTTCCAATGGGATGATTAAAGTATGTACATTAACAGATTTGCAAAAACTCATGTAAGATACTTAGAACACAAATCACAAAAATAGTATGGACTCACGAGATTCCTCATCAAGCCATAATGCTTTTATCAAAATGTCATCACGTATAAACATATGTTTCTCTCTCCTTTCTCTTACAATTTTTTCTCTGCACAGAAAATTATGTTCTTGTCCTTAAATACAATATAATAAAGAAGTTGTATAATGCTTTTAAACCTCAATCCTATGAACACTAAGGCATGTGCATTACTTTATGCACAGGTGGTAATTCATTATTATTTATGTGAGTTAAGGTATTCACTGGAGTTCTTCCAAGACTGGAATCTTAGACTTCTGATTCTCAGTCTCTTTTTTCCCCTTCCTGGGTAGAAGTGGACTGAAATGCGGAAATATGCTATAACAGATTCCATTATAATCCAATTTATTTTTACAGAAACTACCAAATATGTATCACAATTTCCTGCCTTGCCCAGCATAGTTGAAAGACATAAATGTAACATAGCTTTCATGATTTTCTTATTAGCAGCATTTTGGTAACCAACTATGCCTGACTTCATTACAGTTAAAATGAGATTTCCTACATTTGTTTTGAAAAAGGCATGTGAAGGATATTGCTAGGTACTGTATGTAAAATAAAGCTAAGAGACTCCATTACAACTTAGCATGAGATCAGTCTGGGATCTCCCTGTAACAGGTTCTGCTGAGAAGAGTAATTGGAATTGAAGTCTCAATTAATAAATTCGCCCAAACATTCACAGCAACTGTTTAACAAGAATTAGATATCAATTTCCATCTCTTGCCATGGAAGTCCATTCCTTTAAATATAAAAACAGACAGAAGAAGCAAATTTGTCAGGATCTTGTGATTTTTGAAGAACATCCCAATCTTTGTTTTACCGTCTTTCATCTCAAAGTCGCACAAAGAAATAAGTGTTGAACAGAAAGAGAGAAACGTGCAGCTGATTGAGACTTGAGCACAACAAATTGAGAAATTGAATAAAAGGCAGACTGAACTTTTGGCAAAATGTTGCTTCTGCACAAGCACACAGCAAAGAGAAAATAATAATAAAAAAAAAAACAACAAAAAAACAAGCCTGGAAGTTTTCCCCAGATGATTTAGAGAATAAAGAAGCACAATTTTTTGGCTGTCAGAGGCATGATTTCAGTCAGATATCACTAGCATGCAAAGGAAATGACCAGTTACAGCACCTCTGTATACCAAAATGCAAATTATTTCAGTTACATTAGTATGAAGGCTCTAAACTGGAGCCAGACTGTCTGTGGACTTCTCTACTAGACAGGTCCATCCACTGGAATGTCCCTTGGGAGAGTAGGTAGAAATATTCTGGGAGACCCAATCATTATATGTTCTGTTTGAGAGAAAAGTGGCTTGAATTAAGCCCCAAATGCTTAGTGACCACTAGTGGAAGAAAACTGTTTAATATTATGTTGGAAGATCAGGTTTTAGCACAAAAAGTTCAAAATAATTTCATTTCTTGTTGGAAAAAATACAAAAACACTAAGCTTTTACACAAAACCGCGCATAAGAAATTGGTAAATAGTCAGGCAGATTCATTTTGACAGGAAATTGTGTGCATGAAGCCTTTAAAAAAAAGAAAAAGAAAAAAAAAAAGGCAAGTAAGCAGACAAGCAAAACATATGAATGATATAATAAAAATAGATTTTCAATGGATAGCTATCCTGAACAGACTTACAACAGAAGCGACCTCTGGAAAAAGCGGAAATGCTTAAGTTAAATATTGATATTTTTAGCTTAAAGACTCTTCCATACACTACATATTAATCTCAGATTTAAGTTCAAGTCTCAAACTCCCATAGGGGACACTCATCCCCAGGGGAGTTTCATGCTGGTGGTAATAGAGGAAGAGAATATATCTCTTAATATTCATTATCTGGTCGCTGATGAAGGAAGACTCACGTACTCCACAAGGAGTTTCTGTTCCGTGCTCTCCAGAAGGCAGTAGGAAAATGGACTCAGAGGTCTCAGACAATGAGGGAGTGAATGGAGAGCACAACTGGAAGTCATGAGAGATACATTATTAATAAAGACAGACTATAGCATGTTTATGAGTGTATTTGAGAGTGTCATAATACGTACTAATGGTGACAACCTTTTTCTATTTAATGCCTCGACAAGAAGAGAATGAGCAATAAAAAACTTCTGAGCTCATTCCAGAGAAGTCTACAATGTTAATGTGGCCCCCTGGCAACTTCATTTCATTAGCAGTTCTATCAAAATGCCAAAATGCGATCAGCAAATGTGGTTTTGTTTTGATATTTGCACTTGGTGGTCATATTCTCACCCTCCCAAGGACATGGGGGCCTGTCACACTTTTTAAAACAGTTGTACTTTAAGTCATGGCATTTATCTGGGCATCCTTGCCCTCTGGTTTGACCTGGGGGAAATGAATGAAGCATACATGCTCCGAGGAAGAAAATCTCTTGCTTAATCAGCCTTAAGTCAGCAAGAATAACTGGAATATAATAGAACAAAGAATACACGCTGTTCACAGGGAATAAGAATGTACCTCATAAACTTTAACAGATGACGACATCTAACACATGTCCTGTCACATCAACAAATCCTTGCTTAAGAGTTCAGCATTGTAGAAGAGCGTATCTGCCAACTGGTGCTCAGCTGCAAAAACCATCATCAGCCACACAAGTCATAATATAGCAGCTCAAATGCCAATGTTCGTGATTTACTACTGCAGTAAGTAATTAAAAATAGAAATGTACCAGTTTTATGAACTACGAAGCAGATGAGCAAATGAAATGAACAATGAGAGCCACTTTTACTGCTGGAAAGCAGCAGAGTTGCCCTGAAAATAACAGAGGCATAGTGTACTTTTTACTCTCTCCTTGCATTACCTAGGACCAGTCTGATAAAATAAACAAAAGTCAGGTGGAAATACCCACAGGGAGAAAACGCAAGCCAGAGAATTGTTCTCTGAATAGGTTTTATATCTTAATAGTTCAAAGTGATGCATAGAACAGCTTCTGGACAAATCTCTCCCCCTTCAGTGGAGTCCAATGCTTACCTACGTACTAGTAGGGTATAAAGACAGCAGCTCTCTGGTCTTTCCCTCCAGCTATAACAGCATGACTGCTGTCACCACATATTGTACTCCATGCACAGTCAGAAATGCATGGAGCAGGGAGACTAAACTACTCATTTTTGAATATTTTGGTTTTGCCCACTCACTGCAAGAGTAAAGGTAAAGAGCTACTAAAAACTGAGAATGAAAGCTACAATGTCAAGAAATAGATGACAGAGAACTGAAAGTAAATATCTGTGCCTGTCTGTGTATTTGCAATGGTTCTAAATACAGCATTTCGGTGTCTGAAAGTAAAAGTGAGCACACCTGGTATAAACAGATACCTCCCCTTTAACGCAATGTTTCCACTAAAAACTAACTAATCTCATTTAGAATAAATACAGAGAAAGGTGAAAATCTGTATTTTTTATTTTTTAATCGTGGGAGTAAATTGGTCAAGTTACACAAAATACATATGGAAAAAAATACGTATGCACACCTGTGTATCTATGACATCCTACTTTTTTTTTTTTTTTAATTTATTTTTATTTATTTATTTTTTTAAATAAGACAGAGAACAAATAATCAGCATTTTATGGTACCCTGTAGGAATAACTGCCCCTCCAGCACATACTGAAAGACCAATGTCATCACAAAACTTCCACTGAGAACCTCACAATAATTCATGGACAATTTATCTTCATAGCAATCCCATTCTCATAACACTCGAGACATCAGTGTGGACTAAGACCTTGTTTACAGATTAAAATCACACACAGAAAAGATAAGGGCCACATCTGCTAGGGGGGTCATGCACCAGGAGCTGACTGAGGTCCAGCTGTGCTGTCTTTCCCTTCTCCCACAACTAACTTCATAGGCACTTAGGCTCAGACACATCTCAACTTTAGACAACACTGCAACGACATGTCAAAGCTAAAGCCTACTCAGGGTAAGCTCTCTCTGTATTCCCTTTCTTACTGCCCTCATCTATTGTTGCAGTCAGCAACACATAGACTGCAGTGTATTTTCCTAATAAGCTCTTTCTAAATATGTTAAAGGTAGTTACTATAGGGGAAAAAAAAAACAACACAAAGTCTACTATTTTTCTTTTATGGTCTTTGGAATTGAGTACATTTCCCAGCTTGTATGTATGTTGTTTATCAGTACATGGTTGTTTGTGACACTTCTTCACTGATGCTGATCTCAGCAGTATAACTACATTAATTTCACTTGCCCTTGAGTTATTCATGGGTTATACGAGCCAATTTTATCTGCTGTCAACACTACTGGATGTTAATATGCCATTACTTTTTCTAAGGGCTATATATGGAGTGTCAATTATAGAACTATAGTGAGGTGTACAAGACAGAAACATCCGCATTCGCGGACACATTCGCATGGGGATGAAAGAAATGGCAGCATTGCTGCCAGTGCTGAGGTAGTCTACCAGATACACTCACAAGTGATACAAATGTTCTCATTCTGCTAGGTTTCTCTCTTGATTTGCTAGTTAAAAATCAGAAATGGTACTGAGAAAGTTACAGTTGTTACAGTGTTCAAAAAACAGCAGAAGTTTTTGATAGGGTACTGAAATGCACACTGATTTGGCAGCATGAAGCTTTATATTTTTTATGAGCAAGAATATTTTTCACAAGACATGAATTACTACTCTTATCTTAGCATTTCAGAAAATCAGATTTTTGTCCGAGCCTGTGAGCTTTCCCTTTAGCTTTTTCCTTTTATAACCACAGTTGTCTTGAAATATGGTGGACCTGTCATGAAACACAGCCCATCAGTGCTTATAATATACAGGTTCTGGCTTTGGAAATTTCTGACCCATTGGCTGAGGAGGTTGGATGTGGAAAGTATTTCTCTAATATACTCTTTCTCACAGAGTTCTCTCAAGCAGATCCTTCTGGCTCTTTAAGCAAGCACTACTTGCATAGTGTGGACATAAATACGTCTTTCAGAAACACCTTTATATGAATTACATTTTAATGGCACAGCACCTAGAAAGCCTTTGGTATCCCAGTCCATTTTCCTCCCTGCCATACATTTGCCCTAATGTTTTAATTTAATTCTGCCCCTCTGGGCAGCCCACTCCCATGGCTGAATGCTGGTTCTTCCCCTGAGCCCCTTCTGCAGCCAGCAGGGCTCACTGCTCTCACTGCTCTCTCAGCAGGGTAAATCTACTCCAGCAGGCTGTTGCTGCCTTCGCCTCTTTACCTCCTTCCTTTCCTCCCTCACTCTTCCTGCTGCTTTCCTGCTTGCTGCTGTGTGACCTGAATACCTTTCAGATCTTCTTGCAGTGGAGAGGATGAATGCAACTATCTCATAGGGAGAAGGATTCACTCCCTAGCATTACTCATGTACAGCCAGCCAAGGGCCTGAAGATGCAATGGAAAAGCTGAAGGATCAAAGAATAACATCTACAGCTGGCATTTAAACTGTCTTACTTACTCTTTCTGATTCATCAGTTTCCCTGTGTATTCACCCACTGCTCCCATTTCTTATTTCTTCCTCTATATATCCAAATACCGTCAGTTGTTTTCAGTTGCCCATTGAATATATCATCTTCGTGGAATGTCTCTTCCTATATACTTCAGTAACCTCATCCTTGTTCCTCTATAAACTCTTCCCTCATTTGTAACATCCGTTTCAGTCCAGATTTATATATTATGCTTATATTCTGTGTCTCATTTCTTCCCTTAACTTTTTCATATTAACCATGTGAAAATGGGGTTTACTATATGCTTTTCCTCTCCCTTCACTCCAGCTATCTTAAAACCATGTATGTGTAAAAACATGTATGCGTACAGCTTAGACATCTTGTTACAGTGAATCAGCAAGTAATTTGTGGATCACATACCTTGCCATACTTTTGTGCATAGGATCCTGTAAGCAGTGAATGAAAAACTATGATTGTTTCATCCAAATCCCAAACAAATACACGCTGAAAACAGAAGTAGAGACAATATTAGTAAATAAATAACATCAAAGTGCCCCCACCATCCCACCCAGGGTAGCTAAAAGTCACCTTACTTTAACTGTACCTTAACTTAAAGCAGGTTTCCTCTGAAAATTGGCAAGAACAGAATATTGTGCATCTATTGGTAAGAAGTCAAAAGGGCTGTAAAACTTAAACTGCTCAATCATTTCTTATTCTTCCCTTAAAAAGTTTTTCAAAAAAGTTGTGTAACAAAGATATCAGAAATAAGATTGGGGGGGGAGGGGGGGTCAAACATAATGGTTAACAATAAATTGTACTTTGATACTTCTCTGAAAGTCTTAATGATTCAAGTTTATTCATTTCTGCTGCATAGCTAAAACCAAGCCTTGCATAAAAGTACTATCTGCCACGTAGAATGCCACATGGGATTTAAATAGCATCATAAGATATTAAAATAAATTGATAACAGTTTTGTATAAAAGCAGTGGCATGTACATCCAGTGCGCAGCACTGCAGCCCATTTGTCAGCTCAGCAGCAGCTATGTGGTCAGCAAACTTCTAGCAAAGATCAGTTTTCTGCTGTGCCAAGGGTGCTCCGTGAAGACACAGCAGCAGGGCTGCCCAGGGCTACCTGCTGTGAGAGGCAGGAAGCACAGCATCCAAGCAGGCAGTACTTTCCTCTGATGCCAGTGCTTCACATATGGGCACCGAGCTTCCCTGTCACATTAAGGCTGCGTGCTGCTAATGTAAGAGTAATAAGACTATAATTACCCACTGCTAAGAGGGTTTTACATCATCACCCCATATATTGGGTAGATATATTTCTTCACCGAGGCACCAAAACTGCACATGCTTAAGTATAGCCATAACTTCACTGGTGTCAGCTGCCTTGCTGAAATCCACTGACATTTGCTACAACATAGAGACCTGTGCATTGAAACACTATGGCCAGATGATCCTGCATATTTATACTGTATTCTTAAATAAACTTAGTATTGCTGAGCAACATATTTGGTATTTCCTATTCTAAAAACACAAAAAGAAACAGCTTTTTGAATGAAAAGTTCTGTGCGTCTATTGCATGAAAAACTGAAAGATCGACAATCTTAGAGCTAAAATATGGAAAATTTAATCACATTTACTTTTCTAACTTTGTTGTAGAGAACAGTAATGTCTCATTGCACGTGTATGTTAAAGCAGCCACTAATGTCTGTTATATTCAGTTACTGACATGGAGTGCATGATGTCTTCTAAAATGCCTTAAGCTATTTCCACAGCTGTACTTTTCAGAATTTACATTTCATCAGAAGAAACATCCACATTACCATTCATCAATTACTGCAGGCATACCTCCAAGTCACTGTCCGGAGGGGGTGATGGATTATTCTTCCGCCCTCTACCCCGAGACTTTGACCCAGAACTCCTACATGTTCTCTCATCAAGATCTTTGATTGGCGTGGAGGGGCTCTGTACTGTGTCAAACTCCCCTGTAAAGTCAACCATTCATGGCAAAATTAGTGCTAGATTTTTCAATAACAAACTTTGTTTTTCCACAGCTAGACATATCTGTATGCAAACTCAGTTTCAAGATGCACCTAAATTAGTTACGTGAAATGAGTGATGTGTTGTTTTTCCCATGTAAAAGGAATCTACAGATGCAGCAGACACTTTTGACTTTGCAAAGGACACGTTATAAACCTAAGCAGAGAGGGATTAAAATGTTGCATAGATATGTGCAGACATATACATAAACACACATAAGCACATGCAAAATATTCACAGATCCAAGGAAGATGTATTTCAGAAGTCATACTAAAGAGTTACCAAAACATAAAGTTCCTTTTAGTTAAGGTAGTTCCTTCCCCATGTTCAGAGTTCAGCTGGACTTATTTCCAAGCCCTGTGTTGTTTTTACCAGAACACCCTTGGGTACTCATCCACATACCAGGTCATTAGGACTGCTTCATCTCTTCCTCCCATGTCACCCTCTATTTAGTAGACTTCTTTTTTCTTTCTACTTTGCCACTGCCTCTAAACTGGCAGAGATAAGTCACAGTATTAAATGCAATATTCCAGTTACTATCAGAAAAAGTGTAAAGCGATATTTGTTGTAGTCTGATCATCCTTCTCTAATTATCAGCTACTGTCTAATATTCAATATTCTGCAAATTAAATTTCCCAGGAATCATCTGTCAGATATCTGATCTGAACAGTACACATTTTTTAGTAAAGAAGGTTGCTAAAATCACCAAGGTCCACCAGGCAACAGAGGAAATGATCAAGAAAAATGATTTTTCTGCTTCATTAAGAATGTGCAAAACTATGCCTAGAAAAATGTCTAGTTTTAGCATCCCCAGTATAAGAGAGAGATTAGCAAATGGTAGTTTGCCCAGGTGAGGGCCACCAAGACAGCTGAAGTGCTGGGGCACATAGGAGGAAAGGCAGAGGGACTTTTCAGAGAGCTGGACAGAGAAAGGACATGAAAGAATATATAGAAATTGAATACGCAGATATTCCTCTTAGGTACAAGAAAAAGTTCTTCTCTATGAGAGTAGTCAGACCCTGGGACAGACTCACAGAGATTATGTATTCTCCATCCTAGGAGATACTCAAAACTCCACTGGACACAGCCATGAGCAGTGTGATCTAAGTTGGCTCAACCTAAAGGTATGTAGAAGTCCCTTCCAACTTGAATGACTAAATGTTTCTACAGTCTTTCCAGAGTCATTCACTTTATTCTCTCTCCTGAACAAAGAAGAGAACAATTCTGGTCTAGAGGGATGTAAGAAGAAATAAATAGACTGCAATCTCAAATGAGAATTGGTGTGCAATATAATTCAGTAGTTAAATTCTTCATCTCTTCCATCATTTATTTATACCTTACAGTGAACCACATACAGAAGATTATTAAAACAAATATACTAGGAAGATATATTTATATATCTATCTCAGTTGGAATAAAGTACTGTTGTATTTCTTGGAAGAATAAGATTTAAGACCATAATTTCACATTCCTGAGCAAGAGCTCTAGCTCTTATGAGGAAGGAAGTCAAGACTGAAGGACAGTGGAGAACATGAAGAAAATTAGTTCCCAAGCCTACTAGTTACGATATATACAGAGGTTGCTCCAAAAGTAATGCCTCCTACTTATTTTTACAGAAAGACAACAGATATGAAGAGCACAATAACAATATTTGATGAAACAAATTTTCAGTTACAAAAAACTATTTTTCAGCATAGTCACCACCATTAGCTTTGAGCTTTCCCCAGTGATGAAGAAGAGTTTGCATACTGTGCTCATAAAAATCTCCACCAGTGAAGGTGACACGCTGTTTCAATGATGCTATACAGGGTTGTCAGGAAAATATAGCCCATTAAATCCATCTTTCATTGGCCCAAACAGGTGGAAATCAGGTGCCAAATCCTGACTATATGGTGGGCATGGTAGGACAGTTCAGTCAAGACTGGCAACATGCTCCACCATCTTCAAACTGGTTTGGGGTCTGGCATTATTGTGTTGCAAAATAAAGGTTGTTTTCTTCTCTGGCCTGACACTGGAAGTTTGAGTCTTTAGCTTAGTGTCACAGAATCACAGAACTGCAGAGGTTGGAAGGGACATCAAGAGATCATTGAGTCCAACTCCCCAGATAAAGCTGGTCCCCTACAGTAGGTTGCACAGGTCGGTGTCCAGGTAGGTAATGAATATCTCTATAGAAGGGGCCTCCACTCCCTGATGTTGTGGACCAACATAACAAAACAGATTACTTTTGGAGTAGTCCTCATACCTGGAAGAAGGATATATCTGGAATCCATTGCCCTCTCCAAGGCACATTTTTCATTCAACTGAATGACTGATATTTATATAGTACAAAGACAAACGTGCTTTCATGACTCAGAATCCTAATCCCTGCACACCCAAGTGGAAGATGAAGAATTCTTCATGAAACAGAAGGAAATCAAATCTCTCTCTCCCCTTTCCTGAAAAAGTACTAAAGTTATTCTACTATCACATGGAAGTAGATAGTATTGTTTTGTTCTCAAGCTTGATCACGATGACTTCAGTGTTGCAATATCAACCTGTGTCTGCTTGTGCAGAATACAGCCAAACTTTCAGGCAACAGCTAAGAAGACTTCAGAAAAGTAGTTTGAGAATTTATTCCAGATACCATCTTCAAGATACTTCTGTCCTGATTTGGAAAAAGCATTACATATATTCTGTAGTATTTTCTCTTTCAGCTGAAACTTCTATCAGAGAAAAAATGATAGAGAAATTAAGCAGCAATAATAATGTCTGCTGAATAATGTTTCCTCGGTGCTTTTACTTTGTTCCTTTACAACTGAGAGAAAGAGTTCTTGTTGACTAATCATTTCTATTCCCAGCACGGTGTTGATGTCAGTGAGGACACTGCAGGCACTGGAGAGATCAATAAGGTCACATTACTTTAGTTCTTTCCCCATAAATAGAAAAGCAGAATTTAATTTTCTAAATGTAAAAATGTAGAAAAACAATGTTTCAGAATCACATTCCTTAAGCACCAAAAGCCAGTTTTTCAAAAGAAGTTCGGAGTATGCAAGAGGTATGTACAAAAATATAACTTCTCAGATTCCCTGACAGAGTGGAAAAAAAATCCCAAAACAAACCCCAGCTATGAAAAGACAAAAACTATATAACTGAACACAAATCTTGACATTCTTACCACAGGTTTGTTTGTTTTTTTTTTAGATTTAGAAAATTTCAACATTTTACAACAAAATAAGACTCATTTCTAAAGTAATCTACCGTAATGTATTAGAACATCTGTTCTCAATGACCAAGTTTAATCTACCAAAAATAAAATATAACAAGACGCTGTTCTAAATTTTCTCTGAAATAATCTAACCACTTGAAGTAAATAACTTCAAGTTTCATTTAGCATTAGCCATTACCTGTTGCCCCAGGCTTCTGCTTGGGTGAACACTCGTTGTGATTGCATAATTATCCATTAATCAGTACTGTAACTAATCACTGTACCTTCTAGGTTCTAGATATTTAGAGCCAACTTTATTTCATTAACTAATCTCTAAATCAGAATGAGCAGCTGTCTCTTACTTGAATGCAAGGTATGCGTCTATTTTAGAGTGCAGAAGTCTGCAGTGCATGTTTTTGTGAACAACTGTAGGCTTAATTGCCTGATTTGCTTTTTACCAACAGCAGACTAAAGGAGCAACTGCATTTATTTATTTATTTATTTATTTTTTGTCCTCAGTTTACTCTAGAAATCAGGTCAATGCTGATAGAAGAAAAAGTTATTCAAAATTCAGCCACGTAAAAAATCTGAGAAATTCTAGTACCAAAGAGCACTGAAAAAATTACCCTCATTAAGAGTTCCTACTGCAGCTTATATTAGACAGATTTTTTTATTGCCATGTTTGAAATTTTTTAGCTTTTCCAATATTCAACACATGCCTTCTTACTGGAAGTATGAGCAGCATCAGATTCCATAAAGCAAAAGGAAAATGTCAAAACTGGAACATAGAATGACCACTTCATCACAGATGTTCATACACATACTCATACCCTGGTTCAGGTCCAGCATGAAGACTTCCATACCATGGATACCTTCTAGAAGCTCTAATTAAATGTTAGGGGGTTACAACACCATGGTTACAAATGAAGGTGGTCTTTCCTATTTAGACCTTTTTTTTTTTTTTTCCCCCACCTGTAGTTTGAACTTGTTAAAACACAGCTGTGCCACTTAAGCAAGAGAAAAGAGGTGCGGGCACAGGTCAAAACAAGTGTTCTATGACAATTTCTGACATGTATAATGAGGGTGGAAAGCTACTACAACTGGCTTGTGTGCATTCATATCCTTCTCCAGGTGAAACTGTTACAGCCTGTCACCAAATTCTGTAAGGGAGCACTGAAACTTCTCCTGGTCTGTCAGTGAGACTTTCATGCAAGTAGCTGTCTCCGGATCCCGGAAACCTAGTGACAGTCCACAAGCTCCTCAAACAAGCCAAACATTTGCCAAGAATCCTCTTTTTTAATAGAGGCAAAGCCCAGAGACATAATGTGTTGTCACTTGTTATGAGTGAGCAGAGAGTAATGCCTGTATCAATTTTCATCTTATTTTCTTAACTTGGTCAACAAACAAAGAAATCTTGATCTGATGGGGCTTTGTTATTACAAGAAATCCTGTATATGTGGAGAGTATTAGGAAGAGTATTAGAGGTTAATGTGAATTAATATCATGCAAAGAGTGAAGCGCCTTACTGTGTTTAATCTTAGGTTTTACATGAAGTAACTCTTAGTATCAAGCAGTGAAGGACTGCTAGACAGCAAGTGAACATGGTGTGTACTGAAACTCTGATTCAAGTCAGTGCATCCCACTGATGCAAATTTATTTTTACAGTGACACACAGGGGCACAGGCATGTCATGTATTCTCAAAGTGGGTGTTGCACTCTCAACAAAGGGTCTCATGACCAGTTCAACACTTGATAGAAATAAGGAATGAGTGGGCAGGTTTTAGGTTTAAATGCACAGCCTACTTAACAGGAAAAAAGGTTCATATGTTTAAGCAATCCACAAATAAGAAAAGCATTTATTGTTTCATAGATGTGCAGCCTTCAATATTTTTGAACCTATTTAAGCTATGTAAGATTCCTTTCTTTTTTTCAGGGCTATTTGATACCAAGTGAGTCTGTAACACATAATATATTTACATAGCATTTCTAGGAAAATGGAAAGGAGAGAGGAAGAAGGGAGAGGCAAAAGGAAAATGCTGTCTGATTTTCTCAAATAAAACTGTAGAAGAATAAGACAGAAATAAAGATCAGATATGAATATACTTTTAAATATAGATTATTTATTATTTGGCTCTATCATGAGTGTTCTGCAACTGTTGGAATTTCACTAAAGATACCTGTTAGATTCTTTTCCTAAAATTCCACTCTGAGACTATTTTGCATTTTCACCAAAAAACAATGGCACGTGCATTAGCCAGATAATTTGTTGCTCCATTCTTGGAAGTGTTCAAGGCCAGGCTGGATGGGGCTTTGTGTGACCTGGTTTACTGGGAGATGCCCCTGCCCGTGACAGGAAGGTTGGAACTAAATGGTTTTAAGGTCCTTTCCAAAACAAACTGTTCTACGATTCTGTGATCTCTCCATACCCATAGCATGTCATACCACAAAGATGTGTGCATGCACAGATACACACCATTTAAAAATCAGTTAGCAGAGGAAAAGAGCTGGCAGGAAAAAAAATAAATAAATCAACTCATGCCATAAAACTTTCCAAAGTTTTTAGTGAATTTAAGCAGTTTGTATGAAGTGTGAGGCCTTGCCTATACTCTTGTACACAGTATTTCCTTCTTTGTACAAATTTGTTATTATAACACAACAGCTTTATTGCCTTACTTTTCAGTTAGATTTTTTCAGTTGTTAGGATGAAAATTAGGAATATTTACACAATGAGTTGATTTTATGATCAAAGCACACTTTCCCTTTTCAGACCCTAATTCAAAATCCAGTTTGTTAGTCTATTGATAACTGCTCACAGCCAGTGGGTAAGGCAGACATTATAGCACGTTGTACATGTGAAGGCAGTGTCCTCACAAGGTTGCTCTGACTGCATTATGCTAGGCAGCTGGTAATCATCTCCTCTCTTATAAATGCTACACCAAGCCTTAGTGAGCTACTTATGACATGAATACATCATAAAACTGGGCTAGATCTTTAAGAAATTCCTGGAATAACGTAAGTTATGCAGGAAATCGAGCATGAAAAGCAGATTATTTTTACACATTAAGGGTATCACACACCTAAGCCAGCCCACAGAGATTTTCATGTGTCTGTACTGTACAATGCATAATTTAAAAAACATAAGTTTATTTACTTTAGTGGGAAAATAAATTGGTGAGAATTGTGGGAACTTAGAAATTCCCACAGTAAATCTAGCATGCAAAAAAAATGTTCCTTGTTAACGTCTGCATTTGCTTGACATGAATGGAGAATGGAGCAGGCAGATGACTGTGAACTGAGGTATAATTATAAGGAGAAAAAAATGAAGATAACCAGCTGTGATGCCCTAAGAACACAACAGTATAACTGTGTTGTAATGCACATGCACGAGGGGGCAGAGTTGGGCAGGCAAAATTAGTCTCCTGATTTCTCCTTGGAGCTTTCTCTTTGTAGCTTCAATTACTCATTTATTTATTTATTTATTTTATAAAGAAATATACTATTAACTGATTGCTCTATTCTTACAAACCTAAGTTTGTGTATTAGCAAGTGTGGCATGCTAGAATGATTGAAGCATAATTAAATGACAATATCTTGTTTACATAATTGACAGTAACACTTCTGAATACGGAGGTGGACAGTGGAGTATCCCACTCTCAGTAACAGGGGAACTGACTGAATTCTTAGGTAAAGATTTACTACTACTACAAGACCATAGCAGCTTTTTTCAACCTACTCCTTCCAAAGAAAACAACCTCAAACTGCAGAGTTTTATCTAACAAACAAATTACACAGGTTTCTTGAAGAAGCGTACAAAAAGGGCTTTTTTTGTCCTTGAGTTTAAAACTTCAAACACTATAAAATCAAGCCAGATCTTGGCTTCATACAACTACAGGAAAAAAACACAAAAATTGTTTTCACCTGAATGCAGATCTGTACCTGGTTGACTAGTCAGGCCAGGGAGAGATTCCTGTAACTGGTAGGTTGACGATGATGAAGAAGTGCCATCGGCCGTGTTGTTTGAGGTCATATATGCACCATATGTTGATGCTGAGTAATACTGTGCATACTGGTTTTGGCCAAAAGCTGTGTATGATGGATAATCCTAAAACAGCAAAAGCAGTTAACTATGTAGATGAACAAGTAATGTCTTTATCAAATATTTCGTTGTGCCATCATGCAACTTACGCAAAGAGCTGATGGCTTTTAGTTTAGATATTTTAACTTGAGGAAATTTACTAAAAGACTACAGGGAGATTGATAAAATATTTAGGCGCCAAAAGATGCAACTAGGTGTCCACTGGGATTTTCAATGCTTTCCACAGAAAACGGTGCTGAACCACAGCAAGTCCAATTCAGCATAACAAGTCTAAATTGAAATAACATTCCATCACTGGATTTACAGAAATATTTTTTTTTTAATGCACAAGCAAAAATGTAGATATTCATACCTGTTGTGAACTACTGAAGTTCGTAGAATTTGAAACAGAATTGTTTGCATAAATAGTGGATGATGGTGTAAAACTAGAACCTAAAATTAAAAAATATAATTCATTGCAAGAACATGTTTCTGAATAAAAATATAATTCTAAATACAGGATTTCATGTTAAGACACTGGTGAATCAGAGGAGCAAACAATTTTTATTATTCCATTTAAACAAGAAAACATTCTAATGAGACTTTAAAATAAATGAAATGCTGCTTCCATGTATATAAGCATACCTTCTTTTTCCCACAATAGAAGAAAGTTATCGGCAATAAGTTGTTGCAGTGATCACAAAATCATTTTGCAATTTATTACAGTGTCTCACTTTCATTCAAATATTCTTATACTCTTTTTCCTTCATCGCCTAAGTCCTAAGTCCTTCAGTGTTCCCTTATGAAGCAAAAATCCATTTTTTAAGAATATTTAAATGATCTATGTGCTTTCAATCAATCTGTTATGGGGCTTGTCCGTGTTTTCAACGTCAGATGATTAATGCTGTATTTATAAGATTGACTATCGCATTAAAAGATAAAAAAAAAGTATCCAGATAAAATAAACTATCAATGAGCAAAAAGAAATAAATCATAATTGCATAATAAATGAAATATTAAGTATGAATTACAGAGAAATTGTAGTAAATTGTTTCTTTTCAAAGGGAAAAGAAGCATCAGAGGATGTCATACTCAGAAACATGTAAACAAAGGGAAGTTCCCCAATAAATACAACAAATGCTTCCAGTCCTGCTCCATAGAAAAATAAAGGTGCAAATGGGGACTGCATTGCATGACCAGATCTAGATCAGCAGATGACCAAAAATGAACATATATGCACGTGTTGGGGAAGGAAAAAAAAAAGAAAAAAGAAAAAAAAAAAGGAGAGCTATCTATTTTAGTGGTAAAAGTAGCTGCATGTGACAACCACATTTGCAAGAGTTCAGAAACATGAACTGAAAACATAATGAGGGAGCGGCGGGCCACAGAGAGCAGCAAGGAGGGATGACACATAACAGCAAGGGCTACTCACCTGGCATCTGATAAGAATACGGTGTTTGGCCTGGCTGTGGGGTGGAAAACCCTGGACTGTAACTGAGGCACCCACTCTGCAGTGGTGACTGTGTCTGCGAGAGCCCACTTTCCGTCTTGATGCCTGGCAACATTACACCCAAATCTGTATAAGAAATTAATTTTCAACTGATTCTTTAAAATTTCTTCTCACAGTGGGGAAAATTTAAAAAAAAAAAAAAATAGCAAAAATGTTCATGTCAGCATTTATCTTACATCTACAGAAGACGAAGCAATAAGAGGTCAAATACCGTAAGTAGGTAGGCTGTATGGCTGTCCTGTCTGTGAGTAGGCTGTATAGACTGCTGGTTGCTGCATTCCTGAATACTGGGTTTGTCCGGCATAGGCAGACATTGTTTGAGCTGCTGGTGTAGAAAGAATGTGTGGATAGGGCCTAAATATCAGGAAAAATAGCATTACTGTGGCAACAAATACTTTGTATATTAATTCAAGCAATAAAGTAAAGAAAACGGTATCCAAAGGCAGTTCATTATTCTGCCAACTCCTCCTCCTATGGGAGTTATTCCATCTCCCACTGAAATAAGCTAAAAAAACACAACCATCTCACATTCCCCAAGGCACGGTGAATATTCTGTGCTGTCACATCACCACAATTTAATTCTTAATATTCTGTGTCCAGCTGTAGGTGGACTGTGCCACTGCTCTAACAGTTTTATATGGATTTGACCCCTTCGAGACAGGAACAGTATGCTTGAATCAGAAAAATCCTCAAGCACTTTTATCCAGTGCAGGGAAACTTGGACTGGAAGAATAAGTAAAATACAGAGAACATTAAATCTAGTACCCTATGCCCTCTACGTATAGTTCTGCTTCATCAGATATCTAGCCTCTGGCTTCAGTGGGAGATGGATCATGCCCATAGAGAGAAGCATGAAAAATATTGACAGCAACACTTTGTTAACCAGGAGGGCTTTAAATGTTTGGGAAACAGAATGGAAATGAAAATGGTCTTTAATTTATAAATACTGGGGTTTTATAGAGAAATTGAATAAAATCAAGTTTTAAATTTTTGCCCTCCGGAGTTGCAAAAGCATACAGAGAAACATTTGTCTTGGATTGTTTTGTAAGTCAAATAAGATTTTATGGACCAAGAGTTGAATAAACATACACTGCAGAATTACGCTTACTGAAACCTGGCCATTAAAAGCCATGACTAAATTTCAGATTCTAATTTATTTATTTATTTTTCTTTTCTTTTCTTTTCTTTTTCTTTTTAATTAGTTCAGTACATTTGGCAGTGGTTGCTATCAGAAAAGGATTACTCATTATTTTAGATGCCAATAAATTATTGCAGTAGATTAAAAATTCTATTAAACCTTGTGATGTATTTGGCCAAACATATCTAATATAGTCTGCCAAAATTTGTTTTAAGTGGAATAAGGAAGAATGTTTTTAGTTTAGACACCTACTTTCTGTATCAATAAATGCTGGCTAACATGATAAGAATGCAAATTTGGCGAAAAAATTTTAAAAAGACTAATCAGGTATAGTTTCAATGCTTTCTCTGTATCAAATTTAAAAGTTGCATAGGTAGAGATGGTATACTGAAATCAAGGATACTTGTGCACAACATCACAGGCCAAGCAAGTCAATAGGCTGCCAGTTACAGCAGTTTCATAAAAAAATCTTCAGTGCTTTCCATGAAGTTAAAAAAAGGAAGACATTTCATATTCCTAATAACCACTGCTGGCTTCAAAATAAATAAATAAATGAATAAACACTTTTTTCTTCTTCTTCTTCTTTTTTTTTTTTTTAAGTGGAGGAAGACAGAGATTGAATCTAATCCAATTTACTTTGTTTGATATTTAAATCTTACAATATTGGAGGAGGAAAGAGCGGTTCATTATTGTGGAATGTCTGGAACACTCTGGCAACGCTGCTACTGGAACAGTCTACGACATGGTTACCCTTAAGTATGCATCTTGCACACGCAATTGTGATTTCTAAATATAAACTCTCTTCCTCAAAATATGTCTGTGTGTAATGACACCATTATTAAAATGCTGATGCGTGAGAACCTCAGTCTATTTTTCTTTCCTTCCACTGTGTGTAGAAACTCAAAAGGTATTTCTTGTGCAGCAGTAAAAAAAAGGACATAGAATTGTAGTGGATTCATTACGGAGGCTTAAGAATTTTCCTTTCTCTCTCTTTCTTCTGCTGATCAATATGTTTGCAGCAAACCATAGAACTGCCTACAACCAAGGTCAGTTCCCTATATGAGATTACAAGAGGTACAGACACTAACTTGGAGGGATATATCTGCGGAGAGTACTGGTGCGCTGATCTTGGGCTATAGCCACTACTTGTTATTACTGCAAAACAGAAAACAAGAGTACAACAGTTAAAAACAGCATGAGATGAATATAACCAGTCTAAATACTAACACAATCACATTAGCAGAAAATCTGATTGAAATGGGCAGCTTTTGTGCGACATAGATGTCACCTCAACTGTAATATCTTAATACATAAACTAAAACATTTGGCAAATTCCCAAATCATTCACTGTTCTACCTTTAGTTGTCGTGAGCATTTTAAGCTTAACTGGCTTGTTTCTGAATTTACTGCACAGGCATATAATTCACATATGACTTGTGATCCACAGACAATAAATAGATTTTTCAAATTTGCACGTTCTATTAAAATTAGTAGTTAAAAGGCAACTTGTGATTTAACATATGGCATTGCATGGGATTGAAAGAACATGCCTATACTTTCAGAGTCTCATATTAACAAGTTTAATTTTAATACTGTGTAGTATTAGTAGTGTTCCATATAGGTGTGATCAATTTTAGTTAGCTTACATGATGAGACATACCCAACTGACTGCTAGGAAATGAATACTCCTCCTTATCAACAGGCTGATTAGAACACAGACACTACCAAAAATAGCTGTATTTCAAAAGTAAGCATAAACAGTTATGTACAATAGCCATCAAAATTATATGTCTACACTATGAACAGCTGCATTCTTCCAAGAAAACCAACAGAACAACAGTCATATCCCATTAAAATTTCATTCAAAAGCAGCGCTCACACTGGATTAATTCCAAGTGTTTGGAAGTTTCTCTTTCCTTTAGCCATCTGTCTTGACTAAGACAGATGTATTCCAAATATATGTACTCTAAAGTGTTGAACCAATCCCTTCAGAGCAAATCCATACTGGGCAAACATACAGAGTGTCTTTATTAGGCCATCTGCTGCTCATTCACTTTTCAAAAGATTAAAGTAGTACACAACGGAGCACTGGAATTTCTTTAGTCTAATCAATCATAGTTATACTTCAAAGTGTACCCTCTTCCTGAGTTGTTCATAATGGTTGTAGAAATGAACTTTCAGAATTATATAAGTGACAAATAGGTTTAGGTTCCTAACTATTTTATGAAACATGATACATGTCTTCATCCAGGTGTAATTAACATCTTTGAGATCTATTCCTTTGAACATATGCAGAACTTCACATTTCTGAAGCTAGTTTAAACACATTTAGAACCTGTAGGATTTTAAGAGGAAAATCCAGTAGGAAAAAACACACAACACATTAGCTTCTTTTTTAAATGTGCAGTTGAGAATGGCTTGAAAATGAGGAATTGGATGACTTTTGGAACATGTGCTACCAGATCTCATAAAAGAGTTGCTGATTGAAAAGATATTAAGGGATAATCTACAAAGGAAATCTGCTGAATTTAACATTATTGGATATTCTTCTCTGACAATGCCTTCCAATGGTTTAAGCTTAATCTCTAAGTGTGCATAAAGATATTCTTAGAATTAGATAAATGTATGGCTGTATATATAAACATAAACAGCTCATAAAACCCTAAAGGATGCTGTTATTTATTTAACTCTTGAAGAGCAATTAGTCTTCCCTGTTCTGTCACTGTGACCTTTCTGAAGACAAACAATAGCTAACACAATGACCTTAGTGATTCCCAGGGCAAGGAACTTTCATGGTCCATTACCAGCTTATCAGATCTTTTTTGACCATACTGTTCCACTTTTTGTCTATTGTTTGCTGAATGACACATCACTTGATTAAACAATTTGGTTAAAGCACATTTACCATTCTACTGCAGTGGGCATAAACTACCAAAAAAGAGAGAGAAAAAGTAAGAGAAAAAGAGAGAGAAAGAAAGAAAGAGAGAGAGAGACAGAAAGAAAGAAAGAAAGAAAGAAAGAGAGAGAGAGAGAGAGAGAGGGAGGGAGGGAGAGGGAGGGAGGGAGGGAGGGAGGGAGAGAGAGAGAGGGAGGGAGGGAGGAAGGGAGGAAGGGAGGAAGGGAGGAAGGGAGGAAGGGAGGAAGGGAGGAAGGGAGGAAGGAAGGAAGGAAGGAAGGAAGGAAGGAAGGAAGGAAGGAAGGAAGGAAGAACAATTTACTTAGATCACTTTAATTATCAAAAACTAATGTTTTTCAGCAAAAAAAAAACTGTCCTGCCTACTTTTTAAATTATTTCTGCATATATATATATATATATAAGTAAATAAAAACAAAAAACAAATTGTGTGCCGTTCCAATTAAAAAGCCTTTTCCTTTCACTCTTTCTCCGGCAGTTTTTCACATCAGTTTTTGCACTGCACTTTAAGACGTGGGATATTTGAGAAACATGGGGTATAAGACCTGGCATACAAGAATATTACAACTATGTATCACAAATGAACAATATCATATCTCGTGGCTCAGAATGGTAATTCTGTGGGTAATCAGACTTAAACAGTTGTCACTGTTTTCACAATTTTCCTCCTAACTCTACTTCTTTTTCGGTGGGAAGGATTAGAAGTAGGGGAAGTGATAGAGACAGGATGTTACATACTTTATAACTTTTTTATAACTTTCTAAGCATAGCTTTCTATAGCCATTTATAAGAATGGGCTAGTCACCATTATATTATGTTATTTATGAGAAAAACAAAACTGTCTCTTCTCTGGAAAACTCAAGTATTTCTGAGATTTCATTACTTGACTTTATCAATGGACTGCTCTTCTGGGCAGGTGTAATACCCTTGATTTCTCAAGTGAAAAGCCATCAAGCTGCACACTTCTGAAAAACAATAGTCACATTTTGCACATGCCCTGAAGAAGCACAGTGCAGAACTTGGCAGGTAAATTCTCCAGCCTCCATCCCACAGGGAGTGATGGCCTCTGGAGAAAAATGTGGAAGGTGGAGTTTCAGAAAAGGCAGTGAGGCCTGAGAACAGATGCATAAGAGAAGAGCCTCCTGGGCTCAAAGTTTGAGGATGGGGTAGGAAATGGGTTGAGGAATCAAAGTGCTGGCTAGGAAAAGCCAATGCTGGCCAGAGTTGGCTGAAATTGAGAGACAAAGGTTACAGTAAATATGAATGTGACAGAATAGAAAGAGGAAATGAGAGAGATAAGAAAAGCAGATGTAACTATACCCTCTGAGGAATACTCCCAGCAATAAAGCCTGGGAGAGCTGAGGCTCGATACATCACTGGGGACATGTCCCCAGCCTAACAAATGTTGATCCACAGAAGAGAAATGAAGGTGACAGCCAGCACTCACTATTTACCCTGTTAGCTCAACTGGCAAAGGTGGCTGTGGAGAGCTGAAATAACCAGAAATCATGCTGATAGCATGTGCTGGGTTCATCAAATCAACACAGGCTAGAATTTTGTATTTTTCCATCAATCATCTGGAAAATTCTGTGTGAAGAGTTAGGTTAAAGAGATTTCATTTAAACAACAAATTTCAATTTCTCCACAACAGGGGACCAGACAAAGGTATGCAGTGATGGCATTTCCTAACCTTGCCTTTATAGCCCTCAGAATATTTTATATCCTTTTTGCATGTAGTAAGTCATAAGTAACGAAGATGACAAAAACTTCAGATGTTTCTTTCCACTCCATTAAAATTATAAACAGTTCCCAAATTAATCCAGTATCCTAAGCAATTTAAACACAAAAATGCACACATTCACAATACAGCAGCTGTAGCAAATTCTTGGAGCATAAAATTGTTCAGTTTAAGACTGTTCTGCAATTCTCCACACACTGTGAGTATCCACCGCTACAAGAGTTTGCTACAGGACTGCAAAGATTCAAATTGAGTGTACTGATAATAATTACCAACTGCCAGCCTTTGAAGAAAAAGGAGGAGGAAGAGGGCGTACAGTATGACTACCTTGTCACCCTGAGCTAAAAGGTACATCTTTTTACCAGGGTGTCACTCTGCAGAAGGATGAGACCAAAGCCCTGAACAAGGGCTTAGCATGGCAGCCAAGGCAGGGACACCGTGGTAACTCTCATTCTAAATTCTACGTTTTGTTTTTCAACTTAACACTAGATATGTTCTTTAGTATATTCAGTTTCTGTTATTTAAATGTGACTTGAGGCTGGCACATTCAGCATCAATTTGCAGGTTTATTACAAGACCACAAAGGCTATCTTGGAGGCACCTCTGATTGCAGGATGCCAACGAGGGAACAAGCCTAAGTATTAGACAGTAGTTTCAAAAAGTTGCAGTGCTCTTCTGTCAAAATTCAGGGTTCATCACAGTTACTACCTGGGAGGCCTAATCTGTCTCTCCTATCATATGCCTCACGCAATCTGTCATCACTTTCTGTGTTAAAGCTGGTCATTAGGAGTAGAGCTGGCTACTGTACACATAAAGAGCTTGTTCAGCTTTCTGCTCAGCCCGAGAACATGTCACCGGTTTTTATTGCCCTTGGAGCACGGGAATCACTTTTCATGGCGAGAATATTTGATGGAGAGAAATTCCACATGGCACTTTAAAATAAGCCTCATCACTATATGATTTTATTTCATAAAATATTTAATAACATATCTAAGTCCTTCTCTACTTCCCAAATGTTGCTTTTTTGCTATGTTTGTATAGGACAGAGTATAGGTGTTATCCCTGCTAGTGGCCTATATGTCCAGGCTACATGTCTGAAAGCTGCAGGAAAGTACTATCATTATCACTTTGCTATGGAAGTAACACAAAACTGACTGATTTCTAGGAAAAAAAATGTTCACTGCTGGGATTTGTAATTCATTGTTTTCAGTTGCAGCTGATTTGTCTAAAAAGGCATCTTTCTACTAGTTAGTGTTTATAGTTTTTGGCAACACATTAAACATCCCAAATCTTCACTTAGGTTAAAAAGTCAGAGGAATACTTAGTGTGAGTTTGTATTGTTTTTCATGATTTCTGCCACATAATTGTTAAAATTGTCCCAATTGCAAATATTAGTAAAAGACAAGTGACGGATTTACGCTTTATGAAAGGCTCAGCAGGTTATGAAAGCAGTCCTGCCTCACATGTGATGATGGAGACTGCTAATCACTCTGACAGGCAGACTACTGATCTCTCAATGTGAGTGATCATACTCACTTAATACCTGAGTTTGTGGCCATATACACATGATGTATACATACATTGTGTATGTATACAATGAGAATTGGGGTAATTTTTCATTTGAATATGTAGGTAGCTAATGGACAAAAAAGACTGTAAAGCTCAAATTCCTTCATTTTTGGTGGTACCCTTTCCAAATCTTTAAATTGCAGAGATCTCAACACTTCTTGTCCACTCAACATTTGGAAGCCACGGGTGAATGGCATTCTGTGAAATCAAGCTTTTGTTTAGGTAACTAAGCATGAACACGGGACTACAATTTTTGGCACCTCCTTTCTGAAATTTTGCCTTAGCCATGTTTTATGCATGGGATCCAGGTCAGATGTCTTAAATACACAGCACAAGCTGATAAAATTTCACCAACAATGCCAAACTCGTATACAGACAGACATTTTATGACCTGTACTGTAACATTACTTATAACATTACTTATAATGTTTTAGGGCAGAGTAACAATAGTCATAGGAGGGGGGAGAAGGAAGAAAAAGAAAAAAGAAAAAAAAAAAAAGGAAAAAAAGCAGCTGATTTTTAGCAAAAACTAATTTTTTACATAACTTGTTAGATTTTAATTTGATGGTGTTTCTTTCATAATGAGAACAATGTTTTCATTTCCGCTAATCAGAAAAAGTATACGCATGCTTTACATTTCACAACAGACCTTTACTTCATGCACTTAAATTTCAATACTTTCCTGAATAATGAACTTCAGAGTATATCTGAATTTACTGATGCCTAAAAACCATTCTGGAAACACGCACTCAGTTTCTCTGTTTTTAAAACATTTTGATTATACAGAAACATTGTGATTTCCAAAATATTTTAAATGGGTTGTGACTACCTATGTCTACCAAAACCCACAGCATGACGATTCTTGGCCTCAGTAAAATTTCAATCAGGCCATTACTGAGTTGATATTTTCAGATATGAAATTAATTTTCCTTTCTCTCTCTATTAGAAGGATTCAGCCTCATAGTTAGAATGCAGATTTTCTGTAATTTTTCATAATATTTTAGTAATTTATAGGAATCTACTTAAAAGTTGCTGTTTGTTTCATTTTTTAAGAAGTAAATTAAATTCACAATTATTTAAACTAAAATATTTACATGAAGACAAAGTAGCTTAGGGCAATCTAATCAGTGTTTAAACTAACACACTGTTCATACAAATAAGAAGATTAGCACTGAAATACGACCCTGAAGATTCTAAACTCTACAACTCTACAAAGTAATTCAGCCTCTATAAATACAATCTGTTTTTCAGTTCCTAAATCATATAAGACTAGCACTGAGAAAAAGCTACAGTACAATAATAATATTATTATTACAAGACTTCAACATACAGGAATGGTCTTAGCTATCATTAAAGCTTTTTTATGATTGTAGCTCATGAAAACTACATTTTTTTTATAGAAATGAAAAAAAGTTACAATTATGATTTGGTATTAAAATGATACTATATTGGGGCTTCTAAAAGATCACTTCCATGCAGTGCAATGCTCATTAGTGAAGGTTATAAAATACTATATTAGTGTGCATCTAGCAATATGTGATCTTAATATGGCTTTACCTGACCCAGTAAAAGTGTCAAGCGATCCATCTCCAGTTGTAGTTGTTGTTTCATTGCTGTTCATGGGCTCTGTTTTGACTGCAAGAAGAGACACTACATAGAAGAATAAGTAGACATGAGATTTTACTTTTAAATTTATAGCAGAGTCCTCATGACAATCTAACAAGTGGTAGTCCAGATAAATAAGCATGCGGTGAAACAGCTTCAACCTTTGCACTACCACAGCATTGAGGCACTCTACCATCATTCCATCTGAAACAGCCATGCATCTATAGAGCTTTTCATCTGTGCATTTGGCTATCTATTAGCTTTAGCAACTGAACTATTGTCTGGGGAGATTTCAGCCTAAATCTAATTGTTTCCAACAGTTCCCTAGGAGTACCAGAGAGGAGGGAAACATTAGCTGTCAAGGGATGGAGCACACCAAAAAAATAATTTTGCCTGATGAGTGAAACAATAATAGTATGTTTTCATGCTCTTGTGGAAGCAAATTACTTGTTAGCATTCTGCCTTTCCCGTCCCCCTTTTTTGGAGCTCAGTCAACAGCAAGCAATTTTTCATAATGGAAGAGTGAAGTTTAAAATAAATAAATAAAAACACAAAAAAGGAGGGCACAAATAACAGCCCTGAGAAATCAGCTTCTAATTCAGAGGTTACCAAATATTTGGGTCCACTATGAACTCAAAATATTTCTTACATATCATCATGCACTCCTACCATCCAAGCCATAACTGAATGCATCACAGTGGTTATTCAGCTTCTAACAGACATTCCACTGGCAAATGTAGAAAACTCTGACATTGGCAAACCTGAACAAGTTACCACCATTGCATTCTGAAGGTCAGTTACCCACGTTCAGTCAAGAAACAGAGGCACTTTCAGAAGTGATTCAGGCCAAATACAGCCTGAGCTGTCCTCAGGGTTCATCATCCCTCTGAAAATATGTCGAGGACAGTGTTTGAGCTAAACAAAGGATTCAGTTCTCTCATGAGAATAGGGGCCAGAATAGTATGTGCAGAACCACACTGCTATCCCTCCCTGTGTGATCACAATAAGGAGCTCAGGAATTTCATAGCTGAAAATACAGCCACTGGGTTCCCAGAACACACGAGCCCTGAGTGGACTGTCTCTGCTGACATACCTCAATCCCAGCCTAATTGCTTAACACATCTTACTCCATTAGGTCATATGGGATACTGCAGATGTTACAATTGCACAAGTGACCTGCACTGAGTTCAAAGGGATGTCTGTTTAGGTCAAGCATGGAAGATTTGACAAACTGGGATGTGCTTATCTCTGTGATACGGAGAGTGCCTTGCAATATTGTCAGTGTACTGATGATAATGAAACCAAGCAGCCCCTTCTTACACAAGTTACAGTTATGCTGTAGTTGTGCATTTCTTTTTACTGTCAAGATTTAAAAAAATACTTGAAAGTGTCTGTCTTTTAAATGTAGACTTCTTTCCATCATTTTTTTCTCTTTAATAAAACTGACACACCCAGTCTATTCTCTCTGCTGGCAACAGCAGTAAATTAATTTGGTATTAAACCATCAGGAAAGAAATTTAGCCATATTTTTTCAAGTTGATGTGCACTCCTTGTCATTATGCAGTCCATTATTTTCTGATTTATAAAAAAAAAAGTGACAAAAATTACACAAATGAACAAAGTCCTTCGTCAGTGTAATCAATTGTTCCCGTTTTTCTATTTAAGTGAGAAAGAGGTGCTTTTATTTTCAGCAAATCAATAAAATGTATAGCAGAAGAAAACTTAAAGGTCATTTCCTGCAAAATAACTGTTCCCTACAGTATCTGTATATTACTGCATACAGACGTCTGCATATTCCTCAGAAGGAGAAAGACAAATCATACTATATTAGAAATCATCTTATCTCCCCCCTTGAAGATCTTTGGTCATGTTTTACTTTATAAACCGCATGTATCTTTTCTCTGAACAGTGTGAACATTTACCCACATGAAAAGCAAACCCTACTTCTTAGTACCTTTAATCCTTACTATTCAATACAATATTTCAGTATTGTCCATACTGAGCTATAAGCCTATGCTCAGTATTGCATCCAGGGCACTTCACTTTATGCCAAACATTTTACTTTAACCAAAGCTTCAGTATCTAATTGAAATGTTTACTTTAGAGTTATGTATATTTCTGGTTAATGCCAATTGCAGTGCACTTCCATTAGCACAAATATTCTCCATCCTTTTCTCTCTCTGTCAAGCAAAAAACAATCTAAAGCAAAGGAAACCCTCTCATGTACTTAACTTGAGGAAAAACACTGTATTGGCACTGTTCTTTGTTGAAAAGTACTTGTTGAAAGTATTTTTATGTGTATGAATCCTTTAAGCAGTTCTACATGCATATTTTATCAACTGAAGGACCATCAAGATCTTTTCTCAGTGTAGCTAGACATTTGGAGCATTACCTTTTTAAAAAAAAAGTTGCATATCTTTAAAACAAGAGAAAAAAGCACTGAGCTAACCAAAAAAAAAAAAAAAAGAATTTTAACAACAGATTAAAAAGCCAATTACATTTAAAGCTGAAATCAAAACATAAGCTGACAACAAGTCAAAACACAGCATCATCCCTAGATTTCCTGACATGTGAGATAAAGCATGGTTGTAATACTACTAAGGCATCCTCTCTAGACATAGTGCAAAGATCAAGAGTTTGAGCCATCATTGTGAACGAATACTTTAATGAGTATAAATGCAATATGCTGTTGTATAAATGTGGATTAAGTTTATTAAGTTCTGAGAAAGTAAAAATATAATGAAAAGCAATCTCTATCTGGAACTCCACTTGAGTGTTGCTGACAGCAAAGACTGCAGATGGTAACAGAGAAGGGCTACCCTGGTGTCCGGGGCTGGAGCAGATAGTGTACAAGGGCATACAGAAGAAACTGTAGAGACAGCTGAGAGGAAAACTAATTTCTGCCTTCAGCTTTCTAACAGGAAGATAGTGAGGAGATGAAGAACAAAGCTGTACTCTTCTCAAAGGTGCTGTGTGAATGGATAGGAAGCAACAGACACAAGGAAAAAATCTGATTAGACCTGTGGAAAATTCTTCATCATGAGAGTAGTGAGGACCAAAGACAAGAGCCCAAAGGGCTGTGTTGGCCAAGCTGACTTCCAGGAATTGCTATCGAACTTAATTATGCCAAGACTAACTCAGACCACAACCCCAAACAGGCAGCAGTTTCTACACTGTAAGTTCTTTACCTAATTAAACAACAGGCCAACATGGCTCTTACTCTTCCAACCTGTTCTGAATAACCTCTCTGAAAATGAACACTGAGATTTTAGGGGTAGAAGATGCTACTGCTATGCCCAAATGCTGATAAACACATGCAATAGGTAGGAGGAAGTGAGAGCTGTTAGTGCAAACAAGTGTGAGTAAAAGCTCATTTTCTTCTGTGTTCTTTTTTTCTTCTGTTTTTAGGAAGCCAACAAGCTATGAAAGTTGCACAGAAGACAGCAGCTGAATGCGGTACATTGCCTGAAGTGGCTGGCAGCTGCCTGGCAAGCTGAGGCTCAACTTATAGCTGCACTGTACTGGGTTGGGTGGCAGGAGACAGGGACCAGGTTGGGCAGAATGCCTGAGATGAAGGATGGGGACAGCAGGCACTTGGAGGAAGCCAAGCAGCAGCAGCAGCCAAAGAAGCCCTGTAGCACACATATCTCATGAAGGAATGGATGATGGTACATACACAACTCTATGCAGCTTAAGCACCGACTATTCCTTAAAGAATGATATAGTAGAAAGTACCAACACAGCACAGATTGGCCTCACTGTGACATATTCAACTAGAAGCACAGACCTAAACATGCTACTGCTTTTGGAAAATCAGCTTTCAGTTTGCGCAAAAGGTGATGTGTCCATAGTAACACAAGGACTTTCATAATACTCACTCCTAGTAATTAGTATTTAAATTATTTATCTGAACATGCTATACATTTAACTGAGGTGACAGACTAAATTAGACCTTTTTAAACTTAAATTCTTGAAACTCAACAGAGCATTCATATAAAGTCATATAAATCATAAAATCATAGAATCACAGAATGGCTGGGTTGGAAGGGACATCAAAGCCCATCCAGCCCCAACCCCCCGCCATGGGCAGGGCTCTCACCCACCAGCTCAGGCTGCCCAGGACCCATCCAACCTGGCCTTGAGGATCTTCAGGGCTGGGGAACCACAACTTCTCTGAGCATCCTGTGCCACTGCCTTACTACCCTCTGAGTGAAAAATTTCTTCCCAATATCTAATGCAAATCTCAACTCTTTTAGTTCAATATCGTTTTGCCCAGACCTATCACTATCAGTCTGTGTCCCATCATTATCAGCCTCCCTTCTGTTTATAAGGTCCCTATAAGTACTGGAAGGCTGCAATGAGGGGGACCAATCACCCTGGTGGCTGCCCCTCTTTTGATGCAGCTCTGGATACAGTTTGCTTTCCAGGCTACAAGTGCACATCAGCTTTTTGTTAACCAGGACCGCTCAAGTCCTTCTCTGCTGGGCTGTACTCACTAACTTCTCCCAGTTTATATAAATATTTGGGATTGCCCTGATCCAAGTGTGAAACCATTTACTCTAGTGTAAAATAGTTTTTCTGTGCTTGTCTGATTCATATATATATATTTTTTTTATAAAATCTCTCTTGGAAATGGTAAATTAATTCCAATTTTATTTTTGTTTTAAAAAGGATATTTTTGAGATATTCCTAAATTTAGCCCAAACCTTCACAGCTTAAACACTTGTGTAAAGGCTTATGGAGAGTCATGAACATTTACACAGTGATTAATCTCATATGCACTGCAATAATGCCACATATATAATTATTATTTATCATTGAAACTCAATAACACACAGGAGAGGAAACTCATAAATGAAAATAGCAGCTTGAAAAATCTGGACAAATATTTGTGAAGAGGAAAGTTGCATAAGCATTAATTAAAAGTGAAAGAAGTAGTAGTAGTAGTACATGTAATAGTAATTTATAGTAATTTGTGTTCACATGGTCATGTAATGCTGTACCTAAAAATCAGAGAAAAACAGATAAGCATTGTGTGCAAAATCTGCTAGAATTCCAGAAATGCTGAACGCTACCAATACTCAGCGTGTTCAGCAGCATGGGGCTCTTTCAGGCTCTCACAGCACGTATGCAGTTAAGCTAATTTTAAGTTAGCTAAAATTCTCCTTGCTTTTCTTTTGTCTTTAAAAATATGGTAAGATCAGTACATATTGCAACTTCCTTCTGTTTTTCTGGCTGTGGGAAAGACCTTTGAGAAGGGGTGGAAAGAATGGGGTGAACAAAAAAAAGGATGGAAATGTTCAAACCACAGAACAAAAGAACAGAACAAACCAAGAAATGTTACACAGCAGCCACAGAGACATATCACCACACACATGCACTGTACCAGGGTCTCTCATACTTGTTGCAGAGGAGGGAGTACTGCAACTCAGCAACCAGTCTGCAGTGTTTAAAACAGTCATGTTGTCTCCTGAGGACAGGAATGGTATAATGGTTCATTGTCTGAATGTCTGTTCAACATACATGAATATTCTTCATCACATGTGTTGTTACACTCTGAACTAAATCTCTTAACTGCGCTGCATTATTTTCATGAGCATTATCTTAACCATATTTATGCAAGTGTAATATATAGGGGCAAACAGATACTAGCGTTTTTTAGTGGTATGCTCAAAGTTTTCCCTTCTCTTTATACTGGAATTAGGATTCTATTAAAAAATATATATACGTAGAACAGTAATGGTTCAGTCTTTTCTGTAGGGTTCTATTCCCCTCATATGCACATGCACTTTTTACTGACATTCACAGTTTTTTCTTTTTAAATAAGTGAATTAAATGCTTTGCATCGTGGCCAGAAAGAACAAAATATGAAGTTGATTTCCTGGGCCTGCCCACGTGTAACTTCCATGAAAGAGGACTGAAACTACAGCTTGAAACATGTGCATGGTGACACTCTCACAGAAAATACTGGGGCCATGACTCCATCTCAGAATGTGACACCCTTCCTCCCATTCTTGCATCTCAGCTATGGCACAACCTATTATATGAAAACATTTGGACATCCGTGTTGTAGCTGCATGGTAATGCTTTTCATTTAGTAACAGATACAGCGACAATAACCAGTAACTTTAGAGTTAAACCTAAAAATTCCTTCTTAAGAAAATTATCTAACCCATCAGCAGTGACAATTTTGATGTACTTCTTTTGCCAGAGCTTTTAAATAAATCTCCATGGATGTAGTTTTGAGTATAACTGTAAATTATAATTCAGCCGTGAAGTATGAAGCTAAAAAAGCAATCTATATCAAGTTACCAACAGGTACAACAAAGTCTTTAAGAATTTTTTAAACCATTTCAAAGCTTTCTTACTTTCACCTTTGCGCACTTCTACCTCTTCCTTCAATTAGTGCAAATTGGAAAAGTGTTGCTGGGATTAGTAGAGGTACACCAGTATTTTGTATTTCTTTCTGGGTTTATTTGCATGAGTTTAAGAGCTAGCCAAAACTTTCTATGCACTGTAAATGTTTTACACTTACCTCCTGTTCCATTTGTTGTAACTGATGTACTACTGAGATTCGGCTTATCCAGTTTAGAGCTACCTGGTGCATCACTGCTTCCAACAAGATTGTGAGGACTTGCTAGATCTTGCATTTCCATAGACCTGTTAAATGAAGTGACAGTATATAAATACATTGTGCTTTTGTGGTGCTGTTTGTAGCAATCTACTTTGAAAATTTGTAAGGTACCTAGATTAATAAACTGATAAAGGTTCCTAAGAGAATCTTTATTTTATTTTTTCACTTTTTTTTTTTAAAACTAAATCTAAGGAAATAGCCAATAATTTGTTGTGAACAGCAACAATCCCAGTATTTTCCACTTTTCTTCCAGGTATTATGAAGTCAATGTCACTAGCTCCCAAAACTGTTCAAAGAGCTTCTGAAAGACATAGAATCATAGAATTACTCAGGTTGGAAAAGACCTCAAAGATCATCAAGTCCAACCACAACCTTACCATGCATGAGGCAGTGTATATATATATATATATATATATATATGTATATATATATGCACATATATATACATATATACACACACATACACGCTTGTACATATGGATGGATGTGAACAGATGGATGGATGGGTAGCTGGATAAATGTATGTATGTATGTATTTCTTAGAAGAAAACAGAGAAATTAAGTGAAATTTCAGTCACTGCACAGCAAATCAGAAGAAGCACTTCTGCCTCACATTATTTGTATAGTCACTGAATTCATACTAAATCGCAGCAAAGGAACATACTGATAAATGAACAGAGTTTTTACATAAATCCAAAAGATTCTTCACTCTGAAAAAAATACATATATTCTAATTGGTTTACTTTTTTTTTTTTTCTTCTGAGTAATTTCCAGGAATCTTGCAAAATAAAAAAAAAAAAAAAAAGCAATTTTGTAGGAATAGAACACAATGGACTTCAGCAACTCAATTATACTGATAGAATGTGGATGGCTTTCATTCAGTGACAACAGATCCGCCTTTCACAGACAAAGTAGAAAAGGAGTGGTTCTTGTTAGACTGGTAATAGAAATCTAATTTGCAGTGCGTGCTTGCCTTTTCCTTGCTTCAATTATAAATTAATTACACAGATCTTTTTTTTTTTTTTTTTTTCCCAAAGAAACCTTTTTTCTATGTATAAGCAAAGTTGCCAGCCCATCTGCAATAGGAGAACCATTTACCATATGTTATACTATAAAGACCAACAGAAAGATTATCTTACAAAGTTGTAAAAGCCACTTGCATTGTAAAAAATTGAGATGGCTAACAAGGGAGGGACAATTGGGACAGGTCAGTAAGTGTACCAACTCCTGTATCTTCGTATCCTGGCCAGAAAGTGCAATGGCCAATTGTTAAGGCAAGACCCAGCATCCTAAGCATTTATTGCAAGTTTCACTTTTAAATTGTCTTCCATGCTCCCCACACTCTCCTCTGGGGGAGAAAAAAAAACAACCCATACTATCTTTCCATCCAATACGGGTAAGCTGTCTGAATCTGAGTTTAGTTTCTCCAAGACAAGAAAAAGAAAAAAATCCAGAGTGAAATGTCTCCCATTTTGTGCTCCCAATTCAGTTGATCTCCTGGATTCCCTCTCATTACATTCATTTACCCCAAGGCACAGATTTAAAGCTTTCATGTCTTGAATATCTTCCAGTTTAGGAAATACTACATTTCAACTGGGAAAACACACCAAGTCCTTATTCAAAGCCACATGAAGCCCAGGCAAAGAATTTCATTTACTCCAATAAATGTTTGAATCCAGCCTCAGATTCACCACTGTGCCAATGGCAGGACAGTTTTCCCAATAGCAGACTGGATGAGCTGAGGTAAATTGATATTGTAGGCTGTGTATTAGCAGGTAAGAATTTTATTGCAATATTCACAGAAAGGCAAAGGCATAAACTAAGATTTGAACTGCCTTGACCTAAATTTCATCATCTAATTGTATATACATTTCCACACATCTGTCAGCAGTGCATTATAGTTATTGTCTAATGGAAATGTGATCAGTGTTAGATGAAATAAAATGGACTCAAGTGGTTTGCTATTCCGTCAGTTTCTGTTTAGCAGTTTCTGCACAAGGATAGCAGCTAAATGTTAAAAAAAAGTCTATGAAGTCTATGAGTTTCCATCTTGTACGCATTTAAGGGAGCAGGAGAATGCTACACAACATAAACAATGTGAGTTTCATTGCATACAGAGTTTAATACTGTCCATGTGTTCACTAACAGTTAATGTGTCATGATATCCTGTTCCAGTATGATCAGTCCGGAGATGTTCACATTTGCTTATTTTCTTGTTTAGCATGAAAAGTACAATGATTTCTTTCCAGACAGCTATTTGTCATGGTCACAGACATAAATGCTTCAGCTATGTTTCATAAGCAAAATCATTGATTTATCCAGCTACTGTATGTAAGGGCTATCCATATTAAGCACACTTCACACTCGGATCAGATTTAATCAGAAAAACAAGTCCACTGATTTTCATTTGCTTGCCAAGAACATAAACTGATTATGTAAGAGGAATAGTTTTTGTTCCACACTAGTATGAAACCTTTTGTGCAGAAAAGTATACTGTCTTATACTTGTTCTCGTCATTCAGCATCTAGAAAAAGGCATATACAGGGCAAGCTAATTACTATTTGCAAAGTAGTAAATTTACACACAAACATTTTATCTAGATGAGTAAAAGACATCTTGCACTTAAGAAAGTCTAAGAAAATGATATTCGAAATGATGAAAAGCTTCACAAAAGCACCTGTATACATTTATGCTTATCCTGGGTGCTCTAGCTCGTGTGAACAAGTAAAAGGATTACTTTAATATATCCCTATATGATATATTTATTCAAGTACACGTTCCCTTCTGTGTAACAGATGTCATTCAAATCACCTTTCTGGATGCTTTTAGCTTACTTTCAGCCTAAAAATTTATCGGAAAGATGTAACAGACCTACACAAATCTTACAGCTTCAGTGAATAAAGGATTCAGGAAAAATGTTTAATAAAATGGATGAAATAATTCCAACATCTTGAATTCATTTTGTCAAACTAAATGTTTATCAGAGTGCTGCTTTCACTGACTTAATGAGAAGCAGGTTTGGGTTCAGTATGTTTTCTTGCACTAAAAGTTAAAAAGGATGATCTCTGAAGGACCAATTAATACTCTAAATTTACGCAGTTATTTATTAAAGACTTATTTTCTAGGAGGGACAGTGTGATTTGATTTAGGCAAAGTAAAGTTCATTGTTAAGTCTGCTTTAAAAAATACATTGTAAAGCTTTTTTTTTTTCCCCCCTTTTCTTTTTTTCTGCTAGGCATTTAACTAAAGCTTGAGCTTTGGTTTACCCAATCTTTAATTGTCTCAAACTACATCTCAAAGAAATTAAGTAAAATGTTAAATTGTACAGAAAGATAAATGTTGGAAAGAAATGCATTGCTCTGCTACATATTTTCAATTCCTGATTGTCGTAGGGCTGCTAATATGACTGCAAGCTTTGGAGCAAAAAACTGAAATCTGGCAAGATGAATTTGTCTTTTACTCTGCTTTGGCTATGCTTTAAGTCTTTGAAAATTGGTATTTGCACAAGCTTAGTGGATCGTTTCAGAGACTTACTGGAAAAGTATCTAAAACATCCCATTTGCACAGAACAGCCTCCCAGACCTCTACACATTTCAGCTCCAGCCTGAACATAGGCAGACCTAACCCATGGAAGTGGGTTTGCACTACGATGACTGTACATGAATCCTGGCCTCCAGGTTAGAGCACATTTTGTTTCCAAATAAATTTTCCCATCTGTCTCTGCAGTGGCAGCTGAACAGAACCTAAAGTAGATCCTAGACCACTGAAGGGTACAGCCAAGCGTCATAAGCTAACCTAGCACAGGAAATTTTTAGCATGGTTAATTATTCTTGCCCAGTTTAACAACTACATTTCTGTACAGTTTCTATGTAATTTTATGACAGGTTCAAGCCTTGCTTCCAGGGTTCTATGCTTTTTTTTTTTTTTTTTTTTTTTCCTGACTCCTTTCACAACTCAAAACTCAGTTGCTTATTTATGAATTCTACAAGTAGATCATAGCTAGATAATGTTCTTCTTTAAAGATATACCATTTCAAAAGGTAAACTTTTTGCTATGTAGTTTACTTTTTTGATATTTCAAAGTGTTTTCTACTAACAATTTTGAAAGTATGAAATAGTTTATCAAAGATCTATAGAAGAATGCATATATAGAAGTGGAAACAAAGTGCTTTATGCCCTAGATGAATATTCTGCAAATTCAAAATAAAAGGGAATTAAAAGGCTATTTAGAATTGAATAATTTAATTTAGTTTCTAAATTAGGAAGAGCAAAAAGCATTTAAAGGCATTTTTCTTTTCAAAATTCCTTAAAAGGAAATTCTCAATGTAATTTTCTTTAGCAGAAACATTACTGAACTTCGCTGTGGCGCATTATTTGGTTTTGGGGGGTATTAGTTTTCACTTTTTTCTTACATCCCTACTGTTGTACCCCCATTTCCTGCATGTCATTCGTCATTTCCTAAATATGCCAAACATACTCCCAGAAACTGGGAGCCTGGTCCAGTCAAGATGTCAGCTACCTTGGAGCTTCAAAAATTAAACAAATAGGGAAGTCCCCTGTAATATTAACTTCTAGAGCAGTATGAATGTTGGGTAGCTCATCTAAATCCATTTCCTACTGTTGTCAGCCCAGCTTTCTCATCAACTAGAGAGTTTGAAGACAAAAAACACCAAGGATTTCCACAAATACTTTAACACAACAAGCAGCCTAAGAACAATCCCCAGACACCTAACATTTATAATTATTACACTTATGCTAAAATACAGATTAGTATTTTTTTTTCCCCTGGTGTTTTTACTCTGTGTATGGCACTTTTGTCACTGTAGAAAGTAAGGAAGAAGCAGCAAAAACTGTTGAGATAAACTTTCTCCATTGGGATAACTGCCTCTCTTGTTTTCGCAGGCTCATCAAGACCTGCTTTGTACCTTCTCAAGCTCAAGAGATGGCCAAAATATCACATCTTCTGCTATTCTAGACAGTCTCACAAAAGCATAAAAGTTCTGTGACGGTGCTCAAGAATTACAAACACATAACGCTGCCAGACAACTAGAAAGAGTTCCTTTCCACTCTCCTTAAGGCCTTGTTTCCTAAACTGTAAAGTGATCTGATACAGCGCTAAGAAGCAGTAAAAACCGTCGGTCTATACTGATTTAACCAGTAAATGTTTCTCAGACTCTTATTTTATTACTTCTATTTTAACAGTTGAGAAAACAAATGCTAATCTTCTTGCAACTATTTGGGGATGGAAGGTGAGTTCCCGCTACATAATTTCTATTTGTTATTGTTTGGAAATTGGGGTATCAACTTCCATGTTAAAAAAGTAAAAGGAAGAAGCAGAACTAATGCCACACTGATATTCCAAAAAATACTTCTCTGTCAATCTGTAACCAATGTCAGACAAAGGGAAGTACAGGGAGGTAACTAAGATGAAACGAAGAACAACGTTAGTATTTCTACATATTAATAGACAGCGTGTTGTTAATAAATAATAAAAAGGCCATGGCCTTCAGCTTTGTAGAAGTGTAACTGTACAGTAAGGATTGCACCGAGTTCTTATAAATATGGATGATTCATTACAAACTTGAATATCATCATGCAGCTGCCCAGTGCATGATTTCAAGCTCTTAAGGAAATAAACTACTTAGTCACTGCAGTAACAACACTGTGGAGAGGATCCTTCTCATACAAATAGACTATAATTTAAAAATATATATATATCAGAATTGCTGAATTTTATATTATAGCTTTTCAGATCTCAACAATGCTGCTTATCTTGCAGGGCATGGGACTCCGGTGATCCTTTGGGGCATAAAGTGGCACTAGCAGTGATTGTATCTCATTTTTCCTTTCAGGCCTATTGTCTTTCTCTTGGCTATTTAAGCTCAAATTCCAGGAGAAAAAAACCTCATGCAGACAGTATTACTTTACATGAGATGTCTGCCAGGCAGCCAGTGTCAGTGCTCAGGCTGCACTTGGTGCAGAGGACTCAGACAAGTCCGGGAGCAAACAGGTTCAGTGACAAAGGCAAGCATTGTAGTGTGTCTGAGGACATCATTTACAGCAAGAGAAAAAGAATTTCTTTGAGCAGCACTGCCACATCTTCCCCAGCTCCCCCTTCCCAATTCCCCAGTTACACTTCTGCTCTTGCCCTCCGTTTTTGGCTCTGAGCCACCCTGGGACTCTGTGCTTCCTGACAGCCAGGTGTCAGGTATTTTTTGTCTTCATTTCAAATGTCAAAGGTCATATCTTTTGTTAGTCTAAGATACGGCTTTTGCTACAGTAATTTGCAGATACTGTTCTATAAAAAGGGTATATAGATATATTCTCAATGGGTCTAGTGAGAAAATACAGCAAAACCCTATGAACAACTGCTTCCAAATTCAAGTTCACTTTTGGAGGAAAAAAAACCTGCCACTTTCTTCTTCTGTCTGAGGAATAAACTGAAAACGAAAAGGCTAGGATTTCTCTGGTAGTGTTGAAGCATACTAATAAATTTAAAGGTTCAGATTTTTGTTCTGCATAGTTACTGAAAACTATTAATTTCTTGAGAGTCAGAATCAACATAGTCTCCCTGGTTCCTGATCAACAGAGATGTCATTTAATAGTTTCCAGCAAACCACACAAAACTTTTCTATTCTGGTGCAATTAAGTTGGCCACAAATCCACATCAAAGTATTTTCTCACTCCCTTCTGACTTTTGCTGAAGATCAGTGTCATCTCCTTGACGCAATGAACAAAAAATGCAAAATTAATTTTGATTTCCACACTTCTGGATATATCACAGAATAAATTCTAGGAAATGCTTCTAGTTTCTTTCACTGGGAACACGATCCATTTGTCCAATGTCAAAATATTCAAATAAAAATCAAGTTGACTCTGGGAACCAAAAAAATTTACCAATTTATTTACTTCAGAATAAACTCAAGAGTTTTCTTCCCTTACAAAACACAAGTTCACACTAAAACAAGTAGGCAGACTGTCACCATTTTGGCAGATAAAAAGAAACCTTTTCTCTGTGCGGTCCCACTCCATTCTACCCCACCAGCCTGCAGTCTGGGATTGGTTTGATTCAATGGAGGCAGATGACAGTTTCATATGGGAAAGTTTTATTTTCTGATGCAACAAATGGATGCTCATGAAAAAAAAAAAAGAAAAAAAAAAAGAATGAAAAAAAAGGTACACAGAGTGATAACTTTCTGTTCAGCTGGATCCCAGCTTTCAAGATTTCTTTCCTGGACTATATGAATGTGACTGTCACAGGTTTGATGTCATGCATTTTTAGTTCAGGATCTATATTTCAGGCACTGGAGAATGTACCTGGCAGGAAGTAATGTGGCATCTGAACAAAGATTTCCTGTTTTCTCCTAGAAAAAGGCAACTAGTTGGAAAAAAACCCCACTCTTGGTGACAGGCAGAAAACATGTCAATTTGTAGTCAGTGTGGACCAGAGGTTGTTCTCCAGCTTAAGGACATGAAGGGTAAAAGCTGAGAGAAGGGCAGGGAGCCACACTTTCTTGATCTGCACACAGCCTGGCCCACCTTGACCAGCTGGCATATACCAAGCCTACACCTCACGCAGCTTTAGCAAATTCATGGTACCAGTCTTCCCATGCCACAGCCCCGGCTCATGCAGGACATATTTAACATCCTGCCACAAGCTTAGCCATACAGCCCACAGGCAGGGTTATGCAATTCTAGTCCCAGTGTGAACAGAAAATAAAAAAAAGGTATGCAAGAGGTTAAACTCACATTTAACCTACTGCTTAAAAAAAGGTGACTAAAGTAGCTTTTGAAGTTGTTATGTGAATATTTAAATAAATCAAAAGCAATAATGACACTGCAGTTCCACAGGGAGCTGTCAAGTATCCAACTTACATGAAATACAGACTACCAGCTTACAGATATGTAAGATCTATATACCGGTCTTTGGATCACAGGGCCACATTTTCAAAGACTGGTTCACCCAGCAGCTCCCTCTCCCACTTCTGATCACTTCCAGATGTGATCAGTGCTTACGAACCCTGTGGTTCTAACAACATGATGATCTGTGCCATAAACAAATAACAAACACTTCTGAGGAGATGGCTACCACACAACTAGAAAGACTGCAGCTGCACTTCCCTCATCACAATTTCGGTAGCGCAACTGGTTGGGGTGACTTTTGCCATCTCCTGACAGTGACTGGGTCCTGAGCAACAGGCAACAAACAACACGGATGATGAAAGGATCTCACTGAGTCTTCAGTGTTTCTAAGTTTAATTTCAGCAACAAAGACCATTTCTCCATATACATAGGAATGTGAGTGTACATAACTGACAATGAGGTCTACCAGCTACTAGCCTGTTTCCAGTCTGTCCCTTATAAGAAATGGCCTTCAAAGTCACATAGCTTACTGCACATGATTTCTAAGCATCTCAGGGAAAACATCTCCCATTGAATGACAGTATGGCTTTAACTGAAACAGTGAGAGGACTGCCTGGGTCCAGATATTGGTGCCTGGTCTGTATCTAAAATATTAATTGCAACACAGAAATAATGCCAGATTTATTCACGTACAACAATACTGAAGTAAATCTAAAACTGGGAAATTAGAGATGAGAGGCTGGTCCTGTTGAAATTGCTGCAAGTTTTGCAATTGGCTTCAGCGAAGCCTGAACAACATGATATAAACGTTAAATTACATTTTCATAACAAAAGAGCAGAGGGTGGGTTGTGTCTCTGACTCCCTGTTGAAATATCTGTTATGTTTCAAACTAGTAATTGAAACACTCGGTTCTTTGTCAGGGTTTGCCCAAGGGAAAGGAATGCTTTCAGGTGTGCAGTACTGGAGTGATCATACCTAATTTCAATGTAATTTCTTTAGCCACCAGGATAAGGGCCTGCAAGAACTCCATCCATCTCCAGAAAGGATAATTGTTGACTAAGAGATGTCAAAAACATTGTCAAAAATGCGCTCAATTCAAACTTCAGGTTTTAACACAAACCTTCTGAAAAAACCTTGGAAATACTAAAACATCTGACTCCTAACAGTGAAATATCCCTTCAAAAATTAAAACTGATCTAAACCTTGCTCCCAATATAAAATTTCTGTAGTTTACCTCAAGTGGAGCATGGTATGTTTGACTCCAAAACATTTGGTATCAAAAACAATTATTTCTCTTCTCTAATTGCAGTCACAAAAACATTCTAGATTTATAATATAAATAAATAAATGCAACTTCCTCATGGCCTGAAGTTTTACCTGTCTCACTGTTTAATTATTCCTATTAAGTAGTAAAGTGTAGATATGCATAACTGTTCCTGATGGCAAGGTACGTTGGATGCACTGCACACATCCCTTTTCATTCTGTCCAGAAGATGATGTCCTAATAAATGCAGTCATGCTGACTGACCTTTACAAATAATATTTAATGACTGCATTTAATTTCACTTCACTGTTTGATTCCCCCAAGTCACCTTACAATTTGAGTCCCAGAGAACACACAGTTTTTAATTTGGGGTGAAATAGGCAGTTATTCTGAGAAAGGCTAAGTGAACTGGGTCTGTTTAGCCTTGAGAAAAGCAGACTGAAAGGGGACCTGATCCAGGTCTATAAATATCTAAGGTGTGGGGGGCAAAGTGGCGAGGCCAGACTCTTTTCAGCGGTGTGTGGAGACAGGACAAGGGGAAATCGCCAGAAACTGGAGCATAGGAAGTTCCGCACGAATGTGCGCAAGAACTTCTTTACGGTGAGGGTGACGGAGCACTGGAACAGGCTGCCCAGGGGGGTTGTGGAGTCTCCTTCTCTGGAGATATTCAAGACCTGCCTGGACACCTACCTGGTGCGACCTGGTGTAGGGAACCTGCTTTGGCAGGGGGGTTGGACTCGATGATCTCTGGAGGTCCCTTCCAACCCCTATGATTCTGTGATTCTGTGATGCTGGTTTTTAAGCTCATGTGCATCAACACTGCAGGCTTCCTGGGACTAAGACTCTAACATTACCACACGTACCATAGATTGCCCAGTGGTCATGGAACTAATTAATGATACAGAGCATGCAAGCAGAAGATATTAATATTAACATGATTGCTGTTCATAATCCAATGCTTTTGTTTTTCAGTAAATTCTAAAATGTTACTGTTCTGAAATGTAGTGGTATAATGAAACCCTAAGGAAGACGAGTGTGCTCCTCTAGAACTACTTTAAGTCAGTCGTCAAAAGCACTGCCTTCTTTGAGCATAGAGCCCTGCTTAATTTAACATATATAATTAGAAGGAAAATAGGATAAAAGCTTGAAATAATGTGGGAATAAAAAGTGATCTCACGTCCAGTCACCTGCCAATTACTTCTACACTGCAAAGCAAAAAAATAAAAAATTCTAAAAGACATAAACATTCAGGGACCAGAGATTCTGCTGTAAATCGAAATATAACTAAAATGAAATTTAGGAAAGAAGATGCTTTCCCCTTCTGCCCTCTTTTGTGCTGGAGCACAGAAATATAATTCTGCTAAAAAGTCAATCCACTGAATCACTTATTTATTTGGGGACTACGTATGCTTTTTTCTATAGAGATGCCAACATACCTTCCTACAGATTTGCTGCAGCACATGTGGGCCTCTCTAAAATGGCAGAGAAGAATGCCCTGTGAATTAGATTGAGGCCATCATATTCATTTTCACATATAACCAAATCCAGATTTGAACTTGGGTTTTTTCAAAGGTGGAAGGCTAGTGGAAGACAAGTGTATTTCATGCTTCAAGTGGAGAAAAAGTTACCTCTGCTCTAAAAATGACCTAAAGCAATTCCCACAGAAATTTGACAAAAATACAGAGTCAGATCACAGTAAATTATATCACTTGGCAGCCAAACTGGAGAACTAAGTACAGGATTGCCAACAAAACTCAAGACACACATTTGGATATATGGAAAGCTTTGAGATTTCTAACAGAAAGGAGCATAAACAGGCACCATTTGAGACTCATAAAGAACCTTATCAGTTTGAATGGAGTGTGTAAATTTTAAGGATCAGATGAAAGTTTTTGTGCGCGCGCGCGTGTGTGTGTATGTGTTTTTAAATAAAAGCATTCAATATGAGAAGATAGGAAAGAGAGACCATCTGCAGTGTAACCACATAAAAGACCCCTGGGCAAATCCAACCCATTAGCAGAAGTGCTTGACAAATCTGCCAAAGAGCCAGATGCTGCTTGTGGAAGAGACTCTTTTCCTCCTTGTCATCCGGATGCTCTGACTTCTGTTCCCAGAGGGGGACGGTGATGAATGGTGCTCAGCTTAAACTGTGTGCAAAGAGAACTGAAGTACAGGACTTAGGCTATCTTAAAATAAAAAGACAAGACCAAGCCTGAAACAGTAAAAGGAAACAATTTTGAACACATATATAAGCCATGTGTGCAACATGCAGATGCTAGAAAACAGAAAGCAAACTGGTGCATTTCCATGTGGACATTTATAGGGATTTTCTTTAGTTCATTCTGCTGGTGCCTTTTTTTTTCTTTTTCTTTTTTTTTTTTTCCCTAAGGACTGATTTAGATATAGAAGGATGGCAAAGAAGTCATTTTGGTTATGTTAAATGCTAGCACAGCATGCTAACTGCATTGAGTTAGTTAAGAACTTACAGAATACACAGACTGATGGTATTTAAAATGTGTCTGAAGAGGTTGTGAAATATTAAGCCAAAAAATTACACTTAAAAAAAAATTAAGAAAAAGGTGATTTGTTTACATAGCAACCTGTACCAATCTCTGAATGTGAATTTGGATCTAGCTGGCTAACTTTTTAATATTTACATTTCTGTAGGAATTTTTCCAACTGGGTTTGAAGTATAAAGCAAGTTGAACTGAATACTTTTATGATTCAGGCTCACCGATGGTAAAACATGTTTGGATTATCTAAGAGGTCAAAGAAGGTGGAACAGTGTCTGAATTAGTTCTCCTGTGTATTGCTGTAATGTGATATGACAGAGCAAAAAATAGACCAAGGGAGAAAGAAAGAGCTCCTTCTCATTGTGATTACATGTGCTGCACTTGAAGAACTAACGCTGTCATTTTATGTCTCAAAGACCAGTTCCATTTCACAACAGAGTTCTATGAAACGACTGGCTTAAGTAAAAGCCCTTGAAGATATCTTATTTTTCACTGAAAATAGTGTGAAGCATTTCCCCTATCCCAAGACATGCCTGAAGGCTGAAAGTATTTAGTTGTGATTAATACATTATTTAGCTCAGAAATACATGCACTTCTTTTCGAACTCTCCGTAATTCAAGCAGACTGTGTAGGAAAAGTACCATGATTTAGCAGATCAACAGGTTTGGTAAAAACTGGTCAAAATAGGAAGGGGAGGAGGAGAACAGAGAGGGAAAGGGAAGTGTAACAAATGCCTGCTTTGGTATTAAATGCTCATCATTTAAAGGCCACTCACTCAAAGTCACCTCTGGGTACAAAGCACCCCACTCTGCAGAGCAGCAACAGACTTACTTTTCACAGAAATTAATTTCAGCCCGCCAGCAACTACTGGTCAGACACCTAGGAGTGGCTGGCACAAAAACCTGTCAAGTGAGCTAGTGCATACTGCCTGAGCTACAACGCAACACAAAATACAGGCATCAAAGCAAGCCTAAATGCTACCAGTCTATACCAGTTATGGCTCAGGTCATATGTTGGGTCGTCGCCGTCCACATCATGAAATGAGTTGTGTTGTTTGCAGATGGGAAGGACACTAGCCCACCATCTGCACTGGTACCCAACCAGGTCAAAGCAGATAAGTAACAAACTACCAGGTGTATGCCACACCATCAACAACACTTTTGGTCCTACTCCTTCATGCACCTGCAGTTCTATCTAGAGAAAGTTGTAAACAGCTGCTGTGGTTTCCCAAATTATGTTGTGCAACAGCACCCACATATAAAAGGGACATAAGATACCAGTAAGAGAACTGCACCTCACGCTGGTATACTGGTGCTGCTAACACATTATGCAAGAATGACTAAGATGTTTTACTGAATATTTCAATACTCTACCCATAAAATTTGTTAAATTGCCCTTGTACATTTTTGCTTATATATGTTATTATTCCTACTTGAGAGTTGTCATTATGAGAAAGTTGGTTTTAGTACGCTTCTTATATATAAAAATTTTGAAATTTTTGTGGCATTCTTTTCAGTTCTTCAGTCATTCCTTTTTTTGTGCTCAGTTGTTGGGGGTTTTCTTGATACTTAACTGCCATTAATACAAAGTCATTGACCCAGCTTGAGACCTTAATTTCAGCAAGCTTCTCCCCACCCCCCAGAAGTGCACGTACATACATTTATGTTGAAAGGAGTTCACTGTCCCACTGTGCAGTATGGCAGAAAGCACATAGCAGTATGTCAACACGTGTGAAGGGGTTTCACAACTGGAGCCATCTAAATAATTTGCACTTTTGAGAAGACTCAGAAATCACAAGGCTCTTTGGAGTTGAAATTATGTCAGAATTATTAGTTATACAATTACATGGGGGTGTTTCTAGTCCTCTTCAAAATTAAGCACAAAACTACTTTTAATGCGCATGTTTGTGTATTTGCTTATTGAAAACAAGGGGAAAAAAGAAAGCAGTTATTAAACAATTCAAATATAGGTGATTCAAGCCAGCACTCAGTAGGATATTTCCAATGTTCAAAATATACCCTGGAGAACAGGAAAGACAGCTCCCTTTCTAAGGGAACAGTAAATAGAACACTTCTAATTTAAATTGGTATATTCAGCATCTTGTTTTCTACCCTATCTCCTCAAGAAGACAAGGTCTTACCTACTAATATGAATAAACTTAGCCTTATCAAAATAGCATAGCTATTTCTTAGAAAACTTTATCTTATCTCCAGATTTACTTGATTTTTAAAATTTTTAATAAAAGCTTATACCTATCAGCAATGGTTGGTTCTCCCATTCTAGTAGCACAAATCTGTATTAGAAAACTCTTACCTTTGTAGAATGTGTCATCTCACAAAGACTTGAGACAAACGTATAAATCTCCAATTTTCTTCTATTGATGCCTCTGTGAAAATCTCACTCATCCTATCTTTTTTTTTTTTTTAAGACATTTCCAATAAATATTCAAAACTTATTTTTCTGTTGTTGCTTCCACTTATTTCAAAATCTGACCAACAATTGATTTGTGCTAACACTGCCGTGACCTGGCTTGGCATCACACAGAGAACATTATTTGTAGTATAACAGAAAATATGTTATGCCTGATTTTAAGAGAAAAAAAAAATAAACAGGAATTTGTAACAGACTCAAAAAATAATAATAAAAAAATACATTAATTTTATTGTTAGAGCCACGGGGATCTGTTAATATAAACCATTCCAGTACTTCTCTGTGATGTCATCAATTACCATGTGTTTGCACTCTAAATAGATTATTGCAATTTCTGTAAACACATCATATATATTTTTAGAACTCTTTGGGGGCCTGATCCAGAGCCAACAAAAACCAATGGGCAGACAGTGACCAGCTTCAATAGGCTCTGAGTAATCAGAAGACCAAATTTCTAAAGTTAATGCATGAGAAGATCAGTGTACGGCAGGCAGAGAGACACTACACAGACTGCTCCAAAAATAGGAAAGTTGTGCTGCCTGCAAACTACACGCCTGAAAATACAACACATGTAGCAAGACAACATACTTCTTGTTGAATCTGTTGTGTGATTGTCAGGGATGTTGTTTGTTATTCAATTACATGTATCTGCACAGTCATCTCGATAACTGTATTACTTTGATTGACTCAAACTGCTGAAGTGGCATACAGACCAAATACATGCACCAAGCTTTTAATAAGTAACAGATTTGTATAAAACATTCTTTCAACTGCAAGCTAAGCCTGCGCATCCCAGAATACAGCCTTTGTGAGAAATCTTATTACACAGTGCAGTTATTTTAAAACTAGAAAATTGTGAAACATTTTTTGCCAGCCACTGTCTTAACTGAGAAGTCTGGGCTTGATCCTGTCAAACATTTCTCTCAGGTGAGATGTCTGTAACTATACAGGACTCCCTGTCATGAATGCAATTCTCTGGCAGTCATCTGCTGTCCTTCCTGTTGACTGAATTTCTTTTTCTAATTCCTGACATTACATATGGCAGCCTTTCAATTTCAACTTTGTTCTGCCTTTTCATAGAATATTTGTGTTACTGTATCTGTTCATCTTTATAGTTTTCCCCAAACCCACAAAATACTAACAGCCAGTCAAAAAGCACTTTTTTTTCTGCCTGAACAATAATTTTTTTTTGCATGCATTCCCTTCTGGAGCTGAGTAGCTTTGCAAAACAAAAATAAAAAAAGAAAAGAAAAAGGAGCAGAATCTGAAAAATTGAAATAAATGTACATGCTATCTTTGCTTATGTGGTATTTCTAGCTGGTCTTTTTGCACTAAATCAGCAAATCAGCAGCACAGCGGGTAATTACTGGTGGAGCCTGCATGGGTACTCAGGAAAAGAATATGCTGCCAATCAAAAAGATCAGATAAATAGTATCTCAAAAGCATCTACCTTACTTTACCATGAGATGAATGTCACCTTAGGAGTCTAAATTAAACAGTCATGTCAATATCTCATTTCCTCAAAATGAAGCCCATTTATCATATCACCATGATCTGCAGACTATTCATGGTGATGTACAGGGGCACTGTGCAACTCCTGACTCTAAAAAGTGAGTGTTTAAATCATCATAGAATCATAGAATTGTTTGAGTTGGAAAAGATCCTTAAAGGCCATCTAGTCCAACTCCCCTGCAATGAACAGGGACACCTACAGCTCCGTCAGGTTGCTCAGAGCCCTGTCAAGCCTGACCTTGAATGTCTCCTGGGACAGTTCTTCCACCACCTCTCTGGGCAACCCATTCCAGTGTTTCACCACCCTTATTGTAAAAAACATCTTTCCCGTCTAAATGTCTCCTCCTTTAGTTTGAAATTATTTCCTCTTGTCCTATCACAACAGATCCTTCTTTCTTATACTCCGTCCCCTTCTTTCTTACAGCCCCCTTTAGATACTGAAAGGCCACTCTCAGGTCTACCCAGAGCCTTTGCTTCTCCAGGCTGAGCAGCCCCAGCTCTCTCAGCCTGTCCTCATAGCACTATCCTCTCTCTAGTACAAATAAGTTTATAAGCATGTGGCTCATAAATAACAACTCTCTACCCTCTAATGAAAACTTTTAAGACGTGGATGCAAATAAAATGAGGGAGTGCAATTGGCTAAACAACGCATCTGAAAACTCAGGAGCTTGTTCATTTTTTCTGCACAATGAATGTATTTTTTTTCTGTTACAACTACTGAAACATGAATGACAATTTCCATAGTTATTGCTGTCTTTTCTTGTTTAGCAGCTCAATTGAAAAGCTTCTCCATGTAATTACAAACCACGTAATTACAAACATTTGTTTTTCATCTGATGAACTGCACATGAATGGGAAAGTACTGCTGGTCTCACTCTCCTACAAACTTGTATGCAAAGGGCTGAGTGTGTTCAAACAATCCTGGGGGAAGCATGACAGCTTCGTCGTTAAACCTGTCAGATGAGTTGTTTTGCTTGGATTTGAATTTAGGACTTACAATATTAGACCAGGTAAATATGGAAACTGCTGGCTATTAATGTCAATACCTGCCTGAACTAAACAGCCATCAATCTTGAGCTAAGGCTTATGAAGGTCCTATTGAGCAAGTTAGTATAAGTGAAATCTCAAGTGTTTTTTACAAAGCCTAAGTTGTTGAGTTATACTATTTGTTAATCTAGTTCTCTAGAATAAGGTGCAGTAGATACTCACTATTTTCCTTTTGTTAAATTTAGTGATACCCATGGAAACCCATTTGGGTAATGCGCTCAGTCTTAGCATAGCTCTGGTACAGCAAGTATCATAAACATTGTATTCACACCCATGCCCCAAGATGCAGCAGAACCAAAACTTGGTCTTATGAATGCAATATGAAGACTGTTGTAGACCTCACTGTTCTTCAATACTATCTATTTACTTGCTAATATGTTAATGTTAGCAAGAAGCAGAAGACTGCTGAACTTTTCCTTTGCAGGGACTTCCTTCCCTCTCCCTGTTTCATTTTATAAACCCAGCAATCTATATATTTCCTAGATCTTGATTTGCGATGCCAATCTGGTCTTACAGAGACCTGGTGACAGGTGACCTCTGTCAAACATGGTGAAAAGGAAGTCTTTGGTGTAGCAGTGACCTATTCATCAAGCAGTCTGTTGTCAGAAGAAAGATGACGTCCTGGCTAACTCAGCCAAAACCAACGTGGTGTAGCTGACTGTGAACTGGAGGCTGGGAACCAGTATAAATTATTTTACCAGACTTCTGAACCACATCTATTCTAGTGTTTAACTCATTTCCACAGCAGTGTCTTGGGGTATGGGGCTGTAAGCATAGAAAAAAACCCTCCATTATTAGAATTAAACATGCTTCTCTGATCATCTGTGTAAAAGTGAAGCTATAATAACTGTAAACAAGTTAAATTTAATGCATTGCAGTGGATTTCAGTGATTCTTATATAATACTAAATTAGATGTATGAGCTCTTCAGCACGCTTGGGATCAGTCCCATTTTAAAGCACACCCACTATTTAAGAAAATTAATAGCAGTGTGTGTTTTATAGGCTCTGTACACAAGAATTTTTCTTCCTAACCTTGTTAGTGCATTTCACACATGACCAGAATGACAGAATTGTCACCCATGCACATTAGTCTTGTCTCATCAGATCTGTAGTATGAGTAGGCAAGTCTCATTCACTGCAAACTTTCTGGCTCCAGAAGGCTATAAACATTTTGCATGATTGGCCAGTTATCCAGAACTGCAGGGTGAATTTGACTTTTATTTCAAAATTCTGTGGAAAGAATACCATAATATTGCAACAGTCACAATGGCATTATAATACATTTAATAGCTAAACAATCTGAGATAAAAGTAAGTTTTCACAACCAGCTCACAGGGGTTTTGTAAAAAAAAAATAAAAACTCCCGGGAGTCTTTAACAGAATTTGTAAGACTAAGTCATTTGTGAGTTGCAATTTGTGACAGAGATCCATGTATGCTTTTTGTTTGCATTTACAACTTGCCAACCCAACAATACTCAATTCTTAACCACAGTTCCCTGTGTGTGTAAGCAATTTATCTGTTGAGATAACAACCATATTGTATAAATAACTGCTGGTGACAGTTGATGTTTACTGTGCATCTAACTGGATACTTCTGGAAAGCATTTTTTAATATGCTGCATAGGTTAGTAAATTCCCTTCAGAAAAAAATTTACTAGTCACATCTGCAGTTTGAATGTTTCTTTCTAAAAGATGAACTGAGGCCAAGCAAGACAAAGAATCTGCTGATACACACATGTCACTCCAAGAATTCTCCTGACAAAGTTCCCACACCCAATTTAATTACTTCCCTACTGTAAAAACACTTTCCATCTGCATTTATTGTAATAGTTTCAAATCCAAAACCAACACACTATAAAGCTAGCTAAATAAATGAATGATATTGGCCTTAGGTCCTGAGCCAGGAGCTATTCTGTAAGGCTGAGTGTCTCCAGCACTCATTTTTATGCTGATGTTTCATTTTATGTGCAATGTTTTCACTTAAGACTTGTTTAGAAAAGAATTACCTTGCTCCAGGCTTTCAAGCATCATGTGCTGTGTGGTGCCCCTAGTGCTGCTGCTGCTAGAGGCTGGCAGAGATTCCCTGAAAGATCCAGGTCGCATTCTGGATAAAGATGGGACAGAAATAGCCTGCTGCAGGCTGTACATACAGCATTCCGCACACATAGGGCAGGAACATTAGTTTCAACTTTATCTGCTGTATCCTTACACTGAGGCTGCAGAGCTTCAAATGAAAAGCTTTTTTTTTTTTTTTTCTTCCCTCCTTTAAAAAAAAAAAGAAGAAACTCTACCAGATTTCTCCTCAAAATTGACTATTTGTAATCTGGGTTCCCTCTTGTATTTGGGAGACAAAAGGTTTTTGTTCCTCATACCTACTATAAGGAATTACAATTCATAAGAAATTTCCTACTTCGGAGAGATAATGACAGTAGGTCATATCCTATGTCCTCAGGTATGTTGCAATATCATGGTCTGATAAAACAACAGCCATGGACTACTTTGTAATTTTTAAACATTTGAGTTATAACAGTCTTCTCTGGACATGCAACACAAGTGGAGATTCTCTATGCCATCCAAGTACATCTACCCTTTAAAAACATGTGCATCTCTCACTGTGGGACATGGTTAGTGGACATCGTGGTGGTGGGCTGATGGTTGGATTAGATGATCTTAGCGGTCTTTTCCAACGTCCATAATTATATGATTCTATGAAAGAAGTTGGAAAGACTTTGACCTTTATAATAAAATTTAAACGAAAGCTGTAGGACAGCAGATAAATTTCTCATTTAGAAATTATTAAATGAGAAACAAAGTACTAAATATGCCCCCACGGAATCCTAGAGCAAAACTGCTACTGACTTCACTTGGAAATGTATTTAGACATTGACTTTTGTATTCACTTACAGACTTTCACCTCTTAGCAAACTAAACGTAAGTCAAGAATGCGTTCATAAAGGGCAGAAAAAGCTAATCCAAGATACTCAGATGGTGCACCACAGACACATTGCCTTCGTTATCCCAGGTGGCCCCAGCTCCAAGAGGACATGAAGACATAGCAAAGGATGGGATCTAGAAATTAATCTCAACCTACTTAGCTTTTCTGAGTTTTAATCACAATCATTTGACTTCAATTTTCTTTTAAGGTTATCTCTTTAAATTAAAGCCTTTGAATCGTTGTGAAACTTCAGAAGTTCTTCAAAATGTTTTGTCTGTAAAGACAGACAAAAAAACACAGAAAACCACTAAATCTGAAGAAAATCATCCACTGCGGCTCAACAGTTTACTAATCAATAGGAAGATGCCCATCTAAAACAATTACTATTTCACCTGTTAAGAAATACGCATAAATATATCCACATATGCAAAATTCAGAATTCAAATGTCTTCCCTTTTCTCCACGTACATGAATGTAGCAAACAGTGTTTGATAAGTTTATTTTTTAAAGAATGCATGGTCTCTTCCCTACTTACAAACACAATGGCATGTTTTTCAGAAAAAAAAATTCAGTGAATTTTTCCAAATAAAATCATAACTGCCTACACAAAAATAAACGCTTAAAAGTCGATACTCAAGTGTGCAGAAAAGGGAAAAAAGAAAAATGTGAAATTTGATTAAATAGATATCCCCATGCTATTCCATAGGATTTTCATTAAAACTGAGGGTGTTTATTCAGCATTATGGCACCATCTAAATTTGTAAACCCAGATGCTAGTCCACATCTCTAACAGAGGGGTGAAAACCTTCCAGACTGAAAAGCAGTTAAAATTAACTTAGTAATTCTCCCTTTTCAAAGCAGTCCTTCTCACTGAGTGCTTTCTGTCTGCCTTTCATCTCGGTATCACACCACACCACCACGCTTGCAGGTAGTCACCATTTGCTTTTTGTTACTGTACCTGGCGTTCGGAGGCTCTGACACATCTGATTCTGTACACGCTTTCTTTACCTGCAAAAGCAAAGGATTTTCATAGTTACTCTCTCTTGAAACACAACTTCCTTGCTCACCATTCACACACTTACATTGTTTAAAGTGGATGCAGCTCTGCTCACCGTGATCTCTATAAAATACTTCCCGCTTTTTACAGCAGCAGTATGCTGTACTGAACAGTGTGTTTCATTATTATCCCATGAACAGTTGCCAACTGCACTTCCCTAGGTTCCATTAGTATGTAAAACGTTCAGCTAAAATAGCTTGGGAGTAGCCCAACTGGGAACAAAGAAACCAAAGAACCAGGTTCCCCACTTGGAAACCAGAAAGCCATACTGTTCTCAGCAGAGTAAAGAAATGTTTCCCCAATTGATACAGCTTCTGTTTCCTGCTAAAGCTCACAATAACAAACACCAGATTCTGGGGCAAAGTGCAGTGCTAGCTAAATAATTCATACATTAATTTTCATTTTGTGAATCTGCTGGTTGTTAAATATACGAGGGCTGCTCCAAAAATAATGCCGACTCTTTTATGATGTCAGCCTAGGATGTCAGAAGTGAATGTTGGTGGTATGACAGCAGATGCTGAACCTTCCCACCAATATTCCATTGTGTTTTGTTGCCATGTGACAGATGGCAGCAGAGGGACATCTGACAAAATAGCATCTGATATGAAAGTGTGTAGGAAGCAAAGCTGTGTCATCGAAATCCTCCATGCAGAAAAGCAGCACCCATGGATGTTCATCTACACTTACTGAATGTTTGTAGAGACCAAACAGTGGATATCAGCACTGTGAGGGGTGGGTGGTGCGATTCAGCATTGGTGACAGTGGGCCATCTTCTTTGGCGCACATTTTTACAAGCACAGCATGCAGGCTTTTGTTCATTGCTGGTAAAAATGCATAGCTAATGGTGATGACTGTGCTGAAATACAGTGTTCTGTAGCTAAGAATTTGCTCTATAAAACAGTATTATTGTGCTCTTTGTTTATGTTGTAGTTTCCATGGAAATAAATAGGAAACATTACTTTTGGAGCAACCAATGTATTTTCTAATGCATCAATGAATATCACACATAGCATTCGTACATAATTTTGCAATATATAATTGATATAGTATAGACAGTTTAATTAATATAATTTTACTAATTGTTATAAATACTTATTATTGTAATTAATATAATATATAATTAATAGTGGTTTGACTTCCATACTAGTTTTGCAATACATTAATATTAGTCATGAATAATGGGTGAAAAAAAATACATGGCTTTCCAATAAAAATAGAAAACCGTTCTCTGGTAGACTAGCTATCTCTTTGGGATCTTTGGGATTTCCTGCAAAAATTTTACTGTGCCTTCTGGTAATCTAAATTTTTTGTACTTTCAGCAGAGAAACAAATATTTTGCTCACTTGTGTGCTAATGTAGAATCCAGAGCTGTGTGGGAGGTTTTAAAATTCCATTTTAAAGCCATCTAGAAATATTCATAATCATTCAAACTAATTTCATATGACTGACACAATCCAAAGAATATTTCCACTACAACCAGCATATGCTCAGTGACAGTTCCAGAGATTAATTTGCATCAAAAGAGTCTTCTATAAGTTCCTGCCACTGTAAAAGCATTTTCAAAAAAAATTATCACTGTGAGTTGCTTCTATTGAAGCCACTGGCAAAACAGTCATCAACTCAGATAGGAAAGATATTAGCCTAATGATAAGTAGTTTCTCTAAATACCACTGAATTGAATGCCACGAAACTATTAAAGACCTTTAAGTACATTCATAGCTTTACAGATGGTCATTTTTATTCTTCATTTGAGTTCTAGATATGGAGCAAACAACACAGCTGCAAGTTTGATCATTCACAGAAATCAATTTTCAGTAGTAATAACGAAAATTTCCCCACAAAAAGAACTTAAAACTGTCTTTATTCCATACTAGTCGTCATCCAAAACACTGACAAAGAAGAAAATGCAAAGGATCTTCTGAATGTTTTGTTTTGCTTGATTTTTGCTACAAAACTTTCTCTAGCCTTTCCAACTATCACTTTCATTACCATTAGTTTTCAGCCTCCTGGATTTCTTCTTCACAGTTCATAGCATGCTGCTCTACACACTCTGCAATTGCAGTGTATCGTGGGTGCATGTTCATGCAGAGGCTCACCATGAAGGACAATGAAAGCTCATGTAAGTCTTCATGAACAGTCAGACACTAATGTCATCGCTACAGTTTTTTGTTCACTACGTTATTATTATAGTAACAGTAGATTTGAAATATAGTATAAAACTTGAGATCCAAACCCATGACTGATTACCAAATAAGTGCCTCAAAATTTGTGTTAAGGTACCAACAAGAATAATATCCATGAAAATTAGTGTACTGAGTGTCAAAATTACAAGCAATTGTTCAAAACCCAAAATCAAAATCATTCAAAGAAACTGAAATGGAAGCAGCATTTCTTTGAGAGGCACCTGTATACTTACAAAATCAGGAAGTTACAGAAGGACTTGGCTAGAAAAACAATCTTTCAATTTTGCATATAAAATTAATATATAAATGCATCTAATTAAAATATGCAATAGGAAACAGTATAGCTTTTCCCTTGGCTTGTTAATATATATTTACTTTCAAGATGTTTTTGCTATCTCCTTGCTGATAAATCACTGGCACTTAACCTTTTCATAGGACAGGCTCACAGATGATTTGTCCTACCCCTGCTAGCACTGCTACTGCATCTTGTTTTGATCAACATTAAATAAGGCAATTGAGAAAGACTATGCTCTACTAGTGTGATGAAAGTAAGAAAATTTTTTAAACAAAGACATTCTTATATCTTAAAAATGAGTAACAGAAGTGCAATGGGTCAACTGTATCAAAAAGACTCACCTCCTGTGAGGTGAAACAAACTCCAGGGGGAAAAAAATATGAGTACTTCATATTCAATAATATTGCAATGAAAACAAAGTACTTCATAAAACAGGAATATTTCAGGGTTTCAACTTGGTGTATAGATGATGCAGTTTGTCTGTGACCATTTTCTGAGGAAGCATACAATATAATCATTCCATATATACATGTCTTTTCCTTTGAGACTGAATGCAAACTTCATTATGCATCTTTGGATCCCTCTTTCAGACAAAAGATTTAATAAATAAAAATGTTATTGCTTAAAGGAGGAACAGGCATGTGATTTTCTTTCAAGTGGCTGGGTGGATTGAACAGCCAACCTCTCTTTAGGGCTACTCAAGTAACAAAACACATTTTGTTATTCATAAAATTATGCCACCCTTGAAGGTGAACAGAAAATCACAGTGAAAACTTTTGATCAAAGGCTAAATATCATTACCTTTGTCTTCAGCTGCACTATTTTCCCTCTTAATCTGCTTTGGTGACTGTTTTCAAAATAATTAACTTTCACTAACACCACATTTATTTACATTCCCATGTGTTAAATGTAAGAACTTTTTTTCTTTAATCCTACTCAGTTTTCTTTTTTTTCTTTGTTTATACAGGTTTTCTCACCATTTCAGTTATATGCACGTTGAGAACCATTCACTATGGTGGTAAGGTATCAGTTTCAGTTGTTTTTGAATTTTACCAAATGGTGTTGAAATCTCCTACCCCAGCTGCCTACTACAAAATGTTTGAAATATTTCAGCTAAAAATACTTAAATCCAATTTTTTAAGAAAACAAGATGTTTTGTTTGTATTTTAAGTCATGTAACTATGCTGTTCAGAGGCTTTAGTGCATGTAAGTCTTGAGGCTGAACCTCAAAATTGAAAGTGCACAAGTACAGGGTGTACTGATGCCTGGGAGTAATCACCTCTGTGAAATGGTGTCCAAATCTGTTTAGTTTTAAATGCTTCTAAAAGCCATGTTTTCACACCATTAGTGGAGTCCTGTTGCATTCCAGCTTCCAAATTTCTGAAGACCCAGACTGCACTGAATATGTCAAAGATAAAGGAGCCAAGTAAGAATTAAAAATCACTTCTGATTTCCATAAGCACCTAATGTGGCATCAGGAAAGTGTCTGTCCTTCTTTAAGCGGTCAGTCCAATGTCCTCCCATGACAACAACCAGGTAACATCATTGAATAGGAGAAACATCCTGTGGCCTCAAATAAGTTGAGCAATAAAGGAAAAATCCACACAGGGAGGAAGGACAGAAAACAGGGAGCAAAAGAAGAGAGGGAATTCCAGGGAGCAAAATCAGAGATAATGTAGAGATGGTATAGGTAGTGGAGGAGTACTGGAGCCTGCATGGATGGGACATGAACTCTCCTCTAAGATGTGGGAGTAAAAATCAGAATGACAAGCTCAAGAATTCATCACAAATTTATGAAAGTCACTAGTAAAGGCTTTAGTGACCAGCCTGCACAGAATAACAGGCTGTTTCTGGTACGCCATCTGCTTTGCAGATCTACTTAATGATCCAAGCTGGGGAAATATACTTTGAACTTACAAAATGGCACACAAATGTTACATTTATCCAGAAAAAAAAATGAAGATCTAATTTATCTCAAATTGAAGAAGACATTAGTCAACATTTTATACAATTTCTGCCTTAATCTCTGACTTCCTCAAATTTCAAATACAAACACTGTTTTAAGTGTCTTATACTTCATGCTGTGAGGGCAGCATGAAAAAGAGATGCATTTATTAAACATCGAAGAACTAGGACTCAAGTTTATTAAAATATCTACATGACCAAGAGTGATTTTTATATTCACTATGGAGTTTAGGTGCTTCACATTCAACAAAAATAGACTGAGGAACATAAGAAGAAAAATCTAACTACACACACTGAGAAAACTGGAAAGTCATGTATGTCATGTAATAAGAGCTGCACCATAATGGATAAGAGACTGGATTTCCACAGACCATATTAATTCTGGTATTTCCTTGCTTCTGATGTTTTCCTTTGCAACATTAACATCCTTTTAACATGATTTTATTGGACCTCATTACACTAGATGTTAAAACATGAACTGGTCCAGCTCTGTGAGGTGATCTCGCACACACACTCATAATATTAAACTCATAATGAAACACAGGTGAGAAATCCCTTCTAGCACTTACAGTGAGCACAGTTGAAAAATCTTGCAGTGTCAGCAGTAAATTATTCTGTCAGTGAATCTGCTGAGCTTCCTCCCCTACTGCATCAAACATGGCCTTGGTCACCATGCCCTCTCAAATTGGTGGGCATGCTGTGAATAGTGCCTGCAATGTTTTGGGTCAGAATGAAGTAGCCCTGCATGCAGGAGCCACTGATGATGTAACATCAAGGAGGCAAGAGTGAAGGGGGAAAAGTAATCTTTGCAGACACTAAGACATCTCAAAGCATGACTTCATGCCACCCCTGGCCTGGAGAATGGACAAACCAAGTGCACTTGGTGTACTGTCTGAATGCTTCCCTACAGTAGGTTTCCCCCGTGTGAAAACTCACCAGTCCTATTCACCAGACAGGGAGAGGTCCAAATCTGTGGAATGAGCAGGTGAGGATGGAGAATGTGGGGGAATATTTTGATGGAAATAAAAGAGAATTTAGCTCAAGATATCTATATCAGTGTAAAGAACAGTAGCTTATAGTTCCTATATTTTTTATATGTTGACTTCAATAATCTTCACATACATCATTATAGTCATCTTGATGACAAGAAACATAGTATGGAGACTGTCCATATAGTGTCTAGTACATCAAGGATTTTTCTTGCTATGACACTACACCCTTCTTTACTACTACTAAAAAAAAAAAAAAAGAAAAGAAAAAAAAGATAATTTCTTGAACTGCAAATACAGGACAAAGGCTGGCACAAATATACAGGGCTAAGATTTAGTTACAAACTGTAGACGTGTATGCTTTCAAATTGATTTTAATAAAATCTACAAATGTTATTAAGAATTAAGCATTTTATGATGGCTAAATTCAAATAATACAAATGCTGTGTATATATGTGAAGTAAATCTCAGAGGAGATTCTGCAAAGAAAAACAGAAATGCTGAAGTCCCCCAGAGAAAGATCTGAGAAAAATTCTAAATAGTCCTAAATTCTCAATTAATTTACTCACACCATATCTCTGTTCTGTTTCACTTCCATAGGTCTCATAAGGATTTCAGTTACCTAAGCCTAATAACAATAAAATTTTATTATCCAAATACATATAAGCAACTTATATGAAATTTTACATAAATAATGCAGTACTTACTCTCAGGTTTTAACTTTGTTTCTGACTTAGCTAAAAACAGAAACACTGATGTTAGTGTCAAGTGACAGAACTTGAAGCAACAGAAAATAGACTTTTCTTACAATTTTTCACACTGCAGATCTGTACATAGTTACATTTTACTTGGTATCACATTGTGAAGCAGATTTATTGTATCTCAACAGATCTAAAAATACAACAGTTCTAATCTCAAACTTTTTATAAGGATCAATTTAGATTAAAAAATAAATTAAATTCACTAGAATGAATTAACTATTATAGGATTTTAACTATTCGGTAAACTCTTCCATCTTGTTAGTAATTAAATTGTTATGCTGACAACTAAAATCAATTCTAATTCAAATCCATCCAGTTTGCAACACGGTAAACTTTTGTTTGCCTCTTTATGAAATATGACAGTAAAATGGAAATTGTTTAGAAGTTACAGCAATGGAAGGAGACTACTGAAGTTGCTCTTCGTACTTTATGTAATATGTGAAATGAGATTTCTTATTTAAAGACAACGGATATCTTTCCTTGCCGTTAGGCAAGAGAGAAATAAAAGCACGCTAAATGCTGTGTGGGAGCATTCATGTATGACACTGTGCAGCAGGGCAAGGCAGGAGTAGGAACACAGGAAGCCATTTCTGTAGCACCATTGCTTCCTTCTCTTTTCCATACATATTCCTTTCCAAAGACAGATGTACTAATGATGAAATATATCACAGCTACCCTCCTGTATTCCTCTCTCTTCAGAGTGATACAATGGTAACACTGCTGTGCACACCAGTTAGCGAACATTCAAGCTGTAAGGAAAATTTCAGAGAGGATATGTCTGACATCATTTACCTGCAGATTGGACACCTACATCTAGACTAATCACCTCAAGCTTTCTTTACACCTAACAGTAAGAAACAGATGTACTTCACCTGACCTAGTGTGGTCTTCCATGTCAAATAAACTTTATGAGTAATGGTTGCTTTTTACCTGCTGCACTGACTAAAATAAAGAAGTGGCTCCTGCTATATTTTCACACTTCATAGCCCCAGCTTACCTGAACCAGTCACTGACTACTCATTTGAAGATGGATTTATGATTGACAAAACATATATTAATCTGTCAAATGCTTCCACTTTTTGAGATGACACTATTGCTGTCACAATATTTCATATCTCCTGTACAGACACCTGTAGACAAAAGTGTGGATGAAACTTTGACAGGAATGAGCCTACAGACGGGCCAATAGGATGCGAAGTTGTGCTATATTTCCCACAGATCTTATTGCATCAGGCTGGATGATGAGTGTTGACACACCAGAGTCCTTTGCTGGTATGCACCGTACATAGGAAGTGAAGTAACAAAGGGTTTAATAAATCCAGGTAAATAACTTATTTATATTACTTACGACCATAATGATTGCCTCTTGCACAAACACTGCACAGTCTTATGGCTGCCTTAAGCCCTTGTACTATTTAAATCAGAAGGATTTACCTAATACAGAACTGCTTTTGTATTTGCAAAGTTTTACAGAAAGAGGTCGCACTAAGATGTATTCATGGCATCAACTGATAAAATCTGAGGCAATCTTACCTCATGAATTTTCTCATTCATAGGCTATCTTTGGGGTCAAAAATTTCCTTCCCTGGCACATTCTTACTCATGGAAGGGTTTCCTACATGTTTGTTTTTGCAACCTGATTAATGGGTTCACTTAGTTCAGAGTTCTAAGCTTCTTTCAAGTTTTTTTTTTTAATACCTGAAAACATTTTTAAAACACATTTTAAATTGCCTTTGGCACAAGTGCACTTTCAAAAATATCAAAGGGTCTGACGGTCAAGTCATAATTTAAGTCATTGGACCCTGTAAAACACAATCTTCTACATTCTGAAATGCATTTATGTATGCACTGCAGGAAAAAAAAAAATCACTTTTTTTTTTTCCTTTTTGTTTGTTTGCATTAGATGAAAGAAGGAAATATGCCTTCCTTTAACTGTTGGGGTGGGCAGGGCAAATGCCATACCACAATCACACTTTTTGTTTCAGCATCAGTTACCTAATAGCTTAGAGCTCACAGAACACTTTCCCCTGCCCTGTTGGGAGGATGGGCTAATAGACTGGCTCCTTTCCCAGAAAGAAAGAAGGAAAAGGAGTAAACCCCAATCAGAAGTTGCAAAGGCAAGGAAGCTCCACCAGCCTGGAAAGGGAAGCAGCTCATTTACTGTCCAAGTCAGATGCAGGAGAAAATAAGTACCTAAGCACTAACACTGGAAAACTCTCTGCCACCCATCTCCCTCATTTTTTTTTCTCCTTTTCTCACTCCCTCTCCTTCTCTCTTGTTGCTTTCTGTTTGTTTTAGATAATAATTAAAAAGAACAACATCACCACCACCACATGAAGATAAATCTATGGCCTTTTGTTTACTTGCCAGTGCAGATGAATCTGCAAATGCATCTGATGTTTCCCCAGCATCCACAAATTAGAAATTAGCTAGAAGACACTGAAAAATGCTTCCTGTTTTTACTCCGCTTACGATCCCATGATCTCCTCCAGAGTTGTTATCATTTTGCATTAGTTTTAAGTGTATGTTTTCTAAAATCTCAGCATTTCCAGTTATCATTGACCTCTTTCAGCAGGAAAAAAAACACCACTGTGAGATACAGGAAAAGAGCTACACTATGCAATGCTGTCTAGATTTAATCTGATTACCCAGCGTCGCAGACATGTCATAAGCAAAACTGGTGAATCAAAAATGCTTTGGAGTTATCATTTAATATTCAAAGGAATAACAAATAGTCTTCTGTTATATGCATAAAATTCATTACCCCCTCAGAAAACCCGAAGTTATTTTCATTCCTCCAGCTTTTCAAAACTAACCAGGGCCAACAAATGCAAAGAGGAAAAAAAAAAAAGTAAACTTTGAAGCTGAAATTTAAAGCAATGAAAGTCAGGAAGTTCAAAAGTTAATGTTCCTATGGCTGTGTTGACTTGGCCAGGTTGCAAATACACCATACAAATATTTCAAGCTATTTTGTTAGAGGTATATTGTACTGTGCCATAAAGCATAATAACATATACTGTTTTCATATGAAAACCATCTTGTACCAGCAACAGTACAGCATACAATGCTAATGCTGATTTCACTACCACAAAAGAAGTATCGCTACCACAGCAGCTTCACTTTTTGAGGATGCTGATGCTTCACTCAGGCCAGTCAAGAGTTTACATGCAGACCTCTCCCAAGTCTTTTTCCTCTCCAGAAAATAACTTCTCTTTTCCTTCTAATCTCAAAGAACACTTGCCACGGCTTTTCCATATCTCATTTAGAAGGAATTTAAACAAATGGCCTTGTTCATTGTCTCCTCCTTTCTATTCTTTGCTATTTTGGCTTTTACCTAGGAGAACACCAATATCCAGATACCTTTCATGAGTGCAGTAAACATGATCACATCCATCAAATTTCACAGATGATGAAACACATATGTAAAATAACCTTCTCTGCTAAGAGAAGTTCTTCTAATCCTCTGCTCTTTTGATTGCCTTCTGTATTTTTAAAATACATATTGTTATGTACTAAGGTTAAAGGTAATTAGCTCCCAGAAACGTGCTTTAGTCTTGGTCAACAATCTTAAGTTTCTTAGCTTCATAGAGGTCATTCCTTGATTCCCACTCAGGCTTGGGGATGATCCACCCACAAGCTGTAAAAAAAATATCACAGAATCACCCTGTAATCTCTCTTAGTGGTGCGTACACATCAGCTACGTTCTTCATCCCAGAGATAAAAGAGCTCTAAAGACAAGGATTTTGGTTTTGAACCATATTCAAAATGTTTGGGGAATGTCGTTTAGGGAAGATCTAAAGTGTTCTCAATTCTCTGACAAGATGAGAGCTTTATAATAATTAGATTTCAAGCATCACAGCCTTCATGAATGTCTGGAAAATTTAAGAAAGGATGAACACCTGACTCAAATCACTGTCTGATAGTGTAAGATTGAATAATTTTGGTGGACTGAAAGAATAATATGTGGGGTCAGCCACATGACAATTTGTTTCATTGATGTTCCAAAGTTCCTAGGCTGAGATTTGAATTGCTCACTTCTACATGGTTGAGACAACCTCTTCCATGTGTAGTCACTCATTCACCAATATCACTTTCTCTTTTTCTCAGATACACTTTCGGCCAGCTTTGCTTCACTGTTGGTCTTATCTCAAGATATGGGCTCCCATAGCCATAGCAAACGCAGCCAGATGGAAAGGCAGGAGATCAGTGTATTCCCTACAGTGTCTGGCATCACAAATTATGTTGTGTGACCAGTTCAGATTTTCATTACAATTTTTAGTGCACCTACTAAGGAGGGCTCAAGTCAATTCTGCATCTTTTGGAGCTCTCTTCATGTCTCAGAACAGACAATCATATTCAGTAGATAGTGTTGTATGTGAAAGAGTACTAGGAAGACAGGAAAATGTAACCGATAATTAATTATTCACTGACAAAAAAGATTATCTAACTTATCTAATAAAGCAACTCTCTTCCACATCCTAAGCTGAACACAAATGACACCGAAAGTATCAACTTCAATTAAACGATCTTGTAACTGGCCACTAACTGGCCACTGGATAGCTTTGCTATGGTCAGGCTCAAGAAATAGGAGGCCAGACTCCTAGCTTCTCCAGCTCCAGGCGAACTACAACATGTTAGACAAAAAAAAAAAAAAAAGGGAAAATTCCTATTTTGAATATTGATTATATTTTTAGAAAGCAAGACAGTAACTCACTGCTTTCCTCCACAACCCAGAAAAGCAGAAAAAAATTCATTTGTATACACATACTAAGACATGGAAATGCAAAAGGCATTGACTAACTGTGCCTTCTACAGGAAACGATTCAGTCCTGCCTAGATTCATACAAGCTTGCACTGGTTTCTCTCATTTCAACAGCAGTGACGGTAACAGCGATGGCTAACTGAGGCTGTGTTGCATTAACTTCTTTAGCAAAAGGAATTCCCTGAGCTAATGAGTTATCAGGGTTGAGGCAAAGCTACAAAGATTTAACCAGCATTCTAAATTGGAACATGGTGGTTAGGCCCACTATTCACATTTCAGAATAAAGAAGGTTAGCATGTGAATATTCCTTTGTAGGCTGTGGGGGGAGGGTGCTCAATTAATGCCAACAGCAACAGGTGGATGGAGCTAGTAGACAGGTTGGAGGGAGGACAATCATGGTAATATGAGCAGGTAACATGAACACAATCTTAGCTCTGCATCTGTCTACCCATTATCAGCTGGCAGAGTCCTGTAGGCATTCTGGAAGATGGGAATTAGATGGAGATCGAGATAAAACAGTATTCAAATGAAATATAAAAAACACAAAGCCAAAAAACTTCCCTGCTATCCCATGGCGATCTTTCTCCTGGTGGTAGACCAAAGATGTTCAGCCATAATTATCTGGCTTTTCAACTGGGAATATCTATGAATTATAATATAAATAGATAATTTATTCTATGAAAATAGTCCAAGATAAAGTCCTCCACTAGTTGTACGATGACAGTATTTTTTGAACAATATGCTGAAGTTACTGCAATTAAAAAGATGTACTTAAAATACATATAAATGGTGACATTAAAAATCACCAAAAAAAACCCCACCAAAAACATAGGTTCAAAACTGAAAAACAAGTGGAAGTAGAGAATGAAAGTAATAAACATTTAGGCATTACATTCCACCTTGAAAATTACTAAGTTTCCTGTACAGTAAATAACCATCCTTCAGTGCCACACATTTCAGTTCTCATTACTAGTGTTACTTCCCTGAAGATTATACCAATAATTTATAGCAGCTGTTGTAACATTAATAAACTACATTAGATAACCGCAACCTACTTCTGTAAGAGTATGGATGCAAAAAAATTCTCTCTAGCTCAAACTACTTGTTGGTCAAAATGAGATAATCAGTTCTTTATGGCCATCATACTGTATTACTCGTAGCAAAATAATTTGCTAGAAGAAAGATAAAGTGACATATAACACTGTAGTATAAAATCTCACAAACAAGTAGACATGATTCAAAGACATATTCATGTGAATTTGTATTGTCATGCAACAGAACATAGTTAGCTTCTGGCTAGTTTAGTTTCCAGTGCCTCTAGAACACTTTAATAAAAGTGAAGAAAATGCTGCTAAGAAACAAGTGTGGATAAAAAACAGAATAATAATTCACATGAGGCAAACTACAGATAAAATAACTTCCAATAAGTATACAGGAAAATATACACACCTGGTTACTGTATGTTAGTAAGTACCACAGAAGCAAAATATAAGCTAGTGAGACTACACACACACATATAGAGAGAGAGACATTTATATATATATATGATATTAATTAATGAACAGGTAAACTCCAGGTACACTTGCAACACAGTGCTCATTAAAAATCCTGTAACTATTGCAGTGTTAAAATGGTAGACAGGAAAAATAATTATAGAAGGATAAATAATTAATTTTATCTACATAGAGGAATGCAACATTTGCTTATATGCTAGAAATAATACCAGCCACAATTAGAAAGCATATTAAAAATACTAACTATTCTTTTTTCCTTTTGTTTCATGCTATAGTTTTTAACAATAGCCAGAGTAGCAGTGTTTGTAGTATAAGAATTATAAACAAATCTTAAGCCATCATCTAATAGTACATTTTTCATTATTAGTCAATGGGGACAACATCAGAGATAATACAGCTATTAAAATGCCACAAAAAGAACCACAAGATGCCTTGATAGGTTACATTTCAGTTCATATATAAGGCACTTTCACCTCTTTTTTCAAGTTTAAAAGTTTAGCTGGTTTATACTACTATAGACTACTATACCCAAAACATTTTTCAGATTTTTCATTAATATTAATATTCTAAAATGCATATTTTACTTTTGAAAGTGTTCTATGAGCAAAACAGTAAAACCGGCTTTCCAGAAGCAATTTTTTTTTTTTTTTTTTTTTTTTTTTTAGTTCATACCATTTTGTTTATATTTGCAGTCCTCCAGTAAATTCTTTGACCAACAGGCAGTTACTTGAAATAAGGCGATCCTCCAATTTATTTTGGATGGCTATATACACATTGCAACTAAAAAGCTCTTTTGTTTAGCAGAATATAACAAGGAAGATTCCCTAAACTCTGAAAGCATTCAAAGCAAAAGCAGGAGACAGCTTAATAGTGAAGGATTAATTTCATACAGCAAGGTCAACTGTCAGAAAGTATATTGTGGGGCATCTGCCACACTCTCCCACAGCCTTTCCAGGCATATTCGATGGAAAGAGTATGTACATTGGTCCCTCTTTCAAACAATCAAGCAAGTGTCCTTTGTCTCCTGCCCGAACGTGCCAAGCCTCCTGCATCTTTTGAATCCCCCTCCCCTTCTCTTCTGCCTCCCAACCTGCGGTACTGGAATGTTTTGGCCACAAGGTTAAGAAAGATTCCCCCATTCATCACAACCTGCCAAGCACAACAGGGTCACAGTCCCAGTCACAGTCCTGCCGCTTTGCTAATCCGGCCTCAGCGCAGGCATGAAACTTCAAAGATCTTTTGCCACAGGCAAAAATTAGTCCTTATTTGCTTTAAAATCTGAGTATCAATCAAGTTAAACTGTGCTTCAATGGAGCAAACATTCTGAGCGCTCAGAGGAGTGCCTACGTTTGGTGCTCAGTTCTGGCTCTAATTGAATGCAGAGCTCACCTGGACCAGCAGCACAAATACTTCAAGTGCCCCAAAAATCTAACTGCGAGATAATTCCTTCTATCCAGAAAGTAAGCCCTGGTAGGAAGAACGTTGCAAGCATACAAGAAAACAGAGTTGTGCACATGTGTAAATAACTGTATATAATACACACAGAATCCCCGTTCACGTGAAAATGCTTCAAATTATTTCCCCTTCCAATCTTTTTATTTTCAGTTATGCTGGATGATCAACAGCGTTATATAATTGTAAAGTTCTGTTAATGGCTTTTAATTCCTGAAATTAGTTTTGAAGAACTACCACCAATTAATAACGAGAACACACAGTAAACATTCATTTCATATTTAGCAACCAAATACTCAGTTAACTTGAGCTAAAATAATATGCAAATTCTAATATTCTAGGATACTGCCTACCACTCAATCCAATGCAAAACAAAACAAAACAAACAAAACAAACAAACAAAAAACCCACCACACCAGTAATTATGTTTGCAATCAACTCAGGTTTCTCAATGTATATTTTTAATTGAAACTTTTTTTGAGATAAAATAGAATTTATTTTCCAATTAGCTGCTTAAAAATCTTCACGTTTTCTTCAGATATTTACATGTAATTGAATATTGTTAAATTGTGTATTAAGTCAGGGCAATTATTAATTATTGCACTGAGCTAAATATTGCAGGAATGAACTGCATATGATATACATCCTGTTAGACTACCACAGAAATGTGTATTTTTGGATTTTTGCAATAGTGTAATTGAAATTACAGCTCATAAATTGAAATACAAAAAGAAGTAACAGTTAACTAGAACATTATGTTTACAAACAGTTCACCTACCTTTTATACGTATGTGTAATATAGCCACGGTCTCTTTAATTTAAAAATATGGAAATGATTTGTTAAATTTTGAACACCTTTAACATTTAACAAATAAATTTAAAAATTCAAAAATTAAAATTAAGTAAAGTGTTATTTTTTTACATTCTCCACAAGTATATGTAACTTTAATAAAATTTAAGTATCACTATTGCAAAAGAAATGGCAGAAAACGAAGATTACTATAAGACAGGCAATAATGCAAATCGGAGACAGACAGTATGCATTGTGTTTTTCATTTGTTTTCTCTACTTTACAGTATTCTCAGATATTTTACCAAATCGTCATCTATTTAAGTTTGCAAATTAACCTGGACTTCTAATTTCTGCAGCAAATGAATGAGCTTCCCTGTACGCAGACTCGCACGTATGCAGGCTTGCAGGAACATACAAAAACACAGCTATTTCCCCAATGTCAAAATCAAGCTCTTTTGCTTGAGATTATCACGCATTCGTATCAGGTTGATGCCACTTGATTCAGTACAGCATTTAACAAGTTACACTAAGCATTTCAATAAATCCAAAACTGTTTTGGAAAAACACACATTGATGAGAAATGTGTTTTTAATTCAGGAACTAAAGGTGTTACTCACTTTACGTATCTTTTTAGGATTTACCTTTCCCCTAGAAGATGAAGAAATTAAAATGGCAAGAAAGGTGGTGAGACAGTTAAAAGCTGCTTAGCTGGAGCTCATTTCAGAAAACAGTGAGCAGTCCAAGAAAAGAAACACGTAATTGGATACTGCTGCTCGCTGCTCTCCAGACCCCAGAAACAAAATCAAAGAACTTAGTGGCTGTAATAACTTATCATACCTATCTTCAAAACACATCCCCTAAACACTACAGGTCCCTATAGCAGTAATGCGTGGTTTGTTTTTTTTTTTTTTTTTAAAGACGGACCATGCCAGACTGCCCTTTCTTTCCCCCCTGGAGCACTGCTGGCAACCCCAGCACCATGGAGTGCTGCTGACTGCAGCCCCTTCCAGGTCTCCCTGAATGGAGCAGGCCCAGGCGGCTAGGCAGGAGGTGCCAGCTCATGTCACAGCCCCTGAGTGCAGCCGGGCAGCAGCACGGCGGTGGAGAAAAGCATGTGAACGCAACAGCAGTGTGTGCTCCCACACTCCCTTGGCAAGGAAGTTTTTAATCAGAGTTTATTTTCTAGGAAAATGAGTACGTAATTACAAAACCCATTAAAAAGTCTGAAACATTCACAGTGCAGTAAGACTCAAATATGAAGTCACTGACACATAACAATACAGGGAAAGCTTTGTACCGCCCGCTTTGAGCAAGCAGGAAGGATGCTTTAGTGTAATTACACTGTAGCATTACCGGTTCCAAACAAACATCTAATCAATTTAGAAACTGATTAAATTGACTCAAATGGAATAGAGGATTAAAACCACTTTATTTCCCTCTACAGTTTTTGTAGTTCAAGGGAAATTAATTTGAACTCTGCTTATATCTAGGCACCTGTCTCAACATACCAGCATTTAAGCATCCCTTAGAATAGTATAATCAAATAGCACCACCAGTGAACTGCTTAAAGATTTGACAAAATGCAATACTCACAGCACACTACAGAATAGCACCTTTTCTTTCTTACGGCACTTAACAGGTCAACTCCCACGCTAATAACAAGCTGCTCCCAAAAGAACAAAGTACTTGAGGGATTCAGACAAATGCCCAACCTAAACTTCTGTTCTCCAGAGCAAATAAAACTAACAGTTATGATGTTCCCAAAACAAGTTTAAAACTGCTGCTGCAGAAATGAAAACAAAATCTGCTTTTCAGAATACAATCTGACCACACAACTTATACCCACTTGCATTTCCCATCGTATCACTAGGCGACCACTGCATCAGGATCACCAATTGAAATCCATCGTAACCTTACCTCATTTATCTCTGAAGAATAGAGTCGAGTTCCCCAAATGTGTGAAGTCACCTTCCAGGACAAAAGAAAAAAAGGCTGTCTGTGATGTTTGGCACTAATTAACTTCCACCGTTCAGCATCTGAGGTGTCCAAACATATTTTCTATGCTTTATCCATCAGCTGGCTACAACTTTTTAAACTGGAAATACTGAAGACACTTCGTTCTTCCCTGAACTGTCAGACTGAGCCTAGTGCAGCCGGGTTACTTAAGTTAACTAAGAGGAGATCTGGATAGTAAACACGCTTGGCTCTGTCCAATGGCTTTCCACACCCTTCTGTTTATAGTAAGATGACTTGCATTCAGAGGTCACCCCATCAACAGCTCCTGTCTTTCAGTGGGTATCTAATGTGCTGCATTTATCCCAAGGCTCTTTTAATGAAACCACCTTCCCGTCCCTGCTTGCCTGCTGTTGCTGTGACACATCTGCTCCTTATTGTACCAGGTCCTATTAAGTGTTAGAATACCCTACCTGGGCATACATTCTGCAAGTAACACAGATATTTAGAGGTGTTAGCCTTGTCTGTGAATACAGACAAAATAAAGTCTTTCTAAAGATCAAAGAAAGAATTTTGCCAGAAACATTCATCTTATAAAAAAAATTAAAAAAAAATCAGGAGGAAGGAAGATGGATTCCATTGTTTGATCTGGACTTGAAAATTTTACAAATACTCCCCCAAAGGATAATGCTTGTGCCTGTTCCAGATAATATTTACTTGAATATGTTAACACACTGGAAACAAGAGATGAGGAGTGTCCTCGAGCTCTGCTGCAAAACGACACAGAGCCAAAGAAAACAAGGGTCAAGTGCCAGGATCCCAGTGCAAACACCAAGTTAATTCTATGCCAAAAGAACACAGGGAATTGATTGCTCTTACAAAAGTACAGACCACTGACTCTCATTTTTGTGCACACAATATGCTACTGGCTAGTAGTGTTCAGCAATCCAGCTGGCAACTGTTATCTCTTTATACAACACTGCAAACCAAAAAGGCAAAGCTCAACCTCATGTTTCTTTATTGTACTAGAAATGACTCATCACAACAGATGTATCTAAATAAACTGTACCTTAAAATCGGAACAAGTGCATAGTGTTTATCATTTTCCTTCATCAGTCCAATGTCAATAAAAACAAGAATTGAGAACCATTTCCAAATTTCTACTGACGCTTTTTTCTTCACTTCTTGGACATCAGGCAGCACTTGTTAAATTCAGCTGTGCTTCACGTGGAGATATGAAACTGAAGATGGCACTCTCTCCCCATACAAACTGAATCTGATTGCTGCTCAGAAATTCTCTTTGAGTGAAAGTTACACCTGCAGCACATTTTCGGCACCAGTTTTTGTCACTGCTACAACATCCAAATGACAGATAACTTGGCTCTGTTAAAGCTAATAAAACATGATTGATGAACTGGGCTAGAAAGCCACATCAGTTCAGATTAGGATATTTGTGCCATCATTTGACAGGTCCCACGCTTTATTATTAGAATCAACTGCCAGGACTGTAAGGGCCATTAATAAATACTTCCATTCAGATTCTCCAGTGCCTTTTTTTTTTTTTTTTTTTTTTTAAACCTAAGCCTATTTAGGAAATTTAAGTATAAAAGCTTTTACTTTGAAATTTTGCTTATTTTCTATAAAATACTTGTGCTTAGGAATACAACGTACGTCCTTAAACAGGTGCCTGTTGGCTGCTATTATCTCATGCACTGAAAGTCCAAATAATACTCATTTCACTGCATTATGTGGCACAACAAAGGCCCACCTCTTTGACAATGAAAACCCACTGGAGCATATGTAAAGTACTGCAGAGGACATAATCAGCTTTCAGATGTTGTTTTTGACATTAGCACCAGGCAAAACCTCATTCTTAACTACTGAAACAACTAATACATCAGATGTGAAAGTTAGCTAATGTTAGACAGTGAGCTTATTTCACCTTAAAAAAAGGGAAACAGAGAAAAAAGCTAGCATGGAAAAGGCTGCCAAGGAAAAACCAAAATCACAGAAACATAAAATTGCTTAGATTGGAAAAGACCTTAAAGATCATCAAGTCCAACCACAACCTAACCATACTACCCTAATGACAGGTACATACAGTATAACCATACTCTAATGACAGGTACAAAGAGCCCTACTGCTGAAAGCCTTGGGCACTACTCTATGAAGTGCAGAGAGTTGTCACAGGAGTAGATGAGCAAAATTTGTCTCTTTTTTTTTTTTTTTTTTTTTTTTAACTAAACATCAGGCAGATGAACAGTGGCCTTGCTTTGGGCTCCCCAGGCAGTTCAGGGGCATGCCCTTACCTCTTCGTGCACCTCTGTACACAGGAGCCTTCAGCCAGTGTCTCCTCACTGCTTCACTTCCATCCTTGTGAGCTTCCCCAGCTGCTGCCACAGAACAACACTACTCTGCTCACAGAATGCAAAGACCAAAGAAACAACCATCATACTGTCAAATAATGATCAGATAATATAATTACATCTGTAGAAGACCTTCTTTCTCAGACAGACAGGGAAACAACTAATTTAACTAAGGAATTGATCCATCTGCAAACTGAAATCACCAAAGCAGAGCTGCTTTCTACAGACACATAAATGGGAAGTTTCTTTGTACGCTTCCTTTATGACACTGCTCTAAAGACATACATACAAGAGAAAAGCACGCAAGAATATAGCAGATATTAGTGAATATAAATTGTATTCATTTGAGAAAATATGAAAGCGTGAAATGTGAAATATTTGGAATTTCTGAACTAGTTCTGCATCTGAAAGCATTTGGTTTAGGGTCACAGTAATGAACAGTGCTTCAGATATAATTTGGAATTCTCTTTGGAATGATTTTCCTTATTCTGCAGTTTGCTTTATACAGTGTTGTTCACTGTTTGCCTGCAATAGGCAAAATACCATCATAAAAGAAAAGCTCTCAAGTACTTATTTACCCTTTAAGTAATGACAGAAACTGTTTGGGACAATAAAAGTTACAGTTGCTGTTACATTCATAGCTTTGCAGATTAGTAAAAATGGCAGGGGAGGTAAGAGCACTTTCTCTACATTTTGTCTACTTTTCTTGTAGATGAAGAAACTAGAGAAAAGGAAAATGTTTTATTTATGTAAGCAGTAATCTCTTCAGACATCAATGGGAACATTACCTTCCCTTGCACACAGTTTTGCAGTTGCTTTGCTTTTTGAATGTTTGATGAAATCCAAATGGCTATGTGAAATACTTCAAGACAGATTAGATGGAAAAACACGCAACAACAGCAAGTTCTGATGCTGTAGAACAAGCCCCTCTAATGCATTCCCAGAGCTATCGCAACCATTTTACATTTTGAGTCAATGCAGTTTACAGGTAATACAGAGATACGACTAATAACAAATAAGTACAAGAAGGAGAGGGTACTTCTTGAAAAAAAAGGTTGCTTATAAGATTTGGATTGGTCACAGTTCCCTAATTGGAGATCAAATTCAATGCCAAATAAATATTTTAGTGGATTCCGATCTTGCATTTGAAGAGGGTTTGAGGGAGCTTTGATCCCTAGAATTGTGCAAGGCAGTGACTTCGCCCCACCTCCGGGCCTCTTCACGTTTCCCTGGCTGTGGGACTGGGTCTCACAGGTCATGACAGGCCCTAAAGGTATGAACCTTTCACCAAGCTGCTATAATGGTGCCTCAGTATAGCCCAGCCTAACTGTGTCAGAAAACAAGCTCAACTGCTTTTAGCTCCTTTGTTAGTTCCTCTTTTAAGCTACAAACCATTGGAAAAAAATAAATTCTGAGAACTGCCATGCATGTTCAAGAAATTAAATTAAAATTTATAAACCCATATCAGATACCTTCATCATCTCATTATTTTTCTATTTGTTCATTTATTTTCTCCAGGATGCACCTGAGGAAATTTCACAAAACCCCATAGTTCATAAGGGAAAATAAACTGTTCTCTGAATTACACTTCACAATTGTCTTACACATGTTTGAGGGCTTGTCTGTAAAAGAAAGGGAGATAAATAAAAACATCATTATTTAACTCATTCTCTCAATAGGTGACATTGTATTTATTAGACCCTGCTTAAAACTGAAGCTCTGTTATGTTCTGCCCGGGCACTTACGAGCTTGCAATTCACAGAGAAAAGTGCAGTTTTCATCCTTGCTACCTTCCCTCTCTTCATTCCCCTCACCCTGGCAGAATGCAGCTTCTCAGGTGCAGAGAAGAAAAACGACAAAAGGGCAGATGCCAGCTGGATGTCATGAAGCGTGATTTCTTTGTGATTAATACTGTTACCAAAACATAACAACTCTGGTGAAATTTCAAATAAATAAATAGAGAAACAACTGGAAGCCACCTAAGCTATTGAAGCAAATAAAGATGTTTCAATACCTCAGATTTTCAAGCAGCAGTAATGGAAAAAAAATTATTAATGTATGAATTCTACATCGTAAACACACTGCAAACATTTTAAATTACATTAAAAAAAAAAAAAATTCCACGTCTTCTTAATTTGCCTAATATTTTCTCCACAATTATATTTTCCAGTTTGTATCTGCATGAAACTTTGTAAAATGCAAGCGTACACCTTCATGTCTTTGTCTTGAAAAATTAAGTCTTTGATATTAAACCTTAAACATTAATACCATAGACACAATAAAATTGTCAAAACTGGAAACAGTATTTTTTGCCTCAGTATTTTTATCTGTTTCTTCCATTGGGCTCAATGAAATTTTCTCCAAAATGCACTTACATGTCATTGCCAGTGGATATTTTAAAAGAATATGATATTTTGATTTAAAACAAATTAGAAAATCCTGAACATTTCAAAATACACATCAAGTTCAAGGGACAAATTATGTGAAAATAGTTTTGATACACTTTCTGAAGCAAAGCCATCACATAACACCTTATATGAGGCATTAAAAGTATAAATAATTTTAAACAATGCTTTTCCAACCACATTTTCTAGGTCTCCAGCCAGGATCAGTGCTCAGTGATGGGTACTAATAGGACACCAACATTAATATTTTAAAATCCATTTTCTCCTTATGGCTCTACAAAATCAGCTGTAGTACAATCTTCAACATTTATTTTATGATGAAACAAACAGTTTGTTTAATTAAGTACAGGAGAGAACTACAGTTATATGAAAGCCGGGAAATTAAACTTTTGACGCGGATCAAGGAGGGAAATGAGAGGCTGAAATGTTGAGAACTTTTGACTTGAACTTCCAATCAGCAGATGATGCTTTCAATCATTTTCATCCTTATGGGTTCAAAGACACTTATAAGGAGTGTTAGCATTTTACAACTCTTTGTAAGGCTTCAGTCTGGGTAACATCCAGTTTGAGCAAACAAAACTCTACCCATTTCTCTCCTTCATTTGCTCAGGCACCTTGCATTTCTTGTACCAAGCACTTTCTTTCAGCTTTTGTCCTGTTTCTGCAAGATGACCAAGCTCCCCTCTCTCTGCACCCCCCCCCCCCCCCCCCCCCCGCATATGCAGAAACGTGCTGTACCATCACACTTGTTCAGAAATGAGGGCATGAGGTGTGACATTTTTTAAACAAAGTATGGGCTGTATCCGTTCTTTAACTTATTGGTTTGAAAGCTGGCTGGCACCTCCATAATTGGAGGTGCCTCCCCACCATCGGAAAACTAGAGCACAGTCAAACTTGAGAACTAAAGCAGAGATTCCTAAGATGCTGTATAGAAACCATTTAGGGGCAGCGCTCTGGAGCAGGGGCAGGCAAAAGGAGCAGCATCAACAACAGAGCCTGACCTTTCTGGGCAAAGAGCTAGGACTCCTGCTGTTTATTTGTGCCTGGAGCAAGGCCTAATGTGGTAGGGGAAGTGCTTTTTTACATGAGAAAAAAGATGGTGTTTTGCTTTTGACTTGGGACGCGCAGCGATTAAGGAATAGCTGACACACCCTGGAATAGCAAGCAGTATCTTTCAGCTATTATCACTTCAATGGATCAGCAAAAATCAGCATTTTGGCTAAGGTCACATCCATTATTTAGATTCATAGGGGGCATGGCATAAAATTCAGTTGGTTTTTTTTTTTTTTTTTCAAATAAACTTTCAGTGCCACTTGATAAATTTATTTGGACAATAAAAATGAATTAGTACAAATAAGGAATTACAACAGAAAAATGGAAAAAGAAATTTTTTGCAGTAATTCCACAAAACGAAGATAAAGAAAAGGTACATTTAAGACCAAACAAAGTTTGTCTTTCATATGCTCAGAGAAGACAATCGCATTGGATAGAAATGATTTTAATCTCATGAAAGCTTTGAAAAGGAGCCTTACGTAAACTTAATGTCTTAATGTAGTAAAACTGCATGAATTATATAAAATATTATAGTTATAGACATTTCAGACAGACATTGAGGCTAGCTGGATCATTTAGCCTGGCCTTTTGGAGATACTCTCACAGAAACATCCCTTGAAAGTTTGGGTAAAAGCAAAGTTAATGATTACTGATTTTGGTACAAAGATTTTATATCTCTTTCTGTACGGTTACATTTATGCTTGAGTCACCAGTGTGTTAGTAAAGAACCTGCATTCTGAAAGTACACTTGAGCCATGCTAACTGCACATTCACTAGGTAATTTATAGGCAGGTTAGCATTCCACATTTTAAGTGTGTAACTTTTGCTAAAAGCATTCTTTAGAAACACAGCTCTAACAATATTTTAATATAATTAATTAATGTGCTACACATTTTCTTTCTTTAGGGTAAGACCTTTGTGCTCTTCCCATAATGCTTCCAAAAGGTTTGCGTCAAATATGGTGCTGATAAATTCATTCCTCTGAATGTCTATGTTCTTTTCTTGCATCAAAGGAGAAGTTGCATGGAAGTTTCCTTTTTTTTTTTTTTCTTTTGTTTGTGTTGGCAGCTTTACCAGTGGGAATTTCAAAGAATTTCACAGCCTGGCAAAGGGAGGAAGTGACATCTCTATCCAGCTTTCAGCAGCTTGCTCCTTTTTTCTGCTGTGCTACATTACACGCTTTTATTCCTTTTTCCTTCAGTGACAGCCTACTACTTAACCAAAACACAGACTTCCCTCTTTGTAATTTTATTAAATACACACTTTGTTTTAAGCTATTATACTCAAGTCTAAGTTCAGCTTTAAGTCCTCTGCCACTCAGAAAAGGTGCAGGGGCATATTCTGTTCTCTGGAAGAGCTCATCAGTTTGGTGTGGGATGCACCAACATCACCAAGAGTCTTTTGGATTCCACAGACAGCTTTATCAAAGATCCTTGTGTTAAACCATTCACCTGCTAAACTCAACAAAATTTTTAAGAGTGTAGAATGGCTTAAAATTCTTTACTGCTTCATAAGAAAGAATCCTGTAGTATTTTCAAACATGCAGATTTAAAATTAAAAATACAATTCTATTTATATCCACTTATGACAACACTCTACTGCAGTGTAAATCTAAAACTATTCATGACATTCTACCAAAATTTGGCCTGTCTTTATATTTCACCAGTTATTTCTATGTATAAAGTTTTAATTTACTGAATCCAGTTCTCTTCAATCAGACCTACAATTCCACTACAGTTAATGGTATTTCACTGTTGTGAGAGCAAAATTTGGACCAGGATACAGATTTCAACACCGCCCTACTCAAAAATATAGTGTTTCAGAGGTTTTACGGCAACTTCAAAGGTGGATCAACTTACAAGCAACTAGTGCTGGAGAGCATACATCCTCCTTCATCATAACCAATTTTTCAACATCAGCACAAGCATTAGGAAGAATTACTTGGTTTAAAAATCACAATCTATTTTTCTGGAGTACAGAAATGCAGTAAGCTGCCGCTGCATGCTATTTGGATTTGTGTATGTAAGTGAATAAAATATGTCATGAAATACTATGATTTGTGATAACTCAGAAGCTTTATTGAAATCATCTTTTTGTCACCATCATGAGATATTAGTTATAAAGTACTTCAAAATGGTTAACAAAAAAAAAAAAGAAGAAACAGCAATAATATTAACTTTATAGTGTTTTGTTTTGAAGCTATCAACTTACTACTTCCCTAAGACACACCTTTAATAATATATATTACTGATTAAACAAGGAACTTAGCATACTGCTTCACCAGCAGGGCTTTTAACTGTTTCCAGTAATCAAGTAGTACATTGCCAAAACTGAGAATAAAATGTAGAAGTTCCACTGACTTTTTCTGTGGAGAAGGAAGTGAACTGAAATACACACAAAATGAAAGAATTTGAGGCAATCTTAGTTACTTGTGCAGGTGAACAAAACTTCTGTCCAAGCCGGAAACCAAGAACTAAGCCTTAATAGAATACAGGCAAAAAGTAATAATGGTATTTCCTTGTAGTATGCCAAAGCAATTCATCTTAGCTTTGAAGGTGGTGTTGTGATTCTGGTCATTGGCAAAGTACAGATAAAGCCTTTTCATCTCTCTCAGATACAACTTAGTTTGGCCATTTTTAGAACACAATAAAGTGTTTTGAAGATCCATATTTAAACAAAGTGTTTCTTTAACATTGTGGATTTCTGTGCCAGTGAGAGTATTCTACTCTATGCCAGCCAGACACAAACTGTAAAAAGACTCAAAGTACATGCTTAAACTCGTTCACATGTGATTTCATTGGCTTTAATAAGATTATCTGGTGTGCAGTTCAGCATATATATATATATATATATGCATGCTGAATATATATATATATATATATATATATATATATATATATATATATATATATATATATATATAAATCACTCCTCAACTTGCACTGGAACATGGCTGTTACATTTCTGCATGATATTTCAGGTCTATTCTTTTTTCTATATTTGTAATTCTTTGCTGATCTAAAAATGAAAAAAGTCATTATAAAACAATTAGAAATGAGGTTTACCCAATACCCATATTTCTAGAGAGCCACAAATACACTGAGATATTAAAATATATAAATAGTGCATAAAAACATTGCTCCACCAATTTGAAACAACTCACACGCTTTCAGTCAAAATGAATCCACTATAAATGTCATGAACTTCAGCTAGAATTCAAGGGACTATTAGAAAATATTAAGAAATCTTTGAAATATCTTGTGCTGTACAGCAGAGAGGGGAAATATAAAGGCTAGTAACTAAAACAGCAAACCAATGTAAAGCACTGTTACTACACTACAAGAAAACTTTTGTCACATTTTTAGAGTGCATGACATAACTGGCTGTCAAAGCCATGCATGCGAAGTTCTTTCCAATTTGGTCCAAAAGAGTCACATCTGGACAGAGGCAGAGCCCAATCAAATAGTACCCTGTCACTAAATATAACTGTAGTTTTGCTTTCTGTCCATGCTGTGAGCATCCAAGCACTAGATTAAAAGAATAGAGAAATAAAAGAAATAAAACAAAGTTTCAAGCATGTAATTAAAAAAATAAATAATCAAACGAATGCCTACTCAGAAGGGCAGGGTAGAAAGAAAAGGAGTTAAAAGTTAAGTCCTTCTCACACAATCTACTTGAGAGTGGACCAAATTGGCAGCAGAAGAGGGAATCATTTTTCCCAGTGAGTGCTGCACTCCAGAGCTGGCTGGTAGCTCAGTTTGGAAGATATCAACCATGGTATCTCTGCCTTGAGACTACGTTACGAATTAGGTTACCAGATGAGATCTTTGGGTTATACAGTATACAATGACATATTTCTGGAAGCAGGCATTACTGAGTATTATAAACATAAATACAGGAGTACTCTCCATTCTTCACTGAAGTTACGGAATAACCTGCCAGTACAAGGAGTTCAGTCCCACCTCTACAGAGTTTTTGCTGTGTGAAATACTCATCTTTACCTAGAAAAAAATACCTAGCAGTTATGGATGGTCTCTCTTTTTTTGTGTGTGTGAAATAATCTGAGTCATGCAAAACGCAGGCTTTAGCTTCTGTTCTCTCTAGTGGCAGTGAATTCCAAATCTTTATTATGTGTTGCTAGAAAAATATTCATTTTATTAGTTTGAAATACATTTCAATTTCTCTCAATACTCCCTAAATTGCAGCACTTGACTTACAGTCCCTTTCCTACTCATTATTGCATCGGTATTTTTAGACTCATCTGTCAACTTGATTTTCCTCAGTCCATAAAGAAGGGTTGGGTTTCTAGATGTCTTTATTAATTTCTGTTTCCCATATCTAATTTCTGCAATTCTTCCAAACCCACAGCAGGTTGAACAAATAGAATTGAATACTCAGGGAAGATTTCCCTCCCTGTGAGAGGCAGAACAGGAAGACTGGGAGAGTCTCAACACTGGACACGGGGGTAAGCAAAGTAGATTTTGTGTGAAGTCCCATTTTAGGGAACCATGACACAATTTTACTCCTTTTTTCTGAATAGTTAAGAGAAACAAACAGTCCATTTCAGTAAGTCACTCAGCAGAACTTTTCCAAACTTGGCAGACCAATTCCCAGTCTGCTGTTGCAGAGGCCAGACCTCTTCACCAGCTGACTTTTAACTTGGGTGCCTAAACACAGAGTTAGGTGGCATGAACCTGAATACGGTTCCTTAAAAATCCATGCAAATTTTGATGCTTGAAGCAGTGCAGTGAACTCTAGTTTTACTGTACCTAAACAGATGAACAGATTTGTAGACTAACAAAAGATTTAATAAGCCCAGCACCAGAGCCTCGAAGTTGACGCATTTTTCAGTAAAACAAAACCTAAACTTCTGGTTTCTATAATAGGATTTACCATATAGATAAAAATTGAGTTATGACCACAGATTACTAGGTTAAATTTTGCAAGTGCAAAGGGAAATGTTTCAGAGTTGCTTTCTGTTATAAGAACACAAGTAGGACCTGAAGATGCATCAAGTTTAAGAAAATCATAGAGGAATTCTGGCACCATAAGAAGTATGTAACAGCTGTTAACAAAATGCAGAAAATAACAAGCAACCGATGATGGTCTGTTTCAGAAGAATGTGTGAATGAACATTTAAACCTTAGGATTTGGAAAATGTTAACTACGCCTTTTATCTGACACTGTTTGACAAGAGTATGTAGCTCTCAACTGCACAAAACAAAATGAATGCCTTGCTTTTCTGAATCTTTATCAACTTACCAGCACTGATAAAGATTGCGAGACAGATTTTGTCAGGATGTTTAAGATGTACATGGTATGAAAATTACCAAGTTCTGAAGAGCTGATTCATGAGGTGACTCATGATTCAGTGCCTCTCCACCTTTAATAAATTGGTCTGAAAGTCCACCAGAGTAATATTGAAAATTCTGCTGGAGAGGAAAGGAGGCCTAATATCACTCATGCACACTGTCCAAAGATGTAATGAATATGGCTTTCTACAAGACTGTCTAGCTACAGAAGGGCCACTTCCTTTAAAGACTAACAAACTGTTAAATGTACTTAAATACCTCAAACTAATCATGTCCATCATATGGAAAGCTTTCAGAGAAAAACATTTTAAGTGATATATATTTACTAATTATTTGGATTCTTTCAAAACTTACATAATTTTAAGTATTTTTAAAATGCTACCTATTACTTTGTCATTCTACATTGACAACAAACCATAGAATCATGGAATGACCTGGCTTGAAAAGGACCTCAAAGATCATGTAGTTTCAAACCCCCTGCTACATGCAGGGTTGCCAACCACTAGACAAGGCTGCCCAGAGCCACATCCAGCCAGGCCTTGAATGCCTCCAGGGATGGGGCATCCACAACCTCTCTGAGCAACCTGCTCCTGTGCATCAGCAGCCTCCGTGTGAAAAACTTCCTCCTAAAATCTAACCTAAGTCTTCTGTCTTAGTTTAAAATCATCCCCTGTGTCTTATTATCAACTCATGTAATGAGTCATTCCCCCACCTTTCTAAAACTGAGTGAATGGAATTATTTTAAACAGTGTTATTGAGTCATTATTAAATGTATAAATGAGAAATTATATTTTAATCTCAGGTAAATAGAAAGAAAAACTTTTAAGTATAAATCAAGATGAAAAAGCTAAACTATAGAACAACAACATACTCTACATACTTGATAGCTGGTTTTAATCAGCATTATAACTGGTGAATAAAATCACTTAAGACTTAAACCAGGCAACTCTAGGAAGATGAATGACTTGAATTACTTCTAAGCAATCTTGAACAAGAACAAGACTTATTCTTCAGGCCTGTTCTTTCATTACTGACATCAAGAGCAGATCTACCACATTTCACAGACCAGACTCAGCATTCTCTGAGCAGTCAAGGACAAATTTCTCTCTTTAGTTTGATTTTTGGTCTCTTGAGTCTTGGGGCATTATAATAGGTTTTATGACTGAAGTGAGTGAACCTAGAACTGAAATCAGGGATATTTAGATCCACATTCATTCACAAGTTTTAAATTACATCATTGTATGCATTATTGTTGAATTTGAATTATTAAAAACATTTTAGCTTGTATCAGTGGTACTGATAAACTGAATGATCAGGAGGGAGGCTAAACAGGAAATAAACTAAAGGGAGCATATATTAATAAATTAGTTATCCACTCCTATAGTATCTTATACCTTCTTCTGGCTTGTTGGTATGTAAATTAAATGACCAAAACCAATTTACATTCACATCAGAAAGTGAGTGGAAATCTAGATTGGCTGAACTTACAAATTCCAATTTCTTGGCAAGTTAGATATCTTGCCTTAGATCTCCTTATCCATTTATACATAAGGAAACGTGGATAAACCAATTATAGGACAGACACAGACCCAATCAGATCAGTATGCAAGAGTGATAAGCTTAATGAAACATGGTTTCAAATTGGATATTTTAAACTCAGTAGGAATTAACTGGGACTTTGGAACACTGAAAACAGTATAAAGAGGCAGGTCCAGATGCACAAGGCTTATGCGCACCTACAAATTGTAGGGAACAGACATTTTTAAGCAGTTAAGGACAGGCTAAGTTAATGGCTGGGGTGTTGTTTTGACTTTGAGCCAGTGCTATTAGTGATCTGCATAGTATTATGGCTGTCCTATTCAGAAGACTACCAGAATGTTCTAGAAAGCTGTGCTCTTACAAGTTGATCATGTCCAACTGGACATGGTTTAATTTTGAAACTGAACAATGATATTAAACATTTGTCCAGATCTCAATAGACACTTTCTGAAGGAACAGGGTGGCGTGTTAAGTATATAAGAACTAGCTAGTATTACCCTTCAGTCTGTCATCTGTTGAATGCATCTAGGAGAATCTGGACTGAACATGAAAAGCTCTAAAATAAACCCAAAGATAAGCGAAACCTTGCAAAAATTCTCATTCAAAGCTAAAAATGAGTTGGTTCAGCAGACAACATTGCAAACACACACCCTCAGAAACAGATTTCCTAACATCTGCCACAGCCCCATGCCAGAAGCATTTTCTCTTTTCTGACTGGGTAGTAATATTTTTACTCGTAGCTGTTGAACAAAATATTCTACATACACTATTGAATAATGATTCCTTTTAACACATCTGTGTGTGTGTGTGTGTGTGTGTGTGTGTGAAATAGTGTCTCTTTTTGAATGCTTCCAGCCTGTGTTATAATACCCAGCTCATTCCAAAGCCTACAGCAGTTACTTGGAAGACTCCTTCATGCATCAGAGCATTTTGGATCACCTTCTGAAGAGTTTGACTGCAGTGCAGAGATGTGTGTAGGAACTCACCTAGCACAGGTCAATAAACCTGGCTGCTAATAATGGAATATTTTGCTCTGCACAGATTGTCCAGCATTTTAATAGAACACAGTAACAACATGGACAGACTGGCCAGCACCATGGAAGTTATTGCCACATACCTCTGTGGTAAGCCATGAGGTATTCTGTTTGGAGGCACATGCAGATCCCAAATGAATATACTCTGTCCTAGAAGTGTGGGTCACACAACGTTTCCAGAATTAAAGCAGGGACACACAAGTGACATTGGATAAAGTCTGTTCACTCCAGTCAGGCTAATCGAGTCAGCAGAGGTTACTTTGATACAGCAGAAGTCAGAAGCAAAGCTGAGGAGAAACTCTGGAGTGAAGGTGGGGCATGGAGCCAGATCCTGTGAAACTTCTCAGGGAGACTCAGTTTCAGAAGGACTGGAAACCACAAGTGTGAATTTCATTGCTTAGTAGCAGGGGAAAAAAAAAAAAAATGTAGGTAAGTAAGCAGGACATGCTTTTTTAGCATATTCTTTGGTGTGCTTAATTTTTTCTACTGTCAAAAAATAGCCTTCATTTTCTAACCAAGTCTCAGGCAACAGAAAGTTTCTAAGCTTGTACACATATCAGGATATTCATTTCTGTGAAAGGCAAAAAAGAAAGCACCAACATCTCCTGTTCTGGTATTACTGCTAATTACGGGTTACTGAAGCAAATGGTGCTGGGCAATTTCCACATCTTAAAGAACATATGAGATCTGTGCAAGATAACAAGAAGAGCAGTGAGATCAATATTACACAATTAGCAGATGTTAAAAGTAACCAGACAGGGAAAACACGTAATAATAAGGAAGTAACATAGAGAGTACTTTGGGTAAGTATCACTATTTCTCCAGCAGTTGCTGAACTCTGTTGTGGCTCTGGGCAGCCTGGTCTAGTGGTTGGTGACCCTGCCCATGGCAGGGGTTTGAAACTAAACCATTATGGTCCTTTTCAAGCCAGGCCATTTCATGATTCTATGAACTAATCAATGAACACTAACCAAGAGAATTTGCCAACTAATTGTGGAATCTCTAAACTTAAATTTAAGTGTTTTGTCTTGTTTTCAATGTAGATTTTTTTTCCCCCCCATGATGCTGTTGAATTCCTTCTTGACTCTACCATTCCTTGTTTCCAATTCTAATGAGCTTTCTTCTCATAAACCTCTTAAATGTCCTTAGAGGAATGCTCCTGCCATTTGGAGATTCATGAAGAGGATGATTAGCCAGATCTCCACCTCCTGAGGTAATTCTAAAACAAGTATTTTAATTGCTTAACATTGCATAAAAGAGGAATTGGTGGGGTAAGAGCCTTATTGGATCATTAGCTCATTTTGAATCACATACACCAAAGTAAATATTATATGTCGTATACGCTGAGAAACTGGTAAAGTCATGATCCAACAAACTTCAATGTTCTGATTTAGTAAAAATACAGGAAGGAAATAAGAATTTGGCATGCTTTAAGCTTTGTCTATTTTTCTTTATCATCTTGGTATTTCACTTTTGAAGTAAGCCAAATATGTTTCTTCCTATAAATAAACTCTTACAAAAAAAAATAATAGTGATTCATACGGCATACTATAATTATTTGTAACATTCATAACATACCGTAATCCTGTACCCTAAGGTCCACAGAACAAACAATCCAGGCACCACTGTATTCCACAAACAGTAAGGAGCACTAAAAATCTACAGAAAGCTGACAGAGTGAAAACTGCCCTCTCCAAAAACCACAGTACCTGTGAATAGTTATAAGGCACATACAATTCCTATTACAAGTAATTTTCAACCGTGCTAAAAAGATAGTAAGTCATTTCAACCTATGATTTCTAGATCTTTCTACTCTTACAACTGTATGTTGCAAGCAATATGATATCATCATAAGGTCCATACACTGTAACTGTATGTTTACATGTACTTAGGAAGGAATAAGAAACAGAATCACTTCCTATTAAATAACTACAAGTATAGAGATCTTGAATAAAAATGATCTCTTTTTACTTTCTAGGAAACCCATTTAGCACTTACTCATGCAGGTTTGTAGGAAGAAAAGCTTACAGAAAAGTCGCATATGAATTCCTTACCACCTCCAGTCAGCACTACCAATAAAACTGTGAAATGAGAGAAGCGCTGTATGCCACTGAAGAATACGATAGCTGACAGAACCACAGTATTCTTGATAAGAGACCCAAATTTGACACAGCACCAGAGCTTAAATTTGGGCGCTATCGATACAGATGGCAAATTCCTATCAATTTCACCTGGGATAAAATCTTACTTTGAAGGTCTTTTGGTTTTTCTTACTTTTTACAGCAGTTTCCCTTCAGCACCTAATTGCTGTTATGCCCCTTCACCATTACATCTAGACTGAGCTGGAAAGAGATATTCTTATGAAAAGAACGTTGAATCCAACCCATAATGGCAGCAAAAGAATGAATTCCTTCAACGTACAAAGAGTTCTCTGAGGCCATGCATGGGCTGTTCAGTCAGGGGAGCAGCCTAACGGTAGCCTACAAAAACTGCACTCGTTCAAAAGCTTCTGAATGTGGAAGTTTGTTACTGATACTTCTCAGCATCGACAACTCTTGTTCTAACGTTCATTTTGTTCTTTCTGAACTAAAATGATTTTTCAGCAACGAAGGGAAAGAAAATATTCATGGAATGCTGGAACTAAAACAAATGACTGCTCCTTCAAAACAAATACAGCTGGCAGGTAGAATGCAGGGCCCAGGAGGCCAAAGAAATAATCACTCTGTGAGCAACAAGTAATCAGCCTCAGCCTTGTGAAGCTAGTTTGCATTTGGCAAGTGAGAGCACAGAGGTATTCTGCTTGCTGATGGAGATAAATGCAGAAGGGTTCAGTCCGTGTGTAAGATGATCATGAAAAGGCTCACAGTATTTATGGCTGGTGCTCAAAAGTCACAGAAGTCCTTATAAAAAGCACTCATAATACAAACACTAATGCAATTCACATGAAGATGGACATTACAACAGAACAAGGAAGATGCTGTATGTGTGTAAATACATGCATGCATGAAAACACTGGCGTGATACCATGGATGAGCTGAAGAGTTGCACGTATCAGGCACTGTCTTAAAACCTACAGTACTTATTTCTAAAATACAGATTAAAAATTAACTCTACTATTGTCCTGCATGCAAAGAAGATTTAACTTCTGGAATAATGAAAATGACTGGTTACGTAATGAGTGAATTAAATATTAAAACATCAACAGCTACTCCAAGTACAAGGATAAATATTCTAAGTTTGAAACAGACACTAAACTCATCACAACACAATAGCAATTGTGGTAAAAAAAAAAAGGAAAAAAAGAAAGAAAAAAGCCTCTAACTACCACAGCTTCATGAAAAGCACTGCTGTTTTAAAGTAGGTCCTTTCTCAGAAAGGGAGCAGACACAGCTTCCATTTATTATTTATGGTACCTTGTGCCTATGTCAGCTCCTGATTAATAATTAAAATTAATCTCATTAAGGCAGATTTCATTACAGCATAATTTAATTAAATGATGAATTGGCTCCCAGATGTCACCACTTGTGCCATCTTTTTAAAGATGCTGATGATGACACAGATTTACAAGACTTTAGTCCTAACTTGAGAAACTAAATTTCTTAACCCATTTCTACCAATTTTTTCCACAAGCAAGGCACACAGACTGAAATATAACTGAGATAATGTGGGACAGGCACCCGTTGTGCATTGGTGTATGGCATGGGAAAGGATGAGGTCAGCTTCAAATTTGGTAAAAAGATCACTAAATGCTGTACTTGTGAGGCCTCTACACATCAGTATTTTAAGAAACTGCTCAGTATCACAAAGCAGCTAAGATAGCCACAAAAAATATTTCAAATAAGTTTACAGAAAATTTCTTTGAATTTCCAGTCCGTGTCTAGAGATTTAAAAGAACCAGTGACAGATGAATGAACAGAAAAAAAAATGTCCTTGGTATCAGGAGAAGAGGAACCTGGCTATACAACATTTCCTTTTCCCCTTTCCATAATGCTATGCAAGTTTTATCTTGCTTGTTAACAACAAGAACCACCAAAACAAACAAACAAACAAAAAAAAACCAACACAAAGCCAAAATCAAACAACCACCACAAACAAGCAAAACAAAAAAAAAACAAAAACAAAAACCTGGATTACCAATGAAAGTTTCTAAGAATGAAAGTGAGAAATTAAGTAAACAGTAGAATATCAACTGTGAGTGAATGAGCGCTATTAGAACTAGGCCAGAAAGAGTGAGTTAATTTGGGTGTTTCTTAAGACAGAACAAGCAAAGCAAAAAGGAAGCCAAGTAGTGATACAGATTACTTTGTCACAAAGGCTCAGAACAATGATGAAGCATTTTCTCTAGTATTTCTCCAGTACACTATATTTTACTGACAGATTGTGTTCCACAAAACCACACCGAATTTTTTAAAAGATGTCAGCATAAGGAAAAAAATGAAAAAAGTATTAATCTGAATTATAAGAGTACACCATGTCAATGTGTGCTTTTGTAGGCTAATGGCGCTATTTTTAGGCAGCTACATTTGCCCACTTCCAAACTGCTGCATATTACTGCTTCCGCAAAACGCAGCTTAATGTAACAAAAGCACAACATATGTCGAAGTTCATGATAACAAACAACGCCTGAATACATCAGGCTGAGAGAAGAATGTATAGCCAAAGTCTCCATTCTGTTCACACCAAAGATTGCTCCCAATGATGCAAGTTGTTCTTCAGCGTGGAAAAGTTCTGTACAGACTGTAGAATGACAGAATATCCTGAGTTGGAAGGGACGTTAAACTTAAGTCCTAATTTTCTTCCTGGGCTACAGATATACTACATGGAATTTTAAGAAGGCAGTGCCAAAGAAGTCTATAATATTCTGCCCCATGAGAAATGCTGAACAGATGAAACAGGCTTGGTTGTTAAGCTGATGTTTACCAGCTAGATCAGTGATCCATCTCTCTCTCTGTCTTGGATTCTCAACTAGGAGCCACCAAGCCAGTTGGCAGTACTTCTTTGTTTTATGATTGGGAGCGAGTTCTGCAATCTAATGGTAAAAGGACGGCCTGCAACAGATATATCCATATGTAAGTCCTCAGTCTGCCTGACTGAAAGGAAGAAATTTAACACAGAGGATGCTCAGTTCCCACATCTTGGGGAACGCAAAAAAAAAACAACAACTAAACTGAAGACAGACACACAGACATATACCTCCTTCATAACCCACCAAATGCTTTAGATCTATATGTAAAAGTTATAGTAGCGTTTACGGTCAGAAACTTAGGGCGGAGCACAGTATGAAAAAGTGAGAAAGGTACCAAGAGTGAGACTAGTACATGTAAACATCTAAAATTACACTGAAAACCCCCGCTCATTAGCAGCATCATAACTCTGTTTTATAGCTCTGCCTCTGCACAAAGCCAGAAGTGTCTCATATTGAAAGACTGACAACTCTTCTCTCACTTTTTTTTTAAACCACCATTATCCATTTTTGAAGCTAAACAGTTTGGAAGCTATCAATCGTAGTTATCTTATGTTTAGCTATGGAGAACACCAAAGACACCAACATCTGGCTATGCACAATGATGATTGTCATTATTATGCTCAAATAATTGCCTGGAGGACACAGTGTCTTCCTAGATCTAGGGCTGACCACCATCCTTAACGTGGACATCCGCATTCTCCTTACAGACAGAGGCACAATAGCAGGTGTTTTTAGGATCAATCTTTCTCACTGAAGAGGGATGTGTAAAACAAGTCAGACTAAACTCCAAGTTGATTCTAAAGTGAGGGGCAGAATAAGCATCTTAGATACCTACAACTTCACTGTAAACATCTAAAATCAGGTGAGACAAACCTGTTTTCTATGACAACAGTACTTTCTAAGCAAGAATTGCAGATTTTCTTCTCCTTCCGTCAGTGATTTAAGAGTTTGATTTTTATCACTGTATTCAGTTCCGTTACGTGACAACTAGGTTTATACATAGGTCACGCCAAAAGTGAGGCATTAGTTTCAGAGCAGCCCTCATAATACAGGTATTTGCTACCATTGCTATTTACTACTCCATTAAATATAAGGTGTACTTTGGTTCCTGCATCCTTCCATTTCTTCCTTCTTCTTTAACTCTATTTTCTGCTGTTTTCTGTCTTCATTTAAGATATATTTTCTGCAAAGTCTGTGTTTTTGAAAAAAAACTTTCAACTGCCAAATTTCAAAAACTTCCCATTTTGGACATGCATTGTGTTTTTGTTAGCGGAAAGCTGTACTTAAAATAATCAATACCAGACATTAGTTGGGACAGAGTTGACAGCCACTTCTGTAAGGATTGTGAAATTGTTATTTTTGCAAACACCAATGACTCTGCTTTGCTCACTCCAGCAACTGAAGAAAATACACAATTACTTCTGGGGAAAAAAAGAAAGCAACAACATTACTGTGCAATGTAGGAAATCATATATATGTATGTATACATATATTATAGATACACATTAACATATGTATTTATGTGTATGTATATACAGAAACATCCAGGTTTTCCTGTGTATCTGTTCTAACCCTCTTAAGCATCTGCAAAATTAATGTCAGTCCTTTAAAACAGTGTAACCAGTCTCCCAGCACAAACAAAAGAACCCCACATTTGAAATGTGAAATACAAAAATTGCCTGTCCTTTTTTTGTCAGCTCTAAAGTCCCACTGTAAGTTGTTACAACTTCTCTACCTAAAATGATGTTTTTATTATTCTGAAGCAGCAGTTATATTTATTTTATTTAAGTCCTTTAATATCGAATGAGGATATTCTGCAACGAGTTTAGAACAGCGCTCATTTAGATATGGGCCACATACAGTATAAGGGAAGATACTCTATTTCCTTGCATATAAGCTATGGAATCGTTAAATTCTTAGTGCTGGTTATGCACAAGAAGATGGTTATGCACAGGAAGAAACTGAATTCCCTTCCAAACATCTGACTACTTCTTTCCACCAGAGTGGAGAGAAGGTGGGAAGGGAACAACAAAAAAACATCTCTTTTAACAGCTGCTTTGCTCTGCCTCCACATCTGTGTGGATTATCTGAAGATTTACATTCAAAGAGCAAACTATTTTATATCCTTTAAAGAGGGATGTGGGCTATTTGGGTAAAAATGCACCATGACATGCTATAATTCAAAGTCTGAATATCCTGTAGAAGCTACGTTCTTTCATCGCTTTTCTACCTCGACCTGTGATTTCCAATAAAACTACAGGCCTCAAATAACAACCTGAGAAGTAGTATGTTACCTTACTGCTGCTAGGAAAAATTCTGAAAAACACGCTTCTCCAATTAAAATCTATCCTCAGAATAGCAATGTTATTTGTAAGCAATCATCTTTTGAGATTTCTCTGCTGAAAAACCACCTACAATGATTGACAAAAGCTCAGGTATTATCTTATTTTCTGGAACTCCACAGATGTATTCCTTCTAAAAATTTGCAGTGTTGAATAGGGAAGAACCTCTTAACCGTTCTGCTGGTATCAGTATCTTATGGATAACTCTATAAGTAGTTTTACAGAAAGAACATAACAGTATTTTCTGGGGTTTCCTTCACTTTTTGTCTGGTGGTTAAAGATGATGCTTTTCACTTATCTTAACACGCAGGACTCAGCATCATGCTTCCAGCCCATTAACTAGCAAGAACACCATTTGCATACTCCCACATGTACTGTGGCATGGTTGCAGGCATGCCCAGTTCTTTCATAAGAGAACGTTTCCCTACCAAATATAATTTCAAGAGGGAAGAAAAAAGGAAAAAAAATAAAAATGCTATCCTTGCTTAACACCAAACCTAGACAGAAAATACATTACTGTATTGAAAATACAGTATTTTCAATCAATGATTGAAAATACAGATGATATGAAAATATAAGATGTACAGATAAGTGACTTGCTACAACTTATTACTGCCTTCAACATAATTTACTATGCTATTCATTCTTCTCCTTCCCAAAGAAGTTTTCACAAACTTCACATGAACCCTGTAAACTACAGAACTGGCTTAGCTTAGACACAGCAGGGAAAAAAAATAGCAGTGGGCATATAGTCAGGTGGTTAGTTAACACTAAGCTCTACACTAAGCTGAGAAGACACACCAAGGCATTATCACGGGATTTTATAAATCATAAATCTGTGAAGCTATCTTAAACACAATGGAATGTGTTTAACTGCCCTACAGATAGAGGAAAATGCATTAATCCTATTGATTTGAACCTGCTTGTAGCAGTGCTTTTTTTGTTGTTTTTTTTGTTTGTTTGTTTTGTTTGTTTTGGGGTTTTTTTGATACAATCTCTAGTATCATGGCCTGGGTTGAAAACGACCACAATGATCATCTAGTTTCAACCCCCCCTACCAGAGCCACATCCAGCCTGACCTTGAATGCCTACAGGGATGGGGCATCCACAGCCTCCTTGGGCAGCCTGTTCCAATGGGTTGCCACCCTCTGTGTGAAGAACTTCCTCCTAATATCTAACCTAAGCCACAATTACTATGTTACTCAGTACTAATATTATTCTAGTTCAAAATAGATGCACATCATTGATGTATTGGTGTATCAGAAATTATGCTCTAATCACTAAAGCTGACACAGGCTGAATTTACTTTCTCCCGTACATACCTCCTTCACCCTTGATTCTATCGATACTTGTATGTTTCTGATGGAAAGCCCTCACTTCTACAAAGAAACCAGTACAGCTGACCAAAAAAAAAAAAAAATCACCTTATGTTAATAACAGAAAAAGAAAAAAAAGGAAGAGATGCCACATGTAAGTGGTTAGATGCCATTGCTGAAATGTCACACCTGAGTGGTTCTTTTGACCAGTCAGCAATTCGCAGCATTGGCTGATGCTTGCTACTTCCCATTACTTTATCAGAATACCTTTGTTCATTACTCATTCCCTGCCCTTGTCCCCATTAGAGCAAGCAAGCAATGATCACCAGTGACATCAGCCAGCACTGTTACAAAAATGAGATATACAGTGGTTTTCCACTCATGAACTAGAAAGGACAGAGACAGAAGGGGAAGAGCAAAAAGTGTTTGCATCTGTAATTTTGCTCTGTGCTCTCAAACCTTTGTCTGTTTATTTGGTGGTCCTGCCTACAGCAGGGAGGTTGGAGCTTGAGAGTCACAGAATGCCTTGAGTTGGAAGGGACCTCAAAGATCTCATTCCAACTTTTCATTATAATTAGTTATAACTGGTCCTCTGGAATTAACTTTATTCCACACTGTATACAGTTATAGAAACCCAACACAGAACAGACTAGCTTCCTAGTGATCTAGCTTTGAATGACTTTAAGTTTATCAACACATCAAATAAGTGAAATCTTATCCTCATAGATTTGCACCAATACTATTTAATACAATTTATCAGCAGGCAAAGAAGTTCCTAGATATCTACTAATTTTTTTTTCTTTTCCTTACAGACAGAACATAGCTCAGAACTCATTGGATATAATTAAAAAAATACAATGATACAGACGTAAATATTCTCCCTTAAAATAACTTTACTGTTCAATGGATGGAAGAAGAAAACACATTTTCATTAACAGTCTTTTACTTATTTAGCAAAGTTACACAAAAGATCTAAAGACTTTCTTAATTATGAACAATGATAATCCAAAGATTTCAAAGATGAATATTTGTTTCAAAGTCTCTTATTAAAATCCATGATTATAAAATAAAATAAAACATTTACTAAAATACATGTTATCTGAAGATGAACTTATCAAATAAAGTTTTCCATGTGTTCTATAAATTCTGTGTTTCTTCGGGAAGCTTTTTCTTCTAAAAACGTGCTTTCCAGTCAGATTCTTTCAAAAAAATAAAAATAAAAATAAAAAAAAATGAGTCTTACAGGAAGTAAATGCAAGCTTTTTCTTTTTTTTTTTTTTTTTTTAACTGAGAGGAGAACTTAGACAATTCTTCTCCATTACCACTGCCTAATTCTAAAGCTACTTTAATTCTTAATGTCTTAATCACTTGTGCTTATTAAATTATTCAAAATGTGCTCTGAACAACAATGAGAAGAAGGATCTTCCTTTGCAGCTAGTGAAGCAAAGGAAAGTTAGTTCTGGTTTCACAGAACCGTTAGGGGTTGAATGGGCAGTTGAGGAAATATGCCGTTAAAAGTTTTGGTGGTTTTTTTTTTTTTTTTTTCCCAAAATAGGGCATTTTGCCTTATTTTCTTACTTGTAGAAGAGGGAAGTAAAAAAAAAAAAAAAAGTGAAGCAGCAGCAATAGACTTCCAAATCTTGTTATAAATTTCTCCCCAACAGGAGATCATTATTGTTCCTGATTCAGTTCAATCATGATGTTTCATAATCACCTTCCTGGCTAGTAATATTCCTGGTTAATAATAAAGGGAAGAATCCAAAGCCCTCTGGTACCAGGCAAATGACTTAACAAATGCCAACAAACTGCAGCAGATAAATATAAACATGCAAAGAAACAGTTGGTGAGCAGGCAGCACAACGGTGCTTTGGGTAAAGGAAATGCAAATAAATCAGTGATTATGTCAGCCTTCAAACAACCTTCCATCTACTGGGCTGGTATGTAGCATCCAAATCCATACATCAATAGCTGCTAACTAAGGGGAGGGAAAGCATTCTCCATCATATACTCCATCTTACCTGCCATCTTACCTTAACTGAAGCCTAATGACTTTAATGTCATTGGCAACTCATCCAAATATCCCTTTTGATATGTGTTTTGTAAGATCTTATTATACTGCCAAGTATAAAGGATATTCTGTGCTTCATCAATGTAGTGACAAAGTTTCTTAATTCCTGCGCACATTTTCTATTAAATTCTCAAGAGAGATCACAAAGGAAACAATGGAACCTACCAGAACAATCATAAGTGGCAAATACTGTTTGTTATTTGAATAACCTCCCAAAACCATACATCAAACAAACATTGGAAGGTATTTGAACTTTAGGTGTATACAACTATTTATGTTTGGTAAATATAATAAAATTTGTGATGCTGTGATTTGTGACTTTTTTAAAACCTTAGTAGAAAGGCAACAACACTAAATCAGCAATACATTATTACTATACATTAAAGAAATTATCAAGGGTGAAATCAAATTTACTACAGCTGTAACACTTCCAAAAAAAAAAAAAAAGAACAGGAATCTGGGTCTTTGCCAAAGAACACATTTCAGGCAGTTGATCACATGATCTTAGAAATAACTAAATTAATTTTGTTGTAAAAATAAAAATGAAACCCCGCTAAATATCAAAACCAAAGATTGACTTCTAGATTCAGAAGAAGGCTGTCTTTAATTCTTTAACAGTTACAATGACATCTAGCTTTATAATATCAAATGCAGATATACTTTCTACCAATTGCAACTTGTATTAATTCAAAACAAAGGGATTTAACTTATGAATATCATAAATATAAAGCCTGATTCAGCTTACAGGTAAAGGCACCTTATCAAAAACTAAAATCACCTCAAGCAGGAGACTTCCAGAAAGTAGAAACAGCAGGAAAAAAAAAAAAATAGTTTGTCTTCTAATATCCACCTCCAGAATGTCCCAAGTGGGACATTACAGCCCACATGCCAGTTACTCTTATGGGCCTCAATTCAGAAACGCATACCTATTCAGGAAAGCAGTTAATTAAGCACATGCTTATGTACTTCTCTGAATCAGATCCATGGTACCATAGGAAATGGGTATAACAGACATGGAGTGCATGAGTATCTGAGAATTTAGCTCCATAGCATACGCTTTCATTTACGTGCTTTTGTATTTTTAAGATACAATGATGCACTGCTTAAAGCTAAACATGATCAAACGAAGACCCATATATCTCAAGACCTGTTAAGTATCTCCTAAGGCTAGTCCACTGCAAAAAATGCTGTACAAGTACTTTTTTTTTTTTTTGCATTACTTTGCAGTAAATTGGTAGCTTTGGGCATACTAATATAACAGGGATAAATTGCAGATGGCCAAAGAGTTGTTTATTGCAGTGATTTGGAGCTACCAACACATACCTAGCCAGTTGAAAAAAACAGGGAGAAAAAGCTCTGTACAGGTAAATTACTCACAGAAAAGGCAACTTCAAAGAACGTAATTAATTTTCTTTCACTAGCAGCACTGCAGAGCAAAAACTTTCTACCTGCATTTTCGCTTCCATTCAATGCAACTTGCTGTATGACAAATCCTTAGCTGAAAAGATGGTGGCCACAAGCAAGTAAGATTACTCAGCTGCTGCTTTAAGCAAAGCAGAAAGTTAACTGAGGGCACATGTGGGCCAGACATATTAAGAGCTACTGGCAAGGACTGAAAAATGCAGTTTTGATAAGCTGTCATTTCTGCATGTGATTAGCAACCATCAGGAAAACCCTGTGGTTTGCACTGGAGAAAACCAAGTCTAAGAACGGTAATTATGCATATGTATGGAAATACCAGACCCCTTATTTTCTTTCAAATAACTGTTTTCCTAGAAAAGGTTACTTTTTTTTTTTCCCCCATCTAGTTCATGCTGATTTTCTATCACTTAAAAATAATATTAAGCTGAATGAAAGTGTACTATAGCAAAACCATCCAGACCATTAGGTTGAGAACCACAAAGTTTAAAAATACTCTGCTGAACATTAGAACTTGGATCAAAGACTTAAAGACTAGACTTGGAATTCTCCTTCATTGCAAAGCAACCATGGTTTTAATATAGAAATATGAAATACAAAGCTACAGTTTAATTCTTCAGCAATTATTCTTGATGTTGCAGTACTAGTAAGCGCACACACTAAGTTTCGGATATAACAGACCAGAAGTTCCCTCAACATTATATTTTGAAATCAGCTAATTGGATAAGACACAAATAACTAATTTTCAGTTAGAGTTATTAAATGCACTTCTATTAAATAGACCTGAAAGTTAACATAGGCTAATGAGATGCTGTTTTCTACTTGCACTTATTAAATCACAGCATCACACAGTCTCAAAGAATTGTCTTGAAATACACAAGATTCTTAAACTAAGAACCTGCTGGCTAACTCAACTTTGTGTAATGGAAAAGTGTATATGACACGAATGCGCTATCAGGACAGCAGACACATCTCAGGAGGTGATGGAGATCAAGAGACAGCAATATGACAAAGAATTAGAACAAAAGTAGCAGAGGGCTCCAGATTTTGCATACCAACTAGTGTATTGTTACCACATGCTGAATCATGGGTTGTTCCCTTCCTCTGGCCTTCAAAACCAGGATCTCTCATGGCTATATTAATTACAAATACTCTACAGAATAAGCTGGATAGGATTTCCATTTTTATCCACAATTCTTTTTAACTAATTCTTTCTAAAGATTTCCCTTCACAGTCAGCATACCCGGAATATACAGATACGTGCTGGGCACATGCACACATCATTACAATCAAAATGACTATAGAAAACTTGCTAATTTTCCTCCCATTCTCAGACCAACTTTGTTCAAATGATAAATGTTTCCAGTGCAAGCTACAAAACACTGCATGTATTTTAGTTTAGGATCTGTAAAACTTATCTGTGTTACCTGTGTTATCTGTATTTTTTTCTTTGACTACTGTTTTTATTTTTATTCATATAATTTTCTACTGAATCACTAGGTGTTTAACAGTTTACCAAAATTCAGTATTTAAAAGATAAATACATTTCAGTATTTAAGTTGTTGGGTTTTTTCCTATAAATGAGTTTTAAGTGATTCCTTTAAAAAAAGGCTTCAAATAATTTCTGTTGAAATCTAATACATTAAGATATTTACACTAATATCAAGTTTGAAGATGCTTTTCCCTCACATGATATGGGTAAGTTTTCAGTGTTCAGTCCAGCTCTTCCCAACATACAAGCAAAAAAAAAAATATTATGTTACTCGTAAATGGAGCAGGCCACTCCAAGAAAAGGCAGGATCCATTGTAAAACTGTGGAGGTCCTAATTTTAACATATGATTTCTTCTCTTTAAAGAGGGTTTGCAAATTACTAAAGTCCCTGGGAAGCAATAACTCTTAAGCCAAAAAGAGCTGGTCTTAGGCACTTAGTCTGCTGTTCAGTATGTACAGTAATACTGTTTTAAGATGACTACAACTACTCAAAAGAGTCTAGCGTCACACAAATAAAGGTGCACTTTAACTGGCAACAGAAACTCATAGTATCTTTTGTAATACTTTATTCTCAAACCACACAATTTCAAATTGCATATATAAGAAATGCCAAGAGAATTTAAAATTTTTGAATTTTAATGATTTAAAATGTACTATGCCATGCTAGGCATCGTAAAATTTTTCATAACATACAGTCAGTTCTGTACATAATAACAGTCACTGTGGTCACAAGTAGAGACCTCTGCTGACATAATAACAGTTGGACTTCCACATAATACACGTTTTCTGCATACTAAAAAACATTTGTTTTGGACGTAGTATATGTGAAAGTGAATAATCTACTGAATAATTATAAAAAGAGAGGAGTGTACATTTGGATAAAATCTTGGTTTTTAGAGTATCTAAATGCTATCAATATTCAATGACTTGATTCTTTACAAGGGCAGAAAATAGATATTGTGATCTACTGGAATTATAAATCTCTTCACAATGATACAGATGTTGGATTTTTCTCAAAATGTACTGATCGGAGACAGGATCCAGGATGTGCAGGCACACAGTGAGACTACTAATGAATCTTAGACTGCTATTCATCAAAAGCTAGATTCTGGGAAAAAAAATATATATATCTGTCATCTCCCAAAGGATTTACTTAAATATATTTCAAATAAAGTGAGCCAGCACTGAGTGAAAAAGTCTACAACAAAACTAAATACCATTTAAATGCTACATTGCCACTAGCCTAAATGCATTGTTAAAGCAATTAATTTCTTTCTTCTACATATATGGTTTTTATTGTACTCTCCTCAAGCAGATAGGAAAATTTTTAGCTAGAATATCTGCCATAGTGCCAATGTACCACAGCAATTTACATTTCTCTGCACTGAAAATGCATGTCTTTTTCAGGACAAGCCACTTGTTGAGTACTAGGCAGAATAAGTACTGCAGTATCTCTTGTGTTCCAGTATATGCTGTCACTAAAATAATGTGTAACAGCTTTGATCAGGCAATTGTGAAAGTACAGTATTAAGAAAGGTGATGGGTGGTTGCAAACCCACACAGTGTCTACCCAATTACATATCTTTTCACTGCCAAATAATACACACTGTGCAATACTTCTATTGCACTTCATTACACTTCTGGTGTTCCCCTTCTATTAATGTAAAATAAACTTGTCAGCTCTAGAAATGAAATAATGATTTATTCTGCCATTTTCTTTCCATTTGGAAGGCAGCTACAGTTTCTCTTTATGTCTAAGATGAATCTTTTCTCCATTTACCCACTTTAATCTGACATCATTAGGTTTACGACTTACAGTGCATTATAACCTCGCAGTATGTACAACATGATGTCAAATGGGAAGTCCTGGGAATATAGCCAAGTTTCAGTGGAGCTTATGGACGTCAACCTCACAAACATAGCTGAGTTTGACCTTAGGTAATTAAGTCATTGTGTTTTGTTAATTTAAAAGGAGACATATCAGGAAAGTAGAAAAGTCACGCACGCAAACTTACTGGCTGACATTTACAGATAATGTTTTTTTCTTTCTTCCTACCTGCAATGAGCTTACAGAATACCAATAAATGGTTAAAAAAAAAAAAAAAAAAGAGAGAAAGCTGGGTTTGGTTTTATGTAACAGTAACCCCTTTATATAGCCAAGTGCACAAGCCTCATGACAAGTAGTCATAACAGAAAAAAAGATTCCTGGGCAGATCTTCATCACCATCATGAAAACCTTACTCTTGCAGACAGATTTACACGCAAATCTGTGCTGCCTGCTTTGTACTGTGGCATCTGCTAAATGTAATTTTCCAAAACTAAATTAAAAGAGAAATTACAGTCTCCCGAGAGAAAGATTCTTTAAAAAAAAAAAAAAAATTACAAGGAAAGATAGATCAACATTATAAATACAATAGCTGGAGATATTCCCTGTGCAATCTAGCATGTCTGTGCCCAATATCAGCTTCTAGATTTTTATAATGATCTGATTGTCTGGGAGATAATTTTTATTTACATTTTCTTTATAAATAGAGAAATCATGCTGTGTACTTGCATCAGCACTATTGCCTAAGTGCAATAGGCAAGAAGACGGATCTTTAAAGGAATGCACAGAACTGATTATTTTTCCACAGGTTGGGCTTTTAGGCAGAAAAGGATCTTATGCAAAATACTTCACATTGCGTTGAAAAAGGACAAAGGCTGCCAATAAGCAGCAGTAGAACAACAGGAACTGGTTCCACTATTTGTTTGTTGCTGTTTGTTTTTGCCAGTGAATAGTAAAGGATGGATTAATATTGGGAATAGAGCTGGCTACCTCAAAATATAAGAGCTAACAAATGTAGCAAAGTGCAAGCTCACTGTAATTGAGCTCTAAACAGTGACCCCCAATACTTAGAAGCCAGTGCTGGATAGTGCTTAGGGCTTGCTGTCAATCATGGAAAAGTTACTCCACACTCTTACATTCCAGGTAGGTAAACCACTGTCCTTCTATTCCACATCTAATAATACCATCACTCTGCTTCTCTAAGAACTTCACATTAGCCTCCTTTAGTCAATGTCCAGTTTTCAAGTAGTGATCAGTCACAGCACTTTGACGTTTTGCTACAACAGCAGTGCTAAAGAGTACAAAATATGAAAAATAAACATTTACTTAGCAAAAGCAATAGCAAAAGAGCTGAGTCTGAATTTTTGACTGTTATTCACCACAACGGGCTGTCAACACTACATTACACATTTCTACATTGCTCTATATACTTGATTAGAGTATCCTCAGAATTGCCATTTCCAGATTTGGTTACATTTTTTCCCCCCCATGAATGCACTTTTCTGTCTTTTACTCACTTCCAACACTACACAATTTTGCAAGAATATCATCCATAATCTACACAATCCTATTTAAACTTTCCACTGAAAAATTTCCCAATAAAAATGAAAGTCTTTCAGAAGAATTGAGCTAACTATTATAGATAGAGAGAGTATTACAGGTAAAAAATAACATGCAACTATGTAATTCAGACATGGTCTATGTCTGCATTTAATTAATGAAGAAATAAAATTACATCCTAACAGAACAGTATACAGAATATTTATAATACAAAAGTAGGATCAGAAACACTTTCCATACCTCATGAAATGTGACCAAAAAAACCCTCCACCTAAAACTGCCAGTGTCACTCTAACATTATTTCTGGTGTATCCACTCAAATCCCCCTCTTCGGGGGAATTCATGTGTACCCTTGCAACTATAGCCTTGCTTACAAAGATGGTAAAAAAAAAAAAAAGTCACACTAATTCAAAACTGTTGTACTATTTCAGTAAAATAAAGAAACTTGTTGAGGTTTCCCATTTTAGCTCAAAGTTACAGTACAGCCATCCCTAGAAAGAATTTTAAAATTGTAGTGCTTAAACAGTAATGTGTCCAGCTAAGGTTTCTAAGCCAAGGTACGAGACAATAAGCACCGCATAGGCATGGAAAGGAAGGCCAAATCCATGCACAGCCAAAACTCACAAAATAAGCCTCTTCATTTGAATGGTGGCCTTAAATACTACCCACAAAGACAAATAAACATTACTATCTTTTCTTCCTCTCACTACCCAGTGAGTGGACTAACTGGAAAATAAAAAAAGTCAGTGGGAAGAACACTATTACTAAAGACAAGTTTAAAACTCGGAAAAAATGAAATTGCCATTTGCATACAGTAATAAAAGAGATATTTCCAATGGGGTTCATCAGCTGTGTAGTTTCTTCTTTCTTCTCCCTCTCCCCCCCCCCCCCCCCCCCTTTTCCTGAATTTTATGGTGTATTCATTATGGATAGAGATTTTAAAAACACACTCTTGATTGAACTGGATTGTGAAGGTCAATATTCTCTCCTAACTCTCTCTCTAAAACAATGCTAGCAACAAGTGCAAAACACTTAACTGAAAATTTCAGATGTTTCAGAATAGTGCATTGTTCCCAGTCAGATACTGCAGCCTGTATTCATTAAAGGCCTGAAGGGTGTCCCCTGGGACTGCTGGAAACTGGAGGAAGACAGCTTGTGGGTCAGCTCTGGCTCCTAAGACACGCCAGATGGCTTTTTGTAAATGCTGATTTTCAATGAGCCCTGCTCCAGCCCTTCTGCACCCAGCTGGCATCCTTCCTTTTCGATGCACATCATGTTAGGTAAATCTGGACAGCAAATAATATAGCACTGCCTTTGTTAGAACTGAGTTATTAGTTAACCCCAAACTGTTACAGGTAAATGGAGTAAGTTTTCCAGGACAGTCTGCATGTCCACTATCAGCTGATACCCACAGCACTAACACAGTCATGTTGCAAATGCTGTTACAAGTGGAACTACCTTTAGATATAAAATTTTAATGAAGTCTCTCTGATGTGCAGTAGGTTCTTAAAAATGAGAAATTCCTTCATCCATAAATGAAAATGTAGTTTATACCTTCTCTAATGATCATAGTCTGCTTTTTATCATTACGTATTTCAGCACGTTAGCAACGAGGTTTACTTGTCTGAGATAATATGCAATTTCCCACATGCCACAGAAGATGTAAGTAGCAATTAGTACAAACTAAACATACCTCTTTCTCCTGACTTTTTAAAGTGCTCATGTAAGTTTTAGCTCAGGAGATCTGACTGACGTCTTACTGATAGGCTTTTTTACAGCTATTAAATTTTACAGCTCCATGGCAAAAAACCATAATTTCTATCGGGCTTGATATTAAGTCATTCAACTTTTGTGGATAAAAGAGAAACATCAACAGGTTAGCTACAGCTATTTGGCTAGAAAACGTGTAAAACAGTGAAAATATTAGCGGAAAGTAATTCAAAGTCTTCTTTCACCCACACACAGGTACTAAGAAAAAAAATAAAGCAGGCCTGTAGGTCTCCCAAACCTATCAGCTAAAAACAAGTAAGATGCTTGTTCAGTCCTGATTAGATTTCTCAGGATATCCTGGTAGACAATCATTCACAGTCTTAACTCACATAGCTCAGCACCATAACTTTCCACAGAATTTTGCAGTTGATGTCAAACAGCACCAGAAAAGCAGCTAAAGCATCCAATTATTGTGTAATGATATTTGCTACCATAGACATATTCTGAAGTACAATTTAAATTCCATGGAAGACTTCTTTAGTAATTGATTCTAATTCTACCTTACTGAAATTAACAGTAGAAATTACTGTAGCCTGGAGCATTCAGGCCAATGCCAACTCTTCAGGTAAATCTTATTTTCAGTCTGTATTTTTTAATAGTCAAGCGTAAGTGCTACTGAACTCTAGTACTTATGAGAAAAAACTGAAGAGCTTAGAGATAATCAACCAGTGACTCAAAATATTAGCAGACTGAAGAGCACTACCATACTAATAGTGCTGACTAATTAGTCAGCACTAACATAACAAATAGTCCTTCAAAGCACTAACATACAAGAACTACTACAACTGTACAGGATGTACAGAGAAATACCCAAATACAGCTCTTAAGATTATGTATATATATATATATATATATATATATACATATATATATATATGAAGGTAAACTGGTTGAATTCAAACTCCTCAACATACAAGATCAGACTGAGAGCGCACTGCATTTACCCTTGCTATCTAACATCCCTAAGTGCAGTTCCCAGTGCGTTGAAGACTGAATGAATCTATTTTCTGAATTAAATGAGATTAAAAGTAGACTGGAAAGGACAATGACAACCAGCAGGTAAGAAAAGAGACCTCATATGCTCATAATGGATCAGGGTCCAACACGGCCAACAAAGAGACAAAGAAGCAGTGACAGAATTTCATGGGACAGGTGACAGCTAACAGCACTAATGCCCCTGTAAACACAGGCTATGATCTTGAAATGTTACACATAAAATAAATGCATACAAGCACCCTACTTAGTTAAAGAAGCTGTTTAAATGAATGTAATTAATACTGGCTGATACCAAAGGATAAACAACTATCTCTGTTGAGCACAGAAAATATTGTTCCCTCCAATGGCAAAACTCATCGACAGGACAGGCAGGCTTCACTGCAGCCTTATCTTAATGTAATCATTCCAAAATCTGCTATTTCAAAAGAATAGCCTGACATACTGAAAATAGGAATTTTTATTTGTGCTGTCATATATTCAACACAAGATTCAGATGCAACTTTCCATATTTCCTTTCCAAATTATATTACATATGCCTCAGAAATTCTACATGGCAGCATTTACCAGAATGGAGCCTGCAGGTCTGAAGATGGGAGGAAAGACACACCTTTCTTTTTTTTAGCTAGAATCTATGACATCTGAATCAGAAATTCCCTCCGGAGTACTTTTTCTGCTTACCTGATAAAATGCGAAGCAGAGCATACTGAAGACACAAATGAGAATACCAGCCTACAGCACACCTGAACGTAGAGTAAGTATATGCAGGATCCAAAAAGGACCTCAATTATGTAAATACACTGTAGAGTCCACACTCTGAAACCTGTCTTGCTGTTGGTTCCCTTCTTTTTGATGATACCTACCTTTGGTAGGTCTTCACTCAAAGAAAAATAAATAAGCAATAACAACACATTCTTCATTAGCATTCGATGAATGTGTCAATTAGCTCTGGAAATTAAAATCTTACCAACTTATTTCAGAAATTAATCAGGGAAGCACCACAGCATACTGAGTACACAAAAGTATTGCATTACTCGTATGGATCTTTTTATACTGCTATTTGTATTCCTGCTAAACAATAAAAAAAAATCTTGCAAGACCGATATTTATTGTAAATATTTGTTTGTTTTTTTTTCCAGTGCATACCAATGACAGCTCATGCCATAAAGTACGTCTAACCAGAAGGTTGTTCAGATCTCAACAGCTTTTTTGTTGTTATTAACTAAAAGAAAGTACATTTAATTGATCAGATCAGAATTTATATCAGTCTTAAGCAGAGAAAGAAATATCTTGTCAGCCTACTTCCCAAACACAGCTTTATCATCTGCTGATGTCTGCAAAAGCACACAAGCATCAAATAACCACATCCTACTGTACTTGAGACCCTTGTTTATCCGAAGGCACCTGTGGAAAATACATCTTTCTGGGGGGAAGGGAGCTTCAGGCAATGCACCTGGAAAATGGGCAAAACTATTTACTAAAATACAAGAATTTACTATAGGTTGCACCCAGGCTTTCCCAGATAACTTTTTTTTTTTTTTTGGTAAAACAATCTGCAATTCCAGAAGTAAGGTTCTTAAACAAACTAGGGCTACAGAGTAGATATTCTCAGAGCATTTCTCAGTCCTGTTGTTAACACATAGACAGATTGAGAGAGATGGTAAATTAGGTTTCTATGGACCTCTTGGACTAAAGCACAATTGCTGATGAAGCCTCCGTGCCCACACACTGCAAAACACCTCAGTGTGACGATTTTCTCATCATCCATCTGTTTTTGCTTTCAGAAACAGAGAATGGACTGATCTGAAGACAAGTAATTTTATTAATAAATAAATAACAAAATAACTAACACGTATTTTACATTGTTTCCTCTATGGGACTTTCGACAACAAGTTCTGCCTCAACTTGGCAAAACTGTTTTCATTCACTGTAACCATAACATCTCAACTCTTAACTTCTCCTCCTTTAATTTGCTAGAGAAATAGAAAGAGGACAAGACTGTGACTGTGATTAATGGGATGTGTTCATATTTTATAACATACATTTATGAAATTAGATTCTGCGCCTGGTGAAGTTTCATTATTTAAAAAGTTAACACTTCTCCTTGCCATGCTTCTATTTTTAATAAGAGTTAACTTGCAAGTCAACCACTCAGATGCTGAAGTAGAGCTCAGAAAAAAGCTGCTACAGGAGGAAGAAACCACAATTGCTATATGATGCTGAACAAATACTAGCCATAGTCACACAAAAAAACCTCAAAAGTATTTGCTAATAAAATATTTCTGAAATTACTCCTCCTATTTTATACTGTATTTCCAGCTTTTTCCCAACTTTTTTTTTTGGTGTGTATTTAAGCACATGCCTTGCTTAAAGCATGTGAGAATTCTCATCCATTTCAAAGGGTTTAAGCATATCCTTAAGTCTCATACATTCTTCAGTGCACTGCTACTTTTATTTTTTCAACAAAAAAAGACTAAACCAAATACATATTCAGAGTAACCCATACTTTCCACTTAAAGATGTAGGTCTAGTCCTTTAATAGACATGAAATTCAGTAGGATTTAAGCCTTACAAAATAAATGTCACACAAAAACTAGGAGGCCAATTCACTGTTATACTGTCAATTATCTTCTGCGGAGAAACAAAACTGACCCCTTTTTATTCAAGTATCTAGTGTTTCTGAACACGGTAACATCACATGGACAGCATCAAAAATCAGTGCACAAGCACTGTACTAAGGAAATTACATTCTTAGTTTGCATTACCATATAGGACTGGCGTGGACGTTGCTGGAAGTTTTATGACTAATTCTGAAATTAAAATACAATATTAAAATCAGTTAAAAGTACAGTGTTTATAAATTTGGCATTTTAAATGCTTGAACAAGTACTATATCTTACATCCAATATCTGGCTGCAAGGCTGGAAACACGTCTGTCAGATGTGGATGACTTAATAAGGAGAAACATATTTACATGGATTGGTAGTGGCTGATACATAAATACGGAATGGTTCCAAATACTACATACAAATGCATATATACAAACATATTCTACAGTGAGAGAGCTCTTCCTGAAGTCAGATTCCACCCAGTTTTCAGGCTCTGAAAGGAAGTTTAGTACTAGTTTTTTTTCTAGTGGTATAATGTTACAATATAGTAGAAGTTGTCTCTGTCGTCCTTACATCAGAAGAACTCTGATATCACCACTAATACTGAATTCAACATTCTAGGCATCCTAGAGTTCTGTGTGTACCTACCTTGAGAAAAGTTCACATAGCTGATGGAAGTAGCCACTTTCCCAAATAGTTTTATCCCTAAAATGCCAACCTGGGGTTTCTCTTGAGCCACGACCATCAGCCATAGCAAACTATATAGCAGCTATGTATCAGTCTCTGCCAGCAGTCAAAAGATAGAATGTAATAACAGAATATACTTCACTCCTTCCCCTTGTTATTAAAAACAGCCTATTCATTAAAGCCTCTGATACTGACTTTGTAACATCTTCCAGAAGACAGATAGAGAGCTGAGCTACAGGAAGCATGACAGTTTCAGTGACATGAACTCTTCTGTTTTTCTGTTAATCCTACTTCTCATTCCATCTTACAAGGTTACAAGAAATTAATGTCATTTGATTGCATACCTTGGATATTAAAAAAAAAAAAAGCCATCTACTGTTTAGCTTTTAAAGGAAAGTGCTTTCAAATAATATTTTTCATTCACAAAAATGTATATTTCTATTACACATGTGTCTGTGGTGAACATTTGTGCCTTTGACTGATGTCAAACTGTATTTCTCCAGTTACGTGAAACTCATACGAAACATGAGTCAGCTTAGTTTATTCCAAGTGTCAAAATAATTTTTATTTGAATTCTCACCAAACGGGAAAAATAAAACAAATACACAATCACAAACTTAGTTTGGGAAAATATACCTTTAAAGTTTATCACTGGTAGATCATGGTATTAAAATCACAATATGCTGAAATAGCAGAAGATAAAGCAATTGAATTTAAAAAACAACAAAAAAACTGACCCAGTATTTTAGTGTCACAGGGATTATTATGCCATACGTAAAGGCCTGAAAGCAAAGAGAGAACAGTAGCGCTCCTACACCAAACACGTTGGAATGCGAAAGATTCAGTTCCCTCAATTTTCTATACTTGCATCTTACAACACAGTTAAATCCTGCTATTACATCATATCTCCGTAGTTCAAAATGGGTGATAATTTTAGACCATCTATGCTGTGGCAAGACATCTCTCTGTTCTAGCTTCCACACCGCTGGAAAGGGGACAATAAAATACCTAACCAACACAAAAATGCTTCAAAACATACCACAACACTATAACGGGATGGAAAGTACAGTAATAACATTGGAGTGGCAGTCTTTGGCTACAGCAAATGAGAATGAACCCAAATACTGCAGACACAGAAAAGAAGGAAAAGAGCTGCCTACCTTTGAAAGACTACAGGCACACAGAGATCTCCAGCAAGAGATACCCCCACCTCCACTGCCAACCCTTAAATGAAGTCTGGGAAGGGGTGGATCCTGGCCCTTCTGGTCACTCAGGTGCATTGCCTGAGCTCATCTGGGTTGGCCCTGCCTTCCCACCAGGTGCTCAATCACTGGTTCAGGCTAAGTCAATGCGACTTAGCGTTTCTGCTGCACATACCTTGGAAAGTCATCTTGATTAACTGACTTCTAGCTACAGCATTTTTTGTCAATGATTGTTTTCAATTAAAAGCAAATAATCAATTATTTTTGCTCACTAAATCCACTTTCTTCAGAAGGCACTCACAGACTGAAATTTAATACAGTTCATGGCTATACTGAAATACAATGAAATATTTTCAGCAATTTGTTACTGGAAGCTAGATGAGACAATTTCCAGAGGTTCCTTTCAACCAACATTTCTACAATTCTGTAATACAGTAAGATGAATTGCATGTAATATACCTAGTCCTACAAGCATTGATATTACAGAGATAAGACATACAGCGTGCTCTGAGGTAATACACAGCTGCCTTTTAAAGCATGCCTGACACTTAAAAGAATGTAGAAAAGTTTACAGTATCTTTCATGTCACTGAAATTAGCTTCAGCCAAAGCCCAAGGCTTCAACATTCATTGCACAAGAAGGGTGCCCCACTCCAGTGGGCTGCAACAGCTGAAAGCTGTGGCTGTGGGGATTCAGCAACAAAGAACCAACTACACCTGAAAACTGATCTGCACGGGGATCACATCTGACGCCTTCACACTTTAAAACAAACAAGCAAAAAAAAAAAAAAACAAAAAAAAACAACAAACAAACAAACAAACAAACAAAAACCCCACGGAATCAACACTGTCTGAAAAGGTTCCAGCTGCATACAGAATACAAAAGCAACTGACAGCTACGATGGTCTGTATAATCTGATGAAAACCAAATAACTTACCCAGTGTGCAATGCTGATGGTCACCCAAATTTCACGAGATTCACTGACTTTTAGCTTCACATCTGCTAGTGTCCTGCCCTACACAACTTCAATCTATTGTTTAATTCTAGGTTAAAATGAAGTAATATAAATATGCACGCTGTTATATAAAAGGGCCAGGAGATGAAATTACATCAGTTTCTAATAAGGCCCTTTGAAACCCTAAACTAGCCAGTTAGCAGCCAAATTATTTTTCTTCTACTAATACAGACTGAACAGCAAATAATGACTACAAGAAAAATAAACAGCTTAAAATCTCTGTAGTTCCAAAAATCCTGTTTGACACACCAAGACACAACAAGGGATTATCTAGGTGCTAAAGTTTATTTACTACTTTATCAATCATTTCTCTACTTAAAAAACAAACAAACAAACAAACAAACAAACAAAACTTTTCTTTCCTGGGTTCTCTGTAAATAAGATCTGTAAATTTCCTCCTCTCCTATTTCAAAACTAAATAGAAGAATTTTTAACACTCACCCTCTAAAAAAGCATCTCTAGCTAGCATTTAGTAAAAATCAGCATATTTATTTGGAAGACAAAGAAGATAAAATCTGATATGTTTCATTATAGCTTCTGTATTTTTAATATGTTGCATATAAAATCTATAGTAATTACAGTTATTAAACTACTACTACAGTTATTAAAACACTTCCCTTAGACATTTCTGACTTCATAAAACCAATTCACATGGCTTTAAGTATTCTTTTATTTGATAAGTTGCAGCCTGCAGATGATGACCAACATCACATCATAACAAAAATAGACCGTTTGATTATTTTCTTCTAACTGGAAAATACATCTTACTATTTTCTTCATTATTTTTCAGAACACTCATAAACTGAACCTTTCTATCAACCAACTGCAAATTTCCCTCCTATGCATGGTTGTACGATCATATTATTCGTCTGAATTTGGAAATAAAAAGAGAATTGTGAGCAACTCATATTAAAAAATCCTCAAAGGTGCAGCACCACTGAAGGATGAGCCCCACCCCAGGTCATTCTCTGTTGGTTGCAGGCGCCCAGCTAGAACTGACCTGTATATCTGACAGATCACCCCCTCTTCACTGTGAGGTTATGGTATACATCAGGTTCCTGCTGTTCAAAATATGGCTATTTGTCTATGAGGCTGTAAGTAAAGACAGGAAAAATGAAGTACAGTAATCCCTGCTCTGATCCTTACTCTTTTTTTTATTATTATTACTGAACAATATTCACACTAAGACCAGATTCACTCCCTCTGCTACACAGGACTGGGAGTAAGAAGGCAAAGGAAAGCAAGCTCAAGGAATTCATCAGAAGTGAAGCCCTACACACTGAAGGAGGCTGACACTGATCAGTCAGTGCATAAAGATTAAAATATAGCAGGGGAAGGAAGTTTCCTACAAATAAAAATAGGAAAAATAAATAAATTAGTGACGTAATACAATAAATTATGTGTATATTACATCTAATCAAGCACATGGCTCAGAAAACACAGCAGCTGTTCATTTCCATCAGATGCAACTCCAGCCAAGGCTTACAGAAGAGGGGTGCACTCAGACTGCTGAAAGAAGCAGTATGTGGTCACGCAGTTACTACCCTGAGACAAAAGTCGAGGAATTTGTTTCTCAAATGCTAACAAGGATGCTGTGGAATTGCTCCTAACTACAATCATATGAGTTTCACTGATACGGTTTTAGTATAGGAATCGTAGAACCAATTGTTTCATATACGTTTATTGTAAGAGAATAGAAGACAGAGCAAGCAACAACAGCAATCTCAGGATTATGGAAAAGACCATAAGAATAAAAGCTGCATTACAGCATATTATACTTTTGAGGGACTATCTACTTGCAGAAATTAGCAACATTTATTTTCTTTAAATTAGAACTTGAACATTTACATTATTATTTAGCTATCTGAAGTAAACGTATCTGTGCTCCTTTCCCAGTGACGAAAAGCTCTTAACAGACTGCTGAGGGAAATTAATTCAACAAAAGAATCTCTCTATTCAGAAAACTTGCCTGTCCATCAAACATTATCCAACAGCAAGCACCTTCTAAACTATCTCAGTTGCAGAGACAGGCAGTCTTTCAAGTAACCACAGACTAGAATATTCAGGGCAAGATGCCAGCACAAGTTTGAACACAGGTCTTGCATTCATGCTTATTCACACAATCTAATGTGCTTGCAGCAGGGGCTGGATCCTTAGGCGCCTACAATTTCCATGATCTAAATCTTATGCACTCAGCTCCCAGAGAGAAATTCTGAAGCCGAAATTAAATACCTATGTGCCCTGAACACATCAAGAACCAGAAAAACTTCATGATGACCAAGAACTGCCTAGATCTAACCAGCACAAAACATACTAACCACTACAAAATATCAGATTAATACAAGATGAAGGGGTGTAAGATATACATCTGATACCTTCCTGGAGAGTAAGCTACTAAAGCCCCAGTCAGAGAACACCTCCTTTTACCTCGGATCTCCAGCCCAAGTCCTCGCCTGTGATTTTTAAAAGAGCTAAGCCAGGAACAATTTTTTATTTTTCAAAATTTGACTGTGAGAAGAGTTCAACTCTAACATTATAGAGAAGAGACCTATGAAGTGGGGAAATCAAGGCTCAGTATCTGCTCTAGGCAGACAGGCTTCACACAGCAATTGCTTTACTCAAGATAACAACATCTGGGGCAGGCCTCAGTGTGGTCGCACACCTAGCAGGAAAGGGGTGATGAAGGGGGATTCCTCCCACCTACTGTGCTGAAGTTCTGCTGCTGTTCAGCAAAGATGGAAAAGAATAATCTGCTGCCTTGAATGGGGACTTTCTGTGACACCAGTAGTGTTGTATGATATTTATAATGCAACATGGAGTATACATCACCTCCATTTTTAATCTGCAAAACTGTTCTCACATTAGCTTAAAGCTATATAGTAACTATGGAAAACTAGAGATTAGATTATAATAAGATAATAAAATAGATATTAAACTATGCATTTATCAGGCATCCAGTGATGCAAAAATATTTCAACTATGATGAAAACACATTTTTGCACTAAGCTAAACTGGCTCATCTACTTCCTATTAATAACTGTACTATGTATATTGCTGAGAGTAATTGTTTTGCAGACCATGAGAGAACTTCTGCTTAATCTTTTATGACCTTTATAAAACTTTATTAAATTATGAAGCCATGTAGCTTTTACGTGCTCTAAAGTTTTGGTTGGGAACTGTTTAAATACATAAATACATGCAGCTGTCCCGAGTAGTGCCACCACAGTGACTTGAGACACTGTTAAGACTTTCCAGTTCTGTCCCATTTAAGATCAGCAATAAAACTCCAGTCCAAGATAAAGTCTCAGATAGGAGCTACCCAGTCAGGAGCAAAGTACTCCTTATTAAAGAAAATTACTAACATTTTAAAAACACATGAGCTCTTCTCAGTTCCTTGCACTTCTGTTACATATAAAAGTCTCTGCTATAAAAAGATATTAAAACTAGTTTATTACATGGATAACCTATTTCAGCATGTAAAAACAGAAATATGAAATCCCTTTATTGATCTTTAGATCACTGAGCCCAAACTGAGACTCGTGGGGAACATGGTGCTCACAAATCTGCCAGCATTGTGACCACTACAAATTAAGATGTTAAAAACAAAGCCGGTATTTGGGATGACAGGCCTAGCCAAGTTTAAATTCAGTCAGAACACGCTGCTTCCTCAGAACTGCAGCCTGGTGGCTAAGGAAGTCTGGAGACCACATCCTTAAAAGAGAGGAAAAAATAGAAAAGAAATAGAAGAAATATCTACCCATATTTTTCCCAGCTATTTCATCGACAACAAGGGGTACCTCCCTGTGAGCCAGTACAGGGAGATGCTCTCAATACTCACACTCCTCTTGAAACACAAGAGAGTTGGGTATGTCATCTGTAACAGCCTATCACCTGATGGTTCTTGTTCACGTTTCTGATAACAATTGCTTCAGCAATTCTGGCAGGCCACAATGGGTATGCATTTTGATACATTTGTTTAAAAAATATCACTATGCAAGACTAGCATTTTATTCTTCAAGTGTACCTTGATTATATCCATCACCTCTCCAGAAATTCTACTTCTTCAAAATTCTATATTACTATGTTCTTTTATCTTTCAGTGATAAAAAGATTAAAACCACATATTTCACGTCTGAGCTCAGAAAAAGTTTGAATACAGAGTCCCAGAAATTTTTCCTAGACCTCACTGTAATTCTCAGACCTGAAGTAAAACCCCCTCATACGCAATTTGAACAAAGTTCATTCTTTTTTTCCATTAACTTTAGCAGCTTTTGTACTTACTGACTGTTCACTTAGGTCCTGAGAGTCTTCCATGGAGGTTGTTCACCTTTCTTTTTCACCACAAGCAGAAATTATCTTACGTTCAATTTATAGCTCAGTGATCTAAATTAAAAAGGAAATAAAATGTTAACATATTAGTCTGTAGCCCTCACTTCCAAATAAATCTACAATAAACAAACCTAATTGAGACTATGATACTGCTAAAACCTGCAGCAAAGTTCTCACTGACTTCCATGAAATCTAATTTCGTATAAAAATTTCGACACCTCCAGTACTGTTTTGGGAAGCTATCTAAAAAAGAAACAGAGCTTAAGTAATAATTTTTCCACTCCTTCAAGAAAAAAATAGCTCAGAAAACAAACCAATAACAAAGCTGTTTAATACAGACAGCTGTTTAACTAGACCAAAAAAAAAAAAAAAGAAAGATAACCCTTGGGAAAACATATTAGGCAGACAATTACGGAACAGAGAACAAAACTGATTAATATACTTTTAATGATTACCTCTTAGTCATTAAGTGTCTGGAAGAAAAATGTTATTATGCAATTATCAGCATGAAGTCCCTATTCTCAGGTCCATTAAATTCCTTTAGGATTAAATAAAATACACTAAGTAGTTTATAACAAGCAGCTCCCTGCAACGTGCTAAACGATAGACAATATCCTAATTATTCACAATGCCTATGCCTTCTCTCATACAGTGAATCACTATTATTAAATATTGAAATATTAACTATGAAAACTCCGAGAGTTCTGTCAGTAATGATTACAGTAACCTTAATTATGAAGTCACAGAATCACAGAATTGTAGGTGCTGGAAGAGACCATCAAGTCCAACCCACTCCTAAAGCAGGTTCCACGCAGTAGGTCACACAGGTAGATGTTCAGGTGTGTTCTGAATATCTCCAGAGGAGACTCCACAGCCACTCTAATCAGCCTGTTCCAGTGCTCTGAAGTTTTCAGTATCACAGAAGTTTTTCCTCATACTTGTGTGGAACTTCCTACGTTCCAGTTTGAGTCCATTGCCCTTTGTTCTGTCACTGGTCACCACTGAAAGGAGCCTGGCCCCATCTACTTGACTCCTGACTATTAGAAGCATTGATGAGATTCCCCCTCAGTCTTCTCCAGTATAAACAGTCCCAAGTCTCTCATCCTTTCTTCATAAGAGAGATCTTCCAGAGAATCCTAATCATATTTGGGGCCCTCCACTGGACTCTCTCCAGTGGCTGCCTGTCTTTCTTGAACTGGGAGACCCAGAACTGGACACAGTACTCCAGATGTGGCCTCATCAGGGCAGAGTAGAGGGGGAGGATCACCTCCCTCGACCTGCTGGCCACGCTGTTTTTAATGTGCCCCAGAATACTATTAGCCTTCTTGTCAACAAGGGCACACTGCTGACTCGTGGTCAAACTGTTGTCCACCAGGGCACCCAGGTCCTTCTACACAGAGTTCCTTTCTAACTGGTCAGCTCCAACCTGTATTGATGCATGCAGTTTTTCCTCTCCAACTGAAGGACTTTGAACATACCCTTGATGAACCTCATTAGGTTCCTCTCTGCCCAATTCTGCAGTCCATCCTGGTGTTACTGAATGGCAGCACAGCCTTCTGGCGTGTCAGCCACAGTTCCCAGCTTTATATCATCAGCAAATATGCTGAGACTGGATTATATCCCTTCATCCGGGTCACTGATGAAGATGTTTAACAGGACCAGACCCAGTGCCAATCCTTGGGGAACAACGCTAGTTACAAGCCTCACACTAGACCCTGTGTCAGGCAGCCAGTTCTCAATCAATCTCGTGTCTTCTTGTCTATCCCACACTTTCTAATCTTATCTATGAGCATGCTGTGGGAGACAGTGTCAAAAGCCTTGCTGAAATCAAGGTACAAAACATTCATTGCTCTACCCTCATCTATCCAGACAGTCATGACATCATAGAAGGCTACCAGGTTGGTCAAGCATGATTTTTCCCTTGGTGTATCCATGCTGACTGCTCTCAATAACTTCCTTTTCTTCTTGCTTGGAGATAACATCCAGAATACGCTGCTCCATCACCTTCCCAGGGATGGAGGTGAGGCTGACTGCCCTGCAGTTGCCAGGACTCTCCTTCTTGTCCTTTTTTGAAAACTGAAGCATCATTGGCTTTCTTTCAGTACTCAGGCACCTCTCCTGTTCTCCATGACCTTTCATAGATGATAGAGAGTGGCTTGGCAATCATTTCTGCCAGTTCCCTCAGCACTCATGGCTGCATCCCATCAAGGCCCATGGATCTGAATGCATCAGGTTTGCCAAGATGATTTCTGACCAGATCCTCCTTGACCAAAAGGGAGTCTTCCTATCCCCAGACCAACTGTCTTCTCTCCAGGTTCTGAGATTTCTGAGGGGTATTCTTAGTAGTAAAGATTGAAGCAAAGAAGGCTTTCGGTAACTCTGCCTTCTCAGTGTCTGTTCGCCATTATGAGGGCACTCACCTAATTCAGCAGCAGGTCCACATTTTCCCTAGTCTTCCTTTTGCTACTGACATACTTTAAGTCTTTCTTCTTGTTCTTGACTTCCCTTACCAGATTAAATTCCACATGGGCCTTAGCCTTCCTTGTTGGATCCCTGCATGCCCTGACAATGTTCCTACGTTCCTCTCAAGTGGCTAGACCCCTGTTTAACATTCCATAATCTTTCTTCTTCCGTTTAAGTTTTCCCATGAGCTCCTTGCTCATCTGTGCAGGTCTTCTGTCACCTTGCCTGATTTCTTACTGTTGCAGTAAGATGCATTGATCTTGAGCTCGGAAGAAATGGTTCTTGAATGACAGCCTACTCTCTTGGGCCCCTTTATCCTCCAGTGCTCTGACACATGGGATACCTCCAAGTAGGTTTTGAAGAGGTCAGAGTCACACTATTATATTTCAGCCTCCATTCTCAGAAAAAAAAAAAAAAAACACCACTTCAGAGCAACAAGTAATTTGCACAGCTTAAAATAAAGCAAGTGCCACGGATATTGTATAAATCAGTAATCATAGAATTATAAATCAAACCTAGTATGAGATTCAAAAGAGAACAAAATATATTGTATGCAAATGCATAAATTAAGTAGCCCAAACAATCTAGTATTACTTGGATTTGCTTATCAACAAGGTACCCCGAAATACTACTACCTGGGAGTATTCCCAATAACATAAACATCATGGAATCATTTTGGTTTAAAATTTTGACCACCATTCCAGTCATATCCCCATGCACCTCCCCATATTCAGCTAGGAACAACTCCTTTTGGTTTAAAGCACCACTTACTTCCATTTCTCCATCTACCCTTCAACACATTAACTCCCCAAATTTTATTGTGTTCTGCACTAGGTATTTCCTAGAACATACACAATCTACTTTTTTTTTTTTCCAGTCCCCCCATGATCCCACTGCTGGATTGCACTTTTTTCTTTTCCTTCCCTCTAAGTTTCAGAAAAAGCTTGACTAGCATATCATTAATTTTGCTGCTTACTTGCATGAGGAAAAGGACAACTGCAAGCAATCCTGTAGTATACATTCAACCTTAAGAGAAAGCTGTAAAGAATTTTGTCTTTCAAGATGGAGTAAATCTCTCAATTTCATAGGGATTCAAGACATGGATGTCTTTGCCCAGGATACCTTCAGCACAACAGCAACCACCTTCCACAGTTTCTGATCAACACAGAGCCAACAGTCTTGCATGTGTAAAAACTTTCTGCGGTCTTTGTCTAGCTGAAACAAAAGTGGAACTAAAAGCTTTCTTTAAAACACTCAATATAGGCAAATTTAAGACAGGAGGCTACTGAGGACAATGGATATTTTGAAAGAAAGCAGTTCTACATGTGATTTCCTGTAGCAGGCCATTACTGATCCACCCCTGCCAAAAAAGGCAATTCCAAACACAAAGGTGAATTTTCACAAATGATCCTGAAATATCTCACATAGAACTTAAACACAAAATCTGTGTTAATTTAATTAGGAGTTTGAAATGTGTGCATTAGTAAGATTGCCTAAGAAAGACTGGTGAAGCACTCAACAGTAAAATAAAACATTCAGAACAAAATCAGCATTTTTGAAATCTGCTGACTGCAGTCACTACTGGGCCCACATTAAAACAGTAAATGCTCCAAATCTGGTCACAAAAAGTGATAAGTATCTCACTTTCTGTATTAAAGAACAGAACCATACAGAACCATACCATAACAAACAGAAACGCTGATGTCTTTCTATATTAATCACGATCTTAACCAAAGTACACTGAAATCAATGGATGCATGTCACCTTTTTCCTTAAAATATCACGATTATTGTCAACAGCTTAGATGAATCCTAATCATTTAGGTCCAGCAGGAGTTCTACTATTAAGAACCACCTGTGTCTCACCCACGATGCATATATTGTGTCCTAACATTGCAAGACAAGCTTATTTTAATCTTTTCGTAAATATACTATGTACTAAACACAACTTTCCACAAGCATGTAACATTATAATAGATTTTAGGGTGCTGTTGTTCATTCTCACCCTGCCTCAAAATTCAAATACTCTATCACTTGAAATTAAGATTTTTTTTTTTAATAAAATTCAGATTTATAGTTTTATCAGCGTTCTACCTAATGGACCAGGATATCAACAGCTAAATCCTACTAAATTTTGAGTCCAGCTAAAGCTGCTGATTATAACCAACTGCTAACACAATGATTTTTATAATGGCAGTTATTCCAATTGCACTTAGACCAAATCCTTTAGGGTTTAGTTTAATAAATTTGTATAAGAGGAGAAAAACCATTAGAGAAGTCAGTGATTTAAATAAGACCAACATTACTCCCTAATAAAGATATAAAATTAAAGGATAATAGTAACCTCGTGCTGTTTTATGAGGCAATAATCCAGTTACCAATCCAACCTTGTAGTTTATCCCATCAAGAGAACCAGATTAAAAACAGAGGGAGGGAGGGCACTCTTATCCCTTTTATACTGCAAGTGTTTCTAACTGTTTTAACTATTTTTAAAACTGTTGTTAAAAGTCTTAAATTCACAGACAAGCCAGAATGAAGAAAAATGTCTGTTTCTGCTCTTGATCCAGTCCTTGCAGATGTGGCTTTAAAACTGATGAAGTGTTTTATGCTCTCAGATAAAAATTTTACCTTTCTAAGAAATGTCTTAATTAGGAGGATTCCTGACTTTCCTCATCAACAAATGCATTTAAATATATTTTTTTATTTATTTATTTTTATCTGGGGGAATAAAACACTTCATCAAATTTAAACTGCAACTTCCAGGACTTGACCATGAGGAGAAACATGTACTTCTTCCCAGAGATACACCCACAAGTTAAAAAATAATAAAAAATAATAAAATCAAGAACTCCTTGAGGATCTCCTGCATACAGATTTATAAATAACTGAAAATGCAAGACAGCAAGGACACATTCTCTTCCCTTTTTGAAGGATTTCTTCAGGCTTTTATTCTACAAGAAAATGAAATTGTAGCAAGTAAGCAATTGGCTGAGGCAATTTCATTTCATACGAGATGTGGAAAAAAATAATCAAGTCTTGCAACTTTCCCAAGCTCAAAACGGAATGCAAATCTTGGGAACTCACTGGCAAAAAAAAACACAGCTTTAAAGGACATGGCATTTCCCAAGAGTATCTCTGAACTTGCTTCAGGCCCTCCACACAGCCAAATGGAGAAATGGCTTTCCAACAAAAGTCCTTTGTCTGGAAGAGGAGCTTTACCATCAGAATGTTTCTTCCCTTTCACCTTAATCCACAAACCTAGAGAAGTTTTTGCTTCACTTGAAATTGCTCTTGTTAAATGAAATAACTGAAGAAAATGGTCCTTAGTTTCTACCACAGCAATATTTTTTCAAATAATAATCCCCCATTGGGAATACAGACAGATTATTTTCATTTTTCTTCAACCATAGAACACTTTCTATTCTGGTTATGTTTCAGAGATTTTCTGGTTGTGTTGTACAGGACCTGCGCCGTCCTAGTCAAGTTTACTATATTATTCTTACATTATAAACTGTGTCAGTGATAGACGATAAGCAGAAAGGACACTGCTGTAGTTAACACAATTACTTCCTAGCCCCAAGGAAGAACTATTTCTGTGATAGCCACACACTGATGAAGAACACAAAATGTTAACAGACAAGTGGCCACAAACAGAATATTTTCTCATTTTCTTGTACTCAACTTCATAAACCTGTGATAGCCAAAGTACTCAGTGCTTATTACCACAACTGACGATATGCAGCACATGCACAGGAAAGTGCCATTGTTTGAATAAACAAACACAACCTCACAGGATTGAGCTCCTCCAGCATTAGGCAAGACTCTGTTTGGCCTCCACATCCTTCCTACAAAGCATCTGAGGAGGTACATTTCTAAATATAAGGCACTACGAAAGGTTATGCAAGGAAGGCAAGAAAGAAATGAATCACTCCAAAATTAGTGCGAGAGATTGTAGTATATGTGTACTGTGATCTGAATTAGATAACTCTGTAATTGGTTATTCTCATGAATAAGCTTATTTATTGGAAGGAACAGGAAAGAACAAACAATAACAAGCACTGTCTAATACTCAAGCAATTCCTACTTGGAAAGCATTCTTACTCCTATCTGTCTGTGTGCATATCACCTGTAGTCTGCTACGCAAAAGGTAAAATAGAACCCAAATGCACTAAAAAGAAAGGAAATCAAAACCTGATTACATTATTAAATTAGCATAGATCTATAGTCAAAAAACATTTTGTACAGTAAAAACATTCTGCTTTCTCAGCCTCTATTAGTATTATATTTGGAAAAGAGGAAAGACCCATGCTCCAAATGAGAAATAACAATGATGTGCTTTATAAGCTAGCTTTCTTCAAAACTCACTGCAAGCAGACAAGCAAATAAGAAAAAACATTCTAATTTAACATATTTAAAATAAATGAAATTATAACATTTAGGCTTTCTAGAGACTGGAAGTCTGTTCTTGCTTTGGTAGAAAAAAATATCCTTCTTATGTTGTAGGGGAAAATGAAATTTCGGCTCTTAACATAATTTCTGGAAAGATTTTAGTTGATAAATTTCCCATGGTTAACTGCGTGTTTGTCTATATTTTATTTTTTTTTTTAAATTATTTGTTTTATAAGTTTTTTAGGCTTCTGTCTTTTCTCTTATGCAAATACTGTATCATCTTGAAAGGAATGTCAACCCTTATTAAAACTACCCTTCAACAGAAGAAAAGAACAGTAAGCAAAATTATCATTTACATCTAACTTCAAAGGAAAGCAAATGACTAACAGATTTAAAATAAAATTGTAATAAACAACTAAAAAGGTGAGCAAAGCAATCCTGGCTGTAGGATCTAGACATCTACAGCTTTCCTGAAGAAAACCTGCAAGTGGAGAGAAATATATGTGGTATTCAGAATATATATATATTTATATACACACACGTATACATTTTAGCTCTCACATTTTAATTTCTGCTTTCCTTTTAATCAGAGGGGCACCTGCAGGAGGTAGAAGCAGCCTGAAGATCATGCAAGCTTATCTAGGGTTAGCTGAGGTAACTGGTCTCCACCTCCTGAAACTCAGGTGGGTGAAATGAGCCTCCTGGAAAGCTGGCGCTGTGTTGCAGATACAAGCCTTTCTTCACAATCTGGGTAATTAAGAGATATAAGAAAAGTCCAACTTTCTATCCCTCTTCTTCTAACACTATTTTTTTTCTAAGGCTTTCATCTCAATAGGATAAGATAAGGCCCTCTTTGAATCTGTGTAGTTTCAGACCATTTTTAATTTGCTGAGGATGGGTAATTTACCCTTGGGGAAGTTTCAGAATTTTCCAGAACCTCCTGTAGCATGCTCAAGACACACATCTCCATTTACGAGTGGTCTCCAGAGCCCTGAGCTCCCTCCCCTCTCACAGAGTCCCTGTCCCACAGACAATGGCTGGCTCTACTCACCATGCCCAGGCCATAGCTTATTTTAGCGCTGGGTATGCCCAGTGGCCCCTGGTGGAGGCAAATGTACTTGCCCAGGCTTCTGGGCCTGCAGCAATTTGTGTTTGCAGGTGGACTGTTTAAACAGGGAAGATGTATCTTTCTTCCTCATTTTGAGTTCTCAAAATTACTCCAGGAATTCTCACAGCAACTCATGCAACTCCATTTGGCTCTGAGTAGGGCTGCACAGAGGTGACACAGGAGGGCTCTACACAACCTTCCTAGGAGCATACAATGAGCCTGGCCACTTTCCCTGTGATGAGGAGAACTCACCTCAGACTCAAATGCAGGGGTGCCATCATATCAGCTAGATGGAGAGAGCCAAGCAGGAACAGCTCAGGACCTGCTCACTGCCCTCATTCTTCCATGCTACCTGGCATGCATATGCAGAAGACCATGCATGTATCCAAACTTGGCATACTATATATATTCTAATGTACACAGAAACCCTACATCCAAAGTGGATAAGTTTCAGGGTTCAATGTCAGATATTATTAGCACGAAAACAAAGCTAGGAAGGAAGAATAAAATCCTGGTTTCTGAAATGAAGAGGCTGATATCCCCAAGGCTTAGTTTCACAGGAGATCCAGGATCCGCTTGCTACCCAGAAAAATAAAAGGTGTTTTGTCCTGGTAACACTACTCAGACATTTCCACAACTTGACACAGCAGAATTATCCACACTGAGTTTTCACAATTGTTAAGAGCTGGTTAGGATGCTTTGACACCAATTAGGTGTTTACAGCTCTGTCCTCAATTACTTTCTGTTTACTTCCTCCCTCTCTTTAAAAATTACACAGCTCTAACTGGAACATAATATGCTATTTCCATCTCACTTTCTGAGCATGTGGATTCATGCCAGATATCAAATGCAGTAATTGAAACAGACATGATTAATGCCATCAAGCTGTGATACACTGAAAACCTCTCAAAATTTGAGTCAAATGATTGCCTTTCATGCCAGTGAGCATGTATTTATTACACACAGTCCTGTGAATTTCACATAGTCTTTGGTGAACTCTTGTATTCAGTTCACAATCTCCATTCAGTGCTGTTTGCTTCCTCAGACTGAGTTTCCTGAAGGATAGCATTGCTTGTGCTGTTACTGTGGACATTTTGTTCAAGAAAAATTAAGCTGATTTCCCCATTCTGATTTTTCTAACTAGAAAGCAAGTCACAGCACCACAAAACTATTTTGAACAGTTAAAAGCAGGCCTCCCGATGAAAATCATAGCAATAAAGACAAAGAAGTATCTCCATCAGTTATATTAGTAAATAGATTAGATACTGCACAGGTCTGTGATGATAGATTGGTTTTCTGTCCCATCGTTATCATACAACAAAACAAGTGGAAAAACAAGAAAAAAGCAAACACTTCATGGCAAACGGTAAAGAACTGTGAGCACCATGTCTCATTTACTTTTGGTAAAACAATGCTTTAGTGCAGTATTCAGTTCTCTTGCAAAGATCAGAGAGTTGCAGTCAATGCCTCAGTGTCCAAGTGGAGAACAGTGATAAGTAGCATTGATCATGATCAGTGCTGTGACCAGTATGATTTAACATCTTCGTAGGCAACATGGAAAATGGGACCTAGTGCACCCTCAGCAAGTTTGCAGACAACACCAAGCTGAGTGGTGCAGTTGACATGCTAGAGGGAAGAGATGCCATCCAGAGGGACCTGGACAGGCTTTATAGGTGGGCCCATGCCAACCTCGTGAAGTTCAACAAGGCCAAGTGCAAGGTCCTGCATCTGGGTCAGGGTAATCCCAAACTCAAATACAGGTTGGGTGGAGAATGGCTTGAGAGCAGCTCTGAGAAGAAGGATTTGGAGGTGTCAGTTGATGAAAGATTCAACATGAGTCAGCAATGTGTGCTTGAAGCCCAGAGAGCCAACCATATCCCAGACTGAATGAAGTGTGACCAGCAGGTTGAGGGAGGTGATTCTGCCCTCTACTCTGCCCCTTTGAGAACCAACCTGGAGTACTGTACCCAGTTCTGGAGCCCCCAACAGAAGAAGGACATCTAGCTGTTGGAGCAGGTCCAGAGAAGGGCCACAGAGATGATCAGTGGGCTGGAGGACCTCCCCTACAAGGACAGGCTGAGAGAGTTGGAGCTTTTCAGCCTGGAGAAGAGAACGCTCTGGGGGGGGGGAGAACCTTATAGCGGCCTTCCAGTACCTGAAGATGGCTTAAAGGAAAGTTGGGGAGGGACTTTTTATAATGGCATGCAATGACAGGACAAGGGGAAATGGCTTTAAACTGAAAGAGTAGAATTAGACTAGGTATTAGGAAGAAATTTTTTACTTCAAGGGTGGTGACACACTGGAACAGGTTGCCCAGCAAGGTTGTGGATGCCCTTTCCCTGGAAGCATTCAAGGCCAGGCTTATAGGACTTTGAGCAACCTGGTCTGGAGGGGGGTGTCCCTGCCCATAGCAGAGGGGTTGGAACTAGATGATCTTAAAGATCCGGTCCAATCCAAACCATTCTATCATTCTATGATTCACCAATTTTACAGGTACCCAAATATGGCTTAGAATAACTCCTTTGCTCTTCCACTCCCATCCCATACCTGTGCAACAAATATCAAGGTCTAGTATTCAAAACTTCAGAGTGCAGAATTATAAACTCAGCCATTCCTCTCTTATCCTAACACTGCACAGTATACTATGAAATTGGCAAGATCAAAAACAGAGCTATGAAGCCCCTGATGCATTGGGGCTTCCCAACTGAGGAAGACCTCTTCACTGACAGTTAGATAAAGCACTCAGCTACCCAGACCTCTTCGGACACATTCCAGATTAATTGATCAGATGTTACTCCAGTTTGAAATAAATAAAACAAATGAGAAGACTGTTTCTGGACTCAGTTTGTAAACAAATCTGATCGGGAATCTCACTGTGTTCCTGTTAAAATAAAGGCAAATGGATTTGCAAAAAACACTGCACATAGTGTTTTCAAACTTGTCAGTAATCAAAACCACATGACCTAAATCAAAAAAGAAAAACAATTCTGAGGGGAGGGGAGGGGAAGGGGGAACCTAATGCAAAGATGCCACTCTTAAATATTTAATAAAAAGTGTATTTTTTTTCCTTTACCAGCTGTCCATTTCCATTTCAGTGTTTTGAACAACCAGGAATTTTTTAAAGGAACGTTTTTACCGTTTAACACAAGACATATTTTGGTTAATTTCTGTGACATTTTGCCTCTCATTTTTTAATAAAGTAGCTGAAAACAAACAAAAAAAAAAACATTTTAGTTCTTTATAAACAAGCCACTGAGAACAGAAAGAAGAAAAAGCTATGTTTGATCAGCCAGAATATTAAGAGACACAATCAACTTGAAAATACTAATTGTGTAGGATTTCCTCTCCCTAAATCTACTTCAGACTTTAAAAATAAATCTCCGTATGACATAAAAGCTGCACAAGGTAACGAGATTACATCTAAAACAGAAACCAAATTTATCATTTCAGAATTTGGGACAACCTAAAGAGAAGCACATCCTCCACAATTAACCCAATGAATCCAATTACATATTAAAATGAAAGCTGTGACAGCATACTACAAGCATCCTCATGTTCACCTTGTTTTTTAAAGTGCCTTCAATTCCATATTAAGCAGTTACATGCTTCAATAAGTACATAATGCTAGTTACAGAAGAAGACCAAACAATAGCCAAGCTTCCTCAAAACACCTGGCTGAAGGACGGAGTGAGCAGCCTGCCCATCCACCTGACTATTCCCAAATATATCTCAGGTGGTTTTCTGCCCAAGGTGAGGATAATTACTGCTCATCCAAACCCAACAGCAACACTAAGCCCATCAAGTTAAACTGAAACATTCAAATGAATAAAGAAAAGAAAAATTCTTATATTCCACCTTTGTACCCCATAAAGAAAAACACCAGTATTAAAGGTGCTGTATAGTCTACATTTTTGTTGCTACCAACTCTTCTAAGAACTATCTGCTCTTATTTTGATTCAAGGGCTATCAGCAGTCCTCATACAGAATATAAATGTCACCAAGTACTTTGAACAGCTTGACATCCCACAGGAAAGTTTCTTTCACTGAAAGCCAGCACTATGTATACAACACAAAGTAATTGTGATAAATAGGTATTCTCATATTTTAATCATACCAAGCACTTTGACAATGGTTTCTTTGCCTTTTCCCTACTTGGATATTTATTAGCTGTGATCAAACTATGGTCATTGTCTAGAAGACACAGTTTTCAATAGTTTAATTACTTCTATGATAGTTTAAATACTCCTATGGTCTGGAACTTCCTCAGCCACTCTATCTCCCTTTCTAAAGTCAGAAATGTATGCATCTCTCCAGCAGTAACTGCACCCCTACTAACTATGCAGGTGACACCACTCCTCTTCCTCTGTGTAGTCCTTTGTTTAAACAATTACTGCTCCTTTTTTGGCTTAGTACTACCTTGATCATTTGCTGAGGCTGTGGTTGTTTTTTTTAAATAGACCACTGGCTTGTACTGACGCACAAACTGTCTAACTGTCCTCAGTTTACCGAAGGAGCCAGATGACTCTGTATCAGCAATCTGTTCTCTTTGTTGCTTACTCTTTCCCCAGTCTTTGTAGTACCAGTACTGTAGCTATTACAGCCTAATGACAAAGTTTTTACGAAGTTCTCTCTTTACTTAGATCAGCAAATGATCCAATAAAAGTAGCAGTCTACTTCTCGTAGATCTCATTGGTCTTTGCATCACTGCTAAAACACTAAGTAGTTTTGATTTGATGACTAACCCCTCAAAGACTCTGAAAAATACTGCACTCTTTCAATATTCATTAGCAAGTAAGTATTTTTGAATCTATGATTTAATTTGCTTTTAAAACCATTTCATTTATGTCAAGTCAGTTTTGTATCCTTCAGGTTATTAAGCAAAAAGCCATGTCAAGTCCAAAATCTTACAGAACTGTATTATTACATCACTAGTCTTACCTCTTGAAATCAAACTTGTACTCACATCAAAAATAATATTGCTATTTTGGCATGATCAAGTTTTCATAAGCCCATGATGTGGTACAGCATACGCATTTCTGTGTTATATGTGAGCAACGTACAAAAGGCGTTTGGAATGTGAGAGCATGTAAGACAATACTTTGTGACAGTGGAGACTAACAAAAAGTCATTGCCATAACTTAAGCACTTGTCTAGAATGACAGCTAAGTAATGGCTACTTTTTAGAAATTATCCAACATCTTTCCACAGGAATAGCAATGAAAGAATGCAGCCAGTCATGAGTACTATGGGCTATGGAGATGACATTCTCCTGCTAGTGCAGCTACACCCTGCCTCTTCCTCATGAGCACAGCTTTCGGACAGTGGTGTCCAGATCTGGAAAGTTTATAAACTTTGGTTTCAAATTCAACCTCCAGCCTTCCTCTGAAAACATCACAGCTGTCCTCTCCAAAGGTACCATAACTTTCCTCATCACATGTATATCTGAAAATTATTTGTAACAACTTTAGCTTTAGTTAATACTTAAAAGTTGTTGTGAATGTGTTTTTTAAGAGATCATTTTTGTAGGTGAAGTTTTCATTCCAAAAAATTCCACCTATTCCACAGACTTGACCCCAAGCTTCAGTTAATAGAGGTGGCAGATTAGGCAACCGAGGCTGTGGTTCCACAAGTATTTCTGCAGCACCAGTGCCAGTTTCAGCAGCACGGCTGCTGCCACTCATTCCGACCTTTGCATCATGCCAGCACAGCTGTTTGTGAACCACGATGAAGAGCAGATCCAGATGAAACAAGTGGCCAGCAGAGGAGTGGTAAGGACTGCTTAAGAAGCATTGCCACCAAATGAGAAACGACAACTTTGCACTTTTTCATGCTCTGCCATAGAAAACAGAGAGACATAGAAACTTCAGGCATGGCCAGCCATATGCATAAACTAGTCACATGTTGCTTGACCCCACCAAGACCCGTAAAGAACTGACACTGTGAGAACAGAGCAAAGATATTCCCTTCTTACAGATTCTACAGTCTCTCTACTGGAGGCTAATTTCTGATATGACAGCATCACTTGAGCTACAGTTCAAACCATGAACTCCCCAAATGTAGATCTAAGACTCCAAGAAGCAGGGTAGTTTGATAACAACTATCCAGGATTTAACTTCTGTTTCATTTCTGTCTCAAGCCAAAAATCTGCTGACTACTCAGCTAGCCCTTGGAGATAATAGACTATAGTTTAACCAGAGAATTGGAAAACAATTCAAGTCATATCTAAATGGCTACCAGAAATGTCTAGGAAATACACAGTTGGCTCTTGAAGCTGAAAGATGCTGTTTCTCTCATTGCAGTTGACTCCTAGCAAAACTTCTGCACGGTGAGATCAGCATTCAGATGATTTTTTGAACATAAAAATTGCTTCTCAGAAGGGGCAATCAACTGAACCAAATTAATGTGAGGGTTACAGCAGCTCCTTCTATCATACTAGACTAGGAAAGAAAAAAAAAAAAAAAAAAAAGAAAGAAAAGAAAATAAGAGAAAAAAGAAAAAAACACACACGTAGAAATAGGAGGCTCAATGGAAAAGCATTTTGATCTTTCCAATTTGGAAACCTACCACAGTTCCAAATCTTGCCTCGGGGTAACCTGAAAATTTTATTTTGGAGACTCTTTCCCAGAATATCATTACTCTGTTTGTAAAACCTTTGTACTGTTCGGCCCTGTTACTTTCCAGCTCCCTAACTCTCAACATTAAGAAGACCAGAACAGGAACATTAGGCTGTGTCTGAGCTGCATTGCTAGAATTTGGCAGGGGAAACATGCATAATCTGTCTGAGCCATGCCTGTTTTTGTGAAACCGTGTCTGCACTGGGACACTCAGGAGACTTGGAAGAAAGACCTCACATACAGTGTGATGTCAGTATGTATAGGCTGAAGCATACCAAGTCTTATTTAGCCATTCTCACGTGGGAGTATGGTGACATTCATTTTCTGTAGTTCTCTGGGAATACACTGCAGTAAATAAAAAGGACCGTCCAGGTGGGATTCAACATGTTAAACTGACTTCACACCTCTCGTTGAATAGACTTAGCATTTATTAAATGTCCCTGAGTAAACACAACCTGGCTGTTTGCTTCCACAAGCAACAAAGTTGCCTAAAAGAAATTAAAAGCATGCAGTAGACTGACAATATTTCTAACAGAATCACTTTCAGGAATACAATTAATTTAAAAGCTATAACTGAGGTCATTTATAAAATGCTATAAAAATTTTATACTAAAAATATATATTCTAGTACAGGAGTATGAAAATGTCTTAAAAAGGAAGAAAACATGAATGTACGGTTTTGACATTCTTATTTAACCCTCCTCTGTTTCGTGTTGAAGGATTACTCCTCCGCACTTTTCATCTCATGCACACAAAGGATACTACAATACCTGAAAAAATAACAGGCTGCTCTAAGAATAGCAGACTTGATACTCAACTGGCATAACATGAGACCGCTCCAGTAATTTCAACATTCCTACTCCAATTTGCAACAGCAAAAGATCTGGCACAAAACATCAAGCTAAGTTTCCAATTACCTCATGCGCCAGCATTGATTTCAATAGCTATATACATACAGTCATAGAGGAGAATTATTTGAAAAGTTGCAAACTCAGCTCTGTATTTCTTTTACTTTTGTGGGCTAAATCAGAGCCTCCGTGGTATTTTAATGTAGGTTTTTGTGGTTTAATTATATACGTGTCAAGAGCAGAATACTTACTTGCTGCATGTATCAGATTAAAAAACAAAAAAAAAAAAAACAAAAAAAAAACAACCCAGCAGTAATTCTCTACACTGCTGAAAACGTCAACTTATACTAGGTTATGTCACAATAGTAGTAAATTTTAATGTTGCCCAAAAACCTAGTACGTATTAACTTAAATAAGTAAGTAAAAATTTATCGCCTTTAGGAGAGTTAGTCTCCTGTAAGTGAATGTCTTGCAGGTTGCCTCAGGAGGTCTTTTTGCAGTTTGCTGCTCCAGATCATTCAAATTGTACAGTCCAGGCACAATGAGAGACAACCCCAGAGCGGAGACACAGTACTCACTCAGCCCAGACTGACTGGTCTTCAGAGACAGCACTTAAATTACACACAATTAAACAATGCTACACATGTTACTCATTGTCCTGTACTTCTGTGGATAGCTGCTAAGAGAAAATCGCCAGTGATTTGTTTTATTCTAGGAGAGGGACACAGAGCCTCACAAGAATCTAGACACACAAAACCTCAAAAATCCAGCTTTTCAAATTCATGGTAATGAATTAAAAACGTTATGTCTGATACCTGAGACCAACAGCTTAAGACAAAATATATACAAGTCTTAGTGGCACATGGGTCACAGGAAGTTCTGAAGGTAATCACTTCTCATGACAATCTTACCTTATCATGAAGAAATTCTAAACAAATTGAAAATAAAATGCTTAAACGCTAGTATTCCTCAAAGAGCCATTAGCATTTGACATTTTGTTTGAAAATCTGATGCCCAGCATACAGGCAGCCCTGTGAGTGAAACTGCCCAGTGATGCATTCTGATAGAGGACAATCAATCATCACAGTAATTTTGCTGTTCAGCATTAAAACAAAAGGTGGGTCACCTATCTGCCGCATTTCTCAGGCTCAGAGACAAGAAGAAACCGCTTTAAAATATTTTCACCAGGGTCCTGTAATGCAATCATCCCAAAAGGAATCTTTCTGGCAGCATTACAGCCTACAATGTGTACTAAAACTGTAAGTTTTATTGCCTTTTCAAATAGATTTTATTCTTGACTTGACAGATAAGCACCCTCTGTATCTGAGCTGTTGCACTGCAAAGTGCATCCAAGTTCCTTTAAGCACTTCTGACTTCACAATGGATTTGGTAACAGTGCAACACAGAATGGTCCACACAGGTGGACCCGGCCAAAAAATTATTTGATAAAAAATCTAATTTCTGTACAGCAATACCTAAAATGTCATCTAATATGTACAAGTAAAACGGAAAGCTTCTGATGGACATTGTAATGTGCAAGGCTTCGACAGATAAAACATCTACCGACTTTAAAAGAAAGAGAATTTGTTTTTAATAACCACTTTTATTTACTTTTTAAAAGAGTAGCAGCTTATGCCTTCAGCAGAACTATGCCCTGAAATCTCAGGGGTGATTAAAGGGCCATGCCAAAGCTGAAAGGTTTCAAATATCAAACTATACTATTATGTCAGGGCCAGCAAGATCAATTAGCGCTTTTCAATGACAGAAAAGGTTAAGTTGGACACAGATTTACAGAATATTTAAAGCTAAAATTGGAAAACATCACATACTAATTTAATACCGCGTGCTAAATGTTTATTTGTAAACCTCTGAACTGAGGAATAAATATCAAAACTTTTCTTCCACTTGTACAACACGAAAACCACTTTTGTCAGGAAAAAAATGGCAAGGAGATTTATAACGTATATCTGTATATGTTAGATGATAATGTTAACACTGGGTTCTCAAATACAAAGCAGTACTTCAGGCAGCCAAAGTTTCTGCTACCAGACCTGGTTTAGTGCTGAACTCTTATAAAGCATTATAAAAAAGATGTGATAAACTGACAGATGTTTGTTTGCCTGATGCCTCTCTGCTTGCATGCTTCTTGCAAATCCTGACAACACTAAAAATGAATGGCAATGAATAAGTAAACCAATTCCCATATTGAACCGAAAGACAAATAGAAAACTACTAATAAAAAAAAAAAAAAGAAAAAAAATAGTAATCTGTAAATTAATTCATCTCAAGTCTGGGAAAATAAGTGAGTGTACAGCTTCTGCAACTGAAAGCAACACTCGCACCAGGAAACACTGGAACTTACATTTCAGCTCCTGGCATCATACGGATACTCACAGGAAGCACAGGTATGCTTGAAGTTAATCCAATACCTGTTAATATAAGCATCACCGCAGTAAACATCATTTGAACAAAGTACCATGCTTTGATATCAAATAAAGTTGGTATAAAATTACCATAAGAGTGTAAGAGATGGGGAAAAAAAAATAAAGAAGAAGAAGAAGAAAAAAAGGAAAAAAAAAAAAAAAAAAAAAAGGCACGCTGTTGAGAACAGTGATTTGGATTATGGTTGTCTGATTCCGAATAAAAGTGAAGCAAGATTACTTTTGTTCAACGATAGATTTCAAAATGTCTTTTTTTTTTTTTTTTTTTTTTTAAAGCCCACTTTATTTATTTCGTCAAGGAGTGATTTGAAATATTTACAACCAGACAGTACCTAATTTTAGGTTTTAAGTGCTTTAACAGCTCTATGAAATATGATCAGCAGCTGCAATATAGAAGTATGCTGAATAAACTCTCCTTGTAAAAAGGGAGACCTGTTCTACCTCGAGTTCATAAAACCCTTACTTTCAAGAAAGAAAAAGATAACACATAAAAAGTTAATAGTTACGTCCTACAGCGTTTGACAGAAACTCTGAGAATTTCTTTCTTCTCTCTGGATTAGCTTTCGTGTTTCACAGAGGAAAAAGTAGCTTGCATTTTAGCACTTGTACTGAACATCGTGCACCACCAGCAGCTCACCAAGGAGCCAGGTACTTTTCCCGTACCAAATTCCAATGCTTAACATTGGTTGATTCTAGGACTAAAAAGTAGAACAATATATGAAAGTCACATAAAGTTTAAACAGTAGCTTGCATCAGAGTCTAAAAATATGCAACAGGATACTATCTATAGCCGTATTTCTAGTTGCCTCATTTGAAACATTTTAACTGGGAACTGCAATTAACTGGGAACCCACCAGTTTCCCACCTATTAAATTCCTTGTTTAGAATTCATCTAATGCATTGGCGTTATCCATGAGGCAGAATAAATTTCTATTGCACAGGGTTGCGAAGCCATTAATGCACACAAATCCTGAAAGGAGTAACCTTCAACCACACTTTTTAGCAACACGACCACATACGCATAACTATCTATAACCGTATATGCATTATCTGAACAAGGGCACACGAAAGGTTGGTCAACATATTCCTCTGTTAGTTTTATTAAATTAAACCGAAGACCATTTGGTAACATAAATACCAGAATTTACAAGAGAAAACTGGGCGACCCAGTTCAGGTGGAGCCCAGCTAATGTCAGACGTCAAAACAGACGGAGAGATGAGAGAGAAACGTCAGTCTGCGTCTCCACTTGCTCACAGTACGATACATTTAGTAAGTATGCAAACATTTCCTATTCGGCTGCGTTCTGAGAAATACCAGCAGAAGAGTCAAAGCGGCAGTAATTTTAGGAAAACCCTTTTTGAGCGTTAAGTAAATAAAACAGCGATATAACCACAGCTTTAACGCAAAGCACTCACTTCAAATAACAAACAAATACTGAGGCCAGACCCAACGTGATATTACTCCAAGTACAGAGAAGATGCTTACTTTCTACTCGCCCCCTGCACAGCTGACCAGTTTATCTCTGACACACTTTGTGGTCTTCGCAATTCCTTTCTGCTGTCCCACACGCGTAAACAAACCCTCAGCGCATCGAAAGTCCGGGCTCCTTACTGTTCTAGAACGATTTCACGCCGCATTTCGGATCAGCCGAGGCGCTCCCCGGTCTGTACGGCGCCTCTCGGGTGGGTGCAGCCGCTGTGCATGTCACACCGCCTGACACCGCCGTAACCTCCGGGCGCTACGCTTAGCCCGGCCGCGGGATAACGGGAGGGCAGCAGCCGCTCACCTCCCTGGCTCTCAGCAGCCGTTTCGCGAACGCAGATGAAACTTTAGATGCCAAAGGTTGATTGGCAGAGGCGCGGCCGAAGGACCCGTTCGCTTTTCGGGGGAAATCGCCGCGGGCGCAACCCGGGGTGGGTGCGGGCTGCTCCCCGCCGCGGTGACAGCCGGGGTGGAGAACTGATGGCCGGCAGCCCGCTGGGTTTGAGCGAGGAGAATCCTGTTACCTCGGCGCGGATCAAGTGCGCACACGCGCTCGGACGCTTCCCCACGTGGAACCGCTTTCAGACCAAAACATGGGGCCCCGTGACGGAACCCCGTGCCGCGCTGAAGAGAACAGTGGGATGGGGGAGCCCGAAAACTCCGTTTTGTCTGCCTGGAAGCCGCAAGAAAAACAAACCGGGAGATGGGGGAGGGAGGGATCCCTCGGGGAGAGGAAACTGCAAGGAGCAAAACCAGGAGGCAGCCGCTGCCCGACTCCCCTCGGACACCAGGACCACGGGCCGGAGAGCTGCGGCGCGCCCCGCCGGGCAGCGCTCGCCTTGGAACGCGGCTTCCCCGGAGACGGAGGACGGTCCTGCCGAGGGCTGCGTCCCGCCCGGCAGAGCCTCCTCGGCCTGGGGCCGGCAGCACCCCTGAGCGCTGCCGAGTGCCCCCGCGCCCCCGCTTTCCGCCTCGGCGGGGGCGGGCGGGAGGCGCACGCCGGGAACAATGCGGGGCAGCCGGCGCCCGGCCCCATCTTGGCCCGGCCGAAGCAGTCGGTCGAAAAGGAGTGAAGGCAGAGCGGGACGGGCTGTCACCTGGGCAGAGGCACACAGCGCGACAAAAAGCCCTGGGAGCGGATTTTTTCAAATAAACTCGCGTGGTGCCGTGGTGAGCACCCGACCCTGTCCCGTGCAGACGGCTACGCCGGCCCTTCCCATCAAGCTTGGTTCACAGCAGTATATTTCTTTGTCATCTGACTAACATGAAAACAACGCAAAATAGCTCTGCACACCCGCACGGCCACACGCACAGTCTGCGGGGAACCGCTCTCCTCCACCTCTGCGGGAGGTGCGGGAGGGAAGAGAGACACTCACCTCGACACCGGGATACGCCGCTACCTTGATTTTATGGCCGCTCCTTATTTATTTATTCTCGTCCCTTCTCCGAGCCGAGTTTCCCTTTTTGCACCGTTCCTCTGGCAAAACCGGGACATCCCCTCTACAAGTTCCCCCCCCCCCCCCTCCCCTCACACAAATAAAGCGCAACTCAGAGCAGCCCGGGAGGGGAGACTCGGGGCGGGGGGGGCAGACGGAGGAGGAGGAGGAGAAGGAGGCTGGTACGGGGGAAGCCAAACACCCTTCGCACTTCAGCGAGAGCTCTAGTTGCTTCGCACGCAGAGTTTCCCTGGTGGGGGACGGGGCTAAGGAAAGGTAACCCCCTCCCTCCCGAAAAGGTCGCTGCTCGGAGCGGGGAGGTGCGAGGCCAGTAGCGCGGTCCCGGGGCTTCTCTGCACGCCTGCTCTGCCCCGCAGCGGCCCTACAGCAGCCCCAGGGCCCTACTCGCTCCGCTGCCCCCGGCCGGACCCGCACCTTTACCGCGCCGGGCAGCTGCGGAAGCTGCGGTGGGAGCAGTGGGAGGAAGTGGCCAGAAGGCACAGGAGGGTTAAGCCCTCAGCACCGACCCTTGCGGACACCACAGGTCCTACACGGTCCCATTTGTTTGTTCTAGGATGAGCCCCTACTGTAAAGCGGTACTTACTTTTGGGGAAGGTTGGTAGTTTATGGGACCAATCAAGCTCTATACAGACGACGACCTGATTTTTTACCCTTTTACCAGTTGCATTTGTCTCCTTCCTCCCAAGCTCATCAGTGAGGATGGAGAGAAAGCCCTGTTTTGCTTCAAAACTGAGCACTTATGTGCTTGGCTCTCTTTGCTACCTCCTGTGGGTAAGGGGAGGAAGAACCCTAATTGCCAAGTCACTTTTCACTCTCCTACCATTAACTACGTGTTACCTCTTCCGGATTTCACTGGGTAGATAGGCTGGCTCCTCTTCAATCAGTTGCATCACCCTGTCTGTCATGTAATTCAGTTCTTCCAAGGGCTTAAGTAAAAAATTCAGAAGCAGAGTGAAAAGTTAGGCCCTACATCTGGAGAGAACACCAGCTGTGTTCAGAGAAGTGTCTTGATCTTCAGATGTACTGAATGTCACAAGCTTCTGAGGTCAGTGAGTCAAGTGAAAAGGGGGGGAGAAAAATCACCGATTCCTGAAGATTCTTTCCTATCTATCTTCCATTTGCTCACTTTTGCATCCTGTGATACTATTCAATGCATAACTGAAGCTGTCTGCCTTTGAATTTCATAATTTACATTCAGTGAATTGTACTAACAGGGCCATCTCACTCCTAAATAGTTTCAGACTTAAGATGACTAAATCCTCATGAAAACAAGTCTATAAAAGCCCTGTATTTGCTGTCTTGGGAGAGTCGCCACTCAGAAAGAGAACAGACGTGGAAAACTCTTTGACCTACACAAATACAGCTAGAAAAACATTTAAACTCAAAAAGCCCCCAAAAGCCAACCTTCAAATTGACATAGTGTAGGACAAGCCAGAAAAATGAAGTGAGGTTTGAAATTGAAAGCATAGAGAGCAACTGGCAACTCAGATTTGCAGAAAATAAGTGCAATCGACAGAGCCACCAGCTGTGGCTCATGCCAGCACCCATCTTGCTAACAGACTCCTTCTGCAGGAGCATGTACTAACAGCCTGCTGCTTTCAAGAGGACTTTTGTGCACAGCACCATTCTGAGATGAGACTCTTGAACATGGCCGTGAAGGTTTTCTGAAGTCTGGATTCCTTCCACCTTACTTCAGTGAAGCAAATTCCTGTTCCAGAAAACAGACACCCAGTAACCTGGCTTGTTTTAATAGACATATCACTTTAAAGCAAACTTTTAACCATGTGTTGCACCCACTCTTAAAATGTAAGGTATAGCTGACTTAAAGATTATGTATGATTTTCATTCAGTGTAACAGGCTTCAGACTGGGGAGGGATAGGAGAAAGGCACTGCTGGTCCACTGTACAGACCCAGGGCACATCTCCCAGACAGGAGCCTGGCCTTGCTGCCTTTGAACCACTTCGCTGTTTTGCTATTGATATCAGAGAGAGCAGGTAGGGTCATGCTCAAAACTAACGGTCCTTTGGCAGGTGCACCGAAGGAAGTCCTACACAGGACTCATAACAGAACACTAATTTTACAGTTTTGTAGTAAAATACTGCCAGGTAGTAATCAGATGATGATTTTGGTTACATTGGCATTGTTGGGCTGAAGTAAGTTTCAGCGCTTAGTGGAAGCAATCTCAGTGGGCTGTAAGTCCAAAATCTAGTGCAATCCACTGGCTCTTATAACTGACTCTGTGTGACCATATAGAGCCCTGCACGGAGAAGGTCATGCTAGAAATAGTCCTAACGGTGCCCAAGGAAGGGCTGTAGGATCCACTTTTACACAAGAATAGAAGAATAATACCTTATCCATTTAAAGCAACATGGGAATGTAAGTAGGCAGGATGTAATTATCTAGATTGGTATTTGGCCAGGCACTCCTACGCTTGCAAAAAGTGCCATAGGGTTTAATGACCACAAGTGTTCGGTATCCTTGGTTATACCTCTTACATAAAGACAGCACTGTGATCATATATACTTTGTGCTGGTTCAGTACCGAGTCAGCGTGCACAAATACCTGTTCGTACGGTACCTTGGAATTTCCTTAGACGTCTTCCACGCAAATACTACAGGCCCTACCATCCTTACCTGGTGAAATCTACTAAGTCATAAACAGTATGGTTCCAGATGACTACGTTTGCGTATGTTACTGCAAACAGAAGGGGTTTTAGAACCTTTATAAGCAATTTGAAGTGAATCCAGTATACTTTTCTGGGTTGCATCTCAGTAACAAAAGGGAATTTTTGTTTGTTTGGTTGGTTGTCTTTATTATTTGAGCACAGGATTATACTTAGATATTCTCAGAAACCTGAGTGACCTACTGTTACAATTTTGATAAAGTATCATTACTATGATTTACTGAAGTGCCTACCATATGTCACATCTTCCTGATCTACCTGTTCTAAATTTTGTTTTACAAAAGCAGGGCCTTGAATGAAATATAGCTGCTTATTTACAGGATGAAGTATGAGATCCACGAGCGTGTTAATCAGGCTAAGTTTGCTGATCTGTATACTTAAGGCTATTATTTGGTGTTTCATGGCTTTATAATCATAAAAAGAAAGAATGAATAAAGGTTATTTTGCCATGGTTATCAGATTTCAGGTTTATAAAGAAAGTGACCCACCCTTTTCAGTAATTCAACATCCAGGGTTCAGCTGTGGGTTCAAAAACAGGTTACAACTGGCTACTCATTGTGAGCCAAAGTGCCAACTGTGCCTTTAAGTGAGTTATATAACCTATTTTTCGGTTTCAGTTTTCAAGTATGCCATCATTTAAGTGTTATTTAGATTTCCGTATTTTTTTTTAATCCAAACAAACCTGACCTCAATCATAAGGTTCCATGGCTCCAAATAGCAGAGCTTTTCTAATATTTTATTTTGAGTGCCTATGTTCAATACTTCATCACATAGATATGCGCTGTGGACAGTGCCAAACACAGTGCCAGGGGAGCCTTCAGTTATCTCCAGTGCTTACCAGGAGAGGGCTCTGCTCTGCGTCCCGTGCACAGACACAGGTCCCACTGAAGTTAGTGGGTGTTCTGTCTTTAAAGCTTGCATGAAATAAAGCTGGCTAAGTGCGAAATTGCATTCTTCATTTGGCTGTGTGCGTAAAATAAAGTGTGCCCAATAATTTCAGTTTGCATCCTGCAATTATACCAGGATCTTTCTTTCCTTCCTGAGAGAGACTCATCCTCTCCCTGCAGCAAGACACCATTCCTTCACATTTCATGGAAGTTTCATAGATGAAATGTATGCAGTTTACCCAGAAAAAAAATGCTGAGCCATCTCTTTATATGATGGATCACACCTACCATTTCCCTGTGGTAAACCAAAATGACATCTGCACTAATCAGAGCTAGTACACAAATCTGCTAGCTTGGTTCTTGCCATTGTTTTGCTCTCACCAGTTAGTGTTTTCCTAAAAAACACTCTGGTGCATTTTAGGCTGTTGGAGAAGCCAAGGATCTGGTGCTGTATCTGGAGCAGCCATTTAATTTAGTTTGTAATTAAAGTTTTCACCTTAGAGGAACAGTGCTGTGGCAGATGATAGCCTCAGAAAAGAGGGGCAACTATTTCCCAGGCCATTTCCAGGTGCAGATACCTTCTGCGAGTCACTCTCAGATCTGTTCAGGACAGTACTGTCAGGCTGTTGCCGTAGAGGCTGAGCTGCTGGGCCCAGGGGAACCTGGCCCCTACAGAGCGTCTGCATGCAGGAGGCCATAAGCATGCCCTGGATCCATCTCTGATTCTTCTGGCAGCCAAACCTTGTCTCAAATTTCATTTTGTTGCAGATAAAACAAAGAGTCATCCTTGTGTGATTTATGAAAATGTGAACATTTTAAATCTGCTTCATTAAACATTAGTTCTGCTGCTCAGTGTAATTCCCTTGCATTTGCTTTTTAATGAGTTTCACGTTTAATGTAGTTTTCTTCCTTTCTGTTTACTCGTAGGAATTTTCAGCCATCTTTTAGGAATTCTTTTTCTTATTTATATACATTTACAACTAAGTAATTTTGATATGGCCAATGCTCTATTTCTGTAAATCTATTTAAGGCATCCTCATATTCTGTGAGATATAAAATCCAGCTTCTTGAATCAAAATCACAGAATCATCAAGGTTGGAAAAGAACTCCAATATCATCTAGTCCAACCACTCTCCTACCACCACTATTTCCTCACTAAACCATATCCCTCAGTACAACATCTACAAGTTAATTGAACACCTCCAGGGACGGTGGCTCAACCACCTCCCTGGGCAGCCCATTCCAGCACCTGACCACTCATTTGGAGAAGAAATTTTTCCCAGTACCAAACCTGAACTTCCCCAGGTGCAATTTGAGGATATTCCCTCCAGTCTTACCATTAATTATGTGGGAGAAGAGGCCAATCTTCTTTCAGGTCTTTGTAGAGAGCAATAAGGTCTTCCCTGAGCCTCCTCTTCTCCAGACTAAACAATCCCAGTTCCCTCAGCCTCTCCTCATAAGACTTGCTCTCCAGACCCCTGACCAGCTTAGTTGTCCCTCTTGGGACACACTCTAAGACCTTGATGTCTTTATTGTAGTGAGAGACCAAAAACTGAACACAGTATTCAAGGTGTGACTTCACCAGAGCTGAGAAAAGGGGGATGATCACCTCCCTGCTCCAGCTGGCCGTACTATTTCTGAAACAAGCCAGGATACCTTTGGCCTTCTTATCTACCTGGGCATGCTGCTTGCTCACATTCAGGTGAGCATCAACCAGCCACTTTCAGGTTCATTTCCTCTACACAGTCTTCTAGCCATTCTGCCCCAAGCCTGTAGCACATGGTCTTGTTGAACTTTGTCCCACTGCCCAGCAATCCAGCCTGTCCAGGTCCCTCTGAAGGGCCTTCCTATCACCAGACAGATCAGTACTTCCTCCCAACTTGGTGTCATTTGCAAACTTGCTGAGGGTGCACTCAATCCCCTCATCCAGGTCATCAATAAAGATACTGAACAGGACAGGCCCCACTGCTGACCCCTGCAGAACACAACTCGTGACCAGGCACCAGCTTGATTTAACTCCATTCACCACCACTCTCTGAGCCCAGCCCTCCAGGCAGTTCTTTACTCAGCAAAGGGTGTACCTCTCCAAGCCACAGGCTGCCAGTTTCTCCAGGAGAATGCTGTGAGGGACAGTGCCAGAGGCTTTGCTGAAGTTTAGGAGAACACATCAACAGCCTTTCTTTCATCCACCAAGGAGGTCAGTCACTTGATTGTAAAGGAGATCAGGTTGGTCAAGCAGGACCTGCCTATTGTGAACCTATGCTGGCTGGGCCCGATCCCCCAGTTGTTTAGCACATGCTATGTGATGTCACTCAAAATTATCTGTTCTGTAACCTTACCTGGCACCAATGTCAAGCTGACAGGCCTGTAGTTCCCTGGATCCTTCTTACAACCCTTCTTGTAGATGGGAGACATGCTGGCAAGCTTCCAATCCTCTAGGACTTCTCCATCTGTCCAGGACTGTTGATAGATGGTGGAAAGCCATTTGGCAATCACCTCCACCGGCTCCCTCAGCACCCTTGGGTGTATCCCATCTAGCTCCATGGACTTGTGATGCTCTAACATAGAGAGCCACACCACTGTCCCTCCCTCCACTGTAGCATTATCACCATCCATTGCAGCAACTGAAAATAGGTTTTGTTCATGTGTACAGGTAGTATAAACCAAAGACATGATAGAATCTCTCAGAATAGTCACTACTTATAAATTATCTGTATAAGTGAGCACTGGTATTTATTAGTCAGTTGTCAAGCATGCTGGGGTTTACAGTGAAACCAATGGCAAAACATTCATCGGTTTCATTGTCAGCAGGATTTGCAATAAACTCAAATGCAAATTCATGCCAAGAATTCTTTACTACGCTGTAACATTATATTGTTGCTGTATTGCATTATAATGTAATAACATATCATTCAGTAAAGCGTAATTGGCCATGAGCTTTTTCACATCTTTTGTTGAAGTAAAAATACCGTTGCCAAATGACGCTACAAATGACATTATGTGTTACTGTTACACTAAAAATAACTTTGTTTCTTCCAGAAACATGATTGAATTCAATTCTCCTAGTAGTGCAAGATTAAATGAAGCTAAGGCAATTTCACTCATTTATTTGCAGGTGGCATGCAATGGAGGAAAGAAACATAGAAAAAGTATAAAATTAAAAGCAGAGATTCCAAAAAATGATGTCAAAATGTGTTTTCAGAAAAACCTGTTTTATTTCAAAGTACAAGTTCCTTTCCACCATTAAAGTGTTCTATTCAAAGTCTTCAGACTCTTCTGAACTTATATGTTAGAGCTCCAAAAACATATATTGATTTAAGCTGCTAGTTTATTTTCAGCACCTGAAGTATGGTAATAGGCAGAAAACAGTGCACAGCACTTAGAGACCATTACAATTCTTTTTCAGAAAGTACTACAAAGTTATCTAGTGTTGGGATGTTCCTGGCCAAACTTTTCAGATGTTAGATTCTCTGAGTATTTCATACTGAATCTCATTGATATCAATTAGAAATAGGCTTTCTAGATTACCTTAAGGACATTTAAACAGTAGTTGTAGAGGTCTGGGTTTTACATGTCTGTGAGATAGTCCTGAGGGCAAGCTCAGTGTTAAATCACCCCTTATGCAGTGAAATATTAAGGCAACCAACAGAAGATAAGTCTGTTTCTTTTTGGCTGTGAAGTGATAAACATGTCCTGTGGTTACTCTGTTTACAATTGGCTATTTATAAATGTTTACTTAGAAAGCATATGTTTTGGTCTTTTTACACTCTGCAAACACGCAGGCAGACATAGTCCCTGCCCCAAAGATCTTATGAGTTAGCCCCATGTAAACAAGTTACTGATACAATTCCCTGTAGCACAGTCATTCACCTGCTGAAGTCAAAGTTTTCACCTGGAAGGAAGCACTTTGGCTGTAGCATTAACCAGAACAGATCTTGATGCATCTCTGGAGCTTCAGAGTGGACATTATCACCATGCACAGGACTACATGTATGGTGGAACTGGGACATACTGTAGAAAAGCAACTAATAGCTTGAGGCACTCTCTCAAACCACAAGCTGAGAGTTATAAGCAAGGTAAGAAGATACTAGTGTGAAACTATTTAAAGTTGTATGGCCTTGTTTCAACTAACTGAACACTGTTCATAAATCACAGGCTATGAGGTTTCCTGAGCAGCAGCCATCCAGTTTTCCCAAGTAGAGCTTAAGCTTGTTCTCAGTTCCATTTTCTGTGGAGAAGAGCCCAAGTCAGAGATATCCCTGTGTGTGAAGCATTGAGTATCAATGCAACAGTACACATGCATCTTTTTCTTCATTTATTCATTAGGTTCCAGCTGGGCAACAGCAGTTCCAGGACAGGAAGAGGACATTTCGAACAATGGTCTCCAAAGCAGGCCTGAGCATGGGTTATCATAGAAGCCAGAGAGGAGTCAAGGAAAATAACCTTTTTTTTCCCATTATATATTTCTTTTCCTACTAACAAATATATGTATGTATTTAATAAAACCAAATGGCATAGGTTACATCACAGCTCCTACGTTGTTTCTGGGACTTACAAGTGATTACTGCAGCTCTGATTTCAGAGCATCCTTGCTACAATATTGAAGAAGAGAGAAAATAGGAAAGGGGCCTGTAGAATGTGGACCAGAGGGGAAAGAGCAATTCCCACCCTTTGTCTTGCAGTATAACCTCTTGTTGAAAAATATGTAATATTCTCTTCCTCTTCACCTTTTGCATCAGTTGACTACACTTGGTATTGGCTGTGAATGTATCTTATTAGCATTGGAAGGGTGTGTACTGCTGTGAAAATGAGACTGATGGTTGAATTTCATTTTCATGAATTTCATTTTCATGAATTTCATTCATGAAATTTAAAAAAAAAACAAAAACAAAACACTCACACAAAAAAAAAAAACACCCATATCCTAAAAGGTGACAGCCTGTGTTTCATTTTCCCTGCCCTATATCCTGTTCTGGGAAAAATTTTCTTCACTTCTGACTTAACAAAAGCATATACACATACTGAACTTTTTTAAAAATTATTTTTACTATTCACACTTTTGAAGCACAGAGAGGGACCAATTTACATGGCCTAAAATCCGAGGAGAGTTTTGTTCTGGAAACAATTATTTTTGTTGAGAACTATTGATGAGGTGATTACCTAAGAATTCAGTGGTAGGAAATGGAAGAGGAGGCAATTTCTGAGTTTTGAAAGATCATCAATAACAAGTGAAAACAAGTCAGGTTACTGTGTGGATTGTTTATATGAGGGTGGTTGTTGATAAATGACCCTCAGATTGGGTATTAGAGATGCACAGTACCTGTGTAATTGTGCAATGCATAATAACAGTTTTACTGCTCTCAGCTTGTGAATAATGCATAATGTACAGACAATTTACTCAATGTTTGCAAAAGAAACCCAAAAACCCAGCTCTCAACATTTTTCATTTTCTAATGTTTAACAATTTTCCTTAGTTTTCAATTTTGCAAATTGGCAAAACCTTTAGAAATAACCTCACCATACTACAGATCTAGTTTAATATTAGTTACAGGGGAAAAAAAAGAATTAATAAATGAATGGTTCTATATCTTAGGCAAGATATACCATGGTTAAGATGCTCAAGTATATGATGTCATGGCTTCATATTACCATAGAGCAGAAAGAGGAGATGCTTTGTTAGTTAATATGTGGCTAATTAAAGTTCGGGGTGACTTGCCCACTAAGGTGGACAGTGCTGAAGCCCTTCCTTTGCTCTGCCAGGTTCTGTGTACCTTACAGGTGATGTGACAGAAGAGTTTTCCCCACACTCATTCCAGGTACTCTCACTTCTGAAGATGAATGGTGACAATATTTGAAAAGCCATGGCAGTCAGATGAGTTCCCAGATGACTGGAGAGAGGGTCACATCACTCTTATAAATAAAAAGGGAGCAAGGAGGACCTGGGGAACTACAGGCCGGTGTGTCTCACATCTGTACCTGGGAAGATCATGGAACAGATCCTCCTGGATGACATGCTTGATCACATGAGGAATTAGCATGTGACCTGAGACAGCCAGCGCAGCTTCACCAGGGGAAGGTCATGCCTAACTAATCTGGTGGTCTTCTATGATGGAGTGACAACATTGGTGGACAAAGGGAAGGCGACTGACGTCATTCACCTGGACTTGAGCAAGGCCTTTGACATGGTTCCCCACCACATCTTTATCTCCAAATTTGACAGATTTGGATATGATGGGTAGACCACTCGATGGATAAGAAATTGGTTGAAAGGCTGCAGACAGAAGGTGGTGATTAATAGTTCTATGTCCAGGTGGAGGCTGGTAATGAGCAGAATTCCCCAGGGGTCTGTCTTGGGACCAGTGCTCTTTAACATCTTTATCAGTGACACTGATGACAGAATTGAGAGCATCCTCAGCAAGTTTGCTGATGACACCAAGCTGAGTGGCACGGTTGACACAGTGGAAGGAAGAGATGTCATTCAGAGAGACCTCAACAGACTTAAAAGGTGGGCTGAGGTGAATCTAATGAGGTTCAGCAAAGCAAAGTGCAAGGTTTTGCACTTGGGCCAGAGGAATCCCAGGCATATATACAGACTGGAAGGAGCAGTCCTTGAGAATAGCCCTGCAGAGAAGGGCCTAGGGATCCCTATGGATGAAAAACTCAACATGAGCCAGCAGTGTGCTCTTGCAGCTCAGAAAGCAAATGGTATCCTGGGCTCCATCAGAAGAGGGGTGGTCAGCAGGGAAAGGGAGGTGATTGTACCTCTCTACTCTGCCCTTGAGAGGCCCCATCTGGAGCACTGTGTCCAGGTCTGGAGCCCCTAATACAAGAAAGACAGAAAGCTGTTGGAAAGGGTCCAGAGGAGAGACACAAAGATGACCAGAGGGCTGGAGCACCTCCCCTACAAAGACAGGCTGAGAGAGCTAGGCTTGGTCAGCCTGGAGAAAAGAAGGCTGCAAGGTGACCTAATTGCAGCCTTTCAGTACCCTAAGGGAGCCTATAGACAGGAGGGGAGTCAACTCTTCAGAAGGGTAGGTAATAACAGGACAAGGGGAAACAATTTCAAGTCAAAGGAGGGAAGATTTAGATTGGATATCAGGGGGAAGTTCTTCACTTCACTTCACCTGGTGGGGTGCTGGAACAGGCTGCCCAGAGAGGTTATAGATGCCTCGTCCCTGGAGGTGTTCAAGGCCAGGCTGGATAGGGCCCTGGGCAGCCTGGTCTAGTATTAACTGTGGAAGTCGGTGGCCCTGCCTGTGGTGGGGGGGTTGAAGATTCATGATCTTTGAGGTCCTTTCCAACCTGGCCCATTCTGTGATTCTGTAAAAGAATGTTCTTGTGCCAGATTGTCTGCATGCAGTTGAAAGTCTAAAGAATGCTTTGTCATGATAAAACTAAGAAATCAGCAGAGTGAAAGTGAAGTAGTTACTATTCTTACCATTGAGGAACCTATCCTCTTCACTATCACAGTTGTAAATGAATAGTAATAACAAACAGGATTTCTAGCAGGGCCAGGTACTGGTGAGGTAACTAATACTGTCATAAAATTAAGAATGGTTTCAGCCTGTCATAACGTTTGTTTCAAGGATTATTCTCCAGTGCAGAAAACTGGAAAAGCAAATAAATATTGACCTGCATACAAGAAACTGACAGCAAGAAAGGATGAGTGCAGCTGGTTCCCTGTGGAGGAAGTTGGTTTCATCAGAAGGAAGAACTTTCTCAACATGTACATAGAAAAGTTTCCTTTTTTCCTAATGTCACCAGTATTTTGGATGTTGTATTGAGGGACATGGTTTAGTGAGAACTATTGGTGATAGGTGGATGGTTGGACCGGATGATCTTGTAGGTCTCTTCCAACCTTGGTGATTCTGTGATTTTAATGAAAGTTTGAGTAAGAAAAAAAAATAATGCCTCTAAGTTTAACTCTGGAAAGTGCTCGGCAATGCAAATCCTTACAGACTTCAATTGTGGAAGAGCAGGCTTCTCAAGAAGAAGCTTAAATATGATTTGCAGTTGGAAAGATCTCTTGGACCGAATTCTGAGCTTCTGCAATAGCTGCAGCCTGTTTTATCAGCTGTAAGAAATTCCCATGGAGGGACAAATTGCAGTCTTGTAACAGCTGAGTTTGGTGACATTTATAATGTTGAGATAGCAAGGTGTTGACATTGGCCCATATTTTTCCCCCTTGTGATCATGTTCTGTTTAAAGTGAGTCCACACATATATTTGTATGACAAATACCACATCCGTAGTTTGTACACAAATATCTGAAATATTTAGTGCCCATATCATAACTCTCCAATTAAAAAAAATACATATTTACAACTAAACTTAGATTTTTAAGGCAGAGTAGTAGGTAATTTATTAATAATTCCCATTTAATAGAATTGTATTTAATATTAAGGCACCATTCTCCATGCCTTAATTTAGCCCCAAGAACTGCCAGTTCATTTTCTGTTGAATTTAACTAGATTTTATTCTGCAATCTTCAATTCATGTTCTAATTCTGCAATCTTCAATTCATGTTATAAAATAACTCCATTTGTATAGTCATAATACAAAAGGTACATTTTGTTACTTACCAATTTTCTGATATTTCCCTAGCATTTACTCATACATCAGTCAGTTAAAGTTTACTTCTTACACAGAATCATAGAATTGCTCAGGTTGGAAAAGACCTTAAAGATCATGAAGTCCAACTACAGCCTAACCATATTACCCTAACTCTAACAACTCTCCACTAAATCATGCCCCTGAGCACCACATCCAAACAGCTTTTAAACACATCCAGGCATGGTGACTAAACCACCTCCCTGGGGAGCCTATTCCGGTGCTTAACAACCCTTTCTGTAAAGAAGCGTTTCCTGATATCCAACCTAAACTTACCCTGGTGCAACCTGAGGCCATTTCCCCTTCACCTGTCACCTGTCCCCAGTGAGAAGAGACAAACCCCACTCTCACTGTAAGCACCTTTCAGGTGTTTGAAGAGAGCAATAAGGTCTCCCCTCAGCCTCCTCTTCCCCAGATTAAACAGCCCCAGTTCCTTCAGTTTCTCCTCATAGGGCATATTCTCCAAGTCCTTCACAAGCCTTGTTGCCCTTCTTCGGACCTGCTTCAGCACCTCAATGTCCCTTCTGTACTAAGGTGCCCAAAACTGAACACAGTACTCAAGATGAGGCCTCACCAATGCTGAGTACAAGGGCAGGATGACTTCCCTAGTCCTGCTCAGCACACCTTTCCTGACACAAGCCAGGATGCCATTGGCCTTCTTGGCCATGCGGGCACACTGCTGGCTCATATTCAGCTGACTGTCCATCAGTAACACCAAGGTCCCTTTCCATCAGGCAGCTTTCCAGCCACTCCTCCCCAAGCCTGTAGGGTTACCTGGGGTTGTTGTGACCAAAATGAAGGACCTGACACTTGGCCCTATTGAAACTCATACAGTTTGCCTTGGCCCATTGATCCAGTCTATCCAGGTCTCTCTGTAGTGCCTTTCTCCCCTCAGGCAGATCAACACTCCCTCCCAATTTGGTGTCATCTGCAAACTTACTGAGGGTGCACTCAATGCCCTCATCAAGATCATTAATGAAGATGTTAAATAGAAGTGGCCCCAGTACCGAGCCCTGGGGGACACCATTCGTGACTGGCTGCCAACTGGATTTAACTCCATTGACCACAACTCTTTGGGCCTGGCCATCCAGCCAGTGTTTCACCCAGAGGAGCATACACCCATCCAAACAGACATTAAATCATAAATCATAAAAAACATAAATATCTCTAACACTATTTTACAAAACAAAACAACCTGTGGAAATAATGCAAGAATGATGTTCTTCAAGAAACCATGCAAAGTCTGAGCTCAACAGACCCTTTCAAGGGTACAGAGATTTGATCATCCAGGTACCTCTTGTCATAAGAGTGTAAACATGTTTTATGTACAGAAGAAGCAGGTGTTGAATGTTGTCAGTAAGACTTCTTCCAACTCCACAGGAATCATAAGCAATTATCTGCTGTAGTGCTTTCGCAAATTATCAGTTCTAACTATACGGAAAACACATGCCAAAAGGTGAAACAAAAAAAAAAAAAAAAGGAAGAAGAGAATCATAAACATGTAAAGACATGAATCTTTCTAACATCTTCAGGTACAGTGGTTGTTTCATTCTGTATAGTTATTACAGTTACACTAAAACTACTGCAAGAGTAAACTAAGTTTGCAGCATTGGAAGACTGCTTTTAAATTAAAAAATGCAGGAACAGCACTACTGTTTTCATGACTTTGTGGTGATTAGCATATTATACTGGAAATCAGAAGTTGATTTCTACCTTTCGGTCTCCTCTTACCTGTTGCTTTAGCTGGGCTTGGGGAACATTGCTGTCACTCTGTAATAGTCTTTCTGGCTTATTTAAGAGCAGCACAGACAAGATCTGAAAAGAATCCTCTTGTCCCCTGGCAGAATGATGTGACATATTGCATGAGTTCTGGGGAAAGATGTTTAAAGAAGGAAAAAGCAAAGGTGTTCATTTAAGTCCCCACAGGCATAACAAGATGTTCCAGCCGAGGCAGATGAAGTGACACTAAACATGACATACAACAGCTGTCTTCTCTGCCAAAGCTTCATATTTACCACAAAAACTTAGGTTGTTTAAGTTAACACTACTCTGGGAAAACAATAAAGACTTACAGACTTGACTGGATTTGGGGAATAAAACGTATATCAGTCAAGGGTGGGACTCTGCCATATTGAGTATTCTTTGTTCATCTAGTGGATAGGAAAACCTTCCCATAAAGCTTCATATTTAAGGGCATAGTAAAACTAACAGAGGCTAATTGAAGTACTTCCCTAGGTGAAATACTTCATTTCAGTAGCTGGAACAAAACCATGGGCTCCTGTCAGACAAAATTTTTTGCAATATATTGTGTCCCTTATGTATAATAAGTAGGAATTTTTATTCTCAAATCAAGAGAACCAACTTATTAAATAAGTCACAAGGGTTAAAAAAAAAATAAATAAAAAATTGCAATCTGCAGATATAAACCAGCCAGCATTTTATGGCTTGAACCACATGTTGCAGTACACTTAATTTCTAGGTGAGATAGAGAGCTCCTATGACAGATCTCCATTTCTGCTGAAAGCATATAACTGAAGTAATCACTTTCTTAGATAAAGAAAGGTCAGAATTTTTGACCATACCACCATTACACTGGAGATGAGTAAGGAAAACTTTGCTGCTGTTTGCAAACTTACATGCCTCTTCACTTTCCTAGTTAAGTGACTACAGATGATAAAAGGACTCTTCATTATTCTTCTCACACATCTCCTTAGAGTCAGAGAAGATACTAATGGCACAGCTCTCAAAATTAAAAGTCATCCATAGGAGATGCCTCATGAAACTCAGGGCACTTGCCTCCATTCATTTTGGATACTGTTTGAAGGAAGGAGGAAAGAGGATAAAGGTATTGAAGAATGAGGGTAGAGGATAGAAGGAGGAAGTGGGAATAAAAACATGACTATTCTATGTTAATTTTTAAGCTAGGTTTTGTTTGCTAGTTTTCCAAAGCACCATAAGCTTGCCCATGGAGCTTAAATGGTTAAGGCAGCTTGTGTGATCAGTAGCACACAAGAGACTTAAAGAGCTAGTGAGAGCTGTGCTATGGTTCCTCAGCCCAAATGAGGAGGTACCTATTTATCTTAAGAAACTGGAAGACTATCTTCAGTATAATTTAAACTCATGGTTCTGGAACTGCAACAAAATAATCCTCCTACAATGATAAAAACCTTGTCTAGATAACTCTTTCTACTGAAAAACTGGTCTAGGGTCTCAAGTTGCATTGTTCCTGCATTCTCATTATTGCCAGCACCATGTTGCTTTGTTTTCTGAGATACTGATGTTGATTCTGAGTAAAAATGAGTTTTACAACCCAAATCATCATATTTCTTAAAATCTTAACTACACTGAGAAAGACTAGTTTTGGATCATTTACACAAAACATTTAAATTAGTAACATTTAGAAGCCCTATCACTATCTACAACTTGGTCCTTCAAGTGCTAAGCTGTACCAGCTCAGATTTTCTGTTGTGGTTTAACTCAAAATGCATCTCAGCATCACACAGATGTTCTCTCACTTCTCCCCAAGTGGGGTGGAGAACTGGGGAAGAAACCTCACAGGTCGTTATAAAAATTATTCTCTTGAACAGAAAAGAAAAATGAAAACTAAAACACAGTGGTAACTAAATATATATGTATATACACACACAAAAAACTAATCATCACCTGTTAACAATGTAGCTGCTTACCAGCTGACATCACACAAGCAACACATTGCCTCACCAACCAAATACTGCTCAACCAGTCCCCAAGCAGTAGCCAACCTCTAGCCAACTCCCCACAGCTTTATAGCCTTCTGCATCACGTCCCATGGTGTGAAATAACCTCTTGCCTAATTCAGGTCAGCCGTCCTGGCTCTGCCATGCCCTGTGGCATCATGGTGGTGACTCTTCCTTGCTCAGTAGCCCAACCCAGCCCTGGTCACACTCCCATCACTCAGTAACAACCAAAACATCAGTGTGCTATTAACACTGTATCAACTGAAACCAGGACTGTTTCAAAACTGGGTATATCACCCTTGTCTTATTTTATCTCTTATTTCATCCTCCTTCTTTCTATGCCTTTTCTTTTCTTTTTTTTTTTTTTTTTTTCTGCAAGAAGAATAAAGAATCTGGATAAGCACTTTTGTCTCTTTTCTTATGAATTCAAAATACAGAACACTCAGGACCCTCACTTTAAGTATCCCCTAGTCTGAGGATTACTTTGATCTCTTATAAAAAATGAGTAGGGCAAGGCATAAGCTACAAGCAGGAAAAGTACAGCCACACGGAAACCTTAATAGCTTGTAAAAGTGGGCTAGAAAAGCAAATCTTGTCCATTCTGAAAACCTCTGGAATTAAGAGGGTGTAGTAGCCAACTATTCAGTAGACTGCAAAATTACACATGCAACATCAAGGAAATCGAGAATTCTTATCTCTTTTTGTCCTGGAAGCAGGTCACTGGAAATACATCCACTAGGTCTGAATCAGAGTTTTCTTCCAGGAGAAACTGAGGTGTCTATGCATGCCTAGGCATAGATATTGCTCTGCTCTAAGGTTTAGATACAGCCAAAAATAAGTTGAACAAATTAGTTTAAAAGCATCCCTAATTCCTCCAATTTAGACGTAGATATAAAGAGACCAATACATGTGGTCCAGTGGAAGGAGGAGTGAATGAGCAGATTAGCTTTGGATCTTTGTATCACCTCTGTAATGACTGCCAATCCATTCAAAGAAATACTCCTGACAAAGTGGTGTAGTGTGTAGTGCCTGACAAAGGAATGGTCTTGATCAATAGGTTAAAAAAGTATTCAGAAAAATCAAGAGAACTGAGACTTACTCTTGTTGGATCCAGGCCAGGTACACTTTTCTCCAGCTTTAAGCACAATATTGGATGCATGTTAGTGCAAGCAGACAGACATTCAAAAATACAAATTATGGAAGAAATGTTGATATACGTGTAATTCAACCATCTTCTTCCTATTGCATATGCTTCAGTAAGAGATTCATCAAATTCATTATGTATTTCTCCAAATACTGCTAGAGATACATCTTCAAATTTTTATACTGAAGTTTGCCTTTCTACCTCTAAATTTCCCTTAAACAGTCTCAGTAAAAATCCTTTTAAAACCTTTTAAATGAAGCAACTCATAACTTTTTAATGTGGAAAAAACTCTTGAAAGCACACGACAGACATATTAGTTGGTTCAATCTAATTTTTCATGTGGTGAATTAATCATTCCCAGGGTTATGGATGTTGAAGTTCCGTGATGCTTTTCAGCCTCTACAGAAGTTCTGAATTTGTTTTCATGAAAGATAGCAAAGACGATGAACTACCAAGGGTGTTTGGCATTTTGTTTTCTTTGTATTTCTATCTTGACACAATGTCTTTTTATTTTGTCCTCCAACTAAATTAAAAAAAAAAAAACAACAACAAACAAATAAAACAACAACATTTAATTTCCATCCACACACTAAGAAGTGTAATTGAAAGGAATTTTTATTATGCTTCTCCTTCATTTTTCTTTATTTTAATGTCAGATAATTAAAAAATGCAGAGTAAAATCACCAGCAATTGCTGAAAAATGAACAAAATACATTTTGCTCACTAACATTTCACTTTTATATAAAAAGTGTAGGCCATCTTTAAACAGCAGGGAACCTCTAAGTAATTGCTTTCTCACTATGGACAACGAAGCTGTAAATACATTGAAGCTTGCAGTCAGCTAAGAACTGTGGAAGCCTACATAGCACATCAGAGCAAAATATGCATGTGATGAAGGCATGTCTGTGCTAGGAACTTTTCTTAGGTTCTATACTTCTGCACTCAGCCATTTGGTAGTAATTCTGCATAAGCAGTGTCTTCCAAGTGTCCTATTCTGAAACAAGATCACTTTCACTCCATGCTGCTGCAGGCTGTGCGTTAGGGCCCTGTTATCCTTTCTGCTCCCAGCAGCACACACGCTTTGCCAGGGACCTGGAATAACACTAGGAACAATCACCCAGGGCACTCTGATACCTGGTGGGAGGTTCAGGTGTCTCAGAACATCTCATGTATCTTCTGGGATTAGGAACATAACTACAATCCTGATAACCACACCCAGGTGGCCTGCCATCTTTCAACAGCCATTTTCAGAGGTGGATACTCAGAACCTACAAAGTGGCATTGAACAGAGGGAAGCAGAGCAGACACTGGTCAGTAAGGCAGCCTGATTTTCTACCAAAGCAAGCCAGATAGTCTTCCCTATATTAGTTCATTTTCTGTAATAAATCTGACAGATTTTAGAGTTTCCTTAGAGCATTGAACTTCATCTTACAGAAGCACAACAGACTCCAGCACAGGATAGTATTTCTTCCTACCTTTAATTATTTCCAAATTATTTTCCTCTTGAAGCACGTTAACATCATAGGACGGCATTGGTAGACCAAGGAAGGGCAACTGATGATGTCTACCTGTACTCGTGCAAGACCTTTGACGTGGTCCCACACCATATCCTCATCTCTAAATTGGAGAGATACAGGTTTGAAGGGTGGACTGTTCAGTGGATAAAGAATTGGCTGGATGGTTGTAGCCAGAGGTCTGCTGGCAATGGTTCTAAATCCAGGTGGAGACCAGACACGAGAGGTCTTCCCCAAGGGTTTGCCTTGGGAATGGTGCTCTTCAGCCTCTTTATCAATGACTTAGACTGTGGTATTGAGAGTACCTGCAGCACGTTTGCTGGTGACATTAAGCAGAGTGGTACAGTCAATATTATAGAAAGAAGGGATGTCCTCCAGCAGGACCCAAACAGGCTTGAGAAGCGTACACACAAGAACATAATGAGGTTCTATAAGGCCAAGTGCAAGGTGTTACACTTAGGTCAGGGCAATCCTAGATATGAGTACAGGCTGGGAGAGATTAATTCCTTGAGAGGAGCCCTGCTGAGAAGGACTTGGGGGTCTTGATGGACAAAAAACTGGACATGAGCCAACAGTGTGTGCCTGCAGCCCAGGCCAATGGTATCCTGGACTGTATCAAAAGAAAGGTGGCTAGCAGGGAGAGGGACGTGATTGCGTCCCTCTACTCTGCCCTCAGGAGGCCCCATCTGGAGTACTGCATGCAGATCTGGAGCCCCCAGTACAAGAAGGATGCGGAGTTGTTGGAGTGGGTCTAGAGGAGGGCCACTAAGATGATCAGAGGGCTGGAGCACCTCTCCTATGATAAAAGGTCAAGGGAGTTGGGATTTTTTAGCTTGGAGAAGAGTAGGCTCTGGGGGGACCTCCTTGTGATCTTCCAGTACTTGAAAGGAGCTTACAGGCAGGAGGGGGACTGACTTTTTACACAGCTAGATAGTGATAGAACAAGGGGGAATGGATATAAACTATAAGAGGAGAGTTCAGATTAGATGTTAGGAAGAAATTCTTCACTCGGATGATGATGATGCACTGGAACAGGCTGCCCAGAGAAGAGAATACCCCATCCCTGTAGGTGTTGAAGATCAGGCTTGATGAATTCCTGAGCAGCCTGATCCAGTGGGTGGCAACCCTGCCCACTGCAGGGGGGTTGGAACCAGATAATTTTTGAGGTTCCTTCCTACCCAAGCCATTCTGTGATTCTGTTATTCTACATCAATATGAAGGGCAATGTCATCCAATTATAGCACTGTAAAACAGACTTCAAAGATCTATTCTTAGTGTTGTGAAGATTCACCACTGTTGGATTGCTCTTTCTTTCTTACAAGCAAGTCTGAAAATGCTGTGAGTTGTGACAGAATAAAGATTCCAGCTTAGAAGACAACACCAAAACCATGAAGACAAATGGTAGAAACAGGCTTAGCAATTTCTTTATTATATACTTGCAAAGGGAGAAAGGATGGTGTCATAGTAATGACCGTACGGCCCCGTTCGTTTTCCCTGGAAGACCTTGGCTTGGCCACTTACCGAGGTGACACCAATATGGTGAACGGAGAAAATGGCAGTTTATTAAAGCATGGCATACACTTACATATCCTTTGCCCTTTGTGTACACCCCTTATGCATACATTAACCCTTCGACGCAGAGCAAGGGGAGAGTCCTACCACATCACATCCCGAATCCTCGCTGCCACCTACTACAACAGGATGGCCCAGCACAAAAGGGGAATCTTAGATAGATTCCAGGGAATGCTTATTTATGTTTCTCTAAAAGTGGTGAAACCTGATTTTATGGAAGAAAACAATACCTTAAGTAGTGATTTTTTTTTTCCCCCAATACTTAATACTTTTAAACTAAACAACAGAAGCCAGAACCCTTTAATGGCAATTGTCTGAGAATAGGAAGTACTGTAACATAGCAACCCTGAAAAAGGAACTGAAAAACTCACCATTGAGCATGTTTAGAAAAGGAGCATATGAAGACCTGGGCCTTACAAAAATCAGAGGGAAGGTCCCCATTGACTTCTGTTGGATCAGAATTTCACTCAGCAGGCACTCTGAGTACACAAAACCAAACTATATGACAACTTGGCCCAGACACTGTCATTTACACTTGTGAAAGTGCCGTGCCATTGATGCATCACTGTATGCATACTGCAGATGAGAGATGCATTTTAGCTAATACAGATAGTTGTACATCCTTTCATGATTTATATACACAGTGATATCTAAAACAAACATAACTTACACTAGAGCTGTAGCAAGGCATCTGTATGAATCATTTCTGCAGCAAAAAAGGTTTGCTTTTGTAGGACCTTGTTCTACAGGTCATATCCACAGAAAGCTTGATACACATTCTGTGTTCTCCAGAGAAGTGCAGAACTGCAGTGTACTTATAAGGTCTGCATAATGCTAATCTGAGAAATTTCATCATCTTATCTGAGTGATGTGTTGCTAACATGAAAAGCAAGGAGGAAGAGCTGTTCCATTTCACCTGAGAAGGAGGTTCTTTTAAGAAAGCCTGCGATAATCACTGGTGTTTTAAGAATAACAAGGAGTAGAAGTGGGCAAAAGCTTAACCTAAGGTCTCCACCGAGGCAACTGTTTGCCATTCACATTCAAGGAATTTAACACAGGGCTGGAAAAAATACAGCAGTATAATATGCTTTGGCTATAAAATTGTAGGTTTCTTATTCAATTGGACTATTAAAATACTGTAACATGCAAATATGTAAGCATTAATTAACACCCAAACTACTAAATCACAGTATATACTTGTTATGTTGCACAGAAATCCTCTATTGCTCTATATAAAACTAGGTATAGTTACAATGCTGTATAAATAAACCTGTTACTGGAATATATTGCTATGAGTTTATACACTACAACCAATAGGCAAGTGACAGAAGAATGGAACTAATAAAAATGTGCCAGTTAACTTTTTTCACCTCCTGCTTTTGCTAGGTTTTGCCTATATTTTGTCTGCTCATAGAGCCCTACTGCAGATATTTTCCTATATGAGTAGTTACAAACTGTCAGGGTATGCATGCTATGACCCTTTGGCTGTGAACAGTTGGCAGGGGTAGGTTTTCAGTGCCATGAGCTACCATGCATGCTGCTGGCTTATTATACACTCTGATGGCTTCCCCTGTCTTCCCCAGATCTGCCTCTCCAGTACTGTAACATCTTTTCTCCTGTAGCATAGGTGTGTCAAGTAAGTGTGCAGAGTACTAGTCTGTGAAATACTCACAATATAGAGCAAAAAGCTTCACAGAATCATAGAATGGCCTGGGTTGAAAATGACCACAATGATCATGTTGTTTCAACCCCCCTGATATGTGCAGGGTCGCCAACCACCAGACCAGGCTGCCCAGAGCCACATCCAGCCTGACCGTGAATGCCTCCAGGGATGGGGCATCCACAACCTCCTTGGGCAACCTGTTCCAGTGTGACACCACCCTCTGTGTGAAAAGCTTAAAAGATATTTTTAAAATAATATTATCACAAGCTGTTTATCATCTAATAGAGAAATGCATATGGTGAGCATTCTGCTGTATTTTAATACCAGTGATACATCTCGAGAACAAACACACTAATAAGAAACCCTGTTAAAATATTTTCCCACCATACAACCCTCCAGCCGGAGACTATTTCTGACAATGGTTTCACTTTTTTAGTAATTATATTCTTAGCAGCCCCATTGTTCTGGGCTGGTCCCACAGATATCTAATTTTTAGTAGGATAACATACGTTATTATAACATATTAGAATTTTTAACCAGAAAATTTCCCTCTGACTTTACAGACTTAAGGGAGCTATGTCACCATATGTGGTTGCTTGCATTTTTCTGACTACTGTATTCTAGAACTGAATAAACTTGTCACACCAGCCTTATCCGTGACAGATTTTTCTGCCTGGGGATGTTTATGGACAAGAAATAAAAAGTCTGATTTAGCTAGTCAGAAAATGAACCTAATGAATAGGCTTAAAGCCTCATCTATTCACGAGTATTTGGTTATTTGCTGAATCGACTCACAATCATCCTTACTGTAGCAGTACCATTCTGTTATACTTTAGCTCATAGCCTATCAACGTTTCCATTAGAAACTCTTTTTAAGAAGGCCGTGACTTAGCAGCAAAAATGTGACACAGTAATACCAACCTTTTATACTAACTCCCAGATGTGGTTTGAATATACTTTTTAGCTTTTTAATATAAATGTGCATATGAATGATAGCAAGGAAATTTACAGCATTATTTAAGCCAGAAAGGTGCTGCACAAGTTTTGGCTTCCCGTTGCTCAGCTCAGTGTAGCCCAGGCTTCACACGCAAGAACCCTGTTATTTCATTTGCCAGGTTCTTTTAAACAGCAAGATGCCATAAGTCAGAGCCCAGGGATCTACTATCAGCTTGAAACTGGGCCCAAGTATGCTCACAAGGTACATGAACAACATGACAAGCCAATTTGGACAGTGCTGCCAAATTTGCAGCCGTTGGGGACTTCCTGATGTTTATTAGTCATATTCCAGTATCATGCGGTGTGCAATATGAGCTGCTTCTTGCTGACTGCAGACTCCAAAGTGGCGTCATGAGCTCTTTGGGGAAAACAGACATCATTCGTTTTATTAAGGACCTGGCTGGGACCCCTCACAAGTTTTGCCCACCTCTTATTTTAAAAGAAATATCTGTAGGTTCTTTCTTTCCTTTGTTCCTTAAAAATTAAGTACTTTAATCAGTTCTGAACACATTTCTTTTACTACCAAAAACATGACCTGTCAGGAGCCTTCTTCAATGTTTATAGGAGCATAAATGTTTAGCAAAATAATGTTGAACAGCAGCTGCAATAGTCAAATCTGACTGGAAGACAGCGCAGCATCATTATAGCAGCATATAACACAGCAGAGGAAGATGGTCCATTAGGACATAATGGGGTAGAGGATAAAACCCTTCTGACACACCTTCTGGTTAATCTGCATCTACTGAACTATTCAGTACAACTAAATCATTATTTTAAATATATATATATATTCTTTTTCACAAAACTTCTGGGAAAGCAGGTGTCCTAGGGATACCATGATGTTCTATCTGATGTTCTCCCAAGACATGGCCATTTACACTGAGCTGCCACAAGTCAAACCCATACTGAGTAGCACGCTGGCAGTGGCTAGCACTGGTCAATGGTCCTCTGCTGCTGCTTGGTGTAGATATAGCTGCTGATCCCTAGCTCAGTACATTAGGCAACCATCTTGCCAGAAATTATCAAAACTGCTATGAAGCACATAGGACAAGGTCCTGAGAAGGTAGTTTTGCTGACTTCCACAGAACACTTCAAGCCCATCTGAATAGTTCATTGCAAATATACTCTTAGAGGAGGTTTTACTGAAAGAATCAGCTCCACAGTGGGCACTGATGTATTGCTGAAAATAGTTTGATCTGGTTTATAATTATAAACTTTCTTTAGCATTGACTGAATTGGTTATATGGACTAAGTCCATTAATGGCAACAAGTGACTGTCTTAAGTGACAGATTATAAATAATGGCACTAAGTATCACGATGACTGTACAATCATCTCTTTCTGCATATCTTGTACCACTTAATACAATTTATAAATTAAAAGGAAATAAACCTGGGTTAATTATTATATACAAGTAGGTTTAAAAATATATCAGTATTATTAATAAATAATACATTTGAATGTTTCTAAATGATGTTCAATTGCTCAGTTGTCTAGCTGAATATTCTTCACTTCTCAAAAGGTAATCTAATGTTCTTACTGGTGCTGAGACTTTTCAATAGCTAAACATCTGTATAATGAAATTTAAATAAGAAATGGAGTCAAGTATGAAATAAAGTTTATAATTTTTGCAGTACCATTTCAGTAAAAACTAAAATGCTATAAATTTACCCATGAAGAAACTTATCAAATGAATTTTCACTCTACATCAACAGAAACTTCAGATTTAAGAAATAAGATGTTAAATCAAATATTTACCTCATTTTAATACTGTAGAAATCTAAAAATAATGCTCGGAGAGGTGTACATTTACATAGGTGCACATGGGGCCAGCAAACTGCTGTTAAAAGGCTCTATACATCTTCCTTTATTTGAATATGAGTTGAATATGCCCTGAAGCTGATGTCCCGTCTTACTGGAAAATACTGACCAAATATTTAATTGTACTGGCCCATCTTTTAGGAGGAGTTACTCTGTAGAGTAAATGAATTCAGTGGGAAAGCTTGTAGTTCACTGAGCTCTAAATACCTACATGCAATATTCTGGTATGCACTTTTTTATGACTTTCACATTTTTCCCTCTAGAAGGATTGTCTGAGTTGACTAAAGGAGTTAAAAAAACATCTATGGTAGTGTTGGATTTCACGGGTGAATGCAAAGATCATTCATTACTATATATTTTTTTTTCATTCCTGGGTTAGAAAAAAGCATAAGCTCATTTAAAGTTCATAGTCCAAGTTGTTTTTCTAAAATGATGTCCTTTCTGTGATATTAAGCAACTGTGCTTTTTTATTACATCTTTTGTTGCTGCTACATAGATGTTTAAACATATTTTGCTAGTTCTTACTATTATATATGGCTACAGACGGAGTCTTACTATATGGACTACTGAATGAGTCATTCAGTTGGATACACTGTAAGTTAGCAAAACAGTGTACCAACAAAGACACAGTCACACCTCACACTTTTTGTCCCAGGAAAACATCATCTTTCCATGCAGGGTATGTTCTGACTGTTCCTAAGACCACACAACTAGCCACTGCCTCAGCTCAAAAAAAGGCAGCATCAGCCAACATGAGAAACAAACTCTGCTCAGGATTTATCCAGAGATTCCTTGTCACATCAAGTCACTTGAAAGGGATGGTCATGATTTTGTTTAGGATTTTGCCTTTATCAAGGCCCCCTAAGTACAGGGTCTCCTCTAGGCAGTATGCACCTATTGCTGTATATCCTTTTATCTTCTCTCTGGCCCTATTTCCGAAGTGCCAGGAAGAAGGAAAGCACAAAGCAAGCCAGGAGCAGTGGGATCGTGGGTCTTGGAACCAGGGGGGTTCTGCCATATTCTAAATGATGTATCAGTGATTCTGAAAGCATTTGAAAGTAGAATACTTTATATGGCCCAACAAAAGAAATATGTGTATTGTCAGAAAACTAAAGGAGATGAAAGAAAAACAGTATGAGTTAAAAAAATCTTCCTGAACAGACAGATAAAATAATTTCTGAAGTAGACATTTAACTTCACATATCATAAGACGAGAGAAGCTTAAGTGCTCTATTATTCCAGGTTTGCTTAGTTTCCTTCTTCAGTGTCCGACACACCCTTTGAGGAACTGCAGTCTCACTCTGAGACTGCATAGCTGCATCGTGTTCTATGCAGGAGCATTGCGCAATACTCCAATAGCAAGTGTTGGGAGCCCACATTTTGTAATCCCAGTTCTCAAGCTATAAATAAGTATGTAATTTATCCCTCTTCACAGAACAAACTGGATATATTCTGGTGTCCACTTTATGTTACGAATAAGCTTTTTATTTTCTTCCCAAATACTAAAAGGTACTTGACCAATTTTAATTAGTTGCGGCAACATCATGCATATTTTCAGGAATAAGAGGAGAATGGACTTCATTTGTTCATTACTAATTTCACAGGTGCTTTTTTAGTATTTTCTGCTCCTTTTTTTTTTGTTGTTCATAAAATTCAATATATGAATAGTTATTTAGTTGTGGCTTTTTGGCCCCCCTGATTACTCATTTTTTAAATCATAGAACTGTTTTGCTGTCCTTGAGGAAAGACAGTTTGTGCAAAAGAATTGGACTTCGATACTCAACTCCTCTCATATGGTTGGAAACTATAGCTTCAAGATACACAAAATAAAATCTTTTATTTTATTTTATTTTTTTTTAGCATTTTTATAGACCTCTCATAGTGTGCTTCATAATGGCAACATTCAGTGCCTGGCACTTTGAGAAGTATGAAGTACTGGAGGGCTCTTGTGCCTAGTTGGGAAAAAAATAGAAAGAACAAATTATTTAAATGTAAAGTCATTCAAGATAAAAAACACTTCCATTTAAATGGATGGAATATCAATCACTGTAACAAATTCCTACAGGACATAATACATACACTATATGCAGACATCTTTCTAAGCAAGTCTGGATGCTATCAACAATTTTGATTATGAAATGTAACTACGCAAAATTCCTTGACTGATGTTTATTCTGGGTCATCATTCCTCATTGTCCATTTTAGACTAAAAATCTTTGAATCTTCTTGCTCAATTTTGATAATGCATTTTAATACAGCTCAGGTTTGGGAGTGATTTTGGTTGTGTTTTTTGCTTGTTTATTCATTTGTTTTATTGGAGACACCACTCCATTTACCATTATTTATTTAAATAAATGTGCATTGAGCTTTGCAAGTATCCCAAATATATTTTAGATGGAAATGAAGAGCAATTACTGGCTATTGGATGCACCTAGCAGAATTTTTCTAAAAAGGACTTGGCAACTGGGACTAATTTCTGGACACGCAATTGCAACCAAAGTAGAGTACTGGTGGGATTTTCAGGGTAAATAAAGTTCTGAGCCCAGTGAGACCTTACAATGATCAGGTAATGTTTTAAGAAGAACTTCCATGTCAGGTTAGAAGATTGGCTCCCAACACAATATATCTCAGAAGATAAGACATACACAGGATAGACAGAAAATGGAGTATTCTTCTCCATTTACAAGAAGCAAATAGGAGCACTGTGAGCTTTGCCCCAAGTCACACAGGAATTCAGTAGTAAGGTATGGGCAGAATCCACTCCATGACTTAACAACAACCCTAGTAATTAGCATTATTTATACTCTTTCTGCTATTACAAACAATTATAGCAGGTCTGGAAGGAAAACTAAGGGAAAACAAACAATCCAGTTTATCAGTCTGTTTTATTTTATCTATTTTGGTATAATTGCTACTACAATGTACAAACTCTGAACAGTACATAAAATGTTTTAATGGCTGGGACAGAGGGTTACTAGCTAAAGAACAATTAAGCTGTTACCTCCTGAGTTGCCTGTTATGCATTCACATCTGGAGGGAAATTATACTCTGAAGGCTAAGCCTGCAAAGGGGTCTTTGGCAACAATGGGCAGTGCTCTGTCTAAGCTCAAGCATTCAAGGGCCAAAGCCAAAAAGAGTCCTTGGCCTTGTAATTCTTTCCACAGCTGTTCTCATCAGCCACGCACCTCACTCCAGTGACCTCCTGCCTCAGTGCCCACTGGAATCTGCAGCAACCAGCACACACGGGGAGACATTTGCCCAGCCAGAGGGAAGCCTTGAGGATGGGATGGATCTTGGATATCAGGACTTTCCAGGGCACAGATACCTTGTATGATCTGCCTGGCTCACCTCCTGCAGTAAAGTGCTCAAGTTAGCTTTTGGTTTTTTCTCTTTTTTTCTTCCTTTTGACAGACAGAAAAAAAAAAAAAAGAAAAAAAAAGTTGTTTTGTCAGTTCTGAAGATTTTATCTATGGATCTGTTGGTACTCTCTGTTTCAGGAATCCTAAAACCTGGCAATATGCTGGGACGACCAATTAGTTCTTGGAGATGTGTTTTGGGCAGGAGCTTCTTACGTCCATCACTGCTACAGGTGAGATGTCCCCAAAGACCTTGCACAGACACTTTCAGAGACTAAATATGACAGAATCTACAGACTCAACAAAATAGAATCATAGAATGGCTTAGGTTGGAAGAGACCTTAAAGATCATTGAGCTCCAACCCCCTTCCTGTGGGCAGGGTTGCCAACCACTAGATCAGGTATGATATTTAGTGCATTAAGAATTTCTCAGAGTTTTAAAAATCTGTATTAGATTTTCTTAAGGGATATAAATTAAGGCTGAAAACAAAATACAAGAGAGTGAAGTGAGAGTCACAGTTACCACATCTATACTGAGTGCTGGGGGAGGACAAGAAGAATAAGTGAAGTATCCAGCACTTGATCCAGAGCACTTCTATGTATCTTTACTGCCTTGCTCCTTAACCAAGTACATGCTGTAAAATTTGCAAGTAGAAATAACTGAACAGGTGTTTCAATAAGTAAAGCTTACAGTTTAGGTGGGTATCACAGATCTCATTCCTTCTCTGTCATTAATTACTCAATAAGTGAACACTCTCTATTCCGGGTTCAGTACCTTCCTTGCACCACAAAATAAAAATTAAAATAACCAGACCAGAGGCTATACTGAGAGAGAAATAAGCCAATATTATAATTTACTAGTCTAAGAAAGGGAAAGCATGAGTACAATTTGAGGTGATGGCAGGTCACCTGAGATAAGGAAGAAGGGCCTGGATTCCAGTCCTACTGCTAGTGACAGCTTAGTATAGAAGACCAGAGTTGTTTCAGCAGAAGCGAATTAGCTATTCCAGGACAGTCAAAAGCCTTGACATCTGAGATGGACAGATAAAGGACAGAATTGTAGCTGTATAAATATTTTAACCAATACTAAACTCACTGGTGGCTGTAATTGAATATTTAAGGGTATTCAAAAATTGGCGACCAGATCAAAGCTCATTTGAAAATTCAATGAGGCAACCACTAACTTGCAAATCCCATTGAGCTTCAGGAATGAGTAAATTACTAAATTGCTTTGTTCTGTGCATGAGATTCTGGGCATACTCAGCAGCAGAGTTTTTGCTGTTTACAAGCTTTAAAATAAAACACTTAAGTAGGATTAAGCAAAAACTGAGAAGAAGGTTGATAATCTCTATGGTAGGTTTTGGTCCTCAAGGGTGCAGGTCACATTTATGGATGTGGCTGTAACACTGAAGTGGCTCTGTGGAGCTACCTGTGAATTTACCACACTCATGCTTAGATTTGAATGCTGGACATGCTTAAATCTGAGTTTTTTAACGGGGTAAAGGGAACAAGTTCCAAGTCCTTACCTGAAAGAGTCCAAAAAAAAAAAAAAAAACCCAAACAAACAAACAAACAAACAGGTTTGTTTACAAGCATTTCTCCTGATTTAGTAAATATTTAGGCAGGATCACCAGTCCCGGTCACTGAAAAAAAAAAAAAAAGAATTCAAACAACAAAAATCACAAAATTCCTTTAGAAACTGTTCATTAACACACATTAAAAAAAAAAAAAAGGAAAGGAAGATAGCAAGTAGTAGAATCTTTTCAAGTGTTGCTCTGCTTTTAAGTTGTTTTGTGAGTGTTCTTTTTTCCCTGGAATTTAATGCCTACTTAGTTTATACTGCCAGATTGTTCTTGGAGAAGAAAGACGAGCTAGAAACTCATGTTATTGATTAAAACAGAGATATCCCCTCAAACTTGCATGATTTTAGGGCTTAGGTTCCCTGAAAGAACTCTGGATATGGTTCAAAAAGTGATGTAAACATATACTTAATATCCTAAGGTTAGTTTTGGCACTTCTTTGTCAAAACAAAAGCAAAACAATGCTATGATTGCAGGTAAAATTGCTACTGCCATAGCGGGGAAACCCATAAAAGGCTTCCTCTTGATGCCCCTGGAGCACATGGGAAGACAGGTATCACTTTCCTTTCATTCTTAGACACCAGGCCAGCAGAGCTGTCTGTGCACAGACATCATGCTTTCAGAGGCCACAGGATAGCACAGAACTATATGTCTTCTCTCAACTAACAAAATTGCTTCTTGAGTTAAAAATACATGCCCTAGGAAAATCCTTCAGCTGCTTCCTTACCTATACTGAGACCACACTCTATCCTAAATCAACCAAAACCTGGAAGACACAAGCTGGCCTTTAGCATTGTATTACAAATAATATACAATATTATTTCACAAGGGACATCCTCCTTTCTGTAACGGTGTATTTCTTTTGCTAATGGGAGCTGCTAAAGAGAGAGGATAAATCTCAGAAAACAGTGATCACAGCATGATGTGCATGCTTAGTTTTGGAGGTTAGAGCACATGCAATATGCTTTTCTTCTCTTCAAAGGCCATAGAAGAACTGAGGGAGACATTATTTCACAGGATCATCAGAAGTACATCCAAAGGTGCAGCAAAGAATCTTTTCCCACCGTATACTTGTTTTACTTCCTACTCCAGTGAACTTTTTGTTCAGTGTCTAACAGTATACAGCGGTATATACTGTTATACAGCAATATATAACAGTATATGCAGTATATACAGACAGTTATAGCAATATAAAACATTATATAACAGTGTCTTCAGTTTTCCTATTAGGTAATAGGGAAAATACTCCTGTCATCATTGCTATTGTAAATAACCGGTGATGTGAAGGCTGAAGATAAGCTATACTGAAAGTTGTGTGCACAACATTTTTTGTTTACTATAACAAAATGATTCAATTATTATTAATTTTTAGGTAAAAAGTGGGGAAATTTTCAGATTTTTTTTTTTTTTTTTTTTTTATTCCACAGAAAAATATTCAGTGCAATAGCAGCTAGTTCAAAACTTGATTTCTTAGCCAAAACTGGAGAGAAACTATAGGAATTGATGGGAAGAGAAAGTGATAGATCAGAATAGCAAAGAGAAATTTAATCGGATGCTGACTTGGACAGAGAAAGACCCAGACTAAAGACTGTACTCCACTTACTACTTATTTATTACACAGACTTTGATAGTTTCAGCAGGAGAGGCTTCTATGGAACAAGTCATGATCTACTCTTCAGAGCTATTCACTGTCAGATAAAGAGAATGGCATAAAGAGAACAGAAATTGACTCTCATGTGCATTGCAAGCATCCAAAATATATGCTGCTTTCATGGGTTGCTTTCAACTGCCTTTTCCTTCACCTGTTTTTATCAATAAAGCTCTGAAGAATTTGATTTCATGGTGGTTGCATTTATGAAAACTTCACAAATTTCATGGGACAAGAAACGTGCTTCCTGCCCACCTGTACTGCAGATGTTTATTGTATAAATTGGGAATTTATTGCAGTGTGATAATCTGCAGCATGACATTATTTTTCTAATACTAAAATCAAAAATTTTCCCTATAAAAAAGTTAAGAGAGCCTTATCAGAAACCAGGTCTGTCATAATTATGATTGTCAGGATCCTCAAAATTAATTACAACTTCAAGCTGTAACAGAGCCTAAAATAGCAAGAGCTGCTGGTGATCCAAAAATCACTCACAGCATGTTCAAGCTAGTATTTGGCAGAGAGCATATGCAACTTAAAAAAAGAACATAACCCTTTAGGCTCATGCAAGCAATTAAGTTCTTTGTGGAAATGTCAGACCGTAAGTCTGAAAAGACCTTTCAATTGTTTACGTACAGTTTTCCTCTAATTAGTGAGAACTGATTTTGATTTTTCTCCCTTCATTTTTCAAATAGGACCAGATGGGCTTAAGTTTGGAGGGCAGCTGTTCTTCTCAAAAACAAAACAAAAACAAAAACGAAAGAAAAAAAAAAGTGTTTCTTGCCAAGTCAGACCCCATGATTCTTACAGTGATGGGGGTACAAGTAAATGCCAATCAGCTTAGCAGCATTTAAAGATACGTAAGGAACTTAGCCTGGGAGCTCTGCTGACGACGTAAAACAAGAAGACATTTCCAGAAGTGTCTGTCAAACAAAGTATAAAAATAATCAGAGACTGATGGCAGAAGTTACTGACACTCTAGCTGGTGTACAAGTGGGTGAAATTAAACAGCACTGTACCAACATTAAATTCATTGTTGCAGTGCTCTTTGCTAAAGTTCTAAATGCAGTAACTAGTGGGTTAAAAATGTATAATACAGCTGTGTTTTATCAGAGCTACCTTAAAATGCTAACAGAGAGGATTTTTCTTTTGTTGCACAACCTGTTAAATCACCACCCTCATATTAGCGTGTGCCGCCTGTGCCACTTCTCTGCTGCTCTGTCTTTATCCGAGAGACAATGGCTTATTCTTCTGCCTGTCCCCTCTTCCTGTTCCTCTGAGCCTACAGCAGCTTTCAGTCTTGTGTGTGACAGCCCTAACCCTGACTTATAGCAAAACAGCTCAGCAGAAGGCAAGGCAAATGTCTCCTGTCTAATGGTTAGGATTGCACGTCTTTGCTGGAGTCTTGCCTCAGCTTGGATATGTCAAGAAATGCTAAGCAAGTCCTTTGATTTTTTGTGTTTCAGGCTGTAAACTGAGAACAACAGTTATCAATATCATCAGAGTAAGGGGAAGCTTTGCTAAACAGTGGCTGTTTGAAATACCTGGATGAGAAGGTGCTTATGTAAATGCTAACACATAGACAGCTCTTTTACAAGATGGAATAAGTAACACGAAACATAGTCATTATATTTTATTATTTTCTTTCCTTCTCAATGCCTTTCGAACCTCTCACTGCACTTCTGCTAAAGAAGCCCAAATACAGGATCCTATTAGAGAAAAAGTCAGACTTTGGGTTATAAATGTGAATCCTTGGAAGTTATCGTGATAGTCTGAGCTCTTGTTAGAATTTAGATGAGTTATCTTTGATTACTTTGCTTCTGCTTTCCTTTGTGTCTGGGGTTTGACAATCTATGTGTTTGGACTGGAAGCTCTTTTCTACAAAAACAGTTTGTAAATGGGCTCTGGTATCAAATCTAATTTCAGTCCTACTGATACTGCTGTAAGATACAGTGCTAAAATTTAATTGATTTAGTATTTAGATTTACAACTACAATCCAATGGAAACAGTCTGGGAGACAAATGATTTCCTCTTACAATGATACAGCCTGCAGGAAAGTTTTCCACTCAGTAAGTCAAAACAAGAAAAAAAGATGTAGATGATGTCAGTGCTGCTGCAATACAAAGAAGAAAAAGAAGTAAGATATCCAAGAAAAAAAGTAATAAATGAATCACAGAATCATAGAATGGATTATGCTGCAAGAAACCTTAAAAATCATCTAGTTCCAACATTCTACCATGGCCAGGACTGCCTCGCATCAGATCAGGCTGCCCAGGACATTATACAACCAGACCTTGAATGCCTCCAAGGATGTAGCACCTACAGCTTCACTGTGCAGCCTGTATCAGTGCCTCACAGCCCTCTGAGTGAAAAATTTCCCCTCAACATCAAATCTAAACCTCCCCTCTTATAGTTTAAAACCATTCCCACTTGTCCTATCACTACCAGACATTTAAAAAGTCAGTCCCCCTCCTGCTTATATGCTCACTTGAAGTACTGAAAGGCTGTGATGAGGTCTTTTCTCCAAGCTAAATAAGCCCAGCTCCCTCAACCTTTCTTCGTAAGAGAGGTACTCCAGCACTTCGAGCATGTTTGTGGCCCTCCTCTGGATCTGCTCTAACAGCTCCAGATCCTTCTTGGTCTGGTGGCCCTAGATCTGGATACATTACTCCAGATGGGGCCTCACAAGGGCAGAGTAGAGGGGGACAATCATCTCCCTCACTCTGCTGGCCATCCGTCTTTTCATGCAGTCCAGGATACATCTGGCCTTTCAGGCTGTGGTATGAACACTGGGTACATTAAAGTAGATGCTGTTGGATCTTTGTCTTGATTGTAGTTTTCGTGAGTCTAACTGCTAATTTCCATTGACATTTACTTCCTATTCCCGTTTCTTTCCATCTTGCAGTATCCCCAGTCTGCCTGTTGAGGCTCAAAAATAGGGAAAGAAGAGACTGTCCACACTTCCTCCTCCTCATCTTGTCTGTAGATCCCTCAAAGGAAGATTGCCCAGGCATCAAACTAAATGTATTTCACACAGACCACTTAGAAAAAAATGAACAGAAACAACTTCCACTCGTTAACATCAGTATGGCCTGGGGCTGACACCACATGCCTAAAGCAGAAAGCACTGTATCCCATTACTAAAATCCTGAACACCACAACTCACTTGACTACTTTTTGTTTAGACTACAAATAACTTAATTCCACACCTTGCCAGGCAGTACAACAGATTGCAGGCCCTAGTAGAGGACAAAAAAGCCTCAAAGCCTTTACCTGAAAACTTTCTTTCAACTTGAACATCCAGTGGTTTACCTAGAATAAACTCTGGCCAGGGACAGTGGTTTGCTTACATGCTGGTGCACACTGGTTGTTCTTTTACTGGGGAACCTCAGGCCTCAGAGAGAACCAATGATGTACCCCCTAATGATGAGGGAAGCCAGGGGGCTAAGCAGTAGCACTTCAGTGCCAACCAGCTGACCTTGATGTATTGGATGTACTGGTTAAGACTCCAGAGGAATTCCTAGCCCAGATCCCATGGATCCTGGTCCTGGCATGCAGAGAAAGCTTCCCCTCCAGATTCCTCCCTGCTTCCAAACTCATTTTGCAAAGGCAGGGCAGGCAGGAGGATTGCTGGGCTGCTTTTCTTCCCAGCCACACAAAGCCCTAGGCTGGAGGTAATGGACTACAAAAGGATTTCTAAAACTGCTCACAGCATACCTAATGCATTATGTGCTCTAGACTTTCTTTCCCATGAGAATGGGGGTCTTGCTGCTTAGTGCATTTGCTTACTGACATCTCCTTTTGCTAATAGGCTCCACCTTCAACGTGGCATCCTTTGCCCTGCTAGATGCCCTCTCTGGCACTGTGGCTAAAGCAAGAGATGTTGATGGGAGAACATCCAAAGCCATCTTTCTTGTCTGTAAAGCCTGCAGCCTTCCTGAGACACATTTCTTTGCAATTTCCTTCATAGGGGAAGGAAAAAACTTACTTCAAATTCATCACCACTAGAACTGATGCCTTGGGTGCTCAGAGCACTGCAGAGGGAGGCTTAGAACCCTTCATTCTTTGTTGAAAGCAGGGAGAGCTGGAATAACGGCTTTTATTTTGTATTATTTTCACATAGAAACATAAACATGGGATCATTTAGATGAAAACATAATTCCTATGGAAGCTACACCACTGCTCAGTGGAAAGACTGATTCAAGTAGCTGCATTTTCAGGTTACTGATATCTAAGCAATAGTATACAGTTATGTCTGTCTTCTATCCCCACAGAAAAGGACCAAGAGGACAAGACTGTGATTAGAATATGAGAAAAGGAGAATTAATGCAGACATACATTTAAAAATAAAGTATTGCAGTATTAGCAGACCAAGTCCTGCTTAGGAAAGCTTTTAACAGTTATCAGCAATTCTTTAGAAAACAGCCACAGTTTACATGTGTAACCAGTTGCTTTCTAATTGCTACAGCAGGCTACCACTGGGAAGAACAAAGGAAATATTTAGCACATCGTAAATTCTTCTGTGGCCCTGCCGAGTGGCTGGAGTTCAGATTACACGTTTATAACCAACATTTGAGAGCAATTTCTCCTTCACTTTAAGAAAGTGGGTGGGGAAGCTGTTCGACACTTTCTTCAAATGCCTGAAGTAATGTGTGTCTGAGAGAAACTTGGGTTCAAAATTCTGTTCCGGTTGTCTTTAACTCAGGCTCATCGTGCATGGTAATACGTTGAAACGCACTGAAAAACTTTCTTAAAAAACAGATGGCTGTGCCATTGTTGGTGTTGTTACAATTATTTGCTTCCAGTTTTACTATTTCTGTGGATGATTTGGTGAAATCTTGCAAGTTAATCACTATTTGTTTCCACTGATGCTAAGTATCTTTCAAATGCTGTCGTGGGCTGTGCTACTAACTGGACTGGAGGTACACTGACTTGGTATTTAATTACGTCCCTGTCTGGAGAATGGGGTGTTGGGGCTCTGACATTTGCAAAATTTTTGTGATATAACAGAAAATACGCTGGTGCCCTGGCCAACTTAAGGCTGTGTTTCAGCTCTAGGTAAACTCAAAAGTTTCTCAGGTTTCCTGTAGAGTTTTGCATGGATTAAATATTCCACATTAATTGTTCTTAATGAGAAAGAACTGTAACTGTTTCTTCAGCAGTTGCCTATGCTGTAGAAGAGATGGAAGCAAGTGATCCTTTCCTGTTTGATATTTGCTGCTATAATTTCACTACTAACACATAACTTCAGTGAATTTATATTTAAAGAAAAAAAATGTATTAGAGTTTATTTTTTCCCCAGTCACTTAAAATGCAGCACACTCAGAGACGAAAAATAAAAACTCACAAGTATCTGTAGCCATATTAACAAAGAATATAAAAAACGAGGGATTGAGTATATTTAAATAAAATAATAAATCACTTTGCAGTGTTCTGGATGGTACCGAGTCTACAACCTTTGCTGCATGTAATATATTTTTTATATTGCTGGTCTGACCAAGATTTCAGCAAAGATTTCTGTCTTCTATCCAAACAGCTGAGTGCTGATGCCTTAGGCACGTCCACAGGTCCTCTCCAACCTCTACATATATAGCTGTAGAATAATAATGTATTTACACATCCTATTCTCTGTTGCTCATATAAAAATTTGCTGGAGATGCAATCCTGTGTGAATAAGAGTGGCTAACAGTCTAATTGTACTATAGCCTGTAGAATACATAGAAATATGTGCGTCATCTGTAATGAAGATAACAAAGACAAAGATGATGGTGCAGATGTTGTTAGAAAAACATAGGATGAAATCATAGTTGCTGTTAGATAAGTTACCTTAACTTCTGTGCTGTCTGCTTATGGTGGTTTTACCTATAAAATGTTACAGTGGCATCAATGCCACTTAATAAATAAGTTATATCCAACTTACCTCAATGTGAAAATCATTAATTAGATATATACTTTAATAAGTCTTTAACTATCACAAAAATCCGAAGTATTAATTGCGATAATATTGCATTTAAGTTGATCACTGTCAGTCTTTCAAAATCAAAATGGGTATAGTTAATGGACAACAGGCACAAGAATGAAGACAAAGTCAGTGGTAGTGTTCTACAGTAACAGTAACGTACAGCAATTCTACAGCCTAAAAACAAACAAACAAATAAATGCTATGAAGCATTAAAACTAAGTTTGAGCCCCACCTTTCACTTCAAGGAATCCCAGTGTCCCACCTCTGAAACATGATTGTTTCTGGGACAGACTGCAAAATTCTAGGTGGCAGAGAGGCAGAGCCACATCAATGGAACTTGGGTCTCTTTGTAAGAGCAGCCTCTGGTTTAGTATGGTTTGGTACCATCGCAGTTACTCCATAAAAATTGAGTAAAAGTACCAAATAGGTACGTTTTTCAAAATAGTTTAGTCATAGGAGATGCAGCAAGTCTACATCGTTAGAGGAAAAATCCTAGTACCCAGGCACCACTGGGAGATTTAAACACTTGAAGCAGTAACACAATAGAATAGCTGAGGTGCTCAGTAGATGTCTGCTTCTATTTATGTCTTTCTTTCGTCAGCTTCACACTCTCCACCCCCACTTCCATTACTCCTCTTCCACAGAATAAATGGAATATTTCACCCATGAATAACAGTGTTCTTTCTCTAACCAAAAAAAATTGCCTCACAATGCCTTCACACCCGCGGCATTTATAAATTGCAGATCCCATAGCCATGGAAGGAAAGTAATAAGCACACTATGCAGGTGAGATGTCTGTAGGTTAGAAGCAAAACGTACTGCTAAAACCTATTGGATTTTATCATTACAAAGTGTGTAGTTTCCCCAGACTTATGCTCCTACATCCCACGGTCATAGCAAAACTATTTCCGTGGCAGTAAAGCTATCTAGAGGGCATATTGTAAATGCATTTACTTTTATAGTTTGTTGCCAGTTTGGTAATCCTTGTTTGTAAAAAATTGCGGAAGTGGTTTTAAAGGTTACAGAAACATCCAGACTAGAGAACTGGACATGGAGGGTCTGCCCCCACTTTCTGCCATTAAATGAAATGGCAGATGGATAAGACCTTGTATCATGAAAATAACTGGTACTTTCACAACTGATGTTATTGTCACTCTTTTACCGTTCTTGTTACATCAAAACTATGAACTTTTCCTATCCCTCTCTGCTCACTATTTACTTGTTATGAAGCACTGGGGTATCCATCAGTGCATGCAAAATATGTTTTTTATGTGCATTAACATCATGGTAGCTACTTACCTGAGTAATGCAAGCAAGCTGAGACTTTGTTGATGATTTGCTTTTGCTACTTCCATTAGCACTAACTTTTTCATCTGAATTTATTGTGAAGTAAAGTATGAGTCTTGTGCAAAACAAGATAACATTGGCTCATTTCAAGTCCCTTACATTCAAGGGGTCACACAGGACAGTAGTATTAAGGTGCTGAAAGGATCCTGGATCTCTTCATTTTCTCAGACTACCAAAAATTTATTTTTCTTTATCTTTTCTAGACCTTCTAGCTATCACTGTAGGATTTTTTCAGCATTGTATGGTATAACAGTGAGCACCCAGGAGCCTTAAAGAGGAAAAGATGAGGCAGACGAGTTAGGAATGAACTGGGAGAGATCAAGCCCTACAGTCTAAAGCAGCTCTTGGGGGCCCTGTATTAAAGACCGTCTCTCATAATACATAGGAGTAGAGCTCTATGGGTTAAAACTGAAAGGTGAAAATGCTAATCCATGTGCACAACAGCTACGTGCACTGTGCTAATGTATGCATGTACACACAGAACAGAGAACATACGTATAAAAATTAATGGACATAATATATATGATATACTTACACATAACATGATAAAACGTTTGGATTTGTATCCATATGCATGGAATATTTAAGTCTGTAAAATGTACGTTGCATTTGGAAAATAATTGTTTTTTTCACTATTATGCTGCATCTCACATAGGGAGAGACAACCCAATCCTAGAGAGCTGCAAGGGATACGAACAATGAGTGTTTAAACCCACACAGAGTCCTAAGACATAAGGAATTGAGATTCTAAATCAGTAAGCATTGTAAAAAGCAAAATAGCAAGAAGAATGAGAGCTGCTGAAACATTAATGGATAAATAATAAAACTCAGTACCTTTGCTTTAGTTTATTACTGTTTCGTATCTTGGCACACTACCCCAGTAAACCATTGTGTGCACCAGCAGTTCATGAGTTTTCTCCTGCAAGGAAATGCCATACAAAGCTGGTAATGGACGGAAAACTGCCAGTTAGTATACAAAGAGGTGAATCACAGCCCCATGAGAGTTGCAAAAGACTTGTGTGGGAAGAGTTTCCTTTTCTCTGGACTCTACCATGGTTTGTGAAGGTACCTCTGCTGAGAAGAATCTGGGAAAGACTAGGAGCTGGTTAGTGGGTCAGATGTTTTAATGTCTCATGGGACTTTTGGAAGCACCAGATCTGAAGTGATCATATAACTTTCAAAAGCCTGAAGTCACCACTGTCAGCCTACCAGTTCCCTTTTGATGTTGCCATTCTTCCAGAACAAATGCTTTGAGCCTTAGCATAACACTGACCCCAAACCACACAAATCCTACGACCAGTGATGAGTGTGCAGTTCTATTGTTAGAAGCAAACCACTTAAAATTCCAAAACATATATTTTACACGTACTTTTAGATGCCTTCTGTGTGAACAGAAAAGTCATCTTTTTTTCCTCTTTTAAGTTTTTAGTCAACAGAAAGATCTTGGGTAATTTTTATCTTAGTGAAGAGTGTGTTTTGTGAAAGTGTCTTTTAACACTGATTCTTTCCCTTAGTGGGCCTGGAAGTTCTGGATGCAGCGTGCACCCTGAATTAGTTATGATGTCACTGACACTTCTAAAAGGGCATTTTTCTGTCCTGGTTTAGGTGTCAATGACATCATCATCTGTAAGAACAAAACCCTAAAATTTAAGCCTTGTTATGTAAATTGAAGAAAAGTTGTTTTAATAAATATTTTGCTTTAAAATGAAATGCTTAGCCTAGACACAGATTCTGCTAATGAATGGAGATCACAAATGTTCTGCATGCAGGAGAATTGCTGTTAACTTTTAAGGGAAAAGAAAAACATTCAAGGTCATAAAATTCTCTTTACCTACCTAGAAACAAGAACCATAACTTGCACCATTTGTAGACTAAAGCTATATATACAGCACAATTTATTTACAAATTTTATTTATTACAAAAATACTTTGTCTATCTTCATTTCCATGTAGAGAGCATTATTTAGTATCCATTCCTTCCAATGGAAACCAAACCAAATCATCAAATTATCTAGATGAAGCCACTCCAAGATAAGACCATCTCAGGCAAATAGCTCCAACCAGAACCAGAATTCTAGATTTGAAAAGCGGATAGTTTCACCTGGGGCAGCAAAATTGTAAAAATCACAATTTTCTTCCTCCGTTCACTGAGGACAATTTTAGTTTAAGTATAAAAATGTGGAGTTCCATTTTTTATGACAGGGTTATTAGGGTTGATTTAATCACAAATTTTTGAAAGCATTTATTAAGAAAATTAAACGTAATCCCACAATTTTCAGTAGAAGGTGCAGTGAATTAGATACTGTTTCCACACGGAAGCTGCAGGAATGCATGCCTGCGCTCACACTGCTAATTTATTCATGAAAGGTTTAAAGTAATATTCACACATCAACCTCTCTAGGAGTGGAATGCAGCAACCTGAGAGATAAAGAGCTAAGTTAGAAAGTGGGAAATAAGGGTTAAAATCCTCTCAGATAAGGCAAGGAATTTAGCCTTGGTCATGATTTCTTTGGTCAATACCCAAACCACAGAATTATGTTTTAAATGTAACAAGAAAGGTAGTTCTCCTCCAGCTATTCCAAAGAAGTCTAGAAAAATGCTACTACATTTTATGGGTGACTGGTCCTCTGCTGTGCTTTAGGAGTGACTTTATGTAAGTTATTTTAACAGGCCCCTTAAGTTGCTGAGTGGAGGTCTCCTGGGTGCCAGGCATGCCTAAATGTCAAGATGGAAGCGGGCAGCTCAGCTTATTACTTTTCTTAATATATACAGAAACAGTGTTTTCAAGTGAATAGTCATTTTTCTAGGATGCCTCCAGGACTAGCTCTGAGGCAGTTCTTAGAATCCCTATCCTGCACACAGTGATTGATATTTTCACCCAAGTCCTTCTTTAAGTGCCTAAGTTCTTGTGTAGAAGAACAAATATCACGGTACTACCACTGCTTGAATACAAACCTCATTTTTGAGGGTCCTTATTTTAACCTGGTACAAAGTGACACCTACTGTCCCTCTATATCAGTATTATTATCATCAGAAATTTGTTTTATTTTTGTCTAACAGTGAAGCCTATACTTGGCTAGAAGCATCCTGAAAATAAGGAGTCAAACAAAACAAATAGGATTATCTCAAAAACATCTGTATACACTAGCCTCGCTAGCCTTATGTATTACCAGTGCTCATGCATATCCTCATAGCAACTTCATAGTGTAAAGGTTCTGGAAGTTGATTGATTGTTCCCAAACTACTACATAGTTCAAGTTGATTAACCACATATTTTTTTTGCCAGTATGTCTGGCTACCTTTTAGAAGTTAGGGGATTGCTGACCATATTACAGAAACAGATTTTTTAAGGATTGGAATCAGATTTGGCAGTAAAAGATTCAGTTGCAAATTCATATGTGATCTTAAAATTTCATTTGACGTTAAAAAAAAAAACACCAAAAAACAGCAACTTTGCAACCGAGAAATAAGAACCTGGATTCTATTTAAAATGACATCCCCACTTGCAACTTGTTTTTTTAAAGCTTCAACATAAGCCCTCTAACGGACAGTGCTCATTGTAATTTCTGGTATTTTCCCCTGTTCATTTGAGATTCTCTTCCTAGGAATGAAGTAACATCCTGTTTTTTTGAAAGCAGAAAAGTATCTGTTCAAAGTGTCTTAACATTAAAAGATCTTTTGTCCTTTCCTTTGGCTTTTTCAGTTTTTAATGAGTTGCTTATATATCTCTGTGGTTTAAAAAGACAGATGTATTTTATGTAATCTTCCATGTAAGCTTTTTTCATTTCTGTTATAAATTGCTTTTCCATATTTTAAGATGTCATTGTGTTTTCAGGGAAAAATGACCCAAAAAATTGTGAGCAGTTATTTGTTGCCCACCATGAACTTCCAGATAAAGTGGGTATAAATTGCAGAAGGTAATAAAATCCCAACTTATAAATAAGCCACGATTTTATTGTAGAAATGGCAATTAAAACTGTTGTTCTGTTTTATTTTTACTTTAAAACTGTAATATATGAGTTTCATTTGAATAACAGCTAAATACTTAACAGCGCGCTCTCTGTTTTGCTCAAAGGGCAAACCTAAGTACTGAAGTTACAGACCCCAGGCTTCTCAGAGATACAATGATGAACGGCCTCCTTATAGTGGAGGGCTTCTGGAGTCCACCAAGACAGGCTGTAACCTATACATTATAAACTCATAAGGAACAATGTAAGACAGAGATGCCAAAACTGTGAATTTTGTAACTGAATAGCAACAATTTAAGCCCATGTGCTGGGCTGTATGTCATAAATTTCAGCTTTCTGAAGTACAAGCCGGACCAAACTGGTGTCCCAATTTTTCATCCCTATAAACCTTTCCTCATTTTACCACCAGATATGCTTAACTTCTATGGGTTTGGACACCATTCATGTACAGTCCTAACAGCATCTTGAGGTTTAGTTTGAAAACAAATAAAACAAAACAATTGTTTTGGTGGTTTAAACGGATGTGCAAATGCATACTTTCATCTGTTGATTTGGAGCACCAGTAAATGTGAAAGTTGTTTGACCTGTGGCTGAGGTCCCACATCTGAATTAAAAATTCCCAAGCATTTCATACCAGAGAAACATTTGTATTGTTACAAATTGATATGGGAAATTGTATCCGTACATATCCTAAGTATACACTTGATAAAGAACATATACATATTTGTTGTTGGAAAAAAAAATAAAAAAAATCAAAGTCTGGTGTCTTTGAAGTTATCAAAGCAAAAGAAAGGAAACCAATGGCAGACTTGCAGTTGGTGCAGAGAGAATATGGCGGCTGCACAACAGTGGTTAAAAGCTGTGAGCAGTTTGTATTTTTGTGGACACTGTTCAAATTCAGCTCCTGTTTACGTTATTGTTTTTAAATTGGACATGGTCAAATAACTCGCCATAATAGATATTACTTCCGTCTGCACAGAGCTTAAATACTGTTTAAGTTTCATTGTCTTGATTTACACAAATCTGTATGTTAACACACAGACAAAAAGTCATTCTTCCTAGGACTGCTTAGCAGGAGAGGCACTTAAAAGTATCAGAAGAAATGCAGAAAAAAGAATGGGACAAGATGGAGCTGAACTAGTGGGTGCCAACTCTGCCCATGACAGGGGAGTTGGAACTAAATGGTCTTTAAGGTTGTTTCCAACCCAAGCCATTCTGAGATTCCATAGAAAGGAAAGGGATGGGAAAAAAAATAAGCAAAAAAAAAAATTATTTTTTTTTAAAGGCAAAATAGGTAGAGCTTGGATTACTTAACTGCAGACTGGATTTATTCTAGCAATGTTTTTATTTAATTTGATATAATTTGCCAAAATCTATTCTTAATTATCCCACTGTTGATTTCAATAAAGTAATATGAAGGGGTCAAATTAGATCTAGTATGTTACAGTATCCAGTACACAGAGACAGAACTAGTCTGCACAGATATACATCATGGTAGTCTACCAGTCTACTGTTAATATCTATTTATGGAACCTTTTCCTTTTTGTTCTGGTTTGCTGGGTGGTTGGTTGTTTTTTTTTTTTAAATTTGGAAAAAATTGCCTTCAGTAAGAAGAACTCTCTTGTGCTCACGAGTCTCAGAAATAATCCCAAGTTTTAAAACTATCAAGTAGCCATATGGAAACTGCTGAGATAAAGAGCCAGGAGACAAAAAATACTATAGTAAGATAATTTCTAATATCACTGTCACTTTATAAAAGTACTTAATCAAAAGATAGCATAGCATGAAGACAAGAGACCTCTTTGATTCCCTGGCACATGTATAATAACATACATTGGTATGCTATAAAGTGCTACATGAAGTGCCTTGCGTAGTTCTACCCTTTAAGCATATAAATAAGCTGCTCTGAGTACGCTGACCACATATGACATTTCACACACATATTATTAAATTAGCAAAATGTTATTGTTTAAATAAATATCTACTGTATTTTTTTTCCTGACAATTTTACACAAAGGTTAGGTTTCTGCTCTTGACTATTCAGATTCTACATGATAATCAGTGTGCTGGTGCATCTTAAGGCAGAACTTAGTTCTCCACATAGTATGCTAATGAAAAATGTTTAGAAAGTTTCAAGTAAAGTAAAATATAGTATAATAACAGCCACTATGCTTTCTTTATTTCTACTGTAATTATGAGAAAGGGACAAATTTAATAGAAACAGTTCTGCAGATAAGTAGTTAGCAGCTTCATGATGGAATTTTCAGTTTTCCACACACAAGTTTCAGTGATTTTAAAAAGAATAATGTGTTTTTGAATCCTATTATATCACTTTTATTCACTGAAATGGTCCCCAGGGATAATCCTGCATGAGTACATAGAGGGGGCGGCCCACCTGGAGGAAACTGGGCCTGCTGTCCTAACAGAGAGAGGAGCTCTGGAATATAGCAAGGCCACACATTATGTTCACATCCCTTAATTGAAACTTAGTTCCATAAGGCTGTCATACATGTGAGGAGAGTAGAAGAAATACAGCTTCCTTTACTGTTCATGTCTTCACAACAAGCACAGCTGGTTGTATTTCTTTGCTTGTAATCCCTACTGTCCAGATGTGGTCCCACTCTTGTTCTCAAACCACACAGTTGTGGTAGCATGGCATGGTGTTAGAACTGATAAACTCCAACATCCTGTATCTTGATGCTGGCTTCCAATGCATGTACAGGAAGAAGAATTCCTCCCCATTTTTCTTATAAAACAATGCTAGAAAATCTTATCCACTTGCACTGGGGGGGCTGCGAGCAAAACATTCAGCCCATAAGTAGATGATAAAATGTAGAAGTAATGTGAAACTGGAAAGTCTAACTGCCTTTCTGGTTATTCATTCACCACTGGAAATACCTGAGCTGTTTTGGTTTTCTTGTAAGAAAACATGAAATGATTATTTGTTTGGGGTTGGGGATTTCTTTTTGTCATAGTGGGGTTATTGTTTCTGAAGACATGAGAACAAAAATTAAAAGGCACCAAAGCATGGCTTCTAGGAGATTTGAGGATAGAATTCAGAGGGATACTGTCATTAAAAAGTGAATTATGCCGTAAAACATAGTGAATCCATTACTTTTTAAACATAGAAGACTGAGGAACAAGTTCCTTAGAGACCATCAGAGCTGTAGAATCAAATAAGGATATGTTACGGACTGCTATACTCAGGCACATGCTAATCAGACTATGTGTATTTTAAAATCCATTTACAGTTTAATTTATGACAAATTGCAGTACTTGTCTGGTATTTAAAGGTGTCACAGACAGTTTGGATGGATTCCAAAAAGCAAGAAATGTTTTCTTCTTTCTCTAAGAACTAAGCAATATGCTTTTCCTTCCTTGATGAAAGATCCTGGCTCAGCAGGCAGAACTGCCTCACAAAATGTATATATGTCTGAAATATAAGAAGCTTGCATAGACAAAGGAAAAGCCAAAAATGAAATAAAGAAAAGCCAGTAAGCTTGATGACAAGCTGGCACGTTCAAATTCAAGGCTCAAATTCAATGTGAATCACAACCATGTGAATCTTACTCTGTTTCAGAACTGAAGCAAAGCTCAGACCTCGCATACAGAACAATTCTGCCTTGATTTGCACATGTGAGTGGACATGTGGGCTGGATTATCTGTGTAACGCCCTGGAAAAGCTGACTTTCTTTTTTAATGGGTTGCAGTCATGATGCTTTTCATAGAATAACCAAGGTTGGAAAAGACCTTCAAGGTCATCCAGTCCAACCATCCACCTATCACCAATATTTCCTCACTAACCTGTGTCCCTTAGTACAACATCTAAACATTTCTTGAGCACCCCCAGGGATGGTGACTCAATCACCTCACTGGGCAGGCCATTCCAGCATTCCTTTTAGAAAAAAAATTCTTCCTAATATCCAACCTGAAAATTATTATTTCCCATTTTTGCAAAGGCTACCAACAGGAAGGAGCATTGGATATGATGGAAAAAAAATGCTTGATTGTTCCTAAAGACTTGAGGGAAGGATTTCAGTAGAAACAGGGCATCCACAGTTTCAATGTCTGACTGCACTGGAAGCTTTGGGGGCACAGGGGCCAGCAGAGGGAGAGGTAGGAACAGACTGTAATAATAAAGCCACATAATAGTATAACACGTGAGTTTAACATTAAATAAAGACTGCCCAAATTCCTACCTGTGAATGCTTAGTCTGGTGTTTGTTACACTTACAAGTGTGAAAGAAAAGCCACAAGCATTTATCATGATTGTCAGTAAGGCCCCCTTCTGCACCTCTCCCATGCTGTCTACTTCCATCCCTGCTTTTCAGAGCTGTCAACATCCAAGCTTGTCTCCATTTCTGGTAGTCAGTACAGTACAGGATTGTTTTACATTGCCTGCCTAAGAAAAGCAGCTTGATTTGAGTAGGGGAGGTTTGTTAGGAACTGAGAGTGTTCTCATAATGTTCTGAGCTCCTCTGAGACTCATATGCTTTAAGATAGCACAACCAACACATGTTGAGCCCTTTGCACACATTGTCCCCAATCAAGCACTGCCATTCTTGAGAATGCCACCTTCCAGCAGCTAGCATGCACTGCATCAGCCCTAAACCACAAAAGATGCTCTGCATTGAAGTCACAAGTCCCCTTTTCTCCTTATTAAGGAATGCAAGAAAGTTCTCTTTTATCAAATTCTTAATATGATTCATCTGTATTTACATCTTCTTACCATAATCCATGTTCTTTCTTCTTGGAATTCACTCCCTGTTGTTTCTTGTATTTTACCCTTATTACAGATAATCACAGTTTTTCAGTGATGATATCTACATTTTTTCTACACTTGATTGTATATTTAAATATGTAATACAGTTCTAAGTCTATCAGCAGGGGGAGCGCTTTAGGAATAAAGTTATTAACCACTTTTTATTTTCAAACCAAAAGCTAGGCATTTACAGAGAAAGTGCCTTTTGACCATCTGAAAGTGCTGCACTGAGAAAGGTAGTTTACTACATTACATGGACATAAAAGAGGTAGGACTAGCTTTGAAGAGAAGAGGGGTCTGTGGAAAGGATTTTAGGAGCATCCAGAGGTGATGGGGACTCAGCTGAATTCTATCACATTGCTTTGAAACGAAATGCAAAAGAAACACAGCAGTACAGGTGTCCTTAATTTCTCCATTATTTCTGAGGTGTATTTCATAGCAAATGGGGGGACATCTCAGAGTGGCCTTTCTCCCTCCAAAGCCAAGAGGATTGGTGTTACGCCCCGGTGACCAACACACCAGCCCCCCCACAGCTTAAGCATCCTGCAGTGCAAGGGGTTGATCAACAACCCCCAGGGTCATGCTGTCCCACACCACCACCCATGCCTATGTGGCAGCATCTTCTGCCCCGCTGCCCCAACCAAAATCAGGCCCCCTGCATGGGGGAGCTCAGCCCAATACCTGCAGTGTGGAGCTTCTACCAACAGCTGCATGCATGGAGAGGTTTGGGTTTGCCCTAAACTCTTCCAAACAAAACATCAAAATCTGAGCAGAGCTCCTCACGCTTCCTGGATCAGTGGAGGAAGACACAACCATGGTGGCATCTCCCTGTAATGCTATAATGGGATATAATAGCAGGGTGGCAATGTCTAAAGCTACAGCAAATGAGAACTAACACAAATGCAGTAGCCACAGATACTGAAACAAAGAGCTGCCTACCTTTGGAAGGCCTCAGGAATCTCCAGCAAGAGACACCCTCACCTCCACTGCCAGCCCTTAAATGAGGTCTGGGAAGGGGTGGATCTTGGCTCCACCCCTTTCATTCACTCAGGTGCACTGCATGCTCCCCTGGGTTGGCCCCGCCTTCCCACCAGGTGCTCAAGCACTGTTTCAGGCCATCACTTAGTATTTCCACTACATTCCCATTCATACATTTGTTTCCAACTCCAGCACTTAAAAAAAAAAAAAATCAGCATTGATGCTGCTTTCATACTTTAGATTCATTGCAGAACTTGTGAATAAAGGAAGGAACCAGTGAATACTTATCCTGATTCTAATTTCTGTGATGGAGACAGGAAAGGAAGAAAGTGTTTATGATTATAAGGGGCTGTACAATTAACAAATATATAGTAAACAGAGTGACATGGTTAGGGTGGTATTTTACAGGTTTTATAGTTAGAAAGATTATCATAGTGGAAAGAGAGAATCAAAATAAACAAAATGCTCACTCACATCCTAGGCTCACAGAAAAAAAAAACCTCAAGAAGAGTAATCTCCAGAAAGAGATCCTTTCCTCCTTTCCCAGCAGCAGTCAGCCCTTAAACGGGGTCTAGAAGGGGTGTAGCCAGGCTCCACCCCTCCAGTCACACAGCTGAGTTGCCTTCACCTGTACTCCCAGGGCTGACTCAGTGCTTGCCTCAGGTGACCAGTCAGTGGTTCAGGCTGTGACTCAACAGTTCCCATACAGGGGCAAACAATGGTGTCAGTCACTGTCAAACTGAACTTCATTCATAGCTAGGGATTTCTTTTATTTTACAAAGAGCAGCCTGCCCTGAGGAATCTTCATCACCAATCTATTTTTAACTATGATGATTGCTATCAAATTATTTCATTTGCAGTCCCAGTTCTTGTGCTTACCACTTTTTATATTTCATAGCTTTAAGTCACTCTACTTCACTACCATTGGCTTTGTTTGGCAATAACACAAATAAAAAGCGTGCCTTAACTCTCTGGCATGCTTTATGTCATCATCACACAGAAGCAGGCATTGCCCACATTTTAGAGAAGATCTGATGGTGAAAATTGTTATAAATGTAGCCAGTATTTCAGAGGTTGAGATGGATACCTCCTGGCTGCACAGAGAAAACTAAGATATTTTAAGGCTTCATAGGTCTGTTTTTTTGTTGTTTTTCATTGTTTTTTAAAGCAAAGAAGGCCTCGCCTGTTAAGGATTCCAGCACTCACTTTGAAATATATTGTAGGCTACTAAAGATTTTCAATAGTCCTTTAACCTATGCAGATAAACTATGAAAAGTATAACCTTCATAGACCACACCCAATTCTGACTGCAACACGTATTGTGTTTTCAAAGAAAAGCTGCTAGTTATTGTGGTACAGATTACATTCTTGACTCAGCCAGAAGGACTCACAGACACCCATGCATTTATTTTATTAGCAGTGTTAGTGGTATGCAACAGGGGAAATTTCACTATCATTTCATTTCTCTTCCTGCACTGGGAGCTCACCTTTTCTCCTGCTCACCTACGTGTGATCTCAGCAAAGAAACAAAACTCAATGTCCAAGTTAGCTCAAATTCCCAGAGAAATCTACTACAGCACTGCCAACCCACCAGAGAATCTTACTTCAAATAAAATGGTATCATTTCATACAAACCTGTCTACAACAGATTTTCCCCAGATGCTGTAAAACAGTATGAGGCTTTTGATTCAAAGTTCCTGAAAAAGAAGTTATACCAGTTTGCATGCACATTTCTGAAAGGTTGTTACCGGGGCTCCTCTCTAGTTCCTATTTATACAGATAAAGCCTGTGCTCTTTCTGGAATCTGGTCTCTAATCCCTTCCAGTGAGTACTTCTATTGAGTAGGACTAAAATGAGACTCTCTACAGAGCAAGAACATGAGGGTAAGAGGTGGAGGTCAGAAATGAGCTTAGATGGCCAGCTTTCCCCCCCCCACACACACACTACTTTCTTTACCTCTAAACCAAACCCAGAGTTATGCTTTCATATAATGGTTTGGGTTGGAAGGGTCTTTAACAATCATCTAGTTCCAATCCTCAGCCATGGGCAGGACTGCCACCCACAAGATCATGCTACCCAGGGCCTCATCCAACCTGGCCTTAACACCTCCAGCAATGGGGCATCTCTTTGGGGAGCCTGTACCAGTGCCTCTCCACACTGTGAGTGTTCATCTCACTCTTGGAGGGGAATACTCAATGAGAGAGAGTCACAAGTATCTTTGCAGCATTTCCAGTCAAGGTATTCTGTGAAATGCTGAGTCCAGTTCTGAGGGCAGTGTCAACACACACTGACATCAGCACAGTATAAAGATATATGTGTTTGGAACAATTTCCAAAACTATTCTGATTCTCTGTTCCTTATTTATTTTCTGGCTTTTTTTTAAAATCATGTTGCAGTTATAGCAAAATGCAAATATTTCTTATCTACCATTTTTTTTTCCCCGAATACTCTACCCTGCTCTGGAGGATCATGCCTTTCTAAGATAAAAAAAAGTATATTCTGATCACATAGAAAGAGAGTGGTGTACCAAACCAATGGAATTAAGTCTGAATTCTTCATGTAACTGCCAAAAAAATACATCAGTCCATCATTTAACTGCAGATACTTAGCTGAAAGCTAAGGATAAAAAAAAGAAAGTTAAAGATACTTGCTCAAGGGCACTAAACTTTCCCCCCTCTTATACTGGGGAGCTGATGTAAGGTCACCAGCTGTAGTGTTACAACAGAAGTGTAATTATTTGTGGAGTCTGCACAGAAACATGGAAATGACTTCAAAATCAACTATGTCTCTAGTGAAGTCGTGCAGGCATGATGTCAGAGAATTAACTGAATCTTCAGGACCTGAATTTATTCTAAATATCACAGGGAGGCCACTCCTGATACAGTGTCTAGCATAACAGGAGTAGTGTTCATGCCTTGAGAGTCTAGGGCCATGGTCTCTGGTGTGTGTCTGTTGGTCATGTATTAGAGTTATCTTTTCCCAAGCAAGTCTGGTGATTTTCATTCCCCTGCAGCAGCATTGAATATTATCAGTTAAGTGTGATTTTATGGTTAATAAGTACTCTTCACACTGCTGGTAAAGGCCCCCCTGGGCCTCACAAAGATCATTCTTTGATTTAAAAGAATCTCATAAAAGTAGATTGGTAGTTCTGATCACATAGACAGATGTGTGCAGTCCTAACACTCCCTACCCCCTGTCAGTTCTCATTGTACACTTGAGGAGTTTAATATGAACCTCACTAATCATCACAGTGTCAGCTCAGGTCATACTGCCCTACAGACTGAAGTACACGCCCCCAAGTTAGGTAGGTAATGGATTCCTGTCATGTTCTGAAGTTTAAAAAAAACACCAACAAAACAACCACTGTTCTGCAACAACAAATAAGCACAAAGCTAATCCTGAAGGATGCTATGCTTTTCAAAAGGACAGTTATGGCTATGCCTTTTGTTAGCTGTGGAGCATCAGCATCGCTGAGGGTGAGGACCTGTATCCCTATTTGTTTTTCTCCCTTAACTGAAAGGTTTGAAAATATTTGTTTCTTTACAATCTTCAGTTTTCATGTTTAATTTGTGCCACTTAGTTATGCATGCACTCTTCAAAGCAAAACATGCCATGGTTCTGAAAATCAGATGGTATGTGTTTAGATATCAAATACTCTGGAGGACTTCACATTTTTCCCATCTTCCTACAATTTCACCAAGTTCCTGATCTGAGACAGTCTTTTTTTCCTTATAACAGTCTTCACATTTAACATTTTCCACTGTCAGAGCTGCTGAATTTCTCTGTCACCATCTCCATCTCTTTATTGTCTAAATCTCCCCAGTTAAGATCATTGACTCACCCAGACTCAACATTGACTGCCAAGATCTTCCCTTAGCATTCTGCTTGCAAGCATCTAGCTTTATCTAAGGCTGCCTGACAAACCTTATGCCAAACACATAAGCACACAGGTCTCCTCTCAGTTATGAAGTACTCATTGATACTATTCTCCACTATCAAATTTTCTGTCCTCCTTTCTCTATCTGCACAGAAACATTCTTTTCGCTTTTCTTTCTCTCTAAGGACATGTATCTGAGCTAGCCCATTTTCCCTTTCCATCGTCACCAGTTGTTACTGTACTATTCTTGACAGCAGCTCTCTTTTTTTACTCTCGTCTTCCAGTACTATTCTCAAGAAGCAGTTCGTGCACTTGGCCAGTGACATGTGGGCATTGGTTAGTTTAAAAATCATCTCAGATAAAACTCTTCTATGGAGTGACTCTTAGCAGTCATTCCATGCAGTTTTGTATGCCTGCTTTTGAACTTGTATGTACAAGACAGTTTCTTTCTTATTTGCTATAATATTTTAAAAGCATTTGCTATGCAGCTTGGAAAGTGGTGAAAGCAAATCCTTTCCTATTACACAAAGGCCAGTACAAGGAACACTCTGCTCCTTGTTAGGCAGACACCTGGGCCGAACTCAACAAGGCATTTGGCTAGAAAACCTCACTGTTGGCACATCTGCTTCATCCATCTATTGTGGAGGAAAGAGAGGGAGAAGAAGTAGTGGGAGAGTCAAAGTACATAAGAAAAAAAATCAAATTATTGTTTTAAATTATTTGTATATGCCTGTAGAAGATTAGCTGGCTTTCTGAAATCACAGCACCAACTTTACAATGATGTAGAGGATGAAAAATTGTCTCTCATACAGAGATATTCTGCTCATTCCCCTATTTCACCACTTTGTGCAAGAGACACCCAAGATTCAGCAGTCAAAGCTAAACCAGAGTACTTTGTATTTTCACTGTTGTGTTCAAAGGCCAGCAATGGAATATTTTATCCAAGCTAGAACCCATTTAAAAAACAGAGCTGTTTCTTCCCTTGCACATCAGTCCAGACGCCTAAAAAAATCTCTTCCAAATGTAGTGCTCTTAAGTATATAAAATTACATTAAAAAAAAAAAAGCAGTTTTAAAATACATATATTTTAAGAAAGGGCTGTGATAGAAACCAATGTATGCTTTATGTCTTAAGACTACATACATCTTAAAGGTAAACTAAACTATTCTGATTTACAAGAAAAGTAAGAAAATAAGTGATATTTGCTATGTACCATCTTATTATTGAGAATACTTGCTAGTCATACTCAACTGAGATTTTTTAAGACCCTCTCTGTATGATGCTGCTCTGCTGAGAGCCCATGTGGTGGAAAACACATGGGGTGCATGGGGTACATGGGAAGAACAAGGATATAAAGGGGCGTACTTCAAAACTGCAATCCTTGATACTTCTCATCATGTTTTTGGTAGTTTGGAAATCCTCTGGAGCTGATGAAGAAAGCTGCTGTTGATCAAATTGCCCAGTTCCTTTCCCTTAATAGACTCAACTGTAAGACAGGCATCATTAAACAACATTTTAGGAAGCTCTTACAGTTTAACCCAGCAGTCAGCTAAGAACCATACAGCCATTCACTCACTCCCTCAAGTGGGACAAAGCAGAGAATTAGATAAAAACCATCTACCAATATAGAAAAAGGAAACAGAAAAGTGCAACTACAATTATACAAATACAACCACAGAACAACTACTCACCATGCACTGACCAATCCCCAGCCAACAGTACAGTAGTGGTTTGCCAACAGACGGCTAAAAACCAACACATCTTCCCACTGACACCCAACTAAAGAGCAGGAATCAACCCCTAGCCCTCTCCCCTACAGCTTTATAACTCTCTGGATAATGCCACGAGGTATGGAATAACCCCTTGCTTAATTCAAGCCACCTGCCCTTGCTCTGCCCCACCTCCTGCTGCCAAGCCACAACGGCTGTGTCTCTGGGTGTGATTCCATTACTCAGTAACAGCCTAAAGCGATGCTAGCAGTTCCCACTGAAACTGGGGTAGATACTGATCATATATATAGAAGGATGCATTATAGGAACAGGTAATAGTTCAGTACTGCATGTGCGTTTTGTTGCTGTGTAACAGATGGCTGTAGAAGGGTACTCTGAAGAAATGGCATTTGATGTGGAAGTGTATGTGAAACAAAGGAGTGTTGTTGAATTTCTCCATGCAGAAGAAATGGCATCTATTGACATTCACTGATGCTTGTCAAACTTTTGTGGAGACCAAAAAGTACTTGTGAGCATAGTGAGGTGATGGGGAGTGTGTTTCAGTAGTGGTGACAGTCGGTCACCTCTGCTGGTGCAGATTGTTGTGAGTGCAACAAGGTGTCCCTCAGAGTAACTGGGAAATAGAACATCAGTACTACTTCCACTGAAGAGAATAATAAAACTGTCACTTTTGGCGCTGGAAGAACTAGTCTTTTTCTTCGTTACTACATTTGAGTTTTTTGTGCTGTACCATCTTGAGAAGAGCTATCTAGGTGTTTCTAGATTACTTCTTTTCCATATTCAGTGCACTGTAAATCTTTACTGTGATTCCACTTGCGTAGTCATAAACTTAGTGTTTTCTTATACAGGTTTCCATATTTATACTTATTTTTTGCTTGCCATTTATAATTGTTCTGTGCTTGGTATTAGATCATTTTAAATAAGTATGCCCAGAATTGACCAAGATTTCAGAATTTTAACTACTGTGCCAAAGGTCAAAAAGTCTAATCTGAGCAATGGTTTATATCTGGATTATCTCACAAGCTAGGTAAAAGTGTCCAGTGTTTGAAGTATTGTGATGGGAAGCATGCATAAGGCAGTGTGTTAGAGACAGAGTATCACATGCCTTTGCATGTTGTTGTTAACCCCAATGTTAGTATAACACCTGAATATTTTCAGTCAAGGCAGCTTCATCTTTATCTTGAATACAAGAGCTCAGTGATACTGAGCTGGTGCACAATGAACACAATGGGGCTGTTAACTTCTGTAGTCTGTATACATTTTTCCATGAAGTCCAAGTGCTGTCATACAGATAACATTTGGATGCTACAAGTTAATACTAGGCCATAGTACGTTTTTCTTCATGGTGTAATGTAAGAAATGCATGCTGTAAATGGATCCACTATATATCTTTCTGTGACATCCTTTGAACTTCATTATGTTGACAGTTATGACATATGCAAAAGCCTACCCCAACTTTGGGTAAGAAATAGGCTTTCGTTTTTATTTGTTCAGAGCTTGGACTACGAAAGGAGTCAAACACAAGAGTAACTTTTTTGAAATCAGTCTTAAAATAATCTTAGAATCATTGAATGGCTTAGATTGAAAGGGACCTTAATGATCATCTAGTTTCAACCCTCTACCACTTACTGGATCAGGCTACTCAGAGCCCCATTCAGTCTGTCCTTTAATGTCTTCAGGGATGGGGCAGCCACAGCTTCTTTGGCAGCCCTTTCCTGTGCCTCACCACCTTCTGAGTAAAGAATTTCCTCCCAACATCTGATCTAAATCTTCCCTCTTTTAGTTTAAAACCATTCTACCTTGTCCTATCATTATCAGATGGTGCAAAAAGTCTCCCTCCTGCATTATAAGCTCCCTTCAGGTACTGGTAGGCCACAGTTAGCTGTTCTCCCAGTCAGTATACATATCTGGGATTTCCCTGACCCACAGACAGCATCTTGCACCTGGACCTGTTGTGGGTGCACTATTTAAGCCTGCCCAGGTCCCTCTGGATGACATCCCTTCTTTCCATTGTGTCAACAGTACCACTCAGCTTGGTTCCAGCTGCAAACTTACTGAGGGTACACTCAATTCCAGTAAAGTCTTTTTCATGCTACTTTTTCTGTCAGATTGTCTCTCCTGTCATGGCAATGAGAGAACAGTGGAGATAAGGAATACAGATACAGAGCACCACCTTACATAGTTATCTTAGGTTGGATTAATCTGTCATTTTTAAGCATTCTCCAGCCAACAAACATATTGTGCAAGTTCTTTTTTTTTTTGCTACTCTCTTTTTCCTCACCAAAATGGTTTCCAAAGATCAGGCGGTTACTTATAGCATTCTCTGCTAATCTGCATGGAGAACATCCAAATTTCAGTGATATTTATGAATAATAACTAGCACACCTGGGAAGATGTGATAGCTAGCTGGAGACATGGCCCACTAGAGAAGTTCAGGTGGATGGAATGGCTTCCCAGGTTCAGGGATTTACTGTTTCAGAGACAAGAAACCACCTGCATGCATACACTCTGCAAGTTCAAATTTAGGAGCTATTTTTTGAAAAGAAGTCCCACTATTAGTTACTTATGTAAAATCATTGCAATTACATCAGTGGCACGAATTTGAACTCTACTCACAGAACTTAACAGAATTCTATCATTAACATTCCTTTTGTGCTGGTGAAATATCACTATGCTTTAATAGGGATTGTAAGTTTTAAAAAGCCACTGGAAACACACAAATCAGAATAAGGATAAAGGTGCCTAACACTGGGGGAATAGTATCTAGAAGGACTGAAATGAAATAACATTTTCTTCATATATTAATTTCATAATTGTATAATTTTTAACCTCTCATCACAGTTTTGTTCTTGCTCTTGGTTAAAAGAGCTGATGATCCTGAATGGATATGGAATGGAAACCAGGAGGTGGATAGGTGCAAATGACAATCAATATAAACTTCACCGATGACTTTTTCATTAGTTTGTAAAACAATTAGAAATGTTGCAAAATTCCTGTGCTGACCTGCCATACTGGCACAATTAATTAGCTAACATTTTAAGTCACAGCAAATGCAGTATGTTATTGCATCCTGATACTCTTCATTAGCAAAATCCAGCTGTCTGATTCTGTCCAAGGGATCCTCTAAAAATTACTAAGTCACTTCTATACCCAGCGAAGGGAACCTGAGATGCTCTGCTCATAAGGTTTGTGCAAACAGTTATGCAAGTTCAACTGGTGGTAGTCACATGGTAATAAAAAAAGCAATAATAAAGCTGGATATTTAGAGACACTGAAAATCATATTTTGTAAGCTGCTTTGACCTTTTTGTGTCAAATGGTTAATAGTATTTGAGCCATAGAGTGTATGTTACAGCCATAACTGTCATTACAAATTTCAGTTGGAAAAAGAAAAGGTCATGTACATAGTTTAGTACATAGGCATCTTTTTCTCACTCCTTGAAGCTTGTTTTTGGGAAATGCTAATTAGCTGGCCTTTACATAGACTTTGCTTATGGAACTCTTTTTCCTTTTGCAATTATTACCATTTCCAGTGTTTTTGGAGTTATCAAACTCTTGGTCACAGAGCTGAAAGTAGAACTGTGGCCCACATACTGTGAGGTCCTGTAGGTTGTGCAGTTTAGCCTGATATGCTTACAGCATGGATACCAGTTTACTGTGTGGCCTTGAAATTATTTCCAGTCTTGGGTTGCAGAGGGATGCATGGAATATATTTAAGCTTTTCAGTGAAACAGGCTGTTCCCGCAGCAAGACAAGCCCATTTTCCTTGCTGACCACAGAAATCTAAATGAGAGCATTAATTCCTTGTGCACCAAAGGTTAGCTCAATACGTATCTCTTGCAAAATATAGAAACAAGGACATAATCATATGATTATTTTGTGATGATGATTATTATTGCCATTTCCTTTAATCATAACTAAATTTTTCCAAAATCAGATATTGTATGATTCATTATGTATCCCTGGCTAAACTGTGTTTATAACAAGGCATTTTAAGAGCAGAGAGATGGGTATGAATTCCATGATTTTATTTTTTCCTTCCAGAAGTTTAGTATTTCTGTAAGTGTTGAAACATGTATATTTCCCTATCCCACCTACTGTCCTGCCAACCTTGTTTGGTGTTTGACTCGTATGTCTTCAGATCAGTCAGTCTATTCATGACCCACAAACAGCTGTTTTGAAAACCTCCAAACACTTATAGTAAACGTATTAAAGCACTGTGAAAGGCACACATGAACAGCTAACCAGCCTTTGCCACTATTCAGGCAGTCTTGCAATTTTTTTTATAAGTTCTCATTCCCTTGAGCAATTTCATCAATGAAGTTTTCATTTTTAAGATTCACTTCCAGTGAGTGTTATATATCAACTTGATGGATAATTTTAAAGGAAAAAACATGAGCATATTTGTGGTTGTATGGCCTGACCAAAATTATTTGGAACAATCCAGTCTAGAATACTTCATCATGTCACTTGTACTAGATCACTGAATCACTGAACCATAGAGTCATAGAATGGCATGGGTTGGAAGTGACCTTAAAGATCATCTATTTCCACCCACATAGATAGGGCTGGCCACCCACCAGACCAGGCTTCTCAGGGTCCCATCCACCCTGGCCTTGATCTCCTCCAGAGATGAGGTATCCACCACCTCTCTGGGCAGCCTGTTCCTGTGCCTCACCATGCTCTGAGTAAAAAAAAATTTCTTCCTAACATATAACCTAAATCTCCCCTCTTTTATTTTAAACCATTCCCTCTTGTCCTATCACTATCAGATCATGTAAAAAGTCAGTCCCTCTCCTGCTTGTAAGCTTCCAGATGCTTGGAGTCTTGCAAGAAGAGTAACAGAGGATGGCATATTTGGCACTCCTTCTCTGCTCATCTCTGCCTCCTAGTTTTAATAGCATCAGAAGCAAGTGAGAGCTCTATGAGTGCTCTAGGTTTGCCAAAATGAACAGTACAGCAAATTTCAACATTTCAAATATTGTCCAAGCCTTTAAAATACTTTATGATGTAGGCTCTATTTAGCTACTCCTACCCTGTGCTATACATATGTAGTCTAGTACTGCCATATGAGTCTGTTGGGGTTTGGGACTAAGCAGCATTACTGCTTCCATTGCATAAGTAATTGTATGGGCAAAGCCACTGGCTAGATATGCTGGAGCGTATGGAATTTCTAGTAGCTTCCATCAGGGTTGTAGTTCCAGTTCTTTGATATGAATATGATCATAAAATAAAAAGGCCAGTTCTCATATTGAAGTTGACATTGTACTTTATAGAGTAGCCTTTTTTGTTTTTAACAGATGGAGAAACTGAGGTATGCAGAGAGGTCTGGACATGCTTAAGTGACCCAGTGGAAAAGCAGTAGAGCTAGAAAGGGAGCTTGGAACTCACCGTGACTCAAAACCCATTTGCCTCACCAGGTCTGCTCCTAAGCTACCCAAAACCTCTGTGATTGCAGACTCTCCAAGCACCATTGTCACAGATTCTTCTAAACTTAAACAGGTTTAAATCCCCGGTGAACTGAGAAACTGAAGTTGTTTCAGTTCCTCCCGTGGCGAGGCAACTGTAGAATGTACATCAGACCTGATCTTCTGGGGGAAAATAAATAAATAAATAAAATAAAATCTACATTTTGTATATCTTGGAGGACTTCTATAGAAATATGATCTTGGTTGCATGCTAAAAAACTTACAGATTTTAGAGTTTGAGGGTAAGCTTACTGTCACAGATTGTGACTGACCAGCAGTATGTTTAGAATTCACCAAGCTTTAAGCCTGAGAGTAGTGATTTTAATTATAATGACCAGGCTTAAATAAAAATTGAGAAATTAATTCAGCTATAAGACTATCTTACACTCTTTGTTTGAAATCTGCTGAACTAGGAGGATCAGGAATATAGCGTGTGAAATCCTAGTCTCAGAGAGCTCACTGACTTCACTGTAACCTGGACTTTTATCTACTGCTTTCTCAGCAGAGTCCAAATCTTTTTATTACGTAGGTGATACGCATTAACATTAACCTGTACAATACAATGAGTCTTTATACCACCTGCCTGCGAAACAAGACCCTTGTATTCTTTCTGGTAAGTCTTTTCGGGCTTCTTAAACATACAGTCCAATCTTGAAACTAGGGAGGTAGAGAGATAAATTTGAAGGCTTAAAGTTAGAGTAGCTAACTTTATTTCTACCACATCTTTTCTTCTTTATATTGGATACTGTGATGTGACCAAAAAAAAAAATCACTGAGCTTGTTTCACTGAATTGATTTGAACCTTATCTAGCCATGTCAAAGGGATATGTATAGATTGCTTTAGATAGCTGTCATCTGGAGGAATTAATTGTAGCAGATTTGTTAATGTAACATGGATTCAGGTACTGTATAAATTGATGATGGAGACTTTTATAAAATGGCACTTTGCTTACATTATTTTATAAATCTGTTGCTAAGGAAAGAATGGCTGTGGGTATTCATAATTATGGGTAGAATTTTTTTTCCCTTAGTACAGAGGTCTCTTAACACACCACGTGAGAAGCAGGTGCTGATGGTACAGTACTATTCTATGACTGTATGCTGGAGAGTATAGTATTAGTAGAAAACACAGGAAGTTAGAAAAGATGTAGCAAATATACAGGAAAAGGAGTGAAGAATGCCCTGTCTCATCATTCTCCTCTCTGCTTTAATGATGTTTCTTTAGTGAATGAAATCATCAGAAGGATATAGTAGCAGGCACACAGCTGTAAGTCCCACAGAGCTTTAAAACAGGCCGGATCAGAACAACTTAACTGTATCTTTGGAGGTTATGGGATAAGTCATAACCTGATCTCCATTACAGCTAGATTCCAGAGATATGATCTATTTCAACGAGGGCTCAGAGCAATCATATTATTAGAAGTGGGTGAAAATCCACCTGGATTTGGCACTTCAGACATGCCTAATTAGAATTCTTTAAAAGCTGTAATGATTTTTGGGGGACTACAGATGGATGCTAATAGTGTAATGATTCTGTAATATGTCTGTTCCTAGAAACTGTATTTGAATTCTCACAGGATTATTGTGTCATTTACATGTTCTATATGCTTCTCAATTTTAGAAAGAAAATCCAAGGCCAAACAGCAAGGAAAGAGTGAGCTAAATTGCATAATTTCTGCTTTGTAAAATGAGAAGTAAGAATGCATTGATATTCATAACAGAGAACCTTAACAGCCTGGACTTTGGAAAACATACTATAACTTCTATTTCTACCCTGGACTTGCTACTGGATTGACTTTCTTAAGCAAGTCGTAAGAACTCAAATTCATCACACCTAACTTTATCTACAGGGGAAATTTCTATTCTAAACTGTTTCTAGACACTGGATGGACTAAATCTCCTGTATCTATGTCCCTCTGATAGTCTGTTCTGCATAGGATTTAGTTTTCTCCTGGGCTCCTTTTGAAATGGGAGAAGTAATTCTCTTCAAGACGAATCCTGAGTGTGAATTCAGAGAGAGCTTTGCCTCATGCCCCAGCATACCCAGGACCACACCATCATGATTATAGAAGACCCCAGACCTGACTAAATACTTAACTTTTAGATAGTTAATATTAGGAATAACATTCTGTATTTCTCAAATTATTTCCACTTCACTTTGAACTCTTATTGCTTCCGTACTAGCCATGAGCAGTTCTGTGCAGCCTTGTTAATATCAATTATTTAAGATTTGGCATTTCTTTCATCTGAATCAGTCACAGAGTCCCAGAGTGGCAGAAGTTGAAAGGGACCTCTCAAGGTCATCTGGTCCAGCTTGACTGCTAAAGCTGGGCAACCTAGAGATAGCTGCCCAGGATCATGTCCAGATGGGGTTTTCATGTTTAAGATTCATTTCTACTGATTTTCCCAGTACAGGCTAAACAAAATTGTTCATTTGACACTTATCTTAAGTTACCAGGATCTACCTTTTTTTAAGTTACAGAAACTTTTTAGCTACAAATGTTCTTTTTATGGAAATAAAGATTTGCTAAACATAGGAAACAGATAGTGGCTCTGGATGCAGATGTGGCCCATGATGACATTGCTTTGCCAGCTTCCACTTTAGACATTACAAGCTCTTTTATTTCTCAGTTTCCCTCTCATAAGAAGTCCTCTGCCATTGTTTCATTGTTGCAGGGCAATGGATTAACCTTCCTTATTTTTTCCAAGGTAGCTGCAAAATGGATCAGAGGGAAAAGAAGTAGGATATTTGAGACAAATTTATTCCATAGCTGGTTCTGAGTGCTCTCACAGCACAGGGATGCTGGCTTGCATTAAATGCTACAAACCACTCTCCGCTGATTATTGCAGCACTCGGGCAGGTGCCCAAGTTGCTTGTATTAATTAAATGCCACTGATACTTGTGGAAAATTTCCTTTCTCTACTCACTGAAATGACAAACACAAGAAAACCTACAGAAGTCATCACCTGTTTTATTCAATGAGCAGGAATCTCATTAGCCAAACACTGATTTCCCATGTTTTCCCTTGAGAATTGGCGGGTGAGAGATATACTGAACAACTGGCAGTTTTACTACAAGAAGGAGAGGAAGATCATTGTGTTTTCTTTTTTTTTTTTTTTCCCTTTGTTTTTTCTTTTTCCCTATGAAGTGCAGCATTTAGAGGACAGTTGCAAATTTTTATTCTTCTGGAGTCAACCAAACTGGGGAGTATAGAGTTACTGATGGGGCTCTTTTAAGCCCATTCGTGCCTGTGAACACAAAACAGAATATTTCTTACAGAGCAGAGAAATAAGAGGACAGTCAAGAAAGAGTGGGAAAAAAAGAAAAGGCAAACAGTGTGCCCACACCACCATCATGTCGCTGAGCTCCCCAGATTCAGATTCCAGCTTGGCCGGAGATGAAATTGATAGCTCTGCGGGAGGAATGTGGGAATAATGGCCCATAGACACTGTGAATGAATTATGCGCTGCACACACAGGGCTCCACAGCGCATCACACTCCTCGATTTTATTTTTATGTGGCACATATTTAGAAAACCCAGGAGCGCCCTGGAAAGTTGGGACAGCTGGTGAGCGCGTGTGGGGTGCAGGGTGCTGGCGGACGGGTGCCGCAGGAATGCCAGGCCTCGCCAGCAGCATGCAGCCAAGCAAGCCTTGGCCATGCCTGCCAGCCCGAGGAATGGCCTGCCGCCGGCCTGACAGATGCTATGAAAGGTCTGGCGTTAAGTGCCTTTTTCAGGATATTAAACCAGTATCCTGGCTGGTTAAAAAAATGAATTGTCACTGACATTATGTCGGCCTGCTTGGAGCCCTCTTTGCTACTTTCTGCAGTCTGGTAACCATTATGCACAAGAGATCAATATTCTCCTCGGCGCTGGAATTTAAGTAATGATTTCCAATAAAACCTATTTCAGACTGTTCTGGCTAGAGGACAGAGACAAGCCACAAAACATAATGCACTTGAAGTCTTTCTTTTCTTGTCTTACTCTTTCTTCTTTTTCCCTTCTTTTTTTTAAAAAAAAAAAAAGAAAAAAAAGAAAAAAAAGACTTGAATAATGGAAGTGAGATCTGGTGATAAGACACATGCACATACAAAAAAAGGAGGCATTTTTGTCCGGGCCAATCTCCTTGGCTAATGGCTGTAAACTGACACTCGTAATGAAATAAAAATGTCTCAGTGCAAGTGCGTGGCTGTGCAATCACGACCAACGCTGACTGGGCAGCCTGGGTGACGGGTGTGAGGAAACCCACCCTTTCATACCACTTTATTCACATCTCCCTGCAAATAAGAAATATGCTACCAAAATGAAATGGAGGAAATACTTGGTAATTTTGTGCTGCAGGAAGTCTAATGTCTTGAGAGGTGGTGAGCAGCTCCAGCTCCCAGTAACTGTAATTGACACTCCAGGTGCTCAGCACTTCTAAAAATCAGGTTTCTAGTACTGTTCCAAATTTTTTTCCCCTACTTGAAAGCATTTCTTTTTCTTTCTTCTGGTCTTTGCTTAAGAATCTGAAGGGTGTAAGAAAATGTCTGGTACTTGAGGAATGAAATTTCTGATCTATTATCTGCTAGTGAAGGAAATAATTTACAGAGGTGAGATAGAGACATATGCATATATCTTCAAAGTTGTCATAGATTCACATTTTGTCTCTGTACTGTCTTGTTTCTTTGTGTCCTGCAGTGCAGACTTCAGACAGAGGAAAGACCCTGTCCAAGTGTGCTCAGACTGGACTACTGTGGTTAAAATGGTTTCCCCTGGATCTCCCTCACAGCTTGCAGTTGTCTGATTTCAATCAGTGGCAGCTCTCCCCACATGTCTAGCCATCAATCTTCTCTTGCTCCTGGATGAGTGTGTCACAGCATGGTGCATGTTCCAGTTAAAAAATAGACTGCACCACAGCTCTCCCTCCTCAGTCATTGATAAGTATTCCTTTGATATTTTTATTAAAAAAAGAAAACACATTATGATATATGTCTCAAAAAAAAAAAAAAAAAGAAAAGAAAAAAAAGAAAATGTGAAGCACACCAAAGCCCTGGAGGCTGTAGGAACAGCAAGAAGGGAGGGAGTTTGGTTTATGTGGTTATGATGAAGCGATTGCTTGGTAAGTTACAGTTTGTCTAAGAGTTGAGGATTTCAATCTTTATTGCTTTCCCCCCGAGCTCTTTCAGCAATAAAAGTTCTCAGGACATAGTACGAGTCTCCACTATTTCACTCCATCTATTTCACGCCCCTGCCTTCTCCCACAGTGAATAATAATTGCTATTTGAAATTGCTTAGAGATTGGTGGGGGTTTTTTGTGGGTTTTTTTGTGTTTGTTTTTTGGGAGTTTTTTTTGTTACAAAAAACAAGCCAAGCTCTATCACCTTTTGAAATAAATGGCTGTTTCTCTGGTTTAATTTTTTTTTTTCCTTGTCCATCAGTCTCCTATGCTGGCTTTTCTGCACAGCTGAGACATGGCAACATCCAGAAGTCGCTCACTTTGAGCTCTTGGGCTGATAGAGATGAAGTAGTCGCCTCTCAGTTTCTTCCCAGCCTCCACGTATATATCATTCATTATCCAAAGTAAACCCATCCTCTGAAAAGACTGAAGCTGCATAGGGTCTGCATAGTAACTCTGCTTATTATAAAGCATTTTTTTTCCATGGCAGAGCTCAAAGCACTTAATAAAAGAAGGTAAGATAATTATTCTTGTTTTATAAATTGAAAAGTCAGGCACAAGGAGAAAAAGAACAAATTGTGTAAAGAGGTAAATGAGTTTGGGGACTGTAAAAGCTACTTCTCTCACGTGTCAGGGTTGTATTTAGGAGGCACTCTACTTAATATCTCACCCAGTAATGAGCTTGTGGTTTCCATGTATTGAATTGATGAGATTCAGCAAGTAAGAAAGATTGTGTAAGTAGGCTCAGTTCAGTTGAGTTTTAGCCCTTTTTTCTTTCGTACGTGATTGTAGATTATCAGTCTGATAATCCTAATTTAGAACAAAAGCAAATAAAGAAGAAAAGCAGCTAGCTGGGAAATAATCACAGTAAGTAAGTAAGATAATTAAAGACCAAGCACTTATGAAACAGTTATTTCTTAAGCCAAAATCAATCTCTTATTGATATACTGTCTCTTCAGTTAGCAAAATCCAGTAAAATCAATTGCTTCTCAAGTAGTCACACATTTTTAAGAGCCCTTATCCATGATGCTAACTAAACCTGGAAAACCCAACCACAATCACGATCACGCAAGTCATTTCCTCATGGAAATCCATGCAATGAAAGCCATAGGAAATAATTACCTGAAAAAGCAGTTTACCTGAATACCTAAGTGCAGGGTGAAAAATTTGCCACCAACACTATTAGATAATTAGACTTTTTTTTTTTTTAATCTATTATACTTTTCATTGTGCGTTATGTTGGCTCATTATTTTACATGGTAGACTACTCAATTGTATTTCCATGCAAAACAGCATAGCATAGGTTATTGTACCTTATTCCATCAGAAGGCAATGCATCTTTAAAAAGTAAATATAAATAGGACATAACTATTAAATACACATATTTCTAGCATAATCCAGAAGGGTTTGTTGCTCTACAGGATTTGATTATTTAAAAAAAAAAAAAAATAGAAGATGATACAAAATCATTGCAACAACACCAAAACTGATCATTATGAATAATGATAAAACAGTACCACATGGAAACCTGGGCTGATTAGTAAATTGGTCTAAAGCCACAGGAGATGGTTAATAAGGACATTTCATGAAAATATAGAATAATTTTACATATGATTGATCATCTTTAGGCACAAACACAGAAAAGGATTTAGTGGCAAACAGCAAACAAGAACTCCCAGTGCAACACAGAGGATGAACCAGCAAATGCTGTCCTTGAGGTACATGTTGGAGGCTACCAGTTAAGATATTTTACTATTACTGTTTATGAACGACTAGTAGGATCATTACTGAGACATCTCTGCCCACTTCTGATGATCACATGTAAGCAGGATGTTGGCTATTTAGAAAATGTGCAGAAAGAACTACAAAAACTATATCAGTAGCTGTGTGGAAACTGTTGAATCACAGCCTGAACCACTGATTGACCACCTGAGGCAAGCACAGAGTCAGCTGCAGAAGCACGGATGAAGGCAATTCAGCTGTGTGAGCTGAAGGGGTGGAGCCTGGCTGCACCTCTCCTAGACTCCATTTAAGGGCTGACTGCCATTAGGAAAGGATCTCTTTCTGGAGATTCCTCCCTGTGGAGTTTTTCTGTGAGCCTAGGACACAGGTAAGCACTTGCATTTGTTTTTGATTATCCCTTTCCATTGTGATAATTCTTCTAGTTATACGACTGGTAAAATACAAGCCTAACCACACCACTCTGCTAATTGTACATATGTTGACTGTACAGTAGTGGAAGTGAGAGATAAAAGCATCTTAATCTAGTCACTAAAAATTGCAGATTAAGTGATATAAGGATGGTCTAGGGATGTGGTATCCATAGCTTATCTGGTCAACCTGTACCAGTGCCTTGCATCCTCTGAGTTTAAAAATTTCTTACTGACATCTAATCTAAATCTCCCCTCTTATGGTTTGAAACCATTCCCCTTATCCCATCACTATCAGACCATGTAAAAAGTCAGTCTCCCTCCTGTTTATAAGCTCCCCTTGAGTAATGGAAAGCTGCAGTGAGGTCTCCTTGCAGTCTTCTCCAAGTTAAACAAGCTCAACTCCCTCCCAACCTTCTTTCATAGGAGAGGTTCTTCAGCCATCTGGGCATCTATGTGGCCTTCCTCTGGACCTGCTTCAGCAGCTCCACAACTTTCTTGTGCTGGGTGCCTCAGGCTTGGAAACAGTACTCTAGATGGGGCCTTCTGAGGGCAGAGTAGAGGGGAACAATCACCTCCCTACCCTTCTGGCCACCACTCTTCTGATATAGTGCAGGATACTGTTGGCTTTCTGGGCTGCAAGCACACACTGCTGGCTCATGTTGAGCTTTTCTTCTACCAGAACTCCCACATCTGTCGCAGCTGGACTGTTCTCTGGCTATATTTCTTTAGAGGATATCTCTCTTTAAAATAATATTGTTGTGAGGTATATTAGTCAAGTCCTGAATTTCACATTAAAAACAAATAAATCACTAATGGAAGGCGAAGTGTTTGGTACTGAGAAGACATACTGCAGAAAAAAAATAAAATATAGGCTGTGAAATACAGCAGGAAGTGCTTATGAAGTTCATTATCACTTTTCATGTTTTCAGCAATTTCAGAAGCCAACAAGCATAAACATATTTTGTCTCAGTCTTTCACTTTTCTTTACTATTGCTGCCAGGCAACTTGATCTGTAAGGCTGAACTGTAGGGACGTTCCAATTAATTTAGATATCCATCTCAGCTATAGTGTGCAGCGTTGATTCCTTGTTAGGCTGAATGGTTAAAGTGAATATTTGCAACTTTGATTTACATCTCACAAGTTGTATTATTTATAGCAGGTTGGCCCTAAAATGGGTAGTTAGCAGAGTTCAGCAAAAGTTAAAATGACTTAAGCCTAATGTTAGGTCATGCGTACTCTACAGTGCTGACTCTTACTTCTGTAGAGCTTGGTTCCATATTTACAATATAGACCACAAAGAAGTGCAAGCCAGAATTCAGCCCCAGTTAAAGTAACCCACAAACATCTCATTAAATCATTCAACACACAGTATCGAAAGCTGAATATATGACTACACACTTGCATTTTCCAGTTCTATACACAATTGTATTTCTGAAACATTTTTCCACTGCAGGAAGTGATGCGTGTTTTGATCCAGGACAAACAAGCCCCCAAAGCATCTGAGACAAAGAGATGACTAAAGTAAAGTTCTTTTCAGTAAACATTAGAATTAAGTGGTTCCTGTTAACTAATATCACCACAAAGATCCAACTTTAAAGTGCAGCCCCAAGAAATAGCTGAAACAAAGAAAAGTTGGAAACTGGGAAATTATGGAAATTCTTGATGGGTGAAAGTCTTACACCAGCCTCACTGTTAAGGAGAACACGGTCAGCTCTAATCGCCTTAGGATTTTCATTCAGCCCCAGGTTAACATTTCATTCTTGTGATAGTTATGCTGGACTTGATCACAGCAGTGCTGAATGAGTGACAGCCTTCTCTTATCCCTAAAGAAAGGAAATGATACCTTATATGCCAAACAGTATCCTGGAGACACAAAGTAAGACTTCTGTTGTCTTGGATAGATGGATACAATGAAGTTTATTCACCTCAGTGTTTCATTTTGGACTTGGCTATAGGATTAAAATCTACACTGTAGCGCTGGTTTTCTTTAAATTAGAAATAATAATAATATAACGTTTTAAAGAAGTGTCTCCTCACTCTGGATTTATGAAGTCATTATGGATCCAGGCTAAATTACCTGAGTCAAAGTGCCATATCTAGCAGAATATCCTCCAGGTGAATGGAAAGGAATCCCCACTGCACAGGGGATTCCTATGCGTGGATGGCGAAATACATTTACGTGGGCTTTTATCCTGCTACTAGATCTCTAACAGCTAATTATGTTTTTTAATCTTACGCTTTTTAATGTGACACAATTAGGCCTTTTTTCTTAGCAGATCATTTCCCTATTTGATCCAGACTTTTTACTGTGGCCTATAGATTGGTCTCAGAGCAGGACACAAAATGCGTCCTTTGAGGCTTCAGACTATGCCCATGAACAATCACATGGCATTTTCACTCTTTGTGCTATGGGCTGTGCAAAAACATATGAGAGAACACAGTGCCCCTTTCTGAAAGTAATGGTTCTTCTTTGGCATATTTTGCACATTACCAAGCTCCAGAACTACTACATCTAAAGGGCCACATTAAGGAGATCCAAAATCAGGCCAGTCTTTTTATGTAAAAAGTAGTAAAAGCTCTTCAACTTAACCTAATAAATTACTGTTATAAAAACAGTTTTAGGTAATGTGCAGAAGTCTAAGAAAAACTGTTTTAAATGGTTATATAAAAGAGAGATTTGCAAATCTGTGAATATAAGTTAGCATTATATATTTTTCAAGTAAAAGGGAAAAAAGAGGGGTTAAAAACTGCAGAAGTAAAATGCAGAATAATGAGATCTCAGTTTCATTTTCATCCAATTAACTGCTTTGAAAATGAAAAGGCTATTTTACAGGGTCCCTTTTAATTTTGTATTAGTTTAACACTGGAAGTTAAGCACCAGGAACAAAGTGCTGTGCCCTGCATGTTCTGTGACCAGCTAAAGAGGATGAGAACAGATAATGACTGAACAGAGCTCTCAGGTGTAATTCGCTGGATGCACAAAATGTTTGGTTGTGTTGCAGTTTGTGAGGATTTGGCTACTGACTTTAATGAGATCAGAATGTCAATTATGCTTATCTTAAAAAAAAAACTCCAAGTCAAATCTGTTAGAAATAGAATTTATGTAAATAATTGTCAGAAAATAAAGTTCTGAGAAGTTGTGTTTATTTGCAAACCAGGATTTAATTCAATGAATGGTTTTGGCTGAAAAATAGGGATTTATTTTTAATTATAAAGCATTGAATTTGCTTGAAACTGTGCTTTCTTTCTGCTCAGAATGAAGGTTAAACTGGAACCAAATAATGCACTTATCCATCTGAAAAAGTCAGCTTATTTGATTAAGACAGAAAATTATTCAGCAATAATACCATAAAATAACAGTAAGAAGGAGGTTCAGAAATAATAGTATGAGGCTTAAACCTGAATATCCATAGAAAATTATAGTGAAGAGAAGCTGACCTTTGTGTATATGTATTTTATCATGTGACCTAGAAAATACATGATACCTAAAAACCCAGAGGTAACTTAAAATACTAACATCTTTTCAAAATATGCCTAACTCAGCCTCCACCATTTATGCCAAACATCTGTTAGTTCTTTTTTGTTTTCTGTATTGTTATTTTTTTTAACTAATTTTTCAACTCCTATTAAAATGGAGTGTATAGACGCTAGGAGGCACGGATAGGAGCTTTCTGTAGTACTGCACATAGGACTCAGCTCAGGATCCTTCCTGTAACTGGCTGGCACCTTGGCAAGGGTGCGGTGCAGACATTAAGTAGTACTGCATGACTGGATTAGCCATTGCTGTGATTAGCCTGTGATCTAGACACATTCTCACCTTCCAAACATTTAAAAATGTTTCCATTATATTTCATGTTAAGTCCAGTTTTAAATATCTGCTATGCCTATTCCCTTCTACCAGAAATTATTTTGTAGGTATCAACCAAGACTGTTCAACTCACCAGTTTTTAAAATATCATACGCTGTTATCTTGTTTTTCCTTCTGCTGTGGAAAACAGATTTAGTCCCTCAAAATGTTTCCTAAGCATCGTCCTATCTCAAGAGCAATGGTGTACTTTCTGTGAGGAGACCCAAAGTAATCAGTTTTGTGGAGGAAATGGAGCTAGCACCTCATACAGTCTCAGAACACTGGAACTAATTTGGATTTCTCTCCTCATTCATACACTCAGTCTTCTTCCCCCACTCTGCTCCACCTGTTTTCCTTTTCTACTGAAGTCATACAATGAACTGATGACTGAAGATTTTCCTATCCACAATCCTTACAATTTCCTTCCAAGTCAGGGCACCACATGATAGCTGCATTTAACTGTATTTTGATTTTTGGGCCAAATCCAGAATAGTACCACTCTGTACAATCTCCTGAACTTAGTGAGCTTACACGAAGAATTATCCAGTCCTCTATTATGAAGGCTTTATTTTCTCACCTTAAAATAAACACTAAGTCTGTAAAGCTTCCTTTGTATTCATACAATTTGTCAGCTTTAACTCTCCTTTTCTTTATTTTGCCTGTTTGTTGTCTCCATTTGCTGCACGGTGCTTCTTCATTCAATACCTGCAACCAGTTGGACACCCACAGCTTCATTCCCTTCTTTTACTACTCAGATTCACTTCCTTATACACAATCCAGACACCTCTAGACAGTGCCTCTCCTCAGTCCCTATGCCCAGATAAAAACTACCAGGTTATCCTTAAAGGAATTCTCCAACTCACCAGCCTCTCTGAAAATCCCAGTTGTTTCCTTTATCCTAAAGAGCAATATCTGAAAACATGATATTCTTCCATTGGTTCTAATGATCAAATTAATTTCTTGACTCTTTTAGCATGAGAACTGCAGCAGTGCCAAGAAACCCTAAACTACCTGGAGTTTCACATAAAGAAGCTGGTAGGGAATTTAGCAAGAGGGAGTGCTTTGTCTCAAAGGATGTACGGTACAATCTTTAGAAGAGAAAAGAAAAAGAAAAATAGGGAAGAACAACAACAAAGTCAAGATAATGACTGAGGAAGGAATCAAAATGAATGGAGGTTACAGATCTCAAAGGCCAATGACAGGTGAGTTTCCTTGGGGCAATATCCTCATTTCCCCACCCAAACTACAGGCATCAGTAAATAAGATTCACTTGAATGTGGCCAGCAGAGTCTGTGTAACAGCCAAGCCAAAAACTCGTGAACCAAGTGTTTTACAGCTGAATTTGTGTTTGGATGGCAGTGTGCTGGGGCAGTGCCTCACAAATTGTTCAGAAGTAAGGTAAGTGCTGTAGACGAGCTGAACGTAGCAAAATGCTACATCTGTTATTTGCCAAGGGGAGGCTGCTGCATCTGTGGTTTTGCCACTGACTCCTCAGAGCAAACAAGCTCACTACAATATTCCCTTGAGCAGCAGCTGCAAGAGGATCACTTAAAATTGCATAAAGCATTAATCTGTATTCTGAGACAAGTTTAGTACCACACGGTTGGACAGAAGCCAAAGTGTCCCTTCTAGTGAGGGAGAAGGAAGGGAAGAAGAGAAAGAAAGGGGAAAAGAAAAGACAGTCCTGTCAGTAGTTTTAAGCTGCCACTTTTTTTTTTTAAATGGAAAAAATTGTTACAAATGAGTTCTTCAACATATGTTATTAATTTTGTTGTACTGGCTTCTTGCCAGTTAAGCATCAGTCCTTATTTCTTTGCTTTCAGTTTTAACTAGCACAACTCATGAGGTCATTAATGAAAATGGACACAAACTTTTTTCTTGCACACAACTGTTATGGAGCAACTGACTCTTCTGAAGGCTTTTATTTAATAAGAGTTCAGCCTCTCTTTTTAATAGGGAGATGTGCTTCTCAAGAAAATCTGGTGTTTCTACTATAAACAAAGGAACATGTGAAGGACTTCAAAAACATTTACTGGTACTGGCAAGAGTAACAAAATCAGAAACTTTTAAAAGCACTCATAAACGTTAAGTAACATTTCATAAAGCTAAGCTGCTATTTACTTTGCTCAGTATGTATATGTGTGAGAGACCAAAGCAGCACTGAAATATAACAATGAAAGAGAATGTGGTTTGATAAAAGCATCTACATATGGAAATGTGGACTGAATGTTATTAATGTTTGATTTGGCTAGAACTGCAAAATCCACTTCAAGAAAGAATGCCATTTCATGGGTTCCTGCATAACGCAGCATCTCCCACATTGCGAAAACCATGCTGAGCTCTTAATCCAGCATGCTCTACATGCAGGCAGGGAAAGCAGGCACATTTGAAGAAAGAACCAGTTTATTTTGCTAGTGGAAACCAGCATTAGTCACACCACAGAGTGGAAACAGAGACTTGGATCTGCTCTGTTTCTCTCATGCTCTTCCCTAGGCAGCAATGCAAGGTGCCCTGTGATGGCAGCAGCTCTGAGGGGCTGGATCTGATGTGGGCTGGCACATTTACAGCAGTTCCTGAAAAGCTTCCCACTGCCATCTCCAGCTAATGTGTCTCAGGTCACCCAAAGTAGCTGGGTACTTTCTCACAGTGATGCTGCGGGTATCCTTTTGCAATGAAGATAGTACTCTACTGGTTGATAAGGCTGTTGGTCTCCACGCTACTGGCATAAGTTGAAGACTATGCTTTGCTGTCTAGCAAGAGTGAGGAGAAAATGTTCTACAAAAGGCCAGGCCCAACTCTGCTTTTTGCTTCCCATCTACCATTTCCACACAGTTACTTGAGCTGACTGTGGGCACTTTACAGGACCTGTAGTGGGATGTTAGCACCAAATTCCAGTGAGTCTTAAGTACTGTACCTATCCACTTCATGATACCTATAATGAAACCATCCTTTAGATAGGAAAAATATATTTCACAACAGGAGGTATGGCCTGTATGTAAATGTTAGTACATGTGGAGAAAAAAAAATACTAACTAAACAGATGAATAACTACATTTTCACATTCAGCAGAGCTACCACTAGTCACAAATAATAAAGATGGAGAAATACATGATCTTATTACTTTTACCCTTGTCCTCAGTTCCCCCCATCCTGTTGTCTAATACACACTCCTATTACATCATGTCTAGAATTAGATTGCAGGATCAGGATTTTTTGTGTAATATTTAGCTGTACTTTATTTAGGTGAGACCAGTATTTCTACAGGAAAGGCTGGTTTTTTTCCCCCACTATATATCTTTGCCTGATTCTGCTTCTGCTAAATGAAAAAAATTCTTCTTCTTGGATTCAAAGGATTTTGGGCTGGGCCATGAGACCAGAGATGACAACATGTCATGCTTGTTAGATAAAGGAAAACGTATGTGTGCATACATATATAGCCGATCTGCTGAGAGATTCCTATTTTATATATATATATATATATATATATATATATATATGATTCAGATGGACCCAAGGTCTTTCTCCAACACCTGACCAGCCTAATTGCCCTACTGCAAATTGCACTTGAAGGAGATTCAAGAATACATCTACCTACTCTGAAAATGAAAAGACTATAGCAGATAAGGATATGTACATGTAATGTAATATCCAGGGCTCTGTTACACACTGCTATGCATGCATACACATTCACAAATATATGCATAGTTTCCAAGACAGGTATTACAGACTTACTTAGAAAGAAGAGTTTGGCTGGAAAGAGGATACAGATGTCCATATTCACTGTCTAATTCTTCCAATGAGCCATTTTCACAGATTCACCCTAACTATAGTAAGATGTTTTATTTAGTGGAGAATGACAGATAAGAAATTAAAACTGCTACTTGAGCAATTATGTAACTTAAACCCAAATCTGTGTTTTTCTCAAAGAAAGACTTCTCTGTGCCTGCAATTAACTACCTGTGTTTAATACATATTTATAAAATGTAAATTTCCCCCTCATCTGAGATTGTGAGAACAAGTACTTGAAACTATAAGGAGACATTTTTAATAGATCCCTATCTTTGTATGCTCTAGTCTATGTGTGTCCAACCTTTTGATGTGCCTGGGCTGCACTGAGTGAAGAGGAATTGTCTAAGGCTGCATCTATGAATGTAATGTAATGAATGAAAAGTAATGCCTTGCAATTATTTCTGTGGAAACTACAACTGATTCAAAGAGCATAACAATACTATTTAACAGAGCAAATTCTCAGCTACAAAACAGTATTGTGCAACGCTGTCACCATCATTAACAATGCTTTTCTTTTTTTTTTTTTTTTTTTTAAACCATCAATGAACAAAAGCTTGCATGCCACGCTCATGAAAATTTACACCAATGGAGGTGATCCACTGTTGCTGTTGCCACTGCTGAAACACACAACTCACTGCCTCACCATGCTCACATTCGCTGTTCGGTCTCCATTGACATTCAGCAAGCACTGATGAATGTCAGTTGGAGCAATTTTTTTTCTGCACAGAGGAATTCAGTGATACACCTTTGCTTCCTATACACTTCCACATCAGATGCCATTCTGTCAGACTGCCCCCCTGCTGCCATTTGTTACACAGAAACAACATATAATGGGATATTAATGGTAAGATTCAGCCTCTGCTGCCATACTACTGATATCTGCCTCTGACATCATGGGGAAACACGATAAAATAGAAGGCATTACATTAGGAGTAGGCCAGGTTGGACATGCCTGCAGTCTAGTCAATGTGTGGTTGCTCTGCTTCCATTCTCAGGAAAATTGCTTGCCCTGAAGGTCTCCCAGAAATACCCGTCCTCTAGACCATTCAGTCAAACTTGCAAGTACAAACCACTGCTACTGGTGAACACATTTACCACAGATCGATTAAGTTTAAGATGGCTAGTGCTCTTCAACATTATTTCTGATCGTCTCATAAGTCATCCATGAGAAGATAATGTCTTCACTAGGGTCCAGACTTACTTATATGTTTTGGTTGGAATTCACTTCTCATAATTTCAGATGTGTGAAAATTGGTTGACTAAGGCTATGTCTATATCAGCATTTTCGTTTCAGGCAGCGGCATGGTTTTGAAGCAAATCCTCACCTCCTACTGTACATTCATGTTATAGAGTAGTTTTAGTGGGGTGAAGCTGGTTTCCTCTAGAGGAAGCTCCTGCACACAACTGTGATACAAGCTCAAGGAAAGAATTTGCTGAAATGAACGCACCTTGGAAGATGAGATGACTCTCATATTTCCAACATGGTGTAAAGGATCTGCCCATTGCCTATGTTTCCTACAAATTCATTATCAGCCAGTGACTCCCTGCAAAGCAAGTCTTGTTCTGTTTGAGAACATTTTCTGGAGCTCCAACAAGTCACTGTAGCAGTTGCTAAATATATAAATGTCACAGCAATTAGATTTTCATCACCCATGAGAAATGGACCTGCGTGCTTTTGAAAGAATACAAAATTCTTTTGTTCTGAAAATATTTTTTAAGTGCAGGAAAGGATTTTTTGTTCTTCTGTACTGTAGTAGAGCATACCATAAACACTGAAGTTTAATAGAAAAAAGTTATAATTCGATTGAATATTTTATCAAATCATTCACTTCTTTTCTCAGAGTGGACTGAAGCCAACCAGAAACACACCAATGATTTTGTCATCTATCAAAGATTTATTAGATAACATATTTCACAAATAAAATCCATTTGTCACATATGCTTGACTAATCTATTAAGCAGGCGTGACTTCAAAGGATACATAGGTGCCATAACCCATTCATAAAGTGCAAGTGGCAGGATTGGGACGGAACACTTGCAAATTTAAAGAAAGTGGCATAAACATATGTTACAGAAAGGAGAAATAACTGCTTACACGGCAAAAGGCAAAGTTGAGTGAATTTGTATTCTGACTATGCAGATACGTACTGGTTCTGGCTATAAATTTTTTAATAGATACACTGTTCTGTCAAGTTCAAAAGTTTCCGAGGAATGTACTGATTTTAAAAATATTTTGTTCCCAAATGGAATGACAAGATACATGTGCTTTTGGGTTATACTTCAAAAATACATCATCTTTGATTTTATACTTTGCACATTGGGGCATAAAGATTAATAATATCCAAAAAAAAAAAAAAAAAAAAAAGAATTGAAATCTACAGTTTCCTCAACCTCATGGTGTTTTTAACAGGTTGGTTTACAGAGTATGTTATGGGTCTCATTGTAACAAATTAATTTAAATATACTAATTGTTCTTCGCTAAGAAAAGATTTTTTTGTCTGACAAGTTGAGTTCTCTGGGCACTGAAGCACTGCTATTTTAATATTGTCATTTCTTCATCCCCAGGTAATAGGTACTCCAGAAGCAAAATAAGAAAACAGTGGCCTAAGTGGCTGTATTTTGTTTCTGACTTCTTTCTCTGTTATGATAGGATACTTTCAAATTTTAAATTGTATGCAGTACTTCTGTTTTAACTCAGAAATACAATGTCAGATAATGATAAAGGCTTAATCATTAGATCATATACTTTGCATGGGAGAATATTTTTATCCTCAGAAACAAAATTCTTCCTGTTCATTTTGGCACCGGGTCTCTTGCGGTTTCTAATACTTTTCTACTGAAATGTTTTCACCACAAACAAGACCGGAAACTAAGCTGTTTCTAGAAAATGTAGGTGAAATCGGGAAGGGAAGCTGGTGCCTTTATCAGAGAGGGACTGTTCTGTAGCATTTTGCCTGTTACATTTTTCTCTTCACTATCTTCTAAAGATTTACACTTCACTACTATTCAGAATAAAAAGATATTTAAATTAATCCAAGGAAATGCCAAGTAATTCCCACTCATGGCAGCAAGTGAGTGAGGAGAGTTCTAACATTTAAAACCTCCCTGTTGCTCAGCCTGGATAGAAGTCTTCACATACCTCCTGCAGATATCCCCTCCTTTTCCATCTGACAAGGAATACTGTAAATGCAGACTCACTTCAGTGTTAAAGAGCTGATACTCATCTCAGGGTTAAAACACACTCTGATTCATCTTGTCCAGGGCTTGAGCAAAATCTCTAGAGAGCATCTTGAACAGATGAGAGCATTAATTTGCCTAACTGCTCCAGCTACTGTGCTTGAAACCTCAGGGCATCAGCTTAGTTTGCCAGGCACAGCATCTCTATGTATTTATTTCACTGCTGTTTTAAAGCAGCATATTGTCTTGTACAGCTCTCCTTATCTACACTTTTAATGGGTGTTTATAGTTTGTGGCAAGCAAATAAATAAAACACCCTTTTAGAATTGGAAAGTCGAAATGTAATACATATAAACTAATCAAGGCAATCCTACAATCTGACAATGATTAACCACAGCAGCAGCAGAGTGAAGCTATTTATGTAAATACAGGAATTAAAAAAAGAAAAACCCTCACCTTCCAACAACATTTTTCAGAGGTTAGCATCCAAAAAACTATTTAAATACAGCATGTGTTAGATATATTTGATCATCAGCTATCAACCTGATTTCATTTGCATGAACTTTGAAGTGATTTTATGTTGACCATGTGATGTATGCATGCACTTCTGAGGCCCTCCAGCCAAACAGGCCACTAACTTCCCTGAGTGCCCTTCCTCCCCTCCCGCACAGCCCAGCCTGGAATGCTGTGGTTTTGCAGTCCAGACGTATATGTGGTTGTTGGTTTGGGGCTTTTTTAGAAATGAATAGGGCTCGTAGAAAGCAAAACAAATATTGTGAGTTTGCATGTAAAAACATGGCTTGAAGATTGTGAAGTAGAGTACTATTAAAATACGAACACATTTTTAAATTCCAGTTCTCTTAACTGTCTGCCTGAATATTTTTTGTCTGGAAATGATTGATCTACAATGAAATCTTTCACAAAAACAATGCCATTTGTCATGAGAGCCTGTTGGAAGGATAGTAGGGTCCACTGTAATTCTGCGTTAAAGTGGCTCATCAACAGAATTGTTTGAAGCTCCAATGGGCAAGTATATAATAAAAGCAAAATCAGAGTGGAGATCATTATTTAGAATTGTATTTTTAAGTGAACACCACACTCATTAGAAGCTTAATGGGTATCCTGATTGACATGTTGAATATTTATGCTTCAGAACATTTTAATCTTGAGAACACTTCCATGTGTGCCTATTCCAGACAGATTGGTAATTCCCACTGACTACCTCACTGCAACCTTGGCTATGCGCAAGCTCTTTGATGTGTCATGGAATCTCATACAAGTATTTTTTGCCTCTATGGCTGTTAACACTGTTTTGTTTTACAATTGTGGTGGGCTCTGCCTTTACAGATCAGAGATTTCCTAAGATGATTAGTCACACCAGAAGCAGGCAGTTCTGGAAAACTCAGAACACATTATTAAGCATTTTCCAGCTCTGCTTAACACATTTAGGAGAGGGGGTAGCCAGGATGCTTCGCACTGAGCTTTAGAAGACCCTTGGGTTTGCTTGGTATTGCTACATGTTGGGCAGTCTCAGTCCTGTGGAGAAGAAAGGAACTTCTCTACTGCATGTTGGATTTGCTATGTAATTCTTGTGATGAGTATGACACCTCTGCTCATAGTAATATACTGGTGAAAAAGCAGTTTACCATTGCAAGGCAACACAAATTTACTCCAACCAGCCTTTCCTGAGTCTTTTGTTTCCAATGCATTTAACTGTTGAGACACAGAAGGCGTACAATGAGTAAGGCTGTGTCCAAGTGTGCCTGGACAGCCAACTGCAATTGTCTTTAGGTACCAAAGGGGCATAGTTCAAAAGAATATAGAGTAGAAAAGGAAGTTTTTGATATCACACAATTGATAATTCAAACTGCATATGTTTGACTGGGGTGGGATAGAGTGGCAGGGAAACTGAGTTTAAACAACTGTAATGTTTACTTAATGTATTTCTATTCAAACCAAAGGTGACAAAAGAGTAGTACTTTTGTTTCCTTTCATAGAAACTTTGATTTTGAAGAATAACTCTTGGTTTCATTTAGCTTTGGACGTACAACAAAGGAATGAGTAAATCTTCATATAGACAGATACATTTATATGTATCACTATTGAAGCTCCTACATAGGGAACATACAGAAAAGAAAAAAAATACAAGCCAGAAGAGAACAAAGTATGACAGCAAACGTCGCTGATGGCAAACGCCTTTCACATCTTCCCACCATTACTGACTTTTTATTGCTCTCATGACACTGAGCTAAATCCCCAAATACTTATTTTTAACAGAACAATTACACCACCGGATTCTCATTCAAGAGAGTGACTGTGATGAGTACTTTCAGTAAGGAGTATCAAGATATTAACTATTAATAACCAGTTTTGTTGCAATGTCAACTTGCTTCAGGTCAGATACAGCTGTGAAGTAGAAAATTTTTTCCTTATCACACTGGCATGAAGTTATTCCCCAAAAATAGGCATCTTCTCCACTTTCTGACAATACAATTTGGTGCTCAAAAAGAGTTTTTTTAATTGGTTTTTGAAGGCTGGAGCAGCAATTACAAACAAGCTTTACCTCCTCTGGGGAGATTCATTGGTCTCATGCAGCTGTTGTTTTAGTCTTCCATACAAACAGATTTTGTAAAAAGTGTAATAGACACTTCCTTACATATAGCTGTTCATGGGATATGGAATGACAGGGTGGGCGCATTACAGTAAATGGCGTTCAGAAAGAAATGTTGTGAAAACAAAGAAAGCCACATAGGAAAACACTGACAAAACCACACAAATATGTGGCTTATCTATTTTGTCTATTTGCTTTCTTTATGTTTTGGAGGTTTTCACAGAATGCATGTGGCTCTCACTTCCAGGCATGCAGTGTGCAGTTTCAGGATTCTCCAAATGGAGAGAGTAGTCTAAAAACTGTGAATATAATTAGATATGGAATACTTTTAACAGCTGGAGGGATTTCACACTTACAGCCCAATTTACAAAACTTTGGGCTTGGCACTGTTTCAACACTAGCACTGGAAGTAATAATTTCCCTGGCATTTTTTTGGCTCCTGAGATTATTTATGTCTATACATATATCATTTAAAAATCACACATACAAAAAGAAGCCATCTCATTTCTTCCTGGTTACTAGTAAATGAGCAACTTTAAAAGAGGTGTCAGAGAGAATTAAAAAAAAAACAAGTGTACCCATGCAAGTCCCATACCTAACAATTTACAGCTAATTTCTCTCCCTGTTTACAAAAGATCTCATGAAGTTTCCCATGTTACTGAAAGTGTTTTAGACATTTTTCTGATATTGTAATGGAGTGAATTCGATAAAGAAATATGTATATGCATATAAGCAAGTAGCCAGTTCATCATATACAGGAGCCAGGAAAGCAGATGCATTAAATGCGTAAAGCAGATACCGTTTCTGAGATGAGACCTAACAAGGAATGGAAACAGCACAGACTCAAGACACAAATAATAAAAACTTCAATGTGTTATTTTCCTCTTTTCTTGGCTGTGTTTTAATAGTAAAATAGTTTAGAGTCTATACGGAATTACTATCTTGTAAGAATCACAACCAATCTTCTTCACAGTTCCCACGCGTGATTTCCTCTCATTTTCAGGCTCAAGAAATTTTAAAAAGTCACCTTATTGGAACATGTTCACTAGTATTCCTCTCAAATGGGAATTGTATTCTCGGTAGAACAGTGTCTCAATGAACATGTAATGGAAAGCTCAGCAATGGCAGCAGAGCAGAAAAGTCCCAAGCTGCAACAGCTGTAAGCATAGAAATAAAGGAATGAAGTTACTTACCTTCAGAAGACCTCAGGTATACACAGATCTCCTGCAAGATACCTTTGCCTCCACTGCCAACCCTTAAATGAGGTCTGGAAAGGGGTGGATCCTGGCTTCACCCCTTCTGGTCACTCAGGTGCATCGCGTGCAGCTGAGCTCCCCTGGGTTGGCCCTGCTTTTCTGTCAGGTGCTTGTTTCAAGCCATGACTTGGCATTTCTGCTACACATCCCAAGGCTGTTAAGTCCACATTAGAAGAAAAATACATGTTTAATTATTTAATAATCCACAGATCACTTATACTGATACAGAAAGAAATAATGCCAAAGAATGAGATTGTGATGATACCAAAACAATGCTTTCTAAATCATATGCCATTTCTGGAAAAAAATATACCAGATATTCCTGTACTTCTTTTAGGGTTTGCAGAATAGGTTCATGTCTGCAGGCTCCTAGGCTACACAGCTAATCTTCTATTGAACTAGGGCTGTGGAATAGGTACCTAAAAAGAGAGACTTGTTGCACTGCACAAACTCCTTTCAGTTTGTAGTTGTGTGGTTGGGAGAAATCTCATGGAAGCAAGTAACTCAATGAATATCCATCCCTACAGTGATTTTTCCTTCAATTTCTATTTTCCTGTGCCCCAAGTAACTCACACAATATCTGTCCATGAGGACCTGTAGCCCGCAGCATTCAGCCTTTACTAAACATGCAGATAACGGGCATGAATTTGGTGAAACAAACAGCTACCACAAGGAACCACCACCACAGAAAGTCATGTAATGCCACATACCAAGTAACCATCCCTTGAGAAACAAGTGTCTTTGCTAGGTCTAGGCGGGTTTCATATGAGAAATGAGGTGGCAAGAGGTTCAAGATCATTTCAGCAGTGTCCCATGAGATATGGTGTCTGGAATTTGCCCTTTTGGAGAACACTGACCTCTCTCTATAATTTCAGCCACGATGGGGATTCATTAGGCTGTTGCATTATGAATAAGTTTATTCCTTATAGTTGTAAGCACACTTTAATTCCTCCCCCAGTTCCACACTTCTGGAAACAACTTTTAAATTTTACAAAACTGAATGCTGTAATAAGTAACAAAAATTTTATTCCAACAGATTTCTCTGTACTGCCAAAATACATACTTCTGCCAATGATTTTTATGGGGGCTTACCCCATACTCCTGTTATCTACAGTGACAAACATGGGCTACAACATTCTTCAATGCAAGTAGACAGGAAGGAAGGCAAAAGATCAAATTCTTAATTGATCCGTATGTTCAATATATAGCACGTATGTATTGTATCATCATTAAAAAAAAAAAAAAAAAGTGGATAATCTGAGAAAAGTTGTGTTTAAATATGTACTAAGAGTAGTGTATCTTTATTGCTAGAGAGAAATTACTACAGAAAAAGGTCCCTTAAGGATTATTTGGGTAAAACAGTTGCAGGAGCAAGAATTGATTTTTCTTGCACCCAAGTCTGCAAAAATCAAGGAATAATGAAGGCGTATATTTATAACTCTGTCTGTCACATCTGGATTATTGAAACATTCTTGTGTCTCATCCAAAGCCTTCTAAAATCAATCTCTCCTCAGCCTCTGGATCACGGGTTTATAATCAAATACACAGATAAATCTTTACCAGATCAGGATGTAAAAAACTACTCTTCCTGCTCCACCCCACATCTAATAGCTTTCATCTCTTTCCACAGGCCTTTGCAGACACTGTCTTAAAAATACACTGCTGTCTTTCCAACAAATAATTGAAAAGGAGCCTCCAAGTTCTCCTGCAGTCCTTCTATATCAGTCACAGATTCCCACACCAATGTCCCCACTCACATCTGCCAGCACAGATACCCACTGTGACCTTGCCCTGTGTTCTTGGCATGGAAAACCAGGCCAGACTTGCTGGGCTTTCCCACAACCCCACCAGCACACTCCTGTAAGCCATACTTCTCTCTTTCTGTTTTCAGTTTAGCACCTGTGATGGGGGAGGAGAAACACAAGATATCCATGTACCAAACAAAGGATGGATCAGGTGTCAGCCAGCATTTGTCTCCACTAAGGAGGCAACGTCAGGAGCTGGCGAGATCAAACTCTGGGAGGAAATATGGTTGTAATATCAATAAACACCTGTCTGGTATTACTCTACCTGTTGGACTTCTCCCAGCAAGATAATTAATCACCTAGACCTGGCAAAACACTCTCCTAAGCCCCGCCATCGTATACATTACAAGGTCAGCCTGAACCTGCTCCAAAAGTTGTCCTGGAGAGACCAGAAGCCACAGAGATGGTGTTCCAAATGCAGGGAGGATGGCGGCTCCCATCATGGCCTCTGAGCTGAATCGAGACGGAGCATGTGAGGGGACACAGCAGCATCAGAGCAGAAGGGATGCAGACAATGTCTATAGGTACTGGGATGTTTCCTGCTACCAGCTTGGCAGCTTCCTAGGGGCTGAGCTAGAGTGAAGGATTTTTCTTCATATCCTCCAGTTTGTCTGACCTGAACTGCTGGGCCTCAGAGGTTTTAATGCAGTGCACTCTGAAGTACTACGTGGCATACAGCAAGGGTGGTGAACACTTACATTGCACGTATGCCAAAGAAGTTTCATGCACTCAAGAGTTAACATTCAGAAGAAGCTCAAAGGACAGCAGGGAGTGCCCGAGCAGAAACTGGGATGGTAATCACCCAGCAGCATAGCTACTAGGAAACCAAATATATTAACTCTCCAGTGCACTAAGCAGAAGAGATAGCTATTTACTTCAGCCAACTGGCAGTAAAAGTGGAAAAGATACAGAAAAATTCCACTTAAATTCTCCAGGCCACACTCCCAGTGCACTGGTATCCTCCTTACATGTTTCAGCAGATCCCAGTGCTGCAGAACACTGCCCCGTGCCGTGCAAAAGCCCATGCTTCCAGCTTTTTGTGAAAGCTGGCCCAGATTCACAAATATCACTGAGAATATAGTGGACAGCATCCAGCTCCTTGGGAAACTTCTGTGGAATTACCTTAAACACACCATTTTACAGAATCAGGGCTTGACTGAGCCATCCATTCCCTTCATGTGAAATTGGTTGAAGTGCGTTTGAACAGCAACAGGACATGAATTGTGGAAACATGCTGATGCTAGCTTCACCTGGCTTACCTGGGAGACCAGAGAAGTGGCAATGCTGTAGAGCAGGGCCTGCAGGTCCCTGGAGAGTCCCTGGCTGGTGACATGGGCCAGTCTCCAGTCACTCTCTTACCCTGCCTGCAGCCTCATGCCAGCCTGGTGCTGCCTTCTGATTTGTGTCTGGCTCTGCCTACAAACCCTGATTGGGACACACAAACAACACTAGCCCATTGGAAACCATCCAAGCACTAAAACTCCTGAAGCAGAGTTTAAGCCTGAGATCAGGATGAGGCCTAATGTGTGTGGAGTGGAGATTATCCCACATCTGCTTGCTGTGGTGCACCAGCATCTGCTGAGCACCTGTCAGGGGTCTCAGCCAGATACAGCCTGCAGATCCTATACAACAACTCCTGAAGTCCCTTTCCTTACTCAAGTGGCAGGACGTCATCAAATATATATTTCTAAGACAGATTAGCCCCTAATTGAATAGCATGCACAGCAAGTCAGGCTGAAGACACCAAGCCAGCAAAAGCAACTGTACCCAGCTCCTGCAGCTTACATGCAGGACTCCTGCCAGCAGCACCAAGTCTTGGAGCAAGCTATGCTGCCCACTGGGTTTGAGAGCGTATGTGAGAGCCACAGCCACCATCGTCAGTTCTTGAGGAGTAGCGTGCAACTACATCGGCAGGAACTGAAGCTAGCAAAGGTTCAGGTCCAGGGGTTAAACTCCCAGTTTCTCCAGATCCCAGACTTTGTCCATATAAGCAAACACCATGCTAGTTCTCCTCTCTCCTGCCTCATTCAGCTGTACCCAGGAGCAGCACAGTAGCCCTAAGGCAGAATATTCATTAATATCAAACTTGTAGCTCTTTGCCATCATGTGCATGCTGAACATATTTGTGTTTCACTTTTAGCCATACAGTCTTCCAGGCTTCTTTCTGCAGGTTCAAGCACACAGTCACTTACTCTCCTTCATCTGCAGCATAGTAGGCTGCAGCTATTGTAATAAAATAGCTGTGATCTTCAGCAACTGCAATAGAACATTGTCTTGAGATCAATTTCCTTTTACAATAAAGTCTTGGCTTTGCCTCAGCATTTATGAAGTGGCAGGAGGCCGTTATCCATTGGAATTATCTCTTTCATATACTATACCATAAAAATATTGCCCTCTATGTGTAGTGTTATAAAGGTATTTGGCTGACTGACTTTAACCACCCAAGAAGAGTAATAAGTTAGTAATCCTCTGGAAATGCATAGCCTGGAGTGTGTTATTGCAGCTAGTACACAGTGCACTCTGCAAAAGCAAATTGAAAAAACAATTAGATTTATGCATTTACAATCCTTGATTGATACAGCTTTCACATAAATCACTGAGTTAGTTAGAAAAATACACCATTGGATTAGCAAACCACATTATACTAGCGTGGCTTGCAATGTCATTTTGCTAAGTTATTTACAACACCAACTAAATCAGTGATAGTCTTGAGCAACTTGCTGTTGTTACAAGACACAATGACTAGGTTGTGCATCTTTCAGTGCACAGAACAAATGCAATCAGGTTATAACTTGGAAAGAGATCTCAGGACAGATTCTTGGACCAGTGTCTGAGGATGACCAGCTCCAGTGAGCTCTAAAGTTGCATGTGAAGAAAAACTTTTATCAACACTTCACAACTACATTCTGGTGCCAGTAATGGTCAGGAGAGGTACCTTTTTTTTTGAAAACTCTATCTAATAAAAGGCTTATTTGTATTATGGTGGAGTAACTGTTGTGTTCACTAGCCAGCCTTGTTAAGTCTTTCAAGGGATGTGGAAAAACATTCTTGAAGTATGTAACTTCATAGAAATGGTGGAGACTGATGCAAGTATTAGCAGGCTTCATGGTGGGTAATTAGACTGCTCTGAGTTTGACTGTGGTCCACATCACTACAAGGTCAACTCAGAAATTGGGATGTTATTCATCAAGTAAGCATTTCTCCGCAGCACTATCATTAATCCTCCTTCATACTGCAATTCTCATTGCCCACAGTGCAGTATCTTCATTGTAATCCTGCATCTCTGCAAAAGTGAGTGAACAGCAACAATGTAGGATGAAAGCCTCTATGGACCAAAAATTAAATAAAGTTATTGCACACTGGAGGGAGTAAAGTCTCCTTGAGGCTGTCATACCTAGAGAGCAAACATTAAGAAACATACTGATAGTAGGTGTCTTTCACAATAACAAAAATACTTCTAGTTTACGTGAATCTGAATAGCAGGGTTTCATGCTGGTAATATTAAGGCTGTGAGAACACAGCAGAGAGGGAAGCAGAAGCACTGTATGCTGCTTTCAGACTGCTTCATCTGAACATTTTAACACAAGGACATTTTAAGCCTCATGTTGAATAAAACAATCAGAGAGTGTATCTTGACAAAGTCACCAATAATCCATTAGTTAGAAGGTTATTGCATCCAAGGGGTTTCTATTTTCAAAACCAGTTGTGTGAACTAAACTTTTACAGAGGGAATGGAATAATTCCTGGAATAAATGTTGAGAAAAAAAAACACAACTGCTTGTTTGAAAATTGGCAACTTACCTGTGTGAATGAGATGCAACACAACCTATGTCAGACCATACTATCATGTTTTTACATAGCCTTTAAAACTATTCAAATCATCTGCAGTTCCCAGCAAACATCTACTGTGTTTAAGATCATTCGCAGCTTTTTGACTCCTGGTTTTGAGAGGAAATAAGTGGTTGTCTGTGCTGAGAGTGAATTAGACAGGGACTATGTGAGATAAGGGATTGGCTCTGTTTTCACTGCTGTGGACTTCAGCCAAAGAGGGAAGGATTATCACTAGTAATACAGCATGGGACTTTGAGATGGTCTATCAGCTGGAACAGAAGAAAACGTAATCTGAACCCAAAATGCTTAAGGGAGGTAACTATCATGGCTTGACTTTGACAGCATATGAGCAGGGGTTCAGCTGGAGATAACCTTTTCAAGCCTATTGCTAAATTGGTCTTTCTCCACAGTTTATTCTTGAGCAGCAGGAAATGAACATTTGAAATGTGGCCTGCAGTTTGAAGTAAACTATTCACTTTCCTCCCTTTCTTTCCATTCTACGAGAGTATAGAGCCCTAAGGGAAAAGAACGATTTTACCCGTAGTGCATGTAACTGAGTCAAATGGAGACTAAAAATGGAGACTCTTGATCAGCAGGAACTGGGGGAAAAAAAAAAAAAAAAAAAAAGAAAAAGAAAAAAAAGGTCTAAAGAAGCCAAGTACAGAGAAAGTGTTTCTTACAAAGTTTACGTATGTTCTTGGTACCTGTCTGTTACAGCAGAAGCCCATAATCTGTATGGCAGGTTTGAGTAGCTAAAAAGCTACTGCATGGGATCAAATAAAGCAGAATTGTATTTCTGGGAGTAGCTTATCAATGGGCTTCTTTACAATATTGCCCAACATCTATTCTATATTCTGGCTTCAGGGAACAGTCGCAGTCCTTGCTTCATGAAAAAAAACACCCATCACATTAAATGCAAATAGAATAGCTATCCTGCAGCTGTCTTTGTCTCTTTCAAACTACTAGCATCTCTACCCTGGTTAGAAGTTGATGTCTGCAATGTGTCAGTGTAATCCAAAGCTAGTACTCAGCTTACCCTGAAGAAGATATTCCTAATATGATTTCATCAACCTTTCTGTTTCTGGACATTTTATGATGTGAAAATGGTCTGCACTGAAATAGGTGGGGTCAGCAGAACTGTGCAATGGAGAAGGTGCTCTGCACAATACTTGAACACCAAGTCGTGGTTTATGGAGATGCTCTCCCTCCATCTTCCAAATACAGATGTGTCTGAAGATGTGTTAACAAAGCAGTCCAGATAAGGATGGAACATAGCCATTTCCCATAATGTAACATAATCAGAAAGACCACAAAAACATGTTTTATCTTCCTTTTTTTATAGAGACTTGTCCTGGCTGCTTTAGACCAGTTCCGTTTTTAGAGCTTTTTTATCTTAATGGCAGTCCTCAGAGTAACTTCAGCTGTCTCAGCAGTATTGCTTCAGGAATTCTTCACTCAACTGGGAGAACAGAACTGTTGTCAGATATGCCTCAGACCAGGTTGTTTGAGTGAGAATAGAAAGTTTCCACTGTACATAAAGCATTTCATGTTCATAATTGAAAGGGTCTAAATTATTCTTAAAAGCTGCTTCTCATTGGTATAGACTTCAGTACTCATTTTTCCCCTACAGTTACCTTAGGCTTTTCAAGAAATGACCGATGCATCTACTAATACCTTGCTATATATAGAAATTAACAAGTTCCCACTTACCTATCCAGGTAAAGGAAGAATCTAAAAAACTCGGACAATAAAGTATTGCAATCATTTTTCAGGATCTGCTTCCAAGTGCTGGTGCTTGATAAGAAATAAATAAAGCAAAACAATTGATCCTGAGAACATAAACTTTCATTAAGGGGCGCTGCAGTGGCCAGATGTAGGCACTTCACTGCTAGAGGGGGAATAAATTTTAGGTAGGCATTTATTACACACGAGGCAAACTGCTTAACTTTCTCTGTTTAACACAACTATGCAAAGCTTGTCTTTGTACTACAATGCTACCACTCTCTTGGCAGCAATATTAAAGAGGTCTCCTTGGTTTTTTTGATATTAAGACCAGGCTGCCCTCCGAAATGTTATTTTAAAAATAGGAGAAATTTAATTGTAGCTGGGAAATTTTAATTGAGGCTGATTAAAGGAAGCAACAAAATATATTGACTACTAAACCTCACTTCTTGCTGTAAGTGTGACCTGTAATGGACTCTCCCAAATCATTATGTGGTCCCTCTAAGCATTCCAAGATTTTCATTTGAAATTCATTATGTTTGTGTGTCTGATTTTTGGGAGGTTTTCTGAAAAGCTTTATAGTCACAGCTGCACTAGTTATGGATATGTTTATAGTGCCTTGCCCATCAACTGGCCCACATGTCCACTACAGCTTGTTTGATACCCTACCTTTCACAAGCATTCAACAGTTCTGGAGGTGTTCCTATAAAGCTGCCAGTAAATGTACCAGCTGGTCTCATTTATATACATGAGCAGCCTCATTCCGGCTGCCTTACAAAAAGTCAGTGGCAGTAAATCTGTGGTCGGTCCATATATGTACTTTAAAGTATTTTTTTTACACTTCTGAAAAGAAAATAATAAAATATTGCTAAGCTTTTTAGTAAGTTATATGTGGTCTTCAGGAGAACTTGAATACTCCATGGTGAACAAACAAGCTTCTGAGAGTCCCTTTTTCTTTCCAGTAAATTCTTTATGTTGTGCAATTAAAGCTCTTAGAAAAGTCTGTTCTCTTAGAAGCACTCTGATGGACTGCATTTTTGTTGAAAATCATGTGAACAAATTGCTCATTATTTCTTTTTGTGACTGTTGCAGGTGCAACACAAATAAAGGTTTTCTTGAAAGCTACAAACACCTTCTCTGCATTGCCTAGGGAGGTTTGGCAGTAAACTGGGAGCATTTAAAGGGTTCAGATGAGTGGCAGAATGAAAAGGTGCAGACAAGCCACCATGAATAACAGATGCAATGGTAAACTCAAGAGAAAATGGCACAGGTGCCAGGATTGTAACAGAAAAAGAGAGAGAGAAAAAAAAAAAAAGAGAGCGAAGAAGAAAAGAAAAGGTTTGTTCAGCCCCTCCAGATTTGCTTAGAGGCAGATCCTCAGATGTCAAGAAAGAGAACTGCTTCTCTCTGATCGTGCTGGCCCACCTTCCAGTATCAGGCAACAAGGAATAGGCTGTCCTCCCTCTTTTTCCATTCTTTTACTGGATCTGTTCGCAGATCATCTGTGCTGCTTATGAATGTCTCAGTGCTGACAGAAATTAGTGCATTAATGTTTGCCAATAGGGATTTTGGTCAATTGCACTTGAGAGACTTCTTTCTACTAGGGAATTTCCCTCAGCACTTCTAGCATAAGCAAAGTCCCCATGACTTCTCTTTCTCTGGGACAACTGAAGTTATCAGCTCTCCATGTGCGTTACTGCTATAAGTCACTGGTAATTTTAACTAGGACTAGTTTTCAAATCAATTCTCTGACAGCATGTCTGCTGAATGGAAGTCATTTCTTCATGACAACAGTGGACTTTTCCTGCTGTTTTACCACTAAAATACTTCCTGAGTGTGCCACTATCTCTTCTACTATCCTCCAGATTAGGCTGTATAGCTTTTCCAATGAGACAAGTGTGTTCAAGAATCAGCAAGAAACATAGCAGTAAGGTCCTAGGATGTTATCACATTAGCTACTATAGTTACCCCTTTCCAGTCTTAGTTCTGTTGAATTTTTTTATTTTTTTTTAAAAAAAAGCACAACAAAAGTGCACAATCGTGGTTGTGTTTTGTATTTTTAAACTGCCTCACACTAACACACATTACTGTTAGATTGTCCGTCTTCTGTTGCAGTCCTAGGACACCCCTGCTTTCTTACTGTGTACCTTAACTTCTTCATCCCCAGTCTAGAACTCATTCTGATGAATATCATCAACTGAAAATAAAATGGTTGCAACATCCGTATGGTATATTGCAAAATGTAAGGAGAAGCAACCTAATACTCACTTTGGCTTTGGGATGTGTTTTTGACTTTGTTAAAACATATTCACTACAAGCAGCTGTCCTATGTTCTGGGAAACCTTTCCCATGCTTAAAATTTCAGAGCAATTAACAGTAGCAGGGAATAGTCAAAATACAGTGCTGTCGACCTGTACAATCATAACTCCTTCCTAGCCCCACAGTTTGTAATTCATGAAAATTCATACTCCGGGAAATTTGGAGCCATGTTGACCTGAGGGCACAGAGGCAACCATCTGTGCTACCTGCAAAGTGCGTACTACACTACACTACACTCAATATTACAGACTCTCAAGCATCTTCACCAATGCTTGTGCTTCACGGTTAATCCAGCCACTGGTCACCATCTGCTCAACGCTTGCATGCCAGGGACAAATCTTTTCTTCCAGCTTTCCAAAGGAAGGAAGGAATTTTTTTATTTTGGCCAGCTGAATAATTCTTAGTTCTTAAGTAGCACCGGTAAAACTGTATCAGTTCAAATTGTTGTTACCTGGTCCCTTCATTAAATGTGTATGAGAAGTGGCAGAGGGTTGCTTTTCTGTGTCAATGTTTCATTTCCTCCACGAATGAGAAATGACTTGGCAACTGGGTGGAGAACTCACAGCCTACAAATTGCAATCAGATTGTGCCCTAATAGTGCAAAAACACTTCCAGTGTTACTTCTCTCATATGGTTATTTACTACAGAGAAAATCAAAAGGTTTTCATTCTCTTTTACTTTCTCAGACCAAGCTTGTTGTTTTAAACATTAACCTCCTTTTATTTATCTTTCTGCCAAATTGAAAAGATATGACCTGGGGTGTGGAGCTAGACATTTCCTATCTTCTTACTAGTGCAGTGTTGTTTGGGGACTAGTTATATTACTGTGGAAAAATGCAATACAAACGTTGTGTGTATGACATTAGGGACGCTGCGTCTAGACAGAGATTGGGTGCCTCTATACTTGTGTCTACTACAGGGATTGACAGAAAAAGGAAATCTCTTAGTAAAGCTTTCCTAGAAAACCACATAAGCATTAATGTCTTTATTTATGGTTCTAATATTTTGAGCACAACATAATTGTGACTTCAGCCATTTAGAATAGTAAATGAGTCAGGGCCTGGTGCATGAGTCCTAAGCAAACGCAATCGGTTGCCTTGCTTGTTATTATTTTTTTCCCTTTCTCTTTAAAAGAATACCTCTTAAACTGTTAACATCATTAACAGAAAGGTCATCAGCTATGACTAGTACTGATCTCTTATTCCTAGTTTAACTGCAAATTGTTGAATGCTTATGTGGTGTGCAAATTAGCTGCTGAAAAGCAGCCAGGAGTGGCAGGTGAACATGGCAGGGGATGTCAGAAGTGACTGATTTTTGGAAATGGAATGGCTTTCTTAAAATAGATCAACAACATGAATCATAAAGAGATTTCAGGGAAACTCTAACTCCTACTGTTAGCCAGTGAGGTAGAGACCTCTGTAGAACCCAAAGGCTGAATTCAGAAGGCAAGACTGTGAGTGCTGGAGAAAAAAATTAACGACTTTGTACTTTACTGTGTTTTACAAAAAGGATATGAAAATACCTTGTGAAGATACATAAAAACACATTATACTGACTTACATGCCTCATTTTTGGGGAAGAAACATTCTGAGGAGGCAAACAAGTCTATATTTGAACAGTTGTGTTTTACGTGGAATTGTGGACACTGAAAAAAAAAAAAAATTGTTAAGTTTGAGGAACCTGAACAATGTCCTTAAACACAAGTTTACATTTTGGAAATACTACAAGGACATATAAGCTGTCTGACCAGAGACCAGATCTTAGAGAAAAACCAAAAAGTTTTACAAAGGTTTAATAGGGCTCTCTTTACCCTTTATTCTGGAGTTATCGTGACTTTAACTTAAATGTCAGTGTAGAAAATCTATGGCCAATATTTTCAGAAGGGGCATTTGGGGTATCTTCAGATCATTAACTTGGTACTCAAAGTTCAGCATCACGGTATATGGCATCCCAACCCAGAGCTGCATTTGAACCTCCTTATTCTTTCAGAAAATTCACTGCAGTGCAAGGGCTGTTAGAGTGTACTCCTGTTCATCATTATTACTGGCTTGTTAACATTTCTCTTATACTATTCTCTCATGTAGTGGATCTGAGGTTTGTTATTATGACATAACAGGGAAAACATTTTAGATTTTCCTTCTCTTGGCAAGAAAACACTCCCCTTCTGGGATGAAAAGATAACACAAATGAAAGAAGACAAGGATCATTACATTTGCTAATCTAAAGTGAAATTTATGCTCTGGCCTAGTTCTAAAAAAATGTGAAGTTTTACTCTATTTTCAGAACAACACCTGCATCTGCTGAGGTGTGGCAAGAGAGAAAGGATCAACACCGATTTTCCAGTCTCTTTTATGGAGTGTAGGTAGTGCTCTCATGCTTTGCAGGTTAACGACTTAAGGATTTGCATGTCACTACAGCTTGTCCACTATCACTTTGTTAAAATCAAAAGTGCAAGAAAGCAAGAAAGGGACTATCAATTACTTCAGCTTCTTGGTAGTAAGACACATCTTTGGTTTCAGCTTTTTATTAAAAAAAAAAAAAAAAAAAAAAAAGCGTTACTAACTTGTGTTAAACTGAAAGGACAAAACAGTTTCACTTTATTAGGGAAGCAGTGAAATATACTGAGCCAAAGAATTTTTTTGTTTGTTTGTTTCATTACTCATTACTACTAAGGGTGACGGGTTACTGAGCCCAGTGCCTAGTAAACTGAGATGAGTTCAAGGCCAGCGGATGCTTGCTGCTATGTTACTCTTCAGGTTTGTTATGCAGAACATATAAGAAGGTTTTCTGACTGTCTAGTACTCAGCATTGAAGATTACACTCCCAGCTGGAGTTTTGTGTCATTAGTACCTAAGTTAATCTGTGTGATAGGAAGATTGTCACACAATCACACAGCACTAGCTCTAGATCTTGGGTGCTTCTAAACCTGGGAGAGAGAACAGCAAACAGGACGAGAGAATGAATGTGATACTCGAGTCTTTCCGCCCTCACTCCAAATCAGCTGCCACTGCACAAGAGTCAAACTGAATGAATTTAGACGCTGCAATCCAAAAACAATTAAAAAAAACATACGAGAACAAATCCACAAAGCAGTTCTTTTTCTTAGAAACAGCCATAGAGGTAGAAGAGAGAGACTCATTTTGCCACCAAAATTTCTTATTGGATTTAGTGTGCATTTCCTGAAAACGCAGCTTCTTGACTGGCTTGAATTGATTAAAGCATGATTTGCTGCTGGAAAAGGTGCTGTTGCCATTTTATCTGTCTTTACCCACATACTTCCATACCCTCCATGAAGGGTACTCTCAGGTTACCACATTCTCTTTGAGGTAACACTTAGATTTGACATCTCTAACCCCCATGAAACTTCATAAATTAGATATTTAATCAAGATTAATGCTTCTTTGCATGAATTGCCTACTGTCTTCCATCTTCAGGAGACTAAGACATTTAAAGCACAACTAAATTGAGAAACTATCTGGTAAGACTGCAAGCAGAATGAATCAGCTATGGTCTAAAATTCAGTGCAGCAAAAGATAAATTCACTTTGAAGAAAACACTCTATTAATAGTCTGAGTTGCAGTTTTGGTGTATAAATTGTTGTACACTCAAAATTGTATATTCTAATTTAAGGAGACCATCTGGTCTAATCTCCTTCTCAAAGTGGGGCTGTATTCAAATATGTGTTGCTGTATCTAGCTCTACTCTGAATGTTTCCTAGAACAGAGACTCCGCAGCTTCTTTGTGCGTCTGTCTCAGTGCTTGACCATTCTCACTGTGACATTTACTCTTCCTTTTATCTAGGTGGAAAATTTCTTGCTGCAATATGTGCTCTGTTGCTGTGCACCTGGCAACCCATGTTCTTTTAGCTCTGTGCCTGTGCTGGACTATCGAGTAAAACCTACCCGGGCCAAAGAACGGCATGTGAATACCAATATGGTGAGCAGAAAAATGGCATTTATTGCGTCGTGCGATTTACCTATATACATATCCTACTCTGTCTATGCCCCTTATGCATACATTAACCTTTCGACACCGAGCAAGGGGAGAGTCCTACCATGTCACATCCCGAATCCTCGCTGTCACCTACTACAACAGTGCTCATTGCACTTTGCAGAGGTGCTTTTCTGAGAAGAGTCTGGATTCATCTTCTGTATAGTACTCTTCAGGTAGTTGAAGACAGCATTTAGGGATGTGAGGCTTCTCTTCTTTAACCTAGACAGTCAGGTCCTTGTCTTTTCCTCATGCATGGTGTGCCACAGTACCCTAAATACATGTGTAAGTGATAAACACGCTCTGCGCAAACATGAGAAACATCAAGCAATTAATTAGTTGCTCTTAAGCGAGATTTGACGGAAGTTGATAAAGGAGCCTTGAATACAGAGTGAATGTTGCCAGACTGAGTAACACATGACAATGCAAAGAGAGAGAGTAATCCAGAACACATTACCCAAGTTCTCTCTCATTCCAACTAGACACGTGAGCCTTCTGCATAGTCACCCATATCTATACTTCACACCCATAGAAATGTATTTTTACACTTAACCTTTTTGTGAGAAATACGTGGTGCAGTACTCAGTTAACAACATGAATTTGAGCAGGATGAGTTTGAATAGATACAAAACTGCTGGGAATCCAAGGGTTTGCAGTAAACTGCAGAGATCTCCTGTCTGTAATGACTTGAAAATAGAGAACTGGAAAATCCTGAACACCCTCACAAGTATTTTGCCTTTAATTTGGTGTGTCTGATTTTATTCACTGTTAAATAAGAACAGGTTTGTCATATATGAGGAGCTAATATGATAACTAAGGCCATTTTCAGCACAAGGGTGCAAATGTCTTTTTCCTTGTTCCTTCCAAATCTTACAGAAGAACCACATTGTGCAAGAGGCATTCAATGTCAGCATTTCAGGGGGTTCACCATTAACGATCATGGCTGTGGGTGAAAGATGGGTTGGCAAGTGATACTGTCACCCACTGTTGTGTCATATCCAATATCATACATTAAGGAGGCTTTAGGGGAAATAATAATAATTTTGAGGGGAAAAAAATTAATAGAAGTAGAGGTTTGGCAAAAATAAATGTTTTATCAGGAACAGACCTTGCCAAGCATAACATTTTCTCAGGAGCCAATCTTGGCAAAATGAATGTTTTATCAGGAGCAGAAGTTTGGAAAAAGTAATGTTTTATCAGAAGTAGAGACTTAACAGAAAATGTCTTTTTATCAGGAGCAAGGACCATGGCAATTTAAGGAGAAAGCTTTGCTGAAAGTGGAGCTTTATCAGGAGTTTGGCTTCAGAAAAATACTGTTTCATGAAGGGCAGGAACTTTCCAAAAATAATGTTTTATTAGGGGGAGGAGATGGATGAAAATAACATTTTATCAGAAAGAAAGGGGGTGGGGTGGATTTAGTAAAGTAGTGTGCTAACAGCTTGTACCTTCCAATATGAGGAGCTTTGCTCCTGGAAAAACATTATTTGCACTCTTAGTGCTTGCCCAAGCTAAAATGCTGGTTTTGACAAGCTGTGCTGCTGATAAAATGTTATTTTTGGCAAGCCTATCTCTCAAAGAGATGTTTTTAGAAAAGTCTCTTCAGAGAGAAGATGTGCAAATTGACTATAATACCCGCAGCAGAGCCAGGTGCCTCTCCGAGCCAGGTTTTTCATCTGTTTATTAGCTCTCTATGGCTTCCCTTCCACCTTTTGCACTATGGTGTTGATGTTAATGCACAGCCCTTCACATCCTGAAACACCATTCTGCTTCCAAATCTAGGCCTCTTTCATCATTTTGTTTCCCTAGGCTGTTCACTCAGGCTGACTCTCTCCAAATGTGCATCATGCTTCTTTTCTCCCCATCTCTTTTCCCACACCTGGAAGATTGCTTACTCCACGTTTCTAACTCCTCCAGTCAACATTTGGCACCATTGGGCTTGAGATATCCCCGAGTTCAGTAAAGTACTCATTGTCAAAAATCACATGGAAAGGTCTTCAATGCATCAGTTTCTGGTTATAACACGCTAATCAGAGGATCCTGAATCTCTTGCAGCGCACACTCTCACAAAGAGGGGCAGAAGAGAGGATAGAAATGACGATTGATTATTTTAATACATGGCCATATCTCATCACATCTCAGAACTGTTCCATACAGTGTATTTGTATGCTCCTTAGCAGTCTCGTGCAAGTACCACTGTCAGCAATATTGCATACTAACATGATCTGTAGTTATCACCACTATGGAGGAACTAGGATTATGTGCAAATGTATGAGTACATGCATTTAACAGTTTTTTGCCTGAATGTAAAAGTTGAGGTGGTAATGCAATAAGCAGGAACTGAAGAGTATCAATCACTATGACTGGATGGATGGGATTCTCCGTAAATATTGCATGAATTTGCAAGGCATCATCAGAATCACTCCCTGTTTATTCACAATGTCACCAAGCACAAGTGGGAAACCATGAGAAAGGCTGACTCAACAGCTATTTTTAAGGAAGGTGACAGGTGTGAGCTGGTTATCATAGGACACTTCAATGTCCCCTCTTCCAGGTACTGTAAGACACTTTCACCAGGAATGAAATGGCCAGCTATTCTGAGAAGACAGGATTTGTTGGATGAACATTAGCAGCAGGTACTAAGAATAAATCTTTTCAGATAAATGTGACTGAGCTCTTTGAAAGGGTGGCTGCTATGTTATGCATTGGTCCTTGGAAACAGTGAAATTGCTTCTGATAAATTCTTCGAGATGCCAGGCAAAGTCATTGGGATTATCAATAATTACATGTAGGAAAAGGTTAACTCACCCAACTAGCCTCTGGATACAGAACACTTCTTCTAAGGAAGCGGCCTTCATCTAGGAGACACTCTCCTGTTGGAGGCTAGCCATGAGTTGAGCCCAGGAAGGGGGTGTATCCAGGGTACACCCCTTCCAGGCACCTGGGAAGCACAGGTGAACTACTTGCACCTGTGCTCTCTGGGCCAGCCATTCATCTCACCAAGTGCTTAGTCATCAGTTCAGGCCATGACATAACAGTTCCCTTACAGTACATGAATGCCTCTTGCTGTTTTTTCAAGGAAACAAGAAGTAACAAAGATAGATAGGCTGCAGTCACTGTCCTGAGACCTAGCAGCTGTCAGTGTAGGCTGCAGAAACAGGTAGGAAGCAGCAGTGCCTCCTGCACCAGGAGAGAGGAGTGGTGGTGTGGCTCCAAGATGCTTAATGCTGGGTAATTATGAGAGGAATAGATGACAAAGGTTTGACTGCAGAGAGAACAATTTCAACTTGAGCTCTTATTTAAAGCTATGAGAGAAAATGCATTGTATGGAACTGACAAAAGAAAATGAACAGGAATATACAGTGTGGTATATTAATTACTTCAGATGAAAACTAAGCATGGAACAAACAAAACACAAGAAAAAAAAATCACACAGATATGACCAAGAGGACCTTAATTCTCTTACAGTCACTTGAACGAAAAAATGTGGAATTGATTCGAGATTTTCCCAGAGCTTTTCCACTGACTGTTTATACATGTCTCAGTGAAGCATTTCCACAAACAAATTTGCAAGGTAATGTCATTGCATTTAAGTTATTGTAATTAAAGTCACTGTGACCTATTACTTGCACTGTGTGCATTACAAATAAGTTACTGATAATTTGTCTCTGTATATCCTAGTAGAATATTTTGTTGTTTTATAGTTCACATGTGAGACAGGAAGGATTGCCTTTTAAGGACACTCAGATTAATTAGTTCCCCGAACAAATGGATTTAGGTAATGGAGGAGGTGGATAGTTGTCAGAAATAAACCAAGATGTTTGAATCTGGCTTTTGTTGCCACCAGCAGAAACTGGCAGGGAAGATATACACTGGGGAGGGTGAAGTGGGAAAAGGGATGCCTCCTCTTGATAATAGAATGAGTGTGGATCTTTAATTATAGGGCAAACTAGAAGGGTTCGTGAAAGCTATCTTTGTGTCTCCACTTACTGAATTTCATTTCAGGCTCAAACAAATCCCCTGCTCCAAAGAAATTCTATGTTTAACTTAAACCTCTAGGAAACCACTCTCATGGAAATCTACTTGCATATGGTTTCTACCAGAAACAGTAAATTCCTTTTGGTTATATGGAGATTTAGCCAGGTGATACCTAACTCAGGCTTGCAGCTGTGCTCTGCAACTCTCACCAAAGCAGAGCCTTCACCAAGAGCTCACCTTCAGAGCTGGTCACTGCTAGATGATATGGATCTAAATTACCACCAGTGTAAATTGCCCTACCCATTTCAGCCCATGGTGCTGGTCCAAGCAGAGCTAAAATGTCCCTAGAGAGTACTCTGCCCCTCCTCTGTGACTCTGATCACCGACCCCCCTCTTCCCCTAAGCAGTCTGAGAACAACAGGTGCAGCAGCAAGAGGGCATGTCCCTTTTTTCTGCTATTTTTTTTTGTTTTACAAAGGACTTCTATTAATAACATAGAACCATTGTTGGTTTTTACTCTAAATTTCCAAAAGTTAATCTATTTGTCATATGTGAAGATGATCATCTTCTGTGCATGCATTCAGAGTGTCTGGAATTATGTTTGAGATTACAGAAATACTTTGCTTGACCAGAACAAATGCAGTATTTCAGTTTGGCTAAAGAATGTCCCCCCAAACGAATTGTCACGGGGTTATCGAGATCAATCTGTGTCCGTGACAGGGGAGGGGGCAGTAGGCCCGTAGCCCCCCGGCCCCCTCGGAAAAAAGGGAAAAAAAGGGAAAGGGGTAGGGAGATGGGAGTTCAAGGGAACAAACGGAACAGCAGCAACAATCCGAGGAGTAAAACTTATTTACTAACTATGATATCGGAATGCAAGATAACACACTATAATACAATATAATTAGAATTGAAGCTAATAAATCAAATATAATGAGAGAGAGAGAGATTTCCGAAGACCGAGAAGCCTACTTTGAAGTTGAAGGCGCCGCGGCTTGGAAGCACACCCACACCCGCTGCCAGGCAGTGAGAGAGAGCGAGAGCGAGCGTCGCTTCCGTGACGTATTTTCCCTCTCTGGCCGCGAGGTCCCCTGGGACGTGTAGTACTTCTTCTCTGTGCTCCACATGATGTTGTGATGTGGAATACCAATAGCAAAAAATTACAAAACACAAAACCATAACATTCCACCCCTTATTCTACATCACTACATCATGCTTAAAAATACATATACAAATAAACAATACTTGAAAATGCATTACACACACAGGTCTATATACATATATATACATAGAATTACTGACTGCACTCCCCCAACATCAAATTCCCTTGTGGTACACACTGAACATCCCCATCCTTCTGCATCACCCACCAAGTGCACCCAGGTCCCTGGGCGAAAACAGTTCCACGGAGAGGTTTGCCCTTTCCAGAGGCTGGAAGGACCCACACTGCTTTTCCCAACATGTTCTTTACATGTACAACAGGGACCTTATCTCCCTCTACAGTCTGTAGGGGGCTGGATTGGGTAGGACCATCACGATTGACAGATCCTCTGGTATTGACCAACCAGGTGGCTTCTGCCAAATGCTTCTCCCAGTGCTTAAATGTTCCACCACCCATTGCTTTCAACATGGTTTTCAGCAACCCATTGTATCGTTCAATTTTACCAGAAGCTGGTGCATGATAGGGGATATGATAAATCCACTCAATGCCATGATCTCTGGCCCAAGTATTTACAAGGGAATTTTTGAAGTGTGTCCCATTATCAGACTCAATTCTTTCTGGAGTGCCATGTCGCCACAGGACTTGTTTCTCTAGACCCAATATGGTGTTTCGGGCGGTAGCATGGGGTACTGCATATGTTTCAAGCCACACAGTGGTTGCTTCCACCATGGTAAGCACGTAACGCTTACCATTGCGAGATCGTGGTAAGGTGATATAATCAACCTGCCACGCCTCCCCATATTTGTACTTTTGCCATCGCCCTTCCCCCCAGAGAGGTTTCATCCTCCTGGCTTGTTTAATTACGGCACATGTCTCACAGTCATGAATAACCTGTGCAATAGCGTCCATAGTTAAGTCCACCCCTCGGTCTCTGGCCCACTTATATGTTGCGTCCCGTCCTTGATGGCCCGAGGTCTCATGGGCCCATCGAGCTAGAAATAATTCACCCTTGTTCTGCCAGTCCAAGTCTATTTGAGCCACCTCAATTCTGGCAGCTCGATCTACCTGATGGTTGTTCTGTTGTTCTTCAGTAGCCCGACTCTTGGGCACGTGAGCGTCCACATGACGCACCTTTATAACCATATCTTTTGCTCGGGCAGCAATGTCTTTCCACAGTTCAGCAGCCCAAATAGGTTTACCTCTCCGCTGCCAGTTATTTTGTTCCCACTGCTGTAACCATCCCCACAAGGCATTTGCCACCATCCATGAGTCAGTATAAAGATAAAGCATTGGCCACCTTTCCCGTTCAGCAACATCTAAGGCCAGCTGGACAGCCTTTACCTCTGCAAACTGACTAGATTCTCCTTTTCCTTCAGTGGCCTCTGCAACCTGTCGTGTGGGGCTCCACACAGCAGCTTTCCATCTGCGGTGCTTCCCCACAATACGACACGATCCATCAGTGAACAGGGCATATTCCTTCTCATTTTCTGGTAGTTCATTGTATGGTGGGGCCTCTTTAGCACGTGACACCTCTTCTGCTGGTGATGTTCCAAACTTTTTACCTTCAGGTCAGTCCATGATCACCTCTAAAATTCCTGGATGGCTGAGGTTCCCCATCCGCGCTCGTTGTGTAATCAGCGCAATCCACTTGCTCCAAGTGGCATCAGTAGCATGATGGGTGGAGGGAACCTTTCCTTTAAACATCCAGTTCAGCACTGGCAGTCGAGGTGCCAGAAGGAGCTGCGTTTCAGTACCGACTACTTCGGAAGCAGCCCGAACCCCCTCATATGCAGCTAAGATCTCCTTCTCAGTTGGAGTGTAGCCCTCTTCAGACCCCTTGTACGCTCGACTCCAAAATCCCAGGGGTCGGCCTCGAGTCTCTCCTGAGGCTCTTTACCACAAACTCCAAGTGGGACCTTTCTCTCCAGCAGCAGTATAGAGGATGTTCTTTACATCCTGTCCCGTCCGTACTGGCCCCAGGGCCACGGCACGGGCTATCTCCTGTTTAATCTGTTCAAAAGCCTGCTGCTGCTCTGGGCCCCATGTAAAATCGTTCTTCTTCCGCGTCACCTGATAAAGGGGGCTTACAATAAGGCTGTAGTTTGGAACATGCATCCTCCAAAAGCCCACTACGCCCAGAAAAGACTGTGTGTCTTTCTTGCTAGTGGGTGGAGACATAGCAGCGATCTTGTCGATCACATCTGCTGGGATGTGACGACGCCCATCTTGCCACTTTATTCCCAGGAATTGAATTTCCTGAGCAGGTCCTTTCACTTTGCTTCGCTTAATCGCAAAGCCAGCACGTAAAAGGATCTGGATTATTTGTTCTCCTTTCTCAAAAACTTCCCTTGCTGTATTGCCCCACACAATGATGTCATCAATGTACTGTAAGTGCTCAGGAGCACCACCCTGTTCCAGTGCAGTCTGGATCAACCCATGGCAAATGGTGGGACTATGTTTCCACCCCTGGGGCAAACGGTTCCAGGTATACTGAATGCCCCTCCAGGTGAAAGCAAACTGTGGCCTACATTCTGTGGCCAAAGGAATGGAAAAGAAGGCATTCGCAATGTCAATAGTGGCATACCATTTAGCTGATTTTGACTCCAGCTCTTATTGGAGTTCTAACATGTCTGGCACAGCAGCACTCAGTGGGGGTGTTACTTCATTCAGGCCACGGTAGTCTACCGTCAGCCGCCATTCTCCACTGGCTTTACGCACCGGCCATATGGGGCTGTTAAAAGGTGAGTGAGTTTTACTAATCACTCCCTGACTCTCCAGTTGACGAATTAACTCATGAATGGGGAGCAAGGAATCCCTATTGGTGCGATACTGACGTCTGTGCACCGTTTTTGTAGCAATCGGTACCTGCTGCTCTTTCACTCGTAGCAGCCCCACAACAGATGGGTCTTCCGACAGGCCAGGCAAAACAGACAACTGCTTAACACCTTCTGTGTCTACAGCAGCTATTCCAAAGGCCCATCGATACCCCTTAGGATCCTTAAAATATCCCATTCTGAGGTAATCGATACCAAGTATACAGGGAGCCCCTGGGCCAGTCACAATAGGGTGTTTCTGCCAGTCTTTACCAGTGAGACTTATCTCAGCCTCCAACATAGTCAACTCTTGGGAACCCCCAGTCACTCCATGAATATAAATCGATTTTGTCCCTTGGTGACTTGAGGGCATTAGGGTGCACTGTGCACCAGTGTCCACCAGGGCCTTATATTTCTGTGGTCGTGATGTGCCAGGCCACCTAATCCACACAGTCCAGTATACTCTATTGTCCCTTTCCCCCCCCTGGCTGGGGGCAGGGCCCCCCTATTTGTTACCTCGATTGTTCGCAGCGACTGGAGCAATCACCCTTTTGGAGAAGTTCACCTTGGTGGTCGATCTGTCTCGTAATTCTTTCACTCGTGCTTGAAGTGCAGGAGTGGGCTGCTTATCCCACTTCTTCATATTCTCCCCATGGTCGCGCAGGTAGCGCCACAAGGCAAGACGCGATGTAGTCTTACGGTTGTCATTTGCCTGAGCACGAGGACGTCTCCTTCTGATGGCTGAGATATTGGATGATGCAGGTTGGGAGGAAACTAAGTTGATCAGCTCTTCCGGTAGACAGTTTTGGGAATTCTGGTTCCCGTCAGATGTATCTGGTACCACCATGGATCCATCTGCATTAAGCATGGTAGACAGTTCGTCCCTCATATCTTCTTGTTTGCTCTCCACTCTGTCTAGCTTTTCAACTACCTTTGTGATGGCCGAAACACAAGCCCGTAGAGGGGCTAAATGTAACTCAAAGTCTTGAAGTCTATTAACAAGTTCATTTACAAGGGGTCTTCTTACCCCTTTGCCATACATTGCTGCGAGTGTACTGGCATACCTTTCCGGTGCAGCCTTTGTGAATGTACGCCACATATTTGGTGTACACCTGACTTTCTCAGGGTCATGCTTTTGGTCTGGCTCGTCAGGGATGAAGTCGGAACTGTATAACATTTCCACTACGGCATGCTCTCTCAGATAACTGATACCTCTTTCCATATCAGTCCATCTCTTTTTCTCAGGCATCAGATCATCTTTGAAGGGGTATCTTTCTCTTACGGCTAACAGCATTCGCTTCCAGAGGGTGAAGGATCCATCCTGGCATGTGCCAATACCCCTGTCAATGGCTGAGTCTCTACTAATGCTACCCAGTTGGCGAGCTTCTCTACCATCTAGCCACACACTGTTGGCCCCACTGTCCCAACAGCGGAGTAACCAGGTGACGATAGGCTCTTTTGGGTGTCATGAAAAGTCTTTTCTCAGACCTCTAATTTCACTCATTTTTAGAGATCGTTCAACAACAGTAACAATGTCTTGCTCACCTCCACCTCCTGCTCTTTCAGGACTTCTTGTTACCCTTCTGGGAGTTGGTGACCGCGATCTTATTGAAGGCCCCTCCCCTAGACTCAGGGCCCCTTTCCATGGATCGAGCCACTCTGGACCTCTTTCCTCCCCTTCTCTTACAGCGTCTGCTTCCTCTACTTTCTCCTCCTCCTCTTCCTCTACTTTCCTTTCCTCCTCTACTTTTCCTTCCTCCTCTTCCTTCTTCTCTAGCTGAGTTGAGACTCGTTTCGTTTTCCGTCCTCTTACAGGGGCAACTGACATCGATTCCGGTACCTTCTGTGGGTGATGGACGATGGCAGGTTGGTCGGTTCTGATGCTCTCCCTCTCCAATTTGGCTCGAAGTCCATTTCTTTCAACTGTGAGGATTTTTAGCTCAGATTCAAGCATGGCTTGACAAGACTGAATTCTGCTTAGTTCATTTTGGAGGGTGTCTCGCTCAGTTCGGAGTACATCCCTCTCGGACTTGAGGGTATCTTGCTCAGACTGGAGGGTGTCTTGCTGTAGTTGGAGGTTGTCAAGTTTGGATTGCAGGGAGTCTTTCTTTTGGAGGGCATCTCTCTCAGACTGGAGTGTGTCTCGCTCGGATTGGAGGTCTTTTCTCTCGACTAGAAGACTTTCTTTCTGGACCTGGAGATTCTCCGCCTCGGTTTGGAGACTCTCTCTTTGGATTTGGAGACTCTGTTTCTCGACTAGGAGACTCTCCTTCTGGGCCTGGAGGTTGTCCCTCTCGGCTTGGACTCTCTCCTGGAAACTCTCCTTTTCGGCTTGGAGACTGTCTCGCTCATCTTGTATTGTCTTCTGGAGATTCTCCCTTTCAGCTTGGAGACTCTCTGTCTGGAACTGGAGATTCTCTCTATCAGCTCTGAGACACTCTCTCTCAGCTTGGAGACTCTCTCTCTCAATTTGGAGACTTTCTCTATCAATTTCAGAAACTCTATCGTTTTCTGGGATAGTATTGAATAAGGCCCGATAGGCATTAGCCAGGCCCCAGATCATTTGTGCCATTTGTGCCTCCTCAGATCTGCCTGAGCCACAACATTCCTGTCTTAAATAATTGTTTAAGCACTCAGGGTCTTCCAGGTGTTCAGGAGTAAAGCTCCATGACACCGAGGATGGCCATCTCTTTAAAGTCTCTCCCAAGCCTTTCCACACTCCCTGCCACTTGGTACTCTCTGGTTCTGGGGAAGACTTCTTCAAAATATGTTAAATACAAATACTGAGTGAAATGATGAGTAGTGCATTCAGGGAAACTGACACTGTGATCAAATGGGCATTCAAAAACTGCATAAAGGATTCAAAGGGGAGACTGGGAGCCTGCTTAAAAATCACAAGTTCTGTAAAATTAGCAGCTCCCCCTGCAAGCAGGTGTAAAAGAGAAAATAGAATCATCATTTTTTTTTCTCTTTACAGAAGCAAAATATCAGTGCTCAAAGTTTACAAATATCACCAGAATATTGGCAGTCCGCCTGGACTTTCAAGGTCAAGCTCTCAGTGAGCACCTGCAAAAGAGATAAACTTTCCCTACACAGCTAACGAAAACTCTCCAAGAGCAGAGATTCGTTCTAACAAGCTAAAAAGCAACTTTTTAAGAGCAGAGAGGGATTATTTAAAAAACCAGAAAACAAGCCCCAATATCTTATCTTAATATCTTATCTCTATGCCCGCATTCTCCACCAAGAACTGTCACGGGGTTATCGAGATCAATCTGTGTCCGTGACAGGGGAGGGGGCAGTAGGCCCGTAGCCCCCCGGCCCCCTCGGAAAAAAGGGAAAAAAAGGGAAAGGGGTAGGGAGATGGGAGTTCAAGGGAACAAACGGAACAGCAGCAACAATCCGAGGAGTAAAACTTATTTACTAACTATGATATCGGAATGCAAGATAACACACTATAATACAATATAATTAGAATTGAAGCTAATAAATCAAATATAATGAGAGAGAGAGAGATTTCCGAAGACCGAGAAGCCTACTTTGAAGTTGAAGGCGCCGCGGCTTGGAAGCACACCCACACCCGCTGCCAGGCAGTGAGAGAGAGCGAGAGCGAGCGTCGCTTCCGTGACGTATTTTCCCTCTCTGGCCGCGAGGTCCCCTGGGACGTGTAGTACTTCTTCTCTGTGCTCCACATGATGTTGTGATGTGGAATACCAATAGCAAAAAATTACAAAACACAAAACCATAACACGAATAAATAAACAGATATGTAGAAATCCACTCTGCTCTTAAACATAGCCTCAAATATAAGTTGCTTCTTTCAGTAATTATTCACAGGGTTTGTTCCTTGCTTAGGATCTTTCTGTGCATCCCAAGCTGCAGTCCTATCATAGTCTTCCAGGAAACACTGTGACAGAAGGGCCTGCAAGACCCTATACCTCCACACTAGAAATCATTCTTTGCCTGAAGCCCTGTGTTTATAATAGTAAGCTATGTCATTGACCTCAGGGGGACAAGCGTTTGGCCCCTGACTATTGAAATTACCACTGATCTCTGTCTAAATAGCTGCTACGTTTACAGCTAGGTAGAAGATCTTAATAGCCATGGAACTCTTGAAGGGAGAAGTCATAGTAAATTAGAAGTTGCCATTTCTTTTTTTGAGAACAATAACATTAAAATTTATCTTTTTCTCAATTTTGTAATACTTCCATTGTTTTAAGACTCTTCCAAGTTTCAAATAGGAATACTTCCTTCCCCTCAATCCTACTATTTCTAGAACTTTTAATATTGCAGCACTCCCCAACGTAAACACAGTCAATTGTTTCCCCCTTCCTTACTCAGGCCTTTTTGTCTCCCTAAGAAAACTCTCCTTTTTTCTACCTATATTGCTGTCTCTAAAGGAAATTATATAATGCATTTTAATGGCTGATAGAGATCTTGACAATTGGCCTGTAGCATAGGAAAGCTATTTCCTCCCAGTTTTACAAATACTGCTACAACTATTTTATTTTTTACAGATAGGAATCTTAAATGCCAGGACACTCCTTCAGGAAGGAAGCCTACCATTTTTTGAAAAAGTGCAAGCAGTAATCAGGTTCAGGATCTCCTGGACATGACTGCTGTAGAGTATTTCTGTAATAACAGTAGTGTACTCTTCAGCAGTGAATGCAAAACTAAGTCATATATTTGCACATATATTTTGCCATGGGAAGACCAGCATATGGACCAAATGGCATTGCCCCAGCCCAAGTCCTTGCAGATGGTATAGCCTAGTGCTCCCAGCCTGCAGCCTCCCATCTTCACTGCTGCACGTGGTGGAGATTACAGAAAGGATGGCATTTTTGCTTCTCCCTTTCAATTCACCTAGCTTTAGGGGTTTAAGTGAGACCATTAGCATTATTGAACTTAGCATTTGGTGGTTAATATATGATAAAGGGTTTATTACACAGTGATCTCTGTATGTTTAGGTCAGCTGTGGCAATCAATCAATGGACACTTTGCCTTTGACAGCACATGCTTCCATAAAAAAAAATTATCTGGCAGAGGCCTGTTAGCTTGTAATGACAGAGTAACCTCTGTCAAGTAATATACTTGATAAATTTTGCATGTGCTGTTGACTGACAGAAGCCCCAGCTTCCTGTCTGACCAGCACACATGGCTTCAAAGAACACAGAAACCCCTTTCTTCTCTCCGAAAGGAACACTGAAACCCACGCAGGCAGCATCAAACATGTCTCTGAAGGGAGGATAAAACAATACTGCACCAGGGAAAGCAGCTTTTATACATTTATGAAGCCAATCTTGCTCTTTCCCCTTTCCCTGCACTTTCCTGCCACTCACAATTACCCAAAATATGCTCACTTTGCACACCCGGCAGTGCAAAGCAATGGCCTGGTGAGCAGCCTGGCAGCTGGAGGGGGGAAAATGTCCTCCACCATCGCACCAGCCAGCACTTCCTACCTCTGGGATCAGCAGGCTGCTGTGGTCGCCCCTTGTTTAGTCTGACTGGATGCAGTAATTGTCTGCAGCTGCGGCTCCTGCTTGCTCACACCACAGGCCACACTAAGGTAGGGCAGAAGTGCCACAGGCCACAGAAGAGTCCCATGGCCTGACAGTGTGCTGATTCACACCAGTGCCTCGCAGTTGGGAACAATAGGGTTGGCCCAAATGGCACACTAATCACTGACCAGCCCCCGCCCCCTACCACCCTCCCCACCCTATCACCCCCCCCTACTGCTGCCAAAAGGGCCACACAGTGAGGAAGGAACCACGAGCTGTATGAACGTTAATTGCCTTACTTGGTGGGAGAACTGACATGCTGAACCATCTCTTGCCACAGAACAGCCCTGATTCTTACATTATCATTTAAATTAGTCCACATTTCAAGAACATTTGTTATTTGTATTTTACTTCTCTGCTGACATTGCATGCTTAGCATGCCTAAGCCCTTGCAGATACATCCCCACCACACAGACCCCATCTTGTCTGTGATGTTGTCAGGTAATCAGGACTCTGGTCTCCCTTCTGGGAGTGCCCTAGCCATAGAAAAAAAAGGCCCAAGGGAATTTCCAGCCAGCCGAGTTCCTAGTGTCTTCTCACCATCATCCCAGGCCAAGGAACACTGCAGGTTTTGACCCTTTCTCTGCCGGTCATTCCTTTGACACCAGTTTTTTTTTCCACTGTAGATGCTGATGGCAATGTTTAGCAGGTTATGAAAAATAAGTTTTCCACATGGCCAAGCAAAGCTCACATGAAGGAGTTTTAAAACTGCCTCCTCCCTCATTAATCACATGCATCTATTTGTTTTGGAGAGGAGATTCCATCATTTGCTTCCACAGGGGTACAATCTGATTATGTGAGATTAATCTTGAAAACCATCCTAATCCTAACTACAGAAATATATAAAGTCTCTCAAGCAAGTGCACAATCTAAGCTTGAGCACTTGGCTGTATGGGGCAGGCCCGCCAAAGAAGAGCTCAGCAGCACCCTGCTGTCAGTTACCATGTGGACTAATTGGAGTGTAATTTAAAGAGATTCTAAAACCCACTTGTCAGCAGGTGTTCTTTAGGGTACACTAATCAAAACAATCCTGTTTATGGAAAATGTTATTTAAAACTGACATGTAGGCTGCAATAATAATGTTACAGTTTCTGAGCAATCGCTACACCACTCAGTGAAAGCTGGCTAGAATGAGAAAACACAAACTTGGACTCCAAATGAGTCTTTATTCATGTGTTGCATTTGGAAAAGACAGCATGCATTTACCTCTAAACACTCCTTTCATTCTCACATAGAATTCTCCTAATACCAGCATGAGTTCTTTTGGGCTACCAAAGCCAAAAGTGTACTGAAAAAGACTGTAGAACACTATGTCTGTATTTTCACTTTGTCATGGCCATACTTAAGCCTTTCAAGCAGAACACAAAATGATGATGCAGGCAGTTAAATAGCACTCATCACACAGCTGCCATTCACTTGACAAAGGACTGTGACATAACTTATGATATAATAAATCTTCAAAATATATTCTTGCTTTCCTTTCCTCCAAATTACACCTTGAAACCATATCAGAGAAGTTGCATGTGGTGATTTTAATTATGAACTGGAAAGAATATCTTCACAATGAATAGCCATAATGAAAAGTGCTAAACTCTGGAAATGCAAACATTACAGCAATTCAAAGCAATCTTAAAACTTCTGAGACACAGAAGATTTAAAGATGAATATTTCTTCTGGTGGTATACAGAAATCTTGATGAGATCATTTTATACGGTGCAGTATGTGATTGCACAGAAATAGCACTTCGTTTATTCACAATGAGAAACATCATTTTCATTCAGGAAATTTAGAAGTGATCGTTTCAAAAACATGTGTTTGAGCAATACATTCATAGTCATGTGAGAAATAACTTCTGATGGAGACAGATCTTCTGAAAAGGCCCGTTTCCCTGCTCTGTAAAATGTTGAACGTGTATGTATGATGATGATTTAAGCATATTTCATCTAACTATTCATTTCGTGGAGCTTGAAGCTGAGAGAAAGAGCCATTGTAGGTGAACTTAAGCTTACATTCTATTGGAAAGTTTACATATAAAATTCTGGTTTTCCTAGGAAGAGTATTGGTGGCATGAGAATTTCATCCCATGTAATTAAAAATTGAGTTGTGTGCCTGTTCTCATTCCTGCTGCATTTAATATCCGATGGAAGAAATTCAGTTCACTACCAGGGTATCCTCTGCTCAAAACAGCATTAAGCAATCTTTTGAGAGAGTTATAAACTGTTCTTCCCCATGTTCAGCCTGCAAATGTGGCTGGACTACATTTTTAGGCAGGATGGAGAATAAAAGAATGAAAAATCAAAATATGCACACTGTGCAAAAGCATGGTCAAATACATTTTGCCTTGTATAAACTTCACCCACTCTATGTGGGTTTTAACATATTTCCACGACTTTAAATAAGAAAACATCTTAAAGCACAGCCCATGGGAAACCAAAGCTTGATTAGTTTTACCTTTTACTACAGCCTGCAGAGTGTAAAACACAGCACATCAGAATTGAATTTGTCATCTCCAGACCTCACAGGAATTTTAGGAACTAAATAGTTAGGAAGCATCCTGGTATTTCTCTTTGCTTTAATCATAGTAGAAGTTTCAATTTAAACATTCAGGAAATCTCCCTTATTTAAAGCAATCAACTCATTGCTGACAGGGTCTGGCTTTACTGTGTTTAATTTTTTGGCATCATGCAAAACTTGATTGGTTACAGCCAGTGCATAAACAGGTCCTCTCCTTCACCCTCCTCCCTTGAAAAAGTAAGAAAAAAAAAAAAACCTCTCCAAATCTTTGCTGCATCATTCTAAGCCCTATACACCCTAGTCTGTGTGCAAACCAATGACTTGTTAGTGCAAAACCTCAAATAGAAAATGTATATCATACCTAAAATAGCCAAGGAAAATCTTATTGCCACATAGCTTCCCTATGGCTTTCAGCTGCAAAAGCGTAGAATCTACTTTTTGGCTCAGTTATTCAACATCTTTCCCCTTATTTTGAGTGTTCCTTTTTTTCATGTGGTACATGTAGATCCACAATGCATTTCTAAGGCTGCAGCCTACTACAGGTAAAAGAATCACACATCCTTCCTGCATCCTTGAGCTGTGGCATTAGTATTTGCTTTGGTTAGGCTGTACTCTCTGAGGAGAAACCTCTTCCATGCCCTGGAGTTGGCTCTAATACATAACATTTCAGGATAAGCACTGGATATTGACCACAGAGTAAGTTGTCACTCTTGATAAAGGAGTATATTGGTAGTTTGAATCCTGAGTAGATTAGAATACACCATTTCCATGCTTACTTCAGTTGATGAATTCTCTACAGTCAGATATTCCTATACAGATATCTTCTTTTAAAGATCCAGTTCCAGATGCAAAATCTATGAACAAGAACATGGAATATTTTTGTTTAATACCTTGGAAGTCTTAGACTAATATCTGTAACTCTGAAAGCTATAGAGACTCCATCCTAGAGTGAAGAAGTCACTCATCTTCTAGTAATAATCTTGATACAACAAGTGCTACAATCAACAAATTATTAAATACTATTACAGATACGAAAACCAACATAATAAAATACTCATAAAATATATAAATATTGGCAACTTACGCAAATGATAGGATTTTAAACCTTGAATTGTAAAAAACTTTCAGCATACTGGCTAGTCAGGCTTATTTCTTTTGTATTACCTTCTCACTGGGGGACCTGTGAGTGTTTGTTAGATTGCAATTAAGAAGGCAACATGAACTAATCAGAACAGCCATTGCCATTAGGCTTGTATCAAAGATCTGGCATTTCCTAATGTGAAACTGTGGTGCATTTTCCACCTTGCAGTAGCTCTGTAAGTCTTGCTTACAACTGCAGTGGATTATTTCTTGAGGCCAAGGTTCAGAGCTCTCCAATGTTTCAGATCACACAACTCTCCCTACGGAAGTTCATGGCTGTGAATAGCATTCATTTTCTTCATTGTTTCCTTCATGGTTTTTTTTCCCCATAGTCACTTTCAAGAATTCTCCTTCTTCGTGTTGTTTCTCTTCAGCTTCCACTTATATCATCTCAAATGTAAATTAGCATCATTCTCTGTTCATTCATCCTTTCATCTGATAATAGTAAACAGAACATTACAAGTAACACCAGATCATCTTAACCTTCTACTGCCTACTAGAGTGAGAGTGGTTCAACACCAGTAGAATGAGATAGCACTAAACTCTTAAAATTTAGTGTCTCTCTGGCTACTTTGGACCAGACTTAAATCTCACTTTTTTTTTTTTTAACTAAAATTTGTTCAAGTGCTTCTAGTGTTTTGTATACCTGTTCCTTTCATGTGAGTCAGTTGAATTCAGCTTTGGTTTGTTTAACTACTGTAATGCTATAACATGATGAAAAAAGACAGCAACGACAGCAGGGTAACAGAGTCTCAGACTGCAGCAGTTGAGGATTTGCTCAAATGCAACAGCCATGAGCACGCAAATAAAAAAGAAAAAAGCTACTTACCCTCGGAAGGACTCAAGTACACAAGGATCTCAAGCAAGACACCTTTGTTTCCACTGCTAACCCTCAAATTAAGTCTGGAAAGGGGTGGAGCCAGGATCCACCCCTTCTGGTCATTCAGATGCATTGCATGCAGCTGAGCTCCCCTGGGTTGGCCCTGCCTTTCACCAGGTGCTCAGTCACTTTTTCAAGCCCTGATTTAGCATTTCCACTATAACTACTTTTTCCCTCTGATGGTGACCAACAAACCAGAGTTCCTCCTTTGATGGCAAGATTTTTTCTTAAAGCTGAGATGAACACCTCAAAAATCCAAGGAGAAGTAGGAATTCTCTGTTATCTTGGTGAAATTGGGAAAATTAAAGAACAAGATCAGTCTTCCGGGAAAGTGTGAAGACTTGCTGGTATAGCTCTAGTATGTGACATAGATCTGTGTGAAAAAATTACCTTACAGGTGGAGTGCAGGAAGATTCTTGATGCATTAGAAGGTTATGCAGCTTGCATGGGGGGGTGGAAGGTATGATGTCTCTTCTCTACAGACATGCCCTTGCATAAATAACGCAGTCAACATGTGTCTTTATAAATGTTCATTCATTCTGGCAGTACTTCACAGAGAAAATTCTACCTGCAGTAGATATTTCAGACAAAACACAAGAAAAATAAATAGTGCATGTAATTTATAAGACAGGTGGCTTGTCCCACTAGTGGAAGAGTATCAGTCATGATCCATAGGTGATTTGAATCATCAGAACAAGTAACACATAATAATGATGTCAATCTGATTTTCATAAGTGAAGTCTAAGTATGACAAAGTGCATCTTGGCAGATAAGACCTGTAGTGTGCATTGCCTTTCAGTTTTCCTCAGAAGCTTAGCACATGACATTAAAGCTGAAACAATGAGCATGCCAGCTGAGTATCACTGCACTACTGCCTAGATGCATTTCTTTTAACATACATGAAAATGAAATGAGAAGTGGGAAAGAATAGTAGCTAGATATATTTCCTGAAAAAACATGTGTCTGGAACTTCACAGTGCTTCTAGCTTGAGCTTGTGTCACTTGTTACAGATCATTTAATTTTTTTATTAGGTCCTCATGTAAAGCTGAATGAAAACAGAAAAAAAAAAAAAAAAGTTAATTAACTTTGGAACATACTGAATGGACTTCTTGTTATTTACTACGTCCTGGTAAGTAAAATGATGGAGTTCATCACATTAAACAACCAGCGTGAAAAAACTGGTGGTGAAAAACTACAAAGACAGGCCCATGTCTGTCTTTGGAGATAAACTACACACTAGGCATCTTAGCATAACACGTATGAATATTTTGGCCAGAGGCAGATTTATGTCTATCAAAACAGAACTACCATTATGTATCTTAAGTCCTCTCACACTGTTTGAATGGAGATGAACCTCCTGCTTCACGATTCTTCTGGGCCACTGCAGCATAAAAAGTCTAAAATGATTCACAAGAATTATTTTTGCTTTCTTTTTCTGAGAGGCTCAGCCTTAATTTCTCCTTTGAACAGCTTGGTAGCTTGCTATTTTTAACTGAGGATTAGCAGTCTTTGGCTCCCTGTCCTGTATGGGTAGTGATGTCAAACTGAAAATTGTGAATCTGATAGAATAAAACATTTCTAGGCAGAGATTAGACAGAATTTATATAGAATTAAGAATTAAGTCTTGGTGGAATGCAGGTTTACTCTGTGGTATTTTCATAAATATGTACATCCATACTAAATAACTTCAGTTTTAGAAAAAAAAAAGCTAATAACAGCTAAAAAGCCTTCACATTATAAAGATGGAAATCACTCACCACTGAATCTTACGGTCAGATTTCAGTGCTCTCAATTATTATTGTATGAATCTAGATTAAATACTCTGAAATGAATGGACTTGCTCTATTGGTATAACTGGAACAAAAAAAAGGCCCACTGGATAACCTGTGTTAATGAACCTTTATCCAGGCAATTTCAAGGTGATGTCTGAGGTGCTGGATGCAATCTCATATAATGACTAATGTGCAAAAAGATGGTAGGTCCAAATTCCAGCTCAGATATTACATTTGTGCTTCAAAACAATATAAAGAAAATAAGTACAAATACTTAATATTTAATATAACATTTTCCTGACAGATGCACATAGAAAAGTAAATTATATATTTGAATTATTTTATCAGATTCTTTCTATACAGAAAAAGATGTTTAACGTATTAAATAGGCATCATCAGGACACCATGCAAGACAATTGCAAACTAAAATAATCCAGAAAGAAATAACAAAGAGCAGAGAAAGTTGAAAAAAAAAAAGAAATAACACAGGAAAGGGGTACGTGAAAAAGATGACAATATAAATGAACAATACTTTTAGGTGTTTTTTTTTTCCTTGCTTATTTTTCATTAAAAGAAGTAAATATATGAATAAACTTATTTTGTGAGATATGCAGTAAACATGATTAAATTAAAATGAGAATTAAAAGTCCAAACAAAATTAAAAAAAAAAAATAGACTACAATAATTTGATCCATCATTTTTGTTTCATTTGATTCATTCCTGTACATGACTGAATACGCATTTGCATGCTGAGAGCAGAGAGAAATTAAAAATTTTCTTTGACTAATAGATTTGATTACCTATGAAATTTATTTCTCAAATGAATTTAATCCCTGCTAGAATTCAGTCCAAAACCAAAACATATTTGCTTTTTTCACTTCTATGTTTTCCAGCCTTGTGGGACAGTTAGTGCCAATCTTCATAGCACTTGTTCAATGAGTTCACCTTGCTGAACTCAGCATTCCCACTGACTTAAGGTTGCAGCATTCAACACCTCCAAAATACAGGCTTTGAGGATCTTGTGTGAATTAAACCATCTTCAAAAGTTAAGTACGTATGCTCTGTGCTTGTGTAAAAACAGAGACATATTTATTGGATTTAAAAGGATTAAATTAACGAGAAGAATCCTCATCACTGACCCAGATTCTCAATTCCTTTCAGTAGTAAAGAGGTCCTGAAGACCCAAGACTGTGAAGGTTTTATGTAAGCTTTTGCTGAGAATCCCATCAGAAATGAAGAAAATGACAGGTAGACTGGAAGGTTTGCAGGAGTAAGGCCCAAAGGACTGCATCGAGCATCTTTGGGGAAGGCAATTCCCCACACATCAAACTTTCTCAGAGATACCTTCCCTGTCCTGACACTTTCTGAGCCACATACTGTGTGGTTTATGCTCTGTTTCTATGATCTCAGAAAAAAAAGAATCCAAAAGATGGGGTCACCTAAAAAATGTAAGTTGTATTCCTCTGAGCGTTACCCTTTGCCAAAGAGTTGAATATACTAATAATTCATCTTGTAGTAAGACAATCTTTATTAAGTTCAAAATCACACTGGAAGAAGAATTATAAATCATTTTCAAACTGAAGAATAATGACAAGTGGCCGAACAAATATAAACCAACACATAAATTACAATCACAATATATGTATATAATCAGGTCCAGCCAGTGATCTCATGATTCAAGATGCTAGTAGATCCAACAAGCAGTACTTAAAACTCAGCCAGGTTTCCCAGAGCAAGCTATTTGGAAAACGTATTGTTCCTATTAGGTTGTTACTTCATTCACTGGATGTAAATCAATTTCTTCATCATAGCTGATGACAGTGGAAGTTCCAGACATGGCAAAATGTTACAATACGAGAGCATCAGAAGTCCCACCAGTGGTACTAATTTATTATTTACGTTGCTGTTTTTGTTTTTGTTTTTGTTTTTTCTTACCAGAACAACTCCCAAAGATATTAACTTTCTGTTCTCTTAGTGTGACCTTCCCTTTGTATTATAGCCTCCTCCTTTACACCTCACTCAATATTAATTTCTTAGCATGTCATTATCTTGGCATCTTCCTCATAAGACAAAACTGCAGTCAGTTTCAAAGAGCATTTAGTCTTTTTGTTTGTTTGTTTCTGGCCTGAGATACTGGATACTTGTCTTTTAAGGCAATGAAACACATATCCCTGCTATGTCATTACACTGAGATCTTATTCTATGTTTAAGAATGGCTTTGAAGAAGATCTGTTATGACAGTCATCTGAAGCAGTGATGCAATTTATTGATGGAAGGCTTCCTTTCTCCAGGTTACAAAGGACTATGGTTTGCTAATTTTGATGACCTTGCAGTGAGCACCTTTATCTTGCCATCATTATGAAGCTTTGGCATGCAGTTGTGCAGAGGTGGAGGCTATGTGGACATCTCTCTGTTTCTCATTTTTATAGGTAGGGCTTGCAGAGGACACATCTCTTGAAGGGATAAGTCTGGCAGGTGATTTAGCTATCACTAGCCTGATTCTCATCTATGCTAAAGTTGTTTTGTCTTTTTTTTTAATTGTTCTGAACATCTGCCTTGTGCCACCCCCTAAAACAATTCCATCTATGTGGCCCTGGGGATGTCACTAGTGTCACACAGAGGACAAAGGATGAAAAAGAAGTCTGCTATTAATTTCAGACAGGATGTCTTAAACATCCCCTTGTCTAATCTGCCAAGGTGGTAGTAGACACTTTATGCCCTCAGCTTTCCAAAGCCCTTCAGGTCAGAGAAGATTTGGCATGGCTGGAGGAACAACATGCAAGTACTGAAGCTGGCATTCTCTCCCTTGCTTATGTGCACTGAAATGCATTCATGTGCATTGGTCTCTCTTTGCTTTCTTCATCATGAGGGAACTCATGAGCTTGTGTTAGTGACTGTCAGTGAGTTCAAATTGGGAAAGAGAAAATTAGAAAAGCCAGCCATCATTACTGCTTGCTTTATTCCCCCAAGTCTCTGGAACTGTGCTATTTTCTTCAGGTACTATAGCAAATGGGTTCAGTAAATAACTTGTGCCATGCCCCCATGAGTACTTCCAAAGAAGGTCAGTTTAATTAAATTACAAGAAAAAGACACAGAGGGGACAACACCTTGCTCTAATTCTGAATGTTTCTGAATTTTGTTAACAAAATCTGGAATGGTTTACAGTTTCTATGCTTTAATTTTTAAGTTCTGGCCAATGTCCAGTGGAGAAAATGTAAACAAAAAGCCATTTTCTCATCCAAATACACACTAATCCAGTAGCGCATCAAAATATCCCATAACCTCCTCTTCAAAAGATTTAGGTTTTAGATGAAGAAAACATCCCTCTTCCTTCTTGTGACCCCTCTCCCTACCTTCCCTATGTCTGGTTTCACTTCCTTCACTGTACTGGCATCAGATAAACTGAGTGGGCAAAACCACAGCAGCCTGACTTCGGGGAATTCAGGAGGTAATCTGTAAGCTTCATCAGTGCTACCTTGTGTCTTCTTAACTTTGTTAGAGTTAAAGATGGAAAAGAGGAGAGGAGGGGAGAGGAGAGGAGACTGATATCAGCAGTAGCTTCCCCAAAAACGTTACTTAGGATCAACCCTAAGATAAATTCTTCCAAGGTATTGCAAAGTTCAGGCTAGGCTTCAGATTGCTGACAAAAATCTTTGACTGAAGTAGTGAAACTTTCCTTTGACAACCAGCAAGATCCTTGTTTCTGATGTAAAAACCTGTTTCTTTCTTTAGTGGTTCTTTCCTATGGGTATTACTTTGGTGGTAAGGAGTTGCATTTTTTCTTATTTCTGCAAAGTTTCTCCAGTGAAATATGTGAAAGCATAGCAAATGAAGCTGTAGACAGAGAAACCTAACAAAGAAAACCCTTAAACAGCCTCAAAGAAGTGTAGTTTGTTCCTCTATTCCATGCTTCTACTTGTTTCATCAAATAAAAGAATTTTTTCTTTTTTTTTTCTTCCCCCCCCCCCCCCCCTACTTCAGAGTGCTTCTATTATTCTTTTAGAGGACAGGTGTTTGTCATGCTCTGAAGGTTAAAGTTGGACTTAAGCAGCTTATGCTGTAGAGTGAAATGTAAAGCGAGGGTTTTTCAGCACACAGACAAATATTTTATATACTGTGATTTTGGTAGAAGGTTATTTTTTAAAAACAGTTCATAAAGCAACTGTGTTGTGACCGGAAATTATTTCTATAAGTCAGCTACTAGCTACATTCTCCCTCCTGTTCTCAGTTATACTTTCTTAATTTAAGGAAATAAGTACTGCTGAACAAACATATTTTTGGCTTCACTAATAGGAACATAAGAACAAATTAACTGAAAGTTAGTGAAGCTTCACTGTGTTACCCATTGCTTTTTCAGAGTCTCCTTAGTCTTTAGATTATTATTTTTTTTAAATTTTATTGTGGATATCACCATTTTCTTTCAATTATCCTTCAAAAATTTCCTTGAGCTGCAGAAGCTGAAGGCAAAGGTAAAAATCTTTGAATTCCCTTGTTAATAAATAAATAAATAAATAGATAAATAAAAATCATCTTGTTTCTATCTTTCTTTTCCTTCCTAACGAGGATGATCTCATTCCTTTTCTGTAGTTCAAAACCGCATTTGTAGCTACCAATCAGTTGCAGGCTTTCAGCCAAGCGTCACTCACATCTTCAGCCTTCCATGCCACTAATGATCCCTAAAATCCCTTTGGGGTTACAACATTTACATCTTCACAACTAGATAGCTGATGAAAAATAAATTGGGCAGAGTCTGCTAAATTGTTTCAGCATTTGAACCACTTTCTTCACTGATGGTGCAGGCATATCCATTCCATTTAGAAGAAAGTTATTCAGTAGTTAAGTCATCAGTGCCTTTTGTCTGCATAATGCACCGAGCTATCAGATGCTTTCTGGTGGTTCTTGCTCCTCTTCTTTTTCCTTACTTTGCTACTCTTCTCTTGTGTCTTCCAACTTGCCTTCTGCTCTGGTAGTCAGGGCAATGCAAGGTGAAGGCTATTTCACAAGCTCCAGCAGTGCTACTGGAATGCACAGCTTCTTTTGTCATCCCGGGAATTGTAGTGGATGAATGAAAAATAATCTCATGACAGAGATATATAAGAGCAAACATCGTTTTTTCATTGACAAACAGAGAAAAAGGAGTCGCCTTTCTTAAACTTAGAGAAAGTACAGCTGGGAGGGGCAAGATATTTGCATATAATCCACAGATGAGTAAAAATTTGATCTTGAGAAATTGTCCCTTCCCTTGATATTTTGGAATATGCAAAGGAAGAGATGAAACTATTTCTATCAACACAATCTTACATTTATCTTTTTGCACATAGAGCAAAGCAAGGCAGCACAATTGTACTAGATTACTTCACAAAATCTTTTGAGCAAACACTCTAGGAACCTAATTAACATTAACAGCAGAAATTCTGAGAAACAGCCAGCAAAAAACAGAGCAAAGACTGAAAGAAAAAAAAAAGAAAAAAGATATGGAGAAGGACTACCCAAGAGAATTCTCGGTCACTGTGGAGTTTACTTAACAGCAACAAAAGCAATTCTGCTCATTAATTTTAAGGCTTGGGAATTAATAGGTTTTGGGAAAGGGGAAGCAAAAGAAATGACAAAATCATGTGCTTTAAATGATGTAAAATTAAGTGACCAAGTGTTGAAATGAGAAAGACTCATTTTATACCTGCCACATCCATTGTGACTCCCTAGATACTCTCTTGTAAGAAGAAATCAAAATCCACATGGTGACTTACTATAATCGAAGAAAAAAAAGCAATTTGACACAGGCATATACTTTGCCGCTTCCATTATATCACTGAGTCTTTTAGAGCTGCTGCAACCCATTTTTCTCTGAATGTCTTGTTTCCTAGCTTTATTAAACTGCAAATACAAGAATCATGCATGACCTACAAAGGGTATAAGGTCAGCTGGGTTACATCACTATCGGTATGCGAACCAGCTGTCAAAAATGCAATAACAATACACTCTCGGAGATTATGGAGCTGGAGAAATCTAACATATGCAAAGCACAAAGGGTGATTTTTCAAAGAGGTGTGTGCTGTCATCAACATTGGAGAGCTGAGCAACTAAATTCCTTCCGTGGATTTTCAAAATGTACCCTATTGCACTAAGACACAGGCATCCTTCTTAACCCAGCATTTTTATTAAAAGACAATGCAATTTTTGTAGGAAGTTATTGACAGTTTCAGCTTTTTAAGTAACTAAATCTGGTACACAAGTTTGCAGTCCCTTTTGTCATATCTCCACTATCTCCAGGCTATTTGGAAGCCCATACTACATTTGTAACTTCAGTACTGCATCGGAAACAGACAATGTTTCACTGCTGCTTCACCCAAAGTGTACTACATCTTGTGATGCAGTTGCAAATGGTTTGTTTTGATCAATCAACAAAGGACAAACCAAACAACGTACAAACTAAACAAAATAAGAGTGTTCCTCTTACTACTGAAGTAATTCAGTGTAGTAATAAAAATAGAAAGTCCGGTGAAAATTAGAAGCAGAAATAGGTGGTAGATATCTCAATTAGGCCAGAACCAAAAGAGCTTTTGTGATTTCATGTTTACCGTAGTCACTGACCCGTTGAACGACATCAGTCACAAGCTTTCGCCCTGTGCAGTGCAAGAAGTGGGTGCTGAAACTTCAGGGTGACTTCCCAGAGTTCTGTGTAAGTCTTTGCAAAGTGATTAAACTGCACTTAGAGCATTGCCTCAGAATAACAATGTTACTTATGACCTTAATTACCCTCTTGAAAACAAGGCTTAAATTTCTTAAGAGCTGATGGATTCCTAGATCATTTTCCTTTCAGTTGCAATCTTCTCCATCAAGCTCCCCACTTCTGGCTTTCTCTTTATAAATACAATAGCAGTAAAAACAACAGTATAGAATACTTTAAAGTACTATCTAAACTCTACTGAAATCCTGATCTTTTAGGATGGTATTTCCCTTACACACACACACATATCTCTCTGGCAGCTGTTCCCAAATATATTGAAGTCTCTTATTTTCAGGTTTTTCCCACTGGTTTACCATGCCTTTCTTTTTTTCCTACTGACAACCATGTCACATAAAAATGTTGTCAGATTAGATTCTAATGGCTTTGAAACGTATCATAACAGTGAGGGGGAAAAAAAGAGCATTTCAAGAGATCGATTTGTTACTTAAGTTAGTTGATTGCTTTTTGACAAGAAATAAATTTTTAAAAAATGAGTCTGGATTTTTGTTGTGTGAGTGACACAAATCTATAAGAAGCACTGTATTTTTAAACATTTCTGCTACAAAACAGAGGAAGAAGGCAGCGTTTGCATGAAGAAATGTAGCTATTAATAAGGCATGCATATAACAATATAAAAAAAATAAAGAAAAATTGTTGACATATTAATGATTTTCTAGAAATGCAAGCTGTGGTAGGAAAATGAATGCCAAGCACTTTACCTACATTAGTTTGCTAGGAATTTCAGGTCCTCCATTTGAGTAGGAATGAATGGTAATAAAATGCAAGGCATTAGTCATACTGAATAGTTTGTAAATACCATGTAGAATCAATTGGTGTAAGCTCCTTGGTAAATATTATAAACAAGAAATGTATTTGTAGAAATTAGGTTGAATTACTGGCAGAAAGATGGGTGACATTTGTAGGTATTATTTGTAAAGAATAATTCAGCTAGCAAAGAATAATTCTACCATGTACATATTCAGTATTGACATATACCTCTGACATTAACCTACAGCAATAGTCTGTACTCTGGGAAAGAAATAACGAACATTTGTAACATAGTTCTAGTTCCATTTTCTTCATGAATGTACTAAATGTGATTAACTCATTTTAAACTTCAGCTCTGCAATAGAAATATATAATCCCATGCAGCCAATTTTTGTCCAGCAGTTAATCTCAGACAGATTTGGGAGACCACAGAAAGTGAATAGGAAAAGTAAATCTAATGGCAGAATACTTAATTTCACTGTGCAGAAGTTCTGTATTAAAAAAATTTTAAGAAAAGATCTGAATACTGGAAAGCAGTGAGATTACTATTTCCATAACAGTGGAACAAAAAATGTAGCCATATCACTGTGAAGTTTGTCATGAAAATACAAGACTAATTTCAGAAACTCAAGGTGGATGCTCTCACCACAGAACTCTGGAGAATTTTCTTCCAAATAATAATCCCCAACAGTCTTTCCCTGACGAACTAAATTATGCTTTTCTTGTTTTCATTTCCTTCTTCCCAGCTGTTTCCTTTTCCATCATTACAGTATTCCCTCCTTTCACTGGTGTACCACTTTTCGATTTTTTGCAGTGTTACCACGCACCCTTGTTGATTCTCACCTAGACAGTCTATACACTGGTATCTCTTTTAAGAGTGTCCAAAGATTTTCACTGTGAGAACAAATCCAGCTTCTTTCACAAAGAAAAATCTTCAAGTGCTAACTCTGGACTTGGCTTCCAGAAAACTTCACCCAACTTTAAGCAGTGAACACACCTATCATAAATATCACCATCATTATTAATAATGATAATGATAATGATAGAAGCCTTTAATCAGAGATTCTCAGACTGGCCTCCATTCTATATGACTCAGAACATTTTTCAGCAAACATGTAATTCAGTGAACTATGCCACACTTTATACCATAAGAAGATTAGTATCAAATTAAGAGACTGTTTTGACAAAAATATGGGGAAAAATAGAAGATGTTAAATACTGAAAAAATTTCTTTTGGTGTGGCATTTTCATTTTCTGAATTGTCCTAATATTTAGAAGCTCCTTGTAGAAGGAGCCAGAAGGAAAGAATGAAATAACATAAGTTATCCTGAAGATGATACAGCAGGGGGTTGAAGAAAACTTCTGTTTCTGAATACTCATTTGAGACAATCAGCTGATATACATTCTCTGGGTTCCTGGTGGAGGCCTGATCTGGTTTATTCTCATTTATCTTTTACACCTGAGCAGCAGGAATGTGTGGCTCTCTGAACATCTTTGGAAAAGAGGAGTGTTACGGACAGGTTAGTAGGGCACAAGATCCTGTTTCATAGATGCTGCCACTGATGGAAAAGTTTCAGTCCTTCCTTCCTCTCATCCCATCTCAACATTACCCTTTTCTTTGTGCCAATAGAAGGACTCATGCCATCACCAATCAAATCCTCAAATAGAGACCTTCTTGTATTAAAAATAAAATTGTTTCTTTTGTCGTGGAGGGGGAAATAGTAGGGGCAGTTCCACAACATGCATGTTGTGCATTGTGTCCCTGCGCAGCACCTTCAGCCGATGTCACTGTTGCGTCTGTTAGGAGCTCTCTGGCCTTCCCTAGCAAGGAAAAACCCATGCTAAAGCCTGTGTGGGACTTTGTTCCATGTGCTCTGTGTAAGGATGTCTGAGGGAAAGCAGGAAACTGCAGCTGCATCTCCCAAACTTGAGGCAATAACTAATTGCTGGATCAGTCTTCAAATCAGTACTGAGCTGAGAACCTCCCTAGCTTTAAGTATAAGTTTCTAGAGCTACAGAGCACCCAGCGGTAGCCAGAAAAAATTTATTGAGTGCATAGGTAATATGAGTAATCTTATTAACATCCATCCAGGACTAACTCCCATAGTATTACTAAGTTTAGTGTATGCCAATAATATTTAAACAAAGATCCTTAGCTGATCTGTCTTTTATTTTGTTAGTAAAAGTAAAAAAAAAAAAAAAAAAAAAAAAAAAGGACAAAAGGAAAAATGGAATCCATTATAGGAAATGTAACTGGAACTGTTTAAAAATAATTGCATGTGGAGCTGGGAGCATAGTCTATACTGTAAAGTAGCAGCAGTTACAGCATTTCTTCTGTGTAAGGCACTAAGAAGGGTGGGCTGGAAAAAAAGGCAGTATGTGTGCCAGGACTTTGCTGGCACACGCATACACAGATACATGTCTTCTATTTCTCCTAGCTTGTGGTAGCAATGGTAATGGGAGGAAGGTTGGACTAGATGATCTTGTACATCCTTTCCAACCTTGTGATTCTATGATTCTATGATTCTATTTTATGTTATTGTGGGTATTTGGGGACAGTGACCTAGGCATTTAAAAGCCTCCTGTAATTGTATGTCTCCAGATTCTGTGAGCTTCTGCAGGATGATAAAGTTGAAAAGAGAGGTTTGTGGCAGTTTTTCACTTTCATTCAGGCTTGTGATTTTCCCAGTTTACCGGTGAAGACCCAGCCCAATAAGGCATTTCACTTGTTCCTTGGCCATTGATAATCAACCTTCAGCTGGAGACTCCCTCTCTAAGGCTGCTTCATGGATGCAAATCCCACGGATGTTCCTACTCCCTATTTATTGCTCCTAAATCAAATTATTTAATTTGAAGTGATGATGGGTAGGTTACATATCTCATCTGCTTGAAGGTTTCCAGGGTCACCCCATCACCCACCAACCCACTACTTACTGCGTGCTCTAAAGACACTGTTTCCACAAATGATTGCATTTGGAACAACTCCACTTACTGTTACACGAAAGGATTAGGGGAAATGCCCTGTGATGGCCAATAGAAATGTCTAGGGGAACACAGAAGTAATGAGGATTCATTATCCCAACGTAGCTTTGCAGCCTGGCTTCTCACACCTCATCTGAGGTAAAGCTGGTACTCAAAGCCGAGGACCAATATACTGCCTGCTTCTGCAGTGAAGACATGCCTAATGGGACTATTATGTTTTCCACATAAGGGAAATCCTCCACTATTTATATCCAGCTTAGTACTTCAGATTCATGCAGAATACTTCTGAAACTACATTCATCCAATATTAATAGCATCTGTCTCGCAGATTAACTATCACATTGTGTTTTTATTTAAACATCATCACTGAGCAATCACTCACTAAATTATTTAAAGGAAACAACAAAAAATTGTTTTAAGGTCACAAGAAGGATGTCAGCGGGCCAATATTACTAAGCATTTGAAAAACCTGGAAGATTTCATTTTAAGGAACTGTAATAATGCCTTTCTTTGGCATATGTAATTCTGTATTTTATATTTATGAAGATGGACATTTCTGAAGTGTTTAATGAGCAGCAATATAGTTGCTCAGCTAAAATGCAGAACCTCATACCATTTTTAATATTATCCAGTAAGTAACTCAGTGCCATATGCTTCTGTAGCTTGACTGCCAAAGAATGCGGTGAGTTGCTTTGGAAGCTGCCTCCAAACTCCATACTCCAGCCAAAACCATGTCTGTGGTACAGAGCTATAGATGTCCAACCAATGTGGAATGGCCCCACAGAGAAGTTGCACAAAGGCTGTGCTAGCTCCACTGCATGGAGTGTGTCATGGAGCGATGTATGTAATCAAGGAAAAGCTTAAATCCTAGACATGCTAAACTGGAAAAAGTAGTATAAACTTGCAAACAGTGTGATGCTTACTCCTCTTGGTTGCTAGATGACCTCTGCTCCCCAAATCACAAACCACGTGCTAAACTTTCATATAGTGTCTTGGGGTACATTAAATGTTTTGGACTGTAGAAGAGCACAAAATCCAATCCACTTTTGACTCCTGCTACCTACCTCTCATCTTGGCAGGTATAGGAAAATGAGCTAAAAACACGTGCATGACGCATAAGGAAAGGGAAAAGAAAAAAAAAATACATCAGCAACGATCAAAGGTGAGAAATAACAGAAATTGAAGAGATCTGTTAACTGAACATGTATATTTATTTTGCTATTTTGCTTTGCACTACTTATGTTGTTTTGGACAAAGATCACTTGTTCACCTATTTTGTACACTACCCAAATCTTTACATCTTAAACATTTACCATACTGGCTCAAAATTAAGCTCCCATTTTGCACTGACTTAATTTCTTTTCTAGACTATAACAGCTAAGAACTTTGTTCCCAGTTTATTTTTCTAACACTGTGCAAAATAGTTCTGCTGTTGTTAATCATGAGCAGCCCAAAAAAATGTCAACGTTTTCATTTAGCATCTTCATACTCATTGATCAGCACTGTGTTAATGGGAGACCCAGTATAATCTAAACTCCAGACTCTAAGATGTGTACAGGACCTCCCATCTTTAAGATAGAGTTCCCACGGCACTGTCTTTCAAGGAGTGCAATAATCAGGAGGGTCATTACAGTAAGAAATTACATCATTTCTAAATCAGTTCATTTTGCTGCAGTAGTGCTGAGTTGATGGTCGAAGTGTGACGTGAGGAACTCTGAGTTCCACAACCTTGTTATGTTTTTCTGGTTACTTGATCTGTAAAAGTCTGAGCTTCTCTGCAACTTTTGCTTTGTTAAATGAAGTCAGATAAAAATCTCCTCTCTCCTGTCAACAGGGCACCAGATCTTTCTGTGCTTAATGTGATAGAAAACAACAATTAAAATAAAATTTACCTCACGCATATACCAGTCATAGCCTATCTGGACATTTTCTGTATAATTTAATATTTTTGGTCTAAAACAATAATGGTTGAGAAGGGACATGAATGGAAACAAGGAGAAACAAATCTGAAACAGATGTTAGGAAGCACTCCCAGCACAGAAGAGCTGATGTGCTGAAAAGCTACCTGGGGGCAAGACACTGAAAGATTCCTCTCAAGAAAGTCTGTAAGGATGAGCAGAACAATGGAGGAAGGCTTCATCGAGGTAGTTCCTCATCCTTCACACCTCTTACTTCACCAGCTCAGGGGATTTTGCTTTTCTTACAAAACAAAATTTTGTGTCTGATTCAAGCTTTAGAACAGGAATAAAAATGTGAAGGAGAAATGCTGAGTGAATTGCAGATGAAAAGAATAAGAAGAAATGAAAGTCCTGTTGTATTTTGCTTCCCTCGGACAGAAAAAGGAAAGTTTTGCACAGAATAAGGGTGCTCGAGACACTGGGAGGATTCATACTCAACATCCAGTATTTGCCTGTGCCATTAACAGTTTGTTCAGTAAGCAGGTAATTTTCATTGTCTGGAAGATGCCTGTGAACAGTTATAATGATTTTTAAAATAGTGACAATAACCATGGTGACAGATACACAATTGTCTCTGAAATATCAAAATTACCACGCGCTGAATAGGATGATTACTATGATTAGTCCCAGATAGCCAGTTCAGTTAATGGTTAACACTTAAAGCATCCTATAAAGTGCATTGTCATCACTGACATAATCCTTCAAAGCCAGGGGAATGACAAACCTAGCAAGGAGAAAAATAAGCAGTGCAGTTATATTAGTTTCTTTGTCAGGGACCTTACTCCTTGATTCTCACTGTCACTCTACTAAGGTTACCTTATTAAAGATGGCATTTATATATATTATCTGTCTCTTTTTAAATATGGACCGAAACACACTGGGGAATTACTTCCATCAGGAAACCAGTAGGTCCTCACTAGGTGGTGTAGGGGAAGGTTTTCAGTTCTCAGGTTTCATGCACACTCAGAATCCAATTGTTACTCGTCATGAAAATTTGCTAAGGACAGTGGCGATGAGGAACCAGGAGATGAACTCTGCATTGCTAAACCTAGAGGTGGTCTAAATAGTAACAGCCTGAATTACACTATAGCAGTTCTGATATGAGTGACTAAAACAGAATTTTAGGACAAATGTTTTTTATCGTTGATTCCAGTAGGCAAAATGAAGGCAACTGCAAAAAGGTGCAGGTTTTGTTTCAGCTCCTTCTCATGTATGTTCACAGGTTCACATGGAAAAGGACAAACTCACCAGTCCTCAGCTTCCCTCTGCCCTGCAGCTACCTCTCTCAGTAGGTCTAGGTACCCAGCTCATCAGGCAGTCAATGACTTCTTGCCAAAGTGGCCTATCAGCATTCCTGGAGTACTTGGTTCTATTCCACTCTCTCAGCTGGTAATAGGAAAGGGTGATGACAATTTGTGGTAGAGTTTGAACCAGTTCCTGGACAGAATCTGTTCAGAATCTTTTCATGTTTTCACAGGAAAAACACAAAACTCCTTCTCTTGTGAAGACTTAATTATGCCAGCATCCACTGAGAATGGTATAACTGTTAGAGAAATGAGTATGATGCTAGTAATGATTTCTCTTTCCATCTGGCAGATGAGTGCACATGGCTTAAAGCAAATAAAAATGGTTGATTTACATTGCTATCTGTCTACTGATTACACTCTCCAGCTTTCTGATACAACATGGCAATTTGCCACTGGGGAAAGTACCAACGGCAAACGTGGATTGGCTTCTTTAGTATTTTCTTCCCTCTGCCAATGGTGTGGGCTAATATTATTGATACTTTAGTAACGTATGATCCATCATGACCATAGTCTCTTTCAGACCAAAGCTGCATCCTCTTCCAGTTATTCTGTTTGTTCTTGTGTTTTTTGTGCTCAAACTTGTTTCTCTTTTTATGTTTTCAGTTACACTGGATGCACTACTTCTCATCAAGAGATCAGGCAGTAAAGAATGGAATAAACTAAAAGAGTTTCTAAGAAAGTAGCTAATTTTCAGTACTAAACCCAAAGTGCCAGTGTGTAGCGAGTTGATCAAACATCAGTTTTTGAGAGGGTCTGAATACTAGATGGATGATAAGTAGATAGTATGTTGATACTTTGTCATTAGCATTTTGGTGCTGTGTCTTTACAGTGATTATTATTGTAGATATCATTTACATTTTTCTAGAACTTTGCGAGCATTAATCTAGACAGAAATATTACTTAATGCCCTCTAGATATAATGTTAATTGCAAACACGTAAAGTCTGCTTTCTTCCAGACCCAGAAATACTTTTGTCTACAATTCAAAATTCTTTGCTGTAGAAGAGATGCAGAAACAGAATTCAAAGCCAGAAAATTCACTGTCTACTAGGAAGCCCAGTCATTTTCTCACTGAGTTCAGCCCACCAAGAAAAACATTTGCATTGCTCACAAGTCAGCAAGCAGACAGCATGTTAAGAAAGAATGAATGTAGTTGTGTCAAACTCTTCTGCACGTCCTTGCTTTGTGGCAATCACTGCAGTGAAAATCCATTGCACCTGTCATGTGGGTGGATGACACAAATGATGCCTGGAGGGGATATGCTTAAATTATGAAATGTTTAATTTGTGTGACAGATACACATATATTCAGTTAAGAAACAAGATTTTGTCAAAGCAGGTTTTGTGTATATGTTAGTGATCCCATTTCAGTGACTAAATTCTGAATAACAAAGTAAGAGGGCTCCTAGTTTCTAAAAATACAGTTGTTTAATATTAGGAAAATTATCTGTAGAGATTGCATGCGTGTGCTGCTGGCACTTTGGCTGTGCATGTTCATTCTTCCTTCTTGTGGATCATGCTCCTTCAGAGTCTCGTGCAGATTCCTGTACTTTCCGTGTTACATCTTTTCGTTGTTTTGTCTTCTGAGCCAGCATTTGCTGATTTGTTGGGAAGTAAGAGATAACTAGGCCACAGCTTTTTCCTGGGACATTTCCACTGCTGTTCGAGTGCAGCCTGTTAATCTCAGGCTCATCACTCATTCTGGTCAGCAGGCCAATCTCTCCTGTTCTTTGTACTATTTATTTTTGTTGGGATTTGTTTCACATTTGCTGCTGCCTTCATCTGTTGGATGCTTTCCTGTCAAGCTTCTCTGTTGCTCACATGCTTTGCTTCTTCTTGCAGCACCACATGGTGCAGCTGTCAGTCAAACCACTTGTTATGTCCTCAAGCTCCTGGTCTGTCTGATTTTCCTGGAGCCCCTTGCTACTGCCATTGCTTTGTGTTTTCCTTGTCTGCCCTTTATCTCAGTTACCTGTAGAACAAGAATCTGGCTACATTTCAGTGTATTCAGCACAGCTACCTGCTGGCTGAGCTAGTGGTCTTCCTATTAGTCTCTTGGGCTACACCTTGTCCTACCACGGCTTCATGTGGACTTTGGAGCTTACAATGAAACTCCCTGCAATGCTGAGTTTTTTCAGCACCCAGTAACACAGTGTAACCCATTATGAGGAGCCTTTGGTTTCCAGATTGTTTAACTTCCAGACAAGTGGCTATAAATGCCTTTCCTACTGGAATTGAGCCATTAGTTCCTGTATGGGGCACAATAGTTGCTCTGGGCAAGGAACACAGAGAAGAGGATTTACCGCAAAATGAAATGGTGTACTTTGTGCCAGTACACATATGGTAGGGCTATCACTATAACACAGCTTACAAAAAGCTTTTAGAGAAAGACGGAGGGTAGGATTTCACTAGTATAAAACTCATGTTAGTTAGGTTGTAGGCCATTTCTTTACTGAACCATGGGAAAGACAATATGTTCAGAATGCCTGGGATATAATAAGGGATCCCTGCTCCCTTCCTTGAGTGTGCAAGCTACCTAAATCACTGTATTAATCACTAGCAACCCTGGCAGGCTGTTCCTCCTTTCTCTAGAGAGGGCAGAGGCAGGGATTATCAGTGCTAGAGTGGGAAATGATCTACTACTCAGGCTTACAGGTGCCCAGCCTGCCTGTATCTCCAGGAAGCTTTGGAGTCACTCGGTCTCCTGTATTTTTCTTTATGTAGGAAAGAAAGTACATAGAATAAAGGCTGCTTTCCAACCATAAATTAAATAGTATTTTAAATATATACAAAACTTTGTCAAGTTGCCCAAAAGCGTAGTGAAGATGTGGAGAAGGACTAAGGAGGGAGTGGAATAAGCTCCAAATGAACAAGCAAATAAGCAAGCAAAGAAGACTACCAAAGAAAAAACAAGTTAATACGCAATACCCATAATCTGCTAGCTAGAGCAGGTTGATCAGCAGTCTCCTGTTTTTCACGCTCGGTGCCACACTGTGTATGCAAGCCATGACAAGACTCTGAGGAATCAGGGAAGCTGTAGTCTGGCTGGCATATGAAGTCATTCCTCAAGTGCCACTGCGTGTGACATGAGGGATCGTTCCAGCATCTTTGCTTGCCTTCAGGACTTTTTTCTAACAGGTGCAGCAGATGAACTTCTCTTACAGCCTTCCTTGTGCATACGAGATCAAACCATCGCCAGCCTGGAGTGCCAGATGACGGAGGAAGGTAGCTTTGCTCATACCACGAGGACTAGCGGCATTCTTGTGAATGAGCAGTAGGAACCTGCTCTTCTGCAGAAAGAAATACTGAATGCTCTGATTTACTGCCACCATGGGACTGGAAGGAGAAGATGCTTGAACTTCCCAGAAGTTCAATCCTGGTACATGAGCTCCAAGACACTCCCTGAGACAAGAACTGTCTTGAATTGCAATGCAAAATACTGTAACCAGGGCTGGAAATCTGCTGTAGCTTTGGACTTCTTTATGTGCCTACAGTTTTCACAGCCCCAGCCCAAATAACATCTCCAACGGGAGAAGGCATGAAGGATGCTGAGGCAAGTCAGTTGGGTGGTGGGAGTCCTGTTGGTTCTGGTCTCAGGTAGATGGCAGTGAACCAGTTCCAGACTTCAGGGATGGTCACTCCCCTCCTTTGCTCCAGGACCTTTGCACCAGAGTGGGGCTGATGTCCTTCAGGCCTCTGAGAGCAGTCACAGAGAATGAGATTGTAGATAGCAGACTTAGTGGCACATGGAAATGATGTACAATTTAAAATGTTCAAGTAAAATGTACAAGAATGTAACTCCCTAAGGGGTAGATAACAGCACTTCTCAGTAGGTCTTATGGTTGGTGTAATGAATGGTTTATCTGGTCTTCACTTATTAGTTGCTGGAGATATATATAGATATATAGCTTTAAAACAATCCACAAATTATTGACAACTGTTTTGTCCCTCGCTTTATTGATCCAAAACTAAGGATTTTTGTTGAAAAGAAGGGATGGTGGTGAAGATTCGTTAGTTTAGCTTTCTGCTTAAAAATTACTTGCATCAGAAGCAGAAGAGGGAGGAAAACTGCCAATGTTTCCTAGCTAGGAATAATATTGTTAACTGCAAGAAGAGTACAAAAAGGATTCAGGGCACAGCAAACTAAAAACCACTTACAAACCTTTAATCACAACCTCAGCAAATCTTGGATGTGAAAAGCAGCTTTCCTTATTTGAACACTGTCTAGCATTTTACGGACGCTGGGGTTTATTTTCCCCTGCCCTTCCTGAGAGCCTTCTGAGTTGCAATAATGGCTTGTTATTTGGGGAGAGAAGCATTCCTGAAAAGTTTTTTCTTTGCTTTTGCTCATGAATTACTGATGGAAATGAACAGCTGGCAAATTAAGTCACTGTGGTTCTTAAAAATAAATATATAAATGATGTCTTCAATATCAAGGTTTAAGATCTAGTAGAGAAATAAGCTCTTTTCCCTACCCTTTTCCCTACCCATCTCCATTCAGTTTTCTTCAGTGACACTTGTCCTTTGGGGTACATCTGCACTGAAAAAAAAAAATAGGGAGAGAAAGCCAACAATATGGGATGACAATATATTTTTGTTTGTGTAAATGTTTAAACATGGCTCTTTACTGTAGCATGGACTGGAGTAAATCCGGTAGTACCTTTGAGCTTAATGTTTGGAGGCCTTTGCTATGACAAAATACTGAACTTATACTTTATTTGTACTGTGAATATAGCAGACCCATTAATATATATATGGATGTCCTTGCTTACAGACCAAAATAGTTCCATTCATGTAACAGATGCTATGCAATTTTTTGATGACACGAGGCGACTGCATTGTATTTCTTTTAGCTCTGACGCTACTTCATTCTGGTGGTTTATTTTTGCAGTTGTTTTCAGTTGATCTGTGTTTTTGATGGACTGCAAAGGAGCAACAGTGAGATGCTGAACTCATAGACTAAAGGTACAGTTGAAACCATACTATCTTATCCAAAACTTCTTTTTCTAATAACTGCTGAAAGTCACTGCATGTCTTTTCATTTGCAGATTTTAAGAACTGTTGCAAGTGACATGATCATCTGACAATACTGACAAATATCCTTTCCAGCCATCAAATGTGTCTCATTTATAACAGTGGATCTGAGGCAAGCAGTGTTGTGATTTAACTCCTTGAAGTGTCCCACGTCCCCCATCTCAAAAATGACCATGGAACGAGATTGATCCCATATTCACTGCTGTTAATGACAGCTTTGGAAAAAATGTGAATATTGTACTTGCTTTTAACCATTACTTTTATCACAAATTTATACTTCCCGTGGTGAGAATTGGTCCTTCCTCTATAAAATAAGACATCAGATTAAATAAAGAGGAAAAGGACAAATGAAAGGAAAAAAAGGTTTCCAGAACTCGCTGTAGTATTCCCAGAAGTCATCATGGCATCAACTGGAAAGTTTCACAAGCTGTCCATGAACATCAGAGAGTAAAGACTCGTTTGGGCTGTGACTTTGCTGAGTCAATCTGCTAACACTTCATCAGGAGTGTCTGGGGTCCTGATAAAATGATAATGACACTGTGCACTGGGAAAGGAGGACATAAATAAGCTTCCTAATTACATTTCTTTTAGCATTTCTTTGTATCCATATGTTCAAATCATATCACACCCGCCCAGCCTTTGTACTCAGAATGTTCCCCTGAATTGGATTATATAATATATTGAAAGCTGTATTTCTTGCCTTCGGGTTTTGTGTGAGTGTGCTTTATTGCCCTGTGACTGTGTTTTTGTATGTGTAGAAAAAAAATAGTAGCTGCTTCTCCCAGTCCTTTTGCTAGGAATCAGAGTTGTCTCTTGGGAGTCATTTACCATAAAAGCTTCTGATGAATAGATGAATTTATGTGTAAAAAAACCCCACAAGTATTACAGAGAAGTTAAGCAACTGTCCTACTTTTACACAGCTGACAGCACAAAGTAAGCAATCTGCATGCACAGTACTGTTCTCCCCCACTGAGAGCTCCCCATTAAATAAAAGCTTTGGGACCTCCTCCAATAGTAAGGGTGCTGAGTGGGCAGCAGTGCTGGGCACACAAGTCAGCACCAATGCTTCCTGCTCCAGTTCATACAGAGGCCCAGATGATGAACATTAAAGGCAAGAAACGCAGATGACCTCAGGAACAGTGCCCCAGGGAACTGGTGGGTCCATCAGCACCATGAGCATGATCCTCTCACCCTGCATAGGATGCCAGAGGAATGCACATACCCATCATATCTTGTTTAAGATCTTCAGGACCTGTTTGTCTGAGATGTCTGTAAAGCACTTGGTTTTCTTCTAGTATGGGCTGACATCTTACACAAGTACCCCTGGCACTGCTGCCTGGTCTCTATAACTGATGCTCACTGTCTGGAAGTTGATGTGGCTGTTGTGCAAAGGCAGCACCATGGATGCAATGGCAGAATGTGGTGCTGACTCATCTCACACAGTGACTGATGTGTTCAGACCATTTTTTGTGGGTCTCTGTGTTTTTTGTTAGAGTAATGGTTCACAGAATCACAGAATCGCAGGGGTTGGGAGGGATCTTAAGCGATCATTAAACCCAACCCCTCTGATAAAGCAGATACCCTACAATGGGTGACACAGGTAGGCATCCAGATGGTCTCAAATATCTCCATAGAAGGAGACTCCACAACCTCTCTGGGCAACGTGTTCCAGTGCTCCTTCACCTTTACCATAAAGAAGATCTTCTATATGTTACTACAGAACTTCAAGTTTTAGGCCATTATCATCAAGAAGAGCCTTTCCTCATCCATTTCCCTCCCACCTCCCTTTAGATATTTATAAACATTTATCAGATCCTCTTTCAGTTTTTTCCCCCAGGCTGAACAGGCCCAGGTTATTCAGCCTTTCCTCATACAAGGGATGCTCCAGGCCCTTTGTTCCCTTTGTGGCCCTCTGCTGGACTCCTAGGAGATTCTGCCTTCTTTGAACTTCTCTGTCCAGAACTGGACACAGTAGTCTAAATGTGGCCTCACTGGGTCAGAGGAGGAGGACCACACTCCCTCAAGTGCACTGGCCACACTCTTTTTAATGCATCCCAGGATACCATTGGCCTTCTTAGCCACAAGGGCACACTACTGGCTCATGGCCAACCTGTCATCCACCAGAACACCCAGGTTCTTCTCTGCAGAGCTCCTCTCCAGCAAGTCATCCCCTAACCTGTTCTGATGCATGCAGTTATTCCTCCTCAGACGCAAGACTCTACACTTGCTCTTGTTAAACCTCATCAGGTTCCTCCCTGCTCAGCTCTCCAATCTGTTCGGGTCTTGTTGAATGGTAGCACAGCCTTCTGGTGGGACAGCCACTCCTCCCAGCTTTGTATCATCAGCAAAGTTGCTGAGGGTAGACTATCTCTTCTTCTTATTGGTGAAGATATTGAACAAGACCATACCCAGAACTGATCCCTGGGGAACACCGCTAATTACCAGCCTCCAACCAGACTCTGCCTCACTGATGACAACCCTCTGAGCTCTGAGCAGTATCGGTCAGCCAGTTGTCAATCCACCTCACCGTCCATTCGTCTATCCCACATTTTCTAAGTTTCACAACAAGGATGTTGTGGGAGATGGGATCAAATGCTTTGGTAAAATCAAGGTAGAGAACATCCACTGCTCTCCCCCATCTACCCAGCCAGTGTTGATGTCATAAAAGGCTACCAGGTTGCTTTCCACACAGTGAAAATCTGCCTATCCCAGGTTCTAGTCCAAGCTCTTCTTCCACTTTGTCTTCAAGAGGTCCCTCAGAGCTTCTCCAGATCCTACTCTGGGGCTCTGGCCCATGCCCTCCACCACATCCCAGCTTGCAGGAGCTTACTCCTCCTGTGCAGTGCATGCCCAAGTAGGTCACTCAATGCGAGGACACCCAGGCAGGCATATTGTCCTCAGTTCACACACTTGGAACTGGTACTGACTTTGAAAAACAGAAGGAAGGAAAAAAGCAGGAATAGTTTTTGCCAGTCCCACAAGCTGTTTCGCAATTGTACTGTTGCTAGGTCCAATGCAAAGTGGGAGTCTAGAAAATGCAGTTGGGGATCCCAGTGAAAATGGGGCCATCCATTTTGGGTAGCAGCCCACAGTTAGATCAAATTATGCTGATCATGAAACTGTATCCTTAGACAGGAACCCACAGCTGCAATTGCCAGCAGAATCCTGGAGCATGCGCAGAGCAATTGGAATATTCTGGAAATGCTGTTGGGAAAATTCAGGAGTTCTCAGCTGAGCATGTGCAAAGTGCAGCAAGTCAAAGGTCTGTGAGTTGGCGTCACTTGGGGAGATTTTCACGAGGGCACTGAAAGGCACACACACCACTAGGAGAACGAGTCTTGCTTCAGACCCTTGTTCCAAAGCATGGGACGGTATATTGTGCAAAGAGAAGGCCATGAAAATATCTTAGCATGGACAAAATAGTGTATATTCTTCCTGAAGATCACCTCCAGAAAAGCTGAATTGTTCTTAGTGGTACATCAAGAAAGAGTCATTCCAACATCAGCTCTTACATAGGAAATTCTATGATGAACAACTGACTGTAGGCAATGGAAAGTTATATGGCTGCAGGGAGAAGCAGTTGCTCATCTGCCTTCCTGAAGACATCAGACACCAATTTTCTGGTTCCCTCCAGCTCTGTGCCATTCCCCTCATGCTCCCATCAACCATGAGCCTCCAGAGGTAGTGAGTGCCACCATGTCCAGAAGATGGTCAAAGAGACTCACAACACAGGCAACATGTTACCTCTAAGTCAACCCCTCCAGGTGATGAACTGTGTCTTACTGCATGCCAGCTTTTGTCAGGCTTTACATTTGTTGTGACCATTATCTTGTTCCTCATGTTTTGATCACACCCTTCTTCTCCATTCATTCTCTCAGATACAATGTAATCAAACTTCATTTGATCCTGACCACAAACATCAAGAGTGTTGGAACTGAATATTGCCTTTTATCACAGGTACAATAACTATAACTAAAGGGAATTTAAAGCCCAGAAATATGTATAAAATAATTATTTAAGACAAAGAGATATGCTAGGCTTAGTCATTTCCACCGAAATAATATGGAGCCAATTTCTGGCCTGCCCCTCACAGGATAAGATTAATTTCCCTTTGAGCCTCTTTTGCCATCTTATTATTACTCTGCATTTGATGTAATGAGCAACAACTACAGCTGTGTTTGTCCCAGGTATTCATCCCTTAGGCTAAGGCACAAAATAATTACAGAGGAAGGAAAGACAAAGAGTGGACTTGTCCAAACTGTGATACAGCCATGACTGACTGAGGAGGCATGGTAGATCCCAGGCATGGAGGGGCACCACAAGGAGACTCTTTCTTCCCACCTCTGCACCTTCTGACCATGGCCCTCACCTGAATACACACTCCTAGACTCAACTGTTTTTATGTCCTAATAGCATGCAGACATTTGTTTTGATTTGTGCTGTTTTCTCATTCTCATCTGAACTCAACAATGTAGAAGTCAGGAGAGGAAATCCAGAAATAAAGTGAGGAGTCATCACAAAGTAGTTGACTTTCCTGATCTCACTGCAGGACTGCACTATCCTGTCCTGCATGTGCAGGAAATGTACTTGTGCAGAAAAAAAGAAGTCTCATGGGTACAACAGACCATCATTTATCGTATTTTCACTTACAGCAAGATAAATTCACATTTTATCACACTGTCTTTATCAAGATAAATAGTATAGAAGAAAGGACTGACGTCAGTAACTAGGAGGTTACCTCCCCACCTCTGAACATTAAGGAAGTTAATGTTAAGTAGTGTTTTTATACTTTGTTACAAACCTTTTTTGTTTGTTTGTTTTTACTAGCCTTTTCTCATTGAATCAAAGGCTTCTGCGGCTGAATTGTAAGAAATTTGGCCTATGTGATCCACGTGATCCCAAAATTTGTGGTAACAGGCTGCTCGATACAAATCTAGATATCAAAAATACCTGGGCAGAAGGATGAGGGAATTAAATGTATTGTGGGAATAGTATGGACGAATGCTATTTCTACAACAAACATTGGTAGGTGAATTTGTCTTAACAGTAAAGTAGAACTGGAGAGTGAGTCAATGTTAGTAGTTGTGAAGTTCCTAAACAAACAATAACATTTCTTCGGAATGAAAAGAACAAAAAAACAAACAAACAAAAAAACCCCAACACTTAGAAATCAAGATTCATTCTACTGTTGGAATGATGAAAAGGTGGGAAATACAAATGTGCAAACTTCAGGATGCCTGTAGGTACCATTATGGTTTGCCCACCCCAGTACTGAGTGTATCCAAATCCCCATCGATGTCTATAATGCTCCTTCTGCACACTGCATATCTACTATCTGCAGTACTTGGCAAATTTAGCCCTGATATATCCTTAGCATGCAGGCAGAGGTTTCAAATTACTGATGAGGCCTTCTGCTTCTTTAAACATGGTATTAAGAGTACCTTAGAGTTCTGAGCAATATCACCCTTTTTTAGATCTGTCCATTCATCATAATATTGTGCCAGGGTTTGTTAGGTAAACATGATTGACAGATACTCATCTTTATCCTCTGCGTGGCTGGAGGTCAGCGCTGGTGGAAGGTAATGCTTTTTTAATTAGCTACTAGGGTATTAAATTTCCTTTGTGTAGATTGCATGTTGCATTCCTGTGAGTCACTATCTGGAGAGGCTGTCTTTGCATTCACTATTCAGGATAACAGACAGTGGAGAAGAGTCATAAAATATTCATATAAAGGATGTTTATGAAAAGTCTTGGATCTGGACAACCTCCATGTTTTTCAACAGTGACTGTAAAACAAGAAAAATAGCAGTTTCAGAAAAAGAATGGTGATGATTGATAGATTCTAATTGGATGATATACTTTACACTTTGAACCAGGAATCACAAAACTAAAATAAGGTTATAAATTGTGAGTATGGTCTCAAGACCTCTATAGATAGTGACTTCTCAGCAAGAATCAAAAAGATTTTAAAAAATTGTGTGCTGACAGAATCAGCAAATCAGATGTTCAATATGATAATTCATATGAAAATCTACACAAGACTGTGTCTGATAATCTTACATTCAACTGAAAAAGAGGGGAAATGCAGGAGAAATTGAATGAAAGGGAGTGCCTGGAGTTTCCTCATAGGTGGGTTACAGGTTCTCCATGCTTTCAAAACTTATGTAGAGTTGCTTATTGTGGTGCAAGGCAAAATTGTGTGAAGCATACCTACCTGGCCTAAGTCAGCCCTCAGATAAAAAATCACATGATTATACCCAGTCCAAGAACTTCCTTAGTGGTACTAAACCAGCTGCTGCTAAAGAGCAACAGCAGGACCACTAGTGGCAGCTAGCATTGAACACACTCTTCAGCATGGGGTTTGCTAGAAGCACACAGTGTACTTAATATATGAACACAACTGTGAATTGCTAGGAAAATGGCCCCTTTCTTTTCTGGTTGGAAGTTCCACACATAAAATGTTATCATAACTAAGTACTTGCTCCTGCAACTAATTCAATAAAGCTATAACTCAGGCAAGGACTCATTTACACTTAGATTATCCTTGCAATTCAGAAAAAGTTGAACAAAATGAGGCCATACATTCTGCACATATAAACAGTGAGATCTGGCCTAGATCCAACTGGTGTTATATCCCATAGCATGCAGAAGTATGTCCATACGTTATATGTAAACATTCATAAATACACTTCAGCTTTTCCATTCAATGAGCTGACTCCATAAGTGTTTTCACTTGAACTGGGGAATTGCTACTTAGAATAACACTTCCTAAGATAATGTCCCAGGAAGAGAGAGCGAGAGGCATGAGCTCATGATAAATCTTGCTTGCGAACAAATTAGTCTCTCTATAAGGGAAAGGGCTCTACAGACAGGACTGCAAACACTCTGATATCCAGCTAGCTCCAGGTGGTCTCAGCTAACTTATTAGCTACGGTGCAGAAAGCTAAACAAAAATGCGTAATAATGTCCGGGATAATCAAATAATGTTGCAAATAGGTTTTTTTGAATCAAACCTACAGGCTGTTCGGAGAGGTTTGTAAAGGGCTTTGTTTCCCTAAGCATTTTCTGTGTGAACAATGTCATGTGCTATGTGTTATGGGTGAAGCAGAACCTCTGTAAAAAGTTCCAAATTTTTAATCACAGTTGAATGTGTACCCTCACTTTTTCTCTCTTTTCATGCACGTTCAGAGTCATAATGCTTATTAGTAGATTATATGTGCTAACTTCTTAGTAAATTAACAAGTTACCTCATTGTTCTTTCTATGTACGTACAATGAAGGGAGAGGAAGATGCCAAGGGGAAAATAACATTTATGGGTGATCATTCATTCATTGTGAATGCCCCATCCCTGGAGGCATTCAAGGCGAGGCTGGATGTGGCTCTGGGCAGCCTGGTCTGGTGGTTGGCAACACTGCCTATAGCAGGGGAGTTGAAACTACACGATCATTGTGGCCCTTTTCAACCCAGGCCATTCTATGGTTCTATGATTCCATTTTAATATGTAGACTATAATTATCTAAAAAAGTTAGTAATTTATGAAGAGAGAAGGCAAAACTGGACATAAGAAGTTTGTGAGTCTCAGTTTTTCTACCATCTTCATAGGATACTTTAGAATTTTGAATTTCTTTGTGATAGTTTCAGAAATTCACATTGTTAATTTTTCTGTTTGATTTCTGAGGTTGTCTACTTCTGTATAGCACGATGACAGGTAATATCTGATGTAGCAGCATGCAATTATTTCTGGATCCTTGGTTATTCTCAGCAGTGTACAAAATGGGGTGTCTCCGTTTCAAGTATATAATTTTTTTTTTATTTGACTCTAGGATTTAAGGAGTATGTAAGTGATAGGGAAGGATTTTTTTTTTTTTCTGTAGTGATTATAAAATGGGAGAGAAAAATAAAAGTTGTCTTTACTTTTCCATCACTTTTGATTGGCTTGTAGAAAATGCAGGAGTCTCACTAAAGATTTATAAACAAATACACCTTTATGTTTTTCATTAGTTGGAAGAATACCTGTATAAGTAGTAGCTGTCAGATACAATAAGTCCCCCCCTCCTTTTTTGCTTATATAATAATCCCAGCATTCAAAAGACTAATCACTACACACTGATCTACAAAGCATCTTATTTCCTCATCAAATTTCCCTGCTGGGCTTAGCCATGCTTGTCAACTTCCCAGATCCCCTTTTCAATAACTGGTTTATTCTTAGCGTCGTGCCAAAATGCATTCCTAGGAGTAAACCATGGAAGAATGAAGTTCTAATTTCTTTATCTCATTCAAGAAGAGGTTTCTGCCCATGCTCCTGGGAAAGGTCACAGGTAATTTTGACTGCAGGTTCCCCTTAAAGAAGCAGGCGTGTACAGCACATTGGGGCCCTTTGTCTATAAATACAGATGACCACCATAGATGAGAGAAGAGAAAAAGAAAGGAGAAAAAAAAGAAAGGAGAAAAAAAAGAAAAGAAAAAAAAGAAAAAAGAAAAAGAAAAAAAAAGGAAAAAGAAGTGGGGGAAAAAAAGAGAAAAGAAAGAAAAAAAGAAGGCTCAAAAGGAGAAGAAAGAGGAAGGGAAGACAAGGGCAGGGAAGGCAAGACAAGGAGTCAAGCAACAAGATCTTCTATGTTAGCACTGGCTAACATAGTGACTACAGCTACAGCTTTTTGTTAGCTCTCAGGGAAAAAAACATACTGTGCTCTAACTCTCATCTGTGCTCTCATGGTTAGAGCTGAAACTCTGCTGCCATCCTGGAGCAGGAAAGAGCTGCCACTGACTTCCTCAGCTCATATTCCACACAACAAAGACAGGCAGACATGGAGAAAAGGTCATTATTTATCTCTTCTGCAGATAAATACAGCAATGAAGCACTATTCTCCATACCTATGCTCCTTTTAAAGTTTAAATAAATCTACATTGAGTTGATTGAATCTATATCTTATCAAATCTATATTGAGTTGGATGAATACATCCCTATAAAACAAGAGCTAAAAATGAGTGTTTATAGACTTTCTAAGCAATGATTAAGCAAGTTAGGGATAGATTAATAGATTCGTGTAATGACAGTCTCACTTGTACTTTCTTGTAAAGACTAAGCTTGTTGATTTCACAGTCTTGGCTATTCTTGTCTGATACTTTATTTATTATTAAGATATTCATATTCATTACATTCATATATATGAAGTAAGTGTCACTGAAATGATAAAAGCAAACAGAAGGAAAACATGTAGCTTTTCTACATAGTTTCACCTCCTACTTGATGTCTGTCATGATTTCCACACAAAAGTTCTGCATCAACTTAATAACCTGGAGCATGGCCCTCAGCAAGGTATTTCACAGAACATCAAGTGATAGTGTATGAAACTCTTGTTTCAACGATGTCAGTGACAAAAACCTGTGACAGCAATGGGGCAGGATTTCAAGGAAAATAGTTTTGCTCCAGCAACAGTCCAACCCTCATCTCCAGACAGTAAACATTTTAAGCATTCACTTTTCTTTCCAGTTGAAAGTCTGCTGTCCTCAGCTTCTAGTAACAGCATGTTATGCATTCACTTCAGTCCAAATGCCTTCTACCCAGTAAGACTCAGATGACTTCCTTCCCCTTAAATAAATCAGTAGAAGGTCACAAGACCATAACATCCAGGCACATTTTAAACACAATGCATGTCTTTTCAACACTTACACAGAAAATATTTTTTTTTACAAACAACAGTATATGGAAGAGAAAAGATGTGCTGCTGTGTTCTCACTTTCTTGTTGTTTTTTGTCGCTGTTCTGTAATCTTGACTTTTACCTTATTTGTTTTGTCTAATTCTAAGTTGATTCTCTAAACCAATAGCCTATTTTTCTTGAAACTAATTGACTGTTTTTCTCCACCTACAATGAAATATACATTCTCTGCAACTTTGGTTTAAGTTTACCAAAGGAAAGGGAACTCTTTTCTTTAATCCCTGTAATCTTTTGAATCAGAATCTCTTAATTTTATCTCAGCATGAGTCAACATTATATGCACTATATAACCATTATCTCTGCTGAGAAAAATAAAGGTGACAGGTTTCCCTTATAAACATTACTATCAAGTCTTGAAATTTTCTTCTTAAGAAGGATGAGTATAACCCTGTGATGAGCAAGAAGAAGAAAAAGGTTAATTTACAGTGTTTGGACTATGTATGTGTGGATAATGACTCTGGCTGCCAATCCATTTGAAAAGGAGGAGACAAGATATAAAGGCTGCGTCACTGTAACTGAGGTTGGACAAAAGAGCAGTGCAGAGACAGAACATCTCCTTCACAGCTAAAGAGCGATCTCAATTCCCCCTGTCTCTTGTTCTTATCTTTGTCTCAGGTTACCGCATTTTCTGTTCCCCTCATGCCATTGCAGTAGCGCTGAGGAGAAGTGAGATAATGCTTGGCCCAAATCCAAGCAATCATTTTGGAGTAATTAGTTTAGGTGCTGCACACCCAATCCATACTTTTTTTCAGGTAGATATCAAGTGGCTCGCATTACCTGACTACCTGCCTGTGTTCAGGCAGCCAGCCCCAAGGTTCAGTTAAGGCTCATTCCCAGGCAGAAAATGAAGGCTGAACTGACTGTGTCAGTGTGCTTTGAGAGATCTGCTTCTGCTGCAAGGAGTAATTTCTTCTCTACCTGCTACCTGCTACCCATGATTTCCCCTTAGCCACTGCTTATTTGGCACTTCCAGCTAAAGAGCAAACTCTATGCAACAATGACCTTGGAACTGCTGCTAATTCCAATATTCCAGAGCTGAGGAATTGCAATGTGTATTTTGAGGGCTGAACAACTCTTTACCCTGAGAAAACACACAAAAGCAGGTAGATGTGCACTTTTTCAGTGGATGCTAGGATTTTTAAAGGTACACACAGTGAGCAGCCCTCTCCTTCCACTTGATTTTCATAGAAATTATGAAACTGTGCTTCAGAAACACCTTCCTCTTGCATTCAGTCCTCACACAACAAACGCTGTATAGGGACAAAAGGTAGTTCCTAGTGAAATGTACTGTATGCAGATGACTATAAGCAAGGCTTTAGCTGTAAGTCAACTGTGAAGGCATCCTTGTGCTGTGGATAATATTCTCTAGAAATTGGGTCAAGGCAGCTAAGAGTTTCAGAGAGAGGACAGAAGATCTTGCTTGATGCTAAAGGCTTCCAGCCAGTGCTAGCCTGAATCAGATACAGACTGGCAACCTCAGGGTGCATGGCTCCAATTTCCCATTACATTTCCCATTACCAGTTTCTGTCCCCCATGTCGAAAGCTCTAATTTAGAAGAGATCCAATAGGACTGTGTTTCTCTTGTTCTCTCTACTTTGTTTCTAACTTTCAGAAATGAGTCCTTAATGTTTTGCAGCCAGATGCCTGCTGGCTCTCAGGTGAATGTAAGCAGGCATCCTGAGAATCATTCTGCTCAAAAAGTAGAGCTGTGGTCACTATTTGTATTCCTAGAAATCAGAGCAAATGGCATTTCAGTCCCATTTAACCAGGCTGATTAGCTTTGCAACCAGTGCGTGAAAGAATTTGAAGTCATCAGCTACTTAGAACTTTGAATAGCATAACCCAAGCAATGGAATTACAACAATAGAAAGACAAATACATTTCTTTAAACAATTGATTGCAAGGCCAAATAACCAAAAAGTGCTTGCAGTTAGAATTTAATTCAAACCGGGGGTAAGAAGTTCAAATTATTCTTGTAAGAAAAGAAAACTATTCTAATGCAATGTTTTTCAAGAAAGGCATCAATGATTTCCGTATTACTTGAGTTGTTTAAAGAAGGATAGATTCTGAGCTGGCATCAACAGATTGTTTCCTTCAAAGCTGGCAAAACTGGGATGACTGCAACAGCTGAAAATCATGCTCAGTGGTGTACCAGCACTATAATTTTTATGGTTTTCATCCAGTAAAACTAAGTAGATAAACATAGTCATGGCTGGCTCCAAGTTTTTCAGGAGCGTAGGAGAAATTGGATGTCACTCTCCTTTGGATGAGGATCCAGGGACAAGCTCCTTCTGCCAAAGGAAAGGCAGTAGGAGGAGAAAGGCACGTTTAAGGCAGAAATGTGGAGAGCAGGTCTTCCTGCTGCCCCCACACCCTTGCCTCATTCCAACCCCAAAGCACACTGCCTACAGCCTGGCACTGACCCCCAGCCGCATGCCGCAGGAACAGTACATTGGGACAACAAGCCCACGTTCACATTGTGTCTGTGGGTGCCATTATCCCACCACTCACTAGATGAGACATGAGTCTGGTGGTGAAGGACCAGCCTTTTTCCCTGCCAACACAGCCTCGAGGTCCCTCCCAGAAAGCTGTGCCACCCTCAGCCATCACCCTCCATGCACCCTCCAGTTGTGTTGCTGCCCATCTTTGTGCAGAGGACAGCTATCAAAATCTTGCCACAAAAAGCTTAGTGGCATGAATGAGAGCTACACAGCATGGAATAGAAATGGGGAACATATGGTCAACATACAGTATTACTTACTTTCTTGAAAGCACCTCTTCTTTAATTCAGCAGCAGCCCTTATACCAGGGATAGACAAAAAAAAACAAAGACCACATCTGCTACAGGAGAGGGAAGGTCTTACATTTAAAATAAGCATGTTGAGCTTAATACATGTTGTTTGTCTTTCTGGACTTTCTTTAGAGTGGAGGTACAACAGTGAATTTATAAGCAGGACTTCAAGTTTGTGACATATTTCTAGTAAAATAAATGCCAGTGATTTCTTATTCCTTTGTCTCCTTTCTGAGCTCCTTCAGTTATTTTAAGAATCCCTGTGAACATACAGAGTCCAGTTTTGATGGATGTGATTGCTGGCAGAACAGTAAAAAGACAAATAATGTAATTACTCATTTCTCCAAGAATGGTGCTGTATGCGGAGCATAACGAAGATACATTAGGAAGAGATTGCATGAGCTGATGAAAAAATTCTGGAAAAGCTTGTGGAGATGTGGAACAGTGCATCGATCACCTTGTCATCTAATCCACTATACGTGGTAAGATGGGACGTTAAATTACTTGGAAAGGGAAGACCAGGAGGTCTATTTGCAGGTTAAACAAACAGAATTAGAAGTGGATAATCCAAATTTTGCCAGTAGCACTAACAAAAGCATCCATATAAATACTGTTCTTTCTCACAAAATATAGTGTCAGCCTCTGGGGTAGATATACTTCTTAACAAATAATCTGCAGGTCACAAATAAACAATTTTTTTAAATTAATTTTTTGGAAAATTAGTGGCATTTTCCCACTGCTTTTAAAACCATAGCTTCAAAACTGAGTTAGGATTTATAGCAAGTATGACAGCCCAAAATGGTATATGACATGATTTTACTTTTTGCTAACCTGCTATTCAATGGGAAGATTAGAAAAGGATGTAAAAAGCATCAGGCAGAAGGTCTGACAAACCATTCGTCTCAACACCCTGTAAAGATAATTCTCAGTGATCTAAGATGTATATTGAAGAGGTTCTGGCAGATAAAGAGACTGGCAATAAAAAAAAAAATCTCTAGGGAAACACTGATTTCCCATCATTTCTAAAGAAAGAATGGATTGCAGAGAACAACTGGCTATACAGGCGTACTGTCTTCTTTACACCATTTCAATCTCTTTATTGCCACTGCAGTGAAAGGATTCTCTTTTTCCACAAAGGAAATTGCAGGCAAGCATTGGTTTGGTCAGGAATGAGGTAAATGAAACCAAATTTTTGTACTTTAAAACCAGACATAAGAATCTATTAGCAATTGTCCTATTGGCTAGAAATGTTCAAAATACATTTGAGAAAGAGAAGAGTCATGTATAGACAAACTAACTGTGAGAAATCTCTCAGGCATTATTAATCATTCATACATTCATTTAATGGTCACGATGGGTTTGACTGCAGCTGGACCATATACCTGGAGAAGGGATGTACTATGCAGCTTTAGGAACTGCATAGATGAAAATTGTGACCTGAAGTACTACAGGTTCTTCTGTGTTTCTCAGTTTGCTGGAAAGAAAGGACTTTAATATTTTGCTTATGGACCATATTTTGAGGGTGGGATGGAGAAGGAAGCTCTGCCGTCACCTTTCCATCCACTCTACTGGAAAGCAGTTGCTTCATAATGCACTGTCTATTGCACTCCGTTCTCTACATTCTCTTCTGAAGGCACCTCCCATATAGCTTGTGCAAGGGCTACATGTAAGCACAACTTTCCACACAAAATTCAAATGGATTTAGAAAAGAAAACAAACCACATTTTTTTAATAAATGCATATGCAGTACAGAGTTTTTTGACACTTTTTAGTCTCAGTTCAGTTTTTTAAAGCATGGAATTAATCAACAAACCTGAGGGGAAAAAAAGAAAAAATTGAAATCTTTGGAGTTATCACAGCCATCACTTTGGCAAACAAGCAGTCCCTGCTCTGACAGCTTCCTGTTCATTCTCTCCTGAATATTTTGTGTGCTGCCTTTTCCTCAAACAAGTCTTCTCATTTAACCAGCCCAATATAATCACGACTCCTCTCCTCCTCACTAGAGGATGGTCAGAGAGAACCATCTTAAGCTCTGAACTCACCAGCTCCAATTACTTGTATCTTGACAAACGAAATCTTGACGGGAGAAATGGAAGAGTTCTGTGAATGTTTGGAGTCATTAAATGTACATCTGAGCACTCTCATAGCTACTATTACCAATTAACAAAACCCTGGCAGAGTATTGAGGAAACCCGTGGTCCAGTTCTGTAAACACTCACTCAGATGAGAAGGGCTGTGCAGCTGAGTAGCCTCACTAAGTTGACTACTAATGCCCATGTGCATAAAGCTCCCTGTTCACTTAAATGTTTGCAGGAATCCTAATCTTCACCCACGCTGTTCCTAAGTGTGTGATATGAAGAACAGTTCTGAGACTTTTCATCACTTGTCATATTTTTGTAAATTATCCTAAGAATGTTCAAGTTCTCATTGTTCTGGTGGTTACAATGTTTACACATAGACACATCAGCTAGGTCATAGTATTTGACTCTGGTCTTCTTTTTTAATTAGTTTTGCTGACCAGGAACCCACTGCTGTTGAAACAGATGTTGCAGCCCAATAATAGCTCTCAGCTGCCACCAGCGAACTGTGGTGAGAACTCTGCTCTCACCATGCAGAACAAATGAGTGTAATAAGGGGCCAGTGAACTCCAAACAATAGGGACACTCCACAACTTGTGTGTATACCAGTTTTAAAGCCACATACATTTTAAATGAACTCATTTTTCCCATCCAAACTATAACTACTGAGCCACTATTGCTCAAAAAATGCAAGTAAAGCCACAGAATAAATGCACTTTATTCATTTCTTTACCAAGAATAATTTCTTTACCCTGAGCAGTTTTTTAACTATATTATTTTTGCACTGAGTCACAAGCAGCAGAGATCAGACAGGCTCTTCCAGACTTGAAAACAAGACCCAGAAAAACTTAATCTGAAGACTGTAGTGAAGCCTCCAACAACTGTCCTGTTCAGTCCAGTACAAAAGGGAACTGTAACACTTGCTTTCTAAAACAAGAAGGAATTGATTCCTACGTGCACACTCACAGGCTTTTCTTTAGAAAGACTCAGGTGCACAGCCAAGGTGCTGATGATCCTCAATCACTACTCTCTCCTCTATGATAAATATTTTGTTACAATTAAAAGGCATATATCTACTTTTTCTGCATAGTCATTACTATTGTTCACCTATATCTTTGCCATTAAATACCTGAGATGCAGATTAGTAAAGATAAGACTTCCTTTTTTTTCTGTCTCGTACTTCCCTTCCAGGTTTTGTTTATAACCTTCCTTAGCCCTCTAGGCTACTTCTTTCACTTTTGTGATAGTTTCCAGCACCATTAGCCCTTACTGAACTTGTTACGTGTAATTTATTTTATAAATTTAAAAGAATATATCACATAGATCATGTACAGTGTCTATCTCTGGACATGTCTTTGTACCTGATTGTCTTTCAACAGGGTCATGACTATCTCTCTTAGGTGCAATGATACATTAATTCACTAACAGGCAAATTGATATCATAGAGATAATGTTTCTGTAGACTTTTAATCCATATGCAAAAGTAGAAGTGTAAGTAGACGTGACTATTCAACAAGAGGCAAAAGCACTCTTGAAAAGAAATGATGCTACAGCAATGCTGTGGAGAGCAAACTAGGTAACAGCTTGTGGTGTAACACGGTATCAAATTTTAATAACAGCCACACATAATTCATACATTTACAAAAACACAGAGCCACAAATTCTTATGTACAGTTACCAAAAGGCTTGGCTTACAAATCTGTATTTGCTTTTTAGTATTTTAATACAACAGACATGTTAACAAGTTACAAAGAATTCAGAAAAACAAGTAATCAAATTAAAAAAAAAAAAAATCAAGAGAAAGCTAGAAGGCAGCTGAAGAATGTGGGAGCATTGGGTTAACCTAGGATCAATGATGAGGGAGTGGGTATGAGATGGTTCAAATAGAAATTCAGACAAAATATGGGAGACAAGATACCATCCTGCAAACAATTTGATTTGCTGAGCTGAGTCTTCTATTCCATCAGATGCTTTTCAAGCACCATCAGTGAGATTTCCAAATCCCTTTTGTCCTTTCAGGGTACAGCTCACTTTGAAAGCCACTGTGATTCATGACAAGAACACTCCTTGGAATTTCAACATTACTATTTACAATTATCAAAAGTGTTTAAAAGCCAGTTGATCATCGGGGTGAAGAAAGGCCACCCAACACAGACCAGACTTCTGGAAAAAAGGTATAAATCCACAATCCCATCTTCTCTCACAGTCTCAGCTCTTGCGCTGACATAACCATGTTATGAATGGCCACTTACCAATGGCAGTCTCACGATCTACTCTGACTCAACCAACAACCACTCAATTTCTGGAGATGGCAGGAGGGGAGCCCTGAGCACAGGCAGATGGAGTAACTGAGCACAAGAACACCCATCTCTGCCAGTATGGTCTTACTGCTGAACAGCCACAGAAATGAGCTAATGGGAGTCTGCTGTTTTCTCACATCCTCTGTAGCTGTAAAAAGGTGGCAGTAATATTCAGGTATCCGCAAGATCTATGAGATCCTGATTTTAATGGGCATTTGTGGGCACAGTAAAAACAAAATGAAAAGGAAAGGATTTAGAACAAATACTGGCTCAGGAACCTTTCTGTAACACTTATACAATATATAAATCTGTCTAGTAAAGTGAGTACCGTTTAGATTAAAAGACTTGTTCAGTCCTGGTCTGGATGAAGCAGAGCAGACCACGGAAGCCACAGGCTTCCCTCTTGTCTTGACAATTACAATTTCTTTGCTCACGGTGATGGAGAATACCATTCTAAAGACCATTTCCCAGCTTCTCTGTTTTGATTGTGTTACAGTTCTCTTCCTTTGCTTCAATTCTGCCTCTTCCAACATACGACATCAGGCTTCATTTCACAGTGCAATCTCAACTCTAAGTCAATACCCAGAGCTAGACTCTTCCCCTAACCCATATGTATTGAATCGTTACATTTGTAAGCAACCACATCTGTGCAACTCCTCAAATCGGGAAGAGCTGTCTGTAAACATCTACAGTCAGCTGGCTTTCAGATCCTTTCTTAAAGCACCTTTGCCCCTGTGCTCTGGAAAGAAAGCAGTAAAATCACTGATGGACTGAGACCTCTCCTTGTGAGGATGACAGACCCTGCCTCTGCCTGCACTCCCTCTGCACTGGCCTTCACCAGTGGTCCTTCCTTGTTTTAAGACTTGATGACAAAGTCCTGCATCCATGATACTGAAGCCAGAGCAATGGGCTTCAGGCTTCTCCCCAGGATTAGTCAACTGTTTTTGTGTGTCCCAATTGTAGCAGTTTCCCAGGTGGTGGGTGCCTGTGACTTCTATAAACAGCATGTCTTTAAGCCAGCACTAATTGTAATTCCCAAAACATACAGCACTCCCTTGAGAGTACAGTGGCACTTAAGGGACATCTTGAGACACTAATGTGAAAGTAATCTCCACTCAAAACTGAGGAATGAAGAGCCTTTCCACTCACAACTTTCCTTCTAAAAAAAAAAAAAAAGAGCAAACTCCTTTTGTTTGGGAAGATCTGTATACCCACACACTACAAGAGAAAGACAGAAATGTCAGAGTGGGGAAGAGAAAAAGAAGGAAGGAGGAGGGAGAAAAGGAAAAAGAGAAAGGAAGGCCTATAGCATATATGTGAACTGCAGAAACGCATCTGGCTCATGTCTGTAACAGAGAGAAAAAGGATCGCATTTCCAGAGACACATAAATGCTACTCCTAAGACAGAAAGTATGATTCATTTTGCTATGCTGAAAAAAAAAAGGCACCATTTGGCCTCCCAGCCAGCAAAGTAGACAAAATGTATTGCAGACGCATACATATCAAAAGAGTTTTCTCATGCACTTTATTCTCCTTCAGACTCTGGCTCCTTGAGCAGCCTGGCAGGCTGGTTGCACAAGGCTCCCTCAGAGGGCAAGCATGGTAGTATTGGCATCGCGTGCCAAGTACAAGAGCTGGACCACTGGAGGAATTGAGCACATTTGAGGCTGTAATCCTAGTTCACTAACAACTGTCCTGCTGCTGGGAAAATCTGGCAGATAGCTGCCTCCACAGGGGCGTGTTTCCAGGTTGAAAAGTAGGGACAGGCAGCAAATGGGGAATGATGGAACAAGATGGGAATGGGAATCAGCGTAAAATATGAGGACATTGCCCCCATAGTTACTCATTCTATCTATTTTCTGTTTAATGTAGAGCTGCATCAGCTTTTAAATTATGTAATCTGTTTCCGCATATGTGTGCCTTTATATAGGATACATGCTCTTTATACATGTGCATGAGCAATTAACTTACAAAATGCATTCATGAGCAGATCAATTTTAAAATATATGTTTTGGATATTAACAATGCATTTAAAGCTCTCCTGCATTGTGTGTAAGACAGAAACTAACCCAAGACAATTATGAAAAAATCTCCATTATTGGCAAACTGTCCCCTTAATGCCTTCCTTGGGGTTTTCAGGACATTTTTTGCCTTCTTCTGGAGCACCTGGTGGAGCTCACTCTGGAGCCAGATTTCAGCCTGGAGAGCAGCACAGGTCTGTTCAAGAAGGCAGCTCCTTTGTTCCTCAGAGAATTGTTCAGACTTTATGGGTTTATCCACATTCTTCTCTGCTACAACTAGGTGTGCAGTCAGGCATTTTTATCATGCTTCCCCAGCACAGCCTTAGACATACCACAGCATTTTTGCATTTTTATATTTTTAAAGTAGTCCTTTTTCCCTGGTGCTGTTCCAGTTTCTGGCACTCGTGAGCACATTATACAACCCGGGAGATATTTTCAAGGACACTTGGTTTTCTTCCCCATACTGCATGCTCCCAGTTGAGAAACCTTCCTTTTCTCTCCTGGTGCTTCAGTACTTTCATAAGGCAGAAGAAGAACAGTGATACAAAAGCATCTTTTCATTCCAACATTTTCTCAGCACTGCGTTCCATGGCCAGCCAGCTCAGAAGCCTAAATGGTGAAAAAAAATTTCCTGATCACTCTAAATTCGAGTGAGGGGTACTGAGCAGGAGGAAATGCACCACTTTAACTGAAACTGAAATCCCTCAATTAGGGTAGAGGGACATTTTCTTAGGGAATTTTTGGGGAGGTTATCCTGTAAGCACCATAACTAGGAAATGAAATGGGTCATCAAGAAATTTATTTGGGCTTTTTTTATTATTATTATTTTTCAGAGTCCATCAAGGAAATGTTTCCCTTATAAATCAACTCACTTCTTATTAAAATTGATTTGATCTATGGAACAAGAAGGCCCGGGGCAATACAGAGTTATGTGAAAGTTGATATTAGAAAGTGACGGAAAAGAGAGAATTAAAAACAAGATGAGGGAAGTAGATAGGATGCCAACTGCTTATGTGGCATGCCCACTGTAAGCCACTGAGTCTTTCAACATGCATTTAAACTACTTCTATTGGAGTTTGGAATGAAATTGAACAAGTCATGTTTTGTTTGGGGAGAAGCATGCTCAGTTCACCACTTCCACCCTCCCCTTTTCATGCCAGGAGAACTAATCCCAGTGGAAATTCAAACAAGAGAGAGAGGGGTCTTATATTAACTTCTGAGAAATTGATTTTTATCTTTGCTTCTGAGAATAAAAGTGCAGTGCCCACCTCTACAGACAAGCAACCATAGCACACACACACAGCGCGACAAATAGCGCTGCTTTTTCCTTTCCCACATCTCCATACAATGGGCTGTCACCTCACATCTCAATCATGACACTACGGCCACAAAAAAAAAAACAACTGTGCTCAAGTATCACTTTGCACAAGCATACCATGTGGAGAGCAATGCTGTCTAAGTGTAATCAGTAGTGCTGTCTGAGAATAAAATGTTAGGAGTGAGTGAAGGCCTCACCCAAGAGCGCTGGCTAAAGATGGCCGCTGCCACCCTCAGTGGGCAGTGAGGGTTGAAGGGTGCTCAGGTTGCAGCAAAACATGAGGGCCTGCCCGGCTGTCTGCTGCCCTGGGCTGCCCTCTGAAGGCTGCAGTTAAATCCACAGCACTGGATAAACAACGCTCCTCTCATTCCCACACCAACTGCTCAGAGGGCTCTCTGCAGTATTGCCGGTGCCTGGAAGTTCTGGAAAAGCCATGTAAGGAGTACCGCATTTGCAAAGGTTATAGAGCAAAAACTCATAGCTTGGATAGGGCTGCATGGGGACAGCTGCTGCCTTTCCCTGTGCTCATAAAACCCACGCAGCAGGGCCGCACAGGAGACAAATGGAATATTAAATCTGCCTGTTTAAAGCATTGTTTTTAAAATCTATCGTTTGTCATAGCAAATGCTGGCACTAACAGTATTAGCTTAAATTGTGCCACTCTGCTCTTTTGTTTTCTTCGGGTTAAGAACAAGTTGGCCCTTCATAAAGAACAGTCCTGAATGCATCATTACAGCTGACTGCCTGTTAAGGAGCCATGAACTGTCCACTCTACAACGACATGCACTTCTTTGTCCACATCCATCCAAACCTGTCTTTAGCAAGATTTTGTATAGCTTAATCATGCTTATTCATCCAGCTTATTCGCATTTCTCCTTACTCATATTTGTTATAGTATTTCCACAACAGTTTGCCAATCATGATGAGGAACAACAGAAGCATGTATGTTTCAGCAGGTATCACACAGATTTATTTCCCACACACGTCACTGGTTTAACGTATTAGAAATGTGTTTGAAACCATTGGCTCAATTTTAATGAACTCTGTGTGCCATTTCAATTTTTTCTCATGGAAAAAACAACAACAAAACAATTGTATAATTCTCAGCACTCATAATTAAGATAAATCCCAGTTTGGTCCGCTTCTCAGGTGTCTGATTTATGAGAATCCTTTGTAAAAAGACATTTATGAAAAATAAACACGATTACCTTTAGATGATTGCTTATTGCTTCCAGTAGACTTAAGAAATATGTGCGTGTGCATGTATGTGTCAGGTAGATGTTCATAGTTCTACAGACTTATAGCATGGATATAGCAGGGAGCATACTCTGAACCAGACTTCTTTCTCAGCCTGATTTCCTGTGGAAAAGAATCTTATACCAACATGCTGTCATCGAGGGAATGTATGAGTGCGTATTTGCCAGAGATACTCTCTTTTGAAACCATTGGCCTATTTCAGCTAAATTTGACTAAGGTAGTAGAGATCTCAAAGATACCAAAGTTCCCACTGGCCATTGGCATATAGCAGGTTAAAGGGAAAGCTCATTAATGCCCACAGCCCGGATAAGCAGCAGTGTGATCTTGCCCCTTTAGAGAATCCATGAGGGACCTCAAAGCCTGGGTTTGAAATCCATTCCTGTAGCAAAACAGACTTCAGTTCTGTGAACTACCTAGTTTGGGTTGGGTTTGGGTTTTTTGTTTTGTTTTGTTGTTTGTTTGTTTGTTTTTGATGTTTTGGTGTTATTCATCTCCTTCACTGGTATGCTCTGTAGTTTTTAGTAAAATAATTTCTGTCTCCCTTCATTTGTTTGCCAAAGAAAGATTTCCACAATTGTATTTCTTTTGCACAGCATATTGAATTAAATTAGAGCCACCGTTTCTGCTCTATGATGATAAAACTGTGACACAGAGAAGTGAAAAGAGTCCCCCTAGAGCAACTACTGGTTGACAAAGGAACTGCATCACAGACCATCAATCTCTCGTCTGCTGAACACTAGTAGTATTTAGGCATTAATGCTGTTTTCTAAACCTGACACAGGGGAAAAAAAAAAAAAAAAAAAAGCTTTAGAAAAGCCACAGAAGTTTCTGGTTTGCAAAAATCTCCTACCAGTGTTTACCCTTGTGGAAGACATCTTACTTACCTCTGCAATGTCATCAGCTCTATCAGCAAGACGCACAGCACAAAACCAAACTGTTTGAAATAGGCTTTATCTCTACTTTCAGATGAAGGCTCTAGCTACTCATTAGCCTATACCTACACAGACCCTAATTCTTAGGACTCTTGTTTAGATCCCAAAACAGGATAGTGCATGTTCACTGCCCACTATTTTTCTGCGCACCGGAATGGGCTTCTAACGTTCCTAGCCTCCAAAACATATTATAAATGACAGAGTTTAGTTTAGAGGTGTGGCATATACGACAGCATGAAGCTGAGTAGAAGTTCTCCTCGTTATCTTGCCTTTGGTAGACTCTTCTTCATGGAGGATGAATGAATAAAGACAAGCTCAGCTGCCTGCTCTGATGTAGACGTGGCCCCTTCCTTAGTTAAAGTACTCTGTTTGAAAAGCAGTACTCAGCTTCCAACCAAAAGTATGCACTTGTCAGCTGGGCATCCTGGATTAGAGGACTTAAAAAAATATTTAACCAGCAGAAGAGAATCTGACAGAAAACTATTATAATTCAGTATTTAACCTATTTTTGTAATTACTAGGGCTTGAATTACAGTAATTCCAACTGAGATGGGGCCCAGATGCCAGGCACTATACAAATACCTAACAAGAAACTGCGGCTGCTCTGAGTCACTTACATCCGGATCCTGCAAATGTTTAGGAATGTGTTTCACTTCACTACTGTCAGTATTAATGGAAATGCTTTGTGAACAGAAGGTAAAGAGATGAGACCAACAAGAGTCAGAGATTTGAGACTGAAGCATTTAGGTGTCTAATTCCCACTGGTCTCAAGACGTTAACTCAAATCTGGACTTCTATGACTTAGTGACATTTGCACAGCAAATCTTAAACAGACCCAAAGCAGTGTACATATTTACATTATTTGTCTTCCAAACCAGTGCAAGGCTGTTTCTAAGATGTACTTCAAAACATCTCCTCATTATCTTACGTGTTTGGGAGGTTTTTTTTTCCATTTATAACCCCCAACTACCTTAAGTTGTTAAGGTAGCTGGGTTTGTAGCTGGGTTAAGGTAGTTGGGGGTTATAAATGGAAAAAATTTGGTGCTGTGCTTTCCAACTTCTCAAAGCATAGTGCAGTAGCACCCCAGAGCTATTTGTTCAATTCCACACTCAAAAGCTCTCCATGCCCTTTGAACTACTGCGTATCCAGAAGATATACACTGTCAGAAGTGAAGCAGAAAGCAGGGAAGTCCCTGTCTTGCTAAAACCAGAGCCTGTACCCTAAACAGCAATATTTTAGAGACTGCTGTGGATTAACAGTTGCTTTCACCTCTTCTCATTTCCCTCTTTCCTTTCTGGCAAGACTGCAGGCTGAAGTCCCCCTCCCCGCTACCTCACCCCCTGTTTGCTCCATCCCTTCTCTCACTTTTTAAAAATACAGTTTTCTTTCAAGTCCTCTACAGTTACAGTGTTTCGGCCATCAAAGTCCCCTCCCAGCCATTTTCATTTACCTTGTGACTCTGACCCTTTGTAAGGCTGAGGATTTTCAGCGTAAACCGATCCTCGAGGTCCCCAAGGATGTTATTCTCATTTATTCACTCAGCCCTTTGAATGGAGCAGCCTGGAGTTGGCAGCAGTTCAGCAGCCTCACATTCAGAGAGCACACAATCCTTTTTCTTTCAGGGGCCTTTCAAAATAAGGCCCAAGGTCTGTCGAGGAGCTTTAAGGGCTGTCAGTCACCCAGCAAGTTACGTTTCACTCCCAGACACCACTGAATGCAATGAGCAGTGGAAGGATTAAAGCACAGAGCAGACAGCTCCCAGGACCCTGCAGTGCTTGCCTTGCAGCATGCCTTTTTCTCCATCAGCTTGGCATGCTCTGAGGATATTTGTGTCCACCATGACTGAGCCCACCCCAGCCTGGCAAAGACACTGAACCTCAGGCTGGGGAACATTGTGTGACCCCTGCTCAGCCCTACAGCAACAGCTGGGCAATGGAAACCCCCTTCTTCAGGTGTGTGATAGAGCCAGGGAACACCTCTAGTGCCATCTGTGTGTCTACCGGCAGTCATTACCTCTGACAGCTGGCCCTCCTTTGCAGGGGGTAAAAGGCCCTCCTTCACATTTTATTGCAAAATGTTTGGGAATGGTCCCCAGGGACTGATAAGACAGAGGCACGTCTGTGAGTGCCCCAGAGGGAGAGAAGGCTGTAGGGGAAGGCTCATGGTTCTGTACCACTGTACCTGCCAACTGGTGTGTCACAAAAGGCTAAAATTACCAGCCGCTCAATTATCTGATTAAAGAGAGCCTTTCATTTGAGATTAAAAAAAAAAAAAGGGGGGGGGGGGGGGGTGGAGTGAGAGGGAAGAGGGAAGAAAAAAGTAAAGAAAAAGAAAATCCTGGCTGAAAGCAATACCTCTGCTAGGTTACCAGACTTACTAGACAGTGCATTCTTTGCTTTTTACTTTTGGCAGTGATGAACAGCAAAGTCAGAAATGAAGAACCATGGGGAGAATATACATTTTGCATTGATCAAACATTTTTTCTGCATTTCTTTCAATTAATACAACATGATCTCGTTTATTTCCCTCTTTACAAAAAGGCTGTATTTTTTAAAAGAACAACTGCCCATTTTACATCTTTCCATCTTTGTTCAACTTCTTAAATAAGGAACATTCTCGGGGAAAGCTATACAGATTTCATTAGTTTACAGTTACCTTGGAATCTCTTTGAATTACAGCAAGCATAAATTATCGTTCTGTCAGCTAACATCAGAAATACCTCTTTAAGGCTCCTGGACTCAACAACGGCTGCTAAGGTTTGGGAATAAATGTACGATGTGCCGGGGCTTCACCAGCTGGTTAATGACCTGCCACAATAGTTATAGGGCCCAAGACGAAGCTGAGGAAGATTAACTAATCTGGCCAGTTTAGTTAGCTGGCTCTGACTGCAGAGCAGCGTGGAGTGCATGACTGTAAACTTTATTGTTTGACCTGTGCTGAATTAAGAGCTGGATTGTTTTTTGGGGGTGTTTGTGGGTTTTGGGAGGGGGGGTTAATATTGTATTAATAAAGTTTCTAGTGTTTATCCTTTCCGGTTTGAGTAACCAAAATGGGAATTTCCAAACAGAGAAGTCAGCAAAGACTAATTTCTTTAAAAAAAAAAAAAGCCGTGTTCTCTAGATACAAGTCAGAGAACCATGTAAACCATGTCAGGCTGCAAATTACTTGTGCATTACAACAACATACAAAACTGGAGCCAAATGTAGTTCCTCTTCATTTGCATTCATTCACATGGTCCATCCGCCAGTTCCTTTTCAGTGAGCTACAGATGAAGTTTGCAAGAATGATATCTCTGTAAGCCACTAGCTCCACAAACCCTCAAATTTTAATAAAATCTGAAACTTTTCTGGTCTCACCCATCTCCATTCCATTTGATTTCCTATCCAGGCAATGTGAAAGAGTAACAAAAAGGGAAAGTGTTCATACAAGACTGGCATGGCTAAAAAAAATAAAAAATAGAGGTATGTTATTGTAGTTACACTCCAGCTAAAATGAACTCCCTTTTAACACATCTTAAATCCTTTCACTTTTATGCAACTGTTTACTCTGCTACTCAACCAAGGACACACAGACAGTATCTCTTAAGTATGAAATATTTTTATAATGAAACACTCATCTTTTGGATTTGTTCATGTACAGGGAAAAAGTACGTCTGATATTAAACATATTTTCCTAGTTGGTTTCTACTTTGGACAATGGAAAAGAATTGGCAGAAAATATATTACCTTTCTAACGTTTTTCACATTGCTTCAAAGTAATTTAGCCAGACTGAATGTGATCAGGAAATCCTGTCTCCCCTCTCTGTGTTGGTACTGACCAGTACCAGCTTGGGTAGGCATCTGGGGGATGGCAACCTGGTGGAGAGATTTCCTCCAGTTCCTGGAACGTACATCTCAAACTTCAGGACATTTATAACCCTTCCAAAGCTCTTTTATTTAGATTTTTTATTTAAACTGAATGTTCCCATTAGCTCTAGAAATCATTTCTACTTTTTTACTCCTTTAAACTGTTTATCTCATGTCAAATAATTTCACAATCTCCATGAAAAGATTAAAGTGACTAAATTCAAAGTGGAGTGCCTCTAAGCCATGTTTAGCTGCCTCCTCATGCTGGAAGGATAAGCTCAAATTTTAAACTCTCTGTTGCCTGCACTGTTCTTGGAATCACATCATCCTTTCATCCCTCAGTCCCAATGTCATCTCCATGTCCTCTGCAGCTCAATTTTTTCTGTGGCAGAAGTTTTGGTGTTAATTATATGACAAGGTTCCTTTCTATGAAAACTGAGCAGAGGGGTGCACTTACCTCCCAAGAGCCTCTGCTAGACATTTCTTGCTTCTCCAAATGCAGACCTTGGTGAGGTTGATTCTTTGCTTCTTTATTCTGCCTCTATATTATTCTCTGGGCCAAGCCTCAAAGTGGATGTTACTAGAGCAGAAAATCCCAGAGTGCTTGAAAGAGAAGGATAGCAGTGACAACTTGCCAGAATACTGTCCTACAGTCCTTTCAGCTAAGTCTGAAAACAACTCCCCTACTAGCAGCAGTGTAAGATATTAAAGTATCGCTAGCTAGAGAAACTGCAGGATTGGGTTTTTTTATGGTTTTTTTTCTTATCACACCTAGGATGAGTAGCACATTTGGGGTCAGATATGATTGTAAACAGTGAATGTCAGAAGTTGTCATAAAGCTGTAACTAACGCAGCTCATCTCTTCTAACCTAGAAAAGTATTATGACTCATCTGATTTTCCCTGCTCCCTGTTTTAAGAAACTAATTTTGGAGAGATTCAGTTTCAAACTTAGTTTGCTTAAAGTAAGTTTGTTTTATCAAGTATGTCTTATTGCATAGAATACAGACATGCTTTTCAGGTCACTAAATGAGAGTTTGACTGGGGAGCCTACAGGTGACACAAAAGATACGAGGACAAAGAAATGTCCTTCTGACTGTCTGGTTTCCAAAGAAAGCTTCTTTTTTAAAATTCCAGAAGCCTCCAACTCATGATTTTCGCTTTAGAGTAGAAACAAAGGAAACTAAGAGTCTCTCCTCTAGTACTGCTGCCCTGGTGACAAAAGAATAGCAAATGTCAAAAAGGAACATGGCAAACCCAAGGAAAAACATGGGTCCCTGCATCCAAGACTGGCTGCTTTTATATCCACATACTGGGTGTTGAATTCCTGAGGGGAACTGGTAGGGAATAAGAGGGGCAAGTAGAAGTGCACAACTGGAGGCAGCCCTGACTGTAGGGGCTGAGGTGGAGGACACAGCCAGGATCCTGAAGGATGATGGCATATCTGATTTGAGAAGATCTAAAGCCTGCAATTCAAAAGGTCAGGAGAACATGGGCCTTTGTGCACCCAAAATCAGTCCTCATGGGTCCTGTGACATGTAATCTTTAAGTGAAAGCATTGCTTTTCTGAACAAATTTTTATATTGTAGAGTTCCCTTAAGTTTAAGATTAAAGGGGTCATTGGATATCTGCTTGACTTCATGTCTTAAGAAGACCTCACAGTTTTACTGCTCGCATCTGACCCAAGATTCATGTTCCCGCACACCACAATGTTTTCCTGAAAAGCATGGTTCCTTCCAGCCTGTGTTACCTCTGGCAAAGTCACACAGTGACTTGCCTCAATGAAATGCACTACATTTTGTGTATTCTTACAAAACAAATGCCTTAACGATGCCACTGACCCCTTGTGCTCAGCCCTGTGTGTGGTGGGGTGGGTACAGATACACAGGCAAGGCAAAGTTTGTAGACCAAGATGCATCTTTTCCTCGGTAAACTGTTGTAGTCAGAAAGGGTTGGCTTGCCCATCTTTGGTCTGAAATAGAAGTAGCAAACTCTAAAACTAAATACAAGTTGAGAATAATTATCCTCAGAGTCCAGTAGTCCTTATACATGTGGGAAGGGCACTTCTTGATACATTTTTTTTTTTTTTCATATGGGAAAAATATGGAGAAAAATGGAAAAATGTTACCACAGTCCTCCCTAGTAGGCAACTGTCTTTCCTCTGGGCAATCCTGAAGCCGCTTGTGCAGCTGGGATTTGTCATAATGTCAAACAAAACATAACCACACATGCTTCAGATGAATTCCAGAGAGACCTGCAGCTCTCAGTGGCATGGCCAAATCTGAGCAGGGCGGTTTGCCATGGAAATAGCTGATGGGCTGTGACTAGGGTGCAGTGCTAGCACAACATGCCATACAGTTACAGGTGTCTGTATAATACGATGCACTATTTAGGACTCTGCCTCCATTGCTTCTGGAGGACCCTCAAGATAGCAATCAAAGCAGAAGAGATGACAAAGAGAGGGAGGACTTGGGAAGACTCCATAGGCAGAAGAATTGGAGTTTCACTGCTGGAAGAGCTGGAAAAGACCAACGTTCAGTTCTGCTTTTGAAAATCTGGCCCACAAGAGCCAATGCTGTGAAATATGTGCCTGCTAGGAACTTGACACATGCAAATAAGCCCACTGAATTCAGTTAATGTACTTTCACATTTATATGTGTTTGAGATTGGTGCCATGGTAACCAGTAAGGAGACTGATCACTATGAGTTAAAGTGTCTTACATAAAGAAAGGTAAAATAAATACCAATAATCAAACATTCATGCCAAGAACATTTGAACAGTACTTGAACAGAAAAAAAAAAAATCGAGGGTACACAAAAATATTGATAAAAATAAAACACCATTAGCAGCTCTGGTTTCCTGTTGAACTGAGAATCTTTAATTAACTGAGGTAGAAAGCTTTTATTTGTGGGTGGTTTTTTATTTTATTTTATTTTACTAACGTCCCCCAGCTACCACAATTCATGATATGCTTAGCAGAAACTGAAGTGTAACTGAAGGTCCAGCCAAATTTCTGTCTGCTGGTCTCACTGTCAGGATGTCATGTTTCACTTAATTTGTATCTGATGCAACTGGTGGGAGAGACAAAGGAAATCTGTAGCACAGAAGTTGTCTGTCAGGAAGTATCACACTGCTTTTTTTTTTCTGTTTCTTTCTCAGAAGAGACTAACACAAACTGTAGATAAATTCAAGATAAATATTATCATGTTAATTTATTCTAACAGAATGCAGTGAATTTTCCTCCTAGATGGATTTTATTTATTTATTTATTTATTTGCATACAGCAAACCATGGATTTATCTATGAAAAACTAGACTTCTAGACGTATCAGGTTAAGATAAGGTCGAAGTTGCAGAGAGAGCTTAGGATCCAGCACAGAACACTACCACACATTAGCTGAAAAGGGCAACTCTCTGTGTGCTCTTATTGTGCAGCAGAAGTGAAGTCATGGAAAAACTCAGGACAGCAACAGTAACCAGCAATTCCCTCACATTGTTTTTCTTTGTTGTTTTGTTGGTTTTTGTTTCCTAGCTTAGCTCACAGAAATAACCTAATGTCCAGTACAGCTTCACAGAATTTTCATTAGCAGATCAAGGAGTGACTGAGCTGCTGAGGTCTATCATAACCTCTGCTGATAATCTCCAAATGATAATTTCTGAACTTGAGTTTGCTACTGGAGAAATTGTATGCAAACTTCCCACCTCATTAACATTCTTCTCCTGCAAAACCATACTAGAAATGAGGCCAGACTCAAGAGCTGACCTATCTCACCTTTCCTTGATTGGAAAGAAATTATGGTCTAAATTTGGATACTTTCCTTTAACTGAATCAAAGCATTTGTACAATGAATTGGGAAGTTTGAATATGAATGAAAAGTTAGTGGATCATAGTCTTTAAAAAAAAAAAAAAAGAAAAAAAAAAGAGCGCTGATTAATTTTACACAAACCTCCTTTTTTCTTACCTATTACAGCAAAAATGCATTTTAACAGTCTTAAATAATGTGTTATCATTACACTTGTTTAAGAAGTTATTATAAAAGAGGAATTTGTGAACATTACCAGCAGTATTTTAATTCACAAGGGATGTGTGCATCCCCACAGAGCAGAATATATTCCTCTCTTACAAAAAAAAAAAAAAAAAAGTTTTTAAAAATTCTTTGCTAGATTTCTTTCTCCAAAGCTTTGTCTACCTTTGAGAAGGTAGAAACAATCCTGACAAAGTCATGTTCTTAAATATCCATACTTTGGAAGGATATGCAATGACTCTTTGTTGGTCCATTTCAGTTTAAAGCAGACTAGATACAGTAACAAATAACAAGAGGTAACTTAGACATCACAGGAGTTTCTAATAAGCAAACATTTCTGTCCCAAAAACTCAACTTGGCCCAGCCAGACCGAACCTGAACCATATACAACTGATGGGGAAAAGCTGAAATGGATATTTCATGCATGCAAAGCCCATCCATGGGCATACAGCAACATGTTGCCATACAGCAACACCTTCTTACATTAAACAGAAGTTTGACTCCAGTGCAGGAAACACCTTGCCTTGGGGCTTTACTGGTGTGTTCAAACTACAGCATCCCAAACTTGTTAGATCCCAAATAGCCAGGTGGCTGTTTTGTCCCAGCCCCTCCTGCACCTGTACCAGGAAGGTTACCTATAAATTAGCAAGGGCTAAAGAGGTGCCATTCGATCCACCTCACACAGTCTTAAACCCTGGTCAATGTGTAGCTTCTATAGTCGCTAAGAATAGCTTAAGATTCCAGACATGATACTAAAACAGATGTGATTATGACTTGCTGAGATATATGATGTGCAAGGTTTTAGCTCAGTGTTTTAAGGGCCTTTTAAGCAGAAAGAAAGTATAAGCCAAAAACATGCTACAAAGAGCACAGATATATGTGAATCACTCTCAGACAGGAGGAGAGAAAGAAAAACCCAGCCTCCTACAAATAGGCTGCCTACCAAACCATGCCGGATCACTCCTCGTTACACAGGGAGGCAGCATCAAAGCAGATATTTTAGGTTGTTCCGCCATACTGTAGAGAGCCCAGACTAAGCCAAATACAGAAACTGCCAGATTGTGGCAACGCATCTCTCCTGGACAGGAGCAGCCGAAGTCCCACTAGTAAGTATCACCAAAGGAAAGAAAGCACTGGAGATGTAGGTCTTTATCATGCATCACAGAATATATGAATTTCTGAAAGAAGGGGCAGTTCATAGAGTGGAATTAAAATCTGAATGAAGTCATCTCTTAGATCCACTACTCTTCCACAGTTACAAGTCATAGAATCATAGAATCATAGAATCACAAGGTTGGAAAGGACCTACAAGATCATCTAGTCCAACCGTCCTCCCAGTACCATAGCTACTGAAAAACCACTAAACCATATCTCTTAGCTCCTTATCCAGACGCCTCTTGAACACTGCCAGGGATGGCGACTCCACCACCTCCCTGGGCAGGCCATTCCAGTGCCTGACCACTCTCTGAGAGAAAAAGTTTTTCCTTATGTCTAGTCTAAACCTCCTCTGGTACAACTTGAGGCCATTTCCTCTGGTCCTGTTTGTTGCCTGGGAGAAGAGGCCAAGCCCCTCCTCATCACATCCTCCCTTCAGGAAGTTGTAGATTGCTATGAGGTCTCCCCTGAGCCTCCTCTTCTCCAGGCTAAACAATCCCAGTTCCCTGAGCCATTCCTCATAAGACATGTGCTCCAGACCCCTCACCAGTTTCGTTGCCCTTCTCTGGATACGTTCCAGGGCTTCGATGTCTTTCTTGTAGTGAGGAGCCCAAAACTGAACACAATACTCGAGATGCGGCCTCATCAGAACTGAGTACAGAGGGATGATTACCTCTCTGCTCCTACTGGCCACTCTGTTTCTAATAAAGGCCAGGATGCTGTTGGCCTTCTTGGCCACCTGGGCACACTGTCGGCTCACGTTCAGCCAAGCATCAACCAACACCCCCAGGTCCCTTTCCTCTTCACAGTCATCCAGCCACTCACCCCCAAGCCTATAGCGCTGCATGGGGTTATTGTGGCCGAAGTGCAGGACCCAGCACTTGGCCTTGTTGAACCTCATCCCATTTACCTCAGCCCAGTAATTCAGCCTATCTAGATCCCTCTGAAGGGCCTCCCTACCCTCAGGCAAGTCAGTATGGAGTAGGAAAATACATGAAACAGAAGTGTTAAATTAAGTGGGGCATTTTCAGTAAGATCCCTCCTGTAGCCCCTACAATCTCCCCTCCTAAGCTGCCATGCTGGTCTTGATCTTTAGAGGGCTGCCAGGCTCCATCCCAGAGCCATCACTATGGTGATGCACTGATTTTAATATAACTGAAAATCAGTCATTCACTTTGGAAAGAAAAATCCTTTAGAATAAAATATGTAACACCAGCATTAAACCTGAAATGCTTACCTGAGATAATCAGCCAAAGGACTGAAAGAGAACTGCGCAATGGTGTGTATGAGCAGCAGAAATCTCCTGGTACCGAATGAGAAAACTGCTTTAAAAGCCAGTATCATGGCAAGGGTGATTTATTTTGGTTGTACTTTCTTGGCATAAATGATCATAACTATGTTCTTAATAATTATAAAGTGATACATCTGTAAAGGAATTTAAATTTCTCTTAATTTAGCCTTAGAGGGAGAGTTATTAAGGGCATGAACCAGTAGAATTGTTGTTTTTTTCTGTATAGAGATTGGTCAATTAGACAATAAATATAGGCAAACAGCTCATTTTGGCAACAAACGAAACAGCGGCTCCATTTTGACAGTATGGATGTGAAAAATCTTTTGATTTGTAAATGTAGTGAGTGGGGGAAAAAAAAGTAACCACAATACTAAAATTCAGCAAATTAATTTATTTGGGCAGCAGTTATACTCAGTGTGGAAATACTTCCCATAATATAGCAGAATATAACAGGAGATTTGTATAGTAGCATTTCTTTTAAACGTATACACAGGTACACATACCCACAAATATACATAAAGATGTGTATGCATATATATGTACATGACAGCATATATGTATAAAAGCAGAGATAACATTGAATTATTACTAATAACCCTAACAAATGCATTTTAGCACAAATTTAATTGCATCTGAACTGGACAGCCTCAAACACAAACACTACTCTCCAACACTGATGTCTGCTCTTCCAGTTAAAATGGGAAATAATCTGTTGAAGAGTATCCCTTTAGATCCCAAGTTGCTGAGCTACGGAAGTGTACTGTTATTCGTATCCTATTTTCAGAGGCAACTGTATTACTGCATTCGAGGACACCAGGACATGTCGGGGCCTTTGAAAGTACATCTCCTACTGAAGCCTTTGAAATTCTGTCCTAGAAGTGGGGAGTTTGCTGTTTACAAAAAAATATATATAAATAAAATTTAAAAAAAAAAAAAAAAGATTCATCATCATGAGTTTTTAATGGCTAAAATCTCGTTGTACCCTTGTAAAATTTAAAGATAGAAAAATGCAAGTATTTGTTGCCAGAGTTTTCCTGCACAGGTAGGAAAAGCGTTCTGCCACACTGCTCACACTCGTTTCATCTCCTCAGAGTACTTCTGATGTGGTCTGCTGCTCTGGGATGGTTGGTGGGACAGAAGGAGAGAACGTCAGAGAGCCGCAGGGGACAGCAACCCTCCTGATGGTTCCTTTGAGGGGGACTAGAAATGCACTCCTAACCTATCAGCATCTCCACTAGCCAGACCCATAGCAGAAAAAACATGAGATACCTGTAATTTTAAGAGCTGACACTTGGACATCCCTCAGCTACAGTCATTAAAGAACAGTTACATAGTGGGCCACGTAGCTTTTAGTGTTATCCAGAGACAGGCTTTTCTAGGATTCGGCCATAACCTACTGGTGATATGTCTACATGTACGAGTACTGACAGATATTATCCTAATACGATAGCGTTGATTCCATCTAGAAGCTGTAGAAACATGGCAGTGTGTGGTTCCCATTATCTTTGTAGCTTATAATATCATTTCTAAACTAAAACTAGTTCATAAACTAGCTGGGAGGGAATAAAAAGTCAGCTTGGCCCTCCACCACATAAAAACAGATTTTGTGTATCAGACTCATGGTACCATCTCACAGAGCTACTTTAACTAACTGTGTTCCTGGCACCACTGACTGCTGCAGAATATCAACAAGGGTCAAGGCCACCGCATTGTGCCTCAAGGTGCTGCATTAACCTGTGTGTTTCCAGCTGTTAAACAGCAGTGGAAATCTGCAAAGTATGTAAGAGATTTCTTCATGCTACATTTTCACTTGCTTTACTTGGTATAGAAGTAGTAGGTGATGAAAAGGACAGGATGAATAGTGATGTGTATGGCTGTGAAAGAGAGAGAAAAATACAGCTGGGCATCTCTAATGAGATGCAGCCCAGTTTGTGAAAAAAAAAAAAAAAAAAAAAGGTTGGGCCCAGAGCCCTGGTGCAGTACAGGCCCAGATTCTTTGCAAACGGGAACTAATTGCTAAAAGCTCTCCAGAGGATATTTGTTCATTCCTTTCAGTTAGCATTGGCAAAGAGTTAGAAATTTCATCAAGAGGAATGATCTCTTATAAGTCCTTCTTTCTTAAATCTTTTTCCCCTTTTTACTGATGTGAGGATTGGCACCAATTTAAGTAACTTCTTTCATCTCTGAACATGGACATTCTTAAATTGGTTTAACAATTTAATCCATTTAGCTGAAGTCCAATCCAGTCAAATCCATTCAAGAATTGCATGGAACAGACCCTCAGTGTTTTACTCAAACCACTGCTCTCCTAGAAAGAAGAGCAGAAATGGCAGCTTTGGTCAATGAGCTCATATTGCTCCATCTAATAATCTACCCTGATACCCTCTGCTGACTCCTGGAAGTCTTAGATGGCCTTGTAAATTGGCTTCCAGTGGGAGAAAAGTCAGAGTCTTTGAGGCTGAGTGGGGCCATACAAATACACCAGTTTTATTTACACCTACATGAAAGAGGCTAAAAAAGAGATGATCGCAAACAGTCTCTACAAAATCTATATACCTTAGACTCTAAATTAGCACAGCAATACTTACATCCCGTAAAGTAATATCCCTGTAGGGCCATCCTTAATATCATCACTATTGCACGTTTATCTTTTTTTTCTAAGAAATTATTCAAGTGATAGCAAAGATGACATATTAACCTAGTATTTTGCCATGCGTTAAATATTTGCTCATAACTGAAGACCAGGTCTGTAATGCCCAGCAGACTGAAGTTGTCTGGCATCTCATGCTAAATCACAAAGGTAAGTGTTTCAAGAGTTGGTGCTTTTTGTATATCTGCACTAATGAACCTAACGGCCAAGGAGTGAATTTTCAGTTCTGCTAAAATTTTACTTAGTCACCCAGATGCACACTGAGTGCTTTGCTCTGCACTGAGGCATTCAGAAAAGCCTACAGTCACAAGCATGTCATGGGTCTCAGCTGCCTGGTCAGCTCTTCCCTTCTGCTGGTTCCAGACTGCAGCCTACAAATTACAGGCTTCTCCTGCACTGTGAAACACACACACTGTGGTCCCCCACGCTCAGTTGCTCGTTGTGTTATTTTTGTATTCATGAAAATATTAAAGTCAGGGTAAAAGGGACAAATAGTCCAGATTTGAAGATTTTCCAGCTAGACCAAAAAATGCTGCATGGCATGTGTGTTTAGCATTAGGAGGAAAATAAATGTGCTGTTTTCAAATTTTTGCTTCAGGGTCAGCCAACATCAGTCTACCATGTAACAGCTTTGAGGGGGGAAAAAAAAGCTTCACTTAAGGATATATCTGCCAGAGTAAACACTGCCTCAAACCAGGGAAATCTAAAGCACATGCCTTATTGTCAAGTTTGGTTTAACTTGTTTTACAAATCAAAACAGCAGCTCAGTTTTTAAAGCCTATTTTTAAGTCCACTAGTGTTTTATCAAGGTTAAGGACCTACATTAGTGTTTCAGTCTTCGCATTTTAAATCAAAGATAATGGACCAATTTCCCTTCAGTGAATTAATGCCTTATCCCATTCTTACATGCACCTCTTCCTATCTCATCATCATGTCTCATAAATCAAAAGGTAAGATTCTCTTTTTTAATTGTCCAGGTATACCCTGTGATCTGTGAGCAGCGTATGAAATGAAATATATCTGTGACCCCAATACACAGTGGAAGCATGCAAAGTTTTGGTCTCCTCTGCATGAACAGGAGGAAGCTTATGCTTGGATTTTGCTTCTTAGGAAACAAAGCACATACCACAGAGAAACGTCCTGCACTTAGGATGTGTGCAGACAATTCTTCTGATTAATGTGGGAGTTTTTGCATGCATATCTGAGGGAAGAATTTGGCTCTTCACTGTTTAAATAAAACACTGAAGAATATTTAAGGAGAAAAACCAAGCCTGGAATGTTTAGAAGACATTTCCAAGAAACTCTAAGAAAGGAAAAAGTCTTTGCCAAACACAGACAAACCCTATAGCTTCCTTTCAACTTTTATTGTTACTTTTCCCCTTCAAACCAACCCTCAGCAGGTAATTCTGCTTGCTTGACTGAGGCTGAAGTTTCATGATTATTTTATTCCATAAGTCTGAGCTGGTGGAAAGAGGAGATTGGCTTCCTCTCCCTTCTTGCCAATCCAGAGCTACCAGTGCCCTTGCAACTGTATGTGACTTGTTAAGTTCAACAGGGATCCAGAGTAGGGAAATGATCCAGCTGAAAATGAGCTTTCCCTCACTCTGCTTTCCCAACATTGCTTAGCTGCATAAGCAGTAATATCAGCAGAAGAAAAGGATGGGGATATGCAACAGGATGAGCAACAGAAAGGAGGAACTGTGGTTTTCATCTCAACCCCCACGCATAATCTGACACAGACATAAAACTTCAATATGAATTAAAGAACCTGTCCAAGACAAGATGTGATTAAACACTTCGCAAGTCTTCATTAAACATAACGAAGATGGAGTTGGACTCGATGGTCCTTTTGGGTCCCAACTCAGGATAGTCTGTGATTCTAAGATTCATTCTGGGGGGAAAAATAAGAAGACCTTAAAAATAAAAACCTTAAAGAAAGATTTTTTTGAACAGTCTTAAAATGAAATTAGTTTTCAAACATTCCACTATCTATTTTCAAATATCCACAATAAACTTTTCCATTAGAAGGCAAGATCGATTTGTCTGAGACTGTGCATTGTATGCATACCTGTCTCAATATGTAGCATATAACCATACTCATTGAAGTATGACAAAAAAAAGAGGAAACCACCAATTACAGTGGAAAGACATCCAAGGGATGGAACACCTCCACTATGAGGACAGGCTGAGAGAGCTGGGGATGATATTGAAGCACTGAAATAGGTTATCCAGAGAGGCACTGGATGCCCCATCCCTGCAGACATTAAAGGCCAGGCTGGACTTGTCTCTGAGAGACCTGATCTAGCTGTAGGTATCCCTGTTCATGCCAGGGAGTTGGACTAGATGACATTTAAAGGTCTCTTCCCACTCAAAAGATTATGATTCTGTGATTCCTTTTTACTGTTGTCCATGTTGTTAGTGCAACACTGCTGAGCATATCTATTTGTAAAAGGCTACATCAACTAAGATTTTCTCAGCTTTGTTGTTGATTTTTGCATTTGTTGTTCTCCTGGAGAAAAATTGGCATAGTTATCAGGGAGTCTACTTCCTGATCATTTTGGTTTTTGGGTCCTGGCACTGAATGAGCTTTAGAGTAAAAATAATTGACTTTTAAAACATTTTCTGGATATCAAATATTTTCTATAAAATGCGATCCAGATCAAGCAAAAATAGCTGTCCCATTTTATATGGAAATCCATCAAAATTGAAGTCACCTCTATAGAATATCCAAAGCATTACTTAATCAACATATGTTAAAAAGGTAAAGAGGTCAAAGCGGTGTTTAATGGCCAAATTTTGAAGTTAATTCAAATCTGTGAGTCATTACTTACTCCGGTAGGACTAGTTATGTGTATACAACTCCTCACCAACATCAGTATGTGTCCAATAGATCCAATGTCTTTCAATAAGGCTGCAGGAGATGCAGTCATTCAGGTGTGAAGCTAGAGTGAGATCAGAATTTGGCTTCAGTTAGTACATTAATAAGAGCTGTAGCAGAAGTACTGACAGTAGCATGCAAATGGATTCAATGGACAAAGCAAACAAAGTACATATGATTCCTGCCCAATATTATCCAGATTGCTGTGAGATGGGCTGAAATGTAACTTTTAAAAAGGATTGGTGTTTAAACGGTTTCTTCCCTTTGGGCAGCAAGAATGGCTGATTCAGCTTCCAGGCATTCCTGTGAAAATTGCTTAAAAGGCACTTGCTGAAGCCTCCCATGCTAAATTGGGAAGCTAAATAACATTCCCATTGCACTCAGGACTGAGCAATGTTTTGCCAAGCAGACTCTGGGATTTTAAATGAAGGAATTTACACAGATGTGATTCTCAGCATTTTCAGGAGACCTTCACCACCCCAAAAGAAAGGTAATCCTGCATTGGGGTTCTTTCCCTCTTTTTTCCATTTCTTCTTTTCCCTCCAGTTTGGATCCTGAACCTCAGACCTGCAAGCTGCATCCTGTCTAGAGTGATCCTCCACCCTGGGCATGGGTGTTACAGATGGTGGATACAGATGATATTTTTGCACCATTATGAAGCAGCTGTAAAAGGCAATATTACCTCAGACCATCACCTGCATACATATGGCCCCAGCCTACCCAAGCAGTTTCTTTTATTTCCTAAAGACATTGGCAAAGAGCTGCTTCCTCCAGCAAGCCTCCATCTGTCTGGAGTCCTGGGCTGCCCATCTGGTGTTGACAGCAAATGCCTTGGTCATTCAATGTTCCAGGCCATGAGGACCACAAAGAAGTAGAAACCACTGCCTGAAACTACTGTCCAAGAACAATAGAAATCAAGCACAGATCAGATCAGGCACATTCATCCCTGTCATGCTGTTGATGCACATAAATTGTATATCTAGATCTACATGTTAATCGTGGGCTTCTTCTGTCATTTTTGTGAAGGAGGCAAAGGAGGACTTGGACAAATCCCTTGAAACAGTACCTTGTGGAATAGGATAGCTGAGACATTATCCTGTTTGGATCACTGTGCAGAAGTCTTTTGATGCCAAAAGCCAACGTCTTTAATTTTGCTTTAGACTCAAATTTAGCATGCAGACATTGAGCTCAGAGGAAGACTTTTTTTACAGCAGCTGGCCATTTTAATTATATAAAGAATATAAACAATAAATTTCTAATATTAGATACATTTCTCACAGTCCTTATTACTGAAAATAATGTCTTAGGGTCATATCCAAAGCCCACTGAATCAGTGGAAAGCGTCCCACTGACCTCATTGTGATTGGATCAGGGCCTTGGTTTCTTAAAATAAAATTTTACAAGGTGCAGGCTAATCCTATTCCACATATTTTTAGTAAAATGGCTCCATTTTTTCCCCCCATTAAGATCCATAAGAAACTAAGACACAGCCACAATAACATCTTGGCACCAAATATTTCATAAGGAATTTAAACATAAATAGGTCTTTTTGAGACTCTTTTACACCTGGGCTCCAAACTGGCTGGCTCAGAATGCAGGTCTCAGGGGCAGCAGTGAGAGCCCATCACGATAGGCAGCATCTGATTCATTTTGAAGTGCTCTGAGAACAAGGAGTAGTCAGCCACTTTTCGCAGAAAACAAGTATCAGGCCAAGAATAAAGCTGCAGGTAGCACGAGCCATTCCAGAATGCTTAAAGAGTTCTACCAATATTTCACTAATTTAATTTTTCATATACACCTAGGCTCTAGATGTCTGTAAGGAGTTAGAGCTACCAAAACACTGTGTGACAAGCAGTGCCTGCAATATGTCCAGCCACACCAAAGCCAGAAAGTCGTAAAGAACTTTCAAAAACTTATGATTTTGTGATTTGCCAGACTATCATCCAGCCCAAAGTGTAACAGATAAGTCTTAGATAAGCAAATGAAATCTGGAAGGAGGGCAGGGGGTTATCCAAAATGAAAATATGAACCTGCTCCCTTTATTTTACCCTCAGCTGCTGGTGCAAACTGAAGTGTTGTGAAAGGCTTAGGGAGGTTAAAAGAAAGCACAGTCTCATGGAAGCAGAAGTTACCTCTCATGCACCAAGAGGAAATCCCCCTCTCCAGCACTGCAGGAACCGCCAGGCCTGGAGACTTTCCCTGCGCTAATATCTGCAGCATGACAAAAGGTGTCATTTTTAGAGGATGTAAATTCTGTGGAGGGAAGAGGAGAAACAGGAGACAGCATGAGGGGAAAAAAAAAAAAAGAAAAAAAAAAAGCTTGACAGTGAAAAAATACAGGTAACACAAACAGGAAAGTAATGTTCCCAATACATCCACGATTTTTGGCAGTCGTTGCCGTGATGTTTCTATGGTTTCTTCTACTTTTTTCCTCTATGAGTTCCATGTTACCTTTAGTGGATTTTAGGGACCCTACTTCTAGACTTACAAAAAGCCTCCCAGACAGTTTGATGAGCCCTTCACAAACCAAAACAACAAAACAACATAAAAGCCGTGGACCAGATGATACTGTGCCTTGATCCAGCGCTGACATTAACAGTGTCATCTGTAGAGGGCCTTCTGTGATGCCCTCCAAAGTGTGTGGGCTTTAATGAGATCTGGATGTGGAGTTTGCCTAAAAAGCATGCAGCCTGGGTTTCAATTACACTGCACTCACAACCTGACATGTTCAAGGAACATTTCAACACATCGGCATGCAGATATGAACACCATCGGTTGGACAATAGAGAAGGGGCTAGAAAAACACAAGGAAGACAAAACGAATCTGTGACAGCACCGTCCAATTTCACCATAAGGAATAATGTATTTATTTTATGCTTGAGCCAAGGTTTAAATTGCCAACAGCTTTGTTGTCATACCCTTTCACCCCACGCTCACTTTTGCATACAGCATATCATAAGACACAACAATTCATTTTCTCTCATCTCACTTCCTGTCAAATCCTCTTGCATGTTGCATAAGGATTTCTTGCCACATAACTGGGGGTTAAATCAGCAAATGATTCAACAGTGCAGCCTAATGCACATTTTGCTTGATGCTTCCAGACTGCTTTAGCCCAGGCTTGCCCGGCTCCCTTAGCTTTCTGAACACAGGTTCATGTTCCAAAATTAAATCTGATTTTAAAAATTATTTTTCTCTAATCTAAAGAAGTTCTGAATGTTCTCACCCCCAGAGGTTTATGAGGCTGCATTGAGGCAGCCCTGGACCTCATTCTGAGCTCTGCTTCTTCAAGGTAACCTAGGAAAAACACAAGGGTTTGGAAATGAACTTCAAAATAAGAGACATAAAAGACATCTTTTATTATTTAAAAAAAAAGAATTTTGAGGGTTACTCTTGTAAGATGGCACACCAATGTGCCGTATAAGGAATTCACATAGGGATTCATAACACTGAAGATCTTTAGATTACTTAGTATAACCTCCTAATATAGGTATTTCCATATTTTATCTAGGCGCCCCTCAAGTTAATCCTGATTTTGTGTAGATCAGTTACTATTTCCAAGCTTATCTAGATAATCAGTTTCCATTGAACGACTTGGCCAACAAGATTCATTGGATTTACTCTTGGCATATACTGAAAGGTTTATTCAATAGTCTTGAATGTGTAGTTTCAGTAGAGCAACTGGTCACAACAATTCCAGTGTGTTGCCCCAGTTCTTGAACTAGACGACTTAGCCATTCCTAAACTCTTCTGAGTTGAAACCATTCCATTAATCAATGAATTTATGTTGTTATGTGAAAGAAAAGTCTGTTACTCTCATAAAGACAACCTTCGAAAAGGTTGGTGCAACAACTTATGTTTACAGAAAAGTCCACAATTAGCAAATCAAGATGCCTGGAAAATACAGGCATGGGAACAGGCTTCTAGATAGTACTGAAGTGTCTATAAATAAGAAGTTTTCTCATTACTTATTCTTGTGGTTTAGCAAGTCAGACTGTGGATGTCATTTTATATTGGTGTAAACTATACCATTTCCACTGGCTTCACAGGGGATGTGACACTCGACCCAGTGCTAAATTTTGCATTTTTTGTGTTTGGAATTTGCGAACGGAAGAACTGATAGCTATTTGCAGTTGCAATTTTTAACAACATTGTGCAGAAAAGTTCACCCACCTATCTTCATCAGTAAAAGGAAACGCCTCATAAGCACAAAATGCTACACTAAGAAGTACTCTTTCAGCTTTACCTCTCTTTATTTCCTTAGAGTACTTTGTTTCCATTGCTGTCCTGTTCCCATTCAACTTTCAGAAATACCACCTGTATGCTTTACCAGTCCGCCCACTCCCAGATATGCTTGCAGCCAAATATTGCTTCTCTTTCTTTTCTTACAGCAAACATCCTCTCACTGCCCCTCCACCCCTGACACACACACACACCACTCAGAAGACCCTACAGAAGCAGCCAGGATAATTTGCAGACATTTGACAGCGAGCACAGAAGTGGTGTGCTTGTTTAGAGGAGAAACTGCAGTAGGCTGAAGAGTGCTTGATGCTGGGGAGCCCTGGGAAGATCGTGCCCCTTAGCTGTCATGAGGGCCACTCTAGAAGTGGGGACTGCTGGGACTGGAGGTCCCACAGCTCTCTTGAGCCCACTCCTGACCAGTCATAAGAGGAGCAGTGGGCAGGCGAAGGAAGATGCTTCCCAGGGCACTCTGCTGCTGCATTCAGTAGTGGTTTCTACTGGGAACTGTTGAGGCAGACACTGTTGACAGCCTCCAGGATTTGGATAGACAGTCTGGGTCATGAGGGTTAGGCTCAGGACAAATTAATGAGTTCTCCCCCCCCCCCCCCCCCCCCCGACTTAGAAATAACTTAGTTTTCTGTTGTTTACCTTTTCCTGACTACACAGGCTTCCAGTTCTGTGAAAAAAGACTTCACACACTTGTGTCAATCGTGATAAACGAGAGCAGCAGCTAGTCCACTGTTCACACACACATCAGACCCATTACCCTGCACCAGCTTTGTTTTTATGATTCTTGAGGTATTTCAAGTTTGAATGTACTGTATTTGCCATGCTAAGATGCCTTTTTTGAGCCTAAGAGGTGAGTTGCTCACAAGCGGCAATTTAACTATCAACCTTAGAAATGCTTTAAAATTAAAAGACTGAATATAGAAGCAATAAACACGGAAAACAAAATGTGTCCGACCTCTCCCTAAAAGATGTGCAAACTCTGCCTATCTTGTCCTAGTCACTCCAGTTTCAGCTGCTGAACTACCTGGCAGCAGTGCTCAATAAGAATCCCTTCATTCCTAGAGACTCAAGTTACACCCAAAGGTCAGTGTTTAGACAGCATGGGCCACCAGAAACTGTACTGGCCATACATTTATTCAGAGAATGGTTTCTGCTTTCTCTATGAGATCCTGCAGCTAAAAATTTTAATCAGGATTTCAGCCTGAGAGATCCCATCTTCAACAACATCTAAAAATTTTATTATATGCAAATACAAAAACTACACAAGTACTGGAATTTAAAATGCAAACTTATACAAGTTTGCTCCTATGGTTCTTTTGATACATTCTTGAACTCCAGAGTCTCAGTTCTTTAGAAGCCTATCCCCAAACCTTTTTTAAGTTAGTAAAGTTAGTGACAAAAATATACTTTGCAGTCAGTGTTACAGAGAGAGCAGTGGGTGGGTTTTCCAGTCCCGGAGCTCCTAAATCTTTCAGTTTAATTGCACCATTGATATAAGCATTAAGCTGTTATTTTCCAGTTTGCCTCTGGGGTCTCCATAACTACCACTCATGACAGGAGGAACAAGAACAAGGATGATAAGCACTTGTCACTGTCGGAAACCCCCAGGATCACATAACAGCTACGATGGGGTACATATCAGATCTCGCAGGGCACATACCACTTACCACTGTAAATACAACCACTACTCAGGGTCTTGCAGATTTAGAGAAGTTACTAAAGTACAGATGGCATCTAGGAATAAGTCTACTTTGCAAATGATGCACGTTATATGTAAAGCTGGATTATATGCACAGAATTTTTTCTTCCTTGCAAACTACAGAGAAAGCATTTTACTGATTTATGTAGTTGTTGAAATACTATTAAGAACTGACTCTGATCTGCCTCTGAAGAGAGCAAGGTGATTTAAAAAATCCTTAAATAGCGGAATTTGCTCAGAGAAATACCTATTAAGTCTTAAACAGATTAACTTGGTGCCTATGTTACAGAGAGTTAGCTGTACATTCTCAAAAAATGTCCGCACTGATGTTTACAAAATATACAGTCAGAAAGAAAATTTAGTCACAAGTATTCAACATATGCAGAAGCAATCTAATAGCAGGCATTAATTTGGATCTACAGTTCAACAAGAGGCTCAAAAGGCAGACATGTATAGAGCAAATGAATAGCACTTCTTCAATATATTCAACTTTTGCTATTGGAGAGGATTCCATAGGATGTTTTGAGTAGGTTCACAAAATTTAGCAGTTAATGTACTGAAGTATTACTCATACTTCCATATCCCACTCATTCAAATGACAAATATTCTTTAAGGACAGTTACGGTGTTATGGACAATGAGAATGGGAGATATATTTTGCTCGTTTTCTCAGACAACTGTCTCTGTGTAGGAACAAGGTAATTGTTCCTGGGCTGTTAAATGATGTGGAAGATACTTCCTTTTCTTAGGCTTCTCTGGTACTGATGATGCCCAAAAAGGCAATACTTTTATGTTTTCTGTAGCCTAGTCTAAAGCTAAAATATTTGTTGGAATTGGTTTTATCAATAGAGAGAATAAAGTCTGTGCACTGTTTATTAATATAGGTTGTATCTACACTGACCTCTTTGTGGCACCGGTGATACGAGGATCCAGACTGGCCACATGCATACAGAATCATCGTCAGCTCCATCTAACTCATTACTCTTGAGCTTCTTTCCTGGCTGAGCTGATACACAGAATTAGACATGTTACGTACTCTGTAGGAGCAAAACAGGACATTCACATCCAGTCTTAGAGCAAGTATCAGTGAAAGCGCTTCTGTGGAAGTATTTACACCAGTATAGCTTACAGTGAAGACCTGTGTCCAGCTGTGGGCTCCTTGGTACACAAACATTGACATACTGGAGCTAGGATGGTGAAGAGCCCCCAAAAAATGACTGGATGGAAAGCATGAGGGTAAACAAGACACTGTGCTTGTTCTGTCTGGTTATGTTTGTGGGGGGCATCTATTGCTGTCTTCTGTTATCTAACGGGAGGATGCTAAGCAGACAGTGTGCAGCAATAAGAAAAAGCAGAAAGCACACCTTCTAATATGAAAAAAATCTGATTCAATATTGGGAAAATATTGTTACCATAACAGTGGTAAAATACTGAAACAATGTGCCAGAGAGAGTGTGAGATTTCTGATCCTGGAGATATCAAAACTTAATTGGAAGAAGCCCTAAGAAAACACTATATAAGCTGGTCCTGCCTTAAGCCAGGGGTCTGGAACAGGTGATTTCTGGAGGTACCTTCCAGCCTAAATTATTCAGTGATTCAGTAAGAGTGGGTCTAAACTACCCCAGAAAAGCTGTGCCTTCGCTATTAATTGTCAGCAATTTTAACTGTTACATGAGAGCTTGGAATTAACTGGATATATAATAGGCACAGGAAATTAGATTTTCTTCCTTAAATTAAACTGTCATGGTAGAAAGGAGCATAAGTAGGGATTGATAGTGTTGTGCAGTATGTTGTATAAAATCAATGGCTTTTGTTGATTTTTTTCATTCCTGGGTAGGATTTTAGCTTCACAAGTAAAATGAAAAGTATTTTAAAGCAATATAAAAGACAGCTAAGCATTTCTTGTTCGTTGTTACTACACCTCATAGTTCTGGCTTTTTCTATACTTTTTTTTTTCTCTCATTGTTCTCATTGTTCCATTCTATCACTACTAGTGATAGAATGTATCACTACTATCATTCTATCACACTTCTATCTTCTCTGTCTTTTCCTTCTCTGCCCTAGTTCCTGGCCCTCTCTTCTCCAAATGTTTTGCAAAACTCTTTTGCAAATGTTATTAGCTGCCATCAGGTGTACCTGATCTACAGATAACAAAAGAGACAGAAGCTGATCTCACTTCCGTCATGTCCAAGGAATTAAACACATTTTCTATATGAGTAGCTGGAAATAATAGCAGTCATTGCTTAAGACAAGACCACCACGGCCTGTTCTAAACCCAAACCAAGCTGCATCAGAGGGCTGGAATTTGGACTTAAATTTAGAAGAAGACTTGGAGTTAAATTGGAATTTTTGAACCAGAAGGCTTTTTTTTTCCTTTTTATTTTTTTCCTTATTTGTTTGTTTGTTTGTTTGTTTGTTTGTTTTGCAAACTGACTGTCTGAGAGAGGTAGAAAAGCAGTTGTGACAGTCAAGTATATGGCATCCAATGGCAGGGAAACTGTCTGGTGCCATTTGTTTTCCTTATACTCCTCAAAACAGGGTTTGCATGTGTTCTTTGTTATTATGCTGAGCTGCCACATCAATTTCTTCTCCTGCTGGTGTAAGCTGAAGTCCTGCATCAGCATGATGACCACGCAAGTAATCGACACAGAAAGCATTTCTCTGAGAGAAACCTCTACTTCAGCCAAAGATAAAAGTAGCAAAATATTCGTAGTTAATACTTAGCAAGTATAAATGGGGTAAAACAGAGCCTCAACATGATAAATCTGTTCAGAGAATCTTCTCCACACACTTCTAAAGATCGACACTTCTACAGTTCTGAGACAACTATGTTAAACTGCATGCAAAACTGGATGTGCACATATGCATTCTCTGAAATAAAAAGGTGACAGTTTTTATGAAGCTGGTAAACAAAGCATCACGTTCAGACTCAAAAGGCATTTCAAGGTTTTAAAATATGGAAATGATCAAACAATAATAGTAAGAAATGGAAGTTCATCAGCAAGGAATGGTTGGGTTACCTCTAATGTCACAATTGAGTCACTTATTAGCAACCTGAGATACTGACTTAATTCTACTCTTAATTCTATATGTAACAAGCAGAGTTACCACTGCTCCTTTGACCTTACAGTGTATTGTCTCCAGCCTGCAGCTGAGCTGTTGTTCCTATAAGCACTGTATGCCAAAGACAAAGGCATATGAAAATCATTTGCATTTCCAGCATACCCAGAGAAGAAACTGTCCTGTTGGCTTTGCAGGTAGATATGTTTGGATATTTTGCTACAAATTATTCTTCCTAAGAATTCAAAGACAGGTTATTTCTGGGGTGCAGTGATGAGAGAGCTGCACTTTAACAAGGCAGTTCTCTTTTGGTGGTATGTGTAGGAATATGGACATTTTTGGAGTAGAATTTCTATCATTTCCTATTAAAAAAAGTTGGGTTCACCAGAACTGGAAACAAAAACCTCCCTGCAAAGAGGTGGAATTAATACATGATATGAAGCTTCGAGACCACAGGAGATCCCACAGTTTGTGAACACACAGCTAATTCTGAGATGCAGGGAGCACAGTCCTATGAACTGCAGCACCTAAAATGCACTGTCACACAGAATTGAATGATCAAGGCTTAAAGTTGAAAAGATTTGCAAGAAAACTCCTGGTGACAAGCCAATCTGAAGTGAAACTTAATTTCCAGCATAAAAAATTCATGTCAAGTAAGCTCAGTAAGCAGTCTTAAAAACATCTGCTCTTTTACAAAACTCAGTCTGTGTGCATATGTGTATGCATGTGTGCATGCGTGTGGTTCGTGTGGTTACTATATAGCAGGTCACTGAATTATCAAACCAGTAATTTTGCCATTAGGTTTTCAGTTTGCTTCTTGCACGCATATTCTGTGGTCAAGTCCATTAGTAAGTTACAGTGATAAACACCTGGAGTCTATCAAAAACAAAGAAAGACTTATTCTGTAGGTACAACTGGCCTGGTGAACATACCAAGCAGAGACTAACTGAATAATACAGAACTCAAGCAGGAATATGTTTTTTATGATGTGCCAGCATAAGAGAGATCAAAGACTAAAGCCAAATAAATAGCAACTGGGTACCAGCAAAGGAAACATATTTAGACTTAAAGTAATCAGAAACAAACCCAGTGTGTGCCAACACCCTCTGAATTCAAAACTAACATTTTCCTCCTTTTCATAAGAGGTTCAAGAGCTGGCAGACTTTGTTTTGTTTTTAAATCTACCAGTTTTATTACTGGCAGGGATTTTTCATTTCTCACAGACAATGGATTGCCAAGAGCAGGAATCATCCACTCACCCCATCACCCCTTCTTGCTCGTGGTTTTAGGGAGTTACACCCCCTACTGCCCTCTGACTGAATGTTCTTTGGCGACATGGTGGAATTTGCCAGCTTACATTAACCATTCATTGAGCTTGACTCCTTATCTGGAACATAGCCTGGTGAACTGAAACAATCTGTCTGGCACTCGGGGACTGGCAGAGCAAATTTTTCCAGATGGTACAAGCAGACACCCAGAATTACATGCCAGCACTATTTTGTGAGACAGTTTGATCAAAAGGAAAAAGTCTAAATGACTAATGCTTAGTGTCATGTTAAGTACCTGCAATGTATCTACATAAACAGCTTTAAATGACTACTAGTACTAAAAAACACTTGCACGGGGAGAAGAGAGAGCAAGGAGAAGATACAAGGGAGGCAGTGAATTGACAGCTTGAGCCTGAGGGCAAAGACTTACATCTGCACTTGATTTGTCAAGGATTTACATTAGTGAAACTTTAACTCTGCAGATTACGCTTACAGAACAAGTTTATGCAAATAAAGCTTAGTCTACAGCGCATGTGGGCCCAGACGCAGTGGATTTGGCAGGTTTCATTGAGGCAAGTGCCTGGGTTTAATAAATTCATTTACATAACGGATTAGGACATCTGGAAAAGTAGCGTGGCAGTTTACTGAGATATAAATAATGTTAATTGAAAGGTCACAGGTATGCAAAACACTGCACATGCAAAAGGAAATCATGGAAAACTAAGAGGCAAAAACTTGCATTTTTCCCTTGGTTACATTAAGCTAAGCTGCAGATACCAGCTACTCCACATCTTTCCAAATGACACTCTCAATTTCAGTTCCCATTAGAGATCCTTGCTTCATAGCAGATATGTATGTAAACAGTCACCTCCTCCTTAAAAATAAAAAAAAAATAATAAAAAAAAATCAGTAGTTCGTATCACTCAGCATCAGGACTTAACATCTAGAATCTGAAGGAACTGCCTCACAAGCGGTGATTTAATAAGCAGTGGGGCTGATATTTCAGTTTCCCCCAAAAGTCTGATACCCTGCTGCCATGGCAACAACATCTCTTTTCAGCAGTGGTAATAGCACTGAAAATTACATTTGCACCTAATTCTGTAATATATGTTTGGTAGATTTCTGAATCTGCAAACTAGCATTCTGGTGAACTGATAAGTATGAGATACTAAAAGTTGTATAAGATCAAGCAGTTTGCTAGAAGAATAGCATAACCCATGGTTAATTTATAGCTTGGTAAGTAATTCTAATTCCATTTCACCATTTTTAAGAGTATAAAATGACATCGTTACTAAGCACAAGCAACCGTTTTGCAGAGCACAAGCAAACTTTTTTCAGAGTCCATATGTTTATAATTCAAGCAGTTTCGAATAAACATTATTTAAAAACAACAGACGTGTTACTTATACAAAGCTAAAAATACCTTATCTGCAGATTTTTGCTTTTTCCAGGTTTTGGTAGGCTTTACTTAGCTGTCTCTTCTCCAAGGTATTAAATGAATGCCTACAAAAGATTTGTCCACATAATGTTTTCTGATTGTGCAAAAGCCCTGTGTTGGGCAACTTGGTTTTAATTCCTACCTACAGCAGAGCACTGTGTTAGAGTTGCTGCAAAATACACTGAAGAAATAAATATGCATAAAGCAAAATATTTCTACTACTTGGACTTAAAAATGTCAGTTTTATTCTTGTGCAATCCAGTTATATCATTGCTATATTCAGACAGAGGCAGAAATCTGATGAAAATATGGGGCAGGAGCAGCTGGACTCACGTAGTCAGCGGGAATGTTGTTGCTGTACATATTGATCTTATCCAAGCAGTTCAATATGTAAAACTAAAAGCCAAGACATATAAGCATAAGGTATGAATGTATCAGCAGCCATGTTCAAAAGGGATTATGTTTTGGAAGGGCCAGTTCAGCTGTGTGCTGCTGCTGGCATCTGTTAAGAGCAGGGGAAAACGCTCCTCATGTCTTGGTCCATGAGCCAGATATATCACTTCATTCATTCTTGCAGTGGGATGTTGATAACATCTGAAAGCAAACATAGGTGATGATTTGGAGTGGCTGCTAGTAGGCACTTGCAGTTCTCATTCCAGTTATCATGCTCTGCTTTGGTTGGATCATTTCCTCAGGAGACAAGATTATAACTTGCTTTAGAAAGTAGACATGTTCACTAATGAACAAAAAATGTGATCACAGTCCCAATGTAAATGAGACTACAGAACACCAAGAAATGCATCCCAGCTAAATTAGTAGAGGTTGTACAATCTTGAGCCTGTTTGTAAACTTTCCACCTAAGGAAATACGTGCTTCAGTCATTTCTTTTCCTCCCAAGTTTAAGGTAGATAAATGACAGCAGCCTTCAACTATTCAGTTCTCTCTATGGCCAGTTCCAACCCATCACTGCACAGGGTGCAGGGAGAGAGCTTCTAGCCTTTGCTTTTCTTTGATATTCAAGCCATTACCCTGCTCCTGAGTCAGCTGGCTTTGTAAAGTCAGAATTCAACTTCATGTCCTCTGAGAAACACCACTAAAAAATATCTTCAATTTACTGTAAACTTCTGCATCAAATTCCAGGTATTGCCAAGCTATTAAATCTATTTGTAGCCCTTACTGCACAATATTCGAGTCTGAAACAATTCTTGAAATAAGCTGCATACTAAATACCTAGCTTACAGGTAAAATTTCCCTTGAGTAGCCCCAGGTCTGACGTAGAGAAGTGTTGCACAGACTGTCTCATGCCACTGTGAGTCCTGCTTGTTAGTACTGCCCACTGTGCAAACTTTCTCCTCTCCACATCTTCTCTACTCTGAGAACACAAAGTAAAAACAGTCTTATTTCCTTTCAGATGGAGATGCAGTATTTGCCTAACGCTGTGTAAACTGAACACAAAAGCAGCTTATTCTTCTCTATCTCTGACCAAGCTAATTGGATATTACCATTATTTATGTTAAGTAATCTCTGTCAGATGGCATTAACTCCCCTGCTCTCTCCCAGAGTATTTCCTGAATGATACAGAGCTTGTGGAAAAGTTGATTATTCTATACTTTATAAAAGTAACTGAAGTATGTGTTCATCAAGGTAAAAGAGACCCTCAGGCTTCCCAACATCCACACAACAGCGAGAGCTCACCGTTCTCCTGTGTGACCCTTGGCAGTAACCAAGAACAGCAAACTGGAGATACTAAACTCCGCTGCAATCATAATTTTCACAGTTGTTCATGACCTGGGCTGAGAATTTAAATTCAAAAATATACAGAAATCTGAAGCTATAGTTCCCACAGCAGCTATAACTCAGTCACTGGCATTTGGACATGCATTGTAGAGTGCAGACACAGTAATGCAAAACACTAAAGCTACCCCTGGTTATGGTTGGCTGGGGGAACCATAACTCTGAGTTTCCTGACTTTTGTGTTAAGATCTCAACCATAAATATTGCTTTAATGTAGCTTTGTGCAGTGGGTTTATATTGGCATTGGGAGGTGCTCATACGGAAACAGTAGAGAATTAGTGTGGTATGCTTATTAAATGAGTAATGCTTTTAGAATAATTCCTGGGGTGAAATCATGGCCCCAGTGAAGTCAACAGAGCCAGGGTTTCAACTCAGAAACATCTTATTTATTCAGGGAAGAAAGCAGCAAAGGTCCCAGTGGTTTTGTTCTTTATTAAAAAAGAAAGAATTCCAGATTAGCTCCATCCCTCCAAAATAGGGCTCTAAAGGAGTAATCAATTTAATGGAAACAACCAGGAAATGGCTAGGGGTGTTTTCGGCCTTCATAGAAAAGCTTAGATGTTGTTGAATTTATTTTGTTTTGCTTTGTTGTTTTCCACATTAGACTCCCTAAAGTGTCTTTTTTTTTTTTTTTTTTTTTTTTTATGGAAAGATACGTGACAATAAAAAAAATTACTTACTGTAATTTTACTTACTTACTTTACTGAACTTTCTTTTACCATTTATCAGTAGATGACAACAGAGTTAATGATCTTCTGGAGTGTCAAGTAACAGAAGGAGGGTCCTCATTGAAGGGGTTTCAACTGAAAAGATTAAACCAATACTGGTATTAGTTTCAGTTGTTGATTTCTGCATGCTTATTTTTAAGGTAGAAGTGACATACTATTATTTTGACTGACAGGATGATAGAGAACATTTATCCCAGGGGACTGTTTTTTCTTTATCATGATTTAGCTTACACAAGACAGCCTACTTGTTATGGAAATTAAAAAAATCAGAGATGGGCCAGCCACAGGAGGAGAAAAAAAAAAATGCATCTTACAGTCTGTGATCAGCCAGAGGAATGCTCCATTTGTGCCAATCTGCATTGTGTTTTCAGCTGGGAAAGACACTGTGCAAACTGATAGCAGATGGTAGCGCTGAAAATAGGTGCTTTACATGTTTGATTGAGAGCCAGCATTTTGTCATTTAGTTGTCTCACGTCATTGCACTGTGTTGTGTTGCGCAATCGTGTGTGACAGGCCAAAATCAGCCTTACCAACACAGTATTTTCTGTAACGAGACTCTGCATTGCCCTGATACAGTGGGCAAGAACTTGGTATGTTTACTGTTTACTCTTCTTGGAAAGGCTTTCTCCTTTGGAAGCAAGCCTCAGAGGAAAACTTCTGTTGGCTTTTCCTGATGGCAAGGCCTGGTGGTGGCACTTGGTGGAATCTCTGAACAGAAATTCTCAGGGTGGACAACACAGGGCTGATGGTGAAGGCTGGCAAAGCGAGAGGGGCTGTGAAGAGACGATGGTCCCCGCAGAGGGGTTGCAAGCCATGCAAACTCAGTGCCATTGGCTTGCCATGCAAAATGAAAATGTTCCAGCTCTCTGGCAAAAGCTGTCATGTGGCAGCACACTAGCACCCCCCTATTTTTAGCTGCAAAGGCAGCTATGAGTTGAGTTCTTTCTTTTCTAGCTGAAGCAGTGCTTCTAGCTAACAGAGTTAGATTACTCTGCCATGAGCTTGGAGTGGTACATGTTGGTAAACACTGATGTCAAATCATTTGGGGCAAATTCTCTTCTCTTATGCATGGTAACTCTATTTTAGGACTCTATTGTGGTTTTCTTAATTCATGAATCTCAAAACTACCAATTCCAGTGCTGGCTAGGCAATAGCTCCTCTGCTCCATTACATTTATTCACCTGAGAAAGAAAAAGGAGGAAAAGGGCAAAGTCAGGAGATGATGATTACTTCACATGATAATATATGACAATTTTCTTCCATGAGACTGTCTCCATCATGGCACCTTTGCAACTTTCTAGATCTTCCAGAATACTTTTTACATGGCAAAAAAATAAAAATAAAACCAATAACAGGAAAACAGGTCTCTAAAATTTCCGTTTAGAGTATAATGAATGCCGATCATTAGCTTAATGATACTTTAGGCTTTCTGAGACTGTCTTGCTGGGAGTCTCTTCCCTCAGTGGTGTTTTGCTGAACTATGATCTCTCATTCTGCTTTTCAAATTTTCTACACTCAGTGGATGCCACTCCCATAATTTCCACATTTACTGTCATTTCCAAACCATCTTATACGTTTTCTCCCTTTTATTGTTGATAGCTGTACTAGAAATCAAAAATGTGAAGTTGAGACTGTAATGTGTCAGGATATAAAGACTGACCACATCATTGCTTCAATTCTTAGTTGAGTTTGTCTTTTCAGTAGATTTGTTTCCTCTAAGGTTAAAAACGATGGAAAAACATCCATAACTCCAACCATGTTAGATGTTGGGACAACACAACATGAAAAGGAAAATAAATTCTTGCCATCGATTCTTGTCCATCAAGCCTTGTAAGCAGTGTCACTACTAGGTCAGTCCTCATATTCTTTCTGCTCCCCTCCTTTCTGCTCCCCTCTTCCTAGATGCTTAATAAATCTCAAACTAATTAGAGGAAGAGCAGATAGATAAGCTGACTGGCTTTCCTCCTTTGCCATCACCTATACATATATAATATGAATATTTTGTTTTGATTACGCTTTTTCAGTGAATCCTTTAATTTCTTTTGACAAAAATATCTTTATGGCAACTCAGGGCAGCTGAATATAATCCTCCCAAAATACACAGTAGGCTGTAGGCATGGGTCACACATGTTTGAGAGAATAAAAAAAACACATTTGGTGGGTTTTGCTTTGCAGAACAAATATATTCATGGCCATTTCACTCCCCAGATGAGATGGGCTATGCCTGCTGCATTGGGACTGTAGTATTCTCTAGAAACAAAGGATTGCTATGTTTTCTTAAAAGTATATTAAAATAGCAAAACCTATAAGAAGTGAGATACGATGATTTAATTCTCCCAACTGTAAACTGTCGTATGCATAACATTGGAAGATGTTTTGGATGATTAAAGAAATAGAATAAAATGAAACTTAACATAAACTTTTAAGAATATTACCATTGCAAAATTTTTCAGGAAAAGACCCTTATTTAAAACACTACAGTCTTTTGTGACATAGGTATTTTTACAATGATTTTTACTTTGCATTGGATATGGATTAAAGTTTACAATTTGTTATGCAGCTTTAATTCTGCTTTTAATAATACTTAAGTTATGGATATGATTTTGTTTAATTTTTAAACTACACTGCTTATTTATTGATTTCTGATAGAACCTGGAAACAAAATGAAAATTAGGGACATGTCAGTCTTCTTCAAAATGTTTGTCAGATTTTTAGTTTGGAGAATTATGAACACTTGGCACAAATACCACAGATAAAACATAAACTACCTGTGGCACAGAAACATAAATCCTTCTGTATAGCTACAAATAGGCTTTATTTTCTTCTAACTGGATTTTCCTTGATATTTGCACCCAAGGATTCCATTAGCTTCAATGGGAACTTGTAGTGGTACCTTATACACAATCACTCCTTGCTTGTAATTTCTGCATTCTGCAATGCTAACTCAGTAGTGTTATTTCTTTTGGGTATATTTGGCCTCTGAGCCCAGGGCTCTGACTCTGCCAAGTCCCTTGTCCAGTCAGGTTGCCATGGGACATGTGGTGTGGTTGGAAGGTGACAGATTTTTCCAGCATGGCACTGAGGAGATCTGGGGAAGCAGAAAAGGATCCATAGGAGTCAGCCAGAGTTTTGCTGAAATGTGTTGCTGCCCATCTCTTTAATGGTGTTACGGCTGGCTAGAGTAGAGAGGAGGAGCCGGCTGGAAACTGCCAGCTCCTCCTCTCTACTCCTCTCTCAGGTAAAAACAAGGATAGGGACAAAGCAAAGGCATGGGTTGGCAGGGAGAAGGAGTGCCCAGCAGCCCTCATAATGTGCCCTCATCAGTGAAAAAGGGAGAGCCCTGCCCCTCATGGCCCAAACTCCTGGTAGTTCATCCTCCACACATGAAAGGCAGCCCAAAGTTCCAGCAGGAGATGGGGCCTTCTGACACACTTCTTTTAAAAACTTTTCAGGCAGAGTCAGTTGTGGTCCAAAGATCTTAAAAGCAAGAGCCAAGAAATACAAAGCTACTTAATAGTTTACAAGCTGGCCTTCGACAGAGACACTCATGCAGACCTTCCTCATAGCATAAATTTTCTTGCAGCAAGCAGTTACAGTTCAATGGAAGCATACTTAGGCGTTTGCTATTTATTCATTTTCTAATCTTGTGCTTTGACATGTACCAATAATTTGCCCAATATCCATGACACCCATGGGACAAAGAACTGGTATAGGTCTGTGGAAAATAGTGAAATCAATAGAGCTACTTCAGATGTGGACAGGTTTATATGGAAAAGAAATCTTGCCCATACTTCATACAAGGGATCTTTGTTGCTGTAATCTGTGCCATAATTGTGCGTTTGTTTGTTTTTTTTCAGCTTACTTACTGGCAAGCACACCATCCTGACCTTGTTCTTTCGGAAGATTTTTGCATAACAGAGAATTATTTCACAGAGGAATCTTCTTTTCTTTTCTTTTTTTTCTTTTTTTTTTTTCTTTTCTTTTCTTTTCTTTTCTTTTCTTTTCTTTTCTTTTCTTTTCTTTTCTTTTCTTTTCTTTTCTTTTCTTTTCTTTTCTTTTCTTTTCTTTTTTTCCCTTCCCTTTTCCCTTCCCTTTTCCCTTCCCTTCCCTTTCCCTTCCCTTTCCCTTCCCTTTCCCTTCCCTTTTCCCTTCCCTTTCCCTTTCCCTTCCCCTCTCCTCTCCTCTCCTCTCCTCTCCTCTCCTCTCCTCTCCTCTCCTCTCCTCTCCTCTCCTCTCCTCTCCTCTCCTCTCCTCTCCTCTCCTCTCCTCTCCTCTCCTCTCCTCTCTTCCCCTTCCCTTCCTTTTCCTTTCCTTTTCTCTTTCCTCTCCTCTCCTATTCTCTTCTTTCCTTTCCTCTTCCTGGGGTATATTCTGATGCCAAACAAAATATAAATTAAAAAGTAATTTATTTTTAAGGATTGTCACAAATGTGAAGATTTTTATATAAGAGGATAATCCTTTTAATAATGAACTGAAATATCAAAAGCATTATTTACTAGGAGTTACTCTACTCCATACAGAAAAGTGAATTCGGTCTCTACAAATCTGTAGCATAATAAATTTTGCAGTTTAAGGCAAAATAAAACCAATATCATACATCTGATGAAGGAAAAAATTGCTTGAATACTGCCAAAGTAGCATTTTTTCTCAGCACAGAATTTGTGGTATTTACACACCTGTTACTTCTCCCATTTCTTTCAGTAGCAACAAAATGGAGATTCCAAGTAGTACCTCAAAGGTCAGTCACACTTTAAGGCTAAAACACTCCCGAAAACAAGTTTAAAGTATATTGTTTTGGTGATGTGGTAGTTGAGATACGGCTGGTGACACTGGTCAGTTACACTGTGCCTGGAAAACAACTGTCAAAGGAATTACTAGCGTTTCTCTGCTGTGCACACATTCTGTAATCTCATAAAGCAGATTTTGTGCAAAAGGTAAAGAGCGAGATTAAGATTTCTTCCTGTGGTGCACAAGCCGGACTGAAAAGCTTTAATCCCTCCAAAATCCATGCGCATGACTCAATCAGTTGCCACAGCCCTTCAGGATTGGCAGCCCCTAAACTCAGTATATATAGCTCATTATGGATCACAGAGTTCCTGGTGGTCCTGTGTTTAAGCTCCCAGCCATGTACAGATGCCCTTTTCTATGGGCCATACAGAAAGTTTAGTTCTTGCATAAGCACCATCACTGTTTGAATCCATGCAGGATGTGACCTCAACTCCGCATTATCCCTTCAGCTGAGTAGGTGCTCTTGAACATAGCTTATGCACTCAGACAGCACTAGGCACAGTACGGAACAGTAGTAGCGGGTTCAAAATTATGAAGCTGAGACATGAAAAACTGCTAATTGTTACTGTGTGTTTATTTGAGAGATCGTTTGGAAGAAACTCTTGTACCCTCTGCTGTGGGCTGGTGAAATTTTAAATCCAGGAAGGAGGCTGGGGTGAGAATTCAGCAATAACAGGTAATAGTGAACATTGTACAAGCAACCTTTCAAACTGGTGTTCATGGATCTTGGAAAAGAAAAAAAAACACTACTTTCTAAATTTTTGGGAAAGTGGAGAACTAAATTAACTCAGTTTTGTCTGAAAATTGGCATGGATTTACTCAGATAACTTCATCCAAGTATTCAAATTCTGTTGTCTGGTCAAGGATCTCTTACAGTTAAAAACCAGATAATCTAGTAAAACAAAATAAAAGACCTAATTAGTGACGGTAACTCTGGCCTCATAAGAAAATAATGTGATTGAACTGAAACAAAGATCAGAGCACAGAGGTGTTATTCCAGTCACAGAAGGTCTTAAATACATCTTTTAAAATGTATAATACAGTGCCAGATGGTTGAGCCACATCTGAGTTTTCCAATGCATTCAATATGCAACCAAAGTTAGGTAATTAAATGGAGTGAAGTTGCTAAGGACCTGGTATTATACTTAATGTAAGCACTGATAAATTGATTCTTCATCTTGTTCAGAAAAACTGGTGGGTGGCATTTCTCTGAAATAGGTGTTAATTAGAATAATCCAGTTTCAAGTCATGTTTTTCAGCTGCAAATGCAATTATTTTGAGTACTTTAATAAAATTAAATTAATGTAAAGCAATAGTTTGTCTACCTAATAGTCACATTTCTGTGTTTTCTCTCTACGGACAAAATCTGGGCAGTTTAAATCTTGAACATAACAAATAACCTACTGGAAATTTTGGTTACACCTACACACTCTTTTGAAATCTTTATGTGAGTGGTAGCTAGATGGTCAAGTTCTCTGATTTAGCACATATTAACATCATTTTCTTCAATCAAGCTGTGATTTACAGGGTGAGATTCAGCCTGGCATGAAGACACGTCTTCATTTGTGGACATACAGATGTGTAAACTTGCATTGTAGCCAAATGAGATCTACAACTGTTTCTAAAGACATTTCACCTCAATTAAAACTAGATGCTTAAAATGCTTGATTGCATTTAGGTATCCTGTGCTATTTGATACATTGCAGAGTATCTAAAACACCGCCATAGGGCAGGTAAAAATGACACGTACCCCACAGAAGGCTCTTGGCTTTCTAAACTGGCAGGAGGTCAGGCAGAACATCCTGGGGCATCTTACATGGTATCAGGTACCTGTGCATGGACAGATGAATTCAGTGACTTGTCAACTTGATGTGTTTAGACTTCACAGACTATACTGACGAGTTATCTATTGACTAGAAAAGGACTCAGACACCTAGCCCACACACAGACAGATGCTTAAACACAGAAGTCTCAGTTCTGTAGAAGCCTTGATTCTACCCATGCTGTTAGCATGTAAAGCCATACTCAACTCTGGCTGCCTATGACTCTATGACCATTTATGTATGTGGGATCTTTACAGGTAGGCTTCCAGGATGTATTATACCCCATACAGTTTGCCTAACAAATGCTACAATAGTAGTTGATAAACAAAAAAGTAGCAGAGCCAGATGACATCCAAAATTAAACAACTGCTCAGGCCTGTACTAGGCAACAATGTAGTGGCAAGATCCTAGATTCTACCCCTTCCCACAGTTCCTGAATGTAGCATCAGTCAGTGTCTGAACATCAAAGTGCACCTATGGGGTGTGAAGTCTCCATGTGGCTCAAGCCCAAGCTCACTTGATTATTTCTTTCACAAGATAATTTATTTTCCAGAAATCCACTGGTTGCGTGCAACAGTGTAGAATGGAGAGAAAATTCAAGAACAATAGTTCTCTTTCACCCCTCAGTGGTATGAGGGAGGAAGATAAAAGGTCTGACTGGAAAAAAGAAATCCCGTAGAGCAAGAATATTATGAAGATATTGCCAAGAAGTTTTATGTTGCCCAAGTTAAATTACCAAAAGAATTACCCTGGTATAAAACTCACATAAAAAACAGGAAATGACAGTTAAAGTTATCATTAACTGATATAGACATAACTATGGATATAACTTTATGGATACTTATGGACTTGATAATAATAATAATAATAATTAAATAGCTAAATTTTCCAAGTCATCCATTTTTAAAAAATTATTTCAAAAAAATTACAAACTCTTCAGGTCATTATCCTCCCTTGATCACAGATTAAGAAGGCACTAATGAGAAACCATAACTGGACAAGGAAACAACTTGACAGTTTGTTGTTTATTTAGTGCCTCTGCCCACCTCTTGTTTGGCTTGTAAACATTTGCACATATAGGCTGATCAGCAAAACAGGCAGTAAACCCCACAGCCCAAAGACTGGGTATAAGTATGCTTGAAAGAGATGTCCAACTAGATCCTAAGTAGATGTACTTCACAGTATCTCTAGTAAGGGCCTCACTAATGTCTCGCTGAGCCTCTCTACATGCCTAATTCTGATGTGAATTTATTGAATAAAGACTTTTCTAAGCTTATCCTATGAAGTCACAGTTTGTGGCAGTTCTTCCATACAACCCTGACATTTTGGTGGTTCATTAGCAGTAAACACAGTTGCTACAAAATTATAGAAGTTATAGCTTAGGATGTGAAAATCAATTTAGTAGGATTATTTATTTTCCACTCCATTTTTAAGGAGATGTTTATACAATCTCTTAATATTAATTTTCCCCATGACTTCCACTTTTTAGTCACGCAAATACGTCAAATACCCAGCTAGAAGTTTTCCTTTCTTTCCTTAATAGAGAATTTAATTTCAAAATAAATAATAATGTTTGTTGTTTTTAGATTGCTTATTCCTCTATAAGACTTTTAATCAGAAAATAAATAAATCTTCTAAAATCATGCTCTTAAGATTTAAAAAACATTTTTTGTGGGAAGGACAAGAAAGGATTTTCTCCCACTGTACTGAATAATTTGCTTTATCATTAAGGGCTTGTTGTGGCTATGTCTCCCACCACAGTAAGATTCCTCAGGTACCTGAATAATTTTCTCTGCACACATCTCAAGCATTTTTTCCTCAGTAGCGTTGGTCAGCTTGGCGCCAGAATCAATGACATCAGGACCACAGCCAAGACTACCCTGCAGGACCTGACCATCTCAGAGGACAGCAGATCAGCCTCTGCACAGCTCAGAGAATCTGATACAGCCACTGCTTCATTCCTCATAATTTCTGCTTAAACATGCTATATACCTAGCATACGAAAAAGTTGTTTCAGCTTTGCTTCTCCTGGGCTCTACAGCATCCAGAGTTATGGTCTTTGTTCACCCTCTTGAATCCTCATAGACTAATCAGCTGGCTACTGAAGAAGGGATCAGCAAAGCCCTACCATTGAGACCAGTGGTCAGAACATACACTTGGGAGAGGACAGACTTGGGCTCCTATAACTATGTGATCTGCTACTCAGTTCTGCTACTTACTATCATTAGGTTTCCTAATTATTACATTAAAAACGCAACAGCTTAAATGGGAGGAATGACAGGAAATGCCCTTCAGAATGCTGTTGGAGTGTGGCATTTGGAGAATTTGCCAAGGTGGAAGGAAATATATCTTTACATCCATTCCTGTGTTGGCTGAGGGCTGGGATGGAGGAGACTCTCCTCTATTTCACTGTCATTAACTTCTGCTCACAGGAGCCAGGACCAGAGACAAGAACACGCCCCCAGCAGAGAGGTCCAAGCCTTCAAAGATCTTCGGAAAGACCATGTTCCACCATACTTTTTCTGGTGGACCCCCAATCTCAGCCACCAAACGGTGAGGCTGCCCTCATCATGTACCAACACCCCCAGGTCTCTGCCTGTCTTCACAATGTGCAGGGCTTCTACCAAACCCTCCTGCTTTTCCCCCAAGCAGGAGAGAAAACTGGGAACTGTTTCAACTACACTTCTATTAGCTCTGTAGCTCTGCCCATGCAGCTTCATGCTACTTTCTTGGCTTCTCTGGAGACACCATTTTACTGTTTGGTGGTACACGGATGCAAGTCAGCCTGCACCTATATAATTTGCAGATATCCCTCAACATTTGCTACCTCAGGGCATAGCAGCTTGTTTAATGAAGTCTGCAAACTTGCCAGCCCCCAAGGCCTCCCTAATTAGGCACTTGTGATATGACAAGCTTCTTAACAATATTATTTACTTTCCCTGAGACATAGCAAGGAAAGGTTATGTTTCCTTCCCTGCAGAAGCCAGTAGCATGATGGATGAAACTTCAGGAAATATTATACTAGCTGGTTGTTCAAGTTTTAATATAAAACATACTTGTGTCTGAGCTGGGCCTGAATTTTTCAGCAACCTGAATTCCTGTAAGGAAATTTTAATTTCCTTCGTTTGATGCAATTAGGCTTTAAAATCTTTCGGCTCTTTCATTCTGCTAGGAAAGAAAAATCATTTCAATTTGCGCAGCTCCTTTTGATATTACACTAAGATGTAACAGAGGAGCCTTCTCTTCTACTGGTGGCATTTTACTGCCAATAGAGAAAAAAAATTCCAAACCAATTCAGCCAGTTTGTTAGTCTTGTGGACAATAATGCACATGATAACTGAAGGGGCAAGAGGAGAACGCAGGTTCTGAGGCAAGGAGAGGGGCATCCTCAGTGTGCCACTCCCTGGGGTGTGGGCCTGTGAAATCTCCATCACTATTCCCTCTGCTGCCTCAAGCCAGAGCATGGTGCAGGCTCAGGGTGCTGCCTACTTTGGTGGCACTTCCCACAGCAGCTTAAATTAAGAATAAAGCAATCTTTGTTCAAACTGCAAGAAATGGCATTCTTGCCTGTATCATCTCCACTTTCCTTAAGAACTGTTCAGAAAAACAATGCCTACTGGTATTTGGAGGTGTATCAGGTTGGATTCAATCAAACTTCAATATCCAGTCCCTGAAATGGCAATAAACACAGGGACTGAACCACAAATCACAGGTGAAGTCTTTGGGCTGCTTCTTGCTTATCAAACTGAGTGGCTCCATCTGTGCAAGGGGAAGCAGAGGCTGCTGGAAGCTAGCAACACTGTGCTGGTCACCGACATTACAGATCTTCCAGGTCTACAAGCAGCCAAGAATTACCTTTACCATGCTACTCTAAGCTGCTGCCATGACCAATAGCTTTTTCCATTAGAATTTTAACCTCAAACAAAATAGTAGTCTGAGGAAAAATATAAAGAATTGAAAAAGTCTACCCCATTTCTCAAATTTGAAAACCTCCAGAAAGTTAAACTCAGAGCTTCATTTTGCTGCCATGGATCTAACTGCCATGTAGGGAGATGGCTTCTCTTACACTATTCTGAGAGCAAAGTAATACATCCCAAGTGATTTCAGATAGATAGATAGATAGATAGATAGATAGATAGATAGATATGAATTGCAGCAAACCAAACACTCTTTAATTCAATCTAATGAACCACAAGCCAACCAATTTAGTTATGCAACAATATTTGCTTTCTCTCCTGTGCAGCACCTCATGCCAAGGAAGGATTATAGCAACAGCAATTTGTTTCAGATTTACTTTGTCAGATCAGCTGCTGATAGCTTCAGACCACCCTAATCTGGGAGAGAAAATGAAGCTGTCTGTTGACAGAAGAGCCATTTGTGATTTTCCTGAAGCACTTCATTGTTTATGCAAAACCTTTAAGAAAGCATAGGGTGATCTGAGTTCCAAATCCCTTTTAAAAAGATGACCAGAGACTTCAGATTTATGGGCTCACCCAAGTACTCTTCATGAGATACTGCAATCTTCTTGACTCAGATAAAATGCAAGTCTAAACATTAACTGTATCCACAGTGCTTGATACTACAAAATATTTAGTTACTTTTCATAGAACACTAAACAGTGGCTTAGCTTTGGGGGCTGTAAATAAAAGAACTTAATTCTGAAACAAACCCAGAGTTTACATCATCTTACCTATAAACTGTAAATTAGGTGTAATGGAAGTTACATTAGGTCTTTATATGCCACTTAGAGGTAAGACTTTCAAAGATGTCTAAGGAATTTAAATATCCAATTCCCATTAATTTTAATAGAAAGCTATACTCAGTTCCCTTAGGTAGTTTCAAAAACTTAATCTTAACAGGCTATGTTATAAACCCTGAACCTATTAGATCCTTGGAGAGATTCCTACTGAGTTTAGGAGATTTGGATGTGGCTCTTGTTGACTTTCCAGGCCAGGGATCTACCTCCTCAGCCAACGGGGACCATAGTGCCATGGCTGGGCCCCAAACACCTCCCTGACCATAAACCCCCTAACCTGCTGTCACATTTTTTTTTCCCTAGATACAGAGTGAAAAAGGCCAGAGCACTGCACGAACAGAAAAACCTCACACGATTGCTTCACACGCACACAGTGCGTAAAGTTCAAATTCCTTTTTTTCTAGATAGGACTTTCTTCTTTCAAGGAGCTGCTGTGGCCTCTCTGCATGCCCGAGGAGAGTAAATCAGGAGATTCTGTTAGATATCTTCAGCATCACAAGGGAGATTAGAAGGAGGGTATTACATTGTTTTGTACCAAGTTTGGCAAGATCCTCAGACTACTTAAGTCAGTGCCAAAGCTCCTATTGCTCACAATGGTGCCGGATTTCCCCTGGCCCAAAGCTCCTGCATGCTCCAAAGGATTTCAAATCCCCAGCACTGTGGGTACCCTCCTGCCTCCAGCCCATCTCTGCCTCTTCCTATGATAAGCTCTGATCACCACGGGGAGGGCATATTCTCATGTCCAAGCAGTGCTAGTACATTGTCAGTGTGCCACTCCAGGACCCCTCACCTTGGGACCAGGCCCTGCCTGCCCAGCATGCCCGTTGCTAAATTGAAGGAAGTAGTTAATTCTGTCTTTGCGGAACAGAGCTCTCTTTTCACAGGACTCCTTCAAAATTCAAGTTAAGCTGAAGTTTCTCTCATACACAGGATTTAAGTTTGCTTTTTCATCATAGGAACAATGCTTTTTGAGAGTCCAGATTACATAATGCTGTATATTGCAAAAATGAGAAAATAACCACAGGTAATTTTAAACCAAACACAAAATTATATTAGTTGCACTTGAATTTAAGGCCAAATTTTGGATTAGGGCTCCATTTATTGGCAATTCTGGGAAAAGGTTTCAGGATAATCCCCAGTTAATGAAACCTTTGCTAGTGAATTTCCTTTGTCAACACTGCATTTAATGTGAGAAGTGCTTATACCTGCTAGATCATCAAAACTTGCAAAGCTAATAGACTCCATTGGAATGTAAAAAACAGGGAGGATTTTCATAAAACTTTAATAAAAGCTTTTGGCCCAGAATGGTGTAGGGTGATTCCTTTAAAAACAACTCCACTATTACTATTCTCCTGTTTCCAAATACTCTTTCTTTGCCATGAAAATTGACAGACAGCTATGCTGAAACACATATATGTATGGTAAAGTATTTCTTGGAAATGTTGCACAAACAAAAGAAAAATTCAATTGTAAAACCCCTAGAAACCTAGCCAAGCTGAGTCTGAGCTTTAGATCATTTCAGTCCCATGCAGGGGTTATGGTCGGACAGATGCCAAGACCCAAACAAACTGAGTGGAAAGCTCGTCTTGACCACTTCTAGCAAATACCAAGAAGAAATGCTGGTTCAGTTCTAACTGACAACTAAATGCTGCAATACTAGGCTTCCCTCATGTCTCTATGCACAGTGACTGACAGGAGCATGACAGAGAGACCTTTGACCTATGGGGAGCAAACCCATCCTATCCTGTCACAGAAGCAAATGTAGGTGCAGTCTGCATTTAGTGAGGTTTAAATATCTGCATCACAGGCATTTTAGAAAAGCCATCTCTAATGAAAGCTTTAGGGTGGCATTTTTCTGTGCATTTTTTTGTGAGGGTTCTGTGCCAAAGGTTGACTGTTTGAATGTCAACCAACTATTTATAAAAAAAAAAAAAAATCAAAAACAAGCTAGGGCTATCTCTTGCTGGTAGTATTACTTTCGGTATAGGAAAAGTATTTCCTCTTTCAGGAATCCAAAGTAAAAATGCTTTTGAACACCAGTTTAGCCCCAAAACTATTTTATTTCTTTTTGTTCAGTTCAAAGCCTCTTACACTACAGAGTCATTCCTACATCTGATAATCAACCTGAGAGCTCCTTCTGCTCCTATACAAAACCATTTGCCACAAGGATCTGGGATGAACAGCAAGAGACACTTTCAAAGAATCCTTCCTACTGCACGGAGCAAGTGCTGAGATAGGACTTTGGAAATTCAATTAATGCTTCCATGAACACAAGTAATGTGTGAACGTGCCTGTGGCTGTGTATTTCCCTATGAAACCTTAGAACTAGGATTAAAGTGACTTTCAGGTCAAGCGGGATGCTTACACTAAAAAAGAAATGCTTTATTTTTCCTTTAAAAATTTAAACTCTTCATTTCAACTGTGCTGACTTTGTGTTCACAAAAACAAGAATGCTCATGGAAACAGTATTCAAAATATTTTTAAATACTTGGGAAAAGCAAATTCTGAAGTCCTACAAAAAATATTTGCAGTGGAAATCTCATTCCCCTCATCCAGTCAGGAAATAGAAATACACCATATACACTGTACAGCCGTTACAGCTGTTCGAAGTGTGCCAAAAGCTACTCATAAATTAACTACAGACATTGAATTTTGTAAATAAGTTTGATTAATAACTAATCAAAATCATCTCAATGGCAATCCAAATTTAAAAATATGGAAACATTTGCTGGAAAATATGGTATTACATATGGCATCTCTAGCTTGACTTCCCAGTTATCTGAACTGCTGTATTACATTCTGCCAAATGTGTCCTGGTTGAGTGGTAAGAAAAACTTTTGCTTTATTTTTCCTCCTTTTTGCTAACTGAGTTTTTCATGATGGTGCTGTCAGAGTGGGATCTATAGCACTGTGTAGGAACATAGTGGAACTACACTTCATCGCTGGGTACAGCATACTGTCCTCATCCTGATTTCTTACAACATCCACTTATCATAATTGTGCTTGAAGTCTCCATTTCAAAAAAAAAACCCTATGCACTCACCTAACTTTCTCTCTATCTGAAACGTCCCTTCCTTAGTATGGTGCAAACTTGTGACTGGTGTTAAGCTGCAAGCTCACTTTACCATAGAAATGCTTTCCTGAAATTATGTTTAAGCAACAAGTTACTGTACAGACAAACGTTTTCATAATCTTTTTTGTTTCTAATATATCACAGTTATAATTACCATAGTGCTGTATTTTCTAATATTCTATGACTAATTATATCCTGAAAAAAATCACACAATTATGTTGATATCAAACATCAGGTGAGTAAAAGCCAAGGGCAGGATAACTGCATTTGAGATGCCAGTTGAGCATAACATCATGCTTGCTTTCATATTTCTAGTCATGGGTAAAAGAAATTCAAGAAGAATAACAGATGTCAAGGATGGATTTATGAAGTGCAAGCCAGACTTCAGACATACCCTTTGAGATAGCATCCAAATCTCGCTGAGATCAGTTTGATGTCAATGAACACTGAATTAGCAGATGAGTTCCTCTTCAGAAGCATGACTGTCTTGGTTCATAAGGAGAAATTAGCATTACACCTGCCAGCAGCTAATGCTATCTAAGTAGGAAAGGTTAAAGGAAAATTACTGTCTACCTGAATTGTTCTGAAATCCTCAAAATTTCAAAGTGAAAATGTTTTCTTCCTTCCCCATCTGAGGAAAATTTTCAGTGATAGTGCAGGTTTAATTTAAAGATTTCCTACATGCTGAAACTTCAGCACTGGGGCTAGCCTCCATTTTGAGTTGCACTCTAGTGAATAAAGTCAAGTTAGTGAGCTAAAAATGACTCGTCTCAGAACCAGATTATGTGCCAAACAGTGGTAAAGAGGCAGGAAAAGAAAACAGAAATAGAGTAATAAATAACAAGACCAAGAAAAAGATACAGCAAGCAATACACACTACAAAGTGTGGAAAATTGATAGAGAAAGCCGAATGAGTTCACCTGACCAGGATGGCAATAAAGGTCAACATAAGAGCAAAACCAAGCATAATGTAGATGAGATGGAAGAGGTTAGAGTATATATTGAAAGTGCTGAAATAAATAATTCTCTTCTGTATTTTATAGATCCAGAAGAGTCTAATACTTTCCAGAGCACTTGTAACTCAGAACATATAGAGGAACACTCTACCCCTAGGTGGACTGCATTCCTTCTGTAAAAGGAGGCATTTTAAATGGCTACGTGCAAATACATACATTTAGGAACAAAAGTGTGGGTCACAGACAGCAAGGTGGGAGTAGCATATTCTTGTGTCATCCTAGAAGTAACTGATACTCACAGGAACTGTGGGGTTGATAGGGCCACACAGCTTAGCACAAACCCTCAAAGTGATTTTATAGAAAAAAGATGAATGTAAGTGTGCAATATAACATGGTAGATAAAAAAAAACAAAAAACTCCAAGGAGATTGTGAAGCCACCAAAAAGTAGGATGTGCAAAGGGGATGGGGAGTAGAAGGAGAGAGTGCCAAACTTCCTCCAAAGGCATCCATGCCCCTTCAGGACGGTTGGCTGAGGTGAGGCTCCCATCTCCTGCTTTGTGCTGGGGCCACATTGGGATGGAGGACACTGGGACTGGGGAATCCCCTGCCTGGCACCGCATCAGTTTGTAGCAAAGACAGGTTGCCTCTCCTGTAAAGTTTAAAATCCAAGTGTTGTCCCATCATTTTGTTGCATTTCTAGGGCCCACCAATCAACTTCTAGTTCAAGTGGGATGCCTATGCCCCCCAGCCCTGCTCTCCACTCACAAGTTTCCTCCAGTCCCCTGAAGGAGACTCCTCTGATCTTTGCCTTTTTGGACTCCTCTGATACAGTGCCTTTCTGGCTGAGGGGACATGCCACTTTGGTTACTTTTTGGACACTGGAATTTATTGCGATTTGCAGTGATTCAGCTCTCAGCACTTGAAATGTTTATGACATTTTAAAATACTAAGAAATATAATAGTCACAAGTATAACATAAATAAATTTAAATATAATAAACTCTTCTTGCTTCCGGCCAACACAAACTGTGAAATGAGAAACTCAGGGATTGTCTGTCTGAAGAAAAGGAGACTAAATACTCTTACACATAAGGAAGCCAAAAGATTTCTCTGTCTTGGGAAATGTCTCAAGGCTTAACCCTACATGCCAAGAAAAGTTCTTTGCTGTTGGTTTCTTTTAATCTTCCTTAAGACCCTTATTCAGATGTCCAGCACAGACAACCTGAAGGAAGGCTCACACCCTCAGACGTAGCAACAACCAGAGCCACGCTTGACCAAAGAGTGGCCTTTCCTAGGCACTGTTTCCAGGAGCTGATGGCTGACCAGCATTTCTCTGTTCTTCTCATGTTTCCCATGTTGGTTTATGCTGGGACAGCACTAAGCACTCTGGCACCCAGATCTGTGATCACACTTCACAGACACCATCAAAAGACTGGAAAGTTATCATTTGTGACTATTATTAGCCAGTAAGTATCTACTTCATATTATAAGTTATGAATGTCCTGCTTGTAGAGTCTCTTTATGCCAGGTTAAAGATTCAGCAGGTATAGCATTGCTAGCACCACATGCAGGTGAGAGTGCTATACAGATGGTGAAGGGCCTAGATGGCAAGGGGTACAAGGAACAGCTGGCTGAGATCCCTTAGTTTGCTCAGCCCAGAGCAGAGAAGGCTGAGGGTAGGCCTCATGGTGGCTTGCAGCTCCTCTGGAGGGGAGCAGAGGGGCAGTGCTGAACTGGTGCTCCCGGGTGACAGCAATGGGACCACAGAGGGAACGGCATGGAGGTGTGTCAGGGGAAGGTCAGGTTGGGGGTTAGGAAAAGGTTGTTCACCAGAGGGCAGTAGGCATGGAACAGGCACCCCAGGATCACAATCCCAAGCTGCTGGAGTTCAAGGAACATTTTTGGACAATGCTCTCAGACATAAGGTTTAAATTTTGGGTGGTCCTGTGTGGAGCCAGGAGTTGAACTTGATGATCCTTGTGGGTCTCTTCCAATCCAAGACATTCTATGATTCTGTGTTTCTATGAAACGTACAGAGCAGCATGTGTATAACTTGGCTACTGGCTATTTCAAGGGTAAAAGTAACTTTAAAAAAGTAACAGATCTGAAATATCTCTTAGAGTGAAAAATTATACATAAAAATACATAATACTATAAGATAAGAAACACTATAGGATAGCCAAGCAGAACTGTAGAGTTAACAGTAAGGCAAAGAAGTACTCCTCAGAGGCTGAGATGCTGGTATACAAAAGAACTCTTTAGGAGAGTAATGTAGCCTTCAACTTTTGAGCTGTTAAGTACTGCATTGTACAGAAACATTTATAGCTAACAGTAAAAGTAACCTTGCACTATCAAAAGCAGAATGAATGATACAGAATTTTTCCCCTCCAGTAATTATAAATGTAGTTATCTCCACTTTCCTTTTAAGTAAGTATAATGTAATACAAATTCTATGCTCCTCTGAATTCTGTAATTCTACAGAAATATTGTCCAAATAGTTCAGCAGTATTTTCAGCATAGAAGTGGACTGTTAATGGATCAGATTGACTAATCCATGTTCAAAAATAACAAGAAATTTCTTCAGCTCTCCTTCTATTTGAGGAAAACATTTTACACTGAGAAAAATAACAAACAAGAAATAATTATTCTTGCTTAGTTGAACATTACACCAGATTTTTCACCCTTCTATCCACAAAACTTGCAAGAATAACTCACGCTTACATACACATTGAAAGCACAGTTTGGCTCAAGGAAGAAAGCAAAACAATCCTGTTTTTTCATGTGACATTTTTCAAACTTAAATTTACTTTAAACAGTTGTTTTTTTTTTTAATTTTCTGTAATCATGATTGTTTCCCCGTCTCAGCCAACTGCAGCCACATCAGCAGGGCATGGGATAACAGCACAGAACCATGTATTATCTTATTTGCATACTGAGATTTGATTCTTCTGGATTAAGTTTGCATAGTACCCTCCTGATTACAGTCAAATCATTATTAAAGTCTTTTCAAAAGGTTTAGTTTCAATGGCTGATGTGAATTATTTCACAGTTAGACTAGACAGGGTTATTTTCATCTTTGAGAACAGGGCTAGCACAGAGCCTAAATCTTCTCATACTTTTACAGTGCAGTCCACATTACTAGATTTGTCATATAGTTGCACTGTATTTGAGAAATTTTAAATTTACTGGCTTAAAAAAAAAAAAAAAAGAAAGAAAGAAAAAAGAAAGAAAAAAAGAACAACCCTGTATTATTTTGAAAAACTGAAGCTCTTTTCAGTAAAATATCTTATTGCATTGCTCAATTCCTTGAGTTCAAGTTCAACAACCTGAACTAATGCTCAAAGCTAAGAATGTTCTCACAAACACTCTATGAAGTAGTTGGTGTGAATGCCTGAAAAGAACCTATTTATTAAAGGGAAACCTCGGCCAAATTTGTTTTCTTTTTCTGTGAGAAGAAAAAAAAAAAAAAAAAAAAAAATCCTGCCTCTTTCTCAGCGCATAAAATTGTGTAAATAAGTTCTCATCACTTCAATTTGTGGAAGTAAATGATTCTTCATGGGTAAGTTTCCCAATTATATTTAGAATTGTGTAGCATTCCCATTCTGTTTCATGCAGCTGTTGGAATACTGAGTCAAGTCCACTACTTACAATGTCAGAAAGAGGAGGAAGCATTGCCCAGTTCTAAATTAGGCTACTTAGTAGAAGTGGCTTAAAAAAGAACAGAAATACAAATAAACCCTGGAAAATACATTTGTGAAGCCTGAAGGATTTCAAGAAGAGTTCAGAGTAAAACTATTTTCAGAGTAAAACTATTTCATTTTTCCTATTACATGGTTTTTTAAAACAACAACAACAACAAAAAAAAGAGAGATGCAAAACCTGAAGTTCAGCAAAGGTGACTTCACAGTATGACAATAAAAATATTAAAGTACTGATGACAAAAATGACAGAATACATTTGCTAGATAAAGTTTCATCTTTCTAAAGAGGGAATCCTCAAAAGAAAACAAATGTCATGCAACATATTTTTAACTAGCTAAAAGGTAAGGTAAAAACAAAGGCATGTTGTGTTACAGCTGCTACAATTATTAAGGCTAGTCTTGCTGCCACTTTGGTCCCATCAGGTAGTATCCAAATTCCTTGAGTAATCCCACTGAATCCAATGGGAAAGCTCACAGAGTAAGGAACAACTATTGTGATTAACAGTGGCAGAATCTGACCTTAAGGTCATTTTAATAAGCATTCTGGTGACTTGCTATTTCCTAAGGACCTCTTTTCATAATACATTCTATAAAAATAATCTCTAGAAAGATACAGTTTCTTCTGCTCCAATACCCCAAACATTTGGAAATCCTGATGAGAACAAAATGATGCCTGCTTGTCAGAGTGACAGAAATACCCAGCAGAACATCTGTACCCAGAGGGCCACGTAAACATCGGTGTTAAACCTTCCTCTGTGAATCTATCTTTGAGTTGTTCTGGCTTTTCACCACTGAAAAACCAAGACCACAGGTCTGTCTTTGTCTTCTTGGTCCACAGGCCACAAAATTCTCTCCCACTAGCAGGGAGAAATATAAGAGAAAAAGGAAAGATTGAAAGTAAAGGTGAGGAAGATTTATTAGGTCATTTTGGTCATCATCATCCTAGTGCAAGATTATTCCCAACTGGATGTTCCTCAGTACTTGGTCTAGTTCAGACTAAAGCCTCTACAGCAGAAAGAATATAGGCCAAGATTGAGCAAGCTTGGCAAAAACACTTGGAGAAACTTATATTACTCTAGTCGCAAGCCAAAGAGTATTAGTCCATCACTTTTAAGAGCACAAAATCTACTGACATTTTAAGTACTAGATTCACTTCAGCTAACATCAGTCCTCAGCCTGATTGTAGCAGTGCCAGGTCCACAAATGCCACACATATCTTTAGGAGCAGAGCTGTACTGGGGAGCAGCCACGCCGACAGCAGAGTGGGATTTGCTCGTGTGTACTGACACAAATGATTTATGTAAAGCCTTTAGAAAAGCACAAGAGAGATGTTTAATCTTCAATTTCAGGAAGTAAAGATGTTCAAATAGGAACTTAGCTGCAGAACAAACTGCATGACTGCATTACCATGGTATTAGCTGGGCTGGCAGCCAGAGAAGCAATGCAGCTGCTAGGAAGCTCCTCTAAAGCAAGTAAATACTCACAGCACAGAAACTTATTTCCAGCTCATCATTGGAGAAATGGATATGGTTGATGATTTTTGATGTTGGCTTTGTACCATTCAATGTCACAGGACCTTCTGTCCTTGCACTTCCCGCTGTACTTCCTGTAGCCAGCAGGCCCCACCTGTAGGGAAGAAATACAAGTCCCAAACATTATCAGCCTCCTTCAGTATCTTTGCTGATTTGTGCAATCAGCCCAAATGCTGTTTTTTTAACTTCTGGTTATCAGGCTATATTTTGCCCAATTGCATGAGTAAGTTTAGACTCAATGAATCACAGAACAGCCCAGGTTGGAAGGGATTTTTTAAGGTCATCAGGTCTAATGATTCATAGGGAAAGGGAGCCTAAATGAGCTTATCAAGCACCGTGTAAAGTTTATACTCACAAGATAAAGATGACACAAAAAACTGTCAAACTATCCATTAAACATCAATTTAAAGTTCTGGAATACCAACAGAAAGTGTCTTCCAAAGCGTAGAAATAGTTTATATACACAAACCTTCTTGATAGTATTTCAACAATATAAAGTACAAACACGGTCTGTGTTCTTTCTGCATTATCTTCTAGCTGCTGTCCCCATGCAGTAAGAAATACCATCTGGTTTATGGACTGACCTGTATAGGAGAAAAGAAATGAAAAAGGCACAAGCCAACTGGTGCTGTCATTGAAAAAAATGCTTCAGGACAGAAGTGCAAACTGTAATATCCTACAGAGATTAATATAAGCACTCCAGGTTTATGGTTATTCATTATTAAGCTTCTGGGAAAATAGAACAATATACCCTGATAGTTATAAATACATATTAGATCTTCTGAGTCGCTGTTGATTATTCAGCCCATATTTCTGTCACCATATTTCAAAATTACCCGAGAGAAAGCATTTAGAATTTGTAAAATTACAAGAAAAATAGCAAAAGAAAAAAACCCACTTACACTCTTAAAAAGATACTTAAATGCTGACTGTAATGGAGTTACATTAAGAGAGCAGACAGAAAATGGAAGGAGAGTGAGGTAGCTGGCAAAAACCTAGAGCTGATCCTCCAAGGTCAGCTACTCAACAATGTCCTCAAGCTTGTACAGATTGTATTTCCTGAAACACAACATAAAAGTCCATGGTGTTCTTCTCAAGTGAACGATTTGCTCTGGTCACAGCACTGAGGACTAAATCTCTCTAGCAAGCATGGAGTCTTACAGAGTTCTGTTTTAAAGTCTGATCTTATGATATTGGCCTGGAGTGGGGGTGGGGGGGAGGGGGAATAACTCAGCCTACCACATTTAAAGCACAAATGAATCTTTTACAGTGTTAGGCAAATTTTGCAAGAAAAAAATGAGGCTCGAGTAGAGCACTGCAGGTTGGTAACAGCAGCAGTGAAAAGGTAAACACTTAATAATCTATCACCTTTATTTAAACTTCCTGGGGCCTCACCTCTCCTAGCAAATCTTCCCTGCTTCTGGAGGAAGATGAGCTGGCCGATTATTTCGTATACTATGTGCAGCAGCTCCCGTTGGGAGAATGTTGTCCCCTACATATCCAATAAATAACCACACTCTGAAGTCGGTGGGGCACATCCATTTTTATATTGCTGTGTCTAAGATTACAGTTTCATTTCTGCATTACCTTGAGCTTAAACACAACCTCAAGGTTGGACCTGTCAGTAGGCAACAGGCAGGGAGGAGCAGACCTGGCTGGGTGGGAGCCTCCCTGCAGCCTATCCTGCATCCTCGCGAGGTCCTACAGAAAGCCATCTGCATGAGCACATCTCCATCAGCAAACATCTGAGTCTTCTGAGCGGGAACTCTTGACAACCGTTGATGTTCTAGTGCCAAAAGAGAAAAATGAATAAATAAAAATAATGTTTTTTAAAAAAGAAAGAAAGAAAGAAATGAAGGAAGGAAAAAAGAGAGAAATAGAAGGAAGCTAAGGTTCAGTTTCTCACAATTTCAGCCTGGAAACTGCAGTAAGGAATGAGTGCCGGCCCCCCTCCACCCTCGGCCAGATCTGCGTACAGCATTCCAGTCTATGTTTACAGCTGGGAAGAAATTGAATTACCTACCTAGTATTATTTTAGTATAAACGAACAGGAAGTCTTCACCAAAATTGATGACCCAGCGGGTGTTGCCCCTCCCTGACTGTACTGTGTACGCAGAGCTTTCTAGACTCCAATTTATTGGTTTGTCAGAAACTTCAGTTATTTTCATCAAGTTGAGTTTTACATTAAACATTCCTCCCCTTAATTGGAACCATGCGGATACATTTGGGCAGCATCCATATTCCTGCTCAAAATAAAAGGGGTACTTTGTTACAAATTCAGCATACTTTGCTGTTAAATTATATTTTGCTAGCAATTACAATTAAATATGAAGTTCACACTTAATAGCAAACCTTGTAATCATGTGGGAGTAGTTCTCCTTCCGTGAACACCATGCGTGGGAGGGAGAAGGGAGAGCCCCGCAGCCTCATTTTAATAATGAAATAAACAGTTCTGCTGGTGAGTAATTCAGGGATTTTAACACAGGGCAGTGGCAGGATGGAAATTGTTTAAGAAGCTTATTTAACCCTCTCACCTGCTACTTCTAGCTCTCTCAAGAGTTATACACCCCACTGCAGGCAGACAGGAGCAGAACGGCAGAAGGGAGCAGGGCAGGGGGCTGTTTTTATTCTGCAGATCTGATTTTATTCATGCTTTTAGGCCCCTCATGAAAACGACCAAGGTTGTAACAAAGTCACACCTGCAGAAAGCTTTTAAAGTTTTAAAGTTGTCTTTTTAGGGTGGGTGTTTGTTTTTTTGGTTTTGTTTTTTTGTGTGTTGTTCTCCCCCCGCCCCCCCCCCCCCACTTGATTTCTGAATTATAGTGCTCTAAGATGCTTTGTTTATCTGGCATTTGTCTTGGAAAACAGGTAACGTTCAAAATTCAGATTTTGTTTTAAATTTCATCTGTAGTTTTATGTTTTTGTGCTTGGTCCCATTAGCCATAAATGCGCCTGTTATGGAAAGGTATCAAGAGGTTTCGTTAGAATACAAAGAGAAGATATTTTGCTATGGAAAAGAGGAGTTGATACTTCAGTCAGTACAAAGCAGGACACTTGATTTTAAAAGTGGAATGTGAGATATTGCAACTGTTACACATTATGGTGGTGTTTGTGCTTGCCTGAGTGGTGTTTCTACTGATATACCATGGAATTACAGAATGCAAATACAAATAAAAATACAAAATATATATATTCTCATTCACATTCTAATTTTTCTTACCTGAAACAAAGCTTTCAATTTGGGTATTTACATGAGGAAAATGCCTGAAAGACAAGCTCTCAGGAGTCACTGGGATGAAATCTCCCAGATCTGCTTTACTGAAACAAAGAAAACCCAAGATTCACCAAATGACAGTATTTCAACCCAGCTGAAGTTAATTTCCTAGGTATTGCCCATAAAATCTCTTGCTGTCTTGCAAACTAACCTTGTTTCCTTGCTGTCCATTTGGAAGCAGCTGAAATTTGTCCTCCACATTGAGCTGACTCTGCCCAGCTGCCATCACCTATCACTTGGGAATTTAACTCAGGCAACGAAGAGCCCATCTCACAGCATCCCTAGAGTGAGTTATGGGACCCTCATAGCCACCCACAAAGCTGACATCTCTCCTGCAGTCCTGGGGCATGGCTGACCCCTGCCATGGAGTCAGAGGCTTCTGCTGCCACTGCCAGCCCTCCTGCTTGCTTGGGAAGCTGCTGAGCATGGAAATATCAGAAATACTGGCAAGTCCATTTACTTCAGTTACAGATTAATGAACCATCTGGTGTTAGAATCACTGAAGATATCTTGAAATACTGTGGGGGTTCCTGAGCTCAGTAAAAAACTTTACTTTCTACAGCTAAACTCCATACCTCTCTCATCACTCCACTCTCCAGTTGTAATTTCAAGTCAGGAACTTCACACTGGGGCTTTTATTAAAAGATGACAAACATGACTGCGTGGATAGCAAATAGAACTTCTGAATTTTTACAAAATAGTGATCCTTAATACATCCTACAAGTGTTGCCACACTGCTAGGAAGTCCTGAGGGATCCCAAGGGACTTCCCTGGCTGGTGATTCTCGTGGTTTACTTCACAGAGAATCCCAGTGCTGTGCTCCAGCTCACACTTTCTTCAGATGGACAGATTTCCCTGAGGCAGATAACAGAAGAAAACTGCAGCTGAGGAATCATAACCAGAAACATGCTACTGAGCCTGAAGTACTTCATTCACTTGATTCAAACTTCTTTCAGAGTTTGAATCAATCCCCATCATCCTGTAAATATGCCCGAAAAGGTACTGTGCAGCAGGCCACATCCTGCACTGAAAATGATTCTGCTTTGCACCAGCGGATTATTTCTGCTGTTTAAACAAGCCCCCTTCAACAACACATATTCTCATCTGTGTACTTTTAATAGAAGCATAATGTCATATGTTATAATGAATAGCATACAACTGAACAGTGTGCATAAGACTGTAATTCCATCTGGGAGTTTTCTGACATTGATAAACCACTCAGGTTTTGCTTTTGTGGTTCGTGCCATTACAGCAGCTCAACAGGATTACAGTCCTGTTAGGTACAGTTGGTTGTAGACATTATACCACACAAAAATGACTGCATGCTTTGTTAAAGAAAAAATTTGAATTTACATAACATAATACATAACTGAAAATTCTCATCAATGGTCTGATAATATGGTGCTAAAAATGATCTTTATGTTATTAGCTGAGTGGCTTGTTTATTTTATTTAAGATTCCTCATCACAGGCAATGAAAATAGTTTAGTTGGATTTAATTATATCTATACTGAGGGACTGAAGCATTTCCCTTGTAATTTTGTGGCATCACTACTTTTATAGTATATGAAAACCAGAACATTGCACTGCCCATAAAGGAAAGTGAACCAGACAAGTCTAGTAAATTCAAACTCTAAGCCGAGTTAAACACATACACACAAAAGCAGATAAAGAGTAAAAACTGTGGTTTCACTTCTTCTTTCAATTCAAAACATTGATTGTGATAGCAGTAGCCCTGCCAGGGATTGTTTAAAACATATAATAACATTTTCCTTTAATTTGATTATAATTAATAGATTAATCCATGTGTGCATTCCCCTTGAATGAAGCTCATATTAAGACACATTTCCCTCGTAAAGCCACAAAAGCTCCAATGAATGGGAGCTTTCATTCTTCTGCACCTTATTCCCACTTTGTTTGGATCACTACCATTTTTTAAAATGAAGGTCATACATTCTTGTTTCTAGTGTGGCCTCACTGCACTTATTGCCATCTAGTTCACAGTATAATAACAGCAATGATGAAAAAGTCCAGATTGTCCCAGGACAGAGAGAAGGTAATTATTTCTGAAGAGAATTTTTTCTGTTTGTACAAACCACTGATGATGCCCATTGCTGCCTGACTGAAGAGTGGGGACATGAAGCCCAATGCCACCTTACATGGCTCTGCTGTGTGCTCTGTGGAAAGACTATTATTACCTCTCACACACCACCATGTATTTGATTGCCAGATTGTAAGTTTTGCATCAAACATAAAGGAGCACCATCAGGAAGGTCACCAAGATGGGTTATGGTGGACCACGCAAACAGAACAAAGCAAACCAGAATATAACCACATTTGGTCCCCATGCCCACAGTGATTTTACAGAGCCACCACTCACCCTGCAGCAGCACACCAGCCTCAGATGCTCAGATGAACCCAAGCTTTTAGCATCACAGTACTTTCACCCTCTGAACAGGGCCTCTTCTGTAGGAGAAAGTATTCACTGATGTAGCTTGCACTACAAACTTCCCTAGTGGAGATGTGGTTTCCTGGTATAGGAACACTCACCAGAACTGCTGGTTCAATTAGTAGTATTTTTCTTCTCTTCCTGTGCTCGTAGCTGACAAAGCTGTATATGCAAAATGTTTGAATGCAGACAGACCTATTACTTCTGGGGAAGCCACAAAATGGACAGTAAATGAATTCTGGACTGATGGAGACAAGGAGAGGGCTGATAGAGCAGTGATGAGTGAAGCACATTCTGATGGATCCTGTGCAACATCCAACAGTAACAAACACACACAAAAAAATCTGGGATGGGTTTTATGGTTTCAGGTTACTCTTACAGAAGTTCTCCAGAGTCAAAGTTGAAGAAAACAGAAGACAATCACCAATGAAGTGAGCTTTTTAGTAATTTAAGATGCTAAACACTCATTAGCCTTAAAATATCACAATGATTAGAAAAACTTCATTATGGCACCTTCTAACTAAACATGGTCTTTGTCATCCAGATGTGTCTTCTTACCTGACTAACCAACATAGATTTTCCCTCTGTTAACATCCTACAGTTATGACAAGTCCTGAAATGGGAGTAAAGCACCAAGGCCCGACTCTCTTCCCTCACGCTCATCATTAATAACATTGTCAGCTAAGTAATTAAATCATCTTCATCATTAGTGCGACACAGAAAGAACAACTTGATCCCAGGTGGAATCCACAACACTGTCAATTTTAAAATATATTGTTTAAAGTAGGCAAATTTGATCCGGAATCGTTGAAAGAATAAATTTGGAAGACCACCAGGTCATTTCTACAGAATCTTTTCCACAAATGTAATGGCACTTTAATGGAGGTTACACTACATACACATATAAACAGAAAATTAGTGTATATCAGTTATGATAATGTTTTCTGCTAAGCATTGAAAAATTACTGGAAAACCACTTAATAACTATCAAATGTTTTATAATAGCGTCAGCTGAGTGATTTCTTGCTCTAAGAAAAGGCACAGCTCCACAGTGAATTTCACTGAATGCCTCTGCCACAGCTAAATCAGTAATGCTCCAAGCTTTATGAAAAGCATTACTGCTGTAATACATCTCCTAATAATTTGTTTACCTCAAGAATGACAAATGAGATACTCCAGAAGATACTAATCAGGAAACAACACATTAAGACTGGGTAACTCAGACACGAAGGCAGAGCTGTTCCATGGGCACTTCCAGAATTTTTGGGAGATTTGTGACTGGCATTGTGACAAGCACAACTAGAAGTGGCTGTTAGCTGGAAGAGATGCAGCCTTGCAGCAACCCCCCTTTAGCTCCGTTCTCCCTCCTTCCCTTCGTAGGGCTCACCACTTGGACCAGAGCATTCTGCATACAACACAGGTCTGAGAACCAACCTGGAGCAATTTGTTTGCTCAATGATTTTGACACCCAACATCCAGACAAACAATCCCTGTAAAGTTTCCATTCTTTTCTCATTGTCCTGCATTTTGGCTCCCTGTGTCTCCTCTGTCACAATCAATATCACCAGACCAGTGCAAAAGTCAACCATCTTTGTTCAACTTTTAAAAAACTGTAAAGCTTGAAAACATGGACTGGACTTCGTTTTGAACATCTTACACACTTTCAATGTAGATAATAAAGAGATATAGTGCTGATATATCTATATATAGGGAGATAATAAAGAGGTACTGTCCCACATCTGCAGTCAGAAAGCAAAAAAAGAAAAAAAAAAACACCAGTATTGTAAGAGTTAAGACCTGACCCATTGTTCATTTTGTTTTTTATTCCTATTCAGAGAAAGCAAAACTGTGCATTTTTACTATGGGTACATGATTATTTATTTATTTATTTATTTATTTTTGCACATGTTATATATTGCTTGAGCTCAATAGAACTACAAGTCCTATCAGCTGTTCAGTTTTGTACAGAAGGTGGGCACACAGTTCCGACTCCCTGTAACAAAGAGACATGAAGTGATGTGTGCTCTGCATCAGAATATCTAAGATTTCAGAACAATCAATACATTCACATCCATTGCTTTTCAAAACATACTATCTGGAATAAGGGTGCTGAGGAAGAGGTGGCAAGGATCTTCTTTCACACTGGAACTCTTCATTGCTAAGAATTTTATTTCAAGGACTTCAATCCTCATCCCAGATTTTACAGTTTGCACATGGATGAAGGGCCCAACTGTCTACTCCTACTTGCAAGTACTTCTTGCTTTAAGAGCCGGGGCAGTTGACAGTGCTTACATTTGCTGGGATTTATTTAACTGACTTTCAGCATGCCCTACTGTCCATGCAGGTTTGCAGTTTCCTAGGCTGCAATTTGAGCTTTGGGGCATATCCAGATTGCATGCTGAGAGTAAAACTGCAACTCTGAACAGTTTTTAGGTGGCTGTGGTCAGGGTAAAGTGGCCATTTGGAGCTATGTGCACACTGTTTTTAAACACTGACCCTGCCTTTCATCTCTTTCCAGGGCCTTCCCGCACATACAGTTCACTAACAGAGCACAATGTGTTTTTCTCTCTGTGGGAATTACTGGGGTTTTCTTTGTTTGCTTGGTTGGTCTGGTTTAGGTTTTTGTTTGTTTGCTTTTAAAAGAGAGATCCTCTCCGTTCTTAACAAATCTGAGGAACGTTTTAATATTAGTGGCTACCAGTGACACTAGATGAAAGAACATGAAGTAAAAAAAAAAAAACAAAAAAACTGAAAGCCATCTAATTCTGGCTTTTTCTGTAAAAAGAAATTCTGCTTTTTCTAAAGGAGGGATACATAAACAGTGGACCCAGATCTGGCCTGAGCTACTTTTGTTCACAGAGTAGCAACAAACCAGGCACCAGGGGTACGCGGCAGATGGTTGAGTTGGTCATTGTAAGCTCACTTCCCGAGAAGCAGGCATCTCATTTCACTGACCATTTTAAATATCTACCTTAAGATGAAACTAAGTGATCCCAATTTTCATTTTTTTTTTTTTACATCAACAGTAAGGACTCAGAAATTATAACTAACTTGTAGAGACAGGTTTGCTAAATCAGTTGTGAAGCTATAAACAGAGACAAGAGAGGAGAGAGATCAGATCACAAACCAGAAGTAACTATCAGTTCTGGTATTTTGTCCCATGGATTGCTTCAGCATCTTACATTAGAGTCACTGAAGAAAAAAATCCCCAAATCCCAAGAAATTGCTTGAGCATCAAGGAGCAAACTTCTCTCTCTTCGTTTCCAGTTCAAAATTGCATCTGCTGAACCACAAATCAGGCTCTGTTCACCACTTCTCCATTTGGCCCTGAGATGTCACCATTCTTGGCTGCAAAGGTCTTGCAGCGAAGCAGGTCCGGTCCCTACCTGGATAAAAAAACTGAATGGGCTGGATTACTTCAGAAGAGAAATCAGTAAAAATCACTATTAGAGAAACTTCCTAACACAGGAAACAGCTATTAACATGGATACTTGTTTGCTAAAATAAAAATACACTCATTAAATATTACGCATTTAGAAATTAAGTAAGTACTTCAGATTTTTAAGTAAAAATGTGTGTGGAACTCTAACATCATTGTTAAAGTATTAAAAAAAAAAATTAAAAAAAAAATTTAAAAAAAAAAAAAAAAGCTGATTTGTTTGAGCTTCTCATTGTCTGTTTGCCTTACTGTTATCCTACTGTTATCCTACTCTGCCTTCTAAGTACGGGAAGTCTACTTGGAAACGTCTTTTGTGTTTTTTTTCTGTTGACCACAATTCCTTGAGATAATTGTTTTAACATTGCCTTTATGGCTGGGCTGTTTCAAATTGATGTAGCATTACCTTGCAAGAACCTGCCGTATTTTTGTCAGTTTTCTCCCAAGACTGAGATCTTTAAAAATGACATTCTTTTCCACTGAGGCTGTCTGATGATAAGAGCCAATGGCCTTCTAAACTCCCTGCCTAAAGCAGCTTCAACGTGTTTCCCTCCACCTCTGCTCTTTGTTTTATTAATTTTCTGATGGCTACTTAATTTTCACCAAAGTTTGGCAAAAATTTCAATTGCTCAGCAACTAGCAGTCAGTGGATTCCAGGTTTTCCAGGCCACTCAGATGCTGCAAGTATCTTAAGACCAGGGAACCACAGCAGTCAGAAACAAGATGGGAGGGACCACTGAGACTTCCTACAGGAACCAAAGAGACTTTCCATGGATGAGACTTGGGTAGGTTTGAATAAAAGTTATTCATGATCCAATTATAAATCAGTTCACCACCTACATAAACCTGTTTAATGGAAATAAATTTGATACACAGTGATACTTTCCCAAGTCCAAATATTACAGCAGTCATGTAGCAAAAACATTAGCTGGCACATCACAGGACCATCAAAATACAGAACACTGGGAAGTCATTTGTATTTTGGGGAACTCTTCACTAAGTATTCCATAGATTAAACTTCTGTTCCACTATTGTTGATAGACTGATTTTGTGTAAAGGTCTATCCAGGAGTAGGATCCATGACACACATACTTATCACAACACAGTGTATGTCCTGAAGATCTTCCAGGTTAAGCAGATGAAAAGCATGGCAGAAAAAGAAGCCGTTACCCTCACACTGAGGTTGGTGAGCTGAGGGACAGACATGCTCCAGCTTTCATAGTAATCACTGGCAGAGCCGGGAAACAATCCAAAGCCAGCATCCTAACCATAAAACCATGCTTGTTCTCCTGGCATAGAGAGAAGCAGAAACATGCCAGAGATGGAAAGCAAACACCAAGTAACAGAATGGCCCCCTAAAGAATTTTGTTCCCAGGGGAGAGATTAAAGTCTTGCAGTACATATAAACACCTGCCTAATGATGACAGAATTGAATTTATTGCTTCATGCAACAAAAATGCCTCAGAAATAAGATACTAGACTTACTATTGAGATCATCCAAAACATACCACGTGTTGTAGTTATCATAAACTTCAGGTGATCGGCCTGAAACATCTGCAGCACATGTAATATCTGGTGAACACCAAGGCACAGCTCATAGAAACTCTGCCCGGTACCCTCCAGAGATTGTAAAGTAGCTGAGACATGATAGACTCGAAAGAACACCTCACTTCATGAACCTCTACCACTACCCTAGCACAGCAGCTCCAGTGGAAGCACTGCCAAATGCCTAACTTGCACACCCTCTCCTTCAGCATATCATGCTCTTCGGTTAGTGGAAACACATTTCTGAGGCTGGGATGATAAGTCTGAACAAAGACCTTAACACACAACTGCTGCACTTTTCCCACTGGGAATCAACCATCTTCCATAGGCACTTAAACTGTAAAATATTTCAATAAAAGAATACTGGGCCTCAAAAAAAACATTAATCAAATGCAATTAAAAAAAGAAGAGAAAAAAAAAAAAAACCCACAACCAAATCTTTCTAATTCACCTCATCACATCCACATAGTCAAAAAACAAAGCAGCCATATCATAATGAGCATCTGTTGCAACAAGTAGTAGGCTGCCCATACAAAACACTTTACCAGCTCTACTGTATTTACAGTTGGTACGAGTAAGGGCAATTTCTATTAAACTGTCTATACTCAGTTTGACAGTGATGTTAAAGGTGAAGTACCATAATATATATATTGGCTGTGATATGGCTAAAAACACAGTACAAACAGCAAAAAGATCTACACTGCAGTCATCTGATATTGTTGGATTTCTCTTCTCTTATGAAAGGAAGTTTTCAAGGCTTTTTATTGTTAGAAGATGTAATCAAGATGCTCACTCTTGATTGAAGAGAATTAACCTTGTAGTTTGAGGAGGAACCATATTTGCAGATCGTAAATTAGGTGAAAAGGATCCATATTTATTTATTTTCATTTCTTCTCCTCTGGGCAAAAATCCCTACTTCATTATCTGGAGCAACTGGCAATTTCAAAATACAGTCCTTACAAATTACAAATTTAGCTTTGCTCCTCAGATCTCAAGCCAGTAACAGCTAAGAGAAAGAAAAAATAAATAAATCCTTGCCCCCACTCACCCTTTCACCACCTTCACAATTCTGTTCCTCTCAGAAAAACTTGAGAGAACTGGTGAGCTTTGCAGCATGCCAGAGAAGTCGATGTGCACGGGCTAGTTTAGATCAAAGGGAGAAATGCCTACTGAAGCACTAAGAGCTCCTTCACTACTATACCAAAAAAGTGCCAGCTCACCTTTTCTGCTGGATGAAATACTGTGGAGGGAGATGAGCTGCTCTCTAACATGGACAGGTCTAGGTCATTAGATATATTACGGAGCAAAAGAATAAATGACTTTCAGCTCCTTTTGGAAACACCTCATTCTGGTGCACAAAGGCAATATGCTTGCTGGGCAAAAGACAGCATGTGTCAAATTCAGTCCTTCAGACTTCAGTTTCTGAGCTGGCTTGACAGGTGGTTCCAAAAGAAGTACTTCACAGTAATGTCATTCTCATGATGACCAAAGCTTATTGATTCCTTCACTTTGATAACTCGGTATGTTGGGCCTACTACAGATCCCATTAACCTTCATTCTTGAGCCAGATGCTAATCAAGCAGATTCCTAAAAAAAAAAAGTCTAGAAAAAACATTCCAGCCACCCAAATTTCTTGATCATCCGAGGGCCCAAGTAGCCACCTCCTCTTCACTTGCTCTCTCTGCAAGTGCTATTGATTCTTGTTGTACCTGTTATGGCTGTGATAATCAAAGAAGGCTTTAGGTAGCCCTCTGGGTTCTTTAGCATTCCTGGGAGCACATCCCCCATATCCATTCCAATCAAGGATGCCCACAGGATGACATCAATGATCCACTTGCCCAGTTCTATCTGGGCAGTCGCTACTGCAGAATTTGCTCAAGGACATGGAACAAGATGCTGAGGTCCAATCTTTGTACTCATCCTGCATCACGCTTTTAGATTACGGATGTCATCAGGAACATTCTTACCTATTGCCAAAAGTATCTGATTTGCACCTTTTATCCATTTATTTGTCTAATTCACTTTGAACTTCTTGATACGTACGGACTTCACACTTTCTTGCAACAGCAAGTTGCAGAGGTTTATCACATGGTTTGAGGAAATAGTTTTTAAAATTCACTTCAAATTATCTCCTATCAGTTTCAATCCACATCCCCAATCTGGTATTACAGGATCTGGTAAATAAGTTTAGCACTCATCTTTTGCATTGCTCTTGATATGGTAAATCAAACCCATCTCTATTCAGCCTTCTCTCCAAACTAAAGTGAGCCTGCTGTTACACCCCCTTAATAATTTTTGGTGTAGTTACCCCTAGCTTGTTGTTTTAAATCTTTTTTTCCTCTCCAAACTATGCTTTTCATGAGATGTGGAGACCATGCAGTAACCAAGATGTGGGGACATAAAAGACTTTCCACAGTGAGAAAATTCATCTCAATACCCATCCCAATAAGGGCAGTTTTGGCTGCAGGTGAACAGTGAGCCAATGGTGACAAAAAAAATGCTAAATCTGCATGTCTTGGATTATTCCAAATCACCACAAAGTTTTTTTGGAGATGCCAGAATTAAGTTCAGGCAAGTGACCAGACTAATATAGCATTAGATAATGCTGTGCAGAGGTAGATACCTGCTTAAGCCCTGGAATATAATTCCCTTAATGTAGTGTACAGACTCCTAGATTCTCTCAGCTAGTGTGTTTACAATTACAGTGCACTGGATAAAATGGACAGTCCAACAGTCTCCCCCACGCATACGAAACCTTTTCACATCAATACCTCTCTTATAGGTAACCCTCACAGAATCATTAAGGTTGGAAAAGATCACCTAGTCCAACCACCAACCCATCCCCATCATGTTCTTGAACACCTCCAGGGATGATGACTCCACCACCTCCCTGGGCAGCCTGCGCCACTGCCTCACCACTCCTTCAGAGAAGTTTTTCCTAATAGCCAACCTGAACGTCCCCAGCGCAACTTAAGGCCATTACCTTCTCCTCCACCTCCAAGACATCCAGAGCACTGTATACAGGCGAACGTCTGAATTATCAATAAAAATCAGTCAGTAACAAATTCTTCCCAATTTAAAACTTGTTTTCAATCACTGAGAAAATTTACCAGTACTCCATGTGAAGGCCAACGCAGAGCTGTGATTTGACAGAAGAGGAACGACAAGTACGAACAGCTTCCTTTTCCCCCCAGCGCTGCATGTCTTCTCCCTCCCCATGTACGCCACTGATGCACCTCAAAAAATATTTACGAGTTCTCATTCAAGTACTTCAGCTGATAAATTTAATATCACAATCCCTGGGGTAAGCAAAAAATAAAATATTGCATTGGCCTTCGCACATGTGGAGATTATATTACTTCACAATGAAACCCAGCAAGCTGCACGTTACAGCTTTTACCACAATCTCCTCGGTAGGAATGTTTCAAATACATTGCATATGTGTGAATACAATATAAGCATACTGAAATGCTTTGAACGCTGTAATACATCAGACACTTCAGGGAGAAGAAAAAAAATGCTTTCACCTATCATGGCTCTTATCTGAAGCCTGCACAGTCCTTAAGCACTCCATTTGACACAGGTGTGTTCAAGCCTCACACAGCGCTGCCCACAAAACCAACCTACAGAGCTATTTTCTAAACGATCCACTCCTTAAACTTGTCCCCAAAACCTCGGCAAATCTGTATCTTATTCATTAATTAAGAGATCTCTGTGAAAGAAAGAAAGCAGACAATGCTGCTCGCCCTGTGCATTACAGCCCTGAGAAAAACAGATTAAAGCAGCCACAGCTGTACAACAAAGCCCTTTGCTTTATGCACTCACGTTTCTGCACGCTGTAAAAGCCTAAACATCTGACTCATTTGGATTTTACAAGGCTATCACGCTGGAAAATATGCATAAAAATCGACAGCATTCAAAGGCGCTGAGGAGTTCCACGCCACGTTTGTTTCCTCCGCAGCACCTGCTGCCGTAACTCTGCGGGAGCCTGCAGCGTACCGCGCCGCCCGACTCGGCGGCTGCCGCGTAGCCGCTGCAACAGCGCCCCCTTGTGTCCGGCCGGCACTGCGAGCGGCCGCACGGCGTCCACCTGAGGGGTGAGCGCGGCCCGGCGGGGACGCTATCCCAGCTGCCTTCCAACAGGCCTGCGGCTGGAGCACGCCAGTGGCACGCAGGCAGGGCACTCAGGCAGCTCCAGCACAGGGGCGTTATACAGCCCTGTGTATACAGGTCATACAGAGGTGACAAATGACCAAAATAAATAGCCATCCTGTAAACTTTGTTTTTCAGAAATCCAATTATCTCTTGTAGCTTCCTGCTCTTAAAGCAAAGTTTCGCTAGCTGTGACCACCTGACATTTCACAGGCAAGCTGGTGCACCCAGGGAATAAAAACACACATTGTGAGCATTTCTGAGTGACTCACCTACCTCTGATTAGAAGCCCAACAGCAGAGGTGGACTCCACATCACCTTTTTTAACACAAAAAGGCAGGTGGTTTTCTTTTTTTTCTTTTTTTTTTTTTTTTTTTTTTCTCTTTCTTTCTTCACAGCATGGCTGCAGATCACTTTTAGGGTCTGTTTTCTCTTTGAATTAAGAGAGCTGTAGAAACAACAGAATCACAGAATAGCTTGGGTTGGAAGGGACCTCAAGGATCATGAATCTTCAACCCCCACTAATACAGGCAGGGCCACCAAACTCCATTTAATACTAGACCAGGCTGCTCAGGGCCCCATCCAACCTGGCCTTGAACACCTCCAGGGACGGGGCATCCACAGCCTCTCTGGGCAGCCTGTTCCAGCACCTCACCACTCCCATACTAAAGAACTTCCCCCTGACATCCAACCTAAATCTTTCCTCCTTCAACTTAAAACCATTTCCCCTTGTCCCACAGCACGTGACTGTTGTGACAAGAAACGTACATGTCCCAGGAGAGTCAACCTTTTGCTTGCTTTGAGCTTTGTAATCTGCCTATGACAATTTTTATCCCTCCACCGACTTCTTTTCCTTGATAGTTTGCCTCTCTATGGGACAGTACTAGAAGACAGAGAAAAGCATTTTGCTAATAATTTCGTGATTACTGTCTGTAAAGTGATGGTGAAACAGTGGCCTCTTCAGGTTCAACTCCAGATGTTGGGTAGAGAAAATCTAAATGCATGGACACGTCTTGCTGACTCAGCTTCTTGCTATTCCTGCTCTGCCCTCACCTGCTAATTACGTTCACCTTAGTAACTATGCATCACTTTCTGCTTCCCACAAATCCAACCCTCTCCCTTCACGCATCTTCTGAAACTGCTCCTTCTCTCCCTGCTTTCCAATTATGCATCAATTCTGTGAATAGAAACACTCAAAAATCTTTTCACTGGGAAGTCTAAGTTAATGGAGTTGAAAAAAATAATAAGTCCCCATCACTTTATTCTCAACAAGCCTCAGAAGCGTCTTTGCTACTTTAATTGAAAAGTAAAAATATCAGTTAAAAAATAAAAATATCTGAAAAAGTTCAGGCCATGGGAAATAAAAAAAACCCCTCACATACAAGTGGAATCTTATGGGAAAACATAATTAGCAGTTTTTATATTACTGTTAGCTCAGTTTTATATAACATTGTTAGCTCAGCCAATGATCATGCTATGGATTTTATCATACAATGGACAGCCACACAAAAGGCTCAATTCCATCACTATTACTTGGCTGTAGGACAGTCTGGCTAAAAGCTTTCTTCTCTTCTGAATACATGCAAAGACACTCTTCACTCATCAGCTCCTAACAGTATTTTTAGGGGCATTTTCACGCGGTTGCAAGCAGAAGATGCACGTATTTTAACTAACTTCCCAATTAAAGCTTTTAACACACGTTAAAATTTAATGGAAATTGCTAACCCTAAGATATACAATTTACTGGGACGAAAGCATAGTTGCTTTCCACAACAGTCGAAATAACCTGAAGTAGACTAGAAAACCAGTGACTAAATTATGTATGTAATTTTCTTTCCTGTTCACAACTTTTATGGTTTTGACTGATGCTTATTAGTTTGTAGTAAGGTCAAAAGACAAAAAAAAAAAAAGAAATGTTAGCCTAAACACATAAAGCATTTAGTACTGTAAGTACACTGCCCATTCTTTGAGAGCATTTTTGTAATGAGCTGCTTTATGTCTTGTGGTTTTTTATGGACTTTCCTTTTTCAGAGAGGGAGGAATAAAAACACTACAGAAAACACTACAGTTGAAAGTCATCAGCACAGGTGGTTAATCGTCTCTGAAGAAATTGCCCTTCTCATAAGATACTGTTGTGCAGCACTGGAAGGTCTGGGTGTAGGTTGCAGACAGCATATCAGCATGATGTTTTCCTAAAAGTACCACTGATTTAAAACACAAAAAGGACAGGACTAACTTCTTTGCTTACTAGTTGAGCAGAATCTTTTATCCCTTTTGCTACCAGTTCAAAGTGGGAAAATAAATAGGAGGTGACGGTTGTTCAGATTGCTGATCTGAATCCAATTCTCATTTAAATGCTCCACCTGAAAACCAATTTGCACTTTTTTTTTGCAGCCTCAATAAATAGCAATAGGGTGGTGGGTTTTTTTTTTCTATTTTTTCCTATAGAACTCAGTTAATCATATTTAGTGATGACTTTTCCTAACCAGGATTAAGCATAATCAGACTAACATGAGGTCCTCTACACTCTCTTGCCCAAATGTTATTAGTTCAAAAGACATCTGAAGCTCCCAGAACACATTAGCTAGTGCAAATGAAGCTGATGCGATGACTTAACGCCAATTAAACATATGGTGACATCAGAATTGCGCAACTAGCGTGTGAGTAACCACAAGCTGAAAAGGAACAACTCACTGCAGAACAAAATGTTCAGTCAGCCTTCCTATGCATTTGTTATCAGAAATTATTTTCAATGCTTGTATTACGCATCACCACCCCTGATTTTTTTTTTTTTTTCCTGCAAATACAGATACATGCTACCCTGAAAGAACAGTGACTCCTGGGGCATTGCTTACCTCCTCTCACAAGAGATGCCTTGCAAAGAGCCTACAGGTTATGAACTACCTGCCTGCAGATGCAGTTCCAAGGGAATGCAGGATCCTACACAATAAGTGGGAAGATACACCTGGGGGCAGGGAGCACACACCTAGGAGGAGAATGGGAACAGCTGGGCCTGGATGTTCCCAATAGGAACCCATTTACTCAGGATACACTCCCCAGTGAAATACTCCTCCGCAACTGTATACAAATCCTTTTGGAATCACTATAAAAGTGGTTATTAAACGTATTGCTGCCTTCTGATAGTCTGGGAGAACAGACTGAGATAGACCAACTAACCAATGAATTCAAATCCCCCTTAGGTAGTACTCTCCATTTCTGCAAAGGTTTCTGTAACATCTTAAGAACAGAACCCTGGTAAGGAAATTTCAAAGAGCAAGGTAACTTTGTAGATGCTTAGGAGCTTGTACCACATGCGAGGCTCAGCATATGAAAAATGTATGCTGGTTTTTGTATGTTTGGTGGTTTTTCTTTGGACAGATTATGCAACAGGCACCCAAGAACTGCCCATTCTGAGCAACAAATAAGTGAAATAAGGCTATATCAGAAAAGACCCTGACAAGTGCAAGCTAAGCACTTTATGCATCAAACAGAAATGAATTCAGGCCATGGTTGACGCCAAGAACATCAACCTGGAATTGCACAAAGAGGAGATTGCTCCACAGTGGAGTGGTACTTGAAGCATCACTCTGAAGAGATAAGATGTTGAACTGCAAACCAAGTAGGAGTCAATATGAATACAGAAAACTGAAATACAGACGACATCTTATAGACTCAAAAGCCAGAAGAATGATGCTCCTGTTTGCAATGAAAGAAAAGGGTCAAGACACGTTGGTCTTAAGAGGCAACACTATAAACTGTCTTGCTGAGTTTGAAATAGACAGTCAGATACCAATGAAGGGTCACATTCAGCTGAGATTTTGATTTGGATCTAAAACATCTATGGAATGGAAGGGTGAAAGTCAGTGACTGCAGAAAGGAGAAATGACTTTATATATATTAAAAGTAGCTCGCCAAATTCCATTCACATAAAGGCATTTCTCAAACTTGTGCTGACACTGTATTTTACCACCTTGAAAGAAGTAAAGCTGAACAGTGATACTTTAATATTGTAATATTTAATCCACTCAAATATATGGATGAAAAAGGAAAATTCACCATAGCTTGTATTGACATATACCTTTATATATATATATGGATATTTGAGGGTGTTTCATTTTTTTACTGTGGAGGGCGTTCTACAAAGCGTGACCTCCATTCCCTTAAACACATACTCTTAAAACTAGAATAATTTCAGCTTTCCCCCCCATCTGCCTTCGTAAACCTGTCCTAAGCATCTGCAATATGTTATCCAACACACTGGCTGCTAACAATACAATCAGTATAAAAGGTTACTTAGGGGGCACGGTTGTTTTTTTTTTCTTCCTCCCCCCTCCCCCCCCCCCCCAATTCTGTCCTCAAAATACAAAGCTTATTTTAACAAAGATTTAAAGTCTTTCGCTGTGGAAAGTGTCTTAGGATCACTTCAATAGGAAAAAATAAAAATAAAAAAATAAAAAGGAGGGGGTGAGGAGGCAGGGAATGGAGCATATTGGAATTGTAACTTTCTGGAGCAACAAAACAGGAAATTTGCTTTAATAAACATTTGTCTTCATGTCAGCATAAAATATGTTTCATAACTTGATTGTAAAATTTTACAGGGCAGTAACTTCACATACCAGATACTGGCCTGAATGCAGATTATTTCATTGCTTTCCGAAGAGAGCATCTGATCACTTTGCATTGGTATTTTTGCAGAGTCAAAAGGCACAGAACCTACTGTTGTGCTTCCAACAGTCGAACTTCTCTTACTGGCACTAATCTCAATCAGGCTAGAGCGAAGACAAACATATTCCTGCAATTTACTGAGCTAGAGGGAAAACAGAAGTTGTCCAATCACATAAGCAAAGCAGTCTAGGTTGGTCTGTACATATTTTTCACTTGTGGCTATCTTTGCAGAACTCTGCCTGGTACCTAGTAACCCTTCAGCAGTACAAAACATCGGGTTTTGTTTTTAATAAACCAAACAGGTACAAACAAAACCATAAATTCTAATTATTAGAAAAGTGCGGTTACTTTTCCTTACTGAAAGTATCCCTATTTTATGTAATTCCGTACTTCTTGCACACGTCACTGAAAATAAATAATTTTGCTCAAATACTATGAGAAGTCTCCCTAATTCCTTCAGAATTGGGAGAAGCAGGGGAAAAGCTTCTGCAAATCATTACTCTCAAATCGGTTCTCATCAGTTCATATATTACATGACCCAGAAACTTATGGGACTGAGAGAAGAAAGCATAATTACAGGTGCCTGGAAGTTCATATGTGGTGTTTCATTCCCATAATACCATTCCAACAATTACAGTAGCTACATGAAGCCATTAATGTGAATTCAGGTTATTCCATCAGTGGAACCCTCATTCAAAAATAACGCCAAGTCATGACAAGATTATAAATATGTGCATCATTACATAAGACAGCAAATCTATCACATCATCTGCCCAACTTTTAAAGAGATCCTAAAATTAAACATCTGCTTGCTGACAGTGACTGGAAGGATTTGTATTTACTTGACTGTCACAAGTCAACTGCATATAACTACTGAGAAAATTTGCTATTTCTGCTGTTTTTCTTCAAGTGACAGGAATCACACCACACTTCTGTGCTTGCCCAGCATGTAGTATCTGCTTCAAAAGGCAAGCACGAAGTTAAAAATCCTTCTGATACTTCAAACCTCAAATGTACAATCTCCAGTTTAGAAGGCAAGACTAACAGGTCTGCTCCAAGTTCCCTTACACCACTGGATTTGAGGCCTTCAGAAAGCAGAGCACATTGTCTGCACCAACCTTAGCACAGAAGGAAAAGGACACGCTAATACTCTTCTGCTTATTTCTCATACGGTTAAGAACACTGTGTGGCTTAGTACCAAGCATTCCTTGTGTGGAATTAATGCTCACTGGCCATAACATTTTTAGCATTAAAAAGAACTGGCATATTCACTTCTCTCTTGGTAAAGCAGGCAGAACACTCTCCAAAGGAGTAAAGCCTACAGATGCACGCGTACAGCACCTAACGCTGACAAGCTCCAACCCCTGGCATCTATGCTACTGAAGAACTTCTCAGTGTACTGGGAGATCCGGAAGTGAACGAGCTGTCCTTACAGTCGTTTCAGCGAGGACTTGGCTCCTATTGCACACTGTAAGCACAACTACTTCCTCCCTAGCAACAAGATGCATGCAGTACGAGATCGCTGCCATTATCCCAGACCCCAGGGGACTCAAACAGTAAAACAGGGATGCACGCTGCTACTGGAAAGCATGGATGGAAAGTATTATCATATCCCCAACGAGAACTAGTCAAATATATTCCATCAAAGTAGGAAGGAAGAGGTACGTATGCGTTTAGATGCTCAATTTTGACCTAAGACCAAAAAAAAAAAACAAAAAACAAAACAAAAAAAAAAAAAACCAAGTAGTACAGGCCAGGATGACACACAGGTGCCTCTAGAAAAAAATGAGCTTCATTGGTCTCAAAATACTGGCTTTGAATCCCACGTAAGATATCACATAAGATATTCCTGTTAATGCTATCTAAAGTCTGCATACTTCACAACCAAATAACATTTGTTTAAAGCACTTTCCTAGCTTTCTCCTTCAAACAGGAACTAAGAATTTTGACCTGGGAATGACCACCAGTTCAGGCAAAAGAGTTCTGCTATTTCCAGAGAAAATAAATTCTGCTGCTTCTACAGGCCAGAAGGCAAGTATCCATACATTATTTGTGTAAACTTCTTTTGTAGTCAAGTAAAGTCCACCTGAATTAACAATTACTCTTCTCTACTGTCCTGTGGTTGTTTTGTGTTAAAAAAAAATAAATGAAAATGTTCACATTTTAGCCAATGACACAAACGCTTGGTAAAGCTGTTTACTTCCAGGTCCTCAGCCAGGGCTTCCTTGGATCTGAGCATGTACATATGGATTTTACTGCTTTGATGAACTACCCTAGAAAAGCTTACTGCATTGCACGTTTGTTCTCAGCCCAGAGAACTTTAAAGAATCCACTAAATGTTTTTACCTACAAAGAATAGTGGAGACATTTAAGAAAGCTTCCAAGCCCTGCAGCACACAGGGAGATTAACCTGGGCATTAGCCCCAGTTTCAGACCCCATCTCCCTGAGAATTTAACTATAATGACACACTGGGCCAAGGAAAAGCGAAACTTAAACACAGTTAAGATCGCCACTATCACCATAATTCCAGACAACTCCCCCTAGCACATACTTGGGAACATTTTAGAAATACTACAGCCACATAGGCTTGAATATTTCATGCATTTTCAAAAACGAACAAAATCCCTTGAGAAATACAGCTCCTAAACATAGGACCTGTGTTTTAGAAAAGATAAACCATGCTTCATAATGTGTCAATTTACAAGATACTTGAGCTTATTAGCCAAATAAACCTGAATTTTGCAGTAGTCTTTCAATTCCATTTTGAAAGGAATATTCTTACAAATTGTTTAGAAACCTCCAGTAATCCAATGAGATCAACAACTGAGGATCTTATCTACAAGAGAATTTCTGTAGATTTCAATGGTAATTGGTAATATACTTTTAATTAGTAATACAAATTTAATACGTTGTAATTTGTTCACAATTAAGACACGCATTCCAGTCCTTCCAGTGTACACATGCCCAATCCCAGTCACATTCATGCCCTACTTATCAGCGTAATAAAGCAAATCCTTAGGAGCCCTCTTACAGATGCTCCACTTAGCAGAAGATGCAGCACATGCAGGAGAGCGGATATTAAACCTGTTCAGATTTCCAAAAAGGTTTTGCTTAGCAAAAAAAGTTTGTACCTGACCACTATTAAAAAAACTAAGACCAAGGACAGGTCACTGTTAAACACTGCCTGTAATTCCACGCAGTTTGTTTCAGAACTGAGTGAAGGAAAACACAACTAGTGTCAAGTTAGTCTCCTGAATAAATTAAGATTTATTTAAAGAATTTCTGCAACATCTCAGAAGATTTGGGTAACAATTAAGGCAGTTCTCCTCACTTGCTTCAGTAGAGGGAGCCAAATTTTCATCACAGATGCAGCAGCTCCTTCAGGCTTCCCCAGACAAGTTACTCTGGAAATGTTGTACAAGTACAGGTCTACGTGCTGCCAAACTAGGTGCTAGCAAAGACCATGATCAACTCTCAACATTTCTGCAATTCAGAAGCTGTGTGAAGTTCCCTAAGTTGCAAACCATGGTACAAACAGGAAAAGGAGCACCAAGGGATAAGAACTGCAAGGATTCCCATCACCTTTTTAAGAAGCAGACAGAATTCAAATATTAAGGAACTACTCCAGGACCTCTGAAGTCCTTAAATCTGCTGTTATCCTTTGCAACAACAAGAATAATCCCACCAGCACCCACCCATTAATCACACACACACACTCATCAGGCTCAAAATTTATTTTTCATTTCTTGCACTTGAAGTACTCTTCGATGACATCTTTAGCCTGAGATTCCTTGCCATAATCCTGTAACACAGAATAACCCGTTATAAACATGAAGACCCATTCTGAAGTTTACATCCTAGTTTTAAAAGAACAGCTAGTACTCTGACATGTAACCTCAAGAGAAACCACATCTACCAGTAGCTTTCCCTTGGTTTGCTAATAAATGACTTTTAACATAGGACTATTCTATTTCATTTAAGCATATAACCCACTGGTGAAGATCCAAGCAGACTTAATTTCTGCTAAAACAAAACCAAATATATCAATATGTAAAACAGTAACAAGTACTACAATACATGCAGAAGTCATTACTGCTTATGGTGAAGATGTAGCCATCTCTTGGGACCTCAAAGACAACAAATTTTCTTCAAGGCTCGTACTGTGGCTTTATTTTACCAGTACTGTTTTCAAACATGCTCTGCAAAACATTTTCAAGTTGAGCAGAGACTATTAACTGGTGTTTTTTCTCTAGTTTATTTTCTAGTTAAAAACCCGTCTTTAATGCTTACTGGCAAGAGGACATAAACAATCTCATATTGCCCATTTCCAGAATTAAAGGAGTATCATCTTACTTTGACCACCACACAACTGCAGCCCACTACTTTGCGAGGTTTCCCTTCTCTGTCGATCTTGCAGAGTCCTACCCATTCACCCAGCTTTTTGTTGTCATCAACCTGCATAAAACATTACATCACATTACAACTGTTAATTCCTAACGTAACTATGTTCAATAAAAAAAAATGCTGTACTCTCAGAGGTATTGGGTAACGTATGGCTGCTTTCCTCACAAGTATCAGTAGAGGGAGCCAAAATCTCATCATTGTACAGCTCCTATGATTTTAATTCGAAGAAAACTCACGTAAAGACCCTACACACACTCTATAACCACTAGTTAATGACTTCTTTTAATGAGTTCTGTTTCTTCATATACAGCACAAAAATACACTTCAACTTTATACTTAAAACACATCTTTAACCATTATTACGTCCATGGCTTTTACATTGTTCACCTAAGAATCACATTAAACTGAAAAGTCATTGCTACTGTCAGAAATTTTGCTTTCATAAGCCATATACAAGATTACAGTACAGTGATCTCAAAGGTTCACCTTTTTATTTTCTGAAACAAGTACATCAGTCCACAAGCATGGTAACTCCCAGACTTGTGTCTGAAGTCCTGACACTCACCTTGATCAGGTTGATCTGGTGTTCTGCACAAAGTGCTTCAACTAGCTTTACATACATGGGCTCATCGCAGTTTGAAGCCAGGACACAAAGATGGGCTTGACGCCTTAAAAAGAAGAAAAGGCAAATGTAACCTCAAATGCTGAACAAGCCAACGTTGATAATCAAAACCATGACAAACAAGATTCAGCACATGCATGTGTAGACAGCCACTTCATTTTTGGTCTTCTCAAACCACTTTTGAATTATAAAATACACTTTCCATATAATCTACTACTACTTCCTGCTTCTCAAACACAACAGTTCTTACGCATTGTTAGTTTTATTATGTGATTCTACACGATTTCAGAAGCTTCTAGAAACACCATTACATTAATTCTCAGACACTAGAAAAAGGTGTAATGAATAAACACAAAGTTCCATAAACAACCACTATCTTTAGTAGAAAGCAACAAAATTACAAGTTGCTTTTTGCCCTCTACCTCAGATTACAGTCAAACGACATTAGGGTTGTAATTACAAAAGATTGAATTTCTATGCCAGGTTTTTAAAAGCTCTTCAGAACAATCTTTTCTACTTACGTCCAAAGAAGCTGTTATGACAGGGCCCCAATTCTAATTACGATCTTTGTATACTGCAGTACAATGTTAAGAATATCAAAGGGATACCTGACAACAAAGAGAGCTGTATAGGTCTTCCATGCTTAACTTAATGTAACGTGACCACTGAAAACAAATTCTATGTTCTCTACAGCCTTCTCTGTCATAAGCACCACTAGAATGTTTAAGAAGCTTCCAAGCAAGAACCATTCGACACAAATGCAGGCAAGCCTTGCACAAATATCATTCTTTTAATGCACAGTACATAAAATTTGTATCTTAAGTCAAAAGAATTCTTGCCATCTAGTTTTCAGTCACATTTCTCCTCCCTTCTCTTATTTGGTACCTTGTCTTAGAGCTTTTTGCATACAGGTTTGTCAGACCACAGTTCTCACTCAAAAGGAGTGAAGGGGTATCCGACTATTTGTGAAGTCATCACTCAAACACTGTAGCTTTTCACTTAAATCTTATTTAAAGGCTGATACTAGAAGCTCTTATCTGTGCACATATACCAGAAATTGTACCTGCATATTACATCTAGCACACGTATGACAAATTGAATGCTATTTTGATATAGTACCAAGTCAATTATTTACAGCCACATCAAAAAAGTGAAACTAAGCAGAAAAGGCAAGCTCTTTCTTTTTATAAAAAAGATAAATCAAGTTTTCCAGTTCAAATCTGACATGTGTATTAGCCTTCTCAATTCTAATTCTTAACCAACCTTTAGGAGTTTCATCTTTTCTTAAAACACAAGGTTAAAAAAACCCAGGCTGGATGTAGCTCTGCACAGCCCAGTCTAATGGCTGGTGTGATCCTACCTGCAGCAGTAGGGTTGAAGCTAGATGATCTTCAAGGTCCTTTTCAACTCAGGCCATTCTATGATTCTATGAAGGTTTGTGAGCTTCAAGTTTCTAGAGCAGAATGCAACCAATGCCATTCCACCTTAATATGCTTAACACACTTCTTCACAATACACCTCACTTCACTTTACTGTTCACAGACAAAAGAAACACACCACTTACTTGTCCAAGGCTTTGGCTGCTTCACGAATACCACGAGCAAGGCCATCATGGATAAGTGCGGTCTTCAGCACTTCTTGGAGGGCGGTGTTAACATCCATTACACCTCCAGCAGTAATGCTAAACAGAAAGCAGACATCATTGTCCATGCCAACATCTTCACAATCCTAAGCAGAAACTTCCCATTCACCTGCAAGCATTCAATTGCTATAAAATTACAAGAAAAAAGCAAATGGAAGAGCAAAACCACAGTAGCAGCTGAAAAGAGTAGCAGTTAAAAGGAACCTGAATAAATTTTAAGCCTTATTGGTGAACCGGCCAGTTGTAGTCTCGTCATGCTCCCTCACAAAGGGGCTGGCCGCGTACCCAGCCATGCCACCAGCGCACCTCAGACGGAGTGAGCGCCCGCCCGCAGACAGCAGGTGATAGCAGCACAGTGGGGCCCGCACGGCCCTACGGGCCAGATCCGACGCGGGGATCCTAGGCGCGGCACTGAGCTCAGCAACGGCCCGCCACCTCCGTCCCCTGTCCCCGCCGCCCTCCCCACCAGCACCCCGCCCCGCTCACCCTTCCTCGGCCATGGCCCTCTCGGTGGGTGCCGCTCCCGCCCGGCTTCCTGCTGCAAATACAGAGACAGACCGCCCCGGTGAGTGCCGGCGGCCGCCCCAGAATCCCCGCCCAGCGCCCCCCCGCCGCGATGGCCCGCCAGCCGGGGGGATTCTGCCCGGCAGGCCCCACCGCCGCCATAGCAGCTCACCCCGCCGCTGCCGCGAGCCGCAAGCGAAAGAGGGGGGCGGTGCTTCCGCCTCACGCTCTTATAGAGTGCGAGGACCCCGCCGCGCGCTAGTGCGGAGGCTGTCCGCCGCGCTGCCTGATGCGGCTCTGCTGCCCCGTGTAGGTTGGCGGCACGGGGGGGAGGAATGGGGGAAAATAAACCCTGCCAACAAACGAACCTTACTTCAGGCTCTGCTATCTTTAAGCGGTGGTCACCGCACTAAGCTGTGGCTCGGAAGCCTGAATTCCTGTCAGGCTCTCCGTGCTTGCTCCCTTGTGGTCACTGAGATGGGATTGTCGATCTCGCCTGTGCCAGACCTGGCAACCTGAATGTGGCAGAAAACACACAATATTGAAAATAGACAACAAATACTGGTAGCCATAGTCTGAGGCTGATGTAACTGAGGACATTTGTCACCAGTGTTGTCAGCCACTTCTTGTGCAAAGCCCTTTGATCTTCTACCTTTATGCGTAGTGTGTGGCATGGGCCAAATGCAGGCAGCAAGGAGATGCTCAATGATGTGAGTGCTGGAGAGGTAATGAGTGGTTTTAGAAGTTGGAATGTATAATTTAAATATTAGGACCAATTTTGTCTCTGACGGAGCGGTGAGGCAGTGGCACAGGCTGCCCGGGGGGATGGTGGAGTCACTGTCCCTGGAGGTGTTCAGGAACCATGTGGATGTGGCACTGAGGGACATGATTACTGGGCATGGTGGAGATGGGTTGGCAGTTGGACTAGGTGATCTTAGCGGTCTTTTCCAATCGTAATGATTCTGTGATGTACTTTATTTTGCTCAGACCCCAGAAAGCACACAAACACAGACTATAGTGCCCGCCTTGTTTCTCTCTCCAGGGAGAATGTTATTTTCTATATCCATCTATTGCTTAATCTTCCTGTTCTTGAAAAGCCCCAAAGACACCAAATCTATAGAGAAATTTCTGCGTTGAGTGGAACAGAAAACCAGTCTCACTCTCCAGGTCATCTGCAAATAACACGAAGTCCTTAGTCAGCCATAAGGCATGTTTGTATTGTTGCATAAGTGCAACAGATTTTCTCTCTGGGAGGTGAAAGTATGCACATCTGAAAGATCTGTCATAATCACGGTGAAATTATAGTCTAGTATTCCGAGAGCAGAATATACAAGAATAGTTTTCCTAGAACAGTTGCAAGACAATAAACCTGTGCTAAGAGTTATCTATATGTAGATAGGATATTTTCATTGGCACTGAACAGCGTGTTGAAATGTTGAAATGTAGCTTTTTGTATTTAGAATCATAGAATCATAGAATCATAGAATCAGCCAGGTTGGAAAAGACCTACAAGATCATCCAGTCCAACCATTCGTATTTGTATATAATAATTAATGAAAGTGTATAATCCAGTTTGAAAGTCCACTTCACTGCACAATGTGTTAATGTGAACTTAGTGCTCACGAGTGCCCTTTGCGCACTGTTGGCACTGCTCCACCTGTTGTACCATCCTGCCCAGTTTCCTAAAAGGAGTACCAAGTTTACTAACCTCTGTATTTGCTCTTGATTTGGAGTTCTGATGACCATTTAACACCCTGCCTGTGCTCTAGGGGGTTGAAGTGGTGTCTGTGCCAGCAGTGGCCCAATGTGTCACTGAACGGTCAGCCCATCAGAGGAACTCAGTCCTCTTGAGATTTGCTTGTATTGTAGACCATATGACACACTGTCTTTGAACCTGCACGTGTGGAGAGAAAGAGTATGCACAAGATGCTGTGACAGGATGTTCAAGAATTTGGGTTCTTTCCAGCTCACTGTTCTGGACAATCTATTTGGACTCACAATCTCACTGCATACATTTAAAAATTCTTCATCCTCTCCATTCAATTCCTCAACACCTCCTGGCTGTTCTCCCTTATTAGTGTGGCAGCTTTCCTCTTTTTACCATGTGTGATCTAAACAGCAACAGAACCTGGGGTGCTTTTTTTCCAAAACATCATTTATCAGTCTCATGGAACATCAGGCTGGAAGCTTTCTTGCAAATAACATCAGTGCATATTTGACTCTGCTCTTCCTAAACAATTATTTCATTTCCTTGTCATACAGTTCAGAAAAAAAAATGTTCTGCATCATTAAGATTTTCTGTAGTGGGTAGGTTACTTTTACCCATTTTCTTTCCCCATATCCACACAAGTCCTCCTCACCAGCCCAGACAGGTGAGAGGAGTATTTCCAAGCACCTCCAGGCAATAGTTTGGAACAGCCATCCATGTGCCACTACTCAGAAGGACAAAAAATATCTACACCAAGTTTCAAGCACCTGTAGAAAGTACGGTGTGATCATTCTGGGGTTTCTCAAAGAGGGAAGCTACGTCATTTCAGCACCAATGGAAGAAAAATCTTCGATGTCATGAATATTTTAAAAGAACAACAAACCAATCTGTGCGAGACTCTCAAAGGATGTGGTTATCATTTGATTACATTACAGCAATAGTGAACTTTCTGACTACCAGTGTGCACTATTATAAATTCTGGGGGGGAAAAAGAGCCATATGATACAAATAAGCACTGGCCAAGTGATTCCTAGATTGTAAGGCAAAAACGTTTTTAAGAGTTATACAAATATACAGTACACTGATATAGGAAATATATCATCACGTGTGCTAATCAATTCAGAATACCCTGAATGTCTACACAGAAAGCTATTCCTAAAGCATTTTTCATAGCAACTTTCTGTTGTTTGTTTTTGCAGACTAAACTATGGATGTGGTCTCTTTGTGGTGTTTATGGAGGGCTCATTACTGCAAAGCTTGAATTCTACCAATGACCTGGGATCTGAAATACAGATTTTTTTAAAGTTGCTGCAGACATGACATAAGCAAGAAAGGTTTGAAGTATGCTTTAAAGAAAATGAGTAGTAAGGCTTAAAAAGATATTGTGACAGGCTGGTAGCAAGTATCTTTTCAAAGGCTATTAAATATTTATAGCTGGTTTTATAGTTTCCCTTTTTAAAAGATAGGAAGAATTAACAAACATGTTCTGTCAACCAGCTCTTCCTCATGACAACGAGCACTGCATTCATAAACTGAATGCACACACAGGGAGCTTGTAGCCTCATCTCATTCTCTGAGCTGTAGCTCACGCTGATCACAGTACATCACTGCTGCTTCCCATACTTCATTCTTCTGTACACACATGGACTTTGTGGAAATGTGATTCCATAGGCTTTACTGGACTACTCATTACTTGCATATAATTATTAATGAGAGGAGGATGAGGTCTTGAAAGAAGGTGGAATTTATTGGATGTGAGTCTGCACTGAAAAAGTAGACTTGCAATAGAAACTATTGGAGTAGAAACTGTTTCACTTCCCGAACATAGCTGACTGTTTATCTGTAGCCAAAAGAAAGGAAAGCTTTCTTTTTCCCAACAGTCTCTCTCTACCAGTTTATTACCTCTATTTGTGCCTAATGCTTTGTGTATACCAACATTTTCTTGTTATCCTTTTGTTGAACTCCAGGTCATTTATAAGCATTCTTCCCTTATGAGGGAGAACAAGGCTGTTCAGTGGGCAGCATCTGTGAAAAAGATTTCCGTTTATGGCCTCATCAAGGTAGTTCTTAGGGGATTTTTTAACTTAATAGCCATAAACATATGCCCACACAAAATACACTGTCAAAATATGCTTCAACAAAAGAACCGTTCTTCTTCGGGACTGCTAAATAACTTTAAGGCTTCCCAGTCTCGTGACAAGAAAGAATTGTGTTTTTTCTTATCACTGTCACTGGGATGCTGAACTTACATAAATAGGAACACTTGCTCTGAAACATCCCCATTATGCATCTTGATATTAAAACCGGTGACTAGATGGAGTACTGATGGCACAGCTAAAACAGTGGTTTTAGGAAGTAGTTACTGATTTGTCTCCATAGCAATAGGTGTTCTGCCTTTCACTGGGATTTGAAGAGGTCCCCAGCTCACTCTTCATCTCCTTCCTCATTTTCCTCCCCTCACAGCAGGAACCTGTGCTGATTGCATAGATCCTGTTGCCTTCTTCCCAACTCCAGCCTGGATTTCCACCTGGCCACTTCATAGCTCTTAACAACTAACATTCTCTTAACAACTTTGCCATTCAGCCCTCTTGTTACTGTGTACTGTTCTGCACCTTGATGAAGGTTGTGTGGATGATAGTGACCTTGCCGATTTCAGCACTCCCAAGCAGTAATGCCGAATTGCCCTTTCTAAAAGAAGACAGAGGGGTTGCAGCTCTATTTAAACCAGATTAGTATTTGTGCTTAGCAGGCAAATCAGCATTCGCACCTGAGTAGTCTGTCTACGGTGGTAAAATTCCCAGGAACCGCCTACAGGTCCGGCACACCGAGCAGAGTGGAACCCCCAGCACCTGGTCTTCCTTGACCATCAAACCGTTGCTCAGCTGGCCGCACTGCAGAAGAGCTCCTGGGCCCTGCAGCCCCCAGCGATCACAGCAGCGTGATATTCATAGGCTGTTGCTGCGGTAGGTGTGCGATGTGTATGGGGGCCGGCTGCTTGCTAGCAGATTGCACGGCGCCTGGCGAGGCACAGCGCACCTCTTGCAGGGTTCACAGTTGGAAGACGTGAGTGACGGAGCTCACGTAAACCCCTGTGACACAGTGCTACTCAGGATCCTTTTAGAACTTCCGACATAAATAAAGACTTACTGAAACAGTCGGAATCGAAACCGTAACATCTCAACGAGGCCGCCGCGATCAACAGTGCTGAGCTTTCCGTGCCCACCGCTCCGACCCCAGCACATACCACGAGCACCCCCGGTCCGCGGCGCTGGCGGTCAGAACGAGCCGCATCCCGAGCATGCTCAGTAGCCGGCACTGTCCCTGCCCCGCTGCGTTGCTAGCACGCGGCCTCTGCCAAAGAAGGCGGTGCCGGCCATTGCGGGCCCGCCGCTTTTGCCCATGGGCAGCCGCGCGGCGGACGGCGCGGGGCCCGAGCGGCCGCCAGGTGGGAGTGGGGCCGGTGCCCCGCGGGACGGCTCCTGGAAGGGGTTGCCTCAGCGCGCGGGGCGGCGCTGGGTGAGGGACGGGGGTCTGCGGAGGGTGCCGGCGCCGTGCTTCGTGCAGCCTGCCTACGGAGCGGATGCCCCGTGAGGCCGAGCTTGCGGGACGGAGGCTGGAAAGGCTCCGCTGCCGCCGGGCGAAGCGGCTGACAGTGGGGGGTAGGCACGGGCGTACCGAAACGCGGTTGGGACTGTTTGTGTCGTGTGCCGGGCAGGTGGTGCTTCTGTGCACTCCTGCGTTACAGAGAAAATACTGTTGCGTGGTGAGGAGGACAGATGTTTTGCACAGAATTTGATTTCCAGATCTGATTTGTAAATTGTACTTTATCAGTTTTTCTTTTCTTTCTCATTTAAGAAGATGGCACACCAGAGGCACCTGGTGAGGAATCAAGAAGGCTCACCAGGCAGCAGCTGTTTACCATGCTTGCAGCAGCTTCCATAAACTTCAGCTCAATGATATGCTTTTCCATCCTTGGACCCTTTTTCCCTGGAGAGGTAAACTACCTGTCTGTACTTTTGTTTGTGTTTTTCACCTTGAAGCTTTTAAAAGAATCTTGAGCACCATAGGACCTTTATAGCTGTGTGTGAGCTGTGGTTTACTCTTTGGTTATGGGAATTGGTAACAACGGCCTGGTGCTGGCTAAAATAGCTCAGAGTGTAAGTAACAGTGACCTGGTTCCTGTCCACGGACTTATTTCATTGTTCCCGTGGCTGCAGAGGAGATAGCTAGCAAATGGCAGAGCACCATTTGCTTGCTTGGTTTCACATGCAGTCACTTTGTGCTAAGGCTCCACAGCTATTTCCTGCTGGAGCTTCCCTTCTCTCTCAAGTCTAAGAAACAGGTCTCCCAGCTGGCATCCAGCTCTTAGTGTGGGAGGTAATAGATTATAAAGCGAGTTATGGGGACAAGATAGATTAGAAATAGAAACGAAGTAGTTTTTTGCTGAGTGTTGTATAACAGTTTGGTGATAGAGCTGAGATTAAAACTCAAGCCATGTCCTGACATGCATTTCAGTACCTTAACCTCTCAGTGATTATTAATGTATTTTTTTCCTCTTTGTTAACTTACGCTTGACTGTCATTCACTGTGTTAAACTTGCTGAACTAGCAACTGCAGGAAAAAATATACTCTCTGCTTATGCTGAGTGGCTGCAGTCCTTAAGTATGGAATGAAAAACACTGTCATGGTGCCTTTGCAGCAGAGATCCACTTCTCTCATGACCAGGTTGTTCCCAATTATTAAAAGGAAATGTTGAAATTTTTGCCCTTAATATGCCAGTGTAAGTGTGCTGTACCAGCTGGATAAGTAAAAAAAATTTGCTTGACACTTGTTGTCATAGAATATTATGAGTTGGAAGGGATCCACAAGGATCGCAGAGTACAACTCTTGGCTCCACATAGGACCACCAAAAATCCAAACCCTATGCCAGAAAGTGCTGTCCAAACGTTCCTTGAGCTCTGGTACTTGGGGCCATGACCACTGCCTTGGGGAGCCTGTTTTGTGCCCACCTCCGTCTGGGGAAGAACCTTTCCCTAACTCCCAGTCTGACCATCCCCTGATTCAGCTTTGTGCTATTCCCTTGGGTCCCACTGCTGTCACCAGAGAGCAGAGCTCTGTGCTGCCCCTCTACTCTCCTGGTGAGGAACTGTAGGCTGCCATGAAGCCTCTCTTCCAGCTTCTCTGGTCTGGGCTGAGCAAAGCAAGGGACCTCAGTTGCTCCTCATACACCTTGCCTCCAGGCTCTTCACCACCTTTGTATCCCTCCTTGTGTGCAAAGGTGGGCTACAAAGATGATGAAGGGGAGACATGATATAGGGAAATTAACAGACTGCCCTGTTTGCTGCCTTCTTGCTGTGAGTGAGATCAAATCTCTGAAGGTACAGTGCACCAGCTGGAACACTGGGCATAAAGTCTGTTCACCTGATCAGTAGCATAGCATGCAGTTCAGCGTTTCTGTTCTTTGAAGAATTAATGTTGCTTTTCTCTTGATTAAAAGTATAGCTTAAGTAGAAGTGGAAGATGTCTTTAAATTGTTGTAAAGTTACCTCATGAGCACCTACTGCCTTTGAGAAAAGAAATTGTTTTGTAATTGCAGACAGAATTAAAGAGAATTTACAAAGCATGGATGTTACTCACCTGAAGAGTTTGCCTCCATCTTTACTTAGCTGTGATCTCTTTTGCAGGCAGAAAAAAAAGGTGCCAATAACACAGTTGTTGGCCTGATTTTTGGATGTTTTGCTTTGGTCAATTTCTTGACGTCTTTAATCTTGGGAAATTATGTAAGTATCATTGAAGCTGTGATTTACTTCTCTGACAACACAGGTTGTTCCACAAGGATAATTCTGTAAGAGTGAGAAAAGAGATGTTTCTTTAGGTGCATTCTTGAAAGGTTGTCTGCGGTTACTGGAGCTTGGCCAGTCAGTCTGAATCTAGTTTAGGTCTTGTCAGCACAGTTTAAAAATTACTCTTCTACAGTTCCTGAAAGCAGCATAGGGTTTCTGAACTGCAACTGTTTGTTTTTTGGTTTTTTTTTGTCTCTCCCTCTGGTTAACTTCTGTTTGCTTCAGAACAATCTGTCCATCGGTCCTCCTTTATTTTATGTTTTCCACTAGCGTATATTTTATTTATTTCACTTGTACACGTATTCAGTTTTATTTGTCTGTGTTAGTAAAGCGGGTTTTTTTATTTTTTCCCTTTAGTCTGCTTCACCCTTTTTTTTCTGATATGTTGCCTTTTTCTTAGCCTGTCCTTCCATCATGATGCTGTTGCTTAACTCAGTTTCCCCTTCCACTTCAACTGCAGTATTAGGTCAATGTTTCCAGTTTTTTTCAGCTTCAGTTTTCTTGCAGAATCAGTCTTTTTTCTCTGGTTGGATCAGTTACAGATAAGTTACATCACAATTTGTTTGTTTGTGTGCCAGAGCACTACTTTTTATTAATCCTTGGCCAGAACTTCTTAGCATCATACCCTGCCTAAGTTGGGGCTGCTGCAGATTCACTTTCTTTTCTTTCTTTGGCTGGGCAGTCTCTCCTCTTAGCCTATGGTGATGTTTTGTTCCTTTTGATGAGGTGGCTCATCAAAGTGTCACACCAGTGCCTTTGGTAGGTCTGCGCTTGGTGCTCGTGGTGGCATTCAGCTATGGCACAACCTCACCAAGTACTTCACAGCAGAGAGAGCCACCCTCACTTGAGTACAAGTGAAGTGAGCATGTCTTCGCCGATAGAGGTGGGCAGTCCAGCAGTCAAAAATCTTGAGGGTTTCAACGAAACTTGGCATAATAGAGGTTTCAGTGTTAATGGCTGAAACACAAGGATGCTGTCCAGGCCTGAGCAAGACAAACAGTCTGAAATACCTGCTGTCCTTAGGGGACGTTGCAGTATAACAGCTTGGAATTAGAAACTCCAGTGTGCTTTGTTACTGGATTAAGTTTCCCGTCATGGCCTGTTCTCAACCGTCACCTTAAAGAAGTCTGAAAACCAGGTGATTTATCTGGTAATAAACAGAAGACCTGACATACTACACATTCTATTCCAAAACTTTCTATTATTAAGGGTCCTTAAAATCAGCTTCTGCTGACTCTCACAAGCCATGTGTGAAACAGGTATTGCTGACTTGGCACCACTGACGTTACTGGAGGGGGAATGTATTAATTTTAGTTGGTAATGAGGAGTCCTGCGGCAATCTGCTGCCCTACAGAAGCTGCAACATGCAGCTGTGAAATAGTTAACTGCACCATTGTCTTACCAAGCTGAAAACTGGGTTAAGTCACTTAACCATTTAGAATATTTTTAGGTTCAGTGTCATGTGAAGACACACAGGCAGGTGAAGTGTCTCCAGATCTTTTGGTTGTATAGGCTGTAAAATACTAATAATGCTTTGATTTATTAACAGAAACTTTGAAAAAATTCTGATTGAAATAATAACTTGGAAATTGTATTTAATTTACAGCTTACGAAGATTGGAGCAAAATTCATGTTTGTGGCAGGGATGTTTGTTTCAGGATGTGTAACAATTCTATTTGGGTGAGTAATTTTTGTTTGCTTGCTTTGTTGCGTTTGTCTTCCAGTTATTTTCATCCAAATGAAAAGACATTCACAAAACAACTGGAAACTCTTGGACATCTTTTAGGTGTTGCTTAGGTCATTTTTTTGCGTCTTTACTTTTATTTATCACTTGGAAAGCCCAATAAATGCTGCTCCTTTTCAAGGTTTCAAGGCCTGTGTAGTTCTTTGAAAGCTACGGAGAAAGATTCTATAAATAAAAAAAAAAACTTCCAGAGTTAATGAACTGCAAGCAATCTGCCAAGGTGCAGCAATAAGGGAACTACTTATGCATAATATTTTGTTTCTTTCTTAAAAAAACAAATAAAAAACCCAAACCAGAACAATAACAACAAAAAAACCCCAATCCTGAGTGTAAATAAGAAGATTTGCCTGGCATCCAGTGAGGCTAAGCCACTCATTATAGGAAAAAGAAAGTATTATTAAAAATAATTTCTTATTAGGTAGTTGTAATTCACTGCATCAGACTCCTTGAATCATTGCTTAGAAAAGCTATGAAATACAACAGAGGGTGGCATTGTGTGGTTTTGGTTTTTTTTCAGGAGTTAGGAGGGTGTGACTCTTTTTTTCTTCCCTTTTGCAGCATTGTTGAAAGGGGGAAAAGGATAAAGATGTCAGAAGAGATTTGGTAGAGTTTGAATGACTATGTTTATGTGATTCAAAAAGATGCAGCGATAGAAAGTATCGTGTGCCTTACAGTTGCGTCCTTTAACTAGTAACAGTGATGTTCCCGAGCCATTTTTGATATCTTGTTGCATCCAGTAAGGTCTGCATTTACTTTATTTTTTTTTTTCCCCAGAATGTTGGACAAGGTGCCAAGTGGACCAGTGTTCATTGGTTTGTGCTTTTTAGTAAGAGCAATGGATGCAATAGGTTTTGCAGCAGCAATGACAGCATCATTTTCAATCCTTGCAAAGGCATTTCCCAATAATATAGCTACTGTCCTGGTAAGTACAAAAAATGGTGTTACAATGGAGTACTCGCAATACAGTGAATTAGCTGTAGGCAGTTCTAAAACTGGGAGGATAAAATCTACTGTCTCACATACAAACGTATTCAAAGTTATCGCATAGTCTTTATATAAGATGCCAGATTGGCTATAATTTAATAATGAGTTTTTCCTACTGCAGTTTCAGTATTTCCTGCCCCTAGTGAGTGAATCTAGTAGGCCAGTTGTGGAAAAAAAAGCTTTAACTAGACATGCTTACCTCCATCCAGGAGTCCACATTCCTGCCCCACCATAGAGGCCATAGTGTAACTCTGCATGGGAGAGAGGTGATCACTTCAGCCTGGGTTGGCCTACAGGTGCTTTCCATCAGTAAAGCGTTCGTCCTGCCTCAGGACTTGGACATCTGGGTAGTAGCTGAGTGGCTAACTCTGCAGTGGGTTTGGGTACAGGTGATTTGAATAACGTTCCTTTTGCTATCCCACTTTGTAAAGGTCATTGTAACAATGGAATTTCTCAATATTCTGACTTTTTTTTTTTTTTTTTTTTTAAATCTGCTTTCTTTTCCACCGTTTAGGGCAGCCTTGAAATTTTTACAGGGCTTGGACTGGTGTTGGGCCCACCTTTAGGTGGCTTTTTGTATCAATCCTTTGGTTATGAGATCCCTTTCGTTACGCTGGGATGCGTGGTGTTGGTCCTAGTGCCTGTGAATATGTGCTTATTACCAAAATATGGTAAGTACCTTTCTCCCTAGCTCCTTTGTTTACCTTAATTTTTTGTCTTTGTAACTGTCCTTTAGAAAACTGTTGCCTTCTGGAATCTGATTCAACTCAGAGAGTTGAATTAATTTGCAATCTTCATCAGACTCATGTTTTAACAACTAATGCATGCAGATGGCCTGGAATTAATCCAGCACGTCATGTCTATTTCTACAGACGCTTAGGACTCTGGAAGTAAGCTGAGATATGTTTTTGTTTGCGTGCCTCCTTAGCATCAGAGCCTGTAAAGGGTCAGTGGTATCTGCTTAATATCAGTTTGTCACAGCCAACTGAAGAGATGCAGGAGATAGGCTTTGCCTAGGACAAGAGAGCTTGGCGTGTTTGAGGATTTGGTAGTGGGGAAAGAATTGCAGTGAGAAGAAAAAGGGGGGTTATTTGTACTGATTGATACCTGATCTGATTATTGTGAAAAAATGTTAAAATTAATGAATGCAGGGGTTTACGGAAGTGCTGGAGATCATACACGTTTGGTTAAATTTTAGATGATCCTGTTTGGGCAGAAAGATAGCTTAAAGATAAGTCTTCCTATAGGATGGTGATTGGAAGGTTCTGATATTCTTAGGTTCTAATTCTAAGGAAACAGAGTAACTATAAAATAGTTTGGGTTTTTTTCCCTCATTTTTCCTCTTAAATTCAAAAGCCTTGAAGATTAACTTCACTTATACTAGCTTTTAGAAGAAACCTACTGTGGTTAACCACATGCACACTTGAAACTACACTAATAAATGTAGCTCTGAGTTGGTGGATGCAGATGAATGAACTTTAGTATTATATATGCTCTGAGATGGCATTCAGCAATTAAGGCACAAACAGCATCAAGAAGGGAGCCCAACTTAGAAATGACATCCAATAGAGGTACCTTAAGAGAAGCTTCTTGTCTGGAATACGAATTGAACATGTAGGAGACCTGAATTAGTGTTAGCGTACAGATGAAGTACTAAGAGACTCCATTTTCCCTCCTTTTTTTGCTTGTTTTAAACTAAAATGTATCCATGAAATTTTAATTGTACAAAGACTAGTGGAGAAGTAACTGCATTTTCACAATATTTTTATTTCTTCTTTTCCTTTCTTTTCTCTCAAATCAGATTCGATCCCTAGCAAGGAGTCATTTTGGAAGCTCTTTCTTCTGCCAAAAGTCTTACTTCTCTGTTTTACTATATTTTCTCTAAGTGCATGCTTGGGCTTTTTGGATCCCACAATGTCTCTATTTATCCTAAAGAAGGTAAGTCCTGTTAATGTGCAGGAAAGTCCTAACGTGCAGTTTGACATCTGGTAAAAATTGTACTCTAAATTATCCCAAACAGTATTATGCCTTATTCATTTCATTCGGTTTAATTAACTTGATTTCCAAATAATTTATACCATTGATTGACACAGGGTCTCAGGACCTTTGAGAACGAGGAAGTTCGGGGCTTTGAAAATATTTGCTTTTTCCACTTAATTGGCTTTCAGCTGCAGAAGCCATTTTCTTAACAGTCAGGTTTTATAAACAAGGGATTTTTTCCTCCTTGCTGAAAGCAAATTCTGTCAAGTTGCAACAGTCATTTTCAGTATCGTGTCTCTTGGTGGGGACATGGTGTCAGAGCCCTGCTTTTACTTACAACAATGCCAGAGAGAAGTTGGTTGCAACTAGGTAGTTGGCTAGCTGGGTTCTTCAACACTTATTAAGAGGCAAATGTTTTCCTTGCTTTTGATTTATTTTAATATTTCTATCTAATTTTGTTTATTTGTTTTTGCAGTAGTGTTTAAAGTAATTAATGTAGAGGAAACGGATCCTGTATGAAATTAAGCAGTGCTTTTTGAGTTGCTTATTTGTTTTTCTAGGGCATAGCATTTTATGAGACATAGTACCACTGCTACTTTTCCCCTGTCTAGTTCAGCATTAAGTGTACTTATCCAGGACGGACAAGGCTTGGTGCTAACCTCTTACATCTTCAGAAATGTGAACACATCTTCTGCCAGCCAGACAGGACCTGTAGTTATCCGACTGTCGAGAAGTGTGCAGTGGTGTGGCTGTTGCTTTTTCCCTGCTCTGTGCTAGCAGGTACTTGCTGTGAAAGGACTGCAGCCTTCTTGGCGAGTGTTCTAACCACAAAATTAGAGTTATTATCGTGTTCTTGCATATGGAGAGGAAAAACTGAATGTTTATGTAGTTCATGCCACATGAAACACCCTGGAGTACCTTCTAGCTGTTAAAGCATTCATTTGAGAGGCTAGTTTGGTTCATTATGTATTTTGTTTCAATATAGAGATGTTGCTGCATTATGAAAATGTACGCCTTAGGGTGTTTGAAAGAAGCCTCATTCAGTTAAAAATCTTTCTTTGGTTCAGAAGCCATTGTTGTGTTTTACAGTACTCCTTTCTGTTAAGATGTCCTGGTTAGCAGTGGATGCCTATGGCTTTTATGCTTTTCTAAATGAAACTAGAGCTGAAGGTTGGAGAGGTAGCGATTAAATCTGCTTCCATTTCAGTGTATGAAGTACCTGTTTCAAACATGCCAGATATCAGTGTTAAGATCCCGTGTGCTGGTGTAGAGATCTAGGATAGTGTTTGTGCTTTTTTTTTTTCTTCTTTCTTTTTTTTTTTTTTTAAGTGAAGTCATATCTGAGTACAGTCATGTCAGGTTTTGTTAATATGTGCTTACAAATGGATTGGGAAGGAAACTAGCTTCACTGATGACTTCAAATACTTCAAATACTTAAAAAACATCTGTATGAGATCAATAAAATATGTAAAACAGCGCATACGTTACATTTATTTGACCTAAAATATAATTCTTGGATTGTCTTATTAATTAATGTAACTTGTATGGTTTGTGTTGTTTTGTTGTGTTTTTTTCCTTCTCATAGTTCAAACTCCCAGCTGGATATGTGGGCTTAGTGTTCCTGGGTTTGGCACTCTCATACTCCCTGTCTTCTCCCCTCCTTGGACTTCTAAGTGACAAAATGCCAGTGAGTACTGTCCTGGTCGCTTGTATAGTGGTGGTGATGTGCTCTGTACGTTTAGCTGAAAGTGGAGGACTTCCCATATTGAAGTAATGGACATTGACCTGCTGTTGTGAAGAGATCTGTGTTTCAGGACTTTGCACGTGCACTGAATAATGCCAACTTAAGGTTTCTTTTGCAAGGTCTGGATTATACAAGAACATATGAAATTGTAAAGGACACTGATAAAGTATCTTACAGTTGAAATGTACTGAATTGTCTTGTGGTGAACTAAGCACAATGTTTCCAGCCAATACGGAATAGACTGTTGAAATGTGTTACAGTTATTCATGCTTTTGTCCGCATCTGATTTTTATCTACTTTTGAGAGGAGTAAGATGTATGTAAAACTGCCTTGTTGACAACCACTACTAACTGATCAAGGAAAACTGAGCTTTGAATAATTTATATGAAGAGTGATGATAGTTCTGTCCTTCCCCCCCCCCCCAGCTGAAACTAATAATGACCTTTGTATATGAGAGCTGCTTGCAGTGCTGCATTATATTTCATATGCTAAGGAAGAATGAGGTCTAAAATATTTTCTAACAGAGCAGCACCCTTATTCAGTATTCTGAAATCTCTGTACTAAGCACTTCTGATAGTGAGTGCGCTGGTGACAAGAAAACATGAATTCAGTGTTTCTTAATGTTTAGAAATTGTGAATTGCTAGTTTATGTGTAATGATGGTCTGTAGGGCAGCAGTACTTTTCAAAAGATGAAGATTTAGAAGAGGAGTGTTAGAAAAGACAAAATAGCTGCGTTATATATTCACGTGTTTAAGTTGCATGCTTCTTCCTTTCTTTCGCAGCGCCTCAGGAAATGGCTGCTGGTATCAGGAGGCCTAATAACAGCCCTGTGCTTTTTCTTGTTAGGACCTGCTCCTATACTGCACATTGAAAGGTTGTGAATTGCCTCTTCTTGAACCTGTCTCCTGAAGTGATGTTTTAGTCTTTGCTAGCATGGCCGTTATCGTGTTTGTCCACAAGTCTATGTTTAGCACCTCTGACCTTGAAATAGTATGTTTTTCGCTTCTAACCCAAGACTATAAATGTAAATCGGTGAAAGTACCTGAAAATTGAGGTGTAGCTAAGGTAGAAATGATAGCATTTTTAAATAGATCCTTTATCTATGTATTTTGTTAGTATGTTTGCTCATGTTAATGTCTGTGTTGAGAAGAGTGCTGCTTTTTTATTTTCCTTGCTTCCCAGTTCTACGGCACTTCCACTTCAGCAAAACAAAGTCCTCTTTCTGTCTTATTTTTCAGTCTTCTCAATTTCATCAGTGTTCATTAACTATGGGTTTTACACGTGGGGCTGTATTACTAAATTAAGCTCGTCTGTCCACCGCTTCTCTTGTATGTCCTTCTTAAGATTAGCTGCCTTTGATAGAGAAATATTTAAACAGAGCATGCAACATTTAAATGTTTTGATGAAGTCTTGTTTTTTCTCTTTTTTTTTTTTTTTTTTAAGTATAGAGATTTATTTTCAAGTCTAAGTGTTAGTACAGTTCTTTTTGACTTCAAGAAACTTAGTTTGTGTTCAGTCAGCTTGATTCAGCATAACAGCCTTCAGTCAAGTGGTGTCTTGATCTGAAAAGAATCTTCAGCTGTGTTTTAAATGCCTCTTTTGCAGCCAATTGTGGATGTTTGTCCTAGTGCTGGTTTTGCTTGGCTTTTCCCTTGGAATGAGTGCCATCCCACTATTTCCAGAGATACTGCAGTGTGCATAGTAAGTAATTGTCCAGTGTATCTTCTGTGTTACTAATCGTAGGAAGCTCAAGATGTAACTTATTTTCAGAGGTGGGTTTTTTGTGTGGCTGTTTTCTTGTGTTGAGACTAAAGCAGTGAGTAACAATTACGTGCCTCTTCCACTACTTTTTTTGTCCTAGATTTTTCTGACTAACTCATTAAGACACAGTTGTATTACAAGTAAATTTTTGTAGATGTGTGCTTCTGCACTACAGTTACAATTAGTAGTCTTATAATCTCATAGTATGGGGTGACTTGTGTGTGGTTTCATACACACAGGACTTATTTCACCTTCTTAGGAAGATTAGCCTGTAATTTATACTGGATTTTCAATCTGCATTGGCATTATACCCACAACTGGCAAGTTGTACTTGCTTGAAGTACAAAGTCTGTGATGTGGCTTGACAACAATGTCCTAGAAGGGTCTTGATTTACTTTTCTAAGTATGCTCCCTTTGAAGCAAGGTCTTTCCTTCTTATAAGCCACCTATCATTGTTTTACACTTGCCATATGAAATATGGAGGCTGAGTGATGGTGTAATGTTAGAAGTATCCCCGAGAAGACATGAGAGGTGATAAGTAGCATTGCAGTCTTCTAGAAAAACAGCAAAGAAAGTACTGGATAAACAAATGTGATTCCACCAAACCCATTTTAGGGGAAGGCTGTAGATTGAGACACGGTAATGTATTGCACATCTCTAATTATGCTATCTTCCTGCAGTGAAAATGGATTTGAAGAAGGCTTGAGTCTACTGGGGCTGGTGTCTGGACTCTTTAATGCCATGTGGTCCCTTGGGTATGTATACAGTCACCTTTTTATAGGCTTACAGTGTTTGGTTGTTCTTCACTATTGCTGTGTGAAAGCGTGCTGAATTACATTGTGTCATGTTGACTTCCATTCAAAAGATTCTTGCCAAATGTGTAGTGGACATGTTGAAATAAGGCTTTTATCCTGCAAAGGAATGGACTTGTCTACCTTTAAAATGTATTGCCTTCATATAAAAAAAACCTGCACCAATTAAACGGGTGTTAGTTTGCCCTCCTTTATGGTTATTTTTGTTACCACTGCAATCTTTGATGTTTATTATAGACATAAGTAGACTCTTATTATTTTTTTCTCCTCCTGTGTTTACCTCTTTTTTATGTTCTGGATGGAACACTGTTCTCTTTCAACTACAGCCATTATTCAAGGTCTGTCTTTGCAGAGCTTAGCACAGTGTTCCTGAATTTCTTACCCAGTGGTTGTCATAGAAATGAATGAAAGGTGCTGCTGACTTGAATGACTCTTCAAAGTTGTTACTCAGTGAGAAATGAGTCCCTCTATTGGCAGCCACTTTCACAATACTCTGTCAGTCTGTGTAGTCCTCTGTGGCTACAGATGGGTTTCAATTGTACCATTTTTATATGATAAACAGGACATCTAGCACTGAGGTTATTTGGTGTAGGGCTCGGTACAGACAGATGCAGTATAAAGGTAGCAAAACTCAGTTTTATGCTGCTGCTGAGCATGCTATTATTATGACTGGTTTCCAGGAAATCTCTTGTTGTACAGAGTTTCATCCCTTGCTGTAGCAAATGACAAAATCATGTAGAACTTTCACATAACCTTTCATGGCGTTCTTAGACTGACGCAGGGGTGCTAGGATGTTACATACAGCTCAGCCGTGTAGTGAGCACAGTAATGAGAACCATAACTGTTGTACAGTGCCTTTCTGCCTGCTTATATCCATCTATTTTCAGGTTTGGATGGTTTAAATTTTGAGAAATGAGGGTCTAAATTTCTTTTATGGTAAAAGATATCTATGTAGGCACTGTTAGAACATTGTAGTTAATGAAGCCCCCAAGCCATCCAGGATACAGAAAAGAGCACATTCAGCATATCCTGTCTACAGCTGAGGGGGCAACTAAGCAGATTTATTGTGGCCATGACAAACAAAGAGTTAATACTTGCTGGCCAAAGTCAGCTTCTTTGTTGATGAGGAGATAATCAATGGAGGAAGGCCACAAAGTGCAGTAAAACCAGTGCAGATAATGTGATCTGCACCTTTTATTTATTTGGTATATCTGCGCCTCTTTTTGATTTGTTACAGGGCATTTATAGGTCCCACTTTAGGAGGATTTCTAAATGAAAAGCTGGGTTTTGAATGGGCGTCAGCCATCCAAGGAGGATGGGCAGTGTTAAGTGTAAGTGCTAAACGTTTTGCTTTTTATATCTGTTGCACTTAAGAGCTGTTGCATAAGGCTATTATTATGATTGTAACTGACTGTTTTCTCAAAGGGACTTGCAACTGGAATATTTTATATTGCTGAGGCCACAAGGAAAAGGTATGTGGAGTTAGTCTTTGTTTTACTTAAAGCCGTATAAAGCAGATCTTTGGAAACTATGCTTCTATTTTTTCTTCACTACCAATCTGATATTGAATGACAGAATGAGCAGTAAAAATATTGCTCACATACATCTCTGTTCTTTGCTAAATCCTCACTGACCTAAACAGAGGCCTGAACTGGGTCTTGCCTTTTCTCCACATGCAATTGGACTTTACTGTGACACTATTGTGACTTTACTGTGACATTAAGGAGTAAATCCTTCTGATGGCTCCTCCAGAAGGATATCTGTGAACTATGTCAATAGAAACAAGAGGTGTGAAGGCAATAGTGCGTAGTTCTGCACAACGCTAAGGAAACAAATTCCATGATCCACTTAGCTCTTTCCATATTTTGTGTGAGTTTTATGTTATAATATTAGTATTACATAGAAATATCTACAGAATATTAAATCTGTTTCTCCTCTCCCATTCCCTTCTTCTGCAAACAGCTCCAGTTCCAGCCTGCAAAACCTTCCTAGTGATAATGAAGAAAGAACACATCTATTGGGTAGTGAAACATAACCAGAAATGATTTTGATTCTCTGTTTATTGCTGTGGTTTAACTTAGTGTTGAGGTGAGTGGGCTTAACAGTGTTTTGTTGTTCTGGACTTGGGATACGTGATCTCCCTAGTGAACAACCAGTTGTGGTTTAGTTGGAGCCGCATCACCGTTTTGAAACACTGAACACTGACTGCCTTTCTTTTGGAAGTCCTCATGTGGATTGGCTGCACTGATGAGTGGCCCTCAAATGTCAGCCTTTTTAATTGTATTCCTTATACAGTGTACCACTGTATATAAAGAGGCGCATTTCCAAATGTCTGGCTTCTGTACTTGAGCCTGCTGTGCATTACTCTTGGATAAAGCTACTATTTTGTTACTACAATTTTCTCTATTTTTTTTTAGAAGAAAGACTATCTTGTGATACCTTAACTGACACTGTAAAATTTTGAAACAGAATTTGAAGTGGCAAAGCATTTAAGCACAATGCTGTTTTCAATAAAGCAACTTTTTTTTCCTAAGTTCTGTGACAGAAAAGTCTTTGTGTCTACTAGCATTTGTAATACATGAAGGCGCCTGAAAATGAGAAGTAAACATCTCCATGCAGAACTGATTTCCAGTTGTAGAGGAGACGGGGTACTCCAAATATGTATGTGTGTGTACATGTACATTCCTCTAACTTGCGGAAGCTTAGGTTAGTCTGTGAGATAACTGTTCTGCTAGTAAATGCCAGCTGCAAAGTTTGTACTAGTTGCCTGTGCAATAAATGTATGTATCAGAAGTCTGGGGTTACCATTTTTCAACAGAGAGGAAAAAAAATCTCCTTTTTCTAGATACTAAGCACAAAAGGTGATGTGAACTGAGATATAGACATGCTGTGCAAACTGACACTAGGTTTTTAGTCCTCAGCTATGATGTGAGTCTTATTTTGTCTTTGAACCCAGAACTGGGCCCTGGAAGAGGTACTCTGTGGTATGCATTTGTCCCATAGATAAGGAAAATGGTTCACTCCTAGCATTTTGCAATCAGTTTCTTTTGTTGTGAGTAGCTAGTGGAATTTACATGAAAAATATTCTGCCAGAGCCCTTTTTCAGGTACTGATGAGAAAGACTGCTGTGAGAGAGCTGAATATGGTGCCAAAAAGCAGAAATATGCAGGCAATAGTTTTCCGTTTATGTTAGGTATTAGATCTTTCTGAAATCTGGAGCATACCACTCAGCCTGTTTTAAAATGCCAGTCCTGCCCTTGCTGTTGGTGAGGCAGCTGAGGAGGAACTGAGAGAACTAGGGGTAAATGCAAAGGGTACAAGGTACAGATCCATAGAAATGAGATTTCATTCACTCTGAGGAATTACCCGCTTTCCTACTTGATTTGTGCTGTTAGGACTTGAAGTGGTAGGGATTACCGGAACATAAATGTCACTGAAAATAATGAGCTGTCCTGCAGCCGATGAGCTTCCTCAGTTGTCCAGTAGAAACAGTAGAAAATTAACAGCTCTGGCACTGCATCTTCTCCCCTCTTCCTTCTTTCATGTTTGCAGTAGAGGTAAAACAAACAAACAAACAAAAAAATCTAAATTGAGGTCCTGGTTTCCAGATCTGTTCTGCGGATTAACCTCACAGACATCTTCTGCTGTGATTATCTAGGAGTCCAGGAACTATGGTTGAAGAGCAGTGGAATCTCCTATGGCAAACTGAGTGCTCCCGTGTCTGGTGCTGTTCTTCTCTCATCCAATGGCAGGTCTAAATACCCAGTTTGCTTTACTGCCATCGTTGTACAGTCTGTGAAGTTGTGAATAAATACTAGGACTAAGTAAACTCCTCATTTGGAGCACTGCTGAGCTGGTGATGGCACCATCAGCATCCAAACAGCAGTGTCGACCTCAGAGCCAGCACCTTGCCCACACCCTACTAGGTGTGCATGTGCTGGTTTTTGCTCAGGTTTCCCAAACTGGCTTTCTTCCTACTGTGACCTGGGCTTACATTAACCTACCTTCCTACAGCAATGATGTACTTGTATAGTTCGCTAGTCTGGCTGGCAGTGTGTTTCTTCAGTTGCAGCATAGCAGTGACTTCTTTATCAGCAGTGTAATGCAGGATTGCTCAATGCTCACAACTGTCTGACCTTTGGTGTTGTGAGGTTTCTGGAACACGGGGATTGTGTTGCATGGTGTCGGCTTCCTAGTACTCCAGGGAATTCACAGGTTTCTGCAAGACCTTCCTTATTAAAGTTCCCTGTCTTTGCTTGCCCCTGTTCTCCTCTTGGGTGACTTCAGGTTTCAGGTATGGGGCTTTTCAGGTCTCATGTCTCTGCTGTGGTTTTGGTGCTGTCTGCTCGTGATGCCTGGGTCCTGGACAGCTACATCACAGCTGCCTGCAAGCAGTGTGCGCTTGTCACAGAACACAGAGATGCCTGCTTCTCCTGAGGGGGCCTTGTTGCTGATGGGCAGAGAAATGTGGATATTTTGGAAGTGGCCATCAAAGAAGCAGCCAGACAGGTATTATGACGTAATTAGAGCCATTCATTTTGGTAAATGCTCGTCAGCTACAGGAGGGGGGAAATGTCTTTTGTTTTTCTGTGTCTATACTAGGGTGCCTGTATTGTTGTGACTCCTGAAGATGGTATTTGCAGCTGGGTCTTCATGAGTAGAACAGTATATGCTTATCTTGAGGATATTCCAGACCTGCAGGTGGACTGCATTCCATGTACTGATTCTGAAAGGTATAGTCTTTGCTATACAAGGGGAATGGTATGATGGGGAAAAATAACTACATTGAGGATTGCTTATGCATATTATTTAAAATGTCTTGGGGCAACTGTTAGAGGAAGAGAAGTTAGATGTAGTTAGTTGCCGTAGATAGCTTCAGACAACTTCCTTGATCATTTTTTTTCTGTAAATCTTTTTTGCTGTAATTCTTTTTCTGTGCACATGTTAGCACGCTCGCGAAGGTCAATATTTATATAACAGGAATAATGGCCGTTTTATAATGTTAACATATTTTACTTTCTTCAAATTGAAGTGTGATATTGTTCTGACCCAGTTCTTTTTGACATTACTACATTATAAAGGAAAGGAAGCTCAAGTTTTATTTTTCCTTAATAAGTTGTACCATTTTTAGTGGTTTACAAGGAGGCTGAGGGAAGACCTCTTTGGTTCCTACAGCTGCCTGAAAGGAGTTTGCAGTGAGAATGGCATCTTTCTCCTTTCTCAGGTAACAAGAGAGAGGACAAGGAAACAGTCTCAAGTTGTGCTAGAGGATGTTTAGGCTGGACATGAGGAAGTATTTCTTCATGGAAAAGGGTTGTCAAGCGTAGGAATGAGCTGCTCAGGTGTTGAAGAGATGTGTGAATGGTGCACTGGGTAATGCAGTTTAGTGATGAGACGTGGTAGATCAGGTTGATGGTTGGACTTGATGATCCTGAAAGTCTTTTCCAGCCAGATAACTCTAAGATTCTGCAGATTTATGAAAGAGAAGAGAACGCAAGGTAGAAGAAATAAATTCTGAGCTACATCATGATAGCAGCTGAAGCAGAATGCTAAGATCATCTTACGTGTCATGGTCACATCAGTGTTCTGTTACAGGACAGCAGCAAAAAGGAGAACTAGAAGGTTCAAGGATTAACTTTCACTGTGAGGAAACTGCTGTGTTCCTCAGTTATTTGACTTAAGATAAAGCCAGAGTTTCAGCATTCTGAGCTTTGAAACACAAAACCGCTGCCTTCTGTTGAACATCAGAAAACAATTGTATGAAGAGCAACTAACTTAAAACAATTGTTTTAGTTTTGGAATTTATACTGATTAACTCTTTTTTATGCCTTATTTCCTTCCTTCCATGCTGATTAGATTTGTTCCTTCACCAGTACAGAATAGACTGAGCTGCCTGGCAAGGAACTACTCCAATCTATGTGGTTGCAAATATGGTGAACAAGAAGCCATGTAAGTTCATTGATCCAAGATGACCAAGTGATTGTTACTATCAGTACAATACCAACATTGTCTTTAATTCAGAAGGGAAACCGGTGGCTCATTATCACAAGGTATAGCAATTCTTTGAAGTTCAGGAACTGGATGATCCGTGGGTAATGAGAGATGTGGAATAAAGGCTACTTCCCAGGCTGAAGCGTACTTGTACATAGAGTCATTATGCAGCAGGCATCAGCAAGTTGAAGTCACTCCTTTAAGATACCTTCACTCCTGCTATTCTGAAATTAATTAATTTTCATTTAATTATTTGCTATTAAAACTCTTAGGGCCATCTATTTTTTAACATTTGTCAATAGGAAGTAGAATGAAGCATTCAAACTTAAACGTCCTGAACTCCTGCTAACTAAGTAGAAATCTCTTTCGCTTCTGTAAATCAGAATTGCAGATATTTGTGCTTAATTCCTCTTGCAATGGTTTGAATTTTCCTTTTCAAAATTAAGTAACGTGTTCACAAAACATATTCTCAATTACTTGTATTTAAGTGAATGAATACTATAATCAATATTATTGATTCCAACCATTTGATTCCTTTTCTATTTTTGTTCTTTTATGCCAACAAACAGTGCAGCCTTTTTTGTGACGGACAGTTTAATTGCCCAAAGGATCCAGAATTTGTGACTTTCAGTACATCCTTTGGCTACTTTGGCATTTTCACTTGTGCAGACATACTCTTCCGTGATCCTGCTGTGGTTTTGGTGAGCACATTTCAAATTGTCAACATTTTATTTCCAACTGTTTCTGTTAATAACTCTCCCACTTTTGTTGGTGTTCCAGTTTCACTCAGCATAGGCTATGGGAATGCATGTCAATTTTGTTTCAGCAAATGCACACAACTCTTCTTTGGATACAACAGGTAATATGATATTTATCTCATTCAGAAGGAAAACATTTTTATCTTCGTAACTCAGTTGTCCTGAGCTGAAACACCCATAACTTTTTGGCATGCATACACATGTAAACAGGATTAGGACTTCTACTGATAAAGAGGAAATGAAAATGTGACGTATAACAACTCAGAAATGTTTAAGATAGCTGGAGCACCTTTAGTGCCTTTTTAAGTGATCATTCCTGAGATTTCATGTGTGTCATTGGTTCATCTTCTGACTCACACTGTAGTGGTGCTCATCAATGTTTTGTTCATGTTAAAGCCCAAACTTTTTTTCTCCACTAGGTGGAAACATAGTGCCAAGCAATGCTCGTGTGAGTCTTGTAAAGTCCAGAAGTTCGCTTTGCAGGCTCTTCACTGTACAGTTTTCCTGAACAGATAGTAGAAGCGAAACACAGATTCAATGTTTTCAGAATGAGAGAAACTTACTGGTGCTGATAAAAAGTATCCTTAAAATTTGCCTTCGAAATGAAAGCAAATACAAACTATGCATATTCTCAGTAATTGATGACTGTAAGCCAGACAACTCATATTGTTTATGGATAGTGTTTACTCTTGGCTTTAAAGATGCATTTACGTGAAGAACTTGCATTGAAACGTGACTTTTGGTAATTTAATTTCTTTACAGATAATGTTTTTTTTACTTAACAACATTAGTGTTCACTTTAATCAATAACACTTCTTTTTCTAGTGGAGCTAGTGGATTTCTAGTGGAGCTAAACTTAATAAGGAATGCACATCTTCAACCACTTAAATCATATCTTACAGCATAGTGTACTAATCTTGTAACTTACAGTACAAGAAACATCAGAGTTTCATTTACATCCCATTGATAGCAAAAAGCTTTAGATCAGTACTGTAGTCTGTGAAGACCTGATTTAGTTTCAGAACAGTCCAGTAGACATGTTTAGCTAGAAAATTCTGCTTACTTGTGCTTTCTTTCAAATCAAAAGCTTACTGATTTTGTATGTGTGCAGGGAGTGGTACTTATGCCCCAAATGATGTGAGTGCATATTATTATAATACAGAAACAGAAAACAGTCACCTTCTGAGTTCATGCCCATGTCTGTTCCCTGACTGTCTTTTCTGCTGTCAACTGGAAGTTGTTTGACAGCAATATCAGACAGCTTCCACCAAATGAAAATTATTTCAGCGTAGTTGTTTATCACGATCTCTTATTTTTTCACTGAACTCAACCTGAAGGAAATTATTCAATTTGCTAGAAGGACCTTTGTTGCCGCCTGAGTTGCAAGATGTCAGAGAAGCAGGAAGATGAAATTTCATGTTGTAGGTGCCTTTGATAGACTGCATGTTGTTGAAGGAGAGTATTATCTGCAGGTAATAGTTTTCTATTTGGACAGTGGGAAGGTTAGAATATTCTTTTTGCAGACCCTTTGCATTTGTCCCGTTTTTGATTGGGGTGGTTCAAGAGGAAGCGTTTTTAGGCCTCTTTCAAAACTACTGTATGAGACATGTTAACATTAATGATGTTGATCTCATTTTTCTCTTTATACTATGATAATATCATAATGATGAAAATCAAGACCCTGAATTGATCCTTTGCTCCAACATGTTAAGGTTTCTCTGTATGTGCACAGAAAGGAATCATAGAATCACCAATGTTGGAAAAGGCCCACAGGATCACCCAGTCCAACCATCCACCCATCACCCATCAATCAATAGTTCTCACTAAACCATGTCCCTCAACACAACACTCAAACGTTCCTTGAACACCTCCAGGGTCGGTGACTCCACCACCTCCCTGGGCAGCCCATTCCACTGTCTGACCACTCTTTCAGAGAAGTAGTATTTCCTAACGCCCAGCCTGAACCTCCCCTGACGCAGCTTGAAGTCATTCCCTCTAGTCCTATCACCAGTTACACAAGAGAAGAGGCCGACCCCCAGCTCACGACAACCTCCCTTCAGGAAGTTATAGAGGGCAATAAGGTCTCCCCTGAGCCTCCTCTTCTCCAGGCTGAACATTCCCAGCTCCTTCAGCCTCTCCTCATATGGCCTGTGCTCCAGACCCCTCACCAGCTTTGTTGCCCTTCTTTGAACACGCGCCAGGGCCTCAATGTCTTTCTTGCAGCGAGGGGCCCAAAACTGGACACAGTACTCAAGATGTTAGAGTTCTCATTGTCTTTGTATGGATGTTCTTCTCAAAGGAGAGAGATACTTTCTGCTGTGGATTTTGTCACTGTACTAATGTTATTTTCTAATGTGTAACTATCTTTCAAAATGAAGAAACTAAATATAGATATAATGTTTATATCCAAATGGCTTGTCAGCATATTGGTTATTTAAAAATTTTCTACTATTTTTTTTTTCATGTGCTAGATCTTTGCATCTTTCTTACTGTCTTACCATATCTTTTCTTACTGTCAAATCTAGCTCTTGTTTTTTGAAAACTGACTGATATTTTTGCTTTTTCTGTATCCTCTTTTGCACAGGTATGCACGGTGCTGAAGTGTAGGAGCATAGACCTGAGTGTGTGTGGGCAGCCAGCAGAGATCACACAGACTATGTTTGCCATGTTCTCCCTCAGCAGCAAGTTTGGCACTAACTCCGTCTTTCTACAGGCCTTGTACAGTGGTATGCAGCTGGCCCCTGGGGAATTTGAGGTAATAAGGTACCCTTTGGAGTTGTCAACCATGTAGTGTGAATGATTAAAAAGCCACTACAAGACATGGGATTTAGTGCCCTCAATTTCAGTAAATAGCTCAAGTTCAAGGCAGCTTTATTTGTCTGGTTTTCCTTGTTGAATTTGTACAGCATCTTGATCTATCCAATTCCCTCAAGCCCTGACCAAATAACTGGAACTTTTATGGACTGATAGGAAGTTCACAGATCAGCCCGTATGTCCACCTAAGTCTCTTAGAATAAAATCTTTCACAAGACAGAAGTATTGTGTAGTTTTTATTTCGACACAGTAGCTCCATATAAGAGATTCATACATAAATTGCTTTGTCTTTTTTCTAAGATATCTTTCAACCAGGTCAACATTAATGAGTATGTTATGTTTGTTATACAATAATATTGCTTAGTTGATGTTCCTTTTTACTTTACTTTTCCACAACTAGGTGCTAACTGATGGACCTCGGATAAGCTGGTCTAGTACACCCAAGCCAGTTTTGAGTGTAGCGCTCTTTGGGAGATGGTATGAAAAGGACCCTCTGCATGCAGCAGGCTTCACTACGATATCACTGCGGATGCTCTTAAGATTTTGTCTGCTTGTTTCGGTAGCACTAATTAGAATATTAATTGATGTTAATTAATACCAATACACATAAACATAATGGAAATTATTTCTTAAATTACACTGTCTAACAACATAGTCATTGCACGTTGTTTTGTTTACTTAATCTTGCAACAAAATAAATTACTTTGCTGGACAGTTCTGTACCTGTTTTTATATATATGATAGCTTAGGACTGTCATAGACTTGACCTTGATCCCACTGAGGACAGCAGGAAATAAATCCAACTGACTTCAGTAGTGTGGGATCCAGACCCAGAGTAGAGGTTACTGGCCCAATAACAAAACATTTTTAATCATCTGAATTTTTTTAGGGAGATGTATCAAAGTCAGTTCCACAGCACTGTTGAGCAACATCTGAGCAAGCCTCTTTCTAAACCAGGTAAGAGTAATAAAAACTTTGAAGGCAGATATCTGAACTTTTAAGTTATCGTCTTCTTGTAAAAAGAAAACAAGCCTCTTAAGAATGTTGCTTCAAAATCAGATAGTCAGCTCAGCACTGTGTAATATGTTAGCATGCCGTTTTTTAATTGCAATTAAGCTAAATTGCAGTTGAGGGAGGCTATTTGATCTTCCTGGATAGAGTTTTAAAGTGTGGAAAATTTCCGTTCCGCAAAACTGTTTATAATTGACACCTTTTCTAAGCAGTCAGGTGGATCTATATTAAAAAATCCTGAAAAGGAGCAATTTCTCAGGATGTATCTGTCTCCCAGATGAAATGGTTGCTGATACTGATGTGTCAAGGCTGCATGCAGGTGTTGGCACAAGCTGACTGCGTTTAATTAAAACATGAACAGATGCACTTGCCCATGTGTAGGCCAAGAGGGTGCACTGGATTACTTTGTGTACCAGCTAAGATTTTTATGTAAAGTAAACTTGACAGTTTATTTTTCAGGTTTGTTTTGAAGGGAAAAGAAAAAAGAAAAAAAAGAAAACAACATTGTTCACATTTAATCTGTACAAAATAATAATAATAAAAAAATAGACTTACAGGGCATAAAATGCTTTGCATTTGAACAAAATGATGTGGTAAAAATAAGATTTTATTTTGTAGCTGTATTAAATAGTAACCCTGTGCAACTGATATAGTGGAGGTAATGGAAAACACACTAGGTGTGAAGAAGTACAGTATCTCTGAATGTGTATCTATACCACAGGACACAGTATCCTGTTTCAGAGCTGCACTACAACTATGTACAGTGATTAAAATAGGAGGGGCTGCTGAGCTTACTCAGCTGCCTGTTCCTGCTGCTCTGCAGTGATTGCCTGGTTGAAGGAGTGTTCCTTCTTGCAAGTTCTTCCACAGAACTATTAACCTTTCAAATGAAGAGTCATTTTCCAGGCAGTTTCTCTTAGTTCAAGAAAGGGAACATGACCATGGTGTGAAGGCAGACTGTCCCTACAGCTGAGCTGATTTGGCACCAAATTGCGTTCTCTCTCACAAAGGTAAGTAATCATACAAATTCTGTCATCGTGTAGTAGCAGGGATTGGGGAAAGTGGACTGGGAAAACAGAGTGAAAAATAGAAGGAACTCCAAGATAACCATCTTCCTACATTGTTTGTAGCCGTCTATAGACTGGGCTGCTGAAGTTTCACTGGATTTGACTCAGTAGATTTATGTTGTTTATTTTCTTTACCTGGTTTATTTTCTTCTTCCTGGGTGAGCTCCCAGTTCTGCAGGCAGTTGGCAGTGTTGCCAGCTGGCACAGCACCAGACACCCGGCCTTGCTGCAGAAACCCCATCCTGGCAGGGTGACTTCAGCCTTGTAGGCCAGTGCACACCCTGCCAGGGTGGTCATCTGTCTGGGTTGAATGTTTTCTTGGCTCTTGCTAAACAAAGGTACATTTACCACTTCCTCCTTCAGACTTAGGGCTCATTGTGGCTATTGTGACACAATCTGTATTTCCTTTGATAACAGCGAAAAAGCCTTCCAAACTGCATTACTTTGCTTATCACTAAAATCTCTATTGCAGCCTTTCAGGGGCTTATGTTCAAGACTCTTGAATGCACATGTTGTATCTGACGTACCTAGAGAAGTACCTAGTGATGAACATCAGCAGATGTGCATTGATGTTTCTCATGCTTGAAAAGCACTGCTCTTGCAAACCACTCTGTGGTGCTTGCATTCACCCAGAGCGTTTCTGTCTTTCCTGAGATGGCACTGCAATGGTGGCAGACACCCTGCTCTGCTTTCCACTCCAAATGAGAAATGCTGCAACTATAAGAACGTAAAAAAGATGTTATGCAGAAAGGCATTTGAACTGAAGTTAAAAATTAAAAAGGAAGCTTTCTTTGATCAGTAAACAGAATGTTGTTGGAGGTAGGAAGGGTAAACTGTGGAGCACACATGCTGCTGCAGGGCCTGGTGATCTGTGCAGGCCTATGTGTATCAGGCCTAAGCCAATGGAAACAGCAGAAGTGTATTGTAATCAGTGACAGAAACAACGTAAGAGAAAATTTGGATGGCTTTTTCCAGTCATATGTTTAATAACTTACTTAAATATTGGTATTATTACACTTGGCACTACCCACCGTTTTGTGACTGCCTGTGTCCTCTGCCAGCTTTTATTCTGAGTTGCAACATCCTCACCTTGTAAAGTTGAACTTTCCTGTATGTCACCAGAGACGCTCGATTCCAAGGTACTGCTTTAACAGGCCAGCACTTCTTCCCTCCCATATTTAAGTTAAACTTTGACCCTCTTCTATTTTCTGTGTATGTTCCCTTTTCACCATTTCTCTGTGACTCAGAGCATTCAAGAAACTGCAAGGCAGCAGCCATGGTCCCTTCCCAGACCCTGGTGTGTGCTGCAGTGCTTGCCCTGGCAGTCCTGCAGGCCCTGGCCTCGGACACCTTCCTCGCAGCCGTGTACGAGCACGCCGTCATCCTGCCACGCACCGCTCACAAGGTTTCTCCTGACGATGCTTTGGCCCTGATGAACAGAAACATGGATGTTCTGGAAGGAGCTATCAAGGAAGCAGCCCAGCAGGTATGAGATGGATTGTGAGTATTGTTAATTGGTGTTTTCTGTTCCCGCTGACCGTCCTGGGGGTGCCTTGATGGTGCCTTCTTAATGGAGCCTGTTCTGCCAGGGTGCCCGCATCATTGTGACTCCCGAGGATGGCATTTATGGCTGGGTTTTCACGAGGGAAAGCGTTTACCCCTACCTGGAGGATATTCCTGATCCAGAGGTGAACTGGATTCCGTGCACTGATCCCACAAGGTGATTCTTTCTGTGGTGTTTGTGTGATTTCAGACTGGTGCCTCATGGAGTCATGAGCTGCTCCCAACAAATGTCTAAGCACAGCTAATGCATTTTACATCAGGGCATGTTTCTATTTCAGTATGGTGTGAAGGTCGATTGCATCATCCAATTGACAAGAGAACTCCGTTAAAAGATACTTTTTGAAATAGATACTTTAAAGAGAAATTCAGATCCTATACAGAGTTTGGGTTGCTGAATGTGGCAAGAACATATGCCACATGTTTTTGTTGCATTTGAAAAAAGATCTGATGCTACAATAGGCTCCTTCTCACTCTGTTTTAATTATTTTCATGTCTTGAGTTGAACAGTTTGGAAATCTGTAATAGTAGATTTTTATTTGTTTTTGGTTTTTCCAAATGCTATGATCATATAAGAGCCCACATACAGTCTTTGTAAACAGCCAAAAACTTTCAGAAAAGCTAGTGACAGAGGTGATGAGATTGCTAGTCGATGTGTAAGTCTGTGAGCAATACAAACCCAGAATATTTGAGTCTCTTTTCACAATTGCAGTAAGATAAAGTCCTAATCAGTAGAGCTTCTGTGCTGTAGAATGTGATCTTCCCATGTTCCACCAGGGACATGATAACGTGTAGGTGAGCACCGGACTTCAGACCCATACAGTATGAGCTAAGTCCTCAGCCATAGAACAACAGACGTGGTCTGACTCTTGCACCACAGTGTTCCTCACCTACCCAAAGAGGAGGTGCTAAGACCATAGTATCACCTCTGTGAAGACGTTCCGCAGTGGTCAAAAGAAGAAGATTCACAGCGGGTAATGTGTGCTCAGAGAAGTGGAGGATGTGCAGCTTCTTGCTGGGATATAAGCAACGGAGTCTTTTTCAGTGACTGTGGTGCTGGTTGGTGGCAATAAGTCTAAGCACATCTTTATTCCAGTTCTTCACAGTTAAGTTTTGTGAAGGCGATTTGTATATCTTTTCATTGTCTTAAGTTAGGTTTTTCATTAGTAGCCTTGCTGGACTATAGTGCCCACCATCACAGTCTTTCAATGCCCTATTCCTCAGTACTACCTATGTATCTGGCATGACAGTCCTTCTGTATGGCCACCCTGTATGTTTGCCTGCCCTGCCACGACAGCTGGAACAGAGGTGCTGCCAGTGTGCACTCAGTGCTCCTGGGATGGACACCACCAGCAGTATTTTCTTAAGTATTTTTTTTTTTCTGGTCTGAAACACATTAGATTTGGTCGAGCACCAGTGCAGGAACGACTCAGCTGCATGGCCAGGAACAACTCCATCTATGTAGTCGCAAATATCGGGGACAAGAAGCCATGTAATTCCAGTGACCCCAAGTGCCCCAGTGATGGTCGCTACCAGTACAACACTGACGTTGTCTTTGACTCAGAAGGGAAACTGGTGGCTCGTTACCACAAGGTAAGAAGTGGACTTCCACACCTTCCAAAATGTCTCTATTTGGCAAGACAGTTTAATGCCAGTAATTGTCCCATGGCACATACTTACCTCTTATGGATTTTTGCTTTTAATTTATCAGAAGCTTTCTGCTGCTCTGAAATATTGACACTAAGTTTGTATTTGCTATTTCATTCTAGTCCTGTTTCTAAAAACAGACTAGAATGAAAACAACTGAGTGATTGCACAGTTCCGATGTTAGTTGATTCACTGCCTCAGTTTGTTAATTCCCATTTAGTGGAAACCCTGCTGCTTGAAAAACTCTAGTTTTCAGTGCTAGCTTTTCGCCAGACTACTCCTTCATGTTCCAGCATTTTTAAATGTTCACCTGCATACCATCTTATGTGCATAGTCTGATTTAAGGAAAAAAAGCCCTTTCCTATCTTTTTTTTTTTTTTTGTTATGATGTTTAAGCACATTTTCAGCACAGTTTTTGCATAACTGGAATTATAAATCTATGCTGAGTGTAAAACAAGATGAGTACACTGAAACATTTTCACCTCATGAAAGCATATATTTTCACTTCTATGTACTTTCCTATGAGGTTCTTCTAAGTTGTTTGCGGGCCAGGTGCCAGATATCATGCTGATGTGGCTAGACTGAAGTCAGTTGTTTACTTAACGCGCTTTGAACCCAGTACTTCAACTAATTCTTCGCAGGCGATGCCAAGATACTTGTTTGTGAGCATACTGGGTCAGAGAGACATTGCCAGTATTGAGGCTGAAACCTATGTGCCAGCTAGGCATGGTGCAGGAGCTAAGTGCCAAGTTCAATAAACTTGAACTCACTTTCTGGCTCTTTTACCTGTGTTTATTGTCTAAGCTGCCTGTATATTAAAGGGCTCCCTTAGTTAAGGGGAACCCAAAGGAAGAATAAAAATGTTGCAAAGCTGGAAGGGTCACACACTTGGATTTTTCTTTCAGCTGAGGTCATATACCTCTTCCCTGTCACTACAGCCTCTATCTTCTCTGCTTTTTGATGCTGTGTGGTCTTGTGTTTCTTCTTGATACTGCTGTGCTTCCAGTTCATACGTGTATCTCCACTTCAAGGTCACCAACCCACCAGTTGCTCTGAGGTTCTCTTCTGTTATTATTTCTCTGAAGTACGTCTGTGGATTCAGCAGTATTTTAAACTTAGGCAAAGAAGCTTGAGAGATTATTTTTATGGGAGTTGCAGGTGGCTGACACTTACAGAGGAGCAGATGACCGGATTTTTTTTTTTTTTTTAGTTCAGTGCCAAGGCAACATATATCTCCCCATATCCACCTTTGGGGCACTATAGTGATCATAGTGTTTCAGCTTGACTTCCTACATGTGAAGCATTCTATCATTGATTAAAAACTTTCTCTGGTCATTCTGAACAGTTATGCAAAATGACTCCAAGATTCTGCATCAGGCACCTTTAACTGGTTTCTCTTATTATTCTTTCCCTTGCAGTATAATCTGTTTATGTCAGAAGCAAATTATTTTAATTACCCAAAAGAGCCAGAAGTCATCACCTTCGAGACTCCCTTTGGGAAGTTTGGCATCTTCACTTGCTTTGACATCCTTTTCCGGGAGCCCGCTGTGGTGCTGGTGAACGAGCTACAGGTGGACACAGTGCTTTTCCCAACAGCCTGGATGAATGTCCTGCCCTTTCTGACTGCTGTGGAGTTCCACTCTGCATGGGCTATGGGCATGGGAGTCAACTTCCTTGCTTCCAATACTCATAACACCATTATGTCTATGACAGGTGATTAATTTTAATTCCTTTGAAAAATATTTTTAACCATGAATCTTAGTTCCCTGTTCTGCAAAGAACGTAATGCAAAGGAATATTATGTGTTTATTTGGAAGGATTTAGTCTCCAAATTTTATACTTGGTAAGCCATTTCCCTACTGCACCATATAAGACTCAACCAAACTTGTGATTCTTTCTTTTCTCTTCCTTAGCTTCCTGGGAATTTCCTTTCTTTCTTCGTTTCCAAACAAATTGTAAAGTACTACCACTTCTACCTGAGTAGAAAAGGGCAGAGTTCCTCAGTGATGAGAATGGCAGATTTTCTTTGGTTTTTCTCCATCACTTGGGACAGGTCAGATGTGAATTCCCCGTGCAGGGGGGAGTCTTCAACTGGTATAAACTGGGCAGGACAGATGCTATCCCTTTCAGTGCCCATCAGAATGGGCTTGTGATACTTGTCTATATGGTGTTTTAGTTGGTTTCACTCAGTAGTTAATCCTTTTACATCAACTTGCCAAGAATGAAGGAATGTTCAAGCAACTCTGCTGCGTGCAGAAGAGAACTGAGGGGTGCTAAATGCAATACCATAAGGTGACACTCTGCCTTTCAGCTACACCAAACAGACCTCATGCAGTGAAACAAATGCTACTCTTATCTAAAGCCTGATCTCTGACTGCTTGAGTGGCTAATGGTTACGTCTAGTGAGAATAAAAAATTCTATAGTATTTATACAATACTGGACAAGCTAGAAATGAAAATAATTGAAAGGACCATATGAAATGTTTGAACTGTTTTGGATTAGAAATTACACTTTCCACAGGGAGTGGTATTTACGCACCGGATGGAACCAGAGCATATTACTACAATATGAAAACTGAGGATGGGCATCTCCTCATGGCTGACCTAGATTCACACCCTCGCCTTTCTCCTGCCTCCCCGCCTGCTGTCAGCTGGAGCTCACATGCTTCAAATGTAGAAAGCTGCTTACCAGATGAAAATGATTTCAGTGGGCTCATCTTTCATGATCAGTTCACTTTCACTGAGCTCACTAAACCTGAGGGGAGTCTCACCGTTTGCCAGAAAGACCTCCACTGCCACTTGAGCTACAAGATGTCAGAGAAACGAGAAGATGAAGTTTATGTGCTGGGTGCTTTTGATGGGCTTCATGTTGTTGAAGGACAGTACTATCTGCAGGTAATAATTCTTTGAGGGATGTTATTTATTTTAGGAAGTTGGTTTACAGAGAGAAACCTTCAGTTCCTTGGAGTGGGAGGTGTGGGGGAAGGATGATGGTGTTCTTCGGTATCCTATTTGTTAGCAACAGGCAGTATTTGCTATAATGTCCAAGTCCATTTGCCATTAAATCCAGTGTATTTAGAAGAGAAATCTGTAAACCTCTTTTAATTCCCAAAGGCCGCTCTCTTTTTTTTTTTTTTTTTTTTTTTTTTTAATATACAATGTTGGCTATGTAGGGAGATAAATCTAGGTCCTCTGTTCTGAGTATCTGCACTAAGTGTTCTGAATCTCCGCTGTATCTTCATCAAATGGCTCCTGTTGAAAAATCAGTAGATTATCCATCTATCTTTCTGAAACGCTTGGATAATTTAGGTTCACAAAGTTGTTAACTCTCAAATCATAGCAGATTTTACTGAAATGGCATACAACTTTTACTGGAAATTCTACTGTTCCTTTGTCAACTGTTTGGGAAGACAGTGGGTTGCGTCCTGACTGAGTTTGCCTAAAGCCATATTGGAAATCCTTCCCTGCCTTCATAATTAAGTTATTGTACCAGCAAATTAATTTTTTATTTTTTAGTTAGCTAGTTCTCTCTTCCAGCAAGACCTTCACTTACCAGCTGCTATTGACTCCAGGATATGCAGGGAGGTCTTAGCCAGCAAACAGCTTGTCATTTAAAAAGATAGATTGAATAAAGTTACTTCTTGGTGAGCTCACTTGGAAAAAGTATTTCAGTGACTGTTGAAGATGCCGGGTGATCTCCACAAGTACTGAATTTTCTAGAGAAGACTGAAATTTCTACTTTATTTTTCCATTGGTATTTTTTTTTATTTCTATAGAACATATTGAGAGAATTAGATTACGTTTGCGTATTTGTGTTTCAGAAGGAAACCATATTTGCTGAAAAATGGTACTTCTGTTGTTTGCAGATATCCTTTTCCTGTTCCCCAGTATCTGATACAAATCTACAAATGCTTCCATCACCTGCCAGCATAGCCATCCAATGTCCTTTGAATCTTCACAGTAGAACTAGACCTATTTCACATTTCTTCATAGTGTCCATAAACATTGATTAGCTTTAAGCTGGAGAACTAACTGTGAGGACAAAAGGAAAGCATTACCTTTTTTACTTTCTGTGCTGCAGCTGCTAATACAAAACTGTGACAAAGGATGCTGACTTCACTACATGGTCATGTATTACAGAATCATGGAATGGTTGAGATTGAAAGGCACCTCTGAAGGTCACCTGGTCTAACCCCCTGCTCAAGCAGGGCCACTTGGAGGAGGTTGCCCAGGAGCATATCATAGGAACACAGGATCATAGAATATCTTGAGCTGGAAGGGACCCATAAGAATCATTGAGTCCAACTCTTGGCTCCACACAGCATCACCCAAAATTCAAACTCTATGGCTGAGAGCATTGTTCAAATGCTGCTTGAACTCTGGCAGCTTGGAGCCATCAGCAGTGCCCTGGGGAGCCTGTGCCAGTACCCAACCACTCTCTCAGTGAAGAACTTTTTCATAGAATCACAGAACCACCAAGGTTGGAAAAGACCTACAAGATCATCCAGTCCAACCGTTCACCTATCACCAATAGCTCCCACTAAACCATGTCCCTCAACACAACATCCAATCGTTCCTTCAACACCCCCAGGATCGGTGACTCCACCACCTCCCTGGGCAGGCCATTCCAGTGCCTGACCACCCTTTCTGAGAAGTAATATTTCCTAATGCCCAGCCTGAATCTCCCCTGCTGCAGCTTGAAACTATAGCCTCTAGTCCCATTGCCTTTTCCCAGTCTCCAGCCTGACACAGCTCCATAATATCCCCTTGAGTCCTATCACTGTCACCTGAGAGCAGAGATCAGTGCCTGTCCCTCCACTCCATTTGTTGAGAAAGCTGTAGGCTACCACAAGTTCTCATTCTCCTCTAATTTGAAGATGTCCAGCTGGTTTTGAAGATCTCTAAAGAGGTAGACTCCACAGCCTCTCTGGGCATCCTGTTCCAATACTCCATCACCTGTACAGTAAAGAAGTTCTTCTTGATGTTCTGATGCAACCTTTTATTTTCTAGTTTGTACCCATTGCCTCTTTTCCTGACACTGAACACCACTGAAGAGACTTGATCTATACTCTTTGTACCTTCTTTTATTTATAGACATTGATGAGATCTCCCTTGAGCTTCTTCTTCTCCAGGATGACCAGTTCCAGTTCTCTCAGTCTTTCATCATAGGAAAGGTGCTTTAGCCCTTTAGTCACCTTGGTGGCCCTACACTGAATTCTTCCCAGCATGTCCAGGACTCCTGCACTGGTGGGCCCAGAAGTAGACATGTGATTCAGTGTGATTCTCCAGTATTCAACAGAAGTTGGATGTAGAATATCTAATTCAGAATTCCCATGGACTACCAGACCTCCTATTGAAGTATCATTGGCAATGTGTACACCTACCATTAATGTGTACAGTTGCACAATGTACCTTTGAGGAGCAGGGCTTTGTTTCATTTGTGCAAGATTTCCATTCACAAACTTGTTAAGTCTTATTAAGGTTTGCGAGAAGGAAATCTTTAAACAAGAGAATTGGAAGCTGGAAGAGGCCTGCAGGGACAAAGTAAGGTGCTCTGGCAGTGCTCACATCAGCAACTGAGGTTATTTCTATTAAAGTCCAAGTCTGGTATACCTTTCAGTTAGATCAAGGGGTAAGCGAATAAGTTATGGAAGAGATTCTGTGACAGTTGTCTGCTTCAATACATACTAGGTTTAATGACACAAGGCTTTCATAACTGTTTCTTTTTTGGTCAGTATGTTTCCTTTTTGTCTTCCTTACAGATATGCACGCTGCTCAAGTGTAAGAGCACAGACCTGAGTACATGTGGGCAGCCAGTGGAAACTGCGCAGACCAAGTTTGACATGTTCTCCCTCAGCGGCACATTTGGAACTAACTATGTCTTTCCAGAAGTCTTGTACAGCGGTGTGCAGCTGGCTCCTGGAGAATTTGAGGTAATGGCACACTGTGGAGCTGATTCTTGCTAGATTCTCTGTGGACTAGGAACGGCATAAACTATGTCACAACAAAGTGAACTCTCTTGTAGTGATAATCAGACATATTTAGTACCATTTAATGAAGTCACTAGTTACTGTAAGTGGTATGATCTGATGTACCTTCTTATTTTGTGACATCTTTCTGAGCTCTTCACCTGTTCATATTGTTATTCCTCCAACTATATCCTTCTGTTACTTTTTCCAATCAGGTACTGAAGGATGGGCGTTTGATAAGTAAGATAGCACCAACAAAACCAATTGTCACTGTGACACTTTTTGGACGGTGGTATGAAAAGGATCCTCTGAAACAAGATCCACAACTGACAGCCTCCCTATGATGTTACCATAACTGATGGTGTACACTGATAATCCCATGTGCAAATGAGATGCATTATTCTCTACTAAAATAATAATCCTTATGTTCTTACTTCCTGTGTCATAAACTTCTTAACGTGTTCTGATTAATAAAAATGCAGCAACATTATTGATGTCATTTATTGAGAAGTAACTTTTTCTATATTATGATATTAGTAGCCTTTTATTAATACAAATTAGCAGTTGTATTTCTCTCTGTTTTCTGTATTTTGAATTTTCTAGCCCTCAGAAAACCTATTTTTGGCCAGAGGATAAATTCTTCTTAAAATAACACTGCAAATTTTATAACTGCGAATTATTTTGAGACCAGTAGACAAAACAGTGAGAAACATAATAATTAGCAGCTTTGTACAAAAAAGCTCAATAATTCTTTTTCTCGGGTATGCAATTACTAATGCTTACTTATGCAGGTCTGTTTGTTTGGTTTTTTTACCACAGTTACAAATGATTTTTTTTTTCTCCTATTTGTGCTGTTTTGGTTTTGTTGTCTTTATGTTGTGAGTACATATCGTGTGGCACATCATAGCAGCACAGAACAGTGCATTGTGAAGGCAGAGCAGGAATTCCAATCAACAAGTCAACCCTGAACCAAAGCCTGATGCCTCTTTGTACACGACTATGAACGATCACGTCTCTGAAATGTCTGTTGAACAAGTTGAAACTGAAATCTCAGAATATTCTGCTTGCCAGCTCCAAACAAGAGTTTGTCAGGAGCTACAGGCTGTACCATATGCAGCGCTTGGAGCTGTCTGTAGCCAGTAACAAGGTCACCAAGTTCCTAGTTTCATGTAACAGCTTCTTCCTCCCCTCTTCTTGATTTCTTTCTGGTCATGTAACACCAGAGAATGTGAAATAAGCATTATCTTTGCTGCTTCGTGATAATGCTGGGTAGTGCTGCCCTGCAAATTCATCTACAGTTGGGACTGTGAGATCAGCTACTCCAGGAGAAGCGTCTGTTTATGTCTTTGCTTCTTCCCTCATGACCTGTGCCTTGCTGCTGCTGCTGGATCCTGGTAACCTTCCTTCAGTGTGTTGATCTGTCTCTCTGTGGCTGTGTCTTTTAAAGGGGGTCAGATGCCTCTGTTAGTCTCAATTCCTCTTTCTTTTTTCCCCCACACACTAGGCGCTATTCCTGATTCTTTGGTTATGGAGCTAGTGAAAAGTCAGAAATGCAAATACTATCCAGACTCCAATACTGATTATCATTGATGAGTGTTGTGTGAACCCTTATGCTTTTAAATGCAAATAAATATTCACTTGTGATGTAATATAATAATGTGGGTGTGCCTATCAGAAACCATCTTCCCACCCCTGTGTCACATCCTCTGACGCATGGAATCTCAGCATCAGTGGTGCTAGAGCCACCCTCTAAAAATCTTGTTCACTATAAGAGTCAGTGGTTGCCTGACTACAGACAGATCTCAATCTGGCAAGGGATTATTCAGCTTTATCCACTTCCCAGATGGCCAAACAGTGCATACTCTATTTTTGTCCCCTGGAAGCCTTCTGGGTCACATTTACAGCTCTCTCCTGGAGAAAGGAGCTGGATATGAGCTGGATATAAAGGATGCAATGGTGTGCAAGGAGGTTTCATCTTCCTGTTCAGAGGGGATGCAGAAGCAATGCGTGGCAAGGCTGGAAGGCAGTTCCTTCAGGGCTGTTCCCTGCTGATACAAGTCCTTTAGCTAAGACAGTGGCAAGTACCTTGAATTCTGGATTTGATTCAAGGCTGTTGCTGTCTGGATAAATATATTTATATGTCAAATATTTTCTCACAGAAGACTGGAATAAGCCATTAAATTCTTTTTCTTACAAAGGTTGCATAACAATTATAATCATGAAATATATTTCTGTGTGAAGTGAGGCAGGCATACAGAATGAAATCCTCTGCAAATCTACCCATTCATATGCATACCAACTCACTGCATAAAGATAAGTCTGCAATAAACTGCTCTTTCAGGTCAGTGTAGCAAAAAAATTGTACTTCTTTACCCGACAGCTAATTCAAAAACAAGGTAAGAAACCACAGCACCCAGATACAAGGGACTTTTGTGCATGCGTAGCTTGAGCTTTAAGATTTCCAGTGGGGTGGTCTGTAGATGTCACTATAACAGGGTGCAACAGGCAAGATGTAGGTGTTACAGCTCCCAGGCATGACAGTTCTCTAGCAAAGATCTTATTTCTAGGGAAGAGAGATCCTCAGAGCTCAGTGAGTGAGCAGTATGCAGGCCTGCCCAGGCTGGCATCCCCACTGCAAGGTGGGCTCTGAGCCAAGAGCGGCACAGGCTGTGCCCAGATGGCAGCACTGATGGCCTGCAGCCTTGCCCGCATCCATCAGTCCTCCAGGAATGTGTCAATTCTGGTCTCTGATGTCATTTCCCAAACTCCTGTAATCTGGGCTTGCTTTGAATGCCATGCCTGAATAGTTCATTAATGTGGCAGGCAGTGCGTTTCTTCAGCTGCAGCATAGCAGGGAGGATTGCTCAATTCTCGCAGCTCTCTAGCCTTTGATGTTCTGAGAGTTTCGGGACGTGGTGTTGGCTTCTTAGAACTTGGGAAATTCACAGGTTCTTGCAAGACCTTCCTTATTAAAGTTCCCTGTCTTTGCTTACCCCTGTCCTCCTGGGCGACTTCAGGCATGGATCTTCTGAGGCTCACATCTCTGCTGTAGTTTTGGTGCTATCTATCTGCTCTTGATGCCTGGGCCCTGGACAGCTATATCACAGCTGTCTACAAGCACAGCGTGCACTTGTCAGAGGACTCAAATGCCTGCTTTTTCCAAGGAGGCCTTGTTGCTGATGGGTAGAAATAAGAGTTCTGGGTGGAACTACACAGTGAAGAGGAAGATACTGTCAGGGTGATGAGTCTATTTTTTGATGTCTTGCTGAGCAGTCAGTATGAACAGCAAGATTGTGTTCCTTCCTCACAGACATACCTCAAGTTGGAACATTAGCATTTTTATTAAGCATTTGGAACTGTAGTACTAATGTGCCTTTCCAAAAATATTCTGCAAAATATTGCTCCTTGTGAGAAATAAAAAATTGCTTTGTGTGATCAATTGGAAATTGATCACTGTGCAAAAACATGCTTTTCATAAAATAACAAAAATTAAAAAAAAATCTATGTTAATTTATTTTCACAAAACAAGTGAATATTTTAGCTCTAGACAGAAAGGTCAGAACAATTTAAGGGTTAGTTTGTATTGCAGTGTGTACAGATTGTACTTCCCCATATTATGCAATAGGAACTTACTTCCAAAACAAGCTTGTTACAGTCTTTACTCCTCCTCTTTCTATCTGCTTTATATTCCCATGCCTGCACCAGGAGCAACAAGGCAGCAGCCATGGTCCCTTCCCAGACCCTGGTGTGTGCTGCAGTGCTTGCCCTGGCAGTCCTGCAGGCCCTGGCCTCGGACACCTTCCTCGCAGCCGTGTACGAGCACGCCGTCATCCTGCCACGCACCGCTCACAAGGTTTCTCCTGACGATGCTTTGGCCCTGATGAACAGAAACATGGATGTTCTGGAAGGAGCTATCAAGGAAGCAGCCCAGCAGGTATGAGATGGATTGTGAGTATTGTTAATTGGTGTTTTCTGTTCCCGCTGACCGTCCTGGGGGTGCCTTGATGGTGCCTTCTTAATGGAGCCTGTTCTGCCAGGGTGCCCGCATCATTGTGACTCCCGAGGATGGCATTTATGGCTGGGTTTTTACGAGGGAAAGCGTTTACCCCTACCTGGAGGATATTCCTGATCCAGAGGTGAACTGGATTCCGTGCACTGATCCCACAAGGTGATTCTTTCTGTGGTGTTTGTGTGATTTCAGACTGGTGCCTCATGGAGTCATGAGCTGCTCTTAACAAATGCCCAAGAACTGCTGATTTTTTAAATCTCTTAAAAATCCAGGTACTGTATAAATATAATGCATCTGTATAGTTGTAATAGATGGATAGCCAGAGGAATAACTCATCAACACTGAGGCTCACAGCTAAGATGGACACTCACCACAAGGAACTCCACACAGGAACAATCTCCAAAAGAGATGCTGCCTTAGTGGTGGTCAGTCCTTAAATGGGATCTAGGAGAGGTGGAGTCAAGCTCCACCCCTTCCGGGAGTACAGCTGAATTACCTTCACCTGTGCTCCCGCAGCTGACCCTTCACTTGCCTCAGATGGTTAATCAGAGGTTCAGGCTGTGATTAACAGTTTCCCATACAGCATAAAAAAAGAACCCTTATGTAAATAGTAATTGGAATATGTAAGGTAAAAAGCATTTGAGTCTGCCTTACTTTATAAAATTAAAAAAGGAGGAAAATGAGGGAATTTTGGCAGCATCGTTATTTTGAGAACATGCAAAAAGCTTATCACTTCAGACTACTCAAGAAAATCTACTGTTACTGTAATCCAGTTAGTCATCACAGCTACAACACAGATGAAACAAGATGATTCACAACTCAGCTCATGTGTCTAGAGTAATTTATAAATCAAATAGCACAAGATATTGCTCTGGATCTGAAATAACTGCCTTTTAGAGATCTAACTGCTTGCACAGTCTGCTGTGGCACAATAGGCTACTGTGAATGTCTTTCTTACAAAGGCGGAGCTGGAGGGGACACAGAGGGGACCAGGGTCATTTCTAAGTCAACCTTCTGTGTTCTTCTGTTCTGGGATTTTATTAAGGGAGATTTGAAGGGTCCTCAGGCCTGTAGAAGTTGTGACCACTTTTTACCAATGACTTACAGCCTTAAAAAGAGTGAAGAGTCTTAAAAAAAGGTCTTTTGAAGTTGAGAATTTGATTTCCCTAAAAATTAATGTTTGTTTTAAGTTTATAACTGTGTATTGACTTATTCTCTCCCTTGGTTTCTAAAGTTGTCCATAGATTTGTATGTCCATAGCAAGGTATCTTTGTGGTCCCTTCCAACCCAAGCCATTCTATGATTCTACTTTTTTTTTTCCTTTTTATCAAAAATGCCTTAGATTTGGTCGAGCACCAGTGCAGGAACGACTCAGCTGCATGGCCAGGAACAACTCCATCTATGTAGTCGCAAATATCGGGGACAAGAAGCCATGTAATTCCAGTGACCCCAAGTGCCCCAGTGACGGTCACTACCAGTACAACACTGACGTTGTCTTTGACTCAGAAGGGAAACTGGTGGCTCGTTACCACAAGGTAAAGAGAAGCTTTGTCATCACACTGCAACTAACTGTCAAAATACTTTTAATCTCTAGGGCATCACTTTCAGAAGTTTTATAGAATAATTTTAGATTATTGTAGAACGAGAGTCAGCCCAGGACAATCCAGTGTAATGCTCTTGCAGCTAGAGGAAAGCGCAGACAAGCACTTGGCAATATTTAAGAGCTATTCCCACGAGCACTGTGGCTGCAAAAGGTGTGCTGACTACATTAGTGATAGCAAACTAGAATGATATATTCTAGGCAGTGATATATTCAGTAAATGTTAGGTAGTCCTTGGCATAGTTTTGGCCAGGCCAGACTGTTTTCCCAAATGATGTCTTGGCAGCATGTAGTAGAAAGCCCTGGCTTGACCCTGCTGCCAGGGCTGTGAGTGTGACAGGCAGCAGGAACATGTTCATCCCTGCTCAGTAGACCTCTGGGATGAGGATTTTATTTACTTTTGCTCCCTATCTTCACTGAGCCTTTTCAGGAGATCTCCAGTGACTATGAAGGCAGTTTTGAGACACAGATACCCACCTTGACCCGAAGGAATCTCAACTCTCAGTTTTGCTTTAATCTCAGACACTGACGTGGCATTTTGTAATCTTGTCGTATTTTTATTTCCTAATATGTAATTTTCTTTGCCTGCAGTACAACCTATTTAGACAAGAAACTCAGTTTAATTACCCAAAAGAGCCAGAATTGATCACCTTTGAGACTCCCTTTGGGAAGTTTGGCATTTTCACTTGCTTTGACATCCTTTTCCGGGAGCCCGCTGTGGTGCTGGTGAACAAGCTACAGGTGGACACAGTGCTTTTCCCAACAGCCTGGATGAATGTCCTGCCCTTTCTGACTGCTGTGGAGTTCCACTCTGCATGGGCTATGGGCATGGGAGTCAATTTACTGTCAGCAAATACTCACAACACTATCATGTCTATGACAGGTGAGTTGTTTTTTGTAAGGGGAATTGTCTTCATATTTCAGGATTCAGAAGTAGGAAAAATTGCTTTAAAAATCACGAAGTCTCTGGAAAATAGCGTATCAAGAACAGTAAAGATATTCTTTGTGTTGTATTGGATGGAGTAAACTGTAAAGATATTCTTCGTGTTGTATTGGATGGAGTAAGCTGCTTCAGGCAATACAATGTTGTAAGTTCAGGGAGAGCTAAAATTAGAAAGTCCACAATGTGAAATTTTGATATTTCAGAAGTGAAATTTTTCCTTTAGAAATGGCACAAAGGTTCAGCTAAATATTTACCCTCTTCCTTAGAAGCAGAATTTTTTTCTTTAAAACTTACTCAAGAGTCGAATGGAGAAAAGGTGTTTTAAACAGAGCTTAAAAAAAAAAAAAAAAAAAAAAAAAAAAGTAGGATTCCTGTTTTGTGTTGAATAAAACGTATTCAGGTCTTTGTTGCTGCTCAAGAATTAGAAATGGTATGTTTTGGCTTGACCTGAACAGATAGCTACTGCCATTTTTTATTTTTTTTTTTCTGTAAACTGAGAAAACATTGCCATAGTTGTGTCTGTAACTATTCCCCAAAGCAGAAGTGAAAGCCACAAAGGAACATTTTTCCTTTGTCTGCCCTAAGATCACTGAGTTTTGTCCACAACCTTAGGTTTCCTTCTTTGAAATGTAATTATGCCCATGGCAACTTCTTTGACAAATTAGCAGAGCACTAATTTGTATAAAAATTAATACAACGTTTTGCTTTTTTTCCTTTTAAAAAGGATGATCTTGTGTGAAATTGCCTTCGGAGGCTCAAATTCAAGATCAAGTGAAGCACAAAAAATCCTCTGAATTTTAGGTCATTTATTTACACCGTGAAGTGTATTTTAGCAGATCTCTCCTTTAAAATTTTTCCACAATTCTGGTTAATAAATTGACTGAAGACTGCTTCATGTTTACACACAGCAGCATGCATGAGGCATCCACGGTGGCTCACCTATCAGGTGGTGGTGACACTGGGTGCCATGCATGTTGTTTGCAGGCAGTGGGCTGTTCACTCCCCACGGGCCGGCCGTGTACTACTACAACAGCAAGACAAAGGAGGGACGTCTCCTGGTAGCTGAGCTGAGCGCACGACCCCGTCTTTCTCCTGACTATCCTGCTGCAGTCAACTGGAGCTCGTACGCTACAAGTGTCAAAAACTATTCAGGAGAAAATAAGACGTTTCCAGGAGCTGTCCGGCGGGATATATTCACTTTCAGTGAACTCAAGCACAAAGCTGGAAATCATACGGTCTGTCAAAAAGACCTCTGCTGTCACTTGACCTACCAGATGTCAAATAAAAGTAAAGATGAAGTTTATGTACTGGGCGCATTTGATGGGCTTCATGGCTCTGTCATAAAATACCATTGGCAGGTAATTTGTTCAGTAGGGATTAGTGTAGCTATATGCCAAAATTAATGAATCATTCCGAAACATTCATTTATTTCTGCATCACAATAAGTTTTCTTGCTATTAAACACAGCTCTTGAGTATGAAAGCTTACTGGTATTTTACTTTTCTGTGTCCTCTTCCCTGCAGATATGCACACTGCTCAAGTGTAGGAGTTCAGAGCTGAGCACGTGTGGGCAGCCAGCAGAGACTGCACAGACCAAGTTTGACATGTTCTCCCTCAGTGGCACGTTTGGCACTAACTACGTCTTTCCAGAAGTCTTGTACAGTGGCGTGCAGCTGGCCCCTGGGGAATTTGAGGTAATGTCACACTCTGGAGCTGTTTGCAAGTTATTCATAGTCCATGTACAACAGTGATGACAATTTGACCTGTAAAAAGTAACTAAGAAAAGCAACATATGGCCATCGGATTTCATTTCTCTTTACTTTCATCTGAAAATGATGTAGTGGGCTACAATTTAAAACAAACAAACAAAAGAAATTGCTGCCCTGGTCAGGTATATAATGTGCATCACTATGTTTGAATAACTAACGAGAACATAGCAAACGAGTTACTGCTTTCTTAAGAGATAGAGAAATGATCTTACAAAAATGGAGCTGGAGGGAGTTCTAAAGACTTTCTGGAAATGTGGGAAGGCAATTGCAGCATGATACTTTGCTTGAGCTCTGTTCCAGTGCCTGAAGTGCAAGAGTATTTCCATGTACAAGAAAGAGGATTTGCGTTAATTCTCGTGATTGTCTTTAAAAAGTACTGCATCAAGTTATCTGCCCTCAGAGACCTGTGCTCTCTGTACCGTGCAGTAATGCTACTCTGTTATTGGATATTAGTATCATCCTTTCTCTATTCACCTAGGTACTGTCTGATGGACGTCTGCAAAGTAAGAATGGCACATCAAAACCACTCTTAACAGTGACACTTTTTGGAAGGTGTTATGAAAAGGACCTGCCTCATCCCCTGCGAAGCTTCCTGTAATGTAACTCCCGAAACGTTAATCAGTCAGTATAAGACAGGATGAGAATTTCCCACAGTGATCCATAAGCTTCTCATGATTTGTAGCAGTTACCCTGTATCATTCATGTCCTGCAATCTTATTTTTCTGCTTAGCAGCTGGGGCAGATGAGTTAATTTAGAAGAAAGCAGTGATCACTCTGGATCTGTATCAACAGTATACACTGTACTAGTGCTTGAGCCAGTGCAATTATTTGTTATACTCTGTCATATGAAATCTCTGATTAGAAATTATATTTTTCAAAGATAACGTAGGTTGCCAGAATAATCCTAATCATAAGACTGATGCTGAGTTGTGTGGAATGTGAAGTTGGCCAATTTTCTCCCAAACAAATCTTCCCCAAAGAAGCCTCTCTGTCCCTTCTGCCTCTTCCTGTTTTTCAGACGGGAGGAGCACTAAGTATCTGTGACCCTCAGCCTTACCTGCCATTCAGCAAGGCCTTCCTAATACTCAGTGGCACTTGGCCACGTTCTGACCACGTTACTATACAATGAAACAAAAAACAGATTTGAAGTGGTTGTAGGTGCGATCTCCATACAGTTCTTCACAATCCACACAGATGGTGAGTCTGCTCCACGAAGAACCTTCAGTTCTGCAGTCCTGCACTGCTTTGCATGCGTGGCATACACATGCTAGGTCCGATGCATTTCATATCAGACTTACCTTATAAATATAGTACATCAAAACATTCCCCTGGATATATGGACATTTTCTTCAAAAATGTGAAAATGTAGGAAATAGGCGATGTTTTAATATCTGAAACAGATTTAACCATATATGTAGTGTAAGTAATGTGCATTATCTGGGACTTACAGTGATGGCACGTGAAACTTGGCAGCCCTGGGCTGGCTTGTATCTACCACGTTCTGCAGCAAACAGGTCTTGTTTGACCACATATGCCTTAGTGTGATCCCTGCTTTAATGTTAATCCCACAGTCTTTTACATACACTGTTCTTCACATCCCTGGTATGCGGCATGCACCATGTTTAGCATCCATCTGCCCTAAATATGGGACATAAACACTCCATGGCTTCCCACCTCAACCTCACCAACATTCATTATCCAAATTTTTTTGTAACGGTATGAGTTCTGTTTTCCTTGTGCTGTTGCTTCTCAGTACCCAGCTTTGGAGAATAAGGCTTTGTTTCATCCTGGAAAGAAAGCAGCTGAGCTTATACTCAGAGGACAGACCATGCAACCTGGGAGCAGTTATTCAAACATGCAGGGCCTCAAGGTTGTGCTTCCCAGTGGCTTGTCCAGCACCTCCCCCTTTTCTTGCCTGACCTGTGGTTGTAACCCAGAACAGCCATCAAACAAATCTTGGTCAAGTGAGAGTATGACTTCCCAGTGGCAGTACTAATCCTACATGACTATTGGTTGTGTACCAGGTCCTTAATTTCAAGACACAGAAGGCCATGCTGATGAGTGGGAGCTGATCCCTGCTCCCCAGGCCAGACTAGTACACTACAGGGACCTCTTACCTGGCTTGTATTGGGCAGCAGTTTTGGAAGAGCAAACAAGAACAAACATGCTGGTTTTGAAGGTCTGTGGTGTCATTCTGTTGACCACATAGGTCTATTGGTTTTCACTGGAGTCAACTGTCAGACCCACGCAGTGAAAAGAAGAGCAGCCGAGAACAGCATATGAATGTAATTTGAATTTTGTTTTTCTTGTCACAGTCAAATCTCTTGATTAAAACCTTTTTTTCAGTGGTTGGCATCAATAGGATTACTTTTTAATTCCTGTCTCATCCTTCCCCCCCCCCACACACAAAAAAAGAATATGGGGTCGTTTTAGAGATTCTCAGTGTCATTCTCAAAAGAGAAGTCATTTTACAGGTTGCTGGTTCTCTAAATCATAAGTATTTCATACACTCCAAATGGACACAGAATTTATAAAAATCTTTCTAAAGCTGGAGAGGAACACAGACAGGATGTTATGATTGAACAGAATTGTAGATGTTCAGCTTCTTATGTATCACTGGGCTTATCTTTCTCACAGCAGGTTTGTCTAGACCCTATAGAAAGTAAAATGCCTGCTGTTATTTCAGCAGACAGTATTTCTTGAACAAAAAGAATAGAATGAACTTTAGGCCTGCATCCTTGCTATTTTACTTAGATGTTTTTTAGGATATACTCCCCAGTCCTTGTTAGAGACCATCCTAAGTTCTCCATATAGCATTTAGTTCTTCATTATCTAATTGCTGTTATCTTACACCTCTCTCTCCTACTTTCACTTTGTCTGCAGTAGGAGCAAAATATCTTAAACTAATGCACTTTTCACTGAGGTCTGGTAGGGACAAATGGGGACAGTGAGGTTACTATATTACTACTAAAATCAATGTTGGTACATCAGTTTACATCTGCTGATCACACACCTGCAAAGCCAGAGACTTCCTGCATTTAATTTTGATTTCAGATAGTTGAGCTCTCTTTTCAGTTAATGCTTCAAGGTAACCCTCACATTACCTGACTGGATCTGGCCAGGGTTGGAGGTTCTGGTCTCTGACCAGGACAGTTCTTATAAATAATGGTTCATAAAGCTTCATACAGTTCAAGAAGCATTTGGACACCTCTCTCAGACGTAAAATTTGAATTTTAGATGCTTCTGCCCAGAGCCAGGGGTTGGGCTCAATGATCCTTGTGTGTTTCTTCCTACTCAGAATATTCTGTGATTTCAGCTTGTGAAAGCGCTTTATAATTCATTCGTGGAAACTTACTATTTGAAAAAAATAATTGTGTGTGTCTGAGCAGAAATCAAACATGTTTGACACTGTGATATAAAATGGAATAACAAGCAGTTGAAGTATAGTCATTAATGGATGCTGATGTACTTCCTGGTAGCTAGCCTGAAAGACAGAAAGCTTTGGCAGGTGTAGATTAAAGTACGTGTGTGGTGCCTTTCATAACAAATGCTATTTAGCTGTACCAAAAGAGTATCAGACGGCTTTATTTATAAGAACTAGAGTTATAAAACAAATAAAAATCTTAAGTCTGATCATTCGTATTGCTAAGCAACAGGCTTAAAAATTCATTTTGCTGAAGACTTCCTGAGCTTTTCTTTAATGTTACACTAGACATTTTAAATTCTTTATTCACATTAACATTAGCCTCTGCTTGAAGGGATTCTTCCAAGTTTAGCTTTAGACTAAATGAAAAATAGACGTGCAAACTTTCTCAATTGGGTTTCCTACAACACTTACTGGATGTAATTACACTTGATTTTACCAAGGGATTTTTACAGGACCAGTTGTTTTCTGCTGAGTATTTTCTTATACATCATTGTTCTTCTTTCACTTAGGTTGCAAAGCATAACTCTACTTGATTTTCTAAGGCTTATCATTAGATGGTATCTGGACATCTTATGAACATTTGCCATAGTGGCTCTTCCATAAACAAAGGAGTAAAGTCTGTCCTCTCACATTAAATAGGAGATGAAGTGCAAATAAACTGATGTTTACAGTAGACACTAACTTAGGTGGCTAACTTAAGATACCAGAATATTTCATATTACAAAAATATATATTCAAAGCATCATTGTCACTGGCTGCTGCTGCAATTGCTGGCTACTTATGAAAATCAGCTCCTCTCATGCACCCAGAAAATGAGAAAGATGTTTAGTGAAAGCTTCAGAAAAACTGGTATAGAATAACCTACCTAAAAACGTATGGCAATAGAGGTACCACAGGGATAGAGAACATTAGAAAGAATGGACAGGAGAAAAGGGGCCTTCAAAAGGCTTCAATTTGGGCATTAGTTCATGTAGACATGCAGGACAGCAAGGCTTACAAGGTTCAGAAGTAAGAAGCAGCAAAGGCTGCAGTTCAGAACAAAATGGCCTACAGGGAAAAAGAAAGAACAAAAAGAAAGAACAAAAGAATAAAAGAACGAAAGCAAGAAAAAAAAGAACAAAAGAGAAAATACCAAAGAAAAAGGAAATACTGAAGAAAGAAAGAAAAAAAGAAAAAAAAAGAGAGATTACTTTCTTTTCACCAGTCATCATCTGCAAGAACAAAATGTTACAGAAGTTGGTAGAGACGTCTAAGTAGCTAAACCTCCTTTTTTCTAGCATCCAGTCTCACAGGTATTGTGCAGGAGATGGTTAGCAAGTAGGAACTTGCTAACAGATAATACATTCAAAGTGAATCCACTGGGCCCTTATCTCTCATTCGAACATTCAAAAAGCATATTTAAATGATATATAGCAGCTGCTGAGGAGGTAAATAAAGCTCTTCTGGTGAAAAGTCATGTTGCCTAGGTGTGTCTTCCTGAGATGAGGCAGCAAATGGTGTACGTGAAAGGGTGCAGGCTTCATCTGGTAGTTTCTGTGCAGGCTGAACTGCTGCACCTGCAGTGTCACTTTACTCATGCACAGTGCAGCTACTTCCTGCAGCAGCTAACAACTGTCGAAGCAGAATAATAGAATAATTTTAGCTTGAAGTGACCTTTAAAGATCATCTTGTCCAACACCCCCGCAATGAACAGAGACGCCTATAGCTAGATCAGGTGCTCAGAGCCTCTCCATGCTGACCTTGAGTGTCTCCAGGGATGAGGCATCCACCACCCCTGTAGGTAACCTGTTCCATCGCCTCACCACCCTTACTGTAAAAAGTTCTCTCCAACATAAATATCCCTTCCTTTAGTTTGAAGCCATTTCCCCTTGTTTCACAGCAGACCCTGCCAAAGAGTTTGTCCCCTTCTTTCTTACAGCTCCCCTTTATATCCTGAGAGGCTGCTATTTGATCTCCCTGGAGCCTTCTCTTCTCCAGGTTGAACAGCCCCAGCTCTCTCAGCCTGTCCACATAGGAGAGGTTTCCATCCCTCGGATCATCTTTGCAGCCCTCCTCTGGATGCACTCCAACAGGTCCATGTCTCTCCTGTATGGAGGACTCCACATCTGGATGCATTACTCCAGGTGAGGCCTCGCCAGTGCAGAGTAGAGGGGCAGGACCACGTATCTCACCCTGCTGGCCATGCTTCTTTTGATGCAGCCCAGGATACGGTTAGCTTTCTGGGCTGGGAGGACACTTTGCTGGCTCATGTCCCACTTCCTATCCACCACTATAAATAGCATACAGTACAATGCAGAATTTTGGGCTTGCACATGGGCAATCAGAAATATTCAAATTTATTTATTGTTTCTAGGCAAACAGCATGCACCAATCATAGTCAAATCCAGCATTTGTGAAAGGCAACAGAGACTACTCTGTGAGAGCAGAGGCTCCATGTGATTTGCTTATTGATGTGTATGCCTTTATGGGCAATTTTATTTTGTAGTGGCTTTCAGTAGAGTAGAATTTCACTGAGAGTTGTCCCCTCTGTTCAGCCTCATGTCCTCTCTGCCACTTTGCCAGGCCCACACTCTTCCACCTCCTAACCTAAGCGAGCACATAGATATTGTGACCTGAGCCATGCATGGCTCAGGACTCAGAGAAACCTTCTGAGAGCAGGAGCTGACTTTCCATCAGTGCAACCCACTAGCTGACACATGGAAACTAACCTCAAATGTGTCCTCTCTCTTGGAATTACTTCTTACCGGAAAGACTCTCTTCCTTGGGCTCCACAGCAATACCAAAACTCTTGCTGTTAGAAGATGCAGATGCTTGTAAACAAGCTTTAAAAATGAACAAGTTGTGATTTGATCACTGATGATTTATAATCTGCCCATACTTAGGTATAGTTCGTCTGGGATGGTAAAAGAGATACAAATAGGCAGTCAACATCTATCGAGTCTCTGCTACAAAGCATACTGAAACCAGATCATTGTAAACTCAGGATAAGCAGAGATTTTCAATCAGGAAGAAACAGCATCTTTGTTGGTCTTGTTTTCAGATACTGTTGAAGTATAAAGACTGAATTTTCTTGAAAATACCCAGCCTGGCATAGATAGGTCACATTTCCCAAGATAACTCCAATTGCTAAAGTTTGACAAAGTTTAACAAAAATTGAAAGTAGGGCCCTGAAATGGAAAACATCAGCCTATCATAGTGACAGTTTAGTGCTGTTAATCTAGACTTTGAACATAACAAACATGGTTTTGGGGGGTGTTTTTTTTGTTTTGTTTTGTTTTGGTTTGGTTTGGTTTGGTTTTGGTTTTTTTTGTTGTTGTTTTTTGTTGTTGTTGTTGTTTTTTTTTTTCCTGTATGCATCTGTATATGAGCCTGTCTTTAACTTAATTCAGATGCGGTCATTTTTGCATATGCAACTGGCTTGCGACAGACAAGATGTATCGTCTGTTTATCTTTTCTGAATAGCAAGTATCTACATCATTCTCTAGATGAGATTTTCCCACCAGGCTGTATTCCAGAGGCAGACCAAAGCAGACAGCTGCCAAGCCGTGGGCTCTGCATGGGATGAGTCACTATTGTGCTGTACCTGTAGGCTGCACCAGTTCGTCATGAGGAAGTAGCTCCTGAGCAGGTACAGTCTCTGCATCTCTCCTTCTCGTTTACAGGGAGCTGCTAATTTGCTGGATTAGGAATTCAGTTTGTTTCAAGATGAATTTTCCATGGTGAGCACTTAAGATAGCAGTTATCCTGTGTTCATTCTGCAACAAACAGCAACAGCATCAACAGCAATCAGATTTTGGTGATGGCTCGGAGGATCATTTAAAAAGCTGCTCATTCCCAACACCAGAACAAATAACACAGCTAAGGGACAAAATTATCTTCAGACGCAGCTATGAATTCAGAGAAAAGCTGTGGAGCTGTTCCAAGGCCGTGATGACATAGAGTGATCTAGCTGGATCCTGTGTGCTTCTTACCTCCCTCCTCCATTTGCCTTTGCACTGGAGGTGTTTGGAGGCCACCTAATGCCTACAAATTGGCCATGGTCATGAGTTCACTGTTGTGGGACTGCTGGGTGCACAGGGACAGCAGAGAGGCACAGAGGCCTGCCCCGCTTCCACACTGTGGCTCAGGGAACTAACTCAGTGGCCCTTCTGGGGAGAGTCCAGAGCTGAGGGGCTCTCTGGGGAGCCTCCTGCTGCTGCAGTCGGTGGGAGCAGTGTCTGCTAATAGCAGGGCTATTGAGTATTTACAACCCTCCCTGTGCAGAAACAATTTCTTTGTTTTAGTTGGACGTGTTCTGCTTTGTTGCAGAAAGATTTTTGTCTTGCTGGACTTTATTTCTCCTGTGTGCATCTCAGAGACTTGCATTTATATTACTTTGGAGCTTGATCCTAAAAACAGCACTTTAGGAAAGTGCATGAATGTCATGTTTCTCCTTATGAACAACTACTGGCAAGGAATAATGATGTTTTGGTTATACATTGTGGGGATATATCTACTCTGCTATGAATCTGGTCTAACTTCAGATGGTCCTCAGTAAAATTACATCAGATTTGCAGCAATAGCATTCAGTTTAGTAGTTGGCACATCTTTTCATTTAACCCAACTTGTGAAATACCTGTTTTGAATTGATGACTCATTTGTGCATATTACAAACATAAAAATGGAAACTTAAGAAAAAAACATTTCTTTTTTTTTTTTTCCCCCCTGAGAATTTCATAAACGATGAGTGGACCTGAATACTTTCAAAAATTCTCTTCAGCCTCAAACAGTTGGTTTTCCTTAGTATGGCTATCCCTAAAGTGATCCAGTTTTTAAAATGAGCCATATGGAAACGAGAAACTTTTTTCTGTCTGGGTAGTAAGTCAAAAACAGAAGGAACAGAGTTGCTCAGAGCATGGATAGGCATCCCAGCCTGTCTGCTCTGATTGTGATGGCACTGGGATGCTGGAGAACGTAGAAGTTTGGCTGATTGATGCCAGGTAGCTGCTTCTGAAATCAGAGTTGCTTTTGCAGATCACACTGTTTTTTTTTGTTGGTTTTTTTTAGTTGGTGAGCCCTTTCCATAGCAAGCAAACTCTTACACTATGACACCATCATCCTCAAGGAAAATAAAGGAACTGAGTTGTTTGCCTTTGTTTAGGTTTTTGTGGACATAATATAATGAAGCAGCTAAACAACTTCATGGAGCACAGTTGGCATCTTAACCTATGTTGTTATTTATGTCCCTGAGGCACCCAGCATGAGTGGGCTTTAGCTAATGCTCACCACATTACCAGTTTTTGACACCTGGTAACACCCCTGTTTCAAAGGACTGTGTGGTCCTTTGTGGAGCATGAAATTAATGACCCTCATCAGTGACTCCAGTGCAATCAATAATAGGTATTTACTTTAGACACCTTTTTACTAGCTGTATTTTGCAAGTAGCTGTTAAATGATTAGGCTGTTTGTTAGATTAAACCTGTTTGCTCAGTAGTGTAAGCAGAACTAGGCTGACAAATGCACGTCATGGCAATCTGTGTGTAATGTTACATGCTGCTTTAAACCACCTGTATGTATTTACTATATTTTAGGAACTTACAGAAGAGAGATTACATGGTGATTTTTGTCTGCCTCCTGGTTAATCTTGAGCTGCTCACAAAATGATCACAGTGCTTAATTAAGCAAGTAAACATATTGCAGATGAATTCGATGTATCTATAAATAAGGCCTGTTAAACAAAGACGAGTAGGTGACAAAATAAATAGAGCTTCTGTTCACATTGAAACAGAGGGCCAAGAACTCCATTCATTGCGCCCAGTGTTATCAAGCAATATGCTGGGGACTCTGGGCTGCTCTGGATTGAGCGCCAGTCCTCTTAAATTCATGCTATCCAGAGTAGTTATGATGACAAAGAGGCTCAGCTGTCTTTCGAGATCATCTTTAAAAGGAATGGGTGCCACTGACTGAGCAGAGAACAAATGAGCATCAGGAGCAGATTTCTACTCAGTGTCAGGAGATAAAGGTAGGAGGGCAGGTTTTTAAAAGTTTGCTTCTTCATATTTTCATTTTATTGAAATTTAAACCAATATTTGTAATTAAGGACAGTGTTCTAATTGCTTGTTTAAAACTTCTTCAATATTCAGCTCAATTGGACAATTTGTCATAGAAGTTTTGATTTATTTTGTTTCTTTTTCCATGCAAAGCCACACATTCGATCTCAATTTGCCCTTTTGTTTTGTTTTATTATTTTGGTTGGAATTTATTATCTCCGTTCAGCAGAAAAATTCCCTGAAAAGAAGGGTGTTTTTTTTTTTTTTTTTTTTAAAGATAAATGGTTTCCAGGAGAGGTCATATTCTTTTATGTATATAGTATATATATATTATATAGTAGCATTGTCAGAGAACAGAAATAAAATTATTCATCTTTTAAACAGAAAAGAAAACAAGAGATAACACCTTAATTCTTTCTGATTGGCCTTATATTCTTTTTTTACTATACTTAATTTCCTTACCCATAAAACAAATGAAGGTGTTTGTCCAAAATAAACACAGGCAGCAAAGCCCTAGAGCAAATGAGTTATATCAATGGTGTCTGAATTGGTGTACTTTTCGGACTTAAAAGATTGTGTTATATCATATTGCTAATGCTACTGAACAGAATATGGTAATGTTCTTAATTTTTCATGATAATAATATTTTTCTCTTAATTAAAGGAAAACCACAATGAACATTGCTTGCCAAGTGTTAGAATGCTATCATGTGCAATATTTTTGTAAAAAAAACAGCCTTGCAAAATAGATGAGTTATTGCACACACAAAAGGACAGCAATATTTGCACCCTAAAGATGCTAATAAAGAAGCAGATGAATGTTCAGGAAACAATTCTCTGTGTCCTTCACTAACACGGTATTAACACAGCAGTTACACATAACAATGCTAAATGTGTTCAAGAAATCTTTAGATATTTAGATGGGAAATATTGGTGGTAAGTGGATGACTGGACTGGATGATCTTGGAGGTCTTTTCCTACCTCGGTGATTATATGATTCTAAACTATTACCACTGAAATAAACCAGAGCCTGACAGTAAAGATGTTTGCTTACATAGCAGCTAATGCTTCAGATTAGTAGGCCATTCAATTACATTTTAGCAGTACAAGGTCAGAAAACTTCATTTCTCCACTCAGATTTCTTTCCTTACATGCCTACTTACAGCTAGAGCCTACAAGATTTTACAGTATGACATAATCTGGCCAGACAGTGCCACGTGTCTGAAAACCAGGGGCTCAAGGAAACATTTGGCTTTGCCAGGTAAACAGCAGGTTCAGCTGCCTCTGTGAGGACAGGGTTGGAGTGCTATTCTGGTGTGGGGACCCCAAGTTACATAGTTTATTTTATCAAATGAGGTACATGCTTCAAGGGAAGTCTAATGATAAAAATCTAATTCTGTTAAAAGTTCGATTACAAAGTAATTTCATCCCTCATAAAGTAAGAAATGTAATTTTCCTATACATTCAACTAGTTGGAGGTATTTATGATTGTTCCTTTTTGTCTTCTTGCAGCTTCCTTCACAACAAAAAGAGGGAACAGCTGTAAGCGCACCTCAGCATTAGGACAAGCCTGTACCCGATAGCAGCGTGGATTTGATACCTCAGTAAGGATGCAGCTGTGCTGTGAATCTGTAAATGGCTCTTGTGTAAAGAGCAATTGGTCAAACAGTATCCGTATTTCCATGTACATCTTCATGGTTTGCATTATTCTGACCACAGTGATTGGAAATCTAATGGTTATCATCTCAATATCACATTTTAAGCAACTCCACACGCCTACCAACTTCCTGATAATTTCCATGGCTACAGCTGACTTTTTGCTGGGATTCCTCATCATGCCTTGCAGCATGGTGCGCTCTGTTGAACACTGCTGGTATTTTGGGGACTTCTTCTGCAAGATCCACACAAGCACGGACATTATGCTGAGCACGACTTCCATCTTCCATCTTTCCTTCATATCCATTGATCGTTACTATGCTGTGTGTGACCCTCTCAGGTACAAATCAAAGATAAATGTTTTTGTTATCCTGGTCATGATATTGGTAAGTTGGACTGTCCCTGCTGCTTTTGCTTTTGGGATGATCTTTCTAGAACTAAATTTGCTAGGGGCAAAAGAGATTTATAATCACATCCATTGTGCAGGAGGATGCTTGGTCTTCTTTAGTGAAACTTCAGGTGTCATCACCTCCATAGTGTCTTTTTACATCCCTGGATTAGTTATGCTGTTCACCTACAGTAAAATATACTCTATAGCCAAAAGGCAAGCAAGATCCATTGATGCAGTTAGCAAAAGGAAGAAAAGATATGAAACAAAGCATATTTCATTCTGCAGAGAAAGAAAAGCTGCAAAGACATTATGCACAATAATGGGAGTTTTTCTCATATGCTGGAGCCCATTCTTCTTCTTTACAGCAACTGACCCATTTATGAATTACGCAGCGCCTCCTATTCTCATTGATGCTTTGGTTTGGTTTGGTTATTTAAATTCTGCATTTAATCCCATTGTTTATGCATTTTTTTACATGTGGTTTCGCAGGGCATTAAAAACTATTCTGTTTGGAAATATTTTTCAACAGGACTCATCAAGGACTCGGTTATTTTTAGAGTAACATCCTTTACATAGCTGGCTTCATGGCGTTGAGATTTGCCTGCAGCTCCAGGAGGCAAGAGCTGAAAATGGCAGAAAAAACACCCATTTGTTTGTTCACTTATCAAATTCGGTTCAAGCAGATAAGTGATTATTTTGTTTTATGTCTGATTTAATTTTAGACTGGGAATTGTAGGTATGTAGTGTTTTGATTATAGCTATGACATATACAGGAAAGCAATGTTGGAGCAATTTATTAACTGCTTTTCTTCATGAGGAAGTGATTCCTAAACAACAGATTTAAATAATAATAATAATAAATAATTAAAAAAAAATCTGTATATTTGCCATCCTCTAGCACTAAGAGAAAAGCCTTTCCTTTTTGAATTTTTAGATGCCTTTGAGTAAAATTCCAAAGCTTTTATGTTTTTCCCCTCCCCTTCAGTATGTGTGCAGAAGTCAGAATATCATAATACACAGCCATGTCAGTACACTCCAAGGAGGGAGGATGAGACAAGGAGAAGCCATGCTGTTTACATTTCACAGAATCACAGAATTATCAAGGTTGGAAAAGACCTAGAAGATCATCTATTCCAACCATTACCAATACTTCCCAGCTAAATCATATCCCTCAATGCAACATCCAAACGTTTCTTGAACACTCCCATGGTCGGTGACTCCACCACCTCCCTGGGCAGTGCATTCTAATGCCTGACTACCCTTTCCGAGTAGTAATACTTCCTAATGTCCAGCCTGAACCTCCCCTGGCGCAGCTTGAAACCATTCCCTCTAGTTCTATCACTGATTACACGAGAGAAGAGGCCGACCCCCAGCTCACCACAAACTCCCTTCAGGAAGTTATAGAGAGCTATAAGGTCTCCCCTGAGCCTCCTCTTCTCCAGGCTGAACAATCCCAGCTCCCTCAGCAGCTCCTCATAAGGCCTGTGCTCCAGACCCCTCACCAGCTTCGTAGCCCTCCTCTGGACACGTTCCAGGGCCTCAATGTCTTTCTTGCAGTGAGGGGCCCAAAACTGAACACAGTACTCGAGGTGCGGCCGCACCAATGCCGAGTACAGGGGGACAATTACCTCCCTGTTCCTGCTAGTAACACTGTTTTTGATGCAAGCCAGGATGCTGTCTTGGCCACCCGGGCACACTGTTGGCTCATGTTCAGCCAAGCATCAATCAGTACCCCCAGGTCTGTTTCCTCAACACAGTCCTCCAGCCACTCTGCCCCAAGCCTATAGCGCTGCCTGGGGTGATTTCAATTAGTGCTTTTCACTTTTGTGTTTGTTACTTACACGCTTTGCTGCTTAATGAGGTCAAAAGCATTTTTAATGAAATCTAAGATGTGGAAGATATGTCATAAGAAATGAACAGCAATTGTGAAAAGCAATTCTGAATCTGACATTGCCTGAAAATGATACTTTCATAATGAAAATTCAGTGTAAAATATACTCACATTTGCCTCTTTCAACGCTTTTTTTTTTTGGCTTGAGCATATTGTTATTTTGTCTGATAGCAATGCTGTGACAACCAGTGAGGAATCTATATACAAAAATATTATAGATATGTTACATCTGGCCCCAATGTAGGGTGAGAGGGGCAGGGTGGATGTGGGAGCACTGTGAGAAGTGGCAGAAGAAGGGCCATAGGAATGGCTTGGGTTGATGATGCCTGGGTTGGCAGGCTCTCAAGATTACGTCTGTGTGTGGCTCCACCAACCACATCAGGTCTCAAAGGACAGGGAAATCAGTCAAAAACTAAAACATGGTCACCATCTGAAGAAGACCCACAGGCTGCAATTTTCTCTAATTTTTTTGCCTATGACCTGGCTTTGCTAGAATTAACATATCACCAAACAGAAGGAAATAACACCTCTGGCCTGATCCTGTGACATCTGGTTGGAGCATGAAGGACTAATTCTGGAAATGGACAGTAAAAGATTAGTACCTGAGAAGTGCTATGGTGAAACTGACGATTTGATGTTGAGTAAGTAAGAGCTATGCTGAGCTGTAAATGCTGTCCTCCATTCGTGTTGCTAGGATAAGCACACACTCTATGTGTATCTTCTTTTTCTGTGCTCTTAGAGCACTGATGTACTCTGCACTGTAGAGCATAACAGTTCAATTATACTACATTTCAGTAGAGCAAAAAAAAACCAACTAGGATCTGAGATTCCTTTACAATGTTATTGTGTAAGCTAGCACACTCCAAAACGACAAGAAGAGGAACAGTGACTGAAATATGCAACAGATCAGCTTTGTACTGTGGAAGATTATCCTTAATTGTGACAACATGACTACTTTAATACTTCATCTCAGATAAATAAAGTAATTTGAGATTTAAAAAATCTACCTTTCCAATAAATGAATGCATAATCATCCCCATTGAGGTCAGCCTAATGCAGTTCATTTTCTTGTGTTCCATGTTGCTTTCTGAAGTGAACTGTGTGATCACTCAGATATATTGATCTCTCTTGAAATAGCAGTTTCACAACTGCTGCCAGGTGATATCTTCTTTCTTCTGGTGCTGTTATAGATTAAATCATAGAATCATAGAATGGCTTTGGTTGGAAGGAATACCAAGGATCATCAATTTCCAAACCCCGTGCCACAGGCAGGACCACCAACCTCCAGATCTGGTACTAGGTCAGGTTGCCCAGGGCCCCATCCAAACTGGTCTTGAACACCTCCAGGGATGGAGCATACACGGCCTCTCTGGGCAGCCTGTTCCAGCACCTCACCACTCTCTCTGTGAAGAGCTTCCCCCGATATCCAATCTAACCCTTCCCTTCTTGATCTTAAAACCATTCCCCCTCGTTCTATCACTATCTACCCAAATAAAAAGTTGATGCCTCCCCTTTTTATAATCCCCTTTTAAGTACTGGAAGGTTGCAATGAGATCTCTTTTCAGCCTTCTCTTCTCCAGCCTGATCTAGCCCAACTTCTTTAGCCTGTCTTCACAGGGAAGATGCTCCAGCCCTCTGATCATCTTCGTGGCCCTCCTCTGGACCCTCTCCAACAGCTCCACATCTTTCCTGTACTGGGGGCCCCAGACCTGGATGCAGTCCTCCAGATGGGGCCTTATGAGGGCACAGTAGAGAGGTACAATCACCTCCCTGTCCCTGCTGGCCACCCCTCTTCTGATGGAGCCTAGGATGCCATTTGCTTTCTGAGCTACAAGAGCACACTGCTGGCTGATGTTCAGTTTTTCATCCACCTGGACCCCCAGGTCCTTCTCCACAGGGCTCTGCATTTAAATGGTGTTTCCATATGAGGAATGTTGACCATCTGAGGATTTCTAGGTATATTTAATAAATTCAGCATATGTTACTGTAGTCCCTTCAAGAACCAAAAGGAGACATTGCCTTTTCCCCTTCATCCACTGTCTGCCTGGCATAAAAACCTCAAGAATGTGTGGCAACACCAGGGACAGCCTTCTATTTGCAACCCTTAAACATGTGCACACAGACCACAGTTTGCACCGTTCTTCATCAACCTTATCCATTTTTTGGGGAGATGTCTGGCCACTGTAGATGCTCCTTCTCTTACTACCAAGAAGAATCTTCTAGTCTTCAGCATAAAGTTTTAGGCAATTTTAGATACAGTTTTTAGATAGCTGAGATGAAGATTACTTGGCATAGATGGATCTCACACTATGGAAAAGTGGGTATGGTCTTGGGACTCCAAAAAAATTGCATTGGGGCCAGTTTTCTGAAACTAGCAGTTAGACAAATTCTAAGGACCAACTCTAGTCTAGCAAGTGCCCTGAAGTGAGTCTTTGGATGTAGGTAGTGGTCCATAGAGCTGCTGTTGAAGGTTTGCCTGAATAGCTGCAGGTGGGAGAAGGTGATGGGACAGGTGGATTGTTGAGTCCCAGAGGCACACATGAAGTTCCCTGAGGTCTTGCCCTGGAGCAGACAGAAAGTGAAGCAGGTCACAAACTGTGAGCAGCTAGTAGGTAATCTTGACTTACCAGGGAGTGCAGAAAGAGACCTTCACTTAGGATAAACTTAGCCATCCCATGAACAGTGTGCGGAAGATTGTGCAGACACCATGGCTGCACAGGACCACCACAGACAAGTTATGGAAATGGTAGAAGAATTTTTCACTGTGTAAACCAACAGCTCTCCTAAAAGGTAGTCTGGCCAAGATGTCATGAATACTAATAAATCGCAAAAGTTACAAGGGAATTCCACTCTCTGGTGACCTTCATCCATACCTAGAAGTCAATTTCTCTTCATACTTGACCTGTAAGTCGATTTTGTGTACAACCTAGCTCAGAAAGTTTCAGAAATAACTTTTTTCTCTGGTATCCTATTACCCAAAGGTGGCACTTTCCCAAAGAGCCTCCTTGCCTTCTGTTTACAGAGTGTCTTCTCTGACAGAGCAACTTTAATGAAGTCCCACGTTACTTTCTCTCATTAGCTCTAATCACAGGTAGCACAAAGTTATTTCTCAGTGTGAAAGGGACATACAAGTGAGAGGTGTTAATGAGACCATGGGGTCTATATTCAAACCTGCGTTTTTTATAAATTAGGAGAGCAGAAAAAAATACCTCTTGCTGTTGTCCAATCAGATTATCAGTTAGCTTTAGTGATGTAGAATATACCTGACTTCAAAGTGACATCATGTAAATGAAGTGCAAAGGGTATTGTTAAACCACTTATCAACACATTTAATTAGTGACCTTATTAAGCACTTCCCAGATGTCTACTTTTTCCAAAGCAAATGAATCTCCTGTGGGTGACTTCATATGTTTTAACTTCCCTGAAAACTTCTGCAAAGCAATTATTCCAGCATTATGAAAGGATCTGTTGGTAAACCCAGGTCTATTCATTTTGCCACCAGTGAAAATAGTTTGCAATGCCACCTCCTCTCATGCCTTAAACAGAAGTGACAGGATTCTTGCAGTAAGTCTGGGACACAGAGTCACCTGTCCCCTCTGTCTTGGTTCCTGTTGTTTGTGTTTTGGTTGTTTTGACACACTATTGCAGCCTGTGAATTGCAACCTGATTTGGTCCAATACACAGTGGTCCCAGCTCCAGCTGAGCCTCATGGCCTGCCCCTTGGTCACCAGAAGAGGCACAGGGAAAATGATGAGGACTACTATCCAAGTGGAGCCCTTCCAGAAACCTCACAATGAAAGTATCACTCCAAAATTGAGTATTCTTAACAGCTAGATGAAAAACTATGTTAGTGAAGTTCTCAAACAGAAAAAAATAAGCTCTCAAGCTGTGTATATACTGCAAAGTGTGTGGCTTTCCCTAGATCATTAACTCATCCAGGCAGTACACACTATATTCTCTTGTACATTACATAAACATTCAACAAGGATGAGAAGAACAGAAAATGTTAGATACAGTCAAACACAAGATATTTAGTGTTCTACAAAAGGCTTTCGCTTGAACATTTTTTCTGATCATCTTAGTTATCTATAGTCTTCAGTGTAACTGCATCATCCAATGACCTAATTCAGAAAAACAGCATGTCTACCTCTAATGTCTTTTCAAGTAAGTTGTTTCCATTTGGCATGGCCTAGATTTGTTAAACTGCTGTGATGTGAAATGACTTACTTGGTAGGTAGCAGTATATATTGTCTGCCTTGACTTGAGTACAGTTTTGGCACTGTATCCCATTAGTTCCTCAAAGACAAACTGCTGAGATATGGACTGGATAAGCAGACAGAGTTAACTGAAAGAACAGATTCAATATTGAGAGAATGGTGAAGAGGATGGGTGGTGATCAGTGGCTCAAAGTCTAAGCAGGAGTCAGTGTTTGTTCCACATGTTCGTTAGTGATCTGTATTATGGAACAGAGAGAACCCTCAGCAAGTTTGCAAATGGCAAAAAATTGTGAAGAGTGACTGATAGAAGAGCGGAAATGTTGCAGCCCAGAGTGGCACCTGGAGTACTGGGTCCAGTTCTGTAATCCTCTGTACAAGAAAGGCATGGACAAACTGGATATGGTCCAATGAAGGGTCACAATTATGATAAAGGGACTGGAAAATGAGACAATGAGCGCAAACTGAAACAAAATGGGTTCCATCTGAACATCGGGAAATACTTTTTAACTGTGAGGGTGACCAAGAAATGGCAGAGATTGCCCAAAAGGTTGAGGAGAATATTTATTGTAAATATCTTTATGTCTGGAAATGTACAAAGACCATCTGAGCACAGCCCTGGTCAACCATCTCTAGATAGTACTGCTTGAACAGGACAGCTGGACACGGTGACCTCCAGAAGTTTCTTCCAATGTCAATTATTCTGGGATCCTATTATTTTATGAAATTTCATTCCTATAATATTTACTAAGTCTTGCATAGTGTTATTTAGTCTTGTATAATTAGTTATTTCCAACTAAATGCAATTTCCTCTGTGTAAGTTTTTTAAAAACGTTTTTTGTCCTTCGTGATCTTCATAACCTTCACTATAAATCCAATGTTGTGCATGGATAATTGAAAATATTTGTGTGATGTATACAGTAGACTTTGTAAAACAAATTCATTTCCTCAGAGATCAGATCTGCAAGCAATTTAGGCAATGAGAACTCCATAACCCACTCTAGATATATAGACTTTTCATTTCTCATAGATATAAGAGAAGTTAGTCTCTTTAAGCACTGAGCAGTCACAGCATACTGACTAAAAGATATCCGTCAGTTAAGGAAAGAGAACTGAAAAACAGAGTGGTGTACCTTACGCCCTTTGTACTTTCCCAGTTACCAACAGGAGAAAGCAGTCATTTGAGAAAATTTGAGATGATATTTTGTGCTTCTTCGTTGTGATTTCCACTCCACTGAAGTCACCTCAGGGTAAGAAGAGAGGTTCATCTTCACAGTGCGTTATCGGAACCGATCAGTATTTAGGAACATCAAGGAAATAACGAAGTGCAAGATGAAGGAAAACAAAGGCAATAATTAAATTGTGCTATCAATGAAAATAATGGCTACATAATTTTTTCTCCACACTGCCAATGCAGTACTGCAGTACCTGGTATGATTAGTTCTCAAAGACAGCTTCCAAGGTCCATTCTGCAACCTTCCTTCAACCCAGTTAAACAGCTTCTTTCATAAAGGTTTCAGTTCTTGTAAATTTGTTAGCTGTTGTTAAACACCTCATTTCTGAAATATACCAAACTGTTCCCCCATTGCAGTTTCCTGCACCATGCTGAAAAGTGAGGTGCATGGGACACTGCTTCCTGAAGGAAATGGTTTTTGAAGCGTAGCCTTTTTTGACAGTAATTTGTTGGAAATCTAATATAATTTGGTCTGCATAGTTTTCTGCACAGGTTTATATTTTAGTGACTCTTTCAACAAAGAATCAACAGTGTGAAGCTTGCCCATCTCTTAATTACTTAAAAAAAGTGTTTCTAGGTATGCTTGCCACAAAAATACTATCGGATCTCAAAAATAAAATGTTTCTACTGTACACAGTGAAAATTTTTTACTATTTTTGGAGTCAATAAATGATTCTGTTTTGTATTAGCATTTTATTACCAGCAGAAAATTCCCCCATTTATTTGTCTTTTAAAGCAACCGTCAAAAAGGTAAACTCCATTAAATATTCTAACATTTCCCTTAGTTAATTTTAAAAACAATGTTCTGCCCTCTTTCCAAGACGTACTGTATTAGTCAATAGGAATCCATCCTCTATATGCTGAATAACAACAATTAGCACTTGGAAGTGTAATGAATCTTCCATACATCCATACAAGCACCCATACAACCCAATGCTGGGTGCATCATTGACATCTAAATATCCACCTCTGACCTCATAAGACGCAATTTATTCAGATAAATAGCGAATTAATTTTATCTTTTTTGTAAGAAAATAAATATTATTTTATTTGGTTTTATTTCTTTTTAAATGAGAAGCTGTTGAATGACAGATGATAAATTGTTCTAAAATAACACTTCTCTTTATACATCTTTATTGTTTACTAAAGTATGGGGAAGTTCTTCTGCACCTAGTACAAAAGCTACTGCTACAACCAGCATGAGAGACAGCGCTGTTGCATCTCATTAAGTTACAAGATGATAATCTTAAATTTATTACATATTTTATTTCTAAGTTTCATTAGAAATAGTAATTATTTAAAATTGAAAGTTAAGGAGCATTTTCTAATATAGTAGATGAAAAAACATTGCATCTTCTTTAGGGAAGGCCTTAGACTTTTGTATCACTTTTTAAAGACTAATTTTGATGAGGCTTATATTTACCTTAATTCACCAAAGCGGCTCAGTAATGCATGAGGGTAAACAAATGGAGAAAACAGAAATAATGGTCTTGGGATTTCAGATACTTGGCTATGTTTATCTCCTGTTGATGTAGATCCCTAAATTATACAAATATTTTTAGCTTAAAAACTCCTGGGACTTAAGTATAAAGCTATAAAAGAAAAATAATTTCCCACATTTCACTAAACTGAACTGAGGTATGAAGATGGTCTGCCTTTTACAGACATAGCAATACTGCAGAACAATAACAAAACAAGAAAATATCTACTTAAAGAATCTACTGATGATACTACTAATACAGATTCAGGTAGTGTTAGTCTATAAAACAGATGACCATTTAAATATTTTGTTCTCTCTTTCTGTATTTTCTTTGTTTCAGGGTGATACCCGTTGGAAAATTCAGTGGACTAAAATGCTTCGCAAGTTACTTCTGAGTGCGTTAATCTGATGTGGAGAAGAGTATCTCTTTTTGCTTCTAGTTCTAAATTTGTTCTGAGTCTAAAACAGGAAATAGATGAGGAAGAAAAGGGTGTTGTTCTCTGCAGAAAAAAAAGGGAATTTTTTGACTCTTGAAAATATTCACTAGTGTATCCATATATATCTATTACAGCTGGGCCACAGTCTACTTCAGGAAAAAAGGCAAGGCTGAACCCTTCCAGATATTGAAACTATAATAACACAAAACAAACATTGAAACTGATTTCCATCAGATGTACTCTTTGGTAGTACTTTATAATCCACAAAAGGTGAGTTTAGAATGATTAATAATTTGAAGAGGGGGAGTTGGCAGCTGATTTTTGACTCATATAATGAGCATTTAGAATACAGCTCACCAACTGAAATCTCCAGGAAAGCTGATGTGAGCTGACGTAACATTTCTCCTTTGGAAAACATCAATGTTCTAGGATTGAAGAGACAAATAAATTCTGTACAGTATTTGGAGATGAAGTGAACTTGGGTTTCTCTGTCTATGTACCTTTTTCTTCTAATGCTTTAGAACAATTGATATTAACATCTATTTGAAAGATGATCAAAATATTTTACAAAGTAATCTAGATACAAAAGAATGCATAAAATAAATTGGATGCTGTATTATAGTTTAGTTAATTTAGAAGATAATTAAACTTGCTTTCAACTGCTTTTTTACATATTATTTGCAATAATTAAGCCAAGAGAAAATTTGTCTCTGAATTATTGCATTCCCCTCAAGTAATTCATGCTTTTGTCTAACTTCATCTTGTCTTTTCATGTTAGGACATGGAATCTTTTGGAAACTCATGAAAATTATATCTACTTATGGAACTACATATTCAGTAGAATAATCTGATAAAAGATTATTATGTTTTCCATGAACATCTCGAGAGATTTTACTGACTGCTCTGAGTTTGGAAATAGGTCCTGTTCTGACAGCTCTAGGTCACCAAGAGTACGAGGAGTATTGTATTTTTCCATAACTGCAGCCTTCCTTCTCACCATCTCAGGGAATATGGCCATAATTTTTTCCATCTTGTATTTCAAACAGCTTCATTCCCCGACCAATTTTCTCATCTTATCCATGGCCATCACAGATTTGACGTAACCGCCAATTAACCCGACTTATCCCGGGGCCTCGACCGCCCGGGGGAGAGAGAGACATAATCATGGATGCCATGAAATCTCCTCTCAATTTATTGCTGCGTCACACACCTTATATACCATCCTAATTCCCGCGCAGACGCGTACACCCGCTACGCAAACCCGATGCACGCGAGAATACCTAAACACACACCTACCTAAACCCCCGCCCACTAACTCTACTATTCCAGAACACTCCATCTACAGAAAGCTACTTTCTATGCACTCATTAGTCCTTACATAGGCAACTAAGTACCCCAACATCTCCCCCCTTTCTTTGCTAATGTGAAACTTCAGAATTACAAGTGAACAGTGGTTGATAGCCATCTCCATGTGATGCACTTAAAACTAAGTTAACTGTAAGACGATGATTTACCGCCTGATCTAACACACGGCGGACAATACGGATTATAACAGGAATCACACAGACAGCGAGTAAACTAACAACTAAAATAGTCACACCCAAAGTGAGAAGATTCTCTAATCGGCTAGGAAGGCCAAACAGATTGGAAAAGAAGCCCCGGTTATTGTCCTTAATTATCTTGAACGTTGAGTCGGCTATGTCCTTTGCCTCTCGTCGGATCTTCTCTATAGCTGACGACGCATTCGCGCTAAAGTCCAGGCAGCAAAACCCTTTTAAGCCTAGGTGTTGTTCCATCTCAGCACAACCTAGACCAGTCCGAGCAAGCAGAAAGTCTACCGCCATCTTGGTCTGAGTCAATCCGGTGTCAAGGGAGCTCAGCGAATCGGCTATGTCAGTCAGCGCACGAGAAGTGCGGTTCGCATTTTTCGCCGCCCAACAAGCAAGCCGCTCAGTCGCACGTGTATTACGAACTACTTGGGGCCAGATAAAGATAGTACCTATAACCTGACGTGTTTTTCCATCAAGATACACGCGATTGTTACAGTCCGGTGTCAGCGCCTCTATATCCCGTCGCCGTCGCGAATCCTCAGCGAGGAACCGTTGAATGTCATGTGGCGAAGTAGGTGCTATTCCTAGCCTGCCCAAACTGCAAGGACCACCCTTGGGTCGAATGGGTATAACCGGATAGACATATCCTGACCCACAGATCAAGACCATACCCGGGGGCAGGTGTATAGGGGCATCATTCTCCAACTCGATCGTCACGTAGACCGTGGTGTTGCTTCCGGGGAAGGTTTCACTTTCCCGCGGATTATAGTCCCGGCTGCCTTGCAGCCTTGCGTTAGGTGAGTCGGAATGAAACCAAACCCACCCCACCGCTGACGCATTGGGACGCACGGTGGCCAGAGCCTGCCATCGAACATTGCCTGCTCGAGGACCCTGGGGCTGTTGGAGAACAAGTAACCCCGTCGCTATTGCTCTTTGCCACAGGAGACCATTTCCTCGACTGGATCGTCCTATGCTGTGCCAAATCCCTTCGCACATGCGCCTAACAAGAGGCAGACGATTACCTCTATCGTTCACCACCCTGATCCGATTCAGGATATCATCATTGGCACAAGCCGTCCTGTTGAAACGAGGAACTTCTGCATAACGTATAGCAAGAGCACAGGTACGGAATGGATCACCTACCACCGAGAGCGCCAAACACACTGTGGAAGAGTTAGTCAGTTTCGCATACTGCAGCCAAAAATTCCCCAATGATTCGGGGGTCGTTAGAGTAGACACCTGCATTGTTCTCTCCGGCAGGGTCACTCCCAGCAGCAGGAGCAGAAGCAGAGGCAGCAGTAGCTAGCAGCCACGGCCGGACCAGACGGGCAGGGATCCACTGGGTTCCGGCTCCTGTGGAAATACAAGCATAACCTCGGCCCCAACCTCGGCCCCATGTGAGGAGATCTGCAGGACCCTCCCATTTGTCAGACTCAGGCGCCTGAAAGCGAACCTTCGGGACCGCCTTACCCCCAAGAAGAGACACCACTGTAGCTGGCTAGTTGAGCACTATCAGTGCCTATTGCAATATCATGGTCAGACCACGCTTGTCTCCCCCCTCCCTTAATCGCGTTAGCTGCCATTTAAGTGTCTCATTAGTGCGTTCGACGATCACTCGGTTGGTATTGTTGTACAGGATGTCAAGCATGTGGCATACCCCCCAACTCCTGTAATAACAGAATTAGTGTCTTCTAATGGCCATTCAGACGGCCAGTCACTTGACTTAATGATGGCAACATCATCCCCGGTATCTATTAGGCCTAATAACTTTCAACCGCCTACTAAACATGGTAAAGATGGTTTCTTTTGTTACTTCCAAGTCCACCAATTTAGTCCTCGATGCCAGGTTTAGTCAAAGAATGAAAAGGGATTAATAGTGCTATTTTTCTTTTTTTTTTTTTTTTTTACTTTCGGGAATAACGCAGAAGGTGAGGGTGACCAAAACATTATGGTAATCACCCCAGCATGGTCAGCATCTATAAGTCCTGATAAAAGAAAAGTCCTATCCATGTAACATAAGAACATCCTAATAAGAAAGCTACACCTGTCCCCAAGGGGGCCCGTGACACCTGTTGGAATGAGAGTCACGGTGCTGTCAGTCTGCGGCACTGACTGGGCGCTGGCCAAATCCACTCCTGCACTACTGGCGGTAGCTGGTCTGAGTGTGCTGACCAGGCAGTGGCTGACCGATTTAGGACCGTATTTGCTGTCATGCTGTCATAGCGCACGGTCACGCACTCCACTTCCTGTTTCCCAGCAGATCGTAGGGCCATACAGCAACAAGGAATTTGGATTGGCATTCTCTCGCCCCATGCAACCCCCTCCTGCACTGGGGACAGGGTCGATCTAGAATAGCACGAGCAGGTTCATTCAGGTTGTTTACAGTCCCTCTGTACATGACTAAGCCCCCCAGAATTGTAGCACTTCATTCTTTGAGCTGTTCCTGCATCGAGTCGGGAAACAGCACAGAAATGTAATGTAGGGCTGGGCAGCCTCCTGCTTAACTGACATAATTGAGGCATTAGACAAATTAGTATCAGATATCCAAAAGATAACATGTAACACCAAAGTCTTAACTTGTTCAAGGTATTGCTTGTCCATTTGTGCCTGGGCCTGAGGTGTTGCCCAGACCCTCTCCCCCCCTCTCAAAGAGAGTGAAGTCAGTCAAGTTATTCATAATCTGGATGGTAGCCTGATCTCACTATCCAATCATAAACACAGTGTACTGCATGAGAGACACGATTAGCTCTTGTACTGCCTCATAAGGTAGGAATTCCCACTCTGTAATATTGCACCTCGGTACTGTTCTTTCCTGCATTCATCCCTATTACATACAGGCTGCAAAGCTGCAAGGAGGAGGGCAGGAGCGGCAAGGCCAGCTACGGGGGTGGAGGAGAGGGTGGGAGGGGAGGCAATAGGAAACAATTAGAAGAAATTCTTCCTTGTCGAATTTGCTTAAACCCTTGCATTATTTAGTGCAAACAGACAACATTTCAGCAGCTGTTCTGTCGTTTGCAATAGAAGCCTCCCAGAGTTTTATACCAATTTTATCCCAAAGCTCCCCATCAAGAGAGAACCCAGTTTTTGGAAATTCAGAAACATTTTTACTGCAACCTGGAAATAAATCCCAAAGGGGTCCCATTCTGTGTTAGTCAGCAACTGATTAGAAAGAAGCCTTCAACTTTTACTCTGATATATCAATCTGAAGGATCACTAAAATTTGTGCAGCAAATGCTTTAAGAGTGCCCACAACCATGCTCTTAAACTAATAGATGATTAATGGTCGTACAACTTTATGAAGTTGCATGTCAGATAGAATCATTATTAGTGGGCAAATGTGCCAAAAATGTGTTTGCGGTGGATGCGACAGGCAGTGCCAGCAGGGCGTCCCCTGCTTCAAAGTGCACTTTACCTTTCTCACCCATCACAGATTCTCTCCTGCTTTTATTTCTCTCAGAGTCTGAAGGGTATTCTCAATTTGTACACTGCATCCGCGTGGCCAGTGCGAGATACAGAGCCCAAGTGGAACACCTACTCAGAAACATAATAAGCTATTAAGATCAACTCTTTTAGTGTGAGTCTTTGTCTCAGGTGATGCATGGTCATATTTGAAAAATCCTGATTAGTGGGTTGAAGGAGAGGCAATCACTCTATGATATAGAGTCATCCCCTTCGCTTGGAATTTCTTTCCAGGTTTTGTCTTTGCAAATTAAGAAAAGCTAATTGATAGGCCAATAACATCACAACCGAACATTACTCATACATGAAAGAACAATTCCCGTAAATTCCAGCATTGGTAACATCAAATTCTGCTTAAGTTACATTCGATCTATTACGAAAATAGAAGAAGCACACAATAACCTAGACAATGCCTAATAATTCTAATTCCTGAGACCTGTAGTGGTAAAATTCTCCTGTTATGTCACACCACTGTTATTTGCAGTACAACGTGTTACAAAGCAGTACCAGTAAGTAAGAAGTACACAATTCAAGTCACTATGAGAGCTGAATGCTAATCTCTGCCTTGAGATAAGGCCGAACATATCGTACTCGGACCCACGTAGGGCCGATAGGACCCATAGGACCGCCTTGACCAGACTATGCCAATCAAAGGGGGTGGTGAGCTCCATCTGTATCATGTCCAATAGGGCTTGGCAGGCGGGACTTTCCAAGCCGGACTTAACTTCTTAGCTTCTTAATTAGCTGCCAATCAAAAGACTCCCAAAGTAGACTGGCCCTGAGGATCCTGTACCACGGGGCAGTCCTCCCCCCTCTGACGGTTACGGGATAACATCCCCTTGAAGTGCGCAGTTCTTAACAATCATGTGCCAATAGCCCACCGGATCTTTAAGAGGTGTTGCCGAACCGCGCCCCTGCTGCTGTTGCGCAGCTAGAATTTGCACTGCCTGAGCTAACGACCTAGAGTTAACCGAAAGCCGCCGAAGTTCTTTCAACAACCTTTCAGGCAAATCATCCCCCTCAGGATCTCCGACGCTCCGAACAGTCCCGCGGCCCCCCCCCCAGAAACTACCGAGGGACCAACAGCCGCTGATGGCATGCTAACGTCTGACGAGACGCCCGAACTGCTCACAGGGGTCGGGCGTGAAGCAGGAGAGGCGGCCAGAGCAGAAGGGGCCGGCGCCTGAACAGGATCGACCGCAATACCGGGGGCAAACGGCCCCTCCTCTGCAAACAAAGAATCTAAGGCTTTTCCCTCGGAGACCGGGAAAGCCTGAGTCACCTCCCGAGAATCCTCACAATCCTCCCCCCTCTTCTCTCCCCTTATCTCCTCGCCGCATTCCTGAGGCGAGGCATCAGAAAGCAGTTGGAAGCTTTCCCCCGAGTTGTTAGAGCTCGGGTTTTCTAACTCCACTGTTTTCGGTGAACCAAAAACAGCACCTGCAGCCGCCATCCACACACCCCGCGATTCGCGAAGTTTATGAAGGCAAGCCTGCAACGCCCCCCAGGCAGGGATATGCTGAAGAGCAGACTTATTTCCTGCTCCAGCAGATGATAACAGCTTCATCCCCGCAACTTGAACCTTATCCAGGTCCATCGCCTGTGCCGCTGACTCAATCAGCCCCCCTTGAATCATCCATTGGATGAGGCCCTCAGTGCTATTAGAGGACAATGTGCCCCCAGCGTCCTTCGCCAGCACCTTTAAAACTTTTACCGTCTCCTTGACGGATCCCGCCGCCATAGTAGAGATCGATATCAATTGGACCCGTCCCTCTCTGGACCCGTCCACTGGACCCGTCCCTCTCTGGACCCGTCCACTTCCTCCGGAGCAACCTCTCACCAGACCCCGTCCGCTCTTCCCGGACCCGTCTGCGTCGCGCGCCTCACTCTGCTTCCTGGTGCACCAAACTCTGCGAAAGAATAAAAACAATCACTCCCTACAAGCACAAAACAATCACTCCCTACAAGCACAAAACAAGCACTCTCCACAATCGCAAATCACACACACTATCACGTCGGGGTCACCACTTGACGTAACCGCCAATTAACCCGACTTATCCCGGGGCCTCGACCGCCCGGGGGAGAGAGAGACATAATCATGGATGCCATGAAATCTCCTCTCAATTTATTGCTGCGTCACACACCTTATATACCATCCTAATTCCCGCGCAGACGCGTACACCCGCTACGCAAACCCGATGCACGCGAGAATACCTAAACACACACCTACCTAAACCCCCGCCCACTAACTCTACTATTCCAGAACACTCCATCTACAGAAAGCTACTTTCTATGCACTCATTAGTCCTTACATAGGCAACTAAGTACCCCAACACAGATTTCCTGTTGGGCTTTGCCATTATGCCCTACAGCATGGTGAGGTCTGTGGAGAACTGCTGGTATTTTGGGATGATGTTCTGCAAAATTCATTACAGTTTTGACCTGATGCTCTGTTTAGTTTCCATTTTCCATCTTTGTTCCATTGCAGTGGATCGTTTTTATGCAGTCTGCCACCCTCTGCATTATGCCAGCACAATGACCATGGCTGCCATAAAACAAATAACAGTAGTGTGTTGGTCAGTGCCAGCTGCATTTGCTTTTGGTGTTGTTTTCTCAGAAGCTCATGCTTATGGAATTGAGGGCTATGAAAGTTTGGTCAAATGCTCAAGCTTGTGCCCTATTGTGTTCAACAAAGCATGGGGGGTTGTTTTATTTACAGTTGGTCTATTTGCTCCTGCTTGTATTATGTTAGGGATCTACATTAAAATTTTTGTAGTCTCCCAAAAGCACGTACGTGTGTTGAGCCAGACACACAAGCACAGAAAAAGTGATATGAAAAATGAACTTTCTAAGAGTAAAGACAAGAAAGCTGCGAAGACTTTGAGTGTAGTTATGTTGGCTTTCTTAGTATGCTGGTTTCCTTGCTTTTCTGCAATCCTACTTGATCCATTTTTAAATTTCTCTATTCCTTCCCCTTTGTTTGATGCCCTAAACTGGTTTGGTTACTTAAATTCTACCTGTAATCCATTAATATATGGCTTTTTCTACCCATGGTTTCGAAAAGCATTTAAATATATCGTAACAGGAAAAATATTCAACCCCCAACTTCGTACAACAAAACTTTCATCTGAAGATTAGTCACAGTAGTACGTTGTAGATTCTAAAACTGACACCAGTTCTAAAGGTGAAGATTAAACAATGGATTACTTGGTATTCACAGTTCAGTAAATAATCTGAAATGTACAATATGAATTTCACAATTCAGTACTGTAGAATTATTTTAGCAAATATTCCCTTAATAAAACCAGACACTTAATATTTTAGTATTTTGTTGCCACCTGTGCTGACTCTTACTGCCTTGATTCTGTTTCAGAAGTTGTATTTTTCTAGAATCTCCGCCTGAGCTATTTCAGGAAGTATGCAATCCATAAACTCAATATTTCACCTAATTCTGCATGCATGCAGCAAGTCATTCTTGAGGTTCACCATCAATAATTTCCTAAGCTGAATACATCCCAAATCAGTATGGTGATAGTATTTGCAACCTTTTGTGACTAAGGCATTAATATATGGATGTATAGTGTCTGCTGTTATTCCCAATGTATAGAATTTCAATGTAATTTTGGCTCAAAGTTGCTCTTTTCCTATGAAATCAGCAGAATCAGATTTGCTGCCTTTATCCACCATATGCATAGTACACAGGAATGAGAGTATTACTCACACTTTACGTACATGCCGGTGCTTTCTTAGCTTCCACGTCAGGCTCCAGGTGCTACAAAATATTCCAGGCAAGAACTCACTGAAGATTGACTCCAGCAAACCTGAACACAGAACTGGAGCCTCTAGCTGTGGTTCTGTGGTGGTGCAGACCCACCATACAGTCCCAGTGTAAGCCACCATTGTGCTTTTGCCTTTCAAGTGCAGTGAGTTTGGATGATCAGAATGACCATACCTGAAACTTAGGCTCCTCGTAACCTGACCTGAAAGGCACCAGAAATAGACAATCTGAGAGTACTAGAACTGTACAGATGGGAGAAGATTCCAAGATTGCCTCACCTGAGTTGTAGCCAGAAATTGAAAGATTTCTGGCTAAAGTTAATTATCTCAAGATCTCATAAGTGCTGCCCTAAACAAAGAACCCCTTGAGCTCTTGACCTCTGCGCTTTGTCCTTAATATTCCCTTGAGTTGGGATGCCTCTCTTGAGATGCACTGTTGATCAGCGCTGAAAATGAGGAACCTTCTGCAGATGGACCCTGTTGTGCACTGAGAGCAGATGAAAGGAAAAATGATTAACTTACCAGAGAGGAAAGTCCTTGGGCATGAAACTGCACTCAGAAATCTCCCCTTGGAAATACCCTGCTTGTAATGATTAAATGCTGATTAGGTTCTAGTATGAATCAAGCAATCTAACCTTGTGACATACTGTAGAAGTATTTATAAGCCCCAAATTGTTGCTAAAACCTGACATTGGGTAGCCATCAGTCTGCTACTGGCTCTCACCACGTAATACACTACCAAAAAGCAACCCTCATGTTTATTCACTTTTTGGTTTTCACAGCTGTAATTGGTATGGCACAGCAGCAATAGCTGTTCATTTTCTTTTGCTGGAATCTTTTAATGAACTTTTGGAAACTTGAACACATTCTAGTTTGGATCTGGTAAACCCCAACTTCACCTCCACCATTAAATACTTGAGGCAGCAAAGAGATGGAAGGTCACAGGCTTGTCTGAGATGGCATGTAGGACTCACCTTTCGTAATAAGAAAAACAAAAAAACCATGAGGCAGTGGGTGAAAATGCCCTCTTTGTGCACAATGGCCAGTAGCTAAAGAGTTAGAGCAGAGAACAGAGCAGGACTGGGTGCCAGAAAAAACTTAGGCACCCCTAAGTTGGATAAGAAATTGCCCCATTTCATTGCTCAGTATGTATCCAGAGACCAATGAAGACCCCTAAATGAAACACCAAGACAGCAGAAGCAGTGCTCAGGAAGAGCAAGGATGTTGAGCCACAGGTTGCTCATGGCCAATTGTTTGGCTCTGGAAAGCTGGATCTCTTTAACAAAATCCAACCCTGATGCGCAGATCTCACGCTATTGATTCAGGTTTGTCCATACTCAATCTTATTTTGCTCCTGCAGTTCTTTCCTGAGGGCCAGCTCTGGGGCAGCTCTGGTAAAATGTAAGGCCATTTTACACAATGGCTTATTGGCCAGGGTACCATCTAGAACAATATCAGAAGATGCAGGGACTTTCTGCTGCTCCTTTGGACATTAATCTCTTGAAATTTGCAGTGTTTGAAGGGATACGGAGCATCCTCAGTGTGCTGATGTCAACAGGGAGAGTTTCATTACAAGTGATTGGGGAGACTACAGAGGCAGCGTCACAACCAGATGTCCCAGGCCATGCTTGCATGTAGTTCAGTGTGGCTGCTTTAGAGGAACTTCTGTGCCATCAGATCAGCCAGTAGCTACATGAAAATAAAAATGTGTATCTGCAGACAGCACAGGTGGAAGTCTGTGAGCGGTTTGTGTTGAAAGCTAACCACGAATCCTTTCAAAGGGTCTTCAAAATGTTTGCTATCATAAGTGATCATCACCTCAACTATTGGGCAGGTGAGTATTAATTCCTCCTGCTACTTCAACAGGAACGTGTTAATGTTAGGATCCAATTAAGTTTGTGGTTCCACATTAAAGCATTTCAAAAAAATTTTCTACACATTAGTTACCTAGCTGGTGATGAGGCAAAGACATTTTAAGTAATAATTTCAACACTTCTTTAGCAAACTGTGTAAACCATTAACAGTCAGCCCAATATATTACACCTATGTCTCTTCCAGACTGCAAATCCTCAGAAAATGACTTGCAGCTATCTGTGAGGCTTCAGTGTGTCATGTCCTTGTGTGTGTTTGGTGTACGCCCTTGGACGTCGAAGGAGTATCTGCTTAGTCTGCCTGCAGCTGGATCTAGACTACTAGAGTAGTTTTTCTGGACAAGGTGTCTTGCAGATCCGTCACAGGGAGGGGCTTGCAGGATGCAGTGTCTTTTGCTGTTCCACCTGCTCATAAACAACACAAATGCTATACCTGGTGCTAAATCAAACACTGCTTTGCATGAAACAGGGCTGCAGAGTAACAGGTGGTTTCTGCAGAGCATGCCTGGTAATCCACAGGCGAACTGGAGTGTCTGCAGTTTTTGCTATAATGCTCACCACATTCAATTCCATGAGATACACACATATTCAATTGCAAACAGTGCAGATCTCTTCAAGATTTCCTCTCTATAATTATCACAGTAACCTTTTCCTCTGAAACATGTTAGCCCCTTAATCATTTTTTCATGTTTTATTGCAAATTCTGTGAGACTGTTCCTCTCCTTGGGACAGCAACCAGAAGCACTGGGCTTCTATTTTTTATTTTTTATTTTATTTTCAACTGTGAATGATTCCAGCAGGAGCTAACATTGCCTCGGAGGATGTGGGGGCGGGGGGCTGGGGGGTGGGTCTTTTTCCACCGTTTCTGTCACATCCTAAGTAAACTGTGTGAAAGGGTTTCCTTCCCCCTTGTGGAGCCCACCTGCAAAAGCAGTTTTAAACAAAATGACTGAGATTTGTATTTTGCTCTTATTTATGCAGGGATAAAATAAAATAAAATCGAATCCTTGGGTTTCAAAAACACCAGCTGAACATTTTCTAATGTATAGATTAATTTTACAAGATCTCTGCTGATCTTTATTTTATGCCTTAATAGCATAGCGCAGTTAGGAGGTGTTTAGCACCAGATCACTGATGTAACGGTGGATCTAGAGGCACATATGTATGTTTTGGAGATGAGCAACAACACAAAAATCCAAATGGCAATTTCCCTGAGATCCTGCCATATTATTTCCAAAATTAATGCTCAATAGTCAGTATCCAGTTTATAATGTCTTTGACAAAGACCTCCCCCCTTCAGACACTTTATTCAGCTTCATGGAAATTAAGTAAATGGAAGTAAGAGTTCTATGAAACTCCTGACAAAAGGGTCGTGTACAGCTGTGAACATACATAAGATATTAAAATAATTTATTTATTCTTCCTTTCACATAACCGAACCAAATCATCTACCCAGCACGCTGGTTGTGTGTGTGTCTGTCTTCAAGGCAGCAGCAGCAACAAAGCATCTTTGAGGCATTAGAGAGAAAACTGACATGGCAAACAATGAGTAACTTCTCAAGGGACAGCCATGAGTCTTTAACTATATATAAACTGAGAAAATTCTGGTCATTCTTGTATAAAAGGAGGATTGGTTTTGGATGTATTTTAATTAAACATTTCCTCCAAAATGCAATAATGAGGAAAAGAGCAAACACACACACAAAAAAGCTTTGCATTCTAATAACAGGCCAGATATTTAAGCACATTTTGCTGGCTAGCTCTGAGTCAGAGTATTTGTCTAACTGAAGCTATGCTGGCATGAAGGGGAAAAAAACAGCTTGAAGTACAGTTGAGAATACAAGACAAACAGATCAGATAGATGAAATTATTTGTCTCTAGTTGTGTAGAAACAGATGTATTTTGAAAAACCCTGTAGTGGGGAGGGGGGAGGGGGGATGCGGGGACTAGGTATAAAACAAATTGAACAAATGCTGAGTTATAAATAGCAAAACTCCTCTTGAGTGCCTGCCAAAGCATATTAGAGGATATTATTAAGGATAATTTCTTAATGAAGGATATTATCATCTGTATCATAAAAATATTTGAATCACCACATGTAATTAAAATCAGTGCAAATTATGTGGCTAGATCACCTCAGGAAGAGCAAATAGGTCTTCACCTTTCTAAGCTACATTCACAATCCATACACGTACTTGCTTCTGTGCATCAGATGTTTGAACCTGAGACACCAGAAATAGCAGGGTCACAGACCTGCTCCTCTTTGAAGGTATTTCATTTGCCATATAAACAGAAGCTAATCTGTTTTTCTCCATCTCCTCTCCAGCCAAGAAAAAAAAAAAAAAAAGAAAAAGAAAGAAAAAAGAAAAAAGCCAGGACTCTGAAATAAAAACCACCATCAAATTAGTTTTTCTCTACAAGAAAGAGCTACATAGATCATCAAGCTGCTACTCTTTGACTTTTGTTATTGAAATCTTGAAATGCTCTGGTGTGTAGACTGGAGACAAAAGGAGAACCCTTCAGGTGTAGGTTTACCTTCACATAAACTGTAGGTACCTGACATGAGCGAAGCGAGGATCAAGATTTTGTGCCTTCGCCCGTTAGTCAGGCAATCAGGTGAAGTAGTCCCTGGTGACTGGAAAAAAGGGAACATCATACCCATTTTGAAAAAGTGTGAAAAAGATGACCCAAGGAACTACTGACCTGTCAGTCTCACCTCTGTGCCAGGGAAGATCATGGAACAGATTCTCCTGGAAGATATGCTAAGGCACATGGAAAGCAGGGAGGTGATACTGGAGAACCATCATGGCTTCACCAAGGGCAAATCCTGCTTGACCAACCTGGTCACCTTTTCTGATGGTGTCACTGCATCAATGGACTCAGGAGGAGCCACTGATGTCCTCTGTCTCAACTTCAGTAACGCCTCTGATGCGGTACCCCACAACACACTTCCCTCCAAATTGGAAAGATATGGATTTGATGGGAGGACTCTTCAGTGAACAAAGAACTGGCTGTAGGTTGATCCTGAGAGTAGCGATCAATGGCTAAATGTCTGGATGGACATTAGTGTCCCACAGGGGTTGGTGCTGGGGCTGATACTCTTTAATACCTTCATCGGCAACATCAACAGTGGGGTTGAGTGCACCCTCAGTAAGTTTGCTGATGACACAAAGCAGTAGGGTGCAGCCAACACACCAGAGGGACGGGATGCCATTCAGTGGGCCCGGGTGAATTTCATGAGGTTCAAAAAATCCAAGTGCAAGGTCTTGCTCCTCGGTCAAGGCAACTCCCATTACCAACACAAACTGAAGGATGAAAGGACTGAGAGCAGCCCTGCCAAAAAAGACCTGGGGGTAACAGTGGGTGGAAAGCTGGACATGAGCCAGCAATATGTCCTTGCAGTCCAGGAAGCCAACCACATTGTGGGCTGCATTAAAAGAAGTGTGACCAGCAGGTTGAGGGAGGTGAACCTGCCTCTGTCACCACTGGTGAGAACTCACCTGGAGTACTGTGTCCAAATGTGGAGTCTTCAGTCCAGGAGAGAAGAGAGATATGTATGTGGTACCCAGTGGAGAACCCTGTATGCAGTGAATGGCACCTTAGTATGATCTTAGACTGCACTGGGTAAGAATTTTCTCTACGTACATATCAGCAAGTCTGCAGTAATGATGAAACACTCATATATGGTATGCAGACTTCTTCAGAGACAACCACTTCTCACTATTACAAAGGAGAGTAGGTTCTATTACAGGCAGAAGATTGGGGGTTTAGGTTCAGTAGTGCAATGTAGGCCATTTTAGCAAGCCTATCACTTTCTCATTCTTTATTTTCTATTTAAAGATACCAGACTCATTCTTTTTGAAACTGTGATAGAGGCATAGAGGCAATGATGATGGCTGTCCTAGTCCATAATCCATTGAAACTGCCTTGTTCTATTTTAAGGAGTTCAGACTTAGAGGTTACCTAGAAAAACTTAGCGCCTATGTACAGCAGTTTCAATAAAAAAGATCTTGGTCTATGCATGTATTCACTGCAGGAGTTTGAACTATGCCAGATAATACACTTTTCTTCCTATATTTTTTTGTGGGTTTTGTTTCTGTTGGCTACTAGGCTATGTAGTACGTTCAACAAAAACTCAGTTTGAGATTATATCCATCAATTTTGTCTGAAAGAGGAAGAGGAAAGGGAAAGAACACTTTGAGAATGATTGGCATTTTTCATTTTATGATAGCACTCTTACTCTCAGAGTTGATTCATGTCAATAAGCTCTTCCTGTTTAAAGCAATAAAGGCATACATTGTCACTGTCTGAGACTTTTCTTAATCATGAGCTCTTTTCATGCCACCAGATGTCAAGCAAATTATGTGTGCGGGAAGGGCAAGCTGATTGTTTTGTTACACACCTGTTTCTCTCAAGGTGGCAATAATCACTTCAGAAGTACCATGATATCTAGCTGATGGGTATTTTGACAAGTTCATGATTCAAATTCACTTAGAATTTGAGTGACAAAGGGATTGATTGAGAATGATATTTTATTACATATAAAATACAGGAAGAATGAAAATTAATGGGAATACTAGAGCACAGAATACAAAAAAGCTATTGGTAATATTAAAACTATCCAAAAGCCTTTAACAATCTTAACATAAATGCTCGTGGACAGAGGAAAAGGAGAAACAGATCTCTTTGAAATATGTCCAGTTAAGTGCTGTCTTTCACTGAACTACGCCTAATTTGTACCTTAATGCACTGGGATTTTTAATGTCCACACTGGTCATGGAGGCTTCTATGGGGAGAGGGTCAGTGGCACCCCAGGATGAGCTAGCAGTAGCTGCACCTTCTTTCAGAGGCATCCTAAGAAAGAAAATACAGATACTAACCTTGAGACAAATCATCAGAGATTCAACAGCAGCTGAGCATTTGTGTGTTTGAACTGCTTTTTAGAAAATGGCAATTTTTGCCAGGTACACAACAGTCCCTCTATGCCCCTAAGGTATAATAGCCACCTACAGGGACACTCACTCCATCTGGTTTATATAAGGCATTGACTGATCTCACATTTTCCACTCAGACAATGGATGTACTTGGAAAAGGATTTCAACACACTGCAGTACAGCTCCTGTAGCATGGGAAGAGCTATTTCACTGTAAGTATTCCCAATTTAAGAGCCTTTTTGATGCTAGGAAGTATGGGAAAGGTGACGATATTACCCAGCTATTTAAGGAAGAAAGAATACATTGAGAAAAATATCATGTTTTTAACTGTAGCTGTCAAAAACTATAGAATTCAATTATCCGATCTAGTAAAAGACTACAGGAACAACCCATTATAATCCACTAATATCTTGTGTTTGGTACAGCTCAATTTAAAACTTAAATAACGTAAAGCTTAAATAGCAATGTCACAAGTATAAAACAGTGGCAATCTCTAGGACATATAGCAATATTTGGGTTTGCCTTGCTGAATATTTGCCATCACCTCAGCAGATATCCATGTATATGCCTATAGCTAGGAAACTGTAGACTGAGAAATGTGCCACGAGGGTTTTACTTTTGCAGTGAGATGTTACTTTATAAAAATCACTTCTCACTTTCTACTTAATGAAAAGATTCACAACTAAATTGGAACCTCCTTTCCAAGGAAATACACAGGAATCAGTGTGCTATCGTATTAGAGTCAGCTTTAAATGTGAGCTTTGGCTCACAATGCCTGTTATTCAGCAGTATTTTTCTTTCTGTGGCAGAAGTTCACTTTGTTACTTACACAGATTTGTTGTATTCCCTACACTCCTCACAGTATTGGATGACAGAAAATCAAGTCAAAAATGCAGGAAAATAGTTGCAACTAAAATTGAATATGCCGATCTGAAGTTTCAAGAGATACAAAAGTGATATTATAGGCTCATTTTTTTTTTTTTCCACTTGAAATATGCAAACTGTTCAATAACTTTAAGAAAAGTATTTGATTAAAAGGCATCTCTCCTTCTAATCTGCCTTTTAAACACCTTTTTGCAGGTAGTCATTTGGCAGCTCCACTGGAAGCTGAATCCTTTTCCAGGCTTGCGGCTAATCTGAGGGGGCACAGGGCCTGCCATGGGCTCAGCCCAGGACCACAGTGTGGAGAAGGGAATGCTCATCGCCTTGTGCTATGAGGTGAACGGCTCCTGTCACAGAACCCTGCACCCCTTTGGGGTGCAGCTGGCCATTTACCTGGCCTGTGCCTTAGGCACACTGATTACAGTGCTGGGGAACCTACTCGTTGTCATTGTAGTTTCCCATTTCCAAGCCCTGCACACTCCCACCAACTTTCTGCTCCTCTCCCTTGCCTTGGCTGACATGCTCCTGGGATTGACCGTGCTGCCCTTCAGCACTATCCGGTCTGTAGAGAGTTGCTGGTATTTTGGAGATGACTTCTGTAAACTGCACACCTTTCTGGACACACTCTTTTGCCTGACCTCCATATTTCACCTGTGTTTCATTTCCATAGATCGGCACTGTGCAATTTGTGACCCTCTGCTCTACCCCACCAAGTTTACCCTAAGAGTGGCCTGCATGTGCATTGGGGTGGGGTGGGTGGTCCCCATGGTCTACACCTCTATCTTCCTGTACACTAAAGAGATTGCAGAAGGGCTGGGCCATTTTTTGCAAGATGTACCCTGTGTTGGTAGCTGTCAGCTGCTGTTCAATAAGCTCTGGGGGTGGCTGAATTTCCCAGTATTCTTCTTCCCTTGCCTCATAATGATAGCTTTATATATAAAGATATTTACTGTTGCTAATAAGCAAGCCAGATTGATAAACAGCATGAATAAACGTTTTGGGGCTCATCTACACAGAGGAGCATCCAGAAGTGAAAGGAGAGCAGCAAAGACTCTTGGGGTAGCTGTAGGAATCTATCTCCTTTGCTGGCTGCCCTTTACTATTGACACCATGGTAGACAGCCTTCTGAATTTCATCACTCCTTCAGTTTTGTTTGACATCCTCATTTGGTTTGCATACTTTAATTCTGCCTGCAATCCCTTGATCTATGTATTTTCCTATCATTGGTTCAGGAAAGCTGTGAAACTAATCTTAACTCAGGGGATCTTTTGTTCCAAGACATCAAGAGTAGACTTGTACCAATAATGACCAGAGCCTTCTCATGCACTGAGGAAAATATGTTTAGGCATTCCTCATGAATATTATGGATCATACAGCTAGCTAGTTTTTTATTTTTCTTAAAACAACTGGCTTGGGTAAATCTGAGGTTTAAATAGGCATGCTATTCTGTGAATAACTGTCCACAATATTTATCTCAGCACACATGCCTTGTTAGCCTTGACTTTGCTATGTGATGCTGACAAGTGTTTGAAACTTCTCTATAGTCAGCTGCAAAATAGAACCCCGTCCATACTGTTACTGAAAAAAATGCTGCCTTTCTCTGAAGATACCTTTTTAACAGACAGTTTGGTTTGTTGGTTTTTTTTTAATAAACAAAGGAGGTGATGTTGATTTAGTAAGTTACAAATGGTGTATGCTAATTTTTAAGTACAAAAAAAGTATAGGGATGCAACTACAGGTAAGACAAAATCCTTAACTATGGTAGTGGACGATAGCAGAGGAAGAGAAATGTTGATCAGATATTTTTAACTTAATTTTCCTAGCCTGCTACTGAGCCAGATGTTATGTATGGGAAATGCATCCTAAATTCCTTGGTAGAATCTCTTCAAACCCATGGAATCTTCACCTGTTTAATCAGTATGTGCAAAGTGACCACTCCATAACTTTGATCCTTATTGTCCTTTGTATCTTTTCCATTCCTACTGTGTAAAGGAAGTAGAAGAAGGGGAGAGAGGGAGGAAAGGAGTTGCATGGGGTTTTCAAACTGTTAATAATTTTAGTGGGGTTTTTTTCTTTGCTGTTGTTCTTTTTTGTTTTCCCTAAGATTCCTCATGCTTTTTGGTTTGCTTGATTGATTCCAAAGAAGTGGGTCTGCTTACAGATATAACATATGCTTACATACTTGAGCTGTGCATGAAGTGTCAGTGCAGTTTCTCAGTTTTCTTCACTTATGTTTATGTTTATGTGGTTTCATAGGCCAATTTTAAATCTGTAGACAGCTGTGATCTCTGCTCAGGAAGCAGAAAGCTAAATGGTAAAATTTTGTACTATACATAATGGAGTTATTTTCTGCCTCAACGTTATGACCATTTTATAAGAAAAAAAAAGTGTAGCAAGCAATAGTAAATCTTTTAGAAAGAATTAATAGGCATACAAGTAATAACTGCAATAATTTCATCATTCTATCCTGTTAATGGCATGTAAAACTATTATTAGGTTTTAATGTTGTTTGAATTATTATTGTCTTCTGAAGAATGTCATTTCATCTTATATTCAGCTGCATATTTTCTATGTGACAAACACTGAAAGAAGAAGAAACAGCTACAGAAAGGATGTAACTAATAGCGAGAGACCAGCAGAGACCCAACAATTTTCTGAAAAGAGTGATTAATTTTTTACTAAATTCAGTAGGCAATTGAATCAATCCCACATGGGCACATGTGTAAGAACAGAAGAGAGGAATTGTACAACTGATACTCTGTAGGAAACCAGGGCAATAAAATGATTGTTGTAGCATCTGTATATTTTAATGTATGTAATAAACTAAATGGCAAAACACCTTTTGCTCTTTTTTTTTTTTTTTTTTGTCATACTGTTAAGATTTCTGCATGACAAGAGTTTCCTCAACTAGCAAAAATGAGCTGTTGCTTTAGGATTCTGTAATCTGTTCTGACATCTGATTATTTCAAAGCTTTTTACTGTTTGTCTGTACTCATAAGACCCCGGTCAGAAAAAATATATATATATTGGTATTCAAAACAATCAAAGCTCAAGCTTTATGGAGGAAGGAGAAGAGAAAAATACCAAAGAGTTCTTCTCAGGGTTATCCTGGAGAGTGACCACAAACTGTCAATGCTTTTAAGCTAAGACATTTATGAAGCCTTACGTCTGCAGTCAGAGCATCGTTCTATCTCGCGTCCTCCTCTCAGTGTCCGATACTCCCCCCATTCATTGTGTTAATCTTCATTGTTTCTTAGGATGGAATACAAAGACTTTTCTACTGTTCTTCTGTCTACTCATTCTGTAGGAAAAGGTAAAAGCCTCACACCCTACTGCATACATCTGTAGAGTTTGTACAGTTAGCATACCAAAGCCATTGACCAGGCTAAGGAAAGCAAGGTGGAATCAAATTCTTAGGGAAATACAGGTGACAGAATACCACAGAAATACGTATGAAATCAATATATGTAGTTAAAGTCTTAGGCTATGGCTTGAGTTTCAAGATTAAGGCTCTTAAATTTAATGTGCATAGGTGTCTGTGACTAGAGTAAATGTCTAAATTGATTATAGTTACAATGAGAATGGCTGTTTAAGCTCTGCCTGTAGTTAGTAAATATCTATAATGTGAATCAGCTGCCTGGTTGCACCAAAGACACCTTAGGGAACCTGAGATGACTACAAAGGACTAGCATTCAGCTCAGAGGAAGCACAGGCATAGAGCCAGGTGGAACATACCTGGGTATCTAAAACAGCACTAGAGGTCCCTGTTTGGGTACCTAGCATAAGCAATGGCATCTTACAGAAGTTTAGACATTTAGTTATACAGAAATCTGCAAGCCTCAAGCCGAATTGTGACATATGGGTATCTTAAAAACCCCTTTTATTGACACCTTTTTCTCTTGAGCTCACTGCAGCCAAAGCAATTGAGAAAGGGAGCTTCCACTGAGTTTCCAGTTGATTTTTGAGATATTTTCTGCCAATCTCAATAGATTCAAGAGGGCATATATCATAAACATATTCAATTGGCCACTTCCTTTTTGGAGTCCCATTGCATAATCTGTCTTTATAGTTTTCCTCTATGGAAGGGGATGAGCGTTGTTCCCTTGATGGATTATCACTTCCTATGTCACACCAGAAGGATTAGCACATCACATGAGGTAATTGTTGCTAGATCTCCTTTTGGTTAAACAGGTTGGGACAATGGAGAGAGCACATGCAGTGCTAGGGCAAACAGGTGAGACAGGTCTGAAAGCAGTCACAATTGCTGTCCTGTTCTGTCACTGCATTTTGCAGCAATTGTAACTCATGCTTTCATCATCTTTATAACCTCTCCTCTTACTCCTTACCTTGGATGTTTACGTAGACAAATTCTGTCATGATTCCTTTGTGCATTTTTCTCCATGGTTTCAAAAAGCAGTGAAGGTAATTATGAATTGTAAAATGATAATGATGATGATGAGCTATAAAATGGTGGAGATCAGTTGCTCAACAATTAACTCATTTTCAAAATAAAAAGATATTAATTCTATCAGATCTAGTTGCTGACCTCAAATTCCACAGATTTTATTCTTTTTACATATGTTCTTCCATAAATTTGTATTTCTTTATCTGAACAAAATATTGACATTTAATTTTATGCCCTGCATAACTCTTCATCATGTTAAAGTGGTCTGCCTGAAGGGAGAAGGACTTTTTATTTCCAGAAACCTCTTAATTAAAGACCAGAATTTGCAAGAATAATTTCAGCTCATTTCTCTTGTGCAGATAAAGCATATTGTGATTTTTGAGAATTTAATAGAAAGGCAAAGAAAGATTTAAATAAGTTGCTAGAAAGCCTAATTTTCTTTTATTCTTTTAGGAAACATTCATGTTGGGAATAGAATTTTTCTCTTGTTATTTAAATTCATACTATATGACAGTTACTGCTGCTGGAGAGTAAGTACCAATCTAATTATCCTGCAAATGTTCAAAACAGTTTTTTAAACAAAATTTTAGGTCCTTCTGCAATGTAATTCACCCCCTAGTGTGTTAAGGCTTGAAACTGTCATCTGCCATAACTTGGAACAGCATCTGGAACCTAACAGGAACCTAATCCTATTTCAGGTTTTGGAGTTGATAGCTGAATTAAATTAGCAAATAGCAATAACAACAGTAAAACAAATTCTTCACTCTGATGGAATGCATTAAGTACTGTCCGGGAAACCTTGCTAGGCAGTTTGCCATTTATAGCAAATATGGGCAGCGTGGCTCTCCATATCTAATGTCAGTGGTGCACAAGTGAAATGCAATAGCCAAGAATGAGATTTGCCTGTAAGGTAAATTACGCACTGCTCACGCCTGGGAGAGAAGACACTTGTAAGGAGTATAAGGATAGGGATGGATTTCCTCCTTATGGTTTTGTTGTGCATCATACAGGCATGCAGAGCTGGTCAGGAGTGACTGCCCAGACCCGGTTTCACCAGCAACTCCAATACCTGTACCACCCTGTACTCATCACCTGCACTCAGGGACAACGCCTTGTTGGCTAAATGTGCTGTCAGGTTGGGGCCTGCTGAAGCAAGAGGACTCCAGGAAGGAGTCAGGAAGGTGGAGCAGACCGTTGGCTCAGACACTGGGAGAGCAGGAAGGAATGTCACTTCCAAATCACATGATGTTGGTCTAATTTCAAACTCTTTCAAATATTAGATACCATGTGGAATATAAACAGAATGTTTTTGAAGTGACACCCCATTAGTTCCATTTTACATACAATAGCAGAGATATGAAATGCTGATTTTCAGAGTCAATGAATATCCAGGGTATGTTAAGTGATATCTGCTGAATATCCAGAGTACCCTCTCTGCCAAATCTATATGTACCACGGTCTCAATATTTCTCCTTTTCTTTTTCCAGAGCCTTCCCCATTTTGTGTAATCAATTGATCATGCTCCAAAAGCAGTAGGTAATGTAGTCTGCAACTGGATGAACATATGGTTCAGAGCTCAATTCCTAGGTGACACAGATTAAGATCTCCAGAAATATGCTGATGACCTGAGCTTATAGATAAACTTCTCTAGCAGCACTCCTTTCCAGCATCTCTGAATACTACACTTAGAGGTGGCTTCTTTAGAGCTCCTGCCCACATATTGCAAATGATTGAAAACACTATTATTTGTTAGCAAAGGAAATAATGAAAAAAACTGAAATAATACTGCTGTTTTAACTGTAAAACAAAGCACATTTTCCTAGTGCTGTTTTAAGGATATTTTGTGCTCTTCGGAGAACCCAATCAATAAATAGGACTTTCTGGCTGCTGTCTTAACTGTATCTTACTTTAGATTACTATATTAAAGAGGGTATTTAAATGTTTTCATAGTAGGGACAGCATTTTAATGAAAAGTTTGTTTAATAAACCATTTTCTTTCCCAGGCTGTAAGATATTTGTAGGAACTGATTACATTAAAGAATAATATCACAAGCTTTTCTAGTTATTTAACAATGAAAGGCAGATGCTAAATGAGCTAACAGCATGTGAGAAACATTTTGTCGATAAAAAACCCGGTGTCTCTAGGCAATCATTCAGCTAACCTACTTCCACGGAGTGAGAATGAACACTGATCGATGAGTGTGTTATCTGCAAGCTAAAAGAGAAGTGGCGACCTGCAGATACTCAGTAAGAGTAACAGGGGCAATAACAGGAAGAATAATAGGGCACTTCTTTTTTCTTTTATTTTTAAATTGGAAGTACTTATTTGAAATCAGTGTTTTCTGAGGGAAAACTGACAGTGAGCCTAGCTGAGGCTACTAGAAGTAGGAGTGGCTATGCTCAGTCAACGGATCTTATGATCAAAACTTGGACATAAAAATCAAGTCAAGGCCTTAATACAGAAAGGAAGTGCATTACCCTCTCATTAGTGCACCATCTAGTGGGATAATCCTGGATTAACTCCACAGTTTCAACAGCGTGGAGGGAAAATCTTCCCGTGCTTGTAGCTGCATTAACATCAATGTTAATCTAAACAACATACATACTAAATCTAGAATGAAGAGGTAACCATTCCCATATCAAGATAGAAAGTAGGCATATCAGAATGCTTTTTCTTAACAAATGTAATTTATAAACATGAGGCTGGACATCTCCAATCATCTATAAACATAAATTTATGTAGATATGCCAGTCTTGTAGGCTATGTTGTTGTCCTGGTTGGGATAGAGTTTATTTTTTTAGTAGGACTAAAAACAATGTTGCTAATACACTGATGTTTCAGTTGCTCCTGGGCAATTCTGTACAGATACAAGGATGTTTCAGTTTTTCAGCCTCTGGTACTATCCTGCCAGCAAAGGGGCTTGGGGGCTTGGGGAGCTGGGAGGGGACAGAACCAGGGCTGACCTAAATTGTTCAAAGGGATATTTCATACCATATGACACACATAGTGAAAAAAAACTATAAAACTGAGAGGAGTTGGACAAGGGGGCTGCTGCTACTTGAGGACTGGCTGGGCATCAGTGGGTGGATGTTGACCAATTCCACCGTACATCACTTACATTGTAATTATGTATATTATTTATCTCTTCCTTTTTTGCTTTGGTAAGTAGTTTTTATCTCAGCCCATGAGTTCTACTTTTCTCTTTTTCCAGTTTTCTCCCCCATGCTACTAGGAGGTGGAAAGGAATAAGCAAAAGGCTGTGTGGTGCTGAGCTGCCTGCTGGATTAAACCACAAAAGTCCTCTCTCATTTGAGCATGCTTTAAAAAATATTAAAAATCATCTACGTAATGGTTAGTCTTTCAGGCTTTTTACTTCACTGCATTGTGTTTGAGTTTTCTTGGACTTCTTTCCTAGTGCTATTTGGTTATGGTGTTATGAGAGTTTCCCCCGCTCTAGTTATTTTCAAAATGTAGCAGTGACCAAGATCCATGACAGAACAGAAATAAACACTCATGCCTGTGAGGCAGCTCAAGGGGAGGATAAGGACGATCACTCTTCCCAACTTCCTTGGTCCAGGCTGTGTGTTGCAGAAGAGACAGCATTCCCAGCCATCCATATTGCAGGGTTTGTTCCACAGTATTAAATTTTATCTCACAAGTTAAGTATCCCAGCCTGCAGGGCACTGGGGAATACATGATCCTGTGATTTTTCCCTTTAAAAATTGGAGCAGGATCCAGGAGCATTTGCAGCTGCTGTGAAGGAGGCCTTAGATGTTCATCTATCCCATGCTCTCAAGTAACTGGGTTAGGAGAGACCAGGTTCCCCCATGTCTGGCTGCCAGCTCTGCCTCCCCTTGCCCCAGTGGTTTTTAGACATAGAATCACGGAATCAACAAGGTTAGAAAAAAAACACTAAGATCATGCAGTCCAGCCTTCACCTCATCTCCACCATGCCCACTGAATTATGTCTCTAAATGCCACATCTACATGTTTCTTTATCACCTCAGGGGATGGGCACTATACCCCCTCCCTGGGCAGCCTGTTCCAACACCTCACCAACTCTTTCTGAGAAGAAATATTTCCTAATATCCAACCTGAACTTCCCCTGGTGCAACTTAAGGCCATCACCTCTCATCTTATTGCTGTTAAGTGGGAGAAGCAACCAACTCCCACCTTGCTACAATCTTCTTTCAGGTTGTTTGTAGGGAGTGATAAGGTCTCCCCTTGAGCCTCGTCTTCTCCATTCTAAACAGTCTCAGTTCTCTCAGCCACTCCTCATTCAACTTTTGATCCAGACTTCTTTAAATATGATTATAATCTCCCATTCCTTCAATTTACTTATGTTTCCACTCCCATTTAGAGATGATGACCAAAATAGAAGATCACAAAGGACATTAATATAATGGCACTGTATTTCATTGTTCTGTAGCTTCATTACGCACATTTTTCCCTAACACCTGATGCCACAACATCATTTCCTGATATTATATTCTTACACCCCCAGTGTTTTTTTCTCCACTAGCGTACGACTTACAGAGGTTCTCCCAAGTAACTAGCAATAGTACAAGAGGTAATGTAGTTAAGTTGTGCCAGAGGAGACTCAGGTTGGATATAAGAAAACATTTCTTCTTAGAAAGAGTGGTGATGCATAGGAACAGGCTGCCCAGCGAGGTGGTTGAGTCACCGACCCTGGAGGTGTTCAAGAACCATGTGGATGTGGCACTGAGTGAAGTGGTTTACTGGTACAGACGCTGATGCTTGCACTAGATGATCTCAGCAGTCTTTTCAACCTTTACGACTCTGAGACCTCGCTGCCCACCGGAGGCCGCAGCGCGAAGCCCACAACCGGACACTCCGAGCACTCCCACCTGGCAGCGTCCCCTGCCCGCGACTCTGGGGCCCGCAGCCCTCCTCCGCCCGGCACGACACGGCACGGCACGGCCCAGCCCCGCGGCCGCTCCTCCCCACGCCTCCGCCGTCACGGCGCGGCCCCCGCCCCGCGACAGGACGGGGCGGTGCCGGGTGGCCAGGCTCTGGCCCTCCCTCGGGAAGCCAGCCTCCCTGTCACCGCAGCCGCCGCCGCGCCCCGTGCGAGGAGGTGCGCTGGAGCCGGGTAAGGGCAGCGGGAGCGGGTCGGGACGGTCGCCTCTTTCCCGCTTTCATGCTTGGGTGGCCGGCAGGGGAAGGGGCGGGCTGGCGGGGCGGTGGCCGAGCAGGGGCTGTCAGAGGACGGCGGAGTGGGGCCTCCGTGCTGTGCGGGATCTTGCGGCCGCCGCCTGGGCCTGGGGCTGAGCGGGGCGGCCGAAACCGGGGGAGTGATGCCGGGGGAGCCCCGCGGTCGGGTGGAGACTGTCCGGCCCCGGGGTGGTAGGGTGCGGCCGGTCGTACCCCTCCCGCTGTAACATCCCCCTGGCTTTCTGTGGGGCGCTTCCGTGGTGTTACGAGGGAGGATTCGGGGCCTCGAGCCGATGTTCTGTGGCGGCTTATGTGCAGTCTGAGCCTAGGGAGTTGAGCTACGCTGCATCAGAGTGCTCGTGGTGTTGGAGGTGTGAGGAGAACAAGGTGTGCTGGCTGCAGGAAGGGAGGCAGCAAATCGCCTGTGCAAACAGAGCCTGGCCTGGGGCCCGGCGTTATCACTGACTTTCCTGTCGAGCGACTTACTGCTGCCTGAGAAGTGGGAGCTCGGTGGATCTGTGGGGGAAGAGGAGGGTTTTGCTGTGCCAGGCGTGAAACGCGAGGCACTGTGTCTTCATCAGAGCTTAACGTTTTGCGCTCATCAGCTGTGGCATTAAGTACCCCCCGTGTACTCTGATCTTCCCCGAGGAACAAGCAAAGCAGAAGCTGGGAGTGGTGTGGCCCCGATTTCTGTGCAGGCATTGCCCTGTAAGCCCCTTGCTGTGAGCCCAGGGTTTCACATCAATGCTGTTAATAGAAAGGAGAAACATACACCAAAGAGAAGCTGTGGAAAAATTAAGACATGTAATTTAGTCATTGCCATATTCTGGTGGGCCAGTTCCCAATGTTCATCTCCTGTTTCTTCCTCAGAGGCACGATTCTGTTTGTGAAGGCATTTCCCTGCGAACTTGTGTTGTTAGGCTTGCAAAAGACACATTCTTCTGTTGCTTAATGTAAGTGTCAACGAGGGTGGACTGGATAGTGATAAATATATTCCTTGTTAGCCATGTGTGTTGAGACAGCAATGATTGTCCTTTAGGCCTAATCCCATTTCAAGTTTCCATAGTTCAGTTTTACATACTGAGCACTTCTAATGCATAACTATGAATGTAGTGTTTAAGTTACATCTTTGTTGGGAAATCTTTTCTGAGGAAATGACACCGACCAGTTACACAGTCTTAACAAATCTTATTTCTTCTTAAAAAATCTTTTAGTCTTTGCATGATGTAAGTTCAGTTTTGATGCACTTCAACACAACTAATGAGGCAAGGCCAAGGCAATTGGGCAGAGTGGAATAGAAAATTACCTTTTGATCTCTTCTATCTTAGTGTTCCTGCATTAGAGCAAATAAAGTTTTAAAATGAACTTTGCTTGCTTTCTTCCCACTTTGGATTTAGACTTAATTGTACCTGAAGCTAGATGATTTGAAAAAAAAATAATATATGGATAGTTTAACTTTCATTTCTTTTGAACAGGTAGGGAGGAAATCATGTGGCTGTTCTGTTTGCATGTTTATTATGCTCCACAGTTGTTTCTGTATTATAGAAGCCCGTGGAGCGCCTTTGCAGATCAGGGTTCCAGCCCATCTGGAGCTGAAAGCACAGAAGTGGAAACTGTGGTGTTACTCTTAATATGTTTTGGCCTTAAGGGGTGGGGGGGAAAGGATATATCCAAACAAAACTTACCTCCCTCATCCTCACTGGAGAGAACAGTGACAGGTTTAATTCTTGTCTGTACGAGTCAGTTGCGATAATGCCTCTGGTGCTGTAGCAGAGACATAGTTACCTTATAGCATGCAGTCTGTCCCTTATTCCAGAAGCTTTGATTTCTTGAAGTTTAATTTTACTACTTACTGCTAAGGCCAGCAACAGCTGATCTCTAATGATTTGTTTTGGGCTACCTTAGAATGGGAGCTGGAGCCGCTCTGTAAAAGCACCGTGTCACCTTGGCTCATCTCAGAAGCTGGTTGGTGAAACCTACTCAGATGGGGTGGACAGCACAGTGTCAACTTGCAGAAATCTTTCTAAGTCATTGTGATACAAATAAATCTTCAATAGTTAGTATTGTGCCTGGCTGCTGTTTCTGGGGGGGAATGGGAGTAGTATCTTTCTAATATTTGCATTGTTGTTTTTGAGTGTTTTCACCCTATTTGAAGGATATATATATATATTTGGCAGAGATTATTTTACAAAGGAAGTCACACTTAGAAATTGTTTTGAAGAAGCTTTATTTAAAATAATAATAATTTAAAAATTATGTCCAAGGAAACCACATGACTTGTCTCTGGATATTTAAAGGCACAAAGTCCTAATTCAACTCAGGTTTAAATTTTCAAGCATTTCTCTGGAATGCACTATATATTTTTTTGCTTACCAAAAGCTGAGGATTCATGTAAACATTTCTAGATCCTGTACCTAAAATATTCCTTAAATAGTAAAATTATTGCTTAAGTGTTTTTTGCTTTGATGTTGTGTATTGGAAGTTTTTATAGGAGAAGGAAAAATCATAGAATATCTAAATGAGAAAATACCAAATGGATTAGATGCTTGTTAATTGTAACTAACCAGCGCCTGCAATGTAGTTAGGTGATGGCTGCTGGAATCCAGCCTGTGCTGCGCTTGTCACATCTCATCATTTTGTCCCAAGGGAGCTTTCAGGGATGGCATCAGGGAGCAGCTTGGTTGTAGAGTTCCATGTCTTTGTCTGGCCAGCAGAAACTGGCCTCTGCAGTCAACAGCAACCTTACTGGAAACAGCCAAGGGAAAAGCAAATTGTTTCCATGCCTGATGAAGGAAAGCAAGAAAGCAAGTTGAAACTGAAGTTCTTTATTTTCTTAGGATATCAGAGTGGCTGTGATGGACAGGAATTCATTAATAGAGAAGTTAGGAAAAATACACATTGATCTCTTGAATTCTTTAGATTTTCTGTATGTACAGAGAGATCTTGCTTCGTGCAGTGTTGCGTGTTCTAATTCTTTTTGTTTTTTCCCCTCCTGTCAATAGACTCAGTTCTTTGGTGGACCTTTTCCAGTAGTTTGACAAGCTGAGTTACCTCTGGGTATGCTCTCAGTCTCAGACCATGTTGGCAAGCAGAAGATGAGAGTTAAAATCAAAAGCTTACACCAAGCTGAAACTTTAAGAAGAACTGAATGCTGCTACAAATGCAGATCTGTTCTAGTTTGAATGCAAGGCGTACTTCCTCAAACTGCAGCATATCATTAGTTCCCATTTAAACAGTCATGCAGGCAGTAATGCCGAAGTGTTGCATGATGGAGAAGTTAAATCCTGTGGAACTGAAAAGGGATAATTTCTATGGAAATGTGGGGTCTAAATGAATGTTCCTGTTGTCTCTGTCTGGAAGGACATGCTTGGCGCGTGTCCGTTTTGTTCCCCAGCAGTTGATATCCTGACCTTGCTCTTAGCAGAGCTCCTCTTGGCTTCCCAAGGTGTCTGGATTTTCAGAGGGCAAGTGACTCCAGGGTGACAAGTGACGGGTGTATGAGTGCATCTGGAGTGCTCATTTTGTTTAGACACCAGAGCTGATTTAACTAGAATGAGGAAGATGCTCACACTTCCCGTTTTTTTTTTCTTTTTTTTTTTTTTTGGTGGTTTTTTTGGTGTGTGTGTGGTTTTTTTTTTGTTGTTGTTGTTGGAGAGGGCAGGTTGTTTTTTTTGTTTGTTTTACATACAAAAATTCCCTTTTCTTTGGGCTGCTCTGTGATTGGGAATTGATGAAAGCTGGTGGCTGACTGCTTACTCCTCTTTCCAGTCTGTTACCCAGACTAGCCAGAGACCAGGAACTTACTGTGCGCCAATCTGTGTTATCGATGTGGTCTGGAGTATCACAGCTGATGGAAGAATTTGTATGGTATAAGGCAGCTATGAATTTACACTGCTATGCTATGACTTGACTGTAAATTCTAATTACAAGAAGTTTAAATTCTAATTGAAAGAAGTGTGTTGTTCCTTGCAAAACCCGCCCCCTTTCCTCTTCATTTCGCTTTAATTCTTTAAACAACCAAGTGAACTTCCCAAAGAAGCAACTTCAGAAATTGAAAAAAAAAAAAAAATGGTAGCATTTTAACTTCATGCACAGTTACACTGTCAGAAAGATTGTCTTGGCACCTGCTGTTGTATGTCTAAAGTGGAAGCTGTTCTGTGATGTCTAGAAGCAGAAAACTTCCCAAATAAAGAGTTCAATTTAGGAAATGCTAATGAATTGCATCAGCTTTTATCATTTGGGGGTGTTCTTAGAATGGGGACTAAATGATTTCTGCAGCAGTAGTGTCTGTTGCAGCTTCACTTATGAGTGCGTCCTAGACTCGGCACTCTGCACTGTGGCATAATTGCAGCTGAAATTGTTCTCTTCTTGCCTTCTGTTGATAGGGTGAGGTTAACTCATTAGAGAAGACCACATGTGCTAGAGTAGATCATGTGAACTTTGCGATTTTATCATCTGAACATCTTCTCATTGTCTGTTACGTTTGGCTGCCCAGCTGTGCAGTTAGAAAGTTGAAAAGCTCAAAGTTTTGTGTATTATATAACCAGTACATTAGAGGCAGCTTCCTAATTGAAGTGCAGTGCAACTTGTTTAAAGATACCTGTAGTCAGCTATAGAAAGTTCCAGGACAAAAAAGAAAGTCAGGCACTTCCTTTTGTCAGCACTTCAATGCTTGAAAAATGTGTTAGGTGCAGCTGTCAGTGAATACAAATGTGGGGGGAGAAAACAGCTGTGAAGGACTGTTTCAGTTCTGCAGCCTTGTACCCAAGATGATTGGTCTCTTGCTGGCTCTTCTGCTCAGCAACTGCATTTTAATGTTTAACTTCTAACATTATATATAATATTTAACTAAAAAGTAGTGTTAGCCAATGCCGGCTTTCCAGTTGGCATGATACTCACATGTTTAGAAATAACATCTGAAAGGAAAAAGTGTTAACTGTTTTGAGTATTCTTCTGTGTTGTTTTTTTTTTTTTTTTTTTAACTGAAATCATTTCATTTTATGCTCATGACTGTATTTCCCACTAAAATGATACGATTTCTTTTGTCAGCATACTAAGCTGTGGAGCCGTTTACACACTGTAAATTTTACATTAGAAATACCAGTTCAGTGCAGTATTGCCTAGAGTTTCCAAAGAGATCAAAGATTGTTGTGCTAACCTTGGTCCAGACAAGTGGGATTTAAGCTGTCTGACTTCAGGATTGCATCTGTGACCCAAAATAACTTACATCTGCATGTGCAGCAGACTAAGATAGGAAGTGTATTGCAGAGAGGCAGAACGACCTGCCAGTGATTGTGGAGCAGGTTAAGTAGAAGAGTGCAAATATGTGTCTCTTCATCTGCCATCAAATTGTTTATTACCGGGGGATGATTCAAGGCCTGGTGCCTCCAAACAGGATTTGGGTCCCCATTGCAGCAACCTTCTCAAAATCATGAGAATTTTGGCTTTGTGGTAGCAGTCTGGTGTACGTGATGCATCCTGCAGGGTGGCATCTGTGGGCCAGACTTCTGTAGTTGTAGCCTTGATGGAATTTTGGGATGGGATGTTTCATAGCTCTGACCATTACAATCTCCTGGCAGCTCTGCTAGAAACTGTGAGTGCTGGAAGATTTTGAATTTTCTTTCATGTTCAGCTGCTCTCCCTGAAAGTGATGTCAGAACAATCCTGCTGTAAAACAGTCAGGCTATTGCTTCAGTGTATTAATACATGGCATTCTGAAGGTGGAAGAAAGTAATATTTGGCAACAAGAGTTGTTAATTAGTTTTACTTTAAAAAGTAAATAATAAGGACTTGAGTTTGCAGACTGGAAAGATGGTATCACACTTGGCAAGTTGGTTGGCTGATCCTGGAACTGTTTTAGCAATATCTCTTATTGAGAAGCTAGCCTAGGAAAAGAGAACATTGCACAGTTTGGGTCCAACAGTGGAAATGGGAGGAACTGGTGAAGTTAAAACTTTGAACCCTTTAATGTGAAGTACAGGGGATTGGAAAGGATGAGATAAAACTAAGCATGGAAATAGTGGAATTGTGTTGGATGCATGTATCCTTGATTTGTCTGCATTCTTACTGCACAACAGATGTGTTGCCAGTTTTCATTTGCACATGTATCCATAGCTATGTCATGGTAATTTGGATATAATTCTGCTGGAGAGGAGCTCTGCAGAGAGGGACTTGAGTGTCCTGGTGGACAACAGGTTGGCCATGAGCCAGCAGTGTGCCCTCGTGGCCAAAAGGGCCAATGGCATTCTGAGGTGCATTAAAAAGAGCGTGGCCAGCAGGTCAAGGGAGGTGATCCTCCTCCTCTACTCTGACCTGGTGAGGCCTCATCTGGAGTACTGTGTCTAGTTCTGGGCTCCCCAGTATAAAAAAGACAGGGATCTCTTGGAAAGAGTCCAGCGGAGGGCCACAAAGATGGTGAAGGGCCTGGAGCATCTCCCCTATGAAGAAAGGCTAAGTGAACTGGGTCTGTTTAGCCTTGAGAAAAGAAGACTGAGAGGGGACCTAATCCAGGTCTATAAATATCTAAGGTGTGGGGGGTAAAGTGGCGAGGCCAAACTCTTTTCAGCAGTGTGTGGAGACAGGACAAGGGGAAACAGTCAGGAACTGGAGCTTAGGAAATTCTGCACGAATGTGCGCAAGAACTTCTTTATGGTGAGGGTGACGGAGCACTGGAACAGGCTGCCCAGGGGGGTTGTGGAGATATTCAAGACCCGCCTGGACGCCTACCTGTGCGACCTGGTGTAGGGAACCTGCTTTGGCAGGGGGGTTGGACTTGATGATCTCTGGAGGTCCCTTCCAACCCCTACGATTCTGTGATTCTGTGATATCTTTGAACTTGGACTGGAAGTTGCTCTGTGATGATGGAAAGTGAACTAGGACATTTCCAGCGGTTACTGTATACAGTTTGATTATATATGTGTTCTTTCAGATTAAGTGCATTTGTGAACATGTTTGTGTTACTGAATTTTGGCAGTTTTGGCCTTTTAAAATAAGATATGATAGTTCTAGGTGCAAAAGAAAACACATCTACAAATGCATTGGTATACCCAAGTTGTAGAGAAATGAGTTTATATTGAGAAACATGGCAGCTGAAGCAGTATAAAATAGCAGTTTGTAGAATTCAGTTGAAACTGCTGTTAAAAATCACTGGTATTTGGAGGACGTGAAGTGCCTCATTCATTTTGATACCTTGTGAGAAAGTGTCGCTGTTTTTCTCAGCAGTTTAATATGCTAGGTTCTGTTGGTGATATAAGTGATATGTGGTGTGGAAATAACCATACAATTGGTTGTGGACATAATTCATTAGAGGATTTGGCAGTCACAGAATAAATGTTCAACACTTTCTGTAATGACAGTAAATGAGAATGCATACTTTTTTTTTTTTTTAAAAACTTACACAGGGAAAAATATGTTAGAACTTCAACAAAGGTAGCAGTTTCTGTGATGTAACTGCCGTAGTGTAATTGCAGATTTTAACCTCTATTTATTAATAAACCTAATAGTGAGTTATTATAGTGTTACAATCTTTTTTAATACTTTTCTTAGTACTTGAACACTTCGTCTGTCTTTGAAATACTCTGTTATAGAAGACACTAAATGGTAGTATGTGAAGGGTTTTTAAAATCTTTTCTTGTATATTTTCCTTTATGATGATGAAGACTTCTGTAAGCCAATGACCAGGACATAATTCTTTTTTCTTTGTGGGGGGTTAGGTGTCCTTAATAGGTGGATACCGTTTCCATCGTGGATGACTTTGACAGCAAATCTACCCAGCCATGTCGTACAGTGCCGGCTTGGTGGATCCTAATCAACTAGCCCAGCGCATAACTTCTAACATCCAGAAGATCACACAATGCTGTAAGTTGAATTTATGCATGTTAATAAAAAACCTCAGTGTCCGTGCTCTGTGTTCTGGGTTAGTTTCACAGATTCATTCACAGTAATTCTCTCTTTGACCTCACCTGCCCACTTCACAGGTTTGTGGTATACCATACAGCAGATTACATTCTTCAGATGTGTGGTTAAGTGTGATGCATCCAGAAGAAGTGCAGTGTCACGCTGTATTCACAGAATGAATGAATAGTTAGTAAGATGGCCACTGGTAATGAGCCAGTTTTGTCCTGTTCAGTTATGTGGCACCTTAAGGCTGTGGGTTTTGGGGTGTTTGCTGAGCAAGGATTGCATCAAATATTTGCTGGAGCTTTCATTGCTTATCAGGGTAGAAGCTGTGGCCATGCAGCTTGCCCTTGGAAGTACATATTAGATATGTAAATAAGATTGTGCAAGTGTTAATATACCCATGCTTAGATTCATCCCACCTGAAATTTTAGCCACCTAACTGAGGTGTTCGAGTTAAGGGTAAGTTTGGCTTCTCAGTCATTTTCCCTTCTCTCTGTTTTCCGTTATATTTTTTGTAAGTTTGTTTTATATGAACAGCAAATATAACTTGATTTCTCAAATCATGCAAAGAATCCTTTCCATCATAAGGGCACTGGCCATCAACAACCAGGCTGACAGCCTGTGGCAGACCCTGAGATGTAAGTCTCTGTTATTAGGTAAATCCGTGAACTGAGATCAGTAGTTGAAAACGGAGTATTGTGAGCACTGTCACTGAACATAATTAACCATCTTGTGATAGGTTCACTAAGTCTGTAGTCTCATCCTGCCTCTTCCATCTTCTTTCTTGCTTGTACTGTGTTTTGATTCTCCTTGTGATGAGTAAGACTTAATAAAAGAAAGCTGGCAAGGCGTAGTTAGAGGGAGACATGCCACAGGGTTTACCTATGGTTCATTCCTCCTTTTTGAAATCCAGATGGCTAAGTCTGAGCAACAGAGAGGTGCTTCTGCCTTTCCAAGATCTGAGTGCAGATATGTTATCTGCACTGCTGCATGGCTTCAAAACCAGATCAGGCTTCAGAAAGTCCAGCCAAATGATTTTCTAGGAACCATTAGGTGCACAACTGGATTCCACCCTCTCTCTTCTCTAGATCCTACGGATTTTAACCACTCTGTTACTGTTGTAGTCCATTCTCCTCTGGTAGATTTTATAAGGATCTGGGTTCTGTAAGAATGCTGAGCGTGTTTCCTGGATAGGCCTTTCTAAGTGCTTGGCCACTTTCTAGCTATTTTGTTCCCTGTTTGTCTTTTTGTTGGAAGGTTATGAACCGTAGGAACTTCCAGGTCAAATGGGGAGAAGACTGCAAGCTTAGGGAGCCAAAGAACTAGTCACCTGCTAAGTAGGTGTCTATTACATGCCTTTATGATCTTGTGGAGGGGGGGAGGAGAGGGAAACTGGAATCTTGACACTGAATCCATACTCTTGCTTCCAAGCTGTTGACTTGATTTTGCACTTCTGTACAGAAGTTCTTAGCATTTGTGAGGTGCAGCAATGTGTTTGAATTACCTCCATTATCCCAGTGCCTGCATTTGTGGTGATTCTCTGGTTTTCAGAATGGGATTAATGGAGTGAGAGATAATTTAGTTTCAGCTGCATTGGGCGTGCTCACGTGCCTGCAGCCACATCCTGCTGTTTTGGTCTTGAATCTGTGTTATCTGGGGAGAGAAATAGAACTGTGAACAGCTAGGGAAATCTCAGATTTAAACAGGAAGAACAAACAAGCCTGTAGTGCACTTTGGCACTGCTTAAATAGCTGCTAAATTACTGTGTTACTAGAGCACAATTTATGGTTAAGATTTGAAAGTCCCTCTTGGTCCTAAGTAACTATGATTTCCGTTCCAGGCCAGTCTTATATCTTATTAGAGAACTTAGATTACACACGTTGTGTGGGATTTTTGAAATGTAAATTTACAGATGGTTGAGCGCTGTCCTTTCTAAGTATGAAGAACAGGAACACGGGGAACAGTATATAAAGAACAACACAGTCTATAGACCTCCAACATGTCTGGATTTTGCAGGTGGCGAGCCTGTTATCAAGTTATTTTAATTAGTATTTGTCAAAGGAGCAGCAGTCCCAGAGCTTGGTTTCGTAGGTCATGCACTCACTGGCATTATGGTAGCGTAATGAAAGCTGCTATAACTTGTTGCATCCTGAAGGAAGGCATTACTCTTGAATACTTCCTGTTGGTCACTTATTTACTGCATCTAGATAGGCAAGGAAAGAGTAATGCACAGAAACCAGATGAGCTTTCAAAAAATATTTCTTAATGGCAAACAAAGTCCTGTCTCCTTGGAAACTTTTCTGCCGGGAATGTTCATTTATCATGCCAGGGAATGCCATGGAGGAGGAGAGCATTGAATCCACATTGTGATTTTTTTTTTTTTTAATTTGTTTTTGTTTAAGGAACATGCAGTGGATTGTATAAGAGAAAATCCAGAAAATGGAAAGATTAGTGTAAAATAAGTAAAAAACAAACAAAAAAAAACCCCTAATTTAAAAGCTCTGGAGTATGTTAATTTCAGACTTCCTGCAAATGTGAAGATGAGGGCAGAGAGTTGTTTGAAATCTGTCAGGCTTCTGTATTTTGAAGAATTGGTACTTTGTGGGTATCAAAACGAGGGAAAGCTGTTTGTTTGAAAAGTTGTACCCAGCAGGGAACAGAATGGAGGTCGTGTTCATTTAGAAGGATGATTTCACAGCTGTAAGAATAGGAAATATATGGTTAGGATAATAGGGGCCCCTTCTACTCAGCTGGAAAGATTTGACTTGTGACGATCTGTGACAGGAACTCTGCAAGATGAAGTAGTTCACTGTGTTTTTGTTGTGTGGTTTGTTTGTTTTTTTTCCTACCCCCATGTTCTTCTCAAGTCTTCCTCCTGTGTGGGGGTCATTGCCTTTGTTTCTCTTTGCTCCTTTTTTTTTTGTTGTTTGTTTTTGCACTGAGCTACCAAAGTCTATGTAATCTTCTAAGAAGAGCAGGAGTGCAAGTTGCATAGATAATTACTGCATCTCCACTGACATCTGAAGCCTGAATTTAGGAGCTGTTGGTTGAGAAGCAGTATAGCAATATGCTGCATTTTGATAGAGAACACAGAACAAAGCCTGGTGTTGATAAAGCATGCTCAGCTTTAGTGTTTGAGGGGTCTTCTGGTTTACAAACTGTAATCATGCAGTTACAGAACCTACTATGACTCATCTGAGGCATTCATATTTCTCCACTGTCCCTCCCTCCCTCCATAGTTTCCCCAGTTTATAAAGGTCATGTGGAAAGGTTTTGCCCAGTGATGGCTGCAAAGCCAGTACATTGTCATAATTTACCCTTGCTTACTTCTGGCAAGGGCAATGATAGGGTATTTGACCTGTTTGTGCACACTGAAAGTCAGCCTATCTGGAGAAGCATGTGCTCTGCATGCTAGATTATTTTAAAAATATGTAACAATTCAGTAGCCAAAATCTGCATATAGCTAGGGAGAGCCTGTCTGGCTTTAACAGAGTATTTATCATAAGGACCCCTGTGTTCTGCCAACTTCTTATTTTCTGTTTGTTAAGGTAGCACAAACGTCTGTTCACATAGAACGCGTTCCCTGAAGGTCAACGTCAACCAGCAGAGATCACTTCTGTGATTCTTCTGTCATGTGATATCTCTCCTGTGACAGCAAGTTTGCCCAAGTTCTGTTGAATCCCAAGCATTCTGTAAGCCAGTATCTTCACTGAATGTTGTTAAAATCAGAGCTGAATTACATCTATCATATGACTTTTCCTTTCAATTTTTGCAACTGTAGAAACATAAACGTAAACTTCATAAACATAAATTGAGCCTTGAGGAATACTAGACTTCTGATAAGCGCCCTTTACAGTCTGAAACATTCATGAGAAAATACATCTGCTGCCATGTTTATATCTCTAACAGATTTGTGTGATTATTCTTTAGAAGAATAGAGATTGCCAAGTAATGATGGTAGAATGCTAAGTGAGATCACTGAGGTGTTAAAGTCACGCCCTGTATGAAAACAGAACCTATTTTGTTTCTGTTTCAAGTGTGGTTTTGTACAGGTGTGGTTTTAAAGCAAGAAGAGCTTGATGAAACTGTAACAATGATACTGTTAGAAATTTAAAAAGTAATTATAAAATCTCTGTGCAATTGTAAATAGCGTGATGACCAGTGGAGACGTCTACAATTTTGTCTGAACAACTGTTCATTTTGGTGCTGGAGCATATGTATGGTCTCATCTAGACAAGATAATTTTTGCAGAACAGCCTGCATTTGCAGCAGAGATGGGAAGGGATCTGGTCAGAGTTCTGCCAGAATCACTGAAGAGCTTAGATTGGAAGGGGCTTTAAAGTTCATCTAATCTGTGGATAGGGACTTCTTTCATTAGATTGGGTTGCTCAAAGCCCCATCCAACCTGGACGTGAGCATTTCCAGGAATTCACAACTTTTCTGGACAAAACTTTGTTCCCTGTCTCATCTCATGGTGGAAAAATATTTTCCTTATATCCAACCTAGATCTACCCTCTTCCATTTTAAAATCATTGTCCCTCATCCTGACCCTACAGACCCTGGTAAAAAGTCTTTCTCATGAGTCCCATTTCTATACTGACAGTCTGCTGTGCAGTCTCGCTGGAGCCTTCTATTTTCCTGGCTGAACAAGCCCAGTTCTCTCAGCCTTTCTTTGTAGGAAAGGTGCTCCAATCCTCTGGTTATCTCTGTAGCCCTCCTCTGAACCTGCTCCAGCAGTTCCATGTCTTTCTTCTACAGGGGTCATCATGCTTCTTCTTGTCTAGAGTAAATTTTAAGAGTCTCTCTAAGGTAGTTAAAATACCTCGTTCATTCTGTTGGATTATCCTCCATGTAGTCAGTAAAACAGGATAGTGCATGGCAGTTTGATTATCCAGGGAACCCTCTACATGCAATATGCTGCTCTCCTGTAAAAACTTCAAATAAGTCTGGGTCGGTGGTATCCCTGAGTGATAGCTATTTTCTTGTGTTGACCAGTTGTTGCATGTCTTTGCTTCCAGGTCAATGCCTGAGTAAGCTTCCTGTGTTACGGGCCTGACCTCATAATGAACAACATTTCTTTGCTTGAGTGGGTTGGGTTTATGGTGTTTGTGCAGCTATTGTGCTCTAAAGAATCATTCACTGCTTACAAAACATGAGTTGTTCTTTAGATAAATGTTCTGACTTTGGGTTTCAGGGAGTTGCTAGGGAGAATTTAGAATATGAACACAAAGTGGCTTAATGACTTTCCCTCAGCTGAGCTGTAGGAATTGATCACATGATCAGTTATTATGCACTTAACATGCATTTAGTGTGCTCTACATCCACATTAGAGGAACAAGTATTACTTCAATCCCACTTGACAGTTTCTTTGTATGAACCACTAGAAATGGTAGTACACTAGTGTAAAGGAACTTTACACTACACGTTCCTTGTTCAAGGAATGACTGGACATGGTTTAGTGGGAGCTATTGGTGATAGGTGAACGGTTGGACTGGATCTAGTAAGTCATTTCCAACCTCGGTGATTCTATGATTCTGTGATTCTAAAATGATTACAGTTGAACTGAAAAAATTGAAGGCAGATCCTCAACGCCAGACATTGCTACCTGTATTTCTTTCTGATTACTTGCAGGCATGATTCCATTAAAAAATGTAAAAAGCTTTAATAAAACCCAACGGAAAAGGGTACGAGACTTAGTTTTCCTGCTTTTTGTACCAGTCAAGTCTCCCATTTCTCATTTTATTACATAAATACTTACGGTACTGTTCCTCTACACTGATGTATTGCACTTCTTATTTTTTTTTAATCATCTGAAACCAAATCACTGGGCTCTTAGAAAATGACAATTGGGTACCCTCTTGGAGGGCGGGTGGGGTTGCTTTTTATTAGGTTGGGATTTCTTTGGCTGGCAGTATCCTGATTTATTTGCTCTGGTGAACTATGACTCTTCTTAAAGCAGGGATAGCAAGGTGTATGGCACATCAGTGTTACAATTCGTTTAAAATGTTTAGTGGATGTGAACAATGCTAATAGTTTTAAAGAGGTACTTAGGCTTGTACAGAAAACTCTTGATAGGCTAATTTAATTGCCTCTGTGCTGTGTTGTTGTATGTAAGCTATTATACAGTGTTAGTCCAGGAATGTCTTGTGCAGTGTCTGTGCTTAGTCAAATTCAGTCAAAAGCACAGCAAGAAAACACACTGAATGGAATTTGAATAAATTGAGGAGGTCTCTAGACAAAAACTAAATGGATTGAACTGGTGTCATTTTTACAAATAATTTTTCTATTCCAATAAGCTGCTCTGAAGAGACTCTGGGTCTAATTGGATCTGCACAGTCTGTAACTAGGTGTGCTGTTTCTTGACTCACCTGAAACTAGTAAGTGATTTCTTTGTAGTTACCCAACCAATGACAGTGTGCGTAAAGTCTTTGACAAAGTGTGCTGAAGGGTAAGTGCACTGCTGTTCTATACAGTGCTTATTTGCCAAATGAAGCTGTAACTGAGTTGAAGCCTTGTGTGGAGCAGGCATTTCTTCTGGTGTGTGCCGAGGAATTCTTTACTGGTTCTATTTATTTTGTTTAGGCTCAGAAGCTTGAATAATGGCTGAAAACCAGTGACTCTGAGTCTCCACTGTTAGTTTTAGTCCTACTGAATTTAGATCTCTGAACCTTATGCAGTGATTGAGACCCTGTCTGCCCCTTTTTCAGCAAAACACAGTGGTGGGGTGGATGACTCCTCACCTTTGCAGCGAACAGTGATGAGCAGCTGTAGTTGCTGGTTGGAACTGTACTCCCTCTTCCTATGATGAGTCTCAGGTGTTGCTATTGTACAATACTGAATTCATTGTATTTGCCTGTCCAGCTTGTCTAGTTGTTGTCCTCTTTGTAGTATGGTACCTCCTGTTTGTTGCTTGTTGCTGGTGCTTTTTCCATGCATGCCCATGCATTTCCTGTGGAAGCATTTGACAGCAACTCTATGAAATAGGGTGATGTCATTGTTCTGGCTTGGACTGCAGTACTGAAGGAAATTGTTGCTCTGTGGCTATAATGCCATCTTGTGTGATCTGAACAGAAGTGAGTTTCAGGCTGCAAGGAGGCAACAAGAAGAGCTGACTAAATATTTTTTCCCAAATTTCATACTTCTGTGCCTCTTTTTAAGAATAGTTTGGGCTCTGTGTTGATTTTTCTCACTCTTCAGCTGTGAAGCTGCAAACAAGCTGAAAATGTCCGTGGCCAACTAACGGTTTTAAGGTTTGGTTTTATGAATGTTAAAATGAATAACATAAAGCTGAAGGAAGGCTGATATAGGAAGTTGGCTGATAGTAAGTTGGGAAAGCATCTCTCTTGTAGCTGGAGTTACGGGTCAGTGTTCCTAATCAAGACTATTCTCGGTTTTCCTTTTATCATGCTAAGAATGAATGTGGTATTCGAACATCTCTGAGCCCTATTGGAGAAGGTGGCTGACCTACTCCAGGTAGCATGTGATCCAATATTTCAAATATGTTTTAATATATGAAATAAACATTGTGTACTGCAGATCTGACAGGAACATGTTTCTTAAATACCCTTTCTTTTATTTTCCCTTAAAAGTAAGTATATCCACTATAAATCTCACTACTTCCATAACTCTTGTAGAGAAAATGAGGCCCTTTTATATTAGACAGCATTTTAGAGCTTTTTAGAGCGCTTTTCTGTGCCTTTTTTTTTTTTTTTTCTTTTTCTCCCTTTGCTTAGAGCATCCACTGCCTGTGAATGAATCCCCTATTTGGGATAGTAAAAACAAACACAAGCTGGCTCTTAACTAATTCTCTCCATAGGTATTCAGGTTAGCTCTTAATTGTTTCTCTAGCTCATCATTAACCACGTCTGACCTGTTCTTGTGCACGTGACTGCTCAAGAGAGCAGCCAAATAGCTTTCAACAGCTGATAGTCACATATTGTGTGGTACAAATTAGGAATGCTGCAGAAAGAAATGAAAGTCTTCTTACCAGTATGGCATTGCTTCTTTCTGAGGTGGAACAAGTAAGATTCCTTGGCATGTGAGATGGTAGCTGCTTGAAGAAAACATCGGGATAGAGTAGCTGACAAGATGCTGCTCCTGTGGGGGTGTTGTAAGCTCTGAAAGAACCCTCAGTTGTCATTATACGCAAACATCTACTTTGACCTCCACTGCAGAGATGGCCTCAGCAGTTAGTGTACCTCTGAGGACTGGGAAATATCTGTGCATGCACAGTGTGTATGCTTCTGCAGCTCTGGAGCAAAGTCCAGCAGCTACTTCTGCATGCCGGTGGAACCTGAGCTACAGTGTCAGACTTCGCACTGAAAGAGCTTAAAATCACACACAAGATCTCCTCAGGCTCTGTTGTGGGATTGGTAGTGCCCAGAAGAGCAGAGAGGACCTCTGGCAGCAGGGCTACTCCTGTTTTCATAGTCCCTTGTCATTGCTACAGGGTGTGGGAAGCTGGAAGAATCCGGAAGTGAGGAAGGGAAAACCTTAAGGGATGAGGTCACCTAGGAACCAGTTAAAACTGTGTTCTGATCTTTGACTTCTGATGATTATCAGTGTATTTATGGCTTTGTGATTTAGGCCTGTGCTTTCAGCTTTCTGGGACACTGGAGTGTCATTGCTGATGAATTGTGAAGCGTCTAACAAGCAGCCAGATGCATTGATGTGCCAGTCATAATTCCCTGCACAAGGTAGAAGGCTGGTGAAACAAGGGGGACGTTATAAGTACTGTGATCAGCAGTGAAGTTGAGAATGTAGGGGCCTGTGTCTTACAAAAAGTATTCCCAGATTTCTGGCAGTTTTATTCTCCCTCTTCAGTTCAACCCCGTGTGCTTCCCAGCTGGTGCTGTGGAGGGAGAGAGATGTTTCTAACTTTCAGGGAGATGAGGATGGCATTGATCATGGACTGGAGCAGTGTGTCTTCCTCCAACTGCTTGAAAAGGGGAAAAAGGGACCAACTTCAAACAGAGATTTGTCTTTTCTGTCCTTAAGTCACATGCTTTAGTAGGGACGTGGTTCGGTGGGCATGGTAGGGATGAGTTGGTGGTTGGACTTGATGATCTTAGAGGTCTTTTTCAACCTTAATGATTCTGTGAATCCAAGAAGAGGGGCTGTAGCCACTGTGCTTTTCTGCTGGGGAAGGGGAGGGATCTTAACTTCTATCTAAGAAGTTTTTGAAGCTAGTTCTTGCTTTAAATCAAATTCTCTTAAGGTCTGTGTGTGTGTCTGAAGGAACAAGACACTTTACCTTCTTCGAGTGGTAGTCTTAAAATCTATTCTAAACTGTATTTTTAGCAATACATCTGTGTAAGTTCATGAGTCTGAATAAATGTCTGCAGTTTAGGTAGTTTCATAGTTACAGTTTTAAATCAAATGTCTTTGTGAGTGGAAGCTACAGTAAAGAATCTGCCATAAAAAAAGATCTCAGAATATATAAGAAATACATTAGTATATTTAAGCCTGGATACACGATCACGTGTTTTTATTAATCTGAAGGGAGTACAAAGGATGAACTTCTTTAACTTGTAGACCTACAGGCACGTACTGTAAATTTTGCAAGATCATAGAATCATAGAATTACTCAGGTTGGAAAAGACCTTAAAGATATCAAGTCCAACCGCAGCCTAACCATAATACCCTAACCCTAACAGCGCTCTGCTAAATCATATCTCCAAGCACCACATCCAAATGGCTCTTAAACACATCCAGAGATGGTGATTCAACCACCTCCCAGATCAGTTTCTTTGCTTTGTACATATTCTGTATTCCTGTTCCCACCAACTTGCTTAGTGCCTCTACAAAACAAGGCGTTTGCCTTTTTTATGAAGATGGCATTAGGACTGCTGCTGAAGACTATTGGCAAAATTTACTTTTACCATTCCTCTTTTTTTCTCCTATTTCCTTATGTAAGTTAAATGTTTCATTTTTTCAGTGCCCTGTGTAGTTCATGTGAATGAAGAACTACAGAAAAGATCTTTTTTTTTTTTTTCCTGTTATCTTTATTGTGAACAGTTAAGGAAGAAAATGCTAAATTCAAGGAGTCCCAGAAGAATTAGTGCCAGTTTAGTCCTTGAGATATATATGGATATATATATTTTCCTTATTTTATTTTTCCCCATTAGGTTTCAAAGCCTGCTAACATTTTTGATATTTTATGCTGCTTACAGACATTGTTTTAATTTTGTACTTAATACTCTTGCACTGAGATGAATTTCCCTCTGCATAGAATGATGTAGTCTCCAGCTATGGTGCGCTGGCTTTAATTTCCCCTCAATTATTTATTTGTGTTCAGTTTTAGAAGTAGGATGAATATCTAAATAAGCTGGTATGAAGATACATTTAAATGTGGACTTTGTTTCCAAGAGTTTTTGAAGGTGAGTCTTTAAGTACAAGCCATTTTCACTTTTTCATTTGTAATTAAGTAACTCCATCTCTAGGTGGCAGTAAGGCATGCTAGCTTTTCTATCTGCAAAATACGTGGCAACAACGTGCTTGTAGATCGTTTTTGTTTTTTTTTCTCCTTGTAAAAATACTTGGAGAACAAATGAGCACCTTGGCTCTTGAATCACAGGGGAGAGTGTCTCTGATCAAATGAAACTGAAAGCAAAGTACTCTGAAGTTTTATATGTATACTAAAACCTAACACTGAATTCAAAAGATAACGGTGGAAAGACACGTTTTATTTTAAAATGATGTGTTGCACTGGAGGAAAAAAAAAAAAAAAGGTTTAATTAACCAAAATAGCTATTTATGGGTACTTGTGGCTGCTTGTGCGTGTCTGGGCTCAAGCTGTTGTGCATAAGCATTGAGGTCCAGGAGGCTGCACAGAGCTTCTTGGCGCTTGCAAATACCAGACCTCCACCTGAGGAAAAGCTGATGCTTGGCAGTAGGTTTCAACTGTAGAAAGACTGAAGAATTTTCACTTAGGTTTTGGTGCTTTTCAACTCGAATACGGAACAAGCTGCACAAAACCCATCTTACAGTTGCTGTTTCTCTGACTAAAATTTTAACAGCTCATGACTCCCTCAAAGCCTTCTGTCTTGACATACTTGATTTTTGATCTCATGTAAGACTCAATGATTAACTTCTTCCATTTTTTTAAAATATCTTAATTACATGAATGTGCAAAGAAGTAATTGGCTGCAGCAGTCATCAAGATCACCACTCTATGTAGAGCAGTGTAGAAGGTCTAATATCTGTTTCACTGGGGACTTCTTTTCATAGGGTCATATAATCATGGGGGTTGGAAATGACCACTAAAATCATCTAGACCAACCACCAACCCATCACCACCATGTCCACTAAACTGTGTGTCTGAATGCCACATCTGCCCTTTTCTTGAACACCTTCAGGAAGCCTGTTCACTTTATGAGAGGATATTTTTCCTAACATCCAGCATGAACTTCCCCTGGCACAACTTAAGGCTGTTACCACTTTTTCCCTTGCTTTCTCATGTGACAGTCAATTTAGTAACCCAAACATGCAGCTTAGGTGAAGTGTTGCTTTTTGCATTTCAGAATTATTGGATGAAATACGTTTACAAGCCTGAAGTGGTTTGTTTCTCCACTTTTAAAAATGGATGTACGTATTGACAACAAGGATCTCAGAATTAAAATTTAATTCTAGATAACCTGATTTTTGGTGTTTTAATGCATGGTAAGCCCATGAATGCTTTGTTGTTGCACTGGTTCTGAAATATTTTTGTGTGATAGTGTCACATCAGGCCTTCATATGGCTTTTCAAAATGGCATGCGGAAAATACGATTAAACCAGAAAATAACTGTGTTTTTAATTTACAGTATTATAATAGAAAGGCCTAATTTATACTTGCTACATTAAAATGCTAGCCTTTTAATTGTCTGTTTCTGCTTAGATACTTGAATATATTCCCATCCTTTGTAAGAAACCCTGGGCTTTGTCTTTAAGTTGGCAAAAACATTACAAATTGTTCTGTAACGTCTTAGTGAATCTTCTCAGTAGATGTAAAAAAAAAAAAAAAAAAAAAAAAGTGTTCAATATCATTTTCTGTCAACTTTTATTGTTTTAGAATTGTCAAGCAAAAAATCATAAGCTTATGTTGGAAATGTCTGCGCTACTAAAATTTTTCTTCCTCTTTGCAAACAGCTGCTGAAATACAGAGAATACTCAATCAGCTTGGAACACCACAAGACACACATGAGTTGAGGCAACAGCTGTGAGTATTTCACATGAAAATGTTTAATTTCATTGCATTGCAGACAGTTTCCAGGAAGATGATCAGATGTGGGTTGTTTGGTTTTTTTTCTTACAGGAAAATATTTGAAATGTACATGTTGAGGTGCCTTTTTTTTATTCTTAATTAATTTTGAATACTCTTTGTGCACTGGTCAGGTGGCATGCACACATGCATTGCCTACAGTATCAATATATGTACAAAACTTTTGCTGTATGTCAGCAAAGGGAAAGCAACAGGACCAAAAGGCAACATTGCTGTTTGAATAACAAACACTGTCTCAACCCTTCACCCCATTCTCCAGTCAAATCTGACTGTATCAGTTTCACAAGATAATATATTGGATATATTGAGTCTTTTTTTTTTTTTTTTTCGTGATACAGTACCAGAGGAGAAAGTAGAATGTCTTTTTAATAATGAAAGCTACAGTAAACAATGATATTGTAAAATAAATTTAAAAAAAAAAAAAAAAGCATGGTGAAATAAGAGTGAAACACAGATGCTGTGCTTTATAGTTCAGTCACCTGAGAATGGACTTTCATGAACATGCCAGTCAGCAGCTCTCCACTTCTCAGCACAGTCTGATGAACCACTATTATTTTTTTTTTTTAAATCAGCCTCCTTTACCACATAAAACTCAGCAGCTTAAAAGCAAGTAACCGTTGTGTTGTGCTAACCCTGTGTATGAGAAAGTTGTCAGTCCTTACTGTGGCTAATGCTGCACATAGTAGGAATAATATGAAAATCAGTAGTAGGAAGAAATATGTATTGAACCAAAGGCATCGTATTCATCTTGTGTGAACAGCCAGCTTGCTTCATAATAACCTGAGTTTGGGGCTTGTAACAGTAGTACAATCCACAGTGGATGTGGTGCTGGAGTTCGAATACATCTAGATCAACATACGTGAGTTATGCAGTAGCAGGCAAGATCTAAGCATAATTTTAAAACTAAAAGCGCTAGAAACTGTTGTGAATTATAGTCCATTTATGAAGGTGCTAATGTGATAAGTTTCCTCGAGGTTTTCATCTGTGGTCTTTTCACTGGTCTGAACATTTTGCCCTTCCTTTCATGTTTGAAGTTGTCTGGGAGAGTTATTTGATTACTTTCAAGTATTTATGTTGGTTGTTTGCTAACTGCTTTCCAGCCTGGGAAAGCAGGTAAAAAAAAACTTGAGTTATTCCAGGAAAAAAAAATGAAAGTGAAGTTCATAATGGAATTGTGTGGTAATAGCAGGAGTGAAAAGAAACATAAAGTGCAAATAGAAATGTTGCTGAGCACAAGGCTTTTTAAAACACAAATTAAGTTATTAAGTTTTTAAGCAATTAATTAAACTTTCCTGTTAAGTTCACAACTATTGTATCATGAGGGAATACAGATCTCTTTGGATAAGCTTCCCAGTACTATCAGGAATTGGCCTTTCATGGATTACGTTCATGGACTTATATTCAGGCCCCGTGTTCTTACATATGGGAAAAAGTGTCCTTTATACAGTTATTCTGAACTCCTTCTTTACCAAAATAAGAGAGCTTTTTTTCTGATTAATGATGGCGTGAAAAAGATGATGGAAAAGCATCTGTAGTTATTCACAGTAATTAGGACCTTGTTGCTTTTCATTAGGGAAACAATTACAATATCTCAAAAAGAAAAAAGTGGGAAAGGTGAGTAGTTGTGCTGTTACACTGAGAAACATTCCTTCAGTGTCCATGTCACTTGGAATCCATGGTGATCTGTTGTCATGTTTTTGCAGTGAAGAACAGTAGAAGGATGGCATCATGCACTTCAGTGAGCGTATAATACCACTGTATTTCTGAGAACTGGTGGAACTCCAACAAAATTAGCCAGCAGTCTCTAATGAAACTTTGTATTGATTTTAGGCAACAGAAGCAGCAGTACACAAACCAGCTTGCCAAAGAAACTGACAAATACATTAAAGAGTTTGGATCTTTGCCTGCAACAAGTGAACAGGTATAAAACCAAAGAATACGGTTTGTTTGACTATCATGTTGGCTCATATAGAGTATTTGAGTGACTTCAGTTCTGCATGCCTATTTTTTGTACTCCACACCTGGTTTTCAAAGCACTGTTTGGTCAGTCAGGACATTGGCGTAGCAGGGACAATTACAACAGAGGTATATTTTGCTGTAATCCGGACTTGTTTCAAAGATGTTTTTAAATATCAGGATTGAGTTTGACTGAGAAGGCAGGACTCGAGACAGTACATTGTGCCTGTGATCTCAGCTATCTGGGCACTCAGTAATCTGTAGCAGTGTTGCTGCTGAGTTTGACTCACGAGGCATTTTGAGTGCTTCCAGTGGTCAGGAGTTATTGCCTGCCTTAACCATGTGGCAGGTGACCAGATCTGTTTGCGCACTGTCCAAATAATTTGTGCAGAATAAGTCTGATCTGCGTAACTCAGATCAGCAGGTACACTTTGTCTTGTCCACAGGCTTTTCTTTTCTTAAGAGGGATAGACAGGAGCTGTTACTAAAACAATTTGCGCAGTCTCTGAGCTGCTTCTTTCCCAGATCTGTGTGAAATACAGGCAGGAGCTTACATGCAAAGAAGCTGTTGTCATTAGCATGCTGTAGACTTTCATCGTTTGATTTCTTACAGTAACAAAATTCAGGAGTGAAATAAGAAAAGAGCACTAGGACCCCAGAAAATATGAATGCACCTTTTTGCCACTCAGACAATTTGTCTGATCTGTGACTTGTTAGCAAGGAGCACTTAGGAAAGTGAGTTGTCCTGAAATACTTATTTCAAATGGCAGGCTGCATTCCATGCGTGCTCTGCCTGTTAAGTTGTGAACTTCTGATAGAGTTAGAACTTGGTCTTAGTATATAACCTCTGGTTGAGGCAAAGAATTTTTTATTCTTTGTCTCGTCACTGAAAAGTTGGCAGCAGGGTATTTTGCTGTTTAATTCTAATCCTTTCATCATGAGCATTTTCATCAAAGACAGCACTCGATGAAATACGCAGATGTTGGGTTGATGAATGGCAAGTTATGGCCTCTCACAAATTTGGAAGACTGGGTTGGTGTAATGGATATATTCAGGGAAATAAAATTGAGGCTTTCTGGTGTACCTGGTATTGCCATTCCTTCCTTGGCATCTTCCTCAAAAAAGTAAAAATAAAAAGACTTGAAAATTAGAGTAGCTATGTTTCTAACAGTTTTTAGAGATTTGGAAGGGGTGTGCACCCACTTCTGGTTGCAGTTCAAAGTACATTTCCAGTGTTTATGTAAATTACATGCGGAGAGCTTTGTCCCTGCTCATTTCTTGTTTTTCAGCACTATTTCCCACATTCATTTTGCTTTGCTCATTTTTGAATTCACAATATCAAAATGTTTCGCGCTTAACCACAAAGTAAATTTAGTAATCAGGTTTCCCTGTGTCAGTGTGTAGTACATTGTATATGACCTGCTCATTTCTCATTTTCAGCTATTAAATGAACTAAATACGTTGGTTTCCTCTTTAAATCTCTAAAATTGTGGCAGAGTTATGTAATCCCAGGGGATGGGAAGGTTTGTCCACGTCAATGCTTTTGTAGGCAGTATTCTGTTATGCCTATTTAGGAGAAAAAAAAAGTACACCTTAGTACTGAGTAGCCTGGAAATGACGAGTCTTGAAAAGCCTGATCTCATTTGACTTGGTAAAACTTCTTCTCCCATAGCGTCAAAAGAAAATACAGAAAGATCGTCTTGTAGGGGAGTTCACCACAGCGCTCACAAATTTCCAGAGGCTGCAAAGGCAAGCTGCTGAGAAAGAAAAAGACTTTGTAGCCAGAGTAAGAGCCAGCTCAAGGATATCTGTAAGTACTGGAAAATGTGCTATTATATGTTGTTTACGGTGTGGTGGTGGTGTCAAACATGCATTTGTAATGCTTTTTACAAGAGCTCATATCTGAGTCCAAATGTTGCAGAATGTATAAAATATGATTATGAGCATAGTGGCTTTCTTTGCTTACTTCCACGCACAGCTGAATTTAACAGTTCATTTTTATAGTAAAGGCTGAAATACATTGTAATGAAAACTCCTGAAAGCTGTTTTGGTTTGGTTCTTTTTCCTTGCCTTTGTCACATAAAGGTACAGAACACCCCTGAGTTTGTACACTAATCTTACAAAAGCAGTTTTTAGTGATCTTGAAATACTTTTTCTGGGCGTTTTCTACCAGGAAGAATTGCTTGCCAGGTAGCTATGCAGTATTGATGTGGAGAAGTGCTGAGGAGCTTGAGATGTTAGTCTGTCAATTTTGCCTTTTTACTCTGTGCCAAATACTTATCACTGTACTTGTAAATTTTAACAGGCATTTAGTGAGCTGAATGTTTTTGCCTGTATTTCAACTTTATGCATGCATAAAGCAAAATCAAGAAGCAAACATGTTAAGTCATGTTTCAGTTTGAAGTTGACTTCTTATAAGCTTTGTAATATTTACTCATAGAAATGCTGACGGTGCTCCTTTCTGGTCCATGATATTTTTACCTTATTTTTTTTTTTCCATACACCAATTGCATAGAGTGGTGCTCCTGAAGACAGCTACAAAGAAGGAACACTTGTCTCCTGGGACAGGTAGGCTGAATTTCTTATTAAAACTTAAACTAGTTCAGGATTTAAAAAAAAAAAAAAGAAAGAAAGAAAGAAAAATTAAAAAGAAAAAGCTTACAGGGAAGAGTTGCTGAGCAGGAGTAGAGTAGGCTCTCCTTCATAGTGAAATTGTGGAAAAGAGCCTTTTTAGTGGGATAGATGGGAAGAAAAGCAAGCATTTTACATTGTCTCCCTCTTTTTTTTTTTTTTTTTTTTCCTACACCTCAATCATCTTCTTAAGCTGACCCAAGTCCATATCTGGGCTGTGGGACACCCAAACTTAGGTAAGCACAGTTCAACCTGTGACTAGTGTAAAACTGTTAAGCTGTGATTGATCCATTGTTTACTGGGATCTCCTGTTATTTTCAGTCTCACAAAAACTGCATTTCAGTTTCAGATTCTGTTGATATTGGTTAACCTATTTTTGCCTGTTTAAACTCTGCACTTCATAATTCAGATGAAACTTTGTCCTCACATTCTTACTTGGAATTTCCAAAGAGCTCAGTCAATGCTATATGCAGATTGCTACAGCAGCAGCTTCCTGTATCAAAGGTAGCATTGTTAGACCTTCTCTCTTGGCTGGACATGCAAGGCTGAAAATGTGTGCTTTGTTAACTGATGAACTTTGTGCCATATGTGTTTGGCTGTCATCTTATTCTTCATATTCTAATTTATTTCTCATGCAAACTGCTCAATTCTGGCTTTGGTTTTCTGTGACAGTCAACCTCAAGCACAAGTGCAAGATGAAGAAATTACAGAGGATGATCTCCGTCTTATTGAGGAGAGGGAATCTTCCATTAGGCAGCTTGAGGTAGGCATAAACAGTTTTACAGCAGATTTCAGAATATACTCTTAATGCTCCCAAAGAGGAAAAAAAACAAATCACTTTATGTTAGCATAAATCCTGGGGGCCTAGCAATTGTTTGTAGGTAGTTTTTTCTTCAACTCTACAAATACTGTCTTTATGCGATATGTTAAGTGTACATTAGAAATTTAGGGTGTGAAAACCATGTTTTGATGTGTTTAATCTCAGATGATTTCATTGAGGAATAAGAAAATATTCGGAGGTAACAAGGAAAAAGTTGTCAATTATTTGGTTTTGGTTTGTTTTTTTTTCAAAAATAAATTGAAGCAAGGCTGTACCTTCCAACCCAGCTATTCCCAATTGTTCGGCTTCTTCATTTTGTAAGAGTATTTTGTTCTTTTTTTTTTTTTTTTTTTTTTTTTCCTCCTGAATACTTCTTTTGGAAATAGAGGTACACTGCTTTACTCAAACTTCTGTAGTTAAGGGTTCGTCAAAAAATTAAAAGCATTTAGCATTGACTTGTAAGTATACCAATATCATGTGATAGAATGCTGACATCAGGAGACTTCTGTGAAGACAGAGGGAGCTTTTCCAGCCAACCTGGCATCCACATCTCTGCCATCAACAGCAAAGATGCTGTTGTGACAATTTCTTCCTTTGCCATCCGTATGTTGGACATGCAATGAACTTAAGTATATGTCAGTTATTAGTTGAGATAATACACACAGTGACAATGTGACATGTATAACTTCTTTACAGCCAAACAGTAGTGGGGTAGTGTGATCCTGATTCAGCAGCTTGGCTTCATATTATAGATGCCACTTCTGTAAATTTTGTTGCTTACGACTTTTATGTGTGTTCGAAGTGTTTCCTAAAACTAGTGCAAAACACCTTGTGCGCATACTTTTATTCATTTTATTTAAATTGGCATCTATTAAGCTAAGTTGGCATGAACCTGCCCTGTCACTTAAACTGAGACAAGCTTGTGTGTAGATGAGCCTTCGGCAGTGATAGATCCTGTTTTTGAAGTAACGTATTTTAGAAGTGACTTCATGCACAGCCAACTTCAGTTAGTTTGATTTTAATAAACTTTGTCTCACAGTACAAAAAAGTCTTCAAGATAAATATTAAAAGTTCTCTTTGTAGGTTGAAGTGTGTATATTCAGGAGGAAAATGAGTAGTATTTTTAGATACATTTACAGATATCTTGTTATGCTCTGTCAAATAACGTTATGATTGTTTCCTTGCAGTCTGATATTATGGACATCAATGAAATTTTTAAAGACTTAGGAATGATGATTCATGAGCAAGGCGATATGATAGGTAAGCCCAACTCAACTATTATCTGCAAAGTTATTTCATGTCTTTGGGGAGCAGCAGCACAGAAAATTTATTTTGCTGCAAAAATTCCACTGGTAAGAGCATTAATGCTGAAGCAAATCATGTGCAACTTAATAACAAGTAGATTGAGGTAGCTGGGGATTCATAAAGATACTTTTTAAAAGTATAGTTTAAATGTACATTTAATTACATTCTTTTGAAATGTATGTGTAACAGTAGTTTTTGGAATTGTGTGTTCATATTCTATTCCTGCCTCTTGGGGTGTTTTTTATCTGTTTCCTCCGATCTCATAGATCTTAGTTGTTGTTTTTGTTAATCTGAGCAAAGGGTAGTCAGTAGCAAGTTGAACGGCAGAAAACTACTGAGAGAAAGTTTCTGTTCTGGTTAGTTTCTAAGGCTCATCCCTGCTGAGAGCAAGAGGGATTCTTTCTGACATGAACTTAACCTGGGCATTTCAGAAATGAGCTCAAGTATAGGAAATGTCAGCTTCCATAATGCATGGTATGAAACTTAGGGTATGAATGAAAAAAAAGTCAATATTTTGAGGGGACAAGTGGCACACTTGCTCTCAAGTGTATTTCAGTATTCCAAATGTTTGGTTGGCTTATGACTAACCTAAGCTTGAAATCTTTCCTTTTAAAATACAGATAGCATAGAAGCTAATGTGGAAAGTGCTGATGTACATGTGCAACAAGCAAACCAGCAGCTGGCAAGAGCAGCAAACTACCAGGTAATGTCAATGCCTACTGCCAGTTGAGTTTAAATGTCCTTTCTCAGTAGTCCCAATTTAATGTAGCAGTTCAGAATTTGACTTTTTCTCCGTTCTTGAAAACTCTCTTGAAAGTGTATCCAAGACTATGATGGTATTGTTAGGTCACCGTGGCGGGGGTGAGGCGGGGGGGAAGAGCAAGTTCTAAAAGCTTTGGGTTTCATGTAAAATTAGCTAGGTTGTTTCAAGTCACCTTGAATTTTGCTGTTACTTAGAACAAAAACGTGTTCTTTTAACAACTCAAGAAGGAAAGGTAAAGAGTGTGTCTTTAAAGATCACTAGAAGAACATGGAAGTCTTCTGAAGATGCTGTACTAGAATCAATTTTTACTGTAAAAAATCATCTCAAAACTGAGTATGTCTAGCTTCTGTTAATTGTTGCCCTGATGCTAAAAATGCATTTCAAATTCTCAAACTTTTTGATGAAAAGCTCCTTTGAAAAGACCTTTTAATGCCACTTCTTTCTAATTTTTTGGCACTTGTAATAAATAATCTTATTAGTAATAAGTCTTCCCTCTTTAGTGAAAATTAGTCCTTAGATTAAAAAAAAAATTAAAAAAAATTAATCCTCTTATGTGTATTAATAGTAGCCAGGTTGGTAAATCAATGACAAAATATCTGTAGGATTGCTTGCTGATCTCAGAAGTGGGAAGGAAAAAGGGTGGACACATCAAACTGTATGCTAAGTGGCAGTAATTGGCACAACCCACCATTAAATATGACTGATGGCTATTTTGATACTGACAAAATTCAGGAAGAGAAAAAGATAGCAGCAGTTAAAATTTTCTTTGGAAGGTATCAGTTTTGGGGTTGAAATTTAACATGAAAACCTTTGCACTGATTCATCTTGAAGAGGAAAGGATAAGCAACTTCAAGGTTATCAAGTTTTTGGCAAGCTCTTGTTTCATACATCTCACAGCAGAGACCAAATACTCAGCAGAGTTTGCTTGTGTTAGGAAGGATTGATATAGTTGACTTGAGATTTGAACTTGCCTTTGCTTGAAAGCTCAGCTTTGTTCTGAGTACTTGAAAAACCATTTAATATATCTGTGCTCTGACCCGCTTAGGAAACTGGTAGAAGCTTAGGCATCCTAGTGAGAACTAGGTTTGGTTAGTGCTCTCACAACTCCTTTTTGTGGAAGTATTCATCATCCCTTTGCCTTGTGGGATGTGTTCATGGAGCAGAGCTGTCAGGGCAAAGCTAGGCTTGTCTGCTCTGTTTCTTTCCCCCATTATTGCCACTGTTTTATACTTGTAGAAATTATCATCAAGTGTATAAGGAAATAAGATCTCCATGTCTTTATTCCACTACCTTGCCTAAGTAGTGTTACAGAGAAAATGTTTGACTTTAATGTGGTGTTGGTAAAAGGTGCTCCGGGATGAAAAAGGAAGAAACAGGGAGATTAAAATTTGTAGGGAGACAATCTGGCAGCAAGTAAGAATGGGACCCTAATAAAAGGTTGAGTGCTAGCAAGCAAAGTGATTAAACAGCTAAGGGGCAGAAATCTCAGCTTGAAAATGGGAGAAGTGAGTCAGCAAAACTAGCAGCAGAGACAAGAAAGAAGCTTGGTGGTCTGCATGGTACTGTGCAGAGACCAGGCTCAGTGAGGAACTGGCACAGATATAGTCCCGCAGGAGAAACAGCGTAAGCAGTGATATAAATCTTTGCTAAAAGGAGAGTAGAGCCTTGCTCTGCCTCTGGAGCTGTGAACTAGATTCCCAAGATTTGAGTGTAATTATTCTTTGACTACTAGCAAAAGCCTGCAAAACCCACTAGTACAGTGTGTTATTTTCTTTCTTGCTGTTTGAGATAAAGGATGAGAATCTGTTCCTAGTCTTGGTCTGGTATCTCGAGTTACAAACCTGTGTGGGAGATCTGAAAGTTTTGAACATGATCTTAACTTATACTGCACTATAATGACATCTGTAGAGCTTGGGTCTCTTAATGTTGTGTTTTGTTGTTCTTTAAGAGCAATTTGAGTGTAATGAACATCACACAAACAACTTTAAAATAACTGTGAATTGATGCAAAGTCCATCTTGCAGAAGTGCAGCTCTTTGGGGCTTCTGTATATACATTTATACTTTTTAAATATCCTTCTTTTTCCGGAGAAGGTCATTTCTACCTCCTCTACTGTGCAGATTGATTTGCCTATGTACAAGGCCATCTGCTTTCTGGTATTTTCTTTTCCTAGTGTTTTATTTAAACACAATCAATATGTTGCTGCATTGTTATTTGTGCCAGAAAACACTACTGAAATCATTTTGTTGATTAATACAACCAGAAAATCAAGTCATGGATTATTCTTTCCTTGAATAACTTTATATGACTTGTTTGTAAGGAGACAGGTTAGTTAGATTTCACAAGCAGTAGGACCATAAAAACGTTTCAGTTGTTTTTTGATCCTGTGGTGAAGTTTTCAATCAATTTTTTTTTTTTCTTTCCTCCTTGCTTACAGCAAAGATCCCGAAAGAAGATGTGCATCCTCATTGGTATACTTGCTATTGGAGCATTGATTCTTGGAATCGCCATATGGCTTTCTCTAAAGAAAGCGTAATTGATATTTAAGTTATGAAAGGAAACTTCTGCAGTAACAGTTTGCTCATTGCGAAGCTCAGTAAAAATGATGGTTTTTCTGTACATCATCACACTCACTTTTTTTTATGAGACTTTGTTTTAACTTGAGAAATAACTTTCTCAGTAATACCATAACTGCCTGCTCTCTTGGACGTGAGTGCTGCCTTACCAGTAAAACCGGTCAGCATCAAATACTGTTCCGTTAACTTAACTTAAAAACCTCTTAAGGGTTAGGAGATTAATCAAAATCTTGATAACTTGTTTTGAAGGAAGGGGGAGTGGGATGGGATTATCACTGAGATACTGCTAAATGTTGTTTCCAAAACAAACTCCTGAATTGTTGCTTGAGGCAACAAATTCACAAGTTGGAATTTAGTCTTAAGCTAATAATGTGCTTCTGTCTTTTTCCCTTCCATCTCACCCACCTGCCCATTTGATATGGGTGGTTCAAAAATATGACATAAATGTGGAGTTAGTGTGATCTCTTTTTAACTGAAGTCTTCAAATTAAGCCTTCAGCTTGCCTCTAATCTTTCAGATGCTTCATATATCTCTGTCTGGCATTAAGTCTGGTTATGCCTGGAAGACTCTGCAAAAGTAGGTAGGGTGGATGATATAATTATTTGGATTTCTTCTTTGAGTTTTTCCATTAAGAAATAAAGTGTTATGTGCATATGCCTGGTACCTTTGCATCTGAAGTGTTTATCGGTGAGCTTGGCTAGGCGAACGTAAGCTCTAGTCTGTGAATACTTAAATTTACTGGGAAGAATAGAAGTTCCCAACTTTCTAACTGCACTTGAATGCTACTGTTCTGAAACTGCCGTGATTCAGTTTCCACGAACAGATCCAAACTTGTATGTGAAGTCTTTCGTACATCTGAAGAATAGATTACAAGTTAAATTCCAAGTTCAGTGGTATTTGAAAACAAGTTCTTAGTCGGTTGAACTTACTCAAACTGCTTAAGAATTCTGATGCTTATAGCCTTTAAAATGACCTTTTTTCCTTTTGTGCCATTTTGTACTAATGTATTAAAAATGTAACCAAACACTTTTTTGCCAATTAATCTTATTTGCATTTTTAATTGATGTTGATGAACTAATCTGGAAAGTGTACAGATGGAAAAATTCAATTTGTATTTTATAAGGTTCTTGTACACTAGACTGATAGAGAATGCACTGTTTACGTGGTGAACTATGAAATGTTGTTTGGAAACAATCTAAGCAAAGGTGGACTTCAGAATTGTAACTGTGCAACCAAAATAAAGGTCTTTTAAAGAGTATGGTTTTTTTCTAGTACTTTTTTTTTTTTTTTTTTTCTCAGAATCTGTCTATATAAGCATAAGTGTTGTCTTTACCTTTATGTAAATGACTGGAATTTCTCTCTAATACTGGAGAAAATTTCAGCTCTTCCGCTGTTCCTGTGTTAACATTCATATTGTTCGTGGAAACTCTCTTGGATCTTTTCTCCCCACCTCTGTGACCCCAGCCTTAGGAAAACAGGTTGCTTTGCTCTGTATTTCTGGTGACTCAGATGTTAAGTTATCCTTTGGCACAGAGACAGGAATCCATAGTGTGGGAAGGAGACTTGTGCTGATGTATTTGGATCCCAAAAGCAAGGGAGGAAACACTGTGCCGTTATAACCTACGTAATGTGGAGGAAAGCCTCTCAGACTACAAGTGAGTTGTAATATGGATGTTTGTGTGTTGAGTTCCCAGCTACGGTTTTCATGTGACTGCCTTTGTGCTGAGTGTGAAGCTGGGACTCTACTTACCCTTTCTTGTTAAATAACCATCAGATTTACTTTAGACCCCTGCCAGCCATGGTAATGCTACCAATTAGTGATGCTAATACTTTGATTAGGCAAAAAATGTTATGGTGTTTCTGTGCTTTGTTTTGTATTTAGCATGTACACCCTGGGAGGGGGGAGTAGGAGAGGGAGGGTAGGGCCACAAATACCCCTCTTTAAACTGCTCTTAATGGAGTCGCTCTCTTTCTGCCTTTTCCCTCACGTACACATTTGCACTCTTAATCGTATAAGATGCAGTTTCTAAGTATTTAAAGAAAATGTTGGTGGTTAAGAACCTAAAAAAACCATCTGGATATAACACGTATGAGTCAATGTTCTTAGAAGAAATATTTTGGCTGTTTGAAATTATCCATCAGTATGCGAGATTAGCGAGGCCAAAAAAAAAAAAAAAAGCAATCAAAGCACTCTTCGTTTTACTGAAGGAACCTGGTAAGAATAGTTCCTTTGTAGTTATCTTAACCCACACACCAGGGGTGCCTCTCTGTTCTTTCCTGCCTTTTCAAAGAGCTGAAAGTCACAGGGTCAGACAGCTCTTTAAAGATTTTGTGGTAGTGTGGATTGTTTTGTTTTGTTTTTCACCGCACCTTTCCTCCTTGGCAATTGTTCTTGATAATCAACAGGGTGTATGGTATCACCAAACCTCATATCTAAGCCTTCTTACGTCACACACGAACTCCATGCAGATGTTTGATATCAGAAATGAGGGTTAGATTTTGGACATCCAGAGTAGTCTGAAATCACAAAACAGTTTTTAGTCTTGGCAGTAAGGGGTCAAAAGGTACAGCAGAGGAAGATGAGGGCATAATATGTCTGTTAGCAAATGTTTGAAAGACCAAACGCCTATGTAGCTGGTTACTGATTTGGTCTGTTTCAAAGATCAGTTGTGCTGTTGGGTATCACGTTGGAAAAGACTTGCTTTGCTTTTATTTAGTTCTGGTTGAACCTTTTTGATGTTTTCAGGAGCAGATGATTTTTAAAGGAGGAAAGAGCAGAAAGCTCTTGTTTTGCTATACATCAGCACCTGATGACTTTGGTCCTTAACCATACCTGCAGCGTTAAGTGATGCTTCAGTGCATAGCATGCAGCTTTCCTTTTCAGTTTGCAATTAAGCACAAGCATCATAACCAAAGCTGCTGTGGGGTGAGATGTAATTATTCTCTGATGAGGTGCCCACCTGCAGAGCCATCCTAGGTGTTGTTGCAACATAGTGCTGCAAGAAAAAAATACCTGAAACTCATCGGCTTTCAGACATCTTTGTGCTTGTGTGTGTCTCTGATGAGACTGAATGTTTGCTCTCACGAAGCATGCAGATAATAGGGTGTATGGGAAACTGTTAATCACAGCCTGAACCTCTGATTAACCATCTGAGGCAAGTGAGGGGTCAGCTGCGGGAGCACAGGTGAAGGTAATTCAGCTGTGCTCCCAGAAGGGGTGGAGCTTGACTCCACCTCTCCTAGATCCCATTTAAGGACTGACCACCACTAAGGCAGCATCTCTTTTGGAGATTGTTCCTGTGTGGAGTTCCTTGTGGTGAGCGTCCATTTTAGCTGTGAGCCTCAGTATGGGTGAGTTGTTCCTCTATAACCTCTGGCTATCTATCTATCTATTACAACCTTGTAGAATAAGAACTATACAATAGGGCATTTGTTTAATTCTCTGTGTGACCCAAATGAATTCAGTGACAAAAGGATCCAAGAGTTTTCATAACGAGAAAAAACTCTACAAGCCCAGAAATAACTAGAAAGAGTAACAAAATGTTCATTTTCAAAAGACAATTTGTATTCCCTCAACTAGAATACCACAAGAGCACTAAATGATGCCATAACTTGCTATTTAGACCGTGGATGGTGTACTTTTCCCCCTGGCAATTTTGAATGATGAGGTGTGAACTTTGCTGCAATTATTTTGTTCCTACTCCAAGCGTTAGGAAAATACTCAGGGCAAAGGGGATTTATCCCATTTATTGATATTTTTAAGAATGCTCCGAAGAAGGAATGTTCAGTTGCAGTGTCTGTTCTTTTATGAGCATGTCTCTGCCTGCAAACACAGAACTTTTCTGATTCTACTGATAGAGGCATTTCTGATAGAAGAAAAAATATACCTAGAAAATAAAAGGATTATTAGCACAAGACAATCAGATTGCAGTTGCAGCTTTGTTTTTTAACAAGGTAACGTTTTCAAACCAATGAATATGTAATTTAAAAATCTTAAAGAAGAAAAAAAACAGTAGTACTGTTCACTTTCCCTCTCATCTGTTTCAACATTCATCCTGGACTGGTTCATGAATGTGTTTTCCTTTATTTAACATTTAAGCAGAAAACGTTTGTTCTTTGTCAATGCGCACTGAAGTCTGAAGAATAACCCTGTAGTAATAAGAATGGGAAGGAGGCTACAAGCTGAATAATACGGGAAGTCCAAATGATAGTACAGCTTTTTGTCTTTACTAAAAACAAAAACAAACAAAAAACTGCCTGGAGCTTATGAGAAAGAGGTCTTGACTACACTCAGAGCCACAGTGTGGGCCACCGCTTCAGCTGCCCCGAGCCCTGCCAGCAGGGCAGACCTTTGTCTGGAAAATGTGAGTAGGCACAAGCTGACACATCTTTTCTGCTTTAGGGGAGAACATTAGGAAGCAGCTTGCAGAAAGGATAGTTAAATATATTTACCTACCATCTGCATCGTGCATGCTCCCACCCACCCTCACATCAGCTTGAATGTGCTCTCTGCAAGGAGGAACTGGAAACCCAAAATTAGCTTCCTGAAGTACTTTTTCTTCAAGTACTTCAGTGCCACAAAGCGTCACTGAAGTAGCAAGAAATATCATTGTCTGTTCTCTGACAGCTCTTATTCAACCAGATAAAGAATACATAAATACAGTCATGGAGACCGGCCGTTATGTTGGTCAGAGAGAATTAGGTTGAAGAAGCTGGGAGGATTAGAAATGCTTATTAAAAAGTAGGTTTAAACTGTCTTTGTAAAGTGACAAAAACACATTGAGGCTGATCTTATTCTGTGTCATACTTAGTTTTGGTGTCTTTAGCAAATCAGTCTTTATTTAAAATAGTGAAAGGAGAATTTTAAGCAGACGGAAGTTAGAATATTTGTCCCTGATCTATGTGATTTCTATTATTTGATAAGTTAGTTTGTAAATCGAGCAGAGAATTGTGAGCCTTAATCTTTCCAGGAGTGGTCTCTGCAGCAGTGAGCAGCTGTCCTCTCACACAGAAGCTTTTTTTTCACTGCAGATCCACGGTGGTGCCCCTGGAGAAGGGCAGGCTGGCACCTGAGTGACCTGACGAAAGCATAGGGCATAATTAATTTTTAAGTCTCAAGACAAAAGCAGGTTTTTTATTTAAAGCAGGGGATACTCTTAAACACTAGCCACTGCAATCTATGACACCATATGGAATTGAGTGTCAGAGCACCTGTGGAATCTGAAGTTACAGTGAGAAAACGTGGATGGATTATTGGAAAGAGCCTTTTGTGTATCTCTCAATGGTTGCTTTGCAGATGAATGTGGGAACAGCGCTTGTGAGAGTCTATGGTGCCTTGAGATGAGTCAAGAATTTCTAAATGATTCCATCTGTAGAAGTTTCTTTCACAGTTTTGATATCTGTCTTTTTCGATAAAGTATGGAAATTACCTTCTCCTAATCCCTTTTGAAGTGTATAGCTTCTGTTAAATATATTTGTAGTATAAAATTCATTTTGGGTTATTTTGGGATTTACTTCTGTTCCATATAAACTGAGGAGAGTGGGTTATATGCTCTTTTGATTAATTCAGAGAAAAAAACATTTTTGGGTTTTGTTGTTGCTTGTTGCACTGATTTCTGTACAGACAGCAGCTGGAGGGATTTGCACTTCAACATGATTTTTATGAACTTCAGTTTTGGACAGATTGTAGCAGTCTGTGTGGACAGAGATCTGGCTTTCATCTGGCAGCCCATACAGGTAGAACCAGCTTTGCCTTAAAGTTGTGCCAATTCATTGTGCTAATTTTCTTTCTGAGAATAAGGTCAGTTAGGTTCACTACATGATTACTGTGCAAGGTCGGGAGTTCAAGACTGGGAGCAAACATTCACTTGGTGTCGAAGACATTCAACAATGGAGCACTTTGACACCATCGGTGCAATAACTTTTGTGAACTCAGTGGGTTATAGCCTCAATCTTGCTGTATTTCTTCTTGGTGAAGAAGATAATTCATTCTGTTTCTTCTGGCAGATGCAGGAGTGAACGGTTTGGTTGTTTTGGTGTTCTGTTTTTATTTCCGCATCTCTAAATACGATGATGGATTTGCAGCTGAAAACAGGCAAGAAACTGCATATGGCTGCACAGGTTTGTACTGAATTTGTACTGGATAACAGTATACAACATTATTCTGTGCAGTGGGTTGTGGTTGACTGTCACCCAGTACGGATGACTCAGATCTTGAAAATTGCTCTTCTATGAATAACTTTCTAAAGCTGTCCTTTTCCATAGCCATAAAAATATCTTTTCTGTTGTTGTTTTATGGCTCTGTGAGGAAGAAAGCAGGAGCTTCTCTGTATGGTGAATTTCGTTTGTATCCTGAAACCTTAGTAATCTGGTGGAATTATTTTGTTAGGAGTTTTGGGAAGTGCTCAGATCCCTGAACTTTTCTTGGTTTCTCAATTATGCTGTTTTTCTGGAGTGGTATGTTCTGAGTGAAATCAGAGGATGGGAGCAGAGGTCAAGGCCTTTTTGTCTTTTGGAGACCTAGATTTGGGCTGTCCTTCGTTTGTCTCTCTTGATGGAGACAGGTCGGGAGCTTCTCAGCGTAGCGCCTTGACATCTTGAGGCCTTTCTAAAAGGGCAGTAGTGATGGCTCAGTGTGTGGGGCTGCGGACTGGATGGAGATAGAACAGGAAACAGGCCAATTCTTGGCTGTTTGGAGGCCTGTTGGGGCGGGATCTGTTTGTGGGGCTTCTCCTTGAGGCTTTTCCACCCCAAATAAGTCATGGTGGTAACAGAACAGTGTGAGTCTATAGCTCACGTCTGTGAGGAGGAAGGATCCTGGGTTTCAGTCTTTCATTGATATGCTTTGCAATATGCATATGTTGGGGACCTTCTGATGAAGTCTTTAATAAATTCAGCCCAGAAATGTTTAACAAAGGCAACAAGTGCAATATTATCCATTTGTCTGGTCAAGAATTCCTAAGCTTAACAGGAAAAAAAGGGGAAAAAAAAAGCTGTGTGTGTATATATATATGATTTGTAAATTAAAATGAGAGGTGAGAATGTAAAGTTAAGAATGTTTAACTGAGCTTCTAGCAACAGTTGTTTTAGGAGCTGTTTGTGTGTGTTTTTTTTCCCATGGATGTGCATTAGAGTGTACTTCCTGCTGTGCTGAGTATTACTTAATGACCACTAATCATCACAGTACCAATGGTACTGATTTGATTTGAATGGGGAGCAAAGTATTTTGAGTGCTGTGAGCAATGGGATGAAATGGGCTTAACAGGATGGCAGGTGGGGGGGGTGTTGTGTCAGAGCAGCAAAGAGGTAATTATGGCACCTCACAGCACTGCTGATTCCAAGGTAGTGATGGGGGAGAAAAAAATTAGAAAAAAAACCCACCAACACAACAGCAAAGAAACTCCTGCCTGCTTGAAACTCAGACACACACTATGCAACAGTGTAGTGGGGTAGAGCCTGAAGCATACAAATCTGTGTATTCATATCTCAACTGCCCTTACTCTCAAAGGTCAGACCAACTTGGACAAGTTTCAAGCCGTCGGGCTGCTGGGAGGGAGTGTTGATCTGCCTGAGGGGAGAAAGGCACTACAGAGGGACCTGGATGGACTGGATTGATGGGCCAGGGTTAACTGTATGAGTTTCAACAGGGCCGAGTGTTGGGCCCTGCGTTTTGGTCACGATGACCCCAGGCAACCCTACAGGCTTGGGGAGGAGTGGCTGGAAAGCTGCCTGATGGAAAGGGACCTTGGTGTACTGATGGACAGTCGGCTGAATATGAGCCAGCAGTGTGCCAAGGTGGCCAAGAAGGCAATGGCATCCTGGCTTGTATTGGGAATGGTGTGGTGAGCAGGACTAGGGAAGTCATCCTGCCCCTGTACTCAGCATGGTGAGGCCTCACCTCGAGTACTGTGTTCAGTTTTGGGCACCTCAGTACAGAAGGGACATTGAGGTGCTGAAGCAGGTCCAGAGAAGGGCAACAAGGCTTGTGAAGGGCTTGGAGAATATGCCCTATGAGGAGAGACTGAAGGATCTAGGGCTGTTTAGTCTGGGGAAAAGAAGGCTGAGGGGAGACCTTATTGCTCTCTTTCAGTATCTGAAAGGTGCTTACAGCAAGAGTGGGGTTGGTCTCTTCTCACTGGTGACAGGATGAGGGGAAATGGCCTCAAGTTGCACCAGGGTAAGTTTAGGTTGGATATCAGGAAACGCTTTTTACTGAAAGGGTTGTTAAGCACTGGAATAGGCTCTGTGGGGAAGTGGTTGAGTCACCATGCCTGGATGTGTTTAAAAACCGTTTGGATGTGGTGCTCGGGGACATGATTTAGCGGAGGGTTGTTAGTTAGGGTAGTATGGTTGGGTCATGGTTGGACTCAATCTTTAAGGTCTTTTCCGACCTGAGTGATCCTACAATTCTCTGATTCTACTGGCAGTGTTTTTTCCACCATCTGTAAGAGCCCAAATAGGCAATATAAAAAGTGTGTGTGTGGGGGAAACCCAAGCTCTTCAGCTCAAGGTGTAATGACTGGAAAATCCTTAAGTTTAGTTGTTGCTTTGTTGGCTTTTGGGTTTTTTTTTTGTTTGTTTTATTTTGTTTTTTAAGAAAATAATTTTCCTCATCGCTACCTTGAAAGCAGCACAGAAAGAATAAACAAGTAATTGCGGGTTTTTTGTTTTTTTCTTTTGAACTAGTGGTGATGTACTTAACAGAGAAATCTGTGAGCCTCCTAAGAGGCTGTGAGGATGTAAACCAGCAATTTGCAGGGAAGTTTGGGTTGAAATTGTTACTTCTTATCCTACCACGGCCTTGGATTGCATGTAACAAAAGTATGGTGTTAAAATAATACAGAAGCTCTTGAAAAATGCTGAGGAGTCAGACTCTGACCTATACTTAGCGCTGTGAAGTTGCAGTACAGTGATTTTTTTTTGAACCAGATTTCATAACTTGACAATCATCTGTTCAGTGGAACACTGGGAGTTTGGCTATTGTGGTGTCAGTCTTACAGGAAGAGAGAGAAGACTGAAGCTAAACAAAATAGACCTTATGATTTAAGGTCCATGAAATGCTGTGACTTACTCAAAATGACACGTTGTGCTACTGGGCAGGAAAGAAGTGGTCGACAACAGGATTGCTATCACATAAGCCTTTTGAGGCTGTGACCACAGCTGGTTGTGCACTGTGACCACTTCCTCTAGCTCCCACAAAGGCTCTGGGGAGGAGCACTGAAGGTGCTCCTTTCTTGAGGAGGGTGGTCCTCCCTCCTCTGTGGGAGGACCCACAGAGTTGCTGTGGGTCCAGGTATGTGAGCTCCAGAGCATCATACTGCCAAAACAAGTCATGGTCTACTGGCAGTAGTGGTGTTTGTATTTTAAAGGAGACCTGTAAAACTGAGAGGGCATGGGTCTGTCAGAAGGCAAATGCTGTTAGTGAGTTACCCTGATAAGCGTGTTGGTATTGGGAATGGTGTTTTTAAAACACATGCACGAGTCCACAGTAAGGTGCTGGAAGTGCAGTGCCCCTAGTCACTGCAGGAGGGGGGGCTTTTCTGGGCCCATGGAGACTGCTGAATGTTGCCACCTCTGGGGCCTCTCCTACTTTATTGCATGTCCTTTCCCAAATGAGAAACAGAACTATCTAATGGAATTACCCCGTAGCTTTGCCTGCTGAGTGATACTTGTGTCCAGTTGATCACAGGGGGGCTATTTTACTCTCACTGGAGGGAGAAGAAAATAAAAGACTATTTTCTTGCTTTGATCAAGTGTAGTGTGTCATTGTCTTCAAAACGCTGTATCATAAATAAATCTTGGACCGCAGAAGTGTTCTTTGTTTGGTGATAATATGGCCTGTGAAGCACCTTGCAAAGTCATCTGCTTGAAATGTCTGTGCTGAAGTTGGGCAGGCAAACATTTCAGGAAAAAAAAAAAGGACAATCCTTTGCGAAAGTGCAATTTGGGGGTGCCTTTGGTGTTACCTCCATGGAGAGGGAGATTTGAGGAGACTGCCTTGTGCATTGATACTCCTACATCCAGACTGTACAAAAAGCACTGCTCTTGTACTTGCATGGTTGTTATTTTGCTTATGCAATTGCAATGTCTCCCTCTTCCATCCGCCTGCAAGCCTCCCGCAGCCCTGGCTTTGCAGAAGGAGTGCTCCTGCTGTTTTACAGCTTGCAGCCTGGCCAGCTCTTAACCCAAAGCCTGCAGGAGTAGAATCAGAGCTGTTTTCCTATCTGCGTGCCTCTTTTTTGTAGTCTTTGGGACTGCTCTGGCACTTCTGTGGGAACTTTTCCTTCTTTCCTCTGCCCCTAACCATCACCACACAGCCTGACCCGAAGAAAGTTTAGCAATCAGTCAGTCTTTATCCTCATAGTTAAAAGTAAATGTTTTATTTATTTCAAAAATGAAATCAATATCATTTATTTTTTTTCCCCACTTGTCAGCTTTTTGTACTAAAGAACTTCCTACCCTTCCTGGCAGCTCAAAACACATCCAGTTACGAAAAGCAGTTTCTTTTTCCCACAACCCAGCAGTGTTTTGGCAGAATGGGATTATCTATGATATTTTGCTAATATCATGGTTTATGACTAATACAAAAGGAATTAAAGCCTCAGTTAAAACAAAAACCAGAAAACAGGCAGCTGTTTCTGCATGACTTTTGTGATGACCTTTAAGTCCATGTGGTTTAGGGCACCTGGAGTCATCTGATGGAGTGTAAAAGCAGACAGGGACCCAACTCCATACCACCAGCAGAAAGTGCTAAATACAGCTCCAGCCAGGAATCTCCGCAGATGGACTGTGGATATTGTGTCCAGCTGGTACAACCGTGTGTAGAAAGATTGCTTAACTATGGGTTTCAACCTTCGGTCTCATGGGAGTATTTGCAAACCAGTCATTGCTGAAAATGGAAATAATGTGTATTCGTGCTTTGGATTGGTATTGTGTGCTACAAGCAATGATTGTTTAGTTTTGTTTGGAAGGCTAAATTTAGTGAAATGAGCCCTAACTTGAAAATGTTTGTGCCTTTGGACATCAGGCATATCTTTACAATTACTGCTCATACAGAGATATTTGACAGCTGTTTTTCTGCAGATGTTCAAAATAAATGTCTGAGATCCACTGTGTTATGGATGTCCAGCAATCTTTCAATTATACTTATTTTCTTCTGCAGTGCTTGTGTAATATCTTCGAAAAAATATCAATAATTAAAAAAAAAAGTACTGATGACACTGTATCCATTACACAGCCATAGTTTAAAAGAATAAGAATATAAATTGATAAATAATTCTCTTAAAGCAACATTTGAATGACCAAATTGAGCTTGGGAGTTTGCAACACTAGACAGGATATGATCTAACTGTTAACCCATCATTCCCAATTACAGTTTGGTCCTAAACCGTTGAATACGAACCTCTCTCCAGAGGTCTCCAGTCACCAGAGTTGTGGGGGCCATGGAATATTGCACAGAAATTTCAGCACCAAAATCCCAGCCTTGGTTGAGCTGGCAAGCGCCTGTGTAGAGGAGCATGGGTCCTGCCTTGAAGACAGCACTGCCTGCTGCGCCTTCTGAGAAGCTTTCCAAGTGTTTGTAATTGCTGTTTAACTTTTCAATTGTCCTTCTTTTGACTTTGAATAGCTTTGGCTTTCAGTGATGCAATTGGGTAATATTTTATTTACAGATTATCTTTTTACTCTAAAAAGTTATCTTCTGGATATTTAGAGTCTGTAATATCTCCTACCTTGGACTCAGAGCTAAAAATATTATCAGGTTCTCCAGGCATTTGGGAGTATTTTGGTTGTTATCTGTATATTTTCTGTTTCTTAACTATCTTTTCAGTACATGCACTCTGGAGTAGGGAATGCAGCATGGCAGATCTGGCCTCCTTCACTGGTGGCACAGCCAGTTCTCTCTGCTGTTTCATGCTGGAAGGTTATTTAGTTACAATCACAGAATCATAAAATCATTAAGGTTGGAAAGAAAACCACTAAGATCGTTTAGTCTAACCATTACCACCATGCCCACTAAGCCATGTCCTTTTGTGCCACATCTATCCTTTTTTGTGTGGTTTTTTTTTTGTTTTTTTTTTTTTTTTTTAACCCCTTTTTACCATGGTGCCACGGGCTTTCAGCATTATTGCTTTCAGGGTACCTTTTCTATCATATAGCCATGGCATTTTCTACACTCGATGTTATGGTCTTGCATATCTGTATTTCTCTGCAGCTGAATCAGCTGGCTGCCTCCTGAAGTTAGTGTTCCATTGCTGGCATTGCCAATTTCAGGAGATGATGTCATTTGTTTATTTTAAAGATTTGAATTACACTGTATTCTGTCATGTTCCTTTTGCTTTTGCAGCAACTGTGCTTGTAATTCAAGGTGTGAAACTGGACAAGAACACCTATGGTCTTGGCAAGCAACCTAAAAAAAAAAAATCCAGCAGTAAAATCCAGACATTTTAATGATGACAGTGTTAAATACTATCTTTTGGAAATCTTACAATAAATGTATTTTCAGATCAGCAAGCAAGCCACTCAATCTGTGTGCATTTCATATGAATGTGCTTTATATATAAGCTCTACATTTAATCACAACTTTATTCATTGCTTAGACACAAGCCAAGATGTGCATGTGCAAATGTTTGGGGAGGAGTGGCAGCGGGGTTGCTATTTGTAAGAGCAGAATGTATTGCTTCAGTTCTGAGTGGAAAAACTCATCTCAGCAGAGTGTTAGAGAGGGGTATTTTTGCTATCGAGGAATGTTTTCCTTCTCAAAAGCAAGATTACTTCTGTTTGCACTCAGAGATTTACCACTGACTTCAGTGGAAAGAGAACAGTGTTCAATGGTTTGCTGTGTTGAAGAATTCTGGAAACTTTTACATGATGGAGCAATCGTGTGATAATATTCAGAAGTCGCTGGGAGGACAGATGCTACCATGGTTGACCAAAGGATGCGGTACATTTGGCAGCTCCCCTTTCTGCTACGTTTTTGTGCCTTGTGTATTTATAGTTTGGACAGGTTATTCAGCCCGTTTGCATAAAGAGAACAGCCTGGGGATGTTCTGCAGGAGCAAAGCACAACACATTTCCCCAAAGGCACTAAGTCCCACCTTCCTTTCTCCTTCTGTTTTGTGTTTGTGCTGCTTGGTTTTATAATATAAATAAGAGAGAGAAAATAAAGCTATTCCCTCTGTATGTATTTGTCCAATTAAGAAAAAAGTAAGGGTTGTCCACCTTTATCCACCAATTATTTACCTGAACTCAACCAGCAAGGAGGGCAAGGTGGTGGAGGTGAGGTACCAAGAACGGCACTCCTGTCCCGTAGGAGCATCGGTTCTGGCTTCTAGTCAGTCAGACGGATGTGTAAGTTTCAGAACAGCAGTTGTGGTCCTAAACTGCTTCTGTGAAGACTGGTAACCCGGCAGAGCTGTCTGAGGTGGAGCATAGTGTTGGATCCAAGTCAGCGTTATGAGAAGGGAGAGGTGAAGGGGGGAACAGAAAATAAATCAGTGCTGATGGGCTTCCTACAAGGCAGGTTAGGCAGGTACCTCTCAGTTCTGACCCAGGTAAAGGCCAGTCTTGCTCTGGAGTCAGGGCTTGCCTTGGGTGAACTCAGGTAGGTAATTCCAGCCTACTGAGTGCACTACTGTATTTAAGGCCTCCATGCTGATTTTATCCAGTCTGCCTTAAGGGAGATGGAATTCTGAGGTATACTCTCAGGCTGATAATTATTTTTTAGTAAGAAAGATGTTAATATTAAAGTAATTAACCAATTAACATACGCTGTCTGTCAAAAATTTAGTATTATATGGAGATAACTATAGACAACATTTAATCAGCCAACAAAATCTACAAAAAATCTAGCTACTATCTTATAACCAATAAGAAAATGATTTTAATCAAATAACATTGGTTTTCCAGGTTAGTTCTCGTGTTTGAAATGACTAAGACACAGGAGAGAGAAACTCTGACTCCACTTGTTTCAGTGGTGTCACTGTGCTGAGAATCTACCTGCTGCACACTGCTCTTTCTGGAGCTGGCTGGCTTCCTGTGCTCTGCCTCTTGTCCAAATAAACAGATCTACCTTGCCCTACGAGAGGAAGAGTAGGGGAGCTGATTTTTAGGTGCAGAAATATCAGAAAAGGGTAACTATTCTATTTTATCAAATTCATCCAGATGTTTTGTATAATCACCAAAATCTGAGTTATTACTTCAAAACATGGGTTGAATTTTTAATGGCATTGTAAGAACCTGATTGATAGTTGGGCTTGATGATCTTAGTAGATCATCAATCTTTTCCTATCTTAACGATTCAATGATTTAGAGGGGTCAGAATGTCAGACATTTTGGTGTACCAGAAAGTACCAAAACCAAAAGCCTTGGGCTACTCATTTGTTTTGAAAAAGCAGTGTATGTAACTCCATTTTTTTTTAATGGTTATCATTACTTTTACTTGCTCAGTTCTAGTTTGCTTGCATTTTAAATTAGAGAGATTTCTCTAATAAACTATGTTTACATTCTCTATATAGAATGAATTCCTCATTAATGGGGGCCCACAGGTTATGTCTGTAGGACTTGTGTGTAGATGGGAAGAGAAAGGTTTTAGTGCTGTGGGGAATATATAGGTTTAGCGTGCTCGAGGAAATTAGAGATGGCCTTTCGCTCATGGCACAACCCCCTGGAGGATGCTCCTAGGGGTAGATGGAAGCTAGAGAGTAAAGGCCAGGTGATGATGTCTCTGCATTGTACTGTAATGAGTCACCTAATGGTGATGATTTAGCGTGACTGCAGGTAGCCTATCACCTACCCATGCACTGAGGCTTTCTTGCTAGAGAGCAGCTCAGCACAGAGCTGTGTTCTGGCAATTTGTAGAAAACGAAGTATCACACAGATATACAAAAGTTTGGTTTCCATCAGTTCCTACCACATTCAGTGCTGGTGGCATGCTTTAGGCTAGGTGCGTGCTGGCTATTCTCTTATGTGATTCAGTTTACCTGCAGGAAATCCATGCATATTGGATATTGACTACATACTGCTAATTAACACAAATATATTTTATATCATTTAATAAAATGTTTTATAAATTGCTTAGCCAATGCAACACTATCTTGCTAACAGAAAACAACAAGGACTCTATTTTTACCCATGGAAAATGAAATGAAATACCCTTTATCTACTTCTGAATTCATTTTCTATTCTCCACCAGAAGGACTGATGTAAATCCAGATTCTGATATCAGGGTGGGTGAGAGGGACAGGGAATTAGGCTGTAGATCCATCTGGAAGTTTGTTATACTGGGAGGATGCCTACATGGAATAAACCTGCTTGGAGTACATACTTCTGCCTACATTCAGCACATGGCGGTGCTGAGGGCAGGAAGGCTGGACTTGATGTTGCCTTGGAAGTGCTGAGCCAGCAGTGCGGGCTCCTGGATAACGTGACTACTAGCGAGAATGAGAGGAGCAGCAGCACTCTTCTGTCTTGGTCTAGGGCCAAAACTGCTTCAAGAAGAGGAAGGTGGACATGTTCCCGTGCCTCCAGCAAGCGCCAAGCCTTTCCTCAGGCACGTGCAATGATTTGGCTGCTGTTAAACATTTGGTTAAAATGCTTGACGTACAGGAAAACAAACAAACAAAACTCTTGGAAGGTGAGAACAAGCCTTTTGTCCTAACCTGCTCAACTAAGGTGAGAGAGGAGAGCATGATGCCTATTTCTTTGATGTTTATGAAGCTGCACTTAGGAGAACAACACGGTCATGTAAATATACAAGAAGTTGTGTATTTATTGTTCCTATGCACTCCCATGTTTTTCTTAGAGGGTATCAGAGGCACGGAGTTGCTCTGAGAGGGAAAATATATGGATCCACATCATCTTATGAGAATAACTTCCCTCTGAAAGCAAAGCACCAGTCAAGGTGGGGATCCAAGTTCTCCCGAGCTTTAGTAAATACTTTATCTGGATTTGATTTATTGGTTCATCTTTTAGTTTTTAAAGTTTTTTATTCTTTTCACTTGTCTTTTTTTTTCCACCCCATTTCCCAAACTATTGAAAATTATTTTTTACTTGGTACACTGGAAAATACCTACAATTTAATTGACCTCTGTAAACAGATTAACCACATGGAGGCTCATATAACTCTTTCTGATTCTCTTACTGTGCATTTGATGTATTTGTTCTGCATTTTTTATTTTCTTTTGCTGGGGGGAGCAGAGAAGAAGACACCATTGTTTTTGCTTTCTGGTTGGCATTCCAAGGAGTTACAAATTCTTCTTATGAAGTAACACACATTAATCACTGGAGCTGGAAGAAACGTTTGGCACCACTGGGAACGGAGGTGGAGCAGTTCTACCTTGATGCTCTTCAGGAAGCTTTATCTTGGCTCAGGTTAGGATTGCTTTGGAGCTCCTCTGTGCTACCTTCAACCCAAGTGTGAAATGCTCTGTTAATCTCAAACTGACGCAAGTAAGGACCAGGATGCCTTCAGCTATTATTACAATGTGTTTTGCCTCATGTCTGTTGATGCTTGAAGTTACTCGCCTGAGGATAGACAAACAAAATTTGAGGGAGAAAAAAAAAAAAAAGAGGCTATTTTCCCAGCGCTGTGCTCGGGGCATTAGCAGAATTATTTAGCTTACTTTTCCACACTGGCAGGCTGGTATCTGCAGACACTGCCAAATTTCCAAACAGTCTGAGTCAAGTTCATAGAAACTTCTCACTTCTCTTGGGAGAGAAAATTGGAGGGCACGGTTTTTATTAGACCAGTTGGAAAAGCATACAGGCTTCACAGCAAAGAGTCTCTCTCTCATTTCTCTTGGTTGCGGTTGTTGTCTTTTCACTTCTTCTAAGAGCACCTCTGTGAAGGGAAGCGCTTTGCTGCGGCCCCTTCTGCAGTGCAGTGCTGGGAGCTGACTCAGAGCCCAGGGCCGTCAGCAGCGCATCTCTGCCGGTCACAGCTCCCCCGGGGAGCAGAGGAGCCCTTTCGCTTTCATCTGGATTTATCCCAACCCCCATTTTTCCGCTTTCACTTCCAGCACTCATCCACCCTAAAGTGGGACTGCAGTTAAGATACATAGCTCTAAATACAATATAATACGGTTGCCTATGTTTCATAGATTGATACTTTTGCCAATGTAATATACATTGCTATTTGCCCATCCATCCATCACATGGGGCACACAAAATTTCCATGCTTTTTACGTAGGTTTAATAGCAGATTTTTATTTTTTTTTTCCCCAGTGACTGCTATGTACTGCTCTTTGCAGCATTATGCACAGGTGCATGGTGCCACACTTGCTGGTAATGCACCTGCAGCACCTGGGAAGGCCTTCACCCTGTAGGTTTAAAATGCTTCTGCACTAATCAGCCAAGCAACGTGCAGTCTGTCCTTTAGTCAAGTGCTGTGTTCGAGGGAGACATTGCTCTGAATGAAGCCCACTGTCACTGCCAGCTCTGAGTGATTTACTATATATATATATATATATATATGTATGAGGCTGTTTCTTACACAGCTTCAGCAGTTCCTTGGTTGACACGCAGCTTTCCTCTAGATGGACATGGACTGATGCTCCACCTTGGATGTGTTTTTTCCCCTTACAGTGCTGGGAAGTGGTGGGTGGAGTGTCTCTGCCACAAAGTGCATGGTTTGTATCAAAGGGTGCCTGCGTTTGTGAGAAGTTCTTCATGCTTTACACATCTTGCGCATTTTCTCTCCAGTGTTTGCGACACAAACAAGAAATTTTTAACCCCTTTTTTGGTGTGTGAGCAACTCCTGTGCCATTGTGTGAGGGAGCAATGGGCACAATCTTCTTCTACAACAGCAGCAAGAGATCTGAGAAGAAAACACCCATCACTGTGTGACTGCCTTCCCCTGGGGGAGAAGCACAAGGCTGGGTTCAGCCAGGAGGTGGCACCCAATGTGGTTTTGCAAGACCCTGGTCTTTTTCTTACTCAAAACAAATGTTTTTGTTGAAGTTGCCAAAGTCTCTTAACTATGAATTTTGGGAACTGCGCTGCTCTTCCCACACAGTGCCTCTTCTAACTTCACTAGGAAAGTTTTATTGCACTGGTATTGTTCTTAGGAGTATAAATAGCAGCAAGCTTGAAAAGGTTGGGTTTGTCACTGCGCTTGCAGATGAAGCACGCAGCTTTGTTGGGATGGCTTGTCTTAATGGAAAAATGTCTGCTGGAGGTTGGAAAACTGTAGGGCTGTCATTCCTGCCCTTTTACTATTCCAAGTTCAGCAGTGTGGGGAGGTGAGCAGGGCCGCTGGGTCCAGTTCCACAGCTGGGGACAGGCTGCAGCCCCAGGGTTGGCACAGCGTTCTTTGCCCCAGCCCTCAGCCTTCAAAATGTCATTTCTCCACAAAAGAAATCCTGGGAGCAGCCCAGGGTTGGCTTCAGTGCTGTGGAACAGGGAAGCCTCCATGATCACAGGGCGCTTAGGGCACGATGTACTGCCTGGGGACTGCCACTCAGGTGCAGCTCACCAGGAACACCCAGCTGCCCACAGTGCTGCCACTTCCGACAACTCCCTGTTGCAGGGCAGACCTCTGCTCTGCCCTCTGAGACACCGCAGCCTGTCCAGTTTACCAGAGTATACACTGCCTTGGCTTTTGGCTGAGCTCTCCAGAATGATCTCAGCTTCCCAAAGTCTGGGTTACTCAGAGCCTGCTCTCTGCTTTTCTGACCCTCATTCCTGGAGACGCTCAAGGCCAGGTTGGATGGGGCCCTGCGCAGCCTAAGCTGGTGGGTGGCAGCCCTGCCCACAGCAGGGGATTGAGGCTGAGTGGGCTTTGAGGTCCCTTCCAACTCAAAGTAATTCTGAGATTCTCAGGGTTCCTATTGTGTAAGAATGTAATACACAGCCTTAAAAGAAAAGTAAGGCACATTTTAAGAAAACTAAGCCCCTTTGTAAAGGATATCCTTCATTCCTCCCATGTTTCTGCTCCTGGAGATCTACAGCGTATTCTGCTTAACTCTGACAGATGACACGACAGATGTACCGTGCAGTTACAGTTTCTGCTTCAGTCAATGCCATCCAGCTGTGGGCATTAGCGCTGCGCTGCCCGACACCTCTGTGTGCTCTGTGCTGTCAGTCATCCTTGAAATTATCGCTACAGTGGGGAAGTGCTGTCACACTGATCTGCCCCCTTTAAAAATCAGGTCCACGTCTCCAGTATCTAATCACTTACTGATATTTTCCCCCCGTATTTCTTGCAGTGTTTCGGATGAAAGTAATTTCTTGGTGCTTACCGTTTTCTCATCCTTTTCTCTTTTAGAAGTCCTGCAGTTTGATGCATCCCTCACTTGGTGATGTTTGTCAGGCATTTGCACGCACAAGCCTACGAAGGGCTCGCTGTTACCTCCCTTCCGTACTACTTTGAGTGGTTTTTGTAGAATCAACTTTTCACCGCGCTGAGTACCGCGCTCTTTCCATTGGAATTAGATACGCTCCACAGTCCAGCAGCTTGACTTCACTTTAACGCCAACTCCGTACGAACGGGACGCGGCGAGGGCCGACGCAACCTGCCGGCCGTTACCCCCCGGGCTCTACGCCGTACCGCTTTCCCCGTACGGAGCAAACCCACCCTCCGTCGGAGCGCGGCCGCAGGTGCTGCCGGCGGGGCGGGAGCGGACAAAGCGGCGTTGGCGGGGCCGGCCCGCGGCGGGGCGGGGTGACCGCCCCATCCCTCCTCCGCGCTGCCGGGCGCGCACGCTCCCACGCGAGCCCAGTGCCACGCGCGGCGCTGCGCGGCGGGAGGATGCGGCCGCTGCGCCCCTGGGCGCTGCTGTTGAGCGCGCTGCTGGGCGCCGCCGCGACCGCGGCGCGGAACTACCCGCACGTCGCGGTGCTGGACGGCGCGGCCGCCTACCGCCTGCTCTGGGGCCGCCGCGGCAGCGCGCTCGCCTTCCGCCTGGAGGTGCGCACCCGCGGCTACGTGGGCTTCGGGCTCTCGGCCGGCGGCGGCATGGCTTCGGCCGACATCGTGGTGGGGGGCGTGGAGGACGGGCAGCCCTACCTGCAGGTAAGGACCCGCATCCCTCTCCCTTTGTCTGGTGGCCGTCCCCGCTCCTCTTTCTCCCCGCGCTGACGTCCCCTTCTCCCTCCTCTCTTCTTCTACCTCCGCACCGCTCCTTCCTCCCGGCCCTTCGGTTTTTCCCACTGTTGCGCGCCTCTCCCCTCCTTTCGGTCCGCGCCCCGCCAGCCTTCCCTCCAAACTTCTGTACGGGTGTTGTTGGAGGTGTCGGATTTCCTTCATCCCAAAGTTCCTCAGCCTTCGCCTGTCTCCTTGAGCGCTCTCTCATCGGGTACTGCGAGCCTGGACCCGGACGGGACGGGAACGGTTGCCCTGAGCGGAGCCCGTCGGTGCGGCAGAACCGCCGGCCCGGCTCCGTCCCCGTGGCCCGCTGATACGGGCGCACGGCCCCGCTGCCCTCCCGGGATGCTAAACGACCTCTCTGTAGTGTTCGTGTTTCCCCCCTCCTCACCTGGCGGTGTTCTGCCCTCGTTACTGAAAAGGGCTCACGGGTAGCCGCTGGAACTCACAGCTTACCCTCTGGTAAAGAAAGCTAGCGGCAGCTCAACCCTTCGGGCGTAATTCTCTGGGTATTCTTCAGCGGTTGTCCATGTATTGCCGTGGCTGGGACAAGCGTGCGGGACAGAGGCTCACCCTCTCCTGGAGGTGTCAGTGTGGGGGGTGGGAGCCTTTGGTTCTCTCCTAGCGCCAGCGCTGGGGGCTGCGTGGGGCCGGACTGCGGGGGAGTCGGACTCGGCGTGGCGGCTTGTCACTCCTAATGACAGCTCTCTGAGATCGGATCCCAACCTGCTCCTATTGTTAAGAGGACAGGCTGGGAGCTGTGTTAGAACACTGAAACTGCTGCTTCTATTTCAGGAGGGTGTGGGGTTTTTTTGTTGTTTGTTTGTTTTTGGTTTTATTTTTTCCAATAGCATGGATTTTTGCTAACTTTTCCCAACGAGGAAACGAAATGCTCCATAACCTCTCTCTGCTGTTTGTCAAGGTTTTATGAAATCAAACCTTTTCTAGAAAAAGGGTGCCTTTTTAGCATTTTATATATGTGTGTATATATATATATATATTCCTTGTTAGTTTGCTATATCAAGTTTAGGTAAATATTTGTCTTATTTAAGTTCAAAGTTTTCCAAAGTAATTTTTTTTCTCATTTTTTAAAATGAAGATCGATTTATTTTATTTTTTTTTAAAAAAACCCCAGTCTAAATAAAACACCAATAATAAAACCCCCATTCTGGCTGGTGAGCAGTGCGGCTCTCAGAGGTGCAGGGTGTGCGCTCACCAGAGCCCTGCATCTCAGCACATGCACCTATTTAAAGAAACCCAGACTTTCTGTCTGGCTGATTCATGGACGTGTTCATGTAAGGCAAGCCTTGTGGAAAGGCATCCAGAGCTGATGTAAAGGCACCCAGTGATGGAGAATCCATCACTTTTCTTGGTAGTGCATGGCCATGGTGAGACTTTGGTGTTCCTTATTTCCAGTATTCATTTGGCTGGGCCCAAATTCCAGCTATGTAATTTCTCTATTAGATTTAAAAACCTACTCCCCAAATCCTGCCCCTATAAAGTTATTTATATGCTGTAATCAGGTCCCTCCTCAATTTTCTTTTACATAAAATAAATGGATGCAGCTCTGTAAATATTCCACTGCGCGACTTGGCTTACAAGCAGGAGGAAGACTGACTTTTGACGCTCTCCAACAGTGATAGGACAAGGGGGGTTGCTTTAGATTAAAAGAGGGGAGATTTAGGTTAGGTGTTAGGAGGCGATGCTTTACTCATTGTGGTGAGGCAGTGGCACAGGCTGCCCGGAGAAGCTGTGGATGCCCCATCCCTGGAGGTGCTCAAGGTCAGGTTGGATGGGGCCCTGGGCAGCCTGAACTGGTGGGGGTCAGCCCTGCCCATGGCAGGGGGCTGGGGCTGGGTGGGCTTTGAGGTCCCTTGCTACCCAAGCCATTCACTGCTTCTGTGATTCTATGGTATTCTTCCCAACACTCAAAGCACCTTTGTGGCTGTTTTCAGCATCTTTAAAAGTGGCTCTGTGCATTCTACTGCCAAAGGTTTAATTTACTGTCACCACATGACAAATCGAACAGAGAAAGAAAAGGACTGCAGCGGTTGCCTCCTGTCATGGAACAGCTGATATTTGTTCTGAAACACTGATTTAACACATAAACATCTGCTAGGCAAAGTGCTATGAGTTATTATGTTACACTCTTGAGTAGATAAGGTACAGAAGGAATCACTTCTATCCCTGAGGCTTGCTGGTAACCTGTGGCTTTCACTATCCTCAATTCTTCAGTGCAAGGCAGTAAGGTTTATTGGCAAAGTGGGACAAGGTCTTTTAAGAAAGGCAGACTGCTAAAACATTTCTGTGCTTGCCCTGGACGAAGGAAGGGTGACATACGAAGAGGATGGAGCAACCCTCTGAAGAAACAAAATCCGTCCAAAGTGTTTTCTGGACAGGAGGCACAGAGTGATACAAAATGAGTACCTTGTTCTAAAACCTCGCTTCAGTAATGTCTAACTCTTCCCTTTACTAGTCACAGAGTTAACATTTTAAAAACACTGCATTTATTAGTTGCGTATCATCATTGTTTAAATTATTTACTATGAGAAGGAATTTCTCATAGATACTGGCCTTGGGAGTATGTGGGTTCATGCCTAGCTGCATTCTATGAAATATGTGCACCGTAAATGAAAGAACTTACTTTTTGGTTTCAGAAGTATGTTTTTAATCCATGATCATCGGTTGGGAAATGTGCATCGTGGTCTAAACTCTTAGGAGGGTTATTTTTCGATTTCTTTGAACATTCTGAGATGCTTGTTAATGGCCTGATTTTCAGAAGTCCTTCTGAAACACCTTTACAGCCTTTCAAGTGGGCATTAACATGCTGATCTCTGAGGAGATCTGAACCTCTTCCCCCCAACCCCCTTAAACTCTCTCTCCTCCTTTCAAAATAGTAAGTGTTCTTGGGGGCAAGAGTGCTCTCCTGGGAGCAAACAAGTGAGTGCAGTCAGGCTGCAGCCCTTAGCAGAGTGATGGCAGGTGCTGCCCGCTTTGTGCAGTGGTGTGCTGAGGTAGAAGGATAACTCCAGGGAGCTTTTGGAGAGGAGAGAGGATGTTTCCTTTGGCATTTGTTCTTCATCCTCTCGCAGCAAGTTGGTGCCATTCCCACCATCAGCAGTCAGTGTCTTTCCTTCAGAAAACTCGATGACTGAAAGTTCTGGACATCTGAGATTGGATTTTATTTCTCCTTTTTTTTTTTTTTTTCCAGATGTTTGGTAAACTTAGGTGTAAGGCTTACCTGTTTTGTTTTGATTTTCCATTTTGGAGCTGTATTTAAGGAAAAGGAGGTCTGGGATTGTGAGTAAAGAGTGGAAAGATTTGAAAAATTTCACTTTTCTCTAAATATATCAAGGTAGAAAGTGGTACAAGAACCAGAGCGGCTTTTTGAAGAACTTCTGAATAGTACATAAATTATACCTTGATTATCTCAGCATTTCTGAAGTTTGGTATTTGGGACAGGAACACAGACTTACTCTGGGGAAGTGTAGAGGATACAGCATGCCTGTGTGCATACATCTGTAGCAGTGGTGTGTTTTGAGGGAGCTGCCTGTACTGAGTGTAGGGAGGAAAAGAGGGAGGTGGAGGGGAGAATTATCCAAGCACATTGCCAAGAGCCTTGTGCTGTGTGACTGAGTGTTATGCAGGTTTGGGGCAAACATAGTGAGAAGAAGTAGAAGGTACCAATGGTGTCTGGTGTCATACATCCGTGATCTACTTTTACCTCTGCTGGGTGGGGGTTGCCGTGGGTAGGCAGTTTGTACTCTGCAAAGTGTTTCTGCAGCACGGCTGTGGCTACTTGCAGCGTGTGCTGCTCTTCGTGAATGTTTCTGGGACAGCTTCAGCTATTTCATCGAGTGTTCCTTCCTACTTCTTTTCCTACTTCTTCTTCTTCTTATTATTATTATTTTTAATGTCCTTTGTGCTTATGAATTGACACAGCGCGCATTTTCATCGCCGTGCCTTTTCCTTGGTCTCCACCCCTGTCTGGAATTGTGCATCCCCACCCACAGCACGTAGCTGCCGAGAGCCCCATTTTGGGGCAAGTAATCCTCCTTGATGAATGGCTATTTTGTGCAAGTTACACAAGAGAGTGGCATTGTTGGAGTCTTCTGTTGAACTTGCACAAAAATAGTCCCTCCTCAGGGTGAATAGGGACTGTGTGTCACTAAAAAGTACTTTATTATTCATTACGGCCCCGCTTGTTAACCATCACCAGAACTAAAGAATATCTGTTATCAAATGTATCCCATGGAGTTAGCTTAATTGCTCATAGGGAAGTACTTGGAAGAGGTTTTAAGGGACAAAAAACAGTGAGAGTTCTCTGTACTTAACGATATGCTGCTTTTAAGTGCACTCATGCCAGCGGCAGCAAAAGAAGTGTTTAGAAAACAACTTGAAAGGCACCAAAAGAGAGATGCAAAACGAGTGCCACGCTGACATGTCTCAGTTGGTGCTTTGTTGGAGGTATTTCATGCCTTCGGGCATTGTGGCGAGATCTCCCGATGACTAATGAGTCCTCTTGGCCTCCGTGCGGGGCTCAAAGAGACGCTGCACTGGCGTACCCTTGGGCCGGGCGCTTTGTGCTGCCCTTCGGAGGGACGGTGGGGAGGATGGGGCAGCGACAACTGGAGAACAAAAGATGGGGATCTCTCTGGAGTTCCCGTCTTTGGCAGGGGTCGGGGGTCCGGTTTGCAAGGTGGTTTTTTTTGTTTTGTTTTGTTTTGTTTCGTTTTTCGGGTGCTTGTGGTATTTTCACTTTCAGTTTGGATTTTGGCAACGCCAAGAAAATTAAGTTTTCCACTAGAGTAAGTGTCAGAGCTTCACAGCCTGGGCTGGGTGGAAATGCAGCCACCGTGAGTGATGCAAGGGCTTAAAGTGTAACAGGGGAGTGGTTTCGTTCCCCTTATAAGCAAAGATCTTAGAAGCAGGAGTGGGATTAGGAGATATGTTCTGTGGCATAGCTAGCAACTTTGGGAACAAGTATCATTAATAGTTGCACTCCAAAATCCCTGCAGTGTTTAGAAAACTTCTAATAATTGAAGCAATTAAAGTAATTAAAACAAGAAAATTTGTGCTGTTTGAATGAGCTCCTGTATAAGGAATGTTCCTTGTGATAAAGTGCAGTAGTGAGACTGGAGTATGCAGTATCTCCTAGTTACAGGCTTTCTCCCCCTTAAAACACATAGCTACATGTTTAGTCTAGTCTGTTTGTGTAAGGATCGTCTTTAATCTAGCTCTGTAGCTTCTGATACAACTGGAATAAAACTTCTAAAATCAACATTTATTGCAGTAATGTTCCAGGGTCCTTGGGACTCCTCTGCGAAGTCAAATTCTCTGTGCTGATAAGCAATGCCAACTTTGCAACTGCTAATGCTGCTTACACCTGTGTGCGTCAAGCTGGAGAGCTTACGATGCTTCAGTGTTTTTCATTTCTGTGCATAGAAAGTCATGTTTTTGTATCCCCCAGGAGAGCCACAGGAACCAGGGAGTGTCACCACGGAGTGTAGGATGCTGGGGAGCAGTTCTGGGCAGACACAAGAACCAGATACAAGAAATACACCCAAGCATGTTCAAATGACTTACAGCTTGAGGAACAAAGACGTGTCTCTCAGTAAACAATTGTTTCATCTGTAAAAAATGGCTTATTTTTTCAAAGACGGTGTAGGTACATGTACACACAGATGTGGTATCTGTGCAAATACACAAGTGGGAAACGTGAATCTTTGTGTATCTGTGTGTGCATTTCAAAACAGATGCATCCCAGTTGTTTGCTATAGAGAAAAATGTTCAGTCCTCGTTAAAGTTAGTAGTAAAGTAGCACTAAACACATTGCCACGATGACTCCAGTGTAACTCAGCCAGTCGATACAGCTTCCATGTGACAGGGAGCTGGGCTTCTCAGCAGGGAGTGAATCATCTCATAGTCATCTGGTGTGTAGGTTAAAAAAAAAAAACAAAAAACAAACAGCAACAAAAAGTACCCAATCAATCAGTAACCTAACTAGAAGCAGTTGGCTCTTAGGGCCGTGGCTGAACTTGCTGATCCCACTTACTTCAGGAACTTCTTGCAACTGATTGATTGCTGCCACCATACCTTTTTGATGTGGATATTTTTCCATTTGCAGACCAATCCCAAAATCAGATCAGTCAACTGGAATGCTCTCAAGGTGTCTTATTTTCTTATTTAAAGCAGGGATGCTTTCAGACTCCCACTTTGTGTTAGTTAGTATAGGTGGGCTCTGCTTTTCCCTGACATGGGAGTATAGTAGGATCTTTGCCTTAAACTCAAGCTGAGATTTATTTGAGGTTGAAAAAAGGTTGGTTTTCTTATTTGTAAACTCATGCTCTGTTTGCTTCTTGCCAAATACAATGTAAAAACAGCTTTTTAAAATATACTTTTGGTGGTTATATCCAGTGTGTGCTGGAACCACAAGCAGCAGGATTCCATCTGAATTAAACACAACAATAAAAAAGAGAAATGATAACCACAGCTATTCTTCTGGAAACCCAGAAAGGCATAGCTTGGTGCTGATTTCATTCAGAAATTTTGGTCGATTCTTTTGCGTCCTGTAACAATTTTTCCATCCTATTTAGACTAAGATAGATCTCCTGCACCAACTCTTTTCTTGGTTGCAGCTTCCCAATTCCTTTGCCAGACTCTTCAACCCTGCTCTTAGACACAGGTTTGGGTGCTCTGGGGATGGTCAGAATTCTGTGAGTTGGCTGTAGACCATAGGTTGGGACTGGTTGAGACTTAGCTCATTTTTCCCCCATCTCCCCTTCCTGGCTTGTCCCTTGGCTTGCTTCTGGCTGTTCCCACAGCCAGGATGGCCAGGAGCTCATGGCTGAAGGGCAGCTTGCAGGGATCCCAGATACAGAGCTGTGCCAGAGCCCAGCTGCAGGTGATGGGGCCACAGCCTGGGAGCTGTTGGTGGCTCCTTTAGGTTGAAAGGTGCTGTATATAATTTAGCATGGGAAATGGATACCATAAACAAAACGAGCTTGTACATTGTAAAAATGTGGGGAGGGAGCCTTATAAACACCTGTTCAAGTAAGCTATGACAGCTGGTAGTGCTTTTCTCATGAGGCTTCCTTCTGCAGCTGTGCTTACATTCTCTGAGGATAAAAAAGCCCAGTTGCGCCGAATTTTTACATCCTTGAGAAATTTTCCTGTCTGTCTTTTGCTGAGCAGCAAACAGAAACCATATATGCCACAAAACATTTTCCTAAGAAAGTGAGCGGTTCATAGGATCTGAAAACTGTTCAATGTGATCAGACACACTTATGGAAAAGAGCAGACAATGTGCAATATCAGGAAGATTTCTCTTTTCAATCTGTTGATTCAGCTCCTACGTAGCATTAGGGATGACTGCACAACATAGCCCAGAGTTCTAAATGGCAGCATATGCAGTAGAATCAACGGGAGTGCAGAAACTGTAAATGCTTCTAATGTAAACGTAAGTAAATTTTGAAGCAACACTTTGTTATTATGTAGCATGACAAATAACACTTTCAAATCTTTGTTTTAAATGATAACCAAAATAAGATGCTCGCGTCAGAAAAATAGTCATTTCCCCCCTTCTTTCTGCAATTACTGATGCTTCTGTCAATTTCGTGTAAAACTTAGCAACTCTATCTTCATTCAACAATGTAAGATGTATTTTGTGTGTATATAAGAAGATGAAGAATCTGAATTCAAGGGCAAAATCAGTAAATAAATCACATTTTCAGGTTCTTGCCAAGTATTTAAGAAATTCAGTATTGAGGAGTTGATAGTTACTGCACACATGTGCTGGAACTCCATGAAATTCAGAATATCTTGCACCAGTATAATCCTGCCAAGGAAAGAACCAGGTTTTCTGACTATGGAGTGTTAAAACTAAATCTGCATGAAAGAGGTGTCCGTGCTAGAGTCTTTTTTTATTTGGTAGGAATAGTAAGTTGTTCTAAAATAAGGCGAATTTCAGACCATCTGCAATTGTTATTGAAGTACTGTCGTTCTGTTGATGGAAATGTCACCCTCCCTTCTCAACAGACTTACATGTGTGAAGCTTGTAAGTTTAGGTGAGGTCTGTATTATGGCAGGCTCTCAGTGGAGGCATTTGGAACCATATGTAGATGCCCTCCATGTTGCTGAAGCCCAGACGTCCTGTCTGACTTCTGGTCAGTCCATCCTCTGTGCTGTCCCTTGGCTTTGTAAATGACATTCAAAGGCCTGCAGAGGTATCCAGCTTCCTCCTTACAAAGGTTTGAGTGGAGTGTAGGCTACCCAAATATGATGTTTTCATTGGCTTTGTACCACAGAAACAGGAATTCCCCTTGTTATCACTTTTTCTTTTCTTCTGAAAAGAAACTTCTCCAGAAACATCTTTAAATATCTGTAATATCTGTGATGCTACTGATCCAAATCACAGGGCACTTAACTGCGTTAGAAGAAAGTTACCTGAAGTATATGCATCTTCCATGCTAGTGCCTGAAAATATTTCTTTAAAAATAATGTGGTTTACATAGGTTTAGCTTAGTGAGCATGAGGAAAGATGAGTGAAACTTCCAGCCATTTCTTGTTACTTTTCCTTTTTTGATAATGTTCAGTCATTTTTGTACAAACATCTATGTGTGTCTCAAGGGCTTTTCAGCTCAGATGGATAAATTGACCAAAACTTACATAGTTTGACTTAAAGTCTCTTCTGTGAACAGAAAGAGATCAGAATATTTCCTTGGCGACATGTCCTTCATTTGTTCTCAATCTGGCAAACAAACTGTTTTCATGTCAGAAGTTGAGCAATCTAATCCTGAGCTTTTCAGAAATGTTCTTGCTAAATTATTTGATTTGATTTGATTTTTTTGTGATGAACATCTGGGTAATTTTCAACAAAAGGAGTAAAAAATAGTGATAGAGGCAGTTGGTAACTTGTAAACAGCTTCTGGGAAATGTATTCATGCTTGATTCCTCTAGTGCAGTCAGATTGCACTCAGTGGAGTTGTAGGATTTGGGCGACAAAGGATCACCTCTAGCTTCCTAAGAACTACATGAATTTACTTCCCAGGTATTCTCTGCACCCTGACATTCAAGGGATGTTTCATGGGGCCATGTATCAAGCAGAGCCAGCGACTTCATTACTCCACAGAAATTTTCACATGGGAAAGATCAGTGTTAGTCAATCAGATTAAGATCTGCCTGCAGGATGCTCTTGGGTGAGTCGGGGAGTGAGGTGCTGCTGGGGGCTGGTGGTGGGCAGGCAGTGAGCCCCTGGCATTGCAGGGCCTGGGAGCCCCTACCCCAGGGCACAGGGCGAGCCCACAGCGAGTGGGGCTGCAGCACAGCTGTCACCCAGGTGAACGAATAGTTCCACCAACAGTCACCGTATCAAGGCATAGCCTAGAGAGTACCCTTCTTTACATCACTTCTTCCAGTTGGTCTTGCCCACACCCTGCAGGCTCATGGAAGTTAGGGCTGTTCCTCACATGGTTTTTATACTTGCAGATCACAAGGAAAATATTGGAGTGCACACACCTGATTTCTCATTTCTTAACTGTCCTTCCCAGCTGTTTCAAGCAGACTCCCAACCTACTCCCATGAGGGAAAGCTTATCTTCCATTTCTATTTTGCAGTACCTCAGTATCTGGTTGCTTATTCTGGTATGAGGATGTTTTCCTCCAGTTTAATGTAACATCTCAGAAAATATACCACACCTTGGTAAAAGTTGATGGTCACAAGGTTACATTTCTAGTGCAGACAAGCATTTACTATTTTTAAGATGAAAATAGATGTTCTACTTATATAAAGGTGTTTTCAGAGCAGGGATTGTATTCTGTAAAGACATACTGTCTCTCTGCCCAAGCTCTAATGTAGAGGTGAAGTGGAGCACTTTGTTCCCACAAAATATCTACCTATGAGCATCATCCCAGAACAGGTCCAGTATTTCCATCTGGAAAAGCAAATCCAAAGTTTTTTTTTTTTGTGAACAAACATAGCTCATCACTGCTCTTTCTTTCAGCACATAGCTTCACCTCTCATTCCTCTCTTTTGCTGTTTTTGGTGGTAGTTTTCCCAGGTATGCATTCTTTCACATAAGAATTCATTCACTTCTAGTTGCAAGTGCTGACAGGAAAAGCATTAAACTTTTCAGTAACTTTAAAATTTAGATTTGTTTTGGAAGTGAAAATCAGAACTGTTTCAGTAGTTTCGGCAGGACAGAGCTAAACCTGAATGTTTTCATGCTGATATAAATGCTCTGTGTTTACCCTTTTCTTCCTTGAGATTGTGTCACGACTGAGATAATTTAGTAATTTTCATCATCTAAAATAACTTAATGAAGTGTTTGAGCATGCAGTTATTCTCACACCTGTAACAGGTGTGCTTGTGGTCTCGTACACAGAAAGATTTCTTGACTGCGATTAAGTTCAAGGTTTTAGCTCCCAGTTGATCCTTTTGTGAATTAAAACAATGTCAGCCAATTTTACCAGTGTCATGATATTTGAACATAATATTTTGTGACTTTTCAGCTTTGTGGACCCTACTTGAGCAAATGGATATGAAAGCTAGAAACCTCTCTAAAATTAAATGGAGGTTCAAGTAGCTTCAGAGGTAAATGCCTTCAAGAAGGTGTTGGTGTGTTTTGCTAAAGATGCAACACAGTTCATGGTGCTTACCAATAACTACCTGCTATCAGGGAGGAAGGTGGCATGTTCTGGAAAAGAAAGGTTAACCAAGGTTAGAGGCTCTGCTCTAGACTTGGCTGTGCAAACCAGCACCCTCAAACCTCCCAGTGCAGAAACAGCCAAAAACTGTGCCTTGGTGTACTGGTGGAACAGGCTGGAGGAGAGGGAAAAGGATGACACTGGGACATGGCACAGCTGTCTGGTGTTGCTGGAATTTGGGGTGAGGAGGTTAATGACCTGGCACTGCTGCACTGCTCCTCCATTGCTCTGTTCTTCTACCGAGCCGGGGATCATCTTTCTGAGCCTTTCCTCCAAGAGCAGCCACCCAACCCCAAACCACCAGTCCAAACCCCAAACCCTCCAGGCACGTTGTGTGTGCACCAAGCACTGTTCCTCCTGGTTCAGCTGTAGAACACCTGGTTCTGATTGATTTTACTCTGGGAGATTTGCTGTTTGTGGGGAAGGAAAAACAAACAAGAAGTTGGGAGAAGAGAGAAGGTCAATTTTATTGATTGGAGTATGTGAATTATGTTGGCTGACTACAGCAGAGGTGGATGAAAGTATTAAGTGAATTTATTTATCTCGGTAATTTCCCCAAAGTTCACAGTGTCTCAGTTATGATAAGTTAGGACTGAGTACAACTTTTATTTCTGTAGTTATGTACAGGCAGTGCATGGTTAAAGTTGTTCAAACCTTTTCTTATGCTGCTTGTCAAGGAGACTTGCTTTCCTTAAGATTTTTAATCAAAAATATGTTTAGTGTCACCAAAACTGTGATCCTTCAGTGTTTTACATAAAGACAATGTTTAAGAGTATTCAGTGTTTAAGAAAAAAGTTATTACTTAAATATTAGATTTTAATAATCATGTACCTTTTATTTTCAACAGGACTATCATACAGACGAAAACAGAGTACTGAAAAAAGACCCACAACAGGATTACCGCCTGGAATATGCCATGGAAAACAGTACTCACACCATACTGGCTTTTAGCAGAGAACTGCACACTTGTGATCCAAATGATAAGAGCATAACGGTGAGACGCTCTGCCTATATGTAAAGAGATTAAATAGTTAACACAGAACGAGTGTATACCTGGGTTATGATGCTGGCTACTAAAATCTTGCTGGAGAAGTTCACTTAGGAAAAATGTTTAGTCAGCTCTCAATGCGCTTTCCAAAGCATCTATTCTATCAAATTAGTCAGATAAAATACTTGTACTAATTTTATTGAGGTCTTCTCTTTTATTTTCAACTTTCTTTGTTCTTCCACTTTAGTGCATAATGTTCTCTAAAATGTCACGCACCGTGTGAACCCAGGAGTGGAACAAGTACCCCTGTGCCCTCAACTCCCGTATCCCATGTTTGCAATCATTCAGGAGACGTCAGCTTGTGAAATACTTTTTAGGTCTTAAACTGATCTGCAATTGATGTTAAAGCTGGACTTTTAGAAAAGTTTTGAACATGTGTAGTTAGAAGGTATTTTTTGTTTCATTTCCATATTAAAAATGAGGAGGTTGAATAATCTTGTGATAAAGCTTTGTGATACAGCTCTTTCCATGCTTGGTAAATATTTTTCATAGGAAATTCTTCTGTTGTCCTAGTGACTGCTGTGCATTATAAGCATAATTTTAAATTATATGAAGTTGATTATTTTCATATTGGAAGTGACAGGCTGTAGAGATTTGAAAGACTTTTCGTGCTTTGGCTTGTTTACTACTATTCATTTTGGAAGCATTGCAGTAGTAGTTTAACATGATTGTCATTATGTGTGTTTTCACAATATATGCAATAACAACAGCATGAGCTAAAAGATAGAGCAATTGCACAGCTGTATAAACTGCCAGATTTCCATCTGTCAATGGTTCTGTGGTTTTTGCATCTGCTCCAAATTGTCTCAGCATAACTTAACATCCTGAGACCCTTCAGCATTTATTATTTTGTCTCACTGGGTGATTATTGCAATCTGAGAATGGTTTACAGATAATTGATCTGCACTATAGCTGCAAACTGATTTTTAAGATGTAAATCTGTTCTATAGCTGAATGTCTATCTTCCCTAGTGTATGGGGCCAGCAGTTCACAGAAGATGCTCAGACAGGCAAGCCTGGAAGCTGTTTTGGGAGGACAGCTTCTGACTAAGAGTCAGATGAGTGCCATCTCTACAAAAAATACTCCGTGTTCTTAGTTGGTTGCCTCTTTATGAGTCTGTTCTGCTGTTTTCAGATATGACTCAAATGTGCCACATTACTGAACGAAGCTACAAGAGAGATTCAACTTTTGTAGATCCACAGTGAACTATGAATATAAGCGTGATTAATTTGCAATAAGAACTTGTATCACAGAATCATGGAATATCCTGAGTTGGAAGAGACCCATAAGGGTCATCAAGTCCATCTCCAAGATGATGTGTCAGCCCATGAGAGCTTGTTAACATACTTTCTCATCCTCAAAAGTACAAAGACAAAACCCATATAGCTCTCAAATTCAAGAGTATGATTTATTAAATCATGAATTTAGTTCATTCTTTTCTAAGTTCTTCGCAATTGTGTCAGTAGCTGTTTTCTTCTCATTATTGTTGTTCAAACACAGCAACTTTTACATCATATATATCTTAGGAATTGCATGAACTATGCAAGAGTATATTGTTCCCATTCCTTATGTGTTTTTGTTGTGTTTTTTTTTTTTTTTTTTCCAGGAGAGCACAGTGCGGGTAATATGGGCCTACCACCACAAAGACTTGGGAGAAGCTGGTCAAAATTACCACGGGTCTACTACCCGTGGTACAAAGAGTCTACGTTTACTGAACCCTGAGAAAGCTGAAGTCTCACCTGCCTCTTTGTCATACTTTGACCTGACCAACAAAGACGTAAGTTACTCTGTGTTTTGGGTTTGTGTGGGCTGAGGAGGCAGCCCAACATCTGAGCTTACACAGCAGAACAGTGTGACTTTTATAATATTGTTTTCTTGCCCTTTTCATTAAGACAGGTGCCCGTACCAGACAAGGATACAACATATTGGTGTCAAATGTTTAAGATCCCTGTACAACATGAGAAGCACCATGTGATAAAGGTGAGGGATTCTGACTGTGTGAATCCAGGTTACATATTTATGCTTTTGTGTTTAGAGGAGTTCAGGTGAGAGTGATGACTCTTCAGATTCAATAATTGATTGAACTTTGAAAATTTGTTTCACCACTTGTGGATTAAAAGCAAGACCTCTTGAATGTCTTAACAAACATGGGGAAAATGTATGTGTGTGCTCCCAGGACCTGGTTCTGATGCAACCAAAAAATCAGCGTGTAGAGTGACAGAGATGCTTTTTTTCTCTTTTTCATGTCCTCTCTCCCTTAGGAAAATACTGTTGAAAGTTTTACCACTGTTCATAAACGTGTTTGGCGAAAACATGTTTGTCTAAAACTTGCTCCATCAAGTTTTTGCCGTACATAAGAATGTCATGAATATCTTTTAAAGGAGAGAAGGAGAATAATTTTAGATTAAAGAAAAACTTAAAAGCAGAAGTTTGTTAAAATAAAGAGCCATGTTACATCGTCTGAGCACGGTGCTCATTATCTTTGTAACAGTCGAATGTTATAAAAAAAAAAAAAAAGCATGTTATAGTTTATTCAGAAATTAATGTAAATGGTTCTCACATTCCTCCCTAGAGACCTAATAAAGGAACAACTTCTTATTGTTCAAGATTGCTTGAGATAGCACAGTGATATAAGTAATTAAAATGAATGTACAAGCCTTAAGGTGCTTTTTCTATTCATTCAACATTAACTGAATGCTTTATAGGCAGTAGCCTTAAGGTTGTGGCATATATATCAATAAAGGTCAAAAGAATAGAGACAAGTGTTGTTTTAGGCTTGCATGGGGAAAATGAAGAAGAAAAGATAAGACCATGTCAGAGGTGGATAGTGCAGCTAGTGCATTTGTGTAACTAATTCTGTGAACCTGGCTGCTGAATCACGGCCCTCATTTTTATGTTTCTTTGAACTCATTAATGTATTCAATTTTATTATTTTTATTTTTTGTTATCGTCAATCATGTTTCTCTAATGAATGGAACTGAAATTTCAATTTAACTCAGATAGTTTGGTGTGTGATCACTAGTGTATGTCTGAGAAGTGCTCGTATTTATTCTGAAATATTGTGAGTTTCCTCACTTTATCAGAATGAAGGTCAAAATTTCCACCTTCAGATACATTAATGGCATTTGAAAGCTGTGACAGGTAGTTGCACGGATCAGTATGAATGAAAAACAGATTTTACTTGTAATCAGGTATATATGTTGTAAGTCCCAGTTTTCTGCTCTCAAGTGATAGAGCTTTGAAGTTGGAAGTATTGAAATCATGATTTCCATGTTATATTTGGTGGACTGTGCATATGCAAGCTTTTGTGTTAATAAGTTCTCTGGAATTATTTATTATTTATATTTACTGAATTTATTTTTTAAAATGTTTTACCTGACTACGCATGCATGCAGGTACTCTTTAAAAAAGAAAGAGAAAAGTCATGATTGCTTGAAGACAAAACATCCTTTTAGTTCAGAGATGATAAATTGATTAATTTTTAAGAAGAGTTTAGTATTTTTTAACTATAACATATAACACACACTATAATTAATATGAATCACATTTTGAAATAGTACTTTGTTTGTTTTAAAGTTAAAATGAGATTAGATTCCCCAGCAATTTTCCAACTACAGAAAAGCCAGCAGATTTGGTTAGAAAGAGCAGAATGATTATAGAAATGAGAAGCATTAACATAGAAACACTTCTTAGCATATCTTTTCACATATTGAAAAAGACAGTTTGTAATTTGTGACTTTTATATATACACATATATATAAACATATACATTTTTATATGTGCACTTTTATATATATACATATACATGTAACTTCTGTAGATCTTAAACACACAGTTGTTGTGGAATTGTACTTATATACTCTTGCAATCTATTTAAACATTTCCTAAAGCCTACTGATAGACTAAGGATTGGGCTTATGGGTACTTACATTATCTGTGCAACAAAGATTGAATATCACAAAGGAAAAGGCAGATGAATTATTTGACCTGCTCAAACTGTGTTAGTTAAATACCGATGTAGATGCTGATTCTTGGTTCCATTTTGTCTGTAATATCACTTTCATACAAATCTGCACATCTTGTAGGCAGAAAAAAAGTTTAAATTGTACAAATTCATCTCTGATATAATTCAGTCTACAGAAGTCTTATACAAGTGGCTTTAGCCATTTCTATGCTCCTTTATGATTTTGTGGAACACTTTGCAGTTCAGCTTTTGCTGAGCAATGCATGCCAGTGGCAGCATATAAATAAATCTACTGGAGTCTCAAATAGGTTTAACAACCACAATCAGACTTCTTTTTTTCCATCTTGTTCAAGTGTTCTCTGTCATTCCTTTTGTCTTGCAAATTTCTTTGTTCATTTCATAGTAATGTATTTTTTGAAATGTCAGTTTCCTCAGGAAAGCACAAGATTTTAATGATGGCAAATATCTTAGGAAAAAGTTAGACTTAGCAGCCAGGGTAGAGGCTAAGACTTCAAGCTAAGAGGGCAGTTGTCTCTGGTTAATGAATGCCAGATTCTGAATTAAAAAGTATTTTTAACTTCCCTTCTGATGTTAGGCAGAATGTCTTCAAAGCATTTAAAAATGTCTACAAGCTAATAGTGTACCAGCTGGTTTAAGTGGTGGTGCTTGGTCTTAGGATGTATCTACAGTGTTTTGGATTAGGAGCACACTTTTGAAGTGAATCTTCAAGTTGTTCTTCCTCACTTCGGCATGGTTAACGTCATTAAACATTTGTGGAGATCATGAAACAGAACAGTAAAGCGTGCACCACCAGGACAATGAAAGCATTCCAGGCAGAACCCATGAGAAACTTCTGATTCTGGGTAGTGTGGATGTCAGGATCACATTGTTTTCCTCTTCTGTCCTTTTCCCTCTGTCATGTTTTTGGTGTTTATGTTCTTAATGGGGGGGGGGAAGAAAAAAGAGAGAAAAAAAAAAAAAGCAAAAACTGAGCGGAGTGACTCTCTGAGCAGTGAGAAGCTGTTTTGCAGATTTCCCAAAGTGCTGCCTTTGCTCTCCAGGGAGCTTTGGCACAGTCCTCTACCCCAATGCTTTCAGGAGCGAGCTATGATTGCATCAAGGGATGTGTTGGAGTGGGTTTTGAAGGACTGGGCTTTCCCTTTAGCAGAAGATAAATAAATAACTAGCGCAATAGCTCAAAATCAATAGAAAATAAATTATGTAAGTTCTTACGTGTTTTCTTTCTCCTTACATAATATTCATGCTACTTTCCAAGAACCTCAGGTAATGTGAAACAGCATACTTTCATTGACTGTTCTTGATCAAGCACTACATGACATGTAAATTCTGCAGGAGATAAGATTGTAATCTTACATTCATCTCACAGGTGGAATGAGGACATGGCTGAGTAACTTCTCCTGCTGCATTTTCCAGTGGAGAACAGCCTCAGTGTGATAATGGGGCACTCAGCCAGGTTTAGGATGGCTCTTTTAAATCTTCCTTTGTTTCATAGCTCTGCAGCTTCTTCCCCAGGGAAGAGAGTGCATCTTCCTACGTGTCTCTGCAGTGCCTTCTGCTATGAGATCTTTACTGGTGCCTTCAGATCTCCTGGAGAAACAACTCACAAAGCTGATTATAAGGACTTTATGCCTCCTAAGAGATAAAGCAAATTAAGATGATTTCTCAATAGCTGGGCATAATAGTGATAAGGGTTGTTCAGACTGCAACTGTTACCAGCTACCAAGCTGTTTTTATGAGTCTGGTGGAGTACATTACTCCTCATCTTCAAGCGGTGTACGTGGTGGAGAGGTGGCTACTTGGAAAGTTCTTAAAGTTCTGAAAGTTTTCACTCTTTGTATGTGTTTGTGTTAGCAGAACCAGTTATCAGGGTAATAGATCAATATTGAAAACAACGACATACAGAAGAGATGAAAGGGGCTGCTTGGATGTAGTAGCTGACAGCCACCTTCCTTCACACTAGCTCCTTGCAGGATGGCACCAGAGCGGTCCCAGGGTGCAGATGCTGGTAGCCCTTCATGTAGCAGCATGCGTTGCTGCCTGCTGCAGAATCCCCCTGCAGCTACTTGTGCATTGGCCTGTTCTGCTGCTTTGAGCTCCAGGCTGTGGTATGCATGTCAGGCTTACTACCCTACAGGGATTTCATTTTCCTCACAGATGGAAGTTAGCTGTGAGCTTTCCCAGAAGCAGCTTTCTTAGGAAAAAAAGCATCCTATTTATTAGTCCACGCTTCCTGGAGATGGGCTTCAGGATAGCTCTTGCTGAGATCTTTGCTGTGCTCTGTAAACGTTGTTTTGCTTGGTCCTGAATGTGCCTCTTAATCATATTGCTAAAGCTTTCTGGATTCAGTGACTGCACCTGGAGAAGGCCCTTGGCTCCAAGAGGACTTCTCAGAGTGAGGGAGGGATCCACTGGTGAGGCAGGCACACAGACAAGCATGCTCATGTACTGGCCTCCCCATGAAAAGGTGCCTATTTCCCTGCACAAGCTGCATGGAGGGCAGCTCCTGCAGGTGTGGTGAGCCCTACAGACAGACAGACAAAGAATGCTGTGCAGGGCTGGGAGCAGAGACCTAGGGAAGGAGAGGCACTTAACCATGGAGCATGCACTGAAATGGTCCATTTTGAGTCTCCTTAGCATTTTCCTTCCAGTTAAAAAAAAAAAAAAAAAAAAGCAGCACACACACTTCTGAAATGCTTTAATTTTTGTCTGTTATATATATAATGTCTGTTTTTCATGATTTTTTTTATATCCATACCTATGTATGCGTTGACACATCTGTGATTGCTTTTTTCTGCCTACTTGCTGAATTTGTGTTTTGCTTACCGTGAGCTGGCATCATTTAGATGTTTACCAATGTCATGAAAGTGGAAATCTGGTTTTACATTCATAAGAAATACTTCTCAGTATTTCAGTAAATACAGCTCTTGCAATATTTTTAAAACCTGCTTTTAGTGCTCTTTCCGCTCATAATTCTAAAGATACAGCTCTTTTGTTGTTATCTTTACCTTAGACACCAATACTCTACGTCTTCCATTTGCTCCATTTAATCATATTACTTATTAATATTACTGCCTCTGCTAAGATTTTTTGCTTTTGCTTTTCGTTATCTCAGGTGTCCCGTGTGCACTGCTGCTTTTCCCAATGCAATTTAAATAAGCTTAAAATATGGCAGATCCTCTAGTTTCCCTACATTTTCTACAAGTTCTCTACACCCGTAGACCTTCCCTACCCCTGACATATTGTGTAATGGGATGTGTGAACTTCTGAAAATGCCCATTACCCACTAGTGAGGGAATGGTGCCTATAATCTACCTGCCAGATGATCTGTAATCAATTTACGTCAGGTTTTTCAGCTGCAATGTACAGCGTGCCCATGCTAGTTCCAGGACTTATTGTTTTCCCACTTCACTTTCTTCTTTGAAACAGACTATGTTTTCCTCAGGGAAAGTAGTTCCCAAGGCTTGAGTAGTGATAATCTCATAGACAAAAACATGCCTGACATTGAATTTCACTATTAAGAGTAGGAAAAACACTTTATGTAAAGTATCAAATGCTATAGAGTACTTGGGTCGTTTAAGTATGTCGACATACCCTTTCCCCTAGAACTGCTTATTTCTCTATAGTTCTGAACTTTCTGATTTTTTTTTGAAGTCAGCATTAAGAGTGGAGGAACACTGGCAAAAGGCTCAGGAGCACAAAATACTTCAGATTCTGAAGGAGAATTTTTAATGGAAAGCCCAGTTTTAAGGGGTGTCCAGAGCTGGCAGTGAGGACAGTAGTTTGCATTGTGTAAGCCCTTAAACTATTGGATTCCATGTTGAGGATTTGATGGTATCTTTTCAGTATGCCTCATGCATAATAAGTTAAACTCAGCCAACTTATTAAAGACAAGATTTCCAGTGATGAAGATGGGCTGCCTCTCATCTAACTTGACTGACCTACTGGTCTGAGCAAGCTTAATAGTCAGTGGAAAAAATAGCTGCTAATGTCATCCTAGAGTAAATGTCTAAAATAGATGAGCTCAGACATTCACTGTATGACTCAGTCTCTCTCCACTGGCTGAGAAGAGAGAACCCGCCTGTGTTACATATGTAGCTGTGCTGTCAGATGGCTGAATCAGAGATGTGTCCCACCAAAATGGTCAGGGTTGTGATGAGAGCAAAAAAAAAAAAAAAAAAAAGAAAAACAAACAAACAAAAAAACCCACTTTTTTTTTAAATTTCCCCTTATGAAAATAATTATTTTTCTCAGCCACAACAATATGTATTTTTTTACACTGAGCTGAAGATATGAATAGTGAAAACAGGCCAAAAATATAACCAGAAAAAAAACCCCTTAATCATTAAGCATCAGTTTAGAAGTGTTACTTTGGGCATATTTTTATACAAGCACCAAAGTTTCCCATCGCTGATCCCTTTAGAAAAGGGACCTTCTTTTCAGTTAAAGAAGGGCCTGTATTAGAGCACACCAACAGCTGCCAGTTAATCTTCATGTTCAGTTTCAGAGCAATCTCTGATAAGGAAGTAAAAACTCCAAAAAAACTTGTTGCCAAGGGTAACTTTGCTTTTTGACAGTGGAATGCTTTAGTAATACCACAGACCCCAGTGTGAAAATACAAAGGGACTCCAGTTTAAGAGACTGATTGATTGAAAGCCAGAAGGGCAGCTCGTAGCCTTTGGTACCTAAATGAGGGCACTGATTTTTAACTTGAGTGATACCAGACAGTAACTGCTTGTAGTTCTCTGGCTTGAACTTTTACATTTTGCTAAATGTGATAGATAATTCAAGCAAATTTCACCATACAGCCTGAAACAAACAAATGTTCTGTGTTGTCCTATATGTCCCCCTGCAAAGCAATTTCAGCCTTGATAAATTAGATTGACAATGAAATGATATCTTATGCTGCAGAGCTTGCAGACTCTCTGCCCTTTGGTTTGGAGGGCTCTCTTCAATCCTAAGTTGGGTTTGTAGTGTTACAGACTCACATATGACTGAACTGACTAGAAAATGCAATTTTCCCAAGCAGCTCTCTCAGGAAATAAAAGAACTGCTGTCTTCTCTCATATTCTGCTGAATTATTTCATATGTAAAATAATTTCATACATTAATACTGTGATCAAAGATGAATCTACATGTTACCACAGATTTTACTGTCAGACCAAACTTAGTAATTCTTAGTGGAATGTATTCTTGTTTTGTGGTAGTCTTCCCCTTGTATATCTTTACAATAGGAAAACTTAAGCTATGCAGCTATTGCTGCATTAGCAACCATATTTGGTATGCAAAAATAATTATTTCATTTCTGGCATCAACAAACATCTAGTTAATTTAACATAGTTTCTTTGATTTTTTTTTTTCTTTAATTAAAACTACATCCATCCATCCATCATGGCAATGTATTCACTAGGATTGTAATTGGAAAATACATATTTTCTGTTAAATGAAAGTTAGAAGTTATGTATGTTCTAGGTGCATATAAGTGTTAGACGGAAGGAACCTGAACTATGACTAACTGTGAGAATGGGGAACAGGATAGTGTTAATTTCGTGAAATCTCTCTGATATGCACCTCTGTTTCTTAGGTGTTTAGTAGAGAATTGCTATTGATTTACCCCACTATGTTTTGTACGGTATCTTTTTTCCTCCTTCATCTTTCGCTTTGGTTTTAAAGTAACATGGTTAGGTAGCACACTGCGAAGATAAAAAAATCCTGTCTAGCAATTATCTGCAGTCATCCTATCCACACTTCTTACTGTAGCAGGTAATAGAATATTTCCAAGAAAAACTGAGCTTCTGATGAATAATTGTGAACCATCTTCTGTTTTGCACAGAAGATGGCAGAACAGCAGGTTCACAGGTATCAAAATCTGACTTGGTGGAACTTACACAGTATGAAGTGTGCGTCTGGGTGGATCACAAAGCACATCTACTTCTGTCCTATTAACTTCTTGGCATTGTCTCTTATGATTAACTTTCTAATTCAGACAAGTCATGTAGTAACAGTATCCTAACCAGATTTTCAGTAGGGCCATACTCAACTGATCCAATGTAGTTTATATGAAGAAGAAATTTCATTCTAACCATAAGAAGCGTTATCTCTTCAGTTCCCACCTCTCCCTCTCCCAACCTAGATTTAGTTGCTGATTCAGTTTTCAGAGAATAATGCTGGAATATCCCCTCCATTCCTGCTTCCACATCTGTACACAGCAGTTGCAGTTATGTCCAGAGCTTAGATTCATTGACTCCTGGGGACAAAATAGGAAGTAAGAGCACTAATAACAGTGAAAAAATAAGTTGGTCAGACAGTAGCACTCCACCGTGTCCCCACATAGCATGTCAGTTGACGAAGATGACAACTGAACTGCAGGTGGATAAATCAACAGTTTCTATTTGCACCACGGTTTAAGTGAAGTTTTAGATGGTATAGAAATAACTTCTGTCATGGCCTAATTAAGATTTAACAAACAAACACACAACCCTAACCTGAGAAAATAATAGGTTTTAAGTGAGTTACTGTAAATTGAAAAACAAGTGCGTCTCAGTCTTCTTTTTCTTTCCCCTCACTTCAGTGACCTTGCCTTTGCTATCTCTGAAGTTGCTTGGACTGAAACTGTGTCTTTCTGTTTTGTAAACTGCTGGTTACAGTTGTGATTTCTAGAGAATTATGAGAGTATAATTTCAATACAATATCCTTACATAATTTCCAAGGACCATGTCATCTGAAAATGGCACTTGTTTCATGACTTTAAGAGTTCTGTTGACGGGTGTTGGAGCAAGGGTATCAGGACTTGGATCAGGGTGAGAAAATGTGGAAATCATGATGTTAATGGAGACATAATGTAACCTCACACAGTACTCAACAACATATATTTTACAAATCATCTCACGTCTGTCTGTATGTACGTAAAACCTGTAAACAAAAAATTTAGACAGTATGAGCAACAGTTCCTGAGATTTGTTGAGCTGACTCAGGAAGCCGTGCTAAGTCAATGTCGTGAGATGTGCATATTTTATCCCCTACTTTCATTTCAGTAGACTTGAGGTTCCAAAGAGTGCCGACTAGTGACTGCTGTTCTCATCCTGTATCCGTATGCTTAAAGTCTTTCCTGTGTGTGTGTTTCTTTTCTTCACTTCTTCACAGAAATCAGAATTTTGTTCACAGAAAACACGTTTACCTATGCCTGTGTATTTGTAAAACACAAAGCAGACATGCTGGAAATTCTCACGCGTTCTTTATTCAGTAAAGCTTCTGTTGCTTCCCAAAGAGGAAGAGAAGAAGTATGATGTTATTAAGTTATGATCAAAGGGAAAATTTTGCAGTACAATAGAATTAATCTTTTTCCATTGCTAATCTCAAAGAAGCAGCTAGACATTGCTGTGTATTAATAGTGATTTCATGAAAAAAGGGAGTACCAGCATTATTTATGCTGTTCTAATTACGTGTTCATCTGGGATAAATACAAAGACTTTATGGACTATTCACGTTGGCTTTAGATCTGAAAAGTATTTGGCTACATATTACTTTATTATTATACTGTTTTCCCAAGAAAATGATGATGTTACTGACTAATTGCCAATTCATTCTGTTTGGTGTGTGTCAGCTTTACTGAGAAACTCCGATCGTACTGAATACCTCAACCACTCTGCCCATGTTCCTGTTGCTTAGGAGTGCAATGAATGTATTGCCGGAAAGCGTAACTGAATGAAACATGTCTTTTCTTGACCCAAGCTTTTTATCAGATTGCTCCTCAGGGTTATAATTTTTAACTGTTGCTAAACGTGTTATCTTAAATCTTCAGACATTCCTCAGGCGGAAACAGTTTTTTAATGAATGTTTCTTTTGAGGTATATTTCTTTTGGATTTAGTCTAAATTACTGTGTGCCTTTCAGATCTGAACTTTTTGTGAGCGGCAAAGTTCCAGGCAATTAATTAGGAATAAGAATTTAGGAATAAACTTTAATGGCAAAGAGAACAAGGAACCCTAAATCCATCCCTAATTCTCATTTTAAAATGCTTTGTTTTTCATGGTTATTGTGTTGTTTGATTCCTTTCTCCTAATTAGAATATTTGAGTTGTCCCGCATACTAACCCTATAGAAATTTTGGCTGTACAGTGCAATCATTAGCATTTCTTTAATCATGGTAATATATGAGAATGGCAGGATTTGTGTGAATTCAAAGGTACAGCCCCCTCTCCAACTAACATGAGCAGTATTTTTTATTGTGAAGGCCTTATTCTCTTCCAATGAACATTCTGCAGCTTAAAACTGCAGTATGGTAATTAGTTCTTAATGTGGGATACTAATAAAATTTAAATACGAGCCTTCACTGAACAGCACAGTCACTGAGTAAACAAATCCTTTCTTCTTTACACCAAGAACAGGAAATATCTGTGCTTTGAATAAGTTTTTCCATTCATGTGGTAAGGACTTGTTTCTCCACACTGATGCGAGGTTTTTTATGTGTTTTAAACCAGTTAAAACAAAATGCCAACAATATAACTTAAATAAGTAAATAAACAAGTCAGCACTGTTATTTCAGTTTTGGATTATATCTTGTATTTGAATCTTGCTTCAGGGAAAAAAAAAAACAAACAACACAGGTATATTAAGGACAAATCATGCAAATTTAAATGCTTTAACTTGTATGGAACCTCTATTTTTGGTCTGGAGAATTTCCATCCTCCAAGGAAACCTTACCTAATCACATTATTAAGGTGGGGGTGGGGATGGTTGCTGTTGCCTGTGCTTTTTTCTCATTTGTATCTCTTTTGTGTTAAAGCATAAGAAGCCAGATGTATCAGTAGCAATGCTAGTAATATTTTTTTTCCAGCTTAAAGCTGTGAAAATAATTTGAATGAATATTTTCACATTTGGAGAACAATTCAAGATAAGCAGTAATGCTTGTACGTAGAGAACTACCGGTGAAACAGGAGCTGAGGCTTTGCTAAGGCTCCTGCAAGTCGTTCACCAAAATATACAACTTTTTATGTAAACAGCAGTATTTAAATTCAGATCAAGATAAATTTAAAGGATTTTGTTAGTAATGACTGAATTTAAGATCTGAATTGTACAGCAAGAAAAACAAACAGGCCTTTGGCTGCAGATGATAGGGCTGATCTCAGCAAAGGTTAGGCAGCTAGCCCATGTTTGACTGCAGCCTGTTGAGCATTTGAGGTATCTCTTTCAGCCCTAACTGCTCTGTGGCATTAAATTAATGCTTTCTGACAGATGGGGTTGGGGGCTGGGAGGGTGGTCCCTGCCTGACCCCAGGATTCCTGAACTTGCGGCTGAAAGTCTGCAGCAGATTAGTGTTGCAGACATGATGCTGGCCTAGACAGGCTTTCCTCCTGACATGAGATAGCTGTTGGGGTTAAAATCCTGGTCTATCCTGGAGTCATGGACTTAGATTTCTCTCTTAGCTCTAGGGCACGTTTCCAGCTCTTGTGCTTTTGCTCAGCTCACCTTCAGGATGTGTGCAAGAACCAATCCTAAGCAGAAAGCAACTAGTGTTTTTTCTGTCAGAAAATTTATATGAAAATCAAGCCATATTATTATTGAGATTATTTATTTATTTATTTGTTTTTGGGAATACACAGAGTTTTTATTGCCAAAAAAGACTCAACTTTATTGAGCCAATTATTTCTACATGTTTGCTTTTCTGAAGAAAAATCTTGACCCTTCAATGAGATGTATTAGATAAATATTTGTTTTTTCCAAGACTGTGTTTTTGGGGAAAAAAAAAAATTGGAAAAATCTTGATGACATTTTGAACTTTGAACTTTTATAAATAGGACAATTACTTAAATATATGTGCACGGTATACATTTGTGCAAGAAGTACTAATTCCAGAGTAACCAGTAGAAAAGTAGTAGTTCTTCCCAAGATTGAATACAGAAAGCAGAGAGCAAAAACCTTGGCCTCTGTTTCAAAATTTCTCTACAGGAAACTCAGCCAGCACTTAGTTTCAAAACCTTCACTTTTTGGTCTGAGTTTAATCAAGGACATGGCAAACTCAATAAAATAACCAACCACAGACTAGAAACAATCTTAGACATAACAGTGCCAGGACAAAATCTTGTGTCAAATTTTTATTCTCAATTTTCAGATGATAGAAAAATGTTTTTCCTCTGCGTTGCCAGAGGCTACTTACACACAGTGTTATATAAGGCTAAGGCAGTCATTTACAGTGGCAATATGCCATGCTATAGTGTCTTTCAGTTAGTAGAGGTGATGGTAGGATGCTTGGTGCTTTATAATGTTCTCCAGAGGGAACAGGAAATCTTAGCAGCTTGATAGTTGTATTGCTGAAGACTCTGGGCTGAAGTGCATCTGCTCCTTTTTCAAACCCATTCTGTCTCATTTTCAGTATCTCAGGCTTAGTTGAGGATTGCATACCTTTTAATTAGTTGCACATTTCCTGGCATGGTTTTGACCACTGCTGAACAGCTAATGCCCAGGTATGGTTGAGGCAACTCTATCACCAACTTTTAGAGAGTTTAGCTCCATGAATATATGAACATGGTCTCACAGGTAGATTCAAAGATAAGAATCGTCTGTGGTTGGTATTTATTAGTGTACATATGGCCAAAGGAGATTAGAAATCGCCATATGATTATATAATAGATTAATGGAAGCAGATCGCTTTGAAATGCAAAACTAAGTTGAAGCAAGCTTTTGAGCCTGAAAAAATAAAATTTTAACATTTTAAAATGACATTTCTGTGTAGAATTACCATTGCAACAGGACCAAAAACCTGTTGCCATTTTTCATACACAAAAGTAAACTCAGTATTTTGTTTTCTTAAGTTCAGTGCGCTGTATTTTGTAATGTGGACACTATGGAGAGACTTTGGAGATAGTTTACTGACTTTCATCATTCACACAAACAGGCATGAAGAACAAACCACAGCTGTAACATCAAAGAAAGCAAAGCAAATAATAACCCCCCCTCCCACCCCACCCCCCCGAAAAAAACCAAAAAAACAAAAAAACAAAGGAAAAAGAAGAGAATAAGCAAGAAAGACATCCAGCTTTCTGGATATATTTTTCCTTGTAGGGAATCTAACTTAGGTTATGCTCTTAGAAATGCTGTTTGCGCTTTCATCCTCTTTAATATGTCTTACATTAGAATCTTGACCCTGCTTATCAGCAGCTTGAGATGCAAGCCTCTATTATGTTACAATTTTTGCCTGTTTTTGTTTTTTTGTTTTGTTTTTTAAAGAAACAAAGGCATGTTGTATGTTCAACCTGTGCATTAAGTAAAAGGATAATAGAAAACTGAGAAGAGAGGAATTAAAAATTGAAGTTGAGTAATGCAGGCATTCTTTGTTCATTTGTGGTAGACACGTTGACTAGAATATGGTTTCTGTTAAGTGTACAGTGGGAAACATGTCTTAACTACCTTGATAATGAATTGAAAATTTGTTATTTTGTATTTTGAAAGTCAGTATTTTGAGAAGTGCCAAGGGATACAGTAATTACAGAAGGAGCTCCTTAAAACCTCTCCACCTACCCCACCAGTTATGCTACTCAAACTCCATAACCATAACCCATAATTTTGGTTGTAAAAGGCATTGTCTTTATTTTGCATGATATCTCCTTCTCTGGGACCCTGATTTGATGTGGTGGGTGAGTATAGTACATCTATTGTTTTTTACCTCTGTCAGAGGGAGTCAGGTTTGTTCATGCATGTCAGTGTACTCAGTTAGAAAGATGTTTCATCTAAGCTTTCAGAGAAGGTAGAAAAGATCTAAAAAGTAAATTGTCATGAATAATAAAAGAGCAGCTTCTTTTTGCAGGTTTCATGAAAAGCAGGGGAGGGTGATTTTTGGGTATCCACTTGTTTTTCACAGTTCCAAATGCTTTCAGCAATTGGTGGACACAGGCTTTTGTTCTCTGAGCCCCTGGCAGTTATGAAATGTCAAGCAGAAAATGCACTTTGCCTGCAGGTGAAGAAGTCATTGAGGTGCCTTGGCAGTAGTGCACTATCTCTGCAGGCTTATTCATGGCATGGCAAAGAGATGAACCCTGACAGCTGGTTCTTCCTTGCATTGCAGCTACAATTAAGGCACCATAGATCAACCTCAAAGAATGGAGTAAAATGGGAAAACCCATGTTTTAGCTAACTGTATGCATATTCTCTCTAAGTCTTTTCGATATTTTCCCTCACTGCCTTGGCTAACAGGAGGTGAAAATGAAGGGCTGACTTCCATTTTCACTACAGTATTCTGAATTGCTCAGGTACTAATGGATGAAAGTGTCATTTGAGTAACCCCTTACGCTACAAGTACAAAGTAAATGAGCCTGTGTATAAACAAGGTATCAATAAAAATGAATTCCTTAAATCTGTAGAGTTTATTGTCTACTATGTAATATGCCTACTTTTATCACATTTTTTTTTCTGTATTTCTCTCTGCCCTAATTTGCCATAGTAAGTTACTATCTTTTCATAAATATTGTAAAAGTAGCACTATTTCCCCAGAGAAGAGTACAAGACAGTTATAGTGACTTACAGCATTGGGTCATTATTGTTTGTCTGGACACCTGCAAAAGTAATCCTTAGCTTAGTTTTCAGTTCTGTGGTTTGGGGATAAAATACTACCAGAACCCTAAAAAACTATATGCTTAAAAAATTCAAATAGTTGGAAACTTTGAATGTGAGCGTAAAACAGTACGCATTTTATAAATGAATGCCTGTAATTACAGTTCAGTGTTGATATAGAGCAGTTCGTATTAGTAATAACATTGTAGAGATGAGTCCAACTAATTATGTTATCACTCACTGGGGCCGCAAGTACTCTGGAAACAAGGCCACCCTGATCTAGATATTTAACTGTAGATACCTACTCTAGCAGCTGATTTTAAATCTGGGACTGCTTACGTGTACATTTAAATGCATGTGGTTTCTTAGTTTTAAATGTTTAGTGGTTTGTTAGATTTGGCTTCATGTTTGAGGAACTCTGTCATTGTTCATCATTATTTGTAAGGCAGGCCAGAAAACAAGAAATTTTGTTTATTGAAAAAAAAAAGTGAGATTTGGGAATTTCTTTTCTGCTTGGAGCAAACTAAGCAGTGCAGATTCTCTTGTGGAAGAAGAGAGAGAGAAAGAGGGAGGCAGTTTAAAGAACCTTCTCACACTATAAGCTACAGTGACAAATGGCTGAGTAAGTAGGGCAGCACTCACCTGGGGTGTAGAAGTGGCGTGTTTAAATCCCTGCTCCAGTTAATCACTAGAATAGGTTGGTAAGACAAACGTTTTAAATAGTATTTTCTGCCAAAGTTATTCCACTAAGTAACTATAGCTATCTATTCACTGGGTCTGAGAAAGGGAACTTCGCACTACAGTGGGGCTTGCTCATCTTCCTTATCTCATTTTCAGTCAGTAACAAGGCTTGTGAACTTCAGGGAGGTGACCTATGTGAGCGATTTCTACTCATGAGTTTTTCCTACACTTTTTATAAGGTTTTTGACCCACTCCTAGTAGTTTCTATCTTTTATATATATATATATATATATATATATATATATTTGTTGAAAAGGAAAGAGAGAGGCTGGTACTTCTCTAACCAAGTTATAATAAAAATGTATGAAAGGTCCAACTTCACTGCCACTTTTCATTATTTCTTGGTGCATCTGAAGAATATGAGATGTCCTACAAGATACACTGGAAGATGCTCAGGGGTTGTTTGTTTTCTGTTTTTCTTTTCCTTGCTAAAGAAAGCTGAACAAAACTGTCTTCTAATGCACTGTTTTTAATTGGGTATTTGACACTAAGAAATCAACGACAGGATGTGAGTTTCTAATTTTGGTGATGTCCCATTGTTCTGAGAGGAAGTTGGTTTTGAAGTAGAGATTGTAAGCACAGCAGGTGCTGAGATCTTGAAGCAGCACGCAGAGCTATCAAGTGTTTGGACAAAAATATTCTTTTTTTCTTGGTAGATACAGAGATAGCATTCCCATAATCAACTCCCTGACTAATCCATACATTACATGGAAATTCTGAATTCCCATTATATATGCTGCTGTCTAATGTATAAGCTGCTATGATATGATTTTTCAGTATTTGGATGAATGTGCATGTATATGAAAAAACAAGGAAAGAAGAAACATCAGTCTGAAATGGACATCTGAGTCTCTGTCAGTCAGCCTCACATAGTTGAGTATTAATTCTTTTCTGATGGGAGAACTGACTCTTAACGCCTTTTCAAAAATACTTTTACTCTCATGAGAAAGTAATTCATGAGAATGGTATTGCTAACTAAAATAGGGATTACTGAAAACAGTACAGAAGATTTCTTGTGAAGCATTTTGGTTTTGCTGTTAGAACAAAACTTTGGTGTGTCAGTGCAAGTTGGCACCCTTCCATTGACTTCTGAGCACAGTGAGGTGGGTGGTTTGGGGTTGTGCACTTCTTGGAAGACATACACATACTCAGCAGCAGCTGGACTCCCCAAGTGCATGACTTCAATGGTACTTTGTGGATTTATATCAACAAAGGTGGTCTTTATATGCACTTCTGCCTGCCCTTCCTCTTCTGTAATTGCTTCAGTGGTTTGAGGAATATACAGAGATAAATTTCTGTGACAGTATTGTGCTGAAAATGTTTCAGTAAGGTAAGAAACTCTTACCCTGCTCTTGTACCTGGGATTTGTGTTCAAAATGAATAGATGCAATTTTAGGATTTATATATGTGTTTTTTGTGTGTGTGTTCTTTTTTTCTCTGCTTAAAATACCCTTGCTTACCTAACAGTATTAAAATGCAATTACTGCATGGGTACCCGCATCTTAAATGTTGCATTGTTAAACTTTAGATTTCTTGTGAAAACATTTACAGAAAATGTTCAGCTGATTCAACTTGAAAGTAGATATGACAGACTGGGATGCAGTCTTTGAAAGTAAAACAAGGGGAAAAACTCCTTTCATTTTAATATTGTTTTCTATATGCTGATGTTTTGTGGAATATTATCTTTCTGAAAAGCAAAGTAAGTTTTTTCAGAAGTATTCATGGTTGCCTCAGGGATGTCATCACTGACAGAGATGATTTAACATCATCCATCCAAAGAGAGAGCAAGCACTGTTTGTTTGTTTTTTTCAGTATGAAATTTTGGACTACCCTGAAGTTCAGTGGTCAAATTATACTGGGGGCACCCCTGCACACTCAAGAACCCTCCAGCCCCTCACTGCCACAAGCAGACTGGAGCACCCAGCCTCTGAGGAATGTCTGAATAATGTCTTTACAACTGAGCAGATTATAAATTCTAAATTTTCACAGATGTCTAAAAAATTTGAAAGTCCGTCTTGAGCTGCTGAAGAATGTGGGGTTATACCTCCGGGCTCCCCCTAGATGTACAGAATGAATAGGCAACTCTTGTTCAAAGTAGTGCAAAAGAGGCAGAGATGGGGCTGAAAGCTCTATGCAGTTCTGGTACCAGCCTGGTTTAGCTGTGCAGGCATTCAGCCGGCTTATATCTTAGGCATGCTGGAATGTGGCTAAACGGATGGGCAGGGAGAAGGACAAGTGACTGTATGAGGCTGGGGTGGGAGAAGAGAGAAAAGACAGATGGCAACGTAGCTTTAGTCAGGACACCGGCTTTCCTTTCTGTTCCCTGTTGATGCACTTCAGTGAAGACGTTTTTAATGCTTGGAGTTGGAGAGTGCTGAAGTAGCATCTCAATGTAGCAACAGTCTAACTTCGAGTCTTCTCTTTCGATATAAGTGCACAGTATACTTTGTAGTTCTATCTGTATGCATATATTGAAACAATCATATCTGAGATAGATTTTTTTTTTTCCCTTTTCTTTTTCATTCTACCTTTGACAGGTTGAGCCGTTGATTCAGAAGGGCCATGAGAACCTGGTGCACCATATCTTGCTCTATCAGTGCAGCAGCAACTTGAATGACAGTGTACTGGACTACGGGCATGAGTGTTACCACCCCAACATGCCAGACTCCTTTTTCACATGTGAGACAGTCATTTTTGCATGGGCCATTGGAGGAGAGGTAGGAGTAATGGCTATCTAGTGTGCTTCACGAAGTGGGCATTAGGAGGGTGTGTATCACAATGAAGGTTCCTTCTAGTATGTTAGTGATTTCTTTATCTGTCTTCTTTTTAAGGTTACACAATCAATCTCTAAATGCTTCAGCACCAAGTCCTCATCTTCTTGTTGGCTTTCTAAGCGCTAAATACAGTGAACTTCTTGAATGACAAGCTTAAAGTGATGAAAAAAGCATAGACCAAATCTATGCTTTAAGTAAAGACTGGGAACATAGAAGTCTGTCACCGTATTATCTTGTCCTATAAGATAAAGGAATGCACTGCTTTCAGCAATGAAAATAAATATCTGCTATCTGTGGAGAATGGCAGAATTAAAAGCAGTGTCTGTAGGTGTCTGCATCAAAGGCTTTGCTAGTCATAGATCTATTTCATTTTGCACCCCATCAGCACCTTGATTGTAGTACTGCCCCATTGAGGTGTAATATTCTGAAATTTCCTTCCCAGACCTAAAAGTCATCATTTCAGTGCAGAAGTGATTGTGTATTGCTGCAGAGCCATCACAAGGAGTGCTTTGATTGTGGCAATGGGATGTATCTACTGAAAACACAGTAGATGCCATGCTAACCCAGACTCTGATTTCAGCTTATTTCACATGCTAATTTAAACTGCTGTTAATGCTTTCAGCTGACATAAGACAGCACTACTGCCAGATGAAGCATCCCAACCTTTCTTTACCCCCTTGTTTCACTGTTTGCCAGCTCAGACTTAATGTAGGCAAAGAGAGGGACTGAGAAGATGACAGTTTCTGGAGCCTTCGCTTGTCAGCCTGCAGTCCGGAAGATGTTTCTGAGTCCTGCAGTGTAAGGAAGCTGGAGCTGCTATACGTACAAACTGAAAGAAGCTTAATTCACTATGAGCATTATCTCCAATGTACACTTTGTGCATTTTTGCCATCAGCTATGCTCTGACCTAGTACTTTCAACTTTCTTAATCTAAGTGAAATAAAAAAATCATATAAATAACTTATCATCTGGCAACTGTTATGGGAGCTTTTGCAAGGGTGCTCCTCTTGTTAAAGATCCGCAGAGTGCAATCTGGAAGATCCTGGTTACACTCAAGTTTACTGGAGTACTCAGTGCTTCAGTTTATGCTTATGTAGCATGAAGATCACAATACTTAAAACTATATACTAAGATTAATTCTTGATTGTCCATCAAGAATCAGAAAGTTAGGATCTCAAATTGCATATTAAAATACTGTCAGTGTAACATAGAATGGGGCAGATTCATTCCTCATAATGTGAGTAGAGTAAATGAGTTCATCAATAAGATACTGGTATTTTGCTTTGAATCAGGCATGAGCCTGATTCTCCCAGTTATCCTCACTAATCTAAGCTCCGTTGTTCATAACTTCATCCTTATTATTGGGAGGGTGAAGTCAAATTTAATGTTTGGGGGTGAACCCAGCACTTCTCAACAAAAAATGGAATTCAGTGCATAGAGGCTGACTGTAGAGATTGTCCAAAGAAAGCAGACTGGGGACAGTGAGTCCAGCACAACCTGTTGCACTGTACAGATCTACTTCTTTCTCACTATATGGCTCACTAATGTAAATGTCGCCACAAATACAAATTTTATTGTTGAAATCGTTTTGCTTAAAATGCAGTGGTTTGCACAGGAAAAACAATCTAATTATGAATGACCTCTGTATTCCCTGCAAGTTACTGCTTTTGTAATCTAGAAGTATTTAAAGCATAGACTCACTTTTTCATAAGGATTTTATTGTCAGACTAAATGCTTAATGATGCACTGTTTATACATCTCAAACGGCATTTCCATTTTCCACTCAAGCAATAAGTAAAGAATAAATAATCACAAGATCATAAGATAATGCAGGTGAAAGGGACTTTGGTAAGCCTCTGGTCCAGCCTCCTACTCAAAGCAGAGTCAGTCATGAAGTCAGACCAGGCTGCTCAGGGCTTTATCCTCTGGCAAACACAAAAGCTGTTAATTTATACTGGCCTAGTTATTTAGTGCATGCAGTATTAATAAATATATTATGCTACAATATCACATCCTGAAAGTTTTAAAATAAATGGCATTTATAAATTGTATCATTTATATGACTGTATCGTTGCAAAGCAGTAATTGTATTCATACATAAAAAACTAACTCTTAACCATGGGAAAAGTTCCTCAGCTCAATGTGTATGTGTTGATTCCAGGGCTTCACCTACCCTCCCCACGTTGGATTATCCATTGGCACAGCAGCTGACCCTCAGTTCGTTCTTATGGAGGTGCATTATGACAATCCGACTTACACTGAAGGTTTGTACCCTCCTGTTCTGTAAAATAAATAATACTGGAAAATGTACTCATTGCATCACACTCCAAATAGATCAAATGCAAAGCTGAGGCTCATTTTCCCCTTCTTGATATTTTCTGGCTCCCAGTGTTTTCCTCATTGCACTAAGAAACATAGCCTGAAGAAAGTGGGGGATTCAGAGATACAAAGAATTGTGGACCAGGTGAATACACCTATTATCAAGACATTCTTTGTGTTTTCTCTCTCCTTATTCTTTCCTTTTGCCCAGAAATTCAGTCAGACTGAGAGACAGCAGCACATCAACCAGACTGCAAGATAGCATCACAGAGAACAAGCCTTCTATAAGCTTTGAAGTATTTTTTAATACATCTGCCTCAACTGTGGGCAATTTCTGAAAGTAAAATAAAAATTCAGATTGTTGGCCATTCATTATGTAAAAACAGTTTATCTTAAATTATAAGATTCTCTTTTATAATGTTATTTTTTTTAATCTTTGCCCTAAAATTTATTTATATCTAGAAGAAACAAAAGGAAGTTTTGTTTTTCCTCCATGAAACTGAGACGCTCAGAATATCTAGAGTACTTCAAAGCTGACTTTTGAAAAGTTCAGTGATGTTTTCTGTTTTTATGCAAAAATTTGTTGAGCTTCTATGCCTAAGGATATTCTGATTACTGGAATAAATGAACCGGGTAAAATCCACTACACATTGTACTGGTCCTTTACAGCCCCATGCATTTAAATAAAATCTTCTGTGTTGGCTGGGGTATTCCATCTTACTGCTATTCCCCCTCTTTATGATGTCTGTGAAAAACTTTCTTAGAATTGTTTTATTTAATGACAGACTTTCATCCTTCAACACTCATATTTTTATATGATACGGTAAGCTTATTTTGCGTCCCTGTCAGGCTGAAAGGGGCTCTGAGCAAGCTGATCCGGCTGTAGGCATCCCTGTTCTCTGCAGTTGGACTGGATGGTCTTTAAACTCAAATGATCCTATGATTCTATCCTTGGTAGAACTTGATTTCGCATCAAATATCACCTGAAAGCTCAACATGTCACATGCAGAAAACCTCTTTTCAAATTGGACTGTGTCCCTAAATTCACCTTTTTATTTTAATCGACTGTGCTGTATGATTTTGTCTTAGCTTAAGTGACACATACAAAATCTGGGAATCAGGAGTTTTATTACCTTTGTAAGCAATGGGTGCAGCTTTGCCATGTTGAGATAGTCCCAAGTGAACACAGGGGTCTCACTGAAGACCTGGGAAAATTCAGAGATCGTTGGCAAAGCATGGTGTGTGCGATCCAGGTGGTTTCTCTTCTCCCTGGCTGAACACACAGTATAAGATTGTTCCAGGAGAGGGAGGGGGAGAATCCAAGTGCTCTCACTGCTTGAGTGCGGGTGAGATTCCTGAGTCCTCCCACCCATCCTGCCACCAGATCACCTTCACCATTATTTTCCCATTTCAGGGTCTGTGTTTTCCCAGTTTGGGCCTTGCGGTTAAGCAGGCAGCCTCACCTCTGCATGTGGAGCAATGTTTGCCTAAGTGACTCAGATTCATAATCAGTGCTGGCTCCTGGTCAAGCTCAAAAATGTATGAACTGGTTCTAGCTTGGCAGGTTCTGAATGCTTCTTTTTCAGCAACATCCGCTTTTAATTTGAAAGATGACTTCTTTTGAGTCTGTTTATCAAAAACTCTTAGATATCATAAAAATTTCTGGCATTTAGATGTTAGCAGGAGGCTTGAGGGGGGAGCACCACAAAGGAAAAATCCACGTTGATGAGATTACAGATAGCTTCAGTAAGAGAATGAATACAGATATCAAAATGAATTAACACTGAGATGCAAGACAGTGTACATTAACTGAAATATCATGATTTTTATATTACAGATGGTCCCGTAGTTCCCTACCACTTGTAATTGATTATGCATAGCTCATAGCATTTGTTCCTTAATTTTTATGAACTACACTGTCTCAGGTGTCACAGCGACTGGGTAACTTAGTGCCTCCTGTATACCTCTGTCATTTGTCTATCTTAAAATAGCCTGCTGAATTCGTACTGATGTGAAATTTGGTTTCAACCACTGCTATGTCTATTACTTTTTTTTCGAAGACTAACAGAGGAAGCCTCTTACCTTCTCTGAGATACTTGGCAATGTTTTTGCATTTTTGATTTCAAAGCTGAAATTTGAAAAAGAGCAACAAACAGGAAGGTAACAGATGAGATAACACAGAATTTAGGGCTTGTGCAACACAAAGCAGTCTTTGTTTCTGCTTATATCTTGCCTCATAAAAATAGCTAAGGCAAGATAAATAATTATAAAAACTTAGTGGATGGAGACAACATAAATTCGGAGTAGATACACAAACAAATGAGTGTGGCCAAACATCTAGATGAATGAAGTAGATTCAAACCATTCTCACTCTTAAAGCTCAACCTCCTTAGAGCAGGGTTTTGCTCTTTAAACTATTCTTTTAATCGAGAGAAATCCTTGAGGGGAGGATTAAATTCCATTGCAGTTCTCTTGCCTTCTCTATTCAGTGTGGTAGTATTAATTTTGAATTTGTGATTTAAGAAGCTGTTCCTCATATCTTTTGTTGATGATCTCTAAATTGCATGCACCTGTACAGGCTGGGAGATGACCTGCTGGAGAGGAGCTCTGCAGAGGGGGGACCTGGGTGTCCTCTGGTGGACGACAGGTTGGCCATGAGCCAGCAGTGTGCCCTCGTGGCCAAAAAGGCCAATGGCATTCTGAGGTGCATTAAAAAGACCGTGGCCAGTAGGTCGAGGGAGGTGATCTTCCCCCTCTACTCTGCCCTGGTGAGGCCTCATCTGGAGTACTGTGTCCAGTTCTGGGCTCCCCAGTACAAAAAAGACAGGGATCTCTTGGAAAGAGTCCAGCGGAGGGCCACAAAGATGGTGAAAAAATGAAGAAAGGCTAAGTGAACTGGTTCTGTTTAGCCTTGAGAAAAGAAGACTGAGAGGGGACCTGATCCAGGTCTATAAATATCTAAGGTGTGGCAGGAAAGTGGTGAGGCCAGACTCTTTTCAGCAGTGTGTGGAGACAGGACAAGGGGAAACGGCCAGAAACTGGAGCATAGGAAGTTCCACACGAATGTGCGCAAGAACTTCTTTATGGTGAGGGTGACGGAGCACTGGAACAGGCTGCCCAGGGGGGTTGTGGAGTCTCCTTCACTGGAGATATTCAAGACCCGCCTGGACGCCTACCTGTGTGACCTGTGTAGGGAACCTGCTTTGGCAGGGAGGTTGGACTCGATGATCTCTGGAGGTCCCTTCCAATCCCTACAATTCTGTGATTCTGTGATTCTTTAATTCTGTAATTGGGAAGACTGCAAAAAGGATGTGCTTGGTCATCTGCGGTATGCTGTGATATGACAGGCAATCTAGAATAGAGGGAAAAAAATATTATTAATGCAGGGGCTTAAGGAATAGATAAATTCACAAGGAGAAGGTAACACAAGTCAAATATTTCAAGGAAAAAACAAACAACACCTTTAAGCTCTGCTTTAAATATTTCATTTTAAAACCATACATGGCAACTTCTGAGGTTTTATCATTTCCTTGTATTGCTTATGCCTGTGATCTACTTTCTTTTCTCTGACATCCATGCTGGGTAAGTTAACAGAAGGAACACAGGGGCTCCAAGCAACATACATTTTTCATTCCTGTCTGAACACCGCAGATACCAACATATTGTCTTTAACAACCCTCTTGTGGGCTACCCCTGTTTATTACTTCCCACATATGGTTTGATTCATTTCCAGATTACTGAGGCTGATTCTTCAATTTTCTTGTAAAAATATAAAACTTAGGACAAGCCTTGAAAAATGTGAAATTATTGGATTTTATTATTATTATTATTATTAATGCTGATTTACTGCCATGGCTGTGTTATTTTGTTGCAGGCTTGATAGATAACTCTGGTCTGAGGCTATTTTATACTCCAGTTTTAAGGAAATATGATGCTGGTGTTATTGAAGCTGGTCTTTGGGTCAGCCTCTTTCACAATATCCCACCGGGCATGCCTGAATTTGTGTCAGAGGGTCACTGCACATTGGAATGTCTAGAAGAGGTATGTGTCCTGTCTGAAACTAGTGGCTTTCATGCTTAGAATTAGTTTAGGACAGCCTCTTTATCTCCTTGGAAAGATTGATAGCTGCTGGTTAAAGAACTGGGTCAAGGTGTCTGCTACATGCTGCCCTCCAGAATTTCAAATCTTTAATCTAGGTGTTTGGAATGCTCACTATTGCTTTACTGATCTGAGTAATATTGGATGATGCAGTGCTTGTGATAATTTAATTCCCTGTTCAGTATATAAACACGCATTGCTTTCCATGGCAAAGATGTTGGTAGTCTGAAATCACTAACCTAGGAGGACTGTTGAGAGGGAGTAACTAAGAGATGTGTGTGTGTGAAAGGCTCCTAATAGCAAGGTGAAAGTCTGAAAAGTGTACTTAGGCCAACCGTAGAAATTAAAGATGACAGCGGGTTTTGTTCTGTGGCCCAATGCACAAAATTATGCATTCATTGAACATTTGATTTCACAAAGATAGCTACAATTTCTCGGCAGACAAGGGAAATATTTTTTGAAATCTGTGATTAATATATCACAGGAAGTTCTCAGGTACTCTGTCATTTTTAGAGAAAGGCTGGATCAAGAACTACTTTGCATGAGGTGGACTGGAGTGAAGGGGCAAATTACATACAGAGTTTAGGTTTGTTCTTGTTGGTATTAAATGTCGCATATAATTGTAACATATTTCCACTTAAAAACACTGGAGTAGTCTATTTATGGCAAGGTTTCTCGTTTTAAGGCTGTGCTTGTCACATATTGCAAGAATAGATTCTGTCTCATTTTGGGCTCTGAACAGAAGTTTAGTAAATCCAAAGTTTTCATCTGCAGATCTCACGTGTAATGGAAGTTATGTCAGATTTGTTGATTTTAAAATGTTTTTAACCAGTGAAAAAAAGTTTCAGATGTAAACCTACAGTATTTTACTACCCATTGGCATGAAGATGGAAGTAAAGCATATTGTAGTTGCAACCTCTTAATATCAAGGGCTTCTTTTGGCACAGTGTTCATTCACAGATGCATATATATATGTATAATAATAGACATCCATATTCAGTAGCATTGGCCAAGAACACTAAAATAATGTGTAAGTTTTGATATAATACACTTAAAAGTCTTAATATACTGAGAATTATTGGCGGTCCGGTTGATTTTCATAAAAGCTGCGTACATTAGGAGTGAAAACACATTTTTAAAATTAAAATAAATAAAAAAAAGTCTCCAGGACAAAATCAACGTTTTTGCGTATTGAACTATTAATTCTCATTCTGATTTAATTTTGCTCCAGACTGCATTTTGCTGTAAAATATGAAATGCATGAATGAATACATCTTCACTCTGCATTACACTACATTTCCTCTAGGCATGCTGATGGTCTTGATTTCCCCATGCCAGGCTCTAGGTGCTGAGAGGCCTAGTGGGATTCATGTGTTTGCAGTTCTCCTTCATGCCCACCTTGCTGGCAGAGCCATCAGAATGCGTCACTTCCGCAATGGTGAGGAGCAGAAGCTGCTTGCTTATGATGATGAGTTTGACTTCAACTTCCAAGAGTTTCAGTACCTAGAAGAAGAAAGAACCATCATGCCGGTATGGCACTCTTAACTCTTTTCCTGAAATTGTTTAAGAGATCTCTTGCCTAACATTTACTCACACTTTGGATTAATTTTGCTACAGGATTTCTTTGATGTTTTGGTCCTTTTTCCAGTTATTGAAATAGACTAATGCATTAAAGCTGCTGTGTCTCATGAGTATCCACCCGGTTCATTACAGAACTGACCTGGACCATCGGTTCATTCATTGGATGTTTTTGATGTCCACAGTTGCTCGATTTGAGCTTTGCTATTACAAAGGCTTGAATAAAGCAGAAAATATAATCACAGGTGTGCCTGGTTGCACCTTTGTTGTGCATCCAACCAGATGAAGGATGGAAACACCACCACGGGGCTTTAATGAGCCCTTGGAACTAAGTAGCACATCACAAATATTTGTGCACAGCAAGTATTCACCCTTGCAAGCGTGTTTACGAATCAGCCAAATTATCTCTTTGTTTCGCATTTTTATTTATTGTTAGGAATAAAATTCTAAGCTTGCGTTCCACATAAGATTTCACTGAGTAAACAAAATTTTGGAGAAGAAGAAATCATGGAATTCTATCTGCTGTTTTTGTGATGTTGTAATATACTTTTTTTTTTTTTTTTTTAAAGTCCCAAATATATTTATATTACAAAGTTTTAAATTAAACCAGTAGTTATCCTTAGGTATTTCATAAAAGCAATCTATATTTTTTGAGTGAGTCCCTCACTTAAAAATTATTCATTCATCTCTTTTTAGTTTGAGCAGGCATCTGTTTTTGAAGCTGTGGCCTGAGGACAAAAAGCTTATCACTGCAAAGGGTTGGATACTCCAGTTCCGACTAGCAGAGCAGGTGGAGATGTGTTTGTTCTGGTGCGCGTGAACAAGCCTATTACTTCATGAAATTGGTTGGATGCAAAGTGTCGGACAACTGCATTTTATTTATAACTGGAACTGTAAAGGCCATTGGAATGACTGAACTTCAAGTGTAGTCAGGATCCCCATGGTTTGATCTTCTAGGCTTTTCTTCAGCCTCTTTTCCCACACTGTGGGATACTCTGACATTTGTCCCTGAAAGGCAAAAAGATAAAATGTTAACTTTAGAATTTAATGTCTGGATGCTCAGGTGCAGCATCTATTCTTTGAAGTCCAACTGCTTGTACTCCACGAGGACTTCAAAGACAAACTGATGTTACCTCCTCCAGGAAAGAAACATTGAAGAGCTTAGGAAGAGGGTTGGCAGAAAATGACAGGTTTACAGAGAAAGCCTGTGATACTGTTAGGAAAATCCAAGCAGATTATAGAGAAAGGCCTCTTAAAATTCAAGAACAAAAGGGAGTAGACAGCAAAAAATACTAGATGAGGTATTTGATAGTATCAGCAACTTAACAGACAGCTAAAGTAGAAGCAGGAATTCTTTCTCTGAAGTGAGCCTTTTCCATGCCTTTTAATTGTTTTTATCTTATGCAAAAGTACCACTATTATTCTTCATATACCATTCTGGTGTAATTCTAACCAAGACTAATTGATTAACTAATAATGCTAATAATAATATAAGAAAAAAAATTATAGAAGCTCTTGTTATTCTCTCCTGATATCACTTCTTTCAGTTGTGGAGTTCAGATGATTTGTTTTCTTTGCATACTAGTACCACCTTCTGAATTTAGAACCTAAAGATCTGGTCTTGCAAATGGAAAACTTTCAGTGAATATGATCCAGCTTCAACCAGGAGAGCCAGAGTCCTCACTGACGTCAGTTGGCTTCTCACCACCGGGAAGCAGTGATGCTGTGCCTGTTCAAGCTCTCTCAGAAGGCTCAGGCTTCATTTGCCAAACACAAGGTTGACGTACCTTCTTTTGGTAGCCCAGTTTACAGTTAGTGCTATGAGTGACCGGGCAAGAGTAAAGCCCAAAAGGAAGGAGAAATTCTCAGCCTTTGAGGGGTAATCTGATTTCTTTCAGGAACAGTGATACAATGGGTGATAAGGGAAGATGATAACAAACAGAAAGAAACCAGAGCAAGTAAGCCTCTGGAATTCTTGTGATATGAAGTTGCCCCAGCATGTCAGATTTTTGAAGTATGTTCTATATTCTTCAGTTTTGTTTCTGTTGATTATCATAGTGATTTTGACACATGTATTTGGTTAGGTACAGGGAACAAAGGTACTGCCTTTTTATTTAAAAACACTGTTTGTTGAGACAGCAAAAAGTTAATTGCACGTAGTTGAGAAGGTAAGTGTTCGTCCCTTCCCATACATATCTGTCAATGCAGCTAAGTCTTTGCCTGCCACTCCTCTACTCCCAGACTTGGCAGACAAATAGCTGTTATTGTGATGTGGAAAACCTTATTTTCCTGATTTGTCAAGTAATTCTATAGAAGTTGGCAGGATAAATTAGCCTGGGAAAAGATATGCAAAGCAGCACTGGAAGAGTTTTGGAGAAAGAATCATGTGTATGCATTGTCTACATATATAGTTTTCCTGAAAATAGGCTTTTAACCGTGCATTTCCATTGCTGTATGCAAAAACAGATGACCCTCTTGAGAAGGCTCTGTTTAAATCCATGGGAGATCCTTTGAGGATCTGGGCTAATATGAATGTTAAGTGCCAAATTTTGGCATAGAATAATTGCCTAATTCTTTGCTCTTTTAAGAGCTCGTATCCACTGCTCTGATCCTTTTTTCTTAAGTTTTTGCCATCATGTGTAGTTACTTGAAGTCAGGGTTGATAAACTTCAGAAACTTGAATTTCTTAAATCTTCTGTTTCAGGGGGATAATTTAATCACAGAATGTCACTACAGCACTATGGACCGAATGCGCATGACATGGGTAAGAAAATCTTATTCATAAGGTGCAATTAAAAAGTGTGAGATTACTTGGTAATTTATGTGAGTACTTAATTACACAATAGCATGTAATTTCTTAGGTTTTAAAGTCATAAGGACTGTTATGGTTAAAGTCTGATCTCTTGCATAATGCATTCATATGACTAGTTTATAAAAATAAGCAAGCCATTTCATAACAGATGCTGAAAAGTGAGACTTCAGTAGTAAAATGAGTGCTTTCTTCATAACATGCATTAACATGTAAATTCTGCATATTCTAATGAATTATGTTTATGATCTTGCTACCTGTTTTTCACTGAAGTTGTAATTACGAGTTTATTTTCACTTATGCCATGACCAAGATCAGACCACTTGCTTTTGTACCGCAGGTGGGACTGAGGCATGATTGGGATAAGGTGGCTGGTAAAAGTGAACATCACTGTTTTACCTTTCTCATGCAGCAGCAAAGTGCTCAAACTGCTACTTCGAGCTTGCTGGCAAGGGGCTGCAAAGGGGTTCCCTGGCAGCTGCTGTTCCTGTGCAGGGCAGGAAGAGAGGGTGCTCTACCTGCATGCATTTGCAGCTGATGCAGCAGCTAGACTGTGCCAGCTGACAGTGAAACCAGGGAGTGTTGCCAGACCCGTAACATGTACGGGATCAGCACGGCTGCAGGCATCCATCCTGTGCTGGGCTGATCCCTCATCCTCAGAAGGGCCTGGATCCAGATCTCCAGGAGTTGAGACCTGTTCAGTAAGGAAGACCTCGTTATGACACCCAGAGAGCACAGGGATACCTCTTGCTGAATCATGGCGTTGCTGTGGGCATATGCAGGAGATGTATGAAGAAAAGCAAAATAGCAAGAATCAAGCCTTATTAGTTTTTGTTGTGCTAGCTGTATCTTAGTTGAGTGAAACACCAGCATAGAAACAAAACACTCGATGTGAGTGATGAAGCACACTGATGTACTTCCTTGTTAATGCACTCTTCATATCAAAGTAAATCTTTTAGTAAAGATTATTATTATTACATTATTATTATTATTATTATAGAAGTAAACATGTTAGTAAATCATAGAATCATAGAATCACAAGGTTGGAAAGGACCTACAAGATCATCTAGTCCAACCGTCCTCCCATTACAGTTGCTATAACAAACCACTAAACCATATCTCGTAGCTCCTCATCCAGATGCCTCTTGAGCACTGCCAGGGACAGCAACTCCACCACCTCCCTGGGCAGGCCATTCCAGTGCCTGACCACTCTCTGAGAGAAAAAGTTTTTCCTTATGTCTAGTCTAAACCTCTTCTGGTACAACTTGCAGCCATTTCCTTGGGTCCTGTTTGTTGCCTGGGAGAAGAGGCCAAGCCCCTCCTCATCACAACCTCCCTTCAGGAAGTTGTAGAGTGTAATGAGATCTCCCCTGAGCCTCCTCTTCTCCAGGCTAAACAGTCCCAGCTCCCTGAGCCACTCCTCTAATAAGACTTGTGCTCCAGACCCCTCACCAGTTTTGTTGCCCTTCTCTGGACATGTTCCAGGGCCTCGATGTCTTTCTTGTAGTGAGGGGACCAAAATTGAACACAATACTTGAGATGTGGCCTCACCAGTGCTGAGTACAGGGGGATGATCACCTCTCTGCTCCTGCTGGTCACACTATTTCTTATACAGACCAGGATGCCATTGGCACTCTTGGCCGCCTGGGCACACTGTCGGCTCATTTTCAGCTGAGCATTGACCAACACTTCTAGGTCCCTTTCCTCCTCACAGTCATCCAGCCACTCAGCCCCAAGCCTGTAGCGCTGCATGGGGTTATTGTGGCCAAAGTGCAGGACCCAGCACTTGGCCTTGTTGAACCTCATCCCATTCACCTCAGCCCAGCGATCCAACCTATCCAGATTCTTCTGAAGGGCCTCCCTACCCTCAGGCAGATCAACACCACCTCCCAACTTGGTGTCATCTGCAAACTTACTGAGGGTACACTCAATCTTCTCATCTAGGTTATCGGTGAAGATATTAAACAAGATGGGCCCTAGTACTGACCCCTGGGGGACACCACTTGTAACAGGTTGCCAGCTGGACTTAACTCCATTAACCACTACCCATTGGGCATGGCCCTCTAGCCAGTTCCTTACCCAAAGAAGGGTATACCTGTCCAGGCCACGGGCCAGTTTCCTCAGAAGAATACTGTGAGAGACCGTGTCAAAGGCTTTGCTGAAGTCTAGGTAGACTACATCAACAGCCTTTCCCTCATCTACCAGTCTGGTAATCCAGCTGTATAAGGAAATGAGGTTGGTCAAGCATGACTTGCCCTTCATGAACCCATGCTGGCTGGGCCTGATCCCCTGGACGCCATGCACATGCCGCGTGATCTCACCCAAGATGATTTGTTCCATAACTTTCCCCGGTACTGAGGTCAGGCTGACAGGCCTGTAGTTCCCTGGATCTTCCTTATGGCCCTTCTTGTAGATGGGAGTTACGTCAGCAAGCCTCCAATCTTCTGGGACCTCTCCAGTTAACCAGGAGTGCTGGTAGATGGCGGAGAGAGGCTTAGCAATCACCCCCGCCAGCTCCCTCAGCACCCGAGGGTGGAGCCCGTCTGGTCCCATGGACTTGTGGCAGTCCAGGAGGAGGACGAGCTCTTTAACTGTCTCCACCCGAATCAACTGGGGTGTATTTTGTGTTCCATCCCAGACTTTCAGATCAGGGCGTAAAGTGCCCCAAGGATAACTGGTCTGCCCATTAAGGGCAGACGTAAAGAAGGCATTGAGGACCTCAGCCTTCTCCTTATCCTCAGTGGTCACTCCCTACTGCATCAAGTAAGGGGTGGGTATTTTCTTTGGTTCTCCTCTTACCACTGATATATTTGTAAAATGATTTTTTATTCTCTTTTATTGTAGTGGTCAATCTAAATTCGAGTTGGGCTTTTGCCTTCCTAACTTCCTCCCTGCATACCTTAGCAGCTTCCTTGTAATCTCTCCAAGTAGCCTGTCCCTGCTTCCAGAGGACATACATAGACTCTCTTTTTCTTCCGGAGTCTCAACAGTAGTTCCTGGTTCATCCATACTGGTCTTCTTCCCCTACAGCTCGCCTTACAGCATTCAGGGACACCCTGTTCTTGTGCCTTTAAGATTTCCGTCTTGAGGAGTATCCAGGCTTCCTGGATCCCTTTACCCTTAAGGAGTGACTCCCAAGAGACCCCTGCAACAAGCGTCCTGAACAAGTCAAAGTTCACCCTCTGGAAATTCAAGGGAGCAGTTTTGCTAGTTACCCTTCTGACATCTCCAAGAACAGAGAATTCTGTGATCTGAGCTCTTAGCTTACTTTTGAGATGGGAAAGGTAGCTGAGTGCTGTAATTTTAATTGGTATGACACCTCACAAACTGATACATGTAATAGCATGTAGCAGGGCAGAGAAATAAATATTTCTGAAAGAGCACAGATTGGAATACTGCTAGGAAAAGAGAATTCCATGATGCCTTGCATGAAGTTTTTAAAAAATCAGTAAAGCAGAATACCACAAAAAGGAGCAAACTAAGAGATTGCCAAAACTTTTATCCTTGCACTGAATAAACTCTGCTACTTTCTATTTGTTACAAATGTTTATTAGTGGGAGGCAAGTGGTTGGATTTTAATTATCCAGTCCTGTCATACTTCAGGGTAAAGTCCAGCTTGTCCTTTTGTTCTGCATGGTGACTGCACTTGTTCTTGCACCTTGGTTCTTGCATTCTATGTTCTACGTTCCTATCATTTGTGGTTCTGTGAGATTTATGGAAGTGTTTCCACATGATTTAGGGACACATAAAGGTCATAAACTTGTCCATATTTACCTATGTTAATTTTAAATTACATTCTCAGTGGAAGACTATTTCAGAGCACATTTCTTCTGAGAGCTAAACATCTTACTTAATCTTCTATAGTTAGTGCTCCTTTGTTCTTGAGTCCATATAGTCCATATAGAAACATATTCCATCCCAGACTCCATTTTACTAGGCAGAGTTCATGCAGTTTCTTATTAAGAAAACTAATTATCGTACTAGATGTTTCCTGCACCTGTTCTGAATCATGGTAGATATAAGTACGTTCACGACAGCCAAAAGTAAACCTGAACTTCTTAAATCAAACTTGAACACAACAGGGGCTTGTTTTGTTGACCGTTGTTCTTTCTGGCATCTCTTCAGCTTAGGAGTTGTTGCTTGAGCTTGCAGCATATTTTGTAATTCATTACATAATAATTTATTGTTACCCGATCACTTAACATGCAAAGTAAACCTGTTGACTTAGGTCTCCTGCTACACATTTCATTAGTATATAAATACTAACCAATATTTCTATCTGGTGTTCACTGTGGTGTTCCAGTGCTACCTTGATTAAAAGAAAAATCCCATTTTCAGGGTGGTCTGAGCACCAGGAATGAAATGTGCCTGTCGTATCTGCTCTATTACCCGCGAATCAACCTCACCCGGTGCGCAAGTATTCCCGACATCATGGAGCAACTCCAGTTCATTGGCGTTAAGGAAATCTACAGACCAGTCAGGCAAGTGAAATATTTGTGAATATGCGCAACCTGTTGTAAGATCACTCATGACACTTCATTTTTATGAATAACCTGTGCTCTGCAGCTACTTGTTTCTCTGGCTAAATTGTTTTTTATTATGTTTTATTATTATTTGAAAAACAGTTTCTTCTGTTAAAAAAATTGTTTTTCTTGCAGCAGGTATCTCACCACCAACCATCTAGAGAAATAAACCTTCATATAAATATCATATCAATGTTTCAAATGTATTAGTATATCAAAACGTATCAGTGAAACACTGATATACAGATAACTTTGAAAAAAGTAGGACTTTGGGAGCACAAGTGTTGAATTAGTCCATGTAGATCTGTTATTAATTTTGCTGAAGTTGATGCACAGCTGCTCTGACGGTGTCATCACTGAAATGTACCACTCACATCCACTGTTTGGTCTCCATAAATGTTCAGCAAGAGTCAGTGAATGTCAGTGGGTGCCATTTTTTTCCAGATGGAGAAATTCAGTGCTTCATGCTTCATACACCTTTGCTTCATACGCACTTCCATTGTCAGATGCCATTTGGTCAGACTACTCCTCTGCTGCCATCTGTCACATGGCAACAAAATGTATTGGAATATTGACTGGAGGGTTCAACTTCTACTGCCATACTGCCGACATCTGCATCTGAAGTCATGGGCCAGCATAAAAAAAAATAGGAGATATTTCAGAGCAGCCCTGGTGGAACTGATGCTCACATCTGGAGCTCACCACTGTCTCAGTGACACTGAGACACTGACAAGAATGCATAAAATAAGTCCTAAGTAAGAAAGGAAATGGAGCAGATGAGAGAACATTAAATCATTCACAGTAAGAGATAAAATAGTAGATAAGCATCATGAATGGAGAAAAAGGAGGCAACTGGAGTTTTGGAAGTATTAAAAATCAGAAGATGATATGCAAATAAGTTGAGGAAAAAAATGGAGATAAAGCAGTAGAAATCTAGCCAAAAGGAAGAAGAGGCTTTTGGTTAACCACTGACTGCAGAAGTTGAGCAAACACTGTCTTCTGAGACTTCGATTCCCACTTTTCAGGGAAACAGATCACTGCACATTTTTGAGAGGTAAATGGGATTGAGTCAGAAAGAAAGCCCCTAGCTCATCATTTTTTCTTTCTAACAGAAATAACCCACAAAATGCTGAATGTTGTCCAGATGCTTAGATTGAAAGGGATTGTTTTGTTGTAGGATCTGACTGAATCAGTGTCCCCTGTGGCAATTCAGTATCTGTAATAAGCCCTGTGAAGACCCATGCAGTTCAGCTGGCATCTGGCTGTGGGCCTGCAAATTTGCAGAGGGTATGGCATGGGGGGAAGGTTGAATTAGGCAGCAGAACTCTTGCTGGCCTTCATCATGGAGCCCAAGGCAAAACCAGCACACTTTCCACTGAGCTGTTGGATCTAACCTTTCTGCTTTATGATGTCACTAGGTTAAACTGCAGAGTGATGTTACTTTCTATAGCAAGGGTGATAAACCAAGGTAACAGTAAGATTTTAAAATTAAATGGATAGATGGCTAGTGTGGCCTTTTGTTTAAATTTTAAAAGCTGGCTTTCCTTATGAAGTATGTCTGAATAAAACCATATAGAACCTATCGCAAAACAATGTAATGTACAGGGTTATTGGTCTTTGTTCTGTAGTTTATATCCAAAACTGGATATTTTAAAGAGAGTCAGAATGCAGCCAATGTCTACTTCATTTTGACGCTACTGCTATTTACAGTCTCTCTTGATACAGGGAGAGCACAGTTTCTAAGCTAATCCTAGCAAAAAGAGTCTTTCTGAGGTTATAAAGAAAATATTCTAACGAATGTATGATCTCTTGAGGGTTCATTCATGATAACTGTATTTAAGAAAAAGAATGCACATTTGGCCTGGGGAAATAAAGATGTTTTGAATAGAGTAAGTATGCAGACTGTCTGCTACAAATGGAAGAGTAATTAGAAGAAGAGATTGTTAATGCCTCTAGTATTTATGACCTAATCCACAATTCTTGTTTCATTACGCTCTGTTAGCCTTAGGGTATGTGACCCAATGCTCATCTCTCTTGTGTCAGTTTTACACTGGAATTGCTTCACTGGCTCCTCTAAAGTCTCTTGACTTAGACATGAAGGCAACTGGATGCAGGATCAAGGCACTGGTGGCTCACTTCAAAACTCTTTTTTTTCCCCTCAGTCTGGTGGCATGGACAGTGGTATAAATAATGAGGAGCTGAGATTAAAATGACTAAATGGCTACAATAGTGTAAAATAGATGTCTGACTAAAAGCACATTCTCCATGCTTAGATATTGAATGGAGCTGAAATTGGCATAGGCAGCATTTTACCCAAAGCGAATGGGAGACAGTATACTGCAAAATAATACAGGCCTGCTTAAATGTTTTAAAGGGATAATACACCCTTCATCCAAAAAAGAAAAACAAAATATTAGGTTAGTTAGATAAAGTTTCTGTCACTTTATTTTTTACACAAGGTTTATCTGACTTTGTTTTTAAAAACTTTCCCCATTCACCATGCTTTTTCCTTTCATTTCACTTGAGTCAAACGAGAAGAAAGAAAAGACAGTAGAAAAGTTTTTCTTTAGCTATTTTTTTGTTTGTTTGCTCATTATTAAATTTTATTTTTGGTTATTACTATGTTTGAGTTTTCTACTACTAAATGAAAGATAAGACATCTCATTCCTTCCCCTCCTCCATCTCAGGGAGATGGTGGGGAATGAGACTAAGCCCACTTGTCCATGGCAAGGGTTTCCAAACTTCAGCTTTCCTACAGAAGCACAGCAGATCTCTAACCCACCTCTTGCCAATAGTTCCCTTGCAGCCATAGCACTAAGACATGCCAAAAGGAAATGTCCAAAACATTGGTTATTTTCATTCAATTTTTTGGCAGCATTGCCAACCCAGCAACACTGTGCTAGGCTGAGGATTGACCTATAATCTGAGTTATGGCCAGAGCTTGGCAGAGCCATTTGGAAGCAGCTTTTGAACAGCAAACATTCTTCTACAACACTGCCTGTCAAGCCTAGCAGAGGGCTTTATTTATTTATCTATCTATCTATCTATCTATCTATCTATTTATTTATTTATTTCATTAGGGGAACTTACAATAGAAAATTTGTCTTGGATTGTCTGTGTATTCAGTTTGTAGATGAGAGAATAGCAATGTAATTCTTAATTTAAAATCCTTCACTTCTAAAAGCATCTGGCAGCAACTCCTAAACTGATGATAAGCTTTCTTAGTTCTGTTGAAGTCAGTGACATTGTATCAGTTTTCACTAGCAGAGATTTCAAATGAGTTTTATATATATATTTATATGTATAAATATTAATAGTGTGTTTATTTTCTTAGTAAAATCCCAGAAGTAAATTCCCATATCAGTTCTGACTTGGTGGTGTTTATTTATGTTTTAAAGTTCTTTTTATTGATTTTTCTTCAGGACTTGGCCTTTTATTATCAAGAGTCCTAAGCAATATAAAAACCTATCTTTTATGGATGCAATGAACAAGTTCAAGTGGTCCAAATCAGAGGGTCTCTCCTATAATGAGCTTGTGCTTAAACTACCAATGAATGTGAGATGTTCAAAGACAGATAATGCAGAATGGTCGGTAAGTCTGTTCCCATCTAAGCTTTCTAAATCTTAAAAAGGAGGCAACTATGACATGAAAGAAATGGGATTTGCAGTATTTGACTGAATATGAATAAGTACTTGGCCTCAAACTGTTTACATGTCCACTGAAGATCTGCAATAGAAATTATGAGAATGTTTTATCAATGCTTTCATGAACTCAAGATCTAGAAATGTTTATAAATAATGGAAAAGTTCGAGATTTGAGCAGGTTTTGGGATTAATAATAGGAGTATGGTCTCTTCTACCGTATCTAGGAATAACCATGTATTCAGATTAGGTGTCCATGTTGACGTCAAGTTTCCATTGGCTCCCTCCACTGTCAGGGACTTATGTTAGGGTCTTGTAATGGAAGATTCAAAGTTCCTAAATCAGATTTCTTCTCTTAATCACTCTGTAAGGGAGACTGTATTGGCTACATAAGGAAGCCTCAAGATTCTGACTTCTTAATTCAGGCATCTAAACCACTTAAATATATATAAAGTCTTCCAACATCTCTCTTTTCCATTGGTATTGTATCTTAGAGATATCTGTAGTAGTGGGCCAGAAAAATGCATCAAGCATTGCCCGTCTTTTTGTGCATTCTTGGAAGATTTTTAACTTTGATAGTTTTCCTTTCCCTGTACTTTTGATGAAAAAACTGTAAGATAAAAATAATTTCCCATTAATGTATTATTTATTCTAAATTACTACTGGTATATTAACAGGACCTCTGGGAAAAACTCTTATCATTAATGTTGCTATGTGCTTATAAATAACCACTAGCACTATAAAGTGTCATCCACTGGAAAACATGCATTGCTCCTTGAACTCCTTTACGGATTCTGAATTCAAGATTTGATTATACTTTTTTGACTTTTTTCCCCCCAGAAGGGGAAACTGTCTCATTCTGCTAGTTTATTTCCTAATTGATTTTAGGCCAGTTTAACAGAGCTGTTGCTAAATACGACTCATGAGATAGGTCCTAGGAAATCGTCACTCTGCAGAAAAGCTTCTGTTGCTTCTGAGCTGTAGTAGTCTCAGGTAGTGGAGAAATTCCCCTTCCAGCAGCAGTGTTCTCAGGTCTCTCCAACATTGGGCTGTTCTGCCCAAGTGAGGGCAGTGAAATACTATAAGCTATAAGTAATCAAAGAGATTCAGATATATGTTTTTTTTAATATTTTCCCCACTGCAGACTTTCTGTGAAAAGTAGTTATTGAATACATGTGATAATAGAACAAGTGACTATTCATTGGTTTGGGGTAAGATTCTTGACAAATTGCTGGCCAGTAGCAGCTGCTCAGCCACTTTTTCACTGATTATTAGTGAAAGAACAAGTAAAGAAGATGGAAAACACTCAGAATTTTTATCAGGAGGGGATAGGCTTCTGTATTTTTTGAGTGGCTTGCTTTCTGGAAAATGCTGTTCCACTTTATCTTAAAGGATGAAGGAACAGTACTTAGCTATCGTCAAAGAGTGAGTTCATTGGAACTGAGAGTACTTAGTTCTCTCTTTATCATTAGTTTCCTATTTTGAATGACTCAGGCATATTCTTCAAAGCTGAGATTAGGACTCTTTCCTTTTCCTTCCCTAAGTAGGGATATTACATGTAATTGGCCGTACTCATCAAAATCAGAAACAGATTTAACCTGAAAGGCTAAACAATCAGTGAGTTGTCACAAGAAGGTAAAAACTTGAAGTGGAGAAAGTGAATTGAAAATACCTTCATCCTGCTATAGGGATAGCCTAATGATCAGTTTTAGCTTTGTATTGTATTCACTAGGGATAATTAAGTAAGTCGGTATTTGGATTATTCTTTCTCTGCAGTGCAGGATAATTGCAACATGGAGAAAAACTCCAAGCATATATTATACAGTTGGACATTCAAACCTTCAAAAATGTTTGTGCCCAGGGGTTCACTCTTCATAGAATTCCTTTGCTTCAACATAAGCCTGACAGTTTCTTTTAATTCAGGAATTAAACCATGTAAGCGTAGAGTAGATTTAGGAAATTTATAACTAAGTGGTGCACCCAAATCTCTCTGATTCCATGTTGAAGCCAGGACAGACAGGTAGATGCCATATTCCATAAAAATTGCACTGAGTTCTAAGAGAGGAGTAAAAATGCCCAACATATAGAAGCATGACACAGCTCTGGGTGGCCCTGCTTAAGTAGAGAGTTGAACCAGCTGGCCTCCAGAGGTCCTTGCTAATCTCAATCATCCTGTGATTCTGTGGGACTAAAGTGATAAAATGTGTGCACCATCAACTGCCTTCTACATGTAAGTAAAAGCCTTGTATGTGCAAATGAATGCTTTCAGATATCATCCAATATCCCAGTAGCACTGTAAGACTGTAATCTTCCATTTTCATCTTCCAGAAAGATGAAAACAAAAACCAAACCAGCCAGAAAATCCCACAAAACAAAACAAGGTCATACAGATCAACCAACAAAAGCCTAACCTTGTTTACTGGAGAGGATGTCAGTGTATGCAGCTGCTCCCAAGCTAAAAACAATGGATCCACACACTGGCTGATCATTTGACATGTAATATATTAATAATATTTTTACTGAGCTTGATGTCTTCACAGTAAGAGTCACAACTGTAATACAAAGCTAACAACACATTCTCATGCAAGCTCTGACAGATTTCTAATCTTTTATGATGAAACTGATAATTCTTCATTTTAATTGCAGTTCCAAGGCATGACAGCTTTTCCTCCTGAAATAGAGAGACCGTACAAGACAGAACCAGTAATATGCAGTTCATCTTCCTGTTTACCTTGCAGTTTATCCCTCACTCTGTTGTTTGTGGTGCATGTCACATCCAGTACCATAGGAAACTTTGGGTCCTTTGTATAATAATTTTTATTCATTATTTGTGTTCTGTATGCCATGCAAGTTTTGATGTGTTTGCACTGTTGCTGTTGTAGATTTATTTTTTTACATATTAATAAACTAAATTTGCTAGTTCAAAATAAAATGTGTACTTCCTTTGAAAACTGTGGTTTACTTGGTTTTCAATGTAAAGTATATACAAAACACAGTAGGTACACTGGCACGTTGCATATTGAAACCTTTTCACATACAGTTTTGTTACACTTTGTCCTGGCTCTTCACATCATGTTTTCAAAACCAACTATGTATATGGGTGAAATTAATAAACTAAAAGAAACTTAGTTAATCACATTCAACCTGGAGTATGCTGTATTATTTTGTCTTGGTTCTTGATATGTGCAGGTTAAGAAGTTATTGCTGTAAACATGTATTTGGGTACGTCTGACTGGCACCTGCAGTAAAGCCACAGGGAGGATTTATTCAGGGGAACATGTCTAGGAGCAACACAACGCAACTGGTCACTCCCCCTACAAGAAACAAGCTGCCACAGTTGTTAAATGGATGAAAATGGGGGCAAAACCCCAAAACTCCCCATAGGGATTCCTGTACAAGGAGTCCCTGACTAACCAGGGGTTTCTCTCCTCCTTTCTTCTCTTCATCTCTTCTTCAGTCCCTGACAGTTCAGTGTTTCTTTTTTCTTAAGGTACTGGGTAGGCCAAGTAGAGCTTTGGTGAGGCTAGCACACCCTTGTTGTACACAACCTTGATATAGCAGCAGTGATGAAGATGAATCTCAATGCCAGGCACTGGTATGCACAGAGAAGGGAGTCCAAGCCTGCCAGCAGCTATTGTTAGTACATGCCAAGCATCCTGATATGCCAAACTGTTGATAAAGAGCTTATTTTTTGCATCCCACACACCTTGTGCATGACTTTTTTTTTTTTTTTTTTTTTTTTTTTTTTTTGCAATGTGAAAATCTGTGTCATCTTTACTCAGGTGTTGTTCAGCAAGGAAATTTTCCTAAAGATACCTAATCAATAGTTTCCCAATGAAATTATGCAACACGCTGGAAAAGGACTTTGTCCCTAAGCCCTCAGTTCTATAGGCACGCTGTAGCTGCAGTTAACTATACATTTTCCACAGTTCAGCATAAACATTACTGGAGTTCAGCTGTGAAAATAAGTTTTTTGGATGTTTAGAGTGCTTCCCTGACCACTGCAGCACCAGCACTACAACTAAACTCTGTAGACTTAGTTACATACAGATTTTTTTTTTTTAAGTAAGTAAGTGCATTCTACGTCACTGAGCATTGTACTGCAGCATGCTCAGTCCAGAGTAGATCAAGAACTCGATTTAGTTGAGGTGAACTGATTTTCTGGGTCATTGGATGTTAGCCACTAAAACCTGTACTTGTTTGTGAAATTAAATTTCTTCATGAGAGCAGTCTATTCTGATGCAAAGAGCTGTCACATCAGAAGGAAAATAAGGAGGGGATTTGGAATCTGTCTTCTTTGTGTTTGAGTAGTGAGAAGGAAAGCATCACAAAGCTGATAAAGCTAATTTGTGGATAGCCAAAATGACAATTAGTGTGAAAGTCTTCATAGAAGAAAGGCATTGAAGATACTAATGCCTGAAGTAGAGATGAAAGAATTAATCAATGTTAGATTAAATTTCTAAGAGCTATAGCAATCTCATTATGAAATGTATGCATAAAGAGTTTAAAATCATCTGTGAAGACAGGCTTGTAGGGCCCACTAAATCCTCCTGATGCTGCAGTCTGCACTTGGAGTAGGAGAACAACTCCCACCACATCCTGGGGAGTTTCTTCATCACTGTTGCGCAGCTGCTTCCTCTGGACTACTAGCATGAGTCCTATGTAGACTTGGTTTATAATTAAAGATAAAGCAGATCTAGGGTTACTCTCCATTCACTTGGCTGTTCTCTGATTTGGTGCCATTTCTTGTCTAAGGGAATTTTCTTTCCATGGGTACTCGTCCTAATAACAAGTGAACAAATGGGTATTTGTTGTTGCCATTGAGTGCACAATGCGATGATGTAAAGCATGTCTGTGAGAATTAACTGCCAGTTTTATCAGCAAGACCTGCCTTATACAATAAAGGTTCATTTTTGCTTAACCTGCAAGTGTTTTATAACTAACAACTTCTTGAGGAACATAAATGAAAATCTTGCTTCACAGGTTAAAATAGAGACTAGTGATACAGTTCAGGGATACTTGCAGATAAAAGATCTAAAACAAATAAAAGAACATTACATCATGAAAGAAACTTACTTAAGAAAATAAATGAATACTGAAAGTCTAAAACTGACCAAAGCTCAAAGCAAGGATAAAGGTGTGGAATGCTACAAGTTAGCTCCATGTCACTGAAGTAAAAACAGGTGGTGCAAACAACTACCGGGTCACACGGCGTGTGAAAAAGCTCTCAGGCACAGATTTCTGTGGTTTACTTTCAGCATCATCCTATACTAAAGCACATACTCTTGAATTGTATAGTTACCCAAAGCTTTCATAATAGTAAAAATAAATAATTTCCAAGTATTCCACTGTGTAAGAAAGGATATTGAGTACACACCAGGAGATCAATGAGTTAGAGATAATTTTCCTTGAAAATTTTTGCCAAAATTTTCCTGTGTGAAGAAATGCATTATGAGTTTCTAGTGTGAAACTAAACATAAAAATAATAATGTACTGGGCTGGAAGCTACATTCTGGAACAGCAGCTGAAAGTCCCTGCCTTCTTGAATCAGATTCACAGTATAATGGGCAAGCTGCCTATCACCTGTATGCTGTCTACCTGTTTGTCTACCTACCTATCCTATTTATACTACTTAATTTCCTTTGTTTCTTCTTTATATTATTTATTTATTCATTATGGAGCTTCCATTTTATGAGCATGTGGCTCAAACAACCACTTCAAATTTTGACTGTTTATCATGAAACCATGATTCAGCAATACTGAAAAGGGAGCATCCGGAGTTTACATAACTCCTTTGACCTTCAGGGGATAGCATCTCCTCTGCCAGTTCCATTGCACAACCCACATTCACCCACTGGTGCCTGGAGTGTGGTGACCTCTAAGCTGAGTGTGTGTAGATCCGCACACACGCCAGCTGCAGAGCAGTGGGTCTGCACCTCTGCTGGGCTTTATGCATGCCACTGGGGAGGTCTTGCTTAGTAAATCAGCCTGGCTGGTTAAATGGAGAGACAGTGTGGCTACATTATCCCAGATGCTGAAGAGGCATAAATTTAATAAATAAAACCCAGTGAAAACACTGGCCTCATTCTCTTCTTTCCACCCTTCATGCAGAATTGGACTATTTATAGACCAATTACTGCTTCTAGCATGTTTAAGAATTTCCACTTCTGCTCTGTGCCTCTTATAGAAGCTTTTTGATAGATCCATGAGAGAGAGAGAGGAAACTAATCCTGAGATTTTTAGTAGAGAAGGAAGAGAGGAGCAAAAATGACAGCTGTGACAGGGACTTCTGGGCTGCTTCCTTCATCCCCATACTGCAGGAACCCCCAGGAGCATCAGCACCCCCATAAAAGACCACTACAGTCATACTGAGCCAGCACAGTCTGGCCAAAGGGTGGGTGCAGCTGTGGGTTTTCCCTTTTCTCATCACCTGCAAACTGCTCATGGTATAGGTGCCCTCAGATGCCTGCATGTTAGCCCTGTGTGGACAGACTATCCGTCCCCAAAAAACCATACTCAACAACCAAGAGGTGGAGGGAGGGTTGGAGAGAACCAGTGATCACAGAGAAAGGCTCACTGACCTCCACACCTTCAAAAGCTGCTGTGCTAAGTTATTTTAGTCAAGTCACTACTATTCATAACATATTCAAGAATGGGCTCATCATTTTATAGGCATATATACACTAGCCAACTAAACAGCAAAAACTGTCCTCAAGCACAATTTTTAACTCTCCATTCACAGCTGTCTTTTCAGCATTGAGCCTTCAGGGATAGAGGTCTTGACCTGAAACTCTGGGGATGTGCAGCCAGCCATCTTATCTGCTTGCCTTAAGATGCCAAGGATCACCCAGGATCAGAACTTTTTAAAGCATTTAGATATTGATGATTGTTTTGGGCTGTGGGAATACACTACTTTTAGATACTTAAGGAAAAAGAAAAGAAATAAAAACCAGCATCCCATATGCCACCTACCTGTGCCTTAGGCAAGTGAGTCTTTCAGTCACAGCCCTGGTCTATGGACCAGAAGTACTACAGAGAAACTGAAAATGGAAGTTGTTGAGTAGCACATTAAAGTCACCAACCTACCAGAGTTATCAACTCTTGTGGTACTGGGTACTCATGGTGTTTATAAAGCTCCAGCTCCTGGGATCTAGAAATGAATTTAAGGGGGAAAAAAAAAAAAAAAAAGAAAGAAAGAAAGAAAAAAAAAAAAAGAAAATTTTTTACTCTGAAGAAATTGTGAAATGTGACCGAAATATGTGGTTTAAAATTTTTGTTCAGAACGTCTAAGTCAAATACAAGCCAATGTTGCGGTTTCTGAGGTGTATGGTACTCTATCCTTCGCCTTCTGATAAATCTTTCAATTTCTCTCTCTCGTTTCTCTTAAAATTTCTCCCTAGCACTTTCCCACATCCCTGTTTACTCCCTCTTCTCTTGTTATCTACTCGCACCTCATTGCTCCATCCTGCATGTTTGCTGTCCCTGCTTACCACAACATCCCCTTGGTCAGCTGCCTTCTCCTGTCAGGGACAAATATTGGAAGCAATTGTCTGATATGTCTCTGAGAACAGCCTGGGCTCCAAGATCTTCAAAGTAAAGGGAAGTGCTAACCTTCATGAAGTGAGATAAATTTAGAAATAATGACAATTTTTTTAATATTATTTCTTTTTAAAAAATGTGGATTCTTTTCCAAACTCAGACTGTTTATTAAGTCAACTGCCTTGGAAACACAAAATTGAAGGTTTTGCTCTGTCCAACATAGAGAAGAATTAGTTATTCAGGTCTACTGTCTTGCTTTCCTCTCTTCCTGCCTCTTAACAGTACTGTACAAACAATTGGCTATCTACTGGAGCAGACATCAAATCTCAAGCCCAGTGCTTAGTCCACTCATGACATAGGTATGAACATAGTGTATGTTTGTAGCAAAAGTAGAGTATTTTCCCAGACTGAATTTTTACTTCTGCGGAAACTGCAGTTTGTAAGACAACTGTAAGTTTTTATGGGAATATAAAGTGATTTAACATGTCTAAAAAGTGTAACTTACAACACACGTGTGAAAGCAGGCCATTTTAGGATGACTCATCTTGACCTGTTTAAAAAAATAAAAACATCATGCTAAAATTCAGTCCAAGTTCTTCCAGACCACTGGGCAAGAATTACACATATCACCATCTGAGACATCCCACATAATCAGATGTGGTTCTCCCTATTACCCACTTGGTTTATATTATACACACAGATTTCAATATTGAAAAGGTTTTTCAGTCACTCTGCAAATTTTTTAAAGATACAAATGTGTTTGTTAAATTTGTGATTCCTTCCTCCTATTTACCCTACTCTTCTGCAGGGAAAGACAATATGAGCATTACCCACGTGAAGTAGCAGTCAGTCATACAGGACCATTATCTCCCGTATAACATGTCAGTGCCAATATTAAATGGCAAGATGTGGAGTTTATATGCTGTCATTAATATAATTGTTCTAAAACCCACTTTCCCCTGGTTTATGTTACTACAGAAGGCAGAAGAGAACGGTAACTCCCGCTTCCCGTATCTAAGCCAAATCTGACTGCTCAAGATTACCTGTGAAAACTTTCAAGGCTACCACAGCTGTGGTATACATGCAGTATACATGGGAGCACAAAGTTTTTCCTAAACAACTGTTGTATGAGTATTTCCTCCAGCAAACTATGTTTCAAGTCCTTGCTGCAGTAATGGCGACCTTGTGTTTCTCTGTTCATTGGTGACACCTGTACTGGCTGTGCACTGGGCAGTTCAGAGGCTCTTGGCTTTGCCTCTTGGCTATGCTGAGGAGCTCTGGAACTGACTGAGCTTTTCATGGCTGCCCCGTAAATTTCCTTGGCCATCTGTGCAACTGATAAGGAAGGAGTAAGATATATCACAGAAGCTCTGAACTGAATAAACTGTATGGTTGGATTGTATACATTAAATGAATTTTAAGAACGCGGGACAGCTGAATGTAGAGAGACAAAGTAAGTTTTTATAACAGTGAAAACAAGTATAGTTACTCTAATATACAGGGAAGAAGTTCAGTACAGTATAAATATCTGCCTTAGAAACAAAATCTTCATTATAATGTACTTCGGATATTGCACAGTTAGGAAGGTCGTGGAGTGGTGTAGACGTGGTTGATTAAATGCTTGTTGAAGTGTCCTTTTAGAAGTTCTGAGGTTTAAATCGTACTGTTGAGATTGTTAAGAGGCTCTGTTGAATTAAATAAGCATCTTCTTAACCAAAAGCAAAGGAAACATTAAAAATGTAAATGAATGACTTCAGAAAGTAGAAGGCTGGCCTGTTGGGCAGATGGAGGCAACTACCTTATCACCATTTCCTCAGAATAAAATCATTGTGTGATTCCTTTCTTGCTCCCTTGTCTGGGAGAGTCCACGAGAGACAAAGCAGGGCTTGTTTTAGCTAGAACAGACGACAGCTTTCATCTCCTAGGCTTATCAGAATTAAACTATTTCCACTTAATTTTAATGTGAATAAAATTATTCATATTATGATTTAATAATTAAGTACACACCCAGATCACACTGTAGAAATAACTTTTATTATGTTGGAGGTAGCATACGGGTAGCTAACTAGATACATACCGTGGCGATTCTTTGCTTGCAGAGCATGCTTTCTGGGAGAGAGTTGCTTTGATCTTATTCAACTTACTAACATGCAGTAGAACCTATTTTCCACTCAACTTCCACAGTTTCCTTTGTATTTTAAATCTCAGTTGATTTTATAATGTTGTTTTTTTTTTTTTTCTGTTTGGTTAGTGGTGGTTTTTTTTTTGTTGTTGTTGTTTCTTTTTGAAAGGGAGGTTGTACCTACTGAGATGATAAAGATAACTGCTCCTTTCTCCTAGCTGTCATGCTTTCCTATGTACTGCTGATTTTACCTGGAATATGTCACAGCTCCTTACATGATGCCAAGTGTTATTCTCTCTTCTTACCTTCAAGGCAGCTGAGGTCTTGGGTTGCTCTTTGTAGCAAAGGAGGAGGCCAGCACAGAACAAGCATACGTTCAGCTCTCCCCTGGCAATATTTCACATCAAGCAACATTTTGACAAAGCCACACTAAAGAAAAAATAAATACTTCAAGCAAATGTCTTTTTGTACTTGCTACTTTGTGTGCAGCACTCACGTAACATCGAATCTGGGACATCACATCTCACCTAGGACAACACAGTGGAATTTCACTAACAAACAGCTTCACTGTGACACTGAGGTGAGCAATGAGAGACAGAAAACTTACTGTAAAACACAAACACATTTTATAAATACTCCTTGAGATTCAGAGAGTTACTGGCAAAGTAAATTGCTTTTTGTGAGACTCTACTCTTCTTTCCTATTTATGTCTCCCATGGGTTACATATGTACCACCTAGTAAACACTTTCAGCTTCTTCCATTCCAGTGAGCAAGAAACCAGCTGGGAGCTGAGTGCAGTTCTTTTCCTAATTAATTACCAGGCAGCCTCATTACAGGTGGTTTAAAATTCCCTTATAAAACAGTAGCACGGCAATAAATACATAAATATCATGCTCTTTTAGCTTTATAGGCCTGGACACACATTTTCTCAGTATACTGTCATTATTCAATCATAACTTATCTTCTCCATTCACCATGATTTTTAAGAAATATTACAGTATTTTTCACTGCAATTTTCGAATGTCTTGAAAGAAAAACTGACTAAATTCAAGCTTGTGACTTCTTCCCTTACCTAGCCCAGGAATCAGAGAATAAAAAGCTCTTACAGCTTGACACAATGCTATGAAGAATGTAACTTTACAAAGGAGCAAGAATAATGTGACAATCTCAAATGGCTTTCAACTTTAAATGTAGGTTATCAGTACAAGAGAAAATGCATTAAAAATACCTACTTTATCAAAGCAAACAGCACTTCTAAGGGTTTCCTATTGTTTCACAGAAGAATTCTCTCAGATCTGGTAGAGCATGTTTTGCAGTACATTTTTCTTTTTGACTTGTCACTTCAAGATACTACGACAGCCTGTTGTCAGAGGATTTATTAAGAAATTTAAGGAGACAGGATTTAAAAACTAGTTCAAAACCCATGCAAAAAAAAACTTGTGAGGCATTTCTGGGGAATACAGCAAATTTCTATAAATATCTATGTCTTTTAGACATCAAATCACAAGTTTTCTGTATGCTACGAATTCCGTAAAGACTGCTGAAATGTTGACGATCATTTGTAGCACCACGCAGTAAAACTGGAAGAAGCTTTTTCCAGACTGTTCATCTCTGGGGAGACTGTAATTGACATAGTGAACCTGGGCACATTTTTAGACTTGACAGGCTGGATTCACTTATAGAGCTATATGAGTCTACCTCATCCTTTGGCAACAGAGGATTTGGACCATCAAGGATAGCAGGATAAAGAAAAGCAGGTCAGAAAGTTGAGAAGGGTACCTCAGGAAATAGACAGCATAGGAAATTTTTAAAGACAAATATCCAGCTGAACGTACCTCTAAAGGCTAACACTTTTTTGGCTTAGGTGGGGAAAACAGAGGGGTAAGGAGGAGGGGATAATGTCTACATAGGATTTCTGTGTTTGTTGTTGTTACGGTTGTATGTTTGCTCCACTGAAAGGCATAAAAGACAGAAAGAACAGGTTCACACCTAATGCTCTGAATCAAGCTTAGAAGTCATGAGTTTAGTTGGCCACCCATCTGATTGCCCTGTATATGCACAGTTAAACTAATACACCCTCCAAGTCTCACATGACAATGGTAGGTAAATTTGTGAAAACATGCATGGGGAGCTGGATATCACAGAGATAGAGAACTGTGAGAGATGTGTAGAGAATGTACTGATTTGAAAGAGGAGAAGGAATTATTAAAGGGATTTCTGGGACAATCAGGCAAACTAAAACTACGGAACACTAGAAAAGACTATTAGCCAAGCCTTCCTGTACATGAAATCTATCCAACTGTTTGTTGATCTTATATGTGAAGTTTTAAGGTCTTCACAGTCGGAAAAAGATAATCTCAGATTTGACAGAAACTTTATGAAACATTCTCTTATTGGCAGGGGATAGTCTGGTAACCACCTAAGAACACTTACAGAATCACAGAACTATCAATCAAGGTTGGAAAAGACCTAGAAGATCATCTCGTCCAACCATTACCAATACTTCCCAGCTGTTTTAAGTACTTTTTCCCCTGTAGTTATATTTTTGCATGTATTGTGCTTATAATAAAAGTCTTGTTAAAGGACCAGTAGTATCTGTTTGCCAAAATCAATACACAGAAATGGTTCTTTTCTAGTTGTTGGGTTTTTAATATTATTATTAAAGAATTCATAGAGCATTTGTCTATAGATTTGAAACAGGTTTGAAATTTTGGAAATTGCAAGCTGGAGAAAATATTTCGTACTGGAAAAAAATACACATTAAAAATGCTAGTCAGTCCCAAATGAAGAATAGATCGTAAATTAAATCCTGCTTTAGAGAGTCCTCTCCAAAACATCACTTTTACTGAGAATAATTCTTTCAACATAATCCACCAAAAGTGAGACTTTTTGAACTTAATATGAATGGGAAAAGTAAGACGTGTTTGCCTATAAACATTAGATGCTATACCGGGAGTAAAACTCATATATTCAAGATTAATTCCCACCTGTTTTACTTTTGTAATTTCCTTTCTCTGGCTTTCCTTTTTTCATTTTGATTCAGTGGCCTTAACTGGAACTTTCCAATTCCTCTGCTACCTCATTAGATGTGACACAAGATCTGTCTTCATCTTCTTTTCAGTGGCAGGGTTTTCCTCTTCTTTTGTCCATGGAGAAAAAAAAGAAAAAAAAAAAAGCCACAAACTCTGGCTGGTGTGAAGAATTTATTTTGCTTGCTTATCTCTGAGGTTGATGAGAAAACGTGCTTCACCTGCCAGCACAGCCAGGTAACAGCAGAGGAGGAAATTTAAAGGACTGAATCCTGGACTTGGTAGCATGCAGTTGGTACCTTTCCTGTGCCATGTAGTGGACCTGCCCTGTACACCCACCTGCTAGCCTTTAACCAACTGCAGCTGAGACAACCAGACGGGAGAAACAGATTGGCCAAGTGCAAAGGCTTGTAAAATACTAGCTGATCACACAATCACAGAATCATGGAGGTTGGAAAAGACCAACCCTCGACCCCATCACCACCATGCCCACTAACCATGTCCCTTCATGTCTTTTTCTGGTCCTACATCAGCACTTGCAAAGGGCTCTTTTCAATGAGCAGAAAGAGTCCAGAAATTCTTTATTCCTCTTCCACGTTTTCCTCTTCGATTTTCGTTGAGAACCAGACTGATAATAACAACTGCTTATTGAACAGCACTCTCTGCTGCCTCCTGCAAGGTTTGCATGCGGCAGCCGCTTCCGAACATTAAGCGGCTGAAGCGGCCGCTTCCCGGGGCCCTGAAAGTGCCCTCTGCTGACGGGGAACCCGAGTGCGTGCTGTTAACATGTCGCAGTCAGCCCTAAATCCTGCCGTCTGCTATCCTGTCAAGGGGGAGTTCCGCTGTAGTGAAAGAAAAACGTGAAAAAGCAGCCAGAAAGATGCACTCACGCCAAACAAGTAAAACAAAGTTTAGCCCACCACACAGCAGCTAAAGTTCATCACCAAAGCAGCCTCTTTAAACTCCTCGTTTATGCTTTTCAAGCAGAAAACCAGCAAATCAGGGTAGCTGAGAGCGTGAGACAGCCCCAGTCGGAAGGCAGATCGAACCAAATAAACACGACGGACCTACGAAGCCCAGGCCCTCTGCCACCTGGTGGCGGCCTGGCGGCGCAGCCTGAGGGATCATCCCGCCGCTTTCTGTGCCGCGGCCCGCAGGGCGCCGCCATTTCCTGATCCTCGCCAGCCCCCTCCCTGCTCTCCCTGAGCACACCTGTAGCTGCTGGCCTTCCCAGAAACAGCAGGGGGTGGAGTAGGGGTGTAAATAGCACAGCCTTTCAATCTTCACCTAATGGGAACTGTTAAAAGATTTGTTATTGGTTTTATGTGCTTCTCTGTGGATCTAGGAGCTGAACTCAGTGATCCTTGTGGATCCCTTCCAACTGAGGATGTTCTGTGGTTATTTGCATCTTCATCTTTCTGCTAGCAGTGCTTACTGTGCGTGGGGAAACACCATGTTGTATCATTGGGGCTGCCAAGTCTAGCAGCCCAAGAGAGGTGAGGCTGCCACATGTGTGTCTCCAGGTCCAGCCAACAGCCTGGCTGAGTGTACATCTCCAACAGCACACCTGTGCGCATACACAATATGCAGGTATATGCACATACAGATGGCTGACCTCACGAATCAACACCCACAGGGACGCTATGTGAATGCAGACAGCATACTCATCCTGTTCTCTGGGCTCTGGGCTTGTTTCGCTTGGAGAAGAGAATCAGAATCACAGAATTGCTCAGGTTGGAAAAGACCTTAAAGATCATCAAATCCAACTGCAACCTAACCGTACAACCCTAATTCTAACAACCCTCTACTCCAGGGAGACCTCACTGCAGCATTCCAGTACTTGAAGGGAGCTTACAAACTGGAGGGAGACCAACTTTTTACGTGGTCTGGTAGTGATAGGATGAAAAGGAATGGCTTTAAACTAAGTGAGGTAAAAATTGGGCTAGATGCTAGGAAGAAATTCTTTACTCAGACAGCAGTGAGGTACTGGCTCTGCTGCCCAGGGAAGCTGTGGATGCCCCATCCCTGGAGGTGCTTAAGGCCAGGTTGGGTGGGCCCCTGAGCAGCCTGAGCTGGTGGGGGGCAGCCCAGCCCATGGCAGGGGTGGTGAGCTGGGTGGTTTTTAATGTCCCATCCAACCCAAACCATTCTATGATTCTGTGATAATTTCATCATTCTGTTCTCTGGCAGGTCATGGTAAAGGTCCATTAGCTGCAAATCAATGCATATGTACCAAGCTGATCTCTGTGCTGGCTGGGCAGTGTCACATGATCTGTAAGTAACTGGATTTACAGTGCCCCAGGTCTTGCTGCCCTGCACCATTTGCTCATGTCATGCACACACAGTCTTGGAAAGCAATCAGATGGTGGAAGCCTGAGTATGCAGAAATGCTGATTTTTTTTCTTCCCGAAGTCACAACAATCCCATAGCCAAAGGCCTGCAATGCAGCTCCTCCTGAAGAAGGAGAGAGAAACATCTGCAGTTTTTGGCAAGTACAACGTGTACCAGCTGAGGAGCAGCCTGGGCAGCCAGCCTGAAGCACCTTGCTTCGTGCAGCTCATTGCAGCAGTGGCTGGAGCAACAGGTCTGATATGGCACACAGCACCTCATGGAAGCTCCAAGGATAGGTCTGCACTGTGCTCACACACTCTGATCTGACATTTCCAAACAAGAGCTTGAGAAAGAGCTGGTAGCTCAGTGTGGCTGGAGGCTGTCAGCTCCCACACAGATCTATACGGTAGTGGCAGATGAGGAAAAGTGGAAAAAGATGTGTGACCCAAAGACAGATTTGACAAACATCTGCTGGCAGTCTCTCCTAGTGGGGAGAGAATACCTTGCTAGCTGGCTTGCTGCAAATATACCAGTGTGCTCCAAGCTAACCCACAGTACCTGAGCAGCCCTTTACTTCTAGCCTTTGTGCCATCCAACACAAATTTCCATGCCGTATTTCAAATGAGAGAGGTGCTTACGTGCTTTTCCAGAAGAAAGCAGCCAAAATGTTTTGCCTGCGTGAAAAACAATGTATTTTTAACTAACCTCTTACTTGGAAATGAGTGAATCATTTCAGGCTGAATTTTTCCATAAATAATGCAGCCTAAAGCAGACTTTAGATGTGAAAAAATTGTCCAAATAAAGAAATCAGAAAAATTATACTCAATGAGGACCTGTAAATGGGAAAAGTTAGGGAAACTTTTGTAATAACTGATAGTTTAAAGCAGTTTTATAGTAGTCCTCATACTGGAAAGCTGAATAATTCAGCAAAGATTGTTGTTATTCTTCATCTTTTTCTTCAGTGCTCATTTTTACCTCTCTTCCAACTTATCTGCAGGGGAGACCTACAGCAGTACTTGGGATAAATTATTTTATTATACTTTTACATCTCCCTTCAGAAGCTGATATAAAAATCATCTCTCAATATGATCTTCCTTTTGTAGAACATTTTTTTATCATGAATGGGAGAGTTAGCAAGGTTTTTCTAAATTGTGATCATTAGAAGTGAGTGTTATCAAGCATTTAGAATTCAGCATTTTTGACAGGTTTCTTTGACTTAGCTCAGGTGTTTATTCTTCACCTGTAAGTTTAATGGTCAGCAAGTCCTGTGCTTATTTTTTCTTCATTGTTTGTTTTAGTTATGAAAAAGGAAACTTTATAAATCGCCTGGAAAATGACATTAGCGGTTATAATTTGCCTCCCTTCCTTTTCTTCTCTGTTCTCAAGTAATCTTACTATAGAACAGGAAAAATGCAAACTATACTGTCAACTTCTTTTTTAATGTAGTAGGTGATGGAAAATTTACTTGGAAAATATTGCATTTTGTTTCTATTGTAACATCTCTCCCACGAGAAAGGTTTGTGCCTGCTCAAATAGCACCAAAATAGTGATAAATGAGGAATTCTGTAAGTATGCGTGGTACACATAAATCCCATGGTCAGTCCTGGAGTGAGCATCCCCCTACTCTCCTGTCACCATAGACAAGGGCAGCTGCCTTCCTTCCACCCTTAAACCAGAGCTTGGATAGCAAAAACAAAGCCTGCTTGTTATTAACTCCAGAGCTGAGACAGCATGTCTGAAAGCAAGAGGGAGTATTTTACCCAGTTCTGTACATTTATTCAGTAAATTTGGATTGGGATTTGGACTTCTTCCTGTTCATCTTCCTTTTCTGCTCTCATTCCTACGCTCTGGTAGGTAGGTGACTGTATACACAGGCTCTCTCATCTCTCCATGCCTGTTGCCATGCTGCAGACAGTCATGGAAAAAGTATGACTGGGCATCACATCAAGGGTAAAACCAGCTCATGACATCAGAGGTTTGGTCACAAGAACAAGATCCCCATTCAGGGTGAAAAACAGGGGCTAAGTGTACCATACAGAGCCCAGCTAAAATTTATTTAAAACAATAAAACCAACAAAGATTAATGCTACAAATGTCAGTAGTGAAAGGACTGCATTTTCCTTCCTCCTAGAATGGATCTTTGATGGTAAATAAAGTGTCCCTGCTGTCACCAATCAGACTAACTTGTGTCATGCATCTGGGCCATAGTATGCCTTGCTCAGAAACTTTCAGAAATAATACAGACATCTGCATTATTTAGAGCAAAAATGGAAACCACAAAACACATGGCAAAGTGGTTCAGTACAGCAACAGAAAGTTAAACAGCAACCAGACTGGATGAGAGCATGCAATCGTTCTGCTCATTGTTTTGACTTTTTGATTCTCAATGTTTTCCTCTGGAAATGTGGGATCAGTGTATCTTTGCCCACCTCAGCATGAGATGCATCACTACAGGTGCAAGGAGGCAGATGGAAAGCATCCATCTTTCTGTAACTGCAGCTTCCCTGCAGACAGTCTAGCATCTCCGAGCTGAATGGAGAACTATCTATTAAGGCAAAAGTTACGTTGAAGGAAATTTGTTTTGAACTGGTCTTATTAAACTTTTATACATCACCTTCCCTGAAGATAATTATGCCCTTTTGGCTGTAATATTTTCCCCTCTTTAAACTCAGATTCTTTCCTTTCTTTGGGCAGACCAAGAAATGTCATTTTCCATTGGAACCGTTGAATTAATTAATCTCATGACTGTTAATTCACACTTTCTTCTGTCAAGCTGGAAAAGTTTGTTTCCTAGGAGTTGTAGAGGATCTCAGGGCTTGTTTTGGAGTCTTGTGTTTGTGCACATTTTGCTTATTGACACTATGCCATCTTCCAGATCTCTACAGAGGTAGTAACACAGTTACACACTATGGCTAGATTTTTTCAGGAAAAATAGCTGAGTAAGGTACCCTGGCCGCTGCTGATCAGCTGTGTTTATCTAGACTGAATTAATAAATATGACCGAGTCAAGATGGTGAGTCTGCTGTCTGTGGCTGCTGGCCAGGAGCTCCTTGGTAAAGAGAGCAGCTCAGTGACACAGGAAGGCAAAAGGCGAATGTTTGCTGTTGGTACACAACTGCTGAAACAACTTACGCAGATCGCATTGGGCTGAACAGTCAACAAGGTTGATCCGATGACCTAGGAAAAGGCTGGTATTCTTGTAGAATCCCTGAAAAACAGAGGGATTTTTCTTCCTGTTTTCATCAAACTGCAGTTTGGAGGAAAAAAAAAAAATCTGCAAAAGCAGACTGATGGGGAGAATATTCTCTTTGTACAGTGGATGGCCTGATGGAGAATTTTAAACATTAGCAAATGCTATCTCTCTCTGTCTCTCTTTCTTTACCTCTCTGTCTTTTTCTCTCACTTCACAACACCCACCCTATGTGTTTCTCTATGGACAGACAAACGTACACATATGCTGTTAAGGAACCTTTAATCTCCATTGTCTGCAGGATGCGGTTTCTCTCACCACTTATCACAGTGTGGTACCAAATGACAGGCTTACTATAAGGGGGACAGCAGTGCACAGATAGTGCTGTCTGCTAATGCCCGTGGCAGCAGCTTTGGATGACAGATGAAGAAAAGAGACAACTGACATACCTAACAAGCTGTCAGCTTGAATCTCTCATTGCTTCCTTGAAGTTTCTTGGACTTGTATTGTGCACCTGGGTGCAGACTAAATCAAGATGTTCTCTCTGCATCTTAGCTTACCCAGACAGTTCACAATCTTCAGATTATTTTAAATTGATTTCAAATTAGAACCTTAGCTACCCTCTTTTCATTGTTTATATGAGTTTCTCTTTTAGTCATAAATGTTGCAGAACAATTAAAGTGTGTGAGAATGTGATCTGTTTAATCTCCCTGAAATTAATGTATGACCACATCTTTTTTGAGACATAGAAGTTTTGCAAAGAGCAATCTTACTACAACATGAAACACTTATAGTATCTTATTCTATGTTACAGAAATGTGTCTATGAAGTAAATCGTGATTCTTTTAAAGATGGGTAATCTGAGGCATTAAAAATTGAAAACAACAATAAAAACATCAATTAGAACAACAGGATCTCAAGATTTTGGCTTCTTGAATTTTCACTCAACAGTTTCAAGTGATCTTCCTACTGACTGTCCATGGAAATGAGTGACTGATCATTTATTCAGCCCATTTCCTTTAGAGGAATTTTGGTGTTGGCAGATATGTGTTGCTTGTCCCAGTCTGCATGCTTTAAAGCATAGGCAAGGAGGAATGGTAATAATTTTTGAAAACTGTTCATACTGTCACAGATCCTCAGACAGCACCATGTTGATCCAGTCTCATGAGGACTACGGACACACACATATAACCTTTAAACAACAGCATATGTTGCAGCATACATAACGGTTGGGCTGGATGATCTTGTAGGTCTTTTCCAACCTTGGTGGTTCTATGATTCTATGATTCTATACAGAGTCTAAATAGAATTTCTTCATGCTTATAGCACCATGCATTATTTTGTAAATCTGTCATTCTCTGACTCCACATAGGTATTAAATGTAATTAGATTTTTTTAATAAAGAAGTCTTTAAGAACACAAAATCCACTTGTCTTCCATCCCTTTATCCAGCTGTTAAGCCTTGAAAAGCACCTATACAGACCCATAGGAAGTTCTAGACTCTACAGCTGTGATCCTTGTGGGTACTATTCCTATGGCAAAGGACAGGAATGAAGTTACGGACACAAAGGTTTAGGCTGTTGAAAGCAAGGATTTCTACAGTGGTGTCCTTTAAATTGCCTCCCAGAGAAAGAAGACTGGGGGGGAAAAAAAAGAGGTAACATATTTTCAGAAGGAGGGTTGTTTCCAATTCATGCAGTCTAACTATAAGTGGCATGGGAAGAATTAGCTTAATCCAAACCAAGCTGTGGCTTGGTTGTAAATGAGCTTTTAAGCTATTGAAAATAGGAAAGCCAATAGATACGGGAGAACACATGCTTCAGTATGGCTGGGGAGGGACAGTTTGCTCCTGGCCAGTTTGAGCTAACAGAAAAGTTTAGTATCGTGAATGGGAGCCTGCAGGTTAGAATAGCTTGTCAGTTTGCCCAAATCTTTGCTGTGGATGCCGCAAGTACAGCCAAGAGTCTAATGGCTCACAAATAGGATTAAGCCAGAGATGGCAATCTGGTGAGATACAGCAGAGCATGAAAGTCTTGCAAAAAACTTGCAGATGTCTAGTTCAGATGTGGTGATGGGAACTTGATCTGTGGAAAACAAAATTATAAATAGTACCTCTCTTACATTGTATGGCAACACAAAGAGTGATTTGTAGCTATTCCTCAGGAATAGTTTCAGAACAAAAATAATTCCTTTTGTAGTCAGTTTATGCAATTCACAGCATATGTTTTTTACACAGCCTACTGTGCACTTGGGCTTAAAGTGGACTAAGTAACATTTTTTTTGACCAGTGGGATATTTTGTTTCATCTTATGACATGTATGCTCCTTGTGGTCACAGGGTGAATGTTTTTCAGTTATCTGATACTGCAAAGGGAAGGTGAAAGGGTTATGCTGTGAGCAGGGAAGCCATGCCTCCAGTTACTGGAATAAAAAGAGTGAATGACTTGGGGGTCAGTCTGGCATTAAATGTGGTGCACTTGTATGTATCTCAGATTTTTTAGAGATCACATCTGATGTTCTCTCCCTTTTCAAATATATCTCTGGGGACATACAAGACTACCAAACCCTCATGACTCTCGTTAAGGCCTCCAGGTTGTATCTCAAACACCAAGACAGAGGAAAAGTGTATGGTCTCTCCTAGGATTCCTGACACTTCTTCCCTTACATACACATGCGTATAGATCTTAGTCCAGAGGCAGCCTACCACTGACCAGAAGTTACCTCCTTCCAATGGTGGAAACCTGTCCAGTTCTCCTCCCATTCACGAGTACCCACTTGAGCCCTTCCTGTCCCAGCTGTGGAAAAACACCCTCTCCTTGGCCAAGAACACCCAGCTCACTTGGACTGTCCAAAAAGAACCGACTCCAAGGCTGGCTATGAATTTGAGGAATGGACCGTAAACAGTACAATACTGATGTGATTGGCCAGCAACCAAATTACTCAGAGTTCTCTAGCAGGCTGCCGTGGGATACACCTATACTTCCACTCAGATTATCGTCAAAATACGAGGTATTCTTGCCTACCCACGGTCTCAGTACAAAGTGCATCCTAGGTGATTGATTTCTGAGAAATGTAATATTGGATCTGTGATAATGCACTATGGGAAACTTACAAAATATTTATGTTCCACCTCGGAGTCCAAATCTGTGAAATAAATATTTGCTCTCTTGTATGTCTGCGGGATCCTGCCATAGGGAACACTATGTGCTACAATATGTTTCAGAGCCACCCATGGCAGGACTTGAACAGACCTTTAACTGCCTGTTTGGCATGGCATTTCTATTTTGAATTGCTTCCTCTGCTCTACTTACTTGAAAAATGCTTTGCAATGTATTTCTGTTGACATATCATGGAGTATATAATCTACAAACTATATACTGAATAAAATATAATGTATTTGAAAAATTATAATACTATTGTACTGAAACTTTCTCAAACACGTCAGAGTTGATGCCAGGTCAGAGTACTTAAAATTCAAGCAATATTTAACTGCAGTGATGGAGAGAAGACAGGTTAGGGTACAGATAGCAATGCAGCTTGTTGATCAACCATGCATATATTTAGGAAGTTTTACCTCAGCAAGAAAATATGTTGTTAGTGGTTGTTTTTTGTTTGTTTGTTTTTTTGTTAGATATGTAATCTGTGTTGTTTGTCATTAAAAGACATCTCTCAGACTTTCATTGCGAGCCATTAATATTCATTAAAATATATTGTATTATTGTAACTAAAAGATATTATATGATGTACAAGACCCCAGATTGTCTCATGTTATGTATTACCAGCATACACTCTCAAATAGCATTTTAAAAGTTGGAGACTGAGTGTTCTTGCTGAGAATGTATTCTCAACATATATTTTACTGTCGTGCAGCTTAGTCAACTGTCATGCAGTTGAGTGTGAAAATTTACTAGAGAAAGTAATCAAGAAGCAATTCAGACCATAGGAAATGTATGGCAGGGAAGACCCCAGATCTAGGAAATACTGGACTCAGCTTGAACTTTTTATGTACATCCTCACTTGAAAGTGCCAACCTCTTGAGCCTACAGACAGGTATACATTTTCTGTCTTAGAAGGACAGTTATCTATTTCTTTCTACATGATATAGTATCATTTACCCTAACAAAAGGGTAATTGTACCTTGAATAAGCACTTCCTCACAATTACTTAGATTGCTGACATAACACTAGAGCTTCATATTTTTGTTTATTTAAACTTTATGATTTATCATTCATAACAATAAGTAATACTAGTAATCATTTACTGAGGGTGAAGAGTAAATGAAGATTGGCTGCTCAGTTACTGTTGCATCATTTTAATCTATATTGTTTTCATTTTAATATATTGGATTGTTTTTGAATTCAGTCTGTGTATCTGTTTCTGTGAAATAATAGAATTTTGAAATACTACTGCTGTTAAATATAATTAGTTGGCAGTGAATTTGTGGAATACAGTTCTTCATACCACAAGTATTTTAAATAGGGCATCCTTTAGATTTGGCATATTTCTCTAAGACTTTGTTGTAATACAGAAAGATGCAGCAGGAAATGAAACATACAGTGACAACAGTAGATCGAATATATGGAAGGAGATATAGAAAGAAAAACATGTAGTTACCTGCCTATTTAGTTGTCAGCCCAGAGTAATTTACCTGCAGATAACAGCTACAATGCCCTATCTAATCTGTTATTTATTGATCTAATTTGGGCACACTGTAGTTTTGTGTCCCTGAAGCATTGTCTTGGATCAGCTGATAGAGGATCGTTGTGCTGAGCAATCAGAAGATAGACTTTCTCCACTGTCATGAGGAAAGTAACATTTAAGGGTAACATAATAAGAGATACATTTTCTAAGCTTGCATATTGCAGTAGGGTAGTTCTTATATTGAGTATTTGGTAAAGACTGGGCCAGCGCAGCTGCTTCAACTGGTTTGTTGGCAGCTGTCTCAGGGATTTTGAAGATTTTAGATTTCTTCAGAGAAAAAGCTGCGAAGTTTGCTTCCTCACATATTTCACCTCTTTTTTTCCTTCCTCGCATATGCCCTCTGTAATATGTCTCAATTCTTCATTTTTATTGATGGTATCTTGAGCTTGCTGCTTGCTGCCTGCTGAGGGTAGGGGAAGGAGGAAAAACAAAGTTATATCTCACCATGGACAGCAAAATGTCTTGCTTTGACTCTGCTTGTGGTGCTTTTCCTTTCTCCACATTTAAATTTGGAGATCTGAAGATGTTTGAGTATCTCATAGATGATAACCCTTCATTAGAGTGCTGGAGTGTTGCTTCATTCTCACTGGCAGTTACTATGACTGAGACCTTTAATTCTCCGAGGTGTTTCTGAAGTTTTTCTTATCAAATGAGATTTTGTGAGTATATTATTTCCCACATTTTATTCCATGTCTTACTATGTGCATGCATACATGTGTGCACAAACAGTTTTAATACTTGAAGTAAATTGCAAATTCTTTAAGTAAGCGTAGTCTTTCAATCTCTTTAGAAAAATTTCATATTCCAATTGAAATGGGTTATTCCTGGTGGTTTATAATTTACTGGATTACTGCGTTACTGACTAAACTGTGGAAAGACATGAGGAGAATTAAAAATGCCCATCTTCCTCACCATGAGTTTCTGACTTAGTTGGTACAACCAGTGAAAATAGCCATTTACATATTTTCCAAATGAAAATCAGATCAGAAAAGCATGGAAACTCTTGCAGCTGCTACTGGGAAATGATGAAGCCACAGCAAGACCTGACCTTGACTTGTGTGATCTGTGTTCTCAGCTGAGCTACATTCGTATTTTCCACAATTTCAGTACATGAAAGATACATGCCGTGAGTGAGAGCTTCTGCTCTGGCATAATCCCTCTTCACACCCTGGCAGGAAAGGGCTGGTAACTGAGCTGGCTGCCGTGGATGCACTTTTCTTTGTGGGCAGAGCCAAGGAGAAGCACTTTTTCCTGCCCTCTGGCTGCCCATCGGGTCTCACTTCCAGCTGTCTTCATTCAGATGTGGGGAGGAAGGAGACACCCTGCTACTCACGTTGACATGGAAAAAAACATGACCAGGTCTTCTTAAAGCCTGATGTTCTGTGATATTAACAGGAGCATAACTACAGGTTATGCAGTCTTTCTGCTCAGCACTCGCTGGACCATGTGGGAACACTGTCTCCAGTCAGGGCTTCCAGGTCAAAAGGATATGGAGCAAGTGCGTTGGAGGTTTTCACACAGTCCTAAGCAACCTGGTCTGACCACACAGCTGGCCCTGCAGGGAGCAAGAGGTTGGACTGGAGACCTCCCGAGCTCCCACTCAGCCTGGATGACTCAAACTCAGTCCTCTATCACAAACAAATAAATTTACATGATAAGTAGGAATCATTCATACAAAGTGACTGCGTGTTCTAATGACTACTTGACTTTCAAAATTATCAATCTTTCCATCTACTTATCAGATTGGAAAGCAAAAATTCATAAACAGTAAGTGATATAGTATCTTTGAATATTTTTTTTCTCTCCACAGAGGAAATTACCAAAATTTACCATTGGAGGGGGATAGTGATGAAGTTTTTGCTCTCTGTTGGAGTGTAACCGCCTACTCAGAGAGGAAACATGGGATAAACAAATACTTCTAGGCCAAGTGGTAGCAATATGGGACTAGCAGAAATAGGATCAGAGAAAGAAGAATGTGAGATTTGATTCCATTCTTTTGTCTGTAAGAAGTGAAAACATTGTTTCTTACCTCATGGATAACTATTAAACTACTTGAATATTACATATTCTGGGACAGCCTATGGCAAGAACAGTGTTTTACAGGGCATTCTCTCCCTTTCTGACCTAATGATCTTGCAGCTATTCACAGCAGTTTATTATTCAGATCATCAAATAGGATATTTGAATCTTAGAGTACTCTATTACCTGGTATTTATGGTATTTACCTCTAAAGAGTCCTTTCAGAAGAGGATGGAACTGAGCCTGATCCTCTCATATTCCAGATAACAGCTTTTCCTGTGGTTCAGTAGGAAGAGGAGAATGGAGCTGAATATGATTTGAAGTAAAAAGATGGAAGTGCTTCTATTACTGGAGAGACTTCATTAGTGGAAGTGCTCCAAAACCACTTCCCAGATCAGATGAGAGAAGCAGAATTGTATTAGATTGAAATACATTGTGTTAAGGTTTAGGAATCTGATTGATTGAAAATGGAAGCGCTTGCAGGGTCTGAAAGCAGATAAGCTAAGGAAACACATTTGGAAATCGGCACCTTCAAAGCAATTTGGCTTGTGCTATCTGCTTAAAATCAGCTATGAACTCAGTGAAAATATCACACAGTCTGATACTGAAAGCTCTTGTTGTAAGAAGGTGTCAGGAATCAGCTGAGATACGCTCACAAGCCAGATTTGCATGCCTAATACATTGCAACTGTGAAACAAAATTAGGTGTTTGTGTCACTCTCCAGATAGCTTCTTTGTAGCATGTTAGGTCAGGACACTAATGACCAGTGATGCCTTTGAGCTCAGGAGGACGTTGCTTACTGATTCGAAGTCCTAGACCTCAGCAAATACTAATGAATGTGTTTAGCTTAACTCCACCAGTTTCTTGAATTCAGCATGTTCCAGTTCTACTGCATACTTTAAACATTTGCAGAACAGAGTTAAGCCATAACACATTTTGGTTCAAATTTGTCCAGAAAGGATTTTTCGTTCAAGGTCCATGGCCCTCTGAATCTCTGATACTGAAATAATTTGAGCCAGTCTGCACCAAAAAAAAAAAAAAAAAAAAAAAAAAAAAAAAAAAAAAAAAAAAAGGGAAGCATTTCAAAGTGGGAAGGTTTTCCTCTCCAGCTCTTCTCTTTCTTCTCTTTCTATTTGACCTGCGTGCATCCAGCACAACCTGAGAGTTTGTTTTTCTAACAGACACTCCTAACAGGCCACTGTCCTCCTACTCGTTTAACACACTCTTTTCTAGCAATGAGAGAATGCTGCCAAATAAATTGCCAGGCTTCTCAGACAGTAATAGCTTAGTGCAAGTTCAACAAGTGTCTCCTTTAAACTGTGCCTGAATGGATCTGTGCAGTATCCCAGCATGTTAATGCACTGAAACATGGACTAGCAGTGATAAGCAAAGGCATGGGGGAGAGTGAAGTGGGAAAGCTGGCAAGAATGTCACACTGCTTTGCAGGTTTTTCCAGATGTAAGCAGTCCTCAATATGGTAGGTCCCTAAACAGACATCATTTTAGTTTACCTATAATACTAGTGACCTATTTTGATATTTCTATGTGTGTGTGAAGATATGTATACGTACATATGTATACACACAGTGAAAATATATATAGACACACATAGAAAAAGGTAATGGTGATGGCAGTGGGTATCCGATGAAAGGCAAATTACGAATCAAAATTTGGGTTGCTTTCTGGATTGACTGAAACTGTGTTTGGTTGAACAGACTTTCCAGTGGAAGGGGTTTGACTGCAAAATAAATACTGTCATATGACAAGAGGAGATAAAAGAATATGTGTGAGCATATGGACCAGGCAGATGTAGTTTCTCTGGGCAAGGCAAAAATCATCTTGGTTCTTTCCAGATTTTAGCCAGCACGTGTTTTTTTTTTTTCCCTTGAGGTTTCTGTAGGCAGCATAACTGAGGAAATGCAGTTTACGGCTTTCTTTTCCCTTAGACATTTTGAGACACTGGCTGATCTGGGTCTGGGGAAGTGATAAAACCTGACTGTCTCTCCTGTTACATTCAGTTGCTTGATGCTTTGTGCACAGAGGATCTGTTTCTGCACCACTGACTTCTCATACACATGGGAAGGAGATTAGGAAAGGAGGGCTGGAAAGTGACATACTGCAATTTCTACAACTTTTCTCTGTAAAAATGAGTGTGCTATGAGATACTGTACATAATTTTGATGTAATGGAAAATAATGACATAAGTGCAGATAGACACAGAGAGCTTACTTGCTTTTGTCTGTCTTCTGCTATTTTGAGCTTCACCCTCCCAATTCCTTGTCTCTGTTCCTTTCTGTTCTCGGGAAGATCAAGGGATTCCATGGTACTGAAGCTCTGTAGTGCACAGTGTGTTATGGCTGCTATGCCAGTCACACATTGAACTTGGAGAAGGTGACTGATGGCTAAACACATCACCAAGCACCTTCAAAGCTAGAAACCACCAGGCTGTAAGATTAGCTGCTCATCCTTACTTTCATGAATCTTCAGAGCAGAAAGCACAAAACCACCTTCACTCTTTCTATCACTGACAGTCAGGAACTTTCACCTCTAAATATGCTGTGAAAGATCTAGTAAAATCAATGAAGAGGCCAAATGCCCTGGCATTACTCAAAGATGGTTGTTGGACAGTGGTTTCTTCTGTGGCTAAACATAAATGTTGAAAGACCTTTCCACAGTCATCCTAAACACTGTAACTGTGCTGCTGTAAGATCTATTCTTTTTGTTGTATTTTAAAATGTTAGGCAATATTTAAAGTCTACCTTTCTAAAACTGGTTTACTTCCTTGCATTCAATTGCACAGAGCAAAAGATTAACACAAATGTACTTAAAAGTAGGTTCATTTGCCTTCATACAAGTACAAAAATGATTTGATTTTCCCTAAATCTGGGTACCTTACAGTTGCCCGTGGAATGACTAAATCAACAGGAGATACCCGGATTTCCAGTTCTCATGAAATTCAATCCAGTTCTTTAGGTGCTTAAGTAAGAATTTAGGACTCAGGCATATGATCTAATTATGTGGTTTAGCAAGTTGACACTCATATTGAGATGTGTGATTAACAGTCCTTTCATTTAACACAGTTCAAATTGGCCTGAGAACTCTCAAGTATTTTTGTCACAGACATAAATGCCAGAGGTCCCACTGACTTGAATGGAGTAACTTCACTACAAGTTCAAGATCATGGAATCATAGAATGGCTCAGAGTGGAAGAGATCTCAAGGATCACCAGGTTCCAACCTGTCTGCCACAGGCAGGGTTGCCAACCACTAGATCAAGTACCAGATCAGATTGCCCAGGGCCCCATGTGGCCTGGCCCTAAACACCTCCAGGTCTGGGGCACCCACAAGCTCTCTGGGCAACCTGCTCCAGCGCCTCACCACCCTCTCTGTGAATAACTTCCTTCATCACCTAATATAAATCTTCCCTCCTCTAGTTTAAACCATTTCCCCCTTGTCTTATCACTCTCTACTCATGTAAAAAGTTGATTTCCTTCCTGTTTCTAATCTTCCTTTAAATACTGGAAGGGTATAATGAGGTCTCCCCACAGTCTTCTCCAGATTGAACAAGCCCAGCTCCTTAAGCCTATCTTTATAGGAGAGGTGCTCCAGTCCTCTATTCATCTTCATGGCCTTTCAAAAGCTCAACATCTTTCCTGTGTTGGAGGTCCCAGACTTGGATGCAATACTGCAGTAGGGGACTCACAAAGGCAGAGTAGAGAGGGACGATCACCTCCTTATCCCTGCTGGCCATCCCTCTTCTGATGCAGCCCAGGATACTATTGGCCTTCCAGGTTGCAAGAGCACACTCATGTTAAGTTTTTCGTCTGCCAGGACACCTAAGTAAGTCCTTCTCAGCAAGGTTACTCTCAAGGAGTTTTTCTCCCAGTCTATATACATATATACATATCTGGGACAAACTTGCACTTTTTTTTGTTGAACCTCATTATGTTCACATGGACCACCTTTCAAGTTTATCAAGGTCCCTCTTGATGGCATCCGTTCTTTCTGCTATATCAACTGCATCACTCAGCTAGGTGTCATTGGCAAACTGCTTAGGGTGCATTCGATTCCATCAGCTATATCACTGATAACAGTGTTAAAGAATACTGGTCCCAAGACAGACCCCTGGGGGACACTGTTATCAGCCTCCACTCAGACACAGAGCTCTTGACCACAATCCTCTGACTTCCAACCAATTACTTATCCATTGAATAGCCCACCCTTCAAATCCATATCTCTGCAATTTAGAGATAAGGTTGTAGTGGGGTACCATGTCAAGGGCCTTGCAGAAGGCCAGATAGATGACATCAGTCACCTTTCCTTTGTCCACAGATGCCATCACTCCATCAAAGAAAGCCACTAGATTGGTCAGGCACAATCTTCTCATCGTGAAGCTGTGTTGGCTATCTCGGATCATCTGTTCGTCCCTCATGTGCCTTAATATGTCTTCCAAAACTATGTGTTCTATGATCTTCCCAGGGAAAGAGGCGAGGCTGGCCTTTAGTTCCCTTAGTCCTCCTTCCTCCCTTTCTTATAAATGAAAGCGATGTTTCCCTTTATCCAGCCACAGAGGACTTCACCTGACAGCCACAGCTTTTCAAGATGTTTTGCTCCATGTTGCATGCATGTTGACATGCAGATACAGCATTTATTTTGGGTTTCTCATCTCCTCTTTTGAAAAAGGCATTTGTGCAGGCCTATAGATGCACACTCTTCCTGTTGCAGCTGTGCCAACAAGAAGGTACGTGCCCCAGACTCTTCCTCCTCCACTGCTGGAACTTCCTGCCCTCTGTGACATCCTGGCCAGGCTCCTCATGTGACTTCTCATAACTTCAGTCAAAATAAGCTGCTGTAACAGTGGCCCATTCTTTAAATTCTTAAATTTGAGTCATCTCATTTTGGTGGATGGTTAGGGGCCACAGAGAAGTGATGAGCGTGTGCGAATGAGATGCCAATTCGGTAACCTTTTCAGCTGGTGCAGCTACAGCCTGAGAAAGTGTCTGCAGCCTATGTGCAATTATTAACTGAGTTTCCTGTTGTCAAGGACTGTCATATTCTGGGAACAAGCTGTCTAAAACAGAAAACTGTTTACATGACCATAGGAATTCCAACAGGCATAATGAACCATCAGGATGACGAATATGCTAATATTAGTCCTTTTAGATTTTTAAAAATCTTGTAAAATAAAGGGAAGGGAACAGAAAGAGGAAAGGTTGGTGTAGAGCAAGAGGTGGCTACTGGAAAAAAAGATGTGTTTATCTTTGAGGTATTTTTATTTTTGTGTAGTTTCATTTACACTTACACAAAATCAGCACCAGTCATATTTGTCTTGGTTTCTAGTGACCATTATTTTAGACTCACTGTGTACATTGTTGGAACATAGAAAAAGCACTTAGTGCAGACAGTTTTCCCCTGTTGATGACTAATTTCACTTCTGGTTCCTTTCTGGGTGACTTATTGTGACTAGCTTCAATGAAAATTTAGTTCATACCTACAGTAGTCTAGAGAATGTTTTTTTTTTTTTTTCTTCATGTGCTGTTTCTTCCTCCACTTCTCCTTAGACTGTGAGGCAGACTTCTTGGAATTCTAGCCTAGTGAAATTCATTATATCAATAAATCCCTGTATTAGCAAGTAAACAATGCTAATCTTGGATTTGTAACGAAGCAGGAAGCAGAAAGTCAACATGCTACTTTGCACACCACAGCTTAATGAGAAAAAGACAGAAGTGAGTATGAAGAGCATCTTTCCCTATGAAAAATCTTTTCTAAGAAGGAAGGAAGGCCCTAAAAACCTGGTTCTGTAGGGGGAGAGAACAAAGGTTTCATCTTTTGTAGGACTTAGGTAGACATTACAGTGGCACATCAGCAGAACTATTTTCTATTAAACTGTTCTGTGTAATAGTAGCCATCAAAAGGGGGTGTCTGCAACCATGTAGGGCTGATGAAAAAAGAGTCTGCTTCCCTAGATCACTGTTATACGTTAATGTTTCATGTGTATGTATTATTATGTATGAGTATATTGCATCATGGTACGTACAATTATATATGTAACCTTTTCATGCATTGAAGGTAGAGACAGTATGAGGCTAGAAACTGGGTTCCTCTCTCTGTGATAAGTTATGCTTATTAGAGCTCAGATAAGGCACAGAGTCCCAGAAGTTCATCCAGAAGAAGGGCAATGTTTATAGCAGAAGCTGATAATGAAATTGGCAGTTCTAGCACCAAGAATGGAGAAAACAAAACTTGAAATGGGGCAGTCTGTGTTATTGCCCTGAATTGTCAAGAGTGGTTGACATTATACAGTGGAGTTTACAGATCAAAACACCAAGGCAGTTTTTATTGCTTTTCAGGATGAGTCATAATTATGTGTGGTACACTTTCCAGTAAGAATTTATCTTTCATCCTCACAGACAGTTAACACATAGGTTACCACTCATCAAAGAATTTGGGGTTTCTGTGAACAAAGATAACTGAAATGCACTATACCAAAATAATTTGCGGTCTTTATTTAGTGGGGAAAACAATAACTGACTTCTGAAGCAGTTACCATTGATAAAGGAGAAACAGATCAAAATGAATACTGAAAGTCATTTCTGAGTCGAAGACTATAATCTCATTCCTGAAAATGATGTAAAAAATACGATCTACTTCATTCTCATTCACCAACAGAGGCAAGATTAACAGCAACATTTCCCAACAGTCAAAACTAAGCAGAATCTGGCGCAAGGTACTGGCCATTTTTGCTGAAATAGTGCAATTTTCTGAAGTCCGGTTGCCACAGGGGAAAAAATATGTAGCTGAGCCACTGTGGCTGAACACTGCCTTTGTGTCAGTGGATGGCCCAATACTTTTGGTGGGAAAAAAATTTTGGCACTGATTCTTTTGAGTGTTGCACATTTTTGTTTTTAAAAAAGATCATAGCCTTGGTTTCTTTGTTTTATATATATATATATATATATATATATATATATATAATATTTGTCATACGCTTATTAACTTTTCTTTATCTAGTGAGAGGTTGAAGCTAACTTCAGCTTGAATGAGACTTGAGCTCACTGGAAGGTTGCTGGACAGCAATAGGATCCTCCATAACTTGCTTTGTAGAAGGAGGCAACCCAGAGAGATTAGCTTTTCTAGATTAGAACTAACAATTGCACAAAACAACAGCTGAAGATTTGGAGATAGGTGGGGTACATCCCTCACCATTCCCAATGGTGTCTTTTTCAGACTTATTTTGCTCTATTTTGTCTAATCCTTTTTTGAACCTATATGTTTGCTCTGATTCCTCACCATGGGTCCCTTGGCAGCATATTTCAGAAGTGCTCCACATGCTCTGTCACGTTGCTTTTATCTGTTTTGGGCTGAACCCTACCCTACTAGTGGAAAAATTGGGTGAACAACTTCTCTCTCACTTTCTCCACCGCCTTTTCGATTGTATAAACCTAAGCCATACCCTCTCTCTTTTTCCAGCTGAGCCATCTCAGCCTTCAGCCTCACATAGCCCTGCAGATACCCCCAGTGATCCCTTAGGGTTTTAATGCAAGAAACTCTACAGTGTAATGCAGAATTTTTGGAGGAAAATCTTGTGCCATAATAACAGCCCGGAGACCAACAGATACCTGAGGCTGCTATGCCTGGACCAGCAATAATGAGCTGGCTCAACACCACCATGAAAAAATGATGCACAGCCTGCCACAGTAGTGCATAAATGCACACCTTGTTGCCTGCTGGATGTTTTGAGGTATTTTGTTTTGGAGGAATTTAGATCTGGTGGTGAAATCAAGCAGCTGAATTCCATGATTCTCCATGGTATTACTACATTTCCTCTTTCTCAGGAAAAACTGGGTGCTCTGAGCATCCAGCTGAAAACAGCCTCCTACACTCAGCTAAGTAAACTGTTATTGTCAGGAATGTGGGCACTCTCCATTTTATGCCAGGCTGTGTGCACGCTCCCTGCTGAAGCATTTCCTCTAGCAAAACAAATAAGCATAACGACAAATACTACAACAATCGGTTGATTGAGAGACTGAAATGCTGCTTTGCCATCACACAGTGGACCTTCCACATGAAAAACACAGGGCCTGGAAAATGCTTTTCCCACATCTTAAGTCAGATCCATATTTTCCTCATGATCCAGACCTGACATGCATTGCTTCTTAAATCTCAAACAAAGGAGTTATTATAATAACTTTGTATGTCTAGATGTTTAAATCTGCTCTTATTTTCTCTTGCTTGACATGAATTGAAAATCCTACTGATTTTTCCAGGTAGGAGCATAGTCTCCCTGAAGAAAGAAGCAAAGTACAGGCTCTGATGGTCCTTCTAATACTTCACAGAAAAAGAGCATCTCAAGCAGAGATGGATGTCTTGGAAGAGAACAGAGATTTCAGGACAAGAGTCATTGCCATGTGGTTTGTGCCACTCACTTTGAATTGACTGTGAATGTGTCACAAAGCACAGGGATATTTTTGCTCTGTAAAAAGTAATGTGCATAGGAATGGTACATTCTCCTAGTTTGAGAACAACCGCAAGCAAAAGTACAGTCTTCTTTTTTTTCCCTTTCAACTAGCATCAGTGGTCACTTACTCTCCTGTTTAAAAAATACAGTACATTTCTTACTCACAGCCACCTTGACTGCTAGCCATTGTATTTCCTATGTTGGAAGATCTGAGATCATTAATACCACCAGTAAAGATGTCTGAAGAATCTCCTCTTTTGTGCCAAATCACAATACTGATCTGAATGAACTATGAAAAGTATCTACAAACCATTGAAACTCCTCAATCCTTCACTGTCATTCTTCGTCTTCTTCCTGATAAAAGAAGATATAACTCTGCTGAGGTACCTTGGTTGAGGAGCAGCACATACAAGCAGAATTTTGCAAATAATCACTGAAGAGGAGGGCAAGGACAGAACCTGGAAGAAGAAGAGAGAAAAAAGGGGAAAACAAAATAGAAATCTGAGAGAAGTGGGAGAAAATTGTAGACCTGAAAACATACGGCTGGTGGAACAGAATTTTCTTCAAATTACAACACATCTTTGTTGTCTTCAACTGCATGTCAAATACTGCTGAAGTAAAAGGACTTGGTAAGGACTTTATGTGTTTTAAATGTTGGAAACTGATTTTGCAATCAATATATATACCAACAAATTTGTTTTGTTTGCATTTTACTGACCTTTATCCATAGGAAACAAAAAACCACACCAAACAAAGAGACAAACAAACAAACCCACAGAGAACAGAGACAAAAACACCAATTTATAGATAGTCACCTAGCTCACTCTCTTATGCAGCACAGGAGTTATTTATTTTAAAATGAGTAATGACGTGACCGCCTTTGAAAAGCAGCATTGAAGGCTGATGTTTAACTCTTCTCCCAGGAGTGTCTGAAAGGAGCAATTCAGATCCCGGAACTAGAGGAGAGGCTGAATCCCAGGGGATTTTCTCCCAGCAGCCTTCATGGATGTCCTTTGCTGGAATCTGTGGGCATGATGCTTGAGGCAACGCACAGTCTCCTGAAAAGAGCCGCTGCATCCTTGTGAGGTAAAAGATAATATCAAAAACAAAGGATGAGTTATTCTTTCATTTGCTGGTGCCAGAAATCAGTATTGCAGCCAGCAATTTTCTACAACACAGAGTGTGTAGTGGGAGACTTGCTGTTTTAATTAGTCCTGACCTTTGTCCTCCAGCTTGAAGAAGAATGAATAAATTTAGGAATAACTGACAAGACTTCTGCTGCTGCGGGGGTCTGCAAGGAGTCTGCCCAGTAGGGTGAAAGCTTCTTGCTTCCAGTGTCCATCTGGCTTGAGGATGGTCTGCAGAAAGGACAGGACTAGACAGGATGAAAACTTATTTGAAGCAGATGGTAATATTGATTTATTTATGTTTCTCTTGATAGCATGTTTCTTCTTCATTTGCATTTCAGTTTAACACATGAGCTGTGGCATCCAGAAGGAAACATTGTGACGTTCCAGGATACTGGCGCAACACCAGATCTGGTACATGGAGTTTGCACAATGCTTCTGAAATACGTACCAAAAAAAGTGGCCAACACATGGTGTTTTCTGAACTCAGCATTCTTACCTTGGACATCCACAAATACTCGGCAGACAATGAAGCTGTGATCTCTCTGGTAACAACAGTTCTTACGCAGATTCAGTTGCAAGATTTCTCTTAGCATCTGAACGTATGATTTGCTTGAAATTTCCTTACACACCTCCTGTAAAATAAAACCTACAACAGCAATAGTCAAATATTCTTACAAGCTTTCCATTGATTTGAAATTATTCTTTTTAAAAGAAGTTTTAAAAACTTCAAAGTGCGTTAAAAATACAATCGACTCACTCTGTTCTGTATTTGCCAAATAGCATCTGCTTGTTTACTGGGGTGCTAACAACAAAATACAAGTGATGATGGAATGATATAGATAAAAATGAACAATCACAGTACAAAAATCACAGTACTACCCAGCTGTCAGTCTGTGCACAATGAGTGATCTGACATCCAGGCACTAAGTCTCCTATAGGCTGCTTTGTCATTTCCTAGTACAAAGATAGAAGTTCACAGGGAACCGTAAAACAAAACAAATTAGTTTTGTGCTCTTCCCATTAATTTCAAAAAGATTTGAATGGAAGCAAAATTTGTCTGAAATGTTCGTAATAAAGGAAGAAATGTAACAAGCCAAGGCAGTTTCTAGAATATTTACTTTACATCAACAGTTCCATTTTGGATTTGAGAGGTTGGATTTTTTCAGTATGAAGCAAATCTCCATGTTTGTATCATATGTTTGTGTAAGATATCTATGAAAGTGGGAGAGTTTGCTGGCTCCACAGAAAGCTATTGATCCCAGTGGAAGTGGCTCACAGTCTGCCAGGGGTTGATGGTGATAAACAGGACTGTATTTAATAGTAAAAGTCTGTTACTTTCCAAAGCTCAGTCAAAATGATCTCTTGACAGGAATTGTTCTTCAGACAATGGGAAACTGTGCTGATGTAACCAGTACAAAAACACATTGCCCTCTTTCTGGTAATCATCACATGCTTTGGTTTCTTAACTTGGAAATGAACAAGCCTTGAGGAATTTGAGGTCTTATACATCTCCCATATTGTTTTGTGTTCTTGTTTTAAATTTGCAAATACTTTAAAATGCGCGGAGTAAAATTCCACTCTGGTAAAGAAGAATGAATAGAAAATTTCTTTTTTTTTCCTTTCTTTTTTCTTCTTCTTCTTTTTTTTATTTTTTATTTTTTTTTTAATAGACTTAAACAGTTCTCTAGCTCAAATGAAATAATTGGAGGCAAAGAGCTGCCACTGCTGTTTTGGAGGAACAGAGCGCATTTCAAAAACATTTTGTTGTCTTTAGAATGTAGAGATTTTTTTGTTGAAAAATAACTTACATATGGTCACATATGTAAGTCTTCACAATGATTTTCTGAATCTATTTGTTGTAAGGCTGTGGTCAGAGTTCGCAGTTCACCAACTAAACACAGTGAAATTTCTCCAAACACTAGAAAATCCCATGGAAAGTCTTGATTGGAATGTTAAGATGGCAATGTCTGTATCTCCATTATTAGTAAACTGCAAGGTAAAAACTCAATTTGCAAACCTTGAGGACATGCTGCAAGGGTAGTCTTGGAGGCTTTGATGTCAAAGCTGGACAGGGATGAGCAGATTGATCTTGTTTTCATCCATAGTTGAGAAAGACTGCAAGAGGGCTGGCTACTTCTTTGATGAAAACTATATGCAAATTTACAAATCTGCAACACACTCTGAATATATTTACAACCACAGTTATTGATCTCTGAGGTGCTTGTCTGCATCAGTATGTATGTATAAGATACTAACATCTCTGATTTTTCTGTAGGCTGTTACCTAAGCTTGAAGATGTAAATCTTATTGTCGTGTATGTCTACACACCCTGTATACTTTGGGTCCCAAAAAAGATCAGGACCTAGCATTCTTACTGTGTGACACCTTATCTTCTGGACTGCTTTTGTTAACAGTGTTTTAAGTTCTGGAATGAGGGAGTAGTTTATCTCCAGCCATCATCATTTGTTTCATCATTTAAATTAACCTGAAGGATGTCACCTTGAAAAGTAGGCTGAAAAGTCTTCATATTTTCAGGAACTTCTCTTGGGCACGCTGACAGTAGAGTGAATAGCACAAATTTCCAACTATTTTGGTGCTGGTTTATATTTGGTATGTACAGCACTGTGTATTGATTGTAGATGGTTTCCAGAGACTGCCAAAGTCATACTTTCTGGTAATCCATGAAATGAATGCTTAAGCACAGGTATGAGCAAAACTATTGTCATTGATGGATTTGACTTGATTTTTTTTTTAAGATGGATGTGGTATTATTGTTTATTTACTCTAAAAAAAAAAAAATCTTTAAAAGTATTTATGCAATGATAATAGATAGCTGTTGTATGTTAATTGTAATAGCTGTGATCTAATTTAAGAACTCTCTCTCCTCAGAGTGTTCCATCCTTGCTACATTTCTCTAAAACTATTGGCGGGGGATGTATATAAACATAATTCAGCAAAAAACTATGCCAACACCTGAAGTATAGCTGTGTCAATTGCCTAATAAATTCATCCATCTTCCCAATAGTGGGCCGATTTTTAAATTATTGGTAGACAAAGGGTAGTTTTGTATTGAATGCATAGAACTTAAGTTTGTTAAGTAAAGGTCAGATTTATGCCTGAATGAAAGGGTTTTCATATTCTAGTGGCAATTGTGTGCATTTATATTATGGTCTGTTTTGTTTCCATTACTGATTCTAACTTTGACTTCCTCGGTGACATTCAAACAGTTACTTCATATATACGTGTCTCAGTTTTCACAATGTAAACTGGGGACTACACAGAAAATTAGCCCACAAAGAGTTCAGGACCCAGCTTAATTAAAGGTTGCAAAGGCAATTTTGTTCCTTAGAGGAGAGGCAGCTTTTTATCACAAACTATTATTGTGGCTAATATAATTTACCATAGTTACTTGGGTCTATTTACTTCCTCTCGTTTTATGCCAGGGTAAATCATATAACCTCTATAAAGCTTTTCTTCATTTAAGACAAGGATGTTGGCAGCATATCGGGTGCCTAGTGCCTCAGACAAGCAGTCACTCAGGCCCTTCTCAGCTTATAAGAGGCATTGTGAGTCTCCAGTACTAATTTTACTTCAGTTCAATTAGCCCAAGCTTGTTGTGTCTATTTAGAAAGGGCAGAAAGTAGTCTTGATAGCAATAAAAAAATATGGAACTCTTGATGAGCACTTATGGGAAACACAAGACTCGTAATTGGGAAACATGAGATATTTCACTGTGTTGGAATGTGAGCAAGGAAAGAGAAAGAGACTCTGTGTTTTAACTCCCTCCTGGGGCTAAACATGTCCCCTCAGTAAAACATATCAAAGGCAGCTGAAGGATATCTTATTAGAGCTAAATTGCCAGGGAAGGTGGGCAGGAATGACCAGAGAAAACTGTGGGTTTAGATTCCTGCAGAATAACAAACTCTTGATTTCCTGTGTTACCCTTTCTCTTGGGGATATTTTGGTAACTGGCCAGCCTCAGCCTGGTGGTGGATAAAAGGCAACTGGCCAAATGAATAGTCCCGATGATATAAATAATGATTGAAAGGTTAAAAAAGCCCCATGTGACTAGCTGGAATCACAGGAGCATGAGTAGGCCAGGTATGCCAAAAAACACATGGCAGCACATTTACTGCAGTAATTAGGTATATACACAGTGTATAGTCATTTACCTTATTTACTACTTTAGAGTGCTTATCCCTCATTGCTGTGATATTCTTTCATCAGCCTAAGTTAAAAAAAAAAAAAAAAGTTATTTACTTGAACTGGGTGAAATAAAATAAAACCAAATCCCAGACTAGGAAGTTTTTCTCCAGATTCCTTCCACGTTCCTTTGCATCTTTGATGTGTGACCCTTGCCACCCACTACCCTCTCTTTCAGCCGGCCCTCCCTGTAATAGCCTCCGAATGAAATGATCGTCCCCAGGACCAGAGGAGGCTGTGGTTTCCATAGATGACTGCCTGCTGCAGGCACTGCTTACTTGTGGTGTTTATTTCAGTCCCTCCTAGCTACAGTGCCAGGAGCTGGAAGGGTCAGTCCACAGTTTGAATTGGCATATTTTTAAGGTCTTTTCTATTATGAAATATTTATGAGAGGAAACAAGGTTGGACATTCCTGCAACCAGTCCAGTGTAAGAACGCTATGTGCCTTCCTCCCCGAACATGAAAATGCAGGCAGTTATTTAATGGAAGACTCACATACCTTGTTCCTTTACATTTCAAGTGAGCTGTCGGAGGAATGTAAACATTTATTTGGAGCGAGCCTTCAGGTAAAGGATTACCATACGCCGCACAAGGAAATTCCAGCATGCCCACCAAAATTTATGCTGTGGAGAGAGCTATGAATAGAAAGTTTGTACACTGTTATGAATATGGATAAAATACATCACTCATGGCTGGGCTGTGGCATGCAAAATTGAAAAACACATATTTTGGATCACTCAATATTTTCAAAAATACATTTAAAAGAAAATAAACACAGGATCTTGTGTGTTCATTTACTGTTTGAGGTACCTTCAGGGAAGAGGGACATCAACAATTTTTCTTCCAGACCACTCACTTCTCTTGATAACAGGAGGTTCTTTAGGAGAAAGACATCATGCTAATTCCCGGGATCTCTTTGTTTCCTTAGCCAGTACCCATCTATCGGGAGCTTACTTGGTGTTCAGAAGCAGCAAAAACAAATGCATCCAGAGGGCTAGGTTCAGTTTTAAAGGTCAGAATTCCTCATTCTTGGCCACCACACAAGGTGACCTTTTCATGAGTGTTACATGACCGTTGTTCACCTTGCTAATAAGTGTAGTTAACATTTTTATTACTATTATTCTATAGCTTGCCAGGCATCACTGATGTCTTTGGTATGTTCAGCATCGGTTTCTTTTGAAGTGAAAGACCTTCTGCTACATGTGCTAAAAAGAGATGTTAAAACTTGTGTTTAAGAGAACAGCCCTGCCACGCAAACCAATGTCTTGTAAACCCCTCAGCAACATTGCACTGCACAATGCAATGGTCATATCAGTGCATCAGAGTTTGCTAGGAGGCCATGCAAAACTTCTGCATTCCAAATCCCTATGTCAGCCCCCTCTAACTGTGTTTACACAAGCTTATATAAGTGAGAGGGACTCATAAGGGTGATGTGACCTTATACCGAGAGGTGTGTGACAGTGAAAAATCTTAGTGTGGCATCAGGCCCAAATCTGTCCAGATTATTTTGATGTAGAGGAAGGGAGGAGCTTGATGTGGGATAACAAAGTACCTTGATTATCTTTCAGTTACCACAAAACTGGGTTTATTTTAACTGGAAATTGCACCTGACAGTGTCATGAGAGACTTACTAAGAAAACATTATTAATTTAAGGTCTTAAGATTCCTGTAGCCTAATAATTAACAGCCCAAACCTAGCTGGAGGATAGCTATGGCACCCATGTTCAAACTGAAAATCAATGAGCTCCCCAAGAACACACACACACACACCCCCTCACAGACATCCCTACCCCTCTCTCCAGGATATTCAGAATGAGAACAGTTTGAGACAAAGGTGTCCTACAGTCACTTGCCCTTGTCCTCCAGCACAGTCCCCAGCGCCCATTGCAGAGACACTGTAAATTATGTCCCTCATGGGAGATTCTGAGTGCAAATTGGTACCTGAAGTTATTGTCACAGAGAGAGAGGCAACAAGGACGTACGTTTTGTGATGAAACAGCAATGTACATGTAAAGAGGTATCACTTTGTTGTAGGAGAGAGGTATAACCATCAAGTGGAAGCTTTACTGGAGTGTAGATGAGTTGGCAGTAGAGGCTGCAGGAAACAATTGATCTCAGTATTTTTGCCTTCAGTCACGTCTTTTAGAATAGCAGTGGAGATACAAATTCCAAAGTTACATCTAAGAGCATTGTCCAAATGCTTCTTGAAATGTGTTAGGTTTGGCGCCATGACCACTGCCCTGAATAGCCTGTTCCAGCACCCATTAAGGTGATGAAATGATTATTAAGAGCAAATATTTGGGGAATAGAGGGTGAAGACACAGCCATTGGGTTTTTAACATTAAAGGAGTATCAGATGCCTTAGTTGTTAATTCTTATTCTGATGTAGCAGCTGTATCTCTGATCTCACTGTAAATAAAAAGCAGTCTACCAACACTGGGATTAAAAAATTCTGATGCTCGTGTGAGAATTGATACTCAAGGAAGCAAAGGATAATTTTAAAATGAAATATGGTATTGTAACAAGATCATGACTTCAGACCATTCAGTGTCACTATGTTATGAATTTAATACAGCAAAAGCTCAAGGTATTTTTGCCAGTCTCTATCCCCCCCTTAGACAAGAAGCTGTCAATGATGGTGACACAGAGAGAAAACAAAATTCAGTGTGCTGGCTCCGAGATTTCCTCTTGAGCTAGAGATCATCTGAAAACACTTTCAACTTTTAACATCTGATGAATTTTTAAACATGAGGCCCTACCTGAAATATCTCAATCTAGCAAACAGGATACCCAGTTTGATCCTGAAGTGCATCAGCCACATCACTGTAGATGCTGATAAGTGGCATCAGAGTCCAGCACCCACCTTTGAAAGCTGAGTGCAGGAACAGGGAACAAAGAAACTTTCTATCCTTGTACCTACTTGCACAAACATTGCAGCAGATCTGATCCTCCACACTCTTGCTGTGTGCCTCTGTGGATGTAAATCACATCAAAGGGATGCTTGGAAGCACAGCCCTGAGGAAAGCTGCAGTGTGCCCACAATTCCTCCTGGGTGGTGGGCTCCTGGGAGAGGCACAGTTCTTCTAATTATGTCTCATTAGCATCCTCAGGGTGGAAACAAAGTTAAATACTACGATTTACATAGAAAACATACAAAGATCTCAGAGAACTAGCACACTCACTCTGTGGCATGAGGGATGTAATTCAATAGGAGACTCATTTCTTGCATCAACTTATAAACACCCATGTCCCAGTGCTGGTCATCTGCTCACTGAGGGACAAAAAGAAGAGAACATCCCCAAAGGCTCCTGGCCAGCAGACTCAATGATGACCAGCACAGCTGAACGTGAATTTGGCTACAGATTTTTCTGTGAAAACTCTAGAAGAAATGTGTGTCATACAATAATGTATTGTTGAGTCTAAATCCCAGGTATTGCAATTGCTTCATCTGCTTGAAGGTGCGTATTAGGTATATTCACTGCTTCATGAACACTGTTAGTTTTTACAGAAAATTCTGTTGTCCTTGATGTAGAATAAGAACAGGTGCCCCTGAGTTTGCCTATAATCACCTGTCTCAGAGTTAGCCACTGTTTTTCACTTGGGCCAAGTTCCCAATGCATAATCAATGAAACACAGAGACAGCCAGGGCTGAGAAATAATCTTGTTTTTAAGGTGACTGATGTCTGGTTCACGTAATTTGCTGTAGGCTGCTTGCAGAAATAATATACATGCACATGCATGTTGATTCCACTCCAACTGTATACCTGCATGTACAATTTATCTTGAAAATTAAAGCTCTTAGGGAGCTTTCATCAGTTTTCACCTGTGGCCTAAGAACAACTTTAGCTCGTTTGAGATCCATTAAAGCAGTTCCTGTAATGAGGAAAGGTGTATCTGATTAGCCACAACAAATAATTGGCCAATGGGGAAGCAGACTTATCTCTCTGAGGGGTGCAGGTGAAGGTATGTGGCTGGGTAAGGATTTTTGAGACAGACAGCAAAGGTCTTACAGGTATTAAAAAACTCAGGTAATGTACTGTACAGGGAGCTGTTGGAGAAGATCCAGAGGAGGGCTACGAAGATGATCGGAGGGCTGAAGCACCTCCCTTACAGACAGGCTGAGGGAGATGGTCTTGTTCAGCCAGGAGATGAGAGGGCAGGCTGCAGGGTGACCTCATTGCAGCCTTCCAGTACCTAAAGGAAGCCTATAAACAGGAGGGGAGCCAACTCTTTGAAAGGGTATGTAATAACAGGACTAAGGGGAAATGGTTTTAAGTAGAGGGAGGGAAGATTTTGGTTGGATATCAGGGGGAAGGTCTTTAACATGAGAGTGGTGAGGTACTGGAACAGCTGCCCAGAGAGCTTGTGGATGCCCCACCCCTGGAGGTGTTCAAGGCCAGGTTGGATGGGGCCCTGGGCAGCCTGGTCTAGTATTAAATGTGGAGGTTGGTGGTTCTCCCTGTGGAAGGGGGGTTAGAACTTAATGATCCTTGAGCTCCCTTCCAACTCAAGCTATTCTATGACTCTATGATTCTATCATACCTAAAGCTCCCAATGCAATCTTTTATGTATGTGGTGCTCCTTTAGGATATATATATATATAATATAAAATCTCAAGACTTTTAAATCAATTTTGTGACTCTGTGGCAGGGATGGCTCTTAATTGTTTAGCATTTCTTAATGTTTAGAATATCAAATTTACTGTTATGTTATGGATTTGTTTAAACCCCCTTAGCTGATAGTTTTCAATGGTGAATTCCAGGTGCACTTCTGAATTGCATAGTGTTGTTTCTTCTAGTCTGAGTAAATATAACTGTTCTTTCAAATTGGAAAAAAAAAAAACCTCAGGAACAACTTGCACAATAAGCATGTGTGCAAAATATAGTACAAGGAAATGACAAATGTTTTCCAGGTTGGGAAAACAAATGCCAGTTAAGAAACAATGTAAATCTATATAACTCAACGATCTTGAATAGGGGAGGAATCAGAGATTAGGACATCTGCTTGTTTTATTATTCTTATTAAATAATTTTATTTTTTACTTAAACCAGGAGATTTACTTGTTTTCTTGTTCTTGTTGACTACTTGGAATTTTACCTTTAACTATGAGTAACAAATGTTAAGGCTGGTGAGTTAAGTATTGTTGCATGGTTCAGAAGGTGAACAGAGAAAGATATCTTGAAGTAGCTAATATTTAAGATAACGAAACTTGTTTCTCTTATGGGAATACACTGGTTCTTGTGGTACTTCCAGCCCAGTTTTCTAAATGCATCGAATTCAGATGTAGAGGTAGAATGATTTTACTTTTTTTTTTCTTTCACAGTATTTGACCTCTTCAAATCTTCATGTAATTATGAATATCTGTTAATTATTGCTGTGTGAATGAGCCATTTGAACGCATAGCTCCTTCAGTAGCCAACTGAATGCTTTGCATTAATTTATGAGTAATGAGACTGCAGCTGTCATGCTTTTGTGAAAAGCTTGAATCCTTTCCAAATAATGTTTACATTATAAATATGATATAACTATCTAGCAGAACTATGACATCTACATTCCTGGATTGTGAGTGTGATCATATTAAATATAATTTGACTAGTGGTGGCATGCTTTTTTTGTTTTGTTTTTGGAACATTTTTCTTTTGCTGATAATAGCAGCTGTACAGATTTCAGGGAAGTGAAATTGTATGTGAGTGCCAGTAACTCTATAACTAATTTACATACACGGAAGTCCCTTAAATAAATAAGGCAATTGAGAAGTACAGTAAAGCTTTGGGTTGTATATGTTGCTGCACCGATGATGCAGACATTTGAAGGTGAAATTTCTGAGACAGGCCTTTCTTGTGCACCTGGTATGCCCTTAAAAGAAAGGCAGCCATTCCTCATCATTTGCAGTTGCTGATGGGGGTAGTCATCCTCAGGCAAGGAATAAGTTGATTCTTTGACTTGGCAGGACAGCATTTTGCTCCTCACTGAACCTGTGTCTTTCAAGCTAAACCTCTCTGATACATTTGCATCCTCCAAACAACAGTCTCCTTACTGGGGGGACTGTTAGCTAAGAAAGTCTCACAAAGGTAAGTTTACTGCTTCTAGAATAGAATAGCACTGTTGGTAGTGACCTACAAATCAAGGCCAAGTGTTTGACTGCTTCAGGGCTCACCAAAAGCTAAAGCAAGTTACTAAGGGCATTATCCAAATGCCTCTTGAGCACTAACAGACATAGGGCTCAACCACTTCTCTACGAAAGCTGTTTCAGTGTTCCACCACCCTCAAGGTAAAGAAATGTTTCCTAATGTTCAATCTGACACTCCTCTGGCACAACTTTTTGCTGTTTCCCATGTGCTGTATCATTGGTTACCAGGAGGGAGAAGAGTTTGGCAGAGCTCTCTCTGCTTCCCCTCTTCAGGGAGCTGTAGAGATCAGTGAGGTTGCCTCTGAGCCTCCTCTTGTCTGGGCCGTACAATCCAAGTGTTCTCTCACAGGCTATGCCTTCCAGCCCTACTACCGGCTTTATTGCTCTTCTCTGGACGCCAGCAAGAACATTAACATCCTTTCTATATTGTGGAGACCACAACTGCACTCAGCATTCAAGGTAAGTCTGCACCAATGTTAAATACAGCAGCAAAATCACCTCTTTTGATCTTTTGGCTGTGCTGTGTTTAACCCAGTCCAAAATACTGTTTGCACCGTGGCTGCCAGGGCATGCTGCTGACTCAGCACTCCCAGGTCCCTTTCTGCTGAGCTGCTCCCCAGCCACTTGCTTCCCAGTCTGTGTCTGTGACCAGCATTTCTCCATCCCTGATGTAGCAGCCAGCATTTCCTTTTGCTGAACTTCATGATGTTGTTGATTACCGTTTTTCCATATAGATTTCATAGGATCACAGAATGACCTGGATTGCAAAGGACTGCAATGATCATCTAGTTTAAACCCCCCTGCTATGTGCAGGGTTGCCAGCCACCAGACCAGGCTGCCCAGAGCCACATCCAGCCTGGCCTTGAATGCCTCCAGGGATGGGGCACCCATAACCTCCTTGAGCAACTTGTTCCAGTGTGTCACCAGCCTCTGGGTGAAAATATTCCCCCAATATCTAACCTAAATCTCCCCTGCCTCAGTTTAAGACCATTTCCCCTTGTCCTATCACAGTTCACACTCATAAAGAGCCGTTCCTCTCACTGTTTATATGCTCCCTTCAAGTACTGGAAGGCTGTAATGAGGTCTCCTCGGAGCCTTCTCTTCTCCAAGCTAAACAAGTCCAGTTCCCTCAACCTTTCCTTATAGGAGAGATGCTCTAGCCCTCTGATCATCTTAGTGGCCCTCCCCTGGACCTACTCTAAGAGCTTTGGGTCCTTCCTGTACTGGGGGGGATACAGCGCTCCAAGATGGGTCCTTGCAAGAGCTGAGCAGAGGGGGACAATCACCTCCATCTCCCTGCTGGCCACTGCTTTTTTAATGCAGCCCAGAACACAGTTGGACTTCCGGGCTGCAAGCGCACACTGCTGGCTCATCTCCAGCTTCTTGTCCACCAAGAAGGACCCCCAAGTCCTTCTCTGCAGGGCTGCTCTCAAGGAGATCTTCCCCCAGTTTGTACAAATACCTGGGGTTGCCCCAAACCAAGTGTAGCACCCTGCACTTACCCTTATTGAACCTCATTAGGTTTCTGTCCAGGTCCCTCTGGATTGTTTCCCTTCCTTCCAGTGTATCGACTGCACCACTTAGCTTGGTGTCACCTGCAAACTTGCTGAGGGTACACTCAATGCCATCCATCATCTGTGTCATTGATGGAGATGTTGAAGAGCACCGGTCCCAGGATCGGCTGCTGAGAGATACTGCTTGTGACCAGCCTCCACCAACACAGAACCATTAATCACAACCTTTTGGCGGCATCCAGCCAGCCAATTCCTAATCCATTGAACAGTCCATCTTTCAAATCCATGCCTCTCCAATTTAGAGATGTGGTGAGGGACCATGTCAAAGGCTTTGCAGAGGTTCAGGTAGATGACATTCATTGCCCTTGCCCCATCCACTGAAGTCATCACTCCACCATAGAAGGCCACCAGATTGATCAGGCAAGATCCGTCCTTGGTGAAGCTGTGCTGGCTGCCTCGAATCACCTCTTTGTTCCATGTGCCTTAACATAGCTTCTAGGAGGATCTGCTCCATGATCTTCCCAGGCACAGAGGTGAGGCTCACTGGCTTGTAGTTCCTTGGGTCTTCCTTTCTCCCTTTCTCCCTTTCTTAAAAATAGGATCAATGTTTCCCTTTTTTCAGTCACTGGGGACTTCACCAGGCAGCCATGATTTTTTCAAATATGATGGAGAGTAACTTGACAATCACATCAGCCATTTCCTTCAGAACCCTAGGATGGATACCATCTGGCTCCATGGACTTACACATGTTCAATTCACGAGGAGGACTCAGACTTTTTCTACTGTTACAGTGGGACAGAAACACCCTCACCTAGAGGCTCAGGGTCCTGGCAGACATGGGAAGCTTGACCACTCATGAAGACTGAGGCCAAGCCCTCACTGAGTACCTCAGCTTTTTCTATGTTTGAGGAAGCCAGATCCCCGTTACCTTTCATCAGTGGGGGAACACTCTCCTTGGCCTGTCTCCTCCTGCCTATGTACCCTTAGAACCCCTTCTTGTTATCTTTCACATCCCTTGCCAAGTTCAGCTCCATCTGTGCCTTCGCTTTCCTAATCCTATCTATTTTTACACACATGGTCAGCAGCCCTGTATTCCTCCCAGGCTACGCAACCCTGCTCTCACTTCCTGTACATTTCCCTCTTTTTTTCCCCCAGTTTAAGCTGCAGGTCCTTGCGCAGCCATGACGGTTGCCTGCCTCCCCTACTTGTCTTCTGCTGGGGGATGGGGAGCCGCTATGCTCTTGGAAGGGTGTCTTTAAACAGCTGCCAGTTCTGTTCTATACCCATGCCCAGTTTCCCAGGGGATCCCACTCAGCAGTTCCTTGAGCAGCTGGAAGTTTGCTCTCCTAAAGCACAGGGTCCTAGCTCTGCTTTTTGCCAGGCCAGCGTTCTTCAAGATCACCAACTCTATAAAGGCATGGTCACTACAGCCCAGGTTGCCTCAAATCTTAACCTCTCTAATGCTCTCCTCTGCATTGGTGAACACCAGGTCCAGGAAGGCTTCGCCTTAGGTTGGTCCATCTATTACTTGGTGTCATGGTTTTGTAATTTTTGCTATTGGTATTCCACATCATAACATCATGTGGAGCACAGAGAAGAAGTACTACACATCCCAGGGGACCTCGCGGTCAGAGAGGAAAATACATCACGGAAGCGACGCTGGCTCTCTCTCTCTCACTGCCTGGCAGCGAGTGTGGGTGTGCTTCCAAGCCGCGGCGCCTTCAGTTTCAAAGTAGGCTTCTCGGTCTTCGGAAACCTCTCTTTCTCTCTCTCTTATTTCACTTGATTTATTAGCCTCAATTTCAATTAGATTGTATTATAGTAAAATAAGTTTTACTCCTTAGATCGTTGCCGCTGCTCTATTTGTTTCCTTGAGCCCAGCTCCTATCTCCCTACTCCTTTCCTTTCTTCCCTTTCCTTTCTTCCCTTCCCTTTGTCAGGGGCCGGGGGCCCACGGGCCTACTGCCCCCCCCCACCCTGTCACGGACACAGATTGATCTAGATAACTCCGTGACACTTGGACATAGAAGTTTTCCTTTACAGACTCCAGGAATCTCCTGGATTGTCTGCCACCTGCCATGCCACTATCCCAACAGATATCCAGGTGGTTGAAATCCCCCATCAGGACAAGATCCCGCGAGCTCAACACCTCTGCAGCTGAAGCAAGAAGGCCTTGTCAACAGGCTCCCCCTGATAAGGTGGCCTGTAGCAGACCCCAACCACAAGATGCCCTTTACTGGACCAATCCTTGATTTTAACCCATAAGCTCTTGACCTGATTGTGGCTGTTCCTCAGACACAGCTCTTTGCAATCTATCAATTTCCTAACATAGAGGGTAACTCCCCCACCCATTCTACGCTGTCTATTCCTTCTGAAAAGCCTGTAGTCCTCAACCATGGTATTCCAATTGTGGGATTCATCCCACCATGTTTCTGTGATAGCAATTAGGTCATGCTTTCCCAATTGTACCACCATTTCCAGCTCCTCCTGTTTATTTGCCATGCTGCGTGCATTGGTGTAGAGGCATTTCAGCTTAGCTACTGGCCTTGTTGCCTTCTTGGAGGAGTCCTCCCTAATACCTCCAAGACAAGTCTGGGATTTTCCTTTACTGCCTCCCAAGGTGACAGCAATCCTATGTGCTTCTCTATCACCCAGTACACCCCATTCCCCCATCATATCTAGTTTAAAGCCCCTCTAACCAGCCCAGCCAGCTAGCTCCCAAGAATATTTGTGGCCCTTCTAGTCGGTCAGTTCCCATCAGTCGTCAGCATTCTCACCTTTCTCAAGGCTGCATCCCAAACCATAGTTCCCAAAGTCCTGAGTGTGATGCCATTTGCAAAGCCATTCATTCAGCATGTCCACCCTCTTCCCTTTGTGCAGATCCCAGTCACCATCTGAGAGGGCAGAGGAGAATACAACTTGTGCCCCTGGTTCTTTCCATCTTCCCAGAGCTCTGAAGCTCCCTTTTGATCACCCGAGAACTTCTTTTGCCTACAGATTTCTACCTTTCCTTTTTGTTTATAATCATAAATTAAAAAAAAGAAATTAATACACTGAGCTTCATATATCTGTATCACTTCAGAGGAAGGAACCAGTGACTTGAATTCCAATTTCTCCTTTGCCATAAAGAGAACTCGCTGTTGTTGGCCTAAAACGAAGATTTTGTGAAGGCATGAACAACATGTTTGAAAAAAACTTGACATCATAGCAGAAGGTTAATGCAATCTCTTTGTTCCCAGCATAAGAAATCAGTTGTTCATTGCATGTCTTACAGTCTCTGATGCTGCTTTTTCGTCAAAAGTACTATAACACTTCCTTAATTCCATGATTTCGAAACTTCTTGTATATTGGAACATCTGATAGGCCAGAAAACAACCATTAGATAAAAAATAGCTTGATAAAGTCATGTTAAAAAACAGATTTAACTTTAGGTAAATTCACATAATTTGTAGCTTTTTCTATCATACAAAAACAAATGTTGCTGTATAGGTAAGAACCTTTGTTACTGAAATTGCACAGCACTCTTGTTTGAAAAGATATTCTTCAATGCAAAAATGCATATTGACTTAGGACGGTGAATTACAGAAGACAAATACTAGTTTTTTCAACTTTTCTTTCTATTTATGATAACACATTTTAAGCTGAGTCCTGGTTCATCTCACATGTTTCTCTTACCTACCTATGGGGATTGTTAGTAGAACAGTTATCATGTAGTAAATGAAGGCAAGTGAGCTTATCTGGAAGATGGTTCCTTGTTGGCCTGGGTCACCTAGAGCTGCGTTCTTTCATGGCCCATAAATATAACCACTGGCAACCATGCTCTAACCCAAGGTGACCCAGCTGGGTGCTGGAAGCCAAAGGGCTAAAACAGCCATAGGTGTCACCATTAATTTAGGTTCTAGAGAAATAAATGACAAATTTTTGCAACTTGTACAGTGTTCACATAAATTTCTGAATTTGTTCATTAGCAATGAAATGATGTACGGTCAAATTACATGTTCCACCTTTCTGTAAAATCCGTTCTTGATCTCTGCATGAAATTTCTCCATAGTAGATCCTGTTTCACAAGGATCAGACTGAAAGGGCATCAGCAAAGAAATGAATAGGGATAAGCAATGCGAAAAGGTATTTTTGCCATTGTAGTGGGCTTTCTTCTGTGATGGTGTCTTGTACTCCATAAGTCTGTTGCTCCCAAGTCCCTGAAATACCATTCAGAGAAGTGTTGTGACACAACAAAATTGATTTTTGCACAGAATAATGCCTTAGCTTGAGTTTTCTGCAGGACTGGATTTCATATACTTTAGTCCAAGATAAATTACAACCTTGTCCATTCTTTCTACACATTTGCAAAGCATGTTTGCAAGTACATTCCTACAGCATTTATAAATAATGAAGTTCTGTACATGATAGAAAATTTCCAGAGGAAGCATCAGGATTATTACTGAAAAAGTCTTGGAAAGGATTAAGAATAAATTAATTCGTTCAGATTTACAAATATTTGGTGGAGGCATAGGGAGTATGCTAGGTATGTCTAGTATTGCAAATAGAGTGTTTTCAGTGTATTATTTTTGCCACTTAGTGGTGAGAGGCTACATTAAAATGATTTAGTAAAATTTAGTAACTTGCAGAATCTCAGTTAATGAGACCTCTGTTCATTATTCTTGGACCCAGCTCAGTTTACTATATGATGTGCCTTGTATCATGGGACCATGATCTAATTATTGAAGTCACTGGGCATCAATTTCAGTTTGGCCTCATATCTTGGGTTTTTAGTTAGCTTGTTTGTTTTCCCAGAAGATGGACCCTAAATTAGTAGATAGTTGTTTAAACTCTTTGATATCCTAATTTCTATACCGGTAGCATAATGTCTGTGCTGTAACAAACATAATATTTTAATGACTGTATCCTCTGCAATAGACCACCATCCCTATTTATGGTTTTGTAATTGCAAATGCGATTATTAATTAATCTTAATAGGGACTAGTTGCGTTTACAGATTTTGCAGAAAGCCTTACTGGCCTTTTCCTCTTGAAGCTGTGCCACAACTTCAAAGAGAGAAGAAGACAGGATTTTATGCATTTGGATCAGCTAATACCACAGCACTGGATTAGGACAGAAGGATATTAGAAAAATATGGAGGGAGCCTCTTCCTATGAATATGCATTAGGTCACTGATCTCTTAACTATTCATTTCTACCTCTGTCAATGGTGATACCTTTATATTTTCCATTTCTCCCCTTTTTGAAATAATTCATTCTGTAGGCTTCTGTTGCAAGATGCAGCTGGGGTTGAAAACAGCCAACTGGATACTAACCACTATGCTCCACTTCAAAAGATGCCAAGATGGGTCTGTAAATTGCAAAAGTAGAAGGTTCTGCTGCTTTATGAAAACACAAATCCTCCCAAATATTATTAATTCTGTAATATTTTCACAACGCTGCTTAATTTATTACTAAGGGAAGGAATGTGATATTTTACTAGCATTTACGCAAAGCAGTTTTTTTTTCTTATTGCAACAGCTGGAATATAGTAAGTAACAGCCTTCTATCATGCTTTTCAATGACCTAGTGCTGGTTTTGCACCAAAGAGAGTTTTGGAAGTACACCTACATGTCTAACTTTGGCTCCTCCTGCCGTGTTACACTGCACAGGTTCAAGAGGAGATGGAGTGTGGTTCACCCTCCTTCAGTCCCAAAACCAGATTTCAAACCCATGTATGATATCAGTCAGTGTCTGTGTTTAATTTATATACAGTTTCTAAGAGGTACAATCAACCTCTCAGTTTTATCTAAAAAACAGAAATACTTTGGGATGAAATGCCTGCTTTGGGGAGTGGAGGAAGCCAGTATAGTGCAGCATGGTATTGTACAATACAGTACAGTATAGAAGCTCTGTCATACTCAAAAGCTTGAATATATCATAGGTACTCTTCTACAAATTAAGCTCTGCTTTCTGAGTATGTCAGGCATAAGTATTGTTGTCAGCTGAGTATTGTTGATAGATAAATGAATAAAATCAGTGTTTCAGTAAAAGATCTGCTCTGCTATAAACCAGTTCCGATTAATCTGTGGTGATTATGCCAAGCAGATGAAAATCTCTAAAGAAGCGACTAAAATATGCAGAAATACTCTTTGGAACCAATTGAAAACATGTAGGAAATGCAGGATTCTCATTTTCCTATTGTTTGCTCTAGGAAATTAGATAATCACATAATAGAAGTTTTGCTTGGTGTTATAGTGTGCTGATATATTTTTTCCTTTTTTTCTTTTTTTCTTTTTTTTTTCTTCACCAAAAAGCATGGGTATATTTAATAGGAAACCAGCAATTATGCACCTTCCAAATTACCAAACCATCTCTATACTCTACAGCCAGTCAGTACCATATAAATCTGTATGGTGTTGATTTGTGTCACTACACTTGCTTATGGCCCCAGGGCTCTCCTGAAAAAGGAGCAGCCATCTGACAAAATAATGTAAACAGCATGGGGTGGTTTTCTTTGTTTTTTTTTTCCAAAGACAGAGTATTTTGAAAACTTGGATTTTCTATTAGCTCTTGGTAGTATACCAGGAAATCATTAGCTGTTCCCAGCAATGATGAATATACATTCATTGAGTAAACAAGAACTCAAAACGGATCCCTCCCTGAAAAAACAAGTGAAAGCACTCATATAAACCTCAGGCAAACCATATCAGTGATACAGAGTACGCATCAAAAGCTCATGAATATCTTGTCAACACCAGAAAACCACATCAAGCATGTGTACAAAGCATGAGAGATGTCAGAAAAGGGTCAGAGGTTTTTTTGAGCCGCAGTTATATGGTGTCAATGTAGACATCCAGGGCTCACTAGTGATACAGAGAAGTTTAGTCATGCAAAGTATATACTTACAGATTCCTTTAAGGCAATGTTTTAAAACTTTCCTCACAATATTTTTTGATACATAGGAGGCATTACTTTCAGAGCAATCTATTAACATTCTGAAAAGATTTTATTGGCTACATAAATACAAAAGAAATATGTATTTCAGAGCACAAATAGAACAGAAATAGCGATGATTTTTAAACACATTTACTACGAGGATATACCATGTAATTCAGGAAAGAACTTAAATGGATTACCCATGTGCAAGCTTATTATCTGTAAGATAATGTTATCTGTGCTTCACATTGTAAGTCAACAACATAAAACCTATGAAATATTTAAGACTAGAATTTAAAGCTCTTTAGTAGAGAAAAGAGATGCATTAGTACAGCATTAGCTGTTATGTTCTCAGGGAGCTGTACCTATCAGAAATGCTTTCAGTTCTTATGATACAAATACAGTTACCAAAACCTAGCCCTACTAGAATCTAATATGGTGGCTGGCTGCAGGCCTAACGCAAACTATCCAGCAGGATTTGCCTTGGGACTTCTAAAGTAAATGTTTGACTTTTAAATTAAATGTTAATAACAGTTAGTGCATTGAAGCCCCAGATTTCAAATATTGCTTGTGCATTACGGTCCTCCTGTTCCCATAGAATATACAGAAGGCAAGGAGCAGTCTTTTCATCCTTTATTTGCACTCTGTTTTTCACAGAATGCTTTAGGCAGGTAAATGTTCTTTCTATTTATTTATTTATTTCACTTATTAAAATAATAAGTAATGTCTGCATTTTGGTTTGTTCCTATGCAGAAAGGACTGGATGACAAATCTTCCCTCTGTTTCATGTACAGAACCCAAATATAGCTGCCACGATGGTTTATTATCAGTGAGAGAAATGCCAGCTCTATTTGCTAAAGTACAAAAAGTCTCCTCTAACGCAGAACTTTTCACGTTAGTTGGTGACCCGACAACTTTTTTTCCATGAAAACGATTATGCACTTTCTTAGGGATGGCTGGAAAACTGTTGCTACATTAGTAGGCCTACATTTTCCTCTACATTTCCTCTGCATTTTCCTCTACGTTTTCGTATTTTCCTCTTTGACCGTGAGGTCCTCTGGGACGTGTAGTTCTTCTCTGTGCTCCACATGATATCATGATGTGGAATACCAGTAGCAAAAATTACAAAACCATGACAGCTATCCTCTTTTTTTTTTTTTTTTTTTTTTTTTTTTTTTTTTACAAAAAGAGAAGCATTATGTCATATCAAATCTAAGCATTTCTCTACTTCATGAGGACTTGATTGTCAATGTAGAGAGAAGTAATCATGTGAAAGAGTGGGCTAGGTAGACTTAACCATGAGCTGAAACACTCGGCAACAGCTATGTCTGAATCAACTAGGTGTAAAGGCCTGGAGTCTGCTTACTTGACAAAATTAGACACTGCTGGGATGGAAGAAGCTTGATCCTGTGCTCCTTCGCACCTGGACAACATTACTTTGAAGTAATATCACTGGATCACATGGACATTTTGGTAGATCTGAACAGGAAAAACTGGAAGCCAAGAAAGCTTCCAGTGGAATGGAAGAGTGCTTACTCTTGCAGTAGGCAAGTGAAGATTCAAGCCAGGGCGAGGGCAGCTGAAACAGCAAGAGAAGGTGTGGGCAAGGGAGAAAATTGTTTTTGCTCACTTGGCTTAAAATTCCATCTTGGTTTTAGCAACCACAGGGATTTACTGTCCTGTCAGTTGGCATGATGAAGCCCAGTGGGTGTCCTCTGGCAACCCATTTTTGGGTCATGCCCCAGTGCTTGTAAGCTCTTGGCCTAAAAGATCTCTGAAATAAGAAGTTTATTCTGGTGTGATTCTTGCATGGTTTAGAAGATATTTTGGAAGGAGTTTTGATATAGATCATGAAGCACTGATGTGGTTTGTCTGTGTTTTTCCGTCTGTTTTTGTTCAGGGAGGGACATAGTTTGAGTTCTTTTCACCACATGGCTAGTTCCTCGTTTCACAGATTTTTGCACAATCCCCTGCATTTTAGGAATGTCTAAAAATCAATCTTGACAAAGTTGTAGGAAGTGTCTGATCCTGAAGAGCTGCTGGAATATTCTTGCCCAAGATTACATGCCACCAACAGCAGCATTAGCTCACCACCAGCTAGATTTCAGAAAGCATTGTGTAACCAAATTTTCCTTGGGTTTTCAGAAACATCTAAGCATTTGACCTGTTTCATTATATTTGAAATTCCTTTTGGTCAGTTTTTGGATACTACTGAAGATTCAGCGTGCGTAAGCTAGGGCCCTGCTCCATTAGCTTAGACAGTTGGATGCTGGGTGAACAGCAGTACCTGCCATCTCCATTTGGAAGAGGAAGACACCCTCTGAAAGTAGACTGGCTTGCTGTATACTGAATTAGGGAAGGAATGAAAGGAGACTCTGTGGGCCATCTAAATATCTTCAGACACATTTGTCTCTTTCCAGGGACTGAATAAAGAGGACAGTCATCTGGACTCAGTCTAGCTAGAGAATCAAACTTCCTGTTTCCTTCAGTCTCATATTCAATGATCTCTGCAGAAGAAACACTTTTAAATGATTCCTTTCCATTTTTTTTTCTCTTAATTTTCCTTTTCTATTTGCATTCTTTAGTGAAAAAGCACAGTCCATGCTAACTTAAATTTTCACATTGCTGTAAGATATAGTACAAAACCCAATTCTGTTATACTGACAGAAAATCAATTCATCAGGTTCACCTAAGAGCTGTAGCCTTCAAATTGATGTGTCTTAAAATGACAGAAATAGCAGATGATAGATAAAAATAAACTTAGAAAATCCAGAAAGTAAGCTTTTCTTGACTTCCTGGACAGCAGCTGCTGTCCTTATAGTAATGCTGTGAAACTAGAAGAGAAGGTAGAATACTATGTGGTGTAGAGTAGTATGTGATGGCAGAGGAAAGGGATGAAGTAGCTGTAATAATTAATATATTTTATTTCCTTGTTGAATGACTCAAGAACCCATGACTTGATATTTCTGTGATGAACCAAACTACATGTACTGACATTCCTAAAGTTATCTGTGGTCGCACATAGTGACCTGATGGGATTCTAGTCTTGTTTCTTATTTCCACTTGTATCTGTGTATACAATTGCTGCATGTTGCTTCATAAACAATTTGACCAGCCTCTGACCAACATCAGCTGTGGTGGATCTCACCTAGTTTGGCTGGCAGAAGAGTAAAATTATGGAAAGGCATGATAAAAGATAAAAAAGTCATTCAGTTTTGTTCATGTTTCTCACTGGGAACATTTCAGAAACAAGGAACAATGGTTGTACCAAGAAGAAATCTTAGCAACTTTCTTTTCCAGGATCTGCAAGTTTTAAAGTCACACTGGAATTTTGTTACAGCTTAGAGTATGTGGGGATGGAGGACTGAGTAGGATAACTGAGGAGTTTTTTTTTTGAGGTATGTGGATAAGAAGCATCTTGTAACGTGGCAGGGACAACATATAGCTTGGTGTAGATGGTATAAATTTAAGACTAACATTGTTGTTTCTCTGCTATGTGTCAGGTTCATGCAGAACACAAAAAATTAAAAATAATTAAAAACACTAAGTTCCTAAATATCAAAATAATCCATGAATCTCATGGGCATTCTGGCATGTTTGTGCAGAAGGCTTTTTGCCCATCTATGGTGTCAGCAGTATTAAGTAACATGGAGCACTGCAACACAAACAGAAAAGATTTAAATGAGAAACTTGAGGTTTTGCAGGTAACTGCTGTAGTAAAGCACTAAAGGGATAATGGTTACTTCCTGAGCCAGACTGATCTGTGCTAAGCAGTGCTCACCTAAACAGTAAATAGACAATAATATTCAGAAGCCATCTACCAGGGTGAAACATCAGTACAATATCTGACAGGAAAGAATGTGTTGGCAACTGCAGTTGAACCATAATTCAAGAGCAAAAAAGGAAAAAAGTGTTCTCAGATTTTGTTAACCACTGCTTAAAAGCATTCTTGTCATGACCCAAACTGTATTTGCTACTATAAGTGGTAGTACCAAGGTCTTTATTTCGATAAATACTTTTGAGAGAGGTAGGAAACTACATTTAACAAAACATTTCCCTTCCCAACTCAGGTGTTTTCTGCAGTCTGGGAATCCTGTCAATGGGAGGATATACAGAAAGATAGTACCTTTGATTCAAAAGGTACCCAAATGCAAACTGTTAAATAGAGGCAGAAAATACCTCTAATTTCTTCTTCCATTCTTAGATTTTCCCTATTTGTCTACTCCGACCACTGTTAGAGGAGGACAACTGGCTATATGGAACTTTGGTCTGACTCACCTGTCTTAAATTCTCTCTTGGTTCTGAATCGTATAGGCATGATGTAAGATGTCACTGCTTTTCACAAAATCAAATGCTGATAGTATGTCTTCCTTTTCAACTTTTCAAACCTTGGAGAAATTCAAAGCTATTCTCCCATCAAAGCCAAATCATGTTGATGAGATGGTAAAGTGATAAATCCTTAACAGTCGAAGATGATAATACCTGACCACAGCAAAGGGTCTTTTCTCTTGTATGACAGACCAAAACAAGGGAGTATTACTGATTACCCAATAATCCTATGAAGCAGGTGATTTTTTCTCATCAGCCTATGACAATAGCAAGGGGCACATATATAGGGTAGCCCTACTTATTGATTTTGGCTAAAACATAGGGAAGAGGCATGTAGAAAATAATTTTAGCTGTCTCTACTGTGACAGTTTCATCTTTATTGTCATACAGCCTTCATCTAGTTTGTGACTTTTAACCTATAAGGAAAAGAATTCTGTAGCAGTCTTTCCTTCTTTAAAGAATGGCCATCTAATGTTAGTTAGATCAGATGCTTGGTGTAGATACTTCCTGAAAGTACACACGCTCAATGCTGTTCCTGTGCCAGAAGGAGGCAGAGGTCTCAGTCATGTGCACTGGTTCATTTGTACAAAGCTCACCCAAGAAGGAGAAATATGAAAACTGAAATTGTCCTTCTCTGAAAAAAAACTGCAGCCATTTTCAGTAGGATTCCTTTGAACAGGAGGGGAAAATTCTACTTGAAAACCAGATACAACCATTGGGTATAGTAGATAGTTCTAGGATCATGAACTTGCACTGTGTCAAAACGTGTAAACCTCAAATGTTTAAATATGTGCATTTGCAGTGATTGCAAGTTCCCTGCCTGTAATATCTGAGAACTGCAACAAAAAATATTTTCTGGACACAGTGGGAGGTCTCAGAGAGGGCTGAGAGCCTTGCAAGTTTGTTGGAGACAGTCATGTTTTAATTCCAAAAAGAGATGTTAAATCCTACAGGATCAAAGAATGCTGAAGTGCAGATGCTAGCAAACTACCTTAATCAGTGCAAAAGCCCAGAGAAACATCAGAGAGTCTGTACCTTTTTAGGGACATATCTTTAGAATTTAACGAAAAATACCAGAATGGTACAGGAACTTCCATAATTCATAATTGAATCCTGGAAGGAAAATTTAAATATCTTGTAGAGATGGTATTCTTTTCTGTTTCAATCCAAAGAATTTGGACTCAGAGATGAGGAAGATTCAATAAACTCTTAATTAGTGACAATGCTGCAAGAAATCCAACACTTACAGACATAGTATTTGCATGTATTTCTATATATTTATATATTCTCTATTGCTATATATATCCATCCATTTTTCTGGGCTGTCCAATGCAAACAAGTCTGTGCTTCTTCCAATAGAATTTAATGGGTAAATCAAATTTAGAGTACTGAAAATATAATCAACTACATTTGAGGTACTACTCTGGCAAGGATTTGATTATGACTGATTATGTTGCACACGTCAAGATCACTGCTAATCTTTGGCATGAGAAACTGATTAAAAGGGATTTTTTTTTTTTCCTACGTCAACTTATTTTCTTTAAAATCTTCCCACAAACAATCTGTCATTATCACAAAATGTTTTCTAATCATTGATGGAGGCTGGGCGTAAGCAGAGAAGTTACCAGAAGTTTTTCTAATTATGATGACATTCACATAATTATATAAAATTTTCAACACAATTTATTAGAGGGATAGGTCATGACCTGTCAAAACACCCATCCACTCTTTGTGTGATTCTGGAAAGATGATCATATTCACGTTTGCTCTAACAGTCTCACAGATGCTGTGTATATTTCAAAGCAAAAAAAAACAATTAAGAGGAAATTTGGCAACTCATTTGCTACTGCCTGTTTTCTGAGTGGACTATCATAAGATAGAAGAAAATACATCATGAGGCAACTGTACATTTCCCTGCATCTTGATCACCCTTAGAGCCCAGACAACCAGTCAAGGACACTTTTGTAAGCCACTATGCCAATTACCTTACTTAGATTTAACACTGGTAATTGAAAGCTCTTAGGTTATCTCAGGGTTAGGCACTTGTACTACTTCTGCATAGCAGAGACAAGAGAATCGATGGTCTGAACAGGATTGTGGGAAAGGGAATGAGTGAGGACAGTCTTCTTGTTGCTGTAGGAACACAAGAGTTGTCTTGAGGGCTCAGGCATATGGGCAAGCACATCCCTAGATAGGTCAGACTCTTGCCAATAACAAGGAATTGTTTTGAATTGAAATTCTAAATGAAATTTGTTGTTTTTATCTCTGTCTTTGGGGTTTTTGACCACCCTTGTAGGCTTTCTCCACCCTCTTTCTCTAAGCCATCAGCTGTAATCTGAATTGTTCAACATCTTCATCAGTGACCTTGATGAGGGGATAGTGGCCATCCTCCGCAAGTTTGCTGATGATACAAAGTTGGGAGGATTGGCTGACACACCTGAAGGCTGTGCTGCCATTCAACGAGACCTGGACAGGCTAGAGAGATGGGCAGTAAGAAACCAGATGAGGTTTAACAAAAGCAAGTGTAGAGTCTTGCACCTAGGGAGGAATAATTGCATGCACCAGTACAGGCTGGGGGATGACCTGCTGGAGAGGAGCTCTGCAGAGGGGGACCTGGGTGTCCTGGTGGATGACAGGTTGGCCATGAGCCAGCAGTGTGCCCTTGTAGCCAAAAAAGCCAATGGCATTCTGGGGTGCATTAAAAAAAGCGTGGCCAGCAGGTCGAGGGAGGACCACCTCCCCCTCTACTCTGCCCTGGTAAGGCCTCATCTGGAGTCCTGTGTCCAGTTCTGGGCTCCCCAGTACAAAAAAGACAGGGATCTCTTGGGAAGAGTCCGGCAGAGGGCCACAAAGAGGGTGAATGGCCTGGAGCATCTCCCCTATGAAGAAAGGCTAAGTGAACTGGGTCTGTTTAGCCTTGAGAGAAGAAGACTGATAGGGGACCTGATCCAGGTCTATAAATATCTAAGGTGTGGGGGGTAAAGTGTCGAGGCCAGACTCTTTTCAGCAGTGTGTGGAAACAGGACAAGGGGAAACGGCCAGAAACTGGAGCATAGGAAGTTCCGCACGAATGTGCGCAAGAACTTCTTTACGGTGAGGGTGACGGAGCACTGGAACAGGCTGCCCAGGGGGGTTGTGGAGTCTCCTTCTCTGGAGATATTCAAGACCCGCCTGGACGCCTACCTGTGCGATCTGGTGTAGGGAACCTGCTTTGACAGTGGGGTTGGACTCGATGATCTCTGGAGGTCCCTTCCAACCCCCACAATTCTGTGATTCTGTGATTCTGTGAATTAATTTATAATGTACATGTTCCAGACTTGCTCAGGAGATTTCCTGGCACGGCAGGTAGTAAGTCCAATGTTTCCTCTTCTGCGAGTATTTTTAATTGAAGCAAGTCATCACAACCAAGCTACAGGGTTCATCTGAATATGAGTGTGAACGCATGTATGTTCATTTCTAATTTCACTTGTTAGGGATGTCCATTTTACAAGTTTCTGCAATTCCAATATGATAGAGATGTTAGAATTTCTATTCCCTGAAGAAAAATGTTGATTTGATGCTACATCTCAGTTTTGTGCAGTTGCCTTTTTTTTTTTTTTTTTTTTTGGTCAATATATTTATCCTAATGAAGAAAAAGACAACACCAAACAACCCATAGAATAAACTCAAATACTCAAAAAATATTTTTTTTTCTCTACAAAACATTTGAACTATTTTATTTGACTTAGCATGAACTTCATTTACTTTCTTTGTCAAATAGTTGACAATGATATATTTTCATTTTGATTTTACTAAAGAAATTTCTTTTGCTCATATTTAATTCCAAGGGACTTGCAAATCAATTATATGTGATGCATTGGTACTAAGAAATTAGACAAGCTGTTTAGTGCCTTCACTGTTAAAATAAACACGGCTAATTAGATACAGGTGATAACAGCAGCTCCTCAAAAGCTAAACTAACTCAATGAAAAGGATGGTTTCGTGATACAACCATTTGGGCAGGGCTTGGGAATCATGAGTTTGATTCCCAGTTTTGCTATGCAGATCATCTCATGCGAGTTATTTCATGCCATTTCATCTCATAACTCTATCACAAATAGACATCACTGAAGTTGAGTCATCTTTCCTGTATTAAATGCCTGTCTGGGTTAAGACCTTCAGGGGGCAGCTATTTTTCTGTATTGACTGCAGAACTGATGAGATGAATCCTTTGCTTTCTGGCAGGTAATTTATACTTGTGAGAAGGTATTCTATGGACAAACAACTATTTTGTTTCAATGTCTTTCAAAGTTGGTTAAGGTAGCCTGCTCCCTGTCAGAAAACATATCAGAGTTTGCAAAGGACAGTGTTGTGGGTAGTGACAATGGATATCAGTGCTCTTACAATGAAATGGCCTACACAACTTAAGGATGGAGATGTAAGTATTTCAAAAACCTTGCCAGGGAAGATATTTTTAATATGTTCCTTGCTATTCACTCCTATGCTAAAAATTTCCTGCTGTAGCAAGAACCATAACTGGCTAAATCACAATGTTGGACTTCCTTGTACATTTCATTCGGATAAGTTTGTTAAATCTTTGTATAGCCCATGTGTTTTGCACAAGCCATTGAGATTGATGGGCAGATCTGCACTTAAGGTTGGGGAGAAGATGTATCTTTGGGAACTATGTGTACAGCGACAGTGAATTTGCAGAAAGAAAAGGTATCCATTTAACTACAGTGCCAGTGATGAGGTTTCCAGCACTGATATTCTTTGGAGTTCTTCCTGCAGAGATGTTGTGCAGGTGACTGAACACCTGTTGTCTCTTATGAGAGGGAGGTAGGCAACATCTCAGGGGGCTGGAAGATATCACAGCTTCACCCTACTAGATAAAGCCTGCCTGTTTATCAGCTCACTTTCTCAGCCCATCCAAGGGGCAAAGGCCAAGTATCAGGAAGTTTGTATTTCTGGATTGCAATCTTCAGGTACACATCATGTACCAACAATTATTCTTCCATCAACCAAAGTCGTCTTTCACACAGATAGAAATAAAACTGCAGCCTACATACATATTCTGGATTAAATACTCAGTATCCTCTCCCGGGAGACTGAAAAGAAGAATTTGTTTTCCCTAAATTTAGTCTGCTAAGTGTATTGTCCAGTCTAGTTGTCTAGGTACTGATAGAAGAGAACGATTAGCACTACAAGGATAACATGTCATATTCTTGTGCCATAAGGAAGTCTTTCATACAAAGTACAGAGTTATATATGTACATTAATGAAAGAGAAAACACGAATGACCATTTTAGATTAAACACGTTCTTTGAGAACAGCTGATATTAGGTGAGACACATCCTACTTTAAGCAGTCTTAACCCACACACAAAGTCCCCACATTATTCTCCTCGGTTACAAAATGTGGTTTTAAGCATTCTTCTAAAATGTACTCCCTCAAAAATGCTCTTGGTTTCAACATTTCAAACTCTTGCTGCCCAAGGCTCTGTAGTCTGGGAAAAGCAATCCCAGCAGTTCTCACAGATCTGGGCAGAATTCCTACAATCATTGTTCTTTCCAGTCATTATTGCATGAGCTACTCTTCAGTCATATTCCATCCTCATGCATCGCACATAGGCTTAGACAGCCCCACGCGTGCATTCCAGGGCAGAATTGTTATTTTGGAAGAAGTAGAAGCCATATAAGACACACTAAGTAATAAAGAGATTACTGATGTGTGGCATTATTATTGATTAAGAGAAATGTTGAATGTGGTGAAGGGGTTGTAGTTTGGCATTTCCCTACCTAAATTCTAGAATCGTAGCTCACGCCTGACAATTATACAGTAACCTTGCTACTCAAACTATTGGAACTTCATATACTCATAACAACAGCTTTCTGCATAATTTGGCACAACATCAAAACAGTATACCAAATGTAGGCGTAATTCCAGAACATTGAAGGCTGAGGCATTTTAAGACTCCCAGTACACAAACACCCCAAAATTAACTACTACCATTTCTACCCTTTTTATTTTTATCATTGTTTACATCCCAAACTCCATCAGGTATCTCTTCCTCTAGAACAACTTGGTATCTTTAGTAAAGAAGGTAAGAGTTGAATGGCCACAGACGCTTCCAAAAAGAACAGACTGGAAGTATGTTGGTACTGGAGAAACCTTGCATACCAATTGCAAATGTTTTTACTATTCTGGGAATTTATAAAGGACTTAATGCCTACTACTTCAGGCCTATTTCTGAATACAACATTCACTTTAAATTATGTGTATACCCACAAATATGTGTTTGTCTACTCAACAGAACTATTGTCATTGCCCAGAAAGGGGTAATGTAGATCAGCAAAAATAAGAATTGTTCCTGAGATTGAACACATTGAAGTTTGGAAGACATATATCTAAACACATAACTAATAACAGTAGAAGCATTAATAATAAGAATAATACAACATACGATGTATCCATCTGTTTATTTTCAGTCAGGTACTTGAATACTGAAACATACTAATGACAATTTTTCATACTGTTCCTGAGCTGTTTGAGGCAGAAAATATCTGGAATACAGATGATCCTTAAAGTTCTCAAACTATTCTGTGAGTCTATGTTAGAATGAATGTGTTTCAGCAAAGTCTGTTTCACAATGTAAACATGAAGCCATTTTATTCAGAGGAATGGCAAGGAGGACAGATGGAATCAGTGGAATATGAAAATAAGATTTATATGAAATGTCAAATGCCAAATATTGCTATCCCATTGCCTCTCATCTCACTACAAACATCTTTAACCTATTTTCACTTACTGGCATTTTGAACAGTGCTTTCAGTATTTGCATAAGTCAGATCATGTGTGGTCTGTCTTGTTCTCATTAACTAGAGGTCAGCAAGAACTTAGTGGAAGAGCTTAAAATTGAGTCCTCAGAATAAGAGAGAAGCTGTCGAGCATCAAAGGAGAGAGTCTGAACAAAAGAGAGCAAGTTATCAAATAAAACAAGGAATGTGGAATAACATTTTCTGAAGTCTCGCATGGGTGCTGTTCCTAGGATGAAGGTAGAGATCCTTACACTCACTCAACACCTCCTGTGCACTACTTGCCCCATCTTCCTGCATGTTAGGAATTCCCTGAAGGTCTGATAGGTTCCCATAGATCAGACAATCCATCTTTTTCCTGCTGAGGTCTCCTTTTTTCTCCAGGTAATCAAGGCACCCTAGTTCCCTCACGCTTTTACACCCTTCAGCATCCTATGCATATCAATAGGTTAACATGCTTTTGGAAAACAGTTAAATATGAGATGAGAGAACTGAAATACATGAGCATATTTAACAGCTGCTTTAAATCTGTTTCACCTGTGGACATTGGAAACGGGTATCAGGACTAACTGTGTGATGGAGCTCCATGACTGCTTTGAGCAACTCATCTGACTTTCAGCAAAATCATTTAGGTTCATCCTACTGACCTCTAGATTATTCCTTGAGATTTAAGAATCGATTCTATTTAATGAAGCGTAGAGTTAAGAAATGGAGATTTGGGTTGAATTGCATTCATCCTATGATTATTTCAGCTTTTAAATTGAGGTTTTTAATAGAAACCTCACAAAGACTGCTTAAGAAGAAGACTGTCATGAAGGATCTTAGCATACTCTGCTATATATTGAGCTTGCAGAATCCTTCTCCCATCACTTTTTTAAAAACTAAGAATTTATATCCATTCTGATTTCTGATGACAGCTCAGCTTGGTTTCAGTGGAACCTTTCCTGCTGTCAATGGCAGTAGCTCCAGGCAAGGCCCCATCTGGGCAGCCTGAAGGCACCATTAGGATCCTAAAAGTGTTTTGAAGGGACTCATTCACTTCCCAGAATGTGTGTGTATGCCTTACCACCCCCTTCAGGTTCTGCTTCTATTAGTACAAAATGGTCATCTGCTTAGAAGCATCTTCTACAAAGGTTTCTATTCTTATAAATGATCAAGACACAGGAAAAAGTAGAGGTCCTAGAGCAGAGGGTTATCTTAGCAGTACTACATCCCTGATATCACTTCAAATACCCTTAAGTCACCTTGAGAGTTTTGGGGGAAAATTGCTTTGGTTTCACAACCCACAAAAAGGTATAATATTTCCCTCCCTCACAGTCACATTATGAGGAATATACTTGGGGAGTTTCAGTGGAAAGCATTCCTATAAATGTTTCCACAAAATTTTTATTTAATTCAACCTTTCTCATACTAAGAAATTCTCTCAGCATTGAACAGCAGAAAGAATCTGAATGCAATTTCAGTTATTGGAAAAACAATACTGTAAGTAGGCAAGATATTCTAACTTTTTTGTCACTTTTAGTAAAACAGGAAGATTAGGATGCTGAATGCCCTGGCAAGTCTGTACGTCAGCTATTACCTCTGACTGCAGCAGACATATGCTTGTGACATCAGGCGGGTAAGCAGGATGACACTGTACTGAGTGAATGTTTCCCTTACTTTTCCTTCCCTTTTTACAACTTCCTTGGTGAGGCAGCAGTCAACAAATGCAGATGAGTGAACACAAGATGACAGATGCTCCTGCCATTGGGTGCAGGGGATTTCCTATGGTGAGCTGACATTTCCTATCAAAGAGCTAAGTCTAATGAGGTGCTGACTGTTCTGAAGCAGCAGGAGGATTTAAGCATTAGAGAGATTTTACTTCCCACACGTCATTTTAGACATCAGCAAGCAGCTTTTTAAGGGCTGAATTTGAGCTTTGCTGTCATGTGAATGTTGTATTAGTTCACAGCAGAGATGCGGGATATATGGATGTTGCGTAAATTGTGCAGCTGCAAAGGAGTGACTTTCATTAATCTCTTTCTATTTTGCCTATGATCAGGGCAATCAGGGCTCTTTACCAAAACCAGAATTGTGTTTATAGTTTGTGACCTACCTTCACTAGCGTTCGTGAGTACTGAGCACTGTATGCAGTTCTGGGCTCCCCAGTACAAAAAAAGACAGGGATCTCCTGGAGAGAGTCCAGCGGAGGGCCACAAAGACAATAAAGGGTCTGGAGCACCTCTCTTATGAGGAAAGGTGGAGCGAACTGAGTCTTTTCAGCCTTGAGAGAAGAAGACTCGGGAGGATCTGATTAATGTTTATAAATATCTTAAACATGGGAGTCTGGGAGACATGGCCAACCTCTTTTCAGCAGTATGTGGGGACAGAACAAGGGGAAACGGCCATAAGCTGGAGTATAGGAAGTTCTACACCAATTTGTGAAGGAACTTCTTCACAGTGAGGGTGATGAAGCACTGGAACAGTCTGCCCAGGGAGACTGTAGATTCTCCTTCCTTCAGGACCTGCCTGGATGCCTATCTGTGCAGCCTGCTGTAGGGATCCTGCTTTGCAGGAGGATTGGACTAGATGATCTCTGGAGGTCTCTTCCAGCCCTGACAATTCTGTGATTCTGTGATTCACTATTTCCTGGTATATCATGAAGATGTATACACATTGTAGCACTGGAAACAAACCATATAAAAGGCTATGTAGGTGAAAGCCTTGGAGTTTGGATGAAATAAACATCTAAAAGTTGAGAGCTTCATCAGAGTTTCTCAGACAATTCACCTACCTAAAGCTTTCAGAGTCCTGCAGAAAGACACCACGTATAAGCTAAGCCTGACAGAGGATGGTATGTTAGTATTAATTCTCGTTCAGAATTCTGGTCCTTGTCTCTATTTTGGCCATTGATAAACACCTGTGAAAGAAAAAATGATTCTTCCTGGAATTGCTGGTCTGAGGGTGTCGGTGGACCCTGGTAGGGGAGAACTGAGTTGCTCAAGTATGTGAGCCTCTGGGCGATGGATTGCAAGTGACTCACCAGCACGTCATCACCCCTGGCCAGTCCTTCACCCTGAGATAATTGGAAAGCAGCTGACACTTACATACTGCTGGGTAAATAGTTGTCATCTGCCAACTGATACCTCTTCTCACCCAAGAGATAGTCTTTGTGTCCATACCTGGGACTCAGCTCTGGGCTCTGCTTTGGCTCTGTGACTTTGAGTAAATCTTTTGATAAAGCAGGGCCTTCTCTTGTCCAGAAAACAAATTGTAAGAAAAATGTCAGTTCTGCCTGAAACAAAATGAGCTGAAGAAGCACTAGGATTTATCTTGAGGTAAATGACATCTCATGAAATATAGTAGAAAATCATGATGTAGCTCTTAATTATAGATATGAAAAGAGTATACAGGAAGAATTTACAAAGCTGAATCTCTCTTTCTTTTACAAGTTGCTTATTTTTCCACACCTTTTTTTCTTGGGGGGAAGGGTAGTGGAAAATAAGAGCATGAATATGCATTTATGTAAGCATGCCTAAGGCAAAAGATTTTTGAACTCTGTCTTTACATCACAAACTAGTGTAGACCAGCTAAGAAGATAATAATGCAATGAGGAACAGCTGGTATTAGAATTGGTTGGCTCATCAAAACCAGTACGTTTCATGAAAATGAGACTCATGAAGAAAAACACTGTCTGGTGGTAAATACATTAGCCAGTGATGTTGAGGTTAAAATCCATGGTCTGACTTGAAAGCATTTGGGTGGAAAACCAGGTCTGATCCAAACAAAACCAAAGACTCAGGCAACTCACTTTTCTTAGAAATAATGGAAAGATTCTACAATCTTTTCACACGATAAAGTGATATTTTCTGCACAGCTCTGATTGTTTTTGACTTACCTATTCCCTACCTCCCCTATTTCCTGGCTCTAGAAAGAAAGCAGGGAGAGGCTGTCAAGAAAATGCACTTATTCTTTGAAAAGAGCACTCCAGTTCACATGAACACCTGCAGCTCAGCTCTGAACTTTATTCATGCACTCAGTAAACGAGTTGCATAGTGAGGTAGGTTGTTCTGACAAAGAAGCAAAGTAAGGGAACTGGAATGAACGTAAAAGTAAATGTAGAATCAGAAGCTTTAAGGTAAAATCCTTGCATTGTTGATTAGTGTTAGCAGGAGAAAAGCCTTCTCAAAGAGACGTTGTGAGAAATTTGTTTCCCATTTGTTTTTAAGCAGTGAAAAAGATGTGAATTCACTTGAGATCAGATAAAGTAGACAGAAATAACTATTTCTTCATATGTTATATAATTTTAGTTAAAAATTATATGCAGTGAGAGCTAGGGCAGACACTCTTGATTCCAGAAAGGACTAGTTTTTGTGTGAGCAGTCACCTGCTAATGTAACCAAAGACCTAGAACCACAGAGTAGAATGTTGTTTATGGTCACAGCTTCAAAAGCAAGTTGTTCTGTTACATAAGGCATCGTATCCTTTGCTCTTAAAAAAGCATTGTTAATTCTTATTTTTTTTTAATTTTAAATATAATAATTCCTTTTCTTAGAAAATTGCATAAACCCAGCTGCACTGGCTTTAGCTAATTGAATTAATTAGTTCCAATACAGACAATTGAAACTTCTGTGAAGTTTGTGTTAGATAAGTATTCAAAAGACTGATGCTATTTTCAAAAGTTGTCCAAACCAGTTAAAAGTGTTTAGCACAGAAATACTGAAAAACTAACTTGTGAACCCTTCTTGGAGAGAGAGCCGCCTGATTGCTACATACACAGTGTTAGAGAGTATTTGTTCACATACCAGCATCCAGTGTTTGTCATTCTCTCCCTGGCTCACATTCACACACAGACTCCTCTTTTTCTTTCTCTTTTTCATGTCAGTATTTGAGAAATGTCAGTTCCTCACTTGTATCTATAACTGGAAAAGAGTGCTTAAGCACAAATAATTAACTTCCTTTGAAACTTTCAGCATACCAGTCAGGGAGCAAAATAGAGAACAGATCCCACTCAACAATGAATGCCTAACAATATTCACAAAAATTAAAATAAGACAAATAAAACTACCAGCATTTGGATCACTATTGCTAAATACATACACAGAATCATAAGAGATTACTACAACAAGTTTAAACCAAAAGTTTTATATACGTCAGAGAATTTTACTCATGTTTTTGCCATCTTCAGTAATTCAAATTTTACTTTAGTTCATCTTCTGACCTGAGACTACTAAGAGCTACCAACAATGAAGGTTTAAAGCATGACTGTCAGTGTTTTAGTTTTCCTACCTTTAAATCGTGTCTCAGAAAGTCATTCTTTGTTCTTAAGCTCTATGTTGGAATTTCAAAGTAAATTCATATTTCGAAAGCCATCACAGTGGCTCAGTTTTACTGCCCCAGTGCAGAAAGACGGGCCAGATTTAAAATTTGTTTACCCCACCTCAGAAGCAAAATAAATCAGTGGCCATGGTGAAAATACTCAAATTTCCACAAGTGTGATTGATAGCAGAAAGCTGGACCACTTAACGGACCATCTGCAGGACTCTGAAGAAAACTTCATGTGATGTTGCTGTTTAGCAAACAAGACAGTGTTAGAGAAATACTGACTCTCAGAAGACAGCCCATCCATGGGCCAGGTGTGCTGAGAGGGTAAGGCTGTCATAAGGGATACAGTGCTGCCAGACAAAGGATGGTGCCTCTTGTCTCTCTGCTTGTTCACAGAAGAGCTAATAAAACTGCTCTCTCTTGGAATCTTTTAGGACCAATCCTGGTGTGAATCACACCATCCCCTGCCTTGGACAGTAGTTAAACTCATAAAATGATAAGCACAAAGACAGACAAAATAACCAATAGACAGGCTCTGTAAGCTACAATCAGCACTTATGAATGTTTGTTTTTCCTTACAGATCTCCCCTTTTCAAGGTGCAAAAAGGCACACCAGCTATTTGTCAGAGAAGAGGGGGAGTGCGGTTTGCAAATCAGAGAACCTGCTTCCTTCCTAAAGCCATGCGTCATTGCCTTGTGGGACTGTTACCGTAACCAAGCTCTGAGCGAGTCAGTCCTGCTGTCTAGCCACAAAAGCTTTTAATACAAACACTGCTGAAGGCGGCTCCTGAGCACCACAGATGTCTGCAATCAGCTGTTGACTGACTACTGTGTCTGTCTGGTGGCCTGGCCTGTACTTCTGGTTGATAGTAGGTATCTAGGCTATGAAGTAATGCTACTGAGAAAGAGCATATAAACATGGAGGTTGGTACTGTCTCACAGGAATTTACTAATCTTTTTGCAGCACAGCCAGAGACAAGAGACATGAAATCAGCAGAAAGAGTAAGCTATGGAAGATTTGGTTATGATTAATCTTTTCATTGGGGATGAGTATATTTCTGTAGCTTTTTTCCTTCTGTGTAACTTCATAGGTATGTTATAGCATTCCCCAACAACCTGATAGGCTATTTCCAGCTCTAATAGCCTCAAACTATTACCAGGCACCTTACCCAGTTTCCACTCAAGCTTCCTTTGGAGCTAGAAGTTTGAATGAGAACAAGAATATAAGTATCTCGCCCTGCTTATCCAGCCACTGCCAGCACTTGTGAGTGACCACGTCACTGATGGCAATCTCCTTCCAGCTCCCAACTCAGCTGCCTTTCTAGTAGCCCCTGCTGTTATTTATATGGCCAGGACACAGAAGAGCAAACACAGGTTGCTCTGGTAGAAGGTGCAGGGATTTCAGCAGCATCCAGATGAACACCAGAAGTCACCTGGTGCTTGTTCAGCATTGATCATTAGTACTTTCCCTGTGTCCTCATCTTACATGTATTTCAGTAGCTGCCAATGATCCCAGCTGGTGTCCAGGCCATGCTGTGTTGCAGCTAAGCAGGCAACCTCAGTCTTTATATTGCAGTAATTATGCTAATTTGTGGCTATTCCCAGGCTTCCACACTCTGTATTTTTGTTAACTGGATAGCTTGATGCCTTTGCTATGTGCAGGAGTGATTCAAGTGAGATAAACGTTTGCTGGTGGAAACTATCACAGCTCCACAAAAGGTACTTCTGTAAGCTTTTACAGGAAATGAAATCCTAGTACCTAAGGTACAAATATATTTCTAAGCAAATACCCGTGTTCCATCGTGTGAACAAACTAAAACTCTTTTACTTACTTCAGTTTCATCTTGTTTCTAAAAGGAAGTTACTCTCTGCAGCAACTGAAGTAACGTCACAGGATTTAGTTAACCAACAGGAGATTTACGAGTATCAAAATACTAATATATATATTCCTAGGAATACATTGTGTAACCTATGAATGCCTCTTGCAGTTTAAATATTGGCCATGCTGATGAAATGGGTGTCTGCCCTAGGCAACATGTGAACAGACAATAGTGTTAGATCAAATAGATCAACAAATTGCCCAGCTGTTGCAGAAAATTACTAGAGACACAGGAAAAGGCCAATATTATGTTTTCAGATAGTTATACGGTTGTTCCATTTCTCTACTCTTACAAGCACAGAGTGTACCCTTCTGGCTCCAACTATCTGCTGAGGCAATGGCAATCCTGAATACTCCGTGCAACCAGCTGACCATGATAAGACAGCACAGACCCTCTCACTCCAAATACAGGTCATCCCTTTAATAGGCTTACTTGTACAAATCCATGAGACAAGTTGACTACCAGTTGTCCAGTCTGTGTGCCTGTATCCCTCAAAAACAGTGGAAGTGTTGAGAGTAAGCTGCAAGGCTATTGATACATCTTCACCTACAAAGATTTTTTTTTGCTCTACGTTATGACGTAAAATTAGTTGTAAGCAAATAGATGAAATATTATTCATTAAAATGACTAGAGTTGATATCAGTAAATATTTGTTTGACCAAGCTTTTCCTAATTACTATTTTGTTCCCATATAGTCAAACTTACCCCCTAAAAATACTCCTTTTTATGGTTGTCTATTTTTGATTAGTATAGAAGAGCACGGGTACAACTACAGGGCTATATGGGCATCCACTGAGCACGTAGGAACAACTTTCTTCCAGAAATGCCAGAGAAGAAAATGCAATAAGTGAATTGCCTCCCAGGTTAAACACTGTGCAAAACATACCCAGTGGCTCCTTCTAGGAGGATGTGGTAAGGTCATTATGGTGAGGGCCGGATGAGCCCTACCTTGAACAGTTTGGCAGAATAGCTTTCCAGAAAAATCTGGGAAATGGCTGGTCTCTGGTTCAGAATGAGGTGGTCATAGACCAAAATTAGATCATATGATTTCAAGCTAAGTAATAAAATGAAGTGATTCCTATATACATTGACTGAGGGAAGAGAGCAGGAAAACAAAGGTGGCCAAATGTATGTAAAGTGAAGTCTGAAAATAATGGGAAAGACCGAGAAGGGAGGAAGTTAAGAAGAGAGGGAAAGATTGAGAAGGGAGGAAGTTAAGAAGAGAGGGAAAAACAAAGGTTATTTCTTTCAGGCAAAATGCCTTTGGGAAAGAGGCTTTCAAACAGTGAGCAAACATTGCTTTATCCTTGATACTGTTTGATACTGTTTCCCATGACATCCTTGTAAAAAAGCTGAGAAAGTGTGGGATAGACGAGTGGACAGTGAGGTGGGTTGAGAACTGGCTGACTGGCAGAACACAGAGGGTCGTTGCTGGCAGTGCAGACTCTGGTTAGAGACCCGTAACTAGCGGCGTTCCCCAGGGTCGGTGCTGGGTCCGGTCTTGTTCAAGATCTTCATCAATGACCTTGATGAGGGGATAGTGGCCACCCTCCGCAAGTTTGCTGATGATACAAAGTTGGGAGGATTGGCTGACACACCTGAAGGCTGTGCTGCCATTCAACGAGACCTGGACAGGCTAGAGAGATGGGCAATAAGAAACCAGATGAGGTTTAACAAAAGCAAGTGTAGAGTCTTGCACCTAGGGAGGAATAATTGCATGCACCAGTACAGGTTGGGGGATGACCTGCTGGAGAGGAGCTCTGCAGAGGGGGACCTGGGTGTCCTGGTGGATGACAGGTTGGCCATGAGCCAGCAGTGTGCCCTTGTAGCCAAAAAGGCCAATGGCATTCTGGGGTGCATTAAAAAAAGCGTGGCCAACAGGTCGAGGGAGGACCACCTCCCCCTCTACTCTGTCCTGGTAAGGCCTCATCTGGAGTCCTGTGTCCAGTTCTGGGCTCCCCAGTACAAAAAAGACAGGGATCTCTTGGAAAGAGTCCGGCAGAGGGCCACAAAGATGGTGAAGGGCCTGGAGCATCTCCCCTATGAAGAAAGGCTAAGTGAACTGGGTCTGTTTAGCCTTGAGAGAAGAAGACTGATAGGGAACCTGATCCAGGTCTATAAATATCTAAGGTGTGGGGGGTAAAGTGTCGAGGCCAGACTCTTTTCAGCAGTGTGTGGAGACAGGACAAGGGGAAACGGCCAGAAACTGGAGCATAGGAAGTTCCGCACGAATGTGCGCAAGAACTTCTTTACGGTGAGGGTGACGGAGCACTGGAACAGGCTGCCCAGGGGGGTTGTGGAGTCTCCTTCTCTGGAGATATTCAAGACCTGCCTGGACGCCTACCTGTGTGACCTGGTGTAGGGAACCTGCTTTGGCAGTGGGGTTGGACTTGATGATCTCTGAAGGTCCCTTCCAACCCCTACGATTCTGTGCTTCTGTGATTCTGCGTTCCACTGTATTCAAAGAAAAGCAGGACTTTTTGTGCACTTCCTTTCAGAAGGAGTGTTACAAGAGAAACAGCCATCTCCATCCCCATCCTTCAGCTGGGATCCATCCACAAGTTAGGGGGAACTTCAGAGTTAGGCTGACTTGTCAAGTCAGGAGTGGCAACATTATGTTCTCAGCGTGCTGCACCCTTTTCTGCCTTTTGCCTGAATTAGCAATGAGATCTGCTAGAGCAGGCTGCTTAGGACAGCTTTTAACTTCTAATGTATCCATTGCCTTTCATGCAGATATTTCCTGTGCTGAAACAGTGCCAGAGAAATTTCTGAGAAGCCTCCATCTGCTATATGACACACTGAACACCACAAGGAAGCTAAATCTCTTACCCAGTCTGACTTGCCACAGCAATGACTCTGCAGACATTATGTGAAACAGCATGGGCTGAATGTCTCCTGCGGAGCATATTGCCACTGAAAAGCATTTACTTGTAGATGAACACAGCTCCATGGGATGGCAGAATCAGTCCCTCCTTGTACACTTTGAGCTGCCAGTGAACTTGATTTGCACTGGGCAGTCTGATATCAGTCACATTTTTCCTATCTATCTGAGAAGTTTTACTCAATGAACTATAGAGGAGTTGAAATGGTGAGACAGAGTTCCCTAGATAAAAACGATTTTTTCTACTGGATGTGGTCCTAGGCGACCTATTCTGGATGGCAGTTCTTGAGCAGGGGGCTGGACCAGGTGGCTTCAGAGGCTCCTTCCAACCCAAACCATTCCATGTTTCTTCAGGAGAAAGCTTGCTTGTTCATCAGCTGGTAAAAACAAACAAACAAACAAAAAAAAACCAAAACACCCAGAGCTAAATCAAGGACTTCGGAGCACTGCTACTAGTAGTCAGTGGGCACAAGCTCCCAGTTATGAGAACAGTGAGGCACTGCTGCTCTGTATACTTGAAAAGTAGTTAAGATGCTAACTTTGAAAGGTGATACCACCTAAATTTGATGTGATACCACCATCTGATAACAATCAGATGTTAACACACATGTATCAGACAATTTTCTCATTGAAAAATCAGAGTACTGAGACAATTTAAACCAGATTTTTGCTGGCTTGAATATACTCATATTTATTACAGACAGGTTTGAAAATCTTGGCCTGAGTACTGTCAAATTGTGCATGTTAAAGACTGTATGAGATACAAAAACCATTAACGATCTGTGCTGCCATGCACACGATTTCCAGAAAATCCAAGTACAAATATAACCTTGCATCACACATTTTAATATGTCTTATTCTCTCCTTCTGCAGCTGGGTGGTTGTCTCATACAAATGCCAAGAAATGAAGTACAGTATGTACTGTACCTGTAGATTTTACATCTATTATTTGTGCAGATTTTTCCAGGAGTAGATCATTTTGGGCAGAAATTGGTTGCCAGCAAGGAAAGGAGTGGAGGAAAAGGAAAATAATGTCCCTTAGGGAAGGTGGTACTGGTAAGCAGAACATTATTGGTCTGCACAGGCAGCGGGATCGAGGTTTGGTGGCGTCAATGACATCTCTGAGCATGTCAATAGAGGAGAAATGTTATGGAAGCCACAAGTCCAGCATGCAATTAAGGTTAGGTAAAGGGATTGAGTAATACTGCAATAGTTACTGTTATATAATTGTAAGACTGTGCCCAGGAAGAGAGATGTAACTTAATACTACAGCAGCAATTCCTAACACTGTGACTGCCAAAGGTCAATTGCCATTTCCACTAAAAACCTTGTTTTGCAGCTAATTTACAACCCAGACACTTTAATTCACAGCAGGATAAAATTTGGCATAGACATTGTTTTTGGTTTTTTTTTTCATTTTGAAAGCTTGAATTAATTATATAATAAAATCATATTTATTGTTATGGCTAATTTAGATCTAGACCACTGGAATCAGTAAACAGAGCTTAACGGTTTTAGATTTTATTTTCTTCATTTAAAAGGTGTTCAGTTTGTACATCAAAGGATACACTGAGCCAGCCACTGTATTGGAAGCCTTTTCCTTTGCAGCCTGCTTCCTATCTATCTATCATTCTACTTAATACACAATTTACATCCCCTTAATAATGAAAGTGCTACTTAAGTGTAGATTCTCACTACTTAATAACATTTGAAATAAAAGCTTTTTTTTTTTTTTTTTTTTTTTTTTTTGTTAATGGGATTGATTTTTTTTTCTTTCTTGTCCTACAGAATATTTTCCATGCAGGCTATTTTGTTTTCAAAACTTCTTGCAAAAACTCCCAGCACGACTTTTCTTATTTAAATGTCATCTAGTGACATATTTTTATGACAGTTCCAGTCAACTGTAGAAGTTCTAAGTACATAGAAAGACTTAATTCGAGTGCACGCTGAATTTCCCTTTACAATGCACTCTTGATATGATTACCTTTATTATTCCATTACTTAAGATGTCTAGCCAACAGTAAAAATAGGATCTTTCCTGAACTTGGCAGTCTTTTGTTAAGCAAAAAATAGAACCCGATACACAACAGAATAATGGTTTAAGTTTTTTACAATAAGGGTGGTGAAACAGTGGAACAGGTGGGGGATGCCCCGGCCCTGCAGACATTCAAGGTTGGGCTGGATGGGGCTCTGAGCAGCCCAGTCTAACTGTGTGTCCCTGTTCTTTGCAGGGGAGTTGGAATAGATTACTTTAGCTTTGAGAGTCTTCGCAAACTCATTTGATTTTGTGATTCTGTACAGATGTCAGAACTGGATACACTGTATTTTAATTCAGATGGATTAAATCTAGCCCATGGTTGTAAGCAAAGTTGTATGTTCTCAGGGGAGGTCTAGGGTGTCCTGTGCTCCACATTTTGTACTCAAAGGAAGGCTGTAATTTGCTGTGGGCACATGACATGTACTTCATGATAATAGGTCTCTCGCATTTTAATATTATGGGAGCCAGAAGCCTAAGTTTTAACCTCTCACTGCCCCAATTGCATCATTTGGGAAGGCCATTAGTTAAGGCACAAGCTCAGGGATGCTATGTGCTGTTCTGACAATAGTCACAAACTGGGCCACAGGAAGTAAAATCCAAGGATATTACTCATTAATCCTACTGTTTTGAAAATCAGTGGAACTGTATGGAAATAACTTGAAAAACATTTAAATTCAGAAACTCATCAGCCTTTACTGTAAATAAATTAGAGTTTCTTCTGTTCTTCATATTGAACAATGCCCTGTTCTCAGAAAGTTTCAATAGATTCAGTAGCATTTTTCTCACCAGAGTTGTGGAATAGGTCTGTGTCTGACAGTGGATAAGGTTCTAAGTTACAGATAATTATTCTTCTATGGGAAGACTATGTGAAACTGAAGGGTTATTCTAAGTCAGATTATGGACATTCCATGTTTATATGAATTATAGCCAATATCTTCACAAGAAAGCATGTTGAGGATTATTTATAGGTTCATTTGCTTTGAAATATGCTACTACAATAGTGTTCTATTATATCCCCAGTGCCTTTGCAACATGTTTTGTTAATTAGAACTTTCATACTGGAATTATATAACCACTGTGCATGTTTACTCTTAGTATTCTGTGAATTTACAGAATAAGAAAATCAGGCATTCATAACATTAGAAAGGGGCGTTGAGTGCTAGGTGCAAATAGCAAGAACAAGGAAAGTGAAAAGAGTTAGTCAAAAGCTGTTGTAATCATATGGCCTCGGGAGATACTTCATTTGTTTGTTGTTCCTATTCCAGTGTATTCTTAAACTATTGAGATGACTTCATCGTTCAAGTGTCACTAAGAAATTACATCTTTTATTTAGCATTATAGGTTTCAAATCTGCCAGAAAACCAACATTTGTCAGGGACACTCCATTTAATATTTCAAATTTCTTCATAGTTTAATCCATTCTCTGAAATTGAGAACTTAGTCAGTGGTCCACTTAGTCTGCCTTTATCTGTGATAGTGTTTGCTTGCATGCTGCTAAAAGTAAGACAGAGCTGAAGAGTCCCGTGTAATTGTGATTTGTTGTAGTTTTACAGTGTATATTTTATTGGACTGCCCAGGACCAAATTCACGTTTTTGTGGTGTTTTTGGTCGAATTTTGGGACCAGTGGTTTTAATGTGCATCCTTAAGAAAAAAAAATAATAGCAATTCCAAGTGTTTCATGACATTAATAAGGTACATTATATTACTCACATCAATCACAAAAATAAAAACAGTACTTTTTAAAAAATGGACTATGATTTTGAAATGATTCATTTTTTACGGGTAGCAAAATTGTTTTAGAAAGAATGGGTATCCAACAGCATTCCTAGTTGCCTTCATCTTCTTTTATTTTGGTGTTTTACTTCTTGGTTTTAACCTGCCTTAAAAATGTCAGAAAAGATTGAGTCAGAACATAGTCCTGAGATTTCCAAGTGACCAGATGGAAGAACTAGAAATCTCACCAATGCCCAACTGATTTTCTGGACTAGCTCTTGCCAATACTCACCCAAACCCAGCTCAAATTCCATCTGAAGTCTTTGAAGTCCTTCTGGAAAACTAATTAAAAAGAATGACATGTTAATCACTCATTAACTCACAAGTCATTACTTAAAACCTCATACTGTTACTTGGTTGAACTGTCAATAGAGCAATTTCCATTTTCCTTGACGTTAGTGTTTTGACATTTGGGATTCTCAGAACCCAACATCAAGATCTGAATATTAATAACTGTTTGATTTTTTTTTCCCCTCTTGGAAAAATAGTCCTGTAATTTTTCATTAACTGACTCCACGATGTTCAGGCTTCAAGCAATTTGAGTCCAACAACTGCACGTAAGAACTATCTTTGACTGTGCAATGTTAGAATATCAAGGCCTTTTAGAAGATGGACACAGCACAGAAGCAAAACCAGTATGGTGTTTTGTTGCCTTGATCCAACCCTTTCACTGATGGCTTCATTTAGTGCCACGCTGCCCCAAAAAAATGAGAGGGACATTGTTATGAAGAGTTGTAAGTTTCTGTTTTGTTTTTAAGACATGTTATCCAATACCACTCAAACGTGAGAGTCAAGGGCAGCAAAAGAGGGTTCAAGGGTGAGTCATCAGACAAACTTGTCAGCCCTCTTGCTGATCACAAGAATTCTTCTGAGGTCAGCCAGTGAAACCCTCCATGTGTATCAACAGTTACAGGGAGACCCAAAAGCACACAGGACATGCACAGGAAGGACCTGTAGATTGCACATGATTATATTTGAGACCTGTCAATACCTTCCTGGACGAAATGCCACCTAAGTTCTGTGGAAGACAGAAATGTAGAAGGAAGTCTGCAACCGGTGGAAGCAGTTGTTAGATGCAGCGTCTTTAATATGAAACACTGAAGAGAGCAGGAATGCTGAGCAGATGTGATGGTGGTTTTCAAAACATGGGAAGTTATAGAAAAAGCATGTGAGCTCTTATATTTAACCTTTCTTCATAATACAAGACTGAGATCCAATGAAATTGAAAGGCAGCAGATGTGAAGGAAATAGAAATATTCTCAGAGATCCCGATTAACTTGAGGAACTCACTATCACTAGACATCTCTTAAACCCAGGCAAATTAGGAAAAAAATGTGAAAACACTTATAACGGTTCTCATCTCTGGCTCCAGGGGGACACCATCCTGCAGAGTGCATCCACTCCTTTTGCTATTTGAACAGCAAATAGATTAATAGGTTCCTTGTAATACAAAACAGTAAGGTCATGCCTGTAGAATGTGATCTTCAACTAGAATTTAAACCACACTTTAAAAATTGTTATAAAAATGGCAAAATTATCTGTGACAACTCTTTTCAGCAATTTTCTATCAAACATTCATTGGAAATAGCTGTTGAAAACATTACTCAGATTTCCTAGAATAGCCCTTGTCTTCCTCTGCTATTGGATTTCAGGTAGAGGAGGATTGCTTATGCTGCCTGTTACATGAATCTAGAAGATTAAAAGACTGGGAACTGCACAGACATTTACTAAAATCTTAAGAAAAACAAGAGTTGAAATCAAAGTTTAATGTTCCAGCTGTCTGCAGATTGAACAATAATGTAAAAATTTAAATGAGCTCACCAAAAATAATGAAGTCTGGCTAAAAACCATCTGGGCAAGAACAGAGTTTAAAATCTGGAGTTACTCGGAGTACTGAGTCTGATTCCAGTAAAGCTTCAGTATGATTCCAGCAAAAATTCAATTTCCCTGCTGTTGTTTTCTCTGGGAACTACTTTTTAAAGCTAGTTGTACAACTCCTTCCAGAAAATAGTTTGAAGTGGATATAAATAAGATTTTGGCCACCATTCTCCCTTTTGAATATACTGGTGATTGGTGAAGGCTTTGTGAACATAAGAAACTGTTAATGATCCAAAACTCCTGTTGAGGGAAATGAAAATAAGGTCTATTGTCTAAAAATTGTTCTAAATATACCAGATTGCAAAACTGGTCTACAGTAGGGTCTTTTCAGTCAGATCTGGACCTCCAGAACACAAGTAAGTAGACACTTCCCTAAATTAGGCATACGTTTCTTTGGGACATTACAGAAACTTCTTACTAGAGGCCCATGCTCCATTAGGAAGGACTTTTATTAGCATGTTGCAAATGAAATGGAGCCTTTAAAAAACAATATTACGACAGATACAGAAAGAGCACAGATGCTAACTTATCTGAGATGCAATTTATGAGAAAATGTACAAGAATAACATTTGTGCCACGTGGTCCTGAATATTTTCAGATACATCAGAGGAGCTTAGAAACATACTGCCTATAAAACCCCAGATTCATCTGTAAGGCAAGCTGATGCAAATGACAATTCTAGCAAGTGGATCCCTTAACTACAAGTGAGAAACAGATTAGTCTTAAGAAAGGAATTCATTTTTTTATGTCCACAATGCAAGAAGCTGAAAGAAAATAACTCCCAATAAATGCAAATCAATATATTATTCAATAAGGTTTGCAAGATGACGTGAAGGGTTCCAATAAATAACGAATATTATTTAAGCATATATAAAACAACATTAAACAGAAGAGCAAGAAAACGAGAGGGGAAATCCTTCCTTATAATGTTAAGATTTCATGGCCAAAGGAATGTGTAATAAATCTTTCAGTAATAAAGGTCAATGAAGATTCTGTGAAAAAGCATTTGACATGTTGTAGGTCAAATGACAAAGTCCACAAACAGAGAAAGCAGGAAGAGATATGCTTGAGCTATCTTAAGAGGAGAAAGTTGTTACAATTACTTAAAATCAGATTTGCAAGAACAAATAAAGGGTGGAATGAAATAGACACATTGGAAAGGAAGAAAACTCTATACAAGAATCTTACTTTGAAATATGGAATTATTGTGACTGTCACAGAGTCAAAGGTGACATGGAATAATTGCACAACCAGTGCAACAGTGGGATTTGTCATTCTGAAAGCATACTGAGCTGACTAGAGAAATAATTCCAAACTAAATGAATGACTAGTACAACATAAAAGACTATGAAAATGAATCACTTCTGATAAATCACCAGTGCATGTTGTTGATAGATTAGACCATATGTTCACTCAAAGGAAAAACATTGCCCAGAAGTATTTAAATTGCTACCATTACATCAACCCTGAGTTATAAAAAGAGCCAAGTATTTTTTACAGATAAAGTCATTCTTAATTCAGCAGAATAAAATGGATTACACAAAAACTTTATTGCACCACAAAACAGGCTTTTATAGTCCAACACCCCAGGTCTTGGTATATTAGCAAGTGTTTACTGAATGCAACCACAGAATAAACATGTCAGCAGTAGATTTGCCAAGAAGCATCCCATTGACATTGCTATCAGACTTGGAGATGGCCTTGAATCAAGAGCTGGAAAATTGAATATATAGATATAGATATTGAGGTTCATCAGGACCAAATTGAGGTTCAACAGGACCAAATGCCGGGTCCTGCATTTTGGCCACAACAACCCCAGGCAGCGCTATAGGCTTGGGGCGGAGTGGCTGGAGGGCTGTGTTGAGGAAACAGGCCTGGGGGTACTGATTGATGCTTGGCTGAACATGAGCCGACAGTGTGCCCGGGTGGCCAAGAAGGCCAACGGCATCCTGGCTTGCATCAAAAACAGTGTTACTAGCAGGAACAGGGAGGTAATTGTCCCCCTGTATTCGGCATTGGTGCGGCCGCACCTCGAGTACTGTGTTCAGTTTTGGGCCCCTCACTGCAAGAAAGACATTGAGGCCCTGGAACGTGTTCAGAGGAGGGCTACGAAGCTGGTTAGGGGTCTGGAGCACAGGCCTTATGAGGAGCGGTTGAGGGAGCTGGGATTGTTCAGCCTGGAGAAGAGGAGGCTCAGGGGAGACCTTATAGCTCTCTATAACTTCCTGAAAGGAGGTTGTGGTGAGCTGGCGGTCGGCCTCTTCTCTCGTGTAATCAGTGATAGAACTAGAGGGAATGGTTTCAAGCTGCGCCAGGGGAGGTTCAGGCTGGACATTAGGAAGTATTACTACTCGGAATGGGTAGTCAGGCATTAGAATGCACTGCCCAGGGAGGTGGTGGAGTCACCGACCATGGGGGTGTTCAAGAAATGTTTGGATGTTGCGTTGAGGGGTATGATTTAGCTGGGAAGTATTGGTAATGGTTGGACTAGATGATCTTCTAGGTCTTTTCCAACCGTGATAATTCTGTGGTTCTGTGATTCTGTGATATAGATATAGATATAGATATAGATATGTATTTATATATATATATTTATACATTTATATATATGTATAAACAGGAAATGTCATTATTACAAAGAGAATGTATGAAAATGCACCTGATTAGATCCACTGAAAAAAAAAACCAACCACTCAGAATGTCACAAAAATTTTCACAAAAACTTTAGAAAGTAGAGGTTGCTTTTGACCCATATACTTTGATACTTTGATATTTCAGAGGAAGGGATGCTGTTTTGGAGAAAGAGGTGGTAATTAGAAAAAAATAAAATTATGCTACATTCAGGTACATTACAGATGAATTTTTCATCGTGAATTTTGGCACATTTTCAACAGAGTAATGAAATTTACAGCTTCATTAAAATGAAGATCTACAGAGATTGTATTATAGTCTGTGGGACAGATGAGAAAGACTAAAATCTTTACATGTTTCTTTGCTGTACCAATAAGCTCAATGGACTGTGGACTACACAACTGGTAATGAACACAGACATAGCCAATGATGTTTTAAACCTAATTTGTATTTTCCTTCAAATATTTTCACGATTTTTAGAAAATAAATTATATATTGAAAGGGTAGCATTCATCTGAAAAAATAATTTTGGCAGGAAGAAATTTAAAGGATTTTGGAGATAATTTCAGGAACTATGAAGGCAAATATTTCATACAAATTTATGAGAAAGTTAAATGGGTCATTTAAGCCCTAGGAAATTGGGTACAACTTTACAACTTATTTTCCATGAAATACTCAAGGAGCTCTAGCAGATATGCAGGAGGTACATTCTGTTCTCAAAATACTCTGTTCCCAAATTTCAGGAAGTCAGATCATCTTCGTGTGATTATTTCTTCTCCCATTTCTTGCCTGCATTCTGAATATGGATCATATGCCCTGAGGCAGGACTTGATCTTGAGAATTTATACAACATCTGTGATGGAAAAGCCCCAATATAAAATGCTATCTAAGAATATGAGTAATGAAGAGTGATAAAAACACCTTTTAACACATGCTTCTTCCATATGATAAAGGCCAAGTATTGAAATCCAAATATGAAAATAATATATTTCTGTTGGCTAGTATTAGAGTGCAGTTGTCCTTGTGACATATTTCTGAAGTCTCTGTATAGGGAGAATCTTGGAGCTATTGCAAAAAATAGCCAATATCTTAGTAAATGACTCGGTGGAAACTCCTTTATTTGTAAAAAGCAGATGTGATTCTCAAAATCCATTTGATCTGTCATTTTGGCTCCTCTGCGAAGTTTAGCTGAAGCCAGTCCAGAAAAGATCATACGTAGTACTTCTATCTGTCTTTCTTAAAGACAGAAAAGCAAAAAATAGCTAAATTCTGACAGCAATAAATCTTTATATTTGTAGACTTGTTTGTTTGTTCCACAGGTGCTACTCAGTGTATCCATGTCTCATCGGAAAAATACATTAAAATTTAAAAAGGCCTCTTAGGGAAGGAAAGTATTTTTCCCTCTCAGTAGGAGATTTTCTCTGAGGCCAGCAAGGTAAGTGGAACTATTTGTTTTTCCCACAGTATTGTGTTTTGCTTTCCTTTGACAGGAAATGTTGACTTTTGTAGTAAGAATATGATTGCTTTGGAAATAGTAATGTAACCAGTGTCCAGAATTAGGTGGGGTTTTTTTTGTGTGTTTTTTTAATTGATGTAAATCTGAAATAAACCTAGAAACAAAATTTTGGGAAAAAATAATCAGAAAACAATCATTTTTTGCTATAATAAATCAACATCAGATACTACTTTTTTTAAACCATGTATAGGGACTTAGTTTAGTATGTAGTAGAGTGTCCCTAAAATATTCACTATCTCTATAAACCAAATGTGTATTTAAAATACAGGATCTACAAATATCAACAAGAAATCATGATCAAGTAACAAGAACAAAATGCCACTCTATCAAGATCTTTCTTGGCAGTCTGGAAACACAAACAAGAAAGTATTTATGAGAGAATGGAATAGCTACTGTTGTTTTTTAAATTCTCTACTACACTCTAGGGTGACGATGCACTGGAACAGGTTGCCCAAGGAGGTTGTGGATGCCCCATCCCTGGAGGCATTCAAGGCCAGGCTGGATGTGGCTCTGGGCAGCCTGGTCTGGTGGTTGGTGACCCTGCACATAGCAGAGGAGTTGAAACCAAATAATCTTTGAGGTCCTTTTCAACCCAGGCCATTCTGTGATTCTATGATTCTAGAATTCTATGATACACATGACCAGTTTCTAGTGCGTGAAGCCAGCAACAAAAAATATAGGAGTTACTGCACGCTGCAGAAGCAATGAAGGAAAGATCCCAGGTGCTAAAATTGTCATAATGGAAACCAGAAACATCCCCATTCTCAGATGTCATAGTATATCTGAAGCTGAGTATTGACAGCCTCTCTTTAAACTGCTTCATCATGTGGTCAAAGATCTTATTCCGTGCATGATGCTGGCCATTACTTACATTATATGTCGTGATTATTTTCATTATACACTCCTTATCTTTATAGGGTGGCTAGGCAAGGTGTTCCACTCATTGTTATTTGGGACGCATTGTTATGCATTTAAGCCTAATGCATTTTACATGTTTCTCATTACTCATTGGAAGAGGGAGACTGGCAATTTGGAAGGCGTATTTTACTCTGAAAATAAAATAACCCATGCTCTAGAAAAGCATCCCTAAAACTTGTACTTGTCTTCTCCACACTACCTGGAAGCCCCTCTCAGAGGCTTTTACACCTCCTTGAACCTCCATGGGGGCTCTTTGTCTCCTTTTGTCCTTCCTGTAAGCATTTAGCCTTTCTGCACAAGTTCCTACCAGATGACTTATTGTATAAGTGCCTACCAGGCACTTATTTTTCCTGCTTCTGATTTCACATGACAGCTATTCTTTGCTCTGGTTGAGGAGACAATGGGCATGCCTCAGTTGAATTTACACTTGTAAGTACTGAAGTACCTGAGGCTCAGTTCCCTGTTTGAAGCCCTGGTAGGACAGAGCACATTCATGAATCACTTTGGAATGTCCATTGCACTTATCCTCTGCTTAAGTTTGGGTAAATCCTACGTGTGAAGCTCTCCTTAAATGCAAGGACAGAAAGACAAACCTGTACAACTTTCTAGGATGTATGACCATTCGCTCCTTGGCAATTCCCTTAAGATTTAAAAAAAACTTTTCTCCTGTTTCTAAATGGTTCTTTAAAAATGGGTAGTCTACTGACGTCTTTTTTAGTTGTTGTTTTTGTGGGAAACTGTAATCTCCAAATAGAATTAAGTATTATGCTTTCAGGTTTTTATTAGTGAAAACAAAATACTGAAGCAGTCCTTCCTCCATTCTTTCTCATTGACAGTTTTTTTTATACTTACATGCTAAGGTAAACAAGCTTCAGATCAGGATATTTTGTTACTGAGATTAGTTGGCTAGCACTTCACTTTGTCTATATCCTCCATTCCATCTCCTTTTGTCCTTACCAGTCACTCATCTTACGTAGAGTAAGTGCTTACCAGTCACTCATCTTATGTAGAGTCTCCACCAACACAAACAGATCCAGTCCACTTTTCATTACCCAGGAAATGAAGTTTAGCCAACCTGTGACATACCCTAAAATTCAGGAACTAGCTTCAGCTAGTGGGTTAGCTCATGATCTTAATTTTACTGTGTTAAATATATAATGCTGATGTTCATTCACTGAGGATATGATGTCTTTCGAAGTTTTGTACTGCTCTTGTATTGCATTTAAATTTATAACCCCTACAATTCTGTGATTCTGTGATTCTGTATTCACAGATTCTTCTTTTTCTCTCTCTCTTCCAATAAATAAATAAATAATAAATAAATAAATAAATACTCTTTAATGTAGTTACCAAAAAGAAAAAAAAAGAAAAAATCACAAATCTGGAGATCGTTCAGTGTAATCAGATCAGAGATTAACTTGAGGCTGATTGCTGTGGGGAATGACGTTGATCAGTAGACAAAGACTGTGCTCCATGTATTAAGATTTGATATTTTCCTTCACAATCTGACTATGCAGTTCAGAATGCAATTCCTATTAAACACTAATACCAAATTCCATTCTATTCTGTGAAAAAGGCGATGTATTGTGTAAAATGCTCTTATAATATAGAGACTTCTGGAGAAAACATAACACTACAAGTTCAATTTCTGTTGAGTAATTTAAGCATTTGTCAAAATTATGCACACGCAATATGTACACACAATATATCATGCAAATATTCTGATAGAGAGTGACAGTGGTTTTTGCCCTAAAATAATTTATCTGACATTTCTGATATGCCAGAATGTTAAAATTGTTGCTATTATCTGACGAGCAGGTAAAAGTAGTAAATCAATGCAATGCCCTTCTCCCAGCTGTCAATCACATTTATTTTGCGCACATGGTAGAAGAAACCTGTTTTCAAAATATGACAACAGGTTTGGAATGGAGTTCAGCTGCTACTCTTGCTTACTGACTGAAAAGGATTTTCAGTCCACTTGGTGTGACGATAATAGTCAAAGTTAGGGAACCATTTTTCTCTCTCCCAAATATGTCCTAACACCAGCATGATTTTAACAAGACAGCTCTTCGGTTTTATTTCTTTCATTCATTCCTTGGGTTTGTTGCCAAGAGCAACACAAAGAATGCACCAGGGTGTCATAATAATCCTCCATTAAATCCCTAGTATTTAAATTTTAATGCTATAATTCAACAGCTGACAAAAGCCCATTGAGCTGGTCTAAGGGGAGGAAAAGAGCTGGTCCCATTTTCTCAGGGGGTGATGCTATAGCAACATGGAATGAATTTGGGGTCAGGGAACAAGCTGTCTCCAAGCTTTGTTTGCATTTCCTGGCTAGAAGTAGAATCTGGTGTTATAAATTTTACTAAAGTAAGTGGGCATTTGGAGCTACATGTAGGTAGTTTATGGTAAAAACCTTTGCTGTGTTAAAAATAAAAATTAAAAAAATGTGGAGACAACACAAGCAGCAGTCAGGAAGACAACAAACTAACAGACTATTTTAGAAAGTGTCAGTTTAATAATATTTCAGAGTCCTTCTACCTCTTCTGGTTTCCATATCTTCCAGCACAAATCCTGCACCAGAACTCAGAATGATGCAACACACTAAATGCGTTTTAACAGAACAACACAAAGACAGCAAAGTCAATAACTATGGCACAGAGACCTCTTACAATCATCAAAGACCGGGGAAAGTCTGGTATGTCATTTGTTATGCTTAACTGTCCCCACACTGAAGGCTTTTGTGCTCTGCGGAATGTTGCTTGGTGGAGACAAATGAATACACCTGGAAGACAATTGTCCATTTGTGTTCAGCCCTGATCAACTGCCCTGTCCCATTCTCAAAACCCTCAGCCTTGGTTTTGGTGCGGGTTAAAGCTCAGGGTGTGAGTTCATAACGCAGCGTATTGGCAACTCCTGCTTGTTTTTCACTGTACTGCAAAGTATATTTTAAGGAATAGTGTTGATGCATTGGGGGGGGAAAAAAAAGCAGCGTAGAGATACACTGGACAACAGTGAAAGAAATATAAAATATCAGAAATAACTATATGCAATTATCTGTCTGTAGATACAGATTTTGGCATTGGAAAAAAACATAAATGCTTTATTGTTTTTGAAATTGCTGAGCTCTTTTTCTCTATATTCACTACTGAAATCCATTGCTGGTGACCTGCAGCTAGCCAGCTCCACTGGCATCACCATAGCTGGAGCCTGCTGCCAGGACACCTCATGGATGGCACTTCTCACTCAGTTTCTGAGGTCAGGGACATGACAGCACAGGGAATTCAGATGTTGAAAGCCTGATGTAAGGTGGGTGGAGTGTGTTTTATAGGTGAAACGATGCAGCTGAGACAGATGAAAGAGGAACTAATGTGACAGTTGGGTGGAGAAGAGAGACAGATGGTTTGGGGGGGGGGGTCTTGGAAATTTGTGTGTATAGGAAAGGGCAGGATGAGGAGGAGCTGGCACAGCAGCAGCCCCTCTTGCAGCTGCTACATCTCAAAGCACCACAGGTGTCAGCAATGGATTATCAAGACACCTGGAGGATGGGTAAGCTGCCTTGTACTACAGTGCCTGCAGTGGGGTGGCATTTTCTATCTTTTTTTGTGGGTCCACCTGACAAGGTATCTCCCCTACTCTGTCAACTAAATCAGTACAACAAATAGTATTTTAAGCCTGCATTTCCAACTTCTGTAAGTCAAACTTGTCTTAGAGATGCCACATAAAATGTATGTCCCTATTGCTAAGCTGTCTACATACTGCTTTTTGGAAATTCATTCTGATCTGCATTGTATATGCACCTATTTTCTGTTCACTATTACACAAATATTTTTAAGCTCATTCACAGCCCTTTAAAAACAGAGCACCTTGTGCCTGCATTTTCTTTCCCATGTCTCTGAATTGCTTTCTAGTCCAGTTTTGCTGTATCTATGATAAACCAATTTTATGAAAATTCCATTCTTTCACCTCATAAAGAATGGGTTTTCAATAGAAAAGCTGTGAGCACTGGAGCCCCACTCCAAAAGAGTTCAGCTCACTTGACTTTGGGGTCTTTAGAGCAGGAATGATTCCTGTCAGGCTGCTAGAACTAAAAGGGAAGCAGTTCATGTGCAAACAGATTTCCATCATTATCCTGGGAAGAATCCCACTGGGAGAATTAAGAGTAGCCATAGGAGAAAATTTTTGCAGTAATGGCATGTCATTCCCCTGACCCTCTGCTGATGTGTTCACTTCTGTTATAGCTCAGGCAAGAAATATGACATTTTATTGTTTGAGATTACCAGGCAAGCATTCCTGAATGGGGTGCAGTTTTCAGTGGCTCATAATCTTCAGGACCATCCAAGAGAAATAAAGAAACTTCACTGTTGTAACTTTAAAGCCTGATGAATTATAAATTGTGAAGATCCTTTGTTAAATATTTTATGGCTTCTGTGCAACTGAACTGATTTACATATAGAGCTTGTTGGATTTATATATTAGTCATGCTGATTCTTGTTATTTCAAGCAACAACAAATAGAGGGAAAATCTTGAATGGTTTACCACGGCTTTTCTGGAATGGTGAATTTGATGGAGAATATAATAGTGATTGAAATGTGATTGGAATGATGACCTCCTCCAGCAGCAAAGTTCACATGTATGCAGGAAGGCAGTGTCTAGGACTTGCTCTGAGGCAATACTTCTTTGAACAGTATTTCACTATTTAAGTGCAGATGCTGGTTTGCTAGTCTTGGTCCACATCGAGGTTCTTAGAGGGGTGGCATGCTCTGGCCTCTAGAATACATGCATATAAATGCACTGAAAATACCAGCCATCGAGCCTGTGAAAAATGCTGCTGGAAGAATTTCTCATTTTATAGCAGTGCTGTTGGGAATAGGTCTTAGAATGAGCAAAAAAAAAAAAAAAGAAGCTTCAATATAAACTAGATATACTTGTATTGGAGAGTCAAATGTGAAACAGAATGGACCAAGACAGATTGACACCGAAAACAACACTCACTGTTTTAATGATACTGGGTATGCCTATGCTTGTTTTGCAGTCTGGTTCGTTATGACCCTAAATACATCAGCCTCAATCCAAAGACATCTGTATTCTGAAGTACGGTATTAGACAGGTGGTATGCTGTAGGTGCAGAGCTGAGCTCTGGAACTGCAGAGACTGTGTTTCAATTACTTCCGCTTCCATTGTGTGTAGGACAAAAATATCCTTTCATGCCAAAGATACATCTACATTTCACTGTCTGTGGAAATCCTTTTCCAATTCCCCCTTTGACTAGTATAAATCCAGTTAGCCCTTTCAGCTGGGAATGTTCAGCCTGGAGAAGAGGAGGCTCAGGGGAGACCTTATTGCTCTCTATAACTTTCTGAAGGGAGGTTGTAGTGAGCTGGGGGTCTGCCTCTTCTCTCGTGTCATTAGTGATAGGACTAGAGGCAATGGTTTCAAGCTGCAGCAGGGGAGATTCAGGCTGGACATTAGGAAATATTACTTCTCAGAAAGGGTGGTCAGGCACTGGAATGGACTGCCCAGGGAGGTGGTGGAATCACTGACCCTGGGGGTGTTCAAGGAACGATTGGATGTTGTGTTGAGGGACATGGTTTAGTGGGAGCTATTGGTGATAGGTGAATGGTTGGACTGGATGACCTTGTAGGTCTTTTCCAACCTTGGTGATTCTATGATTCCATGATTCTATGATAAGGATCCTCTTAACTGGGTTTGATTTTACTACTTTTTGAAAGGCACCAAGTGATGCTTAAGACAGCAGGTTTGTCTAGGAAAAGAAAATGGCAGTAGGTGTAAAAAAAAAAAAAAAAAAAAAATTATGTGGCTTTGCCTAGAAAAAATTATTAATTCACAGTGAAAATGTAAAAGAGAAACAAACAAACAAACAAATAAATAAAAGGAAGAAAAAAACGACAACAAAAAACAACCAACCCCAGAACTAATAGAAATATTAATAATTTCAGAGTGATACCAGTAAACTCAGTCTCAGATCACTATCTGTTGGGCAGGTAGGTAAGTACTACTAATGACGCCTTATAATGGAGGAGACAAAAGACAGCCCCTTGCCTAATGCCTAATGCCCTGTTATATAGAAGGCAGGCATCACATATCAGTGCCTGGAATACTGCTGATTTCTGCAGATTACAATGCTAGTCCAAGTGCTAAAAAATCTGGAGCTGTTCTACTGGAAACCAAGGGAAAAAGAAATCTTTATTCATTAAGCATTTTCTTCAGCACTTGCAAAGAGTTCCAGAATAAAATGATACTTTTCTGAAGCATTTCCAAAATACCTGCCACGGATCAAAGATACTGTCTGCACCTGTCTTGTGTTTGCTCTGAGTCTAACTCTTACCTCTTCCTGTCAAAGTAACTGTTCTCTCTTCTGAAAGACTCAATCTGATTAAGATAACGTAAGTCTTAGGGAAGACAGTGGGTAGTATACATAGGAAGAATGTAAGGCACAGAATGAAGTCAGGGTTAGAGTTCACAGTCAAGGGTAACTGCAATTCACCTAAACACCTTCCTCCACGTTTTATGTACAGTATTCTTTATGGTCCTCTTAGATATACTTATCAGAGAGGAGTCTTCTTGATAACCAATGCCACCTTCAATCAAGTCTGCAATCACAGGTACTTCCTTGTTTTTCCTGCTCTTTATTTCTTTCATTCCAAAAGCAAGCCAACTTACTTCTTTGGGTGGACAAGTGTGAAAATCTTCTTGGGAGGCAAAAAGGGATCTTCTTCAAACTGAAGGTGCTACTGAAATGTAGTGGATGTTACTTATGAAAGACTGTTCTAAGAAATTTAAGTGAGAATGCCCTAACACTCCCCCGATTCCTATGTAGAAATCTGACATAGTCTAGGCCATGAAGGTTGGAAAGTATCAATAACGCCTTTCTGAATTAGTCAAAGCAAGGAAGCTGGTGAAAATAGAAGCAGACCACTTAGCTGGTAGCATATAATCAGTAATCCTGTTGTGTTACCTTGCTCTGGAACTATGATCTGCTCTTTAGCAGGCCAATCAACTGAGGAATGTCCAGAGTTAATTTGCAGTCTTTTAAACATATCAGATGTGAAAATGTTGGAAATTTTTAATTGTTTAGCTTGCAGAACAGAAGATTGAGAGTGAACATGATAAAATCTTGGAAAGATATCTAGGGAAAAAAAAAAGTCTAGGAAGGTATTATTCAGTTTTTCATGTCATTGCTAGGCTGAAAAAAAAAAAAATCATTGACTTCAAATGCAGTAAGGGAGTCCATACTGGAGATACGTTTAATATTCTTATAATAAGATCAATGAGGAACTTAGATACGTTATCTGGGAAGTTTAGGAAACCTTCATTAGTGGAGATCGTAGAGAACATAATACTCTGACGTTTGCTAGGTGGGACACAGACAGTGTCCTTCTCTTGAAGGCACAGGTTGGACCAGGTGACTTCTCTTGCTATGTTTTATCTTTTAGCCTCAGCACTGAATGCATGTGCAAATGGTTTATATGGTTTAATAGCAGGCATGTAGCTCAGAATACCTCCTGCCTTTGTTCAGACAGCAGAGTCTTTCTCACCTTTTCCCACCAAAACTACTCTTCATTCTTAACTCAGTTCCTCTTGTTTCAGGCCGGAAAGAACATTGCCATACTTTCAGCATCTTAGTAGTTACATAAATTCTTGCATTTTGGGAATGAATCTGGGATCTCCTCAGAGTCTGTAGATGTGAAATGCATAAGCCTGAACCACATTTTTAGCTATTGGAGACCATTTTTTAGGGGAAATATGTACATAATTTTCCCAGTTAGAGATGGTAAAGGATGGTAAAGGAATATCTCAAAGAGAACAAGAAACTTATTGTGCCTTTTTTTTCAGTTTGTTTGGAATTTGTTGATGGAAACTGTGGCTAGCTAAACAGCAATCTCCTGATGTTACTTTTCTGTCAAAATAAAAAAAAAAGTTATTTCCCATGATGAAATCAACAGATGTAAGTTGTACGCTGGAAATTGAACCTTGGGGTCAGAGAAGCACTTATTGAGAATAAACAGTACAAAAAGCAATCAAGAACAATTTAAACTGTATTTCTGGTTCTAGAAAAGCTGGGATATTTTTACCCTTTTCTCAGACTCAATGCATTTGTTAGCTGACAGTAAGATTCTGCAAAAGATAAATTAATATTTTACAGTATGAAAGTTGTGCAATATTTTGTTTTCTGTTTGGATGAGCACATGCAGCTATGTTAATGAAAGCCAATTTAGTTTCCTGTCTGTGTGCTGAGAAGGGCAGTCATGGATTCAGGTCATCACTTCTAATAATGATTACTTCAGTGTGGGCACAAAAAGTACTCCCATGTTTCCATCTGGGAAATCCTGGACTGGAATCTATATGTGTATGCAGTGCGCAGATGGCTTACACATGTGATCAGAATCATGTTTGGGTACACCAGACTAAATGCAAAAACTGACTCCTGATAGTATGTGCAGTGAGCCCAGGGTATCTGAAGGATCAGTGCCCTGGCTACTGGTCCAACACCTCTGGACACACAGCAGTGTATCAAGAGCAAGCACTGTTGCCTGGTCTTACAGCAGCACACCCCAATGACCTTCTGGACAAGTGGCCACATCCCATTTTTCCAGTCAAATTAAGCTTGGGGTTGGGCTAAAAGAGGGGACATGCCAAAGAAAGCATCGTGATTACTTGCTATAAACAAATGGAAAAAAAGTTGAATTTCTGTTTAGCTTTATGAGTTTCAGCCTACATGGGTAACTGTCATCTGATTGGGGTAGAAAAAAGTCCCACTGTTCACATCACTGCGCAAACATCTACGCAAGCCATGTATTCCTTGGTTTTCTTCAGAGCATCATTTTGGAGACATATTAGCCGTTTATGAAGGAGAACTGGTCCGAACAAACATTCCCACCCTAAGGGGTGAGCATGCCTTCATAAACTATAGATCTTAAACTAACAAGGAATAATATAGCTGAAAATGACACTGTAACTTCTTAGTTTCTAACAGTACTCCTCATTCTCCTGACCTTGTCTAGAGGTAGTAAAAGAAATGAGACTCATCTCCACTTGTAGAAGTACTGCAAGAAATTGCAAGCATCCTACTTGAGCTTAGTAGTAAAAGTGAGTTTTGTTTCTCAACATTAAGAAAGTCGTCGTGACAGTATGAACAGGCAAGTGAACCTGCCAGAAATCTAAGAGCCTATTCCTGTGAGGTTGCCATGCTTAAGGCCAAGTGATATATTTTCCTTTGGTTTGGTCAGTCCAAATATCAGATTTTAGGAAGTTTTCAGATTGTAATTTTTCAGTTGCTGTCCAAGCTTTGCATATTTACCCTTATATAGAGACGATTGGACCGAGCGAGTTCTGGAATGAAATTGTGAAGGGAAGAGTCATGCCAAGTCAGATTCCAAGGTTTCAGGTTTCATGTTTATGTTGTTGGTTTTTTTTTTAATAATTTATTTTCACACACAAAAAAAGATGAGCCACACACAAGAGCTGCACTCTGCAGCTGGATTTGCTTCCAAGTCTGAATCTGAAGGTGGGATACGAACTCTGGATATTTTTAGCCACAAAATATGTGAACCGCAAAAGTATGTAAACTACACACATATATTTGCCTGTTCCTTTCAAAGGAATTCTCTTCATTGCATAAAAAAAAAATATTGCCCACAGAAAGTTGGCAGAGCAGTAGCCCATGTCCCAGCAGATGCTTATGGAATGTTCCTGACTGCTTCACATGCTAAAATGTTCAGCTTTATAAATAGTGTTAAAATATTAAACTCTAGTTTCAAAAAGAAAAATAAAAAACCTGAATATATTCCCTAAAAGCACATGTAGGATGGATAATATACAATATGCTTATAAACCAGTCATTCCCTAAATGCTATTGTGCTGCTTTGAAAATGCAAAAATTTGACAACTTTTGTGTATAGAAGGTACTTTTTAGCACTGAATAAATTGTGAACCCCATGCCCATCCATTTTGAAACTACTCATAACCAATTGTTCACCAGACTGGGCTCAGCTAGGTCAAACAGAACTACTTGCTAATTAAAGTAATAGTTAAGGACAGTGTAGTTGATGCAGTTCAGTGTTTATTCATCATCAATTTCATATTTGAGTGTGGGTCTGGATTCAGATAAGCAATTAGATGAACACTAGGCTTCTAGCTAGTGTATAAATATACATTGTATTTTAGCTAAATTTCTGTGCCTCGTTTTTCCTATTAGCTAATTTTAATTACCACTTTCCTGAACGTCTAGTTTAACCAGTATGGGTTTCGATGCTGCCCTTGATGTGATAAGAAAGATCCCCACTATCTGAACATGATGGCTATCGGTACACTGCCAATTTTGTCCATCTTTGCACAGGATCTGAACAGCTTTTCTTGAAATTCAGAAGTTTATATAGCTCTGTCCTGCTTATATTTTGAAGGCACCTCCTTTAATTTTGTTCTTGGTTTAATAGCTCTATTTTAAGAAAAATTTCTCATAAAACAATCTTTTCGTGTCACATTGAAGAAGTGAGTTTACTGCAATGGCCACTATAATAATGATACCAATAAAAGTGGAATCAATATAGAGAAATCCCAAACCTATCTTCATAATTCCTTCTCTTATTATCATAATCTGTCACATACTAAGTATTTGTAAATAAAAAATTGTTAAAGATTCAGGTCATGTGCATTGTCCTTTTAGTTCAGGAAATTTCTGGGAATAGGCACGTGTGAATACAGACACTGTATGAAACTTTTTGGCAGCTAGGTTTCTGTGGTTAATGTCTTTCTTTGGAGCAGGTTGCATGCCAAGGGAATCTGTCCTTGATGTGGAAGCAGTTTTGTTGACTTCATAATGCTTCTTTGTTTTGGAAAGAAAAAAACCTTTGAACTGGCTTTAAAAAATGCGTTGCAAAGATTCATGAAAGAAATAGTGATTTTAATCTTGTATTGAGCAGGTCAAAAGGTGAAACTGCAACAGTTTCAGGCTCTGATTGATAGACTTTGCTGTAGGCTATCTGCCTGCATGATTCCCCTGGGCTGCTCACCTGAGAAAGTATTGTGTGATCAAAACTGCTTTTGCTGGCACAAGTAACAACAAGGGGTGTCAGGGAGTGGATGCTAGCTCACTGCACTTTTATTTGTAATAATTTATTGTTGTAAATTCTTCTAAATTCCCACTTCCTAAAAGAAAAAAGAAAAAACAAACACAGCTCAATTTTGACCTAACCTTTACTGAAACTAAGCGCAAGGTAAGTTTCATGATACTTTTCAAGTTTACCTTTTCTATCTGAGGATATGAAAGCAATTAATAGAATATTGCTGCCTCTCTGACAGAATGTATGTACCGACCATTATTAAAGCTTCATCATCCACTCTTCCGCAATCCCAATCACACACGAAAGAAACTGACTGAGATATGAAGCTTCTGATAGAACATGATGTACAAATCTTACTGACGCTTCCGACAAAATGAGGTCTTTTATCAGAACTCCCTTCTGGTTGCACTACATGGTGTTTACCCATCCACAGCCTCCCCACAACAATACAAAGGTCAGTCATCATATCTAATTCACCTGTATCATATCTCTTTACAGACAATCCACTTATGGATCTGCTGAGCTTGTTTGAAATAGGCTGATACATCCAAACATTATTGGACTGAAATGTCTGACAGATGGTGGCATATAATGCAATCCTCAAATCCTCAGTGCTTCAAGTGGGGATCCAGAAAAAAAGATTATGAAACATATGATCTATCCCACTCTGCTCCAAAATACTAAGGCATGAACTTAACAGTCTTCCACAAAAAGTTTTTACTCTGATCAAGGAGCAAGTCCCAGATGCCCAGTATGGGTTTTGATGCTGCCCTTGATGTGATAAGAAAGCTCCCCACTATCTGAACATGATGACTATCGGTATACTGTTGTATGGTAGCTCCAGGCAGATAAAATATGGTCTTCAACAAATCACTCAAGAGAGATCACCAAATGAAATTATAGATTGTGGCAGCTTATTGCAAAAATAGCTGCTGCATTTTCTTTATACGTCGTCAGCTCGTTATGAGCTTCTCAGTAATTTTTTTAATTTCAGTGTCCCAAAAAACAGAAAAAAAAACCCCAACGTGCTAGACTCTCAATGTATTCCACTCAATACTCTACAAGCTGCATTTTGCCATTGTTCTGCTTCATGTTACTCTGTGCAGACGACTTGGTTATATGGATTGCAGTCCATGTATGTACCTGCATTAGCAAATATTACAGACTAGTGAAATATTTGTAAACACAATGTGTACCTGTTCATGCATAAACTGCAAAAGAAATAGGCAGTGTGGGGAAGCGCTGACACTTTTTAGAAAACATGTTTTAGTTCTACACAGACCTGAACCTCTGACTAGTTTCTTTGTGGCATTGTTTTCCCTGTCCATCACTGTATCAAAACTGTTAAAAAGCAATATTTTTCCCTGACCTCCTCAAGAACTTGTATGTGATCGCCTTGCTGCTAGTTCCACTCTGGCTTTGCCTAAGGAGTGATTAGTATCTTGCTTGAAATATGTGGGTGTGAGAAGGACCAAGAGAGGGAAGAGGGGCCCAAGAAAGGTGGTCAGTATCCAAGGACCATCTCCTCCAAACCCAGAAGAAGTGCATCCTGAGAAAGAGAAAGGCAAGCAAGAATGCCAGGAGGCATCATAGAGCATACCCTTCTGAAGGCCCTACTAAGGCACATGGAAAATAAAGACGAGGTGATTGGTGGTAACCAGCATGCTTTCACCAAGGGCACATCATGCCTGATAAACTTGGTGACCTTTTATGATGGAGTTACAGCATCAGTGGAGAAAGGAAGAGTAACTGACGTCATCTACCTGGACTTGTGCAAAGCGTTTGACACTGTCCCACTTGACATCCTGGTTGCCAAAGTGGAGAAAAATGGATTTGATGGGTGAACCACTTGCTGGGTAAGGAATTGGCTGGATGGTCACACTCAGAGTGTTGTGGTCAATGGCTCAGTGTCCAAGTGGAGACCTGTGACAAGTGGCATTCCTCAGGGACTGATGTTGGGACTGGTGTTACTTAACATCTTTGTAGGCAACATGGACAGTGGGATTGAGTGCATCCTCAGCAAGTTTGCAGATAACATCAAGCTGAGTGGTGCAGTTGACACACTGCAGGGAAGGGGTGCCATCCAGAGGGATCTGGACAGGATTGAGGGGTGGGATCATGCCAACCTCATGAAGTTAAACAAGGCCAAGTGCAATGTCCTGCACCTGGGTCAGGGCAATACAAAGCACAGATACAGGCTGGGCAGAGAATGGCTTGAGAGCAGCCCTGAGGAGAAGGATTTGGGGGTGACAGTTGATGAAAGACTCAACATGAGCCAGCAATGTGTGCTTGCAGCCCAGAAGGCCAACCGTATCCTGGGTTGCATCAAGTGAAGCCTGACCAGCAAGTTGATGGTGGTGATTCTGTCCCTCTGCTCTCATGAGACCCCATCTGGAGTACTCTATCTGGTTCTGGGCCCCTCAACACAAGAAGGATATGGAGTTGTTATCAGAGGTTTAGATGCCTGTCCTATCTGGGCAGGCTGAGAGAGCTGGGTCTCTTCAGCTTGGAGAAGAGAAGGCTCCAAGGAGACGTTATAGTGGCCTTCTAATACCTGAAGGGAGCCTCCAGGAAAGCTGGGGAGGGACTTTTTATAAGGGCATGCAGTGACAGGACAAGGGGAAATGGTTTTAAACTGGAAGATGGTAGATTTAGATTAGATGTTAGGAAGAAATTTTTTGCTGTGAGGGTGGTGAGACACTGGAACATGTGCTTAGAGAGACAGTAGATGTCCCCTTTCTGGAGACATTCAAGGCCAGGCTGGATGAGGCTCTGAGTAACTTGGTCTAGTGGGAGGTATCCCCGCTTACAGCAGGAGGGTTTTTACTAGATGATCTTAAATGTCCCTTCCAACCCAAACCATTCTATGATATCTTTCCAGGTTATTGTTAAAAAAGGAAGATAGAGCCATAATCTTCTAAGAAAGCAGCAAAAAGAGGAAAGCAAAAAGTCACACTGAACAGCAAGTCAGGCTGGCAAAGCACATCTCTAGGCCTTGAGTTAATGCAACAGACTCAATAACTCCTGTAGAAATGTTACAATTTTCCACGTAATTTCTCTCACTTTATTCAAGAATAACATTTGTCCATATTTATACACAAACCAAACTGAAAATACAGACAAGATACACTGAAGGGATCTTAGCATTTCCACTGTAAGCAGGTCTAAAATGTGCTGCCTGTCATACAGATGGTAAGGACCTCTGTCTTTGGGGACCATGAGCAGTGCACATAGAAGATGGGCACTGTTCCCATTCTGCCAAAGTGGGAAATGGATGCACTGAACTAACAGCAAAGAATTGTATAAGATGCAGGAATATTTTAGGGTCCCTACTTCTGTGATTGCTTTAAAACAATTTTGTTTGCCCAAAATGCAGTAATATGGTTGGGCTTTTTTTCTAACTTCAATTATTATCTCAAGCTTAAATGGTTAGACAGGGCACATAGTAAGAAGCCAGACTTTCTTCCGAGCAGAGCAGTCTACTGTGGATGCAAAACTTACTTGTTACAACTTGTTCATATTCACAGAATAATTATGTCGATAGAACATTAATGGAGACAGTAGATCCTTACTTAAAATTGTGGAGATGGCTTTCTGTGAAGATTCACAAGATTTTTCTTGTTGCAGTTCCTAAACTCAGCCTGACGACAGCTCTGATAATGTGGAAAAACTTCTAAATATGCCAGTTTGCAGAGTTTTTCAGCTTTCACTTTCAGTCTTCTTTTCTTACAATGATGCAGGCAATGTGTCTTGCATGGAATCTATGGAAGAAAGCTGACACGGGACCTGCTACTTTCACTGTCATGGGATGACACTTGGACCAGAATGTGCTGAAGTGATGAATGTAGTCTCCAGTTTGTGCATGTCTCATCTTTTCCAAACTACATTCTTGTACAGATTAGAGGCTAATCTAGCAGGAAGGCCTGGCCAGTTAAAACAGTAATTGAAATAGCTGAGAGTGTTTTACTTGGCAAAAACTGATCTGCTTCTTATATTATTTTTTTTTAATGGACAAACAAACAGGCTTAATCATAATAGCTTGATTAATTTAAGAAGTAATTTTTCTGCTAAGATTATTTCCTGTCTTCTGTTTTTGAAAACAAAAACAGAAAAGACAGAAAGAAAGGATTCTTTTTGACCTTTGATGGGAGACTGTAAACATCAGTCAATGAATAAAATCCTGAAATGATGGTGAAACCACAGAACCCAAAACAGTTCCATTTTTGACTAGAGGTAGGTAAAGGTATTTCAGATGCAGGGAAGGAGGAAACTCAGGAAGCCCACACTCATTAAAGGATTGAGGTTCGTTTTCCTCAGTCTCAGGAACATTTAGGAAAATAACATTAAACAAAAAGCAAACTGAAACTTCCCCTGAAACTTCTATAACCTTATTGAGGCTTTTGCAAAGAGTTATATCCTTCTTTCATTCCACTCGCTTTTGACCAAACTTGTACTATAAAGAAAAAAAAAAAACAAGAAAGAAGAAACTAAACCAGAAGTAAAATTTCAGTTAGCAAAGTAAATGTATGGCAAGTTTCAACCGGCCAGAACACATTAACTAATTGACAGTTGCTTAGTGATTTACAGGAGACATCTTGTTAGCTTTGGTACAGAGCCAAATGGTACCCACATCACTGAAACAATCTCTGCTGCCTTTTGGACACGGCTATCAGACTCTCCTTCCTACTGTCCGCAGTTTAGGAAAGCATCACTATTCATCAAAGTACTTAGTCCACATGCTTAATTTTAAGCATGTGCCTTCCTCAGAAAGGATGTGTTTAAACATGCGCTAGGGATTTAAACATGTGCTAGTGCTATTTATGGAATTGCTCCTTCCAGGAATAGCGTGCACATGAAGGCAATATGGGAAGCTTTGACTGCCAAGATGAAGACTCAGTAGCTGGGGTTGGGCTGTGGATTTGAGTCCTCAGACCAGCTAAAATGACACCTTGCAGAAGCAATTTAAAGATAGGAACTGATACCTGAAGATAGCATTCATGAGTAATGAGACATTGTGTTGAGTCAGATGGTTGGAATAATGCTTTCAGTAATTTTGCCAAAGAATACACACGTTGATCCATGTGATTAAGTCCGAAGTGAGGGTGGCAGTGGGAACCACAGTGTATGTAGGATGAAGCAGTCAGTACTTTTAAATATTGTCATCCCTTTAGAGAATATGCTAGGCTTGCCATTACGATGTGGAGAAAGAGGTAAGTTGAGTTAGTCAGGAATGTCAATCTCAAACAGAGGAAATGACATCTAATACCTTACATTGTTTAGCAGATACACATTAACACGTATCTCCTGGGAACTGACCTTCTAGTGTTGTGAAAAACCATGAAGGCTTTCTTTGCTGCTCTTGTCTCTGCCTAGCAGCAAGAATGAAGAATGCATTTAAATGTAAGTAGCAAAATTCCTTTTCCTTCATGGTCTCACTGTCATAAACAAATGTTTGGAACAGAGCTGTAAGAAGAATTAGTCACAGTAGTACCAAAAATACTCTGAGGCAACAATTTCATATTTAGCCTGGGCCTGGCCATGGAATGAAATGAGGACACAACTCTGGCCAACTATGAACCCTCATCTTCCCCTTTTCCTCCCTTGTCACAGAGTAAAGCAGCCCCTTACCTGGTTTTGGGCCACTGCTCATCTGCACCAGCTGCCCATAGTTCAGAGTGCATGGCTCCTTTCCGTTAAGGATTTTTGTTCAAATATGGCTTGGGATTCTGGTGTGCCTCTGCAGAATACTTTGAAGAGATACACCATTGTATCATTGTATCATTGCTTGCTTCTGCTTTATACACCATTAATGTATCATTGCTTGCTTCTGCTTTCTGAGAAAGACAGACTTTAATGATGAGGTTTCAGATAACATGACTGCTGACTAAATCAATAAAGGCCATGTTATGAACTGCTCTAGATGTTGTGTGTAGCCATCTTCCTCAGTCATGCACCCAGGACTATCTATCTCCTACAGCACACCTGTAGAGTCTGATAGAAAGCAACACCAGCACATTGCTTTGCTTCTTACCTGGGCCTTGGAATAAACTTGTCCTATATGCCTTCTCACAGCAGGCAGCTCAGTCAGGTCACTGAGCCCTGGCATGCACATCTTAGCCTCAGCCAAGGCAGAAAGTATCTCATGGCAGCATTTGATAAACTCCACATTAAATGTTGCACAGTGGCAGTTCATTTCTGCTACTTAGATGTGGAGCTCTGACCTCCCCTCATTTGCAGTGAAGTCTGCATGGTACTCAGCTCTTTTCTGTTCCTCATAATTGAATTTGATGATTAAATGCAATACAAAATATAATATCTCAAATGCACTTTGAGTTCAAGTTTCAGCCTCCAAAGCAGCTGCCACTGGCTCCCATACAGTCAGTACTTGCTGCAGCTTGGCTTATCAACTTTTTGGCCATTTAGACTTAAGATGAATGAATCTGAGAAGAGACAGTACTAACAAACTTTTAAAAGCTAGCCTGATAATTCTTATGTTGAAAATAAATACACAATGTAGGTCCTTGGTAACTGACCGGGAAAATAAGTCTTGTTCCAGGAAATTATATCTGTTGCTTCCTTATCTTCATTACTTACAGAACCTGCCATTCCTGCCATTTCTGCATTGTTCACTAAGTCCAGAACCCTCAAAGTCAGAACAGTATGTGTCTGTGTAACAATCTACTCTGGGATTTTCCCTCCATACTTGTTTCCTTCTGCCCCTTCACATTAGTTTCTTCCAAAGCCTTTTGCTATCCTCTAATGATGGCTGAAGGTCAAAAGTTCAGACTCTGAGAAATGATAGTGTATTGCACAAAGGCCATAAATAAGCAAGCAACTATCTTGGCACCTTCATTTCCATCTGCTTTCCATGTGTAATAAATGCAGCTACGTTCATTAATATTCTAATCATTACTCAAAGGCTACAATTCCATGCTCTGACTTGATTAACACTAAGGTTTTAGATCCAAGGACCATATTTTATTTATATAAACAGCAAAGATTTAATATTATGCAAAAAATTTGGTTGATATCTTATTTGGATACTTAAGGTCCCCTTCCATGCTCTGGATGTCTTAATAGGATTATCCAATTGTGAAAGACATATTTGTTCAAAAGTTCAAGAGGTGTACTCTAAAGACTCATGTACTACACCACAGAATAACCTTTACATCAGGATGTGTGTGCCCTGTGTCAGAAATAATTTGTACTGAAAATATCTTTGTGTTAGTCTCCATTTGATAGAACTGGCTTTTCTTGAGATACCAGAACAAGAGCTTTCTCAGCTAGCCGTGCTTCTCAACTCACAATTGAGAGTGGTATCCTGTTTGAGGTTTTTGTAGTAATACAACAAATATGTTTTAAAATACATTAAAGTACAATTCATTTTATTCTTATAAGTTTAAATTATTGCATACCATAGCATCAAATTTGGCAGGTGGAAAAGAAACCACATCAATAAGTTGTACTATGAAAGAATACTTTGTGGTTTTATAGTGCCTTTCATCTGAGGATGCCAACACACTTTATAAACTTTCATTACCTTTCACAGCATGTGTGTGTGTGTATCTGAGGGCTATTTAATTCACAGAAACAAAATTAAAAAGACATAGAATGACAATTCAGATCGGTCAAGGGTATACATATTTTATCCCCTGGGAAAATGAGAAAATCCAAAGAAGTGTGATCTCTCTTTGCCTGCTCTAGGCATAATTTAAGGTATTATTTTCCATATTGGATGACAACAAGCAAAATGGGAAAGCAGACTGGTTAAATTTAGATTACAGTCAAGAGGAAAAAACAAGTTTTGCATTATACCACCATGATTATGTGACTGTGCCATAATTTAAAAGTCTGCGAACAATTCAATTTCAAGTATTCTATAGCACATGGCAGCATCATTCCAACGTCAACAAATTTAAAAAAAAAAACTTTGTGATTTCTATTCCATTTCTGAAGCAAATACAGAAAGATGTTCTGCTGGTCAAAAAATTATTTCTGTTCTTTCAGAACAATTTAACAAGTATGGCAAATGGACCTGAGGGCTCAAAATCTAAAACTTCTGCAGTCTTTAATCTATTTCTGTACTTACAATGATGCTGTTACTAACTATTTCTCCTATTTCTTTTCCAGATAATAAACAAACAAACAAACAAACAAACAAAAAAGCAGGAAAAAAAATCAAAAATCCATTTCAACCTACTGTGTTTCCTGTTGTCTGACAACTTTCCTGAGGCTGGTAATTCACCAGGAATTGATGCTGCTGTATTTGACTTGTAGGTAATTTCTTGAAAGAAATGAAATGAGTAACCTTAAACTTTTGCTGACAGGACACTGAGTTCTCAGACATCATTACATGTTAAATTCATTGAGGTGCTGGATCAGGTCCAAAGAAGGGCAACAAGGCTTGTGAAGGGCTTGGAGAATATGCCCTATGAGGAGAGACTGAAGGAACTGGGGCTGTTTAATCTGAGGAACAGGAGGCTGAGGGGAGACCTTATTGCTCTCTTCAAATACCTGAAAGGTGCTTACAGCGAGAGGAGGGCTGGTCTCTTCTCATTGGTCACAGGTGACAGGACGACGAGAAATGGCCTTAAGTTGCACCAGAGGTGGTTTAGGTTGGAAATCAGGAAGAACTTCTTTACAGAAAGGGTTATTAAGCACTGGAATAGGCTCCCCAGGGAGATGGTTGAGTCACCATCCCTGGATGCATTTAAAAACCATTTGGATGTGGTGCCTAGGGACACGATTTAGTGGAGGGTTATTAGTTAGGGTAGTATGGTTAAGTTGCATTTGGACTAGATGATATTTAAGGTCTTTTCCAGCCTGAGCAATTCTATGATTCCATGGTTCTATGAAAGTAACACAGACATAGAAGGAGAAGTTTTGATAGAAACTTAATGACAATTATTAATGCATTTTTATAACAAATGCATTCAGTCTGGCCACTGAACAAGTTATGACAGTTCTGGTGACTACTGAACACTATGAAATTAGACAGAAATGCTGCTCAGAGATTTCCAAGTGTACTGTGAAGCACTTAAACCAGGGAGCTAACAATGTATTTTTACTGCTTTGCATATTTGAATTTGTAATACTTATTTGCAGGAGAGCCCTGTTGAAATGCCACATACTGTCCTTTAGCAGAGAACACCCCAGTTACATGAGATTCCTAAATAGTAATGCTAACAATTTTCATGTCAGATTATGAACCCAGTTTGAATTTCACAGCTTTATGTGATGACAAATTTCAGATAGAAAGAATATCCCTGCTCACTCGAGTTAAAGAAATCAGCTCAGGAAACCAAAGTATCAGCTGAAGGTCTGCAAAAGTTCCAGAGCTTCCACCAAATTTACTTTTGGAAAGGGCACAATTTACAGTTACCCCATACCCGTGTGACTGCTGCTTGCACATCTTGCTTTCACATCAAGACTGTCTCCCATAGAGTTATAGCTTACAGGAGAATTTTCAGTCTCACATTTATTTGCTTTTATGTGTGTGTGTGTGACATTGCCTATCCTCTGAAGTCATCTCTCATCATGAAAAGACCATCTGTGTTTAGCTAAACAGCTTTTTTGATGGGAGCTATTTCTGTCACCCTGCACAACGAAGATGCCATGGCACAGGTTCCATCTGTCTGTCCCAGGAGTGAGGAATATCTTCACTAGTCACTTGCCTTTTCAAAACAGGTGCAGAGTGTGATATGAAACAAATTGAAAGAAGGGGAAAAATGGAAGGAAACGTGAAATGAAGCAGTCCTATATTCTCTAGCGAGTGAAGTCCAGAGGCAAGGAGACAGTAAAGAAAGGACAGAGGTTGTCTTTGATAAAAGTCAGAAAGGTCAGTTTGTTCCAGTTTTTGTGCCCACTGCTGCCAAACTGTGGAATAAATGTGTAAAGCTTCAAAAGTTCCTCATTCAAGTAAACAAGTACCATGTGAGAGAATGTCTTGCTTGGTTTATAGGAGCTGTCGTCTTTCCCCAAATTATCTTGTCTGGAGAGAATCTACACTCAGCAAGCAGACCCCCAGATTTATATGTTATCGTCCTAGAGAGGTACACCATCAGTCAGAATAATATTTTGACCTGAGTGGATTATTTTAAAAAATACTTGTCAGCATAAATTATTTTTGAACACAGAGTAGTCATCATTCAATGTTTTAACCTATTTTCCAGAGACTTGGAAAGTCCATATTAGGATATACCATTTGATAGGAAACACTGCTTAAAGCTATGTACACTACTGGTAAATTCAGGTAAACGAAAGGCACCAAAGTCTGATGAGATCTCAGGATATGTCTCCAGACATCACTATTTCCAATTTCTTAGAGGTATTTCATTCTCTTCATACTATGTTATTTCATGTGTTTTGTAAATTTGATTATTCTTTGCAATCTGTTACTGCTGTATCAACTGTGCACCTCCAGGGAGATTCTGGCTCCATCTTCTTTCTCTGTCCATTTTTTTAAGCACTTGTTGACATCGGTCAGACACTCTTGAATCTTTCTTCTTTATGGTGAACAATGTGTCTTTCTCAGCTTCTTCTTGCACATTCTGTGATCCAGACCCCTGACCAGTTTGGTGGACTTACACTGGACTTGCTCTAGTCTATTCATGCCTTTCTTGTACCAGGGGGAACCCAAAACAGGACCCAGCTTTTCAGGTGCAGCCCTTGTAAGTGCCATGCAGAGGGAAAGTTCTCTCAACTTGCTGTAACCCAAGACTGCCATCAGGTTGCTCAGTCTTGCTTTTCACATGACCTCCTCGTATATCGGTGTTAGTATGTGAGCCAGATCACATCCTGTACACACAGAGGTTTACATTCTGTACATAGCACTAACACGTGCTGAGTGGTTTTTCCTCCTGTAAATGCTGAATGATTCCCTTGCTTTCAGTGGGTTGGATTGTCAGAAATAGAGTATGCAGTGAGAGACCCTGGATTGCAGGGAGTAAGAGAAGAAAAGTGTAACACGATGATTCATGAGATAAAAAAAAAAAATAAGAGGTATCAGCATTTATTCCCATTGAACTGGTTTCCTTTCATAAATGTGTCGTGGTTTGTGGGAAGTTTAGCAGCAAAGAAGTATCTAGGCTTATCCAGCTTTCTTACTTCAGAAAGCAAGGAGAATTTTGTCTCTGACTGCAACAGTAGCAAGTTCATATTCTTTGCCAAACTGCATAGTGAATAGGGAGGAGGATACGCCACAGCCACTGGTGTGTAACCAGGAGCTGTGGTAAGCAGGATAGGTAGTGGCAGATCTCCCATTGGCATCCTCAGTTCATTAGTTACTGATAGCCTTATGCATAGATGAAAAGTCATTTTGCAACTTTATGGTGGAAAAGTGAGAAAATACCCCTTCTGCATGCCCTATAGGGTGGAAGTATTGAGGGTAACAAATAAAGCAGGATTTCAGACCAGCCATAAGCTGTCAGTTTTTTGGAACAACCTGAGACTTTCAGCTGCTCCCCAAACTCTGCAGTCTGTGCTGGGGAAAAGAATTTGCAGAGCCAGAAATAAGAGGCAATGCCACACTGCCTGTCCTTAGCAAAGATGGCTGGAGGGGGTCCACAAAATATTTTCGATGTCAGGGAATAATTATTTTGTAGTGAGACAGAAATTATCTTGGTTAAATAACTTTTCTTTTTTTTTTTTCCTACAGTACTTTCTCAGAGCCCAAAGGCTTTTCTTCCAAAAAATGAGATTTTTGGCAGCCCTGGAGCTTTTCTCGTATTTCTGCCTATGCTACTCATACTACAAACAGCATTCTTACAAAATAATTTCTAGACAACAGTTTCTTCATCAGCCCACTAGAGGAAGGAGGAAAAAACTCTGTTTTATGTAACTTTGCAGCTGCAGGCAGTTACTTGGTTGTACTGTAGAAGTCTACAATTTGTTAGCCAAACAATCCATTTCTATGGCCTGCATTTATATGTGAGGTCAGATTACATGTTCAAACAGCCGTAGTTGGCATTAAAATCTGTATTCAATTTGCACCTCAGAGAAAAGCCTTGAAGAAAACAAAATAAGGGAAGGACTATTGTAACCTGCTATCACTGGTTGGCCATTTTAGTCTGTTAAGTCCTATTGTTAAGTCGTAAGTAGAATGAGGAAGCAAACTTATTACTTTCACAAATCCTGTGAGAAGCAATTGAATTGTTACAGGTAATACTGAAAAAATACTGGGTAGACTGAAAGCATCCCCTGTACCTTTATTCCTGTACATTTGTGAGTAGCCCCTGCTGAAAGGGAATTTGGATGAATTTTTGAATTGTTTTGGCACAGCTAAAAAAACATTTTTATGGATAAATTTACTACTTGCTACTCTATAGGCATGTAGATTATCTTGGATGTGTAATGAATTAAAAGAATGTAATTTGCCCCTATTTCCAGTCAGGGATGATGGCTGTTGGTTTAGCAGTTCTGTGCTAAACCTTGAAATTGAGCTCAGTCCCTTCACCTCCCACCCTGAGAAGAGTTCTGGCAGAAAGATGAATCAGAGACCTCCTCCCAGCATCCTACACTCCATAGCATCCCCACAGTCAACTGTTATCAATATACGACAAAAAAATCTTCTGGAGTTTCTGGAAAGTAAAAATAAATAAGTCAGGCAAGAAACTAGCTGAAACAATTAGGGGATCTTCAAATAACTCCACCAAGCAGATGATTAGATGAACAGACTATTTCCCCGTAGATATTTTAAGGAATATTTTCATCTTTTATATGTTCTATAAACAATTTTAAATGCAGTGGATTTACTGGGGATGAAGGGAAATGTAAGAAGTGAGCAGGGTGGGAGTACAGGATGAGGAAGGATATGAAAGACGAGACGTCTGAAATACGAAGATCTTAAGTACTGGCCTGTCTGGTTATTTGAGTGTCCCTAGCAGTCAAATAATGAACCTTCTTCATGTTTTGCCTTTCTGGACTTGGCTTACTTTGACAAATTTGTAGGCATTAGGGTCTGTCTGGAATTAGTTCCAAGAGTTTTTTTTCTCCTTAACATTTTGCAGCTGAGGCAGCCTTGTGAAAAAGATGCTTTGAAGAGAAACATTACCAAATATGTCTTTTCTCCTGCCCATATCTCCAATTTCCACAGGAAAGGGACACAGACACAAGCAGACCAATGAAAGCAGAGGAGAAGCCATCGTCACTGGAGGAGAGAGAAAAGCCCGGAGTGAAGCCCTGTCGGCAGAGAGGAAGCAGCTGAAGGTTTGTCAGAAGCAGAGATGCTGTCCCCTTGGTATTTCTGCCAGTTCTGCAGAGGCTTAACTCAGCACTTCCTCCCCTCCAGCCACCCTTGGCCACCCCTGGCCGACCACCTCGGAAGATTGTTTTGCTTCCCTCGGCTGCTCTCTGCAAACTGCAGACAGCAGAGCCTGTCTGTTTTTTGCCAGGGGACACGACTCACATGAGCAGAAAAATTGAGCCCTGTGCCATTATTGCTTCCTGCCAGAACCTCAGCTGCAAATACTGCTATGCAGCCTGCTCCCTCTGCTGTGAATCATAGCAGGAGAGAGGAGCAAGAGCTCCTTCTACTACTGTTACTTTAGGTGTTGGATGATCTTTAAGCTCTCTTCCAACCCAAGCCCTTCTATGATTCTACTGTTCTCATATAAAATGATATTACTAATAACAGCTGCATGTAAATGCCCTGAGTAAGGACAGTCTGCATTGTGCTAGAAGGCGTAAAATAAAGTAGAACTTACTGCTGGTTTGCTGTTATGTTTAGTGCTGCCCACTCCTGTAATTTTTCATATTTTTTTCTGAGAGTCCCAGCCTCTGGGTCTTTCTTTGAAACAAATGAAACCAAACTTCCTAAGTAATCACCTCCTTCACCATTCTTCCTTGCCACATTCCACTCCCCCTTTTTCCCAGGTAACAGCAATAGGATGAGAGGGGATGGCCTTCAGTTACAGCAGCGGAGGTTCAGGTCAGATATGAGGAAAAGTTTCTTCTCAGAAAGAGTGGCGAGGCATTGTCACAGGCTGCCCAGGGAGGTGGTGGAGTCACCATCCCTGGAGATGTTGAAGAAAAGGATGAATGTTGCATTGTGATATGGTCTAGAGTAGTCACAGGTGTGGGTTGATGGCTGGACTAGATGATGGTATTAATAGTTTTTCCAACGTTCGTGATTCTATGATTCTATGAGTTCTATGATTCTGTTTTCTGTATCCTCTGATAGACATGTCAGACTTGAGACAGTATGGATTATGGTTCATCTAAAACCACGTAAGTGCCAATTTCTTATCAGGACTGGTTCTGGCTGAATCAGCAGCTGTTGCTGGGCAAAACCTCATGCAGCTGAGCTCTGCCTCTCTCTGCTACTTGCTGTAAGAAACTCATTTGGCTCACTTGCTTCTAATCTGTTTTCACAGCACTTTAGAATTTAACCTTTGTGACAATTCAGATTGAAATTACTGAATGCACTCAAAAGGTATCAGAGGTAATTGGACAGAGCAGGTCAATAATAAAAGCTATTTTCTTTAGGAAACCAGATAAAAGTGATTCTACCTTCCTGGTAGATAGGGAGAAAATCTTGAAACTTCAGCTATTTTATTTCAGAATCTGCATTCTTTGTTTGGCAGACTTCTCCTAAGTGTTCCAATTCAAATTCCATTTTGAATAGAGTTTTTTGTTTTTTACCCTGTACTGCCTTTTTGTACTATTGTACTGAAATATAGTTTAGTTCATGTGAGACTTGTGAAATCTTGACCTCCACAAAGAGCTGGAGTGACATCATACTTTGACAGCCTGTGCTGAACCAGTGTTTGCACTTGGCCGATCAGCAGCTTTTCTGAAGGAGTTAACAAATGAAGCTGTAGATAGGATTGGAACCAATAAAGAGCAGAGTTTGAAATAATGTCCAACAACATCCTTGGGCTGGGGTTTGGAGCCAATAGATAATCTGTAGTGTTTCAGAAGAAGCAGTATGTGGCTGAGTGGTAGATTTATGATGTGTTTGTCTGGTGATTGCAGGCTAGCAAAAGGGTGAACTGTAGGTGACCTACTGGTAACCTACCAGTAAGCCATTCAGAGCTTAGATTACAAGCAGTATGAGACCTAAGGTTAGATATAACGCAGTTTAAAACTGGTAGAGCACATTACATGATAGTTTTGGATAATTCTAGTAAATATCTACTGCCCATTATTATGTTAGACATGGACTAGAAGGAAGCAGAGGGCTGAGGGTATGTATGAAGCCAGTGAAGTAGCTGCGCAGGCCCTGAACAGTCCCAGACTGGGTGTAGGATTTGGGCTAGTTGATGGTTTTGGGACAGGACTGGGGAAGAATCCAATACACCGTGTATTTGCAGTCAGTATTTGGTGAATTAGGCAGTGCTATGCTAAGGAAGTGTTTAAGATGAGTGCTGTGGGCAGGACAGGGAAGTAACCTGGCACTGAGATGAGAGAAGAAACATGTAGGGACCCCTGCACTAATAAAATGTTTGGAGACATATCTGATTTTTCTACATCTAGCTGGTATGGCTGAAAGCAAGGCCTCTGAGTGAACCCAGCCAAACATTAGAACTCAGGCCAGCAGGTGACTTCAGGCTATAGAAAGCCAAGTAAGATTACAGTGCTACGGTCACAGGCTGAAGTGCATGACTTCAGGCAAGGTTACTGTGGGGCTGGCAGACAGACCCAGTCTGCAGCCAGCAGTGCAGGCTGAAGGCACCATGGGGATGGCTTAGCTCTGAGACTGCGTGTGGCTGAGACCAGGGGCAGCACAGACAGGCACAGGCCTCAGACTTGGTGTTACTTATTGGTTTGGACCCCAGTCCAGCTCACAGGCACCTGCCTACATTAATAGCTTCTAAAAAGTTCTGTTTATGACCTTCCAAGTTGCTATCTGAAGCTTAGTATCAGACCAGTAGAGTGTGAAGGCCCCATGGGTAATTTTCACTCATTTGAATGCAGTGCAGTTTAAAAAAAGACAACAAAACAAAACATGGAGGATGCATTTCACCATTGAACACCTGCAATTATTTTATTAAATTTTTTATGGCTCCATATCATTCTTCAGTATAACAGAAAAAAAAAAACCAGAGGGACTCAGTCTTGTACCAGCACAGAGCTGCCACACAGAGGTTTTCAGGGACTGCCCTGAAGAAGAGAGATCACATCTGCTCTGCAGGGAATGCTGGGGCCCTGGCATTGCTGCTTCTCAAGAAGTGACACAAGCTTTTTGAGTACATTTAGAATAATCAGTGAAAGTATTAAAACAGCAGAAGATAGAATAGATAGTAAAAGGGAAGTTGTTCCTTTTTAACAGAACCGTGTAGACAAAAAATACTAAGGCCTTTGCATTTTCAGGTACAACATACTCTCTGAACGAACCTTCAGCTGGATTGTATGAGGGAGATGACTTACTGGCTTTCTACTAATTGCAGTCAGTAAATGATTGTTATTCATCTCTAACCAATATTTTTTCCCCTTGGATAAAGACAAATAATGTATGATATTCCCTGTTTACTTCCAGAGGAGATGAGCAACAACTGACTCCTGTTATGACTGCACTCGGATTCAGGCCATCCCACATGTCCCCTGTGTCACTCATCCCTCTCTTCTCACAAAGCCTTTGTGCTTACATGGGTAATTACAACCATTCTGAATTTTTGATCTCTCAGGTTTTCGCTTTTTTGCTTCTTTCCTGCTTCCATTCCTCTCTCCAGCCTTGTAATACTCTGCAGAGTCTGAACAATGGATTAGCTGTTCTCTCCAGTTATGGTTTCCAGAAATAGTCTTTAGAGTTTTGCCGTATGTTTATCTTTCTTAATACTCCAGTGAACAGCCCCCTCATGACTCACAGGCAAACAAAGGTCTTGAATGGTTTGTTTATTCTTCTGAGCTAGATGGCACTGCCCGGGGCTCACCACGTGGGCAGCGCACAGGAGCTTTGAGAAGGTCCACACTGCTGTACATATTTAATTACAAATAACATTATATTTACCCTGCCCCAAACTGCCATGAATCATAATGAAGGTTGGAAAATCTAGCCAGCCCCAGTTAACCCCACTCCAAAATTGTTCCTAGAAAGGGTTGCTCCCACATGCCGGTACGCTCCTATGCCTGTACCCATCCCCACGTGCAGACACTGCTGGGAGAAGCAGAGGAGAAGAAGGAAGGAAATCACCTAAATAACTCAGTGTCTGACCTTCTCCCACTAAGCTCTCTTCCACTCCTGGCACAAAGTCACTGAGTAACCTTTGTCTATCAGCAGTAAGGTGTATTTTGGCTCACAAAGAACCAAGGCAACCAACAGTAATGGAGTCTCAGAATTCAGTATTAAATAAATATACAGTATATATATTTGTGATGTACAGCAAAGACAAAGCCAACTTTACCCCAACAACTAGTCACAGTATGAAATGCCCAGTAAAAACAAAGATGCACAGAAGACCCATGACAGATGACCTGAGCTGTAGGGTTAAGCAGTACTCTTAAGAGTACTGTATACAAGACTAGTTTCTGTGGCCAGAGCTGAGTGTGCAAAGTTGTAGAAACTGTTCAGATATAAAACCTTAAAATCACTTCAAGGACAGGAGAAGAAAAGACGCAGGCTACACCCTCATGGGAAGGGATCAAGGTGAAAGAATTCAAATATGCACCAATTGGGTACCTAAATTACAAGTTTTCTTGCACTTTCAAATTCTCTGTTGGCTCTTGGTGGACTGCTGAGCTGGCAGCTCTGTCTGGGAACATCTGGGAACATATCACTTTCAGACAAGATGGTGAAAGCTGGTCAGGATGTGTGTGCTAGGGTACAGGATGATGTTTAGAGGCCTTCTTTCAGGGCTCAGAAACCACTGCTGAGGCCTATCCATTTAGTGACACATAATTATAATCAGGGACACAGGACACCATTGATTAAGGGCATTATGAAGATGAAAAAGTGGCCTATATTGTACAATATTTTGACAATCTCCTCACGAGTTCTGAGAATGTGTACTGAGTGAGATAGATGCAGCTACTGTTTTACATACAAAGATGTAACATAAAACAGCTAAAAGGGAAAGATCTAAATTCTAGAAATTCTAGAAGAATTACCCAAAGTGTTCATGGTTTTTTTCTAGTGAAGGTTGGACAAGAAAACTTGGAACCCAGCATAAGGATGAGCAAATGTATTGAGATTTAAGGAGCCTGTTCTAGGGAAAAAACAAAACAGCAAATATCACCAAAAAAGAAAGATAAATCAAAGCAATTACATGCTAAAAGGAGGGAAAAAAAGAAAAAAGAAAAAAAAGAAAATTCATGTATTTGAATTCCAGTGTCTAAAGTGGCAATAAAGTATCTAAGTATCCTACCTAGTATCCAGCTCTTTCAAAATAGGGTGGTTTGTTCTCTCACATGTATGACCTGTGATATGTCTCAGTTACCACAGACTGTCTAAAATAGCACAGGTAGCTTGTTCAGGTCTCTAACTGCCTGTTACCTGTATGAGAGCTTAAAAGTCAACCCAGGCAAATAAGAGTGGCTGAATATTCCAGAATACAGTCAAATGAGGAAAACTCAGTACATACAGAATGATTGAATTTCCTTACTTCCTCACCAAAGTCAAACCTTCTACAAGTGGCAATCCCACTATGGTGGGCTGCCCCTGGAAGTTCAACATATTAGACATTTGGGGGCCCAATACAACCATGAATTCCAGAAGGTTCCTATAGTGAGCATTGCTTCCCTACAGACAGCAGTCTTCTGTTCAAAAAACTCTATTGATCACAGCTGTGCAAATAAGGTGAGAAGGAAAGCCTTTTTCTGGAGGGATTATTTATATTTTTCATAGGTCAAGCTCCATCTGAAATTCAGGAGAAGAGCAGGACATATAGTGAGGCATGAATGTAACACATATACTTCATGAGACAGTACTTAGAACATGAGATCTTTGTTAAAGAAGGACCTGACGACATCTGAGTATTCAATGTACCTTGGAAAAATGGCCAGACTCCCATGGTATCAACATCAACAGTAAATGAAAGATGAAGTCTTTTTCTTAATGGTATAAAAGGGGGATGAAGGAGGAAAGATATAATGTTGGCAAATATTTTGTTGTTTTCTTTGAGCCATTCTAATAATCACAAGTCAAAATATTTTGCAAAAGGAAGGAAAGGATAAGTTGTACACTGAGGTCTTTTATAAGAAAGGAAGTTCAATCAAAGTGTGTATTTCCTATGCATCAGAGAAACAAAAGCTTTCAGCATCAAAAAAATGGAAAAACAGGCACAGCTCACCTCTTCTCACATGGCAGGTAGAAATCCTACAGGGATAGGATGAAACATAAGTTCAGACACTGAAGAGCTAAAACAGATCCATTTTTGTAGTGAATCTTTTTAAAATTGCTGAATCTAAGGGATAAGACCTGAGGCTTTGTGTTGTCAAGCTTTCAAGCATGTATTTCTTTCTTTTGTTTATGTATTTCTTTTCTACAACATGCTTCTATCATATACCTCATTGTTTAATCATATATGAACTGACGTTAGCTATACCATCTCGGGAGCACACTAACTGGTACACTGAAAAAAAGGACAGGTCAACAAGTCTCTGGCTACGTATTCGCAGGGAACTGAAAAAGCTGCAATTTGCAGCTGGAGCAAATGGTTTGCAAAATGTTATGGCATGGAGGATAGAAGTATATTTCTTTTCTGTCTATAAGTTTTGGACATGTACTGATAAAGTATTTTTTGCACAGTTACATTGTACAAAAACTTTAAGGCTGTGAAGTCGAGTGGCCTGTTTTAAAGTAACAATTTGAGGCGGTTATAATATGTATAATATGCATAGTGTATGCATATAATCGTTCTACTTATAATTTAGAGACAAAGAATCTGCTGCTGTGCAATTCCTCTGACCTTTTTTCAGCATTGCTACTTAAAAGGGAGTAAAAATGTTATTTTACAGACATTAGCTCTTGTATTAATTCAGAAATGCTCTTGATGAACAGTAATCCATGTCATTTACAGTCTTGGCTGCTTATGACATATTTTAGAATGGCTCGTGATGAAAATAAATTTAATTCTCTATAGTACATTTGAGAAGTCTGAAGTTTTATCCGTATCACTGGAAATCAAGACGCATGAGATGGCTTAGGTTCATCAGATCTTGGGTTATTGGTGTATGTGCCAAGAATCAGAAAGGATGGATTTAGTACATGCATTATGCATTCAGTACAGACCTACCCGGCTGTGGATTTGTAGAACTATTCACTGTTTCTCTTGATACTTTGTCCAGTTCAAAATAACTTCTACGTCAGTTTAAGATGATTTGCATATAAAATGTAATTGTAATTTTCTTTGATTTCTTAAATTATAATTAAGGAATACAATGTTAGTTTTCGGTGTGACTACCATAATTTAACCCAATCAAAAGCAACGAACAAGACAACATCAAGTGTCTGAAGTAAATGCTTTGACCAGATCTTAAAGAAGACTACATCTCCCTGCGCTGTAGTTGCAAGGTATATAGTATATAGTTCCACAGAAATATCTTCATTCTTGAAGACACTGGTACTTTATATGCCAGAAGAAAATAATTTCTTTTTAAAGGTATTATGTGACATGGAAGAAAATGGAGAACGCACATTCATAAATTGAAGTTTTAAGGTAGTCAATGAAGTGACGTGTCACAGAATACCATCAAATTGCAGCTACTTTGGAGTCTGAAGAATATGCCAGACTTATGTTCATGTATTTCCTGATATTTTTGGGTAGGAATGTTCAATTTTAAAAACACAAACCCACCAAAAAAAAAAAAAAAAAAAAAAAAAGCTTGAATACTATATAAAATACTATAGATAGATATCTACCACGTTAGATGTGGTAGGAGTATCTACTGACAAATGGAAATAAGTACAATAATTCAGTTGCTTCTTACTCTGTCTTGATCTCATACAGGTAGAAATAAAGGCTTTTTGAGGGCAATGTGAGGTTAATCTGTGATGAGTTTTTGGTCATTCCATTACCAGCTGCTAAATCCAGCTGATAATTCTCAAACATTTAGAAAGTTCTCTTAGTTAAGCAGGTGAATTTTCAGGACGGAATTGTTTGCAAACAATAGAAGATTCACTATTCTTTCAGTGACTGGTTATATTTCTCCTGAAATAGTTGTTAATTTCTGTCAGTTCCCATCAGATCCTTTGCCCTTAATGTATATCAGTTTCTTTTTCTTTTTATGAGAAAGACTGGCAATTGTGGAACCAATAAATTAGCAACATGTTCAGTCTGCGTGGCTACAACAACGTCATGAAGGCAGGAGACTGGATTCCTGCCCTAGATTCAGCTTTATATGCCACCAACACTAGTGTCTGCTGCTGCCTCGCTAGCTGCCTCCTGGGGGTGGGCAGCTGACTAACATTTTAACTCCAGTGTTGAGATTTGTTTCCTATCACCAAGAGATTTGTGTCTCCCTTTCTTATTCTTCCATCCTATAAGGAGGCAGATTTCAAACTGCCCCCTCCTTTGAATTTTCATGTGATACATTTCCATTCAGCAGTAAACATTCTTAGGATCCCAAATATTAGAGAGATACTTAGTGTGAATGGAATATTGTTTAAAAGCTCTGTGTCATGCTCCTTAATCAGTGAAGATTTGTGTGGTATGGAAAACATTGCAGTATCTCACTTTCCTGGAAAAAAAACATACCAAAAAAAAGACTAAACAACAACACCAAAGCCCACAACCCCTCTATAAAAACACTGAAGGAAAGAACAGAATATCTAAGAAAGTGAAGAGCATTGCTATTTTCTGCTAGAAAGATTATGTAAATATTTTTCAGCATGCTTGTTAATAAACATAAATAGTTGGGTGTCTGTTATGCAATGAATTATGGCTGCAGTAACATTTCTTTAAGGCAGCTGCACGGCTTCACAGAATCGTAAAAGTCATGCACAGTTTTCATGATCTAAGACAGTACTCATTTTTCCATTGCTCTCCTAGTAAACTATTGCTCTCTGAGCTATGTTTTTCCAGTGCTTTTTCTGAGCTCTGTTTAAAGGAATCAGACAGTAGGGGCTCCCATTGTTTTCTCAGGAGATTATTTCAGAGCCAAAAAAATTCTCCTTAGATGTAATCAGTAGGAAATTTTTCATAATATTATTGTTATTTTTATAACTTATGTTGTTAATTTCACTCACGCTCAAATCATACCTCTGTAGTGTTTACACCCTCAAACACTTTACAGGTGATTGCTCTAATATATGTATATATTCCCCCAATTATACTTGAGTCTTGAATGAGATCTGTTTGAGTAGGTTCCTGTTCTTGCCTAGAGCTCTCCTGGATTTAAAAAAGTCATAGTCAACCTGTTGTCAACCAGGACACCCAAGTCCTTCTCCACAGAGCTCCTTTCCAACAGGCTACTCCCTAACTTGTACTGATCCATGTGGGTATTCCTCCTCAGTTGTAGGACATGGAACAAGTGTCACAGTTCTGATTAGCCTGTTTCATTCCCCAGTGGGCTGCAATGGTGTGAGCACTGCCATTTGGGAACTCATCCCTCAAGTCCTTCAGTTTAAAGCTTGCCTCACTAGGTTGGCCAGCCTGCTGCCAAATATCACCCTGTATCTTCTAGATAGGTGGATCCCCTCCCTCCCTAAGAAGTTATGATCTTCACAGAAAGTCCCACTGCCATAAAAAAAAACCAAAACCCTTGCACGATTTTAATTTGAATTCCTTCTGATTTTTTTTTTTCCCCCTGCATTTTCTTTAAATTGAATGCCACTTTGCAGGTTAAAAATTTGTTTCTCTTTTTTTTTTGTTTGTTTGTTTGGCAGCAGATGTTAATGTACCAGTACTCCCAGTGAAGAGGAGGTTCTCAGGTACTTTGAGCTAAGAGTACACATAATTAAAGTTTTTTTTTTTTTTTTTTATCTCACAGCACCATAAGCACCATATTTTTCAAAGTGTTCCAGCATGCAGTCATTCACATTTTAACCTGTAAGAAGTCACCAGCAAAATATAGAAAAATTACTCATGTTCTTGCCAAGACAGAAATTACTTCTGGTTTTGATCTCTAGATGTAGTGTTTACTACAACCAACAAGCTGCAACAGCCTTATAGAAGGTATACACGTGGTTTTCAATACAAAACAAATGCCTTTCTGCTTAAACAATTTGACTGTGAGAAAGCAATCGTGTGAAAGCACATTTTCACAGAACTAAAGTATGCCTCCATTCTTAAATAGATGTCATGCCTTTAAAAATAACAATGACAACAAGAAAAACTAAGTTCTGTTGAAACTTCACTGAATCAAAAAGGACTATAGATTCTTTCAGAGCACTGTGCAAAGGAGTTGTTAGACTACAGCACTTAGAGGTGCTGGGTGTTATGAGTATCTAATGAGTGTGGTATGCTGAAAGCACCTCAGTTCCATTACACTTTACTTGAAGTGATTTCCATCTGGCTGGCTTTCAAGCATTTGCTCTTGTCCCTTTCGGAACTACTACTAAACAAAAAGTAGGAAAGGTTCTTTTCCACATTGCATTCCACATTTCTCAGATCAGATTTTTCTTTCAAGATCCATATGATTTATTAGTCTGGAAGGTAAAACAAAAGATATAAAAGAGGAAACCTTTCAAGATGATGTAAGTTGGGTTGTAGAGTAGGTCAGGACAGGGAGTCCTAGCCAGTGTGTAGAAGAACTTAGGTAGTTCTCTATGCAAGGGCTAGGAGGAAGAAGTGATGAACCTTTCAGTGCAGCTGTCTCAACACAAACATTATATACAGGGATCAAATCATAAAAACGTTGCTACCACACCTTATCTCCTCTGTGCAGATAGAGAGAAAAAAAGGCCTCCGAGGAAGAGCTACCAGCTTTGTGGCACCTCTTGCCTTCAGCCTACTTTGAGTCCATACTTAGAGAACAAACTTTTGCCTTTTCTGTTAATACAGTTCTCCATGTATTTTGAGGTTGATCTAAAGAAAACCATTGTTTTCTGCAACTGTCCTGTAAAAGGAAGAGATGGAAAGAAGCAATTGCTGAATTGTATCAGGAGCTTATAAATTCGAAACTTCCTCCATCAGTTTGTTCATATGCATTTCACCAAAAAATACAAAGATTTCCCATTCAGACTGAAACATTTATAAAATAGTTGTGCAAATTTAAGCTAATAACCCCACCTTCCATTGCAGAAATTGGAAAGAAATCAGCATTTCCAGAAGGCAAGTCCTCTCATGCCCTTTACAACCACCTAAGAGGAGATTAGTTGGCCTTTGAAGAGGTATTTATGTGCAAAAGAACAGTATTAGTACAGTCTTTCTTCATGTTCTCATCAAAACAGATCCTTAAACCTACAGGTATAACTTAGGACATCATAAGGGGAAGGAAAGATAATAGCAGTAGGTGGTAGGCAGTTGGAAATTCTGCATACTCCTATTCCTTCCCCTGCTAACAAAATGTAGCTTGCAGTATAAAAGCATGACTAGAGATGAACTTAATCACAGCCACTTTAATATAGTTATCTCAGTTTGTTTTTTGCAAACCACCTGACTAGTAGTGGAGCTTATTAAAAATACAATTGCCTGAAAGAGCTTCCTAAAAAGATTCTAAATGTCTTCTGCAAAGACTATGCCTTTTCTAAGCAAGTACAGCTATTTGCATACTGAACTTTCTCAGCCTTCCAACAAAAATATTGCATGCTCCACTGTGCCATGCAGAAGGTGCATTTTGTTATATTGAGGGAACAAATATTTTTGAATGCCAAATGCTGGCATTTTGATTTCAGCAGTGCAGCAGGACCTCAGACATGCTGTGAATGATGATGTTTATGTGAGCATTAGAAATTCCTTAGAATTTTGTAAACCCTCACATCTGCCAACCAGCTTTACGTACAAAGGTATAAATCTCACCTACTCTTCCACAGAAGCAAAATGCCTCCATTGGCCAGCAGAAGTTATCACCATGCTATTGCTCAGGAGAAAAGCATGAATAGCACACAAAGGCAAAGTTAGTTTCCCATGAGGATTCCAGGAGAGTTTCCTTCATGGGAGCTCTGTGATGAGAATAGAGAGAAGGCAAAGGTGACGATTTGGCACTTGACCCACTCTCAGTGTGCTCTCCACATGCAGAAGTGCAACACTAGCCTGATCTGTTTTACAAATTTGCTTTACATAGGAATGACTTTTAGGAATTAGTTGTTTTCTATAAAGAATAGGGAGAGAGGAATGAATTCCCCCAGAAGTCTCTAATGCTGTAGTCATGAAGTAAGCAGTCATTTACGCCTAGATAATATTCTAGCATTCAAACTGCGAGTCTACCAAAACCCCAGGGATCTGCATATGCCAGATGAATCATATGCCTTCACTTATCATCCAGGAATGGAAAGCCAGTAATGACTGTGTTCAAGCAGTAACTACAGAATAAGTGCTCCAAGCTTCTGCACCTTGAGCAGTGCCAGTGATGCTGGCAGTATAATTGGATTTGAGAGTTTGCATATGCATGTATATTTATCCTCTTCTATTTTAAGTAGCAGGTTTCTGCCATTGTCTTGCATGCAAATCCATAGCTAAATGAGCTGAGGGGAACCACAAACCAAGTTATTTACACAGAATCCACAGCCTGCTTACTGAGGTGTAGTAGTTTGAAAATCCTTGGGTAAGGAGAACACTGTGTTCTCTGCTGTCTAAATGTGCTGGAAAGCATGCTGCATATGTTGTTCTACCAGGTTTTGGTGATGTGAGCTCCGTGCCACTCTGCTGCAGATGAGTAATACATAAGGCTCTCTTAGCACCTACTGTCCAGACACACTGGTAGTCACAGACTTGAAAACATGCAGCAGAGAGATGTAGGCAAGCAGGACTTCTTAGGAAGTTATGCCAATGAGATAGAATTGGTGTCAATTCATTACCAAAACAGATATACAGAGATTATTCTCAAAATCTTGCTTGACTCACTGGTGTTATCCATCCTGTTAATATGATTGACAAGAGAAATATTTTTAATTGCTTTGGATACTCCATGGAATATTATGTAATTCCTCAGGAATATAAATTTCCCCCAGTAGAATATACAAAGAAGAAAAATGAAAACAGAGCCTGATCTACTGTATTCACACACACATACACACGCAAAGAAGGAAAAAATAAATAAAAAGGAATTCCTCCATTACACTCAGGCAAAGATTACAACCTGAAATCTTCCTGTTCACAGCAGTAGTAAGTTAAAAAGCCTGTAAGCAAAGTACACGGTGTTCTATTACAGAACCTGTTTGCAACTCCATACAGTTACCTGTTTTAATGTGTTAAGTGATCATCAAAAACATTTATTCTGGAAGAATTCTTTGATAATCAAATTTCTTTGGAAGACCTGAATCACCACAGTTTTGCTACATCATTTTCAAAAGGACCAAACTCACATATTGCAGTTGTAGTATTGGGAGCTGCAGAGTGAGAGTCACAGGTGGGTCTCTTTAATTAGCAAATTTCTTCATCACCTGTACTTAGGGACCTTCCACAGCCATAAACAACTTTGAAAGGGATGTCTGCAAAGCATCTGGAAGTAGGACAAGATTGGTGTGGAAGATGTTAACCAATCCAGTCAACATGCTGGTGAAACTATGTAAGTAATACCTTCAGGCAAAAAATCCTTCCCCAAATGTCTCTGATCAACACCTGAGATCAACGCAAACTTTCCTGGAAGAAAGAATTACTGTGTTTTTCTCAGACTTCTTAATGTTTGTCTGCCTCTGTCTTCCTGAGCTTTAGTCTGTACTTTGCTGCTTGGAAATCATGGGGTAAATTACAGACTACCAGAATGATATCGCTACCTTGTTAGGATATTACCTTACTTTTTAATTCCCTGAGCATCCAAAAGCAACTGTAGTTAGCCTAGACAATTCAAACAGGATCAGTTCTTGTACTTTGTGGTGTTTCATATAGCCCAGTTTAGAAAGTGTCAGGTACAAAAGCTGTACTTGCCCTAAAGGGCTACTTGTGCAGGAACAGCTGGAGATGACAGTGTGAGATACAGGAAACCTTGCAGCAGCCCTGTTAAATCCTCTGAATCATGATTACTATCTGACTTGTGTTCTGCAGAGATTTCAGTGGTTTGTGGGTTTGGTCGTGAATCCATGTGCTATATGTGGCTAAGGAAGCTGGATTTATGAGGAGCACTCAATATTCCCTTAGGACCGTTTCTATTCAGTGAAATTTCAGCAATGCTTAAGACAACTGCTGAGCACTGTCAGAAGTCCTCCTTCAATCCCAGTTTGGGGATAAGGAAATACAGTATTTTCCTCTCCAAGGCATGTACCTTCCCATGCTGTTTTGTGAATGATGAACAATATTAACAGGCTTCCTTACCTCAAACTTTTGGGATGGTTTTAAGCTAGTTGCTTAAAAGAAACCATTTATATGCTCTTTTTCATCACTGAGAGGATAAAATAAGAAACAAAAAACAACCAAACAAAATGCACCTTACAATAATGTGACAAACTTACAGAGGATGAAAAGTCCAGGCTTACATTCAATTCTAAGCAAGCTGCACTTCAATATATTCTTATTCATTTAGTGAACTCATTTTTCAGTGACTTTTCTGATCTCATATTCCTGGAGGGTCCTTGACATTCCTCACATTTTTTCCCTTTTACATTCAGCTGCTTTGTGGTTCCCCTTCCTACTTCAATCATTCATTGAGATGCTAAGCTGAGTGACAGGCTTTAATGAGGTGATATTTGTTGCTAAAGAGACATGCTTATTTAAACAAAATAAGAGGCAGTTACTATAAAACACACGATAAATGATAGCTTTATGTGTGGGAAGGGATACTAGTTTTATCAGAGTGGTGATTAGCATATTTCTCATGTGTTATGTTGGAAAAAAACCTACAACATTCATTTCTTGCTTCTCAATGTAGTTCCAGTCTTTCCAATCTGTGATGTCAATTAAATCGTTTTCACAATTATACAGTTAAATTTGGCAGTGTCTTGCAAGCACTTTGATTTAAATCCTCTTGGAGACAATGTTGAGTTGTTACAATTTTAAGTTCTATGTTTTCAGTATGCTTACTTTGGCATTTTGCAGTCCTAATTTTAGTAAAGATAATAACAACTTATATATAAGTATATTATATATATATGTTATTATATATATAATAACTTATATAATTATATATAAGTATATATATGTATATTATATATATATAAGTTATATATATATAATAAGCTTATATATATACTTATATATATTATATAATATATAATATACTTTATATATATTATATTATTATTATATTATATATTACATATTATATACTTTTATATATGTCAATACCTTTTATACTGGGTGGGGTGGAGAGAGGGGGGAGGAGAAGTCAATAATTCATTTTTGGAGTATCCAGACTGCTTAGGTCTTACCTAAGTTCTCCCTCTAGTGAAATGTGGAAAAGAGGAACAACATACTCATAAGGTACAGGAATGCAGAGCAGTATATAAAATTTGGGCCTTCATCAGAGGTTTCATGACATCCTTGGGGGTGCTTGTGTGCTTCAGTTTAAACCTTTAAGATTAATTTAAATCTGTAATTTAAAAATGTAATTGGACGACATAGCCAAAGGTTGGGGCCAAAGACTGATTAAACATATATTACTTGGTTTACTTGTTTTAATATAGGCAATCAGTACATATCTGTTCAGTTACTGAAATCTCCTGTAAAGATCAATTGAATTTATACCAAATTCCAGAGAGTTTTGAACCCTTCCACAGTGTGGGGAGGAGGGAGGGGGACAGCACCTGACACATTTTAGAACAGTGCTCTAATGCAATCTTGGTTCAGTTTCTGTAGATGAAACACCTACAAATCCTTGAAGACCTTTCCATAAGAAGGTCAAGAAAACGTTATGAAATTAGTGAAAATTCAATTAAACTTTCACTCAGATAAGAGTAAAATAACTTGATATCTCACTTAAACAATATTAGGAAAGGAAATAAACTTTTGTTCTATTGTAGTAATAGAGATAAAGGAGATCATTATGGTTGCCTTGTACTCCAGTTGTTTGTCTGTGACCTTGCCTTTTTCCTGGACAACATATTTTGTGCAGTCTGGACAAAAAATTGATTGCAACTAGAGTACAGGGAGAATGGAACTTTTTGGAGAAACAAGAAACAGCCTTGACTCTGAAGTGCTGTTAGTGCCTTTGAACTAACCCAGCAAAGCATTTTAAGCTAGATGCACATTTAGGAAAGCTAAATTTATGTGACATGTAAAAAAAATTGTTTTCTTGCTAAGATAGAAACTACGTCTCTAACGTCTAAATATTTGATACAAAATAAAACAGTCTCCATTCAGAAACACCTTGGAGCATTTTGATGGCAGCCAGGATATACTAAATAATAATCAGGAATTCTAAAATGCTTTGCTGATCCAGATCAGAATTTAATTTTACATACGTTTACATATGTAATCCAAGGATTACTTGGGAAGACAAGAAGTCTGAATATCAGATATTCAACCCTTAAAATACCTTAAATTTATTTCATGGATTTGGTCCCTGTGGGGGGGAAAACAAAAAAGCAAAACAAACAAACAAAAAAACCAAACCCAATTTTAAAATAGCAGAGATATTTTGTAATCTTTATTTTTTCTTCAAAATCATGCATGGTACGTTTTCCCTTGATTATCCTTAGTCTTTAATTGTCTTCTCTATGGTCAGCAACAGCCATGAGACTAAACTGGGAAAAGCTGCAGGCTGTAGATATTACATCCATCATCTTATCTACTGAGATAATGCCTACTAGAAGAGCATGTTCCTAGGAGAGCGTATTTCCTACACAAGTACAGACATTTCCTGTGCGGGTGGACAGCCCTCTAGGCTCCCCAGAAGTTTTGGTCTGAGTTTGCCAAAAGCTGCAGTCAATATAAACCAGGGATAACAAATGCTCTGTACTTTAGTTTAGACGTGGGCTCGTAGGCCTGCTCCTGCCTCCCCAGTTGTCAGTGCTGCTTGTAGATGTCCTTGCTCAGTGCTGCTGAGTTGAGATGTGAGAGACAGGTTGCTCTCTTTGGCAGCTGGAGCATGGAATTGGAACCTGGACAGCCTCTGCCTCAGCCCTGGCCTGCTCCAGCCCCTTACTGCCTTGTTTCAGCAAAACAGGATACTGTCCAAGAGAAAAATGGAGTGCCCCTTCCTTTGGCTAAGCATCACAAGTCACTTAGTATCAGGATTTTTAAGGCTGAAGGCCAAGAAATGGGGAAGATCTCTTCAAGAAGATAAAAGAAATGAAACAGGTTTCCCACATCCTGACAAGTGCCTGAGGGAACAACTCGCACATTAAAAGGCAAGGGTAGTGTTCATCACAATCATGGTAAATTGTATGCATTTTTCTAACCCAGTTTCATTAACTTTTTGTATTAAATTTGAAATGTAGCTCTAGTAAAATGAGCAGTGATAGAACAGAATGATTTTACATTCATAACTTTGAATGGTCTAGGAAGAAGGCATTGCATCCTGGTAAAATAGCTGCATGGGCCTGCATTTTCCCTTCAGACATTACGTCCCATACTTCTTAGTTTGACAAAAAAAAAAAAAAAAGCAGAATTTTTTACAGTGTAAACACAAATCTGACATAAATGAAGTCAAGTATATTGGGCAAGATGATAATAATAAAGGACAGAATGCAGGACTTCAGGACTTATTGGATCAGCTAGAGACAAAAATGAACTGGTATTATGCTTCCTCCCTAGAAGCATTCAAGGTCAGGCTGGATGGGGCTGTGAGCAACCTGGTCAAGAGGAAGGTCCCTGCCTATAGCGGGGGTTGGAACTAGGCGATCTTAAAGTTCCATTCCAACCCAAACCATTCTACAATAATATTATTTGCACAGCATCAAATAAAATAAGCTCTAATTGATCTACAAATACATCAGTAGTAGTTCATGTTCAGGATATCTCCATGCTTCTCCCTTCACTATGCTTTCAAATGGTTTATTAGAAGTCTGCAAAATGTGCTCTGTAAACCACTTTTTCCCAAGATGATGGGAGGCAGGTAAAATGAAATTACTTCCACTCCTGTGCTTTGTCTCACTCCTATTTTTCTTTCCTCAACAAAGAAAATTTCCGTGGAAATTCCAAGATGTGTTTTCTCTTCCTGTTTATTTCTTCTTAAACTCTTTCTTTTTTTCTTAAAATTTATGGTCAAAGTTTCAATCTGTCTAGTTCTGAGTGTACGTTTATACACTTGTCTTATTATTTCTCTTCACAATTGTTTCTCTTCTCTTTACTGAATTTTATGACATAATATTATGTCTATCCATTACTTCAGTCTAGTTTGATTTAAAACAAACATAGAGAAATATTTTACTTTGAATAAAATGCAGGGTTTGACCTCATCCTTCCTCCCACATCCCAACCCACCAGCCCGGGGAGAGCCTAAAATAATAAAAGTGATTCTGCAATATGGCCTCAAGGTTAACGTTTTCAAGCTCTGCTGGATCAAATGAAAATCTGGTCTAAAAGCCCCTGACTACATGACCTGATGCACTGTCTGCATTTAAATAATTCCCAATGTACTCTATCGTGGGAAGGTCAGTACTGAACTCAACAAGTTTCAAAGGCAGAAATTGTGTTCTTTTCTGGTATCATAACAAAAGCTAGCATTTTATTGCACAGACATCTTAGCTACGTATCTGTGCCAAGAGTACACTACACTCTATATTTACTCTATGTCTTTCTTTTCTTCCTGCCACTCTCCCTACAGATAAGTATTTAAAAGTGAGTCTACAAAATACATCATTGGAATGTAATTTGAAACTGATAATAATATTTTCTTCTGTTACTCAGCCCTCCTCCATTAGGACAAGCAATAACGAGATGGCTATAGTACTATTTAATCCTGTAGAATATTTTCTTTTTAATTTGTTTTTAACTGCTATCTTTGGGACCAAAATCTTTTGGAAGTCCAGCTATGAGTGGAATTTAGGTGGTGCATGAGACTTTAAGCATACTTGAAGATGGGAATGAGTACAAATATACCTAAACCATATTGCATGGGTGCCAGGATAAGGAGAACTTCCCTGCAGAGATCAGTTGAGAGCCGACCACAGCTAGATTGCTTCCTGTCATTGATCCCCTTCATGCAAATGCCAGTACCTCGCTGCTGAACACTGTGCAGAAAAGCCATATAAACACACAATTTATCTTTCAGTTCTTCCATTGGACCTGGGGGAAATCCTAAAGATTATTTATCTGTAACATTGTCATTCCATTTTCTTTCTTATGATGAGGTCAGGAGAGAATTTCCACCCATTCTGAAACATAACATGCTTAAGCTCAAAGTGGTGCCACAAAATCAAACATTGGATCTTATTTTCCCACTGAGAAAGAGAAGGACGGGTTGTCAATAAAAGTGTTGTGACTATGACTCCTCTAATTTTTTGAGATGATTGGATGAAACAGTCACAATTGATACTTACCTTCAGTGATTGTTTTTATAGTATAGATAGTATCTTGTATCAAAAAGGTGTTTCATTAACCGCCAGTAGCGGCAGGGTTCTGCTGGACAGTAGCTCTGGCAAAGCTCCTACGGGTGCAGCATGGTTAATGTCTGTTCTGGTCTCTCCTGCTTGCTAGCATATTTACAGTACATGGATATGAATATCCATGAATCACATCTTCTGTGAGATAGTGTGAATGTAGGGGGAGTGGAACACGATACATGGGGGGGAGATTTCACTTGGATGAGTTAAAAACACAAGAAGAAAGTCTTCCAGGGACCACCAGATTTGTTGAGAATGTGGTGGCATGTTTAGCTACATGCTGACAGGCCATCTGTCACGGGGTTATCTAGATCAATCTGTGTCCGTGACAGGGGGGGCAATAGGCCCGTGGGCCCCCGGCCCCTGACAAAGGGGAAGGGAAAAAGGGAAAGGGGTAGGGAGATGGGAGCTGGGCTCAAGGAAACAAACAGAGCAGCGGCAACGATCTAAGGAGTAAAACTTATTTTACTATAATACAATCTAATTGGAATTGAGGCTAATAAATCAAGTGAAATAAGAGAGAGAGAAAGAGAGGTTTCCGAAGACCGAGAAGCCTACTTTGAAATTGAAGGCGCCGCGGCTTGGAAGCACACCCACACTCGCTGCCAGGCAGTGAGAGAGAGAGAGTGCCAGCGTCGCTTCCGTGACGTATTTTCCTCTCTGACCGCGAGGTCCCCTGGGATGTGTAGTACTTCTTCTCTGTGCTCCACATGATGTTATGATGTGGAATACCAATAGCAAAAATTACAAAACCATGACACCATCTCAAGTTGTCATGGAAGAGTATGGCCAGCCTCAGTGCAATCATCCTTTTCAGGATATTCCTGTGCATATGGTGTACTACTGCAGTGTAAAATTTGATGGATATGTTAACATTTCTTCATGTGATTTAGATTAAATGATGTATTATTTGGTCTAAAGATCATCCCCATAATGCTAGTACCTGTCAGATCAAACAAATGTATTTCAGAGGTGTGCCACATGCCAAAGTAATAAGTTTACTTCTAGTAAACTTTCTATGTAAGCAGTCTGGTTTTGAAGGATCAAGTTTTGGGAGAATAACTGACTTTCTTCTGAAGCGTTGATTATCTGTGCTTTTAGAGAACTTCATGCCTGCTGTACGTAAAATGCCTGTCTCCTGCTTCAAGACCTTCTGCACTTTTGAAAGCAGCTACCACTTAGTCTTCTGAACTTATAAATATTTAACAGATGATAGATATTTGCAGTATTAGAAGGAACTAGAAGTTCCTTCAAGTCCTACAATTTATGTTACAGATCTGCTATTTCATTCTGTATGTGTAATCCAAGTACTTGTGTGTGTTTCCACACACACATAGGCACTAACAAGAGAGGTTTGAGAGGACAGCATCATTCAAAGCAAGAGCAGCACAGGCTGTACATTTTTAAGATAACAAGAAGATAACAATCTTTGCTTGTTAGGCACTGGAAAACAGGAAAAAAAGATGCTTTTACTTCTAAGACCATCTTGTGTATTTTTATGATCAGCCCTTGTTCTCATCACCGTAATCTAACTACCAAAGGATAGATATCACACAGGCACATGGCTACATAAGAATGCCGGGCATATTTGCATTCAAGTTTGAAAAGAAATAATATTTTTAATGAAAACTTGTTATAACTTTTTTGCATGTTGTACCTTTGTCCAAAATGTGTAGTTACTTCTGATGCCATTGCATGTCACCAGCATGATGTCATCAGCATGACAGAGGGACAGGGAAAGGTTACGCTGAGGTTTCTGAAGTTCTGCTGCTGATGGACCCTACTATCCTCAAACTGAGAGACTGCTCTTAGACTGATTTGGGACATCAAAAACTGAAATTGTGGTCCTGGAAAGCTCAAATTAGTTACCACGCAACCCTGACGCAAAATTCTGTATGTACATCTTTTGATGACAATAGTTTCCTGTGAATCTAAATTTGTTTCCTCACGCGCCAGAAGACTCTTCTAAGCTTCTAATACCCAATGATCCTGTGAACATGATGCCTGATTGACATATAGGTAAAACAAGGATCCACAGAGCAGGCCTTCCTTCATCCTGACCAAGGAAACGTGTAAAGAACTGATACAGTACCACATTAAAAACAACAGCACACACAAAAAAATGTCAGTGAGTATAAGTATTTTCTCCTAGCTAATTGCCACAGCACATGGCATGTGTGTTCCTTGTCAGTGGCTGATCACTGGTGATGCTGACTAAGGCCCTTCCTGCTTATCCTCTATGCTAGGTACCAGCTGCTATGCAATCCACGGGGAAACTGGATGTTTAAATGTTAGACGTTGCAGTGCTCACCGTTGTCGTCTGCAAATTATTCTGTTTTTTTTTTATTTGTTCTTCAATTTGTTTGTTTTAAATGAAAGCTGAGACCCTGAAGACAAACAGGGGCCTGGTTTTTGTCTTTCCAGAAGTGGCTCTCTTAGGTACAGGAAAACACTATCCTACAGAAAGTGCCAAGTAAATCCTAAAAATACTACTGCATAATCATCTGCCCACCAGACCCCTACAGCAAAAGGCATAACAGAGAGATGTCAGAGATACAAACTCACCAGACTGTAGAGCCCATGTTTCCTTACCATGTCCTGACATTCTGAATCATAAAAATGAAGAAATTTTAGAAAGAGTAAAATAGTTAAGCTGCAGAATATAAACCTGACAGACAATAGTAGCCAGTTCTAGTTCCCACCCTTGTCAAAAACAATAGGAAATCCACTTCAGACATGAAAATAAACTCCTGCAGAAGAAGTCTGATTCAAAGCCAGAATGAAATACAGTCTTCTCACAAAGGTTTGTGTTTGTTGAGTTGCTATTCAGTCAAGGTCGAAGAAGAAAAGGAACTAAAAAGTGCTGAAATACAAGTAATCCCATCCAAGAGAGGAAAATATTACTTCTCTATCCTAACATTTGAAAATTGGGTAGAGTTGCATTAGCTTTGCTTGTTTGACAGCACCCTTCTCTTATTTGCCTGTACTCCCACGCCAAATCAAAGCTCTGATTTGACAAGCTGAAAAGCCTGTGACAATGCTGGCCTAGGGTACTGCCTTTCACAGAGCAACAACCCTTGGTTGCAAAGTGTAGTTTGGGATCTGAGGTTTTAGGAAGAGATTTTGTATACAAAGGTAAATGTGAGAAAAGGACGATCTGATCAAACCATAAACCTTGTGTTTCTCTTCTAAGGAAATCCTTAAATGTCTCTGATGTTCCTGGAAGATCCTTTATTATTCCTAATCTTTGCTTTTTAAGGGAAAGTTACCTGCAGACAGAGGATAACAGTGTGTCTTACTGATCCTAGACAAAAAAGGAAAATCTGACCATTTTCATCAAGTAAGGATGGCAGTACAAAAACGTCAACAAACCAATCTAGATATGAAAATATGTTTGTGTCAACTTCTTAGGGAGAAACTGGCTCACAATCAAAAACTGTCAAAAAGCCACAGGCTAAATAGAGATTTCTCATCCACTGAATGAAGTGCGGAGTTCTTTGACTACTGCTCTATTTTCCTTCTCAATGCTTCTAGTATTGGGAATATACTAGTGCACTTGTGTCTTCATACACTTGATTATTGCTGTTTTTCTTTATAATGCTGCAATTTCCTTTACTGAGAAATGGAAATTATACTGTCAGAGGGAGAAAGTTATTTCCTAGAAAGAAAAAGCCTTTCTTTGGAAAAATTAAAATATGGTCTGAAAGATTAGATATGCTTTGACGTACAGCAAAAAATTCTTATTTTCCCTCCATGGTATGTTGTAATATACTGAATGGTAAAGAAAAATGGCCGCCTATTCTGTTAGACACTCAATACAAGTTTGTTAACTATTTTCAAAATCAAGTTTAAGAATGGTTCCCTGAAGATTTATTGCAGTCTGGAAAAGCTCCCCAAGAAGGAGGTACTGTGGTTTCTTATACTGTGGGTTTACACAGCTGAATGAGTTTTGAAAGCAGATTTTACTGCACAGTGAAAGAATATCCTTTCTTTCGAAGACCCCTGAAAAAGAATTATGTCACACATGTCCAACATTAATTTTCTTACTCAGTGAAGTAAAATTTAATCTACTTTATGTCCACAGAATATAATCTTCTTGGGACATCTTATCATATCAGGGAATGGAGAATTAGATTAGATATCGGGGAAGTTCTTTACCAAGAGAGTGGTGAGGTACTGGAACAGGCTGCCCAGAGAGGCTGTGGATGCCCCATCCCTGGAGGTGTTCAAGACCAGGTTGGATGGGACCCTGAGCAACCTGGTCTAGTACCAGATCTGGAGGTTGGTAGCTCTGCCTGTGGCAGGGGGGTTGGAACTTGATGATCCTTCCTTCTTGGGTCCCTTCCAACCCAAGCCATTCTATGATTCTAGACAGTGAGATGGCTTCAACAATTCACTAGGTGCCTGATTATTTATAGAGTGAAATACTTACTAAAATATCAATTTTCTCATTTACTCTACATTAATCAATTTTATACCAGCTTTCTGCATCACTTCACCTTCCATCAAATGTTCACTCTGGAAAATTATAGCCTCACTCATTAATGCAACAGAAATTTAAGTAATTAGAAGGAAGTGAGTAGGAAGGGCAGTAATTCTCTCCTACAGAGAGCTTTGCCATTTCAAAATCTGAGTACAGTCTGGTTAAGAATTTTTTGTGAAACTGAATTTCCAGCAGAAAAACCACCAAAGTAGGAGAAGCCAAGCAGGCAGGGCAGCAGGGGAAAGGTGGAGGCAGGCTGCCTAATCTCTGCCAGAGAGTTTTCCAAACAGCTGAAGTCCCATGGGGCTTCTCCATTCTGACTGATCACCAGGCTCAGGAGAACAAACATATCACTTAGTGTTTCTGTGCCCAGCCCTAATCATGGCAGATTTGTCTTTCTGGACTGCCAAAAATATTAGTTTTAAACATAGGATGCCTGATCAGTCACTTCAACTTTTCTTCTGAAGAAGTATTTTTCTTCTGAAGAGCACTAAATGCTTGCCAATGTTCCATTTCCATCAATTAAGCACAATTAAGCACTTCAGCCTTTCCATGCTGTTCCATAATGCGTTAGATCATGCTGCATCTGAGATGTGTAGTTTTAACAACTGCGCATACTCATACAAATGGGCATAAGGAGAGATTTAAGGATGTAATTGTTAATATTTTGGCTTGCACTGGCAACAGCATTTATTTTTTCATATGTGCTTCGAAAGATGAGTAACGCTCAGCTTGAGAAGGGCCTGTCTGTGATGGCTGTAGTTAGATAGCAGTACTTTTAGGGAAAGAACAACATTGTCCTAACAAATGCTCTTTCAAGGGTGGAGTGCCAGATGGCTCCAGGCTGTCCATTTCATGATTTGTAAGAAGGCTGCATTATACTTTTATTTAAATATATGCTTTTCAAATTGTAGTGGCATCAGTTACTATCTGTTACTCATCATCTGCTTCATTAATAGAAGTGTGGAAAAGAAAATTCCACAAGCTGAATTAGACAAGGAAAATGGGATTCTCCCCCAGGCCACCTGAGAGTACTTTTTTGAAAATTCCATCCATAGAGTGACTGTAGGAATTGGTAGCAGTCAGTACCACAGAGTTAAGACTTTCCTTGGGTTATGGTTCAAAATACTTAATGGATTCAGCTTGGGGAAAGGAAAATCAAAAGTCAAGGATAACTGTGAGGTTTGTGTCTTCTAAACATTTTTGTTGTGGACAGATTGTTCACAATTATAGCATCCTGGGGCCAACTTGTGTGGTTTGTTTAATTCATCTTGTAGTATATAAAGTGAATATATGCAGGCAGAGGGATTCACTGCTGGGGAATCCTACAAGCTGAGGTAGTCTCTGTCCACTTCAGACACTCTGGGAAGAGCTCTGCCATCCATTCCCCATGCTTCTGTCACCACCTGCTTTCCTGAACTCTCATCCCCTCCAGTAAGGGAAGACAGAATACAAATGAATATTTTCCTAGCATTTCCCATCCAGAGGGATTCAACAGAAGAAGCAGGCTCATTTTATAGTCAGTCCATTAGAGAACTGCTTCTCTCAACTGAAGAACCTTTCGTGTCTCCAGTTGCACAGGACGCATAATCCCAGGGGGCGGTTCCTTGGCACGAAGCCTCTCTCACTTCTGAAGGAAAATGATGTGAAAAGCTGCTCTATCAGATGAATGTGCTGCCCAGCTATGCCTCTTTATTTGACCATTTATTTCCTGGACTTTTATTAATAGTGCTCACCTCCTAGCAATTCAGAAAGTTACTACAATGATCTTTTTCCTAATCCCACACTTTGACTACTGTTGCCTTGATCCTTAACTTTAGCTGTGTTTCTTTACTCTTTCATGTCAGAGAACAGCTTCTTTACCTTCAAGCTCCTTATTAACTAGTTCATATCTCCCCTACTATTCATCTACATTCATTTCCACCTTTCTACCTTCACGTTATTCCACATAATTGAATTTTCAGATATGATCTCAAAACCAAAGCCATTTCCTTTGGTTTCCTCTGAACCCCCATTAAAATCTCTCTCTTGACAAGATGCCTGGAAAAGTCTTGACAAAAGCTGAGCTACTGGAGCACTGACACCACCAAGAGTTCTGAAAGTACCTTGTAATACGTCTTCTGCTGGCATCCAGCCTCTGTCATCATAATTTAAAGAGACTATTAATCTGTGGGAGCATGACCCCTTTTTGATCTCACCAAATAGTATTCCCCCCAGTGTGTTGTTAGTCTATGGCTCCTACACACAATGAAGACATTACCTCAAAAAATTATTATTAGCAAAAGTACTAGGGAGGTTTTTTATAGCTCACTTTTCCATTACAGTTGGTTCAGGCATTCAGGAAGTTTTGCTTTTTGTCAGTCACTTGTTTAAATCTCCACAGCAGTGTTATTCGTAACTCTGCTTAGATTTGACAACAATAACAAAAGATGTTATAAATTAATGGATAAACAAAATAAATAAATGTGAAAGTAGTGTCCCCACATTTTTCTGTTGTAATGTTGGCTGGTGTTTGCAGAGAATGGTTTTGCTAAATAAAGTCTGGGATGGCAACTCCTTGTGGAAAAGTGGACCATTTGAGAAACTTTGTAGGGAGTTATGAGATCATTCAATGAACACATTGAGAGGGCTTTCGATCACTAATTATTCAAAACACAAAGCAATTCCAGTAGAACTCCAATGCCTTTAGAAAACAGTTGATTTTATTCAAATCATACTCCTCAAAATCTTTACAAAAGAGACATATGCCCACCAGATATGCCATGAAATGACATCCAAGAGCATAGCCTGTGTAGGGGAAGTGGCACTTTGCTCTTATTAATGTTCTCTAATGAAACAGTATGGTATAGATCTCTTGGAAAGAAAAGTGTCGATGTTTACTGGTAATTCAGCAGTTCTGTGCTGTCTGTTCCTAATATTTCTTTCCTAGAATAATTTTCCTAGTATTCAGCTTTTCCAGTCTCTCAGAAAATGAATAAATTATCCAGCCATTCCCTGTTTAGTTAAAAAGCAGGCATCCAGGATTACGAGGTTGGCAAAATGTATGTTTGCCAGATCTCACACAGCCACAATTGAAAAGGATGCCAAATGGAAAAGTGCTCTGTATAGAGGCAATTGCATACTCCTGTTTGTTGATGAAGAATCAGTTCAGATGTGGTACATTTCAACTGAAAGTAAAAGAGAAGAATCACAATATCAGCCAGGCTGGAAAGTTGCCATCTTCATACAACTGTGGTTAGAACGTTCACGATGGATGTACAAAGCATATCTAATGCCCATCTTTCTCCTATCCAGCACAAAAAAAAAAAAAAAAAAAAAAAAAAAAAAGAAGTGACAAACTATGACTCAAGTGTTTCACTGAAATTGAATTCTCCAGTGTTGAGGTTTGTTTTACCTCCTGCATAATTCTTAACTGTTTGGAGGGAGAAGTTGAAAAGTAAATGACTGTTGTTCAGCAAGTGATTGATCTGTGCCACAATTTTGTGAAAGCCGTATCAGAGATGTTGTGGATGCCCTGTCCATGAAGGTGTTTAAAGCCAGGTTATTTGAGGCCCTGGAAATCTGATCTAGCAGCTGGCATTCCTGCCTGTGACACAGTGGTTGGAATTTGATGATTCTTGAGGTCCCTTTCAACTCAAGCCATTCTATGATGCTATGATTCTATGATATCAGTCTCCTGTCCTATCTTTTAGTTATCACAATCACCCTGATCACTGACCTTTAAGGGCAGAAGCCTGTCTCTCACCATATGTTTGCACAAAGCCTAGCAATGCAGGCCTCACTTTGGATCGGGGCCTCTAAGTATTACCTTCATATAAATAGTCATTCTCAGAGAAACAAAATCAAATGTAAAAACTATGAGGAGATGAAAAGCACACATGGTTTCATGGTGACTCATACTGTGTAGTCTTGAACATGTTGCTTTATTTTGGTTGCAAAGGCCAAGTCATGTATGGTACCCTCCAAAGAAGAGCAAGGATGCCAGCACAGAGTAGCAAAAAGCAAAGTTCAGGGCAAGCTCTTAGAGACAGGGTGTTTTTTTTTTTGTTATGGCTTGTGTTTTATTTTTTTTTCCTACACTGTGTAGTGCATCACGAAACAAGTATCTCTCCCTGCCAGTTATAAATAGGCTTTAATGCCTTATCATGTTCTCACTCACTGGGAAAGAATGTGGATCAGCTGAAGAATGAGACACCCTGTTAAGCTGCTTGAGCTGCAACAACAATTTTTTTTAAACCCTCTCTCCTAGATGCAGAGGCATACATACTTTGGGAATGGGTTTCTCAACCTGTTAAATGACACAATGCTCTATGCACACACACACAAAAACAAATTAAAAAAAAAAAAAAATTAATGAGAGATTATGTCACTGGTAGAAATGTGCTGAAATGAGGCCTTTCCCTCTTGCAAACCTTTAAAGGAGTTTTCAAAGCTTACCTAAACTGTGTAGTCATGCTGCTGATAGACAGCCAAGTTCATGTAAGGACCAGTCCAAGAGCACCTTCAAAGCCAGAGTAATGATTTACCTCCCATATAAACTGCAAGACGCGTTAGACACCACATTTTGTCAACACAGAATCTCAGTAGCTGGAGCCCAGAAACAACTACCCTCCTTCATACTTGAGTCACAAAGTGAGCCTTGAAATAGTTGTCAATCAGTACTCCAGGAAATATGGAGAAGGTTAGAGAAAAAGCAGCTATAAAGACAAAGCGCTGGGATGAACAAGACACAAGCCAAAATCCATATTTAAGTTCCTATCCTCCCATCAATTTCACAGTAAGTGTTAGTGCCTAGAAAGGAGCTACAGTCATAAATAGTTTTGTAGATTTTGGCCTTCTGTTTTATACCTCAGCTTACTCAACTGCCAAATCAATTCACCTCTTTGCAAGGAATTCACAGTTCATAACTTGTAAAACATATGCCTAGCATACGTATTACAAGCACATCTTCACAGAATTGAGGTCATGATGAGAAGAGTGACAGAATATCCCCAGCCATAAACATGTTGGTCAAATAACTGAACGTTCATTCTGCTTCTGTGGTAGGAAGTAATGTTTCAGGGAGTACTTCTAGCAAAGCAAGCATCAGATTCCTCTTTCAGTTTGACTGCAGCCATAGATAACAGGCTGGAGATCTTTACTTTTTAGCAGAAGCTAAACTGATTTGAATATTGTCTCTGAATTTTACCTACCCTGTCATTTATCTCAACTGTAAGCATCTAACTCGAACTCCTACTTTATTCAGATTTCCCAGACAGAAGTTCTATTGATTTAATCTTTATCATCCTTGATCTTAGGTCTAGAAGAAAATAAAAATGGAAAACAAAGTGAAACCACAATATACAAGTAAAAATGTCATCAGGATTTGACCTTAAAAAAAGTAAAAATTAACTAAAAATAAAAATAATGATAATTCTTTTTCATGTTTACTGTTTTGTTCTGCAGGAGAACATACATATATATTCATTGTTTTAAGCTTTAGGAATATCTTACCTAAAGCATAAAGAGAGTCAGAAGACAGATCCATTTTTAGAGTGATATTTCTCAACTTGTTTTGGCAAGACAAATACCCGAACATTTGAAAGACTCGTATCCCTTGAGATTATAAACTTTGAGAATACACGGGTCAGTCCCTGTCTTGAGAGTTTCCCAGATGGAACTTTACTTCAACAGCTTATTTGCTGTTGGTATGGTATCTGGGGCAAAGTAACACTCACCACTCAGGGTGAGTAGTCCTATAAAATAAGGTGTTGGTATAGAATTTTCTAGATTACTACATGGTTTTTGGTGTTTCCTGAAGACCCTTCTATAATCATTCATCCCCTTCAGGCATTAAGAAAAAGTAGTATTTGTGATCTGTTTTCTTCCATCAATACTCCAGAAAACTTCAGAAACTCTACAGTAACAGGAAATGACTGCTCTGATTTTAAATTCAGTATAATCTGAATTTAATCTGAAGGAATACTAAACAAAAAGGAATTCGTTGATGACAGCTGCCTGTCTGCAGTGGAATTGCCAGGTCACAGCGTGAACCAGTGGTTGAGCGTCAGGTGAGAAGACATGGTGAACCCAGGGAGCTCAGGTGCAAGCAGAGCACTTGAGTGACCAAAAGGTGAATCCACCCCTCCTCACCCTCATTTAAGGGTTAGCAGCCAAAAATGCAGCATCTCTCTGGAAAGCATTTGCATGCCTCTTGAGCTGTCACTGGTCATTGGAAAGAGTGAGCCAGTTTTCCTTCTTTATTACCTACTGCTGCTCCATAGTGCCTGTATCCCATTTGAAGGCACTGTCATCACTTTTTGGTATACACCATCCCATGTACAAACAAGACAGAAAAGAAGACATTTTCCACTTTGTACACCTGAAGTTGCATTTAGAGGATCATCTGCTACCTCTGTAGGAAGTGTGGAACAGTATAGTAGCCCCAGCTTGAAGATTAGGAGCACCCATAGTTAGAGGCCACCAACTACCTCTCCAAGGAGCTCAGCTTTGTACAGCATCTCTTCTTTCATGTGGTAATTTTTGTTTCTAAGTAAAAAAAGTAGTCCACATAAGAGTTTAGAATACAAAGGATGAAACAGCTTTGCCATAGTGTGGCAATTAGCAGACCTGTTTTGCAGAAGTAGAATTATCATCCTCATTTTACAAATAACCATGCTAGAATGGTTTTTGGTTGTTTTTTTTTTTAATGCCAACAGACACAATTTCTATTCAAATAAACGTAACTACAGACAGGAATCTGGGCTAGGCATGGTAGAATTACACAAGCAGATTGACTTACATCAAGCTTACAGAACTGTTACCAAAATGTATACACACCTTTTAAGCTTGAAAGTGCTAGACTTTGATCTCTATTTCCATTTAAACCACAGCCAGGGTCTAATTTCCCTTTCTTCACATTTTTAAATTCTCAATATCGACATCAGCAAGTTCTCATTCTTTTTTTGCATCTTGGGAGAAAAAAGGCCGAGAAGGCAAGAGAACCAACCAAAAGGAACAGGAGTGTTCCTGGGTTGCTAGCTGGCTTAGTGACAGTTGATATTTGAGGCAAAATTAAGTAGAGACCAAAACTTCTTAAAATCCTCTAAAAAATTTAGTTAGTGCAAATACTAGTATAGTACAGTGGAGAAGGCTCCTCAGGCTAGGAAAGAGCTGAGTTGCATTGGGTGCACACTGGAACTAATTAGTTCTTCAGTTTGTAATGTGCTTCATCAAAAACTGTATTAGAAGACACATATCTCATGTAACTTTGCTTTACACCTGAGAATCTGCATTTTTTAAAAACACTGATTAATGACACAAAGATTCTAGCCCTGTCCATAAAATTCTCTCATTCTACACAATGCACTTCCAGAGCTCACCTATTTACTCCTCTACACAAAATAAAAGAGCCTTTTGTGAGATAATCCTCCACTCCCTTGTTTGTGTCATGTCAGCCATGCAATCAGTCTACCAGGAAAGACAAAAACATGGTGGCAGTGCACTGATACTGTCTATAGTTGTGTGTCTGAGCCTTCACAAAGAGACTGTGTCCAAACATCCTCTGAAAAATATTCAGAAACTTTTCAAAAGGCAGATGAGAGCATAATTTTATTTCTTCACAGTGAACATGCAGCAGTTCATGCTCAAATGATGATAGAGTCATACACAGTTGCAAACATCTACGGAGATGGGTGCAGTCATTTGTGTTTTTGTTCCAGAACTGCAGAACAGACATAAGCCAGATGCAGCTTGGAAGCTGAACAGTTACAGAAGCACAGCACTAAACTCAAACCCACATATTTGTTGCTGAGTAATCAACTTTGATTCAACATTGTATTAATATATTCAAAGCCTCGTGAAGGCTTGATAGCTGGTATTCCCCCTCTACATACCAGAGTTCTCTTTAGAGTACTCAGATAGTACAAAGACTTATTGTGAGTTTACCTGTAGTTTACAAAATTTTAAGGCCTCTTACATTATCAAAGCAGAATAAGCAAAAAGGTATCCACGGTACAGTGAAATGAAGTTTTGACTACAAAGCTTCTTATCACCTTAGGCAAAAGCAGGAAAATTTTTACTTATTTTAATTTATTGCCAATTAACAGAAATTTATGATCACTAATATAGGTACTGTAGAAAACGAACATATAAAAACAAATGGAGAAAGCATAAAAAATAACACATCAGTACACATCCTTTCTCCTCCTTCCTCAGGCTCTTTTCCCCTTCCTAGTCTCAATTTCCTTTATTCTTGCTGGGAGATAAACTCAGTTCACTCTTCTCCCACGGTGAGGCAAAGGGTGTCTTAGGAAGTTGGGTTGTGTGTACTACAGCTTCTGCCTGTTTCTCTGTACCTGTTTTCTTCATCCACTCAAGAACTGTTCAACCTGACAAGCAGGAAATCATCTAAAGGTAATGGGAGGCCTGCATAGGTGAACAAGTAGTACTTCACAGAACTCCAGCAAAAAAGTGTGCATACAAGAGGTGGAAGCAGGGAGAACTGAAAAGAATAGTATATAAAGAAATTGCTTGATTGTGCAAGTATGGAGTTAGGAAAGCCAAAGCTGACCTGGAGTTGAATCTGATGAGAAATGTGAAAAACAATAAGAAAAGGCTAGGGAAAATGTGGTGCCTTTGTGACAAAGGATACAGAAAAGGACAAGGTATTCAAGATTTTCTTTGCCTCGTATCAATAGTCTTCATAATCCAGGCCCATGAGATCCGTGGAAGGGTCTACAGCAAGGAATACTCCCCTTTGGAGGCTGAGGATTGAGCCAGAGAACATATAAACAAATTGGGTAAATCCAACTCCACGGAACCTAATGGGATATGCTCATTAATGCTGAGGGTGCTAGGAGGTGTCACTGTGAGGCTCTCTGTGAAAAATGTGCAGCATGGACTAAGACCCAAAAAGGAAAATGAACTAAGAAAGAACAAAGGAAGGAGATAAGACAGAAGGATAATAGGCATAGGTTTTAGAGGTCTATTCATATTTGTGGAAAAACCTCCTTGATTGGTTCAACACAAAACAAATAAAATAGAATGTCAACAGGTTTGAGCCCCAGTGATTGGACTCCAATGAGGATCTGAACTTCATTACAATTCTGGATTGTTGGAGAGTTGAGTGCTGTCTGCTTTCTGTTGCATAACTGCATTGTATGAACAGATCAGTGTTCCCTACCAAAAAAAAAAAAAAAAAGAAAAGAAAAAGAAAATCTGAGTATGAAAAGTCTTTCCTTTCTCTGGAGTAAATCTGGTTTATAAAGTCAGTAAATTGCTTAAGGTGACTGCAGCATCTGTCACCATTTAACCCGTTTTGTAAATGTGATCAAGTTTCCACCTTAATCATAGCAAGAGGCAGGAGAATACATATTTGCTTGGAAATCTATGTTAATTTCTTAGTGGAAAACACTTAACTGATCAGAAGAGAACATACTTGAGTCAAAATAGTTAAGAACTGAGGAAATCCACATTTGTTTCACATAAAGTAAAATGAGAGCATGGGACAGGAAGACACTGCTTAACACTGCAAGAATGCTATTAAAACTGTCTACTCACATGTGAAAGATGTAAACACCACAGAGTGAGACAAATTGAATATAATCATTAGTGATAATACAACATTGAGCAATGCAAAATTTTGGCTTTGTATCTGGAATACAACTCCTTGTGTGAGACAAATCTGCTATATAGCAGCAGTGTTAACTCCACCTTGGTTTTCTGTAAGCGTTCAGTTTCAGGCTAGGAGGACCTTTGGAAGAGGTGCCGTATGCAGTGTACACTACCAGCAGAATAGTAATAAGATTGTCTTCCTCCTCAAGAACAACAGCCTGTAAACTGGGAACTTCACCCACATAATGTCCATCTCAAAGAATCATAGAATGGCTTGGGTTGGAAAGGACCTTAAAGATCATCTAGTTGCCACACATTAGTTCAGGCTGCCCAGGGCCCCATCCAGCTTGGCCTTGAACACCTTCAAGGATGGGGAACACACAGCTTCACTGTGCCAGTGCCTCACCATCCTCTGAGTAAAAAATTTGTAATTAGAATCTAATCTAAGCCTCTCCTCTTTCAGTTTAAAACCATTCTGCCTTGTCCTATCACTGTCTACAGCAAGTCAGTCTCCCTCCTGTTTATAAGCTCCCTTCAAGTCCTGGAAGGCCACAATGAGGTCTCCCCAGAATCTTCTCTTCTTCAGACTGAACAAGCCTCAGCCTTTCTTCAGTGAAGTGCTCCAGCCCTCTGATCATCTTCATGGCTCTTCCCTGGATCTGCTCCAATAGCTTCATATCACTGATTTCTATTTGCTGATATTGCATACACTTTTCCTTATAACCCCATTCAGCAAGCTGTATCTGAAGAACAGTTAAGTTCCTTGACCTAAACTCATAATAGGTCTGCTAGAACCTTGCAAAACTGCCACTGTTTTTTTTTTTTTTTAAACTTTTTTGTTGTTGTTTTTTAAATGCAACACTGTCTTTCAGCTCAGGTTGTTCCTTCACTTGCTCTCCTTCATTCATATTTAGGGAATGCAATCCTGTTCTTTCTTTCACTGTTCTGGGCCATAAGAACCATTCCTTCTCAGTCTCTTAAAAGACAGGAGTCATTCTATAGACATTCCAGTCATCTTCTCTCTTCCTGCTTTGTTTCAAATTCAGCTTGCTGGAAAAATTGTACGAGGTGACAGAGGTAAAATCTCCTACGATGCAACAGACTCATCTCCCGGCTGTCTTAAAACCATATCGGATGTATTTTCTTTCAAGATTGGTTGTATTCATTTTTCATACTTATCCTACGACTGACTCCACAGCATACACTCCATCCTGTTTTCCAAATGAACTCCCATTTCTCCATTTTCAATGGAAAATGTGTAACTTCTGCACCTTCACAATTCAAACACAGGGCAGGGATCTAAATCACCTAATAGCAGAACCTGTGCAGCTGCTATGATTCTCTCTGTCTTGAGAATGTTCAGCTCTTCTCCTTTCATGGAGAAAAAGAATTACTCTAATAGAAATACAATGCATTGCATGTTTGCATGACCTCACCCTCATCCTGTCTCTTTGGAAAGTACCCTACACTTGACATGCATTCCAAGTACACACTGCTTTGTAAATGTTTTTTATTCCTTATTCCCAGATCTTATTTTAAGCTACTAGTCCCTAAACGAGGGTCAAGACCTTACTTTTATTCGCAAGCTTGGCAGTATAGTTTGAAGTGGGGTCATGAACTCAGAAGTGGGTCTTGACAGACAGATGTCCTGAGTCTCAAAACCCCTTCTGACCTCTTTTAACAGCGTGAAAGTTTCTAGCAGTGTGAAGCACATCACAAATGCAACAGAAGATGAAGTTCCGCTTACCATCATTTGAATAATTCTGATGAACTCTGTAATACCTGACCTTAGCAGGATTCATATTGGTTGTTCTTAAGACATAACTCTCACGTGTTTACCCTGTGTGCAATTAGCAATACAATCTTCTCTGTAACAACACAGAATATTTCTAAGAAAGTGCAATGCAAGTAATATAGCAAAACTCTCAGTAATACAGAGCATTTTATAAAGACTGAAGTTTATTCTAAGCTGTGAAATTATTCTGACATGCTGATAAAGTATTTCCAAGCTTCTACAGGGGTCACACACGTGCGTTCAGTAATTCCTGTGAGCTTAAGTTGTTTGGTTTAATTACAGAACAGTTCATGCTTAGCTAGTGCTCTGGAAAGAATTCAAGGGCAAACATATCCGTAGAAATGGGACTGAAGTAAAATAGATACAGATTGAGTCCTAGTAACATAAATATTAGTTAGAACCTTGTTCTAGTACACTCATAAAATGAGGAAATGACTTATTGTATTAGGAAGGGTGTGAATCAGCAATGAAATATGTGCCACAGAGCTTGTCCCACAGTTGTCTGGATAGTCACCCTTCTCCCTTGTGTATCCCAATCTCAATCTCAGAGCAATGAAGGCATGAGATTGGCTTTCTCCCACATCAGAATGAGGCTGCAAGGCAAGAGGACGTATATCCAGAACCTGGAGTTAAGAAGCTTGCTGGAGACCACCACAAGTAAATCAAACAGTGCCCAGGAGCAGTCCCAAGCACTGGAATGCTATACAGCTCCCCTGCAATAGGGCTTCTAGATGTTCTTTTGATCTGTGCCAGCGAGCACTCCCAAGCAACTCCCAGACGTGGTCTGGGGGGTCTGGACATTTCCAGGATCATTCCCAGCAAAGATTCACATGCAAGTACTCCTCTTGTGGGGAGAAAGAGTTTATTAAAATAGCCATAGGCTATTCCTGGCAGTAAGCTGTTTTAAATTACATAGGTGGGGTGTGAAAGATTCCATAACCTCTAGTAAAGCTATTTGTGATGTAACGTGTTATCGTGATTAAGATATTGAGACTATTACCATAGCAAGATAATAAAGAGGTCCTCTGAAATACTCTGAGCAAGAAGCAAGACCACAAACAGCTTTCAAACAGAAGGAGGCAAAAATATTCAATATTCAATATTCACTTTGTTCTCTTTGTTGTTGTATGAGACATGCTCGTAGTACTGGCTCTGAATCCACCTGACTTCCCCTGAGTGTGGAGTGCTCAATAGGAGGCAGGAAGAAGACAGAGCTAGATATGACGCTTGAGGAAGGTGATACTACAGGAAGGATATGCCAGCCAAAACATAAACCCTGTGGTGGACCCTAATAAGAAAGTCTTCACCCCACCAACAGAAGAAATATTCACATTACATGTTAACCCTTCCCTTCATTCCATCATTTCTTTTATTTCTTTCCTGAAGAAGAGTAGCTGACACCCAATCTCATGTTAATGCTACCTGTTTTTCCCTTTTGATGGGAACTTTTTTCTCCTCATGATCCATTGCTCATGATCCACTTTTTTTTTAAGCTGCATTCTTCACTTTTGATTTCCTCCTTTGTTTTCTCTTAGTAATTTCTCTGAGTTTAAAGTAATTTTGTTACAATTCTCTATTATTCAAAATTTGTCAAAGGAAATGAATGTGCCTCCACAAGGGTAATACTAACCCTCTTTAAATGACTGTGCAAATGTCCACATCCATGACATAACAAAAATAAACCATCCTCTGCTCTGATATTCTCAGTTCAAGATCTATGACTCTGAGCCCAAGTGCTTTATTTTGGTACCTGAACCACAAGCTGGCTGGCAGAACTGTGCACGAGCAGCCAGGCAGTCTTGATCTGCTCTATTTAGACAGCTCTAGACACCTGGCACATTTGTCAGCATATTTTCCACTGTGTTCTGGCATGTATATTCAGCTGTAGGACAGCTCTTGAACATTCAGAGTGTCTACACTGCATCCATTTGTATTTTTATCCAGGTTTTACTAACATTCAGATACAAGTGTGCAGCATGCGCTGCCCCTTTACCACACTACAATTTGAAATACTAGGGAAGAAAAGTCGTCACTGTATTTGTCTCCTTATCATGAGAGTTCATTATGAGGAGGAAAACCTACAAGCTCCTAACTTTTCAGGTTAGAATGAGCAAAAAAAATCCATTTTCAGATTAAATATTTTCACTTTACAATTCATCTTCTTAAGATGAAAATTCTGGCAATTATTTTCATACCCATTTGAGTACATAGGTCTTGTGCCTGCAGTTACATGTGTAGCCAGCCATATGGAGAGACCTACTTAACTACCCATTGTCCTTCATGGCCAGGTGAAAAAAAAACTTCTGAAACCCATGGCTCCCTCCTCTTCTGGAGAGTGGTCCATCTTATCACTTGCCAGGAATCAAAGCTGGCCAATAACTATTCATGTCTTTGTCATGCCTTCAGACAAGGCAACTTAATAGTTTTGAGCATGTTGCTTTCTGTCCAAGATGAATGAAATACTAGGGGTATAAAAAGGTCCTATAAAACAAAGGTGTAGCTTTTAGTCCAGACTATTTCATCACTGTGATTACAGCACAGTGCCACAATTATATCAAGGCACCCAAGGAACACTTGTTCTTAACTTCTTTCAACCAAGATTTCCTTTCCTTCTTTCCAGTGCTGGGGCTAGCCACCTTCTCAGCTGTGCCAGTGCAACTTTTCAGGGGCTTCCCCTGTAAACTCTGTCACTGAGACAATAAGGGATGCTTTTTGCCCTTTCTAAAGTAACTGCATTTCTGCCCTGTATCATGAAGAAGGCAGCAGACATGAGATTTTGCATACCAGTTTTACTCTCAAAGACTCTGATCGGCACAAAGCCAAGGTCTAATCAGAAGAAGCATGTGTCAGGCCCAGACTGGGAGTCCTCTCCTCACCACTGAGATGGATAATACTCTCACTCAATAACAAGAGTTTGCAGTTCATCAGACCACAAGCCCATATAATCTCCAATAATGTCTTCAAATGAACACTCAAAGAAGATCATAAAAATAAAGAAAGAGTACATGGTGTTTCCCTTTATACTGTCATAACCTTTGAATATTTCCAGCTCAGATATATCATTAAGCAGATAAGATTTCAACGTGTTCTTAAAGGATTCTTAACAAATTTCCCTTAAATCATCCAGTCTTCTTTTGAACCTAGGTCAGGTTGTGCTGCTACAACTGTGTTAGGAACTTTTTTCCCCCTCAAATCTGGTTCTTACTAGTGTAATTTGATGTCCTGCAGCAGTTTTCCTCTTGGAACAGATATTTAAATCACATCAACCACTGCTTACTCTTTCTCTGTGACTCATGAGTTTATAGACCTCTACTATATCAGGATGAGTCATCTCCTTCCCAGACTGAAAAATCTTAGTTTACTTCTCCATGACAAAAAAAATAAAAAATAAAAAAATCATTCTTTATCTTCAGCCATCCTTATTGCTCTTCTCTGAGCTCTTCCCAGTTGTGTCACACCCTTTTTCAGATGACAGGATGAGAAAGGCATGCAGCATTTAAGGTGTGGGCAAACAACCATGCAACGCTGTTCCGTATTTTATTTGAGCTTCCTTACCTTCTTAGCTGCATTGCATTTCTATCTCCTTAGGATGACGCTCAATGTCATCCTACTTCATCAGACAGCTGAAGACACAGGGACATAATGATATACATATTCTAGAACTCAAGGGCCAGAACTGTTTACCATGTGTTCAGCTACATTTCATGTCACCATGTACCATGACAATCTTTCTTCTACCAAGGCCCTGACAATACCCAGTGCCAATATCTTCACGAAGGGCTATTTACTCCAGTTTCTTGTTCTCTTTATTGGAATCCTTGCAGCCCTTTGGAGGCATGCATCCCACTCAGTTCTTCACAGTCTAAATGAGTTTTCCATTTCTCAGGTGATTGTGTCTTCCCTGTATCCTTTTTAGATAAAGAATACATGTCACATCCACAAAAGAAGAATTCACTTGATCCATGAGCTCTTCTGTAACAGTCAACTTCCTTACATGCTCTTCAGTTTAAAAACTCATTCATTAACCTTGTTAAATGCCAGAACTTATGTTTCCTTAATGTTGAAAGTCCATATGACTTTGCATGTCTCCAGTGTAAAAGAAGAATTCTCTGCTCCTGTAATTCTCTCATACCATCTCATCTACCATTTTTTCTGCTGAGCATCAAAGACCTGCCTTTTGGCTTCTCCCTCTAGCCTTGCACAGGACATTGTAAACCTCTCAGATGACACAGCACTGAAGCCTTATTCTCTTTTCAGGGTGCCTAGACTTTGTCTCCCAGTTCTCTAATCTGCCGCTCTTATGCCTTTGATACCTATGTTGACTAGGATTCCAGAATCCTGCTTCACACATTTTGTGAGCCATCCCACAGGACATTCATCACCTTTGCAGCTGTCTCCAGCTTGTTCCCAGCTTCTGGTCACATCTGTGTGCCCGTAGCAAAGTGCAGCCTCAACTCTCCCCCACTCTGCATGTACTCATAAGCCTAAGTCTTCAGGATCAAAAACTTTAAAGAAGAGTCCCAAATGCTTGAGTCACTGTGAGGCAATATATTAAAAAGATGTGCTCTGCCGTAACAGTGAAGTTTAGCAATGATGTTCTCCTTTTCCTTGAATCAGCCTGGAGACCCCTTGAAGCCTCCCTGTTGCCCACAAAGCCCTCTCCAAAAGTAGCTAACCCAATTAGTCTCTTCCCTTTCAAAAATGGCTCTCAGCCTAAAGCAAAGAAACCTGCGGTGCTGTGGCTACACGCTGCCCAATTTCAACTACATTAAAATGAAAACTCATGTCAATTGCAAGACACTGGGCACCTTAAGTGTTGGAGCACAGGGAAACTCAAATGGCTTGCTTCCTTTTAATTACTTGCAGTTAAAATTTTGAGAGTATAAACTATGCAAGGCTAAACAACATCGTCTCCCATGACTTATTAAAGTTGAATGGCATGCAATCTTGTTCTTTTGCCACACTGTTTCACAGAGCTGTCTCAATCTGGTTAGTGAAAACTCAGTTTAAGATGAAAAGCTTTTGGAAAGAGAACAGCACATTCTGAGCACATAACAAGTACTCTGAGAAAAGCTTTCTCTTACTTTTAAAGTTAAGCTCATTAGGGATTGAGCTCGTGTTTTGTAAGTGGTGTTGCAATGGCAAAAAAACTGGCTCCCTAATTGCTCTAGGTGGAACAGACTCACCTTTACACATCTCCCACATCTACCCCCCTCCCCCTATCCTCAATACTCCATTCCTCTTAACTAACTTAACTCCATTCCTCTTAACTTAACTTAAACCCACAGACAAATCTGCTGGGCATGTGTTTCCTTCTCACTCTGCCCAGGTGAACTGTGTTGGACTGATTGGCTGAGGATTACAGACTACTTTTACTCTCTCACTGCAGGTATGGTTGTCATTTGCTAGAGCAGTGGAGCAGCCTTTAGAAGCTCTTTGCAGCTGTGTTCTGCCATCTATACCTGTACCTGTCCTAATCTCTGTCTTGACTGCTTTTTAATATTACAGCATTCTGGTTCATAAAAAGCAAAACCACTGACAAACAGTTCTGATTGTATTAACTTCCTCCTTTCCTGTTATCAAAGTAAGAATTTTTATCCTTTCCTTCAAGAACATTTAAAACTCTGTCTCTCCTAATTCTTTTGCTTTTGTATCATAAATTACAATTTCATGCTTTTCCCCCTGCAAGTCATTCACTCTCCATTCCCCCAGAAAACTTCTTTTAAGTTTAGTCTCCAGCTTCTCCAGAATTCTCAAGTTTGCCACTACATCAAATCTTAAGGAAAGAAGAAAGAGGTTAAAATATTTTAAGAATAAAACAACATCTTAAGCATATGTAAAGAAGAACCAAATAATCCTTAGCTCCCCTTAGAGAAATAAGTACAAGAGACCATCATGCAAAACAGGCAGTCTCTCTGTCCCCCTGCCTCACACCTTTCTTTTTTTTCTTCCCCTTTTTTTCTTCTTTTTAGAGGTCTTGTGCTCCAGTGTGTCTGGGTAGATCCCAACACACAGCGATAATCTGCATTCAAAGAGAAAGGATAATCCCAAGAATGAAAGCTGGAATATTTTCTCCAGCAGTAGTACTTTCTGTGAACTTGCCTTGTTCCGCTACTTCCATGTAGAATAACAAAGGTAACACTCTGTTACCCCCTCTGTGGCACCATTAGCATTTTTATGAGGCTGTGAAAAATAATGAAACAAATATGGCGTATAGTTAGGGAAAAATACTGACTGTGGACTCAGAAAGGACATTGACTATGATGTTATATATAAATATTTTGTTCCAGACAAAAATGGAAGTTGTCTTGTCTTGTTTTGATAGTGAAAATTTCTTTGCTTTTGTCCACTGTTGAGTATATATGTATGCATATAGAAATGTCCCTATGAGAAAGAAAAAAAGAAAACCAACCCTATCTGGTATTGACAAAGTGGCAGTATCACATTCCGTGTGAGATAAAAATATTTTACAGTAGCCAGATGAAAGAAAAGATTTCAATAACAACTGAGAAACTATTTCCCTCAGCTGGCCTAAGAGAAAGAAAAGGAAAATAAAAGAGGAAGAGAAAAAGCCACAGAAACAATAAAAGTAGAAGAGAAACAGAAGGCACTGAAAACAGGGCACATATTTTATCACATGGACATAGCAAGAAGCTGGCTGGCATGATAGTTCATTTGGAGCCAGAGAACAAAAACTCAGCTCTGGGAATGCTCTGCTTGGCTTTGATGCAGTCGCTAGTATCCTACCTAAGAAGAGAAAAGACACTGTGCAAGTGCCACAGCGCTTGACACAAGGCATTAATCATTTTTCCCCAGCAGAGGCAGCTTGCCGTGCATTGTTCTCTGTTCAGGGGGAGAATTCAATGAGCACTGCCCCTACCTAACAGAGAGTGAAAGCTGGCTCAAGGTTTCACTTTGAAGGCATTTTGCTGGAGCTTTCCTGCCATAATGTATTCATTTCTATAAGATTCAAAATCTTTAGCTCCTTAAACAGCAACATGGGGACACAGGTATGTGGGGTCACTCCACTGGCCCATGCTGCTCAGCATCCTGTCTCCTACTGCCTCCATCCACTGCTTTGGGAAAAGGTAGAAACTACACAAAGCTCTCATGGGCAAAATGCCTTCCTGGTCCTGCAGAGATCAGCGCGTGCCCTGAAGCATGAGATTTGATTACTTTATTCCAGAACATAAAACTTCTAATGCTATTAGGAAGCCTACATGCTAATAGGCATTTTCTTGAAATACAGCTACCATGTCTAACTCAATAGCTCCCTATAGAACAGGCCATGTGCCTGGTATTTCCTTGTACTAATCAGAAATTATTAATGTCATCACGTAAGTCCTGTTCATAGCCAAATGTCCATTTGCAAGAGGCCAGGGGACACCCAGTCTTAGCTTCAAGCAGAAAAGAAAAGGTCAGTCTCGGATTTGAGCCTAATGGGGCAACTTGCTTACAAGAAAGGTCAAGCAGCTGCACACACACAGCATTTGAAGAACACAAACCTGCCCTGTAGCAGGGACTACTTAAGAGGAAATGCGTCCCTGCCAGCTGAGTGAAGTGGGCCATTTCACCCAGTGGCATATTCTCAGCCTCGTGGTGCACCTGCTATTTTAGTCCGGGACTTGAACTGAAAAATAGCCCTTCAAAATAGCCATGATTTCGAGGATCTTGAGTCTAAGGTACTCTGAAAGGAAAAGAAAGAGAAAGAAAGACAAAGAAAAGAATTTTGCTGTGATCCGTCATAGTAAAGCTGACAGGCAATCTAGGCTCCTACAGATAAACACTGCAGTGTTATTTCATCTGCACCATAAACACAGATCATTCCTAACAGTCTAGGAAAAGGTAATTTTTTTCTATAACCTCATCTACTGCAGGTCATTCAGCTGAGAAGAGTTCTTGACTGTCCCCCAAAGAGACAAGATGCTCTTCTTGAGAGCCACTGATATGCAGATATTGGATGGAAGTAAGGGCCACTTATCTGCAGCCCCTGGATATGACCTCACCAGATCTGACCAGATAACATCACTGACAGATTCTTATTGTCCTAAATAAAATCAGGATTTCATTCCAGGCCTCTGCAGAAACTTCAGGTTCTGCAACTTCTCCACAGTAGGATCTGGGGTTCTCAAAGCTTTGCTCTTGAATTACCCCTCAGGCATTTTCCTACCATAATGCTAACAGCTCCCAGAGGCAATATAATCAACTGGATTATATCGAATTGCTCTGTGCCAATTCAGTCTACAAGCAGACTCCTTTCCTCCTCCATACAGGTCTTTAACAGAACCAGTGATGCACAGAAGTAATGCAGCATTCTCTTAACAGGGCTAAGGGGACATGCACATAGAGATGGGTGTATGCATAATGTTATCAGAACTGAAAGTAAAAATAAACACTTCCCTCTTGACTACTTGAGTAGATGCTACAGAAGAGCTGAGAGAAGGAAAGTGATGGTTTCTGCCTTACCACCATATTTAACTGTGGCAATCTACCACTTGTAGTTGCACTGAACTGCAAAAAGGAGATGTGACAAAAGCCAAATTAGAAAAGTGTTGTATATCTATGTAACAATCTTTTTTTTTCTTTTCTTTTTTTTTCTTTTTCTTTTTTTCCATGTAGTAAGAGAAGACCACACAGGATAAATAGGGAAATGATTGTAGTACTTTGAAGTAAGCATCTTACAAACATTCTGTGACTTGAATTCTCTGCTTTACATATAAAGTGAGCCAACTGATTGTTAAAAGCATGTTTATTGAGGATTAACATTCATATAAAGGATGAATGCTTCCTAAGCGTTGTCATATCTGTTTTTAATGATCTACTGGCATGCAATTAGTCAAGAATAATGAACCTTTAATCTACATTAAATGCGTATTGGAGACATTTGTTACAAACTGTCGCTGAGTATTTCTTAGTGATGGCATCAACATTTTTATTCAGAAATACAGAAATAATCATAAGCTCTTACTTTTATCACTTCTCACTGAGGAAAGCCTGGCTGGAGTAATTATGTCATCTAGATTAATGCCCTCTGTTTCTCAGAAGCTGAAAATGGCTTCCTTCCCACATTTGCATTCATTAAAACTCATGAGCATTGTTTCCTGTTAATGCCAGCATTCTAATGACTTCTTAAAGTTAGCAACGTTAAGATTTGAGAAGAAAAGCATTAATTAAAATAGCTCTGATAAGTTTTCTGACTATAACAGCTCACTGAAAACTCTGCAGATGACATAGGTGGGTAGGAAACAGTTCTAACTTTCAAGCTGTCACTGCTACAGAGCAGTTTACGATTGTTCTGCACTAGCAAAACCAAGCATTATTTTTTTAAGGCAAGCAACTGAAGAATGACTTATCCATCTGAATTATTACCTATTCTTCCAGCAGGTGTTGCCTTGCTCAGATCAAGCTGTGGGGAACTTTTGTTGGTTCTGTTCCGCTGCTCACTCTGTGCCCATGGTGGTCACCCCAGCACTGACCTTCAGTTCCTAGGTCACAGGGATGCATGTGCCACTGCAATCACACTGTACTATTACATACTGATCCTCACTTGAAAAGTCCTGTGATCACAGAGCCTGGGGACGTCTGGCTATTTGCAAAAGCTGAAGTCTTAACTCTGGTGGGCCCAGGATTGGGACTTACATTCATCAGCTTGCTGATGTGTTTGGATAGGTACTTGACAAAAAGAGATAACAGAATAATTTAAGTGAAAATAACTGTTACTTATTTTCCTGTATTTCTAAGTTATATCTCCTGAGGAATTCTTTGGGTCAAGAAATACACTTCTAGAAGTGTTCTAAGTGTTAATTATTACTTATTCGCCTGTGTTAACCAGTCGGTTTTTTTTTCCTTTTTAAGCGGGTGCAGCTGTCTGCTTCCTGAGAAACAATAAGGCCTTGAATTACTCAACAGGAAACTCTTATTTTTATGAAGAATTATTATTGCCACCATTCTTTTACACACACATTCTTCTGGAAAAACTAAAAAAAGAGGAGCGGTTTCTCCCAACAAGGTTGCAAGGATCTGCTCCTTACCAACAAATCCCTTTCAGCAGTTCCATTGCACTTGTCCCTGCACCCAGAATGAGCTTCCTCATTATGAAGACAAATAAGGAAAAGAACGTCATTTTGCCATGTATCTTAATGATCTCTTTCAGATCCCTTAGTTTAAACAGCAGTGTGCTTCCCATTAACAGCAAATAGCTAGGAACTATTTCATGGTTCAAATTTGTGCAAACGTGTTTGACAGAAATAGTACTATTCCCACTTGGCAGAAGAATAATTAAAGCACAGAAATAAAGGTAATACAGCCTGTCATGGCTCTGTTTCTGAGAAATGTGTGCAGGATAATGTGGGAAGTGACAAGAGATTATAATCCAGGTTTCCTAAATCTGTGATTATCATCCTGAACATCCTTCTGCCTTTCTCCTCTCATCAGTAGTATCACCAGAATGATCACCACCAAGCATCAAGCATGTATTTGGAGAGGAAGTGGGAGGATGTTTTAGAAAGCAAGCAAGCCCTGTATGCTTCAGCTGGCATCTGCAGTTGGAAAATGTGCTTTGTTTTCTCTTCAGGGTGCAATTAAAATACTACTTGTTGCGGACATATGAAAAATACGCAGAGAAGAACTGGGACAAGCTGAGGAATAAAATAACCAAATGGCTAACACCATTGAGCCTTGAATACCCTGCAAACTGCTTTCTCTAGAAAAATGGCTGAGGAAGTATGAGGACTTTTTCACTGCTGTTGTCTCCTCTGCCCGTGACCAAAAATGAGGCTTCCCCTTGCCTTTGTCTTGGTCTCGTGACTTGTGACAGAAGCCCTCCCCAAGTACAACAGTGATTGACCTTCAGAACATAACTTTTTCAGAAGAAAAAAAAAAACAACCCACACACTAATTTCATAACACAACATTGCTGTGGAGAAACATACTGAGATTGGAAATTGTGCTTATGAAGTAGCCTTGCATTCCTGTGCATCTCTGGCATGCCATAACCCTACCCAGCCCCCTGCCTCCAGCAGAACAATGCATTTTTATAGAAAAGGCCCCTAGGCATGACTGCAGTTGGATTGTTTTTTAAGTGACCTTAGACATAGGCCACATCCATTCACAGCGCAAGGAGAGACAGTCCTTATCTCCTCAAGAGAGAAGCAAATCATGAGGGAAGGCAAAAGCATACAGTTATCACTGACAAATATACAATGAAAAGCAAATCTTCTGTAAAACTGAACTTCTTTTCAGTAGTGGAATGAAACTGTGAGATAAGGCTGAGAAAAGCTGTCTTCTGAAACTTATCAGGAAGTGTGTGGTTTTTTGTTTTTTGTTTGTTTTGTCACACACAGAAGACCTTGCCAGCACAGTGAGAATCCAAGAGAACTTAGTGTCCCCGTTCGGGCTGAAAATGGCCATGATAAACAACTGGAGCATGCTGATAGCATACTGCACTACATGCATTCTCCACAATATCCTTGCATTGCTCATTTTAAAAGAAGAAAAACATTTCCTGCCTGGATAAATAACAGAGGAGGGCAAATGTTCTGGAGTGACCTGAGACAAAGGCAGGGTTTTGTTTTGTTTTCTTTTCTTTTAATGAGACTCAGAGAATAATAATGGTTCAGGATAGCAGCAAACAGCCCAGTTGGGCTTTTGCCCTTAGTCTCAGAAGGAACAAAAACAGCCTTCCCAGGCTCCCGACATTTTTTTCTGTATATCTATCTTACGTCTCACCCAGGAAGGCCTGCTAATACTAGGAGGGTGATATTGCTCATGCTAGAATTTGGTATCGTAAGGCCTTACAGTCTCAAGACTTCTTCTTTATGTTGATTCATGCAGTTGTCTTTTCTCAGGACGTTTCTCCATTAAATAACTGTAGGTTAATAGCAATACTAATGACTGTAGTAGCTGTGCATACAGCTGATCTCTTTCCTGACACTGAAAAAGTAAAAGTAGGTCCTGCATTCAGGAACTTTTATTCCAAAACTTCTTAAGTACTTTACATAAGAATCTGCCTGGCATTTGAAAACGTAGTATTTATTTAATTAAAGTACTTTAAAATATCTTGAATAACATGTTAATCAAAGTTAGAACCAGAGAAAGACAAGATCTGAAGAATCTGTTTGCTGGATTTTCCTGTCAGAAGCAAGAGGCCTGGTTTTGAGCTTTCACCTGCGTCTCATTATTTTTGCTCAGCTGGCTTACAGAGAACTCTTAACACCACTGTCAACTGCAATAGGATCCAGGGTCAATGTTTTGATTGCATTCAAAAACAATTTCTTGTGTAATGGAAGAATATATACAAAGGCAGTCAACTCCAGACTCTCAGACCAATCTTTCATGGTGTATAATATCACCAGTCATGAGAAGTTTCCACTTTCCTCAGCTCTTAGCTCTGTAGAAAAGTAAAAGCAAGAGAGGCTTATTGGATGATTCTGCTTTCACATCGCTGAAAATCAGGACTAATTCCAGAAAGATCAACCAAACTATACTAGCATAATGTTAGCATAAGTGAGAACACAAGCAATATATAATACTGCTGTAATTGTTGGCAGTAAGAGTCCTGCCCTCCTGTGTATTTGTTCTCGTAATTTTGAATGTCTGCCTAGTGTCTTTCCACAGGCTGAATTTCATAGCTATGTTAGCCCCTGTTTATTTCTTTTTGTCTGGTGACACCCACTCTCAGACGTTTTATTTCAGGTTCTCCTGATAAGGTTAGGAAAAATTGGTAGACTGTGAACTTTGAACAGTGTTTTAACATTAAACAAAGATTGCCATTTTCTCTTTCTTTAGGCCAGAATTGCTGTCTTTGCTGTAAATCTCTGGATGATCTCATTTTAAAGTACCGATAAACAAATGCGAACCACTATTAATAATTCTTATCTTTGTTCAATTCTCTACTTAAATTTTCATTAGTCTCTTCACACCTTTTATTAGCACGGAGAGGACTTTGCATCTAATAAATTGTGCACTACTGATAGTTTCAGGTATTCTCCCTCTTTCTGATAGACGATGTGTAGTAGTGCATATTACTTCAAACCTTTTTTGCATCATCTCATCTGTAGTGCTCAAGTATCATTCTGACCTGGAATAGTACTCATCTCACACAGTCATCCCAAAGTTATAGCATCTGCTCAAGTCTGTTACTCTGGTTTCTTCTATAGTTAAAAGAGAGAATCCATTATGTCAATATACAAATCTTTCCTTCTTTAGATCAGCAAACTGAATTGCCTTACATAAATTAGAGCCTTACTATATGCAGGTAGCATGGACTAGATGTCAGCTTTCTTATGGCAATGATTAAATGAGATGAACCTGCATTCTGGTGACCAGAGCTGAGGTCCACAGGCATACAGTGAATGGGAAAAATAACACTAAAAATAGTAGTTCCAAGCAGGTAGACAAGAAACTTCACCAGAGATTGTTAATGTTGGAAAATGTCTCCAAGGCAAATGTGATAAGGCTCAGAGGAGAAAAAAAATCAGTAAACCCTTTTTTGCAGTGCGCACAGGTGAGAGTCTGTCTTGTTTATTGTGCACAAGTACAGCCACTTAAATAGGCATAGTCATCTCGACTCAAGCAAAAATGAAGTAAAAGAAGACATCTCAAAAGATCAGGAGTGCAGAAAAAATAAGCTGGACAAATACAATGCAGAAAAGAAAAAAAAACAACAAACAACAGTAATGGAATAAAAACAAGTAAACAAACAAAACAGAACAGTAATAATGCAAAGAAATTTTAAATTAAAGTACTGGCATAAGACTAGGTGGAATCAAAGGGGACCACAACCACACCTAAGTCAGTTGTCAAAATGGTGCCATACGAGCCACACAGTGGCTTTTAGGGCTGTGATTAACTCTTAGTTTTATGAGTGGTCCCAGGGGAGAGGCTGAGAGCCCTCACTTCAAGACAAAGTAGGTTGAAACAGACAGTACTTTCAAAAGAGATGCTTATGCCACATCTATTTACATAATACTCAGGCCCCTGTTTGATACCGATGCAACACATATCACTGCTTAAACTGAAATTTTTACAATGGTTAAAGGGATAGTTCATCCCTTATCCATCCAATTGGCTTTTCCTTTTTGAGTAAGTGAAGATTTTGCTAATTGCTCCCACATGCAGTTTTAATCCATGAACGAATGTCTCAGAAAAGTGTCTAGCAAACATTAACAGTTACTTTAGTTTGTGATTTAGAACCAATGTCACTCTTCCAAGATAGGATAAAAATACTTCCACTAAAAGTTGCTGCTCCAAATAGTGGTAAGGAGATCATAACCCCTTGAAAAAGAGCATTGTTGCTGTACACTTGGCAACCCATGTTCTTATAGCCCTGCGCCTGTGCCAGACTATCAGGCAAGTCCTGCCTGGACCACAGAACTGCACGTAGATACCAGTATGGTGAGCAGTAAAATGGCATTTATTATATCGCGTGGCTTGCTTATATACCTATCCTACTTCATCTATGCCCCTTAAGCATGCATTATCCCTTCGTCACAGAGCAAGGGGAGAGTCCTACCACATCACATCCCGAGTCCTCGCTGTCGCTTACTACAACAGAGCATGAACCTGGAAATACTAGCAACCATTTCACTAGACAAATCCAACTCAATGATGCTTTAAGAAGGATATGGAAAGAATGATACTTACAACATCAACTATCACTTTCTTGTAAAGCTTAGATTTCTTTCCATAAAGCGCTTTTATCATTTCACCAATTTGGTAAAAAATCATGTTGCCTCCTTAAACGTGTGCCAAGTTTTGCAGCTGAAAAAAAGAATGAAAGTACCATCACTTTGAACAGAACATTCTGGTGCAAGTAAACACTTTTTGTATGGAGTGAGTCTGTGTAGAATCTGACCCAGTATTAAAAGGCACTTTGCAGTTTGCAATTCATTTGTAACTTTATGCTCAATTTAGAATAATCAGTACTAATGAGGAATAGTTTGAATAAGAGACTGCTATGCTGAAATATTTATTCTGTGTCAATGTCTCATTAGGAAATCTTTCCTTTTTGTCCTGTTAGACATTTAGCTTGCAAGTGACCACTTGGGGAGGAAAAGATGTTAGACAGAAGTTAGTGAGGGAGATTCTCTTCTCTTATTTTTGTTCCAAAAGGAAAATATGTTTTGATACAGATCTCAAGCCATCCAAAAATACTTGCCTTGCTAAATGTCATCGGTCGAAATAAAAATAATTTGTTAAAGGGGCTGGCATGGTAGAACTGGGCACAAGAGAAACACATGCAGGTACAGGCTAAGGCACAGGACACCTAAAGTGTGTATGGATTAGAGTGAAACTAAGTTCATCAAATATAGGTATTGCATTTAATAGCATTTAATTTTAGGGCTTCATCCAAAAGTGTACATCTTCAGTTTCCTCTGCAGCAGTGCTGAGACTTGAGCACTAAATCACCCTGCTCCACTACACTGCTGCTGCCTAGAGCCTGTCAGGAGGGACAGGCTGAGCTTTGGTACCTGCTTTCCTCAGGTTTTTGGTCAATGCCCAAAGAAGGGTGATTGTGATGCATGCAAACATTGGATGCAAACATGGAGACAGTTTTACAACCTGTTAGCTTTTAAGCCTAGTGTTCCCTCTCCCTGTCTTCCTGGCCCAGTGAGTGTTCGACTCCTCACTGCACAAGGTTTCCTCTTGAACAGAAGAACTGGAAAACAAGTTTTGGAAAACAAATGATGAAGAAAAAGCATCCAAAGCATCAAAAGCATCCAAATCCAAACATCCCACAGGCTGGAAAAAAAATAAATTAACTCTATTCCTGAGGACTAAGTAAGTCAGGATAAATCCCACCCCACATGCCCACCAAAGCATAAGATACTGCTCAGAATCAGAGCTGGACCCTGAAACTTGGAAGTAGCTGGTGCACAAGCTCCTGAGACTCAGGGAGTTGAAAGGCTTTTACTTAGCCCTTTGTTTATTCATTTGTTTTTATAAACAGTGATCTCTACTCAAACGTCCACAAAAGTAACAGCACAGCACTTGGAGCCCGTTCACACCCATTCACCACAGGGACAGATCAATATTTAGTTCTTTTTATAACATACTTTTTATATCATGTCTTTTTGCATCTGGGGCCCAGTAACAGGGAAATTATTTCAGGCAGTGGAGCACATATTCCCTTTGAGCAGGTTGCATGTCCTTAGACAAGCCAAAAGCAAACACACAAGTAACAATGAAAGGGGAATACCTGCACTGCCTGCCCACCACACTGGACTGGTACTTTAGCTTTCTGCTAAATGCATCTGATATTTTGGAAGCTTTTTGCAGACTACCCGTGGATCCTTCCCCTGAACAGAATGGGCTTACCCCACCAGGAAACTGTCCTCACGGCAGTACTGGGGGGTTGAGGAGTAGCTCCATGTACAAAAGGGCTGCCCCTTCCTGTCAGCAGCCTTGGTGTGAGGCTCAGCCTTCCCCCAGCTGGGTTGAACAGGATCAGCTCAGATGCACATAACAGTTTCAAAAAAAGAAAGCATGCCTGGGAAGTTCTGCATCCTATCTCTGTAAGCCTTGGAAAGTCAGATTCCTTAGGGCTCAATCCAGAAACATTTTGGTCAGCCAGAAGACTCTCACTGTCTATAATCAGGATTGAAATGACGGTGATGACTGCTGCCAAGAGCAGCATTCACTTTAACAACTGCTGGGTAACCTGGAAGCTTTTAATCATGGGAAGGAACGGGAAGCTGTAATGTTTTGCTCTGCAAGTAGCCCCAGGAATTTGCTTAGGAAAAGGAAGCTGAGGATATTAAAAAAAAAAAATCCTTTGTTTTAGTCTTCAAGTATCATAACAAATTAATTATGTCTTGCTATATTTACTTTCACTTTTCCTAGCAAAGTACTTTTGTGAGGATTTTTGTGAGCTTCTGCATTTTATTCCTCACTAAACACTCCTCCTTCCTATTACAGTGCATAAAAAGTATGCCCTGTTTTGAACTGCTGTCCCACCTCACAGTAGGACAATTCTGTGATGTGGAAAGTATTGCAACCCACTGTTTTTGTGGTGGTATCTGACTTTCATGGAGATGTGGTTCCAATTCAACACGCTTTGTTACTGTGTGCGTGGTAAAGTACATTATTATAGAACAAATTATAACATCCTTGTCAAACTCAGCTTGGAGCTCAGAAAATCCCATGAAGAGTCACAGTCTAGCACTGCTCCCATAGCTCACAAATTCCCAGACACGTCAGGATTTCTGAGAACATACAATTCTATATGGATCGTGCTTTTCCACTGCTACTCCTACCCCCCACTGGACAAAGAGAAAAAAAAAACATCCAGATCTGCCATGAGAACTAGGGTTGAGAAGAATTAAGGGTAGCGAAGGATGTCCACAGAAAATTTGGTTACAAATTAACAAAAAAATTATAGAATATTTTAGCTAGCACTCAATTAAAAGTAAAATGGTATGATAATGCCTTAAGCATGTAATAATTGGTGGGTTTATGCTCTCATTTCCCTCTTTAGGCACAGCTCTTCAGTTAAACCACATTTTTTCAGGGCACACCACAGCCTTCTTACATAGAGAGGAGATCTGGCTCACCATTGGAGCTGGCGGGAACACAGGAGTGTGTCTTCCCATCAGAAAAATTGAATGCAAAGATTAAACTACACTCTTCTTCCCAAAACAAAGCATCTGTTTTTCTATCACTATCAAGGTACATAAAGATAGAGAGATGTAAAGATAAGTAAATAGATACACAGACGTACAGGCAGATAGATTGCCTACCAAAGGCAAATAATTCCTCATGAATTGGTGTTTTTGACAAGACAGTTTTCAAACACCTCTGTAAAGACTGATAATCAAAGAATAAGCAAAATTTATAATATAAATTTTGACAGTTGAAAGTCAAATTACAATGTATGGATTCACAACCCACCTACAGCTCTGTGGTTCTGACCACATCTGGCTGTTTGTGCGTGCAGAAATGAGAAAACGTGCTCTAAGCCTGAAACACACTCTCGTGGTGGTAAGAGGAAGTGGAATGCTGTTTGCCATAGGAACAGCAGACGTGCCTGAGTTCAGGCTCAGACATGCTCTCAAGGTGCATTTGTTGTCTTGCTGTGGAAATGTTTTTCTGGCCTACAGCGCACAACTGAATGAATGGTGTAGCACATGCCCTTCTCCTTGGGATACTATACTAATAATGGGGCCTTCCTGTGACCTTCCCACAAGACATGTTTGAACACCTGAAGTGATATAGAGTCAACTACATGGAAGGAAGAAGGAATTTAACATAAGAGCTCTTATTCCAGGCAGGTTTGAATTAGTCCTTCATCTCATGTCTCTTTAATTCTTGTTCTTTTTCTTTTTTTTTCTTTCTCCAAGAAAATGGAATTATTGTCTGGGAAATCTGACTTCAGCTAGCCACCTGCCAAGTACTGACTCACATCTGTGTACAAGATGTTCCCAGTGCTTCTGTATGCATTTGTATCTATTTGCAGAACATATCGGATCAGATGCTTTGTGCATGCATGGAAAGAAAGGAGAAAGCACCTCCAGCATAACCCAAAGTACAGGTCCTGGGGTTTCTTTCTCTCCTACTTACTCTGCACACGTTTCTACTCCCCATGCCTTCTGTAAGAATTGGTCAGTGTGGCTCGGAAGCATTGCCGTGGATGCCCAGGTACAACTAATTCAAGCAACAAATCACTAGTTTTTTTGGTTTTTTGGTGGGTTTTTTTTGGATATGTTATGGTCTACTATGGTGTCTTGATAACAAGCTGACTAAAATGCCTTAGTTTCCGTTCTTTAATTAGCAGGTTAGAGCATTTCTCTAGTGGTAGTAGTATTGAAATGAAACAGCACTGATGGCATCAGCTTTGTATTAATGTTGCCTTCCAGCATACTTGGTGATGTGTGGGCATTCCCAAAATTAGTTTGGGATCTTTCACATGTGAATGTGAGGAGGAAGACTGCAGGGGATCACTGCCCTGTCCAGAGCAGCTGCTGCATCTAGATATTTAAAAGACAGTGAACAAACAGAAAGAAAAACACTTATTCTCCTTTCTGTAGCACTCTGCCAAATAATAATATTCTTCTAGAAGAGAGAATGTATCAGACTGTCTAAAGTATGACTTTCTCAGCGTTCCTGAAATTTGGACTTCTCAAATGACCCAAAGGATGGAACACTGAAAGCACAGAAGAATGCAAAAATCAGAGAAAACAAATTCTGATGTCTCTTGAAGAGGAACATGAGCTTCTGGCTGTTGTTTCATCCACTGATGCCATTTGGCAGAAGGCAGTCACATAAGAACTCAACAACACACGCAACTCCTCCAGGGCACCTTTCACAGTGCTGTGTTTCTATTGAGTGCAGAGCAGATTCCTTGTTTTGTTCTAATACAGCCATCTTCAACTCTGGCTATTTCCTTAGCAAAACTAGAGATCTTCCCTGCCAAGGAACAAAACCTATTTGCATTATGTTAAGAGTAAATGTAGGGAGTTTGCTTTCACAAAGCAAATAACACTGCTTGAAAACATCTCTGAAAGTGGAATATGCTAGAAATAAGTACACGAAAAGAGTAAAATCTGAAATTTGCTGTGGAAAAAAAGATCTCAGGTATGCAAAGCACCGAAGACATTGGGAATCATCATGAGACTGAAAAAGATAGTTTCCACTTAATGCTTAGCAACTGAGCTGACGATGCCTGCAACTGTTTGTCAGTATAATGATAGCTATAGACTAATTTGCTTTCTTCTAGCTTCCTGAACATGACCTACTTGACCTTAGTGAAGTACTCCAGAATGTAAATAATCGTCTCATTACCTGCTGGGACTGTTTGCACTTACCATGCAAGACCTGCAGTACCACTGATCAGTAATCCCATCCTTATCACATTGGCTTCCCAGCTTTCAGCAGCAGCTTCAGCGGTGACATGGCTGGAGCTGCTGCTGCATGCCTTGGAGATAAAAAAAGAACGCCATATCTGACTCACTGAGTTAACATCTATCAGCTCTGCCAACACCGTGTTCAGTGTCTGGGAAGCTGATATAATAAATTTCTGCCCATATTGGTAATGGCAATGATTCATTGAAGCAGTTTGAAAGATCATGTAACAGGATTAGGATTTCTCTACCTGGCAAAAGAAATAAGGATTTAACTACTATAAAATATCCCAGAAATCTTTCTTTTCCCTTGGCTTTCTTTTCCATATTTAGTTGGGTTTCTGTTCTCAAATACTTTTGTTTTCTCTCTCATTCTTTCCTTCTTTCCTTCTTTACTTCTTTCTTCCCTCCCTCCCTCTCTCCCTCCCTCCCTTGCCTTTCTTCCTCTCTTCCTTTCCTTCCTTCCCTTCCTTCCCTTCCTCCCTTCCTTCCTTCCTTCTTTCTTCTTTCTTTCTCTTTTCCTTTCTCCTTTCTCCCTTCCCCTCTTGCTCTTTCTATCTATCTCCCTCCCTCATTCTCTTCTGCTGTCTTTCTTATGTTCTGCCTTTCCCTTCTTTGCTTTTTCTATCATTGTCTGTTTCTCCTTTTCCTCAAAAGTTTGTGTGGGAGAAACCTAGGACTGACTGCCTATCTCTAGATAGAGGGCTTGCTATGAGGATGTAGATACTTTACTTGCAATGATACCTGTAACAGTGAACTGTTGTGTACCTGAACTAAGTGGCGATCCAGAAATTAATTATCAGTGGTGTCTATCTAGTGTTCATTAAGTCTCGCTGTTATTGCTAGTTCTACTTTCAGTAGCACTTCTGAAAATGAGTGCTACAGCTGGCTGTAAATAATTATTCAGTCTGGTTTAAATCAGCAGAGGCTGAACCTTCCTCACTTAGATGAGGCTGGAGATCCAGGCATCTTCCTAGAATGCCTTTCCTACAAGTGAAAATCCCAAAACATATGTTTCTAAGTTCCTCTTAATGGTTTTTGTGGATTTTTTGTTTGTTTGTTTGTTTTTGCAAAAGCTAGGACAAAACAAGTTATGCAGCTTGGTTCATTCAAAGTGGCATAACAGCAACAGGCAAGACCAAGGTCTCAACAACATACCCGCTTGGACTTTACTCAGTACAAAGTGTTCTTCAAACACTGAAACAGGACATTGTTTAGGTCCCAAAACTCTGGAATGAAAGGAAATATATTGAAAGAAAATAGTTGGCTACCACATACAAGTCTTCCATTTTTTTGGAGCTAGGGGACAAAATGTTGCTAGAAGCAGCGGCTGGTGAGTCTTCTCTAATTATCCTGAAAGGGATAGAGGTCCAGGTTAGGCAGATGTAACTAATGTCCACTAACTAAAAAAGATGTACTTATTTTGTTGTTGTTGTTGTTGTTGTTATTGTTTTGCAGAATGTACCTAGTGGCTTCAGTGAGGAACTGCAAAACCTCATCACCTTAGTCCATCTGTGACATGCGGTGCTCCACACGTTTTCCCATGTGTGTTATTTTCACTTTTATCCATTTAATCAAACTTTGAAGACTGAAGAGAAGAAGAATTAAAAAACAGCTCTAAAGTTCTGCAAAGAATAAGCAGTACCAAATAACATTTGAGGGTGATGCAGCAGAAGAAGAAAACAGACTAACAATTTGTGAATTACACATTTGACACCGGGGGGGGAAACTCTGTAACATGCTTCACACCCTCAAATATTCGCTGTTTTCTTGTTTACATCTGGGGCCAAGATCTTGAGCATCTACTCATTACAGCTTGACAGCTCCAAATGCCAGTGCAGAATGACACTGACCAGTTTTTTTTTTACGTAACTTTATTGAGAATTGGGTATGTTTGCAGATTAACTCAAGGCTAGCTTCCTCAGTGACAGAGGAAAGGTTTTGTTGGTGGTGGTGGTTTTTTTTCTTTTTTTCTTTCTTTCTTTTTTAGTGGGGGAGGGGAATAATGAAAGATGAGGGGAGACGAAAAACATTTGATTTGGCCCAAAGTAAAAGTGCATACTTCACACATATTTCTAACCAAACCCCCAAAACAGTTTCTGGCTTTGAACGTGTTGAACAGGAAGCCATTTAGTGTTGGAATGCTTGCTTTGCTAGTCCAAGAAACACACATTCTTATTACTCCTGGGCTATCTAAAAAGATTCAGGGTGAAAAAGTTTAATTTATATGTAGAACCTTGTTTCCTGTTTTGTTTTTTCCCTGTATGCCAAGTCTGTTTTTTAAACTCCGTGATAGGAAGCACATTTCCCATTTTCTCCCTTTCATCTCACTTTATTTACTCAGCTGTATGTTTTACTTCAATTTATAGCTTACACTCTTACCTGGCTTAAAGTCCAAAGACAGAGCGAGAAAGAGATGGATGTTGTGTTTTCATGGTTACTGAGGAAAAGGAAGAATCTGGGTGGAGTTGAAGCTGCCTTTATATCAATATCAAGAGAGTGGCTGATGGAGACTTTTCTTTCAGGATGTTTCACAGTATACATTCAAAAAAAGTGAGGAAGAGGACACAAGGAAAGCAGTAGTGAGGCAGAGCAGTTCCCTCATCACTGAATGATCTTGTGCATATTTGAACCCTATTTACATTCTCCAAATGAGATACACAACACAGCTATTTCCCTCTCTTTGGAACTACTTGCATATAGAAGCATGATCAACTAAAAATAAAGTTAAAATAAAGTAACAAAAAGAAAAGTAAAATAAACTAAGTTTACAAACATTGGGTACACCTAATATTCATATGTATGTATGTATGTATCCACTCTGCAAGAGAATTAGCTCCCCAAGAAAGAAGAAAAGCTTTCTTAAACAAGGACTGTGGTATTTAAAAATTCGATTAGGACCATTGCTGAGAAAAGATTTTAAGAAATTGGATGACTTTGTTGCTTTGGAGGTGAAGAGATGCCTAATGAAAGCCATTGTACACATAACTATGCATGCCCATCACAACTAAAGGGAACTAGAAGGCCCACTACATTATTGTAGCTCAGTTGTCAAATCATTAAGACTGTAATAGGCTTTGAAATACTTTGAGGCTTTCTTTTTTTGCTGCCCCATCATTTTGATATTGCCTAATACAAAAGCATCTCAGCTATTAAATGGAGGGAATGCACTGTGGCTCTTTCCATGTGCCATCCTGGGGTGAAATTCTGTAAAAATATCACTTTTCTCTTTTGTACTTCTCTTCCTCTAGAGGCCAAAGTATCTGCATGAGTAGCCTCCAATTTAATGTTTGGTATAGATGCAAATAATTCCATCCATATCTGCAGCAGATCCTTTGATTCTCTACACCTCTATTATTAACAAAGCCTTAGAGTTAATAAATTAGTCAGTGTACCTCTTCAAATAAGTGCCCATTTCTTCAAGATAACATGGTTGAGGCACACAGGTGCCCCTACATGCAAGGGAAATTACTGCTGAACCCATGGGTTTTTATGAACCAACCTGTGGCATTGCTTCGGCACAGGCTGCTCAGTGGTCAAGCTTGTGACTGAAGAGGTTGGCCTACACTTTCTCTGTTTTTCACAGAATCACAAAATCGTAGGGGTTGGAAGGGACCTCCAGAGATCATCAAGTCCAACCCCCCTGCCAAAGCAGGTTCCCTACACCAGGTTGCACAGGTAGGCATCCAGGTGGGTCTTGAATATCTCCGGAGAAGGAGACTCCACAACCCCCCTGGGCAGCCTGTTCCAGTGCTCCGTCACCCTCACCGTAAAGAAGTTCTTGCGCACATTCATGCGGAACTTCCTATGCTCCAGTTTCTGGCCGTTTCCCCTTGTCCTGTTTCCACACACCACTGAAAAGAGTCTGGCCTCGACACTTTGCCCCCCACACCCTAGATATTTATAGACCTGGATCAGGTCCCCCCTCAGTCTTCTTCTCTCAAGGCTAAAAAGACCCAGTTCACTTAGCCTTTCTTCATAGGGGAGATGCTCCAGGCCCTTCACCATCTTTGTGGCCCTCCGCTGGACTCTTTCCAAGAGATCCCTGTCTTTTTTGTACTGGGGAGCCCAGAACTGGACACAGTACTCCAGATGAGGCCTCACCAGGGCAGAGTAAAGGGGGAAGATCACCTCCCTTGACCTGCTGGCCACGCTCTTTTTAATGCACCCCAGAATGCCATTGGCCTTTTTGGCCACAAAGGCACACTGCTGGCTCATGGCCAACCTGTCGTCCGCCGGGACGCCCAGGTCCCTCTCTGCGGAGCTCCTCTCCAGCAGGCCATCCCCCAGCCTGTACTGGTGCATGCAATTATTCCTCCCTAGGTGCAAGACTCTACACTTGCTTTTGTTAAACCTCAACCTCAACCACTTCTGCCAATACTCCTGCCAATACTGACTTGCCTACACTAGGTAATGCTGAAGATGTGATGGGATCCTCAGGGCTGTTGGGGAAAAAGAAATTCTTAAAATATTCTGTGCCATTTGTAGCATTTTTTCCATTTTCCGTTAGGTAGTTGAGTGCTTGCTTCCTACAAGCTGGCATACTTCAGGAAGCTGAGGTGGGTCAGCTATAACAAAACTTGAGATCGTCCATCTTCCACATCCTTTCTTTTTTTTCTTAAAAGAAATCTCAAGAACAGAAAAAAAAAAAAAAAAAAGAAAAAAAAAAAAAAAAAGTTGTTCCTCCTCTCCTGTCAGAACTGCACATTGCATGCCTCGAGCGTCCTGGAGCAAAAGGCTGCCCAGAACCCTGGTAGCAACAGAAGAAAATGAAGAAAGCCTGAGAACGAGCTGGACAAGCTACAGTATGGACATATCTGCAGTCTCTGGCATTTCTGTCTGACCTCTAGCTCTCTCAACTCTCCTTCCCAGTTAGCCATAAGTGGACCTGCAAATGACAGCTGAAGACATCTCTAACTGCTGAGAGGCTCTGCACAATTCCTGGAAGCTCCTGAAAGGTTAAATGGTTCAGAAGAGATAGCAGCTGCTTGTGCCTCCACATACATTCCTTCAGCTTCTGACCTGCATTAAAATATATAATTTAATATAAAAACTTAATTCCAAACTTTAAAGAAAAAATAAGAAGTTGATTAGGATTGGCATGGAAAATACCTCCTCCTGTTAGTTCTCATTTTATCCCAGCAGGGTCATTCCAGCCTTTGTCACTCATGTACAAGCAGGATGAAGAGCCAGCTCACTCCAGCTTCCTGCTCTGGTGAGTGAGGAGCCCAGGAGCAACACCGACAGACCTCCTACAGTCTCAGTTGCATTATTTTTGACCTGATACTTTCAAAAACTTCAGGGGCATGACTAAATGTTCAGCAAAGCTATTGGTAATGTCCTGCTGATTTCCACATTTTCTCCATCTGGGTCAAAATGTACAATGCCAATGAAAGTCACTGGGTTTGTGCAAGACATTATTTGGAGAAAGTGCTCAGAAAGAGGTTTCTGAAGGCTCCTTAAACCAGGGCATTGAATCTGAAGGTACATCTCCAGTGACAGCTGTGCAAGTGGAAGTAGGCAGTCACACAGGGCTTCTGAGAGTCACTTATCACAACTAAGGTGATATGCTTACTCTGGAGTAGGTGTTTGCTGATAAAACCTAGTAAACTACAATCTGTATTTTGTGGTTAAGAGTTTTGCTTTGCTGATTCTGGAGAACATACTGATACAGGCTTAAAAATCCTGGCAAAAATTTTGTATTCTTCCTTGATCAAATGGTTCAAACTAATTAGAAGAGCTATTATCATCTGTTATAAGAGTTATAATAACAAGATAATATAATAACTCTTATATAATAACTCTTATAATAATAAGAGTTATTATCATCTGTACATCTGGGTTGATTATTAGACTAAGAGGTGCCTTCATACCAATTGTTGTGAAAACCTGCAAATGAAACAACTCTCTTCTGTATGCCAGCCTAACTCTTGACTGACCCCTGAATGTTAGCTTAAATGTCATCTTTTATTTTTATTCATTGACATTGTAAATATGTTTTGTAAATGCTGTTCTGCATTGTACCAGACAAACAACCTCAGATTCTTTTGGAAAGCACTGATAGTGGGGGTTAGTTTCATGTAGCACTTGTTCTGACTCTAGAAATCTCTCTGAGTGTCCTTAGTGTCTTTCTAGAATCTAATTCAGTCTCGTAAGAAATGTTACTTTCAAATCCAAGAAACGAGTTCCTTTCTGATAAACCCTTGGCTGCTTCTCGTAAGTAGTATTTTGGGAAACAGGCCTTGACAAATATTTTACTTTTCTCTGAGTTCTAAAAGTATACATATATGCAGATATGCATACATCAATGACTTCATTGTTTATGAAAGTGAAAAATCGACCAATGATTTTGTTTATTCCTACTTTTCTACTTGTGTTCCTAGTGGGACTTGGATTTCTTTAATATTTTATTTATAGTCTAGTTTAACATTACAGTTTTCATTTTATTTATGCCAACTGGTCCTGCAGAACTGCTGTAAGTCTTAAAATAATTTTTTGTATTGTCAAAACCTCTATTTAAAGCAGGTTAGCATTTAAGGATGTTTACTGTCTTCCAGTGACTTCCCATCACTTTTGCTCAGTTTAGAAGCAAAAGCATGCTGGTGGTTTTTAAATCAAGTGAGGCTTAGCTCTTCCTGGTTCATGTATTGTTGCCTTTAAACTCATCCGAGTTGCAATATGATATTGCTGTAGAAAATTAGGGAGGTCTTGAGAAGCACAAATGTCAGGAAAGCACCACAAGGTGCAAGTCATTTCTAAGAACCACACATATTATTTGTGATGGGTAAGTGGCAGTGCACAGAGATAAGATGAACAGTATCTCCTTATCAACCATACATGAGACCTCTGAGATTGGAAAAAAAAAACAAAAAAAAACAAAAAAAAAAACACAAAACCACTATAGCATTTTAGCTGCAAATGGCCTAGGCCAGATGGAGACAACACATGGCTTATATCATAAACGTTAGAGAAACACATCAGGCAAATTAGACTTTGGTTTATCAATAAATGCACGGGTTTGAAAGAAGAACTTCTCTCTTCACGAATGTCTGATATTATCTATCAAGTACAATGAATCCATCCCTAATAACACATTTCACATTTCACTTTTTTCCTTTGCTAGTGCATATATATAACCAGACATCATAACACTTGTCTGTGATCATGTAACAGGTCTTGAGGTTTCCTGGTATATAATGAAGATGGGAGAAGTAGTTTAAGTGAAAGAAGAGGCTTTTGACTATTCCTAGAGTCAGTACTATCCAAAGCTTGACTTGTTTTTTGAAATACTAAGTCGGCCTTTTTATAGATGTTTTTCTCTGCTTTTGTACTTCAAGATCTGGGAAAGATATGTAAAAAAATGTCAGCATTACAAAAGAGAAGTTGAAACTGGGGTAGTAGCAACTGGATACAGAAATGCCTGAAATCTGTCAATAAAGTCTTATACCCATGTCATTCCTAGTCCCATTTTGCAGCATTGAGGTGTTTGACTCACTTACGTGAGATCTGGATAAGAGGCTAGACTTTCTGATGTGTTTTCAAACTGAAAACATGAGCTAAAGTGAAGTCACCAGCACTTGGGGACAAAACTGTTTGGACACTGGGTAAATTTAAATGTTATAGGAAGAATATTCAAAAAGCTCCAGTATTCAGCAGCTGTAAGTAAATGTGGTTATCTGAAATTTCATAATCATTCAACTTTTTTACTAACTAGATGAATAAACCATGAATGTGAGAAAAAAAATCTCATTGATAAAATTCCTGTCCCTAGTCTGAGAGCAGCTATTGAAATGTAGGGAACACATTATAAGGAAAAGGCCTGCTTGGGGCTTCAGGGGGATAGACCAGTGCTTAGTTAGGAGTCTTTCTATAGACTTTGTTGAATTTCAGCTCAGCTTGAGATGTCAGTTTATGTGTACTTTTGAATATAAATTCTATATAAATGCAGGTGTATGCTGTGCCTTAGGATATGAACAAGCACAGTTTAATTGACAGGAAAGAAGAACAAATATGATGCCAATTAAGTTAGATGAAACTAATACATTTTCCATTTACATTTCCAGCTGCAGTTAAGAGCTGTTAAGCAAATGGCAGCTGCATATTTTCATCTTTCTGACATAGGAATGCAAGTATTTTATAGCTGTTGAAAGACATGGTTTATAAACCACACTGTCAAGTATGAGCAGTCAGTTTTTCTCAAGGTTCTGTCTTTTCATATCAACAGTATAATGGTTCTTTGAGGGGAAAAAAAAAAAAGAAAAGAAAAGGTGTTCAGAATGTTCAGCTAATGATGATAGCTTAGACATCAAATAGTATTTTATCATTATAGACACAGAGTAGAGTTTTCACATCAACCTACTTTGTGGAGTACAGAAATATCATCACTAAGTTGAGCAAAATAAACCGAAGCCAGAAGTTTTAAAAACTTATTTAAATGCCAGTTATTATTTGCTACTTTATAAATGATTCTAATACTGCTCCCTATTCCTACAACTGAACGCATGCAGGTGTGTTTCATGATGGCTGACAAGGTGCCTGCACTCTGTATCATGAGACAGGCCATTTCTCCCAACTTGCTACTTCACCATCCCACCTGAAGTGAAATTGATGTTCATTTATGCACCTCAGACTTGAATAAAGAGCGAGGCATCTCTTGCACAATGATGTGTTATCACATTGTAGGTGTTCTTGGGGTGAATGACATAACAAATTCAGTTCCCTGCTTAATTCTGTGTGTTATTATGCTTTGGACCATCACAAAGTCTGTAGTTATTCCACAATTGCTTTCATCTGTAGGACACAAAAAGTGAAAGAAAATGGAGAAGAGCATTCTGAAGTATGTCCTGTCTGTAAATGCAACCAGGGCACCATACCTTCTCTAAGACTGAAAGTAGGAGACTCATTGTCCCCTTGGTCCTATTAGGAATCAGCTCAGTAGCTTGAGGTTTATTCCCAAGACCCACAGAAATGCAAGGCATGTGTTGCACACTTGAAGATACAGTAAGGCCTGAGTATTGGTCTGCCTTTATTCTGTGTAAAAACATACTAACATCAGCAACAAATTAGTTGAACAATTTGCAAAGGTTTCCAGGAAGCATCTTCCTACTCATGAAGAGCCATAAGGCCTTTGTTACAACTGCAGGAACTGTACCAGAAAGACAGAGGACAACAAACCTGTGCTGCATTACTCAGTTACAGTTCATGAACAGTCACTTTGTAAATGTAAACAATAACCCCAGATGTTCAGAAAAGAATTATGACAGAAAATTATTCTTTTGCAAACTGCACTGGTGTTGAGTCGTGACAATACTGTAGATGATGAAGACAAGTCATCTTCTGCATGGAACAAGGACCTGATGCACCAAGATTAGTAGCAGTACTAATGTGATTTGGCTGTTGCACTCAATTTTTAAAACAGCCCTCTGGTGTTTGTTTATTCTGATTAAAATCTCACTCTGAGGAAAAGCGATGGCTCACCCATTTCTCCCCTTTTGGTGCAATATGACAAAGGACATTGGCAAGAGGTTTCTTGTCTTTGTGAAAGACGAGAAGCGCATTCTCCTGTCCCATCACAAGCAGCAGCTAGCAAGCGCTGCTTCTGCAGGTCTTTTCTTCAGGTGACTCAATCTCCTACATTGCCTGTGATCCTGGAAATAGGGCTCATGCCAAATAACCATCCAGATAATGCTGCAAATTCCGAGCTAATCAGGGAAATTGCCTATTCACTTGAACAACAGCCACAGGCCTGGGAGACGCCAGCCTCCATCTGCAGTCATGCCTTGGCTCATTAGTCCTATGTGCCCCTGAAACTCAACTGTCAAAGGGATGTTGAGTGCACAAAGCACTGGGCAGCATCTGAATTAAATTCCTGTGCAGAACCAAAAATAGAACACTTTGAGCTCCTTTTCTGTTGTGAAGAAAAAATGCCTGGACAAAAAAAATGCTTTTCTTGGTATTATTTTATGTGTTTTTCTGTCTAAAAAGCTAAAGATTTTTGGCCTCAAGGGGTGCTAGCCTGTTACCTTAGAGACTGTTTCTTTTAGAGGCAGTGGAGTGGCAGAGGGCATGCCTTTGCTGCTTACCTTGGCAACCATGAATTGCTAAATGCTGTTCCCATGAATGCAAGCCTTTCACTGCCATTAGCGCCTGCCCACAGGTATAAACATTCCTTCATGAAAAGGTCCAGGGGAATGTACACTACCTCGATAAAAATCAAGACAACAAACAAAAGCATATTATATAACGGAGCAGTTATATAAAATTAGATTTTAAAACAAGACGTGTCTTTAATGACATTGATCCTCGACATGGTCAAATTTCCTGTTCCATTTATATTCCCTACAGCCATACCAAGTGGTGGCGGCGGGGAAGGGAGGAAAGCTAGAAAGCTCGACTGGATATTCTTGTTTCTGTAATTGCAAAATGGAAGACCACTGCGTCTGTACTCAGAATAAATGCACTGGATGGCTCCACAGGAATAGCACGACTCTAGCGGTCTCCCTGCCTGGCACTAGGGCAGATGGACATGGGAGGAAAGCAGAGTTCCTTGGGGCCATGCAGTGTCACCAGCTCCCCTTGCTCACAGGGATTCTTTATGGTCTAGCTGGGCAAACATTACAGGCAAAATTCTCAATGTGTTTACCTGTATAAAGCCCTTGTGCTGCAAAAACAAGAGATTTGTTGTATTCTTCCTGTAAATGAGGCTGTTGAGCGTGAAAGAGCTAAGTTCTAAACTTAATTCTCCCCCTTCTCCCCCCACCAGCCTCCATTTTGTAAACTGATGATATTTAAAAGACAACATTTACTTTTCATTATCAAGTTAATTCACTTTCTCAGGTCACATCTGACAGTACTTCTAATAAAAACATGGGTCATCCGATTTTTTAGATTGCAGTGAGGTGTATTTAGAAGGAGAATAATCTGTTTGGAAAACAATTCAGATACAAGACTTTTCTTTGATGTCTGTCAACACAGAGACAGAAAGCATCTTGAGATTCAAGTGGAATGAAGAGCCCAGAGGTCAGTGAAGCACAAGGAGGCTACAGTCTTGATATGCCTGTACAAAAGCACTTTTGTGCAATGATATTGGGATATTGTCCTAAAGTGGGCTCATCTGGCCAGGAGAAGGTTTGTTCTACCTTGCGAAAAACCACACGGACGTGGTACTCAGCACCACCCAGGTAACCTTCACACGTGTGCCACGACACTCAGTGGTTGAATGAAAGCTGAACCTGATGGAAGGTCAGAAGGAGCAGACTCTGGATGGCTGCTCCAGAGTAGAGCAGCCTCGGAAAGTTTCAGCACTACCACTGAGCCACTGGCCATATAACTGCTCAGCTACCTATGTGTGTAAATGGTCAGACTGCTTCCTCTGAACATCTGTGTACACCCAGTTAACAGCAGAGCAGCAGCTTGTATGACAGTGCCTGATAGCAAGTGCCTGGGCCAATCCCCAGAAAGCCTCACTGATGCCTCAGTGTTGCACTGGGTATCTCTAAATCTGTTCAAAGAGTTGAATATGTAGTATACCAAGAATCAGATCTATGACATGTTTTAGATTTCTAGATTCTGCTTTATAACATTGTAGGAAAAAAATATATATATGCCTTACTTAGTGTGAGGGCTTTTCCTACTTCCTACTTTTTGGCAGAGTAAACAACATTTTCTTTTCTGGTATAAGCCAAGCTCATCCCACGTATCATCTTTCTCCTCTGTCCCATTCAGGTGATAAAACAGCAGAGTCAGCAACAGGGAGGAAGACTTCTCAGTTGGCTGCAAGCCTCATATTTATTAGGTGAAACTGATAATTTTTTTAAAATTTTCAAGTGTATCTTTGCCCTCTTTCAATGAAGGACTGAGGCAGCCGGCCTTATGCCAGTGATGGTTATGTCTACAGCAACACAGCAATCCATGCAATGATCAAACCTATTGGAAAATAATGTGGGTTTGCTTGAAAATAGATAGATAGATAGATAGATAGATAGATAGATAGATAGATAGATAGATAGATAGATGATTTGCAACTTTATAAACTCAGAATTTGATGCGTAAAAGTTGTAGTATACCTCAAGAAAACAAATTCAAAAATATGATATTTTTCCTTGTTTTTACTGTGCTAACAATATGGCATTGTTCTAAGCACCTGGATTTCAGTTTAAAGTAGCAGGATCGAAAACATTAAGCAAAAAAGTCATACATGTTTTTTAATTCAGCATACAGTTAAGAAAAATCTTTTGCCTTATAGTTGTGTCCAACTGGGTTCCTCTGGTTGCTTTCTGAAACCCTTTAATGTAAGCCTTAAGAAGGCCAATATGAACTCTGGCATCTCCTTCAAGAAAAAAAAAAAAAAAAGAAGAAGGAATAAAAACTATTGGAAGGGTTGAAGTATCTGTAAGCATTGATCATCTGGCAGCTGAGCTGATAGCAAGCAGACTTTAGAATTTAGAAACTATTCAAAGTTCTTAGTCAAAATAATCAAAATTCTGTGAAACGTTTGGATGGCTCAGATTTGGGGTCTCTTCCTTCCTCTTCCCTGAAGGCACCACCTTCCTTCCTTACCAAATCTCTTTAGAAAGTGCAGCCAACAGCTGCCACTGTATTTTTCCTGGCATGGAGCAGCTGAAAGTGTTTATAACAACAAAACAGTTCTGAGCACATGACATCATCAGGTATGAAACAAAATGAACCAGATATTAAACTATGGCATCCAGCTTGTATTAGAAAGTGTTGCCAGTGGGAGCAAGGAAGTTACCATCCCTCTGTACTTGGCTCCGGTGAGGCTGCACCTTGAGTACTGTGCTCAGTTTTGAGCTCTTCACTACAACAAAGACTCTAGGACTCTGGACTGTGTTCAGAGAAAGGCAACAAAGCTGGTGAGGGGTCTGGAGCACAAGTATTATGAGGAGTGGCTGAGGGAACTGGGATCATTTAGTCCGGAGAAGAGGAGGCTCAGGGGTGACCTTATTGCTCTCTACAGCTACCTGAAGGGAGGTTGTGGTGAAGTGGGGATTAGCCTCTTCTCCCGTGTAACTAGTGATAGGACTAGAGGGAATGGCCTCAAGTTGCACCAGGGGAGATTCAAATTGGACATCAGGAAAAAATATATTCTCAGAAAGTGGTCGAGCACTGGGAATGGGCTCCCTGGTGACAGGGAGTCACCATCTCTGGAAGTATGCAAGAAACATTTCGATATTGTACTGAGGCACATAGTTTAGTGGGAAATACTGGTGATGGGCACACAACTGGGCTGGATGATCTTGGAGGTCTTTTCCAACCTTGATGATTCTATGATTCTATGAAACCTGAGGACTGACAAGGAAATAAGGACAAGATCAAAGGCTGCAGTTATGTCTAATACAGGTTTTTCAATTGCTTCCGCTGTCTTTCAATAGTCTTGCCAATGCAGTTCTACTGAATGACAACAGCAATAAATTTCCACTACAGGAATCACATAGAATAAGGCAAGTACTTCATTAATCCAGTTTTCCAGCATCTTTGTAAGGTTATCTCTAGATGTGTTTAGCCAAGTTTCCTGCATCAAGGCTGCAAGTGCTTAACACAATCTACAACCCTCAGAATCCAGTGGTCTTGCCTTGCCTTGCCTTGCCATCTCCTCCTTTCTTCCTCACAAATCTCTCCTCCTTCTCCAAGATAATAATTTGGTATAGTTTGGTCTCAGCTGTGAAATTTTGGGTTTCAGTGGATGGTTTCCCCAGCTCTGCATTAACCTCAGCCCCTCTACAACCTGACAGCAGGTGATCCTGAAAGCAGCTCAGCCCTAGCCTTGTCCCAAGAGCATTTACGGGTTCACCAAGTCCTATGTCCTTTGCTGTGACATGCAGTGTTAGCTCCCAAGGTCTGGGTGGGTGAAATCAGGTAAATTGGTGTAATTTCAGGGAAAGCAAGTAGTGTTGGTTTTGATTCATTAAACTGAACTGTCTATGCTCAGTCCTGGAACAACTGTATGTTGCCAGGAAAAGGAAAATGCAAATTAAGATATATTCTTTTCTGTAGTACAGTGAAATTAAAGAAAAGCTAACATGAAGATTCTAACACTAGTCCAAGTTCTGTCATTACTGAATAAACATGCTAAAATATGGGGTGGGGGGAAAAGAACCTTAGTTTCTGTCAGAGAGCAGTGAAATGCTGTGTTTATCAAGGAGCAGTGGATAAGATCCTTGGAATTAGCTACCGGTCATGCACCACTCACTAATCATGTTTCAGCCACTATGAACAGCTCATACCCACTGTGAATACACCAGGGGAGCAGCCCTCATCCCCCCTGCCCAGATTTTTTTTGCTGCCTGGATGCTCCTGATTATTTTCTTCCTCTACTCACAGTAAACCTACTCTAATTCACCCAACATAACACGTCAGCTTCCATTGTTAATCAGTGGTCACAGTTTGAAGGTATCAGTGCAGATGGCCCACAGTGATCCTCTTATACTGCTGTTCCAAAGTCACCATCAAACATTCCTCATCTGAAAGTAACCGTAGCTAATTGTGTTACTGATTTATGTCACAAGTTATTGTACTACCAAGTCATGGTTAAAAACACATCTTACTCTGAAAGTTTTGGACTAACAAGAATTTTTGACAAGAATATGCTGCTAATTTTAGCTCATCCGGTGGATTACTTTAATCGCTGCTACCAAAGTGAAGTCTCTGCTGGGGTGGTGGATAACAAATATGTAACAGCACTCTATCATGGTATGTGAAAGTGTGGGGCACAAATTGAGGAACCACAACCAATTGAAGTGGCAGAGGAATGCAATAGACAGAATGTAATTACTTTTATGAGAATTTGCCTAGGAAACTGAAGCTAGCAACTCCTTAAAAAAAAAAAAAAAAAACATGTACATTTTAGTATATAATAATTCATCCAAGTTTCTTCTTTGATGTGCTGTGTGCACATTGCATTGTTAGGGAGTAGGCAGGCAAGTTAGCACAGTAATTTTTTTCTAAAAAGCAACAACAGAAAGAACATTTCTTGAATCTCGATTAACTACAAGCTGAAATACACACAAAAAAGTAAACATGTCAAGACTGTCTAAGGAAAGCAAAATGGAAATCAAGGGAAAATAAGCTTGGATTTGTGCATATTTTTGAATTTTCAGAATGCAGAGTACAGAAAGAATCTGAGATACTTCTGACCTAGAAGATGTCAGACTATGTGTTAGATATTAGATGTATCCTATTTTAGGCCTATCTCCCCTACCAGTGTTCCATAAAATCAGCCTTAACAGAGACATTTACAAGCACGGAGTATGGATTTAGAGGAAGCAGAAAACACGTTTATTCTAGGAAATGGAGAGAAACTTTCCATGTGCACGCACATGCTCTTTCACTCACAACAGCTCCAGGAGTATAATTTCAAGAGAAGCAGTGCTATCACTCTGCTCAGATCAGCCAGAACCACTTCGTTTTGACCGAGGAGAAGAAAAACAACAACAGTAAAACTCTAACCGCTGGATTCAACAATTTGGGCCAAGTTCTAAAAATAGAGTCACCTTCTTATGGAAAGAAATACAGAGGGAAAAAAAACAACAACCGTCCTCCAGAAGATCTGAACAGTTCTCAAAATGGTCTGAATTTGATGCCAAGGACACAAAGAAGCCTCATGCCTCAGAGGTCTCTCGTGCCTGAGCTGGATCTCTGCAGGAATCAGTGACTGGATATCCAGAGTGGGAAGTGACTGTGGAAAAAGAATACACTGTTTTCTAATGGACAAACTGTTCAGCCATTTTAACTGTTGCTTGAATGCCTGCCTTTTAGGCAACACAATATAAAATCTTCCTTTGGTGGACTCAGTACAGTCACTGGGGTTTGCAGCCTGGCACCGTTCTGCAGGAGCAGCCTCCAGCAGCTTCCTCCCAGCAGCATATACAGCAGTGGCACCTTTTCTGCTCACGAGGATGTGGTTCAGCCCTGCCAGCAAGGCTGAGCATCTTCAGCAGCCTCTGCTGCAGATATTGGGTGGCAGCTTATAGGGACACAGCTCATGCCCACAGTAAGCAGGGCAATCCACTGGCTTCCACCCCAGCACTGAGTGGGAAGCAGCATCTTCATGAAAAGCATGCATAGGGAAGTTCGGCACAAGTTTTGCCTGAATATGAAGCTTTCTTTCTAGATTTGAAGATAATTCAGATTGCTTTTTGTTGAAATATCTTTCTCCTAGAGAGCCATTTTTATTATGGATGGATTTTAGCACTTACCATCCTGAACACCACACTCTGCTGCTGAAAAGAAACATCCTGTGACAGTGCAGCTGGAAAACAAAATACACCTTTTTATGTGCAGCATTCTTCTCACTCATACAAACACTGCAGAAGTGGTTGGTCAAAGAGCTCCATGAGCATATATTTGCTACATGCTACAACTTTCCTCCCCAAGGGAAGTGGAACAGTTCACAGGAAACAGAGAAATCTCCAGCGCAGCCTGGCCATGCTACTGCTCTGATTTCTGTTTTGAAACCTCGCTTGTGCTTCTCAGGGTGTCACTGGTTGAGAGTGGATCTGTTCTTTCACAGCAAATTACTCCTCTGAGTTATTTTGTATAATCACAGAATGGCCACAAGATCAGGATGCCCATACAACCTGGCCTTGAATGCCTCCAGACATGGGGCATGCATAACCTCTCTATGCAACTTATTCCACTACTTCACCACCCCCTGAGTAAAGAAATCCTTCCTAATATCCCATCTAAATCTCCTCTCTTTTAATTTTAAACCATTTCCCCTTGTCCTGTCACTATCTGCCCAAGCAAAAAGTCAGTCTCCCTCCTGTTTATAAGCACCTTTTAAGTACTGGAGGTCCCCCCGCAGCCTTCTCTACTCCAGGCTGAACAAGCTCAGCTCCCTCAGCCTGTCTTCATTGGGGAGGCACTGCAATAGTGCCTGAAATCAACAGTATCGACTAAGGCCTTGCTGCTTTACAAATTTCAACATCTTTCTGCAGGGCTGAAAAGGCACAGGGGATGTGCTTTCAGTGGCATTTGAAATAGTTCAAGAGGAAAGGCAGCTTCCTGTTTTCCTGCCTGCACAGTTCAAAATGCACAAAACACACAAAAAAAACGTTAAGAAAGCAAGTAACAAAGCAGCTTACATTTATCCTCTGAGACTCTCTATTATCTTACTAAGAACCAGGCAGAAATACAGCTCTTTATGATCTCGCTTTCATGTTTTGCCCAATCTCAGTATGTGCAGTACTAAAAGAACATACCCCCTTTGGGGACAGAATATATGTGCTTTTGCACATCATAATGGCAAGAAAGGCAGGTCTTTAATATCCACCCAGGGAGACAGCGTTCAGGATTTATACAAATCACTGAAGAGCTTTGTACTAAAATACCTAAAATATCACTACTGACATCTGGCAAACAAGGCCTGGAGTGTTTCCAAACCCATTTCTCCTTCGGTTCCTCTCTAGAGCAGCGGCCTACTAGATGTCTCAAATACCTGAAGAAGCGGCCTGCAAAGACCCTGGGAGAGCAACCCTATCATCTCCCTTAGTAATCCATTTCATCCCTGAAATCCTTGCAAGGCATTTCACTTGTGGTCCAAAGCAGTCTGTACTTCTGAGTGGTCATTTTCCTTTGCCATTAAAAAGCTCCACTGTAGCTCCAGCAGTATCCACATAAACTCTAGCCCCAGCCCTAACTCCTGTTTCCTGATAACCTTCCTTAGGGCACCAGGGTAACCTATTTTCTTGCACTCGAGAGAGCTGAAGCTTGCATGAGCAGCATGAAGGGCCAGGACTTTTAAGGAAGAAAGGCCACTTTTTTTTTTTTTTTTTTTTTTTTTCCCCCACGTAGAAGGTTTTTTTAAAAAGCCAGAATCCCAGCTGAATTTTTGTAAGCCAAATAAAAGAAATATGATATGAGAGAAACAGAAGTGCTATTTTGGGTCACATAAGTATCATATTCCGAATAATCCTTCTATTACCAGGCAGATAGCCTTTTCCTGCCTGTTATTTCAGGATTTACAGACTTCAGCCTCATGCATCTCTATCACTGCGGTGAAGAGGGCATATGTCAGCTTTTTGTCCCTAAAAAATACAGGTAAATCTGAACTTGTACCTAGTAATAAGAAGCACATCACAAAGAACAAAGCAGCAACTCTCTTGCAACTCTCATACTTGCTAAAAAGCATGTTTTCAAAGAGAATATAAGTCTTTTTAATATTTAATTTATTTCTAACCAAGCAAGTAATCAAACAGAACGAAAGCCTAAAGCCACCAGTTCACATTTCACCATGTGATTCTGGCCTGGTGTGTAAGAAAACACTCCATTAACTTAACAAGCAAAGTGTGCACTGGAAATATTATTCTAGGCATTTAATGGAGTTACATAACTCTTGAGTGTTTGCTAGACTGTAAAAATAGTCAAGAGAAACACTTTTTTCAGTAAAAAATGTCCTTTTATTTTTAAATGTTGCTTACAGTTTTCACAGACATTTTGTATCGAAACATTTCTGATAAATGTTATCAAAGTTTTTCAGGTAACTTGTCTAAAAATACTCATTGAAAAATAGGCTCTGAATACGGAAAATAAGAATTGAAACTTTCTTTGGAAAATTTTGCTTTCCAGACAGCTAACACAAATACCTTTTACTTCAGAGTAGAAAGTGGTTAAGTTTATTTCATAAAATCATAGAATGGCCTGGGTTGAAAAGGACCACAATGGTCATCTAGTTTTAACTCCCCTGCTATGTGTAGGGTCACCAACCATCAGACCAGGCAGCCCAGAGCCACATCCAGCCTGGCCTTGAATGCCTCCAGGGATGGGGCATCCACAACCTCCTTGGGCAACCTGTTCCAGAGCGTCACCACTCTCTGTGTGAAAAACTTCCTCCTAATATCTAACCTAAACCTCCCCTGCCTCAGTTTAAGACCATTTCTCATTGTCCTATCACTATCCACCCTTGTAAACAGTTGTTTCCCCTCCTGTTTATATGCTCCCTTCAAATTTTGGAAGGCCACAATGAGGTCTTCCTGGAACCTTCTCTTCTTCTAGCTAATCAAGCCCCATTCCCTCAACCTTTCTTCATAGGAGCTCCAGCCCTCTGATCATCTTAGTGGCCCTCCTCTGCACCCGTTCTAAGAGTTTCACATCTTTCTTGTGCTGGGAGCCTCAGGCCTGGATTCAGTACTTCAGATGGGGCCTCATTATTTATTCAAGATTCTTAATGATTCAGTTACTTCCTCTCCTTCTGTCTTTTAAGTTTAATCACATACACAAATTTTGAAGCTTTCATATGGTCTGGACAAGTAACAGAAGCCTTTCCAGGATTAAGACTGTGTCCACCATGTCCATCAGGCATAGCTCTGATGCCATGGCCAACCATGGGAGTGAAGGAGCATTTTTAATTGCAGCACTACACTATAAATTTATGATTACTTAAGTGCACTTGACCACACCAGTTGTCTAATCCTTCCTTTTAACTTCCTCACGGTCTATTAAACATCCCCATTTTCAAGACTCACTGCTGGAATCAAACACTTGCTAGTTACAATGTCCGTCTTTCCCCCTTACAATGTTCTGATATCCCTAAACATATTCCAGTCCAGGTTTGACCTCTCAACAGTATGCGTCTAAATTGAGTCAATTTCACTGACAAAGATCAAACTGCTACTTAAAGTGTCTCGTGGCTGGATTTTCCAGCAGACCTACAACTCCAAGCTGAAGTAGACATGAAAGGCTGCACGCAGCTGCAGGCAGCATTAGGAGGTAGGAGAACAGTGCAAGTCTCACATGATGTGAACAGCAAGTGCTATTGTGGCAGTGGTGCAGGAAGAAAGGAGGGGAAATGAGCTGCAGACTCTTGGTCCCAGAGTAAACCCATGCTCAGAATGCATGATAGGGACACTCATTCGTGTATGATGATGATACTCATCTCTACACTACATCTGCCTGATGATGATACAGTTGGTATCTGACAAATAGGTTCTCTGAACAGAAATGAAAGATTTTTTGAGGTCCCTTCCAACCCAAGCCATTCTATGATTCTATGATATTATGTTATTTCCCTTCTTTACTGTGCTGCTGGATTCACTGGTACTTGTGCCTTACAGCCTTCTCAAATACCATGAGGGAAACCAACTTCCCTACAAATCCAAGAGGTCCAGTGGTACAACATGCAGTATGGATCCTCTGTATGGAGAAAATATTTGCTGCTTTCAGGTACACAGAGTAATTAATGAATGCTGTCTTGAAGGTGATTGCCAGCTGATATTAAAAGGAATAAATAATACAACTCCTATCCTTTTCCACTTGAAGGTCACAAACATAGACAAAAACACAGCTTTCATGGGGAGACGAGGAGGCTAAGCAAAGAGCTGTAACATTTACATCTATGTTTGTGTTGCCGTTATTTACTTACAATCAGGCATTTCATTTTCCTTTGAAGTATATTATAACCTCTTCTTTCCAGAAAAATTTTGCTGCTGAGGTCCTCAATAATCTTTAGTAGCATTCAAGCAGGGAGAAATGAGAAAGCTATTAATTTCATGTTCTTGAAAAGCCTATTTTGCCATCAATGTATTGGAAAAAGCCCATAACTATCTTCCTGCATTGCAGAAACAGAACTAGTACAGAAAAGGCTCTAAAATAATGATTGTTTTCCCAATGTAACAGAAAATTATGTACTTATCAGACAAGCTCTCTCAGACTAGTTGTAGTGTAGCACAAATGTGCAATTTGAAAAAGACGTTGTATTTCCCAGATAATAATGCTTTTTGGAAATCTTTCCATGTTTCATGAAATTAATTTGTGAAGTTTATTTTCTGATTACCTGGATGAGGAAATGCAGTTCCAAAAAAATACATTCAACATTCTCAGTGGATTAAAAGTTAATGCCTTTCATTCACAACTCCTTTAACTTTCCTTATTCCTTTCCTTAATTTTCTAGCCATCAGTTCTGCACTCAGTCTTTCAGTGACTGATCTCACAGAATGTAAGCTTGTCATTCTGGGCGTCTTTACATACATCTCTTCCCTGAAGAAATGCATCAGGCTTTGTATAGTGAGTCCAAGAATCAAGGAAAACAAAACCAGAGGTTTGGTAAGATCTCACTGTGTGACTGAGGTGTTGGGACAACTTACGCTTTCTCAGGTTTAAGGGCTAAAACGAGATACTGCTTCTTCACCGGGAAATAGAAGGAAGAAATCATTAGGTGGTGACTCATATCTAACCCAAGCAAAGAAAAGGAATAACAGAATTAACTTTTGGTTTTATTAAAACAACCCAAAACAATTACTTTAGATTTTGTTCTTATGAAGCAAAAATAAAACTGAGAAATAACTAAGATCCAAACTATCCTGGGGGATCTATATCTAGAGAATAATTGTTCTCTAGTGTACTGTAGCACTGAGAAAACCACTATCTCGTTTCAAGAAATATACATATACAAATACATAGCAACCACTGATATAGTATGTCCCCTACAAAATGTCTTCCTTTAAAATGACATAGGGTGTCTGTATGATGACATTTCCCCTTTCAACACAATAAAAGATGGCCATCTCTCTATAAGTACACACACAAACCTGCTGGATTTGAGGCAAGACATCCAATATGTCTGCTATGAGGCTGTTACATCACTGAAATAAAATGCAGAATAGGATTAACAGTGTCTAAGTTACTTAACAGCTCAGAAATCTAGGCAGAGATGATAAACCATACAGATTTCTTTGCACTCAGCATGACTAAATCTTTGACTAATTTAAGCATTTTAAAGGCATTTCATGTGTATCTCACAGTGCCAGGAAAACAGCAAGCCAGTTGCTGAACTGCTGTTTGGATGTTTTAAGTAGTAAGTCCTCTACTCCATGTAAGCATCTGCTTCCATTACAGCTGGCTTAGCTCCCACGGACCAAAAACTCTGGTTTTAAAAACTCCCCAACTCATGGAATATAATTAATTTGCATAAATTATAACAAACAATTTACCATTCTTCCTGGGATCATCGTCTCTGAATATACAAAAGCAAATTAATTGCATTTTACAGTATTAAAGTTTCTTCTGTCAGAAATAAGACCAAGATACAGCATGACACAATTCATGAAACTATCTTCAGGGATGTCTTTTTTGCTGGACTCCTAGATAAAATAGAAATAATAATTAATATCTTCATAAAAGCTGCTTTAATCATTTTTACAGTTACACTCACTGAGGTGTAACAGTAGGAGGACTTTGGAAAACTGAGGAGTTTTCTGACTGGCACTTAGACTAAGCTAGTCTTCTCCAATCTTAAGAGTGAAGAAGCTTCAGGAATTTGCAGGGAAAAATCCTTTGCTGTTATGATGCTGCACAGTTCCTCCTTTTAGTTCTCACTTTTAATGTTAAAGTGCTTATAGAAAGCTTAGACCCTTTCTGCTCTTCTCAGTTTGTGAGCATTTAAGTAACTGGTTGTACTAGGAAAAGAAAAAAAAAAAAAAAAGGGAATTACCTATAGGAGTGCAAAACCATACTCCTTTTTACTTAGATAATGACTATATTTATCTATTCCTTGGGAAAAAATATATATATAATCTCAACTTTCTAGATTCTTCAGACAGTTGAATTTATTGCCATTTCATTCCCTAACAATATTTTTTGCTTGGGTCTTTTTCTCCTTCCAGCCATTTCTCTTTCAAGGATGTGCACTACTTTGTTCATAAGATGTTCTCCTCCAAGGAAATCAGTTTTACTTCAGCTGCAGAAATACAAAACAAAACAACAATTGCCTTGATTCTGTAATATTTTTTTCTGCTGCTTCTTTCTCATCAAGCCTTTATCTACTCCAGGACAGTTGAGCTGTCCTCTTTTCCACATCATCAACTCCAATAAGCCTTTTTTCTTCCAACATCCCTTCTCCCTGTTTCTAAATCCCTTCTTCCTTTTGGGACATTATTCCCCTTTGAGGCTGCTATCTGTCACATATCTCTCACCTCTGAGACTGACACACAGAAGTTCCCCTTTAGTCATCTTGTTGTTTCTCACACTCCAACACAAGTCCTCCTCAACTCCAGTGCTACTTCTTCCCCCCAAACAGCTCAGTTTAACCGGCTGGCAATGAAAGAAAGCTGTGAGCTTCTTTGGGTGTGACTTCAAGGTGCCGTTTTAGCACAGCAGGCACACTGAAATCATCGATCCTGCCTAAAGGATGAATCTTCAGTGTTTACATTTTCACAGGAACTTTCTTGCATTGTATAAATGCTGTTTATACATGTTACTCAACTTCTTTTCCCTCTGGGTCTCAAGTTTAAGGTTTAGCTGACATGCATTAGACCAAATCAATGAACAGTTTGCTACTATGTGTCACAGTCACCCTCAAAAAAACAAACAATAAAATAAAATAAAACCTCACCAAAAAACCCAAAACAATCTAAAAGTTTCCTGCAAACATAAGAAAGTCATTTGGCCTAGGTGATTCATTGTTTATTTCTTTCCAGATTTAGCACTTACTATGAAAGAATAAAGACCTTTATTATAAATGCCCAGCAAAACAGCAATAGCTGTTTTCACAGACTAAGTTTAGTAGTCATAAAGAAGTGTTTACAAAGGAATTGAACTGCCAAGACTCCTCAGTTTCTCATTTTACACGCACAAAACTTCAGTACTTTCAAAACACACCATGTGAAGACAGAACATTATTTAAAATGAAGCACACACAGGAAGCAGCTCAACTGATTGACAGAAGCACAGCTTGAAAGAAGAATCCTGTTTTAATGGAAATTATTTTTATCCTTCCCAATTATTGCTAAGGCATCAATCACTGCAGCCCTTAAGGGCAGAGGAGAACACTAAGACAACACAAAATCTCAGGTACCACCCTGGCTTTCTTACTTCTGGCTCCATTGGATCATGATGCTTTCTGTCAGTCTTGTACATATCAATGTCTGACTGCAGAAGTCAGCCCAGCTGGGACAACATCTCAGGGGAGAAATTGCAATGCAAGAGCAAAAGCAGCCTGTATCCCAAAAGAGGTTCTTCACTGCACGTGGGTTTGTTACGTGAGACTTTCTTGTAGGATGGGATACAGATGTATGTGTGAAGAAGTTTGATCCTTAATACCCCGGCTAAGTCATCGACAGTGCAAGCTACGGTATTTCAGTTAAGAATAATAAATAGCTATTTTCAGTCATGTTGTTGCTTTGCCCTCTAATATGCTGTGTGCAGTGGCTGAGCCATCCAACATCTGGACTGTGAATATGATACTGCCAAAGCTGTACTTGGTAGCTGCCAAACTGCTGAGCCCATGTGTGGCTTCACAGCTGGATACCCGGAGAGCTCAACTATGATTCAAACTCTGAAAAATCACCAGGTCTACGGCTGCAGCATGATTCAGCAGCCTGGAGGAGAGCCTTCTTAATGGAAAAGAAACAGCAACAAAACACCCACAGCTGACCATATATGGCATAAAACATTTCAAAAAGAAGTAAATGCCTTGAGCACCTTCACTTTGTAGTGCAGCTCTATAACTCCACTGTTTGGTACAAAATATGGTTAGCCACAGGCACCAAGAGCTAAATTCTGCCCCACTAACAATGCCTCAATTTCAGATTAACTTCACTAACTTCAATAGTACACAGCTTGCTTAAATATGAATATACCGAACTGACACATCTCTTTCTGGTGCTGTTTGAGGTAAGTTTGAAATCATTAAGCAGGTAGAGAGTACAGCTCTTTGTGAACGAAAGCCTCCAGTGGTATTCCAGGAATGTTGCCAAAGAGGTGGACTCCGTCCCCACCACACAAAGATACTTGATTTGTAAATGAATTAATGCTTGTGAACCGACAAGGAACAAAACCCGGGGTTCTGCGCACGCACACAGAGAATGCACTGGAAACCTTAGAGTTGCACTAATTACTCTGTGTGCTCCAGGGATGTTTACACATACATAAAAGGTGAACATAGCTTGCCAAAATGAGGTGCCTAATGTCCTGCTACATAGGAGAGTTCAGCTGCTCATTCACATTGCAAAACCTATTCCTCAAACTTGGCTCCTTGCCTTCCTAAAGATGAAAATAGCTAAACTGTGATTTTCTTCATGCGTTGATGGCTCAGGCGGGCCAGCTCTCCCTCCAGCCATGAGAATGCTACGACTTCACGCTGTGCTGCTGAACACTGCCTGGTCGGGCAGGTCAGGCACGGTCCATCCATCTGCACCACGCTCATTCTTATGGTGACGATGCCTACATTTCCTTTGCCAAGCAGAGTGGCTTAACGAATATTCTCTGATCCTTACAAAATACGTGCTCGGTCATCTGGGAAATAAAAAAAAAAAAAATGTGGCATAAATGAGGCTCCAGTTCAAGCTGAACAATTTGTTTCAGCACTACAAGATGTTGCTTTAGGAAAGCTTCCTTTTAATATAGTACATGAGATAAATGGAGTCTTTTTGTCTCATTCCCTTCTCTTTACCAGTAATTGAATAAAGTAGAGATTGTGAGGTAAAATCAAGCACATCTGGGTCAATTAGCATGGAAAGTCAATTCTTTAAAACCTGATGGATGCCTCTGGGAATCGCGCACTTCACAGCACGAATCTCAGTGCAGTGCTGCACTCTCAGCAACTCAACTCAATTAAGCCATTACGTGGTTCTTTAAATCGGGGGATCTGGGGGAATTGCTTAATTGTCTGCTTGTCATGGTTCCTCCTCAGGGAGCATGTAAACGTCTTCTGTTTCTCCTATAGATGTGTGGTGCACATAAGAACAATTCATTTTAGCTGACTTATTCATCGCTTATTTCTCCCGTGGGAAAATTAATCTTTCTCCTCAAATTCTGCTCCAAAGAATAAAGATGCCCAGTGGAAGCAAACCACGCCATCAATACAGCACAGGTTTTCACTGACTACTGTCAGGTTTATATTTCCTTTGCCTTGCAAGTCTCAACTGTCGCTCCCTGCTTTCACTTGCTCATAACGTTCAGAATCAACTTTCTCAGGCTTGTGGGAGGGTTTCACCATTCTCTGCAGCTATGAGCAGCTCTGCAACACACTTGGACTTGCCTAATGCACTGTAATCACCCACTGACTAGTCAGCAGTGCCTGAGCAAGCTGTCTGAGCATTTATGAAACTCTGTGGTCCATGGGCAGAGCTGACCATCTCCAGAGGACAACTCATCCTGCAACCAGACAGTAGACTCAGTGGCATAATGGGGGATGTTCATCTGCCTCAACTGAGAGCAGCTCTGGACCCACTGAACCAAGAGATCAACCAAAGAGATTTTGAACAACCAGCTTTAGGCAGACACCCCTCTTCTAGACTATAAAATCTGTGAGATCAGTCACACATGCATCTCTCCCCACCACTGTCACTGTGACAACCAACTAGTACAGGCTGCTGTTCCTGCCTTTCCCCACACCAGTGAGCTTCTCTTCACCTGCACACAAGTAACTGCCATCACTATACTTTTGCTTCATGTTTCAGACTGCTGAACACCCAAAATCTCCATCTGGCCTCAGTGGGAGACAGTTGCTGGGTGCTCAGGGTTGCAGAAACAAATAACCCCATTTAGCCCCTAAATATGGATATAGAAGGCTAACTTTAGATTCAGATTTTATTTTATTTTTTAACTTGGCACAGTATTTAAGTCTATCCATGAGGTGAGTTAATTTTTTACCATCAAAGAGAAGTAAAATAACTTCTTCAAGGTCGTACAGTAGGATGACTAGGATTAGAATGCCACAAATTTTGTGTGCTATAACCAGAAAATTATTCTACTTCCTAAATGTAACATAACTGGGACACAGTCTGATAAATGGAGACTGAGTAAGCCACACTAAATCTACTGATGTGTTCTGCAATGTCTGGATGTGTCCCCAACCCTCGCTATGAAAGGAAATGTAATTATGGTAATTGGAAAGCGCAGTCCACCCATCGTTTGGGTTACCACACACATACGTAACTGATTCCAAATATAGAACTGCAGTAATGTCTCTTACACTCTTATCTCCTTTAGTTCCCTTTTTCCTTAAGTTATAAGCTTGACATCTTTTCTTCTGACAGGAGAACCTCTGTTCTGGTGTATGAATGTTAGCCAATGGCTGTCATGCAGCCCAGAGCATGCAGAACAGCTGCTCAGAGTTCATGAGAGCTGCCCACGTAGGTCTAACCAGAGTATTTGTTTGGGCGCAATGGTGGGGATGAAGGAGGGAAACTTGGTATGAGGAAGAAAGTTCAGGAAGGAGAGGAAGATCAGGAAGCCAGAAAATTGTATAAAGCACCCTTGTGTTTTGGAACCTATGCCAATTTTAAAAATGAGGCAAATGGCTCTTACTGTAGTCCCTGCTGTGAATGCAGGGCACTGTAGAGATTCACAAGGCTTATTCAAAGAGCCCAGCTAGGCTCTGGACAAGCAGAATAGCATAGCACACTGTTGGGCTAACTTACACAGCTTCTGAGATGGCAGTTTAAATCAGTCATCTCCTCAAGTGTAAAAAAGGTAAATTTACATGGCATCCTTAGAACATATCACTCACTTGGCTTGCATTACCTGGAGTACTCATCTTCGTAAGTTGTGTACTACATACATGTAACTTAAGTGTCTACTCCAGAGTACGTGCAAGGGCTCCTGGTGACAAAACTGGCTCTTCCTGCCTGTCTGCAGTCCAGCAACGCAATGCCAGACAGTTTTCCTCCTGCAATGGACTGGCAGATACTTATTTTTATGCACTTCAGCATTCCCCGGTTACAGAAAAGAGAGGAAATATTTTATTAACCTTCATCTCCTAAACCAGAGTGTCCTAGATAGCTGGACTTCTAGGTTCACCAAGTTTCTATGGGTAAAAAAGAAGTGGCTCATCACCAGATGTTTACAGAAGAATTCAGAGGTATCTGAGGTTGAAAAGGTATTCTGACTATAACTTAAAAATGTTAATATGTTTAGGCTGCCATGTGCAGGTGTTTATTATGAGCTACAAGTGGATAACCAGAGGCAGCAGACAGCAGCAAGCAAGAAGCATTAGAGAAAGAGAACTGAGACTGCACATCAGCACCCAAAGCCACCTCCTCATGAATGCCTTGTTCTTGCACGAAGCATGCGGGAGCAAATAATCCCCATGGCAGGGGCAGCCAGCCCCAGCTGTTAGTGGCTGCTCCTCCAGTATCCAGGGCTTCCAAACACAGCCACAAACAGGAGCAGCATGCCAGAAGGGACTCTCCTTTCCTTTTCCACCCACAGCCTAAATCACGTTCTCTCTGAAATAACACTGGCACTCACATACTTGTATCTGCACCGACTGTCAAACTCAGATTCAAGACACTTCAATATCTTTTTTCAGGAAAAAGAAAAAACAAAATACACTCCAACAATACAGAAACAAACATCACCAACAGTATTTCTTCTGTGTTTCACAGCTTGAAATTCACCAAGATTGTGCCTCGTCAGTCATGTCTAGAAGAAAAATGGAGCAAGTCTAGCATAATCACATAAAATTCAGTCCAACCAAGTTAACAGTGGCTTGAAGGCTTTTGGATGCCATGCAGTCCACACACAAGTAGTTCCCACATTCCACCTTCTAACAAAAAATATCTGTACCCAAGGTTAGTGCAGGTAGAGACCAGAAACATCTGAAAGGAGCCAGAAGCCTTACAGTTAAATACAGATCCTTACATGGTAAATGCATGCAATATAGCCAATGCATAATCGCCCCACATATCCTGTACTGCAGCCTTTTACCCCAATTAAGAAATGGTTTAAAATACTGCTACTGTGTTTGTGCTGCGTTCGCACTGATGCAAGGGACTACATGAAATATGGCACACACTGAATAACAATAGGCCTTCTTCCACAGTCGTCAGTAACACCTTTGAAAAACTGCAGATGCACCTGTTGCCGTACATACAGAATTGATAACAATAATAATAAAGGAACCACTTGCAATTATCAAGAATTTGCTTTTCTTGCTCATTTTCAAAACAACTCTAACACCCTCCAAAACCCCAGCACAGCGCAAAAGCTGTAATGCTCACCATGGCATTACAAATGCACAAACCCAGAGGAACATACATGCATACATATATCTACACAGATACAAAACCCCCTTCCCAGGAATGTGGCCATCTCTTTTCAGGTACATACCAGCAGGACTGTATATTCTGAAGAAATACAGAAGGAAAACAGTAATTTTTTTTTCACACAGTGGTTTTACTCTGCTTGCAGCAGTCTCCTCCTTTTACAGCCACCGGCAAGGGTTGAATTCAGCTGAGCCCCAGGCAGAGGAGGCATGATGTGAGACCACACCTTTCAAACACACTCCAATCACACAGAATGAATGTAAATAAAACCTCACCTTGGGGGGATCATCCCTCCCTTCCCCCCCCCTTCTTACATGAAGCAGTTTCCATGTGTGAGAAGCGAGCAAGCAAGGCCAACTGCTTCCAGAAACTCTGAAAGAAGACTGGGAGGGCTGTAAGTAGCTTTCACCATCCTCAGGTTCATAGAAATATTAGCTCCTTCTTTGGAAAGCACTTTCTCGTTGTGCATGGGATATGATGAGCCAGCACAAATCTTGCCTCAGTTGTTTCTCCAGGTAGTGAGGATCCCTTTAGAAACAAGTTGTCTATAGAGTATTGCTACACATTCAAAGATGTGACTTCTATATTGCACTCACAAGCCTACTTAGCCTTTATGTTGATATTAGATGAGTGCCCTCTCTTTCACTCTTGCATTTTCTCTCATGTGCTTTTTTTCCACATACACATCGAAACAGCTCCAAAGCTGATTTAGAGAATTTCCAGCACAGATCATATGCAAAAGGCTTATCTCAAAAGGTAAGGGACTGAACTGCAGCCAGGCTTCAGTATAACTCTTTCCAGATGTCAGGACTCACTCAAACCACCTCTAACAACAGTTCTATTTTGGGACAGAAGGCAACATAAGAATCAGTAAAACCTGATTGCCACTGGATAGTAATTTAACTCCTTGGAAACACTTCAGATGTTAAGAAGGCAAACAACTTGAAGTCATCCTGAGAGGAAAACCACAGTTCTGATGTACACTCTTCAAGCAAGGAAGTCTCAGAGAAATGAAAGAGGCAGACTCCAGCTCCAACAAGATATACGAGACAGCATGAAAGTGCTTTGAATGGCACATGCTCTAGCCAAAAAGGTGGTTTTTAATAAAAATGGATAAGAGTGCATTGTATTCCCACAGAAAAAGTAGAAACACAGAGTTGTCCAAGTTTAGGAAAAACAAAACAAAACAAAAACAAACAAACAAACAAAAAACTATTCACATTTTTGATGTTTGCACCAAAGGAAAATCTCCTGCTTTGAACATTTGATGGAAGAGTATTACAGGAAATTATTATTATTATTATCATTGTGGCTCCCACTAGTGATAGAAGAGGCCAGGATCTGTCAACATTTTCCTTACAAACCCATTTTCGGTAGACTCTAAATTGGCCTGAAATAGCTAGCTGGGTTTGTGAGATCTCTAGAAACAAAACTCCATCTGGCTGTTTACAAAATTCTAGTCTGAAGAAAATGAGAGAGACCATGAGAGCAGAAGAGAGGTAATTTTTAGTGGTTAAATCTATCGTGTTTGTGTTGCTTTACAGCGCTAATCAGCAATCAGTATCTAAAAAGAAAGTTTGGAATCGGTGCTGATGAGCATCTCGATGTCAGCATGCACATTCAGCAACCTCCAACATCTTCTGAAAAAGGCAGCTGACACATAAAGCAGTCTGTCTCATGATATATCTGGAGACTGCATTTCCCATGACATCCTGGACTAAACTCAGCAAGAACCACAGCAGGAAAAGAAAGATTCCAAACATTCTTGATTTTTTAGCAAAGAATCATTTCATGCCTAGGCTTAAAACTAAGCTGTCTAAAGAAATACTATACTAATTTAATGAACCAGTTCATTAGGCCTCAAGGGTAGCACTCATACCAAAGGACAGATTCTGTTTTCCTTTCTGAGCCAGCCTCCAAAATGTTCCTAACCTAAAGCTTGAAAGACAGAAATACAGTCTTACAGCAAGTGCAATTAGGCAGATATTTCATTTTATTGACTGGAGATACTGGTTGCCACCCACTGGTCATAGAATAATAGAATCATAAAATGATTTGGGTTGGAAGGGACCTTTAAGAGTTCCGAGCCCTCTGCTATAGGCAGGGACACCTCCCTTTAGACTAGCTTGCTCAGAGCCCCATCCACCTGGCCTTGAATGCTTCCAGAGTGGGGGAATCCACAACCTCGCTGGGCAACCTGTTCCAGTGTCTCACTACCCCCACAGTAAAGAATTTCTTCCTATCATCTAATCTAAATAAACCCTTTTCCAGTTTAAAACCATTTCCCCTTGTCCTGTCACTACCTGCCCTTATAAAAAATCCCTCCCCAGATTTCCTGTAGCCCCTATTCAAGTACTGGAAGGCCACTGTAATGTCTCGTTGGAGCCTTATCTTCTCCATGCTGAAGAGATCCAGCTCCTTCAGCCTGTCCTTGTAGATGAGCTGCTCTAATCCTCTGATCATCGTCATGGCCCTCCTCTGGACCCACTTTAACAACACCATGTCCTTCCTGTTTTGGAGGCTCCAGAACTGGACTCAATACTCCAAGTGGGGTCTCATGAGAGCAGAGTAGAGGGGCAGGATCACCTTCCTCAACCTGCTGGTCAATGCTTTTCTTGATGCAATTTAGGTTGGCTTTCTGGGCTGTAAGTGCACATTGCTAGCTGATGTTAAATCTTTCATCAATCAACACTCCCAAATCCTTCTCCTCAGGGCTACTCTTAAGCCATACTCTGCCCAGCCTGTATCTGTGCTTTGTATTGCCCTGACCCAGGACCTGCACTTGGCCTTGTTTAACTTCATGAGGTTGGCATGATCCCACCCCTCAACCCTGTCCAGATCCCTCTGGATGGCACCCCCTTCCTCTAGCGTGTCAACTGCACCACTCAGCTTAGTGTCATCTGCAAACTTGCTGAGGATGCGCTCAATCCCACTGTCCGTGTTGCCTACAAAGATGTTAAGTAACACCAGTCCCAACACCAGTCCCTGAGGAATGCCACTTGTCACAGGTCTCCACTTGGACACTGAGCCATTGACCACAACTCTCTGAGTGTGACCATCCAGCCAATTCCTTACCCAGCAAGTGGTTCACCCATCAAATCCATTTTTCTCCACTTTGGCAACCAGGATGTCAAGTGGGACAGTGTCAAACGCTTTGCACAAGTCCAGGTAGATGACATCATGGATTGTGGCTTGGCAACTTCATCCACCAGTTCCCTCAGAATCCATGGATGGATCTCATCAAGTCCCATGGACTTGTGAACCTTCAGGTCCTTTAGATGGTCCTGCACTGTTGTGCAGTTCAGTAGCTCAAGTCTGTTTCATGTACACGAAGAACATCTCAGCTTTCTTTTGGCTTTTGTGGCTTGAACAGGTACACTCTTCACTGGGGAAAGAACTGGCTGAAGGGCTGGGCCCAGAGAGTGAATGGAGCTAAATTCAGCTGGTGACAGGTCATGAGTACTGTTCCCCAGGGGTTGGTACTGGGGCATGTCCTGTTTAATATCTTCATTGATGACCTGGATGAAGAGATTGAGTGCACTCTCATTAAGTCTGCAGATGAAACAAAGTTGGTAGGAAGTGTCAATGTGCCTGAAGGCCCTTCAGAGGAATATGGACAGGCTGAACTGCTGGATGAAGTTCAAGAAAACCAAGTGCCAGGTCCTGCACTTTGATCACAACAACCCCAGGCAATGCTACAGGTTTGGGAGAGAATGGCTGGAAGACTGTGCAGAGGAAAAGAACTTGGGGGTGCTGGACGACACTAAGCTGAGCATGAGCCAGCAGTGTGCCCAGCCATGAAGACCAGTGTCATCCTGGCTTGTATCAGAAATAGTGTAGCTAGCAGGAGCAGAGAGGTGATCATTCCCCTGAACTCAGCTCTGGTGAGGTCACATCTTGAGTACTGTGATCAGTTTTGAACTCCTTACTACAAGAAAGACATGGAGGTCCTGGAACATATCCAGAGAAGGGCAACAAAGCTGGTGAGGCGGTCTGGAACATGAGTCTTATAAGCAGAGGCTGAGGGAACTGGGATTGTTTAGCCTGGAGAAAAGGAGGCTCAGGGGAGACCTCATTGTCCTTTACAAGTACCTGAAGGGAGGTCGTGACAAGGTGGGAGTCAGCCTCTTCTCCCAGGAAACCAGCAATAGGATGAGAGGGGATGGCCTCTAGTAGCACCAGGAGAGATTCAGGTTGGATATTAGGAAAAATTTCTTCTCCAAAAGAGTGGTCGGGCACTGGAATGGGCTGCCCAGGGAGGTGGTTGTGTCACTGTCCCTGGAGGTGTTTAAGAAATGTGTATGTGTGATACTAAGGAACGTGGTTCAGTCAGCAATATTGGTGGTAGGTGGACAGTTGGACAAGATGATCTTAGAGGTCTTTCCAACCTTAATAATTTTATGATTCTATGATTCTATTCCTTCCACACTTCAACTGCCATATCTGTAAAACTAAAAAGAGTAAAAGGCTTTGTAAAGTCCATTAACGTTTCCTTGTACAAATAGTATTCAGTGCCAGGCAGAACAGCAATGGGCCCTCGTACTTCGGCTCCATTTTCCTTTCAGCTGAAACAGTCAAAACAATTTACCTGCACTCTGACGAAATATCCATCCCCAAATTACTGGTTTTCCCTATTTTCCCAGGTTTTACAAGTTCTTTTACATAAACATTTCTTTAATCTGTGCAGCACAACTGCCAAAATCGGAACCTGAGTGTGGTCCCTTCAAAGCCTGATCTGTTTTACTGTGCATTCCTGCAATACTGTGAGCAATCAGTTAGCTTTTCAGCACTAGTTTAATATAAAAATTGTACTACCTTTCAATTATGTCTTAAGTCTACCAGTTCAATAAATTATACAAATCCCTCATATTTTAACTAGCAGGAACACAGTCACTTAACCCCTTTGCTCACAACAGAAATACTTAGCCAACAAAATCTATAACAGTATCTGAAAGAAACTTAGAAACAAAATATTACAAGAGAGAAACAGCAGTTAGTGAGACACCAATAAACACACTGTAAATACTGAAGTTTTGCACAAGAAACACTGCATAGTGAATAGCTGTTGCAGAAATGGAAAAATAGAGAGCCTCTTAATAGGGTGATTTTTAATAGTCCAAATAGGGTGAGAAGGCAGCACTCCAACAAACAAATCAGAAGTGGAAAGAAAAAATGTTGCTCAGATCCAAATAGTTTCAAAAATGAAAACAAGGATTAAAAAGGAAGAATTAAAACATGAGAAGCTGAAGCCTATTCCCATATTTTATTGAGCCACTTGAAAGAAAACTAAATGCAGGCTATGTTCTGATGAGAAGCAACATCCTCTGTGTTTTTTGCCAGTGTTAGATAATACTCATAGAAAAATATGGGGCTTAAAATAGTGTGGGATTTAAATCAATGCACAGATAGAAAGCTCATGTTGCTTTCCCTTCTTTTTTTTAAATGCAAGGATGACTTTTCTAACCTGTGCACTTGTAGGAGTGGTAGATATGGTAGAGAAGGCTCCTGCATCAGCTCTTTCCTGTGCCCATTGTAAAACAGTGCTTCTACAAGGGCACGGCTGGTAAGAGCAACAAGCATTGACTACTATTGCTCTTTACTGTAAAAGGCTGGAAAGTCCCTGTAGGAATAACCTGCACTAGCTCTCAGACCTCCAGGCACCTGCAACACCACCCACTTGTATCCTTTCAAAATGTTTGTGGCATATCACCCTGCCTTAAGAACCCCGACGAGTCATGGCAGAAATCCAACTACAACTACTGTGCAGAGCTGTTCTGTGCTGGGCCACTTGGATGAAACTTTATGAACAGAAAATAGCAATGAAGGAGCTGCGAGGGGAGGTAAGGCTCTAGTGTGTGAGCACTGACAGAAAATGGCCTGGTACCTTCAGCTTTGCTGGTCAGCTCTCACCAGCTTAAATCCTTGCACTGCATCTCAGTAACTTTCCCTCCAGCCCCAGCAAAGACAAGGTTTATGTCATTCAAAGCAATGAAACTTAAACCAACACTCCCAAATATAATACATATTCAGACACAAGACAGCATTAAGATCAGAGAAGATACAGACTGGCTGATAAAGGCCTCCAAAGAAGTAATCAGTGGTAGATCTCTAGCTGTTGGACACACAGGTCTGTTATCCAAAACTGAACCTTTGAACTACTTAATCCAAGACTTTATACTGCAATCATCCACACCAATGAGACTAGTGACAGAAAATGGTAAAATTGTGTTGCCAAATCTGCTTTTATACAACAGGCTTTAATGACTTAAAATGAATCATGACATATTTTTTACATCTTCTCTTATGCAGACCACAAAATGGATTTTCTGCTCCTTGAAAACTATGGGGATTTCAAACTTCTCTTCAGACTCACTTAAAATGGCAAAGATCAAAAAATCCCTCAGAGTGAGAAAACTTAAAATGTTTTTTGCAGGCCAATGTAGACCAGTAGGTTATTGACAGAAACTGCATCTCAAAACACACAATGCTTTTCCCTTCCAAAATCAAAACACAACATTAAAACAAACAAACAAACAAACAAACAAACAAACAAACAAAGGATTCCAAAGCTTTTCTTAGCTTCATTTTGCTGAAAATTAAGATAAGTGATGCCCGTGGTTTACTTCATCAGGATACCTCTTTCTAATGAAAACAAACTTTAAATGAAAACTTTCCAGTTGTCCTAGAAATTTAAGGAGAAAATGTTACAGTGATTTTTTTTCTGTCATTTGAGAAAATGATAGGCTGTACAAGCTGCTTAAAACAGATGAAGAGACAGGTGGGTAGATATCCCCACACTGAAAAACATTTAAAAAAAAAAAGACCCAGAGATCTGACAGGGATGTCTGGTGCCTGACTGTAGTTCTGACTGGTTCCCTAAGAGGAAAACAAACATCTGATTGCCTTTTATACTCTTTCAAAAAATCCTGTCATAATTTTTAAGTGTGTTGATCATAGCTTATTTTTAGCTCTGACAAACCATAGAAACATTTCCAAAAATATTCTCAAGAAATACAGTGACCTTTCTAGCTTGGAAAGCAGAGATATTAACAGCATCATCCACGCTACTGTACAGGCTGAACAAATCTGTATGACCCCTCAGTGGCCCACTGAAAAACCTTCCACACTCATCTGTATGCTATCCCCCAAAAACTGCTCCTTTGGGCTAGCAAAAAACAGTCTTGACTATTATACCATGTTCAGAAACAGGTCAAGGAGCCACCTATAAAGGAGCCACCTATAAAGGACAGGGGCATGACTCTGAAGATGAGAAGGAGGAAGCTGAAGGCTGAGGAACAGTGGCTTCAGAGAAGGTAATTTATTCATGACACAGGTGAAATAGGGAAAGGTAGTGAAAAGGTCTGAGATTCACAGTGAGAAAACAATGGTCAAGAAAAAAAGAAAATTTCTAAAGCAAATAGGGATTTGACACAGAAATCACGTGAAAGTCAGTGAATGTTTTGCAAGATGGGTAGGGGTAAGTTGTACCCCCCATGCAGTAGTGACAACATCTTACAGTTGGTCGCAGTCCTAAGGCTAGTCTGCTGAAGCTGTTTATATCTGGGACTAGTTGCAGGTGTCTAAGAATTATCTCAGCTCCACATTTCATGAACTGTAATTTTCCGATAATAATTCCTTCTGGTTGAAGCTCCTTCATATTTGATCACCCCCTGAAAATGAACCTCTGTGCAAGATGAATGCAATTATTTATGTGAATGGGAAAAGGCTTACAACACAGAAGTAGCTAAAAGTTAGAAATTCAGTTTCTGTATTGTTTAATAGACTAAGCCAGGACTTAGGTTATGTTTAAAGAACATTTTTTCAGCATTTTGCTATCTTTTAAAGACACTTAGCTGTACTCCACTTTGTGGAGCAGTGTTACATACCCGTGTACTTCGTATGTCCAAAGCTGGAGAAATCTATCTGACTTTTTAAACGATAGCCAACAACTGAACCAGAATCTTTTTAAAGACGATGGCATAAAAAGATTGTGCCATCACAGCAAGAAGCTGGTATCTAATGTTTGCATTCCTGATTCAAAACTTCCTTCCAAGCAAGAACTGTTGTTAGTTAAGAGCATCACAGAGCTAGGGTCTATTTTCACAGCTGTCAACAGCAGAAGTCTCCCAGCAATGAAGCCATGGACACATATCACATAAATTATGGAAGATGTACTGTCTTAACCTTTTGGAGTTTTCTGCTCTTCGCCATCCCTGTTATTCTCATCTTAGTTCTCCCTAGAACTCTAACACACTGGTTCCTTTAGTCAGGAAGTATCAAATACAGTCCAAGTCTTGCAACTATGTTCCATCTTGGCTTTCTTGATAAATACCGTGGGACAGAACTTTTTGTTACCGTGGCTTTTTTTGTTGTTGTACACCTTTTTTTTCTTCTTTTTCTTTTTTTTTTTTTCTTTTTATAATTAAGTGGTGAGAATTTACTGCTCTGTTTTGGCCTGTAGGAGAAATGAAGGAATTCTGAGTGAGAACATAACTTTGGCAAGATTTTTTCTGATTGGCCCTCAAGAAAAAAAACTCAGACCTCAGCCATTCATCAACTAATTTGGCTTGAAACACAGCATGTGTGGTTTTATTGCTGGAACTGCATCATAACAAAACAGCCTTTTTCAAATGTCAGAAGTACATTATGTGTCAGCTCTGAACATAATGCAAAATTGATTCTCTTCAGGAACAAACCTGTGACCTGTAACACCAGAAATAAACATTTATACCTCTTCAACTAAAAAAAAAAAGATTTAGTTGCACTACAGTAACTGTGCAGTCCATCTTATCCAAGGGTTAAACCATAGTGAAGAGTAGAAATAGAAGGGCTAACACATCTAGCCAAAGCACTGAATGTATTAAACCCACAAAATGGATTTCTTTAATTTCCCTCAAAATTCAAAATCCTTTTTTTTTTTTTTTTTTTTCCTTGAAAAGAATAAAGTGACGAAGACTGAAAAATCACAGAAAGCGTTATGGAATTACAAACCACAAAATGTTGGTTTTGCTGTTGGTTTTGTCTTTGTACATGTATATATTTTTTCAGTTGTAAGAAACACATACTATGTCCAGAATGAATATCTTGACATGGCACTTTGCAAAAACACTTTAGTTTGGGCCAAGGTTTTTTACATTGTTAAGTGCCTTCCTTTTGCTTCAACACGTGTTCTAGAAAAAAAAATATTTGACAAAATAATCTGAAAGTGCTTTAGAAAGTGCAAGACAATGGCGTAGATATCTTTAAATTTAACCAAGGGACACTGTGACATTAACTCAGGCCAGTGTTCCCCAGGCTTTTATTATTCAAAGAGTCCAGATGAGCAAAATAAACTGCAGTGCAATCTTCAATATGTTTCTGACTTGAGATCCTTCTAGAATCCATACATCACTGGAACTAGGAAAAAAGTTCAAAGGTGTTCTGAATGTATTTGATTTCAGCTTTTCTCTTTGTACTTTTATCGAATCACAGAATCACAAATGTTGGAAAAGACCCACAGGATCATCCAGCCCAACCATCCACCCAACACCAATAGTTCTCACTAAACCATGTCCCTCAACACAACGCCCAAACACTCCTTGAACACCTCCAGGGTTGGTGACTCCACCACCTCCCTGGGCAGCCCATTCCACTGCCTGACCACTCTTTCAGAGAAGTAATATTTCCTTAACATCCAGCCTGAACCTCCCCTGGCGCAGCTTGAAGCCATTCCCTCTAGTCCCATCAGTTACCTTCAGTTAACTCCTTGAACAACAGAAAGTTGTCCCTAAAAAAAGCCAAGTTTGCTAAATACATATGTTCTTGTGACCTTAGATGTTTATTGTTCAACAAAAACAGCCTTGCACAAGACTTTGAATATATTTAACATACTTCCATTCAGACCTCAATATATTACTTCCCAACAGCACAAACAAATTCTTTATGTCTCAATGGAAATAGAACCATTAATTCTCTTTGTGTGTGCGTGCATGCTAAGTACAAGTTGTGGAACAGGCACTGAATTTATCAATATTCTGAACACAAAGAATGTTGTTCCTTTTGATGATAGTTCAACAGTCCTGGAATCACATGTATAGAAAAAGCAAAGAAAAAATTCACTCAAAGAATTGTCTGCTTTCCCAGTCTACTCTGCCATTAAAATGAAAAGAAGCACCTGCTTGCCAGTTTTTCTTCTTCATTCTAAAATAAGGCAATAATCAAGGAATACACAGCATTTTTAGCTATTTCTTATGGTAGGCCATCAAAATGTAACTGTCATTTTCGCATATTTCCTCTAAATTCTTCCTTCCTTACTTACTCTTTCTTGTTGTGGATCTGCATACATTTCTTATAAGAAAATGTGCCTGATGCTTTCCTTTGAGTTGCTTTCCTGAAAATTACTTCATTCTTTCCACTCTCTCCCCACCCCCCGCTAAGAAAAAAATAAATAAAAGTTCACTAGGCTGTTGAATGATAAAGCTCCCCAGCACAGATCAAAAAGCAGTAGTTACTCCACCTTGCCTCTCAACACAGCCTGTTCCTCCTGAGCTTGGAGGGACTCCAAAAAAAGGAGAAAAAAAAGAGACTCGCATCCACATGGGCTCAGAACAGATCACCAGGACTTTGCTGCAGACACATCTCTTTTCTTCAGAGAAATGAGTTTGCCCACAGGTTAACAGACCTGATCACTGTTTCCGGGTGGAAAAATGTTGTGGTGATGGTGGGAAGGAACCTTCCAAGCCCACCTCATCCTTGGCTAGTTCGTTCATGCTGCTCTCTTCACACACTTCCTTCACTTCTTTCTGCGTCCCCTCAGCCCTTCCCACACAAACAAATGCATGCAACTGTTTCTTCAGCCTTAATTATCCTTTGCTACTCAGGACCACTGGCTGCATATCTCTGGATACAGGTTCAAGTCTGCCATGGAAAGGGCCTTGTAGGAGGCAGCAGGCCCCTTGCCATGGTGCTGCCCTGGTGCTCTCCCCACCCTCATGCCCAGTGCCCACCTCTGCCCACCTCCCGCTATCTCACAGCCACAACAAGCTGCTAGCAGAGCAGAGTGCAGCTGCAGCCTGCACCACAGACCACTTGCAGCTGTGGCCGGGCATGGGATGAGAGAGCAACCACACACTGAGACCAAGGTGTGAGGAATTCATCTCCCTCCCGGACTCTGTCACTCACAGCCCATGGAGAGTCCATCTGCTGTGTGTTACATGGGGAAAACGGACATCACTAATCCCAGCAGTCCCACAGAACAATCCTTTCCTATCAAAGTCATCACCAAGTCCTCTGCCTTGTAAAACATGCCTTGCCTCTACCGAGCAATTTTTATTTCATTAGCAAATACTCCTAACGTGGGAAAAGCCTTTTGTCAGCCTGACAGGGATTTTGCAAGCCCTGTACAATTCCCACATGTCATCGTCCCTCCTGAGGCAAGGAGACAATTTGCATTCCCTTCACATCTGGACAGAAAAACTGCTTGGAATGAAGAAGGAAAACAGTGTGGTTTTGTGATGCAGTGAACCATTTAGCTCATCCCAGCTGCACAAACCTTTCCGTTCCTTCCTCCAACGAGCCCTTCAGTTCCTAGCACATACATTCTTCTTTTGCACCCATTTTTCTCCATGTACAGGACTGCTCAGGGTGTTCACTTGGAGTTCAGCGCTTGCCTTGTATCAGTGAGTCCGCTCCAACCTCCTACTCCCCCCTGTGGCAGTTTGATGGTGAAAAAGAAACACAAAGCACCCTCCTAAGACATTCAATGCATTGTCACTCTTCTTAAGTCACTTACAAAGGAAGAAAAAAGATTGCCTGAAGGCCTAAGCACAGTCTCACTGGTTTTAAGACTGTAAACTAAGATAGCTGCTCCTGGGGAATTTGAATTTCAGCCCTCTCTACCTTATGAATGGCACAAGAGCAATAGATGTGGCTAGTTCATGCCTACTTTTAAAACTCAACCAATTTTTTTTTTTTTTTTCTTTTATAAAGTTCCTAACTCACAGAGTGAACATTGGTTAGGACAGTTTTAGGATTTCCAAATACCTCACAAATCTTAGGTAATGAAAAAAGGCAAGCGATGAACTGTCTTTTCATCCTATGTCAGAACTGAATTCTACATAATCATAAAGATTTACCGTGTTATTAGGGTCAGGCTTTTCCACAAGATCTATCACAGGTAACTTCCTCAGAATAAATGCACCACAAAATAACTTCATAGATTCAAACCTCATAGAGACCCCACTGTCCAAACCGGTCAAAACAAACACCTAGGTACAGTAAAAACCTAACCTTGATTTCTATTTAAAACTCTTTAATAAAAATGTTATACATGAAATGACATGCTCAGAAACACTTGCCACTGGTGTGAGCCCTACCACTTTTATAATCTCATGTTTATTACTCAAAAGCCACTCATCACCAAGACATTTGCTGCAACACGGTTGTAAACTCTAGACATGAGATAACTGCACATCTCCCTTTCCTCAGCTAGTACCTGCAGGAAATCAAAATATCTTAGAAATGTCCCCACTTCCCTGACAATGCACATTTCTTCGAGTGTCTGCATTTCTTGGCTCCGTGTGAAAAACAGTCTGACAGAGAGTTTCCCACAGACACCAGAGAGATCAGCACAGTAAGATGGCTTCCAGACCCACTCCAGTAGTTGCTACATTTCACACACATCCGCAGGTCAATAAGGAAGCTGCCCTGGCCGTTGTAGGTGACATCCTAGTTTCCCCATCTGCGTCAGTTGTACAGATGTATTTACACAGGTCACATACCACAGATCACGTGCTGAAATAACAGCCAGCTGAGCTGGCAGCTGAGCCATGGGGAGCCATTTTCCTGAAAACCAAGCACTGTCTAAAATAATATGTCAGCACATTGAGGCTATAGGCCAGCCAACACAGGGTGCTTATCAAGTTCTCCAGAGGCATCGGAGACCTCTCCCATAATTAAGCCCCTCCACTGCCTCAGGAAGGCCTGTGCAAACAGAATAGCCCATGTCACACCATACCATGCTCAGTTAATACAAGTTGCAGAAACTGCTCTTTTCACCATTGCCAAACATATAAATCCTGCTCTATCAGACAACACAGACAAATGCATCCCGTGGGATTCTCTACGGGGTTCAACTTTTCCACAGTAGCTACAATATAAATTAACAGATCCTGTAGTCCTCTGCAGAACAAATGGCATTTGTTAATTTAAGTCTCTAATCTGGTCAAGTCTTAATTAAACACTGATGCATCTCAGCCTGGGGTAAAGAAAATGCAAAACCTCAAAATTTGCACTGCAAGCTCCTGAGAGAAGTAAGGTAAAAAACAAAAAATAAGATGACATGCATTTTAAAATTGGAGATCCAACTCCTTCCTGCTGATGTAAGCCATGACGGAGATGAAGGAAGTGTTCCTCCAACTGTTTTCCACAGGGTTCTTCTGAGAGGAACCTCAAAGGACTTTCAATGAATATTCTGTACCAGATCTGCAACCACACTTCCTCTCCAGCCAGTACCACTCACTTTTTATGAACTGTCAACCATTCATATGACAATTGTCAAAGGAGTGGTCAGTGACTCACTTTGGTCCTACACCAGTTTGACTTACCACTGCAAGAGGTTGCGAACCTCAGTCAAAACTAGAAAATAGACAACTGAGAGCCTCTTCCCTCCTTGCTCATCCTTGTAAGCTGTGGAAAGGGCTACTGAAACACAGGATGCAGCCAGACTCTGCACAGATATAGTGAATACGGATCCCTACAAGGCTGAAAATATCCACGGCACATTCACTTGAATGCATGCAGGTGTACTGAACCTGGGGCTTGGCAGGTAAAAGACCTTTGGCTCTGTGTTACATACAGTCTCTCTCTCATACAAATAGTTTTATATGTGCTTTGAATACTCATTTTGGTTATTCAACTTACTGCAACATCGCTTTAAGACCACACGCATTCATGAAATACTCTGGTTACTTTTTAAGAATGAAGCCAAGAGCTTAAAGCAACATTCTCAGTGACTCCAGAATGAATAAAACATTACGTGTTTGAACATAAAGAACGTAAGTTTAAATAGCTAAGATAACAGAAAACAACAGAACGCAGATTCATTAACAGCAATTACATCCAATGAGTTTGCTCCACCCATGCTGGTGAGGAGCTTTAGCTCAATGGACTCAGAACTTTCAAGTCCAAGTCTTTTGATGGCCAGCAGAGCATTCAATGAAACCCCCAGATAACACTCACAGAGGATCCAATCCAAGCATCTCCAGAAACTTGGACAAGGTCCACAAGCCCAGCAGTGAACATTTCCACAGGCCCTATGTCACACGCTGTGCTGCCCAGCCTGCTCATCCCAGCTCATGCTGACAAAGAGCTAACGCCGATGAGCAAATAACACCTCATTGGCAAGGTGAAATGATGTGAACCTCACTGCTTCAGTGCAGAGAGCTGAGCCATGTGACTGACACAGTGCGACAAACAGAAGTGTGGACAGTTGGCTTGACAACACCTGGGAAATTAAATTTTCTATTTTCTATCACCTTTGGTGATTCATGAGCACACATGTGCCTACAGAGAAGGATGAGTTAAAGTGTAGCAGACTACTGCAGAAGTACTTTCTGTGCCTACAGATGCATAGAATAAATCAGCAGATGACTTCTAAGAAAGATAAATACCAGGGAACCACATCCACGACAGGATAAATCTCCTTATTTATACATTGTGCCTATTTCTGAGCTAGCAGAGTAAGTCTTGCCTGGAATCTGCATTTTAAGCAAAAGCTCACTAACACAGCTTTAACGAGACCTCTCCAGATTTTGAGATATATTTGTTACAGTTCTTAAGAAATATTCTGGTGAGCATTTTGGGAAAGGAACTAATTGGCGTAGGAAGGCCGAGGCCGGCCAGAAATGCCCAAAGTTAGCTCCAAGCCAATAGTGACGATAAACAGCCCAGGGTCCAGATGTCCTTATATGGCAAGACTTCCTATAAGACTGACAGTCCTGTATGTGCATTGCGTATGGTTCTTGGATCACACTCACATTCCTCGGGTATGTTTCTCTGGGAGCTTTTGATTTCCGCTTTGAGGGCTGGCTCAGACCTCCAATTGCTCTTATAAAAAAATATCTGTGACTGAAAGCTGAAAATGTGCAAGATTCTTTCTTTAAGTACACAAACACTCCAAGTCTAGCCGCTTTCCTGTAGTCTTGCCAGGTTTTCAGTATGTCTGATACCTGATCAAGTGACTTTTTGGGGGGAAGGAAAAAAAAAAAAAAAAGAAGAAGGAAAAACACGGGAAAGGAATGCAGAATATCCACACCTGTACCTTTTACAAGGCTTCACCAAAGGGACTGCACCAACGGGAGCTGAGGCAGACACACACATACCGTATATAGCTGTGTAAACACATCTGCAAGGCCGTGGAGTGAATTCCTAATTTCAGCAGAAAAAATATACTACCTTAAAGGCATGAGCTATATAAACACCTGCGTGGAAGCCAAAAGGAGTGCAGTTTAGCCGTTTTATGCATCAATGCCAAATGCCCTTCTCCATCTGGAAGCACATAGTCATCACAGAAGACAGGCTAACAACAAACGGGACTCTGGAGGAAGTACCTCTATTCAGGCTCCCTTGCCCTGAGCACACGTGCAAAAACAGGGCACCTGGTGAGTCACAGCCAACAGCACAGGAACCAAATGACCAAACACCAAGCCTGGCGGGCTCCGACTCACCCCACGCCTTTGGCTGGTACACGCTGTGACTCGGGGCTAATTCCCGGCTAATTCCCAGGCAGTGCGAGGCCTGCACTAGGCCTGCAGCCCAAACGCCTGTGTAAGTCTTTTTTTCTCAGGGCAGCAAGGATGGGACTTGCTGTACTTGGCCTGCAGTGCGAGGACTTAGGACAGATTTATCCTTTAATTTTGGATTTCCTGGCTTTCTGGTGGTTTGTTACTTTTAAACATACTTTTTCTGTCAGTGAGATTCTTAGGTTTTGTTTAATAAAATTGATTCTCTGAAAAAGCCTCTTACATGGAAAGTTATAAAACACGTCTGGAGCCTCTCTCCCTCTGATGTTCCCCTACCATATTTAGGCATTTAAAAAAGGCATTCTGTTTACCTGGTTACATTTGCATTTTGGTATGCATGTCATACATAGTTTGGTACACATATTATTTACCCAGCACTGGGGCCATCAGAGTCCTTCAAGCAAACAGATTTCAGGAGGCCTCATGTTTGGGAGCATATATTATTTACCATAACTGTTCCTCCAGGGTTTCTTGTCTTTCAGAGCCAATCTCATTTCTTTTTATGGAGAATTTCAAGCAGAAGCGACGACATCCAAATGACTTTAGCAGCCAAATCGCAGGGCTGGCAGAACAGAAGTACAGTTGTACAATATAGTTCAGCCTGCTGGGGCTTGACATGGTTTTCTTCCCCAAGAATCTGGTGCACGTAAACTGCGCTACAGTAGTGTCAGTGTTAAGCATGCTAATGTAGTACAGAAGGATGGAAAGAAGCAGGATATGGCAGCGGGGTTACACACAACGATAGGATCTTTCAAGACATCCATTCGGTTTCAATTGCCTAATGAGATGCACCAGGCCAGCCTCCCTCATTAAGCACTGACATACTCCTACAGGTCAAAAGCCAAAACGCAGGCATTCCTCGTGCTAAAGCTGAGGTCAAACAGCATGACATCACCGAATATTCAAATGGCACAAGGGGAGGTTGGGGGAAGACTCATCCTTTGGGTTAAAAATAGAAAGAAGCAGTTATCTGTAATGATTTAATCCAAACCACAGGTTTCGGACTCGAACACAAGCAGACCGCAGCGTTTGGGTTTGGCACACTGATCCATTCCCTTGTCCTAGCAGGACAGATCCCGGCAAGACGAGGGCGCAGGGATGTACTGGGGAATGACAGCTGCCGGCGGGCAGCGGGGACTTACAGCCGCTTCTTCCACGCTGCAGCCTCCACTCGCCGTGCCAAGTATTTCAGAGTAAATAGGCACTCTCTCTATTCATAGAGAGCATCTATTAGGGCAGGAACACGTTACAAATACTCAGTATGATTCAGGAGGACACAGCGGCAATTTATATCCTGCCGTGTAATTATACCTTTTTTGGTCGCGCAAAACGCTCGCCGAACGGCCGGCCCGCGGGCAGCTCGCGCTGGGGGCCGACACAGGCGGGCCCCCTCCCGCCCCGGAGCACCGCGGCCGGGGGCGAGGGGAGGGCTGGCGGCGGAGCATTCCCCGGGCCGCCCCTAGCAACCGGTACCGGCCCGCGTGCCTCCAGCACGGCCCGGGACGGCCCCGGACGCGGCTCGTGCGAAGCGAACACGATAAAAAAAAAAAAAATTGAGAGGAAAAAAAAAGAAAAGGGGGGGGGGGGGGGGGGAAGAGGCGTGGAGGTGCCTCGGGCAGGGGGGGACGGGCGGAGGAATGCGGAGCCAGGGGTCAGGGCCGCTCCGGGGCGGCGGCGGCGGCCGCGCGGGGCGGGGCGGGCGGGCGGCGCGGCGCGCAGGAATGCGCGGAATGTCGCTGTTTGTCCGCGGCCCCATTCAGCCCATTGGCGAAGCCGCGCCGCCGCCGCCTATAAAGGGGCGCTCGGCCCGGAGCTCGGCAGTCACGCAGCACTCTCCCGCCGGGCTCGGAAGCAGCAAAGCGGAGCGGAGCAGCCACTACCGGCCCAGCGCGAACCCGGACAGCCCCGTACAGCGCTGCTGAAAGAAGCCTCAGCGAGAAACGCTGCACCTCGTCCCATTCCGACTCGTCTCACAGCGCACAGCAGCCCCAGGATGTTCTCCGCCAGCCTCGCCGTCGCCCTGCTGCTCGCCCTCCTCGGCCAGGTGAGTGCTTGCGCCTCTCCCTCCCCGTTCCCTCCCCGTTGGTCCGGCCCGGCGACGCGACTGACGGCCTCTCCCGTCTGTCCCCTTACTCAGGAGGTGCGCGGCCAGGAGTGCAGCGGGCAGTGCCAGTGCGGCGCGGGGCCCGGCCCCACCTGCCCCGCCGGCGTATCCCTGGTGCTCGATGGCTGCGGCTGCTGCCGCGTCTGCGCCAAGCAGCTGGGCGAGCTGTGCACCGAGCGCGACCCCTGCGACCACCACAAAGGGCTCTTCTGCGACTTCGGCTCCCCCGCCAACCGTCGCATCGGCGTCTGCACCGGTGAGTGGGGCCGCTGGGGAAGCGGGCGGCGGGGAGGGGGTCCCGGCGGCCGGGACGGTGTGTGACCGCCCGCCTCTTGCCTTCCCTCGCAGCTCGGGACGGAGCGCCCTGCGTTTTCTCCGGTATGGTGTACCGGAGCGGCGAGTCCTTCCAAAGCAGTTGCAAGTATCAGTGCACCTGCCTGGACGGCGCGGTGGGCTGCGTGCCCCTCTGCAGCATGGACGTCCGCCTGCCCAGCCCCGACTGCCCCTACCCGCGGCGGGTGAAGCTCCCCGGCAAGTGCTGCGAGGAGTGGGTCTGCGACGAGGCCAAGGAGCAGACGGCGGTGGGACCTGCGCTGGCCGGTGAGTGGGCATCCCGCTTCGAGTGGCAGACTAAGGGGAAAGGGCATCTGTGTGAGAGCTGATGTGGGTCTGCTCCAGCAGCTGGAGCCCGGAAGTGAGTGGGGTCGTTTCTCAAGTGTCTGCCTGAACTTCTGTGGAAGGGGTGGGAGCGTCCAGCAGTGTACGATTTCAGGTGGTGGGCTCACCATGGTTGTCTGTTCCCTGCAGCCTACAGACTGGAAGACACTTACGGCCCAGACCCCACCATGATGCGTGCCAACTGCCTGGTGCAGACTACTGAATGGAGTGCTTGCTCCAAGACCTGCGGCATGGGCATCTCAACCAGGGTCACCAACGACAATGCTTTCTGCAGACTGGAGAAGCAGAGCAGACTGTGCATGGTCAGACCTTGTGAAGCTGACCTGGAGGAGAACATCAAGGTAAAGATTCTCATCCTTAACAAATGATCTTCTAGGATGCTTCTATTTCCTGGCAGAAATTCTTACTGAAAAATGTGGAGTTCTGATAGTAAGTTTCAAGTGCTTGAAAATTGAGTTTTGCTCCAGAAGTGAATAATTTACAACTAAATGCTCGTAATACTTACTCGCACATTATGGCACTACATAAAGCAACTTTGCCTATTGAAAATACAACCGTTAGTAGTGCATCTGCCTGTTCTTAACATGCAAGCTTAGTGTCATGTCAGAGCATACCTTCTAAACATGTTGTATTCACTTGCATCCTAACAGAAAGGCAAAAAGTGCATTCGCACCCCAAAAATCTCCAAGCCCATCAAGTTTGAGCTGTCTGGCTGCACCAGCGTGAAGATGTACAGAGCTAAGTTCTGTGGTGTCTGCACTGACGGGCGCTGCTGCACACCCCACAGAACAGCCACCCTCCCCGTGGAGTTCAAGTGCCCCGATGGAGAGATCATGAAAAGGAAAATGATGTTCATCAAGACCTGTGCCTGCCACTACAACTGTCCTGGAGACAATGACATCTTTGAGTCTCTGTACTACAGGAAGATGTATGGAGACATGGCATAAAGCCAGAAGGAGACGCTAACTAGATTCTCAACTTGAACTGATTTGCATCTCATTTTGTAAACATGATTCAATAGCACAAGGTATTTAAATCAGTTTTTTTTTTTAAATTTCAACAAACTGCTCCATGTGACTTAAGACAATTTGTCTACTGACCCCAAACGGTGGTTTGAAGAAGGTAAAACGGACCGTGGAACCACAGCAAGACACAGCTTCAGAACATGCTGTTCATGAGGTGGTGTGAAGGGGTTAAGGGAAATGCACAGGAAAAGCAGACTTAAGTGAATGTTCCCTTAATGTGGTACAGTGTTGTGTTGTTTTTTTTTTTTTTCATCTAGTGCAATTGAGAAGGAGACCATAAGCATGTTTGCTGACACAGGTTTAGTGACAGCAACAGCTGGAATGCAAACCCTCACCCAGAAAAGTGTGAAGCAGAAGGTGTTCTGTTTAGTCAGGACCGTAATGTTTCAGCTCTGACACTCTGATTCACATGGCTTGGTCAGCAAGAATCAGAATCATGTCTATTTGACTGGACAGCTTGTGGCAGTTAGGTTACCTGCAACAAGCTACTTTTTATTAATATTGTAAATACTATGTATATATATTTGTACAGTTATCTAAATTAATTTAAGTTTTGTGCCTATGTGTAATGCTTTGATATTTCAATGATAGCCTTCTTTTTTTTGGAACAAGATAGGTAGGATCTGAAGCTTGTCTGACAATGCATTCAAAGTGTGAAATGGATACTTTAGTGGAAACAGCTCAGAGTGAAATGATGAGTGGAGACTGAGATGGAGAGTGTTAGACTTGAGATGCCTGTATCCTTACAAAGCACTCTTCTGTCTGGCAAAATGCATCTACCTCCACTTTATTGATCAAGTGGCTTTAAGAAAAATGACTCTTCTGTAGCTAATCAGTCTTTCCACTTGAGCATTTGTTTCTTTCTTTGACTATGGCTCTTTTTGGACAGCTTGTTTGTTGAGAAGTGTGACCAAAAGTTACATGTTTGCACCTTTTTAGTTGAAAATAAAGTATTTATATTTTTTATATAAATGGCTTGATATCTCATTTATTTTCACTGTTGCGTATTTCTCAGTGAGCTTTGCTTTGCACTAGGTAAAAAATTAAGTGATGTAAGTTTTCCTTCTCCAGAAACGCACTTGGGAACAATCATTTGTCTCGTAGTCTCTTGTTCTGTAGATAACGAGTCAACTGTAGTATACTACTCTGAATTTGAACGGAGGACAGGGCCAGGTTGGGCCAGGTTCTGCCAAGCCCAGTATCGCATTAGAATGTGCAACAGGTTCCTTAAGCATCATGTAGTGCTTTTAAAATGAGCCAGCTGATCACTGTAAGTATTCAACCCCACTATAATAATCCATGCTATGTGCTTAATCCTACTGTGGTGTTACATTGGATGTGAGTCCCTCTTTAGCCACAGATACTTCAAAAACTGACCTGAATCAAATCCAGAAATCCAAAACCTGGTAGAATCCTCAGTGAGGGAGTTAATGAGCTATATCATACAAATTGTAGAATAATATGAATTGGAAGGGACTTCTTAAGATCTTCCGATTTAAACTTCATGCAAAGTAATGCTGACTTGCATCTTTCTACCCAAGAAAGACCTTGCTATGTTTTGGTAGATAGAGCACCAAATTTAAATGCAGAATAACTGGATTATCTTCCTCCTTAATGACTGGGGGCAAATCATTTTAACTGCCAGTTTGATCTGTAAAGCATCTTTTGATTCAACTTCTTGCAGGCCAACAGATCAGAAATGTTGTAAGAGCTACACATTTTGATGATGGTCCAAGCATTCTAGATAAGAAAAAATTGGAAGGACAGTTGAGACTCTCTAGTTCTGTTACTAAATGTAGGACCTAGCATAGACTTTGCTCCTTTATTAAGACTAGGGGGTTCTTTGAATTTAAAATTAACCTTTGCACTAGAAGCATTAGTTTTTGTTTTCAGAAAAAACACATGCTCCCCAACAAGAATCCTTTTCAGGCAAACAAGTTCAATCTGGAATTTCCTGGTGGTGAAAGAATGTTAGCTTACAAAAATGTCCATCCTTCTTGAGAACCTTCCAAGCCCATTGATTTCAGCTAGCATTAGCAGCAAATCGGTATAACACCAGCTTTGACTAATGATGGACAACTGGGCTCTAAACTAATAGGAAGTCAACATGAATCTTTTCCAGTGGTCTTGCCAAACTGCATAAGGCCACAGAAACATTTCCCCTTCCTCTCAAAAATATGAGGAATTTTCCTGGCATGAGGAAGTGGCCTTCTGTGTCCCATAAGGAATAGTTTTGGGTAGCCTCTGGCTCTTGCACTCCCTGAGACTCCGGCACTATTTTTCTCTCTCTCTCTCTTTTTTTTTTTTTTTTTCAGGTTATGAATGCGATGCAGCCATTCAGTTCACCCTGGAAACACTTCAAACATTCATACAGCCACAAGGATTGGTTGTCCAACTGCTACTGTGTCTCCGCCCCCGAATGTTAAGAGTCTGGTTCCAGCAGGGGCAGGACATCCATAGACTTCATTCATAGCCACCATTATAGAAGCTCTCGGTATCAGAAGAATGAAAAAAAAGCACAGTAGATCTGGCAATTGGGATTAACGCCCTTAGAGATGAGGTATTTATGATGATGCTCAAACCTATTGATTAAAAACCTATACTGTTTATTTAAAGTGGTCAAAACTGATATTGGGCGTTAGCATGGATGACCGTTCCATATAAACATCAGCCTCCTGCGTCTCATAATTGGCTCATGAGATTCACTCAGGTTTTGCTTCCAAGGCAGGGACTTTATCACAGACCTCAAGCTGCACAGCACAGTGGCATTCCCTGCCACTGCCCACCAGCTGTGCCTGGCATATGAGGCTGCAGGACTGGTGAGAGGCAGAGGCACTCTGCTTCAGGAAGGACCACCTGTAACTTGAGGCACCCACAAAGGGGCACCCCAAAAGCAGCTCAGAACCATGATCTCTGCTTGGTAATGCAGGTACATCTGCTTTGCCTACCATCTGACAAATAACCACACTGCCTCGGAGGCCAGAGGAAAAGTAGGAAGAGGCCTCCTGCTAGAATACTTTAACTATGCTTTGCTCTTATCACTGTGAATTAAAGAAAGGAAGTATGTTGCACATACAAATGTGTTTGGCAAGTTGTTACTCTCCCCTGAACGTATCAAGGACTGTACATTTCAGCTATCTCTGCAACATAATGATTTGCAGTCCTTTTCCAAGCACATATGTAGTCTCCTGGCAGAAGCATGCATTTTACACATTTCACAGGCATTAGACTTCTGAAGATTTTTACCTCTGAAGGTACAGAAATTTAAATAATTTCCTTTAAGATCTCCTGGAGGTGTAGGCATGCATCACACTGCATGTACAACTTTCTTTCAAAGATGTCTTGGGAAAAAGGAGCCCTTGTGTGGAATTTATGGCGTCTTTAATAATGGTTAAAATGTGGGTTTTTCAGCCATAAAAATGTTTCCTGATTTCATTCTTCATGCCCAAGATATATGGATGCAAGAGCAAAAACTTGACTTCAAAAATCGCAAGCCACTTTTACTTGGGATAGAATGTTGGTTCACATTCCTTCCAGAATACCTTGTTTAGGGAGTTTGCTTTTGGATGTTTGAGTTTGCATCCTCAGAAAATTCTGTGATGTGGGTTTGCTGCTGCACTTTTAAAATACCTTATTCATATATGAAGATATATTCAATCAAACGACTGTCTCCTTAAAATGAATATCCAGCAATATCAATAACACAGTACATAAAGCACCGCTGCAAAGTCAATACTTCTTATTAAATAAGTGATACTCAATTAATCACTAAACAGGAATTCAAGGTGGCCAGAGCTCAGAGTATCAAATCATTTTTGAAATAGCTCTAAGCCATCATATTTTAGAATTTTGTCCCATAACACATTTGCATGGATTTGCAGCTCAGCTTTCTAACACAATACAGATGTGAACAACAGACACGGATTATATCCCTTTCATATGAAATAGGCTTTACTGTCCAGATGGAAATTTGTCAGATTCCTCTGAGCTAAGAAACATCCAAAAGACACCAGTTAAGAAACACTTTAAGAATGATCTACTTCTAGTGATCCATAACCGCACAGGAACAAATAAGTCTTTGAACAGTATCCAACTGTTTGTCTCACAAAGTTGGAGATTCAGCTGAGAAAACTGACTTTCGGGCACATCTCCAGAAATAGCATACTCTATATCATTTGTGTTTTTTTCATGTAGCACAGCTTTTTCAGACATTGCACTTGAAGAAAGTACTATTGCACTGAAAAGGACATTAAATGTAAGAAGGCACAGTAATATTCTTACCTAAACATGTAATAATTCAACCATTCTGACTTTGCATCCTACCACCAAAAACACTGCTTAAATATGGCTTTAACTGATATTATACTATGCCTGCATATGGAAGTAGTTAGCAAGGAGAAGTTGGGATGAAATACCAGTATCAGGCTTTGCCCAAAACCCAAGAAGAATCTGAGAGAGGAAGTAGCTCAGTTAACTTATTTTTCCTCTCATTTTCCACTTCTTTCCTCCCTGCAGTTCCTTTGATTCATGCCCATAAATGGACATACCAAAAACCACCACATTCTCACAGTGTTTTTCAGCCTGAGTGGAACCAGGAAATGCCAGGAATTTCTTCAGAGAACCTGCTCCCTAACAGTGCTAAAACCTTCAACACATTTGGAGCTTGAATGCAGTTTAGAAGCATGACTAAGGTCCCATCTCCACTGCACGATCCAGAACTGCTCCTGCACAGAGAGACAACAATTTGCAGTTACTGCCACCAGCCCTGGCTGCCCCAGTTCTTCTCCATTCTCATCTGAGCCCATTCCCCCTAAGCAGCAAACCAGGTGCAGTTCTGGGAAGACCCCCCAGAAACTTCAGGCTGTGTATTGTGACAGCATTCCTCAGCTACTATGCATTATTGAGGTAGTGTCAAATGAGATCTCTTAACGGCAAGTAAATCCAAGCCTAACAGTGGCAGTGCTTATGTAGAGAGGAGTAGCCTCGCAAGCTGGACCAGCAGGTTGCTAACATAGCACTGCAGGGTAAGTGCAGCCCAGTGGTGCCTCCAGTCGTTGCCTGGCCATACTAATTGGGCCACTGAAAGAGACACACAGTCCAAAATGTTTATTGCTGTAAATTAGTCCTATTAAAAGCAGATATTTAACAGCTTTCAGCAGCTACAAAATGTGTTCCTCTACTCCCGAGCTAAATGCTGAGAACAACATGCTCAGCTGTTTTTCAGGATTTCAGTCTAATTTAAGCTAACTGAGGTAGCTGCATGTGCAATGCTTCAGACCAAATGTTGCTCAAAGTCCCAGTGCTGGAGAGGTGCAAGGAATTGCACTGGGCTGAGTGTCTAGGAAGGATCCCTGCAGGGCATGAACTGGCAACCTGGCATTGCTGGGCAATAAGCACCTGCAGGAGCACAGATTACACAACAAAGCCTTCTGTAAACAGCTAGAAGTATAACCAACAAGGCAAGTGATAAGCCACTGCTTCAGGTGAATGAATGTGACAGACTAATTCAAAATACATCTGAAGTTCAAGCTTTCTATAACAAAATTTCTTGGAAGGTACTAAATATGATCTTAATGCACTGTGATGTGCTATGGGGGGAACAATATGGGCTTTGTGAGTTAGAACAGAATGATAGAATTGTTAAGATTGGAAAAGACCACTAAGATCATCTGCTCCAACTGTCCACCCATCACAACCATGCCCATTAACCAGGTCTCATTTGCCCTTTTCCATTTATACCTACTGTGCTTATTCTAGGTTTGTTCCAAATCAAGAAGTCCGAGGTCAGTAAGCTGATGAAACCTCTGAAATCCTGTGTGATAGAGTTAATGAAGAAGGACAGCTCACTGGAAACTGCCATGAGCTTCTCTCAATAGGTTTCCCTTCAACACTGTAGCTGTAATTATTGCCCAACTGAGAGGACATAACCAAATCAGAGTTTTCCCATGTGTGTTTGACTCCAAAACTTTTTGTGAGACGGCATATAGCATACATACGTTTCCTTCCAGTCATGGCTCCTTCCAGCCACAGTTCCACAGACTCAGACAATAGGTAGTCCTACTGGAAAGATCTCCATAGACCAGAACATACCTCAGTCACTGATCTCAAATGGATCCCAGCATTGCCAATGCCCAGAAGAAACTTGGCAACAGTATTGCAAGGTAGGGAAGCACTAAGTTTGCTCGCTGTATTATATGCTCAGCATTGCTTTTCACGCTTAAGCTTCATTGCCATTATGAACAGCAATGGAGTAATGCCGTTTGGTTGTTGTATTAGATGCACAACAAAACAAATTGTTAGTGTTACCCAGAGAAACAGATCCTTAAAGCTAGACTGCATAGGATAAATCTAAGATATCCAACAAAGTCCCACCTTACACACGTGCACATAGTAGTTTTCTGTATGAGGTGGTTATTCTCATGAGGATACATCACCTCATACAGTAATCTGCTTTACAAACTTGATCGTGTTCATTCAACTTTGGAAAACTGTATACAACTGGGATTCTTAGTTCTGGCTTTTTTGACTTCTCCAAGTATATAATGAATGTGGCAAAGCTTTGAAGTAGAGCTAATCTTTAGAGCGTAGTAACTCTAGGGGTGAAAACATGCCTTCTATATCAAAAGTTAATTGACTTCCCATATGCAGAATTTCACACAATTGAAAAGCAATTTATGGATTCTTCATGTATTGTTTTCTTGGGCTTTTGCCTCGCATTCTCCACAGGCATTAACAACGCAATGTAGAAACTATATGAATATTTTCTAGCAACGGTGCATAGACACATAGTGGTGCTTCCCCCACTCCTCACACACACACACAAACCACAACCAGAGCCAAACATGCATTGTGGTGCTGTCTGATAGAATCTTCTGCTGAATGGCGAAGTCTGGTTGTGAGATGCAGCACGTACTTGCTCCAAATGGTTACCTATTCTGTCAAAGGCCTTTCCACATAATTAGATTTCACTGGACCAGTCTTCAGATGAGTTTGTGCTCTCTTTATCTACACTGTGAAAACCTGTGGGCTACCAGCATTGCTCAGAAACAAACTGCTCTTTATTCCAAACAGTCAGAAAGTACGGATTTGAAGCATCTACTACTTTGGAGCATATGCAGAGAGGAGCCACGAAAACGATCCAAGGGATGGAACGCCTTCTTTGTGAAGGTAGGTTAAGAGAGCTGAGGCTGTTCAGCCTGGAGGAGAGAAGGCTCTGGGGAAGCCTGACAACAGTCTTTCAGTATCTCAAGGGGGGCTATATAAAACGGATGGATTCTTTAACAGGGGCTGTTGTGATATGACAAGGAGAAATGGTTTCAAATTAAAGGAGGGGAGATTAAGACTGGGTATAAGGAATAAGTAAGGAATAAGTAAGGGTGGTGAGGCACTGGAACAGATTGCCCAGAGATGTGGTGGATGTCCTGTCCCTAGAGACACTTAAGACCGGGATGGATGGGGCTCTGAGCAACCTGATCTAGCTGTAGGTGTCCTTGTTCATTGCAGAGGAGTTGGACTAGGTGACCTTTAAGTGTCCCTTCCAACTCATACGAGTCTGAGATTCCCTGATTTGTGCTTTGGCGCCTGCATTTTGTCTGGCTGCTTCCCAGAAACAAGAAGGAAAAGGTCAGTCTGACATTTAATTCACTAGTGCATTATTATATACATATATATATACAGACACATACATATACATACTTGGCGCTTTTTGTTTGTTTGTTTGTTTGTTTGTTTTATGAGGCAAATTAGGACTGTATGATCTCCATTTCAAGCTGTTAATAGCTGATGCCGAAAGCATGGCTATACCGCCTGATGCTCAGCGCAGCCAGCACTTGACGCACAGCCCGACGCGTCTCAGACCAGCAGCTCCGCAGCAGGGCGCACAACCCCGTGCGGTGCTCCAGGGCCGCTCGGCGTCTGCTTCTGCACAACTCCGCTGCAAACTGCCGCTTCCCGGCATCACACCGACACCGCGTGGCCGATCGGCCACATGCTCTCTGCTCTCTGCAGGCTTTGCCTCCTCACAGCGGCAGGTAAACGAGCTCAGCGCGTCCAGGTCGTTTCCCATTTGAAACAACTCCTGTTTTGTTAAGGGTGGCGTGAGATAAGGGCATACTTGCCCGGAATTGAGAGGATCTTTCCTATATTCCCATAAAGCGATGGAATAATAGCTGCATGCACAATGTGTATGTATTAAATATGCCCATAATAATAATAATAATAATAATAATAATAATAATAATTCTAAAAAGCACTCCATTAAGTACTATGTGAAAGCAGCTGCAGGTTGTAGCATGAGGTCTCTAATTGTCTCTCCACTGCTCTTGGGCTGTAGCAGGAGCCACATGCAGACTCCCCCGTACACCCTCTGAGTTTCCCAGCCTCCCAGCAGTGTCTGACCTGGATCATAGTAGCGTAGAATCATAGAAACATTAAGGTTGGAAAAGCCCACCAAGATCATCTTGTCCAACCATCAACCCACCGTGCCCAATAAGCCACGTCCCTCAGTGTGACATCCATCCTTTTCTTGAACACCTCCAGGGACAGTGACTCCACCACCTCCCTGGGCAGCCTGTTACAATACCTCACCACTCTTTCTAAGAACAAATGTTTCCTGAACCTCCCCTTGGTGAAAATTAAGGCCATTCTCACTCCTCCTATCACTGTTACTTAGGAGAAGAGGGCAATGCCCACCACGCCACAACCTCCTTTCAGATTATTGTAGAGAGCTGTAAGGTCTCCCCTGAGGCCCCTCTTCTTCAAATGCTGCAATATCTGCATGCTGCGATATATGCAGTAATTGACAGCAGCAGGTGTCCAGAAAAATAATCCGAAAGAGGGGTGTATTTATTAAAGGCAATAATAAAGAAAAAAATGTTTTAAATGTTTTGCTTTTTATTTTATACCTCTTAGAAACTCATTAATCCACATAAACCCAAGAATTGGGATGAGCAGGGCTCACTTCTCCTTAGGCGGGTACAGCTTCACACAAGGGCATCAGGGATCTGTTAGCAACCCATGTTGCTATATCATACCTCTTTTTCCAGCTGACTAATTAGGTTACAACAAGCTTTTGCATTAAATTGTTGAAAGGAAAACTCACGTCCCTGCTGACTTCTTCAACATGCATAGACAATGAGTCGTGTCCGTTTTGTGTAGGTTTGGGCTGATGAATGGGATCTTGAGTCTGATGCTCTGGGTCTAACCCAAACCCAGTGTAAAAAAAACTGATCCAGCTCCTTAGTTAAGACCCACTTTTGCTAAATGGATTTGGGTGTGCAAATGGCCAAGAGAGCTACAGAGCATAAATACTGCCCCCAAGTTGCTGTTTGGAGAACCCAGATTAGGTAAATATTTCTTCACATAGTTTGCTTTTATACAGAAAGCTCGGTACACCCTTTTTTCCCGTTAAAGGTGGAGTCTCAGCCAGGCAAGCCTAAGGACATTTTCATGTTAGCTTCTTTCCCTAGCACTGTATTCCCCTAGTAAATATTTTATGTTCTAATTCTGCCTTAGCACAGAAGCTCCGGCTGTTTTCAGGTTGGCTTTGACATTCTTATCTACCAACAAAACCTCTGCCTGTATATGGAGCGTCACCTCTTACATCATCAAAATCTGCTATATCTTAAGGGTCAGGGAAAATAAACTTCCAAAGCAAGGGCTAAAATAAGTACATATTCTTTTTTTAAGGGTAAGATTTTAGGAAGGTCTTTGCCATCTACCAACTCCCCACCACCTATCTTGTTATTAATAATGGGAAATATTTCCTTTTTCTGTATCTATCTGTAAAACCTTTTGAACTACAACAATCTTCTGGCTGTTTTTTTTTACTTTTAAAAATACATGTGATTGTTTGCAGCTAGTAAAGCCAATTCCCTCCAACTCTCATCGCACTGCCCCTCTTCTGAGGTCCATTTAATAATGGAACATCTCCCCTTCCCCTCAACTGGCCACATTTCCTTTCTAAACCACCAAAAGCACAGCATTTATTTCTCCAGCACAGATATCTTTGTGCCTTTCTGTTCACATATAGGTTCAGTTCACATGTCCACACTGGGAAGAGGATGTTCCTTGGTTACAGTAGTCTTGCTCTTCGGGCATTAATTTCCCTTTGCTTTTTTATGTTTGCTTCTCTGCTTGCTTGTTTTGCTGTTTGTTTACATTAGCATCACAGTTTTGGGTTTTGAAACACTCCAGAACAAAGGAATACCTTAGTTGGCCAAGCTTACCTATCCATTTTCACAGCCTACAGGTAACACACAAAACATACAAATCCAAGATTTAGGCTCTGGACATCCAGCTGTCCTGACTCCAATACACACAGGACTGACTCCCTATCACTTAGAAGTCCAGTACTCACTCCAGACATGTGGCAACACAGTGCCTGCTTATCAGCCGTCTAAGTCCTGTTCTCATCATCTGCAAAGGCTTTTTTTCTGAGCCAAACTGGACTGTAGCAAATGTAATCATAGAAGCATATAGTTTTTTGTGATTTTTTTGTACTGATTGTGTACTCCATAAGCCTACCATAAGCCTTGTAGGTAGGTCTTTTCACTTGTAAACCTTTGGATTTGCAATCATTTCTGATGGCAAAAATGTCCAGCTTTGATAAGTTTCTTTTAGGTGAAGATGACTTATTTTGAAAAATCGTTGTTGCTTTCCAAAGGATTCATTCAACTTGTTGCAGGAATCTCCACATTTTCAATGTTCAAGGTGCTACCCACAAGGAGCTATGTGTGCTGAATACAGCTTTCATCAGATAGTGAATCCATATGGCTGTCACAAATCGTTTCCCCAGAGTTAAAGCTATCTATCTCAGCTCTCTGATGACAAGGCTATAGAGACTGTACATCATTTGAACAGACACTTTGAACTCAGAGCCAGCTGGTGCAGAGGTCTAACAACTGCTGCCTTTTTCCTCAAAGTCCTTTTTGATCTTCCAAAATCTGTTTGCCTTACCCTGGGAACACTGAGAATATGCCAACTGGCCCAGCCCTGCTAAAACTCTCCACTCCTCCGTGTCAACAGTGATTCAGTCCAAGTCCTATGCCCTGCAACCTGACATCTGCAGCCAAATTTGTTGACTTAGCTTACAGTATTTACCTCCCAGTCCATTAGCTAAGTTTCCTCTGAAGTCATGAATGTTTGTTGTCATACCACCATCCACCTCTTCAGATTGATCCCAAATATTTTGGCTTGCTGTGTTCTGGTTTTGTGGTATACAGGGAAAAGGGGCATGGGTCCTGCCTTACTTATTTTTTCTTCTTTTTTTTTTTTCCTTTTTTTTTTTACAGGAAGCTATGGACAGCCTTGTTTATATTCTGTGAACTCAGAGTTTACATCCATTTCTTTAAGATATACCAACAACTACAGTTTCCAATGATAAAGAGTTGATACAGATTCATAGGCATTTCTGCCCCGTTTGAAGCCGGCAGTGGGATTTAAAAACACAGCGTTAAGTGATTTGAGTTCACTGGGACAGGGAAAGGAAACCATTACTATCTGCAGTGTAATTAGTTACATATACACATACAGTATACATATATACATACATATACAGTATATACATATACAGTAAGGTACACCCCTCCTCAGTCTACCTAGCATAAACAGCTGAGAGTATTTTGGATTCTTCGGACCCCAGCAACTTAGTCTTCCCAATGCTCTCATCTCTAAAACTCCTACCTGTAGTAGTCCATTCTTTTCCAAGTGGTTTGCATGGATTTCTATAGTCCTGGATCCATATTTCTTTAGAACACGTACACTGAGTGCAACAGGTCTTTTCTCACTTACCTCAGATCAGACCAGGAGAGGGGCAACTATCAGCAAGTGCAGCTGCATTCATTTTCATCCAGTCAAATGCATCCATAAGTGATTATTAAACTTCACAACTTCCCTAAACAATGTATTTATTTCGAATAGCAGAATCTAATGTACATAATTACTTGCTCCGGTGTAAAGTGGCTAATTACAGTTTTCACCTAGTTGAAGATCAGTTACAAAGAGTATAATGAAGTTTTGGCAGTGGATTGTGCCACCTCATACAGCCAGCAGGTACAGGATTTGAAAGTGAATTTGTCATCACTGGGCAGTGCGCTCTCTACCAGCTAGAAATCCGGAATTTGATACAGATGTTGGATGCCCTGCAAAGCTAAGGCTTCCAGCACAGGGACATGGGAAGAGACACTGACAGTTTCTCTTTCAAGCTACAGATGGAGACTGGTCTGAAGTACAGCTTTGCCAGGGAGTGGTGAAGGCAGAGCCTCACATGCATTATGGACACACTACAGGGCACTTCCGCTGCCTCCTGAATGGGGCAGATCATTCAGGAGCTTTGGGGTGACTCAGTTTTCCATCTCACTGCATTCGTTGCATTTGAGCAGAGAAACTAAAAATAAAAAGGACCAAATCTGCAATAAGCGGCAACAAATTTAACGCACATGGCTGAGCAGGCATATGATGATTTGCAATGGCATCCTTTAAATTCTGCTTCCAGGCTTCCATAATTATTCTGAGTTTGTCCATGGTCTCCATGGCAGCCTTTTCTGTAGGCCGGCGTGGTGACTCATGGCGGTTCAGTGAAGAACTCCTTTCCAAAGGGGCCTGAGTCACAGGATGCCAGACCTGGACTGGTTTCCTGTCATACAGAGGTTCCTGAGCTATGTTGGACAAACTACACATGACACACAAGCCACCTCAGTGTGGTGCTCCCAGGCAGCTGGATGTGGCCACAGGGTGTATGAGAGTGAACGGGAGGTGCCGCTGCTGCTGCTGCCACCAGCAGTGGTGGTACCCAAACACAAATATTTGGGAATTTCTGCTTTAGTAAGTCAGTGGGTTCGCATCCTGACCTTCAATTCCTCAGAATGGCAAGAACAGTTTTCCACAGCACAGTAGTAAAAGAGCTGAGTATACCCCAGGATGGCTTCCTGACCCCATTAGTGGTGTAGCTGTAGGCATGGCACTATGGCAGCTGCCCAGTCACCTTTGCCACAGGAAAAGTCTCTCAATGTGACCACACCAAGCACCTCCAGAGTGGTAGGATGCATGGTAGCTCATACAGTGTAGGGGAACTATTAGGTCACAGCTTGAACTAGTGATGGAGCACCTGCTGAAGGAGCGGGTGGCCAAGGGAGCACAGGCAAATTGTTTGCACCTGTGTTCCCCACCTGACCAGAAGGGGTGGACCTAGGGTGGAGCTGCCCTGTGCTCTTATAAGGAGCAGCCACGGAAAGGAGGCCATTGATTGGACCTAGACTACTTTTAAGGAGGAGTGCTGCATAGCTAGAGAGCCCTTTCACCAGTTGGGTAAAGTCCATTCTTCTTTCTGTAATGTCCCTACCTGTGAATACTTTGCCTGGTATTGCCAAGAACATGCCAGAAACAATTTTGCTTCTTTGTGAGCAGGGTACGCTGGCACATATGCCTTTTTAGCATTGAGCTTTGCTGTAGAGCTTGGAAAAAGGGAGGCCAGAAGAGCCACCTTTTCTCCCAGCTGCATGCTCTAATAAAAGAAACACTGATTTAGGATTTCTTTCCTACTCCTTTTTGTTTTCTGGCTTTCATTTTCCTGAAAAATGAGAAGTGCCCTCCGGTGCAGCAGAGGGGTAGTTCCTCCTAGCCTGGTTTATAACCTTGTATTTAAAGGGATAACTTTGTACTTCAACTCTCCTCACACTAAGGATGGCCAGAAACTCAAGCCACCCACTCTCAACATGAGCCCAAGCAGGCCTGGCAGGTGCTGCTACCAAGTGGCTGCAGTGTGCTGCATGGGAGCAGTTCAGAGCACAATGGATGTTCTGAGGGAACGTTTGCCAGAGCAGGCCTGTATCACATACAGCAGAGAAGTATTGCTTTGTTTTCTGTTTTACACAGTGGACAGCCTGAGGTGAGAAAGAGCAAATCAGTCGGGCACTAGTCAAGGGAGTTATCTCACAGCTACAGGTAAGGAAGCAGACAGCACAGCTCCATGTGCACTGTGTCAGCAGGAAAATCCATTCTGAGCTGTCCTCTCCTCTACTGCTCCACCACCCTAAACTGTCAAGCAAATAAGTCAGAATATAGAAGAGGAAATTTCTAGGAAGGCCACACCCCACACTCCTTTCAGCAACCAACCTTACTCAGTGGCCCTCAGCTTTCATAGCCTCTCACCCTCCCTTCCAAAATCTTCCCTAGGTCAAACCGACAGTCAGCTGTTCGATAAGGCATAACCTCTTCTATCCTTACCCAGATGTGGGGCTAACCACGCCTCTTAGCATTGCTTTGCTTTCTGAAGGTGTTAACATCTGTCATTTGCATTCACATAAAAGAAAATGTAAGAATATTTTCTCCCTAGAGGGGATAAAGCTATCTCCCAAACTTACTGATTCATTGACGTACTTCACTGTGAGTCTCTTCTATTGGAATTTTCTTCCTTGTCAGTCTGAATCAAATACGACCTTGATAAATGAGATTTATATGGAGCTTTTCACCAGCTCTTGCCTGGAAACAGGCATGATGGTCGCTAATTACTCCAGCTTAGGAGAGTTAGAAAAAAACTTACTTACTTTCAGCCTCTTTGTCCTAACCATACCTTAACAGTAGAATTATTCACACTATTACATATTTTTCCGTCCTCCTCTCCTAATCTCCCTCTTCTATCAGAGGCCAGGCAATACAATTCTTTCTCCACGGGCAGGCTTAGCTAATACAGGACCTTTACTGGTAACAAAAAGAAGCTGCAGTAATAATTCACTATGCCGCCTTAAAGGAGCAATTCATCGCAATACTTGACTGTCGTTCTTAATATTTTCACCCTCCAATAATGAATCTAACGTTTCAGTGAGAAGGAATGACAATTTCAACTTGAAAAAGATTTAAAGCACCCTCCCAATACTGGAACAAGAGAGATACATTGTTATACACCTACACTACTATTCAATTAGTCACTAGCATTTGGAATAGAAAGGGTCACAAACAGCATACGTCATCTGATGTTTTTATTTGGTCACAGGTGCAATGTTACAATGATGTTACACTGAATAATGCTGTCACAGTCATGTTGTAATGTGAGGTTGCTACAACACATTTAAATTTCACACAGTGAAACTACTTACTTAGGTTTAAAAAAAAAAAATCATGCTTATAACAGAAGATCAAAGAAATACATTTAGTTAAATCAAAAAATGGTTCCAGGATGTCAGCCCACTCAAATTGAAGATAATGGAAAAGCTTCCATTGACTCCAGCAGGCTTTGAATCCAGCTACCAACTTGCCCTGACCAAGCCATAAGGTAAAATGCCTCTCTGATCTGTCCGCAGGGTCTTCAGTCTTCTAACAGACTTGTGCGTGATGTATTTTCTTTTAAAATGAGACAAAAATAACGTATAATCGACTACGCCAAACTTAATACGCAGCAGAGCCAATTTTGGCTTACCAGCTTCAGAGAGAGTGGAAGAATTACAAAGGTGACAGCACGGGTACTAGGAAAGGAGGGAGTTACTACACTCCTGAGTGCATCTAGCAGCTGTTTGTGTGGTCTGAGCTTCCAAGGAAGCTCATTATTTGCTTCTGCTGGATTTGCATCTGGCAGTGCCTGCATTCAAGACAGGTAACTTATATGAGCTGGAATTTGGATGATGTAGCAATAAGGAGACAGCTAAAAGTGTACACAGAATGTGGCTGTTTGCTGCCAACGGGCAGACTGTGGGCACTGACTTGTAGTGACAGGAAGTAATCATTTTACCATTCTAGCAATAATCTTTGTGTGAAATTACCTTGGAGAAAAAAAAAAAAGGGGGGTGGGAGGGGAGGGGTGGATTTCAAAACCACAACAGTCTAAATGATGCACCAAATCTAAAAAGGCATAAATACAAGTTTAATTTGAAGTAAGTTATTTCTGGGAACTCAGCGGCCTTTCTGAATGTCAGGGTGAGATGATCGATTGCTCCCGCTCACTCTGAGGATGCACGCAAAATATGCAGAATATGCGTCAAACTCTTCTTCGGTGTTGGAGACACTAGAGGGCAGCAACGCACCAGCATTCCCTTGCTAACAGAACTCCGTTAGCCGAGAGTTTATTCCTTGCTGGGTAACTTTCCTATACCAGTCTCACTTCTCACCTTAATACACGTTCTTGTATCGCAATGCTGCATTATTACACGAGACCGGAAACTCAGAATGTAACTAACTCACGCTTCAAGGAAATGTGCTGCCTTTTGTATTTCAATGGTCAAGAATGTAGTTATTTCTTAAAACTGTAAAATATTTGCTAATTAGAATACGGACCACATTGATCATAACTTGTGCTTTATAAAACTCTCCCTCTCCAGTGCATGTAAAAGACAGTTTTGTTTTTGTCTCAAGGCTGCAATGATCAAATACTGACAGCATTTAATAATGGTCATGGTTCTACCATATTCAAGGGTGAACAACAAGAGCTGCCACCCTGTGTTATGTACATAGTCCATCAGGAGTCCCTGAGATACAAATACGGCTCCCACCTTTCTCCCTCCCCCCCACCCCCACTGGCATTTTGGTCAAGAGTTCTCAATAAATGTTCCAGCTTATTTAAAAAAGGAAAAAAAAAAAAATGGTTTTTCATCAATTAAAAATTCTATTTACAAATCCGTTGTAAAATGGACCAAAACATTCCATAGGAAAAATCAGACCGTTTCAAAAGTTGGTAAATACGTTTTTAACTGCAAAATGTCAGATACTGGCTGTTTTCTGTCTTGATAGAAGCTGAGTCCTGTAAGTAATTCTATATCTCTGACCCGAGCTATGTGAAACTTCATTCTCTCTTCAACCCACAGTGACTCAGACCTCCCATCCTAATGGGAAAGAGGAGGAAAAGAAGAGTTTGTGAAATGTACTTTTTTTCTGATATACATTTAATCAATTAGTAAAAGATATTTTCATGTTTTATGATGACAGACAGAAAGCAGTAACTGGTGGCAAACAAACAAATAGAAAGCATTGGATTCTATGAATAATTATAAGCTTGTGCAAATTTAGTACTTGCTGTTACTTCCTCAAGTGTACAGAACCTGCAGCTGCACCAGTGGAAGCTGGTGATAATGAGGAGCGACACGTGAGGTCCAACATCTCTATCTATTCAGCATGTCTATGATAAAGCTACTGCTGGGATCTTTGCTTTAAGTGGGCAGTTACTTGTGTACATTCTCCCTGTAGGATAGCACACTTCACATGCTTTGTTCTGGTTTATAAGGTTTATAAGCGATGTACGTTCCTACCATAATGCCAAGGTACCTGAACTAGAAGAAGTCAATACTCTTCAAGAACATCTGTCTTCTCCTTTAGGGTATACACTTGATCTAACACTGAACCTCTTTTGTGGATGACTCATCTTCTCCTAGATGCTCTTCAACTTTCTCAAATGATATGACTGCATATTGCTGCTATAGAAAACTTAAGTATGCCTCACAGCAATTCTCTCAACGTACTCTGATTCTACCCAGCTACCTGTAAGTTTTAGTCTTTGAACAGGAAACTTTTTTTCTCCCATTTAAGAATATATACACATTTTAATGTAATTCTGTGTACAAAAATACTATCTTTCCTCTCAAGATGATTATGACAGACTGTGGAGTTTTTATAGCCTTTAATTAGCTGATAAGCAGAATGAGCTCAAGCCTGGCTTTACAGAGACTGAGAAGACTACTTACTGCACAGCTTTCACTGTTGTCTTCTCTGTGAGGCACAATGAAAGATAAGGCATCGAGAGATCCTTCACACTTCAAAGGAGTTTCAGAAGTATTTTTACAAGTAGTCAGCACAATGAAGAAGTGAGTAGGAATGGGAACTTCTGAGTTACCAGGGTGTCTGAAAAGAAGAAAACATTCCTGTAAATCAGTAAATACCTGCACAAAGAACAAATGGCAGTAATCAGCTGTACTGTGGTACACTGATTTTTAGCAACCCACATATTTAGTCTGAAGAAAGCTTGGGTCTGGAGGGAAAATACATCTGTAATCAAAGTTGGCAGCACATTTCAGATTAATATTTTGCATATCAAATTTAGCTTGTAGGCCTAAAATGGTGAGGTATAACAACAAAGAAATGACTTTAAAAGGTGCAAGAATTTATGACCTATCTGTTATCTTGAACCAATTTTGCTATCTGTGAGTAACTAGTACACTTGTGCTGACAACTCAGTAGCAGAACACTGCCAGATACACAGACTCATTAATATAAGCCAGGATACCATGGGTAAGCCCCTGCTTTATCCAGTTCTAGAGGCAATGTTGTAAGTTTTCAGGCTAATGGATGTTTCTCCTCATGCTTCTCTTACTTCCTTTCAGGATGACACACTTCTAGAACACATTCCCTTTCTGCTTTTTGTTTGCTTCTGAGCTTTACACAGCTCAATCTGTTTAGGTCCATTTGACTGCTTCTCTCTGAACTGGTACCACCTCCCAAGGATCAGCCTCAGCAAGATGCTTTCCTTGCTAACAAGGATCATAATTACTTTGTGACCACTAATGGAGGAAAGAAGCAAAGGATTACAATGAGAAAGCAGCTCACCTTTTCACCTTTTCTGGGGTATCATAGATCCCATCAGAGTCGTAATCAAACACAGGACCACTTACTACATTGATGCCATTTCTGTCTGCAGCATACTCAGGCAGCAGGGACTGATGGAAGTAGTTCCATAACACTAGAATACAGTAATGGAAGTGGGATGCATCATCTCCAATGTAGGACTTGTTAATAAAACTGTGCAGTTTTCAGTAGAGTGCTGACAGGCATGGTAAGCTAGGAAAATAATATACTATGCTAGGAAAATACAGGTCTTCATACTTTTAATCTACCTGAGCAACAGCGTGCACTGCAATATTTCCCGGGATTCTGGTTTCACAGTCACCCTAACCACAAACCTGGCTGAACACAGTGATGCTGTTCCCTTGTGGCCTTGGGTTTCTTTCATGGAAACCAAGGTATGGAGAAGTTAAAAAGGGAACGTGAGAGAAAACCGTGACGGTATCTTGCCTCATTATCAAGGTCAGAATGGCTAGCATGTACACCCACATCTTCATTTTGCACATTTTCAATTTATATGTACCTGAAGCCTCTTCTTACTTCTTTTATTTTAATTCCTTTTAAGAGGAAATTACTGCTTTTTTTTTTTTTTTCCAGAGGAAGTTCCATACTTCTTTTCATCAAGAACATGCTTAACCTCCCTCAGCCAACCATCTCATGCGCCGTTTCACCCAGGAAAGCCCATATTTTCCTATTTTTTCTATTAACGATCTGATTATTTTCCCATTTTCTCAGTGTTTGAGACCCTAAATTTATGCCTGGAAACTCATCTTATTTTGAGAGACATTGCTAAAAAAAGGAAATGAATTTAACTCACTACCACATAACTGGCATTTGGGTTATCTAGAAGATACGTCATAAAACCTTGTTTAGGTAAGTAGGGAAATGCAAATAAAAACGTTAGTCATAAAATGGAGACATCTATACTATACCAATGTATAATTAGCCATAAGCTAATCATAAGGTTACAATGCTGGGCCTTTTCTGTAAGGGTCATAGACCTACTTCAAGAAGTTTTCACTGATGTAAGAAGTTCAGGGTCTGGGGAGGTCTTATTTCACAGACACAGCTAACTTGAGATTGTTTGTGGTGTTTGGAAGCAAGCAAAAAGGCTGCAGTCTTAGACTCAAATAAGCATACAAAGAAAATACCTTTGAATGCAGGATACATTGGCACAATGTTGCTGGTGAGCAAGGCATCATATTGAGATTTCTTTGCATCTGTCATAAAATCTAAAACGACACAGCACAAAAATACAAGATTAAAGATCAATGTTATGATGTTAAGGTGGAGCTGACCTAAATACACTTCTCAAAGTTGATGTGAGTCTAAGGGATAACTTCAGTATATGCTGATCAGGCCCAAAATAAAACAATCTTAGCAGCAGCAACAGTAATTGCACTTGGAAGGTATACAGCATCCACATTATTTTTATTTTTTAAAATAGCAGAAAAGACTTTTGAACGGTGGGGAAGGGAATAAAATTCACTTCCTGAGTGTCAGACCAGCTTGTTCCGCCTGCAGAAATTAGGCACAAGAATAGCTCTCTTTGAGCTTTGCAAAATACACTTTGCGCGGATGTTAAAATAACCTTCAGCTCGATACTTTATGCAGTAAAACCAATGTAAAATGCTTCCAAATCAGAGCAGCACCAGTTTACACGCAATCTAACCATTTTAAAATATGTTTTGAGAAGCAGAGCTGCACTCTTTACATCAAATACTGAGTGCCTTTACCAAAAGTCACATATGGCACACAATGGTAAATTTCAAACATAAAATAAACTTAAACCAAAGCATTTTTACATTTACAGACAAATGTTTCAACATTATTTTGTGTAGTTCCAACTAATGGAGGTCATGCAAAACGAATTTGCAGTTTATTAGTTTGCCAGACTTGACTCAAGGTTTACACATTTCTTCCAGTTTCTTCTATGAGATGCCACATTAGAAACCAGACAAGTTGAAAAGCTTTCAGGAAAAACTAAATGACCTTGGACTACACAACAACTGCTGACGCGTGTGCAATGTTTTCCTTTCTCATATGCTAAAAAGAACTGCAATAATTCAGCAACTACTGCTTCAAGCTCTTAATCAGCAGTATCTATAAAAGAATATAGCTACTGCATTACAAACTACTTAAATCACATGTGCTGTACAATGAAAGCAATGTATTTACTTGGAGGAGAAAGAAATCCGTAAGTTAGTCGAGGATGATTGTTGTAAAATGAACACGTCTGGTTATGATTAGAAGGAATACGAACATCCTTGTGTAAACAGCCGGAAATATCTTCTGTAGCAGAAATCCAATTGTCCTATTGAATAAGAAGAAAGTGTCACTAGAAAACTGGATACCTGACTTGCAATATTTTGTTCAGTGTGGGGGACTGCAGAATTCTACATATTTACCCATGGTTGTTTTCAGTGGAGCAAAGAGGCTTAAGATTCAAATGTTGTTCTATTTTGCCAATGAAAAACAAGCCCTCCCATTTGCTGCATGTATTTTGTAAATAAAATAAGCAGAACTGCAGGATTTCAGTTAAGAATAATTTCCCCTTCCAAAGGAAAACTGGGAGGTCCCTATGAAAGGTAACTCGATCTGGTGTGAATGCATATGATCAGGCTAAGAGTCGGAGGCAGCCATCTCTCTCCAATGGGCCACTTGTTACAATAACTAGTGGCTTTGAGCCACTGGCCTCTCAAGAAACTTGGGATAAAGCAAACCTTGACAGAGCTTAGTTTGGTTTTCTTATAATGGCCACTATTTAAAACCTGTAAAGCCCAGATAATCAAACTAAAATGCATCTTCTACAGTCCTAATTCCACTTCAAGCATGCCTTGGCTTCTGATTTTCTCAGAATTGGAAAACCAATCTGAAAACTTTCATTCTTCAACATCTGCAATCTGCATGAACATCTTAGCACATGGTTCAGAACAGCAAAGCCTAGATTAATCTCCAGCAACTTCTTTGAACTCAATCAGAATGATCTTCTGAGGGAAGGATTCAATCAAGGCATCAGTGGTTACAGATAGTCCAGAGATTATCTTTTCAAAAGGGTCCTACATCATTACGTACACTGCTTTATCTGGCAAACTGCTATAGCAGACTGACATTGCCAAGCAGTGGAGTCAGTGCAGACTCATAGGATCTCTCAGTACCAATGGCAATGGTTCCCTCACTTCCTGGTGGATCTGTTCTCTCCAGACGCAGAAGCTTATGCCAAGAAAAAGGAGGGAGTCAAAGCCAACTCTTATTCTGGAAAGTGTTTGGGAATAGCTGTCATTCAAGCTTTTTATCTTTCAAGGTTGCTTCTAACATTTCTTCAGATACTTACATTTTTGTTAACAGTGTACGCACTCCACAGAGACATCTTGTAGTCCTTGCTGTACCCATTTACATAGCGGTAATGGTAAAGGAGGCAGTAATTATGTTTCTTTTGCAGAACCCTGGGCCGTCCGTAGGGCAAAGTGAGTGTCTCTATCTTCTTAACTGGAGTAGAAATAATGCTTGTTACATTTCAATCAATAACAGTTGTTGAGAACCTTCCTCTTTTACACACATAAAATTGCTCCAATTTCTACTTGCTAAATAGAGAAATCATAGTAATGGGGTGAAAAAATAAATCTATTCTTGTATCAAAGGTATAGTTTCTGCGATAAGGCAACAAAATAACTGACAATACCAATATAAAGAAAAATGCCAATATCCATAACTCAAATGTACAATGCTCAGTTTTACAGTGTATTTAAAACGACACATTTTGACAGTTTAAAATAGTAGATGGATATAAAACACAAATTTTAGTCATAGTTGACTTTGTGCTTTTATATAAATACACAACATGGGATCTGGTTTTACTTAACATTTAGCTGGGAAATAAACCAATTGTGGTGATTTCAAATCTGCTGAAGGGGCTGTTTTAGTATAAACCACAAAGCTATTTGAAGAAATGACATCTATGGCTCTACATTTCATTGTCCTTTAAATGAATGATACCATGAAATAATGTTTAGATTTTTCAGATGCATGAGGACTTCAAAGGAGCTACATGAAAGAAGGGGAAAAACTCTTTAGCAGGGTCTGTTGTGATATGACAAGGGAAAATGGTTTCAAACTAAAGGAGGGGAGATGTAAATTGGATATAAGGAAGAAGTTTTTTACAATAAGAGTAGTGAGGCAGTGGAACAGGTTTTCCAGAGAAACGGTGGATGTCCTGTCTCCAGAGACACTCGGCATCAGGCTGGACGGGACTCTGAGCAACCTCATCTAGCTGCAGGTTTCCCTGTTTGTTTCAGGGGCGTTGGGCGAGATGACCTTAAAAGGTCCCTTACAACTCTACGGATTCTATGATTCTTTGACTTTTTAATGTCTGTGATGGTCATAAAACCCTTTCCCCCACCCCTCCCTCCCTCAGATCACGGTTTTCTACAATGCTTGCATACAAAAAAAGAAGTATCTCTAAGATACTGCACAGATCCTCGCCTAGGGCAATGTCTGTTTATGTTCATTCACAACTACCTCATCCAACGGAGCAGTGAAGACTTTCCTTTAAAACTGTAACAGAAAGTATGTATGTGGGATCAAAAGAGGGGAAGTCATTAAAAAGAAGCTGAACAGAAAAGCAGAGTTAGCAACAGAGATACTTCTTAAGATTCTTAAAATAATAAAGTGGGAAAAAAAAATGCAACAGAACAGAATCGTAAGAAACGCGTGCTCCTGCATTCACCTGCTGCTGTCCAAAAATGTCAGCAAAAAGGTTCAGAAGTTTTGAGGATAAACATTAACTTCATCAAAACATTGACTATTTATTTATTTAGGCTAGAAACAGCCAAAAAAATAATATTTTCAAGTTTCTAGTTCTCTAGTGTAAAATAAAAACTAAGAAAAACCAGAACGTCGTGAAAATATCTCAAAATAATAAAAAATATTACTTCACTACTGAATATGCAAATATTTTCAATTGTTAAATGTACGGAATTATAAAGAAGGGGACCAAAGCTTCGGGTGTATTTACCATAAATAGGTCACTGCCATCCACAAATCTTCAACTTCAAGGCAATTGTTTTAAATGAGGAATTCAATTTCAAATTTAAAACAAAAAATGAAGTCAAGCTCATGACATTTATTTCCCTACCCATCATGGAAAAGGCAAACATTTTAGGTTTTTGTTTGTGGGTGGGTTTTTTTTTCATAAAACTTAAAGAAGCAGTAGTTAATTTGTCTTATATGGCTGTCAAGTTATAACAATGTCAGAATATACAGAAGTAATGAATAAACTCTGAATACTTTTAAGGAGTATTGAGAGTATTGAGGAAAGCACATGCTTCTGTATCCTACTAACTGGATTTCGCTTTGCTGCTCTCATGCATGTTGCAATACCTAAGAGTGATTTTTAGAAGTCTTTGGGACACATTTAAAAAGATGCCCTGCTGGCAGTGGAAAAGACTCAAGAAAAGCATTCATTTTTTGTGCCAGGATGAACTACACAAGTCAGCAGAAGTCTTAAATTAGTGCTGAATAAGTATCAAGCACTGGATCCTGCCTGCAGCTGACATAAACCCAGTTCTTAACAGTGAGCTACAGCAGGTTCTCAACAAATACAGAGATTATTTGCTTAAGAAGCAAGGTTCCATGAGCAAACACCTGGCAAGGGTTCTATCAACTTATTTTCCTTTACAACAATCTAACTGCTATGACTGTATTTTTTCAGGCATTAGCACGAAGGGCTAGATTACAACTTGTTTTCCATTATTTAATTAATGCGTTTTGTTTCACAAGTTATAAATACATATACGGCCTTGCAAACTGCAGCTCAAACATGGCGCAAGTGTGCCCACAGAACAGAAATACAGCATTAGTGCAGCAAACAATGATTTGAAACCACGTGATAACCAGATCGTGTAAAATACTCCGTGCTTCTTTAGAAGTATGTTGCCATCATGACGCCAACATTCACAGGGATTTCTTATTACATAGTTCCCCATCCACCACTTTTGCTTCTCATTCTGTAGCGCTCATTACTTCAGTGTTGGAAAGTTCAAGTATTCCAGATAATAACATGCACCATAAAGACACATATACACAGATACACATGTACGTGAGAACTCACGGTTCAGTAGGACTGTGTCTGAATCCTACATATGTATGACAGAGCTATAACCCCAAGGAGTAGTTCAAAGAATTTTTAACTACACACTTAATATTTGTTCAGAAGTTTAGACATCAAATATTTTACATTTTTAATCATCCTCATATTTTTATTATCATTCTATTTTACAAGCTAAAGGTCTTACCTTCTGTTTCAGTAAGATTTAAACGCTGATGAAAATCTCTTACTGGCAAACCCTACAATTATAAAGCAAGAACATTTTCACAAAGCAATTTATATTCCACTACTTAAAACAATAAATGTAACACATCCGCCTTGAAAGTTATCCCTGTACAAAACTCACAGACAGGTACTGCAGAGGAGCTATGGAGAATGTGTAGAAACACACTGTTTTTGCCACAAGTGAATCAACATCTTTGAAAACCAATCCCAAGCATACAACATAGTCATGGAAATTTCAACACAGTAAAGTGAACCAATTAATAACTAAATGCTTTTCCCATCAAAGTTTGCTTCTGCAGTGTTTTCCACACTCTTCGGAGCTGAACGTTGCTTTAGGAAACTTCAGTAAACTTTAGGAAACTTTAGGAAACTTCAAAAAATGAACATGCAAATATAGGCTCTCTAACCCCAGGCAAGACATGATTTTGAGACCGGATCAAAAAAAAAAAAAAAAAAAAGCAGGTAGCAAAACCATAAGATAAATATTTTTACTAGAGAATCTAGAGTCTCACTCAGAATACAACAGAGACATATGCCTCAATGACTTCAACCATTTTGGTACGTACTGCTGTCCTGCAGGAGCAGCCAAGGCTCACTGGAAAGGTTCTTTGTCCCACAGAAGAGCATTCAGAAGGATGGCTTGTTTCTTTGGGATGGTGAGGGATGTAAACAGGATTCCTTAAGAGATTATTTAGGCGTCCATGGGTTCCATTGTTTGGGGCTGGCTTCAAATCAAGCAAGTCTATGAAAGAATTTAAGTAACAAGACAAAACAGACTATAATACATTGCTGCTTGTACTGTGATAGCAATTATGGTTGATTACAAGCAAGAGTGAGTTAATCCTGCACTGCTTGCTATTCAGAACAACTGAAAGGAAAAACAATGTAAGCACTTTAAAAGAAAGCATATATATTCTCAGGTAGGGCTCAGGATGAAATTAGTCTGCTTGCAAGGAGGTACAGAATAAGCACAAAAAAAATCATGCAATACATCCACAGAATCACTGAATGCTTGGGATGGAAGGGACCTTAAAGTTCTAACCTTCTGCCACGGTCAGTGTTGCCACCCACTGGGAGCAGGGTAGATCCCTTCCAACCCACGCCATACTACAATTCTGTGAAGTCTGGCAGTTTGAACACTTCGGAAAACATGAGATGAAATTCCTTCATTCAGACAAGACAATCAGCTGTACATATCTGGTGTTTGTGCTTTAAGTGCTGACACACTGCACAAATGCAAGCAGTATTTCTCTTTGGCTGCCCTTTGAAGAAGGTGCAGTCAGAGGCTTCCAAGAGAAATCATAGGGATCTGACTGAAAGAATATGCCTTTCTGCAGTCCAGAAGGTACCTTAAAGCCCTGGGCAAGGAAAAGTTTTAGTAAGTTGCAGCACTTCATCATTTTATACCTAAAAGTAAAGGTGCTGGCTTCTAACTCCTTCTATACAGGATGGAAGAAATCTGGACCTCGATGAGTGAACATATGAAGTCTGATCTGCCACTGAACTTGCTTCTGTGAGATGTCAGTAAGGACTCCCACACAGCATATACATTAGGGAAAGGGGGAGCATTAGAGAAGGCTCAAAGAAATCAACTACAACATAAGAAGACATCAAAGCACACAAGGGTGTGAGATGCATACTTCCTGACAATAGCCTGTTTCCTATTCCAGCAAAGAATTTAAACATACGGCTTAAATATGGTATACCTGAACATTGCCACTGATCTCAAGCATGTGCAGTGCTCCCGTTAAGTGCTTTCTGGATCAAACCCTTTGGTAACAAATTGTCTCTCACAGAAGCAGGTGTTAGAGCAAGCATGGATCCTGGTAAGAGAGAGAAGGAGGCAGGAGATAATGGAAAACAGGTGAAGAATAAACGAACTCGGCAGAAAAAAAAATAGCGACGGATTCCTGGAGAAACCATGAAAGAGAGGACAAAGAAGGGACACAGAAAGTAACAGTAACACTGTATTTGAAAGGGTGAAAAAAAGGAGGGCAGCAAGGTGTCTGATTTTCTGAAATGAACCCCTCTTCTCTGGTGCAGTGAAAAATCATAGAGAAATGAGGAACCTATCCACTGCAGCTATGCAACTAAAGAGATGACAAGCTTTAGAGTAAGACTCTAAAGTCATGGGACTGTAGACTAATGAGACAGTTACTGTTCATTGAAAGATGAAAAAAACAGCTGCAACCCTAGACAATGAGAATGGACAGGGAAACACCCAAACCCCCAATACATAAATTGAATGACTGGCCTCAGTGAGTTTGGGAGAAGGCTTATTATATGAATGAAGAAGGCATATTGTATCAGTCAATTTCAAAAAACAGAAATCTCAATTTCAGTTAACTAAATTGAAAACCTATCTAAACCAAGGCAATAAAAAATTGAAAACACGACAAAGGGAAACACGAAATAAGAATACACATAGTACAACACACAAGGATTGTTCAAGTTTATGAAAAACTGGATGGGGCAGCAGAGCATGACTCAGACTTCCTGGAAATGAGCTGCCTGGCAGCCGAACCCACACCTCCATTCTCATACTACGATAATTATTTCTTCTCTGCCAGAATAAGGTACCATTATTGAATTAAGCCTCTAGTTAAACAGAAGAAAGTAAGGGAGGGTGTGTTTTTGGCAGGAGGAAGGTTGTGTAGGTAGTTTTAGTGCTGGTGAGTCAAAATGTCAGCTTTGGAGCAGGTCAGAGGAATGTGCACAGCGACTGGTGGAAAATACAGATACAAGCAGCCTGAATAGCACAGCCTCAATGGGAATTAGTCTTTTAGAAGCTGAATGTTTCTCAGCTACTAGTGAAAATCGGAAGAAAGTCTTAAAGATAATTTTCTAAGGGCATTTAGAAGTTTGCTATTAAAAGATTTATGACACCCAAAAGATTTTATGTTTTAACAAACAAAGAAAACCCCCCTCAATTGTACTTACCACACATTAAATTATACACTTCAATGTTTTCAAATGGATCAACTTGAGTTTGAAATTTGAATCCTGGTCCAAAACCAATAAAGATAGCCTAGGGTTCACAGAGAAAAGGGGAACTCGCTTAAAGACAGGTTGAAACTGAAAATATTTTCACATTCTTATTTTTTTTTTTTCCCAGGAACTAATCTGTACTTAAGCAACGTAGTATGGATCAAGTTAAAAGCATTCTTTTCTTAAAAAAGTAAATGTGTTTTTCCAGCAAAATGCATACAACCAGATATTTGAAAGGATGTAGGAATAAATTCAAGAAGTAGTCTGTGAGCATTAGCATCAATTCTGTCTCACTGCTGCCCTTAAAAGATGCCTTCAGCCATTTACGAAGTTCTTTGCTTCCCTCTGCTTTTGAAGAACTTCATTCTCTCAAATGACTTCAATGACTTAATGGAAATGTTGAGCCAAAATAACCATCACTTTGCATGCCTTGTAAACAATTTGGGAGCTTTTAATTTAAGGCTGTAAAAACATCTGTTGGTAGTAATGCTTTAAATGGATGAAGCAATTGCAAGATCCAAGACTTTTATCGCTTATTCTTCTTGCACCACTTCCTGAGCTGGGCTGGCACAAGCAGTTGTGTAGCCAAACAGTGAACCCAATCCAGGAACTTAGCCAGCTCAAAACACTTAATATTTTTTCCTCCTGGCTCTTTTTCATTTGGTTCAGTTCCATGACCTACTTAACTCTGCAGCCACACAAAGTTAACACTAGTGTAGAGCAGGGTTTGCTGCAGGAAGAAAGACAAAGGGGTAAGGGCAGCAAATGCTTATGTTCGACTTATGACAAGATCATTATTAAACTTACCTTCAGATTTTCAGCTTTTGTTGTTGTTTGTTTTTTTTTTTAATAAAGCTTGCATCCACCTGTGTTGCACAGACATTGAACAATGATGCATGCTTTGCATTCAACACATCTCAAAGCACTTTGGAAACAATTAAATTGTCTCAGATTTCATAGCTATGTGGAAAAAAGACACTGTTCTTTTTCTGAGATGTAAGCATAAGACAGGTTGTCACTCTACATTGGTTGCTACCAAAATCTGTAGGTGAACAGAGACCAGACTAGACTGGCTAAGGGATGCTGTTAAGGGCCATGCTCCTCAGTGCTACATGGTGGGAGGCAGAGGGACAACAGGCATAACATGAAACAAAAAAGTTTCAATCTGGCTATTAGTAAATCCATTTATACCATGAGGACAAAAAATCGGTAAGGCAGTGAAAGGAGCCGGCACAGAGGTTGTTCAGTATCTGAACTCGAGAGTTTTCAAGACTCAATTGCACGAAATCATGAGCAATCTGGTCTGATCTCACAGCTGACACTGCTTTGAGTTGCACATGGGACTATGAGACCTCCTGAGATCCCTTCCAATTTGAATTCTCTTGTATTTTGTGATTCCTAAATTTGAAGATTTGAAAAGATAAGTTCTCTTTTCCTGCTTTTAATGTTACAACAAAAAAATTGGGTACATCATCTTATTCTCATCAGCAGAAGTCAAATCTCTGAGACACGGATTGAATAGTGCCAGATCTCAACAATAAATAAATTTTGAACCTCAGCAACCACAATATTCAAATCAGAAGATGCTAAAAATAAAAGCCAATATAAGTTTTCAAACCTTACCTGCATACTTGGGAAGCGATTATCTGAGCCGTGGAATCCACCTGTGCAACTTTTAATCTCAAGTGGTTTCCTATTAAAAATTCACAATTTATATAACTCACACTTTACAAACTTCATCAGCCTAAAATACATTCAGTGATGCACTGTTTACTTGTTATTTAAAGATTTTAGAGGTTTTCCACAGGGAACAGAAAGTCTTCAAGCTCTAGAAAAAAATGCCTTTTGAATCCGAATGATAGTTTCCTCTACAAATATTGTTTCTCTGGAATTCACAAGCGTCTGTCTTGGTGTCGCTTAAAGTCAAAAAATCAGGTGACATGTGAAGAAAATATTTGTTCTCAGGCTAAGAAATTATCATTTCACTGGCATTTGAGTAAAAGAACTTGACAGTACACAAAATAAACAGTTATGTACTTCAGAGGATTCAGCTGGTCATCTTATAGTCTAATAAAAACAAGTCTCAAACATATGTCAGTTTCACATACATTATTGAAATGTGTTTATTTTCAGAACCTCACAACCTGATTTGCAAGACTTATACACATTTCATTGTTACACAACAGGACTTAACTGAATATACGGACTGAAAAACTCTTTGGTGTTGAAAGCCCTAAGGTATCACAGAGGTTCAAAACTGTGTTATTGCAGTAGATGCCATTACTATGGGAGTTGTTCATTGGTCAGAACAGTATGTTCAGTAAGTTCAGCATGGCTCATTCACATGACTGCTTCAACAACAGCAGTTACACACATGCTTACCAGGACTTACTTTGGAAATTCCTGAAGTATGGCAAGATGTTCACAAGACAATGGGGACCTTAGTTTCTAACATTTGTGACTGAACATTTGCACTACCTGCATACTCAGTCAGGAGAGTATCCATAGCTGTGAGATTAGAATTGAGCCTTCTCAGGTGAGCACAAACTCAGAGAAAAGCGTGGCTTCTCTTTGCAACGTCTCTTTGCTAAGACAAACAAGAATTCCAGGCTTCAATAGCTATCATTGAACTCTATACACCTGGAAGTCAAAGACTTCAAGAAAACAATGATATCTTTGCTGTATAATCAAGTACAGAAAACTGTAACTTACCTAGCTAGTTGCCACTGGGAATTTAAATAAAAGTGCAGTGGTTCAATCCGGTCATTATTGGCATAATGGAAACGCTTGGGTAGAAACTGTTTCATGTAAGCTTTGAAAGGCTGGTTTGCTTCTATGCACTGAAATATTTAAAATTAAAATATAAAATGCACATTCAATCACAATTTTCTTTATTTCATGCACAGTTCTTAGCACTTCTCTTACAAAGGGTCTGCAATAGCCTCTTCTAAGAACAATGGGACTATATCATGTTTGGAGTAACAGGGCACATAAATATTAATAAATACTTAAATAGCAAATATGAACTGGTTTTGCATTCAACAGTTATTAAAATAATATTTACGTAAGATTATTGAAATCATTTACTCTTGTTAATTTTTACTTACAGTCTACAATTGTACAGAACCAAACTGTACACTGAGACATACAACTACACTGAGACATGAACATTATGATACATTCAAGTGGTAGGAGAGTATCCAGTAAAATAATTCTACGCTTCTTTAATATTGGAGTCACAGATACTGAATGATTTTTTTAGATCAGTCATACCAGAACAATCATTCTATTCTAACAGCTTAGGATCCATTCACTGTTAAAAACAACACGACTGCAACAGTATTCTGAATTCTGAACTCATCTACACAAACTACACAAACAAGCTCTCACTGACAGCAGTGTCTGCACAACTGAGAAGCTAACAACAGGTTATGGGATGAGAACAGAATCAGGAATAGTTAAGCTCAAGTTAGAATTGACATGAAGATATCACTATCCAACTAAAAGCTGTTTATCAAATAGGTGTGAGCAAGCTAATCTTATGCTCGTCCAGGAAATGGAGTTAAGATTCACTTGATGTGGCCTTCAGCCAGCATGGTCCAGAAGCACAAGTTCTGAAGAGCAACATGATTACAGCACTGGGTAAGAGTTAGTGAAAACAAATGAAAACAAAACCTTAGTTAGTACACAACCAGAAACAGCCATATGATACCCTAATAAACTTTGACCTTCTCCCACATGGAACTACTTTTTTCTTGTTAACTTTATAGCATGTAGAAAGTCACTGACTCAAAGTCCAGGTGTTATTTCAGCAGCCTAGAAAATAGTTGATGCTATAAAATGCCTAGTAGAAATAAAGCTAGAACAGCAGATAAGAAGATACTTACTGTGAGGTTTCTGACAATGCCTTCATAATTAACTGGAAGAATCATATGTAAGAATTAGTCACCTAAGTTAAAAAAGATCAGATGTAAAATGAAAGCATTTTCCTTATGTAACTTAATTACCTCAATTTCAAAAATTTTCCAGAACAAAAGCTATCTGTAGCAAAACAATTATTAAACTATTGCTTCTGTGAAATTTTAGTTCACCTCCCTTGCTTACTTCAGTTTTATATTTTTAAACAATATCAGCTACATCAGAAAAATAATCAGAGAAGTATGCTCTCACAAAAAAAAAGGCAGCTAAGTGCTGTGCTAATTAAGCTAGAATTTTCCTGCTTGCTAATAAAACTAAGGAAAAAAAGAAACAAATAAAACAATCAGGACTGCAGTCTTGCCTGGCAAATATCCTTAGCAAGAAAAGCCAAGTGCAAGCTAGCCAAGATTTGGATTCTTAGACTGAAGCCAGAAAGGAGCATTACATCATTTAGCTTGACATTTTGTGTCACAGAGGAACATTACATTTCACACAGCTCCTCTGCCCTAAGTCTGATATTCAATGCTTGACTGTAGTACATAAAGGATTACGCTTGCAAGGAACCATTAATAATTCCTGCAGAGATATGTGCAGTGCTACAAATACAGCTACGATACTTCAGGAAAACTGTACATATATCACTAACAGTAGATGCTCTGGTTTTCTTCCTCCTGAACTTGTTTATCCAGACAGAATCTGGAAGTGCAGTTGACTCCCACATTCTCCAAGGAAACATTTAAAGTTGTTTAGAATAGCACCAAGAAATGACATAAACAGGAATAAAAGTTACTGCGGTTGATGCATACAAGTTTTAATGAGCTTGGAGAACAACTTATATGGAAAAAGCACGTCTTCTCTGAAAGAAATATGAAACATGAAGGAAACACTCGTGTTCTACATTAAAAACAATCAAGTTTTTATCTTATTTTATCTACCCTGCAGATATCAAGTGTTCCTCTGCAATGTGACTGCATGATAAAAGTTAAAATTTTTTAAATATTCACTGATTTTTACTGAAGTTGATTATCTTCTTTTACAGTTTATTCTGCTGATCTGGTGTCAGGCCACTAGGACAAAACCCATTTTTTAATAACTAGAAAATAATTCTCATAAATAATATGTAAAATATTTTAAAAAACAATAATATTACTTTAAGTCAGAAATAAAGCATATTATACATTTATACACATATAAAATGGTAAATCACCAAATAAGGTGAGACATGATGGAGGATTAGGGGGCTATCTTGAGATCTGATTCAAAAGAATGTCTTTCACATAGCAAGAGCATTTGTAGCCGTTCAAAAGCAAAAGGAATTTGTAGGATTTGTGCACACTTTTGGCCCTAGAAAGCAAAATGGTCTTTGAAAGGATGTGTGCACCACTCAGTATTTTCCTTTCATTACTACTGAGGTAGACCCCAGCTGACCTTCACTCAGGTTTACCAGTGTATTATGTGAATCTTAAGTTTGTATTCAGAAAGCGCTGAAGTGTATAATCAAGTAATAAAAAATGAGTTTAACAATTACATACAAGAGAAATACTCATCTGGAACATTATTAGGTCGAAGGCGAGCTGCAGGACCAGGTACTAATATGAAATCTTGAACATTGTCCAGGTAACTGTTCAGATACGCTGTTTTTCTGCAACTCCCTGCTTCCATCCCTGCACAAGGAAGTATATTTCGTTTAAAAATTTAAAAATGAGAGTATCAACATGGAGGGAGCATTCTTACTGACGAGACATAGAAGACATACAATTTCAGTTGTAGAAACCATATATGCAATATCTCAGGCCCTTTTCTATCTTCTTTCTTAAACCAGCAATACCAAGACGTGATCCAAGCATACCACAATACACTTGCACATAAGAAAGCGTAAAACATCACACACACATATGTATATACATATATAGCCATTTCTTCAGCCCAGAAAGTCACTCCAACTGAGTAAGTGGACAAACTTTTCTCAAAGGGAAAGAAATCACATTGTGTCTAAGAACAGTGGTAATGATGAGACCAAATATTGATAGGACAAAGGGCTTTAAACTAGAAGAGGGGAGATTTAGATTAGACATTAGGAAGGAAGTTTTTACTCAGGGGGTGGTGAGGCAGTAGCACAGGCTGCCCAAAGAAGCTGTGGGTGCCCCATCCCTGGAGGTATTCAAGGCCAACTTGGATGGGGCCCTGGGCAGCCTGAGCTGGTGGGGGGCAGCCCTGCCTACAGCAGTGGGGTTTGGAACTGTATGAGCTTTAAGATCCCTTCCAACCCATACCATTCTACACTTCTGTGATTCTGTGATTCGCTTAGTCCAACATCCTACCTAATAGTGTTTCAACTGACATCTGGAGAAATAATGTCAATTATTTCACATCAACTATGGACTGATCTTTCTCCCATTGTCCTTTAGCAGTTTTCAAAAAGTCAAAGGGACTTCAAGCTGCATACTGCATTTGAACTCTTATATAGACTTATAACTCTTGACAGGTTCACCCTCCATTTATTTGTTAGGTATATTTTAAACCTGCATGTATATTTGGCATAAATCATCCCCAGTGACAGTGAGTTCTGCAAGTTGGTCCTATGCTGTACCAAAGTCTACTTTCATTTGTCAGGCAAAGTTGAAAAAATGGAATGGTGAAAGATACAACTTTATAGCTTTTACTATAGAAATAATTAAAGTAATATAGAAAAGCTACTCCAGAAGGAAATCCAAGTTTCATATTCACAGTTTTTTAATAATGGATAAGAGAATTAATAACTAAAAGGAATACATGGCATTGATTTTTACTTCTTCAGCAATTCATAGACCATTGTGTTAAAAGAATAAAACAAAACCTGTGGTTTTTTTTTTCCAATTCATTTTTTTACTTCTCTTACCAGGTATCCTTCCCTGTGTTCTTCACTTCTTTTCCTCACTCTCATAGTCTAATTCCTGCCTAAACTGATTACCCCTTATGCCATCTACTTAATATAAAACATATTTTATATGTTAACATTACCAGAAACGTACAAGAATAAATTCAGAATATTACTTTATAAAAGCCTTTCAAAAATGCGACATATTTCATAAAAACAGATTTACCATGGTCTGATACAAAAATAATGTTCAGGCACTTATGCAAGTTCATCTGTTTGAGACCATCCATCAGCATCCCAACTATAGTATCTACTCTCTGCAATGCCAAAATGACCTGCAAGGACAAAAGTAGGCATGTCAAGTACCTTCTTAAACATTTTAACCGAAAAAAAAACCAATAAACTCAACATTTCTAGAGAGAGGGAACTCTAAATTTAACTGAAATTTAACTGAAATAACTGAATAACTGAAATTTAAACTTCAAAGGAATGTGCTAATAATGAATAAAAAGCTCACCATCTAAGGTGAGATGCAGTTCAGACATAGGTGAAGGACACAAGGCAACTAACAGCTATGCAGCAGCCTTCAAACTCACTACAGGAAGCACATAAAGGAGGAGCATATAAAAGTGCAAAGTGAAGGAGGAAATTTGAAGATAAGAGAATGAAGCATTCTCAATATCCCATTAAACCTGCTTCTTGTCTATTCCCAGTTCTCTCAGTTTTCCATCCTTCACACGCATATTCTTTGTGTCTATTGAGAAGAGGCTCAAGAGGTATATCTATCATGCTACACGGAACAAGTGCCTGAAGACTGCCTAGCATCTGCACTACTCAAAGCTACCTCCTTCTACAGAAGACTGGCTGTATCTCTATAGCTCTTGGTCCCATTTTTTTCTGCCCCTCACACTGCACTAAGACTAAGCTACATGTTTTTATGTGTTTTCTCAGTTAAAAACATTTGCAAAAAAAATCGGATTACAGCCAGTGACAGCAGTTTTAAAGTATGAAATTGAGGATGTTTGTCAATTTACTAGGGGCACAACCACGGACTACAATGAATGCCTTAGGACGCAAATGCTGGTGGCAGAAGACCAGAAGACTGAAGCCAAGCCTGCAGCAATCTGCCTCAAACTTCCCATTTGGAACAGCCCCGGCGGCAACTGTCCTTGAAATTGCTCTTGAAAAATCAAGAGCTTTCTACTACTGTCACCACCGAGGTTAGATATATAGATAGATCCTCAAGCTTTATAAACATTCAGTAAAAAGTTATTGAATTTTGGAAAGCTTTTACCTTTCCATTTTCCACTTCAGTTTGTAAAAATAGCAAGCCACTTAGTACTTCTGGAAACCGCAACACTGATCATTCCCGAAGACTGCTTGCTTATACAACAGCTATCTTACAGTCTGTGATATCTTCCCTTTTATCGCTTTTCCCAAGAAGGCATTAACTCTAACTTCAGGGCGGTAAGACCAATATTCACCTAACCTTTGTACAGTGACTGGGAGTAAGTGATAGAAAATCATAACATGAATGTTTATCCACCAAAGCTGGACCATCACCACTAAAACCTTTGTTTTTGACAAGGTGAAACCATATAATCTTTGGTAGTGTTTTTGTTGCTGTGTTGGGTTTGGGGTTGTTGTTGTTGTTCTTTTTTGTCTTGTTTTTTGTTTGTTTGTTTGTTTTCCTAAATTCAACATTAAGAATTAGTATTGGACAGATAAAACAACACACAATATACCCAAACACGCTTTGGTGATTTGGTGATTAAAGTTATTGAAAACATATTTTACATAAAGCTAGACTTTCTAAATAGGCTGCTTATTAGACGTTTTGTATCAATGTTAATTACAAACTAACTGTCTATTTACAAATTTCTTTGTAATAAGTATACTGACTGTGGTCTTAGTTAATCAAACACAATTTATAAAAGTTTTATATAGAATCATATCAAAACTTTAAATTAAAAAAAGAAATTACTTACTCCGCTGCTTACTGGTCCAAATTTATGGCCTGAGAAATCTGGTTCTTCTAAATACAGAGTGTAAAAGTGTGGTCTAAATCAAACAGTACCAAAAATGTAATATTTTACATACACATTGAGACGGCTTGAAGAGATTACATTTCAACAATGGATACAAAATATCAGTAACAACTCTATCATTCAGAGGCAGGACACATTAAAGGGAAAGAGAGAAATGTAACAGTAAAAATAGGTTTCACTCATAAAAACAGGCTTGCATTAACAGAACTTCAACATTGCCAGAGTAATGTTTCAGACTGTTTAAAACAGAAATCACATTTACAAAGCATTTCATTGCAATACTGCTGGATAAAACTCACACTTGCAACTGTATACCTACCTTTCATCTTCAGGTAACTGCAGCCAGCGAAGAACAGTTACCACCCTTTCTTCAAAGGGGATTGAGCTGTATCAAAACAATAGTAGATCAGCTATATATATTTCCAAGATGTATAAAATTTTAGTCACACATTTTACAAAATCAGTGTTCTTCTGCAGAGAAATTTGTATTCAGTGGAATGGTATTAATGGATATATAAGAGAACCCAAGTTTATCTGTGCTAATTTTCTGGGATTCTTCAAGAGTTAATGACCTACTCTAAAGCTTGCTTAGTCAATGTTCTCCCCACTGACTGCAATGAAATTAGAATTCAGCTCTCAGTATTGCTTATTTTACAAACAGAATAATCGATATAAAGTTACAAAGCCACACATAGGTTTTCATTTCTGTATTAAGTTTTGAGAAAGTCTTAGGTTTGGATTTTATGTTTATATAGTTTGAGTACAAGTTCTCATACTATGTCGCAAAGTAGATCACCATATCAATTTCTGAAATAGACCAACAATAAGCATGTTGACCTGCAACAACAAAAGGCATTCACAAAGTTAATAATTCAGCTATTTATCACAAGCTTAACTGAACATGTGCAAGTCACTAAAGAAAAGTACTGATATTAAGTCAAGAATCAGGATTTTCATGCTACATTAAGGATGTAGAAAGACAGAATGATCCTATGAAGACAGAAATGAAAAGCTTGGCTTCTTGGAAGAGAGTTGAGATTATTACATAAATGATGATAACTAGATTTATGTAGCATTTTCATTAGGCAGAAAACGATTAATTGCAATGAAGACCAATCACAGAATAAAATATCACTGGTTTAATGTGGAATATTTTGAAACTTTGCAATTAAAATAATTTTATATTGGAACAAGTTATCAGTAAGATGTTAGTTTTCATGGGCCTGATCTATTCATGTTAAATATTCATTATATATTGAGTATTTCTAAACACACACATAGAAGATTTGTATAAATGAAAAGTAAAATAAATGAAAAAGCCAGTAATTTTTCAAAGCTGTTTTTTTCACTACCTTCCCTGTAAAATGTTTGCTGAGGAATGACAAAACAATTAGACAAATAATCTACACTACAGTGAAAAGAAATTAAATGGGGCCTACTTTTCTTCCATATCGTGTACAGCTGTTAAGAAATGCAGGAAAACTTCTATATTTTCCCATTTCAACAGTTAAAGTAAAATATTAATCCAAAACATGAGATTTTACATACCTATTGTATTCTTTATACAGATCTGGAAAAGTCCCATCAACTGGTACATCTGATCCAGGCCAGAAGAACGTACCAGCTTTTAGACCTTGGTACATAGCTGTTAGCCAAATCTGCAGCAGAAGAATAATTGTTGTCATTAGTGGATTTCACTCAACTGCAAACTACTCCCACCACTTCCGCACATTCCAGAAAGAAGAAAAACTAAAAAAGTAAGCAGAGCACACAGGACAGTCAATTTTGTGTATCACTGTTATCTGCAGTTCCAATAAACTGTCCCATCTGATACCTTATTGCAAACACCTGTATCCCTTTTCCTGCTACACCAGGGGGAGCCAGGACAGAAGCAGGAGCTATCGGCTCCCACAGCCAGGAGCATGAATGCAATAGCAGAACCATGGCTGAATACCATGAAGCAGAAATGTCTCAAGAACAGTGCAGTAAGCAAGAAGGTGCAGGAATGTTCCAAGGAACTATACACACTGTGAAATACAGGAACAACAGTTAGGTCAACTCTCAGTTTTACTACATACTCTATGATTTACAGGGTTTTTTTCTGCTTTCAGTGTTTTTTTCCCCATCTGACTCATGCACCATTTTCTTCTCCATGGTCTGCAAAGTTTAACTGTATTCTTTCCTCCTCAAAAAATCAGTCTTCCCACTATTACTAAAAGGTTGTATCTGTTCCATTCCTATTCTTCATGCTAGCACTCAAACAACCTTTCCCACACCATTTAATTTTGACGGCAGTCTCAGCAGATTTGCAACAGGAGTATGACTGAACCACAAGGTTTTCTTTTAGAACTGAATCTTTAGACTCAATAGTAATTTGGGCAGAATACAAACCTGCACTACTGCTTACTACCAAAACTAACTACTTACTATAACTTACTACTACTTACTTACTTACTATTACTATAACTACATAACTTACTAACCAAAACTAATCCTCAGATGAATTAACTGTAAACACACTTGATATTAAGAACAGAACAAAATCTGGTATCTTTATTAGTTATTTTAAGCTAGTTTTCTCCTTGGGGAAAATTCCACTGAAGTTCAACAAAACCTATTACACTGTTTCATCCCTAATTCCGCGACTCTAGTATGGCAGCTCCTAACCAGGCTGAGTAAGTAACCTTTCTTGGCTGACTTGAATGTACCCTCTGTACTCTTTCAACACCACAATGTAACCAAGTGACATTAAATAATATGAAAAAACTCTGCAGTATGCTCTCAGCAGTGCAGTAATACTTACAGGCTGTCCTTGGTACCACTCTGGATTAAACTTCTCTCTACTTTTAAGGGTAAAGTATGCATTTCTTTTGAGGTCGTACATCTTGTTATCAATTATACCATGAGATTCAGGATACAGTCCCTGTAAAGGAGATTAAACCTTGTTGCAATGCAATAAAGAAAAAGAATCTTGTAGCTACCGCTGTCTGTTAGACAAATACGCAAATCAAATCAGCTGTATGTAACCTCACTCCATCAGTAACTCAACTCCCGAATTTAAAATCAATACCTTTCATTGCAACCAAGCCTTATCTTTTATTTTTTCACTGCTTCTCAGTTAAAAAAGAAAAGTAATAAGAAGTAGGTATTTCAAATAAAAGTGATGTATTAGTGGCTGAAAGCTCCGAATAGGGAAAATCATCATGTAAACAGTGAAAGTAGTTCTCTGAGTCACCAGCTGCTAGGTAGTTTGAAAAGACTTACTGCTCTGCTTTCACACAGACTGGCCTCTTTTTAGATTAAAGGATGCAGTAACAACACCATTAGGGCCCTCATAAACATCATGGCCCACTAATTTTCACAAAGATGGGCAGCTGAGATAAAGCTCTACACTATATTTACGGATACTCTAAAGTGGCTGTAGAACACAATTAATAAACATATTCAAATGTGGATATTTGGGAGGAAACACAATTAAAAATCTCATTCCTGTTGCTCCTGCTCGCTTACCAAAAGACAGTCCAAAGCACTGGGAAGATAAGAAAGAAGATCCAGATCCTCAAGTATTTAATTCAATTTTAGCTCTCACATCATGAAAATAAGAAGGCTCTGCTAGATTCCAGCCCCGCATCCAGACTTGACTCTGTTTTTCTTTTTCTTCTTACACACAGAAAGTAGAGAAATTTACTAGGTCAGGACTGGGACATCTCTATCCAGGTTTGGGTATCATCAATCACAGAATGAACATTAATGCAATGTTCAAATCTTTCATTTCATACTCATCTTTGGGTCAGATCAAGATGCCTTAAACAAGTGGAACAAGGCTGCCCTCACAACGAAGAGAGAGATCTTCAATTAGTGGAAGTATTAATACAAATTAGGAGTTGAAAAGTGACGTGACTTTGCACCTCTATGGGAATTCTTACAGCTGGTATTGGAAGAATTCAATTTCTTAATCGGATCAGACCTAACCACTCAATCATAGTGCTATGTAATGACTGTTAATCCAAATTTTGTAGAGTATAAAAAACATATTTCCATATTCTTTAGGCAAAATCCAATAATTTTAATAACCTACACAAGAGAAAAAACACTGTTGCCTTGGAGACAATTGATAATAAAGTTTCTTCAGTAGCAGAAACACGGTATACATGAATACTTACTGTGACAATGGAGTAGTGATTGGGAAAGGTTTTTGAAGGATACACTGGTCTCATACTGGAAGTGTATGTTCCACATTTTTCTAGAGAGAGAGAAGGTGGCAAAACAGCTAAATTACAGATGAAGAAACCTCAGCAAGTTTCTATCATGCAGAAACACTTTCTGTTGTTAATATTATCTTTTTTTTAAATGATGCTTCCAGAAAGTTTTCATTTTTCAGAATTCTGCAGTTAATATCTCTTATTTCTTCCCACATTTATTTACAAGCTGACTGAATGGTTAGTAATACAAATTTTAAATATTCCTAATGACTAACTCCAATGGTCACATGAGCAAGATCTACAGTCCTTATGAAAAGCACATGCACAGGTAAGAATGAGTAACCATAGAATCACAGAGTCCTTAGAGTTGGAAGGGACCTCTGAGGGCCATCTAGTCCAGTTCTCCTGCAATGCACAGGAACACCACAGCTAGATCAGGTGGCCTAGGGCCTGATCCAGACTCACATTTGAAGTCTCCAAGATTGAAGCATCAATCACAACACTAGTTAACCTGTTCCAGTGACTCACCACCCTCACTGTAATCAAAGAAATCACTCCCTCCAAAGTTGTCCTGCCAAGCAGAAGGTGAAATGAGCAGCTTTATACCAACTAGCTCCTTGGGAGCTCTCAGAAGTGAAACAGCTGCTGGCACAGGGGTGCCCTGGCTTTCTCAATCACCTGTCAAATCACTATTCATTTTGCACTCTCTTCAATTATTTATTTAAATCATCTCTTATTGTAGAATAAATCTCAAAGCTTCCTCTATCTTCACTGAAAAAAAAAAAAAAAAGATTAGTGCACGGTCTTTATTATTTTGAAGACACATTTTTCAGGCCAAAACGTTTCATCGAAGTTAGCTGCCTAGAGTTCCACAGGCAAATGTATGGGACCTGATTTTTGGTAAAAAGTAATAGCCTTCATTAACAACATCAAAAATACAATATGAAAACCAAAAACATTTCAATGGATGCTACAGAGGCCAAAGTAACAATCCTATAGAAAGAAGACCACTGGATCTTCTTCATTCACACTCTAGGTCACATATATATTTACAAAAGAGAACAAAAAGATTGATAACACAAGAAGCTTTGTTTCAAAGCACTTAGAACTCATGGGACTGGGGCTTTGCATTATGTCTTAGTTGAACTAATTTTTTTTGTGGGAGTTAAGATAAAAAGAAGCCAGCAATAAAAACCCTCTCAGATTACACAGGCATTCTCTTTACCTTTGCATTCTGAAGTAACAAATAATTAGCTGTATTCCTTTGGTACTGCAACACACTTGATGAATTTCAACCAACTGCAAATCATTTGCTGAGGTTGTTTTTGTAAACAGCAGTTACTGCCATTGTGTGGGTTGTTTTGTTTGTTGGTTGGTTGATTTGGCTTTAAGTTAGAGAAAAAATACACTTAGAACATGTTTTGTCCAAAACTCCAGAGTTTTTTTTATGACACTTTCCATGAGTTATCACTCCTATTTTTGGTTTGTTGTCATAGTTAAAGACTGAAGACAAAAGGATTTATTTTAAATTATGATATCACAGTCGAAAAGAATCATGTGAATATGACCTCTCTGAACCTCTGTGTACAGATAATGGTTACGCATATGTTTCCTGAGAAGCCTCAGCACCATTCTGAATACTCCACTTTTAACAAACAGGTGTGGGCATGTAATAAAACTTGCTAAATGTGAAATTATGATATTGCCTTATAGGCATTTGCTCTACCAAGGATCTCCAAGGAGACATCAGTTGTACTGTAGATATGTCTGAATTAAAAATATAGCCATTATCTTCTCTCTTCTATCAGAACTAGGAAGCAAGGAAGCAATACAACGGAACTCTGTACTTGCCATTGAGTGTTTTAAAGGGGAAAATCTGGGGATTTAGCAACACTCTAATTTAAGGAAACTGTAAGTTGTCACATTAGATAACATGGAATACCGTTCATGGTTTCATTAAGTGCCATCATTCATAAACTGTAAGTCTTTTAAACATTTACCAGTCCTTAAAGGGGTAACTATGACATTCAGAAGGATTCAGCACAATCTTTCAACAACTGCCAACCAATTTATCCATTATAATTTTCAGTGTCCCAGAGGGGGATAGACTTCACTACCCCTTCTAGCACAATAAAATACTGTAGGAATATTTACACCCTCACAGAAATGACAGCTTCCACCATTTTCAGTGACCACAGACGGATGGGATGCCAGGCACATGGAGATTTGAAGGCTCAGTGTCATATGATCTGCTCCCTAGTGAAACCAGTATCTGCCCATCTGATGATTTTTCTCTTACAGAAGGATATTTGCCCCGTCTGAGCTTTTCAACTTTACTGAGGAAAAGAGGTTAGAGAGCAAGGTTTTGTAAGAAAGACCAGGCTGATTAGTCTCTATACTGTGTCATAAAGGACAATCAGCTTTAAAAAGTGTTCCAGAGCAGTGGAAAACAGCAGAATTAACACAGAAATAGTATTTCTATCCATATTGTTTTTCATTTTATTCTGTCTAAAACATAATTAGACATTCTGGTTTTAGAATCTTTAAACGATCTAATTTTTGATCACCAAAAACTCCATGGCTCTTTGATGAAAACACTGAAAGATTTGTTTGAGGCAATTGAATTTCTTAGTAGTTAGAATTTATCATGGACTCAACGAAAACAGAAATACAAGCTTATTATGGAAGTCACCAAGAAAAGTTGCACTGTAACCCATCCAAACCAAAGAACTGAGAAACTCTGCATGTGGAAGTGGACATGGTAGCCAAGAAGTCCTGCAGATGCTTTTTGACACCACTGTCTTGTATCTCAGCCAGAGCTGTAACACTGATTACAGCCAGCCTCTCCTCTCAATGCCCTTCTTATGGCGAAAATTTCAATGACTGCATCTTATGAAATATTTTCAAAGCCTCATTTTATTCTAACACTGAATAAAAAAAAAAAGCCAAAACCTCAAATACATCTGTGAATTGTTACGCTTCGGAATAGATCAAGTTGTAACAGCCACTGTAAAAAGGCAAGTATTTTTACTGATTTATTTTTAGTCAAACTGAAACCAGTCACACCAGGTAGTAATTTATGAATGACAACAAGATTGGCATATTTTTCAGACAAGAAATGCCACCGGTTCTTTACAGACCACAGGCAAAATAGAGACAGGAAAAGTAACTAAAGTTACTTAGAAACTTCAAAGTTCAGTAAGACACTACACAATCCACAGGAAAAAAAAAAAAAAATCTGCATTTATGAAGCTCTAATTTTTTCTGAAAATGTTTGCTAAAGGTTTTCTCAGATTCATCATAATTCTAAGCCACATACCAGCCCTTCTTAATGATCCGTTCCTAGTATCTTCCTTTTCTTTTTTTTTCAAACAAAATAAAATGCCTTCTACCTCATTTTCCATTTTCTTCAAAGCCATTCCACCTAAATATGAGACACTATGCAATACAGACTAAAATGTGAGCCTACGTCAAACTCACAGCAGAAGTGTCCACCTCCTAAATACTGCAAGGGCTGTGTAGCTGTTTTTTTTAACGTTGTACTGAAAATCCAAAGTCCAGACGAACTGTTTCTATTACCTTCTCTTCTCCTTGCCCTTCCACCCCCAAACAACTCAAGTTCTCTACAAAGCTGTCATATAAGGAGAAAACTTGAATTGCTATGCAAGATTTAGTGAGGATTTTTAAAAGTAAGAATAGCGGCATCTACAGAAAAACAAATCCAATGGGCTTTTGTGGTAAGATAGCGTGATATTGCTTAGACAAGGAAACTACTCACGTAATTTGCTAATAACGGGTAGAAGTCCACCCCAAGTCTGCAAATATTCTGCTCTGAAGCCATCCAACGAAAACAGTAACACTGGGGATTTGTTAAATCTGTATAAACAGAACATCAAGTATTAAAAGTAAGACTGAAAAACAAATTCATATCATTAGTTTGAAAAAAACTTTTCCCAATCATCTTAGACATGTTCCTTATGGGACTGTAAACCAGGCTGATAAAGAGAGGACTACAAACCAGGCCCAAGCAGAAAGGTTTGCAGGCTGGCATAACGGCAAGCAAAACATCCATAGTATCCCCGTTCTTTGCAGGTTAGCATAACACCCTGCCTGAAGAGGCTGAGGTAAGGTGCACAGACACATATGCACATCCCATGACAGGGCCTAACTTCACAAATATACAAAATAAAGTACAAGCCAAGATGCTCACACAACATATCTGGGTTTTTCTGAACTCTATCCTGAAGTTAGCCCCACTGGAGCATCACCCAATTCCTTCCATCCCCAGGTAAGAAAAGGGAAAGAGAAAATGCAATGGTAATCTGTAGCTCTCCTTTATTCACTTTGCTTCTCTACAATTTGCAATTTACTTTTTTATCTTAAAAATAAAATAAAATAAAAGCAATTGAAAAAAAAACAAACAAACAAAAAAAACCACCAAAATTTACCTTCTGACTTACAGAGCATACAAAACTAAGAAAAATCTCATGTACAGGATATGTTCAAACAGTACAATAACATACATTTTTCCTTTCTTCTTACAAAGATTATTTAACCAAACAGAACTGAACCACCATTCCCTATATACTACAAGTACCATAGTACCATCAATCTCAAACTAAAAAACGCAGCCCTACAACTGGAACACTGTAACAATATTTCAGGCCACAATTTGGCAGGTAAATTCAGAAACTGATTTCACTGGAACTACCAAAACCGAATTCTCCACAATACCCATCTTTTCCAGCCTTGATTCGTTCCCAGCTTTAGCCCTGTCCAAACGATTTATCTCCAACTGTAAGCACTTAAACCACTGCATCACTGACAGAAATAGACATCAGTAATGTCTTCTCTGAAGAAAAAATATCCTTACGTTGAACCTATATATGAGAGCATGCAAGGCTGCCAAAGCACTGCAGTCCAGCAACAAATCAATCACTGAAAATACAGTTTTGCCTAAAATAAATGAATATATAGTTTACATGCCAATTGCAAGCTCATTTTTCCTCTTACTGTTTACAAATTGTAAAATGGAAATTTTTAAAAAAAAACTTCATTGCACTTCAGTTTCCCAAAATAAAACAGTGATGACAGAAGACAAATATTATTTGTAAAGCGTTGACAATTTCCTAAGTGACACACCACACAAAAAAATCCAAACCACCATCTACCCTGACAAATGAAACATTTATAAGCCTTATTTCAGTCTAAAACAAACGTGACTGCATTAAACTGAAGATTAGTCAGACAACCAGAACACGTCTATCCAAAGAAAATTTTAATCAACAGGTAGAAACTACTGGAAAACAGTTCAGCCAAAATGACTTCTTTATTCAGAACCATCACACAGCCTACCCTGTCTCAGACAAAATAAACTATTCAGGTGTATTTGTGACATGTATGTTTGTAGCCTGGTTTTCATCTATATATCATCTATAATATCATCTTTTGGAAAAGTTTAACAGAGACAGCTAGCTGGGAACAAGAAATGTATGACCATCAAGGCCAAGAGTGAAGTCCCTGGTGAAAAAAAAAAAAAAAAAAAGAGTAAGATAACTTTATATTATCTCTACACCCATATTACAGGCATTTTTTTCTATCACAAGTTTTGATCTCTGCAACTTCTCTCAATTCTTTTTTTTTTTTTTTTTTTTTTTTTTAATTTATTCTCTCTAATGCAGAGGTCTAAAAAATTTCACTGCAAATTTCCTGCAATAAAATATGAACTTTTAGGCAAAGTCTGTTCAATATTACTTGCTTACAAATCTAACTAAAAACAAAAGTCCTTAGAAAGGTACTTGACACTATTGCGTCTTTGGCATTTACATGTACGCCAACCACTGAGTATATACATCTTAGTTGTCTGCAAATCCAGGTACTGACTACCTCACACACTTGACTTGACAAGATTGGCCATTGCTACATTTCGCTTCTTCTATCCTCTACACTTGCTGAAATTCAAATAGTTGATGACCTATCCTGTATTCAGGGAAGCACAGCATGAGAGATTACATTAGATTGTGTTCTTTGGAAGAGCTCCAGTACAATTCCCTTTCAGTAAAACCCTAATTCACAAACTGACCTAAGCTCAGTTCTGAGATAAATCAGCGACTTCTATGACCTTCTGGTGGTATCTAAGCTTATACTTGCTACTTTCAAAACTAGCTATCATGAGCAAGCAGAGGTGAGAGTTCAGAGGCCCCAGTTTTGGCCCTGTCTGTGATTCATGCTGGCTCTGCGCAAGCTGTACAACAAGGCTGTTTCACAGCACTTAGATAAATACGTATGCCACAGTCACATCCTGACTCCAAGCTAAAGGAAATGCAGTGGTAATTATCTACTCCTATAAGCTGGCTTCTATGGAAACATAACGCAGGCAGTACCAGCTTGCTGTGGTCTAGCAGGTTCACCAGCCAGTATGATTGAGGGAACTGAACTGTGGACAACGCTGCCAAGCTGACCTGCTTCTTGGTCTGGTTAGACCACAAAAATAACAACAAAAGCTAAACATCCTACACAGAGGAGTCCTACCACGCTGCCTATACACAGTCATAAAGCATTAGAAGTAAAACTTTTTCTTTTCCATCAACTGTATGTAAGGCTTCAACAGGAGAAATAAAGATTCAATTATCAAGGAGAAAGTAAATAATGAATGATCTTCAGATACACAGGGTTTCTTCCAGCTCACCAAAGACTCCACCACTTCTCTGGGCAGTCTGTTCCAACACCTGACCACTCTTCCTGAGAAGTTGTTTTCCCTAATATCCAGTCTGAGCCTCCCCCAAGTGCAACGTAAGACCATTACCTTTCGTCCTATTTCTCATTACCTCAGAGAAGAGACCGACTCCCACCTCATCACAACCTCCTTTCAGATCAGTGTAAAGATCAGTAAGGTCTCCCCTGAGCCTCCTCCAGATTAAACAATCTCAGTTCCTTCAGCTGCTCCTCATAAGACTTGTGCTCCAGACCCCTCACCAGACCAACTGCACTTCTCTGGACACGCTCCAGGGTTTTGATGTCTTTCTCGCAGTGAAGGGCCCAAAACTGAACACAGTACTCATGCAGCCTAACCAGTGCCAAGTACAATCACCTCCCTGCTCCTGCTAGCTACACCATTTCTGATACAAGCCAGGACCCATCAGCTTTCTTGGCCACCTGGGCACACTGCTGGCTTATGTTCAGCCAGCTGTCAACTAAGACATCCAGATCCTCTTCCTTCATGCAGCTTTACAGCCACTCTGCCCCAAGCTGGTAGCTCTGCATGGAGTTACTGTGACCAAACTGCAGGATCTGGCACTGGTTCTTGTTGAAGCTCATACAATTATCTTCATTTGTAATTCATTTAAAGCATTTGAGCACTCTAACTGAAATCAGCAGAATTTCTCAGATTAAGCATATCATTGAACACTGCAGTTTTTGTCTCCTCTGTACCACATGAACAATCCAGTTTGAGCCCAGAAAACACATATATGAATATGTACAGAATCAGATCCAACACCCTGAGGCTGAAAACCAAGTGCTAAGCTCAAGTCAACTGTGCTCTTGCCTATTCTGCCACAGGAAGAAGTGATTTGTTTACGGACTTGTCAGTCTGGGGAGAAGCCTGTGTGCTAACAGTCTGAGGTGAGCTTTCAGTAAACACCACTTGATTCAACTTTGACCACACATCACCCTTTCCTTAGCTGGGTTTCATTGCAACATTTCTGGTTTTGCCACAATTAAAACTATTTTAGTAAAGTAACTATGCATTCCTTCCATGGGCTGAATAGAAAAAAAAATAACAAAAAACCCAAAACAAAACTCCTTAAAACAAGTTAACCAGCAGGAGCTGCCCTATGACATTTACACCATTAACTGTGGATCTGTATGAGGTTCTTGTTTGTTTATCCACACTTGGAGTATCACTCCCTACCCTGTACTTGGAAAGTCAGCATCCTAGGGTCAGTTTCCAGCACACAGCCCTACACTAATACTTCAGAAGAAGAATTAATAACAAAAGCTTCCACAGCTGGCTGGCTACAGCTCTCCTATGCAGAAGCTTTTCAGGGACTTGGGCTTAATGCAGAAAGAATCACAGAATCACCAAGGTTGGAAAAGACCTACAAGATCATCCAGTCCAACCATCCACCTATCACCGATAGTTCTCACTAAACCAAGAAGCTCCAAAGTCTGTCTTAAAACAGATTCTGCAGTGTCAGTCTGCTATTTTGAATCAGAACGAAAAGTGCTAACTTGGTACAGAAACATTAAAAAAAACAACACACTTTGACAATATTCTAAACCAAATAAAGATAGCATGATTTAAATACCTTAAGACAAAAAGAGCAATGACCAAAAAAAAAAAAAAGTTTTAATTTGCTAAATATATTCTCTGCACATCATTTCAAAATCATCAACATTTGTTTTTTACTCTTTTCAGACCAGAATGTAGCTGAACTCAACTCATTCCCACAGAATATTTCACTTCATTTTCCAGTGGAACGCTTTTCAGTCAGGAATGGCTAAGTCACTTCTATTAATGCCTGATGCACCCAACAATGGGGTTCAATCAACTTCAGCTTTACTGTTAGTTTGAAGATCCCACAGCAAGAACACTACACAAAGTGCAGGCTGACTCTTTGGCTGGGAACGGTGCTGTACTATTTGACCCCACGTGCTGGTGCCGTACAGCTTTCAGGAGCAGACCCAATGTGGAACAGACCCAATGATCAATGATCCCATGGAAGCTCACATAGAACCTTTTTATGCCTTCAGAAGAAAGTAGCTCAGGTAGGTTGCTAAAAATTCTGTCCTAGTGCCACTGACACTGGGACAATGATTTGCCCATGTCCTGTAGCTATGGGGCTGGAGCAGGCACGGGGTGATGGGGAAGAGAGGAAGTCTTCAGAGTCTGAGACTACCAGGTGGGTCTCTGAGACTGGGTATGTTAGAGCATGTTTAGGATAATAGTACGGCTGGCACAAAGAAGGGCTCCTCAGAACATATACACAGCTGTGAGAGATGGCAGGGTGTGGGAACAGACATATCCTGCAAGTCAAGCAAGTGCTGGGATATGTGAGTGCTGCTGGGATTGAGCAACCTGACCTGTTAGTATGCACTACCCAATACTGGCTGAATGGGTGTCCCCAGCTGGCTGGCAGCCACTCCTACTATGACTAAGAAAGGCAAGCAGGTCCCAGGAAGGCACATGGAGAAAAATAATCTCAAAAGCAAAGAGCAGAGCTATGCAAATATACATTATCCTCACCCTTTTGGACACTGAGGTTCAGTAATGTCCTCACACTCTTCTTCAACCCAGCTTGCCTCTCCTTAAAACAAATGAGTGCAATTTATTTTTCAAGACAGTAAATTCCTTTATTGATCAATGCAATTTTTTCACTTTATGCTTTTAAAACTATCCTTACTCCATTCAAACAAACACGGGTATACAAGAGACACTACAGGATTTTACTGAGGGCATTTACCTTTGCATGCAGCTTGATAATTGACACAGCAATCATTATTTTCCACACAATCATCTGAGCAGGAGCAATGATATTCTGGTCGCCTCTTCTCACCACACCTGAACTTATTACATGTCCATATATGAGCTACAAACAGATGAGAGAGTGGGACAGTATGACAGTTAGCACCTACGCAAGTGTCAAAATACTGAATGGTAAGTTCCACCTCAAACGCACTCACAGAAAAAAAGTCCTGAGGCATTTCATACATGCATAATAGTGCAAGCTTTGGCGTTTTGGAAAACATTAGCAGCCATGGCTAAACATTTCAAATGCACAGCCATCTGAAGACAATTATGCAGCATATGCTTAAAAAGACCACAGATCATAAAAGGTCAACAGAAAGAATCTTTCTACAGATCTCCTTAAGTATGGTAATTTATGTGGATTTATTCTGATAAATGCATACTATAAACAAGCTCTCCAACAACTGTACCAAGAAAATCCCCAACCTAGTTGTAAGACAGACACTCCTGTTTGTTTTAAAGAATTCTGTAAACTGGCATAATTAAACAGAGAGGAGGGTAAATCCCACACAAGTTTTCTAACATGTAAAAAGGTTTATGTAGAGGACCTCTGAACAATAATAACATGAAGCACACAGCTGAGTTCATTTTAATCATTTGGTTCTGAAAAGTCAGCATTGGAATTTTAAATTTCAGGGTGAGACTATGTTAGTAAGTTCTACAAAGACTTGTAAAGTTGGGTAAGATGAGAAACAAGTGATAAGAATATCATATATCAAGTATTAAGGTAAGATTACAAGCTCTGTCTTAAGTGTTACTATCCACAATAACATCTTAGTCCATAATACCTTTCCATAGTACTTGTCACACTTTTGCCTACCTTGCTTCCAGCTTTTGGTAAATCATGATCACTTCCTGCTTTGAGACCATTTTCCACCACTGCAGTCTATTTTGTTACCCCCACTGTCATAAAGGCCATTATGATAACCTTGCTTCACACTCAAGCAAGGGAATAATAGAGCAGAGTGCTTGAACAGTGGGGTGTTAGGTAGGAAAAGACCATTCACAGAGCAGCTCTGTCCTCCCCCTTTCTCATGTGCGCCATGACTGACACAAAGACCCAATATACAGAATCCACTCCTCTTCCCAGCCCCAGAATGTGCTAGCTGTGTACTTGATGCAAGGGACAATGCATGCCACTGTTCTCTCACTACCGAGCACAGAAAACAAAAGGCTGGCTGAGACTTTCAGACACAGTTCTTCCTGAGCTTTCCAAGGAAGAGTGCAGCAACACAGTCTCTCAATCTCTCTCTCCTATTAACGGCATATAAGCTTTAGTGGTATGTAAAACTGTTACACATAGCCCTGAGGCTCCTTCCCCGGGAGCCCCTAGTAATCATCATCGCCAACAGAGGGGGGAGGAGGAGGTGGGACCGCTGCAGCAGAGCCACCGCGCTGCTCAATCTTCCTTCTCTTGTCCCCTGAAAACCATTTAAAGTTGGAGTAATGACCACCTGACCACAACAGAGCTCACATGCGCAAAGCTGTCCCTTATGAGAGCTTGCCTCCATAATTTTTTCCATCCTTACCTGGCTGTATGCATGTTTCCTGGTAATCTAAGCAGCAGTTTCCAAGCTTAACACAATCTCTGTCACAACGACAGCTTCCAAAGGTCCTTTCAAAGCATCGACCTTTGCAGGTTTTCACTGTAATACAGAATAGTGTTATTAATCAATATGCAAAGAAAACAATCAGCCTACAGAGTGACACAGTAGGTCATTACACTAATGCCAAGGGGCTAAAAAAAAAAAAAAAAGAGGGGAAAAAAAAGCAGCAGCTGAAGGAAAAGTCTTAAACCAACTAAATATGTTTATTTTCTCTTACTGAATGAAAGTGTCATGATGTAGGGAAAAAAAAAAAAAGGTCCCATTTTAACAGGAATGTGATGTTTCATTTCTGGCAGACATCATTGAAACAAAGGACTACAATTCTAGTTGCGACTGCCACTGCCTCTCTGCAACACCAGAAGATATTTGTACAGTCATTCAGCACATGAAATATCTCCATAAGAGGAAATATGAACCCATGTTTTCAGCTAGAAAGCCTTGAAAGTGTAGATAACACTGATCATCATTTTTGGGGCTGACAATCATATACTTTATGTAAGTAAATAAACATCAGTTGAAATCTAGATTGCATGAGGCAGGCTTGCAACTGTCCCACAGTCTGAATGGCTATTTTCATACAAAACAGAGGCACTCCAGCACAGAGATTGAAGAAGCCCAGCTCTACATCCCAATGTATCACAGTCAAGGTACCGCTCAGAGACATGGGAAGATCTGTTCCCAATCAGACACAAAGATATGAACCTTTGTGTACTGGTCACTGGTTTAATATTTGTTCAGCTTTAATGCAAGAAAGGCAGAGTCTACTAAAGTAGAAGGTGGTCTCCTGGGAAAAAAAAAAACAAAAAACAAAAAAAAACCAAACATACTACTGATTTGCAGCATTAGCAGCACCTTATTTGGCCAGTGTTTTACTGTAAGCAGTAAATGAAGTGAATCCACAATTCTGTCTTTGACTTCTCAAAAATCTTGAAGTGTGTGGTATGAGGTAATAAAGAAAAAGGTAATAATGTGGTGGTATGGCAAAGCTCTAATAAAATGGGGAAAGTTAAACAGATTCTAATAAGGAGCTAATATGCTGCATTTGGGTTAAAAATCATTGCAGCACTGTTTGTTAAACAGACTTTCAATTATTTTAGATTTGCACCATGAATAATACTGTTCTCAAGAAGAAGCTTGATTTCTTAAAATGTTTAACCATCTACCTGAAGAAACTTCACCATCAAAAAAATCATTTATTTTCAGGGCAGAAAACAGTAAAAAAAAATTCCACAAACATTTTCAGACTATAATTCTAACCAGTAAAAAAAAAAACCAACCTTTTTATTTTCATAGTTGACTGGAAAAGATGAAAAATAAATGTTCCAGGATAATGTGGAATAGAAATTATTGGGTTTTGTTTATGTTTTTCTCTTTTTTACAGTGAACTGAGAATAGTCAGTCATGTGACATTACTGTAGGCACAGCTGGGATACATGGAAGCTGCCAGCTTAGACACTGAGCACCGGGATGAGTTTACCTTTCGAGTAAGTACACAGGTACTAAGCACACCTGAGGTTCATTTCCCAGTATTTTCATATCACTCTAAATGAAACTATTTCAACCAATGCATCCAATGTTCCTCATGTAGCAAGAAAGGGTGGCATTCTGATAAAACTAAAATTAACTCACAGAAGAAAAAAAAGAAATTGCTAGAAATATTACTAATAAAAGGTGTATTAGTTACCATCTTTTGAACAGCTAGGCTTCAGGCCAAATATACATCCTAGGATTGTCGTTAACACGCAGACACAGAGTATCTGTGGGACAGAAAGGAAAAGAGAACAATTGTGAGTGACCACAGAATGGTTTAGAAAGCCTTCATTTTCTCTAATAACACTACACGATTGTATTGAGCTTGATCAACATGCACACAAGGAGGCTGATTTCACTACTTGCACAAGCAGTTTTCACTCACAGAAGCAGTTACACTGATTGCAACTAATTACCTATGCATGAAAGAAAATCCTTTAGGTTGGGTTCTCTAAACTTTCTTATTAAGTTAGGTCAAGTAAATACTGTGATTTATTTCCCTCTCATGAATGAAAAAAAGATGCTTATGTTTAGACGCATTCATTTTCTACAAAACTTTCTTTGTTCCATTTCTTCCTTCCTCCTGGACTGTTCTAAGAAAATGAAGTTATGCCACTGACCACAGACTACAAACAGAAGCCTTGGCCTTTAAGCGATACCTATAATTTTCCTAGGCAGGAAAACCTTTTCCCACTTCCTAGTATGTAGTTCAGTGTTGGTCTATACAATGGTAAGCAGCTGTGGGATGTCACATTAGACCAACCACGGTGTCTTACACTGACCAGAGACTGTCGCCATGTTTACTTTGGACTCTCAATGCTTTAAGGCTATTAAACAGGCACCATATTGCTTACAGCCAGCACTTTAAGCAAGATCTTATGCCTACTTAAATAAAGGGATAGATTCCTTCTAACTTCACTATCCTGACTGGATTTGATGCATATATTATCACTACATCCACAGAAATTAAAGGCAGTCTGGGAAAGCCAGCAATGCACTCATGACTGCCATTCTATTCAAGCGTAAATTGTAATACTGAAGTTAGCTAAAATACTGAAAGAGAAAGCACTTGCAGAAAAATAATGCTTTCCCATTCAGAAGTATTGAGGAAGATAATAGAGAATGTACATGTCAACCTTCTGGTCACTCTTCTCTGAGAAAAATGACTTTGAAACAATAGTTAAATATTTTCAAACACACTTCAATAAAAGTTATGTACTGCCTACATTAAGCATTTCTCTTTTTACCTCCTTCCCCATCAGCAACAGCTGCTGAAAAAGTTTTTTGAGTACAATACCTACAAATTGTTCTGGACCTTGGAAATCTTCCATCTGAAATATCACCTAGATGTAGTAAGCTTGTTAACTAAGTGCCTAGGATGGCTGCATTAGTCATCAAATAGTGATAAGGCCTGCAGGGTGTAGTAATCATCACCATCATCAGACAATGATAAGGCCTGCAGAGGGTCTCTTAACCTTGAGAGACCATGACAACACATTTCCTGAGGATAAGGAAGAGGAGGAAGTAAGACCAAATGTGGAAAGGACAGTCCGTGTCACACATCCATTGGGCAGGAAAAGGAACTTTGTGACATCAGAGAAGATATAAAAGGAGTGTGTTGCTTGCGATAAATGCCATTTGCCGCTCATCGTATTGATGTCTTAAATAGCGTACGAATGGTCCGGGATGGGGCGCAGGACCAGTAGGGTCGGGCGCTGGGTCTGAGGGCTGTCAGGCCACTGCACGCCGGGCAGACCGGTACCTAGGTTGCTGGAACGGAGGCAACACCTAGATAAGTATACATACAGGGAGGTAGGTGTCATGTCAGATGCTAGACTTCAAGGCTCAGCAAAATCACTGGGGAGAGCAAAACTTATTACTCTTCTTTCTATTTATACATTATTATTGGAAAATAGAAACTCTTGAATTTTGGTTATAAAAAGTGAACTTGAGTCTGCTTTATTTCAGGGTGATGATGGATTTATTGCTTTATGCCATACTACTAAGCTCAACGAGTAGAATGTCTGCTGATGTGTAACCACAAGCAGGCATCAAACAAATAAAAACCACTCTATTCTGAGTGCAATCCTATCCCTGAGATTTTGGCACCAAGTGTTACAAAGCCCTATTTTTGCACTGTGTTCCAAAATTTCAGTTTTCACTTCCGTCAACATAATTAATTTCAACAAGCAAAAGCATAGAAAGGATTACATTCACTGGGACATACTAGTATCTTTTGGGTAGGAAAATGATAAAGATTCTGATGAAGTAGTGCAAGTTGTGTTTCCAGCAAGCAGTACTATGGAAGCCTCCAAGCATCATAAAGCACAGCACACTACCAACGCTCTGTCTAGTATAAATCAGTTCTGCTCTCGAATTCCGTGTATAAACAGCAGAAACAATCTCCAGGTCCTTACCTGGCACACTATGTCCACCTGTAACTAAAGAAAAGCTGGGAACTGTACTGTATCGTAACAACGGGTATTGAAGCCTTTCTTTTCTTAACGCTAGCCCTACTATCTGAAAGAGCTTTAGAATACTGCAGTAAAATATATTTAAGACTATTCTTTTTTTCTGTCAAAGCTTAATAACAAAACTTCTCAAGGATGGTAGCTAAGAGCATTTGATGATGTCCCGGGACAGTCAGCTCTAACCAAGTACCCTAAACTACATAATTACTTTGAATAAGACCTTCACCTTCAGTCCTTAGTCTTTAGTCATTTGGATATTACCCACGTAAATAGCACAAGTGCTCTGACGGAACAATGAGGAACAACCAAACCTGGCCAACAGCAGTAGCAGTCCTACCTAAGCTCAGCAAGAGTTATTACAGTATCTGTTAACATGTTGTCTGCCAGTGAAAATGTTCTGAGATCACCAGCTCTGCAAATGACCAGAAATGACTGACTTTAAAGAAGATTGCGCAGGTACAAAAGATTATCTAACTAATGCAGCCCTAAGGTGGACTAATTTACTTCACTTCTTGCTATTTGGGACTTCACTGCAGCAGGTAGCTTACTAATATTACCTGAACTATTTTGCATACAGCTAGATCAGGTTTGAGATGCTGCAGTCTGCTTTGTAAATTTTGCTTATTGTTGTCACATACAGGCAAGCAGCTGCATATATAGTTTAAGGTTTACGAACAAGAGCCTTGTTACAACCTTGCAGAAAGAATATGAGAATCCAACACATAATAGGAAGGCAAATAAAATTAAAGAACCAGACCTCATTACTGACAAAAGCAACACATGAACTTTTTATGATTTTTAATTTGAGAGATTGCTAGAACAAAATGTAAGGTTTCTCAACCAACACAGTAACAACCGAAGAGAAGAAAATGTCCTGTTTTGTTTTAAAAATATTTTCTGAGAAAGTTTGTTTTAGAATCAAAAACATTGTCATCCAGGGATGAATCTCTGTCTATCACTGCTTCCTTTATGTGGGAGGAAGCAATAAAAGCTTTGTTTTGTAAACATTATAGTGGTTGGGAATAGGTGGTTGAGTGTCTGGAAAACTGCAATCCTGAGAACATTTCAAAAGCCTTTTATTTTGAGCTGGGAAGATGGCAAGATGATAACATGGTTAGAAAGCAGGCTTATTTTCACCATTCATCTCTGTAGGGATGAAGTAAAAAAGAAATCCAGCAGCGGTTTCAGTGAGCTGGTGGAAAGGCTCAAGTGCAGTCTGTAGATACCAAATGCCAAAGTGACTGATCAGCTAACTACAGGGCAGGTCCCTGTAGTTGATACACAGTGATACACAGTGATGCACAGGGAAACCTTTCACCATTCCTTTGTAAAGGAAAAACAAAATATTCTTCTGCCACAGTTCATTTCTCTTCACTTTTTACTACATCTGTTCACCTCCCCTACTCTCTCCTCTACTCATCCATTCTGTATTTCCTATGGCAAAAAAAAACATTGTCTTTTCCTTTAAGGCGTAATCCATAATCATTCTGGATTAAGTTTCTTCCTGTGTTGACTCTCCTCATTCTTGTGCTCTCCTCATACCATGTACTCAGCTGCTTTCTATCTTTCTTTTTTCATCCCTAGTGTTCTATGTCACTCCAAGGTTTAAGGCACATTAGTTAACTAACCGCTGTGCAATTAACAAAGAAGCCATGCAAAACAGTGGATTTTCATTCTAACATCCATGACTGACTCTTGTAGTTGCTGTGTCATGTCTGCCCATGAAGTGAGAATGTCTAGACTGGGTTGGTAATGCCAGTATTACAAAAGCATGTGGAATTTTCCAAAACCACTGGGATCTGTGAAGGGCTATGTTTTCACCATTTTATGTGCCTAAAATAATTACTAAAGACATAGACTTTAACACAGAAAGACCTCTGAGAAAGAGTTTCATCTGCAACGAAGATAGTAATAAATAATCAATTTCAAGTAAGAGCACAGTCATCTTCTGCCTTTATAAAGGGCACATTAAAAGTACAGAAAACATACTGTACAGATTTAAAAAAACAACAACAAAAAACTTATCCGCATGTGCCAAAGGCAGCAGAACATTTACTGATGTTTATAAAACCTATTTTTAAGTAGGGATAACCCTCACCAACTCAGCTCTATTCACAAACAGGAGGGTATTTAATAAATTTTACTGAGCTGAAGTGAAATGGATACTTAATTCACACCAGCATAGCTATTAGGCTAAGTAAATCAGTAAAAAGAAGTTAGCAGTACTGAAACAAATGTGTTACACATATCGTATTTCCCTCATTCACCTCCAATTTTCCAAAATAAAATTTTTTTATGATTGTCAAAGACTTGATTTTGTTGACCCACATTCCTTGTCTGGAGCCCGCAACGGGAAAGGGAGTTGCTGGGACTCTCAGATCTTGGCTGTCCTGAAACACTGAAGGTGATTGAATTAGCCTGAAGTCAACAGAGGCAAAAGACAGAGATCATTGTTTTTCTTCTCCAAGAAGGATGCAGAAGACCTACTCATGTTGTTTCTACGAAATGCTCTCAGAAGTACTGTACGCTACTGCAGCCACAGCCTAAGGTCATTCAAGGGGCAAGAATGTTTTAAAGGTAGCTTGAGCCATGGCAAGGTACTACAAAAAGCCTTCAAGAAGCTTACCAAAGAGCACAGTGGGGGAATTATCAGCAAAAGACATTATTATACTACAATTCTCTAAATACCTTACAAAACTATTTAAGTGTCTAGTTTTAACAAGAAAGAGGCAAAAAGATAAAACGGAGTGACTCACTATGATGCTTCACTAAGCTCACAGTTAACCAAGTACAGGCGCACCTTTAGCCCTGTCTCCCCTGGCTATTTTCCAAAGTGAAGGGCTGATAGAGAGTCTATTATTTGCCTCTGTATTCTTTGAAAACAGCTCCTCAAAATACAAAAGGCAAACTATCAAAAGATCCTCCCTTTACAAGGTGGAAATTTTGTATTTCAGCCAGAAGGGCACTTGAGCACTGCCTCATTTGATCCTGTCAGAGAGAAGGAGCACAACAGAAGACCAACAAGATTTTTATTTAGGTCAACCTGCCTACATGCCTTTAGAGAGCTAAACTGGGAAAAGGTGCATCTGAATTTTTTCAATACTGTAAATATTACATTTTTTTTTCTCATTAATTCTCTCTTGTCCCCAGCTATCTTACTCAACGCTGAATAGTTAAAACAATAGCCAAAAGCCCTTCTTTATTCTGCTCAACGGAATGTGCTCTCCATCACACTGCATTTACAACAATATCCACCGCTGTCATATAAACACTTCTATGGCATTGACATGCGCAACACCTGTGCAGGAAAGGAAAGTTTATTTAGGGTGGGTGGTTTTTTTTTCAGTGCAAGAAGTGTATTTTTACTTTGCTTCAATTTCTTTCCCCTGTTATTTTCAAAATTCCAAGACATTATAAAATAACTTCTCTGAAAATGACGTGTTTCATGACGATGATGTGAGACACTGACAAATCCTGTTAGAGCATTCTTTAAAATAAGTATTTATTCAGCTCCTATTGTGTGTCCACAGTGATTATTTTCTAGCACTGACTCTGGAGCAAGAAACTTTTCAAACTTCCCATGATTTCAAACCTTTACCTTGCTCCACTCCTCCTTTCAGCTGACATCAACATTCAATGGTAAGTCAGATCAGAACAATTCAGTCATTGTATATTTCTACTGATATTAGTGAAAGAATGCCAAAGAAAAGTTTTTAAGAGTAGAGGCTTGGTGGAATCCTTGCATAATTTTCTATCTTTGACCTCACATGAAATTGAAGCCAGCTTTTCCCTGGCAGGTAGGCAATTACTGCAAAATTAAAGAAAGGAAATAAAAATCCTAAGATACATCTTTAGACAGAGGTCTGGATGTTCAAGCAGAACCTCTGAGCATACATGACACTAATCACCGCCCCAGTCCTTTGTGCAGTCTGACCAGACTAAATGGCTGACTCAGGCCCACCAGTCTAATCTATCGGCAGATAGTCTAAACTTAAATTCCTAGGCACAGCACGGATATTTTCAACCATGCGGTCAGCCAGCAACATTAACAGAAACACGCAAGCCCCACAGCTGGATACACTTGATTTGATTCCAAGCTCTGCACTGCAACTGTAGCCAGGGAAACCAGAAGCACTCATGTACTGTGCTCAGGAGCGCAACTGAAAACCTCTACCATGGTTTTAATCCTTTAACTCAACTACATAAGGGAGGAGACCATTTTGCAGCCTGCCCTAAATGGCACCCTCTTTTGTCCATGCTAGTAGCAGCGCCTAACCTACCAAGCTCAAAATGAGCTCAAATACACTTAGAAAAGCTGCAAATCACACCTGACTACAGCCTATCCACACATGAAGCGACCACTCAGGTCATGAGAGAGCTCTGAAACAGTGCAAATATATTCCTGACTCGGAAGGGACCCGCAAGGATCATCAAGGCCAACTCCACACAGCACCACCCAAAATTCAAATGGTACATCTGAGAGCATTGTCCAAACACCCCTTGACCTCTGGCAGCTTGGGGCTGTGACCTCTTCCCTGGGGAGCCTGTGCCAGTGCCAAAGCACCCTCTGGTGAAGAACCTTGTCCAAGACTCCAACCTGACCTCCCCCTGACCAAGGTCCGTGCCATTCCCTTGTGTCCTGTTGCTGTCATGAGAGAGCAGAGATCAGCACCCACCCCTGAAGAACTGTAGGCTGCGATGAGGCTTCCCCTCATCCTTCTCTGCTCTGGGCTGCACAAACCAAGGACCTCAGCTGTTTCTCACACGTCTTGCCCTCTAGGCTCTCCTTCACCTTTATAGCTTTCCTTTGGATGCTCTGTAATAGTAATTAATTGTGTTCTTCTTATATCGTAGCACCCACAGTGCTTGAAGTGAGGCCACACAGCACAGAACAGAGCAGGAAAATTCCTCCCCTTGCCCAGTGGCAGTGCTAAGCCTGATTCACCCCAGGGAATGGCTGGCTCTTTAGCTGCCAGGGCACACTGCTGACTCAGACTCAATTTGTCATCAACCAGAACCCTCAGATCACTTTCTGTGATACTGCTCACTAGCCTCTCATCCCCTACATATATCCAGGGCTGTCCTGTCCCATGTGCAGAATCCAGCTCTTGCTCATGTTAAAACTCATGCAGTTGCCCTGCCCTCCAATTTGTCAAGATCTCTCTAACTTCGAGGGATTCAACAGCACCTCCCAATTTACTGCCGTCCACAAACTTAACTTAGTATACCTTCAAGTCCTGTATCCAAGTCATTGATGGAAACATTAAAGGAAGATGGCCCTAAAACTGAGTCTCGTGGAACCCCACCGGTGACTGGTCTGCAGCTTGACATAACCCCATTTACTATACCTCTCAGTGCCCAACCCATCAGCCAGCTCTTCATCCATGACATTGTATTTCTGTCTAGCAGCATGCCAGACATTTTGTCCAGAACAATACGGTGAGAAACAGTACCAAATGTACCAAACACTCTGCTGAAATTCAAAATGACATCAACTGGCTTTCCTTGGTCAACTAGGTGGGTAACCTTGTCATAAAAGTAAGTTTGTCAATTATGTGCATTAAATAGGGCTTACACCTCATAAACCCAAGTTGGCCGTGACCAATTGTCTTTCAGATGTTTCTCAATAATTCCCAGAAGAATCTTCTCCATAATTCTACTAGGCACTGAAGGGGGATTGACCAGCCTGTAGTTAACCAGGGTGTTCTTTCTTTCCCTTCTTGAAAACTGGAACACTTGCTAGCTTCCAGTCAACTTGGACCACTCCAGACTTCCAGGATCTTTGAAAAATAATCAAGAGGTCGCACAATGACATAAGCCAGCTCTCTGAGTACACTGGAACAAATTCCATTGAGACTCCTACACTTATATGCATCCCGTTGAAGCAGTAAGTCCCACCAAATCTGGGCTGGCTGGGAATTTATTGTTACGGCAGTCAGGGTCCTCCAACTCAGAGTCAAAGATAGAAACAAAGAAGGCATTAAACATCTCCACTGCCCCTGCATCCCTATCTGTGATGTGACCGCCCTCGTCAAGAGACACATTTTATCTCTGGCCCTCCTTTTCCTGTTAACACATTGTTCCCCACAGTACCGGCCAGCTTCAACTCTAATTAAGTTCTGGCCAAGCAAATTTTATTCTTACAGTGACAAACAGCATCTCTGTAGTCTTCCCATGTCACTCAACCTCACTTCCAGAAGCCATACATTTTCTACCTAAGCTCTGAAGAGGATTCCTGCACAGGCATGTCGCCTGCGTTGACTTCCAATGTTCTGGAATTGTCTGTTCCCAGTGCTCTTAAGAGGTGGTACTTAAAAAGTGACCAATACTGATGGACCCTACCACCTTCAAAAGCAGGATTCCAGAGAACCCTGCTAACTAGTTTCCTGAGCAGCTCTTCCAGAGTTAAAGGTCTCTCCTGATTTCTACAGTGGCAGATGTTGAGAAGACCTACATCAGGCTAAGAATCCAAATTACAATGGGGTTTACGATTCAGATCTTAAACATTAAACTTCATGTAGAAATCAACAGACAACTGGAATTAGCTTTATAGAATCATAAGGCTGAAAGGGAGGGACCTCAAATTGGTTTTCAGTCCAATCACCAAACCAGGGTCAAAACTGAATTGAGGCCATGTTGCTGAAGGCTACATGCAGTTGAGTTTCAAAAACCTTCAAGAGAGACCACTCAGCCTTCTTGGGCAACATGTTCAGTAACACATTCAAATACTTAACCATCCTCCTAGGGCACTGTTTTTCGTGTTTTTCAACCCCTTATCCTCAACATAAGAACCTCTACTGCTTCAAATTAAACTGCTGTCTCATGTCTCCACTGCGTACATCCATACACACACAAGGTTCATCTTCTCAAAAACACCCTTAGAGGTATGGGAAGGCTGCTATCATGGGCAGGATCTGAGCCTCATCCAAGCCTATCTAGGCTTAAACGGCCCAGCTCCCTTGGCTTCTCCACACCAGTGAGGAACTTCTGTCCTTGACCACCTTGGTGACCTTCCATTGACCTCAATCCAGTTTAAATTGATCTTTTCTGTACCAGATGACTCAAACCTGGTATTTCAGATGGGATCTAACAAGTACTGAATATAGAGAAAGAAAAAACTCCTGATTTGTCAGTCTGTAAACAGCCCATCACGCTTAATTTCCACTGCTAGAAAGCTGAGAACAGCGCAGAGACTCCCAGGGATGCCACCTTTATTACAGTATCCTTCACCATCTTCAAACTACAGATGAAAACAAAGTTTTGTCCCGTGCAGTGCTTTAGCTTAATCCTCAGGCTGATAAGAAGTTCACTAAACAAGTGAAAGTAACCAAACCTACAGCTGTGCAACCACATATCCTACACCATTCCTCACAGTATCTGCATTGGTCAGTAGTTAACTGAAAAACACAAAGCAGATTCTGGGAGTACATGCCAGGAGTCACGCTGTCTTAATTTGGTAAGTAGATTGTTTAAATTCACAGAGTTCTGCATAAGCTTTATCTATTCTCCCTATGAATTAAGGAAGGCAACTAAAGAAAATTAAAAAAAATAAATAAAAAATAAGGCAGAATACAATTTTGTGTTTCACAAGTGCATGAAATACTAAATAAAGAAAATTTGGACTGGCCTTTGAGAAGAAAGTAAAAGAAAATGAAAATGATACAAGGCTTCCAAAGTACTTTTATTTTTAAAGAGTATTCCCACAATATTTTTTTTAAAACCTTACAGTTTACTATACGTACTTCAAAGTGCTTCAGGAAATCTTTAGGAGAATCATACACTTTCAGTGTCTCAGTTCTGAGTCTACCTGAAATACACATTTTTTTTTTCTAATCAGTTCTTGATCTGTAACAACTAAGAGATCTTCTATTGCAAGTGTCATTTGTAAATGACTTTTCCAGCTCTGACAAAGAAAAAGTCTGAAGCTGTCAACATGAAAAAACATTTATTTTGTTACATTTTTCCCCCCCATCAACGTTTCAGCTTTTAAGCACATGGAAAATTTTAGTGAAATGAGTGAACCAGACAAAATCCAATGAGATTTGCTGGCCAACCTGAATTGAAAACCCCAAACCTAAAGAAGAATTATGTTGCTCTTGAGGCAGTAAGCTGGTCAGTCATACAAAAGCAGCAGATGAGCCCGGAGAGAACATAAACAGTACATTTGGCTTTGAGGAGCAAAGGTAAGAACACAGAAGACAATAAATGGAAAGATGTGCTAGGAGATTACATAAATAAAAAGATCACCATCCCCCATGATGGCTCAGTGCTGGATGTTTGCAGTCAGTTGCTCTTCAAGAAGAATGATGGGTTAATAAATCCCTGCTGGTCTGTCCCCCAATCCAGGAAATCCCGCCTGTGTGTAGCGCCAGAAGAATGACACGTGATACGAACATCTACAGCTGAGCTAAAATTATACCTGCCACAATAAGAGCTGCTAAAAGCAGAGGTGATTCTATACCACTTCCTCATCTGCCCACATCCTCTCTCACCCAGTGTTGTCTCAGTTCACAATAGCTGAGTACCACCATGAGACATGGAGCGGCTCCTGAAACCACCCACAAGACAGTTCTACATGACAGCCTTCTGCACATGGTGACTTCACAGCTTCTCTCTGATGGGATAAGATCACCTCATCAGCAGAAGCTGGTAATGCAGAAGTTGCATTCAAGTTGTACAGACATCTATGGGTGGCAAACATGCACAGAAATAGGGGAACGTAAGCAAGACCATGCTTTCCAGAAATGGTTTTCTTTTCTCCAAACAAGCAGACAACAAACAAAAATGAAAAGCAAACAAAAAACATACACCACCACACCCAAAAAACTTACCTGTAATCGCATTTTCCCATCTACCCAAATAAAGGTAGCAATGGAGCATGCAACTAGGATAAAGGCAGGCATAAGTTTCCCTACATTTACTTTGGGCAACATCACTTATATTGTTTCCCACTGTACAACCAAGAACACTAAGCAGGTAAGTCAAGTTTTGTTGGTTTTTTTTTTTTTTTTTTTTTTATCCCTAACACTGGAATGGCACCACTGACACACTGCTAAATGCATTGGCTGGTGATAGAGGAAGAACTTGTACTTCCAACTCCAGTATTCTACCATTCTGACTTCCCAACATGATGTTTAGGCCAAGTACACCCTTGTTTTACTCAGGCCAATATCATCTAGTATCTGTAAAGTTTTTCAGACTCTGCCTAAATACTCTAAGTTATCACTGTCTGCAGTAACTAGAAACAGTGCTGCATGGTTGTTTACAGCTTTTTACTTGTTTCTGTATGGATGGCATATATTTAATTTGAAAACTTTAGTCAGCACAGGATGAATGCTTTGCTGGTTCTTGGAGAACAACTGCGGTCTGAAAAATAAGGATGTGATTCAGAAGCGTACATAAGTGCATGCGAAAGTTTAAGCTTGTGCTTAATTCCAGTCTTGAAGTGATTACTTCTGTTTGAATAGCATACGATTTTTCACTATCGCAACCCATTTTGACAGCCGAAAAAAGACGGGCTGTTTTCACCATCTGCTGCAATGCCTTATTTTGGGACATCCTGTCCTTCCCAGAAGGGAACAAAGTTATGAAATAAGCTGCAGCCCATTACCTCTAAGAATGCTTTTCATCAGTATAGTTGCCAGGTTCAAAAAATTAAAAAAAAAAAAACAACTAAAAAAAACAACCAAACCCAATCCTTTACACACAAACAATCACAGAACTTATGGGAATTGGGTATTTTCCTTAGTGTTCTAACAAACATGCAAATGCAATGCACAGCCTCTTATGTTAGCAAATATGCCCAGTGTGCAGCTGCCAGAATGTGGCGGCCAGTTCATTCAAAACAGTAACCAAGTGATAGGTAAACCTGGAAAGGCAACTTGATTTGAAAGCGTACTGTTCATGGATATACCACACAAGAAAAGCTGCTGCAGTTCCTCAGAAGCTTCCTTCCAAGAAGGCCACAGTTTAACCTTGATAATGACTTCAGCTTTGTAACAATCACTCCGGGCAGTCTGGACAGTCTTATTTTCACATCTCTACAGGAAGGATAATTATAATACAGTTGCGTGGCTAAAAGTGGAAGCTGACCTACCTGCTAAGAATGGCTTTGGACACAGGTCCTCCGACCCAGGCCTGAAAGTGGCTCCAAGGCACACTCAAACTTTCAAAGCACAGTGTTTCAAATACAGCACAAAGCTACCTTTTAACCCTCCCTCTGTCCTCAAAAAAATCTTTTATGAGCTTCCAGTCATACTTCCCCATTTTAATCTGTTTGCCTTCTAACTAACATCAAGTAGTTAAAACCTCACGAAGAAGACTGGATAATCACTAATACTAGGAAACAATCAAGATGATTCAAGCGCGAGCGTCGCCAGGAGACGAAAAGGAAGCGACAAGGCGCGAGCCGCCCCGGCTCTGCCAGGTAGGCTGATACCGGTAACTGCTATGCGCACCACCGCAAGCGCCGCACTGCCGCCCGCCCGCAGGACGAGGCAACCCCGCGGTGCTGCTAGTGCTGAAGGCAGCCCGCTGCTCCGGCAGAGCCCAGCCGAGGGCTTCCGAGGAGGCTCCGAGGGCCCCGCGAAGACGAGCCTCTCCCGATCTCCAAGGGGGGTCTGCCTGGGGCCGCCCGCCCACCCGCGTATCACCGCGGAGCTACCCGTCGGGCCCGCCCGGCCCTTACCAGGGAGAGCACTTTGTAGGTGTTGGGGTCCTTGCTTTTGCCGCCCGGAGCTTTCTCCGGCTCCTCGACAACCTCCAGGGCCGGCAGCATAGGCACGGCCGCAGCCTGCAGCTCGCCGTCGGCCACCCCTCTCCCGCCGAGGCCCTCCTGGCGGCCGTTACCAGCCGCCTTCTCCCCGTTGCCCTGCATGCCACCCGCCGCTCTACCCTCCGCCGTCCCGGACGCCGTTATTAATAGCGCGACGGCCCGGCCCGGCCCGGCCAGCCCCGCCCCTCCCGGAGCGCGGCCGCCGGCAGCCCCCACTCCCACGCTGGCGGGGCCGAGCTGGGCCGGGGCCGAGGCGGGGGCGCGGGCGCGGGCCGCGGGCACGGCCTCATTGCCTGCCCTCGTCCTGCAGGGCCCGACCGCCGCTGCGCGGGCGCGGCGCATCCGCACCTGTGCTAGTGAACCTGCCGCTTGGGTGAGTGCGGGTGTGAGGTGCCGTCACCGCGAGCCAAAAACAGAAGCTGGCAGGCAGTGTTTACAAGGCAGAGTGGAGAACGTTACTTCTCACTCGAGGCAGCTTGGGCCTAGCTGTGTCAGAGGCTCAGCAGGACGCAGCAGCATTAGTGCAGTACCTGTGTGTGTGTACCTCCTAGGTGCCCTTCTGCACACACCCTTCTATGCCTTCTGTTTAGAAGGCATTAAGCTCATCCATGGTTTGACCTCTCCCTGCCTATTCTCACTAACTCAGCCCTTCTGTTTGATAAGGGAGAGGTGCACTGTTAGCTTTTTTAAATGATCCTACTTGACAGCTTGCTCCAGGATTATAAATCTGGCTGTTTATTATCAGTTCCACATGGACTATGAGCCTACCAGTTGCCTGAAAGGTTCAGGGAATATTGGTCATTTCTCTAAGCAACATGGAAGTCTTCAGTAACATCCATAGTTGGAAAGTCTGCTTATGGTTAAAATTGCTAAAAATTAGCAGCTTGGCATAGGAGGACCTGGATGTGTGTGTGGTGGACACAAAGCTGAACATGAGCCAGCAATGTTCCCTTGCTGTGAAGAAGGCCAGTGGTATCCTGCGCTATGTCAAGGCAATGTGTTGCCTGCAGGTGGAGGAAGGTGAACCTTCTCCTCTACCCAACACGTGTGAGGTCACTCCAGTAGGTCCCGTGCTGGGATTCCCCACACAAGAGATGTGGACATGCTGGAAAGAGTTCTGAGAAGGGCCATGAAGATAAGGAAGAGACTGGAGCACCTCTCCTTTGAGGAGAGGGTGAAAGTTGGGACTGTTCAGCCTGGAGGCTGAACAGGGATTCAGGGATGATTTCATTAACATTTATAAATACCCGAAGAATGGGTGCAAAAGAGACAGAACCACTGTTATGATTCTTTTCAGTTGTTTCCAGTGGGCATTGGGAAACAAAATGAAATAGAGGAAGTTCCCACTGAAAATCAGGCAGCACTTCTGTGTTGTGTGGGTGATGAAGCACTGACACAGGTTGTCCAAAGAAGCTGTGGTGTCTCCTCCACAGAGATCTTCTGAAGCTGCCTGGACATGATTGTGCCTGGGCACAATCCTCTGAGTGTTCCTGCACGGGCAAGGGTTTGAGCAGATGGACACTGAAGTCCCTTCCCACCTCAGCAATCCTATGAAAGAACTCGTTTTCCATTATTACTTATACTTTATGTATGGTTATATATATTGAAATTAGATTGTCTTTCATTCTAATGTGATGATGGCTTTGAAATACAAAGACTTGAGAAGTCTATAGTAAATTTTCCTGTGATTTTGTTCCCTTTCAAAATGTTACTACTCTGTTTTCTATTTCAGCTGAATCTCATAATCAAGCGGCCACTACAATTTTCAGGTTAAAAAAGAATTGTAAAGATTTCACATTTATTTAACATTTATAGAATTACTGCTACTACAGCTCCTAGCACATTGAAGATCTGGACAAGACTGACTGCATACGCCTATCATCACCTTCTGAGTCACATTCTGGCCTGTTTTGACTCCACGGGTGTCATCTTGAGCATTTCTGCACTAATGGTTGACTTAATGACAGAGAAAAGGAGAAAGCAAATGGGGCTGTGGCCATCAAACTCTTGAGTCTACAGTAAGATTCTCCTTTATTCCATTAATACATTTCAATCTGTGTAACTAAATAACTGATACATATTTAAGGACTTTGACATCTGATAAAAAAAAAAATAGTAACTTTGGGAGGTTGTCTGATAAAAGACTCATAAAAACTAGAATAGCAGAACTGTTTTATTCATTGACTGTGGTTTTAATAAGTAGTGCAACAAAAGACAGTTACAACCCTTTTTTTTTTTTCTGTAAAAATTAAAAGATATTGCAATCACATGGTTTTCAGTTAAAATCTTCTTTTTCTTTCCATTTCCAAACACTCTGGCAGGATTTTTTTCAGTATGTCTGGACAATTAAAAGTTCTTAGCTGATTTTTAAAGAATTAAAAATTCATTTTTCATCCCATTTTGTGTATAGAAATGTATTTTTCTGATCGCCTTTAAGTCCAGTAGAAATCTTTCTTGTACTGTGTAAGTCATCAACTCAAAAGTTCCAGCAACACATGTTGTGCCCTGGTGATTTAATGGAAATGATATATAAATAGATCACAGACAAAAATGTGTCTTTTTTTTTCCATCTAAAGAAGGGCTTTACTGCAGCTGCAGCTAACTCTCGAGTCATTCATTGAGTATCTATCCACTGACAGCTGTTTTTCTATGTGCAAATATTTGTGAAACACCCCCAATTTTGTCATTTCTTTCTATGTCAATACAAACAGTTAAGGTACTTCAGGCTAATCACGGAAAATAATTAACCTGTGTAGCAAATAATTAACCCACCAGCGAGAAGAATGCTCATCTCAGCTGACTGGCAGGGTGTGTAAGGTACACTATACAAGAATGGAAAGGAAAAGCAAATACGATTAAGTTTTGACATCGATGAAATCACGTGAGAAGTCTTTTCTGATGAATACTAGAACAGATGGAACATTTCAAATGCTAAGCCTTCAGGAATCTACAGTTACTTCACTGCTTCTGGAGGAGATTGTGAAATACTGGTCAATACAGTTTTAATAAGTATTTGACAAAATACATAACTGTGCAATTAATTAAATTCAATTTTTACTAAAATTGCAAATCCAAATTCCAAAAGACTTGGCTGTGTCTTTTTCAGCAGAGGCACAGAAATCTTCAGAGGGATACGGGATTCCCAGCAGCCAGCGCAAGCACTGAGCAATTCATTTCCTCACCAAATGAAAGGGGAGAACCTCATTAAAAACAGCCATAGAATCATAGAATCACCAAGGTTGCAAAAGATCTCCAAGATCATCTAGTTCAACTGTCCACCTACCACCAATATTTCCACACTAAACCACATCTGTTAGTACAACATCTAAACGTTTCTTGAACAGTTCCAGGGAGGATTATTCAACCAAATCCCTGGACAACCCATTCCAGTGCCTCACCACTCTTTTGGAGAAGACACTTTTCCTAATACCCAACTTGAACCTGCCCTGGCTCAACTTGATGCCTTTGCCTCTAGTTCTATCATTAGTTACGCTAGAGAAGAAGCTGACCTCCTTTCAGGTAGTTGTAAAGAGACTTGTGTTTCCAGGCCTCATCTGCAAAGGAAGTCATTGGAGCAAGATAATTTTAATTTTTCCTCCAACCATGAGCTGCATCAGGGAAGAAAAGCAAGTACAAACAATGCAGTGAGAGGGAAAGGCAAACACAGAGAGTTCTACACGCTGCTACGTATCAATGTTAGTGACATTTTCTGCTTGCGTTTTTTATCTGGATGGGGTTGACAGTGGATGCCTCTTCAAAAGACTGCAGCAAACACCAAGTACCCACGAAATCTCAGCCTGACCCCATTTTGTGAGCAGGCTGTAGTACAAAGGACCTGCAGCTGGGTGGCAAGGTGTGTGTGGGGCACCTCATTACATAAGCAGACTACCCCTGGGCTCTAGCCAGGGCACAGGGACCCTTCCTGCATTCTCAGCAGGCCACAGGTTTAGCCTGCAGGCTAAGCAGTACCACGGTGTGAAGCTGCCTGTGATAATAAGTTCTGTGCTGGCTGGGTCTTGACACTTAAATTATAGCACGAAGCTCCTCCCAGTGGGTGGTTGCAACCGTGAGCTTCTTGTTGCTTTATCTAATCCTCAGAAAAATTTCTGTAGCTGTAAAGAAGACCAGAAACTCCAGACCAAGGACTTGCTTATTAAAGATCATTACTGCTCAGTGTAATGCTGGACTCTGCCAGCATACTGTTTCTCAGCTCCCTCTGTGAGGACTTCTCTGGCATTCTTGTATGAGACCTGCGCAGTAAACTGTTCTGAGAAGCAACAAGCAAATAAGTAACTTTCATAGTTTCTGAGTTATCATTCTTGGGAGTTCTATTTAATGCTCAAACATCCAGAAGATGTTTGAATACTTTAGTGCTAACCAGGCAAAAATTAATTGCAAGTCAGTTATGCTGTTATTATCAGACTAATCTCTCCAGCAGGAATGGTTTTACTGTTTGCCAACCATGTCTAGGAGGTCTGCATATGCAAGCATGTCATCAGGAAGAACACTTTTGTGCATACATGGGAAAAATTGCAAGAAATTCACAAACTGGAAGGAAAAAAAATAACAATACTCTACTGGAGTAATTAGTCCAGCAGTTTCCTGAAGACCTGTTGGGTTAATTCAGGGCTTCTTCTAGTGAAAGCAGTGTTTATGAATCTGAGAGGAGTGTAGAGCTTTGATTGCTTGGCAATGACTCTCAGCAGTATTGTAGGTACAATAACGGCCACTGCAACTAGCTGGGAATTTAAAGAAAATAGAAAATTCTTTCACAAGTTAAATGTTGTGTAACTAATAAAAAGATATAAATAATTACAAGCAGAACTTCTGTTCCCTTTCATGTTATTCTACGCATGATATAGACAAGCTACAAACTTATCTTTTAGTTTCTGCGTTAAAAACCAATATCTTCTAAGATATCTAGCAAATCAGTGATTCAGGAGATCACATATAGTTAGGTCACTGTGAAATCTCATTGACATTTTCTTCTTTGAATATGTTAAATGTATTCCTAAGGCCCAGCTGCATGACTCAAAATCACATTGAGAAATCCCCTTACAGAAGAGAAGGCTCCAGGGAGACCTCGTTGTGGTACTTGAAGGGAGCATACAAACAGGGGGCATTGGCTGTTTACGTGGGTGGACTGTGATAGGAGAAGGGGGAATGGTTTTAGACTAAGACAGGGGTGATTTAGGTTAGATATTAGGAGGAAGTTTTTCACACAGAGGGTGGTGACGCACCGGAACAGGTTGCCCAAGGAGGTTATGGATGCCCCATCCCTGGAGGCATTCAAGGCCAGGCTGGATGTGGCTTTGGGTGGCCTTCTCTGGTGATTGGTGACTCTGCCTACAGCACAGAGGTTGAAAATAGATGATTTTTGAGATCCTTTTCAACCCAGGCCCTTGTTTGATTTGATAATCTCATTGATTTTTGATAGACCAAAGTGAACAGCAAGACTCAATACAATCAGGAAAGGGAAAAATAAACAAATAAATAAATCGGCTTTCAAAACAGATGCACAAGTGGAGGCAGGGATTTGAAAAAGTGCCTAAGGAATTTAGGAATGCACACCCTGCATCTCCAGGCAGATTTGTATTCCTAAATCACTTTGAAATCCAGCATTACTTCATGCTAAGAGCACAACAACTGTATTAAGTCAGCTTAAACAGCAGTCAGAGATCTGCAGCTGAGGAGAATTTTGAGCCAGAGGAAAGTTCTCCTGCTAAACACTACTTAAAAATGCTTTTTCATGATGTCTATCCACTTTCTGAACACATGCAAACATGTAGCATGTACTCCATTCTTCTGTATGAAGTTTTACTGTTTCATTCTTGAAAAAAAACTCAATTTATTATTTATTGTCATCATGAAAAATTGTGTAGTCTAATGTAATTTCACAGTTTTTTCCCCTGTGGAGTAGCGTTATGATTCAGATGCTTTATGTTTCCTTTTCAGCAGCTACACTACAGGCACTGGCATTCATAACCCGTTTACTGGAAGCAAGTGCGTGGAATGCAAAGTTTGCAATTCATTGCTGGAACAGCATCTATTTCATACGGACATAAAATGCCATCATAACAAGACTGGAAGATTATCTGTCAGAAAGTACCCAGAAGGATACTTTAAGACATGCTGTGCTGAATTATCATGAAAAAATGGAGGATGGGGGGGGGGGGAGGGGAAAGCAGAAAACTTTTTGTGATTTTCACAAAGCAAGTTGTCCCAGTGTTTAATAGACTACAGATGACTCAGGAACTTGGTGCACAATTAAGGAAACATCTGGTATTGTACAGTGTTACATAAAAACCTCGCAAACAATTAAAAAAGTACCTGTGAAGATAATGAGAGAAATGCAATTTCTTACTGTTACTTGTTTAAGCATAAGGGAGAAAAAGGCTTGACAAGGATAATGCTAAGACCATATGGAAAAACTGAGAGAGAAAACTCAAAGATTCAGAGGAGAGGAGAGGAGAGAGGAGGGGAACGGAAGGGAGAGGAGAGTTCTGTGCGTTTTTTAATGCTGCAGATGCTGTTTCTTGATCATCTGAATTTCAGTGCAGTACATGCAAGCATTATATCAGATTGGATAGAACAAAACACCTAATGAAAACATTTTGTTGTTGTGATCAAATTTCACCTTCCATAAAAGGACATCTATGAAGCTTGCAAGTAAGTTGGTTAGCTGTGGGGTTTCTGCTCTCCAGAATAGCAGCAGTACCACCAACAAGCACTCATTGACTGAACATCTGGTTTTGCAATCCTGACAGATCTGTAGAAGAGCACATGTGAAAGCTTAAACACTGTTTAAAAACAGTATCTGTACAAGAATTTCAATAAATCGTGAACTCTTAATAATCTCTAAATAGGCTGACTAGAATGTTTTGGGAGCTTTTTTCTAGGAAGACGGTAACTATTTTTTGATGCAAACTAGCATCTATATAAGCAACTAAATTTAGGGTTTTATGTGTTGTTACTGTCAGGAATAAATGTGTTTCATTGCACTGCCACATCAGCCCAAGTTTCTCTCTGGTCCATATCTTGCTCACCCTTTTCTGTTTCTGTGCTTCTGGCTTGCTGCACAGACAGAAAACAGGGAGACTGTCTCCTGTTCACTCCTGTCTCCAAAATGAGTCTTGATCTAAGCGTAAATCTTGATCATCACCTGAGCTCACCCCAATTCTTCTAAATATTCAAGTCTACTTTGTCACTCAGCTAACCTGTGCTTCTTCCTCTCGGAATTCCACAACCAAATACTACGCAGGGAAACTCGTGGAGAGCATCTTAGAATTTTTGGGAGGCTCCATGGTTTGCCTCCTCTGCATTCATGAAAACAGATCTTTAGATATATTTATAAAAAGCTTAACAGGATGCACAACATTACCTCTGGAAAAACTGCTTCAGAGTGTCAGAATGAGACCATTTTCTGGGACACAGCCTAGGCTAGAAGACAACCAGGAAAGGGAAATTATGCATGTTTAAACAATTCTATTATTTTACAAAAAATTTCAGGATTACTTACCTAAAAATGCAGTTAGGTGTTCTAGAGCAGTGCATTGTACCTACTTCTCTTTTTGAGAAGAAGTTTGAAATCTTTAGCAGAGCTCCTACTGCTAAACCTCATCTACTTATCTGGCATAGAGCCAGACGTCTTCAAGAGACTGCCCAAAAAATTCTCCAGAGTTATGTGTCAAAAATAATATAATTCAGACTGTGGAGAAGGCCAGGAAGCACATTCTTCCAAGTTTGAACCAAAGCCTATGCAAGGTGCCTTCTACTTCTGAGAAGTAGAGCTTGCTTTATAAAACTCCATATCATTTGTTTCCGTTGTTAACATTTTTTTTTTGTTTTTCAGATGTCTACATTAAACTAGTTCTGCAATTCCCTGGATATGCACAACCACATTATTTTAAGGTGTCAGAGACACTATTTTCCTTCCATGATAGGTTTCCTTCACTACTCTTCTTTGTCTCCAGTCTCTCAGCAGTTCCTCACTTAAAAGAAGTTTTGCGTCATTCTAAATCTTGGCTAAGCATCACTCACTGTAGAACACATAATGTGAAGACTTCGCATACAGGTGATCATATGAGCTCTCTGTGCTAGGACTAAGAAGCTGGAAAAGAGGAATGTATCTCAAAACACAAGTATATAAAATTTGTGTAGCAAATAACTCCTCCAACAAAAAAAGCTTAAAAGCTCACTATTTTTCTATTCATTTGTCTTTTTGTAAGAAGATATGAAGGCAAAAATAAAAACATATAGAGTCAACTCTTGTGGGGATGTTTCTTTGTACTGTCACCATCTAAAAACTACTATGAAGGGAAACCTTATTGCTCTCTTCCAGCATCTGAAAGGTGCTTAAAGTGAGAGCAGGGTTGGTCTCTTCTCACTGGTGACAGGTGACAGGACGAGGGGAAATGGCCTCAAGTTGCGCCAGGGTAAGTTTAGATTGGATATCAGGAAACACTTCTTTACAGAAAGGGTTGTGAAGCGCTGGAATAGGCTCCCCGGGGAGGTGGTTGAGTCACCATCCCTGGATGTGTTTAAAAACCATTTGGATGTGGTGCTCAGGGACATGATTTAGCCATGGGTTGTTAGTTAGGGTAGTATGGTTAGGTTGTGGTTGGACTCGATGACCTTAAGGTCTTTTCCAACCTAAGTGACTCTATGATTCTACATTCAATTGACTCAACCAGGATGTTAGTGGTGTCTAAAAGTCAACTTACCTTCACTCAGAAAGAAGCATGATACATTTTAAATGAAGATTTATTCGTGTTTGGGTGGTTTTTTTTCATGGAAAGTTCCAAGGGCTCTGTGAAAAAGATGCCTTGTACACTCAGTTTACAAGTTATTGGTAAATCAGATTGTCTTATACTAACCATTTCAACTTCTGCAGAATAGCTTGTCTTTAGAAGGTACCTTCCTATAATACTTTGAGAGTGTAGTTCACCACTGGGACCTTGCACTTGGTCACCCTTGTACTTATTCTTTTCTTCAATTCATAGAGCAAGCATCTGAAAATTAGTGAGAGGTGTTATTATAAAGATGGCAGAGCATTTACGTTAAGGCTCTTCTTTGTTAGTTACCACTTGTCTAGTGTCAGTAATGATGATAATGTTCAGTGGCAACAAGCTCACTCGTAGTAATGCCTTGTGAGATACAGTTAACCATTAATCTAACAGCTAGACAAGATCTTCTTATGTTTTCAACCTGAAGTCATGTTTTTAATCTGGCCAACCTAAAAGAAGCTCCAGAGGTTACTTTAAATTGTTCTCTGTATAGAACAGAGATTGGGCAAGCAATTTCATATGATGTGTTTTATTAGACAATCAGAAGCTATTTACTACATTTTTCTGACTTAGCAACCTACCCTGCCCCCTGGGCTTTTGGAAAAAAATATGTAAATAATTAGGAAAAAAAGAAAAACTTTGGGCATATATCCATGTTCTTCTCAGTATTTTTAGAGAACAGTGGGAGTATCTAATGAGATTCGGATGAAAATCGAATCTGCATTTACAGAATCCCATTAATCATCATAGACTATTTTAGACCAGTCATAGTTTCTTTTCCTAATGCCTCACAGAGACATTTCTCAGGCTTTTGGAACAATCCTCTATGACTAAATTTCCCCAGTGAGAACTGAAGCTATTGACTAACACAATACATGGAGCCAAAGCCTCATACCTGTCCCATTTCAAGACTTGCTTCTCTCTAGCATGAAGAAATCCAACTCAGTAGCTCTGAGACCAGTGTGGAGGATCAACCTGACAAGAAGGCCTACTTACACAGGATCAAATTAACACCTGGGCCTTCCACCATGGCCTGGTCTCTCACCAAAACCACCAGTCTCAGAAATGAAACACCAATTGGCACTGGATAAGAAGGTATAATATTTGGTGAATCCCTAGCACCAGTGGCCAGTTCCAGCAATGCCAACTGTCCTCTGTTCAGACTGTACTTTGTCAAAGTCCACTCGTACTTTGCTCAGCCCAAAGTTTGTTTACAAACAAAAACCTACATGCTAGCAAATATTACTGTTGTGTAGCTTCTCCAATGGAAGCTAAATTCTAATGGAATAGGATGAGAAGACGCAAGAAAAATATTAGTGTGTTCCTTTCTGCATATTATCTTACATTCTCAAAGTACATGCCAGACATCTGTCTTCTTAGGAAGAGCAGAGAGAGATAAGAAAGCATTAATTGTACTCCGTGAACTACATAAATACAGAGTGTTTGCAAGGCTTATATGAAAAATATTTGGAACGGTCATTTTACAAAAGCAACAAGGCAGTAAATCTAGTTATTCTTCCCCTTTACAGTGTAAAAGTTCAAAGCTCCAGCACATAAATTTCAGCTTATGCATCAGGTCGAGCATGTAGAGCAGTTTACCTCTGATGTTCTTTACAAGTCTATTTTCAGTCACTGGTGATACGTAGATAATTGAGAGGTGGACAGAAAAGCAGAAAGCTGTGTAGGTTTTTTTCAGCTACAGTGCAAGAATTCTCCTACAGACATGCCTTGCAACTGCCCAGCATCCCAGTATAACAGCTGAGTACTCTTCTGTAACTAATGAAACAACGCTGTTGGTGAATAGCGACCAACGGCTGCACGCTGCATGCAAAACTACGAAGAAGGTGGGACCCAGTTGTTGTGATAGTCACATAATAGTCACTTAGTCAGCTCTCGCACTTAGATGATTTTATATGATTTCCTCTGGTCTCTTGCATTTCATCCCCATCTTCTGACTGACTCTCCTTTTAGTGAGTATAAGTGGGTATGACTTGCAGGACAGCTTCTTCACAACTAAAGCTTCTGAGCACATTCAGTAACCACCACCTCCATCATGTGTCTGGGCTCTTTTCAGCCAGGCTGACTTGCCACAGTATCTGTATATGTTTCAATATTTTTCATATGAGGATTTAGGAAGTGATTGTAGAAAAGAAAGTGAGGACAACAGCATGGGTTCTGGATGAGCTGAGGAGGAAATTCATGGCAGAAATGCTGTGCTGGAAAAAAATTTCCTGTCCTTGGAGAATTTTTAGGACTTCAGGCATTCTCACATTCTGCACCAGGTCATAGCCATCTTTCAAATGGAGAAAGCAGTCAGAAGGAAAAAAAAACAAAGCAGGTAGCAGATTAGTTGTTGTACACTCAAGTTGTACAAAATCTAGCTTCAAGTTTGTGCCTGCAAGCTGATCCAAAGTATGAATTTTGTCATCTCAGCCAGCAGTGCGGTGATGAGGCTTTCAGCCGTGAGTTCAGGTTGTTTGTCCACTCAAAGAAATCCTGAAAAAGAAGTCAAAGGTATGATATGTCGGCACCTAACCTTACTCTGAAAATGGTTTGGCTGACAAGGTCATGTTGGGATGCCACTTAAAGCAAATGGTTCAATTTCAGTGAGCTGACTAATTCAGGACAACAACAACAAATAAAAGAAATAAGTTTTATTAGCTTCTACTGACCAACTCTATCTGTGCCCTTTTTCCCTAACCAGTCAGAGGTACAGAGGTACTTTGTACGGAGATTTTCTCTGGCTAAGCACAACATCTCCTGCCATCACATTCCAGAGAGACTCTCTTCGCACAATTTTTAGGGATGCTGTGCAAAACAGTCACTAAATTCAATACAGTAAGGAGATATTTATGAGCTGCATTGCAACTCCAACCTTGAAATTAAGGACACTCTCTCCTCCTATCCCTCCAACTTTTGCTTTCAGTCATTCACAAACATACTTTCCACCTCACAAACACAGCTGAAGCAAAGCAAGAAGGGAACTATATTCCTATCCAAGCGCTCAGAAAGATAATTCAAATGCAATGAAAGCAGAGAGGCAGCTTGAACTGCTGTAGTGGCAGCATGAGCGGTACTCAGAAATCCTGGCAGCGTGGATATTTTTTTTTCTAATTGCAATAAATTCAGGTGAATTTCTCAAGTTCCTGGCCATCAGCAATCTTTATGTTATCTCCATTAAATATCCTTGAGCACTGTTTGGTAAGTCAAAATCTTGCATTAAGTTTTTATGGTAAAAATGCTTTTTTACTCACTCAGTCATTATTCATTGAGGCAAAGGATACAGATCCAATCTGAGTCACTGAGGCAGTTCCCTGTTTTCATGGGTAATTTTGTCATTCAAGCTGATTCATATACTGACCAAGCTCTTTCTTGTTTTTTCCTTGCAACTTCCACTGGGTAGATGTTCAAGAAGCTTACTGGTGAGAACCTTTCTTCTGATTTCCAGCTGGAATCTACTGCTAGTAAATTTGTATATAATTTCAATTACCAACATTGTTCTGTAGCATAGATAGCTCTTTTTTTCCTTTCTCTTCTCTTCATCACTATCACTCCTAGAAAAAGTGGTTTATACCCTTTCAGTTTATGCATTTCTTCTGTTTAACAAGTCAAGCTTTTAAAATATTTTATTGTTTAATAAGTCATAAAAGTAAACAAGAATGCAAGGACTTTATTTTCCATGTCATAGCCAGGGTCTTCCTTTGCTTCTGCTCTGAATGAAGTCACCTCTTCAGTAACTGGAATTACAATGTTCCCTTACAGTTTGAAGTCACCTTCACATACTAAACAGCAACAAAAATCTATTATCACTGTGCATTAGCAAGTCTTTTTAAGTCTGCATTAGCTCTGCTCTGTCTTTCCTTACAACACTTACCTCTGGAGATCATGAGGACAAACATTTAACAAGCTGCTTAGCTTCTGACAACTACAAGCAATACAAGATGGAGAGATGCCACCAATGACAGTCATGCCATTTTTCAGGCTGCTCTCAGTCCATTCTCTGCCCAGTCTGTGTTTGTGCCGGGATAAACACCAATAAACATGCAACATTTCATTTGTTTGAAAAGTGGTATGCAGAAGTTGAAAGCAATTCACAAATGACACCGAGCAATTAAAACACAGATGGATTATCAGAGGCCAGAAGGAAATCGCTGTTTTCTTCAGTATAACCTCAAACCTCAGTAAACAATCAAAAATATCACACAGGAAAGTCCCTGGGCATAAATAACATACTGGTGTGCCATGTCCCAGATATCATTATCCCATGCTATAGCTGTCCAGAATGCTGTGCCACTTCATCAACAAGAAGTAGACTGTGGATTCAGTGATTCATAAAACAGAAGCCTTATCCAGAACATACAAAGCTTGCCAGTGCTATTTTTCTCTGCAGCTGTTTTGCATCCATTATGGTATATAAACTTACTATAGAAAATACAAAATCAATTCCCATGAAGAATTATGAGCTTTCTTACATCAGGCCTCATAAAGCTCCTGAGATATTCCAGAAATCAAACATTTTGACATCTCCCGTTGACCTTTATATCATTCATCAGTTGTATTTCACTGGGATCAGATTTTCACAGCAATCAATCAGCAAATTCATCAAACAATATTACAGCAATCTGTCCATGCTTGTATTGAGTTGTCATCGCTGGAAAAGAACTTCCACAACTACATTAACAGCAAGTAACAATTTCTGCCTTCTACCTCTAACTATACATAGCTTGTCTTGTGCAAGACACAAAATCTTTTATTCTATTTTAATTTCTGTTTCTAGAAAGTTTTCACATTGCCTGGCTACAGGTATTCTAGCACATGGTAGCTTTTAATAATTACAATATTTGAGAGTTCACCTGACAATATTTTCACTGGGTTGTTTATCTTCTCTTCTGCATGTGAGGAACATTGTGAAAGACTGTGTACTTCTGTAACCCATACAGTTTCATAGTACTTCTCATACAATGACATTTACTTGTAAGTAACCATCCTCCTTTGAAAGATGCCCACTACCTCCTTTTTACTCATCTCCCAACTGACTGTGGTCTGTTCGTTGTCACCCCATGTAGCTGTGCCTTTAGGAATGGAGATTATGGGCAATTAGTTGCTGCCAGGCTAACAGAAACATGTTTGATAGTCCAGGCAGAAACTGAAAGTTGTCAGCAAAGCTTTATTTCATAAATAAGAATGCATTTTTAAAAAATAGTAGAACATATTATCTGCATTTCCTAAGGATATGCAGCTAAAATTAAGTGCTGCTCATAAGATTAACTGACATACAACAAAAGCTGTGATCTAACTCATAATGGTAGAAAGGAAATGAGGCAGGATTTCTCATTCTCTGGAAAGAATTTAGGTAACAACAGTTTGAAATAACCTTTCCCATAAGTCTGCAGCTCTTCTTCCTCGTAACCAGAAACTGACCTGAAACACTTGGTAGTGCTATGGAAATATCTGGCATCCATAACCTAAAAAAAACCCAAAGAAGAAAAGATGTGGGCAATGTCCCTTAGTGAGGACTGAAAAGGAAGGCTGCAAACTAATCCCTTTGCAACATGCTGCTGCATAAAAATATGCTCCCAGATATAGAAAATGTATCAGTTTGCCTAAAAGAGGATATAAATTTATAAGAAGTTAAGACCAGCTGTCAATTCTGTAGCACCTTTGGCGTGCATGGCTGATGGGAATATCTTTCAAATGTTCTTGAGAGGAAAGAAATGCTATTGACAGCTGTAGTTTTGGTGGTTAGGCACAAATCTGTCAGCTTTTCATTCCTTCAAAACAAAAAGCAATGAAAAAAAACAAACAAAACACAAAGCAGAACAGCTGAATGAATGGAAATTACATTCACTGGCTTGCTCAGAAAGCAAAAGGAGCACCCTGAGAACTTTGTTTTCTCAGCAACTCCCCATCCATGTTCTTTCATTCCCTACAGAGCTGAATGTTATTCCTGAGCTTCAAGACAGTGTTGTGTGTCATGTTCTGCATGTGTTTGTAAGAGAAGGGCAGGGAGGCTGAGTTTCCCAGAACTATTATAAAGAATATTTTGTTGATCAAATGGAGCAGTTTATATTTTCATCTGACTAACACAGCTCAATCTGTGCTGATAAATGTTAAACTGTCCTCATACACTGAAATCCTCCTGAATGACTATGGATAACCTTCTCAGAACCTGCTGAGCAAAGTACAAGTGGCTAAAGGGCAAAATTAGGAAAGAAGATTGGATGTTTGCTTGTAAGGAAACGGAAAAGCCTTTGTTTAGAATGCTGTGAACAAAGTGAGGACACCAACCAACAACTCGTTTCTCTTCAGCCACACAGCAGGCTGCTGCCTGGCACATCTGTTGCCAGGTCTCCTTCAAAAGTAATTTGGGTCATTGGGCAAAGACTCCGCCAGCTTGATGTCTAGGTGATTTCAAACCCCAAAATGCCCTATATCATACATCTGGCTGTTACAAAATCACATTCTTCCCAGCACTCTTCATTCTTCTGAGGACAGCCATGTTCTTTGATTACTGCTTCAGGGGCTGGGAAGGATTCAGATTTCCTGCTCCTTCCAGACTATGGTGGTAGGGAAGGCCATCCCAGCTGTCTTCAGGGCAAGGAAGTGCCACAGGGCTGAGGGGAGGCAGGTGCTTCTTCTTCTCCCACGACATCAGATCTGAATGCATGACAGATTTCCCACCTCCTCACTGACAGCAATCCAACGAGGGGCAGGGACTTCTGCACTGCACAGGAGCTACGCAGTTAGGACAGAAAAAAATCTGTACTTATAAACACAGTTTCATGTTCTGAATACAAAAAAACAAACAAACAAAAAAAACCCATCCCATTACCCTATGTGCAGACACTGCAGGAACACTGTGGGAGGTGCTCTGAAAAACACAGCCCTGTCTATTTTCCTTGAGGGAGACTGTCCAAGGAAGGAGTCAAGAGCATTCTGTGCCACTTAAATGTCTGCACGTGACTTTGAAGGTGGCCTTCAGGGAGGTACTGACTAAAAGCCAGCAGACTCTTTAATAAATATTAAGGAGAAAGAAAAAAAGAAAGTGTTTTATATGGTAACAGTCTCTGAGAGCCAGGGTGTGGTGTAGGGGAAACACGGTAGCTCTTGTTGAAGTGTTTGTTAAACTTTTCCTTGCCCTGGCTGTAGGATTTTCTGGAGCCAAGTTGGCTGTGTTGCCTTTGCCTGTTCTCGTCCACTATCACGCTGTCTTGCTGCAGCAACAACACTAGCCCCATGTAGGGTCGCATTTCTATATTTGCTCACAGATTTTGTTCTAATAGTGAAAGCAAAAAGCAGCGTAAGAATATTAAAGTATAAGTATTAGTTGCTTTTGCAGCGCTGTTAGAATGGGGCAGCATGACCAGTCATAACAGTCTTGAAATGTAAGCAGATGGAATGCTATTTGAATTAATAATTTTTTTAAGATCAAATCACCGTGCTGCAGGTTGTAGCTTTTGTGGCATGTGAATTCTGTGTGAGGCAGCAACTAATTTCCATCTCCATGCCAATTGCAGTATTTATTCTGTTAGGCATAGGAGAAGATCTGCAAAAATAATTTTGAGTGAACAAACATAACATTCAGGCTATGCCTCTACTGGTAATGCAAACCTATGCCCAAAGTATTGAATGTTTTCTTATGAACTGGCAAAGGTCGTATTTTTTAATAAAATACTATCAATGGATAAAGCATTTCATTTACTTTCAAGTTGAAACAAAATGGCCTTTGCAAGCTTACAAACTCATTAAAAATTTTATTTAAAGTCTGCAAAGCCTAAGCATCAATGATTTTCCCTTGCAGTGTTGGAGATCTGCGTTTTCTCCCACGTGCAGCCCTTTGCATGATGGAAGGGTGTTACAGAGGGTGAAATATATCTCCCCTCATCATCATTCTACCAGCCTGATGGAAAGCTCTTTGAAGTCAATAGAAATCATCAAATCCAAATTTCTTACAATAGTCAGAGTTGCACAGTGCATCTGTAAGTTATCTAGAATCAAATCCCCGTGTTAGTAATCTAAAAACATTTGCTGATTTATTGAAATAGTTTCAGATGTGGTTACTGACAAGTACCTACCTGAGGTTACAGGCTTCAGGTGCTTTTTGCACTGGCACTGATGTACACATTGAGATGATATTTTGCCTACTTGCTCTATTTAGAATGCCCAGGCACAGAAATAAATGAGTAAATTCTAAAAATTGTGCTTATTTGCTGCAAGATTTCAGTATTGTAAACTAGACTGTGTATTGTACCCTAAAGTCAAGAGATTTCACACTCAGCTGGGAGTTCTCCCAGAACCCAATGCACTGTTTACGTCATGGGATGTGATGGAAGTTCTGTGATACTCAGAGGTGTTGCTGAGAAAGATGGACACCACTATTGAGAGTACCAAGAGGTCAGCGCCACAGGAAGGATAAAGGGTTAAGAACCACAACCTTAAATACATTTTTGTGTTGGTTATTCCAATTGAATCTTCCCAAATGTATCTGTAAATGATCCACTCTGAGTTTTAAACAGTATGACAGCGGAATGAACTGCAGAGGAAATAAACACTGCTATAGCAAAAAATGCTTTCATATTTGTCCTCTTAGAATGACTACAACTTCAAGCTCCATCAGCACCGAAGTCCGTGTAAAACCCGAATGTGTGATCAAAACTTGTTTGTGTTAGATGCTACACAACACAAAGCGATAAACATATTTTTTGTCAGCCCCTTCACGCAGGAGCTAGCTTATATCAGTATGGCATGGGTTGTTGCTTTTTTTTTTTTTTCTTTTCAATCAGGTGGCAGAAATAGAGGAATTTGAAAGAACTTTTTTGAAGGAAGACAGTGAATTCATTATTTAAGTCCAGTACCTGTTGTGTGCAAGAAAATGGATAAAATTAATTTTCAGAAGTTTGGGCAACCTTTAATGACAATATTTCATCCCTAATGCTGCTACAGATAGACATAACTGAGACATAACTATTTGCAAAGGCTATATCTATACTGGAATTTTGCTTTCATGATTGAGGTAGAGTTTTGGTCTGAAGTTTGTATTGCTGCCTTGGCTAGTGAGACAGCAGTTAATCTGGATTTAAATATATCAACTCGTAACAATGTCACATCAAACTAGTTCTATTTAAACTGCTAATGAAGGCATACCAAATATCATTAACATAAGAAACTCTGTTTCTTTTCACCTCACAAATGTGATGTATGATTCTAGGATAGTAACATTACATACCTCAATCACTATGTGTTATCTAGATTCATTCAGAGTATGATTTACAGAGTGAAAAATCAGTTACATTCTTCACTGTAGTTTAACAACAGTCTCTGATTTGGTTGGACAGACCTGGATGCCTCCACTGCTGAATGAAGTACAATTCCATGTTAAAGATGGTGTAATGGCTTAATTAAAGACTCAAATCTGGATGTTCAGCTTGGTCCCAGATCTTGATATATTAAATAAAGCTAAGCTGTGCTTGAAGTGTACTGCTCATCTGGGATGTGAGGGAAAAAAAGGTTGTTTTTTTTTGCTGTTGTTGTTTTGTTTTGTTTTGTTTTGTTTTTGTATAGGCTTCTAAAACTTCTTCTTTTAAGGATACATATTCAGTCTAGAATTAATTACAAACTGAAACACTCTTAACATGTTTCTTCAAAACTGCCCCACTGAGCCTATAAATCGGACAAATGGTCAACCACATGCTGTTATTCGTACCTGTATCTAGCAGCACTTTCAGTGAAGAAAATCAGCTCAAAATGCAAGTAATTATGTAGTAGCAGGATCTGGGAATTTCCACTGCCTTGTTCCATTTACCAGCCCACAGCTGGAATTTGTGTACAGTGAAGTCTGAGGTAGAGATTTTCTGTCCATAAAGTCACTGCAGAAGGGAACACTGATTATTTGTTGCATGTCACCACTAATTTTGTGCTCTAGTCTCAGGTTTAACTCCTAAAAAATAGACACAAATATCTTGTTATTGCCTGGCAGTTTAGACTGTAAATACAGATAGTAAATTGTAAATACAGATAGATATCCGGACAAAACCCTTCTGGCCAGAGCATTTCTTTTACCTTTTCTTTTTCTTTAAGATTTCTAAAGGGTACTGAACACACAGATCAATTGCTCTAATTTCACTTTAGTTCTTACTAGCGTAATTCCACATACTAACATAAGTGGAAAAGGCAGCGGATGACCACAGAAAACAATTCCATTATATACAGACTTTGTGTCAGTCTGAATGTTTTTAAGTACATGGCAGTATCTATGTGGATTAATAGATGAGAAAAAGAAATTCAGAACATTCCAGAACATAGAAGCACAAGATAACCTTAACTTCACTGATAAACACAGGCAAAAAGCACAAACATGCCTCCCAAAGTGCTTCAGTTTCCAATTCAATTATAGGAACATTTTCTATACAGCTGACTATTCTGGGGTTACTACTATGAAACATGTTCTTGTTACAGTTTTTGTTGTTGCTGTTGTTTTTCAAACCATTAAAATATTATCTGTTTAGAAAATCTGGCTTAGTAGTGACACATGTTCCTGTTACAGGCATTGGGTTGTTGGGCTTTTTTTAGCCGTTCATTAACATTAAAATATTTTCTATTCAGAAAATTCGGCTTAGCAAGATGACTTAAGTAACTTCAGTTAATTTTTATTCAGTTTGTACAAAACACTTGACTGAAAGAACAAGAATGTGAAAAAAAAATAAAGAAATCAGCTGTGCAATGTGTCTTTTCTTGATAAGGCGCTGTAGTTTCCTTCATATTTACTAAGGTAAAAGTTAAATCATTTTGATTTTCTTCCTTCCAAATACTGGCATTTTTTAAACAGAAATTCAGTTGATTTCAGTCTCAAATGTTGGCAAAAATGTCTTTAGCTGTAAGATCTCGGAGACAGATCCCTGTCTTTCCTGGTAAAAGTCAAGTCCAGTTAGCAGTTCCACATCCCGAACACGAGCGGAATGAGCTCGAACTCTTTCTTCAACCCATTCAGAAGGCGACCTGTTATCCTGCCAAAACAAACAAAACAATGTGCAAGCACTGGTCATTGTCTAGCAAAACCACCAAAGAAGAGAGTGCCTTTTATGGCATTAAAGGCCTTCAGTTTGTAGAACTTTTCTTTTGGGATTTCTTAGACATCCTTGCAGCCTTACATTTAGGGATTTCACTTAAATAGTCAAATGGATGTCACAGAATCTTTCATCTCCAGAGTAACAGAGAAATAAAACTATGCTGAAATGGCAAGTAGGACTTTCAACTACAAAAGTGCATAAGTCATATTTAAAACACCCAAGTCAGGATAGTTTGTGGTAAAACTTAGCTGCAGTACTCAGGCTAGCTGAACTGTAGGCGCTTGAGAACCTGAACAAAGTCCTTGCAACAGAGCAGCCTTGACTGCTGGACAGCAATAATAACTTCTGGATAGGTGGGGAAAAATGGAAACATAAGCTCTAATCAGTGCAATATATACACAGTTAAAAATGTTCAATTGTTTATGTACAAAACTTTTTTGAAAACAGATGACAATTTACCATAATACACAATGAAGAACACGGAGTCCAACAAAATTTGAGGTCAACTGCTAAAATTTAGAAATAAGTTTTAACTGCTATGGTTTAAAGACTAATTCGTGCAGCCTAATTATTTTGTACATTCAGTCAATTCTGAGCTGTAAAAAGCAGCATAAGCTCGTACCTGACTGGAATTACAAGTTAATTAAAATCAATAAACATCTTATTGATTTGAAGGCCAATTCATGTCTGTACAGCTATACTTTGGTGTGAGGAGACTCCTTAACACAGACATTGAGCTAAAGAACCTTCTGCATCTGGGGCTTATGGAGTAGATATATTCCAACAGGTGGTTCAATAACACAAGGGCTGCTCTGAAAGTAATGCCTCCTCTTTTATCATGTTGGCCCACAACATTAGTGGAAAAAGCTGGCAGTATGACAGTAGGGGCTGAACCTTCCCACCAATATCGCGTTACATTTTGATGCTGCGTGACAAATGGCAGCAGAGGAGTGGACTGACAGGAGGATGTCTGACATGGAAGTGCATATGAAGTACAGGGGCAACACTGAATTTCTCCTGTGAGGACAACAAGGCACCCACTGACATTTATTGACACTTGCTGAATGTTTACAGAGACCAAACAATGGATGTGAACACAGTGAGGTGGTGGGTGGTGCGTCTCAGCAGTGGCAACAGTGGGTCACCAACACTGGTGCAGTTTTTACAAGCACAGCATGCAGGCTCCTGTACATCACTGGCAAAAATACATTGCTAATTGTGGTGACTATGTTGAAAAATAGTGTTTTGTACCTAAGAATTTGTTCTATCGAATAGTGTTATTGTGCTGTTTGTATCTGTTGTAGTTTACATGAAAATTAATAGGAGACATTACTTTCAGAGCCACCTATGTACATATTAAGCTCAGCTAATTTACTTCCTTTGTTTGCTACCAGAGATTTGTACTCTTAGTGGAAAGCATACATCTTATTTAATTGAAGTACTTATTTGTGGTTGTCAGCTGTGAATTTCAGCTGCAGAATGATCCATCTAAATGCTTTCTCCATAATTTTTGACATATATGGAACAAAGGACTGAAGGAATTCCTCTAACTACTTTGAAAAGAGAAACACTTTAAGACCTCCAATACCTCTGGAATAAGTTTATCTTGTAGCCTTCCATAAAATTTTCTTACCAAACGACTGGCTGTGTTGCTGTTGCCAGCTATTTTCACTCCCCTCTCAGGTGACAATATTTCTAAGTTTCCTAATCAAGCCCTCATTTCTTCAGTCAACACATATGTTTGCTGCTACCTTTTCTGGAGCTTGTTGATGTTTTAGTCATCCTTAGCTATCAACTCATTCTCAGCTCATGGGAATGAATCAGTTAAATATTTAGACATCTAAAGATTTTCCCGATAATTGTATCACACTTAAAGTCAGTTCACAAAGCTCATTTGCACACAGAAATATAAAACTATACTTACAGCACAGCTTTCAGTATTGTCAGGTCGATGAGGAATGATGAAGGACAAAGCATCCAAGGAGCCTGTACAGTTCAGTGGAGTATAGGACGTGTCCTTGCAGCTTGTCAGAACCACAAAGTAATGGGTTGGGACAGGGATTTGTGTGTTGTTTACATGCCTATAAAATAAACACTAGTTAAGAAATTTATCGAGATATCAACAATAAAAACCATTGATGCCGCTAGTATTTTATAAAACCCATCTTAGCATAGATCTTTCACTATTTTATCACTTTTTAAAAAAATTTAAATTAACATCTGAAGGGACTCACACTCTTGGTATTTGTCTCATGAACAGCCAAACATGCACGGATTAGTCTTTTTGCTACAAGCACTGCTTTCAATGTGAAAACGACAGAATTATGTGCTCAGCAGTCTATTTCGCCAAATTCAGAGATCTCTACGTCTGGCTGGTGCATGATAAGGGTGTCATGCATGCCCTTCATTACATTAAGAATTTCTTCCGCACTAAACTAAACAGGAGAAGAGAGAAAAGATGAGCCTCAGGCAAGCAATGCCAGAATGATGACTTGTGGCTATGTGCCATGTATACCAGTTTAGGATTCCTAATTCAAAATTTATTTGCTTCCATTTACCGGTAATTCTGTTGACATGGCCACTTTTGCGTACAAACTTAGGAGGAGCTTCCCGAGTTTGCTGCATTTCTTCAAAATTTAACCAAACACCATCAGTGAAACCATTATTCTGCTTAGTATGACTGACTAACATGCTGAATAAAACATGCTTGTTCAAAACTGTAGACAAAATTATGTGGTTGACTGGGTATTACAGCTTTCTGCTTGGAAGGAAGTTCCAGTCTCTCCTCCCTTACAGCCTCCTACTTCGTGGCAGAGTTGATTTTCCCATTCTCAAACCATTTTTGACAGATGTGGTATTAACTCTAGCCTTGAACAAAACATTTCCAATGACAGATTCAGCAGTGCAGATTTCCCAGCAGTTGTCTACTGCTAAAGTGTTCTTACTGTCAAAAGACATATTCCCTATATCTGGCACATTTCAAATTGTTTTCTCTTACTCTGTTTTGTTTGTTTGTTTATTTTGTTTTTTCTCTTCCTGACACCATTCACTAGTATAAATATTTGCTCTTTATATTTCTACTTCACAGGATTCTACTTTATGTAAGTCTTCCTTTAGCCCCGTTTCTACACACAGTTGAATTTTATAATGTATTTTGTTATGCTACCAAAGCTCATTAAAAGCTATCTAGAACTTGTCAGACCTCCAACTGTGTAAGCTATGTAAAAATACCGCTTATGAATATTACGTGTTACATGCTCAGTTATATGATTCAGTGAATGCATCCAAGACACAAAACTGATCTTTGGTTAAACATAGTTTGAGAAAACTGAGAGAAAATACAAACAGCTGAGACAGTGCAACATAAAAGCAAGACAATTCTTAGGCGCGTCTTCTGTGTATTTACATATTCTCCCAGTATTTGTGCTATGGAGGCTGAAAAATGTAGGCATTAACTTGGGAAGCAAATTACTGGCCTGTATCTGTGCAAATGTAGATTGCTACACATATAACTTCAATTATTTTTTTTTTTCCTCTTTACTGGAACTTCAGTTTCTATAGTATTGTACCTGCTTGCAAGATAATTTGCTATTGTATGAGTAACAGTGGATTTATCATTATAAAGGGAAGACTCAATTCTCTTTGATATTTGCTTTTTTGTTCTTCAAGAAAATATTTTGTTTGTGTACAGCAGGAAATAACTCATCATTTGAATTTTCCATGTACTTACTGTGTAATTTCATCAAGAGAATCAAAATGGCCATCATAATTGTAATCAAACACTGGTCCACTGATAACATTTACTCCATTCCTTTCTCTAGCATACTTCTGAAGAAGTACATCATGGAAATAGTCCCATATGTCTGCAAATGAAAGAAAATTCAAGCATATTTAATTTAAAATCAGTTACTTCACCACTAAAAAAAAGAAGGAAAAAAAGGAACGCTGCCTTATTTGTGTTACTTACCCGTAACACAAAAAATTTGAAACTAAAATTCCTGTTAAAACAACTCTTTACACACAGTTTGGATTTCATCAGAAAGTATGGACTGTCACCTTTTAAAGAGTAACGGTAAATACTATCACACCTGTGCAAGCTCCTGCACTACCAGAGTTAATGAGCTTGATCTGAAGATAAAGATACAACTCTGAAGCTGAGAGGCCATTTATTTCTGGCCTATCTATCTGCTAGCACCCACAACTGCATCAATTGATAGAATCCAAGATAATGGCTTTGAGTATGGAATATTTACCACCTAAGGGCTAGTCTAACTCCATAGAACTCATGTAAAATATCGCCAGCGATTTACTTTATTTAAAAGACATTATTTGAGCAAATACAACTTGTATGTTCTAAGCTACTGAAACTGTTTGAATATTTACAGTTATCAAGGCAAAAAAAAATCAAACAAACAAACAAAAAAACCCATGAGTTCAGAAGGCTGGTGGCTAAACCTTATTGATCTATCTCTTGTTTTGGTCTAAAGTAAATTGTTTACAAAATTGTCTTCCCTTGAGACCCTGCAAAAGGAAAGAAAAGGTGTCATTTTCCTTCATCTTGAGCCTTTTATCAATAGGATCTTGTCATATGAATTCCACAGCTAGCATTTCATGTCATGACAACATACAGGAAATAAGAGAAAATTCAAATGAAAACAGGTATACATCAGTGGAGACCAGACAGGACTATAAATATTATTTAAAAAAAAAAAAAAAAAAAAAAAAAAAAAAAGCTTACATAAGTACATTTAAAATATTATGGATCTAATTTTTAAAGCTTTGTATACATTTGCACAAAACCTGGATATACTGAAGGCTACAAGTTAATGCTTTTAAGTCCTTGTCACAGCTACACAAAATCCAGAGCTATATTTACAGGCAATTAATCAAATTTAATCAAAATCTTGGATCCTACCTCTAAAAGCTCTATACATGGGAACAATATTGCTGGTGAGTAAGGCATCATATTGTTCAAGTGCAGATGAATTGAAATCTATGTAAAAGAACAAAGTATACATTAGTGAGATACCAGACAAAGATAAATCCGATACATATGTCACTATAAATTGCAGGTACGTGTTGTTCAATCGTTATACATTTCTTAACATTTAAATTTCCTTCTGTTCTGAAGAAGACAGAACATTCCCTGTTCAATGCAGGGGGGAGTTGGAGTAGGTGACCTTGGGGCTTCCTTCCAACTCAAATGATTCTATGATACTAAACATGTGAAATCATACACAGATACATTTATGTCTGAAGCATGTTGTGCTAGATTTCCATCATAATTATGACAAACACCAATGACAGTTAAACAAGAAATTTTCTTACATGTAAAATCCCACAGAATAATTTTAGTTTATTTGCTCACAATCCAAACCTTTACATCTTTCAAACCCATTATCACAATCAATTTGTTCCATTTTTTAAAGAAAAACCTAAATGCTCTAAGCCAAAAAAAAAACCAAAAAAACAAAAAAAAACCAAAAAACCCAGCAAGGAGCTGTTGTCTAGCTTTTGGTGAGTCTACAAACACTGGAAACATTTTTCTGCCCAACATGCTGATCCAAAGAAGTTTGCTTTGGTGTTTGGTTATATGTTTAAACATAAACCCACATCCAGCTGATTAAGACTTTCTAAACTCCGGCTATAAAAAGAACAGTGCTCACTGGGAGGGTAGAGGAAACCATAGGTCAAGTCCAGCCCTTCTGGGTAGTCGGAACAATTTTGGCTATGAGCAACGGGGATTCTAACATCAGCCCGCAGACAGTCTGAAACAGTGGGAGGAAGAGAAGATGTGCTTTCCTGTGAAAAGGGAAAAAAAAAAAAAAAAGTATTACACCCACGGTTGTGGTTAACATAATGCTCTGTATGTTTTTAACTCTCTCAGATGGCCTTCATTGAATCTTCTGTTTTCATAATGAATCAGGTCAAGGTAAGCAACGGGTGCTGATATTCTCTGCCTTGTGTTTTTCCTCTTTTTCTGTTTTTAGGTAATTCCCTAAAATCTTCACACAGCATGTAAAACTGTACCAGCAAGAGTAAAGTTTCACCTTAGGCAAAAACAAGTGACAACTTTGGCTCGTTCATCCCTTTTATGGAAAAACAAACTTGAGAAGAACAGGTAAAAAATGATAGTGATCAGTAGAACTGTTTCTAAAACCTTTTATTTTACAATAGCATTACATAAAATATCAGAATGTGAGTTCCATATGTAATTGTGCTTTCTTTTTCATACTCAATTACCTGTTATTTAATTTCTTTATATGTTTACAGAAGTTAAACGCTCAGACTGAATTTTAGCACATTGTCCATTTTGATTGGTTCACATAAAAAAAAAAAAAAAAAAAGTGACAAGGAAAGATCCTCTTGTGCTACTTTGTACTCCTCGATTTTATTGATTAAATTTATTCTTTCCTATTCTTTCTATAGGAAACATGCATCATTGCATTAGCCTGTTTTTCAGAAATAAAGGCCTCAGTTGCATGATATCCACCAGCCTTTAACCAGAATTCCTCATGAATGAACATTTTCAATTCACTTTGTTACACATTTATGAATTATATCAATATCTGATAACCTACAGGTTTAGTCACAGTGTATGCAGTCCATAGTGGCATCCAGATATCGTGACTGTATCCACTCACGTACTGATGATGGGGAAGGAGGCAGTAGATGTTTTCCTTCTGAAGAACTTGGGGTCTCCCATATGGCAAATTATATGAAGTTGCATTCTTTACTATAATTAAAAAAATATTTATTCATTCTTCTACAAAATTTCTGATGGAATCAAGGTTTGAGCAAGCAGAGGAAAGAGACAAAGCAAAATGTAAATTAAAGCATTAATAAATACAATAGAACAGACAATAAACACAAGAATGTACTTTTAAGCTGTTAGCTCAGTGGAAAGGAGTGTATAAAATAGTTTTCATTTTATGTTTAATGTAAAGAAGTCAACATAGTATGACATCAGACATTCAAATTCTCATTTCTTTGTAATTTCATATATAAAACTTTGGAACTCACCTTGCCAGTGAAGCAAGAACTATACCACATTGGGCTGGGAAGTTTTGTAATGCCCCATAAAATTTCCAGAAGTGCCACAAAAAAAACCCGTGAGTTTTCATCAAAGCAAGGTGGCAAATAAACAGTTATGGCAATACAGTCCAGAAGTACACAGGCTTTCCACTGAAACCTGTATAATTTTTCCCAATATTTTAATTGGATTCAGATTTACTTCTTCCACACAAATGTTATTACAAAAGCATCAATTAGTATCTTTTATAGCAATGCAAAGAAACAAGGAAAAAAAGTTGGGTTTCCAACTTGGCTCTCCTATTTCACATTAAATTGTAGTTAACATTGCCAAAGTTTCCACTGAAACCAATAAAATACAATCTAAAATAGTCATAAATTTAAAAATGTTGCTGTCCTTTTCATCTCTAACTACTTACTTTCATCTGTGGTGAGATTTAACCTCTCGTTAATTACTGAAGCATTTGTCACCTGTAAAATATTATAGACTCCTTCAGAACGATTCTACTGTTCACAAAATTAAAAGAGAACATTCTTGACAAATATGATTAAAATATTCCAAAACTCCTACTTACATCCTTGCATGTGCAACCCAGTTCATCTACAGGTGTCAGATGGGAAACCGGACATGAAATGGGAGATGACTCTTCTTTTGCATATGAAGGATTGTAAAAAGGTTTTTTTAGCAGATGATTTAAGCTACCATGTGTGCCATTGTTTGGTGCTGGTGTAATATGCAGCAGATCTGTTGGAAAATTTGAAAATGTGAAACATATTTTAAAGCTATTTTAAGGCTAAAACGATAGCTTTAACAAAGAATCTTTGCAATTCTATGCATTTTCTATGCATTTCTTCTAAATGTAGAAAAAATAGCCTATTCAATTATTGAAACTATTGAGTTAATTATCATCATGCAATTTTCTTGATACAAAGGTTTACTGATATCTCCCACTGCATCAATACATATGAATGCTATTCACACAATTTTACACATTGCCATAACATTTGTAAGGTTCTTTGATTATATGCGGAGTACAAACTTTTTTGCAAATCATCACATTATGAAGCATATCAGCTTACTGCATTTTTTGTGTGATCCTTTAAACTGTATTTTCTGAGCCTTATACTTCCTAACTGCTCACTGCTAGGGCTGCAATCATCCATCTCAAGATACAAGAGTTGTAACCCTCGGAAAGGTTCTTATTGGAAAATGGTTCCACAGGTACCATTTCAACAGCAAGCGCAAGTGGCAGGAACACTTCTCTGGGGTTCTTTAGTGGACTCCTTCTGCAATCAGGAACAACATCCAAAGCAGAAGTAGTTCTGGTAGTTAATCATTCAGCATAGAGAAGGCAAAATGTCATGGCTTCTGCATTTTGTATTGAAATCCTAGATTCTGGGTGAATTCATTACAGTTTTAGTTACCCTTTTATTAGCTCTCACTGCACTGGTATATTCACAGCACTGTTGGCTTATCATCTTAAGCACTAGATTCTTTCTACTTACCACACATAAGGTTGTAAACCTCTATGTTTTCAAAAGCATCCACTTCTGTTTTTTCTTTAAAGCTTGGGCCATATCCTAGGAATATAGCCTGGATTGTAATAAAACAGAAGTTGTTATATAAAGAAACTCAAATTAAAAAGTAATTCAGTTGTACTTCATTTCAAACAGGGACACTGTCATAAAAGTTACAAAACAGGATTGCTCTGATCAAGAAGGCAAATTTTGCCCATTGTACATAACTTGAAGAATTATTTTCTTACCTGTTTTATTTTTTTCTTTAACATTTTGGTTTACATTTATGAAACTTTTTTTTTTTTTTTTTTTGCTGTGTCTCAAATTCACTCCTTTTCATGTTTTCATTGCAACAGCTGGTAAAAGTTATGCCATTTCAAGAACTGTACAGTTATGGCACTCACGCATCCCATTTAAAGGCTAACATCAAGCCAGAAATAAAAGGGTTGGTTTTATGGTGTTTTTTGTTGTTGTTGTTTTGTTTGTTGTTGTTTTGTTTGTTTAAATGTATGTTGCATTAGCAAAAGTTTTGGTTAGCTTAGGAACCTATAGCTTTGCCTACAGCAAGCGGCAGGGAACTGGGGACACCCATCTCAAGGCTTGCAGAGATCTAAGTTTCTACCAGTGCTACACTGCGGTATTGGGCAGCCCCTGCTGGGGTCTGCAAGCATTTTGACGGAGGACTAATACAACCTTCAGTCTCACATTAGTTTCTATTAATTTATAAGCCTCCTGAGCTGCTTGCCATGAAACACTGGAAAAATGACTAAACAGGACAATGGTCTGTTTTAAAACAATATTCTTATGTTCTCATAATAGGAAAAGAATCCTACATTTATTTTTAGAATACAACATTAAGACACTACTACTTTGAAAAATCATGCTTCCTCAATCATTGTGTCACAATCATAAGACAATCTATGATTACTGTTTCCAGAATTTTAACTTTTTTACCATGCAAACACTGAGCACTGTTCTTGTTGGTATATAAACATGGTTTTAATACAGTTGTGAATATCAGGAAGACTCTGGTTACTAGGCATAGAATATGGGACAAGCAGTGGCATATTTGACCTTACTTAAAGATACCACATGAAGAAAAGTATCCTCCGGAGCTCAAAAGCTCAAGACTGCGACACTTTCTCACTGTAACTAGAAGTGAAAATGAGACAAAACTTCAGTACAAGCTATACCAATACACAAGCTATACAAAAATGATTTTTCTTGCTCTGATGACATGTGTAGGGCTTGTAAGACAAGCAGGAAACATTAGATTACACTAATTTGAGCATGCAGGCCTTCAGACACTCTTCCGAGTTCCCAGAGCTTATCGAGCTTTTCCAGTCTTTGCTTAAGTAGAAAAGGAAAGAATTTATTGTTCCATATCTGAACATGGTATGCTTGATTTGATAGCTCCATGGAGTTAAGGTGAGACAAAATAAGTTTTACTACAGAGGCCAAAGTGCCAAGACATGTACACGTTGAAGAAAAGCAATAGAAATTTGTGGATGTAGTATGTGCTCACAGTTTACATGTCTGGATGACATATAAGAAAACGCACACTGCAAAAACTGTCACATATCCTGGTTCATCTAGCACATTCTGATTTTCTACATAAGGTGCAAGACCTGAATTGAAATCATCTTACCTCCATACTTTTAAATCCGTTGTCATAACCATGGTTACCCTGATCACAAAATGTGTAACTGCTGTCCCTAAGGAGAAACCATCATACACTGTAAATTAAAATGGCATAAATAAGGTCAGCTAATAATTGTCAACCCAAATCACAGATTCTGTATAATGTTATATTATGAAATAATGTGCTACTTTTTGCTCATCCTGTGCTCAAGCCTACATACATTTCTCTGTCTGGTAATGCAGATTGCCATGGAAAGAAACATAACGTATCCTAAACAGCTACTGAATCAATGTTAAAAAAAGAAAAAAAGAAGAAATGCCCATTTTTCAACTGAGGACATTTCATGTCAAGGACTTTCAGAATAGTGTGACCTACTTGGAAAGAATTCTTCAGTTACATTCTGTGGTATCAACATTTTAATATAAAAATCATAATGGGAAAACTCAGTTGTTGTTTTTCTGTGGAACAACATAAAAAGACTGCAAGGAATTATGCCTTACAAGAGACTGCTATTTCATCATATATTTTCAAGGCTGAAGGAGATAATTGTATGCGTGAAGGGGTTACAGAATTAATAATGTGCCAAAATAGTCTGACTTATGATGACTAACACTTGTTTAAATTTACCCGTTGCTGAGATACATGGAAAGATAAAGAGATAGTCATCCTATATTGATTCAACACACTTGTCATGCCCATGTATCCTGTTTTCAGACGCACCAGGACATTGGTGAAAAGTTGAATATGAGAAAAGTATCAGTGAGGGACATGAAAAGGAAAAGAACATAATGATAAAAATGATGATACCTCACAGCCAGCCACTGTCGATCCACCAAAAGATGAACTTTATCAATACGAATGTTGTTAGCATAATGGAATCGTTTCGGCAAGTTAGGTGTCAAATAGGGCTTAAAGTGTTGAGGTGACCTTTTGCACTGCATGACAGAAAAAAGCCCAGTCGTGAATTTCATGCAGTATCAAAAATACACCATAAATCATTCAATGTTATCACAAACATCTTAGTGATAGGAATGTAAGTACAGAATATATTATTCAGAGTGTGCTTCTCCAATAACCTGCAGACCCCATTTCTGGCCCAAGAAGCAACAGAATGAAAAATGACTTATTTTGGAACTGTTTGGAAATATATCACTATAGAATTTAGCTATAATATTTATTTATAATATCTAGCTATAACATTTATTCCTATAATAGTAAGCACACCAGTATTGTGGTAAAAGTACTGCTAAGGTTGAAAGACATTTAGTAAGAACACTTACTCTATATGTCCATACTAATGCCACTGGCATTTAATATGTAAGTTCACAACCTACAGGAGAATGTTCCCTAGCAGTTAATGATTTTCTGCCATCTTCTATCACTACACCATTTGAGAAATAACAAAGAAAACCAAGTATGCATAACATAGTACAGTCTCTAGTACAGAGTTTTAGCTGCAAGATTGAACAGGTGATGCCTAATACTCAGCTGTTTGCTAAAGACTTTTTCATCCACATTTAACATGTTAATATAACTGCTGTGTTAACAGGCATGCCATTAACGAATGCGGCATCGAGAGTCTACTGACAGTGAAACAACATGCTGCAACAATTTAACTGTGTGTGGTCATCTGGAGCCACTCCAACAACCAGAAATCATCACAGCGATGTTTCAGAGGCATTGATCCAGTATACTAATCCAGCACTGGGGCAACACTGAACACTGAAAGTGTCAAGTGAAGAGCTGATAGCAAGTTGTTTAAGCCAGAGAAATTGACCTGTTTTATCCCATGGACAATACACAAGACTATAGCATATTTGGACTCTGATCTGACATCTTCACCTTTAAATCCTAGAATTGTATGCTCTGCACAGAAGGGCATCAACATGTGAAATGAAATTAAATGAAACGTCCCTGATAGTTATCTAAGAAGCACAGTGGGAAATGAAAAATAAGGATTCAGCAATTCTGCTAGCTCAGGAGAAGAGATCGTTCTGCAAACAATACTCTAATTAAAGAGAAAAGATAGAGGGAAATGACTTCAGGAATATACAATACACAATTCCCTTCTCTGTCCAAAACTTCCTCCTAAGAACTTGAAAGAAAAAAAAAATACACAAGCATGTCAGTATGAACTGACAAGGGAAGAAGAAATATCCTCACACCAGATTATTCTTAGAAGACAGAGATGCTACATCTCCCCTCATAACTATTACAGGTAGCAGTTTCAACCAGGGAAGAGAATATGCAGAATCTGCTGCTGCCTTTATAGAATGCTCTTTGTTATGAAATGCTCAATGTCAGTGGAGTAGACAATGTAACATTGAAAAAGCTCCTTCTCATTCATGCACACCTTGTATGCTGAGGAACAAAGGGTGTGTTCTAAGGTATTCAGAATCAATAAGAATTTAACCAGACAAGTTTACTGCTCTGCAGATTTCAGGTGGCTTGCAAAAGCTACAGCAAACTTTCAGCATTCAGTTTTTCAACAGCTTGCAGGAAGACCTCTAGTGGTGCTTTATCAGAAATATACCCAGCCAAGATAACCCAGTATTTTTCCAAGCTGAGTAGTTAATCTAAAAGTATCAGAACATCTGCCTACTGCTTGGACTAGGACTAGTCACAGAACAGAAAACAAACTGGTACTGAAGGAAAGAAAAGATAGAGAGGGTTGTTTTTATGCTTAACTCACTGTAAATGATAAAAGTAAAGAAATACAAGGCATCAAATTTCTTAAATGAGTCCCAGTTTGTACATCACACTCACCCCACATGTATTAATGTATACCTTGAATGCAAAAAAAAAAAAAAAGAAAAAGAAAAAAGAAAAGACAAAAGGAAGAAAAGCGAAACTACTAGGAAAAAGTATTAAAATATTTACTTACCGTGAGGTTTTTAACAATTCCTTCTGAGTCAACTGTTATAAAGGAAAGATGAATTGATATACATTAAGATAGTTCAGCATGGTTTAGCACTTTCACTTTTCACATTTTAGAAGAGCAACTTCAGTTATAAACATCAGCTTTCTGAAAAATGAATCTGGACAATTTACAAAGGAAAATTCTTTCAGAAAGAGTAAGACCATTAGTAGAAATGATTCAACAATTATAAGGAGATTAAGTCACATAAAAAAATAACATTATTCACTCCTCTGGACCACTCAGAATACCTTGTTCCTGTCTGACTTAGACTGCAACTTACGCCAAGAAAGTCTTTTTTATGTTTATTTCTTTCCTGTCATACTGCTTGTGCAATCACAGGATTGGTCCACACTTACAAGTATAAAAGTTCTGCGGAACGACTCTTGCTCGAATGCGAGCTGCAGGCCCAGCATATATGTAGAAATTAATCTGATTGAAGTAATCAGTCATGTATTCTAATTGGCTGCAGTAGGTCATATCCATCCCTAAAGAATACAGAAACCGTTACTTTTCCAGGTACAGTAAAGTGAATTATAAAATTGACTTAAAGTAATAAGTACATATATTATACAGCAAAAGAAAACAATGACTTGGTGAAGTTTACGCTGAGAAACAAAATGATATACGTTACCATGATCAGCTAAAACAATGAGGTTTACACAGTTGTGTAGGTTTCTCTGTTTAAGCCCCTCCATTAGCATTCCCAGCGTTTGATCTGCTCGCTGTAAAGCTTTGATTACCTGTGAGAGAAACAAGCTTCCTCAGAACCTTTCCTTTTCACTGATTAAAAGTTAGCACGTAATGCAAACATTAAAGTCTGAAAAAAGCATGTTTTTTTGTTAGCTTTCATGTTCTTAATATTGCTTCTTCTTTTCTTTTGCTCCAGTGCAATTTGCCATCCCTGCTACCAAACTAGAGTACAGGTGTGCCCACTACTACACCACAGGATTTCCTATACTAAATACATTCAAAAAAAGTCTATTTTTTTTTCTCTTATCTTGACTTTAAAATTTGTTAATTGAAAAAAAAAAAAAAGTTAAATGTTCAGACCAAATTTTCCTTACTCTCAATTTATACAAAATATCACATTTATAGCATTACATGTAAATTTTTTCTAATATGAAAATGCCATTGTATTAACAATAAGCAGTGTTTTGAAAATATTTACATACACGTGTTACCTATTAGACCAGTGCAGCATCTAAGTCCCTTTAAGCTTCCTGCAGAATATCACTGGTAACCACTGAAGTGACATGGGAAAAATCTTGCACAACCCACCTTGCACAATTTCACAGAGAATGTTTTTTCTCTAACTGGCACGGCTGACTTATTGTCTTCTCTGAAGTGCGAACAGTGAGGACAAGATCTGACTGAGTCTGAGCAATTGCATGCCTTTTGTTCCCCTCGCTGCACTCTCTCGAATGTCTTGCACGCATATACACACATATACAATTACACATGCAGTCACAGATCGTGAGCCTTTTGTAAACAGAGAAATTGACTTCACTTTCTAATTTAGAGAGACTAAAACTATCCTAACAAAGATGAGTTTTTCCATCCCTGACCACCACAACAAGGCCCTCTGTGGAAGACTATTTTCAAAGATATTGCACAAAATCATTCCAGGAGGGAGCTGTTACAGTAAATCCTAGGCTCCTTAAAGACATAACATTTTCTGTGCATGCAAGTAAAAAGGAAATATTACAAATTAAGAAACACTGAAGTAGAGTGTAGAAAGTAAGTAGAAGACAGTTCTGGGAATTTGCTGGGTTACATGCTTCCAAACATCACTTGCTGATAAAATTCAAGTTCAGTCTAAATACACGCAGCTTGAAACTTAATATTATTTCTATCAGTATGATCAGCAATGATTTTCTGCCAATCTCTTATGATTTCAGCACTGCGTATGAGCCAAAGGAGCTGTGATCCAAACAGCGTGCTCAGCCACAAACAAGAATATAACAGAATGAAAACTCATATAATAATTATGGTAATTTTTTATCTAGTATCCTTTCCAAGTTGACAAATTGGATAAGTTCTTAGTACTCTTCCATTTTTTAGTGATATTTAGTCTAGTAAAAATACAAAAGCTACTTACACCACCACTAACTGGTCCAAATGAATGTCCAGAAGAATCTGGTTCTTCAATATACAAAGTGTAGAAATCAGGCCTTGAGTTACAAATAAATAAGAAAGGAATATTATGAAAACTTGGAGACATAATTACAAAAGAATATTTTCATTTTAAAAAGAAATGAAAGGAAATGTGTACAGAATTGTAAGTACATATAATTTACTTATAAGATTCCTGCTCAAACCTTAACAACAGCAACAAAAACCATACAGCAAATACAGTCATCTCCATTACTGTGAGGTTTGTAGTTAACCAACACAAATTATTTGAAATTACATTTTCATAAACTGTATCCATTATCACTCCAAATATAAAAAGGAGTGATTCTTCATCTGACATTATTTCATTTAACCAGTGCAACAGGCTATACTTATAGAAAAGGCTTAAGTTCAGCAAATTCTTATTTGACATGGTGAGGAAGATTCCATGTTTCACAAATACCAACAGAAATCTCAGCCACTAAGTATTGAAATCTCTCTAAGCTGTATTCTTACAAACCATTGGAATATTGCTGTTACCTCTCAGATTTGGTTTTATCAAGCCATTTCAGTATTCCTGAAATTCTCTCTTCATATGTAACTGAACTGAAAAAAAGAAAAAGAGATAATATATCAATAAGTCCTTTCTGATTGCCCTTCTAATTCCAAAGAGCATATATACAGAGTCCACCCTGTACGGTAAAGACAATGACTTGAATGACATATCGCATTAATATACCAGTAATCAGTTTTATTATTTTCATTTTTGATTGAATGTAACACATTTTTAATGATCAAATAATGATAATGATAAATCAGACAGATCCTAATCCTGAAAACAGAAATGTGGGTGGGAGTACTCATACGTATAAAATTAAATGCATGCAAAAAAGGAGTTTTCAAGTTCAGAAAAACCTGAAATACAAGTCAGAATATTTTTTCGTTCTTTCCACCATGTCTAGACATTGGACTTTCATATTTCAAAAACAATGTCCCCACAAAAATCTTCATGAGGTTATGCCCTGTCTCTTGAGAAGGAATTTACTCACTAATATCTTTGCTTTTCCAAAAGTCATGTACAAGTTTCGTGTTCATAAACCATAGTATTCCGTTGTTTTCTGAGTACCAATCCTAGATATCACAGCAAAACATTTGCTATCTTTTAAGACTTATAATTACATACTTGCTTTAGATTAACTTTGCAATTGTGAAGAACTGTCATTTACTGAAATAACCACAAAAATTTGGAAATCATTTGCTGGTATCAATGTCTTCCACAAGAAAAAAAAAAAATTACTATGAAGGTTATTACTGTATTTTCATCCATGTAATCTGAGAATTAGAAGCAGTGTGCACATTATCACGCTTTCAAGCAAAATCAGAAGGAATTTGTCTAAAGCCCGGCTTCCTTCAGTAGCTTCCCTATCCAGAGGCCTTCCTTCAACAAGTTTCTGCCTTCCATAGACTCATGCCACTGCTCTTGAGTTACTCAGGGTTTAGGTTATTGGAAAGCTTATTCTCAAGTAGGAAAACTTGTAAAGGGTTAGATATTATGTGGAAATTTTATGTGCTAAAATGTGGCATTGGCTACTAATCGGTCATAGGAGGCCTTCCTAGTGGGAAATTAGGGGTTTCCAGTTGGCTGGAACATCCAAAACTGTCTTTGAGAGGATAACAGACGTACAATAACCTTTGCCTTTCTGATCGTGAATAGCCTAAAATTTAACTGTTAATGGTAGTTCCATGGTAAAATCACAACTACGTAACAAGGAACCTGTCACTCAGACTGTTGTTTAAAAAATCTTGTATTTTATTTCCTTCAGCTGTTATATGGCATTTTTGATTTTTGAAGTAATTTATGATAATTTACTGTAATCCTTACAAAAACTTACCTATTGAATAAATAGAAAAAGTTGGGGTATGTACCATTAATCGGAACATCAGAGCCTGGCCAGAAGAAGGTGCCTGCTTTCAGACCTTGGTACATTGCTGTCAGCCATATCTATGGATAAAGATACAAACAAACAATTTTATGGCATTTACACCACTGGAGGACCTCAGATGACCAGAGTCAAAATACAGAATTGGATTAGGAATATGGGCTGCAGGCATACATTTCCCTTTCTTCTTTCATACATCATGCAGCTGCACAACAAACTCCTCTGATTTGAAGTTTGTTTCTTACATACATATTCTGAAAAAAAAAATAAAATTGTAGCACAGGACTCAACATGTTATCATTTCTTGGGAATTCTCATCACAGAAAAGATGTCATATAGATATTTTCGTAGGTGACAACAGGCAGTAAGTAGCCTTCTATCCAATGACACATTCGGTGGAATGGATAAATGAATCCACAGGAATGGATCATGATCATGGAAGATATGATTTCCAGTTATGTGATTTTATTGTAAAAGGGTGTATTTCTATTCAACTTACAGAGCCCAGCTATGGTTCTGTTAGGAGCCTGACTGAATCCTTCAGGAAACAGTAGCAGTAAAACCTAGCCACTATAATATTCTAGAAACATCATTACACAGATACTATACAGACGTATATATATAGCCTATAAGTGTATAAATATATTTAACTCCCTCTTTCTCTCCCTGTATATATACATATGTGTGTATATTAAACAAATAGGTTAAGCAGATTCTACATATTTATATTTTTTTCTGTTTTTAACTGCCTGATATTTATAGTAAATGAATAGCATTATAATCGCAGGTGCTTCTTTGATGAAATGGGCCAAAATTTACACATAAATATTCATTTTGATGGAAATGAAATTCCTTGTTTCATATCTTGCCTTTGCATATCTGGATATCAAAAGCGTTTTTGTTATGTTGTTTTTGTTGCTGTTAGTTTGTTTTTAAAAGTGATATATTCTGGAAGTTAGTTATTCAGTTAGTTGTCAAAAAATATCCAAACTCCACACAATAAAGCCCTATCAAACTTACGGAGTTTTTCAATATTTGGCAGCAAAGAACTCCAAGTCTGTAGATATTCTGTTCTAAAACCATCCATTAAGAAAAGGATAAGTGGTGGTTTAAGTTTCAGTGTTAGCATTTTAGGACTTCTTCTATCATCACAAAAAGTGAACTGCTTCATAGTCAGCCTACAGTATGAATTCTACATGACATTTACCGTGTACTGCAAACACAACTTTGCATTTTGTTCTCTTTTTGTTTCATTTAACAACATGGCACATGAGCCACTAGACACAGAGAAATAACATAAATAGAAGTAAACTTACTGGCTGACCCTTCCACCACGAAGGCTGAAATTTTTCTGTGCTTGAAAGTGAGAAATGCTTGTTCAAGTCTACATCATACATGTTGTTATCAATAATACCATGAGATTCTGGATACAATCCCTGCAAAATTAAAACAAACAAACAAGTAAAAACTTACAAATCTAAAAATAAAATACAACTTAAATTATGCCGCAGTGCGGTGTTATGATTATTTTATGGCTGTTTTATCACAGTAATAGAACATACTTCATAACTCCCATAGAATATCATACTCCTAATTGTGAATTCAGTGTGCCTTTCAAGTTTGCTTTTAGTTTTCCTGTCCTCTCCACAGCCCAATTAAAAGCTGATCTGCTGTAGATTAAGTACCAGGTATGTCACGTGGCTATGTATCAGCTGCCAAACCTGTCCCAGCACAGACACTCATCAAATGGCAGTGCCCTCATCCGTACTCATCTGTATCCAGTTAGAATGACAAGGCCCAGAAATAACTGGTTCACAGAACAGAATATGGTAACATACAGATGTAACCACAGCCAATATTTATTTCCCTATACACAGTATCTGTCTCTCACTTCTATAGTTTGACTTCCCATGTCATTACTCATTAGATGAGTTAATTCCTTGGCACCACAGGATACTTTCTGTGTCATCTAGATAAAGACAAGTAAAAATAATAAACTCTCACTTACTGTGACAATAGTATAGTGGTTTGGAAATGTTTTTGTGGGGTAAGCAGCTCTCATATATTTTGAATGTGTGCCACATGTTTCTGCAACAGATAACAATTAATATAGATTTCTTCATACATTTTTTTTTTTCCAATTGAAAACTAACAGTTTTAAAGATGGGAAAAAATTACAACAGTTAATTGCTCGGTTGCTATGGTATTAGGGGGGAAATTTGACTTCAAAATATGACACACACATTCCCATGTTTCCTTCTAAGGTAGGTCTACACTGCAATTACCTTCATAGTGTATATACTCTGTAACAACTTGCTTAATTAGCTACACTGAAAATGCTAGCTTAGGTTGATAGAGAGGAAATATTTTATGTTACAAATCAGCTTTACAGTCTTCCTTTCACAAAGAAAGGAATTTCTCTTTCCTACACCCTGTAGATTTCTAAGAATGTTAAGCATGAGTGGGCATAAGTAAATACTGACTACTGACTACAAGTATAACTACTCCTGAATAAAAGCTATTCTTGTTTGAAAGGATTTCTTGGATACATATACCTCGCATGGTTTTCATGCCTTTTGTCACACTGACACTTCCTTTGAGCATGTTTCAAATGACTGGTGTTGAACACTGATTTCCCCATGCATAATTTCTTCACTGATTAGGATTTCTTCCACTGTCAGAATGACAGCAAAAAATAAAGTATTTGCACAATTAGTCATTAGCCATTGCTTCAAGTTTAAGCTTCTGTATATCTCTCCTTATTTACAAACAAGACTGTTTACTATTTGGTAAAATTTAATACTTTGTAACAACGGCATGAAGTTTTCAAATAAGCACAGTAGAAACAGAACAGGATATATTCAGAATAGACATAAATGCTGCCAGTCTAGACAGTGACTTTTAACAGATCATCTTTGAGGGACACTTCTCAAAAACCCAGTGCAGTTCCTTATCAGCAGGAAGTTTTAATAGAGTACAGAGAATGAATGAAATCCAGCTCTGGAACTATTTTTCAGCTTTAAAGTGAATTTGAATGTATGTTTCGAACTACTTGTTTAATAAAAAGCTGTAGGCCAATATTAATTGCCTTTTTAAAAAAAAAGATCAAGTTTGCTGTGCACTCAGATACAAGAATTAATGTAGAATATGGAATACTGTAAGCATACAACTGATGATAGAGACCTGATTTGGGATTTTATTGCTGAGAAACAGTTGTAAACAACATAGCAGCAAAAAGAACTAGAAAGGCTGTATGCAGACTTCAAAGAAAAGACACAAAGCATTCCAGGTAACTTACTGAGTTTTTCAATATTTGGCAGCAAAGAACTCCAAGTTTGCAGATATTCTGCTCTAAAACCATCCATTGAGAAAAGGATAAGTGGTGGCAGATCAAACCTACAATAAAATACCACTTTTTGATTATTATGGAGTTTGGAAGATTGATGACTTGTTAAAGTCATTAACCACAATACAAATTCTGTTTTTTATAAGCAGAATCTAGAACACTCATATACTTCCCAGAATTAGTATCACGGTGAGAGATAAACAAACAGTAAAATACACAATTCTCCTGAAAAGAAAACAGCAGAGGAATAAAATACAAGCTACTCAGTAAGTATAGAACCTAAGAAAATAAGTTGTTTAGTTCTTTTTCATCTTTTAATTACAAACGTAAATCTACAGACTAGCACCCAAATTCAAGTCCAGAGTATAGAACAACCAAAGCACCTCTGAACATAGTAATGAGTTGGATTCTATCACTTGTCTATGCATCTCAGGAGAGTTGCACAAAGGACTGTGAAAACACAGCAATCACCCAGTAGGCAGCAAGGCTCAGGTGGCCTCAGGGGGAATGCAATCTCCTTGAGATACCAGGTTTGAGGTAATCTCTTGCCTTACAGCATTTGCTTTGTGGAAACATTGCCTAGTAGTCCAAGTTCTTTGTGGATTAAATCTTTCCAGCTTCCCAGCACTCACTGAACACCTTCTCACCTTAAGTGCACTGACAAATTGTACTTGAAGCTAAAAGAATGCAGCTGTCATGACTTCAGTAAGACATTATTTAAAGAATAAAGATTAAAAAGCCTCAGATCTTAGCTCAAATGGCAGGTAGACAAAAAGTGCACAACTGAAACTGAGCTCCGGAACAGACTTTCAATTCTTATTGTAAAAATTCTAATTAGAAAGTGCTACCTGTGAAAAAAAACCCAAGTTATTAGAAATACTATCTTCTAACCAGTCTGAAAAGACTCGAAGAAAAATACATTAGCAGATATAAAATGACAGTGGTATAGCATTTTTCTTCATAATTCAAAGAGAAAATATCTGCCGGATCAAGTAATCTAGTGTTGTGATTCAGTCTATTAGCCATCATTGTATGTTCCAAGGTCACATTAGCAACATATAAAGACTACAACTAAATGAGAAATGTATTTTGAAATAGATTTCACTACACAAAATATCTCGAAAAAGCTCAACTATTTGTAATTCATGGGAAAGGTTTGCTATAAAACCTGCAAAGTATTGAGAGAGAATAACTTAATTAAATTCAGTGACTCTGCATGAATTTTTTTGAGTAATACTTTGAGTTATAATTTAAAAAAAAAAAAGTTTATATTTTCACAATATCACAAGAAACAAAATGTCCCAGTTATTTTCTCATTCACAGTGCTCTCTTCAAAACAGTAAAGCACATTGGCATCAACAGTTTTCATAAAGACACTTTCTGTAAACAGCTTCCTGATTGGAGTCTGAACCAAAATGGAGCTCCATATAGTGGTGTAGTTTATAGCATGTAAGACTTCCTCCACATAAAGTTTCTAAACTCTCACCTATGAAACACTGCGAACTCAAGAAGTTATTTGTTAACCTAAGAAGTGTATTTTTGTACCTGCGCTGGGAGGTGCATGCAGGAACACTTGAACTTTAGACAGAAGCTACACTAGTAAAGGTATTACTGCTATAATAAAGTATAATGTGCCAGTAAAACAGATAACAATGATAACATCAAAGATACTGTAACTGAATCAGAAAATAATCCATTTTATTTTGAGACCAACTTTTAAACTACGTTTCTGGCTAGCCTCTACCTAAGATGTCCATTTGTAGATAAACATCTATACAAAGTAACTATAGGTGGGCATCAAATTTTCTGTGCTCCAGCTTTTGCAGATATACTTTCATAGCTTCCTTTTTATCTATACTATCAAAGATACTATACCAGTAATCTTAAATGGACCATGAACAAATTGTGTTACATGAATCTTGAATTAACTCTAATAGTTTTTCCAGGTCTTTGCAAAATGACTTACAATCTAGATTCAAACTCCTGTACTCTGCTCTAAATTGTAAATGATAAATGAGTCTGCAACAAAATGACAAAGGTTTTAGACAGAAAAAACATTGCTAGCCACAGTCCACTTCTACAGAACATCCCTATGGGCAGGGACCTCATTCTCTGTAAACTTTCTGTTTTTCTAACCTCTAAAAAATCTACTTCAGCAGACTGGAGTATTTCTCAGCATCATGTTTTTATTTGTTAAAAAGATAAAAAAAAAATTATCCTACCCAGCTGGACACTGAGGAGTTTCAAGTGAGATACATGGTTCTTCTACCCAAGGTATTTCACCTAAAAGGACAAAAGAAAGTACTGAGTTAGCATTTAAAAAAAATAATAATACAAACAATTAGAACAAAGAAATTTCCTGGATAATCTTTTTAGAGAACTTCCTGGAACGACTTCTTTTTCAATACAGAATTAATGTAAAGTAAGGCTAAAATACCTTTAGAAATCATTTAATGCAACCTATTAGGCCTTGAAATGCTGAGTACACAAACAAGATGGAGGAGGAACGACTATGAAAGCTTAACCTCTAAGTTTTACCTACCTTGAAATGGAAAATATTTAACTGGTATTCAGGATACACATGGGAATACTGCTTTCTTTTTTTGCAGATTCCATGTACACATTTAGTGATGACTGCCAGGGCTTTCATTAGGTTTTTCCCCCCACTTCTGTTCAAAGAACACAAGTCCTTCAGTCTTCCCACATGGACCATGGCTTCTGCCTTTCAAGTCGTTATTCTGTTCTCTCCTGAATATTCTCTACTTGCTTCACATCTACACTCATTTATGATAACAGTCTTCCTATCTCTTTGGAAGAAATATTAATAAGAGAAGAAATAAGAAACATATGGAAACAAAAGGAAAAAATATATATGCATATATGTATATGTATCTACAAGAAGCAGTGGCTGTTAAAGTTTTTAGCTTAACACAGAGAGTTTCTCTCCCAGTAACCAGCCAAAGGAGGGAACATACAGTGATTTTAATCAGGTCAGCAATTACTACTCAAACAAATAAGCATTTAGTTGAACTCTTAACTACTTTTAGTTTCTCTTTGCATTTAGGTGACAGATATACATAGGTCACTCTGAAAGTAATGCCTCCTACTTATTTCCACTGATATTACAAGCCACAGTAACACTGTGCAATAGAGAAAATGGTCAGCTACAAAACACCGTTTTTCAACAGTTACCACCATTATCTATGCATTTTTGCCAGTGAGAAACAAGAGCCTGCATGCTGCATTCATAAAAGTCTACACAAGCAGAGATTACCCACTGTTTCACTGCTGCTATGACAGTGTCATTGCCAGGAAAATCTTGCCTACTCAATCCGTCTTTCTCCAGCCCAAACAGATGAAAACAGAATGCACCAAATCCAGGCTATACAGTGGGTGTAGTAGGGCAGTCCATCTAAGACTGCCAATGTGCTCCAGTCTTCAAACTGACATGGGGCCTGATGTTATCATGCTATAAGAGAAAGGTGGTCTTCTTCTCTGGCCTGACTCTGGAAGTTTGAGCCTTCTGCTTAGTCAGCATTATGGTGTAATGGTCAGAACTGAAGGTTTGTCCAGGTTCCAGGAAAATCCAGAAGGATTACACCCTTTCCTATCCCAAAAGACAGCGCACATCACTGTACCCAGAGAAGACTGCATCTTGAACTTTTTCTTGATGAGGAATTCATGTCACCACTCCATGGACCACCATTTTGACTCTGTCTCATAGTGGATACACCATGTCTGAACACTGGTAATGATGCAACCCCAGAAACTGTTACCAACTGCCTCATATTGGTTCAATTGGTCCTGACAAGCTTGCATATGGTGTTCTTTATGCTCCTGTGAAAGCATTTGTTCGTGCTTGGCACAAACTGTGATATTCTAACATTGCTGCTATCATTTCCAATGCATTGAAGCCGATATTCATCTCTGTACACAGTTCCCTGGTAATTCACCAGTTCACACAGATGAGCTAATTGAGACACTCTTCATTTCATGAGGTGACAGCTGTGCATGGCCATTAGGAATGTGGCTTGTTTTTCACATCACTGTTGCCACTGCAGAAACATACCACTCACAGCCTCACTGTACTCACATTACTGCTTGGTCTCTACAAATATTCAGGAAGTAACAAGCAGCAGGGATTGAGACTGCTAGGGGGCTGAACAGGATGGGGAGAGGAGTGCTAGAGCTTGCACAAAGGGGTACCTGATCTAGGATCCCTCCAGCAGGGGGATTGGACTAGATTATCTTTCAAGGCCCCTTCCAATCCCTGATATTCTGTGATTCTGTGAAGTATTTATGAATGTCAGTGGGTGCCATTTTTTCCACATGGAGGAATTCAATAACATACCTTTGCTTCATATGCACTTCCATATCAGAAGCCATTTGGTCAGACTGCCCCTCTGCTGCCACCTGTCACATTGGTAACAACATGTCATGGAACACTGGTGGGAAGGTTTAACCTCTACTGCCATACCACCAACATCCACCTCTGATGTCATGGGCCAACATACTAAAATAGGAGGCATTACTTTCATAGAAGCCCCCACAATATTGCGGAAGCTGCCTTCAAGCTCTGCCATCTAAACATATGCAGGAATTCCGACAACAGATACATGTTTTAAGTCAGCAGTATACTCTGCAGGTATCATTCCTATAATCCAAATTTACCAATGGTGTTAAGCATTTAGACAGGGTCTGTATGACACAACCAGGTATGTTCAAAGATATTCAGTTAAGAAATCCAATCTGAAAATTAATTTTCAATAAAATGAATGGGAAATTTTAATTAAATATCTTCAGATTCCATGGAATTTGAAGCAAAAACCATGTCTTCAACTATTTTTGGAAAAAAAAAATCCAAACAACCACAACAAGGACCAAATTTGGGTTGCTCCTGCAACATTCTTATGAATGACACACATCTCACATTTCTCTCCAGAAATCCTCTTCTCCCTAGTCAAAAATGTCAAAAGTTTTCATTTCAAAACATCTTCATTTTCCAAAATGTAACTGTAAGGCTCTATCTAACCTTGAGAAACAAATACAACTACCTTTATATTTTCACTGCTTAGCCAACTATTTATTTCACATGATCTTTGATTTACCTTTGCAAACAGTATTATAGTTCACACAGCAGTCATTCGCCTGCAAACAGTCATCAGAACAAGAACAATAACTTCCAGGTAATCTTGTCTCACCACAACGGAAATTAGTGCAACTCCAGGATCGAGCTGAAAAGTGGAAGAAAGAGATTATTATTTGAGTCCTAGAACTTCATGTAAACTCAGATTACTCATATTAACATATCCTACCTGAATAGCTTTTAAAGTTTTATCTGAGATGAAAACACGAGACTTCTTTTAACACATAAAGACCATTTTTGTTGCCACCAAATAGTAACAACAAATCATAGAATAAACCATTTTAGCAATGTGTTCTCAAAGTCATCTTGTTCAATGCCTTCCATACTTTTCCTGGAAGATCTCAAAATAATTAAATAAATAAATATTAAACCCATATTTCTCCTATGGAAGAGAAAAAGAAGGCAATAGATCTTTTTTCCCTTTCTCTTGTGCACAATCTGCAGCAGATAGCAAAAAAAGACCTAAGGAGCGCAGAAGCAGGCAGAAAGTGATAAGAATGAAGAAAATCCCAAGCTGCTGCCAAGGGAGCATACAGAGTAATTGGAAAAGAATCTGGATTTAATGCAGAAACAGACAAATTTCCTGGAGGAATACTGTAATCCTGATTCTGCTAATTATTCCCAAGTGATCCTCAGGCCTACATAAGGCCGAGAATACATTTCATGGGAAACATCCATTAATTTTTAAAAGGACAAGAGGTGCTGGCACACAAGCATCATTTCAGTAGCCTAGTCAAAGAAAACCTGTGTTTCCACTCATCCATGACTTCATCTGGACCAGGAAACACTCACTGCAAATACTCTGGTTATCCAAGGGAGTTGGCTGTGCTGTACTGCTGTGCTCTCTGCTACACTGCATTATGCTCTAATGTGATATGTGAAGCCCATACAAATTACTTGAAGAAATATTTTTGCCTAAAAGGCATGCTTCTCCATAGCAAAGTGATGAGGCAATTAGAAAAAGAGCCAGAAAGATTTCTTGTCACGAAGGCGAAGGACCTCTAACAATCTGAATGCAGCATTCACTCAACATCACTAACTTCCTCCTTCCTCAAATCATGTGGCAAGCCAGCCTCAAAGCTTTTAAATCAGATGGCTTTCCATATCGCTGTGCAAACAAGAGAATTGGTCTTTTTCCAGTTAGTACTATACAACAAAAGAAAACAGTATAGAAACCAATGAGCATTGCCTCTAAGAGAACATACTTGGCTCCACACAGGCATCTTCATAGTCCCAGCAGCAGTTTTGACGCTCCTTGCAGCCACTGTCACACTGGCAGCCTGTCACCTCTTTCTGATAGGGCTCATTGCACTTGTGCCTGCAGCTGACTGCAACGAGAAGACAAGGGGGTCTTAGTGTCCAGACTGGAAGACAGCCCTGTCACAGCTGGATAAGCTAAACAGACCACGGATGCAGAGAGAAGAGGGGTTGAACAATTTCCCAGAACAAAGCCCTGAGTCAGTTTCCACTAGAGTCACTTGTGCACAGGTTGGACCAAGCAATGTGAGAGTTGTAGAAGGTCTAGATGCAAAAGGTCCTGGTTTTTGTTTCAGGTGTGCTCACCTAGGGTCTCTGTCACAGATGTTTCTGCATCCTACTTGGCCACTGGTATCTCCCCATCTTGTTTCTGGGTCCAGGACACAGAGAAACTCAGAGGGCTGGGCAGGGATATAAATTTTAGTGCACTCAGGAGCCTGACCATCTCCCTTCCACTTAACTGGGACAAAGTGACTAAAAACCCTGCAGGTTTAATTGTCCTGACCTAAAGAAAGAAAAGGGTCCAATGGAGAGGCCCCACACATTAACTGAAATGTGCAATTAGTTCCTCACCACAGCTCTGACACCTCCATGCAGGGAGCAACAGCTCTGACACATCCAAGGACAGCTTCAAATCTCAAAATACCACCTACAGCTCCCCTTGAGCCATTAAGAGCCTTGCATCTGTGATCTCTGTACTGTAGAGGTAATGTCTGAAACAACCAAAGCATCTACATTTCCAGTTTTGTCGTTCATCCACAGAGTTACATAGAAATACATATTAGTGCTCAGGTCTGCTAGGAGAATTCTGTCATAGTTGCCAAACAGTTTCTGCTTGTGCAAGTTGTACTGCCTATAAAAATCAGGCTTTAATATCCACTGTTGTGAAGCATGTGGAGCTAAGAATTTTCTTTTTCAAGCTAGTCAGCTTTTTTCACACATAGAAGGTTCTGAATTTGCACTTTGCTCTTTACATGCATATATCAACAATAACTGCTCATGAAACCAAGCTGTGCAAGTAATTAGAATAATGAACAAACACATGTAATGATCATAAATGGATATATCAAAAGAGTACAAATGGAAAGAAGAAACTAACAGTTAAACATTTCATGGTTGGAACCAGCTCTGCCAAGAAGAGCTGTGACTTTTCAACAAATGTGCTTAAAAATACACAGTTTTCCTTTGTTTTTAGACTGGAACTTAAAGTATTTAATTTAGTTTTTCCCCTATCCATTGGCTTTAGAACAACTCAAAGTTGCTTAGATCCTCTACCTGAACTAAAGGGATACAGAATACAAAATATATATTTCAGAAGTATAAACCTTTTCCTCCGTCTGAAATAGAATTTTTTATGCTCCTAATAATCTGCAATCCATACCTCTAATTTCTTCTCTGTATTTACAAAACTGTGTGAGTTCTGCAAATTTAGGATACTATTAGTGTTACAATTTAGTATGTCATTAACTTTTATCTGGAATAGTACAGTTATAGGAGCTATCAAGTTTACCTTGAGTATATGAACAGAATGAATTGCAATATATCACCAGATGTCATGTCTGTCCTAAATGTACAGAGCAGCACACCACCACACACCTTTGGCTCTTCTCAAGACTATTACCCTCCAAAACGCCTCTCAGCCATGATTCCCTTTGCACCTGAACAGGACCACTCTTTCCCTTTGCCCTCACAAGAAATGCAGCAGTACAGTCATGTACTACTCCAGGTTGAGGCTTCCCTTCTGACTCTGCTTTGTAGCACAGTGTGTCATTACTTCATCTTAGATCTGGTTATAAAAGAAAATAAAGTTAGGCAGACCCTATTTAGAATTGCTCTCTAATGTCTGCAGAGACACCAAAATTCTCATTTCACACCATCTTCCACTTTCCATTCACTTACTACAGCTGTGACCAAGTTCCTTAGGTAAATGTCAGCAAAGATTCACATGATAGGTATCTATGTATTTGATAAAGGCAGTAGTAATACAATATACCTATCATCAAAAAATAATTACAATTCCATCTTGTTCAGATAGGATCGAAAGACCTTTGAAAGAGTTAGAAGCTGATGAGTAAGAAGGTATAAAAGTTTGATACATGTTGATAAGAGAAGAAAAAGACACTGTGCATCCTTGAACTCCTCCATTATGAGACTGATATCGTCTTGACTCTGACGGAAGTGTTCAAATTCACCAGGCGATCTTTGTTTGTCCTAATGCTGCTTGACTCCTTAATATGCTACTCTGCTTTTTTTTTCTAATTAAGTAATAGCATTTCATCAAATCAAAACATCCCTTTTTACCATAGCTTTACATAAATTTAAGTTTTCAAAGAAAATTTGTGATAAATTTTAGCCACCTCAACTATGACAAATGCACTTGAAGTATGAATGTTGACAGTGGTCCACAATCTCTTCATCGTGGACCACAAAACACATCGCTTAAATAATTGTAAAGTGTTACATATGATAAGATACATCCTATCTCAATTTTCATAGAAACATTATTAAAATAAAATTTCCAAAGCTGTTGTGAAGCAGGTTTCACACTTGTAGAGTGAGAAGTGAGACATGCAGTGATTTAGGATGGGTTTTTCAAGCATAGATTAGGTGTATAGGATTTATACTATCCAACTCAAAAAATACAATACAATAAAATACAATAACTTTTTCACTTTATAATATTTTTCACAATATAATATTTATATTATATTATTAAAAAGCCTTCACTGAAAGCCTTTACCAGATCTAGCTTCAGTGGTAATTATACTGAAAGTATCACAAACATACCTTGCTCCTGGGCTCCACGGTTTAGTCCCAGTCCCAAACCTAGTCCCAGAGATACAACCACCAAAGCACCTAGCAGAACCTGTCACACAGACACACAAAAATTCATAGTTCATAATAAGCTGTTCCGTTTACTAGAAATTATGATAGAAGAGGTGCAGAAATAATAATCTTGTGAACTGCTTGTAAGGCAACGCCTAAATACTGCACTTCTAACCTATGGTTGGTCCCATGTTGTGGTTGAGGAAGTCTTTGCAAGGGAAAAGATAGCAGGAAGAAGTAAATACATTTATGTAGTTTTCAAATTCTTAATCTATGCAAAGAGAAGGAAATCCCTATCTTTCGCAACCCAATATTCCTTTTTTATAGCTTCTGTATTTCCCTGAAATGTCTACAAGGATTTCTTAAAAGGCTCAGCTGGACTGAGGCTGTAAATGCCAAATTTTCATCCACAAGACATTTTTTCTCAGTGAGTAAGACATTGTAACAGTGAGGTTAGAGAAAACGGGAAATAAACAGGCAGTATAAGAAAGCTCCCTAGCATTAAGTCAAATACAGTTTGGGAGACTGGGGAAGAGCTGAGGAAACCCTTAGCAGCTTAATAGGCACCCCAGATATGCTGTCTGGTTCAGCAAAAAACGACAGCCCTCTCAGACTGTATCACAGCATATCCACTTTTCAGTAAGGCAATGATGGGAAAGAAAATGCTTGTCAGAGAAAAGCACCATCAAGCAATCCACTCTGTTTCCGGCTTATGTCTCAGTTTACTTCTGTTTCCTGTCACTTCCAGCATCCACCAAGCATTAGCAAATGGTTTCTTAACTGAGACTATGGAAATTACAAAGAGCTGATAAAAACTGCATGAGTGAGCAGGATATAAGCAAGCGTAGATACGCCGTGTTTTTACTGTTTACCCATCTCTGCTCACAGAAGCACCCTGGGCTCTATGTTACTGCTCATCCTGCCCCAACTTCTCACAAATGGCAGTGGTGAGGAGCAATGCCCAGGCCTCAGGTGAGTGTACATTTTGGGCATAAAGCAAGTCCAGTGGGATACATCCTAAGTAAACACTATTCCTTTACATGGACTGGGGAGATCACCCTTACTTGCTCCCCGTTGCTCACTCCCTGGTTTTTGGGGAGGATGCATATCCCAACATTAGGAATGAAAATGGAATTGTTGAGAGAACTGGATAAAAGAGACAGGTGGGAAAAGCGCTGTTGCTCAAAGCATCAGAAAAGGCAGGGTGAAATCTCTTGAAGAGACCTTTACCTGGACCCAGGTGTGAAGGCCACAGTTCAGTGCCACATCCAGCCAGGCAGGACTGAGAATTAGGGGTCCATCTGGGCCAGCACACTTGCTACTTCTGGACAGAGAGCATATTGCTCCCAGAGGCCTGTCCTGGGTTTTGTTCCCTGAGTGCAGAACAGCCCCTGTGTTTTAGGATGCTTCTCAGTTTATTCTTCCAAGTAACTCTAGAAAGCACCATTTATTTTGCACCTTAGTTAGGCATACTTCTGACACTGTCTCTCATGGTTACATTATTTTTATTGAAGATTTAAAGAGAAAAATGTCTGTTATTTTCACTTCTCTTTTTCTCCTCAGCTTCCAATATTTCTCTCATTTATTATGCAATACTTGCACAATGAAAAATTAGATTGGAAGTCATATTATGTGAATCTGATCTGATGATATGATGATGAAAAGTATCACAACCTGCCTCTCTTTCTCATGGGTCTGTTTTCAAAATTAAGTTTCGAGTCTCTCTCAAATCAGTACTTGTCATTTTCTCTGAGGTCCAATTCATAGGTGCAAGAGTTTGTGTTAACGCACACATGCACTGACACATACACAAACATATAAATATATATACATACACATTCAAGGTTTGTTTCACTTGTGGTCAAAAACAGAAGCCAAAAATGTATATCAGTTCCAACAAAAGGTCTCAAAAATGTATAGAAAGCCCTACACAGTATTATTTATAAGGCAGCTGTGTGACTCTTACTGCCTTGGGGAAGAGGGAAAGAACTGGCATGATACTTAAGATGTGAGGCTGACAACACCAGTTGAAACAGTTCATTCATCTTTTCCTATGCTTCAGGAGTGTTTTTCATCACTGCCTTGCCTGCATGCTCTTTTTTAAAGATGACAAGTCTGAACACACAAAAAAATAAGCAAAAAGTAACTGGGGCTGCTTTGCCCACAAACGCACCCACTTTAAACAAACATATAAAATAATGCATTAAAGCACCACCTGCTGTGCAAACTGTCAGTTTATCATAGTAAAACAAAAACTGTACTTCACTGTCAGGCTGAAATCTCTGGATAAATACCACAAGAACTTCAGAAATCTGTCAGAGAAGTTCATGCCTTCATGCTGCAGAACTTTTATCACCAGTTACCATGCTCTCCTGAATTATTACATTAATATAAGGAAACCAGTAAAACTTCTTCTGTGGATTTGAAAATTGCCAAAGCAATTCCTACTGTTCTGAAAGGAAAAAAGGGGTGACTGCCCTGAAGAGCAGTGCCTACTTACACCACAGATGATCTTGTATTTCTGGAGTGTTTTTTTCTTCACATAGTCCATTGGTTGTAAAATCACCTCATCCAAATGTCTGCTTTGATGCATGCCGATTTCATCGTGAGGATCCATTCTGCCGACACCTGCTCTCAGCTGCATACACACTGTGCACCTCTCGCTTCACAGCTGGGTTGGCTGCAACCGAGAGGCTGCTCGTGCTTCAAGTGTGTATGTACTTTGTTCACAGGACTTTAATGAGGTCCTAACTTTTGCACTGGTGATAGGCTTGCAGGAAGCCAAAGTAAGCAGGAAAACTACCAAGCAAGGTCAAAGGCTGAAAAGAAGCATTTGAGTACAGAGAACGTCAGCCACATTTCAAGATAAAGATGGCATTAAATAAACTGTAAGTTAGAAATAATATGTTGCTAAGCAATATCTTGCAAATACGACTACTTGGCTATTTGGTTAAAAGCCCATCACAGAGTACTTGCTGCTCCCAAAGAAAGCAATACTTAAGCAGATGGTTTTACAGCTCCTGCTGTGGTCACAGCTATGCTTTAAGCTTCCTTCCCTTATTGGACGGGGCTTTGGGCAACCTGATCTAGTGGGCGGCAACCTGCCCACGGCAAGGGTTTGGAACTTAATGGTCCCTTTGGACCAGGATGTAAGATTTAACTTTGCATAGTACTTCTCTCCTTTCCCTTGCGCCGGTAGGGACTTATCCGAGGGCTGCAGTCCCCTTAGGCGTGTACCTGCTGCAGCATGGAAGTACTCACAAGCCGCACACCCTCTGACTTGAGGCACTGTAGCTCTAGCCTATCCAGTACTGCAGCACAGGAAGAACAGCACTGCTCTGACAATATGCCAGCTCAGGGGCAATGCATCTGCTGTTATCAAAATGTTCCTGGGCACAGCAAAGTAAGTTGATAAGGCATAGAGCAAACAGCAACCACTAACAAGCACTGGAATCCAACATACTGGAATGTAAGCAAGACCTCTGGCAAGAACAGAAGCCTGCCAATTAACAGCTAGATCACAGAAACACAGAATGACTGAGATTGGAAGGTACCACTTGGGATTACCTACTCCAAACCCTTGCCTTAAGCAGTGTCCTCTGGATCATATTGCCCAGGATCACATACAATTGTGTTTTGAATACCTACAGAGAAGCAGACTCCAAAGCCTCTCTTGGCAGCCTGTTCAGGGCTTTGGTACTCTCACAGTGAAGTTTTTTTTTTATGTGCAGATGGAACTTCCTATATTTCAGGTCGAGACCCTTGCCTCTTGTCCTGTTTTCAGGCACAACAGAAAACAGCTTGGCCCCATTCTATTGATAACCTTCCTCAAGATATTTTTACAGATTAATAAGATCCCCTTTCAGTCTTCTCTTTTCCAGGCTAAAGAGGCCCAGCTCTCTCAGCCTTCCCTCATAGGAGATGCTCCAGCCCCATAATCATCTCTGTAGCCCTATGTTGAACTCACCCTAGGAGCTCCATGTTGTCTTCTACTGGGGACAACAGCTATAAGATCTACAAATTTGGTCTAGAACATCCCAAACAAATTTGCCGTTATCTTGACTGTCTCTAGTCCTACCCTGGGTGCCAAAAAGGGTTGGTTAACCCCAGTAGACACCCAAGCCCTACTCAACCACTTGCTCTCTCCTTCCTGGTGGGATGGAGAACAGGATAATCATGGCAAAAGGAAGAAAAAGCTTTCAAGGCAAGTTAAAGGCAGTTTAGTAGGTAAAGGAAAGCTGCATGCACAAGCAGAGAACAACAAGGAATTTATTCACTACTTCCCATCAGCAGGCAGATGTTCAGGTATTTCCAGGAAAGAACGGTGTTATCACACCTGTTTGGGTACTTAAAGGTACTTAAGACAACAAAGAACTAGACAGGCTTTATTTATCTTTACTAATGAAAATACACCTTTATACTCATTCCCAATCCATCTGCTAAAATGAATGGCATTCACATAAGGGAAAAAAAAAAAAGAAAGAAAAGAAAAAAAAGACAAAGCTTAATCATTTATCTCACAATTTTTTGCAGATAATCTGTCTCAAGTCAGTTTGAATAAAAAGGAAAAATTAGAAACTCACATCTAGAATGCGGTGATCCTGGAAGGGAAGCCAAAAGGGGAAGTTTCATACCCAAAAAGCAGCATGTAGTCGCATCTGTTGTTCTGAAACACTCCAGCATGCTTTACTGTTGCCTACATATTAATTTTATTAATAAAAAAGGTGAGAGTAATAATAATCTAGATCAAACAACTGAAGTCTACTCAGCTGCCAAAAAAACGGGTTATTGAATAAGTGAACGCTAATATTACCTGGAAAAAAAGAATAACTTATTCCTTTTTCTTTATCGTTAATTGGTGCAAGGTATGCATGACCTCAATCGTTTTAGCCTGGTCTGTCTCATTAGTAAAACCTGCACAATAACATTATAAAAATAAATTATAGACCAATCCACTAGTTAGAATGGATATGAAACTTGCTTACTGTACTGTATAATAATTGTATGATGCTGCTTTTCATTGTTTGCTTACTTTTTCAAAATATTTAAAGCAATTTTGTGAAGTATGTTTTCTTTTAAGTCACTGGAATAAGAGGGTCATTTCTTTCTCATGAAAATGTTTATTTTCTTCCTTGTTTGGTAAGGCTCACAGGCCCAGTATTACCTAATACACAGAGTTCTCCAGGGCTTCATTCCTTGGCAGAAACACCTAGGCGTACTCCCAGCCCTTAAAATCTGTACAGTTCTTCCTCTCTGACATTTGGGTCCCTGACACAAAGCATTACTTAAATCTCAGTTGCCTAAGTAACAGCCCTGGCTTGGGCCTCAGATCTATCTCAAGGACTAGATTCTTTGCCATTGGTAGGATCGTATGTAGTGAAGCCCTACTACCACGAGATCTGGATGGATGAGTGTGGTGGTTTCACATTGATGGGCAGCTCAGCTCCACCACACTACTCTCCCACTCCTCAACAGAACAGGGGAGAAAATATGATGAAAAAACTCATTACATAGCTAAGATAAGGACAGGGAGAACATTCATCACTTAGCATCATAGGGAAAACAGACTCAGCATAGGTAGATTAATATAATGTATTGCCTATTGGTAACACAGCAGAGCAGTGAGAACTAAAAGCAAACTAAAAAAATCCCTTCCATCCACTCTCATCTACCTCCTGGCACTGAGTGGTGCAACGGGATGGGAATAGAGGCTGCAGTCACTCCACAATGCTTTGTCTCTGTTGCTCCTTCACGGTCACTCTGCTTCTGCTCCAACATGGGGTCCCTTCCACAGGATGCCATCCTTCCTCAGCTAATCCCACATGGGTTTCCCACAGGCTGCAGTTCCTCAAGCACTGCTCCAGTGCTCTGTACCATGGTGGCCATCCTTCAGAATCAGACTACTCAAGTACAGGTCTCTACAAGCAGCAGCTCCTCCAGCCCTCCTGCCCCACCAAGGGCTGCTCCGACCCAGGCCCTGGAGCTCTCTATGGGCTATGCCTCCTTCAGGCCCCATCCACTGCTACACATGGGCTCCTCTATAGCTGCACCTGGAGACCAGCTCTGTGTGGTGCCCATGGGCTGCAAGGAGACAGCTTGCTCCACCATGGGCAACTACCGGCCTGCAGGGAACTGCTGCTCCAGCCTGGAGCATGTTGGATACCATAAACTGGTCTATCATGAAACTCTCTAAAACTTAAATTGGAGTGTTAGAAAGCTGGCATTCTTTATTATAATCAGTGCTGGATGCATGGGGGTTGAGCTCCACCTGTCGTGCATACCTTGCACAAAAGATATTCAGCTTATATACATTACTTGTGTTACATACACAGAGGTTTTCCCAGAAGTACATACATATTCAATACTTGCTTTCACAATGGATTCCAAGGAGAACTTCCTTATCTACTTGGTACAAAGACTTAACAGAACTCTCTGTATCTGTTTGGTACAAAACCACAGACTCTTCCCATTGTCTAAACAAACGACAGGGTTATCCATCAAGGGACTTACCAAGCTTAATGATATCATTACAGCTTGCATCACCTCCTGTCCTCCTGCACCAACCCTGGGGGCTGCTGGGCTGTTTCTCTCACATTTCTCGCTCACATCTCCCAGTTGCTGTTGTACAGCTGCTTTACACTTTCTTCAGTTCATTTTCCCAAAGGGACACACAGTGTTGCTTGTGGCTGAGCTCTGACCAGCAGTAGGTCCCTGCTGGAGCAGCTGGAGCTGGCTCCCGTCTGATGTGAGGCAGTGCTGGTCCCTGCCCACAGAGGCCATCTCTGCAGTTCCTACTGCCTTGGCACACGAACCCAATACAATGAAGGGTTAATTCATGAGCTAAGTCACTGTTGGAACATCTTAGGGAGTTCGAGACTACCTTGTAATCCACTTTTAAAGATAAAATTGGGCTTGGTACATTGTAGGGCTGCAGCTGAAAGCATGGTTTGGAACTGCTGTTAGCCTGTGAGCTAGCAGATAGGATCCTCAAGGCATAAAATGCACTAGACCACCTCTCAAGGCCTCTATTTCTTGTCCTGTGATGGGAATGGATTTTGAGTTCAACAAAGAATTGCAATAGGTAATTCTCCTGAGTGTTACCATTTGGTAAAAGACCAGCCAATCTGCCCACCGTGAGCAAGAGCTGCTCCTACGCGTTGGACTGACAGAACTAACAGCAGTTTCGATGCAGGGATGCAGGGCAGACCCTTAATGCCAGCACCCAACCACGGGCGCACGACAACACACACCCACCCCCTGCTCTATGCGCAGGCGCTGCGCTCACTCTACCCAGCCGGAACTCCGTGACCGCCGGAGGGAGGGAACTTCCGGCGGGAAGGGCGCCCTGCGCCTCTGTGTCCATCTAGGGGAGAGTTCGGTGGGGCCTGGCCCGGACGGTGGGTTAGTGGCGATCCCCATGGTGCCTATGGAAACGCAGCTGCAGAGCATCTTCGAAGAGGTGGTGGTGAGTGTGTACCGGCCGCGCCGCGGCCTTTCCGGGCTGCTCGGCCGGCACCCCGCAGCGGGCCCTGCGCTCCAAGGGAGCGGCTTCCCGAGGCCCACAGTTGGGGGCGAGCGGCGAAGGAGGTAAAGCGGGGGAGAAGGGGTTAGGGCATGGCCGTGGCTGCGAGGTGCGGGAAGAGGCCGGCGCTGGAAAGACTGCCCTCATCTTCGGCCGGGTGCGGCGGGACCCTGGAGTGCGGTGCGGAAACGATTCCTTAGAGCAGAAATTCCTCCTCTGCGCGATTCTGTAAGGTGTTTGAGGCTGGTGCGGAATGGAGCTGGGCATGAAGTAGGGGCAACTTGCAAGGAGAAAGAAGCGGTCTGTGTAGCGGAAGGGGAGGAAGATGAGCTTACAAGGAGAAGAAGATGAGCAGAGCAATGAGTTAATTAGCAAGGCAACCCCGTTGGCGATTTCTTAGTAGATTTGGGTAGTTCGTGGATATTAGCGAGTGTTATGGCCAGAAATACTGGGGTGATGTTGGCTGAGGATGTGCAGAACAGGAGCCTGATTGATATCAGGTGGAACTGGCAGTATCTGGTCTGGAAAGGATGCATATATATTTTAGAGCAATGCAGCTGAAAATCACAAAATCATAGAATGGTTTGGGTTGGAAGGGACCTTTAAGATCATGTAGTTCCAACCCCCCTTCTGTAGACAGGGACACCTCCCTCTAGACCAGGTTGCTCAAAGCCCCATCCTGCCTGGCCTTGAATGCTTTCAGGGAGGGGGCATCAACAACCTCACTGGGTAACCTGTTCCAGCGTTACCACCCTCACAGTAAAGAATTTATTCCTAATATCTAGTCTAAATCTACCCACCTCCAGTTTAAAGCCATTTCTCCCCTTGTCCTGTTTTTATCTGCCTTTGTAAAAAGTTCCTCCCCAGCTGATGCGAAAATGATGATTTTCAGGAGTTGGAACACTGACTTTTTCTTTCTGTGTGTGCATTATAAAATACAAATGCAAGATATACTTTTCTTTAAATGATGTTAAGCTTATGGCATGCTTTTTGTCCACACTTGGTGATTTGTTTGTTTTGTTCTTGATGTTGTCATTCATGTTCTGCTTTCACATGTTTAACGCCATGATTTGACTGTGTGGTCACTGCCTTTTTTTTTTTTTTTTTAAGCAGTATTTTTTTGCCTGAAGTTGTTAGGGGACAACAGCGAAGTCTTAAGCTTCCCTTACATTTGCAGCTGAGAAAATATCAAGTTGTCACATTCACTGCTTCTGTTACTGACTGAATGGACAGCAGTGAAACTTAAGTTTCTGTGCACAGTGGATGAATATCACATTCTCCTGAGGCATTTCCAGGCCTTGCAATTTGAAAGGATCACCATAATTTCTTTATTTTTCACACACTCTTTGTTTCTTCCATGTAATGATGAAAATTCATGGTGGTTACCAGTCACATCTGAGTGTAATACAAAATTTATGTAGAAAGCAAAACAATCTATAGGGTACTATTTTCAAGAATTTTCAAGAATGCATTTGCCTATGCATTAGGATAATGCTGTAGAAACTTAATTTCTAAGTGTGAAAGAAGAGCTCAAGTAGCAGAATTGAACAATTTTTCCAACTTTGGGTCATAAAATAATCTCTGGGTGTTTATCGGAGGGGGAAGAGAGGAGCCTTAGCCTGGATCCTCAAAGCAAGCAACCTCAATGTTGAGACTCTAGCACAACAGAAGAAACGTACCTGCTTCTGATACAGTCCTGAAACAGTAGGATTGTTTTTCTTCAGTGTTTTTGCATCCTGGTAGTGAGACAGTCATAGAGAGCCTTTTCAGTCATAGAGAGGAGCTACGAGATCTGGTTTAGTGGCTTGTGGTAGCAAGGGTAATGGGAGAGTGGTTGGACTAGATGATCTTGTAGGTCCTTTCCAACCTTGTGATTCTATGATTCACAGTAACTCACTCTAGGTTTTTCTCTTGCAGAAAACTGAGGTAATAGAAGAAGCTTTTCCTGGGTGAGTGTAAATGTTAGTTTATTTTTGTGACTTTCTGTGTATTTTTCTATTTGTGCTCTTCCTTTGCTGTAGTGCTAATAACCAATGTTCTTATTTGAATTAGTATGTTTATGGACACTCCTGAAGATGAGAGAACCAAACTGATCAGCTGCCTGGGTGCTTTTAGGCAGTTCTGGAGCAGTCTTTCCCAGGTTAACATTTCATTTGTTTCTTCAGTATACTTTATATACTTTTGGGGGGCAGTGGAGGGGAAGATGGCGGTATAGTAAAACCTTGAGTAATAGACAAATACTTCAGGTGTAAGGTCTGTTTCCAGTCATTTGGAATGTTACAAGATTTTTGGTAGAAGTGAGTAAGTAGAAAAAAGAAGTTGAAAAATTACCTTCTAAAAGTTAGTTATCTGTAGGCATTCTTTCTGAAATGCGCTCATCTTCATTTTCAGTGAATTTGATTGTAACTCTGAAGAACAATATAAAGCAATTCTATTTTATTCTATTCTTTGCTAATTCACATTTATTAAAAGAAGAATTGACTATAGAAAAGTATGACTTCAGTGGGAAATGTTTCCAATATTATATTAAATGACTTGTAAGGAAAGCTGGATGTTGGACAACTGGACTTCTAGCATATTAAATCTTGTTCTTATTTCCTGTTAGTTTCATTTCTTCATAGCAGGACTTGTATATGAGTTTTATTATTTGTTTTACTATTTGTAAATAGTATTTCTCCCCTCTGCTGCTTTTTCAGGAATCCCATGAGCAGTGTGTTCAGTGGATTGTAAGATTCATTCATAGTCAGCACAGTCCTAAAAGAATTTCTTTTCTTTATGACTGTTTAGCAATGGCAGTTGAAACTGGACTTTTACCACCCAGGTAAGCTGTGGTGCAGTGAGCTCAATACGTGGAAGTTGTAGTGTTGGTGGGTGTTCTTTGAGATTATTTTTGAAGTATTGCTGGAGGGCACATGCTTATTATCTGCCATTTATTCTTGCATTTTCTTGTGCTAGGATGGTTTGCGAGTCTCTGATAAACTCTGATACGCTTGAATGGGAAAGGACACAGCTGTGGGCGCTGACATTTAAACTGATCCGGAAGATCATTGGAGGTGTAGACTACAAGGTATCTTCCCTGTGTTTCTTTCTTTATGAGAAGACTTATTACTTTCTGGCTTTGTTTTTGTGACTGTTTGCTTTGTTAATGAAGTAAAAAGTTCAGTGAGACCAGATTTAATGCTTTTTCATAAATGAGCTTTATCTTAATAATAATTTTGTACAGATATGCAACTCTTCCTTCTCTCAGTTTCTTTTTTACTACACTGTCGTCTTCCATCCCTTTATTAGTTACAAGCTAAGTAACCATAAGGCAGTTGCATAAGTGGTACACAGAGAAGAGTATTACTATCAAACAGTAAAGCTGAAGTTTTTTTTTTTTTATCTCCTCTGTCTCCTGTTGCCATGTATGAAAAGGATCCTGAAAGCTGAACAAGGTACAAATCCAGCACAAGTGGCAGAAAACCAAGTATCTCTTGCAGAATACTGCCTCACCGGCGCTAGTAGGCTTGTTACAGCAAAAACCATAATTCACAGGATTGATCTTTAGGCAGTCTACATAAGCTCATTGGATGTCTGTGGAGGGTCATAAGAATTGTAACAGTTATTACTCTCATCTGGGGTAGCCAAGATTGTGAAATTCCAGAAGGAGCTTAATGTCATTAACATTCACATTCTTACTAGCAGTGTGCATTCGAACACTTAGTAATAAACAACTGATTTTGCTGAAAATCCTGTCTGACCGCATTTATTGTGTAATCTTTCTGCCAGAAATAAAGAATATCAAGGAGTATTAATGTTGTTTGCTTTCTTCTAGGGTGTACGTGATCTGTTGAAAGTGATCCTAGAGAAAATCTTAACAATTCCGAACACTGTGAGCTCAGCTGTTGTGCAACAGCTTTTAGCAGCAAGAGAGGTAGTTACCTGAATTTTATATACCACTATAAAGGGAGACAGGTTTCATTCTTTTGCCACTCATCTGTATTTAATACCCAGGGTGGCTTTCTTTGGGAGTTGGTATAGATCACCAGCAAAGACATTTTTTTGTGCTCTAATTGATTCTGCAATTGTGTTTTATACCTTATACAAGGAGCTTTTGGGGAATGCTGTAGGTAAGGAAGAGTCAGACTTCATGTTTGACGTACTGAGGTAAGCTGAATGAGTGAAGATACTGAGATTAACTTCCTTTTTTTCTTGGTGAGTGAAAGTACTAGTTGTTTTCAGTGTTGTGTAGGCAGGTGTGAAGACATAGATTTGCCTGGGTTTAAAGGATGCTAGCTTACGCTAGTACAATTAAAAACAGCTTTTAATCTAATGTAGTATCAGAGTACAACTTAAGAAAAAGTATATTAATTCTTACTGATGTGTATTTTTATGGGCTACCTCAGGCTAGCATATAGACTACATTTTTGTTTATCTTATTCGTAGGCTTTTTATGCTAATATATTTTTCTACTTACAGGTGGTAGCCTACATTTTAGAAAGAAATGCATGTTTGTTACCTGCCTACTTTGCAGTTACAGAAATCAGAAAACTATATCCTGAAGGAAAACTTCCCCACTGGGTAATGATGAGATCTAAAATCATGCAATTGGTTTTCATAGAGCAAAACTCTATATATTGTCTTTTTTTTTTTTTTTTCGTTTTGTTTTAGTCAAATGTAAGAAGATTTTAAAATCTCTATTTTAGTAGATTTCTGTTTATCTTACTAAAATGTATAAACGTTTTTAGTCTTAAATATTCCTTATCAGTACATGCAACTTAAACTCTTAACCTATTTTTGTTCCTCTTCTCACCCAGTTACTAGGTAATTTAGTATCGGATTTTGTGGATACCTTCAGACCTACAGCAAGAATAAATTCCATTTGTGGTAAGAGAACGAGTCAAAACAAGTTAACTATTTTGATTCATATGACAAAATTTTGTTGTATTCTGGGGCTTGTATTTACATAAGCAAGATGACTTAGAGCTTTTGTTTCATGTAGTATACTTCCTTTTGTCAGTTTGTTTTAGGGGTCCCTTCAGTTTTTGTATTTTGACTACAGTTGATAGCGGAAGTATACTTTAGTTACGTGGACAGCCATATCATTTCTAATTAGAGTAGACCTTAGGAAAAATCATAACTTTTCTAAGTGTAAGGGTTTTGAGCTAATACAGGTCCACTGTTATGTTAGCCATAGAATGTTTTCTTATTTCAGTTTCCAATAGACCTCCTGCTCAGCCTCCTCCCTATTATTGCAGAAAAATAGGGATGTGTAAACATTTATTTTCTAGTTGAGTACTACCTTTCCTCTTCCATGAAAGAGAAGCTCACCTTAATTTGTTGCTAGAAATAGGAAGAATGAAGTTTGGCTGTTTTAATTGTGATGCATCTTGCTGTTTTCTTTAAAAAAAAATAAAAATACCTTCTATTTACTTGAAATGATGGCTGCATTGTGTCATAGCTTTGAGAAGTTTTGTTGCAACCAAACTTAATTCAGTGACAAGATTAAAGATGTAAAATCATCTAAATTGTCTCAAAGCATTTTGTTTCCAAAGCACGTAGGTATTCAACATGTAAAAAAATGGTTGAAGGGAAGATAAAAATATTTATACTTTTTTTATGTGACAATAGTATAGTCAGTTTGGATAACAGAAGCCACAGAATTTGAACTGACAGTGCGAAGTAGGTCAAACGTGCGCAAGGGGTTCAGTTCAGATACTTCTCGTTAAGCAACTGAAATAAATCCCAGATGTCTAATCTATGCTGTCTTGTCTAAATTTACTTATAAAAAACTGTTGGTGTGTAGCCTACTGAATCACACCAGCCTCTGCTGATTTAGTTGGTTAGATCTTCATTGACTGTAACTGGAGCATAGACACTTAGATTTGACTGTGTTCATCTTGAACAGATACTTGCCTGCATCATCTTAGGGGATGAAAGCAGGAAAATGGAAAGAAAGATTATATACTTAACATTAGTAATGCAGTTTTGGGAAGGGTTAGTTTACCAAAATTTAATCCCTAGTCCAAACAGTGGCATTAGAGCAGTCTTTGAATGAACTGGAAGGTCTTTGGACACAGAAGTTTCTCCTCTCAGAGTAGAATAATACTGTGACAATTTATGGAGTAAGTTTTTGTTTTGTTTGTTTTTATGGTTTACCATACAATATGAAGTGCTATATTTTTTTTTCCCATGGGAGTTAGTGTTAATTATTGCAAATACTTTTTATTTTCTGTGTGCTCAGTCTGAATAGATGGGGATTTAATTCCTTAGATATTCTATTAGCTGAAAAGTTGAACTTCCTATTGAAAATATAATCAACCTCAAACAATTCCACGCTAAAAAGACATAACAGTAGAAGTTTAAGGAGAGCATAAAAGTGGCTGAGGCCAGTTTTTGCATCAGAATGAGTAACAGTAGGCGAACTTCACCGTTTTAGAATTCATAATGTTTCATTGTATATAGGTCGCTGTAGTCTTCTTCCTGTGGTAAATAACTCAGGTGCTATGTGTAACTCATGGAAGCTGGATCCTACAACTCTTCGTTTTCCTTTGAAAGGTCTCTTACCATATGATAAGGTATGCCTTGCTAATCTTCTAAAACTTATCATATTCAAGAAATACGAAGGTTTTATAAGGAGAAAAAGAAGTTCAGTGGTGGATACCCTACTGGTTAAGCCAGGCTAACATTGCAGTTAGTTATGTGGGGTATTATGTGGGGTACCTTTAAAGTAGCATGTGGTGTAACTGCTGTGCAGGATGCTGAAGAAAGACATTTCATGTTCTTTGTCAGTGTACGCACGTGGGAGTGAGCAAGAGCAGAGAGTTGAATGAAAGTTAGTTTAGCAACGAGGAGGTGAAAAAAGAATGGGAAGATAGCGTTTCTTCTTTTCTGTACTCTTTGTTATTCCATAGGAAAGATTATTTTACAATTCAAATGTAAGTTAGCTTAGGTGAACTTGAAACTCTGGAGTGTGAAACAGTGGCATACTGAAAGAGTTGAGACCACAGCATCTCAAGGCTGTTTTCAAAAAGCATGCTGTTAGATAAAGAATGCCTTTCTATTTGGCCCCCGTAACTCCAGCTCTGAGGATCAGTGATTAATTCCTCCTTTCTTTCGTGTATCAGCAAAATGATTTGCACAGATAAATCTGCATGAATAAAACACTTGCTGCTGTATTGCTTAATTCAGTTAAATGAGATGGTGATAACCATAGTCTTGAAGCAATATATGTTTGTGTGTGTTTGCTTTTTTTGTTTTGTTTTGTTTTTAAGGATCTATTTGAGCCACAGACTGCTTTGTTGAGATATGTGCTGGAACAGCCGTATTCGAGGGATATGGTCTGCAATATGCTAGGTCTGAATAAGCAGGTACTGTACTGTGCTGTAACATGTGATTTAATTCTGCATAGAATCTGCACTATTCTTTTTCTCTTTTCTTTGCTATAGCTAACTAAGCAAAACAGTTTAGGTCCAGAGAGTGATTTTATTTTTATTTTTTAGTTTTTTTATTTCTATTTTTTATTTTTTGATGAGATCATATTAGGTTAATTGGACACTGTTGTTCCTATCATTTGTATATTGCTTTACGAATGTTAAATTGAAAAATAGAGATTTAAAATATGATTTTTTTTTGCATTGCTTTTTTTTCCTATAAGGCCAGCCTCAAGTACACCTTTGACAGACAGTAGGAGACTGCTAGCTCAAAAAGAAAAAATGGTTATTGCTCGCATCAGTTTTCAAAACGTTGTATTTTGTTATATTGGCATGTTACAGTACTAGAGAAGTGGAAATCTGTGTTTTGTTTTGTTATGTTTTTTTCTTTTTATAACTTAGAACTGGGAGGGCTTAGTCTGACTTGGGGATCCTTGAGGCTGGCCTCATAGTCACTGTTTTGTCTTTTCTTTTTTTCTTCCTTTATTTTTGTTCTGTCCTGTCTTGTCCTGCCCATCCTCCAATGCTCTAGACCTTGAACATTGCTCAGGTATGTTCACAACCTTACTGTTGTATTGTGACTAACGATACGCTGGCCGCTTTGTAGCCACTGATTCCAGTTAGAGAATACACGTACAGTCAGGGCTTGAAATTGGCAGGACCATTAGCTGAGGGCAAATTCTCAATACATATCTCTTGATATTTGAGAGATGTAGCATAAAATTGATAGTCAGTGATCCTTTGATGCAAAGATTTTGATTGGAATGAACTCCTACCATTTCCTTTACCAGTCACAAGAACTTTTACTGCTGGAATTTTCAGATCAGTAGAGATTCATAGTTCAATATCATTCCTTGTGGTAGTGGAAAAACAGCCACTGTACCTGACTGTAAAATTTTAAACCTGCAAATACAATCATTTAAAAAAAAGTAAAAATTATAATAAGGAAAAGCTTTACTAGTGGATTTTTTTTTATTAGGAACCCTCTGTAACAAACTTCCCAACAGGTAATTATGATATCCTCCAAACCTAGGTCAAAGAAAGTACCAAGTGAAGTAGTTACTTTAAAATTTGCCTATTTATGTTTTCTTTGATTTCTGTTCTTTAAAAACAAACAAAAAGAATAATGACAAGCCTGAGAAAATCAAACAAGCAGACTTTGTTTGAAATTTAAGTAATAGGTACTGTATTTACAGTTGATCCTTTGCTACAACAATTCCACTCCTACTTTAAAAAAAGAATCTTTTTAAGATTTATAAAATAGCGTTGCTGTTTGCAATACTATAGTGAAGGTTGTGTCAGTGTTTCCATTTAAGAAACTTTTTTCAGATTTGTCACCTGACTATGAAATTTACATGATCCTGAAACCTTGTGTATACATTTCCCATTTTAAGTGAAATACGTGAATGTTCCAGTGCTCTTTCTGGATTGAGATAATGGTTTTGAACATGCAGATACCTGCATCTTCATAAACAATACGTGGCATACGTCAATCTTTTGTATTTGAGACTCCTAAAGCAGCTGAAACGTTTAACTTCAGAAATGAGCTGCTAGGTTTAGTGATCAGATGAGTAGTACTTGTATTCTGTGTCTATTCCTGTGTCTACATTTAGGTAATAGATCAAACTTTTCCTCTGTATCTTGTAGTTGGTAAATTATACAAGATCTGTACAAAAATACGTATTGAACCCAATTGATTTTTCTAAGCTATTTGTGATCTGTGCCATACAGTCAAAAAATGTCAGTGTTAAAAATGCTGTTTTTTAAATTTCTACTTTGCTGTCCTCTAAGAATAATTAAAGGAAATTCAGTTGAAGTAATGAAATATATTGAAGTTTACTTAAAACTTGCTTTCTAGCGTAGGAGCTTCTACACAAAGTTTCAATCTAGCATGAAATTTTATGGCCAATGAACAAACTTGAAGAATGTAGCTTATAAAGGAAATGCTGACAGAACATGAACTATAGCTAGCTGTGCTGCTACAACTACACCAGCATAGGGATGTTAGGCTGTTGAAAATTTGAGTCAAAATAGAAATTTAGAGTAGGGTAGTATAGTGGTATAGAACAGAAAATAGTAAGTGTTCTACTTAAACGTTTATGTTGTTTAAAACTATAGTTGTAATCACTTCTAGGTACAAATTGATGTTATAGTTGGATTTGTTAATGTAGCCATTTGACAAAAAATATGTGCTTTTAAAAGTCGTGTAACTGCATTGGTGTTTTCTGTAAAATGGCTATAATTATGTATTGTATTGTTAGAACGGAACTAACCTGTATACATTGATTGTCACTATAATAAGATGCTTAACATTGCAAATAGCACCAAGTTTGTTTCAAAAACAAGTACAGAAACGCCTCAAAGTGATAATCAGGCATTCCTTTTTACTTATATGAAGCTGCTTGTATACCCTATCGACTATTCACACAGATCCAGTTGCAGGATTGGAGCCTTCATTTGAATCTTTTGGCATCACAATCTGGGTATGGTTCAGCAAATCAGAAATTTGCCCTAGTCCTTGAATATTGTTGAAGATGAACAATGAAGTTCTCTGGTTCAGTCCTAACTAAGCAGATATATATTAGAAAAATGTTCACTTGAACCGTCTCTGAGTTGTGTAGGAAATACAAACCCAGCTGTCCTGCTAACCTTGCAGAGAGAAACGTGAAGGTAAAATTTGATACGTTTTTAGATTCATATGTTCCTTTCAGAAATGTAAGGTTTGTTGTGGGATTTTTTTATGAGCTTTTTATATATCTTTATCAATCATGTGGGTTTAAGTCCAGATGCAGTAATGCCAACTTCAGAATATTCCTTCTGTTGGAGTCTTAGGGTGGTTTTTGGTTGCTTTTTTTTTTTTTCTTGCTAGTGCCTACTTCTGTGTGGGGTAGTATTTTCTTTTGTATGCTTCTGTGAAATGGCTTGTAAGAAGCGTGGTTCTGTCTTGTCACTTCTATATTCATTGTTGGCTGGGGTAATGCTCCCTGTTTAAATTATTTTTTAAATAATTTTTTTGAGGTATGCCACAGTCTGTTGGTTTTTTGGTTGTTATTTTTTTCTTTGGAAAATGCTTAACAGTTAAGAGTATGTTAATAAACCGATGCCAAATTAAATAGGATCTCCGAGTGTAATCTTAAAGGAGTCCTTAAAATAGTTGCTTATTGAAATCAAGTTTCAGTAATGTCTTAATGTCATGAAGCTACTTTGGAACATTTCGATTTACATTTTTACTTTCTATGTGCATACATTTTTGCATTAAAAGAAGGTTATTTTTCTTGCATAATTAGTCTGGATGGCATTGCCTCTTAACAGTGAAATTGACTCCAAGCTTATGTTAACCTTTGATTTCTCTGGGTTGAGGAAAATCTTAAAGCAGACAGTTTTTCATGTCTTGTTTCTGTAATGTTATACAAACATTTAATTGGGAGCTATAGTATTAGTGATTCTGTAAATCATCAGTGGTAATCTGTATGAGTGTATGAGATTACCTGTGCCATACTCTGTCCTGGTGGACGTATAGCTGCAGTCTCCTAACTACAGACCAGAACAGTTTGAGGAAGACACTTGTTTCATATCTGCCCATGCATTGTGGCAGTGGAATTAAAACATGAAGTGAAAGGAATGATGTAATGCAAAACCTGACTTTCCTTTCCCTTTTTAACATATTGTGTATTGATGTTGGAGACCTGCTTTCTGATATTATCAGCATTAGCTTGGCAAAATACTTAGGCTAAGGGCTGTGATTACTATTTCTGATATATTTTTGTTGTCTGTGTATTAAGAACACTTGAGTACATTTTTCTTATTAGAAAATGAGTAACATTCAATGAGGAAAACTGTAGAATGCCCACTAATCTTAGCAGAAATAGAGTCTAATCTAATATAAAGGACTTCTAAGACTAGTTTTGAGTCTTGGTAGCATATAATTTTGGAAAATGGAAGTGAGATCAAACTGTAGTGTCATTTCATGTGAAAACTTTGAGCTGGACTTATGAATGGAGATAACCCTTTCTCAACAAGTATCTTAGACTATGTTTGGCCTCCTGAATCCATTCTTGAGTTTAGACATATAGCTCAAAAGCATTAAATGTTGTTTCTTTAAATTATTTAAAACGATAATAATCTGCAGATAATCTAAGAATTCAGTGAGGCTACTTTACTTTTAGGAGAGTCTTAAAAAAAAAAAATAAAAAAAAAAAAATTGAAGATTTGGTGTACTTCAGAAAGTACCAGTAGTACATGTAGTACATTGGAGAGTTGGTCTCAAGAGAAGTTTTAGTATCAAATTGTCACAGTAGAACTTCTTTTTCCCCTGTGTTTCTTTATGGTTTAATAGTGTTTTCAGTGCTGTTATGTATTTGTCAGACATTTAAAGATTATTTTCAGAGCAAGATGGAGAGTGTGCTTATGTGACAAAATTACAACATTTTCCCTTTTTGAAAAAGGAAAAACCAAAGTGGATTTTGAATATTGTATTTTTTCCACATTTGTAAAGTACATCCATATTCAAAATTAGTCTCCTTTTTAGGCATTCCAAACCATAAATTCCTGTTTATTTTTGAGGAAAGTCAACCCTCAGATCTCCACGCATATTGAGATGCTGTATTTCACTTATGAGTGCTTAATAAAACTGAGACGAGACCCCAGTCCTGCTTACACACTTGAAAGTGCAGTATTTTATTTTGAGTAATCCAAAAACTAAATGTACAAAATTTGTGCTGAATATCTTCACCAAAAATATGCAAAAAATGCCAGAAATGTAGTTAAACAAAATGGAGTGTGAAATTCTGCTCGTAGGCTACTGTAAAATATTGAAATGATGAATTTCAGAATAAAAGGATGAAATTAATTATTTCCTCCCAGTCATAAACTTTGTCCGAGTCTTAGAATTATTAAGAATAGTAAAAATTCCTACTGGAAATTCTGGCTTTCTTTTTAACAGTAATTTTTTCCTGTTGTATTCTTTGAATAACTTGATCCTAAATTAATATAGCCTAACATGATTAGGCCTGTGGACATTAACCCAGTGCTTAGCAAACTATTAAATTTCAAGCCCTGTACGTAGTAGTTTTGCATGCCGGATTATAAACTAGTCTGTAGTCTTGTCTGTTGCACCCTGCTCTGCTTCATAAATAGTTGCTCTGGGGGAGTGGGGGTGATGGGATAACAAAAAAAAAAAAAAGACCCAAAACAATGAAATCAAATTATTCTCAATTGGAGTCTTAATATTGCGCTCTGTAAACCTGTAGTGTGGTTGATCTGTGACAATGGCATTGTGTACTGGAAGAGAAGGTGAAACAGTAACTGATGCTTTCTATTATAGTTAGAGGTTTGTGTTAAGCATGCTTCAAGAAAACACAGCTAGAATTGTAGCTTTCTGCAGTTTGGGGCTGGTGAAGAGCATGTAACAGGGGATGCTGTTCACTGTATTTTGTCAATTTTTCCAATTTTTGCATATTATGTTTTATTAAAAAGAATCTCTTTGTTTTCGTGGCAAGCGATTACTGTTGATGAATGTTAGAACAAGCATCCCCTTTCAGCATCTCTCTTCCCTTTTGTTATTTCTTTATTTATTAAAAGGTTTTTAGGCTGCCTGGCTAGTAAGTCAAAGAACTCATCTAAGGCATCCCTAAAATATTTTGAGTATTTGGATAATCTTTTTAAACTGTTTTTACATATGCCTTATTGCCTCTAGTAAGGCAAACTGCATTTTCATGATTAGTGTTTGAGCAGCTCAGTTCCTTTTCTTTTGTATCATTTGAAGTAGTAATGTTTTCTTTAAGGCTGCATTATGTTACAGGTGTTAGATGTAAAAATTCTGAAAATGAAAGAAAAATGGGACCATTCTTGAAGAGGTCGTAATGAAACAAGCAGAAGTTAGATTATTCCTATAGTGCTAGCACTAGTTACATTCCACACTGCTTTTTGTCTTTAGTAATAACACTGTACACATACAGGGTAATAAAAGGTGGTTGTACTTGATGTTAAAGTTGAGAGTCTTCATATATAAGACTTACGATCTGAGTTTCAGACTACTGGTGGTGGTCCTGATGTGTATACACCTGTAGTAACATATGGACCTGAATATACATAATGTGTTTCTTACTTGATTATTGCTGAAGATCTTTGTAGAAGGTGTGTTATTTAAAATGATGTATGTGTTTGCACAGCTCACTGTGGAGATTGTAGCAGTCAAAATCCAACACAACGCATAAAGGGTTTAGCACTGTGGTACGTATTGTGCATAGAACAGTAATTACACAGAGCGTACCACTTAGCTTCATTTTCAAGTCTTTGATTCTGTATTGCACCAGGTGGTGTGTCTGTAGGACTTCTACTTTTAGGAGTGGTAACCAGATGTTAATTCTGCTGCTATTTGTAGGTGAGCTCAAAATTAGAGTGAGAAAGAGAAGAAATTGTCATTAAATATCTGTGCTGTGTGTTGCGATGCTTCCTCTGGTTTTGGAAGTATAGTTGATCTCTACTTTGAAATTTCTTTAAAGAAGAGGGGGAAAACAAAGAAAAGCAACATACAAGAGTGTATTAAAACAATGAATTATGTTTTACGTGAGTGTAGGATCAAAAAATAAATATTCTGCACAAACTTACTGAAAGCACAGACAAGAAATACCAGATGTTTTTTTACATACTGACGATCTGTCTCTTGGAACTGAGTACAGGATAATGCAGGGCGTGATAAAATGTAAAAAACATCGTGACCTGTAACGTAGTGCAGCTTTAACACAGTGGCTTATCCTTAACTTAAGTTCAGACTTCATTTCATGCTTCCCAGCCTTCTGTCAAAACACTGTACTGTAATTGCAACTGTACGAGCTCTGCAGTTAATGGCAAGGCTTTTGGAATACTGTATCTGATCTCTGCCTTACAGCACAAGCAGCGCTGCCCTGTGCTGGAGGACCAGTTGGTGGATCTTGTGGTGTATGCCATGGAACGGTCTGAGACTGAAGAGAAGTTTGACGATGGTGGAACCAGTCAGCTTCTGTGGCAGCATCTCTCCAGCCAGCTCATTTTCTTTGTGCTCTTTCAGTTTGCAAGCTTTCCTCATATGGTCCTGTCACTCCATCAAAAGGTAAATTGTTTGTATCGATTCCTGCTGGTAAGAGAGATAGTAAAAAGATTAAATTTAAAAAATAAACATGCTCACCCTCCTACTTCCAAGAAATACCTAATGTGTAATATTAATGTGTAATATTTTTTTTTTCCTTTCATGTTGTGCTCTGCGAAGTGACTTGAATTCTCAAGTTAGGTTGTGTTAGACTAGATATATGGAAAATGTGCTTTACAGTAGGTATAGTGCACCGGAGCAAGTTGCTCAGAGAGGTGATGCAGACCTTTCCTGGAGACGTTCAAGGTCAAGCTGGACAGAGCTCTGAGCAGCTTTGTCTAGCTGTAGGTGTCCCTGTTCATGCAGAAGAGAGTGACTGTATGACTTTTAAAGAACCCTACAAGTCAAATGATTCTGTGATTAGTTTGGTCTATTTTAGTTTATTCAGTTACAGGGTATTGCATTATATTTGGGAATCAGGAGGTAAATCTGGCTTAAGTCAGAAGAATACCTGTGTTGCTGCATCTAATATACAGTCAAGCTTCAAACGAGCCAACACCTGTGCAGGGCATGAGCTGAAGAAACATGCCTTGTAGGTGGATACAAGTCTTATGTCTTGTTTTTCTAACCAGTCAATTTGTTCAATTACAATGACATTAGCAATTAGAGTCCAAAGTTATTGCTACTTCCTCATAGTGATACTGTTAAAAGTGATGCACTTTCAAGTATTTACTGTTTCTGAATTCTGAAGGTGATGCTGTCAGTCTTCCTTTAGAAAGAGTAGGAAAGTTTACAGTGTATCAGCAATATCCTGAGCTCTCTGCTGAGAGAATTGTGCTGATGGTATGAAAAAGGCTTCTTTCCACTTGCTGTAGCATTAACTTGTAGCTACGTGGATAAAATTTCTAACATGTGCTACACTTCTTTGTGCAGTTACATGAATATCCAAATGTACTACATGTAGTGTATATCCAGGTAATGGATAGTTTTTCTTTGCCCGTTTTGGTAGCCCTAAAATTAGATTGCATTCCTATAATGGCTGTTAATGAACCTTTGGTGAGGTTTATCAGTGTTATTGAAGCAATAGGTGCCACGCCACAAAACTACACAAATGTGAGCTAAAAATAAGACAAGCTAGATTAGAGGTTGCATATTCATTGTTGAAGAATTGCTGTGACAGATGAACTAAAACTAAAAATAAGACTATATACGTATATGAAAATCACGCATGTGTAGAGGAGTCCAGATGAAGCAAACTCAAGTTGTTTGGGTTCAGAGACTTTTTAAATTGAGTTAATATAAAACCCGTTGCGTGCTGCTATCTCTTGCAATACTGACTTTGGCTACAGAGCTACAATGTGACAGTTTAAGTCACATAGTTGAGTTGCTTTTTTTCTTTTTTTTCTTTTTTTTTTTTTTCCAGTTTTTGTTTTTCAGAATGGCGTCCCTGAAGAGCTAAATATTCTTTAAATCTTACTGTTAATTGCTGCGGCGCACACAGTGTTTCTGTGTTGTGACTACTTGCGTTTTTGCCATCTTTCTGAAAGTCTGGCATGTATTTCGGCTTATGATGTGCTATAAAATGCCAAATAACCTCTGAAAACTGGAGCCATTTTAGCTTCCTCTTTTAACGGTATCTTTGCAGTGATTTTTCTTTTCCTGCCTGCAGCATTTGTCTGTTATTGAGTGTTTTTGACAGTTGGCAGGCCGTGGCCTCATTAAAGGGAGAGACCATCTGATGTGGGTGCTACTGCAATTCATCTCTGGCAGCATCCAGAAGAACGCGCTGGCTGACTTCCTCCCCGTTATGAAGCTTTTCGACCTCCTTTATCCCGAGAAAGAAGTAAGTCTTCTCTTTTATTATTATTCAGCATGACACCTTTGTACGCAGATGTTACTATTGTTCTTCCGTTGATATTGCATCAGTGTGCTGCACAGTTGGAGATACATATAATTAAATGAAAGATTTCTAGTACTTCCAGCTATGTTTTTTCAATAACCACGTGGGCAGTGTTGTTTGTTTTTTTTAACTGCAAAACAACAATGAACACAACCAAAATCTTAAGTCATGTGTTCCCTAAGTTTTGTTTGACTAAGGTTTTGAGAAGGTGTTTGTTAGGGCCCTGAGAATATACTATGAAGGAATAGTATACAAATTCATTGTTACATATATTATCAGATACTTTTAGGTTCAAGTAAAATGAACAAGCCACTTTAAATTTCTTTACTATTAATGTCTGCCTAAAATTCTTTCTGTAATCTTGAGTCAGTTCCTAGTTGTGCTTGGTACGTTCCTCCAGAATGAAGGTTCTTGAGGTAGGGGAGAGGTAGAGGAAGTTATTAAACCTCTACCACAACAGTTCTGTCAGCAAGATATCCTCATTGTTTGCTTTTACAGTGTCTTCTGTTTTGGGTCAGTAGAGAAGTTAACACAAATGTGTGATGTACCAAACCAATAAGGTTGAGTGTACTGGTTTTTTTTCCCTCATAGGAAAGTTTTTTGACTGACAGAAATTCTGTAGTACAATTTGTTGCGTGACTTCACAGGTGTTTCATTAGCACAAACTATGAGAAGAGTGACTGCATTCGTTACTTTAACTGTAGTGATGGGCTTTGAGTTGATGGGCTTTCTTCAAGTTTTTGTGGGACTTTGTGAATACTGGCTATGTTGGTTTCTGTATATTAATACATGCAACATCATCACTTTGCTTGCTTTTTCAGTGTATTCCTGTACCTGATATTAACAAACCCCAGTCCACTCATGCTTTTGCTATGACCTGTATTTGGATTCATCTGAATCGGAAGGCACATAGTGACAACTCCAAGTTACAGATTCCCATTCCTCATTCTCTTAAGCATCACCATGAGTGAGTTCTGTTGTTTTTTGTTGTTATGTTTAGGTTTGTTTGTAGACATAATGGAATAAGACTCTTCGAGTCTATGTTCAGATGGTATTGTGCTCTGAGATGTTGTGTAAGGGTGATTAAAGAATTGAAGCAGCACTAAGATCTTGAAGTAAAAATACTATGTAAAAAGAATTATTATTCTTTATTATACCTTAAAGGAAATCAGGTTACATCTAAAAGGGATAACTCTTAAATTCTGATGGAGATTCAGAAAGAAAATTGATTAATTTGTTTTATTATGCTATGAGTTGGAAAGTGTGGTACACTACTTTTTTTTTTTTTTTTTTTCTGAAAAACTCATTTTTGAAGTGTATTTTCCTCCAGAAGTATTTCCAGAAGAAAATGCAGCCTGATCAGATTTTTCTAAACATTGATTTGAGTTGTGGCAGATCTAGTTATTTGATGCGGCGCAGTTGGTAAATATTTTTTCCCGTTATTTTTAAAATGACTTTTTTAACTGGAGTTATTGTGGTTCTGATCCTTGAATCATACATGTACTTGTTTCTTTCTACTTAGTGTTTCTACTTGTGTTTTTGGTACTCTAGGTTTTTGCAACAGAGTTTAAGAAATAAAAGTTTGCAGATGAATGACTACAAGATTGCCTTGTTGTGCAATGCTTATTCGACCAATTCAGAGTGTTTCACTTTGCCAATGGGTGTACTGGTAGAGACTATTTACGGAAACGGCAACATGAGGATATCTCTTCCAGGAACTAATTGCATGGCATCAGGGTCTATAACCCCGTTGCCAATGAACCTCTTGGACTCTCTCACAGTTCATGCCAAAATGAGGTAGAGTATACAGTTAGCTTTTTTAAAATAAATAAATAAATAAAGTAAATCCTTATGTAATTAATTTTCAGTATGGAAATATTCCTGTGCTTGAAAATGCTATATATAGATCTCTTGCTTTATGCCATAAACATTGTAACTTGTATGCGTTTGTTTTTGACTGAAAAACGTTTTCTTTTTCCTCAGTCTGATTCATAGCATAGCTACAAGGGTTATTAAGCTGGCTCATGCAAAATCTAGTGTGGCCTTGGCTCCTGCTCTTGTGGAAACCTACAGTCGCTTGCTGGTTTATATGGAAATAGAATCCTTGGGCATCAAAGGCTTTATCAGTAAGGAAAAAAAAACCTCCCTCCCCTCAACCCTTCCCCTCAACCCTTCCCCTCTCCTTTAGTTCAGTAGCACGTACAAGCTGTTCTGTATTTAAAAAAAAAAAAAAAAAAAAAAAAAAAAAGAAAAAGAAAAAAGAAAAATCTTAAGCAAAGGTTCTAAATTGGACAGAAATGGTATTCAGTTTAACACCTTAAAGTGATACAGATGTCAGCTGTACGTGTTCAGTTGGAAGGTTGAGCTCTGTATGTGTGCAGCGTCATAAAACACTGCTTGTATGTGCTCTTTGTAATTAATACAGCACAAATGTCTCACTGTAACTGTCTGTCCACAGTGTGGTATACCTTGCAGTTACATTTTGAAGCGTGATCTTTTGGAAAACTTATTTTATGAACTTTTTCATAAGGTCAGCTCCTGCCAACTGTGTTCAAATCTCACGCCTGGGGAATTCTGCACACTCTGCTAGAAATGTTTAGCTATCGAATGCATCACATCCAGCCTCACTACCGAGTCCAGCTGCTCAGCCATCTTCATTCCTTGGCTGCCGTGCCACAGAGAAATCAGAATCAGCTTCATCTGTGGTAAGTGATGGCTACCATGTTTAGTTGTAATCGCGGATTTTTTTTTCCTTCATTGCACGTTGACAGTTGTTTAAGAACTATACTGTGTTTGAAACAGGATGCGAGTACCTCCCACTCTTAGTTCTGTGACTGTGGTGTTTTGTGGAATCTCAGCAGGCTGTGTTTGGGTGCTACAGTTAGATGTTAGTAGGAGTAGTCTGAAGTTGCAGCAGTCTGTCTCAGATATGGCAGCAGTGTCACAGTCAAAACCAGTAACGTGCATCAGCACCGTCATGTCAAGAGGTATCAGAATACTGTTGAGCTCCTTCTACTGGAGGAAAGGAGCAATGCCTGCTGCTTTGTAGTCACAATGACCAGTTTGTCTCCTAGTGGGATTATGCTTGTTTATTCCTGTAGATGATGTTTAAGTCCATTACAAGAATTAAGCTGATTCCAGTTCATTTGGTAGTAATGTTAATTTTCAGTCAGATCAGAGAAATAACCTTACTCATCTTGGATCTATAAAGGAGTCAGTACAAACCTGTGGGGGTTCTGTGTGAATTTATGTGGAAAATAACTTTGATGTATGTCTTACATCGGTATAAGTCACACTTTAAAACAATACCTAATCTGCATACAAGAAAGATGGAAGGACTAGTTCAAATTCTAGAGTCCACACGCAGCTAATTCTAGGGAGAAATACTAGTTTTTGCTGTCTTACTTTTTGAAAGGTTAAGCTGCAGACTGATGCTTGGTTTGTATCCAGAAGAAGGGTTTGTTTATTTCTGTTTTTTTAATTTACTTGATGATCTTTAAGGTTCCTTCCAACACAATCTGTTCTATGGTTTTTAAACTGGAAATCTTGTTCTTTAAGTACTGTTTTGTCTTGTTTATGGAAGACAAGATTGTTATGTGTATCAGACAACTTAGGTGCACATAACAAGTTGCTAGTTTGGGGTAAACTAATAGATGGCTTTGGCATTTCAGAGACATGAGATTGTAAAATTACTTAAATTACTTCAAACTGTCTCATGTGAAAAGCACTTCCAGTCAGAATGCTGTAAAATAAAGTGCTTTTCATCAAAAGTAATATTTCATTTCTTTAGTAAGGATGATTTAGTGCTTTCCATTTCAAGGTGGTACCTTTGCGATGTCCGTGCTTTATTTGTGGTTGGGTTTTTTGTTCTGTTCTAGCATGCGTATGTTTATCTGTGTATCTTTGTTTAGATGAAGGTGTTCAAAAGATAACAAAGGGGAGCTCTAAACTGGGGAAACTCCTGTCCTTTTTAAAGGCTCTGCACCTGAAGTTTTCACTGAATCAACTTTTGAGAGCTTTATTTGAAAGAAAGTTGAGAACATCACTTGCAAAACAAATGGTTCTGTATTATATGAAGCAGAAACTAAAGAGTATTTTTGGAATCTTAGAAGCAGTAGTGTGTTATTTACTAATTGGACTGTTTCCTTCTTTCAGCGTTGAGAGTACTGCTTTAAGGTTAATCACAGCTTTGGGCAGCTCAGAAGTCCAACCGCAGTTTACACGATTCCTCAGTGATCCCAAAACAGTTCTGTCAGCAGAATCGGAGGAGCTCAACAGGGCTTTAATCTTAACTCTAGCAAGGGCAACGCATGTGACAGGTAATAGCGGTGCGCTGAGATGATGTCTAACTGAAGATTGAAGTCAGACCACTTCTTTAAAATACCATTTAACATAAAATCCCAGCAATGACCAAGTCAAAATATATATCCCACAATTTTCTTATTTCGAAAAATGTATAATTTGTGTTTATGAATTCTGATGTTATTTAGAGGGAAAGAGCTATCAAAAGTCAGATGCTATATAAAAATCAACTCTTAAACACAGATCTAGTGTTACCATCTCGTTCTCTTTATCCTGCTTTCAATTTCATTATTGAAGGTTTGAATTGATTGTTACTGATTCGTGACATTTAAAAATAAAAATGCAGCATTGAGAGTATGTTGCTCGTGCCAAAACTAACCCCTCACTTGCTTACCTTTAGGAGGTAGTATCATGTGTTTTGGATTTGGGGAGGGAAGAGGGAGAAGTTTTTCTTGTGTATTTTTATGTATTAGGAATTTATAGTGACAGTGGGCAGTTCTTGTTAGCTTGGTGAGGGGTATTTTCTCTAGCTCCTTTGTTTATGGAAAAATATAATTTTAGTGTAGAGACTTGATGGAGAATGAGAACAATTGATTTCAGAAAAACTGATGAAGCAGGTCTTTAAATAAAGGACTTATCTGTTTTTAGTTTTTATACCTTTGATTGATATGTAGTTTTAAACCAGTATCGGAGACTAGAAGGGGATAAGTTTTGTGTTTGATTTCTACAGCTTAATCATGTCCCATCCCTGGAGGCATTCAAGGCCAGGCTGAATGTGGTTCTGGGCCACCTGGTCTGGTGGTTGGCGACCCTGCACGTAGCAGGGGGGTTGAAACTACGTGATCATTGTAGTCCTTTTCAACCCAGGCCATTTTATGATTCTATGAATTGAGAAAACTGCTGAGCAGTTTTTTAAAGCAATGCAAAAGTAGCATCCAGCAATTTCACCATTATTAATTTCCTCAGGATTTTTAAAAAATGTAATTAGTTAATCAGCAGTAACATGTTCTGCTGTTGTTAAAGAAAGTTAAATGTTAAATCTTGAAATGGTGCTTGCTTTATTTCTAGCTCAAAGCCTAAAAATAATTCCCTTATTGTTAATAGTGTAAAAATAGGCTATTCTATGGAATAAATAAGATTCTAAAGGAAGGGATGGGAGAAGTTGGTCAAAAAGTGAGCCCTTTTGTTCAACAGAGCCTTAATGCATATTGCTACAGAAGAAATAACAATAAGCAACATTAGGGTTGTTTTTACATGAAATTCTAATGTTGTCAATGCATTTCTTAGATTTTTTCACAGGCTCTGATTCAATTCAAGGAACTTGGTGTAAGGATATATTGCAGACTATCATGAGTTTCACTCCACACAACTGGGCATCCCATACACTAAGCTGTTTTCCGGCTCCATTGCAGGTAATAGTTACGCTGATGATTTTATATCTGGAAATACTCAGAACTTACTCTCTAAACAAGTTATTTTGTTTTTTACTAGTTGATGGGATTCTTTCTCTGTCTGTGCTATGTTAAATCACTAAAAAAATGTGCTTGTAACACTGATGTATCTTCAGCAATGAATTAGCTTTTCCTGAAGTATTCTAAGGTCAAGTTTGGCCAGCTGGTACTAGTAGTGAAGGGTAAATCAGATCTTGAAAAAGTACATAATGATTGAATAAGCCTCTAATCTTGTGGCAGTTTGTCACGTGTTATTGACAAAACAGTCAGCATGGTGTCAGGGTGGGGAAACAATCCTGGCTAGTGGATTTTTATTGTACAAGGAAGTAAAAACTTATAATGTGCAATGTCAGGCTAAAGTTCGCCTCTTTTACTTTAGGCTCTAGGTCACGCTACATCCTGCTTTTCTTCCAGGTATTCTTCAAACAGAATAACGTACCACAGGAAAGCCGTTTTAACCTAAAGAAGAATGTGGAAGAGGAATATCGAAAGTGGAAGTCTATGACCAATGAAAATGAAATAATCACACGCTTTTCAGTTCAAGGTTCACCCCCACTTTTCCTTTGTCTCCTATGGAAGATGCTGTTAGAGACGGATCACATTAATCAAATTGGTTACAGGTGAGGATACGAAAGGTGCAATTTCAGTGTTTGTGCAGCAGCATTTTCTGTTATGAGGACATAGTCCCTGTGCATTTGGAGCTTAATTTGCACATACTTTTTAAAATTTGGAACATGGGCAACGAAGGAGTGGAGCCAGGTATTGGAGTAGCATCTAAGATTGGTTGTACCTCCTGACTGATGAGTTTTTTGTTTGTTTCGTACACAATTGTTTGTAAGAGGGGTCTAGACATGGATATCAGGTGTTCAAGTTAAGTTTACTTGTAACAAAATGATGTTTCAGATGACCCAAAATAGTAAACAGGAAATGGTAACGCATTTATTTACTTAGCCAGTTTGCACTATTAAAAGCCAAGTGTATATGAGTAGTTAAATTAGGTAGGACAACTTCTATAGCAATTTTCAGCAATTTTTTTTTTACTTGTTCTTAGTAGTAATAGCATCAGCTGCAGTCACAAAAAGTAGATTATTCCTTTTCAGTCCTTATTGGGTCTGTTGAAACAATTATTTATAATAGCATATGCTACTCTTCTGTGCAGTTAAGGAATACCAGTATTTTAATGCTAATTTTGTATTTAAGTACGCAGTACAAAAAAATAAAACTGCATTGGGCTACTAGATATATAATTTCATAGCTGGTATGCATAAGAATACATAATGAAAGCATGTGTTCTGAGCCAGAATACTGTGGATCAGAATCGGTGAACCTGAGACATTTCTTCTAATTAATAACTTTGAAATTCACTTGTTCTTTAAATGCATCTTTGCTTGTTTTAGTTTCTCTTCATTTAATAAAGTGAGGCGTGAACATTTGTATAAAACTCATTCATTCTTAGAAAATACATCAGATGAAAACGTATTAAAAAGAGTATGACATTTGTTGATTTGCTTCCAAACATTCTTGTAACAGAGATTAGCTCTGGTTTTTTTTCTTCTTCTATGATAGAGTACTAGAAAGAATTGGCGCCAGAGCTCTTGTGGCACATGTCAGGACGTTTGCGGATTTCTTGGTGTATGAATTCTCTACCTCTGCAGGAGGTCAGCAGCTCAACAAATGTATTGAGATTCTCAATGATATGGTGTGGAAATACAACATTGTAACACTGGACAGGTTGATACTTTGTTTGGTAAGTATAGTCTTAAAAGAAAGAATCTGAGAGCTTTTCCTGCTTAGAGTTTGGTCCTTGCTATCTGTGCCCCTTTTGTGAGACCAATTTTTTTTTTAAAGTGTATCAGTTTCAAGTGTTGACTATTTGATAAGTAAAATAATAGATTAGTTCTGTAAGTAATGTAAAAGTCAGTCTTACAGTTATCTGAACCTGTAGGGGAAGCCTTCTGTGGTTATTTAAAGACAACCATTGAATTAGTGTTATTGAACTTTATTTTTTTGTGCTGTGGGTCTTTGATCTCAGAGCTGTGCAATTATTCCTGCATTTGGAAGAGAAGAGTGCAGTACGCCATTGTTTGGAAACAAGTGGAAAGCCCTGTACCTGCTAAAGTTATTGTCTTTTTGCTTGGAATTCAGCCTGTTTCATCAGAAAAATAGAGGAGAAATGATGTTCCGTCTTTTCAGGTTATCTTGTAAATTAAAGAAAAGCAGAACTTAGCCAGATGGAAATAGATTTTCTTTCAGTAATTATAATTGTACTAAGGTGAGAATTTAAATTATAAAGCTCTTTGAGTTTTAATGGGGACTTCAAACTCAAGTGCAAACATGATAGAGTAGCTGGAAATTTGGAGCAGTCTTAACCAATGAATGATAATGAAGCTATTTTCAAGAAGAGAATGGAGAGAAATAGAATTCTTGGAATATATTTTCACTGGGATTTTTTTTTTGAGATTTTCTCTCTACAGAATGGAAAATGTGGTGATTACTTTTCTCCAGTGATGGTGGAGCCTACCTGTGTTCTGTCTACAGTTGAGAGACTATATTTTTGGTGTGAATTTGTGTGCAGATCTATGCCATGTTCAGCTATACTGGCTCGCTGAGGTCTAGCGGTTCTTAAGCAGACAGCAGCACCAACTCTATAATTCCATGTTTTCTTTTTGTTTGAAGGCTATGCGTAGTCACGAAGGAAATGAAGCTCAAGTCTGTTACTTCATTATTCAATTACTCTTACTCAAACCTAATGATTTCAGAAACAGAGTGAGTGATTTTGTGAAAGAGAATTCTCCAGAGCATTGGCTGCAGAATGACTGGCATACTAAGCACATGAGTTATCACAAGGTATCGAAGCTAATAAAACCATTGTATTCTAATACTTCCTGTACAGTTCAGATCAGCTAGAAAGTCTTTTTTTCGTGAAAATTACAAGGCAGTTCTGTAGATTCTTGGAGCTACTTAAATAGTAATTTGTTTGGGCTAATATCAAAAAGAAATGCTGTGTTTATGTAATTGTGTTCAAATTATAATGCAATAATATCCAAAGATGGAAGCATCTGAAGGGCTGATTAGAAACCCTTGTTCATCTAAATGCAATCATTTTAAGACTTTGTTTTTATTGGGATTCATTTAGGATAGAGTTCTTATGCACGAGGGAAAAGGTATATTTCCTTCTGTTCTTTTATGACTAATACAACAGTTAAATCTACGTTTTTCTCCTAATTATTAAAGTTTCTTCCATCTCCTGTGTGAGAAGAATGCAATATCCAGACACATCAGGGAAGAGAATTGCTGAGACTTCAATGTTTTTGTAAATATACTGGCTTCTGCTGGCTAAAAAGTGATGTATGATGGAGTGTTCTATCAAAGGATACATAAATGCTGGATCAAAATAGGTACAACTAAACTCCCATGCAACTAAGCAGATACAGTTCTGATCCAGGAGCTTTTTGGTCCCCATTTGCTTCTGCACTGGCAGTGCAGTGTCTTAACTTTCTAAAAGTGAATATGTAGTTGAAGACCAAATTATATTAATCTGGGAAGTGCTCTGTCATAGCTGTAGAGTTACTAGACTCAGTCTGGCATGTGGAGATTTCAGTCACAGGTAAATACTGTGCACGTGCTTCAGCTATACTCATCTGGTATTTGAGTACATTCCATTTCTTTCCCAGGGAGTAATTATATGTATATTATTTCTAGTGCTTTGATTTAGTACATGATGCAAAAGCATTCAGTGGTGTTAATTTCCTCTAGGTTTCCTCTTATAACACTTGACAAGGGACACATAGCGACTAGTTGCTTTTAACTTTGCCTTGGTTTACTTATTGCTCCCTTATGCTCCTTTGAGTGATGGTGAAACTTCTGGGTTTTTTTCTGAATGTATATCTGCTGGTCATAACTACTGCGTGATTTCACTCAAAAGATGATTTTTCTTCAATAGGCTTTGCATTGATTACCATTCATAACTGCAATACAAGGTTATGAGGGTTATGAAGTGTCTTTTAAAGCAATGTTGTAGGTACTGAATATTTAATATAGTGCTTTTAAAGAATAGCTTTTAAGCTTGTTTGGTTTCTTTCCCTCCAGAAATATCCTGAAAAGTTGTATTTTGAAGGCTTGGCAGAGCAAGTCAATCCCCCAGTTCAGATCCAGCCCCAGTATCTTCCAATTTACTTTGGAAATGTATGCCTGCGATTTCTGCCAGTATTTGACATTGTAATCCATAGATTTCTGGAACTGCTTCCAGTCTCTAAGTCACTAGAAACCTTACTGGATCATCTGGGAGGTTTATACAAATTCCATGGTAAGTTACCTGCGAATGCAGGCTTTTATTCCTACCGTGGTGATGCTGTTGTACTTCATCTCCTCCATTCGTAATAATCTGCTAACACAGTGATGTTTATTCCATTAATATTCTGTGAATTGTGTGCACATTTCCACAAAGAAGTACAATATGTGGTTGGTGTATTTCAGCCTACAATCAATGAACATGCTTTTATTCAGGTAGCTTTTGTAAGTCTGTGCTTGCTTCACACCTTTCCCTTTCACCCCTCGTAGCAGTGAATACTTGGACTTGTGTCTTAACAGTCTTTCAGATACTAAGACTCAGACAACGTTATACAGTTCTTCCAAAACTGTTTATGACAAAATCATTTATCCTGTTGTTTTGGGGTTTTTTTTCCCACACTTTATTTTTACTACACTTCTACAATATATATTTTTATTGATTACGCTGTTATGTTATGGCCAGATGTCTTATGATGTTCTTTGTTTACTGTCTTTTCATGCCTGGAGTCTTACTATTTAATAGCTTTTAAATGTAGAGATAGTTTAAAGGATTTACTTATAAACAGATTGCTGGTAGTTCATGTGATAATATTGACTTTGCCTGACTTCTGCCTGTCTCCGCACTTTCAAGCATAAGTACAAGACAAAGGAAGGTCAGTGCTGTATAATGACACAAAGAACACGTATCTGTTCTATACATGCTGTTTTTAAGTATATACAATTTAGTCTTGTCCAGCTCTTAGTTCATATTTCATTCTTGCCATCAGAAGTGTAATCATGATGCTAAGAGATATTTCTGTTCACTTTGTTGTTTTCTTCTTGGCAGACCGTCCAGTGACTTACTTATACAACACTCTTCACTATTACGAGAGACATCTGAGAGAGCGCACAAACCTCAAGAGGAAGCTTGTTCATGCCATCATTGGCTCTCTCAAAGATAATCGCCCACTGGGCTGGTGTCTAAGTGATACTTATCTCAAATGTGCTATGAATGCCAGAGAAGATAATCCGTGGGTTCCTGATGACACTTACTATTGCAAACTCATTGGAAGACTAGTAGATAATATCCTTCTTAGTGTGCACTGAGCTGTACCAATGTCTTTCAGCTTTGTTTTATCAAAATGTTCAGTTTTCATCTATTAGCATATTTTGAGTTTCTTTTTAGAGGTGTGAAGAATGTCAAAGCAGTAAACCAATTAAGCAGATACAAAATTGGCTGGAGATGATGTTAAATAAATAAATAGGATAACTGACCTCTCTTTTAGCAGTACAGAGCTATTCCTTCCATTACAGAAATTGTTTAGAAGATGAGATGAAAGTTGTAATGCATCTCTTTATTTCTTTATTATTTTACACGACTGTGCTCTCCTAGCAAAAACATCTTGAAACATACGATGAAAGTGAAGTACAGTACAGCATGTAGAACATATGATTATTTTTCTTTAGTGCCATTACAGGTATTATGAAGGAAAAAAAAAAAGTTTTAAGATTGTGTATAGCTGATAGTATATAGGTAAGGGTCAATATACATTATGTTAACAACTACTGAGAATGTTTTTAGGACAGAATAATACCTTTAACCCAAACCTAAACGTTCTTAATTGTAGCTTTTTATTTTTTTTACATTTGTGACTACAGCTGATTTAAAATACTGTGGAAATAATCGGTGAACCTATGCAGCTACGTTCTAGAGGGTAGCACTAGCGGAGTCTCTGTGGATGCCTTCTCTCTTAGGATTAGCTTTATGGGAGTTGGCCAATTTTCTACATTCTGTATCTTTGCTTATCTTCCCAAATGGCCTTTTCCTAATGTGTAATTTGGAATGTTTATTAGATCTATTTAAAGAAGTTTAAAATTATATAAAACACAGCTTTTATGCAAGTGTCAGCAGTGTTAGATCTTTTCAATATGTAGCTCTAATGAACTATTCTTCCTTGTGAAAGTATTTTCAGAGACTGAGCAGGTGCTCACTTTGCATAAACTATCAGTGTAGAATGTCTAGATCTTTTGCTGAAGCAAATTAAAGGTTTCAGACTGCAGAATAGAACATTTTTGTTAATTTCATCTTGTTTTGGAAGGAGGTGCTGAATGAGGTGGTTGATGTTTTTTCCTCCACCACTTCATTATCCTCTGCATGATCTTCTGTGTGTGACGCTACACGTGTGCATTATACACGTGTATTTATAACTGTACTTATGCAGTGCTTCAAGTGCCTTATATTCATGCTCATTTCCATATGTCTTATTTTTCACATAAAATATGTCTATTTTACACATTCTTAGCAGTTTCTTTCAGTTCAGTTTTGTCTGTGCGGCATATACATAGTGTTAAGCAATGTACCATGTACGCTAGTCCTTATTGGGGAGCTTTTTTTCCTTAATCACTGTCACCTATGGCAGGCAAATCGCCTGGTCCATTTCCAAATTGTGACTGGAGATTCAATGAGTTTCCTAACCCAGCTGCCCACGCTCTTCATGTTACTTGTGTTGAGCTCATGGCACTGGCAGTTCCAGGAACAGATGTGGGCAATGCACTACTGAACGTTGTGCTGAAGAGGTACGTTGGCTCTCTGAAAATGTTTTCTACAATTTATAACATATAATTGAAGATTGCTAAAATAGTTTGCAGTATTCATTTTCTTAAGGTTTTGTAACATTTAAATTAATTAGAACTTGCACTATTTGCATTTAAGTGTTTTTGGAGAGTTTTTTGTTGGGTTCAATGGCACAAGGCTGGAAAAAGTCCTTTCAGCTGGAGTGAAAGGAGAGATTCCATCATTTAATATACAGAGAAGGAGGCAGAAACCATTAGTAGGATTCTGAATCCTGTGTGTTAATTAGAGATGCTTTGAAAAAGAACAGAGTTGCAAGGCCAACATTCTCTCGGGATGCCTTAAATTTGACCCATGGTTCTATTTATTAATTCCTTGCTAAACTGAAGTGAAAAGAAGGACCTGGTATTCTTGCAGAGATGACGCAGATGTCATCTTTGATCAGTAGGGACAAACTGAAATTATTTTGTTTTCAGCTTTATTCGGCTTAGTTATGTATTATTGTTAGCTCTGTGGCATGTGGAGGGAATGAGTAGCTGTTATGCACTCGAGCTTGTTTGGTAGCAGTCATAGTGTGATTACACCCTTTGAGAAAAACATGCTTCTAAAACAAAATCATGTTGGACTAAAATTTTTCAAGTAATGTCATAGTGGTACTTATGCTGACTGTTGTGTCTCCTGAATAGCTACGTGTGTTCGTATAGTTCTGTAAATTTCTTAAGAAATATTCTTTGTATAAATATACCTTGTTGTAGGCACATAGAAAGCACAAATTGCCATTGTGGATTTCAGAGCTCAGGTTGTCTTTTTTTTTTTTCTATCTGTAGTCAGCCCCTGGTGCCAAGAGAGAATATCACAGCTTGGATGAATGCTATTGGACTAATTATCACAGCCTTACCAGTGAGTCAATATGTTGTATTTTAAAATAAAATACCATTTTCCACAAGAACATTATTGACTTTCTAGAGTACATTTCAAAACTTTCTTCATTTTGCAATGTGAAGGTAACATCTACAGATTCCTCAGAGGGCCATTCTGAAGGCTACTTGCATGCTAGAAAAACATATTTTTCTACTTCTGCAGCATAGAAGAAGTGATGAAGCTTTCTGCTTTTGTTTTGTTTTCAGGCTAGGATGAAAATGAGTGAATCACTCCTATTAAAAATGTCATTAAATTCCACGTGTCTAGTATTAATTATGAGCTGGAACTACAAACTCAAAATTTTCTTTAAGGCTTCTCATGGAAATCTAATTGTCTTAACACTTGCACATCCTTTATCTGTATGTGTTTATATCATTCTCTCAACTTCTTGAGAAATATTCTTAAACTATATAAGTTTACCAAAGACTGTAAAAGCAAGTGAATGCAGTATTAGTGGTCATGTTTCAGTAGACATTTTGATCTTCTGAATGTAATGACCAGGAAAGTCTGAATAACTTTAATTTTCTTTTCTTTCTTACTTGTTGCTTATGTGTGCAACAGTTGTCCTTGCGACTTTCCTCTTTCAAAGTGGTTTCTTTCTTTGGGGGAAAAAAGCGTGGATTTTGTCCTCGTTATTTTCCATCCACAGATTTCTCTGGAGCATTTTCCTTGAAACTTTGTTTATATTCTCTGACATTTGTACCTTGCTTTTTGTTTTTATGTTGGATTTTTGGTCTGTCTGTGCTTGTACTCAGAAAATTTTAGTTCTCTTTCCACTAAGGCTTTTAACATCTGCTCTGTTCCTTTTGGTGTCTTTTGCAGTAGCTCTCTAAATAATTAAATTAATGAAATATATCATGATAACATCGTGTCCTTGAGTGTACCACATCCACAGACATGGATGTGTTTGTTTTGTATTATGCATCTTAATTTTCAGGTTCATCAAACGGGTATATAAACAGCCATCTAGTTGAAAACATCTTAAAAATATAATAATGCTTCTCATCCTTTCTCTGCTGTTGTCTTGAATGTTCTTTGCAGAAGGAATTCAGACTCTTTGTTTTTCCAGGAGCCATACTGGATTGTTCTCCATGACCACATTGTGAGCGTTATCAATAGTCCCAGCTTGACTTCAGAGACAGAGTGGGTTGGTTACCCTTTCCAGCTGTTTGACTTCACAGCATGTCATCAGTCTTACTCTGAGATGAGCTGTAGCTACACTCTGGCTTTGGCGCATGCTGTTTGGCATCATTCTAGCATTGGACAGCTTTCTCTCATTCCCAAGTAGGTGTAATGATATTTGATGATTTGTTTTCAATTTTACATGTTATATATACTGAAGTTGTACCTGTAGTATTTATACCAGCAAGTACGTAGGGAGTTGCACCAAAATCTACTCAATAAATCACAAGTCCTTTTTTCAGCTCCCTTTTTCCCCCCAACATGGCTGTTATTACCTGTAAGTTTCAGAGCTTTCATCTGGAGTGTGACTGTCTTTCACGACTGCCTTGTAAAAAAAATGTGTATTTATTTGTATGCTTGTTTTTGTTCATTTAAACTTTTCCTAAAAATGCTGATTGTGGTATAATTATAAGGTGTCAGCTATGGCCAGTGTGTCTTAATTCTGGAAAGTACCGTGTAGCTGCTCAGTGAGATGCTTTGCTGACTGAAAGACACAGTAGTGGCCCACTCAGTCATTAATGCAAGTGAAAAGTACCACTGCATTTAAAAAGAAAAAAAAAAAAAACTGATTTGACTTTCCACAGTGCTGTGTTAATGGTAGGACTAACAGCTATCATTTGCTAATACCAAGTTTTCACATACTGGGCAGAAGTGAAGGTGGTATGATGAATTCCAGACGATTAGTTGTGACCATTGATTTAAAGGTAATGTTAGAACTTAAGAAGACAGCTTTTCCAGTGTATGTAGCATTCTACTAAGCTTAGGTGGGATTGCTTTTCCTCCTTGAGACTTCTTGTTGTAGTTGATTAATAATGCCTAGAAATGTTCTAGAGCTTCACTGGAGCAGCTAATATTTTCAAAACATCATTGTAATTTCTAAAACAAAGGCCCAGATCCATCAGAAATAATCTGATGTTTTAATTGAATTTTGTGGAAGAGGAGGAAAAAAGTCTGGTTGAAGTAATAAGTACCTTCAAAATATTACAGGTTCCTCACGGAAGTGTTGATACCCATAGTGAAAACAGAGTTCCAGCTGCTTTATGTTTACCACCTTGTTGGTCCTTTTCTACAGCGGTTCCAGCAGGAGAGGACACGATGCATGATAGAGGTAAAGCGTAGCTCTTAGGTCACTTTATACAGCGTCTGTTATTTTTTTGCACTGCAGTTATGTTATAATATGAAGTCTGACAGAGATCTGCCATAAACATTTGGAATTGAATTCTATCCAAATGAAACCGCGTTTTTGAAGACAAGCACAGTCTAGATAAAAGGTAAACACAGTCAACATCTCTCTAGAAGCTTCAGAACTTGTGCTAAACTGTTCATACTTAAACGGATTTTGTAGGCTTTTACTCACAGCATACATTCAGTCAGTGGTGTTTAACTACTGCTTACGTTCCATATACCAATTCCATATACGTTCCATATACCATCATTACATCGCTTAGGAAAAAGGAGCCATTTGGTTAACCATAATGGGATTGCTTAGACTCGCTCATTTGTCCGTTTGTACTTGGAAGAAAGTAAGCAGTTAGGAAACACAGATACTTTAAAAGCAGTACGCATTTATTAAGCTGTATAACTGCGTTTTCGCTGTAAAGCACGTTGAAATCTGTTTTCATTTTTTATGTCTTTGGTGACAGATTGGAGTGGCGTTTTATGAAATGCTCCTGAATGCAGATCAATACAGCTCGCATCTGAACTACATGGATCCTATATGTGATTTCCTGTATCATATGAAATATATGTTTACAGGTGACAGCGTGAAAGACCAAGTAAGCAGATCGGTTATCTTCCCTTATAGAAAATTAATCTTTTTAGGAATGCTTTTCATCTGTAGCAGTAAAATGGAAAGTTTAATTTTGGATTAGTCTCTCTGTATGCAAACTGGGGAGTTGGTACGCTTGTATGCAGTTGCAACCTTTAGTTGCAGTAGGCTTAGCGTCTCAGATCTCTGGGTTATTTTCTGTAGTGTGAAGCTTAAGATGCAGCTTTGAAGGTTCTTGAGGTACGACTATTAAAGCAGCCTCTAGGGCAAAGCTGTATAAAAAATTTTGAACGTTTGACAATTTATTTCAAGCCATATCTTTGAAGTTTTTCCTTAGTTTCTGTTTCACTTAAAGTAGCTTGATTTGTGACAAAAGTAAGTATGTGTCCATAGTTGGTTTTAAATAAGTAAATAAGCCACCTAGTTAATTTTATAACAGGATGAACTTTTTAGAAGTGTAAATTGTGTTAATCATTCTGCGGAGCTTTTTTATAGTACTGTTAGACCAAGGTGGGGGGCAGGGTTAAGGGTAGTTGTTACAAGAGGTCCATAACTTTACATGATAATAGAATGTTAACATAAATACCGTGATCTTTTTCTGTTGCACGTCTTTAATGGTCTTATCAGCGGTAATGTGTCCAGATACTCCTGATTTACTAAATGCGTTTCTGTCTGAATTTATTATTTACTGTTGTTCTATTTTACAGGTTGAGAAAATAATTTGTAATTTAAGACCAGCTTTGAAACTTAGGTTACGTTTCATAACGCACATCAGCAAAATGGAGCCAGCAGGTGTTCCACAGCAACCTCTCAGTAATGGGTCACCAGCACAACAACCTAGCCAAGTGCCTGTTAATGTTGCTCTGCCAGTAACACAGTGAAATGAAGCGTTAGACCAGGCAGCCTTCAAGGTGAAACATCATCTGAACTGAAATCTAGAGTGCTGTATAAAAGGAAAGAGAACTACAGACAGATTTGTGCTTCATTTTCTTTTGCACAGTGAAGCTAATTGTATGCATGCCAATCTTCCTGACTATTTATATCAGACACTAAATGAGGTATATGTTGCCTTTCTTTGAAAGCACCGATTAAAGTTTCTCTGCAAGCAAGTACACGGACTTCTGAAGAGTTTACAGCATTCCTGCTCCCTGCCCTGATATTAAGTCACCTGGATTTTTCCTTCCTTATGTCTGTGTGAAATGAAAGGACACTCAGTTGTAAGTAGCTTGGTTTAAAAAAAAAAAAATAGAAGAAGAATAGGAAAAAAAGAAAAGAAAAAAAAAGACTTTTCTTACATTTGGCTTCTGCATCTTAGAAATTTGTATTCTTTTTGTCCAACAGAAGAATTTTTTGTCATCGTTTGTTATGTGGGAAATCTCCTACGCTAAAAGGTTGCATCAATTGCATTGTAACATCTTCCTGGAGATTGAGAACGAGCTTTTGAAAATAACTGTAAATTTCGTGTGTACATTTTACAATCAAGATGTGAGTGTGGTGGCTTTGATCTAGCGTCAATTACTAGACTGGAGTAGATTTTCCAGAGACTGTCTCTACTGTATTTACTGGAAGCGTGCGTGCTCTCTTGAAGCTATGCTGTTAGAGATTTTACCTTTCCATTTGGGAAATGCTGTAATTTTTATCAGGTCACATAAATTTTCCTGATATCTTATATTTTAGATTTGTATATTCTACTTTCTTTATCCATGTACTGTGGTCAGCAGGTTTTGGTAATAGAGTTGAAATACCAAATGTTTTGTAAATATTCATCTTGTTTGACAAACTTTTTGAATTAAAAAAGAAAAGAAAAAAGCTTTAAAGACTGTAGTAGTAGTAGCATTGAGCTTATTTATATTCCGTACACTTTGTTAAAAATACAGATTTACCGTAGCAAGTGCTTCTCAGGCAGACCTGAGAAGCGAGAATCTCATCGTGGCTTTGCAAGCTTCTGTCATCAGTGAAAGTCTTAACGCTTGTTCTCTTCCTAAACAATTTTTGGGGCACGCAGCCAGAAGGACCTGCAGAAACAGCACATCTCCTGTCTGTTCTGCTTGCGTGTGCTGACTGAGCTAATTCTAACACCGCAGGCATTTTCCTGAATTGTCTTGCTTCGTATTCTAGCTTGATGTGGACCCAGAGTATCCTTTCAAATATTTAAACTAGCGCCTGTTTCCAGTCAGTGGGATTTCATAGCAATAATGTATTAAGGAAGTCAGATAACACCGTAGAAGCAAATGGCGAGAGCTGTTGGCATTCTGTAAAGCTGTCTGTGTTTTGAGTTTTGGTTTGTATTTTTTTCATTTCTCCCTTAAGTCTGTGAAATTAATTTGTTTGTTTTCTTCTATTACCTGCATTACGGGTAGCCAATATGGAACTGCCACAGTAGTAGCAGACCTCCCCCACCTCATGTCACTTTTACAGAGAATATTTATTTAGTAAGACTTGAACAATCTATTTATAACATGTCTGGTTGAGTCAGCAGAGATTGATGTTAGAAAAAGTTTGCATTCCCTCTTTAACCACCTGAGGGAGACTGCAGAAAATTTGGTAATGGCTCGGTTGTGCGTGTAATACTGCATTGTGCATGTTCATGTTGTGTTTGGATTTACTAACACTTGCTACTCAAAATTTAAAAACATAGAAGCAATATTACACTGTTGCCCTAGATGTTTAACATATGCTTCCCCCCCCACCCTTCATAATCAAGTTTACAAGAGGGCTCACTGGATCTGTGGGATTTGCAAGGTCTTCCAAACGCATCTAGGAGGTTTTCAATAATAAATTCCTACTTGCTTTTCCCTGATTTTAATTGATGTGACTGTGTAGAGGGGACCTGGAAGAGGGATTCATGAAATTGGAAAAAATACTGCGGGTTATTGTGGTAAGAACAAAGGATTTTTCACCTTCAAAATTGTCTTAGAGGTGATCTTTTAAAAAAGTAGATCACTTAATGGGTTGCAACAGTTGCCAGAATTGATAGGAGATTTTTGTATTTTCTGCATCTCGAAGTATGCAATAAAGTAGGATGGTATATGCCATTTCAGGTGATGGTCAGGTTCTACTATAGGCTGCCTGATCAAGGGGGAGCCTGTCAACGAGGCGTTCTTGCCTTTTTGTCTACAAGAAGCATTGTGCTTGCTGGCTCTCACCCTGATAGAGGATTTCAACTGCCCAGATGTCTGCTGGGATGCAGTATGCAGCTCCAGCTCCAAAAGATGGTGAATGGTTTTGGTTTTCACTGTGCCTTTGTTACAGCAGCATCCAGAAATTCAGCTGCGGAGGTTCTCTTCAATCTTCCTGTTTCTTCACTTGTCTGCTGTTAGTTGTGGTCAGTGAGACACCATTGTGTTTCAAGGCCAGTTTGGATGTGGCTCTGGGCAGCCTGGTCTGGTGGTTGGCAACCCTGCACGTAGCAAGGGGGTTGAAACTGGATGATCATCGTGGGTGGTCCTTTTCAACCCAGGCCTTTCTGTCGTTCTGTGATCTTCTCCCCTGTCCCTAATCTTCCCTTCCCACACCTGCTTGTTGTGTATAAGCTGTGTATATGCGCTTGTGTGTTGTGTTTAGATCTGTAGTATTTGAGTGATTCCCACAGAGAGTGATCTGGGACTTGGTGGTATGCATCTGCTCTGAGATTTGCTAGGAGTGAGCTTTACTGTTGGGATAAATGGACTGTAATAATTAGTTTTTCCTGAGATGCATGAGAGTCCTGTCCATGGCTTGGTAAGCTGGACTTGTTAGGTTCCTTTCAGCTGAAGTGCCTTACCGTGAAAAGTACAGGTTCTAGTTCTGCACTAAGCCTGCTGCAGCACTGAGCATTCACAGATAGCTTTATAATTTAACTTCCAATTACAAAGTACAAATAGGATACACCTGTAGGCCTCCATTTAAGTGCTGCATGGGAAGATTTTAAAGCAGCCTGAATGCCTTTGATACACAAAGCTGAACCACGTGAAGAAGGAGAGACCAAGGGACTCAATGCAAGCACAGGAGAAAAAAGATTAAGTCATTCCTCTCTGCCTACGTGTTTCATGTTATGTAGAGCCTTGATCCTTTCACATCTTTAAGTTTGATGTTCCAGATTTGTTTTTACATAGTAATTTTTGGTGTGGAAAAGAGCAGACTTTAATGTGAAGATTTGCTTGAGTTGAAATTGTTATGTGATTAGACTTGCAGGGCTTGGATTTTTATTCTGAAGATGGAAGCAGCAGATGTTGGTGAGAGAGCAAGTTGCAGTTGGTTGGCAGCAGGATTCAAGAAATAAATTTGACAATGATTCAACTGTCGTAAAACTGCTGCTTTTTATTAGAATTGCTTCTATAAATGCTATTAATCTCACGGGTGCTTAAACATACCTGTGGTGCTGTAAGCCCACCAATGATCCTCTTGATCCAGTGATCCTCTTGCATTGCAGGCTCAGCTAAGTCCAAGTACCCTGTCCATCAAGCAGAGCCATGTCCATAGTTCCTCTCTTCTGGTGGTCTCTGTTCACCTCACAGTTCACAAATAGCTACCCCGTGACTGCAAGCCAGTGCTTGCAACAAAGCAGCAGGCAGAGAGCAGACTGACAGTCCTGTAAAACGTTTGCACTGAACCTCTTACATGCTAATGTGAATAATGTCTCTGTCATTATGTTTCCTTTTTTTTTTCCTTTGAAGTACATTTTCATGAGAGCAATGGCAGGTGTGTTTAAAATTAGTAAAACTCTTCTGAAAGTTGTTTAAAATACAATCAGCATGCTCAGGGTGAAATGACAGCATAGCATTATCCGTGTGATTGCAATGGAGTTGAGAAGTACAGTGTCGACTCCTGCTGTAGCTCTAACTCAGGTGCGTCATTATTTGTTAAATACTGTCAAAATGAACAGTGCAAAACCAGGCCCTGAGTGAGCCAGTCCCTGCACTAAAGAACGCACCCCATTTTCTGCGTGCCTTCACTTCTAGGTTAAGTTGTATAGTCAACAAATAAAAAACATTACTTGTTGGGCTTGTATTATTAATGTATCGTTTTTCTTGTAAGGGCTGCAAAAGCATGGTGCCTGCGTGATATCCATGAATGACTTTATCGAGGTGTTTGTTTGGGAGATGGAGAAGGGCCTGAAGCAGTGGTAAATGGATGAGAAAGGAAACTGCTGATATTCTCAGAAAAGTTGTGAGGCTGAATTCTTGAAGAAAATCCGTATAGGCTCCTTCCCTCCCCAGTGCTATTTGTGGTGAGATGTAATTTAGCAAAAGAGAATCTGGAAGTGCCTTATCACATCAGTATCTTCTTTGTTGTGTTTCTTGTCTGTTTCTGAGGTTTTGTTTTGAAATTCCCAGGCAGGAGCCAAACCAGTCTTTAAGGGCTCTTACAGGAGCCCTTCTTCGTTTGGACGTGCTTTCCATGAAGGGCAGCCTGAACAATGGAAGACACAGTGAAGACTGACTCCAGGCACCATGATAGAGGCAGATTGTCATCTGCTGGCACGTAGCTTCTATTAGCCAATGGCAGAACTCTGAATATAGAGGAGAAAAAACAGAGGTCTGTCAGCATGACTGAAATGAATGTAGAGTATGGGCTACCAAGTAACTTGGGAGGTAGCTTGATGATGGGAATTCTTTGAGGGAAGACGGCTTGGTTACAACTGCACCCAAATCTATGTTACAGGCTGAGCTGGCAAGTACATAGCACAGGCTAGTGGCAGGTCACTAGACCTGGCCACACCTGCACTGAAGAAGCGCATTCACACTGCAGCCGTGGCACCTGCTGTATGTGCACTATGTCAGAGTCTCTGCTCTTAGAGAAAGTATTGGGATGAGAAAAGTTCCCCTGCTTAAGGTGCATAGAGAAGCTTTTCTTATTCTGATGTTACAGCTATACAGGACAACCAACACCGTCACTTCGTTTGAGCTCCACCCTTTACCTTGATAAAAAGACAGCTTTTAATACATATGCCCTCATCTGGAATGGAGTCTAATGTTAGCTGGGCTGGAGCTCTGCGGAGTTGCTAGTTTGCAGGAATGGTACGGGAGGGATGTCAGTCCCTGCTGGGGGGCTCTGCAGCCCATGGCACAGGACAAAATTCATTGCTGATTTCTTCTAAAACAGTTCTGTCTTAAGTTCAAAGCAGAAGAGGCAAACTTAAGCCCCAAAGCAATATTCATGAAAAATCCTTTCATGTGCAGTGGAAAATTCTGGCAAAGAGCTCTCAGTATTTTCCGGTCTTTCTTTTTCCCCCCCTCAGGCAAGGAATGAACAGACATGAAGTAGCACCTTCATGATTCACAGCCTTGTGGTGCTCTGAGCAGAAATGCTTCCACATTTTTCTGAAAAAAAGCCAGAGCTGCTGCTTACCTGTCTCTTTGAAAGCACTTCTTGTTGCAGAGTGAGCAGCTCAGGGCTTGTGCTAAATTCCTGATTTTTCTGCCATTTCCATAGTGGCATTGTCCAGTTTCTTCCGCTTCTCCGTGCTCCTGTTCTTCCTGCTGTCATCTCAGCTTTTCTCTGCAGAACCATAGGCTGCCACCCACCACCAAATGCAGCCTCCCTCAGCTCATCACTCACAGAATCATTAAGGTTGGAAAAGGTTTCTATCACCAATGTTGCCTACTAACCACATCTCTCAGTGTCACATCCCCCCTTTCTCTGAGCACCTCCAGGGACAGTGACTCAACCACCTCCTTGGGCAGCCTGTGCCAGTACCTGACAACTCTTTCAGAAATCTTTTGGAAAGGAGGCTCTTCCTATTATCCAACCAGAATCACCCCTCACACAACTTGAGGCCATTCCCTCTCAACCCCTCTCAACCTGTTGCCTGTTACATGGGAGGAGAGGCCAACCCTCACCTCACTACGCTCTCCTTTCAGGTAGTGTAGAAAGCAATATAGTCTCCCCTGAGCCTTCTCCAGAATTCCCATCCTTGACTGCATGAGAAGCAGCTAAAGGCTGAGCAATGAAAGTGATCACTTGGTAAAGTTTTAGAGGACTTTAGTGGATGGGGGGAGAGCAGTAGACGTAGTCTTCCTTGATTTCAGTAAGGCTTTTGATACTGTCCCCCATGACCTCCTTATAACAAAGCTGAGGAAGTACGGGATAGATGAGTGGACAGTGAGGTGGGTTGAAAACTGGCTGATGGGCAGAGTGCAGAGGGTCATCGTTGGCGGTGCAGTGTCTGGCTGGAGGCCTGTAACTAGTGGCGTCCCCCAGGGGTCTGTGCTGGGTCCGGTCTTGTTCAACATCTTCATCAATGACCTTGATGAGGGGATAGTGGCCACCCTCAGCAAGTTTGCTGATGATACGAAGTTGGGTGGACTGGCTGACACACCTGAAGGCTGTGCTGCCATTCAGCAAGACCTGGACAGGCTGGAGAGCTGGGCAGTAAGGAACGGGATGATGTTTAACAAAAGCAAGTGTGGAGTCTTGCACCTAGGGAGGAATAATTGCATGCACCAGTACAGGCTGGGGGATGACCTGCTGGAGAGGAGCTCTGCAGAGAGGGACCTGGGTGTCCTGGTGGATGACAGGTTGGCCATGAGCCAGCAGTGTGCCCTCGTGGCCAAAAGGGCCAATGGCATACTGGGGTGTATAAAAAAGAGCGTTGTCAGCAGGTCAAGGGAGGTGATCCTCCCCCTCTACTCTGCCCTGGTAAGGCCTCATCTGGAGTACTGTGTCCAGTTCTGGGCTACCCAGTATAAAAAAGACAGGGATCTCTTGGAAAGAGTCCAGCAGAGGGCCACAAAGATGGTGAAGGGCCTGGAGCATCTCCCCTATGAGGAACGACTAAGTGAACTGGGTCTGTTTAGCCTTGAGAGAAGAACACTGAGAGGGGATTTGATCCAGGTTTATAAATACCTGAGGTGTGGGGCCATAGTGGTGAAGCTGGACTCTTTTCAGTAGTGCATGGGGACAGGACAAGGGGAAATGGGATGAAGCTAGGGCATCAGAAGTTCCGCACAAACGTGCGCAAGAACTTCTTTACGGTGAGGGTGACGGAGCACTGGAACAGGCTGCCCAGGGGGGTTGTGGAGTCTCCTTCTCTGGAGATATTCAAGACCCGCCTGGACGCCTACCTGTGCGACCTGGTGTAGGGAACCTGCTTTGGCAGGGGGGTTGGACTCGGTGATCTCTGGAGGTCCCTTCCAACCCCTACAATTCTGTGATTCTGTGTGACTTCATCTTTAAACAGAACAAGGGAAATTAAGACGATCCAGGAAAATAAAGGGCCCATCCACCATCAATTCTCAGTAGTATTTTCTGAGGAAATGTGAAAAAGCCCTTGAAAACTCTGGAAAAAATATGTGATGAAACCTATTTGCCAAACAGCTTTGATAAAAGTTTGTTTGTTTAGGCACTTTTCTTCCCAATCATCCCAACTCATGGGCACACATAAGATTTTGCCACCTGCAAAGGAATGCCACCATAGTTTTATTTTTCACAGCTGCAGGCCATCACATCAGTTGTGGCAGCAGTCCAACCTCCCAGAGAGTTTTGTCAGGCTTCCTGATGGTGCTTTCTCCCAGAGGCAGCTTGGGCTGCTGCTTTCTTCCCTTGAAAATGAGCACTCCTGCAAAAATGAAAATGACAGGGTGCTATAATTATATTCTCTTTTTCTCTTGGTGCATGAAATCAACGTTCAAGATGTTGGCTTGACAATATTTCTAGCCAGTGTGCAAGCAGAATCTCCAGTACTGCAAGCTGCGAAACAGATTTTCTACATACACATTCCTCATCTAGGCCTTATTTGTACTAGAAACATATCTAACTGTATGTAGTGTATTCAAGCTGTTCACACATAGAAGGCTTTTCCACTGTCTAAAAATAATGATAGAGCCCTGATGATAGTTCCTGCTCCAAGCAGCGCTCAGCTCATGTAAGGAAGTCCTAGCATGGAAAGATTGCTCAGATAAGCTCTTTTGGTTCCTGTGTGAAACACGCTGGAATTCAGTCATCACCCTACTGGGATTTAGGTCTGGTGCCCTCTTCCAGGGCTGACCTGCAAACCAAAACACCATGTTTCCCTGAGTGAGGTTCTTCAGCAGCCATCTACAAGTGAGTAATAGCCCAAAGCTTGCTAGCGAATGCTGCATCTAGAACTTCCTGAATTCACATCAGATTTAACTGTTTAACTTACGTACACGCTTACTTTTTCAGACAAAATTAGAGCATAAAGCGTTCAACTAGCCTGAGAGAAATGCAGAATATGTAGCTGTATGAATTAAAAATAAATACTGTGCTCTGGAATGCATGCAGCAATTCTGGAGTGGCAAGCTGTGCCAACCCGTGAGAGAAAAGACAGACCTTTGAAATAGATGGGACTCCATAAAAATCCAATTTATCTGATCCATCAGTAAGCTATTTATTTTGCTCCAGTAGATGACAAGCTGACAAAGCTTGTTTTAAGGAATGTTTTCTATTTGCTAAATAAATTATAAAAGGAAGGTTGCAAATGGCTGATTTCATTTGAAGTGACATAAATCCCAAACAGGTTTTTCAGTAGTGTTACAAACTATATAAAGTGATTTACAGGTTTCATTGGCATCAGTTGTCTGTCTTTCTCCCTGAAATTAGCCAAGATAAAAGACCGAAAAGTAGGGCAGCATTAAAAAAAGGATTAGAATGAAATGTTGCAGAGGGAGTATTTGAGAAATAGAAATACTAGATGCTGGAAAACTACAAAGGAATAATGGTCTGTAGTTGAGGTACAAGAAAAGACTGCAAGAATCTATATTCGTTGTTCTCCAGTGGAGTCTTCCAAAGCAGCTTTAGTCAGAGCTTTGGAATTTACTGTGATGTTGTTGTCCACATAGGTAAGAAAATTTGCTACCTCCCTTTTGGGCTACGAAGACTTTAAAAACACCCACAGAGACCATCAGAGCCGTGTCATTGCCATAGAGAAATCCCCAGAAAGATCATAAACTAAACTACTGAGGGCATTCTTCCCCCCAAGCTGGATACTGTCTGCTTCATCTTCCGCATCTTTACAGGGTTTCCCAATTTGTTTCACTACTGAGACAGCCTTTGTCAGTGCCATCAGCAGCTAACCCAATTTCTATGCTTTACTGAAAATTTTCAGTTATTTGGTCAGCAGCAAGGTATGAAATAACTTACATGCCCTGTGTCAAATCTATCACAACTCAGATATCTCAGGTAAAAATACAGAATGACAAAAGGTGCAAGTGGATTTTATTTCTGCCAGAGAGTAGAGGGTAGACAAGGAGGTTTCTGACAGAGACATAAGCATTCTAGGAACATTACCACTTTGATACTACAGATCTATTATTATTATTATTTATTACAAGCTATTCTACAGGCTCTGTCCTGCTGAATTTGTTTTGTAGACTGAGCAATCACCGCAGGACACACGCTGTCCTTTCTGGGCTCAGGCCTTTTACTCTGGGTTTGGTCATCTTGCATCCCAGTAGAATAGGGAAGACAACAATAGATTGAAAAAGGTAAAGATGCTGATAGCACCCCTACAGCCAACCGTTTGAATTCATGCCTGTAACTTAGGCCTCTTAATTTGGAACTGGCAGAAAGCAGTCCAGCGGAGAACTCTTAAGCAGGACAGAGGAGAGGAGAAGCTCACTATCTTTGAGCAGGAAACTGTGGCTCAGCACAGCTCTGCAGCCCCTGGCTTGACCTCCGTCAGGAGCAGAGCACAATGGTGACTGCTGCCTATGCCCCTGCACAGGAGCATGGACAGTTTCCTTCTAATGGCTGCAGCTAACTTCCTTTCCTTCTTTTTGCTTTCTCATCTTAAATACACGACATGGACAAAACACTGTAAGGAAAGATTTCCCCCCCTAAATCTAAGGCATAGGAGCAATCATTCTTCCACTGGCACTACTCCTGCTTTACAAATCACTTTCTTATTTCCTGAGGAAGTATTTCTGTGCTTAACCCTGGAAAATGAGAAGTCAAACTTAAGCACTTAGTCACCACTTCATATGAAACAGAGTGGACACCTTTCATCTTCCCTCTCCATTTCTTCTTCCCTTCCCCAAGCATGCCAAAAATCAGCACACTACTGAGAAATGAGGAACGAAGTGTACAGAAATCAGTTTACTGCCATGCTACAAATGCAGGTCCTGAGCTTGCAGCAGCATGCTTTGCACACAACAGCTGATCTCATTGCCTTCACCAGGTCAGATTAATAATACTGCATCTGTGCACCTGCAAGTGAGAACCAGAAACAACAGACATACTAATGAAAGTAAACCATTTAGTCAGCCAGACCTCATATTTTTACACATGCAAGCATGCAACACCACAGAGAATGGAAAGGCTTCTTTTCTGATGGCATGCAGAAGTGGTACTTGACTTCCCCACTGCTCACCAATTACTGCCCTGCCTCAACTTGATGTTATCAGACCAATTTTTAGTAGATACTGGTATTAATTTGTTCTTTTAGAAACTAGTGCAGAGCAACTTTCTTTTATATAATGCTAGCTCACCTTTTTCCTCCTCTCTTTCATAAAGAAAGAGATTCCTATCATTTACCTGAACATTCAGAAGAAAAGATAACTTGCCAGGTGCAGCAGAACCTGGGCAAAGTTACTGCATTCAGATCAGCAAGAGTTTGCATAAGCAGGCAGTGGGGTTTTAAAAAATATATATATATTTGGATGATGTCATGTAAGTTTTGTGCAAACGTTCAGTAGTAAGTGAAGGAAGGTAGAGAACATATTGACATTTTGTAAGTCCCAGTTGTTGCAAAGAAAAATTATGCTCAGCTTTCCTATTCCATCAGTTTTTGAGTGAGATATTCAACTTCAACCCATGCTTATACAAAAATGATCATCTTACATTGGCCAAATCCCTTACCTGTTCAGTATGCTTGTCTATTTTCTCATATACCAAGTTCAAAAGTTCCCTGGTACAGAAATCCTCCTTCTGACTGTATCTGTTTTTAGTAACATAAAACAGTTTTACTTTCTTTCAACAGGGCCTTTCAGGACCAAAACATTAACTGTTCCAAAGTTCCACACTTTCAAAACAACCCAGAAATGTGCAGTTTCTAACGTTTGCTTTTGCTTGGTATGCCTGTAGAGGTCCTCTTAAAAACCTTACTTGTTCTGCAAGGAGTGCTGTGAAATAGACTCGACTTCTTGTCTTTGGGGCTACAATTTCAGAAACAAGGTCAATAAACTGCAGTCTATAAAGATCTCTTATAACCTTCTAGGGGAGTAGGACGGTGTCAGAAAACAGGGATTTATACTAGCATCACACCCATTACCATAATTACAGTGCTCCTAATTCAACAAAAAAATTACTGACTTCCAAGGAGCCAGATTTTACCTAAGAATAGTTTAAAAAAAAAAAAAAACAACAACAAAACACTGTGTACATGCCCCATTTCAGATTGCATCATTTTTCAGTGTTGCACCCTTGTCACTTAAATTCAGCAGATGATAAATGGCATTTCAGTACTCTGTTTCTGTACATCCCAAAGATTACTCATCTTGGCATGGTGATCACATTTGCACTGACCAGTGCTGTAGCCATAACAAAGCTGTACATTAAACACTGAAGAGCCAGCTGGTGAAAAGAGCTGATACTCCCACTATACGTAGAACTGACACACCTAGAATATCCTGTATATAGAAACAGTGCTAAGATACTTGAAACCATCCAGAGGAGAGCAATAAAGCTGGGCTGGAAGGCATTGTCCTGCGAGTACAGGCAGGTGGCACTTGGGTTGCCCAGTCTGGAGAAGAGGAGGCTCAGAGGCAACGTCCCTGCAGCTCCCTGAGGAAAGAGGCAGGGAGGTTGTTGATCCCCCATGCCTGTCAAGGGGCAACATGCATTTGGATAATGCCCTCAAGAACATGCTTTTACTTTTGATCAGCCCTGAAGTAATCAAGCAGTCAGACGCAATAATCCTTGTAGATCTCTTCCAACTAAGTAATACTCTGAACTTCTAAACCATAGAATGGCTTGGGTTGGAAGGGACCTCAAAGTCCACCAAGTTCCAACCCCCTGACGTAGGTAGGGTTGCCACCCACCAGATCAGTCTGCTCGGGGCCCCATCCAACCTGGCCTTGAGCACTTCCAGAGATGGAGCATCCACAACCTCCCTGGGTAACCTGTGCCACTGCCTCACCATTTTCTCAGTGAAAAATTTCCCCAGACATCTAACCTTCCTTTTAGTTGAAAGCCATTCCCCCATCCTACCACTATCTACCCATGTAAGAAGTTCATTTCCATCCTGTTTCTAACCTCCATTTAAGTATTGGAAAGCCACTATCTGGTCTCTCTAGAGAGAAGTCCATCTACCTCAGCCTGTCTACATAGCAGAGGTACTCCAGCCCTCTGCTCACTCTTCTGGACTTATTCCAAAAACTCCACATCTTTCTTCTGGGTACTTCAGTCAGAGGAAAAAAGTCAGAAGAAATTTGTACTGAATAATAGCCAAACTGTGACACAAATGTAAATCCTACATTAAAGATTAGAAAGTGTATTACATGCAAAATCTTATGCTCATCAGCTGTTTTTCCTGTTTTACTTTAGTAATAGTCATAATAAAAAGCCAGTAATATTCCTTCACTATCTGTCAGTTAGGGAAAGACTATTACCATTTTTTTCTTCCAGCTCCTAAAACTTTGTGCCATAGCACAGCAGGGGATTCACAAATGCTTTGATTAGGGCATTAAAAAGGAAAAAAGAGCAGAAGCAGGCTCCTTTTAAGTGTGGTTCCAAAGGAAACAGAAATGAGGGTTGGATACACTCCCATGTTTTCTTGCTGTGCAGAGAAACTTCTGGATTTTGAAGACCTTATAGTGATGTAATAAGTCATAAGAACAGAAAAACCATCTCTGGAAAGGTGCAATGCTATCCTCTACAAGATGAACCAAAAAATCAGAGTTAAGTAAGCTGATATTAGGAGAAAAAAATATTATAATGTTAAAAGCACTGATGTAATATTTAAATATGTTAATTATTTACATACAAATATTACAATTATATATTTAATACAAAATATTTAGTAATTCAAGGTAACTCAATACTTTAATATTCATAGTAATATTTGAATTATTTTAATATATGCATTCCACAGTATAGCTGTGCAGAATGGCAGTATGTGCAGATGAATAATTGGAGGTTTTGTTTTGGAACCTACTAATCCTGGATTTGTGTGCTTCCTCTTGTCCAGGACTGCTTTGTGTTCGTCATAAAAACAGTAGCTTAGATCCAGAATATAAGAAACAGCAAGATAAAGCATCACCCTTTTCTTAACATCTCTCCGTGCACTCCAACAATTAAAGCATTTGCTGTTGGAAATTGTGTTCATAGATCTGTGTGGTAAAAATTAATGAATCTCATCCATTTCCTCTCTAAACCTACTTGTACACATTTACTTAGTTCTCAGTGCTATAGCATGCCAGCATCTCAGAAACATCTCCAGTTGCACTCATGCCTATGTGGGTCAGTTTTGCTGGTACTCCCTCCAGCCCATCACAAATCTGTAAAATGCCTCAGCAGTAAAGAAAGGAAGAGGGGATACAGAAGCCATAGGACTTGGTAGGAAGTTTTCAAAGTGCTTCCTACTAATGATTTTGGGCTAAAATGATTTGATGCCTCATTCAAAAACAGCCTTTGCTATAGGAAGGAAGTAATATTAAGAAAATTCAAAGGAATTATACACAACATATTTCATTTTATTCAAATGAATTATTAAATTGCTTAGGTTGTTTTCACCTGCGAGGATAATATTTATTTTGACTCACTTAAAGCTGTTTGTTTCCTAGAGTAGGAAAGGACACCGATTGCAGTTCTTACTGTTCACCTGTGCGCCTCAGCACCTGCCTTTGTATTCCTAGTTCACTCTGACTTGGTACCATTTCTGAAACCCTTCAGAAAAGCTCAGTTTTTGTCTTTTGGCCCTTTGGATCCCAATATCTCCCTGCAGTCCCTACCTTCACCTTGACTCTTCCCATTTAGTCCAGCACCTTTTTTCAGCACAATCCCACATCCATCCCTCCATCCCTTTTGGGTAACAGGCAATTGAAACACAGCAAGCATCCTCAGGCCAACCAACATCTGATACCTATGCAAGTTGAGAGCACAATGAAAGCTTTATTTTAGCAAGTGTATTTGCACAATTTTCTTAATATACATACACAATGGTTTCTGTGCACATCCCTCATCAGAGCGAGGTTAACAGCTCTTGAGCCTGCCTGGGGTTTAACACACTGCATTCTCTACAGCACAGCTTTTTTTTCCAGCAGAGACCTCTATTTGAATTTTGACGAAGAGGATCCAGACAGCAAAAGCATTGGTATTCATTCAATTTTAAGAAAATGTGAGTAGAAAGTTACCTTATTTTAATCCTTGAATAATTTAGACCTTAAATGGAGCAAATTACATCAACAAGCAGATACCAGTTTAATTAGCTGTGAATTTCCTAGCATGAATTCCTCAACAGTCATACTATCATAATAAAAAGACAGGAACAAACCTTTATGTGACAGTTACATCTTTCGTCTTAAATGAAAAAGAGAGAGGTGATTGATTGCCTGGCTGCACCACAATCTGGCAGTGAAGAAAAGCTGTGATGCCTTTATTGCTGCATACACCAGAAGCCCAGACTGTGGCATTCCTGTTAGAGCTGGAAAACCCAATCTTTTAATGCATGCCTAGATTCAGAGTGGCAAAAATTCACCTATTATAAGGCAGAACAGGGATGACACTAGAGATGTAAGTGTGAAAAATGTATAACATGCTTGGGCAATACAGCTTTAGTGACCCAAACACTTCTATAAACGTCGCATCTGAGTAAAGGTGGGTAAGGAATGCATCTCACACAACCCACATAATTGCTGTTCGTTCTAAATAGATTTTTCTTTGAACTATTCTAAGGTGACTCAATAATGTGCAAGACTTGCCTTGTTGCAGAAACTGTATGTATTTTTGAATACATCCTCACAAGCGTATTCCAGATCTGGAATATGCTAATAGAAGGATTCCTTCCCAAGCCTCTCAAACATTCCTCTTTCCTCCAGCTACTCAATTCCTTTGAAGTGAATTTCATAGCATAGATCACTGCTCTAGCTACTATTTATTTGCATTTCCTCCTTGACACTGGTGCTTTCTACATTTAATGTTGAATTTGAGTTTCCTTCTGGCCTCTGATATCAACAATTTCTTGCCAATTTACCTTTAGAGAGAGTAATAAGCAAATCAAGTAGTTGAAGTTAATTGTTTTTGCTTCACATCCTCTGTGTATCCTGACAGTAATCCCACATTAGTACCTGCAAGTTATCTCCCCCATACTGATTGTGAAAACCAGAACTAGCCGGTGGGTTATCCTAACTTACAAGTCTATGTTCTTCTAATGTGGATTCTCATCTGAATATAAAGAACCAAATCTCTTTCCAAAAGATAAATTGTAAACAGATATTTAAACTGTAGTGAAAAAACAAGAGTATCAAGATGAGGATCTCTGACTCCAAGCATCAAAATTCAATGATACTAATATGTATATGCATAGTCCCTCAGAACTTTCTACTGTAGCCTATTTCCTTGCATGCTCTATATCATCTTCAGATAAATTATTGAACTGAGTACTTTTTATTTTATAGGGGCCTTGATTCATCTCTTCTTCTTTCTAACCGTGCAACTATTCCCCTCTGCAGATGAGAAAAAAAATGCAGAATAGTTATTATTTATGGAGGGCAAATATTAATAGTTCATGATGAGTTTGATATGATAGAGGCAGGATAGAAACAAAAAGCTTCTCTTAACCAGGTACCTATCTTATAACATACTTATTTACAAATGCTGCCACTGTTTAGCAGTCACAGTATGAATTATATTAGATGGAAGATGACTGTTTCATCCTGCTTTGACACCAATAGCCATTGTTAGCACAGTGATTAACTAAAAGCAAGGGCATCATTACTGAGTGAATCATTAGCATCCTCAGAGAAAAAGAATTAGCAAGAAGGAAAAAAAAGATATTCCTTAGAAAAAAGTACAAAGCACACAAAGTATCTTAATTTGTTCAAAAATAGTTACTGTTCCCCTATCCCTAATGCAAATGTTTCATTAATTTAGGATAGGAACAGGTAAGAATATGAAGGTCTGTATGTCTACATCAGACTGATAAGACTCATAACCCTAAAAAGAGTCCCCAGTGAAACACAGGTACCATGATCACTTAAAGCAGGAGAGGTTCCTTCACAGTACAAGCTGTGGGAGAAGTGAGTATCACCTTCCTCTGTATTGATATCTACTTCTATAATGCTGCAACACAATTGAAAGTCCTAAACTGCAGCAGGTTCTGCTCAAATTCAGAAGCCATAAAAACACCCACCCACAAGAAAAGAATACTCTCACCCTTGGAAGGCATCAGGTACACAGGGATATCCAGCAAGATGCCCATACCTCCACTGCCAACCCTTAAATGAGGTCTGGGAAGGCATGAATCCTGTGACCACTCCCTCTGATCACTTGGGGTCTTTGCATGCACCTGAGCTCCCTTGGGTTGGCCCTGCCTCCCCACCAGGTGATCAAACACTGCTTCAAGCCCTGACTTAACATTTCTGCTACAACTTCTATGCCAGCTTTTTATAGCATGCACTTGGAAAACGTCAAAAGCTGACACTTTAATCAAGTTCAGTATGATTTATTTTCAGTAAACTCCTAACAATGACATGAAACAGGAAGAAAAGATAAAATCCAATAATTTCTCAGCTCATTCGGGCAGTTTTTATATTAGCTATAGCTTAACCAATACTTTAACCATAATGATAACCCAAAACTGTTTTGAGTGTGTCTGTATTGAAATCATGTCCAGAAAGTCCTCAGGAAAAAGCTGCTAAAATTAAGGGTGAAGCCAATGTACATTGATTACTGAGGTCGCTGTACCAGATTCCATATCTGAGGCTGGCAAAGGATCTTTTATTCTCAAAAAAAACCACCCACCCTCGATTGTCATCCTGAGGTTCTCTGGAGTAACTTTGTACAGAAGTACATGAATACAAATCTTCCTTGATAATTCCACTGAGCATATGTAATAGAAACAAAATTTGACCTTGCCCAGATTGTCTGCTTGGACCTCTGGACAGTGAAAACAACTTACTTTGAACATATCCAGAGAGGAATTGTAACGGTGGTTGAGCAAAGATTAAAGTCTCATCTCTTCCTGGCTCTGTGTATCTTGAATCATGGATTTGTAAAAATCACAGAATAATTTTGGGGGGAAGGCATTCCTGACATCTCATCTACTCCACCCTCCTGCTCAGGGCAGGTTCTCAGGGCTATGTCAGCCTATCAGGAGCAACATTTGAAAAGTTGTGCCCACTGTTCTCATGTAAAGAGCATGTGGGTTCTCTCCTTCTGTGCACGTTAGGTTAACCTCTGTGGAAAGACTCCTGTGAACTTCAGTGAAATTTGAGTCCAGCACTTCACATCCAAGTTTAAGAAGACTAAAATCCAAGTAAATTCCCAGGAAAGAAGCTTACCATTGGCTCAGTCTTCACTGTCAGGAATTTGATCTTTTTGTGTCTAAGGCTTGTTATGACCTGGACTGCTCTGCTCAGTATTGGGCCATGTATTTTAGCTGCCAGAAATGGGAGTGATTTGGGTAAAATCTCAAGATTCTTACTTATTAAATACCATGCTACGTAAGTTCACACCTTGAAATCTCAGTACTGGGGATGTATACCAACATTTTTTGAGGGTGCAACACAAAGCAAAAATGAAAGAAAATGAAAGAAAATTATGAAAAATAACATTAACTGGAGGCTTGCATATGTTAAACCCACTAAGCATTTTGCATTCTATTTACTAAAAAAGCAGCTGGAGACAAAAGGTTGGATGGTCCAGATATTTCCTCACTGGTCCTGGATATAAATTCATTTTTACTCATGATTGTATTACACTTTAACATTTTAACACCAATTTCAATATGATTTTCAGGTGAGGCCAACCAGAGATCTTTTTAAGTAATATGCAGGCTCAGATATCTAAGGTGGTAGAGTAATATGCCAAGCAGGATTCATGCAGACTAACAGGGTAGGGCCGCAAAGCAGCATTGCTGATGCCAAAATGATGTAGAATCCAAGCTTCGTGTTAGCATTTCAGGTCTGGACCAATAAAGCTTAGCTTGTGTGACTACTCTGTGTGTATACAGCAGCAACCATGCATCACTGCATAGGATAGGTACTCCTCAGGATCTTCTTCCTGGTGCTAGTGTTGCCATTCCGTGACAAGCAGTTAAGCTCTAAGCAAGAGATTGAACTACATGACCTCCAGAGGTCCCTACTAACATAAATTACTCTGCAATTCTGCAAATTGCCAAGTCACACTTTGAGATTCTTTTCCCTGCTCTCCAGCAGAAGTTTTCTGTAACTCAGCACTGCAAGGGCTGATGATTCAAGGATTTTGAAGGACTATTTAAGGTCAGACTCCTCCTGAACTACAAGTATTCCTGGCCAACTGATATGGCAATATCTAATTTTTAGTCATGTTTCTCTCTACGTTATTCCTTACCTTCATAAATAAGGTAGCTTCATAAATAAGGTGTCGTAGGGGAAATTAAATATCTAAGATCTGGTTCAAAGAGATGCAGCAAGTAAGAAGGGAGATATCTAGACTAGCCCGAGAGTCATATCTATCATTCCTTACCCACACAAAATGATACAGTTTGAACAAGAAGGTTTGAGGAACTTTGCCCCAGATTATCTCACAGCTATATTATACAAAAGTACATTGGAGATGTAAGTCTAATACCATGCAAACAGAACAGAGACTAGCACAGCTCTTCCTATCTTAGGTGAGCCCTCTAACAAGTGGTTAAGGCAGTAAATGGAAGAGGAGCCCAACCATGACACTACTTTAGTTCTCCGGATATCAGTGTGATGGTCACACTCTGCCAACCCCAGAAGGGCCTACATAAGGAGTGAGGAGGGGATTGGCCTCCCTGGCAAGAGAAATTTGTGGGGCCTCAGTGCTACGAGGGAGAACCTGAGGAGCTTGTCAGAGGAAGCACCAATGCCCAGGAATGAGACGTACTTTGAAGGTTGTAATGGTGAAGAGTTGTGGGCAGCTAAATCCATCTGTGAAGTCAGTCTCCTCGTTGGGAAGGAGCTCTGTTTTTCATATAAATCATGTTTTTCATATAAATTAACTGATCAGAAAGCAGAATATTAGCATTATACACTGCATAGCACATAAGAATAATCTGTCTCATAGTCTTTAAAACTCGTGCAATTCTAGTTGAATCATATTTAAAATCCATTAATCATTTAATTGCATGTTTGTCTTTTAAATTGATGCATATTTTCCAACACCTTGTCACGTAGTACTTTTTTTATATTTTTGATATAAGAAAAAACCCTTCAATACTAAAGACAACTATTTCAGAGAGTGAAGGAGTAAGAAAGGCAAAGTAGAAACAGCTCATCACTTCTCTGCCTGAATAGGAAAGTAGTTCAGTCTGATTATCATTTTATCTGAAAGTGTTGCAGACTTCTGGCTAATGTGAACCCTGAAAACCCTGTTCGTTACAATTCAGTTTGGCAAACAGAAGCCTTTCTGTTCTCTTCCTTCAGAAAGGCTTAGTTCAGAATTAACAAGCTGATAAAATACGTAGCTATGCATTTTTAGAGGAATCTGTGAAGGGTCACATCACCACGTTGTCACAGTAATGAGAAGTACAGATGTCAAATCCAAACCAGAATGTGGTGCATACAATGGTTTGATTTTGAGAAAGATTTTACTATAGCAGCATTCAGGGGCCTTGGATGTACTTTCTTCCAACAAATTACTTAGACTTCAGTGACCAGAAACCCAGTACAGAGAGCCATTGCACCCCTCAGACTGCTGGTTTCAATGGTAAGCGAACATGGCCATTGGGAAGGTACTGATGTGAGACAAGTGCTTTAGTTTTCCCTTTGCACTGTGATGAATTCGTCCTATAGACCAAGGTCTTACAGCTGCTTGAAGTACACATAAACTTAAGAAGGACTTGTTTTGGATGACTTTACTTGATGTTCAGTAAGTGGGATGGTATTCTTGATAAACCTTTCTGCTGTCTGAGGGGTATTTTTAGTACTACCACGTGCCTCTAACATCTGCACTACAATCTGCCTATTCCATTCCATTGTCCTGAGCAGAGTGAAGCCAAAGATAATGTTGAGGAAGGGAAATACCACAGTGTCTAATGACACTATATTTTATACCCTTTTCTTATTTATTATACACCAGGAGAAAGAAGGTTGCTTTCCCAACACTGAAACCAGCCTCCTTCCTTCCCTCCCTCCCTCAGTGTTACTGAAACTAAGCTGGATGAAGCCTCAGAAGTCTGCTCAACTTTAAAGGTAGCACTGATCTGAGGAGGAAATTGGAACAAATATCTTCTAAGATAATAATCCTTTCCAACATACGTTACTCTATGATTTTTGTTTTTGTGTTATAAATTGGAGATATAAAGCAATGTTGCAGCAAGAGAACATAAGCTTTTCCTATGCTATGTAATTGCCTAACAAATTTCCCACTTTGCTTTTCTCTTTAGATTTAGTGGCATTTTAAATACTTTCTTTTATGTTGGTTGGTCAGTGACAGTAAGAACAGATTTCACCGAAATGTCAGTGCATTTAACTTTAAATGTTTCAGCTTATCATCTCCTCCTTAGGTCTGTGAAATGATTGATGCTCAGACAGAGACAGCTTCAGTCAGCTGCGTAGGGATTTCTGCTACAGATAAAAGTCAAAGACTTCTCTGTGGGACCACTAGTCTAAGCTAATTTAATTCACACAATTTGTGAAGAGCAGTGAATTAATGATGGAAATGTTTGGGACCAGCTGCCATAAAGATCCACCTACTTTATTTTCTCAGTGGGATCCACCCTGCTACAAGGCCAAAACCTGGGGACAGCTCCAAGACCAGCAGCAGGTACCTCTGCACAGTACGTTGTACAGTATTTCAGTTGAGGACATCAGACCTCCCCACTTGCTTACTCCCTGCCCAGACATGCCACACTCTGGACCCTCAAGATCAACTGAAACATCTCATACCTCTGATGTCAACTGCGGTCACAATGAACCCCCTCAGACTCTGCAGTACTTTTCCTGACACTTGGATATTATTTTGCATAATAAAAAAGAATAATATTATATATTACCTTTTTCATAAAAACAGAGCAGTTGAAAAACTCTTACACCAGACCATATGAATGCAGCACATGTTTTGCGTTAGCCTGTGCTGCTGCGAAAAAAGTGGCCTGAGCTTTCCCAGGAGCCAGTGGAGATTCCTTCAGGGACAGCCTGGATCCAGCCAGCTTGAAGATTGGACACAAATTCAGTGACTGAAAATAATCACATTGAGCAGCTACACCAAAAGGAACTGAAAGGGCTCTAGAGGTCAGAGTCAGTAAGTGGAAATCTCATACATTGGTTCACATATGTTAGCCTCCTCCACTCTATTTCCAGATAAATAGAAATACGACTCAATTCCAAGATACAAAAAAGACTTGATAGAATGGCAAAGGGATTTTTCAAAAAGCAGCTTGACTCCAAGTACTTAGAGGACATTATTTAAAATGTGGTTAGCTGACAATCTGAATTAATTTATCTGTATACAGAGTGGCGTATTACTTCATCCAAACGTTACCTTTAGTAACCTGGCTTTCAGCCCAGCTGTTTCACATGACATTTGGTCAAAAGCCTTAAATGAAACAATGATCACAGGGATTTCAGTTTGAATCATTTCACCGTGGGGGGGATAGTAGTAAAGGCTGTAATTATTCATCGGTAATTGAATGATGCTCAGCTTGTGAAATCAAGGGAAAACTTCAGCTGAGAGTACAGGCACTACAGTGAAATTAACAGTGACGGGACATGGCCTTCATTTTTTGTAACTGTGATAGCTGCTACCACAATTACGATCGTTATTCTATCCAGTGTTAACGCTCACGACAAGGAAGGAAAGGAGGAATGTTTGGCTAATCCGTTGCTGATAGCTTGAACGTGAAGTCTTGTTCAGAGGTCACAAGTTCGGTTGCAGCTCTGACACTTCTGCTGCTAGGTGAAAATCTTTCCTGTCTGTTAGCAGTCTGAGTGAAAGGGAGGTGTTCAAAGTTCATTCTGCAATGCCTGTTGCATCGTTATTTTAGGATTCAGTGCCTTTGTTCAGAGGGTTAGCACAAAGGGAAATTAAAATCTGTTAATGGCCAGACTATGAAAGGTGCAGGAGACTTTCACCGATGTCAGTGGAAATTTAAATCAGCAAATCCTTAAAATCCTTGAAGCCTTTTGTCCTTAAGAGCTTGAGTTTCGCACTCCATTCAAACACAAGCACAGGTTATCAGTACTTAAAGCAAGTATTCTTCAGAGACTGGTGACACCGAGATAGCCCCTAATAGTGTGTTTCATGAAGGACTTGCCTGCAATACGTTGTATTCACTGTATCAAGAAGCAGGTTAAGGTCAAGTTCTTGGAGAATTTTACCATCCATTTCAGCTGTATACACTTCATTTTGGAATATTATTTAATAAGTTATTTCAGTTTTCCAGGACAATACTTTAAAAAGGGAGTATTAATGAGATCTGACTCAGGTTACAACCCTGCCACACCCTTGTTTAGCACAAAAGAATTTTGGTCTGTCAAAAATATTCATAGGGACTTACATGAAAGGCTGGAGTAGATTCAAATGCTTTTTTACATTTTTTCCTCTTTTTTTTTTTTTTTATTTTTTTATATATATCCTCAGGGTTAAAGTATTCTCCTCATCTCCTCCTCCTACATCAGAAATATTTTATACCTAATATAACCTAGAATATCCTGCTATCACAGGTTAGCTGAGGTTGAAAGGGACATCTGGTGGTCATTTGGTCCAACCTCCCTTCTCAAGCAGGGCAAGATAGAGCTGCATGCCCGGGAACATTTTCAGACAACTTTTAAATAGTCATACATTGGACTGTGCACTCCGACTGTGTCCTCATCAGTATTGGGCAGAAGACTGATACCATCACCTCCCTTTTTCTGCTGGTAGCACTACTGCTAATGCAGTCCAGGATAGCATTGAACCGCTTTTCTTCAGAGGTACATTGATGGCTCATGCCCATCTTGGTGTCTACAAGGACCCCCAAGTCCTTTTCCACCTGTTTCCTTTACAGCTGGGTGGTTCCCAGAATGTTCCAGCCTGGGGTCGTTTCATAGAATCATAGAATCCTTAGAGTTGGAAGGGACTTTTAAAGGTCATCTGGTCCAGCTTCCCTTGAATGAACACCCACAGCTAGGTCAGGTTGCTCTGAGCCTTGTCCAGCCTGGCCTTGGGAAGTTTCCCATTTGCAGGACTTCGCAGTTCTCCTTGCTGAACTTCATGAGGTTCATGTCAGCCCATTTCTCCAGTTTGGTGAGGTCCTTCCAAAGGCCACATTATACTTTGGCCATTCCTACCAGTTTTATGCCATCTGCAACTTGTTGAGGGTACGGTTTCATCATCCAGATCATCAATGTAGACATTCAGGTCTGGGCCTGAAAGCTGGACTTTGGATATAGTCTTACTGCTTTCCTCCGGTCCTCAAGCACCACTACCATTTGCCATGACCTATAAAATATTACCAAGAGTGATCTTGCAGTGACATTCAATAGCACCCTAGGTACCTGTGTCTGCGTTCAGTTAGAACCCCTGGACTTAGAATCAGAATCGTAGTTGGAAGCAGGAGTTGGCAGAGACCCATAAGGAGTCCATCTCCTGGATGCATAGGCATCCAAAACTCAAATCTTTTGTCTGAGAGTGTTGTCCAAACAGTCCTTGAACTCCAGCAGCTTGAGGATGTGACCACTGCCCTGGGGAGCCAGTTCCATGCCAATCATCTTCTGGTGAAGAACCGCTTCCTAACTCCCACATGACCCTCCCCTGACACAGCTCCATGCCATTCCCTCAGGTCCTGTAGCTGTCACCAGAGAGCAGAACTCAGCACTGCCCCTCCACTCCTCTTGTGAAGAGCTTCAGCTGCCATAGGTCTCCTCACAGCCTCCTCTGCTCTGGGCCACACAACTCAAGGGACCTCAGCCACTCCCCGTATGTCTTGCTCTCCAGGACCTTCATCATCCTTGTTGCCCTTTTCTGACTTATGCATGTCCAGTTTCCTTAAGCATTCCCTGATCTGGTCCTCATCCACCAAGAGACTGTCTTCCTTGCTTCAGACTTTCCCACTGCTCTCTGGATCCTTAAATGTATAAAAGTCAGTCTTATTAGCAAAGCTGAGGTGGAGCTCTGCAGAGAGGGACTTGGGTGTCCTGGTCGATGACAGGTTGGCCATGAGCCAGCAGTGTGCCTTCGTGGCCAAAAAGGCCAATGGCATTCTGTGATTCTGTGATAAGGCACTAAGTAGCAGGCCACCTCTAGGGTGGTCAGTCCAGCTACACCACTGTGGAGCTATTTATATAGGTTGCTTGAAAAGTAATACCTCCCTATTTATTTCCATAGAAACTACAACAGATACAAAGAACTCAATAACACAATTTCAGTTATAAACCTTTGCCACTGCATCTGCAAGGAGCAGACTACATTGCCATGAGGTGCTCCTTTTCCTCTGTGCTGATCTTTATATTTTTCCTAGCCTGACTGGAGGCAACTGTCATTAGATTAACTCATTTGAAACTGTTCACCTGAAACAATATCTCCTTTTTCTTCTTTTTTTCCTGTTTGTTCTCCTCCATCTTTTCACAGCTCCTGTGGCTTCAGTTCCAGGCATACAGCCAGGTAGTTTTGTAAAACTAGAGAAGTATACATGACTTCACACACATTCAGAGAAAAATACTACATAACTGTCAATCTGATACCCAGCATTTCCCACCTGTTCAACTACAGGAGTTTATAAACCAGCAAGAGTTTGAATCTTGAGGATGTGGTAAGCAGAAGGCTGTAGATGAGCCTGAGGAAATAAAGACAACTGAAGAACTTGCAAAGTTGAGGCAACAAATCTGGTCTTCTTCTGTTCTTGGCCTCCAAAATTCTCTCCTTCTATTTCTCTGTCTCTCCAGTAGGAATTACTGGGTTTACACATGCACGTGCCAGAAGAGTTTGTGACAATCCCACAAGCCAACATTTTCCAGAGAGAAAACTGATGAGCAGTAATTCTCCAGCCTTCTGTTCAGTGGTTTATATTTCCTACTCTTCCTCAGAGATCCATCTACAAGATGCAGCAGCTTGGTATTCACTGTTTGTGACAAAGGATGCATATATACTCCCATGAAACAAAGAATTCATGTGTAAAATTCATGTGTAAAAAACAAAATATATGTCTGTCTCTCTATCTTGTTATTAGGAAAAAAAGAGAAAAAAGAAAAATCCACCCTTCTTCTCTGTCGCTTGAAATATTTCTGTGGAGAACTGCTGCTCTTACTGTAGTTCATTGATTTTACAGAGTGCCAAGGCAGGAGGGGAGTCTGCATCTGCTTCATGACCTTCTGCAAATCACAACCCATAAAGACGATCCTGTTTCCCTCCAAGAAGATCAGATGCATGACCTGATACTTCAGCTTTTCAAAAATAGAATGATGTGTGCCAATGTGAAAGCCAGGGAGACCAGATGGTACCAGTGCCCAAAGGCACCTACAATTGCAGGGTTTCCATACGTCCAGAGATCCTGCAGACAATCAGCGAGCCACACTGAAGAGACTAATTTTGTCAATCTAGAAAAAAATGTGACAGTAGAACCACTGCCAACAGTTTGTATGTAAGGACAGGTGCAGTGCATTACCTCAGAGAGCTGGACAACCCAAGGTCTTTCCCTAACAGTAAGTGCATAACTGCTGTAGCCTTGCTAGCTGAGCTGCTGTGTGTGAGATGGGCTGTATAAATGCATGGATATGCATTTATACATGGGCTGTATAAATGCATTACGTACTCAGTAGGCTGTGACAATGGTACTCAGACAGCTCTGGAGTAGGTTACTTCTCCAAAAAAGAGTTGATCGTTTCTCAGTATTATTTTGCATGACTTTGATTTCAACAAAAGAATAGAAATTATTTAGCACCAATTCACCATTAATTTGTTTTTCCTTTTTAGAATGTATTTTTGTTAGTCGGTAGAATATAGTGTACCTGGTGGACAACATTAAAAAATTAATATATTGCTCAATAAATACCAATAACTTCTGGTTTTTGACAATTAATTTATTAGAAAGTATTGTTTGCTTGGAGTTTATTCTTCCTTGGATTGCAAATGTGTTCTGATTTTGTGGCCAGCTTAGGGAAATGGAAAATCCCTTTATTCTCCATCCTTGAACTGACCAGCTTACTCTGCTTTATTCCCACTTTGCCTATATAACTTGATGTTCTGCAATATCACTTAAAGCAAAAAAAAAAAAAAAAGCCTGAATGTTATTTCTGAAAGGTAGAATGTTGATGTGATTCTACTGCTTGATGCTGATATCTTTTATATTTCCAAAGCTAATAAAACTTCTATGTGGAAATTCTTTTGTTTCATATAAAAATTACTTCCAGGCAAAGAGTGAAGAATAATTTGTCATGACACCATTTGGATAATAGTTCGAGTGAATCAGGAGCCATGATGTAATGGTGTGTTGGTGAAAGGCTTAGTGTACCACAAGCTAAGGAAACGTGGACGTAGAACTTTCTATGTGATTATGCTGTCTTGACAATGGTTGTGTTGTGGAGATTGATACTTCCCAACGTGGAAATCAAACAAGCAAGCCAGATTTTTTAGGAAAAATGACTGCATTTCTGCCTCAAGATCTGGCATGCCTTTTCCCAGAGATGATAAATCTGTGCTTTGTAAGCCATGGATGTAGATCTGAAAGTAATGCCTCCTATTTATTTCCACGGAACTACAACAGATACAAAGAGCTCAATAACACTATTTGATAGAGCAAATTATCAACTACAAAATGCTATTTTTTCAACATAGTCACTGTTGTTTTCAATGCTTTGAAGCCAATATTCACCTCTGTACAAGGTTCCCCAGTCATAATTCACCAATATTGATGTGGATGAGCTGATCAAGATACTCTTCACTACATAGTGTGACAGCATTACCTGGCCATCCAGAACACAGCTTGTCTTTCACATCACCATTGCTACTGCTGAAACGTATCACCCACAGTCTCACTGTGCTCACATTCACTCTTCAGTCTCCATAAATATTCAGCAAGCATCAATGAATGTCAGTGGGTGCAACTGTATTCTACATGGGTGCTATTTTGTTCCACATGGGGGAATTCAATGATATACCTTTCCTTTACATGAACTTCCATGTCAGACGTCATTTTTTCAGCTGCTCCTCTGCTGCTATCTGTCACACATCAACAAAATGTAATGGAGTATTGATGTAAAAGTTCAACCTCTGCTGCCATCCCATGACATCTGCCTCTGACATCATGGACAAACATAATAAAATAGGAGGCATTACTTTTGGAGCATATCTGTACTTAGGGTGTGGAAGTGGATCATCAAGAAGGAAAGATCTTTTTAAAACATAGGTAAGTGGGAAGAAAATGAAAAAGAGCAAGAAGAAAGAGCACACTACTACAAGAAAGTGAACCTGTATGAGTGATTTCCTGGTTGACTCATCATCAATCACTTTAAGAGGATCTTTGATTAATTTTTTACTAAATCCATTCCTTTTATTTTAAACTGCTTTTCAATTGTTAATAAGTTAAATTAACCAGATAAATATGTATTTAGTAGATTGCAGGGACAAGAAAGGATTCAAACATCATTTATGGCTACTGAGGCTATCAGAGGTCTGGGAGGGGCTTGAGGGTTTGAGAGAGATGCAATACCTCCTTCTCCACTGTGTGAACCAGTCTATTGTTAATGCAAGTTAATTAACTTACTTGGTGGCCACTAACTCTCCACTAACTGCTGGGCTGTCTGACAATGAGCAACATCTACCAAAAGATTAAGAAAAGAAAACTTGCCTGTGTCCTTCAGTAGATGGTGCTCTTCCCTACTTCTGAAGTTGCAGATCATGATGGCGGTACCCAAAATGCTCTATTTCAGAAGTAAATTAAAGCTACAGCTCTTGTACGTTTTGTGCCACCAATGCATGATATGTGTTTCACCAGCATTTGAATATTATCCCCTGTGTTCAGGCCAAGGCCTATTTTGTTTAATTCATTTATTTAAAACATCCCACTTTCTCACCTGACAAAGTCTAGTTAACAAGGTTTATGTCTACCAACATTTTGCTGCTCTCCAGGAAAGAAAGAGCATACGCATTGTGCACTGACTCATTTCCTCCCTAGACATGTAAGACCTATTGCTATTTTTGTTGAGTTAAAGAACTGTTCTCAAGTGTTTCTCCCACTCAGTCGGCAGTACCGACTTATCCCATCTATCTGGCTTTCTAGGACTTGCACCTATACTGGTAGACTCCAGTGGGCTTATGAATGCCCAGGTCCTGACACCTGCCTTGAATAACCTTATTCCTGACCTATGTTGGAGAAATTACTGGGCACGGTCTAGTCTCCACTTGTCATCTTGCTCACTGGTTCCCATCAGGAGAAAATATGATTATATCTTTTCCTGCCAAGTCCTTGATTTTGGAGAAGTAAAACCCAAAGGCATTGCAAGAGCATACCTCTACTTAGCCTGGAGACAAGCTGAGAAATGAGGTTTGAAGAGGCAGAAAAGTTGTAACGAAAACCCCAAGCTAAAATAGTAAGCTCAAAGATCAGGATGTAGCTGGAACTGCTGATAACAGTAATTTCTATGTAGTGTCTGATGGACAGGGTTAATTCCTAGAATACTTTTCCGAAAAGAGAGAGGTTTTTACTATTTTTGTGTGTGTGTACGGAAGAATTGATTGTTACATTTTAAGCTTATTTAATTTTGGAACACATCTCTAGTCACATGAAGGAGAAGGTAACTAGGAACAGCCAGCATAGATTTACCAATGATTTGCCATGCTTGAGCAACTCAATTGCCTTGTAGATAAGTGGAGAGGAGTAGATTGATTTTTGCAGGACTTTCTGCTCTGTCTCCCACAGTGGCATTGTATTATGTTAGGATGTGAATGTCTGGATGAAAACAGCGTAGAAAATGAGGTTGAATGATTGGACTCAAGTGATAGGAGGTAGCACATTGTACCTTACTTGGAGGCAGGTTGCTGTTTGAGGGCACTTTCATCAAATTTGTGAATGGACTCATTCTGAGGGGCATAACTCAATACCCTCAAAGGAAGGTCTGCTCTTCAGAGGCACTTAGACATGCAGAAGACATTCATGAGCTGACTGGAATCTCATGAAATTCATCAGGGACAAAAGCAGTCCTGCATTTGGAAAAAAGAGCCCTTGACAGAGCTGTAGGCTAGGGACAGCTGTGCATTGTTGGAGATTGAGAGAAAATGGGCATACGTTGAAAACATTTTTTCATAGTGAGGACAGTTGTGCAGGGGATCAGAGGATGGCTCAGAGACCCCTGAGATACCTTTCATCCCGAACTGCTCTATGTTACTATAATTCTCTGTAACATTGCAGCTTGGTTTAAAAGTAGAAGAAAACCTGAAAGATTACTGTGGTTGTTGGTGGGATTTTATTTCATCAGCCAACCTTGTAGAGGAAGGAGATGCTTAGAGAAATGTGACCACAAGTGACCTGTAGCTGCCAGTACTGTCCACTTCTCTCCTGTGAGAGGGAGAGCTTGGGCACCTGCAGCTGCGCTGCGGAAGGCCCTGACATGGGGGAATGTGGAGGATGAGGGACCCTCCTTGTTCACACGTTAGCCCTAGCTCCATTTACTTTTCTGTATTACTCAGAGAGACTGGGACATACTAGCAAAAGAGGAAGATTAGTCTGGGCTGATGCTAAATTCAGTGAGAGACTTTGGGTTTTCCTTTGAGAAGCTATTGCATAGCATGCAGCTGGAACAAAAGCCCGTCAGAGAAATGGAAAATTTCTATAAGAATATAAAACTCTAATGGGATGCTTCAGCTGCAAACTAATGCTGAGGGCTGTTTATTTTCCGTAGAAAATGACTACACCTTGTAATAAGGAAAGCAATATGCACATTCAGATTTTCAATAAAAGAAAATATATCTCCCTGACATTTTATTATAGAGTAATATAATCTCTGTATTCAGCAGACTAATGGATACTGTTCCAAAACATACGATGATATCACATCATAAATGGGTGATTTAATAGGTACTACTTATTTTATTGGAATTTCTTGTAAATTAAATTGGTGTTCACGCATGTAAAATGTGTTTTGCTAGTTTGATTTAAAGTTGCTAAGAAAGACCATCTTCTTTTACCTTTCCACTGCATTGCCTAGCATGCTGCTCTTTTCTGTCATGGAGTCTCTGCCAGCTGCTTCTACTTCTAGCTGGACCTGCAGAAACGTTTCTGAACTATGCTAGTCTTCTGTCACAATCTGTCTGGGGTTTGCACAACAATCCCAAGTGCAAATCCCACCAGTCTGCACTGTAGAATACAAGCCAGAAAGCTATGACAACAGTTTCGGAGTGAGTGCATTGCAAAAACAATTAGACCTCTTCTGCCTTTGTCCCACTGAACAACAGTGCTGCAATAGAGAAAAGTAATGCTAACGGTGGGATGACTCTTCATCACTGAAGTAGAGACAACAGATACTAGTTCTACCCCTTCTCAGTCTCTCCAGACATATTTGCACACTTCAGACACCCTAACAGCCCAAACTAGATTATAGATAATGTATAAAGGTCACTTTTATTGCAGCATAGCACACTCTTCTAGTAATGTTTAGTAGGCACTGTGAAAGGGCTACCATGCAAGAATTGACATGGATCCAGGTTATAAAGGAAGTTAAACAAAACTTGCCATGGATGCTGATGTTCAGACTCTCAGGTTAGATACAGTGTGGGTAGCATCATGTAAATAAGCATCATTTTCCAGGCTGATTTTCTCATTCCTGTTCAGAGGTGAACATTGGATATGGTTCAGAGTCTAGCGAAATAGTAAAAAAAAAAAAAAAAAAAAAGACATCAAAATGAATATTTATTATGAGCTATTTCACACTCAAAACAAAATACAGAGATGAATTTCAAAAGATTCCTTAAACTGATCACTTGGTATTTTGATTTTCTCTTTGTCTGGTATTTGACATGTTCTGTATTATTCTTTACTAGTTGAATTGAACTAAACAGGGTTTTTAATGGCTCTGACTAATCTTTATAATAGGGAAAAATTTCTCCCGTGAGCAAGGGGAAAGCAGGCGGCACTAATTATCTCCAGCATGGAAGAATTATGTGTCAAAGAAATCCAAGTGCTGAAATATTTTTTCCTGTCAAACTTGGCTCATTAATATGCTTATCAGTTGTGTACATATTCAAAGTATGTGTCATATCATACAAATTTGAATGTGTCAGTGTCATGTGGATGTAATACACAATCCAAAAAAATTAATTAAGAGCCTTTTCAGAAATGTATTTACCCTCTTCTTTGATTGTTCTTTGCATCTCTCCCTCTTGCCTAGCTTCCTCTGCAATGCAAGATTCTGGACTTTCCAGTGGGAAAACACAAGCACTTTTTTGTTTTTTAATTTATTATTATTATCATTCTTATTTTTGATCCTGAGCTCAAATCTCAGTAAGTGTTGATGTTCATGCATGTGGACAAAAAGCCCCAGCATTGAAATGCTTTCCCCTTTTTCTCTTCGGTTTCCCTTGTTTCTTCATGTAAATATTCCAAAATCAGATAACATACACCACCTCACAAGACCAGCCATTTGAAATATGTGTATGCTTCTTCCCCTTGTACTTTTTTTTTGCCATCCAGACCTGCATTTGAGCTGGTTGTACCTTCAGGCAGAGCCTTTGCTACAAGCCTGACATCCTACTCAGTCCCCACGGTGAAGCAGGAATGTGGGTCTTCCATCAGGATTCTGAATTTCATCTCTTTCTTCTCTCCCCACCTGAAAACAGTGATGGCTGCCATAACTGAAGGACATGACTGTGACCAGCAAGCTGTTCTACACCTGGGTGGGCAGGCATGCACGTGTTCAGCACAAATCGCAAGAGTACTTTTAGCCATCACACTCCAGCTAGAATGTCCGTGGTGTGAAGGTTGACTGATGCCTTCCACTCTCCCCAGCATCTGTCTGTTTGTACTGCTTTTTGCTCAGGGCTTCAAACCCAAAGTGGATTCATTGATTGCCCTGACAGCTTGCTTCTGGTTTAGGGCTTTATTTTGTCTTTCTTATTGTAGTTACTCACCAGAACACATACATACACTTTGCTCTGTCTGCTGTCTGAACAGCTATAATTTCCTGTCAAAGGCAATGTGGATAGTGAGCATACAGGGCTTACTCACTTTAAATCAGGCACTACTTAAATATATGTTATTGTCCATGGAAGACAGATGCTCTATCACCAGCAGACATTTGCTGATTGTGGTCAACTCCTATGGTCCACCCGACTGATGTACTTTTAAATGTTTTAGATGGGTAACATTTTAAGCTAAGACAGCACTGACTTTAAATGCATATAGGATATGTGTAGGAGAACTGCCCTTGCATCATTCCTGGTTACACACATGCAATTTTAAGACTATTTGAAGTTCAAGCTTTCAAGAGAAAATAACTACATCACTGTTATTATTTTCAGCCAGATAAATAACAAAGGATATGCTGATAGAATAATACATTTCCTCTTCCCTTCCAGACTGCTGACTTCTCATTATAATGTTAATCTGGCCGAACTTCAGTTTGAATTAAGAGACTGACAAATATATATTGAGTATTTTTCGCACTTGTTGTCTTTCACCTACTAGTATCCAACAGCCTGGAGCTACTGTCTTTGAATTCCCTCAATAGGTACAGAAAGAAACCCTTCCATGAAAACCTTTCCAACTAAAAAGGAGAAGTGCAAGTCATAGTCTTGGAATGTTTGTTTTATTTATGTTAAAAGTGTACCAAACTGAGATCAGAAACTTATTTGGGAAGAGGAATTACGGAGGATCCTGCTGGTAGCACTTTAATTTCAGTCACCTACAACCAGCTCAAGGCCTGGGCTGAGTGCCCCCAGCTGGAAGCAAAAATCATCATTTGGGCTGCTTCAGCCTCCAAGTACCCTGAGTCTGGGTTAATGGATAGCTATATAGAGGATTGTCCCTTAAAAGCGTTGAGGTTCTTCATGTCTATTGAAATGACAAAAATTAATTACTTTATTCAGCACTGGCTTAATTTTCAACTCAATAAACTAACTGAGCAGAGCAAGTGCACTCTTCTAGGCTTTTATTTCTAATTAAAACTAATGAATTGTCAGGAGAACAACACAGATAAGTCATTGATTGAGTCACATACCAGATTTCTAAGCAAATAGGCTATTTGGTTCCCTCTGGAAAAGAGTTCAACGGCATGTCATTCATAGAGGGTGTTGTACTGACAGGTGATATTGATAATTTTGTCATGCAATATTTAATGCTAAAAATCATAGAATGGTTTAAGTGGTGGTTTAAGTGGTTTAAGTGGTCATAGAATGGTTTAATGGTTTAAATGTTTAAGATGCTGTCAGAGCAGGAGTTGAAATCTTTGCAATGTTTTATCTCCTTTCAAATCAGAGAGAGAAGACTTTGTAACCACACATATTCACAGTGCGAAATCCAGTGGTGATAGCTAGCTCACTTCGGTCAACAAAGATGTGTAACTTCTCCACAGAAAGAAAAAAGAGTGCATTTTAAGACCACACCAGGGAAGATTTGTACTTGGTTTGGATGATACAGAGACTACTTTTTGTTTTCGTGTTTTGTGTTTTCAAATACTCGTAGCTTATGCATATCTTGCAGAATTCAGCACTGTGCCCCTAGCAAGTTAAACTGCTGATCTTCCACAACAAGAAAATATTGTAAATAGGTGTCAGAAGTGGAGGAAAGAGAAGTGTGATATCTGGAATTTCCACAGATTCTAGAGTCAGGCCAAGCCTGCAGCCCTGATTCAAGGGAAAACAATCCCATTGTTACCAAAATGACTATTTTTAGTCAGTAAGGTCTTAGTCAGACTATATTTTAAAAGTATATGAGACAAGGTTTCAATGCAAGTGTGTATTTAACTTGTATCTCTCATGCCAAATTCTCAAAACTGAAGAATGGGGACAGAGATGCAATACAGGCACCAGTGATGGACTCGGAAGCCAAAGGAGTTCTCTATTCCTCCTTTGTCGCTGGACAGCAACATCCCCGGTACCCCCAGCATGATTCAAAGTATGTCACTGATCCAGTTTAAAAAGTCTACCCCTTTGCAGGAAAGATAAAGGGTTGTGTTGCAAGAAACTCAGTTTCTGTTGTGGGTCCTTATGGTCCAAATTCTCAAGCAACGTTTGGTTTGGTCTTTTGAATGCAGTTCTGTATCCAAGAAGAGTTGTGTTGACCATGAATTGTTGACCATTAACAGTGTAGGTTTGGGGAAACACATTCTGTCTGCATTTCTTGACGTCTGCAGCTGTTAGCTGATGCAATATTTTGAATGAAAAATGGAAACATCAGCAGGGTTTATAGTTTTTGCACTGAGAATCTGAAAAGCCTTTATTTTCTTGGGTACATAACCATTACTTTTATGTGTATTTAACTACTTTATTTTGCTAGAGTATAATATACATATTTCTGTGTCTTGATGATCCTTGCAGAGATCTTTTGGGTTTCCTTTCTGCTTTATTCATTCTTCCTTCTTTTCTGTATTTACTGCTCCTTAATCTTTATCTTTGTTTCAGCTGTTTTTACAGGTAAGTAAATTTTGGAAGGATACATCAATATAGCCCTTTACTGAAGGTGGAAGGACAGAGGAAATGCAAATAGGCATGAACAGTGCCTCCTACTGGGAAAGGAACAAGAAGTAAATTAAGAAGAGAAAAAATCTCATTTTCAGATGGAGAATTCTTAATAAAATGGCATAGAACTATAAGGTCCCCTTCTGTTTTTTTAAAAGTTAATTGAGTCTATTTTGAGATGTCTCAGACCAAAAGCACTGACAGAACTCTCATCCCTTAATACCTAAATGTCTCTCCTATTATTCAGCTACACAAGTTTAAAGTTGACAATATGCATTTCAGCTACACGTTATCTTCAACAGAAACCAAGACCTGGATGCATTCATTACTCACCACTGGACTATGAAATACCAACACGATACAGCCATAAAAGAAGTTACTGAAGCTAAGGGACAGCATTGTCACAAGAATATACAGATAGGAGCCAGCTATTTATAACCACAACATGAAAACTGGGAGATTTGTAAGCATCAAAGCTGTAAAGTGTTGGTATGCTTTCCCACAGGAATACCGAGGAAGAAAACTCTAATTGCACTTAAAAACAGCACTTGAAAACTTGTCAGGAGGCCTCACATAGTGACAGCATGACTTAAAGACTATGTAGGTCCTTGGATTCTACACCCCTGGGAGAAGGGGAGGACATAGGACACAGGCAAAATTTCTGCATTTTTTTCTCTTTATTATTCCTTTTTCTTCACCCCATTGTCTCCATTTCTTTTCACTCCAGTCTGACTTTTCATCACTTGTTACCCCTTCCTTCCCTCCCTATGAGGCAGGAATACGACTGGCTTGAAAAGAAAACAGAATGTATGTTGTGATACGCACTGATGTCTGGCATGGCAAGGTGCCCCAGAGTGCCAGGAAGCATTGATCAGAACTGCATTCAGACACATGTGGGCACTGGTGCTGGGCTCTCTCTGTTCTTTCTTTCCTTGGTGGCAAGGAGCCACGCACTAGCACAATGCCTTCATTGTCAGAACACAAAGGACAAAACGGCATGTTTAGCCTGATTGGTAGTGAAACAAATCACTTGTACTTATCAGATTGCAAGGCCTTTTCTGGGAACAGAAATTTGGAGCTCTTCAGAGCTCAAAAGAAAAAAATAATCCTCAATGAAAATAGCAACATTTGGGTGAGCCAAATTAAAGTGAGCTAGCTCTGCATTTGGAATCATGGTGTCTGACTAGTTGCTGTCACAAATTCATTCATGTAACTAAGTATTACAGAGCTGGGTGAAACATCTAGAGAGCTAAACTGTAGGAAAGCATCTCTCTTGTCATTAAATACCTGCTTGCAGTAGGTAGATCCTTACTGAGTACAAACAGATTTCTCCTTGTTAGGAAGGTAGGTGTGAACTAAAAATATAGGGATTTTAACCCAGAGCAAGACTAACCCAGTGTCCTCCCTTACACTTTTTCATGCCAGAGAAGTTGACAAAAGGCTGTTTCGCAGAATCACAGAATGGCCCGGGTTAGAAGGGGCCTCAAGGATCATGAATCTCCACCCCCCTGCCACAGGCAGGGCCACGAACCTCCCCAATTAATACTAGACAAGGCGCCCCAGGGCCCCATCCAACCTAGCCTTGAACATGTCCAAGGATGGGGCATCCACAAGCTCTCTGGGCAGCCTGTTCCGGCACCTGTTTCTGGTTAATTACTCTCCAGGGCATTTCTTCCCACTCCCAGCACTTCAGCTACAATGCGTGTCAGATGATGACACACAGAAGAGTTGGATGTATGCGTCTTATTGAAATTTTCCTGGAAGTAACAGAGAAACAATGAACAGGGAATGGCCAATGTATGTATTTGTTCTGAAACTGACTAGACTTAGAAGAAAACACTTCAGAAGCGGATCACCTGATGCAGTTGTTGGGACATGCAGTTCAATGACCTTGGCAGTCTTCTTCCCTCTTGTATTATTTCCAGGTCTCTGAAAACAACACTTTGATAGTTACCAACTATCTTCTCCCTGAGTGTGCTATTATATACTGCTGTAATTTTTGTTTGTGGTTTTTTTTCCCCTAAGCTTCAACAATACCGAGTTTTGTGCCAAAAAGCCCTCACAAACAGAAACCTGACAACTGCACTCCTTGTTGAGCTCCAGAAATAATCTCTTCATACCCAACATTTTGCTTTTCTTGGAGTATAGCTTATTTAGTGCAAGAAGTTCTCTGAAGCGAGTAGATTTAAGACTTCACAGCCTTTTGTTAACCATAGTATTCTCTAAAAACCTTATGTCTAAGTACATCAAAGTATGTTTGCTTTCAGCAGACCAGAGAAATAACTACAAGAAACTAATAATTATTTTATCTTCTTTTTAAAAAAAAATTTAATTATTTTTTTCCTTGATAGTTCTATTTTGCAGTAACTCAGTAAAATTCCTCCAGAGTAATTCACAACCTTTCTTCAGCATGCAAAAAATGTAATCTTTGGATAATTAGGGAATAATCAAAGACTCAATATATGCATGAAGAATATCATAGTACTGGCTTCCTAAAGACTAGGCTAGTCCTGCAGGCAACCACTCCCTCTGGCTGTGATGTCTGAAAGATACCTTGTCTTCTTTTCCATCCTGGAAAAAAAAGTATTCTTTACTGATTGCCACACTATGCTACTTAGATCCATTTTGCTACTTCCACAAAAAAAAACAACAGGTAAGGGATGTGTTTAAACCTGATGGGTATCATTTTATTTGGCAGTCTTCTCATCCCAGCAGCTGAACAACTAGAAAATGAGATTTGTGAGTGGACTGTAAGGCTGTCTACTACAGCCTGTAAGTTTTACTACTGATTTTTACAGGGCTTTGTAACATCAGTCAGATAGAATGATGCACAGCCCTTAATCTGCTCTCTGTATATTTGTAGATGTGTCTAATGTGTGAAGGATTATCTTTTACGTATTTAATGATCCTTCATAGTAAAAAGATTTAACTGCACAAACCAGGTGTTGATTTCCGCATGTGCTCTTGACCACTGACTTGACAATATTTTCCTCATTCCTATGGAAGTGCTGGACCTGAAGGAAGCATTTCAGGAGGGTACAGAGGCAATATAAGCCATTTGGTTTGATGAGGGAGCCACATGAAGTACATGCACTCACCTGTTTTTATCAGTACACTCACCCACCTTGAGGACGGGAGAGATGGAAAGAAACTGCATCACAGCAGTGTGACTCTGACATGCTTCCCAGTCTGTAGGCTCAGTATTGCATCAGATCATAGTGGCACCACCCTTGCCAACAACAAAAAAAAAACCAAAAACGAAAATAAGGAAAGAAATGAGATGCAAATTCAGACAGGGACGCTCATGCTCTGGGATGCTGCTGCAGAGCCAGGCCTTGGGCAGCTCATGTTGTCTCTGTCTGTGCCAATGTTCCTTGACTGAGGTCATGTGGGACATGAAGAGTGTTGGGCTGGCTTAGGATCATTAAGATCTGGGACACTTGGGACAACAATGGATCAAAAGGCTGGAGTGAAGGATGGAGGCAAGGAGAATGACTGTGGTCAGTGCCTAAAAGGCAGGGGGGGAAAGAAAAGCATTTGTACAGTTTGATGGGTAAGCCCAGAATAACAGTAAGAGCAGTATAACCCAGACAAGAAATTGGTGAAAGAAATAGGACCATACTAGCAGTGCTGTACTTTAGAATTGGAGGGACAAGAGAAATGAGGTTGGGAGAGCTGAAAAAGGGAAGAAAGAGAATATGGATGGAGAAGAAAGGGGAAAAAAAATGAAGCAACAAAGGGTAAAACTTAGTAAAATTGGAGAAAATACAGAAAAAGTTGGGCACAGAAAATTTATGCAAAAATAGGCTTTCGGTACTGATTAAGACAACATCAAGCCTAGTATATTTGTCAACAGTGAAGAATTACAACTTCATAAAAATATGTACTCCCATCTTCTGCTAACTGATGTTCTTTTTAGCCGCACTAAGATAACCCTTGAGGAAAGCAGTTATTTCGTTATCCTTGAGCTGACTGAACTCACAGTCCCCTTATAACCAGAGTTAAAAGAGCAGGCTTTGAATAGAATGAAGGACACAGGAGAGCAATGTCCAAGCTAGGGCATGGGCTAAAAGGAGCATTCAGAGAAAGGAGATTCAGTGACTGTCATAACCCACTTTGTATCCTGTAATGGGCTTTTGTATTCATCATGCTTTTAATACCCCTGGCAGTGTAGGTATCTGGGCTGAGATTTGGGTTTAACTTCTTCAGCTGCAGTAACAAATTCTGGTCCCTACTAACCTGATTCACGTTTGAACCAGTAACCCAGAGCTGAGAGGCTGCCTTGCTCATTAAATATTCCCTGCGCGAGTTTCCTGACCCAGTTCCAAAACCACAGAGAAAGCTGTTTAAGTTGTTTTTCAGAATTCATGTCATAAAAGATTCAGGCAACATATGGAATATTTATTCGTGTAGGGAATTTAAAATTGCTGCATTATTAAAAAAAAATGCATCTGATTTCCAATACTGTCCTTATTTTACAGCTATTCAGCAGTTACTGAAAGAGCAGGTGGAGGGAGGAAAGGGGGAAACTGGGACAAGGTCTTGAGCACTACTGCAAGGACCTAACCATTTCAGATCTTGTGCCAAATTGTTTTAATGAAACAGTTGATTTTATTTTCTACTTGCCTGTGAAAGTCAGAAGGACATATTTATTATTTCAGCTATATTTTGCAATTCTTTCTGTAGAAAGAGATCCTGTCCCATTCTCTACACAAGTGTATTTTGAATTAATCAGAGAAAAATTGCTCACTTTTTTGCTTGTGCAGAATGTCCTTCGTTTTAGGCAGACCCACAACACAAGTGACCAGGGACCAGTCCATTGGAGACACATCGTATGTCCTGATTTGTACCAGCTCCAGCTCCATTCCACACTTTATAAATGAAAATGTACAGAGGCTCACAGCTTCATCAAAGCTATTACTCTTGGCTTCAGGCTCTATAGAAGCCCCCTCCCATTGTAACTGTAATGCACATCAAAATCTTCTTGAGGAAACTGAAGAGAAAAATAGAAAAACATTAGCATTACTGCAGACAGACCTCAAGCAGGCTGCAGCCTTGCTCCAGAACATAACCTCTGTCCAGATACAGGTTCAGACAAAGAAATATGTGGGGCATTAAGAGTCAGTACATTAGGAATGGTATTGTAGCCTTACAGCTATCAGTATCTTCACATTTGACGTGGGAGTGTGCCTGGATTTTTCCCTAAAGAGAGGAGTGCTAAACAGCAGAAGAGACACAGAAGAGATCATAGAATCATAGAATATCACAAACTGGAAGTGACCAATAAAGATCATGTGGTCCCTCCCTGATGTCCCCAGGCAGGTTAAGCTCTGGGGACACAGAGCCCCCATAAGCAGTGCTGACCCACAGACACATTTTCCCCGTGTCCTGGCAGCCTCCCCACTCTGCCCCTGCTCTTCTGGCATCGGATGACTGTTTCCACTTATTTTACCCTCAATAAGCCTTATCTGAAGCCAGAGGGGGGATACATTTTATTTCCAAAATTTTCAGCATGGGAAACATGCGGGAGCTGTGCAGTGGACCAGAATGCATTTGTAAAGCTGATGTCCCACAAACTGATTTGTGGCTCAGATATTCCCAAAATAGACTGACTGAGGTCATGTCATAATTAGGATAAACATCTATTGCTGTACCATAGGAAAAAAAATCAGCCACATCTACCAATTTTCTCAAACAAAACAAACAGAGCAGTCTATGTCATTATGAGCTTGATAAACTGAAACTTATCCCAGGTAAAATACTTTGCTGCTGATAAGGGAGTTAATTAATAAAATAGTTAAGAGGAAGTGGTATATTTAATTCTGAACAGAGTTCAATTATGAAAAACTAACTTCTTATCTGTTGAAAATATTATGAGATTGAGTGCAAAACCTTACGGAGGTTGTTGTAATAGACTCTGCAGGGTGTTTGATGTGGCACAGCATAGCATTCAGATTAAGACGCAGAGTGGAATAAAAACTGGTTGGTAGGTCTCAAAACGTAATGTAGATTTCTGTTTTAATGGTTGCATTTCTGCTGATTCCCACAGAGATCAATTTTAAGTATGACATTGTTTGAAACTATTCCCTAACACTCTAGAGAAATCCAATGGAGTCTGTAAATTAAAATAAAATAACCATAAAATCATAGAATCATGGAATGCTCCAAGTTGGGAGGTACCCATAAGGATCATTGAGTCCAACTCTTAATAAAATAAAATAATAAAATAAGATAAAATAAAAAGAGATTAAAACATTATGAGGAAAACAGACCTCTAATACAGAACAGTATGTATCTTTAAGTAGATGAGAAGCTAGCAAAGAGCGTTTGAGTCTGGCCTATAATGAAGGTATATATTTACAAGGACTGCACATGTTGTACTGGGGAGGACTGCAGGAGAGTCTGGTGGTCTTGGTGCATCATCTGTTGAATATGAGTTTTACAATGATGGTGACAAAACCACCTGATGCTGCCTTTGGTCTCTTCCGATGATAAAAGTACAAAGTCAAAGTAACAGAAGTTTGTGTTATGCCTTCAGGGAGGCTGCTGCTAAAATGTTTGTCGGGTCTGATGCCTACAAATTCAAGGAAGATGCTGAAATTGGAGACGATTCAGGAAAAAGATAAAGAAATTTTTGATGGACTGGAAAACGTGTCTCCTGAGAAGGCAATCAAGGGATTTAGCTTATTTTGTTTATTCAAAGTATGTTTGGCAGGGAATTATTCCCTTTTTTAAATATTGGGAATTGTGAATTGATAGTCAATATTCAAGACAACAAACAAACTCAAAAGCTGGAAAATATAGCTGGCTAGATGTAGGGTATTTTTTCACATGGTTTCATAGACATAGAAAAGTCTCCACAACTGGGGATATCCCTCTATCTTTCAGTTCCATCCCTTGTTTTCTCTCATCCTCTCCCACCCAGGCAAGTTTTAAATGTTCGGTGTGTTTCAGCATGTTTGCCCAGTTACAACCAAAGATACCAGAGTGAGGCAGTGGGAAATTCTCAAAGATATGGCAAATCTTTTAAGCATTCTGACAACAAGAAACAGGGCAGAGATGTGCAGACTGATTTATGCTCTTACACAGAGGAAAGCAGCTACAATGATGCTTTATGCCTTGAGTGCAGATGTGGGCTGGCTGGGCAGTGCATGCACACAGCTTGGCCAGCCTGTGCCCTATTTGGCCTGGATGAGATTTTTCTGAAAGCCTGAGCAAGTGTATAACAAAGACTGACTCGCAGCAGTCCTACAGCCTGTGTGTCACAGAAGATCAGCAGAGAAAACAGTCGCAGCAGCATTTCTGATCTCACAGCCTCAGCATCCATTTAACAACAAAGAAATAAATGCTTGTGAAAAAAAAAAGTAAATGGAAAAGAAACCATAACCTATAGGATTGTCCAAGGGAAATATCCATGTCAGAGAATAACAAGCATCGTGAATGCCCTGCTCCAGCTTGACAGGAGCCAGCTGAGTCTGGCTGTGCCCTGCCCTCACTGCTCAGAACTGAGTGAGCAGGGCTACCAGGGAAGTACTAGAGAGATTCCTCTGGCATTGTCTCTCCTGTGGCCATTTTATCAGGCTGGGCATGCTGTCCGAATAGTATACCAGTGCCTATACACTTTGAGCCTATCAAAACCAGGGTTGTTTTGAAAGCTCATTGGCCTACATACGGGCCCCAGAAGATGCACAGAAAACCTGTGGGCACCTGTCCTACCACTGTTGGCTTCTCTTGCACCACCTCTCTGCAACCACCAAAGGGAAAGGGCTGCTGACTCTGTTCCTGAAGAAACTACAGCTCAAAATGCTGAATTTCACCTCACAGAAAGCATAAAGTAAATGCAGAGACCAGTTTCTGTGCAAGGAGAGGAAGATATTTACAGAGCTTGTTCCAGGAATAAAGGAAAAAGCTCTGGGGGTGGTGCAGGAGAGGTCTCTAAGCACTGAATAAGGTTTTAATAGTGTTATATCTGCCTGAATCAACACAGCCAGCCAACAGTATTACAGAGTTAAATACCACACCAATTTCCTTCATAACTTTCTCCCTCTGGCCCTGGCCTTTACTCTTCCATCTCTGCCACCTGCTTTCTGTGTTCCATGCTTTCTTTTCCTACCCAAGTCTGTTCTGCCTTCCCTGTTGTAAGCCCACATGTTCTCCAGAAGAAAATAACAGATGCTCTTTGGAAGTCCAAGCGAGGAGTTGGAAAAAAAATTAAGCTGAAGCCAAATATTTTGTGACTGCTAAAAGGCACTAAACCCAACCCTGGAGACTCACTGTTTTGAAGCTCCAGGGCTCTCTTGTCAAAGCTGTCAGCCAAGGCAAAACTTACATTTGTGATGGAAAGGCTGGTGGTCTGCGTGTCACTCACAGCTGGGATGGTGCCAGTTTCTCTGTGACTTGAATACAGCAGGAGGCAGTGCCCCAGCTTTACTCTGCTTCTCTCTGGAAGCCAGAAAAAACTCACTTTGTAAGCAGTTATTCTACCTTGTGGAAAGGACGCATCTATTTCCATCTTGGGAGGTGTGTTAGTGAAGGATCAGACCAGGGCACCCAGTTCTTTGCCTAAGTTTGCATCTGATTATCTTTGTGGCCTTAGGAAGATTCCGTCAGTGAAGCAATATGACATCTGCTTTGGGCCTCTGAAGGGCTTTGGTGAGGGGGCTTCAGTGGGGATTAAGCTATGCAGCATAAAGCGTAACTTCTCACTTTGGCAGCATGGGCAAACTTAGTGGCAAATCCTGTCAGCATTTAAGAATTCAAATACAGAATCAGGATATATTATTTAGTTGACAGTACAGACAAAATTAACAGGGATAAAACAGAATTTACAACTGTTACACTTAAACCTGTATCAAACTTGCTTGTTACTGGGAGCTTAAACTACAAATCTGCCAGGCTGTCCTCCCTTTCATCGCAGAGCAAGTGAGTGGTGTTTTTATAGTGGTGAGATCTAGCATAAGAATAAAGCCTTTTTTGCATTCATCTTCAATCACACTGATGCAAACATGCAGAGGAGTCTGTAAGTGTGTTTAAAGTGAAGAGCAAAGAAAACTGCCGCGCACGTGTTTTTTTTCTAGACTCCCAGGAGCTGTGAGTCAATCACAGCTGAATATGCATAGAAAGCCCTTGATAACCTTGCTGGAATTTCATTACGAGTATTGAGTAAAAGCTGTGCACATGTGCAGAAGTTTGAGTGCTATATATAAATCCCTTTAACTGTTTCAGTGTTAAACATAACGTCAGTGAAAGCAGAACGAGCCTTCCCTCTCTGTATGGAGAGCTCGCAGTGAGCGTGGTCCCTGTGATGTGTCATGCATCAGTCCCTGAGAGATGCCCAGCCCTTTGGGTGCTGCTCACTGTGTCCCATAGAGCTGTAGTGCTGCAGCTCCCCCCAGACTGCTCTGCCCCCTCGCATGGTGGAGGCAGAAGTGCAAAAACATGCAGTGGCAAAAAGTGCGGTGGCACTAACCCAGCTTATGGCTTTACCAGGGTGGTGGGAGGATGGAAAGCCATGGAAGTGAAAGAGCTGGCACCACCTGTGTTTTTGCCCCCTGTTCAGCTGCATGGAGCTGCATTTGAAAGCCGTATGATGATTGCACTGAGCTGTAAACAAATACACTGAGAAATAATCAACCATCCAGGTTGTTTGATTGATGTTTGGCTTTTTTTGCCTTTCCTTGGTGCTAAGTACCATCCCTAAATAGATTAATGAAGCAGAGCCCAGGAAACTCTGCTATTAATTTAGTTGAAAAATATGCCAGCTTCATAAGCCAGTAATATGTTAATTAAATAAGTTATTTGGATGGCAAGCCATGTGGATAAATAGATTTACTACTGAGCTGGAATTTAGAAGATATGTGAGTCATTATGTTCTGTTCATAGATATTTCTCCTAGATTGTCATCCACGTGGGGCACATATATATGTTACCATATTTTGCCAGGCCATGTCAACACTGGTACCAGCTCGAGGGACATGGCAACAACATAAGGCCAGCGGCAGACTGAAAGGTGGCTGAGGGAGGATAAAGACACCTCTTCTGATGCTATCCCAGCCTTAATTCAGCCTTAAGTTATTTCAGAGCGAAACATTCAGCCAAGCAGTGTGAGAGTAGTCATGGAGCTTCCTCATCAAAGCAGTGGCTTGTACTGGGTCATTTACTGTACAGCTCATTGAAATAGGTGTCTGAGCTAACCTGAGAAAGTACTTGTCCTTAATATGCCAGGGCTGCTCAGAAAGCAATGCCTCCTATTTTATTATGTTGGTCCACAGTGTAGAGGTGGGTGCTGGTGATATGGTAGTAGGGATTGAAACTTCCCACGAATATTCCATTAAAGATGTGTAATTGAATTGCTTAGTGCAGAAAGAAATGACTCCCACTGACATTCATTGACACTTGATGAACATTTTAGGGGACCAAATAGTGGATGTGAGCACAGTGAGGTGGTGCATTTCAGCAGAGGCAACAGCGATGTAAAGGATAAGCCGTGTTTGAGATGGCCATGCTGATTTTTATGAGCATGACATGCAGGCTCTTTTTAATCACCAGAAAAAATGCATGGCTAATCGTGGTGACTACGTTGAAAAATAAGGTTTTGCTGATGAGAATATGCCCTATGAAATAACATTTTTTGTGTTCTTTGTATCTGCTGTAGTTTCCTCAGAAAGAAATAGGAGGCATTAACTTCAGAGCAACTGACGTATCTGGCACAAAGATAATCTTCACTCTTGAAAAATGCCATTGACAGGTTATTTTCAGCTGCTGGCTGAGCAAAGGTAGTGGTGGCTCAAGGGAGTCACTTGCAGAGCATGGCTTGCAATTGGTAGTGCTGTCAAATGACATTTCCTCTGTTAAATTTGTTCCTGCGACATGCACTATCGTATAGACAGCCAAAAATACTATAAAATCTCAGCCAGTTTTTCTACGCTTTGCTGTTCTTCAGTTCACAAATAAAGAGCAGGAGAGCAGGAAGAGAGGGAATTAAGGAAAGGAAAGGGAAGATAAAGGACTTTCAAAATGATTCTTCGACCTGCAAGTGAGGGATGAGAAAAGAGTTTTTTCTTTCATTTATGTAAATTAGCCTGCTGCCTAGATAGAGATAACTCTGCAGTGCAACTTCATTCTTGCTGAGCTTTTCTTTCCTTTAATCCTGCTGACTAGAAACAGTCTATTTTTGTACTGTAAGCATCATCTACTTCCACTGAAAAGCTTTAATTTAATTTTTCTAGGCATGACCGTGAGATGTTCCTGTGACTTTCATTATGAATAAAAAAAAAACCACAACTAAGTAAAGACTTCTTTTTCTTTCCCAAATTAAACATGGTGACTAAAGATTTAAGTCCTATGAAATTAGGCAGCACACTTTTGGTTCTCCTGTATCATCTTGAGAGATTCACAAATGTGACTCTGGTTTTCTGGCTCCATAGAGAGATTATGATGCATAAATCAGGCGCTGAAGTTCATCTGCATTTCATCTGTTGGGGAAGGAGGGAATGAGAGAGGAGTGAAACAAATCTCCATGTGGAGATCCATCTGATAACAAAATCAAAAATGAGATGAATGCATAGCAGCAGCAACTGTGAGATGTGGAGTGCAATGTGGAGTAAAAAAATACACAAGGCAAGCTCATAAACTTGTGATAATTGGCTTAATTTTACCCAAGATACCAGAATTACACTCAGTTTTTTCCACCTGAAAAGCAGAAAAGCAAAAAGCTTTCATCGGGAAGAGTGTGAAAATGTATTTCACAGAGACATAAATTTTTCTCAGTTGGGGGAGAATTACTGACACAGACTGACACATCACAGACACCTAAATAAATCCCTTCAGTATCACTATATGAAGAGCTGGAGGAATTATTAAATGGTGATGGAGGGGCCAGAGAGACACAAAGCTGCAGTGCTGCAAGTAATACTTCATAATGGGGCCCACTGCCACGGTTATCCATACAAACATAAACCCAAACTGGTTGCTTTTCCACTGCCGCTATGGGTTTGGGAAGGCTCTGACTGTGACTCACTGATGGCTGCCCCTCCCCCCCCCCCCCCCCCCGCCGCTCCGCTGCATGTACATCAGTCTCCCAGCTGAGAACAGCCTCTGCTCCCTCCGGCGATATATTTATCAATTTTTAATCTCAAGTGTTCGCTGGAAGTTTCTCAAGTGTCTTTCAAGTTTAGATGTGTGCCTTTTGTTCTTGTTTTTGTTTTTCCTGCATTCCTCACACAAAGTCCCTCCAGCACCTGATGCACATTTTAGAGGGTGTAAATTACGCAATTAATGGCCCAATACCAGTTACGGACATCATAGACTTGTCAGCAGCAACACACATGCCTATTTCTGTAACATTTATTATAAAATATGGATGCTGCTCATGCCATCACATGGATCTCATATTTTATGCTTGCTGCTGGGCTGTTTTCATGTGTGAGGGTAGAGCAGCCAGCCGGGAGCTCTGGCCTGTGCCTGTACCATGGCAGGGAAAGGCCTTGCGGGGCAGCTGAACCTAGGCCCAAATGATGTCCTTTCTTCAGTTCATTTGTAAGCTTCCACATGCAATGGAACAGAGCTGATATCTTGACTGGAGACACTGTGGTAGTTGTAGACATGGCAGCAAACTAGTACCTTAATGAGGACTTGGGTTGCAGTCTCATATCGGCTTCTAGCATGTGGTTATTTTCTTAGAGACCTAATAGTAACTGAGAGACAGGAATGTAACATTTCCCTTCCCTAGATGTTTTTTGGTGGGCATTTTAGACCAGTGGTGCCCAAGTATTTTTGTCTACACACCTTTATCAGTAAAATTTTATGAGCAAGCACACCCAATATGTTTGTACGTGTTTGCTTTTACATTATAGTTATGTGCCAATGTACTAATATAATATGAACATTATAAAACATCAAAAATAAATTTAAACGTGGATGAGATGACGGTGAAAACACATTCTCTCCCTTCCCCACCAGAGACCATGGGTGTCTACTTCACATGTGGTTGCCTTCTCCTCCCCACCAGAACAGCTCAGCGCTGTACTATCTCGACTCAGCATGTTGTCCCACTCCTGTTGCTATTCCTGACAACAATACAGCAAATGCCTTTAGAAATCCCCTGCCCTGGGCACCTCTGCTAACAGCTCTAATGCTGCTTGTATCACAATCACTTAAGCAGCAGGAGCTGAGCTTTTAATTACATTCACAGTATGTTCAGCCTGTACAACACACAGATGTGCAGTTGGGTTTGTTGTTTGTTGGTTTGTTTTTTTTTTTGCACTTGATATACCCATCAGTTCTAACTATTCTAAAAGCACTTAATTCAAAAGAATGTGAAAAACATGAAGGTATGCTCTTCTAACTTTTTGTTTGAATAATGTTATAACAATAATTTTTGTGTCCCAAAATATCAAGCCCCTTCATTATTCACTTTATCCTGAAGAAGGAGACCCGCCCACCCCACTTCTGGAAATACTTTTCATTTCTCACCATAATCCTAAAGCTCCATCTGACATAGCTCAGCTACAGCCTGCAGGGACCTACCCCCCAAATCAAGCAACTGGAAGGCCTAGACTAACACAGCCAGATACCCTCTCCATCTCTGTAGCCCTCAGAGAGAATAATTTTTGTGTCTTCCCAGTACTCCTCAACTGAGTCGGGCTGGGAACCAGTCTCTGCCCTGAGAAGAGGACAGACCCCTGGCTCTCGGCAACACAGGCTTTCTTCTTACATCCCTCCTCACAGACCTCTGCCATCCACCTATCCCCTGACCCTAGTCATAAGACCAACCCAAACCTCAAAGATCTGGGCAGACCAGATGCCTGGCCACATCCAAACTTGCACCCTTCTCGTCGCTCTTATGCTTTTTTTGTGTGTGTCTGTGTGTAGCCTTCATGGGAAACCAGACTGCCATTATTCCCAGTGCAAGTTTATAGCAGTGTTTCCCTCAGATCTCTGCTAGTCTACCAGGACTGCTAGGACCCTGAGCAGACAGCCCCCACCACAGTTTGAACATGCAATCTTCCATGCCCAGACAGTGGAATTCAACCCCAAGGTTATCTTAAGTGCCAAAAGCTTTGTTTTTCTCTATCAGTAATGCTTGTGCCAAGTTATGGTTTCTTTGAGGATTATAAAGAGTAGTGCAAAGCCCATGCATTTTTTCTTGAATTTAGTGGGACTTGGAATACCACAAGGAGTGTGACTGATGGTGTTAAGTGAGGGGATTTGTTACATGTGCCCTTGAGCGGGTCTGTAGGCTGCCACAGGCTGCCATGCAGACCAGGGCTGGGGCTTTTTCTGGTGTTTGACTTCAGCAATCCAAATCTTCTATGCTCTCAGCTGGAGACATTATTACTCAGAAGCATGAACTAGGAAGAAGTCTGGCACTGTGCAGGTCCAAAGCTTTTTCTCACCTTTTGCAGGCTGAATCCTGTGGTGTACCTCAGGAGTGATTCTGTAACTGATCACAAATTTAGAGTTGAACCCTGCAGGAAAACAGAACTAATGACCGCACCCAATGTCCATATCCACACTTCTCATAGCTGTTCAGGCCCACTAAAATCTAATATCTAACCTGGGATGCTGACTGAAGTCTGCAGCACCTGAGGGGCTATGGAGGCAGCTGCCTTCAATTACAGCCCATCTTTTCACTCCTCTTTTCTCAAGAGTAATCTCTGCCTGGATGGACAAGATAATGATTGATGCAGAAAATCAATAGCTTTGAGAACAGAAGACAGTGCCGGAATTTGGAAAAATTACAGGAACAAACGAGCAGGCAAGACAGTATTTTTGTTGTCTCCCTTTCTTTCTGATCTTCAACATGTCATTCAGGCTAGGTTAGGACTTCTTTCAACTGGGTGCTAGGAAAGCTGCATCCTTTGGAAGCCAGGTTACACCCAGGCAGTGACTGGCAGGGAAAGACTCACAGTGTTATCTGTGGGGGACAGAATCCTTCATGTGCTGGAGTAAGGACTCCCTCCCTCCTTAATTACTCCAGTTTACTCTTAGAACCATTTATATGTTGCCCTAATGTCAGACAAACCTGGATATATTACAGAACACATTAAGTTCTCTGCACATGAACTCTCTAAATCAATTCCTGTACCAAGATGAAGCTAATGGCTGTGTCACTGAGCCCATTAGAGAATGACAAGGCCAGGCAGGACCACTGCTGTTGATTTTGAAGTTTAGACAACATGTACTAAAATAATTTTCTAGGAAATATACTTTTTTTTTTTTTCTCTCAGAAATATTTATGAAGAGAATTAAATCTGTAAAACTAAAAACGTTGGTCTCTGTATTCTTCCAGTATTTTAGAAAATTGTTTTCAGATGTTTTCATAGTGAAGCAGTATAATTAGCTCCCTGAGTCTTACTTTCTTGGTCATAATCTCGGTCATAATAATTCTTGGTGATAATCTCTGCCACTGGTAAATGGGGGACAGACTTATCTCATTCTCTCCCTCTGTTGGATTTTGAGGTAACAGTAAAAGTGTAAAACTTTCACTGCTTTTATGATTGGCTGTGTGTTAATAGCTGTGTCATTGAAGAGGGCATTTCTTTTTGGTGTCTAGCTGAAAATATCAAACTCAAAATTCTCTCAGAATGCCCTATTTGTCCTCTGCTGATAGCATTTTTATGGCACGTGTTAATAATTCACGGGGAAAAAATAATCATGGTTAAATTTCTACTAATAGCTGCCTAAAAGCAGTTTATTGACCTTTCAAAAGGCTTTTCTCTTCTCTTCTCTTCTCTTCTCTTCTCTTCTCTTCTCTTCTCTTCTCTTCTCTTCTCTTCTCTTCTCTTCTCTTCTCTTCTCTTCTCTTCTCTTCTCTTCTCTTCTCTTCTCTTCTATTGGCTTATCCATACTTCTTTTGAATGTTGAGCTTTAGATGTTCCTGATGCAAAACACAGCTTCTTGTCCACGTAATGGTGGGTAACCTTGAAGTACCTCAAGTCAACATAAATTTCAGGAGGGAGAAAACAGAAGCAGCAAACTGAACGGTGTCTCTTTCCTCAGGTGTATGGAATTTGCCTGAACTAGCAAGCTGAGTAGTTCACAGCGGGGGATGCTCTTCTTTCAAGACTGTTTTGGAATCATTTCCATTATGCAGAAGCATGTCATCAGACAAGATGAGCACTGACTGGGAACAGTTTGAAGAAACGTCTTACCAATGGCACTTTACATCCAGAAATATACAAAGACTTCACATACGTCAGTTCTTGCAATAGAGCTGCGAAGCACCAGGATTTTCCTAGCTGCACATGAAGATGGATACACTGAGCTTCCTTTCCTTACATGAAGCCATTGCCATGAGTCCCCTGCACCATATTTCGCTTTTTGGTCACCCATTCAGATGTCAAAAAGACAAACAGAAAAGACAAGTGGCTCCTTGGTGTTGACAGCTGCCTCATGCTGCTAGGCACACTGATGCATTTTGAACCAAGTTTGTGGGTCTGCTCCTGAAGTTACAGCTCTGGGTCTTTAAAAGTAATTGAATATTTGTGGCAGTACATGGGAGAAGCAAGCACAAAAAATCTGATTTTCTAATTTTTTTTGAGGGAGAGGTGGGGAAAGTGGGGAGGGAAAGAAGGCACGAGGGAGGACCAGGTAGTCATAATCTGAAAGGTATTTTTCCTTGAACTTTCTGCATCCTATATGCGACCTACGGTCATTTTTGTTTTTCTTCTTTGTCCCAGGCTATGCCTTAAAAATTAAATAGCTTATGGACTGCTTGTGTAGAAACAAGGCCCATCAAAAAGCTCCTCTTTTTTTTCCCATAGAAAACTTCTAGTTCCACTTCCACATTATTATTGATCTGTGTGACTGAACAGTAAGGAAGAACTTACTGTAAAAGAACCAACATTCAGTTCTGGCTGGGTCTGGAGGAGAAAAATGTCCTGACGAGCCATTAACATCCACGGTACCAGCAGAATTTACACTATCTGATGATCGGTCTTCTACAGTCTGCTCTCAGCACCGTTTTCTTTCTTATCTTTCCTTCCATTTCCCGTATTATTGAAGCCTGGCTTGGACAGGGTCCAGCTCTCCCCTGGGAAGCTGGTTTTGCTGTGTTGGAGACACCAATAGAGGCTTCAGGCTGGTGTCAATTCAAGTTTTGCTTGTTCTGAATCTTCTTCCATCTCTGTCTTCATAACGCATAGCGAGGGACGCTGGCCAACAGGAGCCCTACTGACCATGCTGACTGCAAGTTTCTCATACCTGGAGAAGTAAATAAGAGCCCTGTGTGTATAGCCCCAGTCTATAGGTGCAGTCAGTTGTTTTCAGTCCATTCAGCATCACACGCACACACTGCCCCAGGGAATTCAGCTGCATTTGTAAGGCTTGGGATTAGCCCACTGTAAATACACCAGACCCAGCAGTCAAGCTAACTGCTCAAAGGCAATGCTGCACTATCACAGCATTAATTCACTAGGCTCATCAGTGTTTTAATCACAAGATCCAGGTGGCTTTTCTGAGCAATGGGATTATTAAAGCACAGTGGGATTTCTTATACCCATTGCCTTAATTTCCTTTATTCAGTAAGCAAATATTCTGCAGCAACAATGACTTTATTTCCTACAGCAGCCAAATGTTGCCAGCCACAGAAACTAATGTTTCTGAGGGGGAGCTGTTCCTCCTGGATAGAGCATGTTGGATCACATCAAGGTCAAAACTGCAATGGATTTCATAGATCTGCAGTGCAGAGCCCAGCGAAGCGGAGGAGTAAATCATGATATTAAGAAATTAAAAACAAAATCATGTTTTCTCACGGCCTGGGAAAACATTTCCCAGTTCAAGCAGTAGCATCCTCCCTGTGTACCCAATCTGCAGGCTGAAAGCACACAGTTCGGCACAGGAGCATGAGGGATGGAAGGGGGAAGGCCAGGTCTGACCAGCTGCTGCCAGGTGGTGCCCAGTGCTGTGCCATACTGCACCTGGTGCTGCATATCTACTATTAAACTGGGGAGGAGGGTGGAGAATCATGAAGATGCTCTGTTGTGCCAAGCACACAGTGACTTTCTGGCTACAGGACCACTGAGGAAAGGTAAAACAAACTGATGTAATGATGTGCATCATCTGGATGCGGCCATGGAACCAGGCAGAGTGCAGCTGAGGGTGCTGAGGGCAAAAGGTATCCAACAGCACAGAATTTTACCTAGTCCTGTTCACATTCAGATGATCAATTAATCTCCTACGGAGAACAGAATCCTCTGTTCTTGCAGATATTTGCAACTAAGTGACACATGGCCCTGAACAACCTGATCTAAGTCATGCTGCTCTGGAGCTCCTTCTACCTGCAATTGTTCTATAATCCTATAGCTCAGGATAATAAATAGATAACAGGTAAAAAATATATGAGGCAATATTTTTTAAGGAGATATTGTTATGGTATCTGTGGTTACAGATACCGATGAGAGCCCTGAAAAGTGGCAGGGTTCCTCCTTCAGTCAGCAACACCACTGAAGGGAAACCTTCATATGACCTCTTTCTTAAAATTCATATCTCATACTGTGTTTCCCTCCGAAAGAATAAGCTCTTATTTGCATTTTTATGTGTTTATATGTTATGGCTTTTCACTGAAATGCAATACCAGACACTGATATACCAGACTAAATAAATCTGAACTAGAATTTTGGCAGGACAATAGTTAATCAGTGAGCCTAATGTTTGGATCTGCTAGAAAAGTGGTTTCTTAGGGAATAATCAACTTTACTTCATCTATTTGAGTGATAGATGTGAAGTGGCCAGACTTCTCTCTGTGGCTTTGACAAAAACTATCACAATTTCCCTTCCGTGCTACTAAGGTACTCCAGTAGCTCCAAGGTCCACCAGGTTCGTGCTGGACTTGTTAAGTGTCTTTCTGTCAAACACTGTATTACATACCCTATAGATTTAATCTGCCCCTACTATCACTCTTTTTAGAATAATAGATGTACCTTTAGCCTCCGGAGCTTTATAGAGCTGAAAAAATTCTATTGACTTTGCACAGGGGAAACCACTCTGAGTCGATTGCATGACCATGGATGAGCTAACAAGCAGCACTAGGAAGAGATGATGCTTTCATGGGTACACAAGTAGGAACAAGCCCCATGAAGATAAGACTGAGCATGGAGCTTGCTGAAACTCCAACAGTCAATGGTCAGTTATTTCTGTATAAATGAGAACTGTTTTTCCCATCTATACGGCACACCTACTCAACTGTACTCATCCTCAACAGGAAGAGTTAATGTCTGACCTGTCTAAAAGTGTGAAAAACAAATTCCTCCGCTGTTATGTTCCTTTAACTGAAGTAGAGGTTTAATATCCAGAAATCTTTCTTTGTTTGTTTGTTTTCTTTATTGTACATTTTCTGACTGCTTTGGCATACAATGACGAGTTTATTTAGAGGTAGAAATGCAAAAATTGGTTATCTTATTTCTAATGCAGAAATTCTAACCTCATCATTGCCATCACACCCGTCATCTCAGGCTTTAAAGTGGTGCAAGACAAAGAAGTCCACCAGGACCATGCTCAAAATCCTACAGCATCACGCAGTTCTGTTCTGTGAGAGTACACAGGCAGTCTCAGTGGTGGCCCTTGTATCTAAAGGGAAGGAGATGCCAAGCTGTAGCAAGAGCAGCACAGCTTCTGGCAAACGCAAGTGGGAAAGTACAGACAATTTAGGAGATTGGGAGCCAGGAAGGTTGCTCAGGCATCCAAGCCCTTTTATTTCCAACTAGACTTTTGAAATGATGCTTTCTTTTGTTTCTTCCCACTTTCCCATGCCACCTGGAAGGCTGTGAGAACTATTCTGCATCCTCTTCATTGAAGGTTTTGGCAGCAGTAGCTTTTCAGCCCCCCAGGAACAAAGGCAGAGAAAGGCAGAGGGGAAGAGGAACAAATGGTGCATATTAATCATAGTAAAAAAAAAAAAAAGTCTAAAAGAAAACAACAACAAAAGTTGCTTTTAAAATGTTTTCTCTGATCTGATCTTTTTCAAAAATAAAGGAAAATAGTTCATGCTCCTGTTTCTGTTTCTGCCCTGGTTTTGCAGTGCCTCCATGAGTTTCTGTAGTACCCGCACTGGTGCCACATAAACCTATTTCAAGAGCAAGGCTGACCAAAGCAAGTAGACACTGCGATTCCACCTTGGCAACTTCCTGCACTCTCAGCCTGTATCAGATCAACAAATCAATTTCTTTTAATGTGCACTTTTCTATTTAATTGCTGTAGACAAAGCTAAACTGACGTCTGTGTATTTAGCATGTGAATGTGAGCCAGCATAACTGTCTTGAGGTGGATTGATCAAAGAAAAATTCTTAATTGTTTCTAATAAAGTTAGAGCTGCTGCTACTTAAGAAAATCCTTCATTTGAAAGAAACCCCTTGTCCCTGTTTCAGAGCTGGGCACAATCTGCCGTGTGGTTCCGGGAGTTCAGGATATCTGATGGCTGCCCTACATCACTTCACTGTATCAGAACTGTCAAAATGAAAAAGAAACACTTCAGCCACCATTTTACATTGCTCTTTTTGTTGTTCCGAACTTACTTTAGATTTCTACCGATGCTAAAAATCTGCTAACAAGGAAGGGGTCAGACATTTGCTTTAAGAATAAAGAAGGAAACCTTTCTTCCATTTCAATCCACCCACAGCTGGGGACTTAGACTCTGGAGCATTTTAGAGATAAGTGTCATTTTAGAGAGAAGTGTCACTAAAAAATAAAAAAAAAATTAAAAAAGGTAAAGAAGCTTACTCTTAGACATGATAAGAGTCTCTAGGTAGAGTTAATCTTTTCTTGCATAAAGTAGCTTAGATAGAAATAAAAGAAAAAAAGAAAAGCTTTTGGATGCATAAACCCTCTTCCCAATCTTGGAATATTCTGGAGGTTCGGGGTTTATTTTGTTGGCATCTAATTACTTGTTTTAAGAGAATTTGGGAGATGCTTCCCAGCATCCTCTTCTCCTTAGGATGCCTCTGCTCAAGCATTCAGAAACTCATTTAAGAACTGGGTTAGCACATAAAACGGATTAGCCATATAAATAGTGCAGTTAGAAGGACAGTTAAGCTAAGTTGTATCTTCTTAAATTTCATGGTCCTTATTAACTTCTGAAGGAGCTCTGCAAAAGTATCCAAGGGCACACTTCAGTGTTTGAAGTGTAAATTGACCCCTCCCCATCCCAGCAGAAATCCCTAGTGTACCAATTTGCAAAGCCTAGAAGTAGTTTTTCGCATCTTTTTGGTAGTACATCCTGCAAATTGTATCTGCAGTGGCAGCATTATTACCTCTCAAGAGGCAGTTGAACATGAGCCACTCAGAGACCTGCTCATGGGATCCATCCAGGACATGACCCCAGTGGAGATGAGGCTCATTCCCCTGAGGCTATTGGAAAAATTTGAGGAATTGGTTCTGCATTTCAGTGGACTCTGCAAAGAGTGGGATGAAAATCATCTAGAATTATCCTCACTGCCAAAGGGACTAATAAGGGCTGTTGCTTTTGTAATTGCCACTTCATTAGACATGTAATATTTCCATGCCTGAAGAACTTGAGGAGCTAAGCTGCAAATACACTTGCAAGCACACACTCTTTGCTCTCTTCTGCTAAAACTGCATGTTCTGGCAACATTCCCGAGAAGCTGGAGGATTAATAATCCTTTCTCTGGTTTATTGAAAGAAATTTAACACCTCCACCATCACATCCTTGCTCCTCAGCAATGTATGCTTTAAGCTATGTGAAAGAGAAGCTCCAGCACTTGAGTGCTATAATAACTGTATTGAAACCATTCAAAACAGACAAACAAAACAGAAACAAAAAACAAAAACAAACCACTTTATATGCTGAACCGAAAAAGTAGGGAGCAGTGAATGGAGATCAAGAAGGGTCCCTTGCATATTTCTGATCTTGTTACAAGAAAACGCTTCAGAAAGATTTCTTAGAAGTATTTGGAAATATGGAAGTGACTGAGAAGTATGTGTATTATTGTGTCACAGTGGGAAAACAAACACCAAACATCTAGGTTGGCCAGTGAAGGTCCTGCATTTGTCCCACTGGTACAAGAACCAGCCCTCAGCAATGAACTGAGTCTTTGAGGCCATATACAACCAGAAGTTTTACTTCCCTTTCCTTACAGCTACTGCCAGCTCACCCAAGGCTCACAGCTGTGGGCCAGCTCTATCACTACTGGCTGCTCCTAACCTATGTTCCTCCTCATCCATCACCTTCCAGCTGGTTGTTCTTCTGGAAGCCCAAACCAGGAGAGAGCTTCTTTCACAGGGTTAGCAGAACAGCTCACTCCACATAACATAAGCATAATATCATGTTAGATTATTTAGATTGGATAGAAGAAGTTTTTTACACAAGACTAATGTGCTCTTGAGGCACAAGAACAGTTTGCTCAGAGGAGTGATGAATGCCCCTGGACACATTCAGTGTCAGGCTGAGGGGGCTCTGAGTGCCCTGATCTAGCTGTAGGTGTCCTTGTTCATTGGACTAGATGGCCCTTAAGGGTCCCTTCCAACTCAAATGATTCTATGGTTCTATGATTCCATGATTATTTTGCAGCACAAACTGTCCAAACTGTCAGCATTGCATGAATTTAGCAGCCAGCCCTACATGCCTATTCACATCCACTTGGAACAGCAGGACTTGCAATACATGTGGGCAAAGGGCACTTAAGAGACTGAAGGAAATACTGCTCACCTTACAGAAAGCAGCAGCACTCTGATGTCCTCAGATAAATGCATAAAATGCTTTCTGAAAAATACTGGGTACATCAAAGAGGGTTAGTCTTATTTCTGAAGACAAAAAAGAAAAGCATATTGTATCTAAAAAAAGACATTAAGATTTTAAAATCCACATAGTTTTTGAATGCAGGATGTGTCACTGAGCTTTCTTTACTCATTAGTGTTTTACAGACTAAAACCGTGTTTATTTTTCTCCTCTGAATGAAACCCTGAATAGCCTACTATGAACAGCCAGAAAAGAACACCTGCTCAGCATTCCCCTGAATGACTTTCAGGAAAGGGGGCTGTCCCTGCCCCACGCCAGGAGTCAGGCACCAAGGTTCAATCAGAGACCGATTAAAGCCTCAGGCTTCTCATGGCTGCCGTGGCTGGTGTCTGCACACAGCGGCTCCGTGGGGCTGGAGCAGAGGGAGGGAGAAGCGAGCTGGGCTGCCTGATTTTGTCTCCCTGCAACCTAGTGGCAAGGAAGTATTTTGGGAGCACACAGCTGCTGTTACACATGGCACTGGTTCATCTTTGAAAGCAGACAGAGGTGCCTGCCTAACCCGGGGGATTTCTGCGTGGCAGTGGGAAGATGTGATTTCTCTAACCCTGACAGACATATCCCTGGCAATTTATCCATCTGTAGCAGCCGTCCATTTTGATAAAGATCCTTTGCACCCAAAGATGGTTGGGACCCTAAATCTGCATGGCAGTGCTCATTTACTCTCTGGCTCTTACTGCAGAGAGCTGCCACGTGACACTTCTGGCATCATTAGTCCTCTAATGAGGAGCAGTGATTGCTGAAGGTGCTGTGAGAGTCAACATCTGGCCTTTTATTCATGCTCCACTTGCTTTGAATTTTCCCTGTTACCATCCCACCATACGAAGCTGCTTCAGCCAGTGCCCTGTTCCCACAGCATGTCTGGTAAAGATCCCCTACCCAAATGTTCCTAGGTCCTGCTGTCTCCTTGGGCTCTGCCCAAGCACAGACCTGCAGCCTCTGGGGGTTCACCTGGTGCAGTAAAAGCCCCTATGGGCTCCACTTGCTGGGTGGCTGACGAGCCTCCTTCGAGACAGGCTGGGCATACACCTGCATCTGCATTGCCTTCACCATCAGGAGGCTGGTGTGCGGGAAAGCAGCAGCTGGGAGCAGCCATATTTGCCTCACCAAGTCGGCTGGTGAAGGCCTAGGTGACAGACTGAGGTACTGAAACGTGGAGCTGATGTTCTCCAGACAACTGGGCCTGCTGCTATTGGGGAGAGAAGGAACAGGCCCTGGCTGCATGCAAATTTAATTGTGAAGCCTTTTAGTGGATTTAAATGGGTTTAGCTATTCCAAAGCAGCTTTCATACATGCCTCTCAGCGGCAGAGTGTGCAGACCTCCGTGGAGAATTTGACTTCACACAAACCAGCTTTGTTGGTTTGTTTGTGCAAGGATTTTGGCATTTTAGATTTTAAAGGAGCTTTAAAACACTGCTGGCTGCAAAGCAAAGGAGCCCATTAACCAGAAATGGACAGAGGCAATAGCTGATCTGCCTGATAAGAAAGCTCAATTCAAAATGTAATCAGTCTTGCTCCAGGCTTATCACATAAAATGCTCTCCCCAATCATCTCCCAAATGCCAAGGGAGGCCTGTGCTCCAGGATAAAGATTACACAGAAAGTAAGTACCTTTTAGGTGGAGGCAGAGAACAATTGGGTCACAGCCTGCCCCAAAATCTTAAACCAGTTGAGTCCATTACAACTTCCAGCAGTGACAGCAGAGAAGGTCTTTTCTGAACTGCACCTACTGCTTAGATGTGCCTGTGCTGCTCAGCCCCTGCAAAGGCTGTGTTCATACCACTGCTCCATTTCTTCTCAGGACAGCATCTCCCAAGTCAGCCTGGGAGGCTGCTGCCGTCTCAGTGTAACATGAACAGCTTTTTCATGCCAGGCTTATCTCTCACAGCCGTGCTGAGGCTGGCAGCTGTGTTGACCTTTGCTATGCTCAGCACTTAAATAGTGCCATAAATTTACATGGCTCTTTACAAACACAAATACATCATTCCTGTTCCAGAGAAGGACCCTATCAGTTCAAAAAGGGCTGTGCCACGAGAACAGCCAAACCAAGGTTAATGAGCTATTCAGTCATGGTTGGAGAGAAGCCAGAGGCATGAGGACCTGGGTGATTTTATTGACCTCAGCCCAGCAGAGCTCAAACTGATGCCACACTCACCTACTGCCTCCAGGAATAAAAGCTTTCCATAGGAGGCTTTCCCTACTTCCCCTGGCTGTATGAGGCAATGCTGAAGCCCTGCGACCCGCCCTGAGGCAGTCCTCGGGAAAGGGAGAGCAGAAGATCCCAGTCTGTTTTGAATTTCTTTGTCTTTGCAATAATCTCAATGTAAAAAGCTGCTCCGTGCTTCTGGTGCCCATGTGTTCTGCCTCTGTACTTTTTCTGGAGCAGCACAATGAGCGTCCTGGGCTGAGACCTTTTCATCTTTCTGGAGCTCAAGCATTTGCAGAGGTTTACTTCAGGTTTTAGAAGGATGCATTTTTGCTGTGAATATTGAACAAACTGCAGTGCACAATTACCTACAAATTGCCATCAGATGGAAGCTGATTACAGTAAATAAGAACTGAAGAGGCTGTACGGAAGCAACCTGAAAGCAACAGAAATGAAGCTCATTTATGTTTTCTCAGCCTGCTTGCAGTAGCTTTGTTGCATATACACCATGCCTTCTATCCTGACTGAAATACAGATTGCTTCTATGTGGGAAGGTCTAGTGAGAACTAAGAATACCATTCAGCTGTAGATTTGGTAATCACGTATTTAAAATGTGATATTCAGACAAAAATTATGTTGTCAAGCCAAGCAACCTGACCTGAACAAATGAAGTGGAAACACCTTCCATGAGCAACCTGATCCAGCTGTAAGTGTCCCTGTTCATTGCAGGGGAGATGGGCTAGATTGTCCTTTAAGGGTCCCTTCCAAATCAAATGATTCTATGATCTATGACCGCCCTGTGGGAGAAGCCTTGGCTGCAGGGTTGGTATAGGGGGGACCCTGGCCCCCACCCCAACCCCCTCACACAGAGATGGAGTGGGCCGTGCAGACACCAGAGCAGGAAGCATAAGGAGAGCTAACAGTAGTGAGCCTCAGGCTGAGCTTGAGCAACCTAGTGGGGCCACCGTCTGCAATTTGCCCTTCTATGACATTACTTCTCTAGTGCAGAGGAGCTATGGATGACCTGAAAGTCATTATTTTCTAGGTTGCTTGCAGTGAAATTGTGGCCATCTTGGTGAGGAGCGACAGGACTGGTGTCACTGATGAAAGCAACGAGATATGTCTTCTAAAGAGGATGAAATGCTACAGTTCCAAAGAAGAGGTAAGAGGTAAAAAAGGCAGAGGTGAGAGGTGGGTGTCTGGTAGGGAGCAAGCGGGTGCTCTTTAATGTTTACAGTGCAGTAAGTGAGGCAAGAGTTAGCCCTATGACGCTTTGTTCCACGCAGTGTTCCTCATCAGCAATGGGAAAAATGGTGAAGGGCATTTGTATAACTGAAGTCGCTAATTGAGAAAACACCCTGTGCTGCCTGGCATCTGGGTGGGATCTGAGTGAAGAATTCAACTTGCTCAGCTCCTGCAGATTCCCCACGTCCTGCTCTACCCCCCCCTCACCCTTCTCATTCACAGCTGTCTGCAGCCACCTCAGCACTGAGGGGGCACACTCCAAATGTGAGGAAATGCAACACTGCAACAGACATCCTGGAGCAAAACAGACTCTGAAAGCTGTAGATGTGTCTTGACAAATGCTAATTCTTTTTACTGATAGCTCCAATTTAAAGTGACAGGTTTTAGAAGGATTTTGGATCTGACTTTCAAAGTGGTCCAAGCCACATCTTATCCCCTTTGGGCCGTGACAAATGCAGAGGTAATGTGATGAGCATTGACTTCAGTCCTGACTCAGGCTTGAGTAGGATCACAGTGGAGACAAGCTTACCAAAAAAGCTGGAGATATTCACAGTGCTTGCCTACAGAAGTTCCTGTCCCTGTTCTGAGGGTGAATCCTCATGTATATAAATTAGGGGTTTTGTTTATTTATTTGTGAACACTTTCCTGGACAATAAATGCCCTGTGAACTGGCAGCTTATGAAGGGAAGGTTTTTGTGGAGACTTTCAGCAGGACTGTTCCTGCTGAAAGACGAGGAAAGACAAATGATCTCATCGAGAATCCCCTACGCAATGTTTTTTTGTGTTTTCCAATTTGGTATTTATTATTTTGCTGTTCTCATACCTGGATCTTATACTGCAATTATGACTCTATGATGCCCCCAACTCATCCTCAGCACGTACTCTGCTCCCTCAGATGCTTCTGCAGTTAGTGAGCAACAAAGGCTATAGCATCTGGCATTAATAATGAAGCAAATGCTAGGAAACAGCTGATGGTCCCGGTCACATCCAATGCTAGCAAAAAAAGCAAATACTGCAGTGTGGGCTGCCCTGTGCTACTACTTACCATGCAGGAGGCTACAGTGATGCAGTGGCATGAGAGGCTTGTGCACCCAGACTGAAAGTGTGCAGTGTGCAGAGGAAAGGGAATAGAACAGCCAGGCATGTTTGTTCTAGGAAATGTCACATGGGTTCATGCTCCAGTGTGAGGAGATGAAGGAAGCTTAGCAGGAAAGGGCAGCATGACAAACGCATGTACTCTTTAAGTCATAAACTTGACCCACGTAGCCAAGATTCACGAGCAGTGGGTCTGACAGTTTCAGGCAGGGTGGACAGAGCTATGCAGCAGAGATCTCTTGTGCTGCATCACCAAAGGGGCCAGGCATCAGCTGGAACCAGCCAGCACCAAAGTCAGATCTCCCCTTATATAGGGGTCTCTTGTCACAATTTTTGTTACGGGGTCAGCCATGCAATGTAGCCAATGGCTTCATCTAAGTATTACTTTGCAGATTTCACAGTTTTCAGTCATTAGAAAGTAAGACCCACCTTCTCTGCAGGCTCCATGTAAGAACTCCTAGCACACTCTAGGAGAGAGATGTATTTGATGCAAAAAAAAAAAAAAAAAAAAAAAAAAAAAAAAGGCATATTCAGAACTTAAGAGTTCCACCCAGCACTTAATTTTGAAAATGATTGTAACCATAGTGAACCCACACAAAGTATTCCCAAGGTGCTGTGATTGATGGGAAAGCATCAGTATATCATAATCCCAAGGTCAGAGCTCAGATCTGCAGTTTAGCTGCAGATCTTCAAAACACATTATTTGAAACAGCTCTCTGGTCCTTGAAAAGCTAAATAGGTGACCAGCAAGTTGTTTACTTATCCACAGATATTTAGATAAATATTTCAGAGTACATAATGCTTTTGTGCTATCGTTGCTGTTCCACCACAGATTACAAACACTGATCTTGTTATTGCTTACAGGAAACACGGCTGAGACTTTTTAGTATAAAGGTATTTTTCTCTTCTTTTTTTTTGTTCTGCAAAATGCAAGGTCTGAAGGTCAGACACTCTTTGCTGTGTGTTCCTGAAAGCCCATTGAACACCAGGGTTACTGCATTCCTGCAGCTGTGCAACACAGTGCTGCAGTGCCCAGGGACAGGTGCTGGTCAGCAGATCCAGGTCTGGGAGAGGGCTGGAGAGGAAGCCTCCTAGCACACTGCTCAGGGCTGCCACAACAGTGTTATCCTTGCAATAGAAGCCATTGACTCAGTAACAGCATGGATCCTGTCAGAGCAAACTCTTTTAAGCAGTTAAAAGCATCTGCGCTAGAGTAGGTGCTCCTGTTCACTGCAGGGGAGTTGGACTAGATGGCCTTTAAGGGTCCCTTCCAACTCAGGAAGACGATAAACTGATGTGTTTACAGCACTGTAAAGATGGTAGCAATGCAAAAGTAATCTGACCATTTCTTGGCTAATTTGATCATCTGAAGAATGTTATGAAAGTGACCCAACTCATCTAATCATTCGTTGGGAGGAATAGACCAAAGAAACCCTAGAAGTCAATTGGAAAAACAGCTACTGCACCTCTTTTGCCCACACTCCCTCCGCTTAACAAAGATGCTGGATGCATCCAAAGATGCTCTTCCTGGCATCCTCTCTCCACCTGCAGAACAGGCATCTCTGCTCACTGAGTGTACAGGGCCCTGTGCATCTCTTGTCCAGGTTTTGAACCTTACACTTATTTCAGGGGCATAAAGCTAGCTATCCACGGGCAGCATGGGAAAAGTTTTCTTAGGGCTTCTCCATGGGAGTTCTGTGCATCTCCTCTGTCTTTGGTGTCAACTGCTCACAGAAGGGACTGGGAGTGCTCCTGGCAAAATTTATTTTCTTTTCCTGTTTAGGAGAGAAACCTTGTCAGTAAAAGATTACAAAAATTGGGTTTTGGTGTATTTTGATTACAGGAAACCAACTGAAAAACTTATATTACTATATGCTCTGTTCGGCAAAATAAATATTAGGCAAGCTTTCCTTAATCCTCTAATGTGTAAAACAGACCAGAAAGAAAATAATCCAAAGGGAACTGTCTGCACAACGTTCCTGAAACTTACTGTGCTTGCACTATTTTCCTTCTGATGCCTATAGCAATGGTTGGATCCATCAAAGATATGCATATTCAAAGATCTGTCTCTCCTTTGATGTTACTAAATATGATCTTCAGATATGAATGAAATTGTTAAAAGCCCAAGGGTCTTCTACTACCAGCCAGTTCTCTTCCTTTTATCAGTCCTTGCATTGTGTCCAGACTCAGGCTAAAAAAATAAGGCTGTATTAATGAATAATGCCATAACACACCCTGGGTCAGATCTCTACCATTAGAGCCAAAAAAGTACTTCAGTACAGGTAAGTGAATGAAGCAGGACTGAGACAGCACAATGAAGGTATGTACTGCAGATTGGTAGGTCTGGTAGGACACGTGCCACCTCCAGGCTAGCAGCTGCAGAGCTGTGCCTGAACAAGTGAGCCACAAAGCCAACTTCGTTTCCAAGGTACCCAGGACCTGCCTCATGTTCAGCCAAGCTGTGGGGTCTGTGTCTGCAAGTACACATCAATGCACGCACTTGTGGATGGGATCTATTAGCTACAACATAAAATAATCTTACAATTTTATGAAGTTTTAAAAGAAAATTTATAAGAAATTGATACAATAGATGGGATGAGAGTGAATATCCTTAAGGTGTGCCAGAGGAGGTTCAGGTTAGATATTAGGAACAATTTTGTCTCAGAAAGAGTGGCAAGCCTGGCACAGGCTGCCCAGGGAGGTGGTGGAGTCACTATCCCTGGAGATGTTCAGAAAAAGGGTGGATGTGGTGCTGAGGGATGTGGTTTAGTGGACGCGGTGGTGATGGTTTGACGGTTGGACTAGATGATCTTAGAGGTCTTTTGCAACCTGAATGATTCTATGATTGTGCTGATGGCTCTGAGGTTCCCTCTGCTTCTGCTCAGAGTCCTAAGAAAGAGGCCTGTGTTGGCTCCGCTGCTCAAAGTGACACAGACAGTATTGATGGTGCCAAGCAGGACAGGTGATTTTATTTTACTTCCCTGGCTGCTTCCAAAATTCTCACCTAGTACCAAAAAACAGTGGGAGTTAGTAACTGAAGTGGTTGCACAGGCCTGTGAGTACCATTAATAATTAACTAACCATTTAATTTCTGTGAATAATTTTAAAAACTTTCATGTTCAAAACAGATTTTACTCTGTATTTAGAAATAGGGTAAGCTACCTGGAGCCTATTAGGATGCCACCAGAAACTCAAGAGAAAGTTAAAAATATCCAAGGAAAAAAAAAAAAAAAAAAAAAAAGAGTTGAGTAGATGTAACTAATCTATTCCCACCTTAAGGGGATTTGCAAAGAAATCTTTTCCCCATTAACAGCAAAGAAGTTCCAGATGATGGAGAAGGGTGATAACACAGTGCCGATAGTTTTTAAAAGACTGTCAGCATGAATAACGTAATATGCCTCAACATGAACCCTAGGAAAAATGATAATGTGAAATAATAATGAAGAATCATCGCTGATAAAATCTGTTCAGTCCATTTCAGCTGTCATACAATGATAACAGCACGCATCTTTCCAGGTGCGAAGATACAGAGAACTTCTTTAGTCTATCAGAGAATATAAAATAAAAATCTTTCCTGAAAGGTAAATCTAGAGGAATTCAATTAGCAATTAGGACTACATTCTTACTAGTTAAAGCACCACGGGGGCAAGCTGCTTGCAAAAGAGAGGGATCTTCTTTTTCATGATGTCTCCCAGGGCGTATAGTTGTTATTATACAAGGTTGTAATAGATGAATAGCCAGAGGTTATAGAGGAACAACTCACCCACACTGAGGCTCACAGTTAGGATGGATTCTCACCACAAGGAACTCCACACAGGAGCAATCTCCGAAAGAGATGCTGCCTTAGTGGTGGTCAGTCCTTAAATGGGATCTAGGAGAGGTGGAGTCAAGCTCCACCCCTTCTGGGAGCACAGCTGAATTACCTTCACCTGTGCTCCCGCAGCTGACCCATCACTTGCCTCAGATGGTTAATCAGAGGTTCAGGCTGTGATTAACAGTTTCCCATACACACGGCAAGCTGGATGTACCTGCATTTTTGGAGCAGGGCTGGGGCCTGCAGTAAGCATTGGTGGTGCAAAGACAGAGGGTTGCGCAGGGCACAGTCAGCCTCTGCAGCCCTTCTGCAACATACTTCTGGGTATAGACATGGGGAATGGCCTCATTAAATACCTCAAATTTCCATTTCAGCTACTCACTGCTTGTACATAACCTGGTCCCTTTCAGCACATTGCTCCCCAAAAGCTAGTGCTCCTTCAGCCAGCTAGAAAACAGACAGTTTCTAGACCGTGTCGGAGTGCTGTCTCTCAAAGAAGAAATGATTTTGTTTCTTCACTTAGTTTAGTTCTGGTCTTACTGTCTCACCTCCAGCAGACTTCTGTGTGGCCTGCACCTTCTGTGGCCATTTCAGGCACAATGACACTGTACCATGGAGGCCTCCATCTGTCTCCCCATAAGCTATGATTTAGTTTAGATATTAGGAGGAAAGATTTTACCCAGAATGGGTGAGGCAGCGGCACAGGCTGCCAAGAGAAGCCCCATCCCTGGAAAAGCTCAAGGCCAGGTTGGATGGGCCCTGCACAGCCTGAGCTAGTGGGGGGCAGCCCTGCCCATAGCATGGGGTTGGGGCTGGGCAGGCTTTGCAATGATTCTGTGAGTGCCGTGGCACTGAACGCTTGCTGTGTACAGCCTCTGGAGTTGGGCAGGCCATGCTGCCTTTGCTTGCCTTCATCATGGTGGCTTTTGAGCACTCATTTTGTAGAGTGAGGGAGGATAGCAGAAAGCAGAGGAAACCCAGACAGTCCTACAGCTTGGCATGGAGACTGAAGTATTGAAAAATCTGGGTGCTCTGAGAGTTTGGAGATCCTAGTATCGTAGCTAATGACAACCACAGCCTATTAGGGTGTTCTTCTTCCCAATATAGGCCGGAGATCAGCTTCAGAGGGTGTACCATCACTCATTAACTATCAGTATTGGCCAATAAATGCCTTTAGCCACCTGAGGAAAGCCTCTCCCTTCCCAGCCCAGCATTTGGTTTAATAGATGCTGGGAGAGAGGCAGGGAGGAGAAGAGATTTACTAAGAGCTCAGCGGAAAAGAACTTGCCAAGCTAGGTGAAATTGCTTAGGTTGTTTTAAATAAGAGGTTGCTTTAAGTGCCCCTAGGAAAGATTTGTGTCAAATACTATCAAAATGCCATAGAAACAGTAAGAGTTTGTTAAATTGTAAATAGCAAGAGGAAATGCACCTTTCTCTGCACAGTGGGGAAGAAAAGTAACCGATCAATAGCAGACTAATGAAAGTATTGAACAATTAAATTGCCTCTGGCATTGCAAATGAGGACTGCAGATAAGTGTACATCTAAAACTCAATTTACAAGGTCAGAAGAGGACTCATACAGCATACAAAGTGACAGAGATATATTAAGAGTATTATAACTGAGCGAAGACTTACATCTTCAAAAACCCATGAAGATCTTATCAATTTATCAATATTTTTAATCATTCCTCTGAGTGAAGATGTATCGTTCTAAGAAAAGAAATGTGAAAGCAGGTTTTCCAAGAAGTTTCCACTTCAGGTGTTCATTTCAAACAAAGCAGCATGCCAAAAAGTTACAGAAATGTTACTTTTGTTTTCAATATTTTTCCCCTCTCATAGGCGCTATCAAGACTTGAAGTTGCACTATTTGCAAAGTATTTTCAGCCCAAACAGAAATGGAAAAGCCCAGTGACAATAAAGAAAACTTTCAACTAATCCAGCCAGAAGCATTAGGACTTCGGTTAGTTGCTTATCTAATCACCTGTTGTTAACTCTAAGCAGATTTTCCAGGATTACTAATTAATGGCAGCTGTGATATCTGGAGGCATAAGACTATTGCATTTGTTTAAAATTTATTTTGAACACTAAGACAACCACAATCCACAAACAGAAGTTCAACATTTTTACTCTGGTAGATGAGGAACAGTACACTGTGGAGCATGTCTGAATATGCATTCTTTTTCAGTGGATTAATCTGTTTCTCCATGAGCGTGGAAAGAATAATCCTAAAAGTACGTTTTCAGGTAAGCTTGTACTGATATGGAATAAACTTTAGTCAATAAAATTACACTGATGTACGCCAAAGATCTGCTCCAGTGCTGAGATTTGCATTTGAAAATAAAACTTCCATGAATTATTGCATCTGCTACTCCTGCCAAAACCCTCAGAAAGCTGGTGGGACCTTGAGCCTGTTGTGGTTTAACCTGTCAGACAGCTCACCACCACTCAGCCGTTTGCTCAGTGCCCTGCAGTGGGATGAGGGAGAATATTGGGAAAAAGGTAGAACTCATTGGTTATGATAAAGGCAGTCTAATAGGACAGAAAAGGAAGGGAAAAGTATTATCATTAATAGGAATGGTAAAAGAATATACAAAACAAATGTTGAATAAAGCAATTGCTCACCACTTATTGACTTATGTCAGCTGGTCCCCAAGCAGCACCAGCCCTCCTGACTAACTCCCACATGGTAAGGAACATTTCTTTGGCCAGTTTAGGTCAGCTGTCCTGGCAGTGCCCTCTTTCAGCATCTTGTGCAACTCCAGCTCCTTGCTGGTAGAACAATAGAAGAAGCTGAAACATCCTTGGCTCTGTGCAGCACAGCTCAGCAACAGCTAAAACACCAGTGTGTTACCAACCCTATTCTCATCCTAAATCCATAAAATATCAGCCACTAGGAAGAAAACTGGCTCTATCCCAGCTGAAATTAGTGCAGAATCTTTCAAGTTCTTTTTCTTCTCGCACTGCCAAAAAAAAAAACAAAAAAAAAAAACAGGCAGCATTGCCACTATACAGATGCAGAAACGAGCCACGGGGTGAGTCTTGGTTCTGTTTCTGGGGATACCAGAAGGGGATCACTACAACAGGCTCCTTGTGAGGACGTAGCAGCTTGCTCCTTAAAGAAACAGAATATCTGGAGAGATTATCTGATATTGGAAGCTCAGTATTTATTCTCTCCTAGCTATATCATTTTTGTAACCGAATTCTAGAGAGCACTGCAACTAAGACAATGCTTTCACAGCAGCGAAAATACTTCCTGCCTAAAAAGTGGAATTTAATAGTGAAAAATAGCTTCAGCAGGACAGAAAATTGAAAATAGCTTTCTTTTTGAAGGCCAAAATAAATCTTTTTGTACGAAACTACTGTTAAATATGTACCTTCAGTATGTAGGCTTTTCTTTTTCTTAAATTCTGTCTTTCTCATACTTATTTTCTGCCTCTCAAGTTGTCAAAGTCTAAATAGAGTCATGGGGAAATGAGTGTAGACCAGAGCTATTGTAAATGCTTGGAAAATTCCTCATATTCTCCCTCATGCAATGAAGTGCTGTCTGACTTTGTCGCCTAATTTCACCTTCGTGAGCCTTAGCAAAGGATGAAAGGGGAAGCACATCCAATTTGGCTTTCACTGGTAGCTCTCTTTATTCACAGGGTGAGGACCAGCTCACCCTGCTTGGCAGCTCTGATCAATCAAACTATTCATCTGAAAGAGAAGACACTTTTTTTTGGAGGGGGAAATAATGGGGGGAAAAAAAGTGAGCAGATTTTCCCAAAATAAAGACCTTCCACTTCAGATGTTCATAAAAAAAAAAAAAAGATGCCAAGAAACTTTATAAAATACAGCCCAAGGTTCTCTTTCTTGTGAACTGAAAAGTTGGTAGCTGCATATGAGCTCAACTATTTGAGCTTCTCATACAGTGAAACTAAATAATCCATACCAGTTTTGTAAAAGTTGTACTGATTAAGGATCCAACCCAGTTTTCACAATATATTTTGACACCAAGTTGACACCAAGGCCCCTAAGGCCTTTCTATTGGAAGTATGTTGCATAATCGTTCAAAGCCGCTGGCAACAGGTGCCTGTTCTTACTGCTCGCTGTTGAGTCTTTACAAGTAGTCTAATAAATTTAAAAAAATCCTGGAGTTGAAAGTAAAAAACAAATGAAAATTGTGCTCATCTGCAACTAGATGAGGTGGTGCTTACCCACAGGTGATGAAATTTGCAGCCTGGCACCTTTTTTCCTCTGAGATTTCCCACAGCAATACAGCTGAACAATCACTAGAGCTACCTGAGTGTGAAGCATTTCTGCTTGACTCAGTCCTAGAATAGTTTGAAATGACCAAGCTGTTGAATGTTCCTCCGCTCTATTGCTTAAGTTATCCCAGATCCCAATGACTGGAATATAGTAAATGTGATATCAGTATTTCATAATATCCTCCAGGGGAATTTTGAGAATTACAGGAAGTTAAATCTGCCTTGTATATGGAGCAGGTTAATAGTAAGCATATTAAAAATTGGAGTTAGTGCTTTCATAGATAAATATGTAAGTTATAAAGGGAATTACTTTTAGAGTAAAAATCTGTTGGAATTATTTGAAGGTATTAACAAACATAGTTAAGGATGAAGCTAATCACCAAGTCACTTTAATAACGTATCTCCTCATAGACCCTTAAAGAAACTAAGAAATTATGCATATAAAAATCAGCAAATAGAAAATCAAGTAGCTGTATAACTCCATAAAATGCCTGTAACTGAACATAAAAAAAACCCATGAAGTATTATGAGAATAAATTTGCTGATGATACTGAATTATTCACAGTAGTCAAAGTTAAGTTATAAAGAGCTGTAAAAGGATTTTGAGAGAGCATCAGTAGATAATGCAGTGGTTAATGAAATTCAATCCTGATAACTATAAATTACTGCATGAAGGAAAACCAACTCTAATTACACAGCCACAATAATGTCCTCTAAATTACCTATTACCCAGGAAGAGCACCTTGGTATTGCTATGAATACTTTCTCTACTCAGCTCTGGTGAGGATACACCTGTAGTGCAGGGTCCAGTGCTGGGCTTTGCAGTACAAGGAATGACAGATCTACTGAAGACAGCCACCAAGATGATGGTGGCTCATTTGTCTCACAAACTGAAAGTGTAGAGTAGGGAATAGAGGAAGAAGAGGCCTCCTCTGGGCAAGGAGCCCTCATTATTGATGTGCTTGGTTACATTCCCAAATAAAAGAGAAACAGCAAGTAGCTTACTTGTTTTAGTAAAGAGCTCTAAATCAAAATAAGTGGAAAAGGATGAAGAAGGATAATTCTCTGTGCCAGCAGTGGGAAAGATCCTACTGAGGCGTGAAAATCCCCTCAGGCTATAAAATAGAAAACAGCACATACATATTATCACCTCCAATAGGCTATCCTGAATTTACTCACTCTACAGTTATATTTTTACAGATAATCTATTTGCAGTTTGGTAGTAATGTTTTTTTCCTGTAGATTTTCAAATTTATAGTACAACAACTTTCCAAACCCCTAGAAGTATGGGTAACAAAGCTCACAGCTTTTACATAGTAGTTGAATTAAAAGGTTAAATATATACTTTTTATAAAAAAAAGCATATTCAGTAATTTAATATTTTAGAAGAAATGGAACCACTGTACTCTATTCTTCATTACTGACACTCTCAACATTTGATAGGAGTAAGAGCTTAAGAAAAATCAGACCAAGGGCCTAGAGAGTTAATGCCCCGTATCCAAGGCTGGCAGATACCCAGAAGGAAGTAGAAAGGAGTAAGAATATGAATTATTTTTCTTCCATCGATATCCTCCCACCTCCCAACTAATTTTACTGTTGCAGCTTTACTCAGTTGGAGATAGTTTCCATATCAATCCACAGCGGATTTCCCTTCCAAGTATTCCTCCAGTAGGCCCCTTGAGCCACATAAAGATTTTCCATTAACAAGAGCCTTCTGCAATGGGTTCCATAGGTCAATTATCTGTTGCATAATAAACCCCTTCCTACATTTATTTTGAGGCTCATTCCTGCCAGCTTCTTCTGATGCTACTCATTGAAACACAGTTTACTGAAATGGCCTCAGCTGTTGAAGCACCAAAGAATAATATGTCCCTAGCTGGTTGCCAAGTGTTTGAAACAGATAATAATAATTTAAAAGAACTTGAATAGGAAAGGCACATAAGAGGAAAGGAATATGAATAATACCTACTCAATAGTACCTTCTCTCCATTTAGCAGATCTGGTACATAGAGAAGAATCAGACTCTTCTGCTAGCTGTGGTAATGCTATTCCACCCCCAAACTGAGTGGAAAAACAAAAGTGCATCAGGCCTGAATTTCAATTACAATTAGCTTTCAAGTGACATTTCTCCTGACCTAACAGTGCTGTAAGAACATTGTCTTTCGAAGTACAACTGCAGCCAAAACCCTGCTCTATGCTAGCTGTTCTGCCTAACGTACTGCATTTGACCCTCCAGCCTAGCTGAAATGCATTAGACCTGAGAGGGTATAAATTACCCAGACTGCTCACCTGTGATAGGGAGAGCTTGCTAATAGTAACTCATCCACTCCAGGCAGAATAATGTAATAATGTACAGTAGCTCCTCAGCCAGTGGCCATGGCCTTTGGGTTGTCCGGGTGGCAAGGATTTGCACCCTCCTGTTAGAAAGCCAGTGCTGCCCACTGTAGCTTGAAGACATGTCATCCCCCTTACACAAGAGCCAAACATGTCTGATCCAGCATGGTAATAAAAAAGACAGCTGACAATCTAAGTATTTAAATAGTTTGGGCAAGGCTTACTACGTGGTGCTAAGGACTGTGATATAATATGTGCTTTGTCATTTGCTGTGCATGCTGTGGGTACGTGTTTACTGCATATGTTCCCAAACCAGGCCCAACAGCATTTTGCAGCAAATCTCTACTTTGGTGAGAGTTAGGACAATACCAAATAACACTCAATTTATCATTGTTAAACAGAATTGCGTTCCTCTCTAGCTCATTAATTCCCTTATGCCTCCAACTGTCTTTTATTATTCTCTCCTTATGTGCTTTCATTTTCACTTTTTGTAATCAGACTTGTAATCAAATCCTCCAGTTCCAGACGCAAGCTCCCACTCTCAGAATCCCTGAAAGGCTGATTGCTGGAAACTGGGAGGATCTGCAAGGGAAAGAAACGCTCAGCTGCCACTACTTAAACAGCTACTGCAGCTTATTGTCACAGGTGGATTTCTGCTTCAACTAAGTTTTATATATTTGCATGAGCAAAGTGTATTTGGAAAACTTGTGGTTCTAAACAATGTGTTTTTGCATGAGAACTCGATGTGCAGAATACCTGCTAGGGTAGGGGTTAGATCATATTCTCGCTTGGCTCTGAAATGCTTTGGGCAAGGAAACTCATAAATGAAGGAAAAAACATTTCCTCAAGCAGACTCAGAATGTGACGTTTCTCCAGTATTTGTTTGACACAGGAGCTGGGCTGATTATTCACACCTAGTTCTGTGCACAATGATTTTTGAACTCACTAAAGAGTAATGTCACTTGCAGAATGAATTTTTAAAAAGGTTTGCAAGTCCACTTCTCCATCGTTTAACTGTATTTACTGTGGAGGTTCAGAACACAAGTGTTTACTGTTGCCCTAAAACTACTTCTGTTTTTGTTAAATGCCCCATCCTGGATACATTTTTCCTGCAGACCGTTGGGTGAAATTACCTCAGTTGGGTGGCAAGTGACAGTTTTTAAGTACTACTCTAAAGTATTCTGATTGGACTGCTACTGCTGAAAGTTCTCTATTGTTCAGTCAGCAGCCCAGCCTATGAACAACTGCCCAATAGATATTTCCTGGTTCAAATCCGGGATTCTGCCCCTATACCCTTTCTCTCAATGCAGAAACCTGAGTGATAGAAGACCCTTTTGAACCATGCTTCGATTTGAAATCAGTTTTGCTGACTTTGTTGTCTCCCAGTCCACGTTTGTTGGGCTTTTGGGTGTGCTGTCAATAGCAGCTGCTTTGTCTCCCTAGCAGAGAGGGGTGGGAAGGAAAAACCTCCTGGTACCTGCACCTTTCTTCTTGTAAAGGCTTCTGTCACTGCAGGGGAAAGCAAAGAGAACACAAGTGAGGATGTGAACCTAGTTTCATGTGTGGCCACGTATGAATCTCAGCAGGAATCATGAAGTGAGAGTGTTTGGCCTGTGCTTCTTGCACTATCCTAATAACATACTTGCTTACGTGATTAATAAAATATCTGGATAGCTACTAACCCACTGGTAAACTTTTATCTCTCTGACTTAAGAAATGGTTTCTTTTAAAAGTTTCTTAATTCGTTTGTCTGATTTTCAGGTTAAGTACTGGTAGGATTTCTTTAGTATGGGGCAGCGCAAGTCAGCCACGGCAACACGCTCACTGTGGCCCATGCTGGGCTCATGTATTTATTTTTAAACTGTTCTTATACAAATCTACACACAGAAATAACAGAGACAGTTGGGGATGGATTACATGGAGCAGCTGAATGGTGAGCATTTCCACATCAGTATGTAGCCCCACCAGAGGGTCCCTGCATGGTGACTGCTGGACAACACAGGGCACAAAATGGACTACATACATTATGGAGATTTCTGTGTGTAATCAATGTCCATCCCTCAGGGTTTCTGACTGATTTTGGCCACATGCCTCCAGCGCCATCATGACCAATCTCCTGGGGCCAGCTGCAGCAGAAGGAATCTTCTCTTTGGCATAGGAAATGGAGTAAGGAAGCACCCAGGATTTTGGCAGAGCGAAGTGCTAAGGGATTTCTTCAAAGGATAATGATTAACAAATGTTACCAGTGCTCTGAAACCTCCTTTTCTTAATTCTTGCAAGGACCAATTGGAGCCTGGAATATTAATAGTAAAGTTAATGTGCTCATGTATTAGCTAACACAGTGTTTGGTGGAAATGCCTTCAACAGCTCTGCTTAGTGCCCTGGGCCTGGCTACACCACTGGCTGCTATGCAACTACAGATATCCTGTGAGGCAAGAGCAGAGGGATGAGACCCCATGGTGCAGGCTGCGACCTTCCCCTGACCCTGTGGCCTGGCATGGCTGGCTCAGGTGTGGGTGCTGAGCCTCAAGCTTGGCTGCACACCTGCGTGCAGATCCAAGTGTGGCTGGCTTTCCTCTGAAGTGGTTTTTTTTTTTTTTTTTGCTCTCCTGATGGATAAGAGGCTGCTTACAACCAGTCCGAGCTGCTGTACAAGACATGGTGTGGGGGAATACAGGATCCTGATGGCAGTAGTGGAGACCCCTCACCTCCTGCCCCATGCCCATGTGGCCATTGGCAAAATCTCTTTGTGACCAGTTGAAGATGCCCAAACTAAGGCAAAAGAGAAGTATTTAGTTATGATCTATTTGTGTTCACCTTCCCAGCCCTGGTTGTCTTGTCCCGGTGGAGTAGGTTGTTCACTCAGCATGATAGGACACATCTTTGCTCCTCTCCACGAAGACAGGAGGCCCCTATACAGGGACCTTTATTCAATCTTCATGACCCTGGTAGGTTAAATGACTACAGCAAAGATGTTTGCTTTGATCCTGCAGCCTCCAGGCTCTGTTACTCCATCAGATCCCCTAGTGTAAATTATTATCTTACATAAATTATTAATTCACATCCGTTTTCCAGAAATGCTACATGAGTAAAAGGGACAAAAGCTCAGCCAGTAATTATGATGGAGAATCCCCATAGTTACCACGGATATAAGTGGTCTTCCATTAATTTGAAATTATACAATAGTAACAAGACAAAATGGCACAAACTGATCTGGGTGTTCTCCACACATACCTTCTTCAGTGGGATTACTAAATCCAGTAATGTCCAGTAATGTGTCTAATCTGTGTTATTTTGAAAGTAATAAATCTTCATGTACTGAAAATGCAAGAAGTGTCTAGTATAATATTAAATGAGCTAATTCCCAGTCTCTCAAAACAGTGCGTAACTTCATGTCCTTTTTTTCATCTTCCTTTAAGCCGCTTCAGTTATGTTTCCTTAGAGATTCTTTTATATTTTTCACATAATGCAACAATAGTTTTTAGATACCTGTCCTGCACTTGAAGTTTGGCCAGGAAGGGTGAAATAATAAATATCTGTATTTACTTAAGAATTATTTCTGCTTTTTCCTTTTCCTGCCTTCACTTCTGAAACTTTGTCTTCGTCTTTGCAGTATTATTTTTTAGTACATTGGTCTGGCAGTTCTATACACCGACCCTTTTTTAGCAGTCATTCACTGCAACCAAGTGCAGTAATGCATCTCATTTTATAGCATAATGGTCTTTTAATTTACGTAGTTACCATATTTGCCTGGTTTTGTAGTGACTGCTAATTCACCTACCTACACAAAGAACAGACATTTCATTTCTTCTTATATTCTGTATATCACAAGTATATTGTGACACAACTGGAAGCTTGATGCTGCAGTCACTTGTAAGCATTTGGTTATAAATATGCTCCTAGAGAAGGGAGACGTGTTACTGCTCTGCTCTGTGCTGCCCTGATGGCTGGGAGCACAGAAACTCCAGGACTGTAAGATCATTCACAGTGAGATTGCATAGCTACCTGTGAACATTTAGGGACTTGGCTTTGATTTCCAAACACAGAGCTTCAGTGGACCTACACTATAGAAAAAAATTCTCAGTGAAATAATTTCAATAACACATCCTGCTTCTTTGCTTCTCCAGAGATCCCTTACTTGAGTGGGCAGATTCAATCTCAGACTACTTTGTCTCGTCTTAGGGGTTTACCCACAGGATCCCCCATATCGCCTCACTCCGGTATTCTGCCAGAGAGGTATTACACAGCAACGTGATCAGTCAGCCTTTCCTCTCTGATATATTTGATTGGAAAACGTGTCCAGAAACAATGGCATTTGCCTCTACAGTGCATCTGAGTGACAAACGCAGGTGTGCCCCCCTCAGCTGACCAGACACAGGGAACACTGAGAGTTTTCTCCATTTCACCACTTATTCTGAACATTTTCACTCATCAAAGCTCTCTTACTCTGGCAGCTGTTTTGCTGGTAGCTGATGGCTTTTCACCTTGACTTTGTTCTTCTGTTACATTCTGGTTGTCTGAGTTATAACTGAAGTCAAATCATGTCAATGTCATTTCTTCTTCTCTTCTGAATGTTTCACAGTCTTTGTGTTCTTTGTGTGGCTGAATAGATAGGAATAAAAAAAGGATTCCAGAAGTGCAATGCTTTCCGTGACTTCTAATTCATAGTTGTAATTTTCCTCAAAACCCAGAATCTCCAGAGTAAGCTCCAACCTCAAAACACCCCTTTCTTATCTGAAAGAAAAACTCATTTTATTTCAAATAAGCTTCTGCTGAAATCCTCATGTATTGTTTGTTTCTTAACTCTTTTAACTACCTTAATTCTCCACTTCCGATTAACCCAAAAGGGGACTCTAATTTCCAGTAATAAAGGCAGGCCCTTGGAAGAGAGAGTTCCCCATTCCAGTCTCTGCATTTTGAATCTGAGAATTGCTAAACAAAACCCAAACACAGCGGGAGCAGAAAGCAGACCCCAGCAGTCAGACATGCTGTGCCAACACTTGCTTATCAATGCCAGCATGCCCCCTTTGCTATGCCAGGAATGGCAGCCGTATCCCTTTTGGTTTTCCTATATACTGCTCTAATTACTGCTCCACTATGAGTGTGTTTTACTTCTCAGCCCGGCTGTCTCTCAGGACTGATTTTCATTCTGCACAAATGTTCTCATTATAAAGACTTAACACGAGGAGAATGTAAATGAGAAGATGAGTGCACGCTGTGAACTTGCTTATCCAGAAATTATATTGATCAAAGGAGTGGTGGAGTTAAACACATGCCAGCATTCATGTGCTCCCATTTACTGAGTTCAGTTAGTTTCCTTTCCCATAGGAATGGTGTGACTCTTGGCCTCTGAAGCCAGGCCAATCTGATGATTTTTCTTAACTGAAAGTACAAATCATTTCTAAAGAACCACTATACTTGCCACTAGTAAGGCAAGCAATAAGGAGTTCTTTGCAAGCAAAGTTTCCACCATGCTCATACATGAAGATCTATCATTATATGAAACTTCATGGAGGAACTGAAATTCCAAAAGGTGCTCACATACGAAGCCACCAGGTGAGCCTGGCTGGGAACAATTTCCACAAGGCTGAAACACCCATTGCTTCATCTCACAAGCAGCTGAAGCACCTATGGCTGGCTTCTGGGATGTGCATCCCTCGGAAGCTGCTTTCATCCAGCAGTTTTAGGCTGTCCCTACTGCCTCAGGATCCAACAGCAGCCACCTGAAGAGCAAGACTTCAGCAGACAGCCTCCTCTGCCCCCTCCCACCGTCAGCCAGATTGGAAGTGGCAAAGACACAAACTTCTTTGGAATTTCAGTGTCTGCTTTTCCCCTCCTCTGCGGGGAGAGGAACTGCTGAAAGCCACACTGCCAGTTCAGCCTCTCCTTTTCTAAGGCTCAGACAACACGTCATTAAAAGCTGGACAGAGGCAGGGGGCATGCACAGATAAAGGGCTGCTTTGATGAAGACTGTGCTAAACAAACCCTCGCGAGGAGCAGTGCAACCCCAGGTGTCCAGCAACCTGGCTCCCTCTGAGGCCATGGGATCCACTCCCGGCTTCCACTGGGCCAGCTCTGCCTCTGCAGCTGGTGTCTCATCTGCAGAGAAAAACTGTCAATTTACACTTAATTTCACCAGCATATTCTCAGGCACAACTGAATTTAAAATGTGCATGTGTATTTCTACTGAAGTTCAATTTACAAGCTCTGTTGAGTGTGGTGATTTCAATGTTTTTGTTTTTCCTGCTGGCAGGTTGTAGAAACGGGCAGCATCTCCTCAGGACTTTCACACAATCAGAATTCTAATGAGAAGACACACGTCACATCTCTAGATTGACATAAAAATGGAATGGTAACGTTCCTGTCACTAGAACAAAGCATGGCTCACACACCTTGACTGCTCGCTCACCCAATGTGGCCTTTAAACTGAAATAATATACATAGAAGTGTGCAGTCAAAATCAGGAACACCCATAAATTAAGAAAATGAGGTGTCTTAAATCCTAACTTCCAAGTTGTATAAACTTAAGAAGCATTTTTACCACTGAAAGCATCTAAGTTCAATAATTCTACCACTAGATACAGTGTATTATCCAAAGTAGATTCCAGTATCTGTGTATCTGGATACTCAGTGCCTGAATCACTCCTGAGGTTCCAGTCCCTATTTAGATTTGTACCACCCTCAGCCAACACAGAAGCACCACTACTTGGTCTCCCAGCAGCTTCCTGCACATAACTGCTCTGTTAGTCTCCTTGCAGACTGAGCATCTTCATGCCATGTTCACCTATGCTTTGAGTCATTCTTTCTAAAATGGTCTCTGTCACCATTCATCTCTCATTCATCAGTGAATTCACGTCTATTGTCAGGACTTACTTAGACACGATTTCAGGAGTCAGACATGACAATCCTCGTGGGCCCCTTGCAAATTTGGGTTACTTTATGATTTACTGATCTCTTTCATTACTCCTTCAACCCCTAACACCTCAGTTCAACAGTGCAGACAATCTACGGCATGGGTTGTTGAGGTATCAAAAGTATGGCTTCTACTTGGAGCAAGTGTTAATAACAGACACAGTTCCTCAGAGGGGCACAGCAGCCCAAAGAGTTCCAGCCAGACTTGGAAGCTGCTTTGGAACCATCACAGACATCTCCATAGCCAGCAGTACAGAAATAGTATGGAGCGTGAACTAGAGCTGAAAACAGAACGTGGATGCACTTGCACCATCTGTTTTTAATGCCAACGCTTTCCCAGAATAACCTGTGCATCACTACCTCAAGACATTCTTCCAAAGAAGTACTTAAATAAAAATCAGAATTGTTGTCTGAAGATACAGGAGGAAGGCAACATATTTCTTCTGGCACATGCTCTTATGCTGCTCAGAGCTTCACACCTTTCTACATGAGGTTCGGTCTCTGTGCAGCTGCACTCTAAAGTGTTCATTCCACTGCCAGTAGCTACAAAAAGAAACAAAGAAAGAAAAGAAATCAAACCAAAACACGTAGCGTTTTTTTTGTTGTTTTTTTTTTTTTTAAACCCTATTTTGAGCTCAATTTTGAGTAGATTAGTAGTGGTAAAACAAAACAAAACAAAACAGAAAAGAATTTTAAAAGAAACAATGCTTTTGAAACAAAAGCCCCGTTTATTTCCACGGGTCGAAACACCTGAAAATCAAAGGTGGGGTTCACTTACTTTGATATAGACATCTAGTGTCTCTTAGATGCTCTGGGGTGGCCTCCAGCCATTCCTGATCCAGAACACATCTCTGTAGAGTTCATCTGTCATATCCCCCAGAGCCATGCTGGGCCCATACCACGGCACCTCGAATGATATCAGGTGGCCATAAAGTCCCTTAAGATTTACTCTTTCAAGCTTCTATTCTCGATGATGGCCATAAGTACTGCGTGTGGAGTCTCCAACTACCAGATCACCTATCAAAGTGTCTGGACGTAGCTTCACCGAAACGTTAATTTCTACAGCTTTACTGGAAATGTGTGGATTTTGCCTGTTGTGCACAATGATACAAAAAGGCACCTATTCATGGCAATGACTTGCATGGATGAAAGGGAGGTGACAACCTGAGACTCAGACATCACACAGTAACTCGTTTTCTGTTTTCCTGCTTTGTGTTGCCATTAGTAAGTTGTACTTAAATTACCTGGTGTCTAGGCAAATAGCTATCTCCGGATAAAGTAGTTGTCAATAGTACATATCAGATGTCATATCAGTTTGATACGACCAAGAAGATTTTATACAGAGATACAGCAATTGCAGCTTCTCTCTCCAGTTTTAGGCATCCTGTAGAATACAGGATAGAGGACATGCTGAGCTCAGAGATGCACAGCACAGAAAATGACAGGACTCAATTGTGAAAGTTTGGATTTTTATATCCAGTAGGATGCCATAATCTGGCGGGTTTTCGTTTTTGTTTAATTATTTTTGAGACCATTTGATTAATTCAAAACTTAATTTTTTGAAGAGTGGATGCGGACCTGAAGGAAGCTGTAGCAGCACCTCCTTAAATCTTAACCAACATCACCTGAACTGGATTTTGAAGCTCTATCATTTAAAATCTTGCCTTGGAAACTTTTCAACGAAATTAGCATTTAAAGGAAGGGAATGTGGTAACTGGTGGCTTCTTGAAACAGCAATGACTCAGGATTAGCTTATCTGCATGAATTTCTTCACATGATTTCAGCACTCAGACTCCAGATCAGTGTTTTGGCTCAACACCCATCGTCAGCTTGGTGGAGGTGATTCATACAAGCAATGGTTCTGTCACTTTTTATTACTTGCAAAGTACTTCATTTTATTAAATTTCTATTTGGAAATAGGTGGAAACATACACAGCGCAAAGGAAGAAATACTTTATTCTGAGCATGGTTTGAGAAATGTATGACATTTCAGAATATATTGTTATATACTCAATGAGGGGAAAAAACGCAAGCCATGAAATGTGAGATAAATGATCAGCGCTTGAGATCAATGAAGAATATGCACACAGCTGTTTTAACAGCACAAAACCAATACCAATCGCAACACGTATTAAATAGCTTGTGTCATGAGAGGCAATCTTAAACAATGTTTATAAAAAATGCAAATATTGGACCTACTCCTGTATGGTACATCCAAGGCTTTTCTGAATCTTGCAGGTGTATGGGAGGAACAATGAGAGCAAACTGACACACAACCCCAGGCAGCAGAAGGCAGAGATGGAGGAAACATCAACACTCGAGTACATAAAACACTGTTCTAAAAAAAAAAAAAAAAAAAAAAGGCAAATATCATCCCAAGGAATATTATTATTTTCAGAAGATCTTAATTGCAGCATCCTGACTCCATTAAAGCCAGCAAGTTTACCATTGACATTAGTGGAGCCTGAATTTTATTCTGAAATTTGAAACATTCTTGTGGTAGTGTAAACATCTGCAGGAACAGCGTATCAGCATCTATACACGTATTCAAGTGCTGTTTAAAAAAAATTAAAAATAGATGGTGCTAACCCAAAATGCCGGTACATATATAAAAGGCAGAGAATTAAAAGACCTTTTTTTTCCAAATACACATTTTAAAGTATTTAAAAGCATCCATTTTTTTTTTTTTTTTTAATATCCATATATCATTGCTAGAGAAAAAAAAACCTACGAGAAAAGTCTGAAGTATCTGCAATGATAAAGGAAGGGCACAGTGTTTGTTCAGATTTATTTGAAACCAGTAGTTTTCCACTTTGGAACCACGATGTATACCTGCACATTCAAGTGTGTTTCAATGCAGTGCTGAGGAGTGGTTGTATTTAATGATGAACTGCAATCCTTCTGTGCAAGTACTTCAGCATTATTCCTCATGAGCCATTTACACCCATTTGTATTTTCAGTAAAAAAAAAAAAAAAAAGATGAAAAGAGAAAGGAAAAATTCTTGAAATATTTCTCATCTAAAAACAACCTGATGAGGTCTTATATCACAGCAATTTACAATCACTCATTTGGAGATCCAGAGTTGATATAACTTTTCCATTTATTGTTAGGATTGAGCCCGTCTTCAAACAGTTCTTTTCTAATTTTCATGCGGACCTCAGGAGTGGATAACAGCTCCTTTATTTGACTCAGCCTGGATAACAGGGCCTGTGTTTCTCTGTGCAAAGCTTCCTTTACTAAGTCTGCTTCATGGCTCTTTCCTAGAGGAAAAGAACAATATAACATTTTATAATAACTAATGTCACTAAGAATCACTAATGTACAGAGACAGAGACCAATCGTATCTGTTTTGGGCAGTATTAAGTGCCTTTTCCCCATATTTTTTTTTATAAAAAGATACTCCGTCAAAAGAAAACATTCAGTTTGCATCAACAACAGTTACCAAAAATACAGAACCGAACGGTGTCACATTTCAGAGAAACTCCTGCTATGTTACATACTGTGTAATAGTATCTGTGACGAGGACCGGTAGTGGTAATTTTTAGCTTGGGATGCCTGCTGCTGACTCTGCAACAGCACGTGCCCTCGCGTAGAGCGAGCAGCCCCATGGCAGTGCCAGGCTGTGCACACGGCATTGTTTCCACTTGTGGCAAGGCCTCTTCGTGCCCATTCCTTACGATCCGAAAGGCAAACACAGAGAGCTCAGTTTCTCTTCAAAAGCAAGGAAGGGACTCTTGGTACTAAGAGACCACGGAGACTGGAGCTGTTTCACCATTCTTGTCCTTTTCCAGCGTTCAACAGATTTTCAGCAATGCAAGCGCTTATTAGACCGGCAGGCAGTGTCCCTCGATTCAGAACAAACTTCTGATATGAGCCTCTCAGAGCAGAGTGCCTGTCATCCAGCACCACTCAGCAAGTTTCAGCAGGGAGCTGGTACATGTTTTTGCCATTATTCTTGGTGGGATACTCGCTCCCAGGCTTTTGCACAGTGCTCACTTGCTGTTGTCATTGTTGCTCTCATTCTTAGTGCCACTAGCAGCTTCCTCAGCTTTCACGGGGCTCCCATCAGTCTGTCTGGCTTTGTTTTGCGTTTCTTCTAAATACTGCTGTACAGCCTTGAGCACTGCATTCTCCACCAGCCTTTTGCTGAGGCTCACGAGCTCTGCGTCATCCGGCTCTGCTGCGTGCTTTTCACCTATGTGTCACAACAGACAAGAGAAGGAATTCATTTCCATGGAAAGAGCAGCTGGAATTGCATCAGGAGGAGCCTCTGGCTGAGCCGGACATCTAGATTACAAGTTATTAGACGGTTCTAAGTCTGCCACTTCCTGACTGTAAAAACAATTTCCCCCTGCAGGAGTTCTGAATCAAGTGCTTCATGAAGATGTACGCAGTACATCAGACTTAAAGTATTTCATTTCTCATCTTTATTGTAACAGCCCTGTAAGCCAGTAGATAACATTAACAGCACCCACTCAACTTAGAAGTGTGCAAATTCCATTTCTTCTGGTCAGTAATAACACGTGCCTCCAGGGCACACACCTGATTTACATTCTAGTAAAATTCTTGAGCCTAGCTGCCCCTGTTTTGTGAGTTTGCTTAATAAATTTGAAAATGTCTACCTTTTTATTCGCTGCTTAACATTCAGGTTTCTCACGGGAAAAAAATTACTGAAGTATCCTGTCTGAGAGCAGGTTAGAAAAATACACTATTATTACTATTTTTCTTTTCAAATCAAGCACAAAACACAGTAAAACCATTCCGTGCCCCCGGTTCACCCTACTGTCTTCTGATCCGAAGTTCTGACATTGATGTAAGTGCCAACTCTATTCATAGGTATCTACTGATAAAAGCAAGAAGCTGGCATTTCCCCGCATTGAGTTCACAGGAGTAAACACATACAGCCAAATAACTGTATACGTAACGAGGATTTATATATTACATATATTTTGAAGTTATACTTTTCCATGAATCATTTTCCTAATGACTTATTCAGCCTACTACAGCATCCTCCTTTGATGAGCAATGAAATCCAGGAAAAATGCAATTTATTGTCCAATTTCCAAAGGCTATATAATTTGCACTTGCCACTTTGCAATTTCTTACCCTAGGCAAAAAACTGTTTCCCTGCATGTACATTTGAAAGTCATATCTTTAATGTCCTTTTCTGGAGTTCGCATTCTGTAACCAGTAATAAAAGGCTGCTTAGTCACACACATCTGGTGAAAGAGATACTATTGTATGTTCTCAGTACAAAGCTTTGCGCTGTTCAATTACCTAAATTTGTTCTCTTTCATATATGTAAATTTATTCAAGTTTGCCAGCACATATAGATTATAGTTATAAAAGACTTTCATTAGTCTTCCTAGGGGACTGTACAACCTGTGAGCAATTTCAGTGATAAAACACAGTTCATAAGGGAATTCGAGAGGGAGAGGTACACAAAAGCCTCCATTTCCAGAGGCAACGCCTCTGTTAGCTGTTAGCACGAGCATCCTGCTCTGGAACAGCAAGACAGACCAATGTCCTCCAGTTCTGTTCATATAGTTAATATGGTGCTGTTACAGTGGGACTGGAAGAACTGGGGTTTCCAGCTGAAGAGTGATCAGACTAGATCTGGGCAAAACGTTTCATTAGGCTTTGTAAAAAGTTGGGAAATACCCTGAAAAATATTCAGAAAGGCATCTGTGAGGGGAAAAAAAAAAAAGTTAAATGAGAAATAACAAAAATAAAACATTAACAACTGATTTTGCAGTTCCAGGAAGACACATTTCAGGTTAACATATGAGTCACAGATACCCTTCCCAAAGCCACTCAGATGCCCACATACCCTCTGGCACATCAGTTACCATGTTCTTCCACTAACTGCATTCCCTGGGTTTAAGTCTATCCTTTAACTTACTTAGAGGAGGGACTTAATTCAGGCTCTTATCTCTTTGGAGACCTACGATATACATAAGCAGCATCTCCTCTCAGCTTCTATGAGATGATCCCTCAGGCTCCTCTGAATGCAGCCCTTTGATTCCAAATTTCCTCTGCTTTTATTAAAGATGCTCAGAACCAAAACAAAATGTTTTGGTTGTCACAGTCTATTTATTCACTAGAAAAAATACTGCTTTCCAGTTAAGAGTTTTTTATTTCTCAGAACTGCCACTGAATCACAGAAATTATTACTCACACAGCTCTAATGATCTGTCCAAGGAACTCTATAAACAAAATCAATGGGAAATAGGTGATCAGCAGCCCTGGCACTTGACCTAATAGTATTTAATATGCAGAATATGAGTAGCCAGCAACAGATGCCTCCGGATAACACAAAACAGTTGTGATTACATTTATTCAGAGCCTTTTTACTTACAGTAAATTATGTACTGGTTTTGTATTTTATTCTACTTTGTAGAAAAGGACAGAGCTCTTCTCCCACAAATAGTTCCTGTATTCCTATAAAGCGGTTGTCACTTCTCCATAGGAATGGTGCTCACAAATAAATAATATTATATATATGTGCATTTAGATATTTAGATATAATTGCTGTGCAATTTCTCGAGCATGAAAAAGATCTAAAATATCTAAAATGAGCCTTCTAGAAGTACACATTAGAAAGCCAAAGAACTACTTTTTAACATTTTATATATTTTTAGTATTTTGAGATGTTCATGGCTCACTGTAGAACCCTGAAAGTCCTGCATTCCCACTGGGAAGATTTGCATAGGATCTGGCTGATGTATGGTGCATGCACATCCCGGTATCAAGAGAAACCCTATATTTATCTTCCAGGCCCTTTAGTGGCCTGGCACATGGGGCTATATGATCCACTAATGCTCTCTTTATGTTTTCGGATTCCCGAAATAGCACTTTATGTATGCGTGTGCACAATACTGAAGTTCATCAGCAAGGCAGCTGTGTACTCTAGTAGCATTCCTATTCATGACCACTAGCAAAATGAAATAGGTCAGGCAATAACAACAGGTATTGATCATTTATATTTGCTTAAATTGTTAATGTATAGGTCTACTCCATGTATTTTTCTCCATACTGCATCTGCTGCTTGCAGGAGAATGTTCCTTTATGTAGACTGTCATGAATTTTCTGAATATCAGCAGAAAGTCATTGCTCTTATGCACGTTTTAAATTTAAAAGGGAGGTTTAAGAATTCAGAATTACTTTGACTGTAATCTCCATTCTGAAAAAGGGAACAGATATACCACATGCGCTGTATTTACATCTATAGTATGCCTGTTAGTGTGGACTACACCGCTACTTTATTTCTGTGCCTACGAATAAAAAAATGCTTCCCATCTTGCATATTAGATATCATATGATATATGTATATCATCTATATTAGAATAGAAATGAAATAAAGCCTCCATTTTATCCCAGAGTCTGATAATTTTTGGAAGATGAAAACAAATTCCTATCCTGTGAATATGACTCAATGCATGCATCCTTTTTATTATTTACTGAAACTGAAGCAAGCCTGTTGTCCTGAAATGACCACACTTTTTTTTCAAAAGGGAACTACCAAGTGCACAGAATTATTCAAACGAGGGTTTATGATCCCACAACATGCTGCTGCAGTTATGAACGTGAATAGGAGTCCTGAAACCAAATCCAAGTTTAGATTCAAACTCACTGCTGAGTATCTCTGTGGGACTAGGCTTACTCTCCAATTCTACACTCCCTGACATTTTTACAAGACCATGAATTGAATTTTGAAAGATAGTATTGGAACAAATCAGACATGGCTGTCCTGGTCCAGTCTGTGTTAGATACCTATGTGAGTACTTCAGATTTGGAGAGAGGCATAACAGTCACTTGGATCAACTCCTGTTTATCTTACTTGTCCATTTTTGCAGGACATTTCACTGAAAGAGCCAGCTATACATCCATTTTACAAGAAAAGACAGTTTTACAGCCTTTAATCAGCTACATTCTAAGACAAACTTCTGCAATCCCTGCTTTATGGCCTTAACACACTGCATTTTGGTTTTGGTTCCAACAAACTTTCACCACAGAAGAATGATGCCAGCATGGGGCAAATTATAAAGGAGACTGCTGGTAATTCACGTAGGTGGATGAGATGAGCTGGGAAGTCTGCTTTCTGAGAACAGAGGTTACAGCCAATGAATGCCCTGAGGACTTCCGTGGTAACAGAAATGCCTCTGTCTCCCATTAGTTCATCAATTTCTAATACTCTTTACAAAATCTGGAAACAAGAAAACCCACAAGGGATTCTGGCATCCTTTCAAAAACTAACCTTTATGAAATTCCTCCTGAATGCTAGAAAATACCATTTTTCTACTTACACTGTGCCTCCTGCTGACACCCAAATAGTGAGCCAAGTTGCTGTTGCATGCGCACAGAACTTTGTACTCCAGTGAAAGAATCCCCTTCTGTGTGTGACCCTGCAATGACTGAGGAGTCCACTCTAAGTCTTAATAACCACTCACCATCAGCTAATTGGCTATGGTACAGAGGCAAAGGATTCACTACCATGCAGTATGGTGAGATTGGAAGGGAAGAGACAACCACCGAAATTACTGATGGACTAAGAAACTTTCAGCAGATGACTATCAATGACTTCTATGATGGGGTTGGAGCTAACAGAAAAAGGCCAATATAAGCAAAGTCAAACAGATTTCAGCCATGTGAATCCATGCAGTTTGTGACTTCAGTGGTTGTGTCTTTACCATGGTTCACTATCCCCACATTACCAGAAGATCTACACTCACAGCACGCAGGTAGATGCAGACTACTGCAAGGCTGCCATGCCCTGCTACAACCCATGGAAGTACCTCATTCCTGCTGTGATATATCTGTGTCTGCAGAATCTAATTCAAAATTAATCTCATTGACTTTAGTGGGAATGAGATTCCCATACTTGCACAAAGAACTGCAGTGTCCTTGGCATCAGACCAACGTGCTGAACATCCTCTTTGCTGAGGACTTTCAGATAAATTTGGTTGGCCACATATATTAACAGAACTGCAGCACTAAAAAATACCACCACCTTCATCCCGCTAAGGCAGAACCCACAGACCACAATGAAGTGAATTATAGGTTATGACCACTCACCAGACTGTATGCTTCCCACCCTTGTAGCAGACTGTGAACCATCCAGCACAGTCAAGATCATGGTTTTGAAGTAACGAACACAAACAAGAGCTTGGCCCATATCTAATCAACACAAAAAGCATCAGCAGGAATATCACAACCCTAAACAATTCCTTGTTAATTAGGAAGCGTTTCCATGAAACGTCTCCAGTGGTCACTTAAGAAATTGGCACAAATAAAGTAACGAGATGAAGGGTGAAATTACAACGTTGTTATGACATTACAGTAAGGACACTGAGTTGCTGCATGTTCCCATAAACGATGCTAAGCAGTGTATGTAATATAGCTAGTTTAGCTCACCTTGGACATGTAAAAAACTTGTTTGGTTTTAAGAATGTCTTTCTGTACACACACGGAACTGCCTAACAAAGCAACACTAACTAACCCTTCATGCTGAATTGCATAGGTTTCTAGTTTGCTAATTTATGTGATTTGGCCTACAATAAAATAAAACCATAAAAATTATGAATTTCAAGTGCAGAGGAAATTCAGGCTCTTGCAGCTGTTCAGGGAATATGATGCTTTTCCCAGTTTTTATCATGAAAGCAAGAACATTTGCAAGCTGCCTTCAATTTGGAGGCTTAGTTAACTTGGCAAAAGTTTGTTTTGTTTCAGACAAAATCCTTCAAAGCTCAGTGATCTAAGATTTCTGACCACCTCTACTTACAAGTGGAGAAACACAAAACATGCTCTGTTAAACCAGTTATTTCTCCCACAAGCACTGACAGATGCAATGTCAGTTACGAGCTTTCCAAAAGAAAAAAAAAAAAGAAAGGTCTGGTTTGTTAAGCAAATAATTCAGACAATCGCTTGGTTGTAAATAATTGGTCTGTCATAGGGTTTTGGTCATCTTGGCTATACAAAATCAGAGTCGCTATAGTTGAAGGTATGATCAGTTTGCTAACAGTTAACCTAATTCACAAGAATCCAGAAAGTGTTGTCAGAGCATAGTGTAGAGAGACCACTTCATCTAAAAAAAACAGAAGTGAAGATCACTGTACCATAAAACTAAAATTAACGCAATCAACCCTTCAAACAAACCAACCAGATTAGGTTAAAAAAAAACCCAAACAAACAAAAGAACCACTTTTTTTTTTCTTCTATTTTATGTTTGATAATACGTATATCTTAAGTTCATCAAGAAGCATTTAATAATCAAACATAATTTTATTCTAGAGTCTGTTTTACTGTTAAAAATCAAGAATCATTGAGTTTTGACTATTTAAGCCAGTGTGCCTTACGGTTCACAGCCTTCCAATGCTAAAAATGAAATAGCTGTAACAACATTTTCTTTGTCAAACAACACAAAACACCTTAAGAATATAACCAATATTCTCAACATAATAGCAGCATTTCCTTCACAAGATTCGCTACAGCTCCAAAGATGCACTCGCGCAGCAAAAGAATACTTTTTTCTCTCTCTTTCCCCCATATTTCTGCTTCCTTACAGTCAGTGAGCCAAAGTCTATTCCACTGGCATTTCTATGAAACAAATGCAAAAAATGTCAGCAATGATATAAACTGAACTAACCATCACAACTTTCACCAGCTTACACTCTGTACCACAACAGATTACTCACTAAAATGTATTAACATTCTGTTCTCTTTCCACTCTGTTGTCTATTCTCAAATTTTATTTTCTGTAACTACACAGTATTCCCAACTCTTTAGCATCCTAATAATTACAATCTTATCCTCTTAGCATCAATGAAGAACTGCTTATTTATGTTAGTCCTTTATTTCTGTCGGGTTAAATAGTTCTAATCTGGAGTTTCATCTTTGTCTCTTCATCCCCTCTTATTTTAAAGCAATGTTTTTCATAGTCTTTTGTCAACTTAAGATAAGGGAAATAAGGGCTCGATATTCAAGCTAAAAAGTGTTTTTACATTTTTCTTCACTACATTCAGAACTAGCCTTGAAAAAATAAAGCAGTATTTTTTTCTTTAGTCCTGTTAAAGCAGGGCATTTGCTTCAATAGTTCACTTCGCCTTTACATTCTCCACATCTATTTTTGGCTAGAAGGGCTAAGTGAATTTCTGTAAGATGAGGATTAGGAAGAAGATGGGCAATGTTTCCCCTTAAGAGCAGATTACATCATTCAGAGTTATGGGATTTCCTGCACCAGAAGTAATAGCTCAGAGCACCTGAAGATCAGCCTGTCCTCATAGCCTGGGTGCAGCACCACGACAATCCAACTATTCTGCCACTGATGTGAAAGCTCATGCTTGGATACATCACTGATGTGGGAGCTTGGGCACATCTTACCACATAACGAGTTTTCATCCAAAGTCTAATCCTGTAATCTCTTTTTATTTTATGCCCCGTATAGAGATTATGGCTTTAAAAACAAAAACAAACAAACAAACAAACGACCCAGGGAATTAAATTCATCTTGCAAAGCTTCATTTGCAACAGAGTTAGTATTATTGTTACTCATCACACTGAAGCGGACATGACAGGCAGTGCCTCAGTGGCCTGGGCTGTGTTGTACCAAGCCCTCTGTCCTTGTCGTCCCTGGCCCTCACCCCTTATGTTTCAGTCCATTTGTAAGTACAAACACCCACGGTGGGTGAACAGAGCACATAAGGCGGAGGCAACAGAAAGTAATATTTATTTCACTAAATCAGAGGATCAAGCCTTTCAACATACGCATACGTTATATCAGATTTCACATTAACAAAAAAGATAACCTCAGACTTGAGGAAAGTGTTCCATCCCCGGAACTCACCTCAGTCTCACACTATGCTACAAGAATGAACTTTTTTTTGGTGCTGAAAAAAGCCTCTTGCATTCTATTACTAATGTGTTTGTGAAAAGTAAAGGGAGAGTGGAAAAAAGAGAGAGAGAGAGAAACTTTTATGATTGCATTAATCTACACTGAGTGGTAATGGGTTTTAAAGGCAGCAAAACATGTTTCTTATTTGCTGTTTCCTCTCAGCCACAGAAGTGCTGTAAAACCTATGCCTGATACTTAATACGGCTTTGTTCAATCCTTGTGCTTTGTACTAAAGTGGAAAATTGAATAAAATGCCATTTAAAAAATTATTGCTATGATGTGAAACGGAATGAGTAACGCCATAATAGACTATGACATAATACATTTCTCTTAGCGAGAGGATGCAAGCTCTCCAGTGAGAGTAAATGAATTACCCACGTCTCGGTATTTTAACTCACAGGAAATGAAGCAAGTGGCCAGGTGGATTCCACCTGAGACTGGAAGACATTCAAAGGGATTAAGCCATCAGCAGGAATGGTAAAACTAATGGTGGATTTTGAGACTTAGGGGACTGGAATCCAGAAAAGATACAAAATAAGGAGCAAATTTTCTCTATAACAATTTAAAACAGCATCCTTAAGGTTCGTGAGGGTTATGGGCCTGACAGAAGTTCAGCTGCGTATGCTAACATCAGAACTACAGGTCTAAAACCACCCATTGCAGAAGTTTGGAAATGCAACAAGTGTGTCAGTAAGTCATACTTCGAGGTAAAGGCCCAGAGATTTAGTCTATACACAAACATTTCCTTTGGTGGAGGGTAAACTTTAAACAACATCTGTGACATCCAGTTCATTTTCCTTTGGTAAACGCAGAGTAACTGCACATCCCTTTCTCCAGTCTGACTTCCAGAGCATAAGCAACACCTCTCCAACACCCAGAACTCTCCCTAAATCTCAGTCTCTTCTGCTAGTTTCACACTTCAAGGTTAAGGGAACAGAAAAGACATTCTACCCAAATCTTAGGAATAGCAAAAACAATTGGAAACAGTACTAAACCAATAATAACTAGCTGTTGAACAACACATCAGTACACCTTATTACAATACTTTACAAGATTCCTTATTTTCCCTTTTGCCTAGTGTTTAACAAGTAGTAACAGACCAGTGTAATCTAAAGGACCACTTTGCCGGACCAAAGACCTTTGTCTGCCTTGTCTGCTTTGTTTGTCTGCATTCATCTGAAAATCTCAGTCACAATATTGCAAAATGTAGAGTCTGCTCTGCAGCCCAGCATCTGTCACTGGAAGGAAGCTTTCCCCAAAATATATACAAAACGTTCCCTCTTGTTCCTATTGTGCATGATGTAATATAAGTAATCCTGCGCTATCTTAACAGTTGCTTAATCAAATTAACCTCCTCCTGCCATCTGGGTTTGTAGCCCCACAGTTCCCCAGCAGTTTTCTGGAAGCGAAGCTCCTGGGTTGCTATGTTGCTTTTGGAGCATTATCTTCCGGTGAAAAAGCAACCCTTCTGACTTCTTCCACACGAGCAGCCCTCACACAGAGATGCCCTCCAGCTGTACCCTGCTCAGCCCTGCTTTGTGCCTCTGGAGCTTCCTGGACAGAAGTGACTCTCATCTTCCCAGGGCAGACTTAATTAGCATCACACGCATGTCCTTTATGCTAAAATGCAGTACTAGGCCCAGTGATCTTGCTGAAGGGGGAAAAAAAAAAAAAGAGATCTGGGCTTTTTTTCCCTTCCCAAAGGTGAGTATTTTCTATGGATGAAACCTGTTCTCTCCCTTTTTTGAAAAGGAGGTAGAGTACAGCATCCCTGACATTTCCATTCTGACACAGAATGACAAGTTTGACCGTCTGATGATTTGTCCAGATTTCATTATCTAATCGGTCAAAATGAAGTTGTTTTTTTTAATTATATGGTATCTTTAAGAGAGACAGTGCAGACCAGGCTTCTTGTTGTTGTTCTTTTGTGTTTGTTTTTTTTAAAATATTTAATATTTCAACAGTTTCTGGAATAAAGGTTAAAACACGCCTGGCTGTTTCCAAGAATACCACTCTCCACTAGAAAACAAAACACACAATTAGCTAGCATTAAGCATTACAATTAAGATAGGGAAAAAACCAAACAAACCATTTAAAACATCAGGTTAGGAAGGAGCAGACAACCGCTACATAATGGCCTTATAACACTTTTCCCCTACCAAGTGTGGCTGTGTTCTGTAATACATGCCTTTCTCCATACGTTAGGATTTCTATGCTGTGACTTACTTCTCTCTGAGCTCTCACGGACCAGGCTACTGCATGACCTGGCATATAGCAATACAACAGCAGAAGCAAATGAGTTTTGCAAATTGAGGTAGCTGTTTGTATCTGATAAGAGAGAACAGTATTCAACGTTCAGCACGTCACACTTCTTGTCTGGCCGTAATTTAGGCGTACTCACACATCATTTCTGAGCAAAGAAGGAAAATACAGCTTAGGTTCTCCTTTGCTATTAGACATCAGAGTAACGTGAAAATAATTCCTGCAGCCCAGTATTTGATTCAGACACACATGGCTGTGTTGGTACAGGTGAGCCGCAAAGTGCCAGCATTTGCTCTCTGCACCGAGGCCAGCTTGGGCCCACGCCACGATAGTGACTCAGGGATGCAAGCTCCTGTGCACTATCATGCATTATTTCCAAAAGCGCTTTTTCTCCAGGGTCGGATCTGCACCATGCTCTACAGATTCACCAGCGCAGGCAACCAATATTACCAAGAACACTTTCATAATGCAGTGCAGCAGCCGCTCGAGTAATGCAACTGACAGAGACAGGATTTGGCTTGAGACTCCAATAAAGCTGTGGGAACAACACAGCCAATTTCCTCTTCCATGATGATGAGATCCTTCTGCAGAACTTCTGATTTAATCTTCAGAAGTAAGGAAATGCAGAGGTAACATTCATTTCCCTTGAGGCTCTCTGACACTTCCTACTTTTCAGGGCAGGTCTGACAGGACTTGAGAAAACATACTGCTCCTTTTTTTGTTTGGTGAGCTGCAAGTGGCACAAGTGGGTTTTTTTCAATTTGTACAGCAAGGGGAAAGGCACCATACATACAGCTTAGTAAACTGAGAAAGAGTATGTGAAAATTAATATGAATATGAGAAACAGTACTAAGCAAGGGGAGTTCCCTCAGAATAGGCTATTCGGATGCTGTTCTCTTATGTTCACAGGGAACATAAGACAGCTTCTAATAGTATCTGTGATAGCAACAGCCTCTCATTTACACTTTGGGAAATCAATACAAACATAATGTCATAGCCTTCGCTTTATTTAATAGTACATTAGTGTGAAGCAAGAGCAGCTCTGAGCACCCTGTCTTGCCTTGTCTTCCTTTTGTTGCAGCAATGGTCTTATTAAGATTATCTTAAAATCATCTTAACAGCTTAAAAGACAGAATATCTCGTATCTAAGCATGTACGTGGTAGATACGGAACATATTTTATCACTAATAATCAACACTGTTCAACCAGCACACTTGAAGTACGAGAAACTCAATACAAAGCTTTCTCTGCTTAAACGGAACACCTGCACAGGGGACAATCATCAAAGTTTAACTAAAACATATTTGTATCTATTTACTTTGCTGTCCTTTACACTCCCGTTCAAACCCAAGAGGATATGGGATAGCAGTAAACAAACTGCTTACAGAAAACAGCGAACATGCAGAACATTTAAAGTGGCCTTATTCTCCTTATAGATTTGCTCTCTTCTCACTTGAAGAAATTGTGCAGGAAGTCTCTTCCAGCAGAGGTGAGCAGAACAAGAGCCTTCTTCAAAGGGAGTCTGACATTGTCTGCCTGAGGCTGAAAGAACAGTATTTTTAACCCATCTTCCTCTTCTTGCTATAAAGCAGATTCCAGATGAAGCTGGCACTTTGTTGGCTTGCCATCTGAACTAGCCCTCCTGATATTATTTATAGAAGGCCACTTTTACATGGTCTTGCTGATATTCCCATCCATCTTGCTGCAGTCCTTGACTCCAGGGACTGCCAGCAGACTGTCACAGCCATGACACTTGGCAGGCCAGGTCCTGGATTGGTATAAACCAGCACTATTCTTACTTACAGCTGCTAAGGATTTCACTTGACATTTTCACTACCACTTTATTCACGCCCCAGATAATCTGTCTCACTTTTGTGGTTTTACTTGCATGTTCAACAAACACCCTTAAACACTTAACCTGCTTCTAACAAAGCTTAAGTGTCCCTTTAGACAGCTCCTGAGCACTGAAATATCTGAATGGTATATTACTGAAATTATTATTTTAAATGAATATAATGATTATTAACTAACTGGGAATTATAATTTACATTGGCAATTTTTTAATGAGATTTTATCACTAGTAAAAAGCTATCATTTTTATTGTACAGAAGTAAGCCTGCAGGCAAAAGCACCGTGAATTGTTACTTATGGTACGCTGCCAATTGACAGATATTAGTTAACAACTAATTATTTGGTGAAAGGCTATTATCCATTCCAGTATAATTGAAGAAATATTTATTTCCTATTCAAGTTTTTATTCTAACTTTATGTGGGAGATCTATAATACACAAACTAATTGCAGTTGAAAGATTTTGCCCCTGGAAAGATGATATTCACCATTCTTTGGTCCGTGCTACTGTTCTGGTGTTTTGAATCAAGCAGCAGCATAATTTGGAATATAAAATGCAATTGTCAGCTGTAATCTGCCATGGCAGCTGCTAGCCCACAGAAATGCCCAGGGCTGCTTGAACTCTACCTCAGCAGAATTTGCTCGTATTGCAAGCTACTGTAAAGCTTCCATTTCCCTAGACTGCCATACAGAATGTTTCGGATATATTCTTAGGCATTCTCTGCTTGCTGCCCCGCCAGGCAAGGAAGTGACCTACAGTGGATGGAATTTAAACTGACATCTTCAACCAAAGAAATTTAAAGCTCAATTCTGTATCTATGAAAGTTTCTCACTGCACCAAACATTTGCCAATTAACTGAAGAAGTGCTAAGTGCGCTCAGTAGGCAGAGAATACGCTATTTTTATTTTGCAATCTGTTCTTCCATTCATGCAGTTCTTTGAATGAAATACCTACCAGAAACAATGAACAAAACATGTGTCTAATGTCACGGTGAGAAATGTCTCCATATAAGCAAGTTTCCAGTGCATTACCTCTTCAATTGGACTGCCTGACCCTGTAGTAAAGCGTGCTAAAAAGTTACTTGAGCATAAATTTTGAAATAGAGAGCAAATGTAAGAAAACAAGTGACAGAAATAATTCACTGCATCAACCTGCAGTAAAATAAGCATTAGGGAAGGTTCTTCTCCTTGACAGAGGATTCTCTTTTCTGTTCTTTACAGTGCAGAATACCGCATGGTCTCTTACTATGCTTGATTTCTGCTCAGAAAGAGCTATACAGTCATAGTTTAATAAATAGTTCATTTTTCCCTATCCACTATTAGACTGATGAGCACACTGAGTAGTTCCAGCAGTGGCAACCTCCATATTGGCTGACTCAGATCATAGGCTGAGTTCCCATAATCCGTAAACAAAACAACGTCAATGCCATCTCTCATCTTTACTTAATGAAAAAAAGTCTCAAAACTGAGTTATCCACTGCAGCAGTAATGACTAAACAGTGAAAAAATTTGTTCTTGTATAATTGAATAGATTATTTTACCTGAAAATACATAAATGGGTCACAGAATGCTCTTCAAAGCAGAAATGTTATATGAACTTGCTTCAGTCATTGTATTTTCTTCCATGACTTTTAACTATGACTTCTTTCTCAATAAACTTGGTTCTGGAATTCTCAGAGAATTATGGTTTGGAAGATACAAAGAGGATGGTGAAGTATATAAATGTGAAGATAAACTTCTTGTGAAACACAGGTATGATATACCTTACAGAACCTTTTAAACCAGGAGAAGTACAGCACTTTATCTTTGGGGCAGCAGCTATGAAGCAATAAAACTGAGAGGAATGGCAAGAGGGAGATGCACAGTCCATAAACCCCTCACACAGATTTGTCCCTCCAACTACTCTTGTTGCACCTCCCAAAAAGCATTAGGACTACAATCAGTTGTTCTCTCCATTTGAATCCCACCTGATGTCTATCACAGAACTTTTAAGGTCAGACGGGACCATCTGGTGCAATTTCTGCTTAACTGGGCCACCCAGAGCAGAGTGCCCAGGAACATGTCCACGCAACTTCTGAAGATCACCAAGGAGGAGACCTCTCAGCCACTAGTTTAACATTTATCCATGAGTATTAGCAGATCAGCCTGCACTGAAGCAAAGCTTAGTGTTTTAGACAGTGTAAAATCCTTTACATTGTGTGAAGGGAGTTATACCTAAACATGATCCATCAAGAAAGACCATAATGCCTGCACTTCCAATCCTTCCTCCTGCAAGGAAGGTTTTGGCTACTCATCCCTCCCAACGTCTCTCCTGGCAGCAATACGATAGCATTGTTGTGTGCACATGTTCACAGGGGATTGAGGCTGCTCAGTACCTTGCAAAATTGAGCCCATATATTTCTGATGTAACACAAAGGTATTTTTCACTTGATCCAGTCCTACACTGGAAGAAGTTACACTTAACTGCTTCTTATCATCATCTGCCCCATGGGTTTGGAGAATTCCTTAATTCACTTCAAGGAAAACTAGCTGGGTTAGCTTTGATCAATAAAGAAGAAGTGTTTTACCTCACTGAGGTGATTTTGCTTTAAAGGACTGCTCACACAATCTGCTCTGCTGTGGAACAGTATATATGCAGCATATATCACCACTGTATGACCAACAATACTGGCAATAACGACCACATGGGATCGGAAGACACTTCTGTCAGCACTTCTGAATTTAGAAGAGAATGGGGTTTTATGGCCTTACAGCCATTATTGTTTGCTTACTTAACAACTGCCAGGCTAACAGCTTTGTTTCTATCAACATTAAATTGTAACAACAATATTAAAATGTGTTGTTAATAAGTACTGCACATAACCATGTATTTCTCACTAGAACTCACTGTAAGAAAAGGCAGCTTCCAACAATCCACCGCAAAGCACTGGCAGGATTACCAAATATGTGTCCAGTTTTCAACTCCATAGTCTCATCTGAGAGGTGGGCATGCCAAGTATCACACAGTTCCTACATCTGGGCCAAGACGAATATAATCATAATGAAGGGGAGCGTTAAAGGCATCGTTACATTACACTCCACTCTGCCAGTAATTTAAACAGATTTTTGGAAGCTAACACAGTTGTGGAGGTTTACACATGAAAAGTAGCTTGCAAATAGAGGCTCTTGGTCTCAATACGGAAATCAAACTTATGATTTCAGCAGTATACAAGGAATGTATGCAAACATTCATGCAAAATCATGTGTGTCATTCAAAAGTCAAAAATGTCCTTATTTTGTCCACCTGTTCACAGCAATGATTTGGCTACTGCACTTACTATAAAATGACAGAAAACTATTTACCCTAATGGTCAATGCTGGTACAAAAGACAGCAACAAACTGGCCACAAATAAACCCAGAAGGGAAGTTCTGAAAGGGTCTTCACCATCAGAACAGACATTTTCTGGAGCAGGCTCCCAGTTAGATTGGTGGAAGAAAGAAACAACCAAGGTACTGCAGTAACAGCCTGTGGCACCCAGTGACCTCAGCACTTCTCTCATCTTGCTCTACTGAGTCACAAGTCGTTCAGTGGTTGATTCTCTGATCATACACTTTTTCAAAATGAGATCCCTGAGTTCATAAAAGTTTCAAATATACTAATGTGACATTTTAGCACTCTATCTCAAAGTTTTCCATCGGGTTCTTCTGAACTTTTTTATTACTCTTCATCCTTTTTCATCTCTTCTCATTGTGATCAAGGAGAAACGTTGGTTTGCATCCCACCACGGAACTAGCCACCTATACCAATTAGATCATCCTGGTCTTCTCTTTACTACAACTGAAATCTCTTCCTAACTTCTCAGGGGCAATTCTTCAACTCCTTTAATAAAGACAGGTTTGGTTAAAGGCTTCACTGAAGTTTCTCAGTGTTCAGCAGAAATGGATCATTGTGGTCCTAATCACTTCCACACAAGGCCTTAGGCTTCATACACATTTTCATTTAATATGTAAGTTCACAAAAGGTTTGACTTCTAACCAAATCCACAATTTAAAGTATTTAAAAACAGTTACAAATTACCCTGGACTTTTTTTAGATTACATACCTAAGATCTTCCTGCCTTTGCTCATGTTTCCACTCAGGAAAGCAGAAGTTCTGCCGTATTTCTAAATAAACTCTGTAATAAACACTGCTGCTCCGCCTCCCTCCACCCCCAGTAACATAATTTAATATCAAGGCAACCACACTTGACTTGATTCATCTCCAGAATTTCTAGTTGTAATTCATTTAACATAAAACATCCTGACAGAAACGCGGAAGTGATCCCAACATCTGCAGTCTAACACACTATAAAGTAAGACAGTCTGCTGTATCTTCATGTAATAGGAAAATGTAGCCTAGTTCTAAAAATAATATAGTTCTGTGCTCCAGAATTCCTTACACCCAAATAAAAACTGACACAAAAAATTGAATTCAAAAAGTTGGTTTCTTTCCATGGGACACTTGCGCTTAGTCAACTAAAATTTTTACTTATCTTCCTATTAAACATAAAGGGAGAGGGGAAAAAAAAAAAAGATTTTCTCTTTTCAATCAAAAGTCAAATATAGCTGAAACAGCTATAGACAGCAGAAAAAAAAAAAATCAGCAACATGTGTTCATACCTTGTAGGAATAATTTCTAAAAGCAGTAATTATAATTAAATAAATACAATGTAGGGACATTTCAATTTGAGGAAGGCCTGCATAAAGGCATAAGGATACATCTAACGCCATCCTACAATCCCCAATTTCACAGTCACCTTTATTTCCACTCTTTTCAAGACCACTACATTTTTTCTGGTTTTGAGGCCATAAATGGGCACCTATGTTGCTAGTACTTTATTTGTTTTTGTGGATTTTTTTTGTTTGTTTCGTTTTTAAGTCTGCTGCCTCTTATTTGAAAGTTTGTTCTTCTACCATCCCCTCTGGGACACCCTGCAATGAAGCTGAGCTTATCCCCTACTTTACCTCCCAGATTTTCCCTAAATCTCTGCTTTCTCTTTTTCTTCATCGATAACTATAACTCCTCCATTCTTGCTGGAATTATTTTCTAAACCAATGTGAATCCCAAGATCTGACAAACAAGTATCCATAATCATACTTCACAAACACGAATGACAACCTTGGCTATCAACAAGCCTTGCTTAGGCTTACTGCTTTGATCATTAAGCCTAACATCATTGGCAGCAGTAGAGAAATTTGTGTACTTTCCAACTTTGACTTATAAGTATTGAACACTTAGTTTCGGATGGGGCCACCAAATCCTAAAGGAACTAGCAATGTGATAATGACACATTTTTCAGCACTGCACCATATCTTCACTATTTGAGAAAGTCTATGGGATTTTTGCCTCTTGTGCCCATGTTCCTTCGGCAGAAAATGGAAGTAATGTTAGAAATCTCACTGTGATCACTCAGAAGCTTTATGAGTGGAAAATAACACTTATGTGTTATTTATAATTGTTATAAAAAAATAACAATTATGATTCAAGCTGTCATTTTGAGGAACACACACACCTTTCCTTCAAACTGTTTGTTTCTTCATCCACATCACGCGTAACTTTGTTTGCGCATATCTTCAGGGTGCGAGTGCACAGATGTGTAAGAGTGGAAACAATATTGCATAGAAAGAATGTCAAGACCAGAAAGAATAGAAGCACTGGAGAATGGAGGATTTACCAAGCTCCGCTAATGAGTGTGTTTTCATATATAGGGAAGAAGACTGGAAGTCAGGGCCTTCCTGGTATCTGAATGGCCATCACTTTGAGCATCCAGGAGTTTAAACCTCAGAAAAAGTAAGTGAAAATGTCACGCACCAATACATGCGCCTGCTGGACTAGCAGCTATCGGTATTGGAAACCAGTTAGACAGCTTGGCAAGCATACAAGGGCTGTTTAACAGCAGAGACTGACTTACTGTTTGTGGTAGGCAAACCTGTCCTGTTTCTCATGACAGAAGGCTGGAAAATGCATATTCTATGTGGATGTAGTACAAATACAAAATAATTCATGTCAACCTCTATCCAACACATTAAAAGTTTGGTCAACCCACTCATTTACAATTATAACTTTCAGAATTTTCAGAATTAATTTGAGACTTAAATAAAATGATCACACTTTGTCTGCTGGCCTTTCACTTACTCTGGAAAACCAATCCCTAGTTTGATGTCTTTTGGCAGTTTTGGGTCAAACCCAAAAGAGCACGATTGAATTTTGCTGGCCTAGCTGCATATTTCAGCTTCCCTTGTTCCGGCCTAGACAGTAGGCAGCCCCAGTCCCTGTGTTCATTTACTTACTTCCACATCTGTTTTCAGGTATTATACTCAATCTACATCATAAGTAATAATCTATTGCTTGACAGCTACTATGCACTAAATGCTTAATCTCATTAAATCAAAACACAGGTGCTCAAATTGTTATGCTCTGCCCTTCAACTTTCACAGTGCAAATAAGTTTCATGTTCTACTGTGGTGATCATATACAAAATTATGGTATCAGACAGTTAGTGATATGTTCAGTATTTACAAGTCTCTCTCTCTTTTTTTTCTTCTTCTTTTTTTTTTTAATTAAATCATGCTAATTCATTTAAGACTCAAACCCTTACTTTCCCATCTGGAACCAGGTAGCAAATGGGCTAACGTAAAGTTTAACAACACTTATTTCATAAGCCTCTTTCTTTTATACCACAAAAAAAATATAAGTGTCACATGCAACCATACATATGTATGTACCTAATCCTGACCATATTTATAGCCACCACAGTACTACATGTTTTAAATGTAGTGTGTGCTTATGAATATGTATATATCAAATAAACATACAATTAAGCAATTTCTCAGCATGTACTGAAGATACACTTCAGGTAAAATTCAGTCAAAAGAAGAAAGGAATAAATGTATTGAAAAACAATGCGTTGCTACCTTTAGCTTCACACATTTACTGTAATTAATTTCTAATGGACATTGAAGCATGGAATAACAGGAAACGAAACAAAAAAAAAAAACCAACACGCTTAGCCCTAACACAGGTGAACTAATAACAGGTGTAACTCCAGGGTTATCATGCAGGGAATTCCTTCATGACCACAGAAATATCAAGAATTTGTAGACCACACATGCATATATAATATATTTCCCAGTATATTTTTGGAATTTACACTCTTTTGAGAAGTGTCTCCTTTAGAATAGGATGCCAAATTTTGAAGGCCCCCCCAACTTCACTGGGACTTCACATTGTTGAACGAAGGCACAAATAACCTGCTTTCATTTGATTCATTTTAAAATGAATTAATTTCCACCCTAATCACTTAGAAAAAATTCTTTGTCTATTTTATACAAAATTATGTTATTTCTAAAATGACTATTTCTGTTCACAAGCCAAGCTTTCTTCAAATTCAGAGGAACCTAAGGGATCTCCTGCACATCAAGATAGTAGCATCAATAGTGTCTCTCTTTAAGTACCTAAAAATTAAGAAAAGCTAGTTAGGACAGGAGTTATTTTAAAAGGTTTGTTTGGCAAAGGACTCAGAACAGGATGCGTAGAAAAGTAGACACGAAGGCAGCATTTGGAGATGCTGTGTGGTATGCCTCCATCCCAACAGAGCTTCCAAGCCCTGCAGCCGTTACAAGACTGTTCCCTGAGACAGCAGCAGGAATAGGCTGCACAGGCCCGACATGCATCACCTACAGCAGTCCCATGGCTTTGCTTGTCCTGCTGTCCCTCAGCCAGTGGTGAGGACAGACATTTTTTCCGCTCCTCTGAAGAACACCATAGCTCATCGATCCCCCAGACACCTTCAATGTATTGATTTCTCTCAAGTGTAGCAGGAAAACTGCCCATTTAGCACTAGGCAAAACAAACTGTGCTTGTTAGCTTGACTAACCGGAGCACTTGAGCTTGACTCTGAGGAAGCACTTCCCTTCACCTGCCCTCTTCCAGTGGTCTTATTGGGCTCCCTGTGCTTGTGATGCTGGTGAGAAGCACCATTCAGATGTTTCAGAACAGCCATTCTTAACATCTTACAGTAACCATGAAGCTTGGCTAAACATTTTCCAAGGTTGTATCTGCATTTGAAGAGAACCAATATGAACTATACACTGTGTGCGACTACCTGTCTGAGTAACACAGCTCACAGCAATTTAAACCAGCTGACAAATGCCAGTGATTAACCTGAGGAATGAAATCTGAAACAAGCCTATGGGAAGACAATAATGAATTCTGGGAATCTTCATCTTTACTGTGACTGACACAAGGAACACGGTGAGTGGCTGCCAAAACTTGCCTTGAGTCAGAGTGTGCCTTGTTTCTAGTGCACAACAACCAGATGATTGTGACTGTCACTGGCCAGGACAATTCAGAGGCAATAAAAAGCCCAGGTTAATTTCCCAGTGCAATCAGTATAAAGGCCATCATGATAGCATGACAGAATATGACAAACATACATGAATGCCATTCCCTTCCTCCCCTCACGTGCCTGTAGTGCCGAGCAGGGCTGTCACAGAGCTGTGATCAAGGGAGCAATCGCTGACACAGTGGCTACGGAGGGCAGAGCCACACATGGCCCGCTGGGCTAAAAGCCATGGGACATGGGAATCTGCACTGGCATATACGGAGACAACTCTGGCTCGTTCCTTCTCCCTCTTCACTAGGCTGTGCTGGGCTGAGGGCAAAGCCCAACACTTACTATCCCTATCAAACACTTCCGCTACCTTTCCCTTTCCAAGGCACCTCAGCACACCTCCTTTCCACACAAAGAACGGTGCCGCCTCTGTGTTTTTATCCCTGCATCAGACACCACTCTCTCACCTCAGCCATCACCAGACTTCCCTGCTTCAGTTCCCCACAGCTGTGCCCAGTAACAGTGCCTTTTCTCCCCTCCCCAGGGCATGTGCCACCCACATCAGTCACTGCATGCCCAAAGCCTGCCCTTCCAATGCCCTTCTCACTTTGCCACAGTGCAATCCCCAAACACCACCGTCAGACCACAAGCAGCTTCAGGTCATGCTGTGCTAAATGCTATACACACTGTGCATTGCTTGCAGAACCCATAAGAGGAAAGCTGGTTCGTGACAAGGGATGCCTGAGAGAAAGCACAAAGGTGACAGCATGAGAGGATTGAGAGCAGTTGGATGCAGGAGGACCCACCCCTCACGTATCTTTGGTTCTCTATCAGCACAACAGTCTCAGAGCACACCTGCTGTTGCTGTTTGTGCCCCTCCACTCTGCATTAGAAATGAGGAGCAGTAGCAACTTGCTTCCCACACAAAGGAAGTCTATACTGGCTATATGATAAAAAAGAGTTCTGAAGTATAAAACGTTCATAGCCACAGTCCCCATGCAAAATTCCTAACAGTTATCCTCATCCCATGACCTGTAAAGGAAAAAACACCTATAAACAGCAAACTCCTTCAGGCTGCCTTCTAGACGTTCAGCATCAGTGGTGTACACATGATTCTGACTGATGATACTGCCTCTGATTTTATTTATGCCTGGACAGCTTCCTGAGGAACAAAAACGAATACAAACCAGATCCATAAAATGGGATTCTCCAGCTTACAGCCAATGCGTTATGTGAATTCAGTTAAAACTGATTTCAGAAGGAGTGTGACAGAAATTTGGCTGCATTCTCTAGAAGAAAGGTTGCAAATATTTCACCCAACAGCAAGTCAAGAGTGAGAATGTTATTGTGCAACCACACTTAAGACAAACACCATTTTCAGCACATAACTGAATAGAAATAACACTCCAGCCAAATTAGCCTGCTTGACTCGGTGCACCGAAGGGTGAAGCAATCAGAATCGCTTCCTCTTATCCAACATGGGTTTGCTCAGCCAAAAACCAAAGAGCAGTGCTGCGCCTGTTGGTCACTCAGACACGCTGGGTGGACGCAGACTCTGCTGCCAACCTCTTGCATGTCAGCTGAACGTTGTGTGGGCTCCCGCAGCACCCACACAAAGAGGACTGTTGGGCGCTGCCAGCCACCGGTCCCCTGCCCTGCAGTCACAGCTTGCCTGGTGCAGGGAGCACCGCCAGCCCTGTGCCATACTCGCAGCAGCAGGACCTCTGCGCCCTGCCCTGCACCTCGCTTGTCAAATGCTGCTAATAAGGAATACAGAAATGTTCACTTAGACTGCATTTACCCATGGAAATGGATTGCCAGAACACAAATACGTAATTACCCAGCTGTATTACAAAGAAATCATAATCTACTTAGCAGAAACATTGTCCAGCCTGTCCCCACCTATTTAGAAAGGTACAAATCCCACCCGCGGAATGCCAGCCGGCTCTCCTCTGTTTTAAACTCCCCGACGCCCAGCAGCACTTACTGATCTTCTCCTCGCCTCTCGAGAAGGGGAAGCAGCAGAGCTGCCCCATGGCAGCGGCAGCCACACAGCGCTCCCCGCTCCCCGCGCCCCTCTGCCTGCCGCGAGCACGGCTGGGCGCGGACCGGAGAAAGCTCCGCCGCCTCCCGCTCACTCAGCTCCCGCTGCCTGCGGCCGCTGCGCGGGGTGGGCGGAGGGATGGACGGGGCGAGGGAGACTCCGCCCATTGGCCCGCCCCCATCACCTGGCTCCGCCCCCGGTCCGAGCCCGGGCGGAGGTGAGAAATAGTCACAGTGCTGCGGGCGTTAGTGCTGCGGATGCCCCCGTCTTGTAAAAGTTAAGCTCATACTACAAGTTCTACATTCATAGAAATTCTCTTCAGCTGTGCAGTTCCCTCATCTGAGGAGATGCTGTCAGCCCAATCAAGAGCAGAAAGAACAAACGTGACCCATATTCTGCTATGTAAGTGAATTAAACACGAATACTACAGGGCATTCGTGAAGCCAGTCATAAAAGCACAGAGGCTGTGTCTAAGAGCCAGTGGGTCCTTCCACACTGTTCAGGATCAAAACAGGAACACAGGCAATATGCAGATGCAGGAAAATAAATCTCCTCCATCGGGAAAAGTTAAAAAAAAAATCAGAAGCATTTGAGTAATACAGCAAACAAAAGCACACATTTTTCATTTTTATGCAGGCACAATCTCCTATAGATCCTGTCTATGCAGTGTTTGAATGGAGAACTAGGGGTGCTGTCATCTTTTGGATAATGTTCTACAAAGCAGCACATGAAGCATAAATTACTTAAAATGTGTAGCAACCAGTTCTCTTCAGTCATCTCCTTCTAAGCAGTCGTGGCAATTCAGAGATGTTAGGTTGACAATATCAATTTTGGAACAGTCACAACCAGTGACAGATCTCTTTCATATACACAAGCCATCTTTTAGCCAAACCTAACAAAGCACATAATCATAAATGCAGATACAGAAAAGAAACAGAACAAAATCACAGAATCACCAAGGTTAGAAAAGACCTCCAAGATCATCTAGCCCAACCATCCACCTACCACCAATATCTCCCCAGTAAAGGGGAGATATTAGCCTCCAGGGATGGTTAACTCAACCGCCTCCCTGGGCCTTTTCTAGTATCTGACCAGTCTTTCTGAGAAGAAATTTTTCCTAATACCCAACCAGAACCTCCCCTGGTGCAACATGAGGCCACTCCTTGTTGTCCTATTGCTAATTACCTGGGACAGCAGGTTGACTCCCACCTTGCCACAACCTCCCTTCAGGTAGTTGCAGAGTGAGATAAGGCCTCCCCTGACCCTCCTCCAGACTGAACAATCCCAGTTCCCTCAGCTGCTCCCCACAACACTTGTGCTCCAGACCCTCACCAGCTTCGCTGCCTTTCTTTGAACACGCTCCAGGGCCTCAGTATCTTTCTTGTAGTGAGGGGCACAAAACTGGACACAGTACTTGAGGTGCAGCCTCACCAGTGCTGAGTACAGGGGGATGATCACTTCCCTGCTTCTGCTGGCGAGACTATTTTTGATACAAGCCAGGATGCCATCGGCCTTCTTGGCCACCTGGGCAAACTGCTGGTCCATATTCAGCTCAGTGTTGACCGGCACCCCCCAGGTCCATTTCTTCCATACAGTCTTCCAGCCACTCTGCCCCAAGCTTGCAGTGTTGCACAAGCTTGATGTGGCCAAAGTGCAGGACCTGGAACTTGATCTTCCTGTACTTCATCCCAATGGCCTCAGCCCAGTGATCCAGCCTGTCCAGAACCCTCTGTTCAGCCTTCCTACACCCAGGCAGATCAACACTTCCTTCCAACTTGGTGTCATCTGCAAACTTACTGAGGGTGCACTCAATGCCCTCATCCAGGTCATCCATAAAGATACTGAACAGGACAGGCCCCAGTACTGATCCCTAGGGAACACCACTCACGTAGAGTGGATTTAACTCCATTCACCACAACTCCCTGGGCACGGCCCTCCAGCCAGTTCCTTACCCACCAAAGAGTGTAATTGTCCAAGCCACAGGCAGCCAGCTTCTCCAGGAGAATACAGTGGGAGACAGTGTCAAAGGCTTTGCTGAAGTCTAGGTAAAGTGCATCAACATTCTTTCCTTCATCCATCAGACAGGTCATTTGATCACAGAAGACCAGGCTGGTCAAGCAGGACCTGCCTTCTGTGAATCCATGCTGGCTGGGCCCAATCCCCTGGTTTTCCCACACATGCTGCATGACCTCACTCAAGATCATCTGATGAAAGGAGATTCAAGGAGGGCTCCGTCCAGATCAGACTGTTGCGCTGCAATGCACAGGTGAGAGCAGGGACTATGAAGTCACCTTCACAGCTGGGTATGGTCCATTTAGGTATCTGAGCACATATTCACTGCCAAAAGTACGACTGATCATATATCAGTGCTTTGCCAGCTTTAGTTCATTCTGTTTTGACACTTCTTGAAATTTTGGTGAGATACATAAAGCTGTCACAGGCACAGAAATGTGACTGGATATCTAATTATAACAACTCTAGCCACATGAGGCCTGAGCAGCCACAGCATTATAAAAACCAAACAGGCCCCACAATACTCTGGTATCTGTTTTGTTGAGGAGAAGCTGGAGGGGCCTTGGGGCTGTAGCTGATGGGTGGCATTTCTCCAGGCAAGGCATGACAAGGTACCACCCTAAACAAGGATACCTGCCCAGACTAGCCAAGTTGAGCTGGTACAGAACCAGCAAGCAAAACTATTGGCCTTTACCAATCAGCAATTATAATTTTTAATCTCAGAAAGTGCCTCTTTCAGAGCAGACTAAGAAAAACTTAAAGGTATTCATTCCAGACAAAGATGATTTCAGCCTTCTTAATGCTTCTGTCTGCACTGATCCAGAAGGAATATAGCAAAGCTTACTTTTTGGATTATGCTGGTCATGCAAATTATGGAAAAAGTGGTTGAGGAAGAAAAGCTGATAAGCATTTGAACTTAAGACTATTTCTGCACTCAGAACCTAAGCTGTTCCCAAGCCTGGGTATCTTTCTCTATGTGTGTGTATACGTATCAGATGGTCTACCACTGTCAGGAGCTGTTTTCTGAGCATCTATCAATTCAGGAATACAATCTCTTGTCAAGAAGAAAAAAAGAAGAAACAAATGAGGAAGCCTTTATAACTACATGCCTTCTGTTGGACTTCCTGAAATGCAAATATTTTTCTACCACGTTAAACACAGCAGACTATGCTCTCACTTATTTGACACTTGGTTTATGATGCAGTATATAATTCTATCAAAATTTCCATTGTGCCCTTCTGAAAACAATTCAATTTGATTTCTTTTAACAGAGAAAAAGCTTAAATGATGAAACTAAATTCATTTTAAAGTGTTTGATTTTTCTCATTCTTATGGTTTAAGTATATCCCTAGAAACATCTGCTACAGAGAAAAAAAGACACTGAGTTGGCATTTGCATTCTAAAATAGCAGTGCCTATTTTAGCTTTGCTTTTTTAAACTACATTAAAATACATACTTCCAGGGAAGTCTCACCACTAATATGTGTTTTACAACACTGCCTTCTAGAGAGAGAATCTTGCTCTTATTCACTGTAAATTGCAGCTTCTCAGACTTCCACTTGCTGAACATACTGTACCTTTTCAGCAAAGGCTGAAAACTCAGCCACTGATATGCCTGAGTTCTATTTTAAGTGTAACCTGAAGGCAAGGCTCAAGACCAAATCTGCCAACTGCCCAGATTGCTTACCCTCAGGAATGCATTCAGAGCAACGTTTGGAATGAGTCACACAGCTCTTCTGGGTGAAAACCTCAAATTCAGGAATACAGACAGCACCCTTCCTTGCAGTGGACATGTCCATCTGCGGTGCATGCCCTAATACATCACACCAGCTCTTGCTGTGATTTTGCCTAAGCAGAGGGTTGCTGTATGAGGTGGGCTTCCTAGAGAATGCCAGCATACACAAACGTTCCCCCTGATAAAGGAAATGTATAGATAAGCCCTGTGAGTATGAGAGTGTGAAAAGCTGGGGTGAGGCACACCTCATACTTCAGGCTCTTTCCAAAGCTCACTTTACAGGCCTGAGCCTCTGAGTACTTTCAAGCATTCCTTTAATCCAGAACTCCTACTGGCTCTTTTTTACTTCATAAAAATTAGCAAATGCAATGTGAAACAACAGTGAGGTTTAATTTGGGGCAAAAATGCTTGCATCTGTGAACTTTTTCCTTCTAAAATTTCAAAGGTGATTTGAACAGCTGAGGATAATGAGGCTTGAAAAGAGCTATGTTCCTAGCAGTACGTAGTTAGAGACAGCTATCACTGTTCATTGATGGCTAAATAGGAGTTAACCTGACTGTGAAGATACTAAAAAAAATTAAAGAGAAAATGAAAATGTTCCCTTTCTTTTAACATATATAGTAAAGTAAAAAGATTTTTTCTTCTGTGTATAGAAGTTAAACGAGAGTTTAAAAAAAAAAAAACAGTGGTGAGATTCTAAATGACTATATTCAGATATCTAAGCTCGTATGCCTCCATCTCCAACAAATTAACTTATGTTGTATTTCTTATAGAGGAGTTCTGATTTTTTTTGTTCCAAGTGGTGTTTGGAGTATTTGCTTTGTTTTCCTGATTATAGCCTTTAAAAATACTTATTTTAAAGAACAGGAAAACTTGGCTACCAAGTTGTTAGATGTTCTCGTATTTCCTTATCTTGACTGCATTCAAACATGCCAACATTCTACATTGAAAATAAAATGCAATATCAATGTGGCACAGTGTGATGTTCTTTGCTGTGCTGACAAGGCCTTCTTGCTTCAGCTACAAGAGGGTGTCATGATCGCACTCTCATCCTGATGAGGGATTTCACACAACCCAGATATCTGCTGGAAAAGTAGCATGGCACACTGCAAACAATCCAGCAGACTCCTGGAGTTTGCTGAGGATAACTTCCTGGTCCCAGGTAATGGGCAGACCAACCAGAGGTGAAGCATTACTGAACCTGTGCAGAGGAGATCATTAAAGAAGTTAAGATTGGAGGCAGTTTGGATTGTAGTGACCATGCCCTGGTCAAGTTTGTGATTTTGAGCAACATGGGCCTGGCAAAGAGCAGTCAGGACCCTGAGCTTCCAGAGAGCACTTTCAGGCTGTTTAAGGAATTACTGGGTAAGGTCCCCTGAGAAACTGTCCTTAGGGAACAAAAACAGAACAGAGGTGGTAGCTCTTTAAAAGACACCTTTCTGAGAGCACAGGAGCACTCCATCCCCCAGCAGAAGAAATCAAGCAGAGGAGGCAGGAAACCAGCATAGCTGAATTTGACCTGCTGGACAAACTGAGGGAAAAGAAGGAAATGTACAGTCAGTGGAAGCAGAGAACATGCGGCCTGGGAAGAATACAGGGATGCTGCCTGGACAGACAGGGATGGGATCAGGAAAACCAAAATGCAGATGGAACTGAACTTGGCAAAGTATTTTAAAAAAATAACAACAGGTTCTACAGGTACATTGGTCAGAAGAGACAGGCCAAGAAGAGTGTAGCCCCGCTGATAAATGAGAAGGGAGAACTGGCTTCAATAGACTGACTAAATCAACAAGCTCTTTGCTTCAGACTTCACTGGCAGTCAGGCTTCCGACAACCCTCATGTCTCTGAACCTCTAGCCAGCGGTAAGGGAAGCAAATCCCTCCCGCTTTAAGGGCAGAGCAAGTCACATGAGACTCAATGTGTACAAGTCTGTGAATTTAGACAATACTGGTTCACTGAAATCTAACAGCTATGCACTTTAGTAAACTGCACACCTTAACCAATCTGTTTGTTCAGAGTATAAATAAATAAATATTTGGAAAAGAAAGGATTAACCTTTGACACCCTTTCCTTTGAAACATATAGCACATTCCATCTCATTGTTTTCCAAAGTCTCAAATTCTGAATGTGCTCAGCTGAGTTCCAGCTTCCTCTACACCCATGAGGGAGAATGCAGCTTCATCTTCCCAGCAGCCAGACGTTCACCACTGCCAGGGCTTTGACCACAGCCTGCAGGCAAAATATCCTTGTATCACACACAGAGTACTGCAGTTGCCACACTGCCTGTGTGTTAATCTATTGGATTCATTATCACAAAGAAATGTGCCAGACAGTGTCTGGTAAAAGATCCAGAGACGCAGTAACAACTCATGATATTCTGCTCCATGGTTTCTTTGACACCAAAGCAGAAAACTCACTCTAAATAGAAAGTAAAGGAGAGCTTGGAAAGCCAGCTAGCTTCTATTTCTTGTCCTGTGAACAGGACTCCTTTTGGTTAGACATTGGCAGATTCCTGTTATTACCAAATTACAGAATTGCAGAATGGCTGAGGTTGGAAGGGACCTCTGGGGGTCATTTGGTCATATAGTTTCATACACAAACACCTATTTCATTTTTTCATTATAAAAAGTAAAATGGTTTCCTTTGCTCTGGATACTATTTATTTGCATAAAATTTTTGTGTACTGTAGAAATGAAAACTGCATTTACTCCTAGAAACAAAAATCTTGTAGAGATCACTGGTTACACCTTTGGTATCGATGGTTATTTTTAAAATACTGTTCTGCGCCAATTGATAGGATTTATGTATTTATTTTTCTTATAATGCTAAACATGAACTTTTTATTAATGTGCAAAATAAGCTTTTAAGCAAGAATGCAAAACAAAGCATAGCTTGAAAAGTAAGCTCACATACAAAAGATAATCAAAGATGCTCTTTCAAATGGACGTTCACAAACATGTCAGTCTAGGAAACTCTGAACTGTTTCCAAGTGCTAGAACATTTTAATGAATCATGTTCTAACAGTACATGTGAGAAAGAACATCTGGGCTTTACTCAGTCCAAAGCCTGTATGTAGTGGGCAATCTGTAATCCTTGTGACTGGTAGGAAGCAGATTTGGTATGTCAAGGACCATAACAGTCCAACAGTCAGAGAATGTTCAGAAATGCATGCTTATTCAAATGCATTTCTTTTGTGCTTTTTGTAATTCTCTCCATGTGAACACACCAATTCTGAGGCTCAGTTGGTTAAAAGGTTTCCAGAGAGAAAAGAGCTGCTTAAAGGCAACTTTTAGTTAAGTAAAAAGCTGCATTATGGTATACAGACATGCATGCATGTGCACACACACAAACACGGAAATACACACATACTATATGTTATCAACTATAATAAACTATAATCAACTATATCAACTATATGTTGATACTTTGTCTTTAATGAATGAATACCACTAAAAGAGAAGACCAAACAGAGCATTTTGACTGATATGTCTGCATCCAAAAATAGAATAAAAATATATACATACTACTATAGTCAAGCACTCGTGTAGTAGTACACGTGTTCATTTTGAACAGCCAAGAAATGGAGGCATCTCATTTTGGGACCAAATGTCTGCAAAAGATATTCCTTTCTTTGAATTGTAACTTTTGTTTATACTCAGACATATAACACACTTCTTCTATAATACAGAGTAACAGGACTTGTCAACATAATACACCTATCAAATGCACATTTCAGAGAAGTAGATAACGTTCATTCAGTCCATGGGTTATATTTCATTGCACACAAGACTTGATCAGGAAAGAAAATCTGTTTGGAGAACAGCCCTTAAGATTGAGTCTGTAGAGAGAATTGTTAGTACAAGTGCACTAATAGCACAAAGTTTTTAATATAGTTGCACTGGTGAACCATTACATTTGAATTTCATAAAATCATTTGAGTTGGAAGGGACCTTTAAAGGCCATCGGTCCAACTCCCCCACAAAGAACAGGGATACCTACAGCTTGATCAGGTTGCTCAGAGCCCCGTCCAGCCTGACTTTGAATGTGTCCATGATTAGTCTGGCTCTATGTAAATGTACATTCAAGAACGCATGAGTATGACAGAATGCAACACCTTCCACTAAATTAATTTAATCCTTCCAGTAAACTAATCAACAAAGACTAAAGAGTTTAAACAAAAAGCAATTGTCATGATAGTTACAGCTATAAAAAGTGAACTTACTAAATAACAGCAGCAGACTAATTCCACGCATTTAAGATTTTCAACTCATCTAAAAAAGAGGGAGGCTAAGTAGGATCAAAACTTTCAGAAACATTTTTACTTGACTATTGCACTGTACTCCATAATTTTTACCCTTAAATCTACTGTACTACAGATTTTTTTTTTACCAAAAGTATTTATTTTCCTGAAATTTCATTATGTGTGCCTCACCACTACTGGCCTTGTACCACATGAAATCTCAAAATGTGGAAGACATGGGGAAAAAAGAAAGTGATTGAAGAGTTTAGAAATGGAAGGACATGAAAAATCAGAAAGAACTCAGTTTTAAAAAAAAATCTTACCCTTTTTCCTAATAAGCAACTTGAATAATCATAGCTTCACTGCATGAATTGGCAATGTCAGTAAAAAAATAAGGCACAATAATACAGTTCTTCATTGTTCTTCAATAGGAAAATATTTACAAATTTAAAAATAGACAACGTCTTGGTATTTACACATCTGTATTTCAAATTACATAGTTAGGTTTACTTGGAAATAGGTTTGTCCTGTCTATATTAAAAAAAAAAAGTATTATAATATTTTAAACTCCATTTGGTGAAAAAGAATGTCTTTATGACCTTCCTAGTTAAGAAAAACTATCCTGAAAAAATATATAACCAGTAAGTCCACTCAAACCAATCCAAGTAATGAATTATGAAGAAAGACTATTGAGATGTTGTGCATATGTCTCAAAAGAAAAAATACACATAGAATCACAGAATCACACGAGAAGCTGAGACTTAGATAACTAGATAACTGCAAAAGAATTGGATGATTCAAATGACTGAGGTAACAGCTAATCCAGATTATGGATAGCAGTTGAGAGATTTGGAGATTAGCATCTATGCATCTTGGCTAACGTGTCAGGGAAGGTAAGTGCAATACAGAGAAAACCGAATTGACTAGCAATAACGATGACAAAGAATTCAACTTATGCTTCTAAAAAAGAACATCTATGAGAATCAGCTATATATGTGTTTATATGGTCACATCATAACAATCATGAGTTTTTGTTTGTCTCTTTAATTTTATATTAATGCTTCTAATACACTTTTTTTCCACCAAAGAATGTCCATGTATCTCTTGACAAATAAACCTATAAAAGGCGAAGGTTTTACCCTGGAAATGATTTCTTCACATTGATCCAGTACTACTGCAACACAGTAGTAAAAACAACATTTCTAATAATAAATATGCACAAACATGTCTCTTTTTCTGCCACGGGTTGTGTATGTCCTAATTAAGTGATGTAAATTTTAACATGCAGTGCTTTGTGTTTCCAATACGTTAGATAAAAATGAAGGAGAAGTACAGCACTTTCCTGCGTTTGAAAGATAAGACAGATTAATACTGGCTGGGCATTTTAAAGTACCAAGTGCCATTTCTGGTCAATTCCATATGTGAACACTCTTAGCTTGGAATGAGTGCTTTGTTCCTGTTCAGCTTGACCCATTTTCCTTGTGTATTTAATCAGGAACAGTTTTTTTGTGTAAAGAAGCCTTTTGTTTGTTCTCTTGATTAAAGCAACAAAGCTCAGTATATAAGCATTCTGACCTAAACATCTTCAAATAAATCAACAAGCTACAAAAACACTAACTAGGTATTAAAACACGTTTCCACTGTTTCCCTGAATAAGTGATTTTAAAATTACAAGGTTTTTTAAACAGTCTTTGGTCAGCAAGTACTTTTTGCTATAGTTGGTAGGCTGCGGACAGTTAGTCAGAACAATTGAAATATACTGACATTGTAACGACAGAATACTTTTTTTCCTCTCAGTGTATGCCCTTTGAATTACTAAAAAGCACTCCATGCAGGTACTGCAGAACAACTTAATTAAATTACAGTAAGTCAAATACAGCTTCCTATTGATGTTATGACTATAGAATAAATATGCATCAACAAGATGTGACTTCCTAGCTTGGAAAATTGTAATAATAAAAAATTATTATTTTCTAATGGTATATTCAATGAAAGAACACTAAATATTTTATTTACTCCTCACAACTTAGGCAGTTTATTTATTTCAGTCCTTTAACATATCTTGACTTTAATATGTTACATACTTGCAATCTATTTAAAATACATTAAATTTAAGAATAAATCAGCTGTTTGGAAACCAATGTCTGCCTGAGGAAAAATGTCTGTAAAGCAAAAATGCTTAACACACAAAAAAGATGGTCAGTAGTTTTAAATTGTACTTTACAGCATGTTAGGGCTACGTGATGAAAAATCAGTTGTCTGCTATTTACTCAACTAAATTTTCACTATGAGTCACATTCTCATTGATCTGAAATACACTTTTGTACTTTCCTTCAGGTTTACTTCACCAATTTTCTTCCCTTGTCTGCACATAATTTTGAAAGCTATTTGTGGGAAATCTTATTTTCACTGTTTCAGCTGCTGGTAAAAGCACTGGCACAAAACATCTCTACTTCAAACATCTTTTTGTTGGAAAATAGAAAGACAAATAGCAGCATTTAGATTTCAGACAGCCCTAGAATTTTAATACAATATCTTTAAAAGAAAATTGCAAAAACTGCCCCATACAAAGTAAATAATATGTAATCACAGAGTCACAAATAACAATCATGGAAGATGATGAGGTTTTACTTTGAGTATTAGGAAATGCATGATTGAACACCAAGCATCACGCTCCTATATTTAAGACTCTCTGTCACCTTCTAATGAAAAGTTTCTTATACATTTACCAGCATTAGAGCTCAAAGTTGGGGATGTTAGAAGTTGCCCTTGGAGCAATTAAATATCATTCTGAAATGAAAATCTTTTCAAATCATATTTACAATGATTAATTTCATTTCAATCAACTTGTTACCCTCCCTATTTACAGAAAGTATTTATCACTATAGCTTTTAATTTATAGCTGGTATTACAAAGTTAACATAAAAGTGCTCCATCATTATGAAAAATGCGGTGCTAATGGTTAATGGTTCAATAGCATAAGGAGGAACTGTGCAGTGTATAACGTATGTCACTAGAGCTAAAGAGAGCACCTATCAAGTTTTAATGTAAGACCAGAGAAAATGAATGACTAGGGGACCGCTCTGTTCTCAGCAGTGAACAAAAATATTTGATGTGTACAAAATTATTGGATCACCACTTTCTATCCACTGTCCATAAAGAACCTGGCTTCTAGGTTATAAACTAAAATGTGAGTGTTTCTCTGCCACACTTAAAGGAATCCCTCTTATACGTCAGTATTTGATGACATGACACTGCTAACAAATAGTGCTTTTAAGAAAGAGTTTACAAATGAACCCACAATATCTGTTGCTTTATATGTAGGCAAAGAGCTATTTAGCATATCGTATGCATAAAACTGTAGCAGCTGTGGATAAACTCATCACAAACAGTGAATGAATTGCTAATTACAAATGTTAAGAAATAGCCCCTGTGAAGCTGCCCAAGACATTTTTATCCATTAGCAGTACGACTGCTGTTACTAATTAAGATTTAGGAAGTGTGCCAGAGATATGCAAGAAACACAAGAATGGTTAATCACATCCTAATAGAGTAGAGAAATTAGAAGCTAGCCTATAAATAGATCATCAAGGAAAGAAAAAATTAAAAAGTGAAACAATATGAATAGGAATATTCTGAAATTATAGAACAAGGAGAAGGATAGATAACAGGCAAATTCGAAGAATGATTCAGAATTTTAGAAGTGATTCAATGCCATGCAATTATGGAGAGTAAAAGAAATCAACAAAAGACACACATCATTTTAAAGGATGTAGAATCTGGACAATCAAACCAACATTTACTTGTTTACCACTGCTGTTTCCAATGTGAGAGAATGTTTAATTGCTGTATGAATCAAAATCAATCACAGTCGGGTCAAACCAGCTGCCTGGCTAGCACTGTAAAATGTAATGTGGAAACACAAGGTGCACCACTACATTCTAAATTGAGGCTATTAAAAAAGTTACTTAAACAATTCTGATGGCCTAAGAACAGCAATCAGCAAGAATATGTTATGTTTGTAACATGTTCTGCTTATAAGGTTATTGATCTCCCTCAAACACAAACTTTACAAATATAATGCATCCTTTAGTTGAGAATCTATGAATCTATGTATTTTTGTATCTATACAATTAACAAGCAAACTAATTAACAAATACTAACAACTGTTTAGATGGTGTTATCTTAGATCCACTTCCTGCCTATATTAGACACATCTTAGCTCTAGCCTATCTGACATGCGTTTTAGGATGGGATGAATGGCTGTCTGCAGGCGTCTCCCACTTCAGAGAGACTGCAGAAAGCAGACTGGACCCCTACCTTCTACATAATTCCAGAGAAATGGAGACTGACACAGCAATGCTCTGCTGTTTAAAAACCCATCTGTTTGAGGAATTATTTAAGAACAGAGCATTCTTGTACCATATTCTTACGCTTTTATCCACGACAACTAAATGATTGTCATCTGCTATTTCAATTTCCGGATTGCTACTGCTAGATTGCAAGGGTTAAGCGGAGCTCTAGTAAGTACATTAAACTCCAACCTGGCACACAGTCCCAACATATGAGTTCTGATTGGACAGAAAGTAAGAGTGTTCTGCTGAGTGGTTTCCACTAAAGAACAGACTACTGTTGAGGATTTTCTGTCTCAAAGATATCACATAGGAAGTCTCATATTTAACCTTATTACTAGCCACTCAGGAGAGCCTTGCCACAGTTTACAGGATAAATACAGCCTGGCATGTGAAAGCTTCCTTTAATGTATATATAATTTAATGTTATATGTTATTACTATAAATACATTTTCTGTAAAACAAAAGTCTACAAAAAATATACAGATCCTGAAAAATATTTAAGCAGGATACTTAATATCAAAGTCATGTTTAAGGTAAGAAAATTTAATAATGATCCCTTTGATGGCCAGATGGCCTACTGAACATCTCTACTGTGACATAAAGAACTGACCCATCATTCTGCTAAGGGAGTACATATTAAGAAGCTCACCTCATTCCAGCATTCTCTGTTCTTTCAGATTTGAGGTGACATACAACAGGTGTCATAGTGAGTTGTCTGACGAAGCACTTTGTGTTGGCTTGCTGTTTTATTTGCTTTAAAGAATAAACAGCTCTCTGCTTTGAGAATGAAGTTTCAACCCCATTGTCACTGTCACGTCAAATTCTAACTTCTGAATGCATACCCTGTGGGGCTGGCATGCAGATGCAGAGAAATCTGGTGCATGTGCCTATAAGCTATGCTAAAGATGTTGCAAGTTTCTCCATAACACACCATCAAAGCTTGTTCACCTGCTGTGCATATTGTTAAATCTCAGTAGGTGTTCCATCTCTGTCTTTATCTATATCAAGCTTTAATGCTTCCTTTATTTTTAAACGTTTTTAAAATGTGCAGCTACCAAGCTGGTATGCGTTGTGGCATTTCTTAGCAATAGCAATGATAGCATACAGTCCCTTATTGTATATCGATTTGTGTTTCTCTTCTAACATTACATCTGACCCTTTTTTAGATCTTTTCATCTTATTAGATGCGTAAACTTGGAATGTGGCCAAATTCCAAGCAAAAAGTAAATACTGCTTTTGTATCACTCTGAGGAAAAACAGAAGTGCTTGAGTCCACATACACAGAAAGAACTAGGGCTGGGTACAGCTCTTGTCTGTAATAAGTAATTTTTATTTTTTTCTATTTCTGATGTATTGATAGAACTGCGTTGATTCCCCCCTACATTTATTTGAATACCATAACTACCTATGTTAAGAAAAGCCCCTATTCGAATAATATTTTAAAACATTTAAAAATATTTTAAATATTGAGTTTTTCAAAATTCTCTGAAATAGTTTCTCTGAAATTAAACAGTAATTTGAACTCTGTTCTAATATAGCTGTTTTTCCCCTATTGTTGCCTTTAGATAAATATGTATTAATGTACACAAAACTAGAAAAACAAGATGCATACATTTTGGAAAGATGCATCGACCCTCTGAGGGCTCGAGAAAAGTGGGGATCAGAAAGCTCCATTTTCTTAATGTCCTGTCATTGAAGAACATCTACCCAAATATTACAGCTACAGAAGGCCAGATGTAGTACTCATATAAAAACAATTCAGAGAATTCTGTTCAGATTGTGAAAATTACACTTCCCATAAATTCCTTTGGCATTATCACACCACAACTCAGTTAAAGCCAAAGAAGCATCTGATTCTTGCTTTGAATACCAGTTGAATGACTGCTGTTAAGAAACATTTAATGAGACTCACACTCAAAAGCTGAAAGGCTATCTCATTTTAGCATTCCGAAATGCTGCTAACGGAAAAAGTTCAAAAAGTACAGAGATTTAAATAAATGTTCCAAAATAATATTGTCAATATCTACCTAATATACTTCTAAAGAGCTTTTATCTGTAATGAGCTATTTATCACATTCCTCAATCAGATACAAATTCAAAAACATTCTGAAGGATATTTGTGAGTAGTTGAGCTTTACTTTAATTCAAATGAAAAATATTGTACCATGTTAAATAATCTTTTACCTTCTCTTTTTCTAAGTATTTGAATATATATAAGTACCTAATTGGATGTGCAAACATACACGCAGATATTAGAGATATGTATACACATAGATATAGCTATAAAACATCCATAACACAAGTAAAAAACCTCCATAACACAAGTGAAAAATATTATATGTAGTAAGACAGAAAGAGAGATGTATAAATAAATCTCATTTTGGTTTTGACTCATCTGGATTTTGCAATATTGTCACTATTTTAAAGAGCCATCCTATATTTTTTTTTTTTATCTGTACTGCAGGCAGTATTTTCTATTTGTTTTGTAACAGTAAATCCAAATAAAGATGGCCTAAGTACAAACAAAAACATTAACACAAAATAATATTTAGCATTTGCAAAGTGTCTGGCATGCTAAACGTATTGTGTAAGTATTTAATAATAATTTCTCAAAACAGACCTGAGGACCAGTAAGAACTTCCACCATCAGCGCTGGAGGATAGGGAAACAAGGTACCACAAGGCACAAAGCAAGTTACCACCTACAACCTACATGAGGTACTGGAAATAACACTCACTACCTTTTAGTAGCAGTGTTTATGCAAATCTGCTCCAAACAACAGAAACTGAAGAGATGGTAGTAGCCGCTCATAAAACACCCTTTGTCTTCTCCACTACGGGGTTAGTTTTGACATAGCATGAAGTATTAACAACTTCAGAAGTTGAAGAGTAGGTGAAAAACAGCAGATGAGGCATACAAACCCAGTGTAGTTTATACGGTGATGAAAGAATAGTATTTGTTAGGGAAAAAAATGGAGTATAATGAATTAATCCCATGTATTTCTGTCCATTTCAAGCCTTAGAATGTTGTAGCTTTCCACTGAAATCAGCTCAGACAGAAAAGATGCCTGTATCAGCGGTTTTCCTTTTATTTTTTGCTCATCATGCCTTTAAGGATTTTGCAGAATTTGAGGATGAATGGACATGCTACCTTTGCAAAGTTCCCATCTTTTCGCGATTTCTTAGTCTTTAAGGATGCATCTTCAGAATAACAAGAATTTTTCTTCTTTTTAAGATTTCTTGGTCCTTAAATATGAAGTCATGGCTTTCCTTTAAAACTGTCTACAGTGAAGATGTTTCTATTGAGCTAGAAGGGATGACAATGGTCTTGAAAGATTTTCCTAATGTACATTTTATTCTCTCTTTCTGAGGATTCCATCATTCCTTGGTCATGAATATTTTCATTAATAATGCTAGGATGCTTTTAAGTTGGAAAGGTTATATCCACTGACTTGCTTGTTGATATCCCTCTGGTCAATTTTTGTTAAAAATATTTCTGCTTATTACCAGAACTCTGGAAAATGCTGCAATGTATATGAGAATTAGTTTATCATACTCTTTAAGTAAGCATTTTGTTGTTGAGGACACCTGTAGAAGATTTTTTACATTTCTTTCTTCTTGTTGGAGGAACCACACAAGAACAGATGTTCTCTTTTTCCTTGAGTATGTCAAAGTGAAGACTTTGATTTATTAACATTTTTTTAAGACTGTCCATGTTCTTGTTGAAAAGGAACCACTGCTCATTAACAACATGCAAAACAGAGTTTTTCTCTAGTTCTATATTTCTATTTCTAAAGAAAGAATACAAAGTTAAGCCTTCACATGAGCTTTTGGCATGAATGTCAGTATCCCATGTCTTCGAACACTACTACATCAAAATTGACATGACCCAAAATATAAAATCGAAGGTGTACAAAGAAAAAACACAAGTTGACCTTCTAAGACCATGATCTGTTCCCTGTTATAAACCTCTTTTAAGATTCACATCTGACACAGCACAAATAAAGATCCTGCCTAATTAGGAAAGGGGAAAAAATTACAATTAATATTAAAAATTTAAATTTTGCTGTATGACAACTTGCCTGTCATCCCATTAAAGATCTCCTAAGTGTGGGAATGGTGTCTTTCAAGATAATAAATTACACAATACATACCTAGCTTGAAAGAGTTGACTGTATTTAAATAAATATCCAAAAAAATTTTCTAAATATTCGACTTAGACTATTTTAACTCATGTTCCTGATATGACTAACAACAGTCTCAACCATCAGCTAGTGGGAACTAACAAAGGTTTATGATAGAGCCTTTATCCCATAGACTCTCAGTGCACAGACCTTCTGTGCATACCACCTGAAGTGCCAGCTATATATGATTTGTGGCAAAAATTACAAGTCAGGCATAGAATAACTACTGAGATGTGAAAGTTCAAATAAAGCAGGAGTACACAAATATAATTTCTGGCATTGCAATTATCTGCACAAGGTATCTGTACAACGTCAGAAGTGCTGATGATACTCTGAGAAGTTATTAAATCTGTTATACCAGTTAAATTCTCTCTATATATAAGTAAGTGAGGTCATATCTCTCCCATACCAGAGACATTTCACTTATCTTTAATAATCTGTAATTACTGTGTCTAATCAAATTTGGTCACTTGCACAGCCTTTGTAGTCAAAAGAGAGATGAGCAGCTCTCACTCATTTTAGAATAAGAAATGGAACTGGGGATGGATAGTTAACCACAGGCTTTAGCTGTCATCCAGAAGCACTACACAGTGTACCTGGAGAGCCAAGACTTGAAGGCCAGATTTCTGTCAGACTCCACAGGCATTATTACAAATATTTCCAAACATACACTGCAGAAAGAATGGCTTTTCATGTAGACAAATTACAGACATCATTGATAAAAGAGGAAAATGAAGATGTACTTACCAAGAAAAACAGAGGACTCACAGTAGTAGTAGCCATTGGCTTGCTTTTTTTTCAACATAGAGCAAAGATCGAAGCGATGCAGGATTTCATCTCCAAAATAATGGCTTTTATAATCTTCGTAAAGGCTTGAGTCAATTTTTTTCACCTTTAAATATTAATATAAAGTTCAATTACAGGTTCTGCTAGAAGACTGAATTTTCACATTTATGCCTATAGTTTTCATTTTAACCAGAGGTATTGCTGGAATGGAAATCTGCTTCAAAATGAAAGAAGAGTACTGAACCAATGCTGTGCCAAATATTCTGTCTCAGCTAAGCAGTTATCTACTACAGAACTTAAACAAAGGATTAAAAATGTCATTACACCTCCTTTCTACTCACCTCTCTTCAGTCATGTAGCATACACAACACTGCAAGAGCTTTAATTTCAAATGGTTTGCAAGAGTCTTCATGGAACACATAACTGTAAATTATTCTCCATATCAGCACCAGGCAGGTTATTACAGAGAAAAATCTCAAATGTTTGTCAAGGGCAGTTTTTTGTTTTCATTGTCATCAAACGGGAAAATATGTACTGGTTGATGTCTTTTTTTTTCTAGACTTGGCACTGTGGGGACACAGGCTCTGTGATGGATGTACTTGCTGCTATCCTTTGTGCAGGTGCCACCGGTAGGAAAGCTGAGCATGTACCCCCCAGACACAGGTAGAAGTGCAGAGGATGTACACATCACTCAGGGTGCCCCAGCAAGACACTGGTGCAACAGTACCCACAGACAGGGAAGACTGCAGGCAGATCCCACTCATCTCAGCATCTGGCACTGAGACCCCACTGGCTCCAGCCACTGACACACCAGGCCTGGGGAACTCACATGCTGGCCGAACTCCAAATTCACACACACCAGTAGCTGGCCCCTCATCCTTGCAGCACACACATGGAGTGATATTATGCAGACAGCTGGTTAAGAGCAGATTTAATAAAACAGGACAGCCTCCAATGGTCAAGCAAGTGCTGTTTTACATAAATTTTACAGTCTTTTTTTGTCCCTCCTTTGTTCCTCCAATATCCCCTTTGCCTGCACATTCCTCCACCAGTTTGCAGTCCTGCCAACCCTCTTAACATCCTGGACTCTCAAGGTTTACACAACCAACAATTGCAATGTCCTGTTTTGCCTGTGCTTTCCTAGCAGCCCACCAATTAGTGTCATTGGCAAGGTTTGCTTCTTGGTTTCGCTTGTGTTACGTTTGCCTGACAGCTTTGTGTCTCTACATGTTTTGTTTATGGCGTCCCTCTTCCCCTCATCACCCCATTTGACAAGGCCTTCTACTAGACAATCTGATGGAAATAAGCATTCCCACACTCCACACACTCATAGCAATCACTGTGACTGACTAGGTTTAGCTCTTGTTGCTGTCTCCTTAATCACGTTAGTCAGGCTTGTGTCTCTATGTGCCACTGTTTTTGGCTTCCTCCTTTTCTTATTATCCCCTTCCATACTGAAAAGGTCCTCTACCAGATGCCCTAAGACAGATAGATGCTCTCTCCTTCCACATACCTTTATACTATATCCATTCGTCTGAGCAGTGCACATACTCATTTCTTGCAATCCCTTCACAGTTACTTGCATGCAATATGTGCTCATTGAAGGCATTTCTACTCAGTTTTTACTTCAATAAAGATTCATTTCAGGAGAACCTTGTTTCTCTAAGTACCTGCACATTTGGTTCTGTCATTTTAAGTCTTGTTCAACAAGGTCAGAAATGTCTTTTCAGTTCCTTAATCTCTAAAATGATGACATCTAGTGGTAGATGTTTTCTATTTAGGGTACATAATCTCCTTGCAAATATAAGTGTATTCCAAACTTATTTGTTATTTAAAATATGATATTCTATGGCTAAATTAGTTCTTAGATACTAAGGTTATTTTGAAACTAAATCATCAGTCGCTGCTCTCTGGCTGATAGTTCTTTGAAATACGCTTAGTCTTCCATCAGTAATTTAAAGAAAGACCTTTTCAGCCAGGAGAATGGTTGTCAAAATGTGAAGCCTGAAGTAGTTGGTGAAGAAAATGAGGGAGAGATCAAGGGAAGAGGTCAAGATCATCGTGCTCCAATAAGAAAAAGCATTCACAAGGGGCTGGGATGGTGCTTGTCAAAAACAGATTGGTCGTGCGTGAATCAAATGCTAAATGGTCAGGAATTGAGTTTTGCTGTAGACACATTACTGGTAGATATTTGGAAAACTGAACTGATATTTGTAGTAAGATGGAGCAACTGATGGAGCCCTGCCTGCAATGGCTGCAATGAGGTGCTGATGGCAAAATGATGAAACGATACAGGTGCATGGGAAGGTCATGGTTCATTTATATGAACATGTCTGGAGCAGTGGAGAAGAGGAGCTGTTCCCACATGGGAAATCTACAGACACTTGATTACGAAGATGTGCTACACTTGGGTGCTGAGTGGGAAGGAAGAAAACACCTGGCCCCTCGGCAGCGCCACAGGGAGCAGAGGGCCCGCGCACCGGCAGGGCCCGTCGCCGAGCAAGGGCCGGGCTGGCTGGCATCGCGGCGGCCAGTGGCGGCGCTGTGGGCCGGATGGAGCGGTTCGGCCCCGGAGCAGGGCCTCTCTGACAGGCCGGGAGCCAAGCTCGTGCCCGGCCCTTCACACGGTGGCAGTGAGCTGTCCTCCGGTGAGCGAGGAGGATGAATGCAGCGTAAGGAGAAGAGCTGGAGGCAGAGAGCTGGCTGTGACTGTAGCCTCTGTAGGGGAGACTGGCTGATCCCTTTAGCAAACGTTCATCTCCTTGCGCAGAAATTGGCACTGTGTGAAGAAGGAGGTGCATAAATACCCAGGTAGGCCCAGCTGACCAGTCCATGTGGCTGTGTCTTTGCAAGGTACTGTGGTCAGTGTGGGCCTCCCATTCTTCTGCGGGCAGATAGTTTTTTATGCACGTACATAAGTGTGAGTACGCTACTGTATTTATGGGCACTTGTGCTTACGTATGGTAAAGCTGCACAGCTCACTTCACTGAAATGCTGGGTGCAGCTCAGAGTGCTGAGGTTGGGAAGGACCTCTGGCAATCACCTATCTGCCCCCTGGCTCAGAGCAGTAGCTTGCAGCAGGTTGCACTGGACCACATCATCAGGGTTTGAATATCTCCTAAACCAGAGACCCTGCAGCCTCTCTGACCTAATCCCAATCTACACAACCTAAAGACATGTAGTCTTTAACTTATACCTGTTATGTCTGAGCTTCTGAGCTCAGTACCTGAAGGTGGTTTAGAGTTTCTCACACTGTGGGTTGTAGCAGAACGGTGCAGAGAGCATTGCGAAAGTTTTGACGGGTGTGACAATACTTCCTAAAAAAAAAAACAAATTACATAAAGAAAAACTATAAAATGATTCCAACATTGCTGGTAGTAGCTCAGTTACAGTCTCCTTAAAAGCAAGATGCATCTATAGTTATGGCTGCATCTTTTCACCTGAACTGGTAACATCTGGCTTTAACTTTTGGTAGCATTAGTTTCTACAGGGCTGCAATAATGAGTATTAACTTGTTGTTGTCCGTAAAAATTAGTTCTCAGAACATTCTGGATGAACTGTGAATAAAAATTTTGTTCTCCAATAGAATGAGTGCCACATCAGCCACGAGTTGCCCCTTACCACCACTGCTTGCGTCTGAAGAAGAGGAGCAAGAGTGTTCTGAGACACATATGTCTGTCTTGTGGTATGCAGGGGAGTTTGCAGTTACTTACTATGATACAGAAGATTGCTCGGTTTACTTCATGCCTGACACACCTGATAGTGAAGGCCTCGAGCTACTACAAAAAGTGACTGGGGAAGTTCATCCTAAATGCATAGTGACAAGTGCAAAACAGGACCAGAATATTGCCAACTTCCTGACCAACCTAGCAGACAGTGATAGCGATAAAGGAAAAATAGAAATTGTCCTGTTTCCTAACATAGATTTTGGCCTAGAAGTCAGCAAGCAACGGATCCTATCTAGACAATTTCCATTTATCCCATCCCATATGACTGCAACAGAAAAAATTCTTTATTTGTCCTCAGTCATCCCTTTTGAGAGCCCACTCATGATAAGAGCATTAGGGGGGCTCCTTAAGTACCTGGACAGGAGAAGGGTTGGAGTTGAATTGGAAGAAAGCAGTACTGCAGTTCCTGTTTTGGCCTTTAGAAAGTTTGTGCTGTCAGAAACTGTGAATATAGACCAAGACACTTACTGTGTCCTGCAGATATTTAAAAGTGATATCCATCCTTCTGTGTATAAGCTTTCTAGTGGATTAAAAGAAGGATTCAGTTTATATGGGATTTTAAATCGCTGTAGGTGCAAACGGGGAGAAAAACTTTTGAGGCTGTGGCTTACGCGACCTACTCGGAACTTGACAGAGCTAAACAAACGGCTGGATGTTATCCACTTCTTCCTGCTGGCTCAGAACCATGAAACAGTCCTTACCCTTCAGGATTGCCTCAGGAATATAAAAAATGTGCCACTTATTCTAAAAAGAATGACTCTATCCCATACAAAAGTTAGTGACTGGCAAGCACTCTATAAGACAGTGTACAGTGCACTGTGCCTTAGAGACACATGTCGCTCTCTGCCCCATAGTATCGAACTCTTTCAGACTATTTCACGCGTCTTCACTGATGATCTGCAATACATTGCTAGTCTAATCAGCAAAGTGGTGGACTTTGAAGGCAGTGTCTCACAAAATCGCTTCACTGTTAGACCCAACGTGGATCCCACCATTGATGAAAAAAAGCGAAGGCTAATGGGTCTGTCAGACTTTCTTACTGAAGTGGCACAAAAAGAACTGGAAACGTTGGACAACCATATTCCTTCCTGTTGTGTGATCTACATTCCTTTGATTGGGTTCCTTCTCTCCATTCCACGGCTACCAAGTATGGTGGATAAAAGTGACTTTGAAATTGAAGGCTTGGACTTCATGTTCTTGTCAGAGGATAAACTGCACTACAGAAGTGCTAGAACTAAGGAGCTAGACAGCCTGCTGGGTGACTTGCACTGTGAGATAAGAGACCAGGAAACACTTATTATGCACCAGCTGCAGACAAAGATCTTGGAGAGGTCTGAAGTGCTTAACAGCGTGATTGAGTATACTGCTCACCTAGATGTGCTGTTGGCTTTGGCAGTGATGGCCCGGGAGAACTCCTACTGCCGGCCACGCTTTACTCAGCGCCACGGCTTCCACATAAAGGATGGAAGACATCCACTGATGGAACTATGTGCAAAGACATTTGTGGCTAATCCTGTGAACAGTGGTGAGGCTACCAGACGAATAAAGATAATCACTGGACCCAACTCATCTGGAAAGAGCATTTACCTAAAGCAAGTAGGTCTTATTATATTTATGGCTCTAATTGGCAGTTATGTGCCTGCAGCAGAGGCAGAGATTGGAGCAATTGATGGGATTTACACAAGAATCCACACTAGGGAATCAGTTTCTGTAGGACTCTCCACATTCATGATTGATCTTAACCAGGTTGCCAAGGCAGTAAACAATGCTACAGAGAGGTCGTTGGTACTTATTGATGAGTTTGGCAAGGGGACCAACACACTAGATGGCCTTGCCCTTCTGGCTGCTGTGCTGAAGTACTGGATCAATCAAGGAACCCAGTGTCCACAGGTCTTTGTCTCCACTAATTTTCACAGCTTAATGCAGCTGGAACTCTTGCCTGACACACCTCTTCTGGAATACCTGACCATGGAGACCCACCAAGATGGAGATGAGTTGGTGTTTTTCTATCAGATCAAACAAGGAGTATCGACTATTAGTCATGCTGCTAATATTGCTGCACTAGCTGGAATGCCTGCCAAAATTATTGAAAGAGGAGTGGAAGTATCAGAACTGATTCGCAATGGAAAAGCTATCAAACGTATTGATCATCCTTCCAAAGGAGACCAGATGGAAAAATGCAAGGCTGTTGTTGAAAAGTTTCTTAGCCTAGACCTTGATGATCCTAATGTGAACTTAGAAGAGTTCATGCATAAAGAGGTGTTGCCTTCTGCAGCCTCAATTCTGTAACATGGATATGTCTGTAAGCATGTATCTGCCATGTTCAGTAGGGTGGTTTGGTAATTTCAACAATAATGACTATGACTGATGCCTCACACTACATTTCACTTTTAAAAACTGTCTGTAGTGTATGTCATTTCTTATTCTTGTTTAAAATTAGTATGGAAGTTATATATCTCTGTATGGTGCATGATATGAAAGCAGGAAGACTGAAAGAGGAGAATTCAAGAACCTCTTCCAGCTGTTGGATCATGCATTTTGAGTCCCTGTTGTTGGATTCTCAGACTGGAAAAATACTGTAGAAAAATCAGAATAGTTCTGCTGGTCTCATGAGACTATAAAAACAAAGTGTTTATTGTTTTGTGCACTGCTGAAGTAATCATTTCAGTCATTTTAGGATCATCATCAAAGGATCACAGTAAGTACATGCCTTGGACTCCCAGATCAGCAAATAACGTTGCTACAATACAAACTACTAAAGTAGACACTGATTAATGGAAATATAGAGGGATTTAATGAGCTCTGTGACATTTAATAAAGCTGCATTTCTGGCCTTAATGGCAGAGAGATTCCAAGAGTTGATATAAAAAGAATGGAAGTCAGAATCAGTGGGGTCTGACTACAAGAGAAACACTGGTTTTATTGAGAATCCTTCTCTTCTGTTAAGGTCCTGCAGAGTAAGAGTACATAACTATGCTCTGTGAGTATAAAAACAAAATTGTAAGTCAAGGAAATGGTAAACTATACTAGGGATATAAGACAGAAACCAGCATTTTTTTCAAGTACTGAGTAAAACTTAAAAGATTAATACCAGAGCAAAGGGAGTCCATTTCACTTCTGTCCGCGCAAAGGATCTTCAATGAACACAGCATTTGATGAGTATGTATGCAACACATATTCATGAACAAGTGAATAAAGAGAAGGCTTGGATATGCAGCTACCACAAAAGTAATAACCTTCCCTGCAATAGCGTAAGTGCCTTAGATTCGTTATTTAAGTAAGACAGAGAAGACATTAGATCACTGATTGTCTGACTGCCGAAGCTTGCTGCAACTGCTAACAATATTGCTAATCAGAGATAATCAGCAGATATATTGGCTCTCTTTTCAGCTCTACTTGATTTCAAGAAGCCAAGATTCCACAATCACTACTTCAAGAGAGAAAAATTATATGAGAAAAAAAAATAGTTATATTCATGATTACTGGTACTAAATATTTTATCTGTTTGGTATATTTCACTGAAGACAGCAAGAAGGTGAATGTGAGTGTCCACCAAAAAGATCTGAAATCAGAGACGGTTCAGTGCAGGCTCAGTGCAGAATTTCCTCCTTTTATGATGTGCATTTATGATAGTACAAAATAAGTAACTTTTGTTATCTCTAGTGAAACTAGGATAGTGACAAAAGCTTAACGTAAATTACATTAAAAATACGAGAGTAAATGACCAAACTGTGCAGTTGCTGCTACTTTCAGTGTGACCATAATAACACTGCCTGCAAAATAACATCTGACATCTTGGGGATATTACCATTGAAGTTGAATGGTAGCAGTGAACAGGCCATGTGCTATACTTAAAAGCGCTGTTTACAGATTTTTCTCACAAATATCTTCTCTTTTATTAAATATACATACTGCATTCTAAAAATATGCTGCATAGATGAATATCATATGTTAAATATTCTTAGATATATTTTTTGAATACTTTCTTGTCAACCTATGCCTGGACTAAGGATATACAGCTTTTTAATTAAGCAGATGCCATCTGAGCAGTGTAATTGTCAGTCATCTAGTAACAAAATCCATTTCATCATATTTTCATTTCAGGCAGCAGTATGTACTAAGGGATTTCTGAATGTTATGCAGCATTTATCAGGTGTGCCTCACAGCACTCCTTGAAATGAATAGCAGATGAATGAAAAACAGAAGGGTTGTGACTGACCTACAGCAATGCAGTAAGGGAAGGAGGAATAGAAATGTTATTATTAAGTGCAAAACTCAGTTACTACTTTCACTGTGTTCAGTTGTTCTCTGTACAGAAGATAATGATACTAACCCAATATTCTTATCATTCAAGTCAGCTGTGGAAACAACTAGGCATATGCAAGTAAATTTATCTCCCTTTGTCTCATTCCAAAGGGCACCCCAAGACGCACTGTGCCTGCTTAATCTGGGGAAGTTTTCCATGGCACATTTGATTTCAAGACCGTCAAACTGAATGTGAAGAATGGGTTTCTCCACTTCTGAGCAGTTAAGAAGGTTCTTTAACCTGAGAAGCTGAGAGGGCACTCAGACAGCTCTTTCCTTATCCACTTTATCTGAAATATTATCCTTTATTAATTTCTATTTCCAAGGTTATGTTTTTTGTTTTGTTTTTACCTTTATCACTTTGTCTATTTTTAGCTTAATGCTGTGACTTTAAAGTGGAAAGCTGTTTTCTTGAGATTTTTCTTCATTTTGAATTTTCAAACTCTTTTAAATTGTAAATACCTCTGACAACTTTGGAAAGTTAAAGTCTTCTCAGAAGATACATATCTCACAAAATGTAAAAATATTTTTAAGATTATTTTTACAAAAGGAAATGTTGGTGGAATTTAGATTTAGAATAGTTTAAAGTACTGATTCAAATTAGAAATCTCACATTTAAAAAAATATTAATATATTTTTGAAGCTGTCGTTGTGAACTAAAGTCAACTACTTTGTTCTGTTTACTCTTTTATATGCTTTCTCATGCTATCTTCATCCATTCCCCATTTATTGTTTTTCATGCTGCTATATGATCTGAAATGCAATCAAACATTATGTTAAGATGTACTACAAAATAGATAGAATTTCTGTGTTTCACGTTGTTATTTATTGTTGTCAGGAAATGCAGTTAAATTATCGTACTAAATATATGGACACAATTAAACTAAAAAAGATAGAGAAGACTGATGCTAATGCCAGACAGTGGATTGACTTATAAATATTCCTGATAATTTACAGATTTTTAATATATAACATCTTTCTAAACAGTGAATCTTTAGAATACTATGTGTATTATCCAGTATTATGGAGGACTAAAGAAGGTGATTTGAAATGACACTGACCCGGTTCTGTCAGTAGCTGCAAATATCAGAACACAGAAAATATGTATCCTGGCCAATACTTCATGCAAGGTAGATGAATGCTTTTAAAAATCAAAACAAAAAAACCCCAACAGACTGGCAAAAAACCACCTTGATGATGTGAGATGTTTTAACAAAACAGTTACATTGATGCGCAGCTGATATTCTGCAAAAGCTGTGCATTTTTAGAATATTTTAAAAAGCAGCTGTTAATACAAGCAAAAGCTTCAGCCTGCAATTTTATGAGCTATAACACACCACCTACAACTGGGAGACAAGTCCTTATTTTGCTTCAGAGTAACTGCATTATGTCCCTGAAGCTACTTCATGCATCTCAGGACTCGCTTCATCTTCCAGCTGATTTCAGAATACTCCTTAATTAAGATCTTCACCTTTCGTATTTTATAGCTTTTTTTTTTCTAATGAATAAATTACTTTAATGCTTGCTAAATCAACTGACAGTAATTATACTTTGTACTTTAATCCTTACTTTTAGAAAATATTTCTTCTGAAAATTACTTTCCGGGCCAATGTTGAAAGGTTACATAAAACATTTTATTGCAGTGCTAGCAAAGAAATTTTATGGAGATACATCGTATGTTAATAATAAATTACTGTTAAGTTAGTGTTAAATAAAAAGCTAGATACCCTATTATTGCTTCTCTATATTTCTCATTATAGTTATTGTAACTTATTTCTGTTTGTCTACCTTTTCTTGTCAAAAAAGCTAATAAATGGGCAAGAAGTAGATACCTGCAAGAGAATATAATGCTGCATTTCATCACTGCTGTGTAACTCACCAAAACATATTCAATCAAGAGAATGTAAGCCTGCATATTATGCATAATCAACATATAAATTCCCCTGTTTATTTGCTTATTTTCTCCCAAAGAGGAACTAAACAATATCCACACAAGCAGCATATAAATACTGTGACAGCATTTCTAACTATGTAATCTACACCTTAGTACTAAGTCCGTAATTTTGAACAAGTAATTCCATCTTTTGGCTTTGCATAGTTTCACAAAAGAAAATAGGCTATGATTTTACTGTAATGAGAATATCGAGAGTATTAACCTACAGTACAGTATAGGACTACTTTTTACACAGTAGTTGTACTACTAGTTATTCCTTCTAACATACCTGTATTTTAAAGTCTTACCTCTTCAGCTGGCTACAAAGATGTAAAACTGTGATGCTATAGCATAAGCAACTCCTTCATTCGTCTACGAATTAAACTTTCTAGATTGCTGCTGAGCTGTATGAAATGTGAGCTCACCTGCTTACGTAGCTGTGTTGATTTTGACAACTTCATAAAGGTCAGATGGGGCTTAAAAGCTCTTTCTTCTCCTGCCAAGATGCCCTTTTCTTGAAATATCTTCCTCATAGTCTCTGAGGGGGGGAAGAAAAATGTAGAGGAACTCAGAAATTATACCACAGAATACTTAAAAGTGTGTTTCTGACTGTACGATGAATCACGACCATGCCAATATTTAAAGAAAAAAAAAAAGTACCAAAAGGCAGAGAGATTTCTACGCAACTTCAAAGGTACTCACTGTTTCATGTGAAAAATCTTCTTGCATTTGCAATTAATATGGCTCACAAATTTGGCATTAGTACGATAAGGGCAATTAAATAGCAGTCAGTGCTGTCTTCTTTTGCCATCAGATTAAAACAGTCCAGGAGTTATTCTCACTGAAAAGATTTTTGCAAACTTCAGGCAAACTGTGGTAAGCCCTATTTCCTCTGTTTGGTAATATCCCTCTTAGACTATAGGAATCCTGCAGTTGTAAGCGTTGCAGTCTGTCACTGAATTTACATGGCAGAGCTGGAAGACATGTTAAGTATACTGAAGTTGTTGTTCTACTTTTTTAGGCTTTGTTGCCTTTGAAGTTTTTTTCCTGTTTTTGAAATACACATTTGTCTACAGCAAAGGTAAAAGCAAACCTACTCCACAGACCTAGCTTACCGTATCATAGCTAATCTGCCCAATGTAATGTTTCATTTCTTGGAAATAAATTTCAGTGTAATTTTTGAATTACGCTTCATTTTTAAACTAAGATACTATAAATGAAAAGTTTCTGTTGTAATTTTGAAAGTTCAGATGAATTAGATAAAACCTGTGGCAAAAAATAATACTGGCAAATATAATATTCCTATTAGTGAAAAACAGAAAAGCTGCTAACATTTTTTTTTCTTTGCAAATACAACTTAAATTTTTCCACTAGCTGTAAGTCTAGATGACATACACTATCCTTGAGCTAAAATCAAAATAGGAAAAAAAAGAAACCTATGGGATGAATTTAACCTACTCTTACTATAATCATGTATTTGCAGTAACATGAATTACTTCTTGGTGAAACACTTAAGCTGTATCAGAAAGATCCAGTGCACGGATCTTCCTGCTTGGAAGGAAATGCATTACACTGGGAAGTGAAAAGCACAGCTAGATGAAAACAGGGAAGGCCCAACAAATGAAAATTCAGCCATATAAAGCTATCTAGCGCAAGTCTGCCAGTTCACACATCCTTCTAGTACTTACTGTTACCTTTTTGTTTGTTTACTGTAGTAAATATTTGTGAGGTACTTTGAAATCACATACAAGAAATGGTTTTGCAAGCTCGTGCATGACTTCACAATAGAATAGTTATACAGTTCTCTTCTGTATGAGATGTCTTAAAACTGGAAGGCTGACGTATTTCACTCGAACAGAGACAAAAAGTTCTAGAGACCCCATGAGGCCCTTTAGTTTTTTGTTGGAGCTGGAATTGGGTCTCTGGTGGAAAACTGGACTGCTAGAGAGAAGACCTGTCTGTGCGACAATGTGAATTGTCAGTACTGAAGCCACTTTTTTCCACAGCCAAGTAAATTCAGGCAAATCGCCAATACACTGTTCAAAACACAGGTAACAATTGGTATAAACAGTCACTTGCCCTGTGGTAGTCAGTAAAATTAGATTTGGTTTCACTCTATGGTTTTTGAGTCTCCACTCATTTACCATCTAAATTTATTTCTTGCAATTACTATACTACCCAGCCAATGGAGTAAAACAAACATATTAATTTCAACTTTTGTAATAAAGATTGAGAAAACAGAGATGACAAAGGCACCAAAATTTAATTTTAAAGTAAACGCCAGGGTTTCAAAATCAGCTACCAGAGTTCTCTTTCTGCAAGATATATTCATACGCTGCATGTAAATAGAGGAGGTGGAGGTATGATGTAGCCCAAGAGATGAGGTACAAAACTGATCTGGACTTCCTTCCCACAAATGAAACAAACTTATTGTGTTATGTTGGACAATCACTCCGCTTTTCTCATTTAATTCCTCTAGTTACAAGATTATATAAAAGTGCGTGCATGTGTGTGTGTGTATGCATATATATATATATATATATTACAGAATCATAGAATGGCTGAAGTTGGCAGGGACCTCTGGGCCCAACTGGTCTGACCCCTCAAGGAGGGCCATCCAGAGCAGGCTGCCCAGGCCTACATCCAGGCAGCTTCTGAACATTGCCAAGGAGGAGACTCCACAGCCTCTCTGAGCATCCTGTGCCAGTGCTCAGTAGAGAAGCATTTCCCCACATTCAGACCAGATCTCCTATGTTTCAGTTTGTTCCTATTTCCTTCCATCCCTTTCCTCCATTCTTCCCTCCCTCTCCATCTAAATGTGTGCACATACACATACACAGGCATAACTTCCACACAGATCTACAGATATACTATAGATCTATGTATCTGTGTATCTCAATCTGCTGTCTGTAGCTACAGATATGAGGCTATACACAAGATCAGCTTACCTACCTGTATTATTTTGTGTCTGTGGGAAACATTCCTACGTTTGCACTGAATCCCTGCTAAGCTATTATGCAGCTGTGCACACAAGTGTTCATGAAAAACAGATTAACATATCAAAACAGATGACTAAATAAATGTTTGCTGCTTATTCAAATTGAGATGCAGAAGTTCAAATTAAGTCATTTAGTAATGCTGTGCATGTGTTTCCATGCTTCCAATGGCCAGCTTATTTTCTGATGTTAGTAAGCTGAGTAAATGCTGAATAAAGCGTCAGACTTATTTAAAACTGAAATGGTCAGTGACAAACCCATTTTCTGCTTCCTTTATTTGTCTCTCCGAACAGCATCATCTAGGGATTCCTTGACTTTGATACTCCTGCAAAGGATTAGTCTTGTTAAAAACAAGTTCATGCTGCCCTATGATAGTCTCATGGATTGTAGTCTTTTTTTTTTCTCTCCTACAAAGCTCAACTATTCTGGCACCATGTCTTATCCCTCCCCTCTGCAATTAAGATCTCTGGTGATGAAGATGTGCACCTACAGAGGTGTGTTCCTAACTCCTCAGTGTCCTAACTCCACAGTGGTTTAGCCAGTCGTGGGATTTAAAACACGGTGTTTTCAACAAGGTACATTGATTATGATGGTACTATAAATGTGTGTTACAGTGGGACAGTAAGACACCCACACTTTATACTGCCACATAGCATGGGTGTCTCCATTTTCTGCTTTATTTATAATTTTGTTTCTAATCATCTTTTCAAATTCATCTTTTTTCCCTACCTGGCAATTCTAAAAAAGAAAAAACATAAAGAAAAACTGCTGTAAAGTAGAAAACAACTTTGGAGAGAGACTGCAGTTTAAATTTAATCTATTTACATGTGTATGTGTGTGCCCATGTGCGTGCCTATGGTGATCAGACATAATCTCCTCACTCAGCTTTGCTGTGGCACAGATCATTATATAAATATCACAGGCTCAAGAGATTGGCCACACTTATTGGCACTACAAATAACTTCAATAGTATAGTTTTGTAGTACACTTTGACATTTTACAGGTTAAGGTGACTTACAAATAAAATTACCACAATGTTCCTTCCCTCGGAGATAATGAAAATAGAAAGAAATCTGAGGATATGGAGGGGAAGAAAGAAACAAACCAAAATGTTATTCTGAGAGCACAGGAAGAGCAGAAGATAATGTAATGCTATTAATATCTATGCAGCCCTCTGCAGAAGTGATCATAAGGAGGGTTTTAAAAGAACGGGGGAAGGAAGCATGGATGTTGTGGGCAGGAAAAAATTCCAGGCTTATGGGACTTTATGAAAGGGGATTTGAAGAATGAACAAGTACACGATGGTTAAACTTCATGATGAGGATTGCCTGAACTGAAAGCAAGCAGAGGCCAGTGACAAGAACGATAGACAGACAATGCATGTGGGTCTGAGCATGTACCGTCTTTCCCTCAGACATAACATTCCTAGCTGGACTGAAAAACTAACAGAATCTGTATTTTCCCTTAATAATTTCAGGGTGACCAGTGTTCGCAGCTTCAAAGTATAAACTCAGAAAGTTAAGGCTATATTTACAAGCTCAGTGACTTCCTAGAACAAATTTTTGGACAGCTTTCAGACCATCTTTTATGCAGTTTAAAGCACTCTGCAATATCATTTTGTACATTATTTTTACAATGTCAAAATTTCTGAATGTCATCTGCACCTTTTATACTGGATGTAGCTGAATGCATTAGACAACTGCTTTCCCATAATTAGACCTGAAATGCGATACATGAAACTTGTCCAGAACAGCTATAAACTGGAAAGGCTCAAAAATTCCACAGCTAGATCAATACAGAATGACTCATAGAAAAATTCTTGTATGTGAACTGTTGGGTCACAGCCTGAACCACTGATTGATCACCTGGGGAAAGGACTTGCTCAGCCCTGGGAGCACAGGTGAAGGCAATTCAGCTGTGTGACTGGAAGGGGTGGAGCCTGGCTGCAGCTCTCTTAGGCCTCATTTAAGGGCTGACTGCCACTGGGGAAGGAGTTTTTTCTGGAGATCCTTTCTTGATGAAGCTTTCCTCTGTGAACCTGGAATCTCCTCATACGGGTGAGCAATCTTCATTTATAGTACTTTTCTATCATGCTGGTCCTTCTGCCATCACACTTTTACTGATCTGTCAAATTATTGTAATTGTACATTGAATAATAATTCAAAATAGTCCTTTTCCAAGATTTCATTAAATACAGAAAACTATTATGTATGTAGATTTTCTTCCAGTTCATTAATTTCTGCTCATCTCTAAACCACATTCCCTAAATTAAAAGACTTAGTAGAAGTATTATACATTTAAAACTGAAGACACAGGGGAAGCTAAGCATTGCTAAATTACACTTACAATTATAAATTTAACACACTAAGTAGTATAAAGTTCTTTAAGTACCTAGTTACTACTTTAGGAGAATATTTTTTTGGCTACCACTTAGCAAAGGTTTGGGATTTACAAATAAGCTCTTCATGTCATCCTTACTTTCACAATAGTATCTATTGTAACATACTCATAAAGCCTCACAAGGCCCAATTTGCAGGCCAGCAAACTCTAAATCAAGCACTTCAGATGAAAAAATTTTTCACAGACTCATGAGAAGTGAGGAGCAAGCAAAAAAAAAACCACCCAAACCAACCAAACTAATATATTGAGAAATTCTGTTATTCTTGGAATAAATAACTCCATACTGCTGCATCAAGCACTAAGCATCTCTAGTACCTTACAGTTATGACCCTTAACAGGGCAGGAAGGATTGTGTCAGACTGAGAAGCAGCCCTTGCTACTGTTGGACAAGAGCTATTGACTTACAAACAGCACAGCGGTACTAGAATCTCCTATAGAGAAAACCGGTGGTTAAACTAGGATCAGTCATTCCCTCATGTACTCTTTGTCTCCAGAACATCAGAGAAGGAAAGGCCTTACTTTTCTTTTCTCTGTATCAAAAATGGCTACTTCTACTCGACATCATCCACAGCATTTCTCTATATATAGCCAGCTTTGCACTGTACCAGCAGGCAAGACATAGTCAAGGCTATTTCTCAACGGTTCCTCCATGGTTACTTGGTTCCATCTTAATTAGACTTTTCTGCAGTGAGTTGCCACCACACCACTATCATGCATCAGTGAGCTATTTAGTTCTTCCAGACATGTATCAGTAGTAACCATGGGTTGTTTTCTTTGTCTCCATTGTTACACAGATATATAGAAGACAAATGTGTTCATTCATTAAGATCAAGAGGGCACTTGGATCAAGCAATCCCCACTTTGTACACAGATGCCAACATGTAAGGTAAGCCTGACAAGACAACAATAATGCGAAGGCTCTTTATGGGACTTGGTTCTGATAGTGCTTTTAATTCATCCCAATACTTCCTAGATGTTTGTCACTATGACAGAAGAATCCCCCTTACGTCTGTCTTCTCTTTACTTCCCTGAAAATGCCCTCATTTGACCTTATAGAGTCAAATAATATTTTTGTGTTTTTCTTAGTAAACTAGACACTTTTTTTCTATTTTGCCTCCTGCCATGCGGCTGGTCCTGAATTTTAAGGCCCCACCTGAAGTGTAAGTGCAGTGAGCTGAAGGGTGAGAGGCACTGCAGTACAGCATCCCAAAGCCAGGCCCCATCCCAGTCCAGTGCTCCTTTACCCCCTTCAGCCTCTTTTGCTGGTCACAGCATTAAACGTTCACCAATGAATAATAAGCTCTTGAGCATGACACGTTGTTAGTTAGTATTTAATAACTATTACCTACTGGAGTACAAACTCATAAAATTAACTGGTGCTAAACTAAGCTTTAATGGTAAATGATTATTTTCACTAAAATGTATGCCTCTTTTGTCAGTATTTGTCTACTCAAAGGGCCTAAAATGAAAACTGGCATGTAGCAAAAGTCTTAATTAGAAAAGGCTGCATGTGGAAAACTGCATCATATCAAAAGGCATGAACAATGCTCAAGTCTACTACCAGGTAGGTGTCCTGGCTCTTGTAATGAAATCAGCAAAACCACTGTTTTTCTCTGATGGCTGTGTTTATCACATGATATAACATATATGTATTGGCTGATATCTTGGATAGAGTTCTTAGGGACTTGGACTAGCAGCTTTTGTTCACCTTTTACAAATCAGTTATTTTATTGAAAACCTACAACAGTTTTGAGTTCATGATTTTTATATCATACAGCATGGTTTAAAAATAACTGACAAGAGACAAAATGTATTTATCCTAGCTTCAGCCATCTGGAAGCTAAGTGAACTAAATTAACTGAATTGGAGTATTTCTTTAGGCTCTCTGAAGTCAGGGCAACATAACTCACCCTAAGACAGATGACAAATATGTGCTTACATAATCTTCAAAGAGGCTCATGCTCTCTAGCCCCAGGTCAGCCACCATTCCCATCCTTTGTGCTGACAGTCATGTAGCATTTCAGTAAACTACACTGACAAATTGTAAAGCTTAACATTACCTGGCAAAGGAAAAAAAAGGCTAGTTTAATCACAGCTGAATTCACTGTGTGATTGCAGAATCCCACAGCACAACAGGGAGCCAGACTGCTTTGGCATGGTTGTAATGCCATGTTATGCTTGAGTAAAGCTGTAATGCACTTAGAGAAACAGGCTGTGACTGCCTCTCTATTTCTCTTTCTAGTGGTGACTGTTATGAAAACCAGCTTAGAGAAATTAGACTAAATGTCACTTTTGGAAAACTACAGTTAGAAGAGGTAGGCATACTACTTGTTTTCCTAGTTTAATTACATTACGAAATTCTAAAACATTCTAATTACATTAAAATATTTAATCAAATAATTCGACATTTCTTTGAAAAACAAAGAATCAAAAGCAAGTGAAACAGTCAACTGTGAAAACGTCAGTAATTCACGTTCATGGAATTCAGGCTCCCTCTGGTGACCAGAATGCAACAGGCATCATTCATGAATTTTTCATCATTTCGTAAAATCGGAACTACAAACCCTATGGGTATTAAAAAATAGGATTCACTCATTCATTTGTATCAGCTTCAAACAGCATTTCTAATATAATTACAAAAATGAAATTTGTTATATTTTTCCAAATTCACTTAGTACTTCAAATATTCCATGGCATAATGAAGTACTTGAAATGATAACTTCTTTAAAATCACTGTTTACTTAGTTTTTTAGCTAAGGACTTCTAAGAAGGCTTAGACAAAAAGGGATTCCAGTACTTCTCACACTCCTCTGTTAATGCTTAAATAGTGTTATTTCTAGTAGATAATTATATGATCCTAATGTCTGTTAATGAATTGCTAGGGAATAAGTAGGAAATCACAAAAGACAGAAGATTGATATTAGCTCTACTTTTCCTGAGCTTCTGTCTCTAGCAGACTTCTGTTTACAGTAGCGTTACTAGGCATGGAATTTACCATTATGGTATTTCAGTATATTCAGATGTTATCAGTATCAAACTTCCATGCTGTTTATGGAACTAAACAGTGTTTTACAAGAAGCTAATGTGACCTTAATGCATTTTACTGTTACTGATGTTCCTCTTTGAACATCTTCAAGAATACAAAATAACAGGTGAAGTCAGAATTCACCTTAAGAGTGCAGTGGAAACCACATGCAACTTGGAAGGAGTGTAACAGTAAGAAACTAAGCTTAAATCTTCCCAGAAATCAAACAAGCTACAGAAGTCTGTGGAAGAGTAAACAACAGAATCATTAACATCCTTTAAATGACACTAAGTTTTTTTCTTTCTGCAAGCTTCAGTTTTAAAACTATTTCCAGGGAGTCATAGGATCATAGAATGGCCTGGGTTGAGAAGGACCACAATGATCATCTGGTTTCAACCCCCTGCTATGTGCAGGGTTGCCAACCACCAGACCAGGCTGCCCAGAGCCACATCCAGCCTGGCCTTGAATGCCTCCAGGGATGGGGCATCCACAACCTCCTTGGGCAACCTGTTCCAGTGCGTTACCACCCTCTGTGTGGAAAAACTTCCTCCTAATATCTAACCTAAACCTCCCCTGTCTCAGTTTAAGACTATTTCCCCTTGTCCTATCGCTATCCACCCTTGTAAACAGGAGGGGCAACAGCTGTTTATACTCTCCCTTCAAGTACTGGAAGGTCACAGTGAGGTCTCCCTGGAGCCTTCTCTTTTCCAAGCAAGGGAAAAGCAGGGACCGAAGTTATATTACAGACAAGCTATATTCAGAGAGAGTGCAGATCTCAAAAATATAAAAATACATTTTTAACAGTTGACTTATGTTAAATGTATGTAGCCTCACAACAGTATACATGTACAGATCCTGATTCATAGAAGTCCAGCGAAGAGAGCTCCTGGTATTTTCTCTTGCAGATGTCTTCCTAAATTGTATACCCAGGATACTATCCACAGAGCAGGAATACAAGGCATATTTTTGACATACGGCCTATTTTTGAATTTATATATGAAATTTAGTACAGAAAAACTCAACAGTATATTTCTGCTAGTATGCTTCTTTGTATTAGAAGGTATATTTATTGTGTCAAGAACTACATGGTACCTGAGTGGAGCAGTGCACCAAAATGTCTCCACCATGCAGGGAAAACAACCACAGATGATCATTTTAATTCAGCTTGTTTTGCTGACAACATGATCATCAAAAGGCACTTTGAAAACTTGACCATGCAGCTTGTTAGATGAAGCATCCAACACAACCAAACTGATGAAAGGTACTATAATCAGTTTGAGAATTAGAACAATAAAAGCAAAATACTCATCCATTCTTTTCAATGGATATGATACCAGCTGAATGTCAGTAATTGTGACTGGAATACAATGACCGTGCTAGAGAGAACATATTAAAATAGGGCACTCTCAAACAAAAGATAGGAGAGTCAAGAAAATTTGGAAAAACGTCATAGAAAAAGCATTCCTGTTACAGATTCTGTCAATAAGCAGTGACAGGATTTCTTTTTGTATTTCAGACCTTGAAAGTACAGCTAAATATAAATAAAATAAAACCAAGATCACAAAAATATAATTAAACAGAAATCCAGAAAATATGTGGAATATACTCATGTTTAATTCAGTAGATTGTGTTCTAAATATTCCAAACTCAAAAATATGCTGAGATGCAACAGAACACAATTCTGTGATAAGGGAACTATTTTATCATTTGCAAATAAACATTTGTCAGTGAGCCACTGAACACAACAAGAGCCATATTTCTGATGACAGGCATTTTAACTTTCTTATTATTTGTGGTTGTGATTATAAAAAAAAAAAAAACAAATACAAAACATTTTCTTAAGGCACATCAGAAATTAAGTTAATGAGTCACTAGGGGAAGCACTGTATTAATAAAGATTTTCTCTATTTTTTTTTTAATCTATTCATGACTACACAAGAGATGTCGTGACAGCAGCAGTCTTTGCTGTTCTGCGAAATGTCCCATATGGGTTGTTGCATTATTAAGAAAGTGATGTGACCTCACATTCCTCAAAGCACAAAAGATAATTCATCAATACTGCAAAACTCTTTAAAAGAGTCTTTTCAGGGAATAGCCGGAATTGCTGGGATTGTTTTAAAGGACACTGATGAATTAGTAATGTTTGCTGAGAATTTTTCAGTGTCTGTAAACAACATAGTTTAAGTATAGCCTTAGACAGAAAAAAAATCCACTCTACCTTGTTTTGTCTGCTGTTTCTTAGCTGACATTTATATGATTTTTAATTTGTATATTCCTGCTGACTTGAGAACTCTATTTTGGATGCATTTTATGTGACTGACGAAGACAGTGGCCTTAGTTCCACTGTTAACTGAGAGTTATGCTCTTGAATTGCTCATGCAGGTATGCATGTGTAATGCATGCACCTGCAACGTTTTTCAGTAATTTCATAATTGCTAAATGAAGGCAATTAACACCAAACAAGCCACAGACTGGTTCCACAAGTGCTCCAAAAAAAAACAACCCTAAGGCTAAAGCAGCACGGACTCTAATCTGATGCCTCTGGCATATCAACCATGTTCTGATTTCTCTTTATCCTCCAGAGGTGGAGAGAAAGTCTCGATCTGACTTTATGTATATACCTATATAAATATATCTAAGTATGTATACAGTTGTATGTATGTGTCTATGTGCACATACATACACAAGTGCATGGTGAGATCTAAGAGTGATAACACTTAAGAGAGATACACAGAGGAAACAAAACTTAAAAGACTCCTGGACCACAGAAGAGGCACAGATACCACCTACTCTCAGTACTCTGTTCAGTAGGAACACTAAAGAGGACTATGCAACTTTACAAGTCAGATAAAGTGCTGATCAGAGAAACAACACACAGTGTTTGAGCCAAAACAAGGTAGAGTCTTTTTATCCATCTGTAAACTTGTGCTGTGCTTTTTATATATGCTAAGTAAAAAGACCTCTGAGAACAGCACTGTAATTAAGGTCCTTTTCAAATATATTGAGAAGTCAGTTGTGTAAGTATAGCAGTTGTTAAAGGTAAATTAATGTTGATTAAATTAGCACCAACTTACTCATATCTGTGCTCTGCTACGATCTAGGTAAGGCTCACTTCATAAGGTTGTCAGAAAGTCTTTAAAGCACTTAAGATTATATCCACGAGTTGTACCTGCTATTTCCGAAAGTATAGCTGTATGATCATTTTCTGCCAACTGCACAAATCCAACTTCATTTTTGAAATGATCAATTCCTTGAAAAGACAAATCCACGGTTTTTCCTTTTAGGAGATCTTCTACAGAATCCTTGCTGTCAGAAAGAGCACCGACTGCTCTGTCAAGGGGAAAGAAAATATGTCCGTCATAGTCAAAGATTTTAATATTGTTTATATATTATTAATCTCTCTATACAAAATTTTTAAAAGCATTGTTAGTATTAATTTACTATTTACTCCGGTACTTTTGTGCTAATTGCTGTCAGTGAATACTGTCAGTGCAGTCAGTATTCTCACTATTTTGTAATGGCAAACTGGTTCACACACCCTGCTGTAAAACTGTAGAAACGGTAAGGCAGACAGCCACAGGTGTAATTCCTGAAAAGAATTCATCTGAGTGTCTAGATACTAAGATGACAGTGCCTCTATTACTCTGTGCATCACATTTAAGATGCTTATTTGGAAGCATTTGGTTTTCTGTTCTTAAAGTAGTTTACTTTTGTTCATGCCTTGCTATTTGAGTGGGTCACTCCAAGATTCTGCTTCCTTCAAACTTGCTACAGAACGTTACTTAAAATTATAAACAGATGTTAGTGACATTTTATATGTAATATAATGATAAAATTTTTATGGAAATTACTATTAAGCTCATTAGAACTGACAGAAAAATAAGTACCACCAAAACCAATGCTTACTTTAAAAGACAGAAGTAGCATGCATGAATAATTGACATTATTTAACAGCAGCAAAACTTATAACCTACTAATCATTTTAATTAGCCCTGTTAGATACATGTATGAGAACATGAAATATTTGTTTTGAATTGCATTTGCTTTGAGATTATTCACGATCAAGAAGAACCCTATATTCTTAATGTCTTCTAAGATCTCTCATCTGCTCTTTACTTCTAGAATTGGAAGTTTTCACTAAACCGATGGTGGCTTTATAAACTCTAGATGGCAGTAATAGGATAAAAACTCTCAAGAGTTTATTTTACTCTTTTTACAGCAAGTGGATGAAAGGCTTCAGCATGATTCCTGACATATTTGTATTTTTTATGCCTGTCCATACATATACAAACATCCCTACACACTTTTCCAGTGTGCTTAGTAAGACAAAGTATTGATGAGAACCATGCAGTTAATTGCAACCAAGGCCAGATTAAGAAAGTTACTTCAATTCAATCAAGGATTTTTTGTCATGTAATAGGAAATACTATCAAAACTCTTGCTTGCTTTTTTTTACATTATTTTAAATCTCATATTCTTGGTTTTATACAGTCTTAGATGTAAAGTGTACTTATGAAGGTGTCAGATTGCAGCCTATTTGTTAGAAAGCTCCAATGCAAATTGCAGTCTGGATTCCTGTACAAAGAGAAGCTTACAATACATATCTTTCATTTCCATGTCATGCTCAATTGAATATTATGTTTAGAATAGTCTTATCATGTTTGGACTGCAAATAGCATTCAACACATTTCATTTCTGTATAGACAGAGGCACTATATGATAGTGTAGATATGTGAGTAACTTAATGGATCCAAGTTTATGGATCTATGAACTCTCAGCTGCCTAGATCACTAGTTGCAGTTTGAGGTATTACTGTCACTCAGCATTACACGCAGGTTCTTTTGCCAGTCTGGATCTTGATTTCCTTCCATTAACATGGTATCAAAAATTGGTGATGAAAGGAAAATGCAGTTTTTCAGTCTTGAAGTCCTCAAAGATTATTAAAAAGAAAACATCAGTTACAAGAAAAAATAAGAATCCCATATAATAGAAAATGCAACCTAGAATACCTGAGGACAGCTGAACTAGGTAGCTGCAGGAAGCACCTGGCCAGGAAAGGGGAGAACCACTGGGGAAGCTGCTGCTGACTAGAGGACAGATCCTGTGTTCCTGGACTGTGGAGTTCTGCTGGGAGAGGCAGAAAAGAACTCCATAAGCAAGTGCCCAGGTGGCCATCAGACAGCAAGAGCTGAGAAGAGCTCAAGGTGTGGCTAAGGATACTGAATTTGGCAATATGTGTTTTGACATACAGTTTAGGACTGTTAAAAAAAAAAAAAATCAATGACAAGGCATATTTGCCTTTGAGATAACCTTTCACACTCACTTTTTAAAAAGTTCATACTTAAATGCCTTCAATAATAACCTTGTTCTCACTGTTTTCACCAATTCTCAGGTGCCACCACGGTTCCTTCATCAACCAGAGCAGGTGTGTCTGCTCCAGGACGCAAAAGGAACAGCAGATCTAGGGTACTTTGCTTTCCTTGCTGCTCCTGGTTAGCTGCCTCTGTCTTTTCAGAGCGTTGAAGGAGGAAGGTTACAAACTCATAACTTCACAGGAGGAGAGTTAAGAACACAGAGGCCTCAAGGATTTAGTATGACAGCACTCAAGGAAACAAGTGTGGAAAAACAAGCAGGGCAGCTGATTTAGACACACTGGTATCTCATTATTTCTAAGTGTTACATGTTTTTGGCCAAAATAGCTTCCACTGCTTGCTGTCATTTTCTACCTTGAATTCTTTCTTATGAGTCATTTGTACTTTAAAAGCAAAACTTTTTGTGGATAAAAGTGATTCGCCATGCACACTTAACAGACATACCGTTTAGTAACTGTGTTACCATAACTCAAGCAATGTCTCACTGCACTTATTAATTACTGATCTAGATAAAAGCCATGCAGTCCATACGCTGCATTAAGACAACTTGTGATATACAGATGATGGAAGCACCCTGGAAGACCTCCTCTTGGGGAGACAGAAAAAGTGGGGCTTTTCTTTAACAGAATTACAAGAATGTAATGAATTTTGATTCATATCAATTTTGTGAATTGCTCCTGTAAACACTGAAGGATTCCCAGATGTTTGTATAATACCAGCAGGCTATTCATCAGCATTTTAATTAACATCAGTTGTCAGCAATTTTATTTTTGCAATTACAGTGTGCATGTATAGAGACAGTATATATATGTAAGCTACTAGAGACCGCATCTATGTAGAAACTGACAAGAGAGGCCATGCAAAGCAGGACTGTAAAACACGTTTTCATTTCAAGTCACAATTACAGCTAAGCATGCAAACTACTATTCTAAATATTGGTAAATTACAGCTGTATAGACTTGAGTCTTATTCATATTATATTCATATTGTGAACTTCACACTAACCACTGAACTCGTACCTTGAAGTAGACTTGCCTGAGAGCTATACAATATGTGACAAAGAGCAAATGCCACCAAACCAAAAACTTGCATTTTTATATAGCAAAGTCACATATAATACTTACATATGTCATTGTATAATACACATGCTTTTCTACAACTTTTATGCCTTTTATAAGATCAAACACTCAGCTACTTCCCTAAAGCCTTATAAGGCAATATAAACACCTCTTTTAGTGTGAGTATATTTTGGAGGCATTTAGAGGCATAAAAAACTGTGTGAGACAGTACATTGCAGCTAAGGCTTATTTCATTACAGTCTTTCATTGACTATTACTAACTTAGCCTATAACATTTCCCGAGCTATGAAAATCTGAAAGTCCCTCTGTTAATCTATTCAATATCCCCTACAACTGAAACACAGTTTTGAAATAACTACTTTAGCAAACGTGAGATTTTTGCATGTAAGTTCAGCATACGCTGTGAAAAATGCAAGGAAAAGGTGTACTTTGGGCAGAGCTCATGACATACCATGGTATGCAAATAGCTAATATTAAGATTAGCAATTTAAGAGCAACATGAATTAAATATTCAGTAACCCCAGTAATTTAGGGCTAACAAAAAGCATCAGTTATTCCTTCTTGTCTTTTTGCAGACTCCACCAACGAAACTACTTTTCTAAAATACCTACATGCTAATTTCTTCTTTGCTGGATAAATGCATCACTAGCATTGTGACGTGCAACGAACCACAGTGAACCATTGCTTTGGAAAGCCTATCATCCTTCTGTATTATTGCATCTTGGACAGCCCGAATGTTGCCAGCGATCTGGGAAGACAGAGGCATAGAAACAACAGCCATTACGGTTACTGCATCCCATAATGCAACTGTACAGAAAAGCACACAAACTGAAGTCAAATGTTTATGTAGAAATCATTCTTGCAGAAGGAATTTTTATCCTGCAACAAAGCTGTGCTAGCTGATCTGAGTAAACTCAAAGCGAATACAAATGCAGTGATTAACAAAGAAGTGGACACTCTGCATCGCATCACAACAGGAGCTGGGTTCCCTAAGATGACAGATTCTTAGAACAGCTTAAGATCATGCAGTTAGTTGTACACTGACAGTGGCACAGACCAGAGACTTCTTTAGTGAATTTCTCTACTGTCTGTTGAACATTTGTGTGCTACGTACAGACAAGCATCTGAAAAGTGGAAGAAGTCTTTGGAGGATCAGGATCAGACACATTTAAAACAGAGAATATTCTTATATGTATTTGTATGTGTGGAGATACCCAACTTACAGTTCTGATCTTCCTGTAAGGAGAGTACAATGTACATGTTCTCTTCAAGCACTTTAATGAATTTCTGTAACATTTTGGCAGATCTAACACCATCAGTCATCTTTAAAACCATCTATCTGATTTGCATTTTTCTCCAGTGAAAAATGTGTTTTATAAATCGCATCCAAACTGTTTACTGTGCTTGTAATTAGGATAGCTGTTGTACTGCAGTAATTTTAAAAAACATGCAGGAATGCTTGAATCTATGAGTAAATCAAATCCAATAACCTTGACTGACTGGCAAATAGAGTTACTTCTTTAAACCACAGCAAGCAAAGACCAATCAGCTTTGGTGTGCAGTCTAAAAGAAGCATGTAGAAACCATCAATCTGATTTGTATTAGAAACTCACTGGTGAATACTTAACAAACATACTGTATATACTGACTTTTATAATGAGCAGAAGTAGCTATGAGGCTTAAAATAGCCATATTTAGTTATAACAAACATATAAATTTCCTGAAAAAGCAAAATGTAATGGGAGCAAGCAGTACCTTTGTGACCCGCATTATTAAGATTGGTTTTGCCGTGCAGTGGTTTAACCTAATACATCTAGTAGCACCTTCTTTATGTATTGAGAACATAAAGCACCATATACATTATATAAGTGAATGCTATCAACTCTAGGGAGAATGGTAAGGACAAAGGAAGGTAAAAACCGTTTGCCAGAAAAAAAAAATGATATGGAATCTACAAAACCAGAAGCGTTTTTACTAGCACAGAACACACGAATAAAATCACACCAACACTCTGATTACGCATCATGTTGTAATAAAACCATTTCCTTCATGTGTCAGAACTTATCCTGGCTATATGACACATTTACTGTAGTCTCAGATCCAGGAGAAATGTAAGCCATACCCTAGCGCTGAAGAAGATGAGCATTATTCAACATTCATATTAGAAGGCAACACCTCACTCTGCCTCACCCATATTGTTTTCTGAGTAGCGCATCCCAGTCCTTTCCTGCTTATGTCCTGAGCTCCCTGCACTACCACCAGTTCCCCACTTTAGCTATCATATCAAGCTGACAGTTTCATGTAACTTGAGGTTTCCCAGCTTACAGAGATGTCTGTCCCAAGTGTTCCCCTCTCAAATTATTTTTAACAATTTCCACCGAATAAGGACTCAAATATTGATTTCAACGTAACCTCTCCCATTACTTAGAATATATTATTCTAAAGTGTAATAAAGTAACTTAGTTTTGCTTACTGAACACTACTGGGAAGTAGCTTTAAAAATTTAACAGCTTATTGCAATTATAATCAAGACTGAAAGACCCTCAGGGATTAATCTAGCCAGTGTTAACATATCAGGTGAAATATAACTTATCAGAAAATGGTACAACAATCATCTATTTAACCATTTTTTGCAAAATTAAAAATACAAATTCAATATAAATCTGAAATGAATGGAACGCCACATTTTACTACTGAAGATTTAAAACATAATTAAAATGAAAGCAAGGAAAATGTTTAACTTCCAAGAGGAACAGTTCCTTAAGTGTTTCAGAAACATCCCTTACTACAAAATGGTTCTTTGTGTAAAGCTCAAAATACTATATAAAATATGAAGAAAGAGCAGTTATGCCTAAAACACTTCACTGGAATAAAATTAGCTCCTTACAAAAGGAAGACTTCTGATTGCTAACTGAAATACTACTAGTAATTACCAGATCCCCGCCAGCTATCAAGAAACCAGATGTCTTAAGTCTGAATTTTGGCTACTGTTGCCTAAACAAATTCCAACATGTATTTTCTACTTTGATAACAACTCTACATCTGAGGCAAGTGTTAACAAAACTTTCTAGAGGAGTCTTGGAATTCCTAAATGCTCTGAGATTCAAGACATTTGTCCCATTACCTCCGTAAATGAAAGAAGATCAAGTATACAGCACATTAGGAAAGAAGCACGTTTAGTTAAGTTTTTTCCACTCTGTCAGCAATTCGACATAACAACTGTGAGCAGTAATTCTCAATTATCGGACTATATAACTCCTACATTAATCGTTGTTGTTAAATCGTGGAAGAGACAGGAAGAAAAGATATTTCAGAGCGGGACGGCATAGAAGATCGCTAACAGTTGTGTCAGGCTATCCTAAAATTATCCTAAAAAGGGAGAGTTCTGCCATCTCTTCTTCACCTAACATTTTCTGAAGAATCAAAGACTGCACTGTAATTTCCAAAACTAGCTTACATTATTTTCATTGCAGGTTCTCTCCATTTTTGACTTCCACTGAAAACAGATAGATAGTACGGATGCAGAATGAATTAAAATTCACCTGACAGCTAGGTTACACACATGCTAATTGCAGGAGAATAAGTTTTGAAGACTTTGCTGCACTTCCATTTCAACAGCGCCTCACTAAAGCAGTAGCATGTTGGAATTTAAACAAGGTGATCAATTTTATGGGAAACTTTTAAAACTTCAAAATGTAAAGTTACAACAGCGACAGATCCAAATTTAAAATCTTGTGTATAGGGAGAGCTAGAAATACTGCAGTGGTTTTCCTATTAAATGGAACGTCTCTCTTCCTTATTCCATGTGAATGACAAAATAAGCAACACTGAAACAGTGCAGAGGGAGAAATTAAGGCAGTTGCAATCAAAATAATACAAATTCTGTAAGAGAGAATAAAAAGATAACCTTTCTCTAGTCTCTCCCAGATGAGTAATTTTATTCACAAAGATGTTAGTTAAAAAAGTTAAATAATAGGCTGCTAATGTTCTTCTAAAAATACCTGAAAAAATGAGCCTGCTCAAGCTCAAACAGTGCTCTTCTTATAAACACACACAGCTGCTGAAGTAATTCTAGTTATACCGAATGACTGTAATAAAGAACATCACCTCTGGATTAGTAATTGGAAGAGAAATGAAATAATTTGGCTGATACTGTTTTTTCTTTTTCTTCTTTCTCTCACTGCCTTCTGGAATTTCCTTTCCAGTAGTCCTCTTCCTTTTCTTTTCCATGTTTATTTCAGAGGCTGTATGTGCTGCAACAAAAACAAACAAACAAACAAACAAATACTTTCAGCATATAGACAAATCAGAATAAAGATACACTTCATATCATACACAATAATCCTTAATGTCACTTCAGTCAGCTAACTGGTCCACATCTTCCCAGGCATCTGATCTGCCCATGCACTGAACTGTCTGATTGGGATCCTACTCCGGCCTCCATTAACACAGCCACGTAAGTGGAGTACCATACTTGAACTAAGAGTCTATACACCCAGGCAGGGTTTATAAGCTGTTAACATACATGCATGGCTTCCAAACTACAGCTGTGTTTCATTGAGCCAAGTTGCTGCAGTGGACTAGGCCAGCAACTGTCCATACCTGAACATGGACATGACTTCAGAGCAACTCCCCACATACTGCATTTTACAGTATAAAACAAGATGATGAGCAGGATTATTAAAGGAGAAGGTTGTGGTAGACTAGGAATGGCCAACCTATAGTTCATGGACCAAACCCAGACAGTTCTTCTGTGTACCGCAAATTACTCTTCTCCCATCTTATTTTGTTTGCAGCCTCTCTCCACTCTTCAATAACAAGTGCACTTCTGGCCACGTGCTGGGAATACACATCTGGAAGACAGCTCATAAAAGTCATCACTTCAGCAGCTCCTATACAGTAATGTGAATAGATGTATATGAGACATTGTTATGCTGTGGTTCATTGCTTCAATGAATCACAAAACAAATTTTTAACACGCTCCAGCATCTGCAAGACTGAGGGCTAATAAACCTTTGGACTTGGTTCTGTTTGCAGGGAGACTGTACTCAACGTGCCCAGCCTACCTGTACATTCCAACAGACAGGATCAGGAACTGTGTGCACAGTATGTCTATGCTTTTACACTATTTCCATTTAAATACACTTACTAGCAAATTCATCTTCAGTATCTATGCCGGCAAATGGCATTTCTGCCATCAGAGAATCTACTGAATCAGCAGGAGGACATGGTTTTTTTCCCTCTTGTGTCCTTTTTTTATTTCCTTTAACAGTTTTCTTCTTTTGCTGCATATTTTCCAGCCCATCTGTAATACATTTAAATAAGACACTGGGTGTGAGTTTTCAGCATAAACACCTACGTGACAGTATACATAAGCAATATACAAAGCATAAATTTATCTACTTCTCAGCAAATAAATGACATAAATCCCTTTTAAGAATGCTACTCTTCTTCCTTGACAACGTATCAGCAAAAATACTTCAACACTTTATGTGAAGTAGCATAAAAAGAGAGTCCAGCCTTCTACATTTAATAGCTTATGGTTTTGATCCGTTCTAAGTAAATGCAGTTAGAAGCAAAAAGGACAGTTATGACCAAGTATAAAACAATACAAATCTTCATATATGATGTAAAGCTCACTCTGCATAACAGTAATGGCATGTGAAATTCAGTGCAGATAAACACCAGGAAATTATTTCCAGTGTAAACATGCTGAAAATGAGGCATGAAGGAGCAGAAAGGGAATCCTACAAATTCACATAAAACAAAGAGTTCTCAGCTGACTATATCATGCAGGAATGAGATGATTATCCTAGTCCTGCATCTCCCACACAATGTAATATGTGTATTAAACTACAGCTTAAGAAATGAAAAATCAGTATCTCCTCTAGCAACAGAGAATGTACACACGACGAGACATCCAGTAATAGTCTCTTGGGACAGCTCCACAATGGGATTACTGTAGTGGAAGAAGCCTTGTGTCAGAATTGCAGTTTATCCCAGGACAGCTCATTATGACAGACAACACACTTTGAAAGCTTCTCTTGTGACCACTGCAGATACTCCAAATCTGGCCCAAGGGGAAAAACTGACAGCAAAAGTGCATATGATGTTATTGTGGCATGCAAAGCTATGCTACATGTGTAAAATCAACAGTATTGAGTCTGGGCTATTGGGATGATAAGCAAAAGAAGAACCTGGTTACATGCTAACTCCAGCCTAGGGTAGGGAGGCATACATCACTATGTTGTTGTGGTCTGACGCCTACATTTATGCTAAAGGCTAATATGAAGAAACAAACCGTTTGGAGTGGCTGCTTGTTCCCTCTGTAGACAATAAAGAACTATGTATGACAAAGAGATGTTAAAAGCAACAATGAGTTAAGCTTACATGCTGGTGATCCACCAGCATACAGAATATAACATTTTCTCATTTTAAAGAGGTCACAAACTGAAGGACAAGACAAAAACCCCTGAAACTGACTAACAAGGACAGCTGGGGCAGAAAAGTTGTCAACAAGATTCAGAAATGCAAAATCATACCCCATTAAGAGCAAAAGGAGTTTAGTATGGAAGCATCAGGATCAGAACAAGGATTCACCTAAATCTGAGGGGTGTGTATTGCAGATTATGCCCTCCTTCTGCCCCACAGACACAAAGCACAGTACATGCTGAACAGCAGCAGGTGGGCAGAGCAGGGGCACAGTCCATTAGCAACATCCCTTCCCAAACAACACAGGCACTGCTTCTCAACTCTACGTATCGAGATCCTGATATTTATCCCACCTTTTCCTGAATTAAATATCAAGGAAATCACCAACAAAATCCAAGAATTGTATCCTAGTCACTAAAGCAAGCCAAGAACAGGACTTTCCAAACTCCTGGCAAAATGTTGATAATCTGAGACCTATGTAACTAGAAGAGCTTCCAGAGCAACTCCTTGACCACCAAAATACCGAAGGATAAATTTTATTCTTAACTGCATGAATTTCATATATGAAAAGGGATCTATGCTATTCCTGTATTTGTCTTAGAGCAGTTACTGATGTTCATGAACATTAGCCACCTGTTCCAGCAGAAGAAGAAAACAAAACAAAACAAGATACATACGTCTCATAGAGAACACAAAAGTAGGGAAAAACACTCATTGTACTCCTTTCTCAGGCCTCCTCTCTTCACAGTTGCAGGAGAAACAGTTTTTGATTATTTATTTGATATATATACCTGCACATGAACGACCACTCAAGACCCGGTTTGTGGGCGCTGTTCCCCATGGATAGTAACAAATAATGATTGGGGTTGGAACTGGATGGGCTTTAAAACCCCATCCAACCTGGTCTGTTCTGTTATTCTACAACTGAATATAATGCTGCTGTGAAATGGATGTCCTTTCTCTCTAGGCTTTGTGAGCTCCTACTACTGGCACAAGCTTCACACATCCAGAGAATTGTGGAATGATTAAGGTTGGAAATGACTGCTAAGATCATCTAGTCTAACCATCAACCCATAACCACCAGGCCCACTAACCAGGTCTGAAAGGACTGTATTTACACATTTCTTGAACACCTCCAGGAACAATGACTGCATCATCTCGCTGGGCAGCCTGTTCCAACACCTGACCGCTCTTTCAGATAAGAAACATTTCCTAATATCCATCCTGAACCTCCCATGGTTCAACTTGCAGGCCATTCTCTCTAGTTCTATTGCTAGTTACACAGAAGAAGAGGCCGAGCCGAGCCGCACCACAACTTCCCTTCAGATAGTTATAGAGAGCAATAAGGTCTACACAAGATGATCCAAGGGCTGGAGTACCTCTTCAATGAAGATAAGCTGAAGGAACTGAGCTTGTTCAGCCTGGAAAAGAGAAGGCTGTGGGGAGACCTCATTATGGCCTTCCAATATTTAGACGGAGTTTATAAACGTGAGAGAAATAAACTTTTTACAAGAGTAGATAGTGGTAGGACAATGGGGAATGGTCTCAAACCAAAGGAGGGGAGATTAAGGTTAGACACTGGGAGAAGTTTTTCATGGAGACAGTGGTGAGGCGCTGGAACACACTGCCTAAGCAGGGTCTGGATGTCTCATCCCTGGAGGTGTTTAAGGCCAGGCTGGATAGGGCCCTGAGCAACTTAATCTAGTACTTCATTTAGAGTTTGGCAACTCTGCCTATAGCAGGAGGGTTGGAACTTGATCTTTGAGGTACCTTCCAATCCAACCTAATTTGATTCTATGATTCTAAGGTCACCCCTGAGCCTCCTCTTCTCCAAACTAAACAATTCCAGTTCCCTCAGCCAATCCCCATGAGACTTGTGCTCCAGGCCCCTTACCAGCTTTGTTGACCCTCTCTGGACATGCTCCAGGGCCTCGCTGATTTTCTTGCCGTGAGGGGCCCAAAACTGAACACAGCACTCAAGGTGCAGCCTCACCAGTGCTGAGTACAGGGGATGATCACCTCCCTGCTCCTGCTGGCTGTGCTATTTCGGTACAAGCCAGGATGCCACTGGCCTTGGCCACCTGAGCACACTGTTGGCTCATGTTTAGCATTGACCAACACCTCCAAGTCCATTTCTTCCAGTCTTCTGGCCACTCTGCCCAAAGACTGTAGTGTTGCATGGCATTGCTCCACCCAAAGTGTGGGAAACAGCACTTGGTCTTTAACCTCATCCCACCGGCCTCATCCCAGTGATCCAGCCTGTCCACACTGCTCTGTAGGGCCTTCCTACCCCCAGGCAGATCGACACTTCCTTCCAACTTGGTGACATATGCAAACTTACTGAGGGTGTACTCAATTCCCTCGTCCAGATCGTCAATAAATATACTATTAAACAGGGTCAGCCCCAAACTGACCCAGCTAAAGAAATCTCCTTTATATAATAAACCAGACAGGGATAGGTGTAGCACTCCGCACGTCCAGAGGGCTCCGTAAACCCGATTAAGCTTGCATGGAGCGATCGTGGAAACCGCTCATCATCGCCCCGTGACCGCAGCTGCCGCGCGCCCCGGCGCCCGCCCGCCCCCGCGGCGCGCCTGCTCGGCCCCGCCTGCAGCCCGGCCCCCGCATGCCCCGGCCCCCTTACCGTGCTTTGGGGTCGAGTCGGCTGCGACGGACGGCTCCTCGCCGCCCCCCGCTTCTGCCGCTGCTGGCCGCAGCGCCATGGGACCCGCGCGCGGGGCTAGAAGGGCGCGCGGAGCGAGAAGGGCCGCAGGCCACGCCGAGCAGAGCGCGGGGAGCAGCCGGCGCAGCACACGCTGCATCTCCGAGTGGGACGAGCGAGGCTGCCCGCCGGGACACCGCGGTCCGGACGGGACGGGACGGAGCCGGGCGCAGGCGCCGCGCCCTTCGGCCCGACGAGAGAAGGGAAACCGGGCCGCAAGCGCGGGACTACAGCTCCCGGCGCGCACCGCGCGGCCGGCCCGGCGCGGGGCATGGCGGGAGGCGGGGCGGGGTTGGTGCTGCTCCGAAGCATCGTCCGTGTCTTGGGCCTGCACAGTCCAGAGTGATCATTTTCTGGCTTTTAGTTGTGGTCCGGGGAAGATAGATAGTCTTGTTGTAAGCAGCCGTTCATTTTTTTCTGAGACACAGAGCGCTCTTACTGGGGTAGTAATGCCCCAGCTGTGACTGCACAGCCTCCTGTTGGAAATCTGCCTCTGAGCCGTACGTGGGAGACTGCTCCTCTGAGGCGAGGGTCTGTTTTCCTTCTTGAATAAAAGACTTTGTGCCGCTTGGAAACAAAACTCTGGCACTATGTTCTGTGGATGATACCAAACCAAATCCTGCCTTGTGTTTTTGCAGCTCTGTCCACATACGGACACGATCTGAAGGGACGTCTATGATTCTATGACTGACTGTATATGTGTGAATGCAGGTTCTTACTTTCACTTTTGAAGGGAGTGTGGGTGGAGGAGAAGGGAAACAAAAAGATGGCCATAGCAGGAAGGAAGCAGCACAGCAAGATGTGGGTGGGAGGCTGGAAGCTGAGAGACCTGTGAAAATTGCATGGGTTTCTGTACCTGACCTGACAGATAAAAGTCTGTTTGGAAATGCTTCACAACTATTTTGACCCATTTCGTGCTGTGTTTGCCCTTAATGGCTTTCACACAGTATTTTCATTAGGTCTGCATAGTCTTGTGGAAACCACAGACAGGATGAGACATGGAGATCCAAGCCTTGGGGAGTCTGGGCGAAGCCTGAGCACAGGGCTACTGGCAGTGTTTCTTGCTGTGTGTGTCATCTGAATATCAGCTGTCATAAGAAGTCTCAGTGTGTACATGATCACCTCTTTCTGGACTGTTTAGCATTGATAAGTGAAGTACTTAAACATTTGATTGCACGAGGTTACAGATCAAATACGAAGAGAGATTTTATTTATTTATTTATTTATTTTGTATTACATGTATTTGTAGAAACGTGAATGTAAAACAATGTTTGATCCGAAGCGGCTCCCAGACAATTCATTAGGTGGTTTGAGGAAATCTTCAGCGAGAAACAAGATTTCTGTTTGTACAGTTGACAGAGGAATCTAATGCAATACTGGATAAATAAATACTTAGCAGTCATCATAACAATTTAAACCAGACATTTGGGATGAACCTAAAATTATTTCTGTTCAATAGCCAGCCAGCCTAGTACTAATATGGAGGCGTATTCTTTGGGTTCATGGTGTGCCTGAGCATACAGGTTGCAGGGAAGTGAAAAATTAAAAATGCATTTGCTAGGGGTTGTAAGATTAGCTGATATCATAAATCGTCCCTCCAAGTCAGAAAAGTGGTTTGAAGGAAAATGTTCAACGGAGGACTAGAAAGCTGATTTTTCTGCCTGCCTAAATACCACAAAAGTTACGTAGTTGTCACTGACCTGGTGCCCATCTGATGCAAGCCAATACGTATGTTGTTGCAAATGCTTAGGTTTGGGCTAATGCCCAAGTTTCATCAGTTTTCTGTGGCCTTGTCTTTATTAAGGAGAGTTTCTGATTAACCTCACAGTGGCACAGTTGTCCCTTTGAGGAGAGAAAATCAGAACTCCTGTGACAGCTGAGTGATGTTAGCAGAAAGGGGAAGCACAGGCAGCTCTACAAATGGATTTGTGTATACAGCCACATTGTCCGTGCCTATCAGCCTCTCACCTGACTGTCTCTTAATCCATCATTTAATTAAAATCAAATTTAGTAGAGGGTAAAAGGATTCCGAGGCACAATATTCCCACACCTTTCCTGAAAATGAGTGTTCTGGGAGAAAAGAGATTCATTTAGCTCCCAAATGAAGAGACAGTGCTTTGCGTATATTTTTCCCTGAAACTGTGGCAGCTGGCCATGAGTATTGGTCAGCGCGTTAGATGATAGGTCACAGCACGTTTTATCAGCACGTATAATCTCTTATCTTAGTCAAACAAGAGAGATGTGGGAGCCACGAGTATTCAGGACAAGGGGTTCACTTGTGGGAGGTTAGGAAATAAAGGGGCAAGAGCAAAATTCACTTCAAGGAGGCCTAAATATTGAAAGAGGATATTGAGATATTGTATAGGATGTGGGAGGGAGTTGATGATACTGTAATGGGAGGGCAGGGGAAGCTTTGGCTATTGTGATAAGATGGAAGGACATAACTGGTATGAAACAAGGCTTTGTTACAGCCATTGTTGGTAGAGCAACTTGTTTTCTCACAAGTGAAGGATAGACTGTGGTCTGATAGTAATAAGAGACTTTCTATAGGAACAAAGAAAAGCATAAGTTGCAGAACTACAGGTACTGGAAAATAAGAGAGAGAGAAAGGTGCCGGGTTAAAGTAACTTAATGCAAAGATCAAAAAGCAAAATGCTAGGGTTTCTTCAATAATTGTATAAAAGGAAGAAAACTACAGTGATGTTGTGTACTTATGTACTTAATGAGTAGAAATGACATTTGATATCTAGCATGAAGATTAAATGGAAATTACATGTATTTGCATGATCTGTTGACATGGTAGCTTATGTACGTTATTGCAGAAGGGAGCAGAACAGGAGAATCAGATGAAAAATCAGCTGATTATCCAGAACTGCAGTTCCTTACTTGCTATCCTCTGGGTAGAGACCTGTTAAGAGAATCACCTGGTAAAGGTCAGTCTACACGCTCAAATGCTGTTAATGTTGATGTATTGTTCTGCTCACTTCCAAGTACCTCTAGGCTTTTGTGATGGCTGGACTCTGAGTGTTACTGTTGAGCAGACAGAGGATTCACCTATCAAACTGGGGCATGAATGCCTGTGCCAGCAGGTTTGCTGGCATCATAAGGAGGTCTTTAGACTGGGTTACTGAAAGATAGAGACACAAGCTGGAAGAGAATTGTCCCAGATGTACTGGCAGAGAAGTGGTGAGAGATGGTGGGAAGGCACGTGCAGGATGACGTGGTGGCAGAGGCTGTCCCTCTCTGCCCGAGAAAGCAGCGTGTGTGAAGCTCTAGCACTCAGAACTGGGAGAGACCAGCTGGAGGTCTGGCAAACATTTGGAAGGACCTCAGCTGGGTGGAGAAGTGGGACAAGAAGTGCTTCGTGAAGTTAAACAAGGACAAATGTAAAATCTTGCATCTAGGACAGATGTTTTTGGCAAAAGTGTCTGGATGCTTTTCTGCATTAGTTTAGGTCCCTGACATTTTTTACACACTTGGATGAGCTCCACATTGAACATTATTATTAGGGTGCAAATTCTAGCCTGAACTCCTTCAACCAAATTACCTTGCTGTAGTGTATATCTGAAAGCAGCTATGCTTTATGGATTTAGTCTTACACAAAATTTCTTTACAACTTCAATTGGACCCTTTTTCTGTATAAAGATTGCAGTGTTGTACTTGCCTACACATCTTCCCAGCCTTCTTTCAACACAACTCCAAACAGCCAAAAGAGGAAATCCTTCTGAGGCCTTTAGGGCTTTGCAATAACAAAAGCAGCAGGAAGAATATCTCCAAGTAGCAAAAATAAATTTGTATTAGACACGTCTACTTAGGAGCTGACTAGAATATTCATTTAATTTTGCTTCACTGGATCAGACTGAAATGACACAGGGTCATATTTGCAGGAAGACATATACCCCTTAATGCAAACAGAAGAAGATACACACTTTTGAGAGAGCTAAGACTTAAATGCAGTGTTAGTCATACTGAGTGCAGAGAGACTGGCTTAGGACATAGCTAACCTCACAAGCACATAGATATCTTACAGATCTCTTTCAGAGTTCTACTACATCATTTTCAGTTCTCTTATGAATTGCGTTGCTTCAGGGATGGGGAATTGGGTGGGGATGCACAGGAGACTAATAGCCCCTGTTAAAAGGCTACCAGTTACTAAGCAATTCTAGTTATCCTTGTTCTTTCTAAAGCCCTTGTTCCCCGAAAAAGATAACAGTTGTTAGTTGTTTCTCCAGTTGCCCTGTATCTCATTGGCTAGCTTTAATGTTTCCTCTTAAATACTTGAAGCAGAGGGTGCAGAACATGCTTTCCTAGTCTAATTCTTCTTTCACTCCTCAGCACAATAAATAAATTTTAAAAATAAATAAAAATGCACCGGAAGTCCTCCGAGTAAATTCTCATTCTGCAGCAGACCTGTCATGCTATTGCTGACAAAACCAGTTTTCCCTGTGTTGCTCCAGCATCGGGTTAAAAGAAGCTATTCATTTCTTTAACTGTATCAGTAGTACAAATTCCATTACACAATTAGATATGCAGAAGTTTAGTTTCAAAAATGCAGGGTAACCATAATGCAAATAATATTATGGAATACGTCTAGTAATTTGTATTTTACTATCATTAAATATTTCTGCATAAAACAGAAAATAAACAATTTTGTTAGCTACAATCTTGTTTCTCTTATTCTTCACATGTACCATTGAGATTTATGCAAAAGGTGTTGTGCAATGGAGACCATTAATGGCAGTCTGCAAAGCGAAGACACCATTTGATTTGACAGGAAACCTCCACAGATGTGTACATCGAAATAAAAACACATTTCTCTTTTAGAGCCTTTAATTAACCTAGTGGACTTTTTGGCCCCAGAGGTCAAGTTAAGTTTGGTCTGAAGTCTCTGGAGTTGCTCTTATTTACTGACTGAAATAGAAACATAAGAAAAGTGTGTGGACGGAAAGTGTTTAATCTAAAAAAGAAGAAGCTGCCCACAGTTTGAAAAGTTTGATTTTAAATGCAGTGAATATTGCCAAAAGCCATGCGGAAGTCACGCAGCTGAGACATGAGATCCTGCATTCCTTGTGCAAAAGACACTTTACTGGGAGTCTTAGGCAAGTAAAGAATGCAGTTCTGAATCCAAAATGCATATTATTCCAAATGTGGGTGGGGGAAATATGTATTTACTGACTAAACTGAAAAATCTTGATTCTCAGCTGCCTGTTGTGTTTCTTGCTCTCTTCTCCCTTCTTGCTCATCTGTCTGTCCCTCTCTTTAGCCACAAACTTCTCTTTCAGCCCTGACTTCCTTACCTTCCCAAGCTCCAAGTGTTACACAAACACGCTGTGCGTTTGTCATCACTGTGCAGGCTTTGTGAGTGGCATTGTATCTTTTTTCTCCTTTTTATCTGTGGACTATTTGTAAGGTTAGGATGTCTGTGGGATAGAGGCAGTATCTTTCATGCATGTTTACTGAGCACAAAGTCCAATTAAAAAAAAAAAACAACAAAAAACGAGCTTCTTGTTGCCAGCACACAGTGCAGCCCCTTGTGACGTGGAGATCATCACTCCTAGTCCAGAGGCATTTCTGGTGCATGCCTAAGAGTTGTTCTCGAAATGCCCTTCTTTCTCCACAGATGGTACAGATGGCCAGAACAACTAGGCAGGCGTCCTGCTGAGTATATCAGTTAAAAGGCACGAGTTGGGTGTAATGAATCCAGACCTACATTTTGTGATAGGCTGGTTTAGAATTAGGAAAAAACCTTTGTGCTTTGGCTTAGTATTTCTGTCTCTGGCAAAGCCTCTTGGAGCCCAGACAATTAAATTCAGCATCTACTCTCTAAGTGGAAACACTCGTGTCAAAGCAGTGTTTCTGGGATGTGACACTAAGCCAGGCTCAGTTGGAAGAACCCAATAAAGTCTACTGCCAGTGTTGCAAAGCTCAAGCACTCAGAAGACTTCAGGCAGTGTAGACTTTGGGACTCCTCCAAGTCAGAGCCTACGTAGGAAGAAATAATTAAGTAGTGTTGTTTTGTGTTTCATGTGAATTTTGAAATTGATTTACCCCTGGTGTGGCTGGGGCTAGCTGCACAAAAAAAAATCCCACCCACTGCTTTCACACCAACAGTCTCTTAAGGTGCTTGTTTATATTTAACTAGAAGAATAAAACAAAAAAAAGGAAAGAAACACAAAACAACTGTTGTTCAAAATACCTTTGCTGTGAGCTGTTCAGGGAAAAAGTAACTTACTGTCTGAAAGAGAAAAGGGTCCCTGACCTAAGAAGTAAGAGGGCTCAGTTCTAACATTGTTTTAGCTGCCACTCACACCTGGACCTGGCATCCAGTTTTGGTCAGTGAGCTCCCTGGCAGTTACTGGATGTGCTGCTCCCCGCGTGACTGCCAGCTCTTTACTAACGATGAGAGTTACTGATCCTCTACTGGAGGCTTAAGGTTTAATGCACAAGTCACAAAGGTGAACCCATTCAAAGCTCCCACATTTTACAGTCATTATTTTAACTTAGCTTAAGTGAAAGACTTAACTCATCTAGTGTTACGAAAAAGCCTGGAAAACATTTAAGGAAAGAAATACAATTAAAAACACCACCTAGATGTATTGTAGTTAATGGGAAAAGAAATGGATTTTAATTTTCCACCTTGCACATTAAATCTCCTACATTCTTCTTCAGTCCTACAGCCTTTGCCGAGCCACTTTGAATTCTTGTTCACCGTACTAAAATGCATTGCAAGATCTGAAAGTGTATAGAAACAATCGAATTTTCTCTGGTAAATCTGGCTTTGAGGCCAAACCGGAGCAGTATTTTCAGCATGCCTATGCCCAGGACCAGATCTGGGTCACTTTATCAGGTACACAATCTCACCCCATAAGTCAGTACTGTGCACTTTTGCACGTGTGTAAAAGTGAGTTCACAGTTGTTTGATAGAGTTAGTATCAATGAGGAGAGTATGAGGAAAAATGTCTCCTTAAGAGCTGTATTTCATGTAGTCTGATCACAACAGCTGTTTGGTCTTATTACAAGAACTTGTACCCATGAAGGAGGGAAAGAAAGCCTTATTTAATCAGTTTCATTTTAAGAGTGGAATTTGCCAAACTCAATTATATGCGTGAAAATCAATATACAGCTTAAAAATAATGAAATGTGGCTTACATATCTATTTTGAATACTGACAGGCAAGAGCTCAAGCATACATTAAAATGCATCCTGTCAAGACCTCTGCCTTTGGTGGACAGCCAGAGAAACAAATGCAATCTCACACATTAAGGTCTTTTCCAACCTGAGTGATTCTATGATTTTATGATAATTTGTACTCAGCTCGACATATTTCCATACAAGCTATGCATCCATTCGGTTTTGATCAAATGTTATGATAAATTCCCATGCAACAAAGCATTACAATATGGCTGCTCTCTCTCTGATTTCTGCTGGTTCCTGAAAGCTTTGTCATCATTTTGAGCAAAGCAGGTAAGCATCAATGTTGCAAATAATATGAAAATTTTAAATAGCAAATGAATAACGCTGTGCAACAAGAAGTTGTCCTTCTGTTGCGTCCTGGTGCAACAGTGCTATGGCTTAATCCCACCAGGCAGCTCAGCACCACACAGCCACTCACTCACTCTCCCAATGTGGGATGGAAGAGGGTACTACAAGAAAACTCATAGACTGAGATGAAGACAGTTTACCAGGTAAAGCAAAGCTGCACATGCAAACGAAGGTAAGGAATTCATTCTTTACTCCCTGTCGGCAGGTAGGCGTTCAGCCACTCCAAGGAAAGCAGGACCCATCAGGCCTAGCAGTTACTTGGAAGATAGCATCATTCTGAAAGTCCCCTCCACCCCCCCCATCTTCCCTTCCCCCAGCTTTTCCTGTGAAGCACATGACACAGTAGGGAATGTCCCTTTGGTTCTTGCTGTGTCCCTTTTCCAGCTCTTGTGTGTTCTGAGCCTTGTCACTGGCAGAGCAGTAGGAAGCAGCAAAGACCTTGGCTCTGTGTTAGCAACAAATAAAACATTGGTATGTTATTACCACTGTTTTTCATCACAAATCCAATACATAGCACCATATGAGCTACTCTGAAAAAAACTAACTATCCCATCCCAAACTGGTACAAACAGTGCCTACAATATTAGGAAGAACATTCCTCACAGTGTAGCTAGCTGAGACAGGTCAGCTGCAAAAATGAGTAAAATCTTACCTAGGAAAAGTTCACATTATAGTTTTGGGGCATTTTGGAAGGCAATGATGGGATCCCTCACTTGAGGGTCATTCAGTGGAAGAAATCTTGTTTTCTGTAGAGGCAAAATACAGCCAGGACCCGTTCTTTTGTGTGAAGAAGAGCAGGACCAGTAGAAGAACATGAAGGGAAAAAGGCAAGCTGAATTGACAAAGGAAAAGTTGAGTTGCGCATTGGTGAAATCTACGTGTGGATGTAGAGCATATGTTAACAATTATGTGCTGTATTTGGAAGACTCCAGAGACTCATGGGAATTACCACTAATGACAGTTGACTTGTCATATCTATGTCATTAGAAGGATAAATTGGGAGTTTTCAGAGCAAGAGAGAGCATCTAGATACAGCCTACTCTCTTGTGAGAACCGTCAGCCTCAGGGGTCTTAGTCCCTTTGATAATAAGTCAATGTGTATTTGCCTTCCTAGTTGTGTTTTACACATCCAGCTCTGGTCTCAGCTAACATGCTGTTCACATTCACCATCTGAATTTTGCTAGAATTGCGTGTTGTACAGTTCAGTTTCTGCCATATGACTGAAAACGTTTTCACCCAAGTCTCAAATGACCCAAGTTCCAGAGACAAGACCCCATCATTATCCTCAGTGGCTTGCTGACTCCTTTCAAGTCATGCAGCCAGACTTCTCCCACTGAAGTCTTGTTTCTCTTGCTTTTCACAACAAAATTCACTCACAGTTCCCCACTTTTTTCAGCATTACCTTTGGGGGATTTATCTCACTCATCTGCACCTTTCTGTCTACCCTTCACCCTTGTCTTCTTTCATCTAAAGCAGAAGTTACCATCTTTATTGAAGTCACTCCCCAGTGTTTTTCTCCTTCACGTGTGTTTCTTTCTAAGGAAGGAAACAAAGGACCAAATTAAGGTCTCAGCCTGACTTTGACGTCTGCCTGTTGATGTCTGGCTTTCAGCCCACGTGCAACAGCATTAAAGAGAGTTAGTTCTTCCACCCTCTTTATACTCTTATTTTTTCTCAGTCACCGGGGGCCACAGTTTCCTGCCCGTCAGTTAGTTCCTAACAAATAGGCGATATGTTTGTCTCAAGACTCTCTCTCAAAGCTTTTACATCAATCTGTGTTGTAGGATGTGTTATGCAGAAATTAACATTTTACCTAAGATAGAGTCTTGTTATTGTACATGACGATGCTTACTGTTTAAATTCTCATCCAGATCTTCAACTAATGTGTCAATAGTGGAACAAAATCTTTATTGCCATGACAAACGCAATTTAATTCCCCTGTGTAGTCATCTAAGAAGTCTTCAGAAAGGTATTTCTTTTAGAATTTCAACGTCAATAGTGTCTCCTGTCTTTTCAGGTATATCCACAGCTTACTCATCTGAATTTTAGCAAATGAGACTTGGGTGTTGTGATTTTCACTTCTGATGTTTGACACATTAATTATCTTTTATTTAATGCTGAGAAGGTTGATTTCTTTTTCTGAAAGGGTTAGAACTTAATTTCTGGTCAGGAGTTTCCAGTAACACCTGTATAGCTCATGAGAAATACAGCCTAGATCTTAACAACTGGCATTGGGTACTGGAAGTTGCACAGCTGGGTTATTGCATCTGTACGTCTGGATGAACGTGTGGTGCTTCCTAGCTGGCTACAGAGAGTGCTGCACTAATGATTTTGTTCTGCTTCCCGTGCCATGTTAGCTCATTCAGAAGCAGCTCTAATATCTGTGTACATCACTACATTGTAGTGCGCAGACGTATAATCCATGTTCTTTCTACGTTCCCTCTTACATACTGACAAACTTTGCTGCCAGAAACAGCAAAACTACTTTGCTGTTCTCCTTTAAACTGTTATTTGCTATTGATGTCACCAGAAAAAAAAATAATCCTGAACGGCAACAACAATAATCCTTACAACTGCTGAGCTAGTAATACTAAGACAATCTTCTAAGCTGTTTAGCACTAGTCTTACAGCTCGCCTGTATATATCCTGGTCTATCTCAGATGGAGTTTGTTTGCTTTAAAAATAAAATGAAAACTCCCAAACTCTGTGGAATGAAAGAGCTGGACAAGAAGCTTCTCATGCGATAGTTACCATCTGTTCAAGACTTGACAAAAAAAAGATGATATCACTGTGTAAAAATTCATTTTCAAATCGAATTTTAAGTTATTAGTGCAGCGCTTCAAAAAGAATCCACAAGAATCTGAGTAAATCGTTTGTCACAAAATGTGCAGCTTTCTAAAAAAGCATATTTCTGAGTCTTTTAAAATATTATTACCTGAGAAATTTACTTTTCTCCATTATATTTGCTAATACTGATTTCTGCGTGATTCATTGCATTTTGTGCTGTTAAAAATTGCATTGTTTAATTACACAAGATAACACATGGGGTGACAGCTATGTTGGTGGAAGCCCAGGATGAAAAGCTGTATAAAATATATGTATAATATCATATACATACCGGAAGGTATTAAAGAGATAATATCTTTTTTATTTTCTTTGAGTTCGCTTTTTTTTTTTTAAAGCGACATTTTCATGTTCTTCTTCTGATTGCTACCATTAAAAACAGAAAAGCAAAGAAAGAAAATGTGTGTATTCCCTGTACTGTGAGGACACTGGAATCCTTAATCAGTTCTTTGAAGATCAAAGGGGTGTACGCTGACAGTGATTCTGCTGGGCACAAATATTTTTCTGTGATGTCCTTCTTGCTGGAAAAGGGTAGCTAAACACCCCTACATCCTGCTGAAGTGTTCCTCTGAGGCTACCAGCACAGTGAACGGAGATGGCAGCTTTTGCAATAGCCAAAAATATTGTTCCCCTTAGGATCAGGAAAAAAAAAAGGAAAAGAAAACACTGTTGCTGCTGTGCTCCTGCTTTCAGCCGTATTCTGTATGTATCCAGCAATAAATGAATGTTTAGCACAAATGCGTTTAACTCAGCTTATTATAGTTTCTCGTCTTCACGTCTGGTGATAAATCGGAAGACAAAGTGACGAAATGTATTTTTCCTCATCAAAAGGTGTATTATGCTGGCTTTTACATTTCATTGTGTTTACATTGTTACCAAGTTTTCATGGCAACTGATTGCTCTTGGTGTACTTTCCCAGGGAAGAGGAATTTTTGTCAGAATAAGGACATGATGAACAGGTCCTGTACATTATGAACTGGCACACAGAAGGTCAGTGGGAACTGGCTGAACACTGAGCGCTGAGGCTGACAATTATCCTTCTCTCTCTCTGTATATCCTTCCAGCACCTCCTTTTTTTTTTTTCTCGGATATCTGAAAATTACATTTTTAACATTGCCAAACTGTGTGAAATTCTAGTTTTCCTACCTGTCTGCATTGGTAATATTAAAATTGCATAAAGCAAATCACAACCTGTGTTCATTAACACTGGTTTAAAAAAAAATCTCACCATGAAAATTTAAATTCTCACATAAAATAGTTGTGTGAACTATGAATGTAAGTGTAGGCACAGTAAAATTAAAAGTCATTTGTATCCTTACTCATTTTCTGCAAGACCAGGACAAGGAAATCTGGGGCAATATTAAGTTTGTATTTTTGTCCCTTAATGATCCTTTTTGCTTAGTTATGATTGGAATTTGTGGTGGCAGGAGAGATATTGCCCACAGATAATGTTTCACAGGTTTTGCTGCTACTCTAGCACAAACAGAGACACACATTTTGGAGTTTAATCAGTGCCAAGATGAATTCGTTGGATGTTTCACTCCTGATGTCGGTAGGGCCTGGATTCTTGCCCTTGCCCTGTGGCTGCACAAGATGAAATTCTATCTGTTTGGCAGTACAAGACAAACTTTCTCGTATCTTCAGCCAGGACAGAATTTCACATTTCAGGGGTATCTCAGAATTTTTTGCCTTCTGGTGGCAGACCCAGTTTAAGGCTGATCTCCTACCTACCTTCGTCACTGTAGCTGTGCACGTTTGTCCCTGAACCACTGAAGAGATGAGTAGGAGAACACTGGAATAATTTGGATTAACAATACATTAAAGGATTTGGTTTTTATTATTTTTTTTTAACTTTAGTTTTTCCAGTTCTGGTTATTTCAGCAAGCTACCTGGCACCAGGTTCTGCAGCCACCTCTGTTGACACAATCGATGCGGATGCAAAACACAGGGTGGAGCTGATCAGATCAGGAGCAGGCATGTTGAATGGAGCAGATAAATTATCTTGATTGGAGCTGTCTTTGCTGCCCAAAGGCAGCACGGATCCACATGCCTTCACCTGTAATGTCGATTGTACACAATGGGAAAAAATGCTGCATTCTTCTCATGGTATATCAAGAAGGAGGAGAGGTGGACATTTTGGGTAAGGTGATGGTGCTTGTTAGATGGTGCTTTTCATTTATTACACTCCTTGTCTATTCTGGGCAACATTGGAGAATTATGGATGTTCTGAGGTCAAAAGTGCTGAGAATATAAGTTACAAAAAAACACATTGGAAGGGGTTTGTTCACCCAGTTTCCTTAGGCTTCTGTCACTGAGCTGCCAGCCGTCGCCCTTTAGCTTTTGAAGTCAGTGACCAATTTCAGCCATATGTGCAAGAGGATAGTGATCTTAAAGACAATTATCGTCTTACAAGCTTTGTAAAAAAAAAACAAAAACAAAAAAAACAACCAAAACCCCAAACAAACAACAACAACCACCCCCCAAAAAAAACCCCAGCAGTTGGCTAGAGGAGAAAGGGGAATGATTTTCCAGCAGGGGGGAATGTGGGCAGAAGTCAGCTGCCTCCCTTCCCCAGTTAGCCACAGCCTGTGCCCCCTCCCGGAGGGGACCCGAGATCGCTGCAGCAGGGAAGTGGATTTAGGGAGCAAAAGACACAGGTCTTTACTGGACCAGACTCTATTGCTTGTGCTACTCAGCAAAGTGTTTGTTGTTTTCCCATTTGCAGCTACTGAGCTTTTCTGACATACAGCTGAGAGCTCGCTAGCTCAAAATTCTCTGGCAATGCCAAGAATCTATTTGGTTTTCATTATGAGGTCAAAATAAAGCAATTGAAAAAGAAATTGAGAAATAACTTCCTAAATAGCTTGAAGGAAACAGGAGAAAAGAACTCCCCTTTTTTTGCTTCCCTCTTCAGCGGATATCAGGCTCCCAGTACCCTGGAGCACACCACCTATGAATGGATGGAACATGATAGCCTATTTTTAATTGCCTCCTTTATTTGCAGATCTGCAAAACAAAGGAATTTGAAAGCCTAAAGCCAAGCTTGCAAAAGGAAAACCTAGGTGCTCTTAGTGCTGAATTCTTCACTCTTCATCCTCTCTCTGCTCTGGCTCCTTTTCATTCTGACTTTTGAATCTGCCCTGATGCCCTCATCTGACACAGCAACTACATCAGGGAGAGAGAAAACAGGATAGGCTTTCACTTTTGTCTGGCAGCACAAGCTTGCATTCTGTGCTTCGGAGGTTTTCAGAGGCTCTTTATTCCATGCAATGTTCCTGGAGTGGAGAAGCGTATCTTTTGTTCTTCCTTATAAAGGGATATTTTTATACACAAAGATATACAGTACACCGAATGACAAGAGTTTTTTATGTTTTGGATTGTGAGGCTTTAACGTAGAAATTTGTTGCCATTCTATAATATAGCTTTATCCAAAGCATTTAACTTCAAAACCTTTAAAGCACAGATGAATCAAAGCCTCAAAATCCATCCAACACATCAACTAATTGTAGTGGCATCGAAAACAGAGTGAGACTCTTAATTTAAACAGATTTCACTCCCAGCATGTTAAACACGCTGCCTGCATCTATATGCTAAGCTGTATTGTCTTGGTTTGTGTATGTATGGCTGTTATATACTTGGAAGTAATTAAGCTGAAGGAGGGCAGTCGTGTAGTTTCTCTGCAAATAGAAATAAATATTTTAAGAGTATCTCTTGTTTTAAATGCCTTTTTGCTGTGAAACAGTTTATGCCCGAAGTGTTGAAGCATCTGTAAGTCTTCTGATTCCTTTAATATCGTTTCCATATTAGATAGCCAGATGGCAGAGAGCGATAATACGCTGTACTAATCACTTAGGAAGTCTACCGAGTGGTGCTTTGAGATTTAGACCCACAGCTACTGCCATCACTCTTTTGATGGGAAGCGGCAGGTACTATTCCAACCAACCGAGTGCTTTAAAACATGTAAACACCGAACAAATGATCTAAACAGGAAAAGGGCTGATAAATACCATTCAGTGCTAATGAACAGAAGGTTTTGTCCAGAGGAAATAATTCCTTTTACGATTATCGGAGATCAACAGAAGCTTATGCAATAGTATACATAGAAACCTAAATAAAGATCTTTGCCTCTCTATACTTATAACAAAAAGGAGGGAGATGTGCACAGCTGAGTTACTCTGCAAAGGAGCCCAAGAAGTAGACTAATTATCTCAATGAGTTTCTTAGTGTTTGATTTTTAATTCCATACCAATCTTCTGCCAAGTTTAAGATTTTCTCAATCCAACAGATGAATCAGCAGAAACTCATTTCCTATATCAATATCCATATACTGGCATATTTTGGGGAAGGTTTTTCTACCTTGAAAACACATGGTTTCCTCTCTGAACAATGCTCTGTTAAACTACTGGATGCATTTCACAAAAACAAAATGTCAGATGTGCCCATTCCTTACGCCGTCGACTTTCAAGAGCTTTTTTCAAAAGCTTTATTCTTGTAATTTCTACATTAGAAATAGTAGAAAAAAAGAATGTTTCTCTGTGGGTTTTACTTTTATCAGGCTTTTATGAGAAGTCGCAGTGTGCTCCAGGCTGTCAGTTGAGGCTCTGGAAAAAGAGACTGAGGCAGCACTCAAATACGATAAGCAAGCAGACAAATCATGTAAACAACTGCTATGGGGAGTGCTTTGTTTTGATAGCACCGATTGTCATTTCAGCAGAGGAACAAACAATCCACTTCAGCTTTTCTGGCTTATTAATTGTAGAACACTTCAAATAGTAAAGACAAAACACACAATCATGTGAAGCAGGAAGGTTCGTAATCCCTTTCTTAGAACTGGAATGCTTTACCATCGATTTTCAAACAGCAGCAATGTTTTACTTGAACCTTCGGGGAAAGTGAGCATCTTCATTGTCCTGGTATTTACACAGCACTGTACTAATATGGCAAATATGGTAGCCTTCACAGATCTTACCGATTCAGGATTATTTTTTTCAGTATTACAGAACCAATTTTTGGAAATCTGACTGTCTAACATTTGAGAATAGAAAACTGCAGATATAGTCATTATTTTTAAAATAACGATGTATCTGTTTAATTCAATATGTATTCTTCCTCTTAGCATGCTCAGTAAAAACAAGTTAATCTTTTGGATGCCACTGTTAAACTGCTAACTTGAGTAAAATTTTTCTCCTATTCTAAATCACTCGCACTGCATCGTAGCACATATCATTGTAGATTCATTAGTTACATTACCATGCAATGCGGTATTTCATGCTGCTGCCCAGTCAGCTGCAGCCAGAAGGCTTGATTTTAACCTCGAATGACTTCACAAAGTTATTCCTAATATACACTAGGATATTGAAAATAAACACTAGGTCATAAATTGTAAAATAACAGCGTCCAGCACGTCCTACTGCTGCAGCATGCATTTGTGAATGCATTAGAAGTATAAACACTGTTTTTTCTTAAGAATGACAATGGCACATGCACATGAGAAAGAAGGACATGTAAACAAGCTGCGGAAAAGAACAGATGTGTGCTGTTTGGACACACAGGCAACTTGCCTGAGGGAAGTTTGAATTATTGAGCTAACATGTCAAAGACACATCGTCTGTTCACATCATAAGAGATTCTCTGTGTGTTGCATGAAGAGTTCCTGCTACGCCTCTGAAGTAGTCTATGATTTCTTAGAGTATGCCATAGTCATACACACAGCTGATTTACAGTTCCATTTGTGTGGGTATTTACTCAGAAACACCAGTACAAAATTCAACAGGCTGTGTATTTAGAGTTCCAAGTCACAGAAGTCTCTCTGAGATTGTTCCATATCAATAGCAAAAATGCTTCAATAAGTACAGTGCCTTCAAATGGCGAACACTTGATGGGGTAGGTGATCCTGAGTGAGTTGTAATGGGGACAGTGTTTTATAGGGATGGGTGCCCTGGTTGGGCCCCAGAAGAGCAGATGAATGTGTTCTCCCCCGACAACATCCGCTATAGTATTTTCTGCTCTTAAAGGAGGAGAACTTAGGAAGATTTGTAATACAAGTGTTCACAACATACACAGAACAATTTGCATGTGTCTCCACATGCTGTTACCGGTTTAGTTACCCATTTTCCATGGCATGGGTTCTCTCCCATCCCGTGGGACCCTGTCATCAAGACAGATTAGTCAGCGCCACTTGTTAACAGCCACACTTAACACAAGACCATTCATAGACCCAATAAAACCAGGGTGACCGAAGCCTGAGGAGAGGAGGCAAAAACTGCCAAGACTCCTGTAGAACAGAGACTTTCTGATCTTGTTCAAATGAAGAGAAGACAGAATGACTCACCTTGCTCATCTGGTGCCAAGAAACTAGAAAAGGGTAAATGGGACACCAGGCAAGTCCCTGAGCACCTCCCATTCAATTTGTGAGAAGCTGCCAGCATGCAAAGCCATGGATGAACATGCCATGAGACAGCGGGTCTTCCTTTTGCAAACTTGTTGGCAAAAAGGTATGCATGCAGCATGCTGTGTAAAACTCTACTGTAAAGCAGTAGATACCTATTTTCACACCTGTATTTTTTATACCTGTAAAGAAATATAAATATATATATACTAAAGAAATATATCTATACTAAAGAAAGTTGACAGTGCATGAGGTTATGGTTTGTAATGCTTAACATGGATTATATTCCATAGGTTCTGCAAACAATGCACAGATATGCTACATGATATAGCAGAACTTCACTAATCCACAATAATGCAGGGTGGCTCCAGTGCAGATTAGTTGATTTTGTGGATTAGGGACCAGGAGGGCATCCAAGGAGAATCCCTTGCTGTAGGGCTGTACCTCACTGTGGGCTCACCTGCTCTCTTCTCAGCAGGGAGAGTCCCTGCCAGGAGCATCTGAAACTGCATATGGGTTGACCATGTCTCCCACTAATGATCAAACTAGGCACATCAGTTTTTAGAATCATAGCATCATAAAATTATTTCAGTTGGAAGGGACCCTTAAAGACCACCTAGTCCAACAACCCTGCAGTGAACAGGGGCACCTACAGCTCAGTCAGGTTGCTCAGAGCTCCATCCATCCCGACCTTGAGTGTCTCCAGGGATGGGGCATCCATCACATCTCTGGGCAACCTGTTCCAGTGCCTCACCTCCCTTATTGTAAAAAATTTCTTCCTTATATCCAGTCTAAATCTCCACTCATTTAGTTTGAAACCATTTCCCACTGTCCTGTTACCACAGATCCTGCTAAACAGTCTGTCTCCTTCTTTTTTATAGCCCCCCTTCAGATACTGAAAGACTGCTCTCAAGTCTCCCCAGAGCCTTCTTTTCTCCAGACCAAACAGCCCCAGCTCTCTCAGCCTGTCCTCATAGGAGAGGTGCTCCATCCCTTGGAGCATTTCTGTGGCCCTTCTCTGGATGCGCTCCTCTGCTGTGGACTCCACATCTGGATGCAGTACTCCAGCTGAGGCCTTTATCAGTGCAAAGCAGAGGGGCAACATCACCTCCTTCACCATGCAGGCCATATTTATTTTGATGCAGCCCAGGATATGGTTGGCTTTCTGGGCTGGGAGGGCACATTGCTGGCTCATGTCCAGCTGCCATCCACCAGTACCCCCAAGTTCTTTTCAGCAGAGCTGTGCTCTATCCTTATATCCCTCAGCTTGCACTGATAGGGTGCACTCAATACCACGTCAACAGTGAAGGGTGCTTTTACTTGTATGAAACTCAAGGAGTGCTAAATGTGACTTAGATAATGATCAAAATTAGTGTCATGACAAAATCACTACAGTAACTATCCTAATTAAACACTATAAAAGTGCAATATTAGAGAATTTGAACCTGAATAACTGGGCCCAGTATTATTAGTTGACATTTCTTCCTTTTGAGAAATAAAACAATTAAATCATATCAGAAAAAAAGAAGAGTATGAGACTTTTGACTTTAGATCAAGCAGATTTTAAATTCACTGAAAATTAAAGTGTTCATTAATTTTGATGCAAGATATAACAGATGTCTCAGCAAGGTCATGACTACACATGGTAGGATTATTTGATGCAAAAGAATGGCCTGAGGCAAACACTTGAGATAGATGATTTTAAAGAGGTTAGCTCTCTGTGATGCATATGTTCCCCTCAGAACTTTGTAGGTTCAGACAATGAGTCTGTGCATTTTGAGTATACTGACCTTTGTGAATATGGTACTTGAATACTGATAACAGATTTCTTTGAAAATCAATGTCAATTGCAAAACTCTTTGTTATCCACTTTTTTTTTTCTTGATTTAAAAAGAAATAAATCATTTACATAAAATTGTAAATAAAACTGTCTAAGAATGGAACACCATTCTTCCTAGGAAGAGCAAAATGTGAAAGGGTTGGATGATATAACTGGATCTCTCTCAGACATACATGCTAACATTACTCAGCACAGATCAGTATAAAACTTCTAATAAGCAAACCTGATCTTTCTGTGAGATACATGATACAGATAAACACCTACGTACTAGTAAGCAATATATAGCAACGTCTTGTTCAATTTCTTTTGATCTGAGTTCTCACAAATAAGAGTTGATTCATCCTCCTTGGCCGTATTTTGATTTTAAAACAGACAGGCCCCGTGGCTGAGAATACAGGTTGTTTTTCAGTGATGTGGTAGAGATTTGACCTTTGTTTCTCTTATGACCACTAGGGTCTTATGTGGAATAGCAAGAATTAGGAACATTAATGTAAGTAACAATTTTTCTTTTAAATGTGGTGTTTTTTTCTGACAGCTTTGCTGACAACAGTGTGCATGGGCTTTTCTCGGGGAATTTCCTGTAGTTGTATCCAGGGCAAACTGCTGAATCTCTTGTGGGCAAACCTAGCTTCTAGCTCTGCAAACCAATAAAGTGTGAACTATGTACCTAAAAGTCTGCAGGACTGTAAGGTCTCAGCAGCCCTGAGCCAATGAATACAAATGTGAAAACCCAGTTATAAGGTAACTTGTCAACAACTGGGTTCCCCAAATCAGACGTGGTTGTAAGCTACAAGCTATTCAAAGAAAAGATTGCAAAAGCTGCTTGCCATTTCATGATTACATTAGCACCATTATTTACTACCTAATCGATGCTGTGATTGACAGCTTTGCAAATCAGATTAGCTTTTAGTCTGTGTGTAAGAGTAGCATGAATGGCTAGGAATGGAAAATTTTGTGGGTTCCAGTTAATGGCAGATGAACAGGAGTTGGGCATATAAAACAGAAAGTCACTGATGTTGCAAACAAGTTGTACCAACTAAAAGCCATAATATATTCAAACTGTCTCCGAGATTTATTCACATCTAACATTGCATCCCTCCCATGCTGCTTGCGTACAGTGAGGGGAAGTTCCCACCCAATGACATCATGGTCTGTCTTTGGCTACAGCCAGCTGCATATTTTTCAAGGAGTCCTGTTTGTTTCATAATTGAACTCTTCACCTTTTGATTGTACGTTTTGTTGGGGGTTTAAAGGGAAAAAGCCTGCTAGTAAAATTACTTAACTTGGCACTCACAGGCTGACTTGGGTGGGCTGCATTCCCTCCTCTGGTCACACCCTACCTGAACCCATGTGTGTGTTAAATCACTTGACTAGTTCAGCCTTAACGCTGGGTCATATCCTGGGAAGCAAGTTCAGAGATGCTGGAAGTGTGTGCTTACAAAAACACACATAATTGTACAAAAATATGTGGATAAACTATGGGAGGAACACCAGGATTTCACTGAGAAAAAGGCAGTAACTTGGAAGAAAAAAAAAAAATGTCCTGGTTGTGGTGAAATGTCACAAAATGCATGTAACATGCTGTGCTTTGAGTGACGTATTTTTAAGAAAATAAAAACAACAAAACCTTGCTAATCAGGAAACTTGGAATTATTTTTATGTGCTAACAGCAACCTGAATAATACTTTCTTCTTCATCTGCTACAAATGCATTCCCTACTGATTATATTTTCTTTGCCCTGTGAAAGGCTTACACAAGTGTAGGAACACTGTCACATCATGAGGGCTGCAGTGCAAGGAACTATGCTTCCACACCAGTAGTGATGTGAGAAAAGGATATTTCTGGAAGTATCTGGGTCTTCATAGCAGTGGAGCTCAAACTATTGGAGAAGCATTATTTCGTGGTCAAGTGAAGCGGACTTACACAAACGCAGCTTCATTTTGTTTCCCAGCATAGTGGTCTCTGAGATGGAATGTGCAGACAGTTTTGTGACCTGCAGCAGATAATTGATAGGATGCATAAGGCTGTCTTCTTGATCCCAGATATTTTGAGGAGCAGCCAGGAAAAGTCAGGAATATTGTTCAAGCGCTTGGAATGGGACAGAAATAAGTATCTTAGCTGCCTCTTGTATGCAGCGTTCTCTCACATCAAGTAAAGGCCAGACAGCTGGAGCAGTTCGAAATGACTCAGTATTTTCTTAAAGTTACTTTTCCATTGGAGCAGTCATGTGGTTGTCCCTGCTTGTTCCACAAATGAAATGGTAGATGACCCACACCAAAAAACTACGTGGTCCTCACTATGGCTTGGGAAAGCTTACTGTAGAAGATCCTCATCACACCTCCTGAAGAAAGGAAGTGCAGTAGCTGCATTTGTTTTTTGTTGTTAAGTTTTGAAAAGCTTTAGCTTTCAGGATACAGGTAAGTGCTTGGATACGATATCAAAGTTCTCTTTTTCCCTCTTTAAATGCATGAGGAGAAGAAATGGACAAGTACCATTGTTGTTTTTTTTTTTTTCGTGACTTTTGTTTTATTTTCCTTTTTTAAGGAGAGTGAATTTGATTTTGATTTTGCCTGTGCCTGTGTTGTGAATTCCTGATTTTAACTTTTTGCCACTGGAAAGTTTCAAAAACTTCACAGAAAAATAAAGTCAGTGAGTTGTAAAAAACAGTTTAGAAAGCAATAGGAAATGTAAATGAATATTCAAAGTTCTTTAAGGAATTTGGCTTTATTCATGTACAAATGTTGTTGTACATATTCTAATTTGTTTTGCTGTTGGAATAATGAGGCCAAAACTCCCATGAAGAGTTCCAGGGTTAACGTGTAACTCGTCTAATTAACCAGTGCACCCTTCTCTCATGCTGTGATGTCACACTGCAATACCTTCTTTCGAATGCATTCGTAGTGGTTTGCCTTCCTACCATAAGATACTGATCAAGATTGTCTTTAAAGACTCTTTGGGGAACAGCTCCTTTGAAGTGTTAGGTGATTTGTACGAGTAATAGCCAGGGTCTGTTTCTTCAGACTTAGTTGAGAGTTAAGATTGGTTGCTTCTTGGTTTAGCTGGGTGATTCTAGAAATAGGTATGACTAAGCTGGTGAGATAAATGTCCATTTTACCACTGGAGTGGGACCTGAGCTATATGGCATAGCTCTCATGGGGCTCCAGTATAAATAAAAAACATCCCTTCCAGAGTACGGTTTTTCCAAGATTCTATTTATTGGCTGCATGAAATTTTCTTACAGTTGTGAAAATTATCCATAGCTTTGTCAGCCACATGGAAGCTCTCTCACACAATCCCATCTGCTCGCTCTGAAATTGCAAGGTAGAAGTCAAAACAAGGAAATCTTTACCCTCAGGAGGAGCAGATATCAGTGTACTCTTCTGGCTTTTTATAGTAACTACTCCTAAAGCAGGAGTGGAGATCAGAGTCCAAACAGGCACATAGAGATCGCCTGATGAGACAATAGCAACTATGCAAATCTCTACACAAAGAGAGGCTAATCCCTTCTATTATCTTAATGAGGTAGCTGTAGGATGTGCCTCTGCAAGTTGTTATTGTTGATGAATATGCATTCATTTCATCTAATCTGACATGGATGTTGCAAGCAGACAGTATTCTCTTCCAGTACTCTTTTTTCCAGTCTAGGACTGAGCCAGCTGTTCTGCCCTCCTTTTAAGGTGGTCTTTCTCTCATGCCAAATGACTTTCACCTTATGGATTTATGCCTAAAAGCTGCAGCTAGTGTGTATGTGCCAAACATATCTATCACCGTTTTGGATGTGCTGAGGAAAAGCTCTGTCTAACCAGAGTCCAGTTTTTGTAAGTACTTAATTAAATTAGGTACAATCAGAAACAGAACAGAGAGATGTTAACAAAGACTGTATTTGAATTCAGAATTATCAGCTTTGTCATAGAAACACCAGATATGCAACAATGATGCTGTTACTGAATTAGAACAGACGCATCCCTTGCTTTTCTCATATATTTCTTTTCTGGAGTCTCCAGTGAATGTTCAGCTGTGAAATAAGTAAATTATTTTCTTTATTAATAGCTTCCATCCTGTCCTTCATTACCACACAACAATGTTCCAACTACATTTCATTTTTCATAACTGGCTTTGAGGCTTGGTTGGTCTGCCAGGTTGGGTCTTTCTGTGTGTTGTGGATGTTTGCTCTACAAACAAAATCTAGGTCTTCAGCAACACTTGCCACTTACCCATGTCAATATGTGTTATCCGCTTCACTACCCTGTCTGTAGCAATGCTAAGCAGCAACATCAAGAGAACACAGGCTTTTCACATCAGCAGTCACTTTGTACTACTCGCTTTTTGTGATCAGTGGAATTCATGTAGCGGAGCTGATTTTGACCATTAACAACAGCTGAATAAAGGAATTAAATGAATTATGTTTACCCTACATTGCATAGTGCTCGTCTTCTGAATTTTCTGTTATTTTGGGTGTGTTTTGTTTTCTTTTTTGCATGTAACACTCATAGCTCTACAACTTCTGTTGCTGTAAAAGATGCAGATGCCATTAAGGTGTGCCTTTTGGTCCAGAGATAAAAGCAAGCTTCTTTTCTTTAATGGTTTGATCTGCCAGTCAACATTTCCTTTGACAGATGTGACATGTAGTAACTTGAGGTCCATCCTCAAGGGAGGGTAGCAGTAACTCAAAAGAATCTTAGCAATTCAAAAGGTGCACTCACAGCAAAGAGGCCTGCAGTAGTGTCTGCAAGATTGGAATCTTAATAATTTAACAACCCCACAATTAATTTTATCAGCTTACAATCATCATGTAATAACTGTCAGCGTGGGATTGTTGCATTTGTCCCTCCTGTCAGCACCACAGCTGGGCAATAAGAAAAGTCACGCCTTCAAACCACAGCAATATAATCTGTCTCTGGTTTGGGGCTGTATCTGATGTGTCAGAATGCAAGGCAGGAAGGAATCTGGCACTATTCTACTGGCAGAAATGCAAAGCAGAATCACATATTTGGAAATGACATTCCCTCATCAGCAATCAATAGCAACGCCCTTTCCTGTGATGCTTGGGTATCTTTCCCATCACTTTGTGTATGTGCGTAGATTGTGTATCACTGAGACACTGACTGCAAGTTATGCTGTTGCGCATATGAAGACTCATGCTACTAGATAGAGAAGACTGTTACAGAATCACAGAATCACTGAATCGGAGGGGTTGGAAGGTACCTCTGGAAACCATTTAGTACAACCCCATGCAGAGGGTTGTTAACAAAGGTTTGTCACAGAAAAGTTTCAAGTACAACGAACCTCTTTTCCTAGTGTGCATTTTCTATATTGTAGCATATTCTCTAATAATTGTGGAAGATGTTCTCATCCACTTTTCCTTGGAGCCCTGCTGAACACCAGCAGACATGAAAGCAGATGTGCCAGCAGACTCTGGCATGTCTATCAACAAAAAAGGAGAGAGACACTTTCCTACCAGAGAGCAAAAGCTTATTCTGTCCTAGGATTCCCATCTATGAGAATACTTTGGGGAAGAAGGAGAGAGATACTGTTTCAGGAACAGTTTTAAACCACTTAGGATTTTACCCAATAAAATCCACAATGGTGGTGCTTAATTATTAAGTTTAAAATAACTAAAAATTAACAGTATTTACATTATTGAACTAGGAATAATTTATGCGGTTTTACTGCTATTGCATTTACTTACTTCAGCCATTACTTGGAATATTTTTCATATGTTCCTTCAAAACCTTTAAGATGGAGAAATCCTTCCATACAACAATGGTAATGTATTTATCCTTGTGTCTTTCTTTCTTTTAACATCAAATAATTTATGTTTTGAAATTAATATTATTTCCTCATTTATTTTCCTTTGTAACAAGTATTGCTAATGACTGTGTTGCCAGGCTAACATGGAGTCTTTACAGGGCAAATCTTGTAAAGGGAAAGTTAAATTAATATTGTCTAGGTAAAGACAAGAAGCCAATTCACAGGAGTTGAGCAAACAGCCTTTTTGAGTTCTCGCCTGTACAAACAGCAGCTCCAACATGATGTTCAAAATTTGCTGTGCTTACATTCAGTTGTATTGCTGCATTCTTTATTTCTGTTAAACAGTAATTTGGTTGCATCAGCACATTCAAGAAGTTTCAAAAAATTGAATGCAACAACTGAGTGCTCTTATCACTTCAGTATCTAGACAAAATATAAATACACACTTGGAAGAGTGAAAAGATGGTAGAAGAGAATATTTGAAACTGTATTAATGGCATTACTCTGGTGCAAGAGCAGCAGCAGTACATCCAAAAATTAGCAGCCAAGGAAAATGGCCACCTGTCATGCTGTAGATGGAATGGCATTTGGCAATCTGGATGTTTCATTACTGTCACTGTGAAATTATCTGCATCCTTCTACTTGTTAGGCCACGTCCACCACTTAATAAAAGAGTATACACCAAAAAATGATATCAAATTTTATTTTATATGTGTTTTAAAGAAAAGCAACATTGCAATTTAAGCCAGTGTCACTCCTAGGCTATTTATTTTCCTAAAATTATGTGCTAGAGAAGAAGGAAAGTTTGTTATAAGGCAGTGGATTTTTCCAAAAACAAATGGCCTAAAACTGGCGTGGGAAGAAACATCAGGGTGAACAAACCTCTCTGGGGGGAGCACTACTATCTGGGCTTCTCAAGAGATACGTCTGAGGCTGTCTGAGGAAAGATGCAAAAGGGTGAAAGTCAGATGCTCTCTCTGTTACAATTTTCCTGAATTTTCTAACCTATGGAAACTTCACTACAGGCATTTCCATTGGTTTTAGCAACACTGGGAATCTTACTGAAGATACGACTGTTAGAGGCACAGCTGTTTTTTGCGTTGTGCCAATTAAACTTGCTCAGGCCGATGGCATTAAATACTGGCAGCCAGATTGTTGCTAGCAGTAATAAACAGCAAATGGGAGCGTGGCAACTCAGGTAGCATTAAAAGCTGCACAGACCAAGTGTCTCCCATTGTGTTTGTAAATTAAGCCCTTAGGGACAGTTGTTCCTGGTTGGTTTTTGTTTGTTTGTTTGTTTGAAGGCGTCTGAAGCTGCTGTATTATTTTCTTGTGGAACTGAAGAATATTTGGCTGTCTTTCCTTCATGCTCAGAGATGTTAAAGATCCCAAGGAATAAGTCAGAGAAGATTATAAATACAGCTTTGGAGATTGTTTTGCGTATAAAACTGTCTAGAAGTACAATCCTAACCCAGGCTGTGCTGTGATAACCGTAACATCTGCTATATCAAAGAAAGAACCACAGTGTCTGATTCTCTTGAATAAGAAAAGCAGTACTCCATCCCCTCTTTAAAAGAGTCAAAGGCTTTTTTAAAAAGTTCTGTTCTTGAATATGGAGTGATACTGAAAGATATTTAATTAGATTTATTTAAATTATATGCTACAATGAAACATGAAGATTACAACATTCTGAGTAAATGCCAGAATTAAAACTGCTTGTGCACATGCATTATAACTCACTCTTTAATTATTGGTCCCTAACCTTCTTCACTGTGTGCGGAATGAAAAATGCTGAATTAAGCACAGATATCAAATTCTAGTTGCTCTCTGGTCATTGCTAGTTGCCTGTTGCTCTTGGGTGCTTACATTAATTTCCCTTAATAGCACTCCCATGCGCTGTAAGGTAGCTCTTATTTCTGAAGCATCAAACAGGCCTTGATTCCTCCATCTTAAACATTATGAAATACTTACAGTATGGATATGGAAATATTTATGGTACATTGCCTGTTGAATTCATTTCCAGTAGTAAGTTGTTCTAAATGAGAACCTGGCATGCTAAAACTGTCATTGTGAAGATGTATCCATCCACCTCCTCATGTGACTCAAGTGATGTGTGGCACATAGCACTACGCAGAAACTTTTGATAAGAAAGTTTAGAGATCTAAGGAATTTATCCTAGAATTCTCTAAAGAACACTCCAGAGCCTTAGTCATAATACTTCTCTTTCCCTTCTTTTTATCACATTCCAGTTTTCTCTATCATGACACTGAGGTTACCTAGAAAACTGCTTACTTACGTTCTGCTGCAAACCAGAAAATCTACTGTGTGTGCTTATGGAGGCGAGGTGGGAAGTCTTTGGTTAACTTTAGGTTATAATAGGATGAGTGGCAATGGCCTTAAGTTGTACCAGGGGTAGTTCAGGCTGGGTATTAGGAAAACTTTCATCTCTGAAGTAGAATTGTGGCATTGGAACCGGCTGCACAAGGAGGTGGTGGAGTCCCTGCGGGTGTTCAAGATACGTGTGGATGTGGCTTTTAGGGATGCGAGTTACTGGGCATGGTGGTGATGGGCAGATGGTTGGACTAGATGGCCTTACAGGTCTTTTCCAACCATAATGATTCAGTGATTTTGTGATAATGCTTAAAAACGATGAAGTTGTACAGGCAACAGATACTGTGTTCCGGGCTTTGTAAATTCAGTATGACTGCGTGGTGTAAATAATTTTCTTAAGAAGCAAAATAAAAACGATCGAAGTTAAGAGAGGCCTTATCTATTTAATGAGACAGATATACCCCTGTTACTGCTATGTTTCTCCCAGCTTTGTCTTTCTTGTACACACACATACCAAGCGCAGGCCAGAGCACTACCTCTCTGCCCAAAGCTTAACTCATCTTTCCTACGCTGAGAGAAAGCTGAAACGAAGAGGTTAATATAGGCAATGAAGCAACTACCGACCGGACCAGTCCGGGTGAGGAACACCGAACCCCCAGTTCCGACGGGCGGCAGCCGTTGGCGGAGGCACGAGGAGAGGCTGTAGCGGACCACCCGTTCTGAGGATTGACGGGCGCCTCAGCCAATGGCGGCGGGGTAAGGGCGGGGGGCGGGGCTCGACTTGGGGGCGGGACCCAGGCGCAGAAGAAGGCGGGGCGCGGGGACGGGCGGGGCGCGGATTGGCCGGGGGGCGGGGCCGGCGGGGGTTTCTCCCGGGCTGGGCTGACGGCTGCGGTTGGGAACTTTGATTTCGTACGTGAGCGGCGGGTGCGCGGCGGCCGTTTGGCTGGCAGGTACTGGTGGGGAGCCGCTGTGGGTCGACGCCTTCAGCCGGCGCTCGGCAGCGGAGCCGAGGGGAGCGGAGGGGGTCGGGAGGGGGGTCGCGGAGCGGTCGCGGAGCGGTGTGCGGGCTGCGGAGGCGGCCGTGTGCCGGGAGCCACTGAGTCCCGGACCCGCCGGCGTTCTCTCCCGCTCCTCCCGCCGCGGGACGCGGAGGCCGCGGGCGGGGCCGGGCCGGCTGCTCGCCTTGGGGGCAGCGCTGCCTGCTTCCTCTCTCTTCGCTTCGCTCCTGGCCCCGGGTGGCGGCTGGGAGGCGGGAGGTCGGGGGCTGTCAGAACGGGGCCCGCCAGGGGTGGAGTGGGGACGGCAGGGGGCGGCAGCGGCCCCGAGGAACCGTGTTCGGCGCGGCGGCTGCGGCCCGGGGCTCACCGAGCCCCCCTGCTCGGAGGCCGTTAACGCTCCTTCGGTGGTTGAGCCGCGCGCGACAGCCACTCGGCGCTCCGTTTCGAATCTCCCTCGCGGCGCTGCCGCTGCCTCCGGCCGCCCTGCTGAGCCCTGGGGCGAGCCTGGCGTCTTGTGAGCCCGTCCCACCGTCGGCGGCTGGCTGGGGTTGAGGCTGAGGCTGGCCGTACTGCTCTCCCGGTCCAGGATGTAAGGCGGGGAAGGGGGTCTGGTGTCGTCCTCAGATGTGTCCTCATCTCCATTAGCTGCACTTCCACACAGCGAGATCTGCACGTAGTGTGGACGCCAGGTGTGGAAATGAAGGGGTCAGTGTGTGTGGCTAGAACGGGCTTAGGAGCGGTTATTTTGTAAGTGACTGCTGAGGCATAATGGAGGTCTGTAAAAGGAGGTGGTTTGAGATTTTGTCATCTTAATGATTATGATTTCCAGAAACAGCTTCTGAAATAAAACTGCTGGTTGGGAACAAGCAGTGGGTAAACCAGTGTTGAGGTGCTTTGATAATGGGAGAGGCTAGTAAACAGATCGCTTAAGATGATTTTGCTTCTTGTAAAGCTGCCCAAGACCCCTTCTTAATTAAAAACATATAATTTATAGCTCTTTCATTGACATGTAGTGATTTGCTTAGCTTTACTGCTTCTTTTTCTTGTCTGCTAGCATGTGTGCTACCAGTGCATTAGCAATGCTATATGCCCTTAGCAATACACAACAGCCTTCAGGAAATTCTCATAGGCTTGTATATTTCCAGACCTGGAGACTTTGAAATGATGAAGTATTTCTGTAATAGGAAATATTTAAAAAGTACAGCTGCATCCCTTGGCATGAAGTTTTAAAGTTTTGTGTAGGAAATGAACTCTGTCCTTAAACTCCGGAGCCAACCTGTTGCTGGGCAGACCCTACTTTGTGCCATCCCATGTTACATGGGAATGACCCTGATGAAAGGGTATTCAGCTGGAGTGTTCTGCTTCAGCTGCTGCTCTCCTCCTTCTAACATTTCCAGTTCTGCTTACTGTGCTGTTTTTTCTATGGTGAGAAGTTGAGCTGCTCTCTTGCATGAATTACAGCTTTCTGCTGAGTTGAGTTCCCTTTGAGCTTAGAATAGGCCTTTCCTTCCTGGTTTTCGGAGGCTGTGGATCTCAGGGCTTGTATTGACAGCTTGTACCCATGGCAGAGGATTTTGCGCTGTAATAACGCAATTTATAATGGTCTAGACGGGACTTTCAGAAATATATATCCCTGTGTGTACACTTTGAAATCAGAAAAGAGGGAGAGTTTGGACTTAACAGCTAGGGCTGCGTGGAGTAGACTTAAAAGTTTCATTTCTTCAGAAATAGACTTCTTGTTCCACCTCTGATTTGGTAAGTCCTCAGCACTTGCAATTAATCTGCAAGAAATATTCTTATTACCACTTCTTGTTTGGCTTTAATGGTAGGAGCAAATAATGGTAGCTCTCTGAAACCAGTCTGACCTGTCGGTGTCTTTCTGGGATCTCAGTGGCAATACTGTAGGCTTAAATCACTCTCATTTGGGGTGTAACCCAAAGAATAACTGTATTAATTACTAAACTCAGTATGGTTTGACTTATTTAATGGGTGTGGATGTAGGCAAAATTGTGCATTTTTCATGTGGCCCCTTCCTCAGTAGATATTTAAGGATGAGGAACATGGATCATAGGAAAGTGTTCTGGGCATGTTTTATGACATTTAAGGGGGGTATTGTGGGTTGTAATTAATAACTACTTGAACTTACAGAAATCCTACGTTTTTATTAAAAAAAAATATCAAACTAGATTTCTAAGCAGCATATAAAATGTAATGAGATCATATCTTTCTATTCTATATTTGGTTCTTACGGGGTTCCATTTTTTCAAAAAATTCTACTTTTGTCAATGAGATATTGCTCTTAGAATACCATTTCTGCATATAACTGGAAATAATTTAAGGAATTGCAAGAACTAGGAAACGTGTCAATCTGTTCAACTATAAAAAGGGGAAGAAGGGAAGAAGCAAAATAAAAGAATGATAGGTCATAGAAACACAGACTATCCCAAGTTGGAAGAGACTCACAGGGATTATAGAGTCCAACTCTGAGCTTCACATGGGACCACCCAACAATCAAACAGTGTAACTGAGAGTCGTGCCCAAACACTCCATCAGCTCTGACACCTGGAGCTGTGCCCGCTGCACTGGGAAGCCTGTTCCATGCCCACTGCCCTCTGGTGAAGAACCATTTCCTGTCACCCAGCCTGAACCCCCCAACACAACTTCACACCATTCCTTTGGGCCCTGTCACTGTCACCAGTTGATGCCCCTGTAACATGGGTGAGCTTGGATAATGTGGCTATGAAAGGGTTCACTGTCTAGAAAGAAAATCTAAATAGTTTGTTCTTCTTATCTGTAGTACAAATAATAATTGAAAGAAGGCAAGATTATCACTTAGTTTAGTTTATCTTACTTTATCACTTGTAGATTTCAGTAGGGTAAAAATGATGTTATCAGAGATCGTATTATCTAGCATATGTGCTGTTTTTAGATATTTTTAAAGTAAAATGAAGTGCTTTCTAGAAGATGATGTGCTAGCTCAAATGGTTATTTCATTCTGGAGCCGATCTTATGCTTTTGGGGGGAGATGAAGAGGGAAAGGTGGGTTTTCTTCCGCATAAGAGGCAGAATGAACCCGGGAAAAGCAATGCTGGGAAGTAGCTCGTTGTATGCTAGGCATAAGGAGAGGCATGGAAGCAGGAAAGGGGCTTATGGGAGAGTGTGATTGGGTTATGGCCTGGATTGTACAAGTAGCTCAACTGCATTGAGAGGTTATTTCTCTCTTTCTCTGTAGAAAACCTCTATTTTTACTTAAGGAGTTAAACTGCTGTGCATTGATAGTTATTGTTTGTTAAAGAGATTTTAAAAATGAAACTGCAAGTTAATTTGTGGTTGTCACCTCCTTAGTATTTGCAGGGTGTTGAAGTGCTTAAATGAGAAATATATTTTTTAAAACAAGCTCACTCTTCTGGTTTTCTAAATCAATTGATTGGTGGGGAGATGATTGGTGTACTCTGACTAGAAATTTAATTCCATGTTCTTTTATAGATCAAGAAGACATCAGGCTGTTATCCAGTTGTCGTAGTTGGATTGCGTTCTACGAGTCTTCAGGGCTTTCAGTGGCGTTAAAGGTAACTTGTGGCTGTTGTTGTCTTTGTTTTTATTACCAGAAAATTATCTGGGTGAAAACATATTGAATAACAAATTCTGTGGGCTGTTTAAACTTCTAATAAACGTGTTTGCTTTTAATGTGTAAGACTTAAACTGTTGAATGTGGCAATTCTGTAATATTTGACTGGAAGCAGCATATGAATGATACAGTGAGTATTTTTTTTCTTCTAGCAAATATTGATTTCTTAATTACAGTGTTTGTGGTATGAACTGCTGTGTGAAAGTAATTTTACTAGTGACTGATTTTCCCTATTAATGTTCACTGTGTGTTTGAGTATGTTGTAAAGATTTACAGGCTATCTGAAAGTCATATCAACAGAACATAGATTACCAACTCCAGAATAATAAAAAAATAGCCATTCTGTTCTGTGCTTTGTGGGGTTTTTTTCCTAGTTTTGGAGCGATGCTGGGTCTGGATCTTATTAGAGTAGATCACTTGATTGTAGGGAACCTTTGAGGTTGAGAAGTTCAGGTGCCTACCCACAGCTCTGCACATCACAGCTTTCTTTAGGGGGCATAACAGATGGTGGCTGGACTCAAGTATATGAGACGCTATGAAGACCTGACTTATGAAGTTGACCTGTGTAAATAGTGATGGCTGTCTCTGAATATTCTCAGAAGCAGGTAGATTTTTTTTTTAATTTCAATTTGTTAGTTTTCTTTTTAATGGAGATAAGATACTGCAGTTCATTAACAGTAGCTTAGCTCTTCAGAGACCTTGTGAAGGAGCATTGCAGGAGGATTCTAGTAAAACTGGAGGCTTTTGTCAGTGTCTGTGGGGCTGTGTGTTTTACTTGATATAATAGCTACAGTGGCACCCATTCTTCTGTGTTTTTGTTTCTTCCCAGGATCTTTTTTTTTCTGAAGAATGGTGTGATATAACTTGACTTTAATTTACCTAATTGTTATTAAGCGATGCAGCCTGTGTGCTCTGTAAGGTCATTGTTAGACTTTGGCGTAGAGTAGTAAAGTAGGGTTAGCTAAGGACAGTTGAAAAGGAGCTATGAATTGCCTTGCTGCTCTAGATTTGAATCTTCCCTTTTGTTTCTGACATTGTCTCTGCGGTTTTCTGTTTGCAAAGCACTATTTCTAGAGAAATGTTCTATAGGAAAAGATTTTCAGTGACCAGAAAATAAAAATAGTCTCTAAAAGAGAAGTTTGGATTCTCTGAGCGATCAATTTCAGCTAAATTGCTTGCGCTGATGACAAAGCAGAGTGTAACCAAATATTTATTGTTGCAATTACCCTGTAATTAGTAGTGTTGTACAGCTAAATGTAACACCAGATTTTACTGGAAATTATGGCTATGCCATTACTGTGGCTTGAGAAGTACAGAGTATAAATGTGGTATTCTTTTTAGTGGGCTGGATAAGAATTTGACTACAACATTTTAAAAACATAGTTTTTGTATTCTTAATAACATTCTTTAGTGTATATTTAAAATGTATGATGTGATCTCTTACCACAATGGAAAGCTACAACAGCTTTTTCCAATTTGAAACACTGTTATCCTGTATATGGTATTTAAAATAGATATTCTTCTTGCAAGCTTCTGCAACCTTTACACTGACTCTTGACTCAGTACATATCCTACTTCTGAAAACTAAAACAGCATTGAAATTTGATGATGAAAATAAGCACTTGTTTCACACTTATTCAAAAGCTTACTGCTTTCAGTTACTCACAAGAGCAAGCATTCACTACTAAAATATTTTAGTATGTATGGAGTTTGTCATGCAAATACAAAAAACACAGCAAACTCATTTCAGAATGAAAATTTCAGCTTTAGGGTCTGAAATTTCATGTTCAATTTTCAAACACAGTGTTTTCTATTTTTTAAACACTACTTGGAAATTAGCTATTTGTTTCCTTTGAAAAACGATTCTTTTTTTTTGCCCTTCTATCCTCTGCTTTACTTCCTTTTCAAGCTTTACTTAATACTGTAAGTGCTGCTGTTGCGTTGTCTTTCAGTTCAAAATAGCAAAATATTAAGCCTGTGTGTCATTGATTCTTCTCTTAGAGGATTGGGTACTTTTTTTGTATGATTTGGGTCCTTTTCCTGGTCGAATGTTGCATTATTGGCCAGTGAATCTGAAGCAAATCCCATGTCTGGAGGGGGAGCAGGGTTGGAACCACAAAGAATGTTTTAACACAAACTTTATGGTTAAGTTATTGTTTGGTCTTAAGGCTGCTTTGTCCCCTTTTATAGTCAGTGCTGCTGTATTGCAGCAGTCTTTGGCAAGAGGTTAGCTACATAATGGTCCAAGGCAGCTGCTTGGGTCAAGCCTGAGGCTCCTACAAATCAATACTACTATTTCATCTACTCCCTTTTTTTTTTTTTTTTTTTAAAAAAAAAAAAGAAAGAAACAAAACACAAAGACAAGTTGCAAGTGATTTTAGTATGAAACCTTTTGTGGACCTCTAATTCTGTCATGGTAATTAACTTAAGCTGTTGGATGTTTAGACTTGCTTTCAGAGAATACTTTCCTTCTTCGTGTCGGGGGATGTGTTTTGTAGAATGCAGTTATCATTTGTGGAGGTGGTTAAGTGCTGTGCACTGACAGATCTCTCTTTTTTTCTCCTATCCTCTTCCCACAACCTCTCCTCTGCACCCAAGTGTGCTTTTTGCGCAGTATACCACAAGATTGTAACTCTTTTTTCAAATGTTGCCAAGCATTGACATATTTTCAATTCAAAGGGGAAAGCACACTTTTGAGATTCATATTCAATCTTTATTTCATGATTCCATTCTGTAGAAAAGGTGAAACACCTAGCCATGCTAAAATATTCCTGGTTTTGGTCACGGTTGAATTCAGTGTAGTATCATTCCAGAAAGAAAGATGTTATTTAAGTTTCATGGAATAACTGCGGAGTATAGACTGAATACTCCAGGGAAAATATTGGGGGGGCAGGGGGTTACATTATTACCAGCATTTTGTTCTTGTACTGTAGCAGCAATGACACTACAGAAGTGAATTTGGAAGTACTTCAATGCTGTGTTGAAGATGAGAAAACACATAGTAAAAAGAGGTGCATTCTCGTTTAAAATAATAAAAAAAAAAAAGCTCTGTAGAAGGGCTTATATAGTAGGAGAGGAATTTATTCTTGAAAATGTAATACAAATAGAAAATGAAATCTAACTATGAAACAGTGTAGTAGACCACGATGTTTTGACTTGGAGAGAGCATCAATGTGATGCACTGAATATCAAGTTTTAAGAAATGATGTGTAACAGGTAACTTGGGACTGCATCTTCTTGAATTGTGAGACCTGGTTGGGTTAAGGCCAGAGACACACTTAGCACTGCACATCTGTACTTGTTTTAGCAAGTTAACTAAGAGATGTATAACTGCTCATCTTACTTTCATTCTTTGACCACTGGAAGCTCAGTAATTCTGACAGAAATGTTCAGTCTCAGCTAGAGGACAGGTATTAAACATCAGACAAGCCTTTCTGAAGGAAAAGCTTATATGCAAAGGATGATGCCAGAGGCTGCTTTAGTTTTGGTCTCCATATGTATCAGGACTTTCTGCTGCTTGTATTTTAGAATGCCTAATGAAGTTCTTGTGGAAAGTAAACATGTATTACCTGAAGTATATCTTGTGGTGCTGGCTTGTGGAAGTCTTAAATGATTTTGCTCTTGAGGCATTGTGAGACTTTGAGTATTGTGCTAAGAATGAAAAGTGTTTTCACTTATTGCTAGTGAATGGATTTTGTTTTCCACATAGCCTTTAAAAAAAAAAAAACATGAGCCTGATGTTTTGGTTTTTTTTTTTTTACTTTTTGTTACTTTTTTGATACTTTTAAGTCAGCTTCTTTGCATCTTTCATACCTTTTGTTCAGTTTCCTCTAGTTTTTAGGGTTTCTTTCCATTATTGATCAATGCCTGCTATGAAGATGGCTGGTTTAGTGTAGAATTCACCATCTGTTGGTGCTGTTTACAGCATATATTAGATAAAGGGCAGGTCATACCTTGTGGGGTGTCAAAAATTAGGAATGGAACCAGGTGGAAGGAGATAATGTTTGCTGAACTACTTAGTCACTGAGCCCTAATTATCTCACTTGAAACACCAGTGTCTATATAAACTGTTGAATGAGTGAGAAGATTAATTTGCCAAGCAAAGGTGTACTTTTAATTTAAAACTAATATGTTGTACTTCAAGATGTTAAGTTATTGACATTGAAATCAATCTGCTTTCTTTTACTCCTGAATGAACTTTGCTCGCAAAAGAAAATGCGTGAATCCTTTCTGTTGAAAAGCTCACAAGGATATTCTTGTTTGACTGCTTTTTAAGAGGAATCAGTTTTTTTTACTTTCCTGCTAGGTATTTGATGACTCCATTTATGTAGTTATCTTAAAGAGACTTTCCTGTAAGTGTTAGTTTTCAAATTCTAAGCAGGTTTTTATTTATACAGCACCCAACGTTAACAGCAGTAGAGTATATTGGCCAGAAGGATCAGTATATAAGTGGTTAATTTTTCTGTGCAAGACACTAAAAAGGGGTATATTCTGACCTTTGGTTATGTGAAGAAGGTAAAAGCATGGGCATTTCTGGAAGAATGCTTCTTTCCTCTGGCTGATTTTGACTTTTTTTTTCTTGACTGAAGCTTTGTTACAGATGGCTCTGTCAGTGTGTCTGTAGATGCATCCTGGTAAAAAGGACTCTGTAATTCTAATTGCAACTCATACTTAAGAAACTTAATATTTACATTCTGAGATCACATTTAATACAACCTTTTTCTTTGCTTGAAACAAAACAAACAAAAACCACTTAGCTTCATTTAGAGCTACAGTGAAGTGAGGACGAGCTGTTCCTGGCTACTGGTTTCTAGCAGGCGCTGTTCTTGAGATTCACTTTTTGAAACTTGGAGAGAAATATCTGGGCTCAGGGTTTTGAGAAGTTGGTGATTCGGGAACAACTGTAGCAGAAAATAAATGTCATCAAGACAGGGTGGACAAATTACCTGGAGTTCAGAGCGAACAGGAACTTAAGTAAAATTATCTGATTGAGGTACTGTAAATTTTCATGGGTCACCATTGGAAGAGATGGCTAAGAGTATATATTTAAGAGTTTAAAGGTAGCCTGTTTAATGTGAAGCTGGTGTTGATTTGAAAACTTGTTATAGAAGACATAGGAAGCTGTATGCATATTTATTTTTTAACACTTCGCATATTCATATTGCACGTCAGTCCCCTGTTCTGACCATATTCTTTCAATACTGGACTGTGCTTTTGAACTACCACTTTGGAACTGAAGGAACGATATTTTGATAGCTGATAAAAATTAGAGCTGGGCTCAAGTTGCTTGAGTGTTAGGGTTTGTGCTACTCCAACTTTTATAACAGGGTATTATACTTTGTTTTAATTATCAGAAACTAGTGCTAGATAGTGGGGCAGCACTGTGTGGTGTGTGCATTAGCCTGCTGTCAGATGGCACTTTGATTCTTGAAAGTAGCTCATCCTGATTTGAGGAGGAGGGCTTCTGCGTATTCAGGCATTGCAAGGGTGTTTCGTGGAATTACCCTTAAAGTTGTCAGATTTTGTTGCACAGATGCAAGAATGTCTGGTTTCTTGCATTTGACTTTTTGTGAGGGTTTTTTCCTAGATGTTTTCAGTTAAAAGTTGTGTTCTCTGATAGTTGAAGAACATAACTGGTACTTGAATAATTGTGTGGAAATACTCTTATTTAGGTTTCTTGGTGTTGTGGTGTTTTGAAGTTTGCCACACAGCAGAACAATGTTTACTTGATTTTGCTACAAAGTTGGAAACTGCTTTTGCAGTATGTGTTTTGCTGTTTTGTTTTTTTTTTTGTGAAATGTAGAAGAAACAGAACCATGAAATAACTTTGCCTGTCAAAACAAAGCTTCATGAGTATTTAATATTCTTATTAAAACAGCAAGATATTGCTATAATGGAAATTCTACGTATCTCATTTTTCTACTTGTTTGCTGTTGTTTGAGTAAGTCTTCTCTTTTGTGTAAGAAGACCAACCTTGTTTTGCCATGTTTTTTTAAGACAAAGTTGTAATTATTTCTACTTCTCAGTAGCATATAATAAAATTGCAGACTATTTTTGTTCAAGCCTATTTTTGCTGTGTGCTATCAGTCTGAAATGATGAATGAATGATGTCAGCACAGACGGAAGTAGCCTTCTGTAGAAATGAGTTGAACCTGGAGTTGCTTGAGATGCTTCTGACTTGAATTCATTGCTCCTTAAGTCTGATGTGTTGAGCTTAACGTGTAGTCTCTTCTATAGTTTTAATCATTGTCTGTCTTGCGTATGAAAACACTGAAACAGCAAATTTGCTTGCTAACTGAATTGTCTTTTTTTATCAATACAGAATTTTAGCTTCCAAGTAGTGATACGAGTGTCCATGGATGGTTCAAGTACTGCAGTCTTGCTATCGGGTGACCTTGAAAATAAGAATAAGGCCTTAAAAGTAGAAGGCTGAATATCTGTAGTGTATATGGAGGTTATGCAGGTGGTCTTTACGTAACTGAAGCTGGCCTCTCATTTGCAGCAGTTCGGTGTGTTGTTTTGAGTTGAAATTCTTTTCCTGCCCCTTCATTTCAGCTTATCCTCCAAAGGTGCGGCTCTCTGTATTTTCTCTCTCCTTCATCTTTTCAGTTCCAGGCCTTTCGTAACCCTCTTCTCCCCACTGCATTTTCTTTTGTTCTCTAGTCTTTCTGTTGTTTTTATGTCGTCCCTTGTGTTAACGCTGAAGTAAACATTACTGTTGTTTGCAAAGTCCAAAGCAGCTGAAGAACTGAAGACAACTTTTTCTCTTCTACTTGTAGCTAAAGAAATACTTGTAATGAGTTGAGTGGTCTAATGGTTATACACTTCAAAGATATGTGTGACTTTTTGCCTCTGCTGTGAGCAGTAATATGTTACCTGATCCACAGTTGGGATTTTCAAATGCTACTCAGGAATGAAAAGCTGCTTGTTGCTTTACCTGAAGGTGATCACTTTCAGGTCTGAAAGTGTAGCAGCCAGCTCTGAATTCTTTTGCTTCGAAATAGGCAACATAGTATTGCTGCAAATGAGATAATCTAAAGTAGGCCTTACATCAACAAGATGACAATTAAGATTCTTCTCTTGCAACATCAAGTGAAGATAAATGTGCTCTAGTCCAATACTTCCAACCTAATGTTTTGAAAACAGTTGTTCCCTTTACCTTACTAGAAGATAGGAAGTTGCCTTGCTATCTTTTGAGGTATATTCTATTTGTAATTTACTGACCTGTCTCCTTACTTGGAAAGCACTGCCATAGGCTACACTTACTTCTCAAGAGTAAGCAGTTGTTCATATCGCAAAACTGTTTTTGATGCTGATACCCTGAAGGGCTGGCAATTCTGCAAAGGGCAAGATATTCTGAAAGAGATTTCTCAGCAACTCAGCGCTTTTCAACCAAGAGGGCATGTGTTCTGTATTTGTTTCTCTAGTTTGATCTGCTGATTGGGTTGTAATTACTTGTTTGAATCAGTTGTATGCTTTGTTGATTTGATATGATTTTTCTAAATGTACTTGCAGGTTTTCATGTGCAAGTCTGATCTTTCTGCTTTGTTCCTCAAAGTTTGTCTATGTAGCTTGCTGCTGTAAAGAGAAAAGTGATAGCATAGACTTCTGCTGCCTTTCCATTTCTGACTGCCCTCTACTCTCCAGTCACTCACATTTCCTGAGTAGATGCTGCTAGATCAGTGAGGAAACATCTTTGCTAGCTGTTGCTATTGATTTAAAGAATGCACAAGAGCTGCTTCAAAAGGTGGCTGTTGGTGGCATGGTGGTAGAGCTTGAACCTACAAAGGTATGTCATTGAATCCCTCCATGTGGAAGAAATGGCACCCATTGGCTTTCATTGATGCTTGCTGTACATTGATGGAAACTAAAGAGTGCGTGTGAGCATGGTGTGGTGGTAGATAGTGCATTTCAACAGTAGTGACATTGGGTCACCTTTGCTGGTAGAGATTTTTACAAGCAGAGGATGCAGGCTCTTTTTCATTGCTGGTGAAAGTGTGTAACTAATGGTGGTGACTATGTTGAAAACTAATGTTTAATAGCTGAGAAGACTAATGTTTAATAGCTGAGAAGTTGCTCTATCAAATAGTGTTATTGTGCTCTATCTGTTGTAGTTTGTGTAGAAATAAATAGGAGGCATAATTTTTGGAGCAACCTACATATTAAAAAACCAGGATTATTAACAAGCAGAACTAATCTATCTTATTGTATGCTGTTTGACTTCTCAGTTTAAGGAAGTTGTCTCATCAAAATGGTTTAGTGACTTGGTAAAAATCTCTACCAGCAGTTCACATGGGAGAATGTTGAGCAGTTGACGGGCAGGTAGAAGGTAGCTTTCTTGGGAGGGATTTCTTCTTGTGAAAATTGTGGGGTTTTTTTCCACATATATGCAGAGACTGATGCATTAAAAGATTTTTGATATGTGTAACACCGTAACATACAGTGTTACGACTATTTTCTTTTTTTTTTCCTGTAGCTTATGTAAACATTAGGAGAGTAGTGTGTCATTAAATATGAGGCATCTTTTGACCTTTCAGAAAAGGTTGAGATGCTGTTATGAGTGTCCTAAATCAGATCTGCTGAGTTCTTGTAATAGGATGCCAGAGACTCTTTACTTTTTCTCTCTTCCTTGTAGAAAGTCAAGAGAATTTTGTTTGAAGATCTTTTGTTCTAAGGCAAGAAACTGAATTAAGCAATTAAAGACCTACACAGGCTTCAAATGAACTTCTCTGAAGTGATTTATAGTAGAAACCTCCAACATGGCCTACTGAACATTGTATATTCAAGATAAAAGTATCTCGAAGTTGGTATAGTAGTCCCCTGGGCAGGACTGAAGTGTTCACACTGTCTATATGTGAATATGCACCTATGCCTAAATTATTGTTGCAGGTTTTTTAAACTGCCTGTTTGTGCTCAAATTGGAAGTTGATGGGCTGCGTAGCTGTGAGTAATGGTCTCCTTTTGATTCAGAATTTGACTCTTCACTGTTTTCATACACAGTGGTTATGATCTCTACTTCTGGTCTAGTGTGACACCATGCCCCATAAAGTGAAGTGCAACAAATTCTCTTGCTCTTGTGATGGGTAGAATAGAAATCACACCATGGGTTATTTGTAGTCTGAGGAATTGCTGCCAAAATACCAGAGTGACCATCTGAAGTTGCCTCAGCTGCAACAGCTGAGGTACACAGATAATCAGTGTGAACTAATTCAGTTCATACATTTGCAAAAACATCACAAATGTCTAACCAAAATTATTAAACTAGCATCTTTGTCTTTTTGCGTTATCAGTTCAACACCTGCAGCAATCAGGGCTTTACAGCCTTCCATTCTTGCTCTCATGATCCCTCGTCTGCGTATTTGAGTTAGAAAGATTCTTGAGTTAAATGCACAAAGTTACATTTGTGCACAGAGTACTTTGTATGTTGAGTGTAACAGCAGTGGGATGAGGAGGAAAGTCAGAAGGCAAAACTCATGATGAGTCATTCAGGCTGAATAAACTGTATCTGGAGATCCTATCTCTCTAATATCAGCTGAAATTGACTTATGTAGTTAGGTTTGTTTCTGCAGACTTCAACAGTTTTCAAATAAACTTAATGATGTGATAAAAACAGAATCCAATGATGGTTGGGGCATCATGGTCTCAGTTTGCTTAGGTTATTAGCTGTTTTGAGGTATGGATTCTAATTTTATTTTTGTGGTAGATTTGGCATTTGTCTTAGGAGAACATAAAAGCATTCATTATTAACTTTATGTATTCTTTTCTTGCTTTCCTTGGAGAACCAGATTAGTCATTTTTATTTGTGCCAGGAATTATAGAATCATTGGAGTTGGAAGAGACCTCTGGAGACTGTTCTGTCCAACCTTCCTTCCTGTTCAAAGTGGGGTCACAGATACTTGTCCACTCAGATTTGAACATTTCTGAGGAAAAAGGCTGCACAACTTTTCTTGGCATCCTGTTCTCAGTCTATGATGACTGTCAAAGTTTGGGGGATGGGGGGGGAAATGCCCTCTGTCTCATTTTGTTTTTTTTCACTAGGTATCACCGTGCAGATCCTGGCTCTGTTTTCTCTACTAACCATGTCAAATATTAATACATTATAATAAGATTTTCTGCACTGAGCCTTCTCATTCCCAGGCTAAACAATCCCAGCTTTTTCAGCCTTGATGTCAGATGCTTCAGGCGTCTTAACTATCTTTGCTGGGCTTGCTCCAGTAGGTCTACATCTCTTCTGTACGAGGAATAATAAAGCTGAATGGACCTGCATGTTATGTGTTCACAGACATGATGCCACAAAATAATGGAACAGAATAATAATGGTACAGAGAATCCAGTGGTGTCTGTTAAGAATAGGAGAGGGTCCTACAATCTGGTTTAATGCTCTGCCATGTATGTTGTGTGTACATTTTGCCAATCATTACCTTGGCACTCCTTATAAGAACATAGAGTTTGTATTTGGTTCTAAAGTCCAGCTTGCAGGTTTTGTATAAGAGATTGCAAATGGTAGTAATAGGGTAGGGAGAGATTAGTCAAAAGAGAACCAGTGCAGAGAATGGGGTCTGCTTCTGTGTGTATGTGCATACAGTTTACCCAGCTCATAACTTGCAAATCAGTGGTTAAAAATAAGAACTTACACAACTTAGCTTCTAAAGCAAAGGCAAGCGATTTCTTCTGTTTGGTTTTACTTTGATCATTATTTGTACAGATATGTCTTGAGCAGATGTCAGGTGGAGTTTAAACTCTGCATGTGAGCACTGTTGTTAAACTTATGGCAGTTGTAGACTGGGAGGTGTTAATTTTTCCAGTTTCAGCTGAGGTTTCAGAATTACTTTACCACTTTTTCCCCTTCAGTGAAATCATTTATCCATGTGCCTGCTTTTTCTTCCTCCAAGAATGGTTATGCTTTTATCAAAGCTTAGTATTGTGGACCTCATTTTGCTGTCAGGCAAATATTGCTGCCATACGAACTTTCTGCATTGTTGACTTCTGTAAGCTTCTAAGTTTACTCAGCAGAATGTATTTTATTTAGCAGCTGAAATCTGTGACAGCTTGTCATGACTAAGAAGTCTTATTTCCTCCTTTTTCTCTCTAATAGGAGAAGGCTTTAACAGTAAAAGGATGTTGCAAGATAGGGGAAAATGCAGTCATGATTATTGCCTTAGTAACACTTAAGCTATGTGTGTTTCAATATGTGGGACAAGTATTCTGTTAGAACTAGATGTCAATTGTTGTTCTTCTGTGGAAGCTGGTTTTGAGAAAAATTTCAAGTCCGTGTTTTAACGTAGATATTAATATCCCTTTCATAGCTATTCTTCAGTAAGGTTTCTGAATTTATCATTACTTACCTTCAGGATTTCCTTAAGTGTTTGTTTTTGAAAGCCCAGATGTAGTTTTTCTAGAATGCGGGTGTTGCTCATAAGACACTGTTTACTAGAACACTGCCATGGTATAGTAATGAAGCAAAGTAAGTGCCTCAGGACTATGTTATAATGCTTCATGCTGTTCGGTTCCTAGAGCCACATGTTCTACTTAGTATCTTTATCTTTTCAAGCATTAGAAGAAATTCACCATTCAGCATGTATCCAGTTATTTAGTTAAAATCTCTGGTAAGAGGAAGTTTATAGCAAACCAAGTGCATGCTGTGACTATAGTATGAAACTCAGTCCTTCACAGGTATTTCTTTTCTCAATGAAGAGAGGGCCTGCCAATAGATCACAAAGCAGAGTGAACCAGGCAACAGCTGGGGCTGTATTCACCAAATAAACTTATCTGTCAGATATGTTTGGGAGTGTTTCATGAACAGTGGCAGAGACTCTTTAGGAACCAAGGCCTGGTGGTGGTCATCTGAATTGGTAAGAAAATACGGAATACGATTCATCAAATGAAACTGAGTGTTCCATGCAGAAAACTGACTGGAATTCTTGTAAGTGTGGAAGTGGTGCTATTTCTTCTCTGGCTTTAATTGTGTGGGAAAGAAGACAGTTTCTAAGCAAAGGGAAGAGGAAACTGTCCCATATTTATTAAATTGGTTTCCTATCAGGAAGTATGCATTGAGATTATATGTTTGGCAAGCAGGAGTACATATTTTGGCACATACTTCTCACTTTGTAACTTTAACAGCTTGCCAGCATTGCAGGCAATACTAGCAGCAGCAGCCTGTGTCCCAGACAGTTTGGATTATAAATCCCATTGCCTGCCTGCAGCCAGGGGGAAGGTTCTGTGGGGTTGGATACTACTTGATTTCCTTGGTTCTTTTTTTGTTTCTAGTGCACAGGAGTGAGAGGGTAAGGAACAGCTGGAGGAGTGAAGAAGATGGTTACAGTGGTAATGAACCTCTTTGCATCCTAGTTGAATATCCTGTGAATGTTTACCTAAATTTGAGCATGTTCCAAGCCAGTGGCAATGGAACCAGTCATCTGCAATCAAATTGTATCTGAAAGATACTCTTTAAACCATTGTTTGAGTGTACCAGCCTCCAGAAGTACAAATGACACTGCCCACACAAGCATTCCAGAAACTTTGTATGCAGTCTTTTCTTGCTTATCAAATGCAAAATTTATCCTTGTTCTTTTCACAGAAATACTAATCATATGCCTAAAGCTTCTATGGGGCCGAACGTTGTGCCATGATCTCCAGTTCTCAGTGATCAGATGCGTACTTATAACTCCCAGAAAATAACATTTGACAAGAACAGGGATGAAAATGCAGTTAAGCGTAGAAATGTTTTCTGTTTTGACTTTGCGTGATGGTGATGAATGTGCTATTAAAGTAGATTAGATTATTTTTTTTTTTAAAGAAAACAAAACTTCTGAAGTTTGAAGAAAAGAATAATAGAATTATAGAATGGCTTGGGTTGGGAGAAACTTTAAAGCTCACCCAATTCCAACACCCTGCTTTGGGCAGGGTTGCCACCTACCAGATAAGGCTGCCCAAACCCTCATCCAGCCTGGCCTTGAATACCTCCGAGGATGGGGCATCCACAGCTTCTGTGGGCAGCCTGTGCCAGCAAGTGGGAAAGAGCTGATAGAGCTGTATGGGAAAGATTCAGAGGGAAGGACTGGATGTCCAGTATATATATTTAGTTTTTAGGAGAGCTTAGTATCTGTTGAGCAGTTTCTAAACTCCAAATTGTGAATTTATGTTGAAGGCTTTAGGAGTCTGGATAATAGCTACAAAGACAGGTTATTTTGTGTAAACTAATGTATTCAGATTTCTAAAGTTGCATAAAATATTCAAACTGTATTAAAGTGATCTTGTTCGTTTCCTAAATTAGTTGAATAGAATACAGTTCTGAGGTTTTTCAAGAATATTCAATTTACAGAACTGTTTTTTCTGACATGTAAATTCCCAGATATTTTCATTTCTGGTTGTGTGAAGTGTCTGACAATAACAAATTATGGGTGCTCTTAGCTCAATTTTATCATGTCTGTTAGTCTGCAATTTGATGTAAAATGTAGTCTTTCAAGTTTGCAGTGAGGAAAGCTGCAGCTGCAAAGAGGAAAAACTGATTACTGTGCATATAGGAGCTACTTGCCATCCTTCAAAGGAATTGGATTAATAGAATAATGTGTTTGTTTTTCTTCAGAGAGAGCACTGAAGAACTGCCAGCAGGACTGCTGAAATAACTGCATAGTATTCTGTAGACTTGATTATATCTATCATATGCAAAGTGTTTCATATCCTATAAGAGTCAGGCTTTTGAATACTGCTTAGTCATTAAAGATAAAGAGGTGTTTCTTTTCATCTAGTGTGAAGTCTGAAAACTAACTTAACATCTCTGCTGCGTCTGTGCTGCTTCCTGAACACATTCATTGGTCTAGACTTCCTCTGTGTAGGGAGTCAAAGTTTATAAAGCTTGATGTTGTTACCTGTATCTGTCTCTTGAATTAAGGAATCTGAGTCTTGTTCCTGAGGACTCAGTATGTAACAGCATGTTGTAGCCGTAGTTGAAGAAAAAAGGTATATCACTACGATACGACTTAAAGCAAGTAGTAATATAGTTCATTCTTTTAAATTGATGTCATTTAGCAGAAGGATATTGTTTTCATGCTCTAAAGGCAGTAAAGACTTAATTTGCAAAAACATTGAAAAGGAAGGCTGTTGAAATGGTGAGTGTGGAATACATAGCTGAGAGTGCTTATTCTTGTTGCACTTTTTATTGAAGTAATGACAAAATATTATGACATTGTTTTAATTGCATATCTGGATTTCCCTTTGTTTTCATTTGTATGATGATCTTGCTGGATGCAAAAAGCCACTTTCAAAAGTGGCAAGTCAGACCAAGAACAGCAATACTGCACATCAGCCTCTGAGTTTTGTGGTGTGATTGCTGACCATAGCTGTAAACAGGGTATTTATCTCTTTTCCTTTGAAGGAAAGAGGTAGGTGCTTTAGCCCAACCTATTTAGTTCATCTGTTATTTACTTGAAGAAACACAGCTGACAATCCAAAGAAACTGCTAGTTCTGTTAGGAGCCGATCTGTTGCACACTTGAAAGCTTTTCTTTTATTTCTTAATAGTCAGGAGTTCATGAGAGTACAAAGGGTAGCACTTCTACAACAGGCTTCTGTTAAGACAGTTCTTACAAACCTTTTGTTGAGTCTTTGGCTGGGAGAAAGTAGTGCTTGTAAATGCAGTGAATGTTAATGGGGAGAGTTTTTCCATCTTCCTTATGATCATCTGCAAGTTAGTTGCTTTAAACACTGTTTGGATGAAGTTGAGGCTTTGTGTAAATTGTGAAGCTAGTAAAGACTGTCAGATTGTGGAGAGTAGTTAACACTTAAGAATGAGTCTCTGGCTGAGAAGTGCTGGCACCTTGCAGGTACTGCAGATACAAGTGCTACTGAACATGTCATACATGCAGATTTCATAAAATAACATAAAAATATATATATTTATAGACTAAGTGTCTGTAGAATGCGAGTAACTGATGGCAGCTGTTCAGTCAAACGAAGTGTAGCTGTAGACAGACAGCTGTAAAGGGATGAAGAATATAAAGTGTGGGCTTGTATAGTAATTCCAAGCCAAACAGGAATGCTTCCTGAGGCACTTCTCTGAATTATCTTACTGGAACCTCCTGAATTTAGTTGTAACTGGAAACAAACTTGTTTTGTTTCAGAAGTAGTACTATACTGATTTTTTTTTTTCTTCTCTGCTTCCTGCGTGGAAAAACAAAGTTCAACTTAAATGCTTAATGTAAACCCCCTAGTGAAAGCTGGTAGAAACGATTATACAAAAGTTTGTCAGACAGCTGCTTTTTTTTTTTTTTTTTTTTTTATGTCTCACGTTAATGCTGCAGACAAAGTCATGGCTTTGTTCATTTGAAAGGAGAAGGTATAGACCAAGATTGCCTTTGTTATATGCTTTTCTTGAGTGTCTTTTGTTCAGGAATTGATTTGTAGGTTGGAGGGCCGGTAAGGTCAGTTAAGCTGCTGTCTGGAATGGAAGGAAAAGTTTCTTGGGGTAGAGATTTAATGCCTTGCCAGCTTTGATGGCTCAGAGTGCTGAGACTGACATTTGTAGCCCATTCTGCCTATCTATCTTGCCCTATCTTGTGTTTGCTTTTATGATGGTAGCGGAGAGTAAAGTAGTGGCATATCTTTGCAATAGATCTGTAGTGAGAGGTGGAGGCAAGCTAGAAAAGCTTGGTTCCTGCAGTATCATCACCTGCTCATTTTCTCCTGGCTGGAAATGGGTGGACTTCTATGTTAGACTGGAAATTGGAGCAGAGAGGAGCCAGGAACACTGTTTGAAGGCAGCAGGACAAGGGTCACTGTGCAATGAGGCTGGGAAAGTCACTGGGACTCCTCAACTGTGGGATGAAGGGTGGAAGTGAGAGCTTGTGCTGTTGCTGTGGTGAAAACAAATTGGACTGGAAAAAGTTGCATCTTATCAGTCCTGCTGAGTCCCCAAATTGTTCTGTCTTCCCTCTGTCCCTAAGCCAGCAAATCAGTTGGATGGTTAATAGTCTTACTCAGGTGACTGGTATCTTAACAGAATAGACAAATCTTAAAAATCTACGTATCAGCTATATTTAAGTCTCTTTGTGACTTGCTTCAAGAAAATGTATTTATAGTAAGTAATATCATGCATCTCTTCTGGTAGGCCTGTTTTTCTTTATATGCGAAGAATTAATAGGAAACAAAGATGCTAGAAATGGGAGAAAAGGTGGAAAGAATATTGAGAAGGTTTGATGCTTCAATAACGTGCACAAAACTTAAAGCTAAGGTAATGTGAGAAATGTGGTGTTTGACCTATGAAAGTGTTCTAGCTTGCTGTTGAAATCAGATGAACTAGCCAAACCAGTAAATCAAGTGTGCAGAAAATACGCTATTTTGAAAAGTTCTCATTCAACACATACTTCATAAATCAAATGAATATGTGAACTAGCACAAACTCTTTAAGAAACTAATAGCAAAATTTGTTTAATACTGGAATGATGGGAGAGTCTTGACAACAGGAAACTTACCTGGCATTAAAAACAAAATTCTGCTTGTTAAACGTGCCCTTCCCAGTATTCTTGGAGAGCCTGAATGTTCATCTTTTAAAAATGGTTTTCTACTTGTTCTGTAGGATAACATTCTGAAGAGAATTTTTTAAAAATGTTTGTGTTGTTGCAAGTATGTAAGTTTTAAGGTTGTTCTGACAATGAATTCTGAAATGCAACTGTAACTTCTGGTGCATGTAGTGCCTTAAAAAGATACTTCTCAGTTTCAACAATACCACGTTCTTGAAACTCTTAAGTATATTTACTTCAGTACGTTTCAAAGGCAACCTCAGGTTAGACATATTGCAAAATCATTTTCAGTGGAGTAAGGTGCTCTGTGATCTAAGATAGAGCACTCAAGAAAATGATAGTCTGCTTCTGTGAAATAATGTTCTTTCTGCCTTGCACAGTCCAATACAAAGGAGGTGTATCTGCTGTAGCTGGAGGCTGCCTGTGACCATGTTGCATTGCTCAAATAGTGCGGTGGAGTTAGGCTTTTAGAAGTCTTATAAAAACTGTAGATTTTGACTCAAGTTTGACAGAAGCATTTCTGAAAAATGACTACAAATTTAAGATTTAAATCCAAGACTTAAGACTTCTATGGAAGTAAAAACCGGGAGTTTATAGTTGCTATATTAATAGGGGGTATTAGTGAGATACAGAATCTGGCTGCTAGTGTTCCTTTCTGACGCAAAAAACCTTCTAGATCAGAGAAGTAGCAGTGGTACAAAATCAAGGTGTTCATTCTTCTGTTTCAGAAGAGCAACCTGATAACTTAATTTTGTGGATACTTGCTGTTTGCTTTTGATGACTTTTTTTTTGCATTCTTTTGTTTTCTTCAGAATTCAAATCTGTTTGTCTAGAAAGTGGCAGAATTGTACTTCCAGTGCATTAGTCCCAAATGTGTGCTTCTGAATTAGAGACTCTAACCATGACAGCCTTAGTGTGTTTGCTGCTGTTTGCTTTTTGAGGCGCTAGTGTGGCTGACCTAATTGGATGGTAAGCTCCAGCTTTTGTTTGCAGTCTTTAAAGTCTGACCAGAACTCAAAAATTGAGTGCTGATTGAGAAATTACTTCTCATTGACTTATTTTAAAAAAAAACAAAAAACAACAGTAACCCTCGGAGCCTGAAAAACTTCCCTGTGAAAAGCATTGGCTTGAATTAAAACAACTTCAGATAGTTGTTACTGCTTTGAAGCCTGAAGGCTGAACAGTATTTGTAGCTGTACGTGTCTTCTTTTTGTATTAGCCTTTTTCACTTAGAGAGAAATAACTTAAGGTATATTACTTTCAGTTAATTGAAAGAAGTTATTTCTTGATATCAAAGACTTCTAGAGGACAAACTAAAAATCTTTGAATGTAGGAATAAATGTGATGCTGCTGTTCTTATGTATATATACTTTGTTAGGCATCTCTGGTACACTGGATTTCTTAAAGTCATTTAACTATTTACACAATGAAAGTTTATAAGTTAAAAGCAGTATAGTTTTTTTTCCTAATAGCCACAAATATACTTCAAGATGAAAATTACCTAAGCAGCTACCCAGTATGCTGGGTCTATTAATTTGTATTATTAATGTATTAACATTGTATTGCATTAAGTGATTATGCCTCCATATGGAAGATTAATTGTACTCTAACTTATATTCATACCCTATTGCTCTAAACAAGAAACTTCTGGTTTGTTCTGGAAAAATTTTTCTGGCCACATCAGGTATTTCTATAATCCCTGCATATTGTGAGAACTGCATTGCTGTTTTTGTTTGATAAGTTGTAGATAAAAAAAAAAAATCTCTTTTTAAAAATGGAACGGACAATGGAACTGCAAGCAGTGGGGTACTGCGCGGGCGTTATGCATATGGCAGGTGTACATGATTTAGTGTATGTGAAATATTTCTCTTCAATAGAGTTTCAACAATTGTTGGATAAAAGTTTCTACAAACATACGATTTATTATGATTGGAATAATTTCCTCTTTAATATTTGCTATAGTAGACAGGAATTTGTACAAAGTCTCATGTAGGAGGCTATTTCCTGTGGAGCCATTGGGTGGATGAGAGAGATAATGCAGCAGTATGCATGTGTGCAAACCCTCTTATATTCAATATAAGCAACATCCACACATATCTTTTAAAATGTATATGATATGGAAATCTTTAATCTTTTGGTCACTGATCATACATAAAGATTTCTTGGTTAGCAAAATCTCAGTCTTTTAGTGCTATCTATCTCATAGCTACTACTGAGATTACTTGCATGCTTTCACTAACCTGATTGTGTAGGTAGGGCTTGTGAAACGCATGCAATTCTATTGATCTGGCTTGCTGTTTTGCAGCTTCTGACAGTTGTATAGTCTTACAACTTCCAGGCCTTACTGTAGCCTCTGTATCTCCCAACAATTCCTACACTTCCAATGACTTCTGGTCTTCTAGCATGAGCAGCTGTGCTGCTTGTATTGTCCTGCATCCTGTGAGCTACAGTGATGATAATGAAATGTAAGTTTCTTCCATGACCACCTGACTTGAAGGACATTGTTACTGTTATTGTAATTCAAGTTTTAACATTAAATTACAAGTTAATTACCTACTGGCTAAGTGTATGTTGAAATAAATAGTAGGACTATGGCTTAATGGCTTCCCTTTGTTTGTTCTTTGAGAATGGCATGAAAGACTGAGACTTCTAGACTCAGCCTATGGATAACTAGGGAAAAAAGCAACATGCTTGTGAAGCAAACTTTCCAGCAGCTCTGTAATGGATCTCTCGTGGCTGATGCATGTGACTGTGTTGCTCATAAATTGACCATGCCTGAGTGCACTGATGATAAAATAAATGAGTGGATTATTTTTTCACAATAGGCTATTATGACTGACAGTGATTAAATTATGAGAGATTGCAGAACACATTCTTTGAATGGTTACAGAGTTGTCTGTTCAAAGCTGCAGAGAGAGTACATTAAGTTTTTGTGCTCCTATTCTAAAAGAGTCAAAGGAGATGTTGAGCAATAGTGACAGCAATGCATGCTGACAGAGTGCTACTTTCAGTTTTGGTGGGAGTTACGTACGATGTCTGAATTGTTAGCTGTTAAGACTGAAATAGGTTCCTGGGTCATCAAGTATTTAAACACGTCATCTGTTTCAAGACCTTTTCAAGTGCCACTATAAGGTGGGTTTAGTTTTCCATCTTAGTACTCTTCTTGGAAAGTGCTTCAAAATCTCATTCATTTGTTATATGGGAAAACATTCTATTTCAGGATTAACTGTATTAAATACACGTTCATTCCCATTCATCCATGCATCGTAATTTCTCAGTTGAGCCTTTTACAACATCTTTCCACTGTTAGCGTTCCACTATGTTACCATATAGTTTCAGAGGGCATATGGAAGGGAAGACTCATCCAGTGTCATGAGAATCTGAGCTATTTCTAGTTCTAAAATTTTCTTTGTGCAAATAATGTTTATATTTAAGTTAAAATAAAAATTAAAAAAGCAGTATTATTTTTGTGACAGCTAGTGGAAAAGGATCTGTAACTAACAGGCTTCCAGAAGCCTTTTTTGTATTTTAATTTACAGGATATAGCAGTCCTTTATTTAGTGCCCAGGATTTCTACAGTAACTTACACTGTTTTTTAACAATGAATGTTTTTTGTCAGTAGGGTGTGATTGACTTGATCTCGCTGTTAAAATTTCTCATAGTGACATTAAACACTGAGTGCACCAGTCCTGCTACATAAAACCAGGCATTCTGCAAAATTTTCGTGTTTCTGTGTAGCCTCATTCTCTGAATGCAAATAGCCAAAGATTAGCTTGGTCTACGTAACAAGCATTTTTGAGTATATTTAATATTCAGTATTGCAGTATGTAGTAGTCTTTGTTTTGGTTCAACAGAAGCATGATAGATACCATAAATTCTTTTCTTTCCTAGGTTTTTATTCTTTTTGCCAACTTAAGAATACATGGCAAATGGAATTCTGTGCAAAGATTAAAATATATATATTTAATATTCTCTTAGTGCTGAGTATGTGAGTGAGGGTGTAGACATCTCAGCTGTCTGATACTTTGAGCAATGTTATCAGCACAGATGTGACTTAAGTACCTATTGAGAAGAACATGTACTCATATCATGTCTGCTTTTTTAACTTAAGAAAATGGAGAGAGGGAAAAATGAAACAATGTCTGAATGAATGCATTTCTGTCTGAAAATGATGCAGATACTGAAAGGACTCTTTCTTTAATCTCTTTTCCGTTGTGTTTTCTGTCAGGGTGAATCTGTGTGTTACATACAGCTCACTTTTTAGCAGGTCTATAGCTGCTGTCCTTGTAGATCCTACTTGTGTGTCAGGCTTAATGTGTTTACTAAACTTTGTGTATTATTACTTTCACATACTCTATCTTATGCAGACTGACATGAGATCTCCCTCCTAAAATGATAACATTTTATGGCTATGTATTAAATTCAGACAAAGGAAAACAATGCGGCTCATGGAAGTATGCAATACAAAACAATATTTCTGGTTGCTACTTGAAGTCGGGCTATTTGATCTAGGCACAGCACCCCATGTACTAGCCTGTCTGCATGCCAGCCTCCGTTCCCTTGTGACACTTGGCCTTTCACTTGCTGCAGCTAAAATGAAGCACTGAAGTAGAGAACTTTGGTTTGCCAGTCTTGTGAATGGTTGGTTGTATTAGAGTCATAGAGTCAGTATGTCATGATACTGAGGTAACGTAAGTGGAGGAAAGAGATAGTAAGGAGAAAAGTTACACCTTGTCTAATCCATCTTTTTCTAAAATGTTTAATGTAATCTGGTCTTGAGATATTTTGATACAGCTGATGGGAGATATTTAAATGTTTTGCACACTGCTATTAAACAAGGAATGTGTGGTCATCTGCGCTAATGCAGGGTACAGGTGTGGCTAGGTTGGTTCTTATAGCTGTTATCTGCTTGATTTATAGGGGAAAAAATAAATCTTCGTGGGTGATGCAAGGTTGTGAAAACATCAGCTCATAGTAAAGAGTAGTTTGGTCTTCATTCAGAGTTCATCTAATATAAAGGGGTATCAGCTGGTTGTGAAGTCTGTCGGCAGGATGGAACTACCGCATGCATTTTGAAATGTTTATGGACAAAACTGTTCCTGTATTACTCATATTCTATTCAACTGCAGACTTTGTATGAAAAGCTTCTTTGGAGGGCTCAATATCCTGAAATGAGATTTGCAAGAAGAATGCAAACTAGTAAAAAACAAACAAAAAAAACACTAGTAAAAAATGTCATTGAAACTCTTCCCTACTAATTGTCAGAATCAAAAACCTAGATTCAGAAGACTGATAGCTCAGTTACGCTACTGCATCTGTACTAGTAAACTTATCCTGTGTCAAACTTCTACCAATTCTGGTAGAATCTGTAACACTACCCTTCATAATAGGTTGACCTTCAGTTAGAGTAGTGTCAAAGCAGGATGGAATCAATGGAATTGTCTAATGGATGTGCTAGAGACTAGGGAGTAGAAGAGAAAAGAATTCACAGCTTTGTTTACTGTAAATGACTGTCTGTTAAAATGCCATCAGCATTTTCAGTGTTGGTATTGTAAAAGTATGCCGAAGTGGAGGGAAGACAATTTTAAAGCTGTTGCATAATAGTTTAAGGTTTCTGACCTGTTACTTTTATCAAAAACTAGTTAATTCATCTTGACTTAATCTCTTGTTGGTTAATATACAAGCATGTTAACTGATGGTGTGGACCCATGTGTTGCCAATTCACGAACAGGAGCACTGTCCTCAACCTGGTAAGCAGCTGGGCCTGTCTCAAATTAAAAAGCCTGTCACTGTTTTGTAGCTAGGATTGTTACTTTTAAAATCAGATATGAGGATAGTAATCCATTTTCTATGCGTTTCCACTCAAACTATGTCTTTCTAAAACTTTTACTTCAGTGGTGTAGTTCTCATGTTCTGTGCTGCACTTTGAAAACAAATTTTGACTTTGGTCTTAACGGTAGGAGACATAATCCCAATTGAAAGATTATCATGGAACATCATTAAGTGAAATGAATCCAAAATTAATATATAGAATAACTGGAATATGTGTGAATAATTGATAATCACAAAAGGAGTGCCAAAAGTAATACTGATGTTGTATTCTGCTGAAATCTATTGATGTTCATCAAGAAGGAATAAAATCTTAAAACGCTTCTATGCGGGCATTTGCACACATCTGATTGGAGCATTACTGCCAACCCACTGAAGTCAAGGGACAGGCTTTTTTTTTCTTTCTTTACAGTGTTACAAGCTGCTGTAATTTAAAAGGTGTTTAGCCAGTCCTGAGGAATAATGCTTTTTCACAGAATATACTTGCCTTCAGTGATGGATGTAGTTAATGAATGCTGGCTACAAGGCCCTTAGTTGAAAAATAAGGTAACTAACATATCGTAACGCCTGTCTTTAAGTTAAGAAACACAACAATAAATAGTTTCAGTTTGCAAAGTAGTCCTAGTTCTATTTAGAAAATAGAGTTGGCATCTAACCTTGAAGTTCTTGTTGCTTTGCCATGTATTGAACTTCATGGGTTTTTGTTATCCCTTATGGGACAGGGGAACAGAAACAAACCTTTAGAAACCTTTAGTCTTGAAAGATTAGACTGCAATACTTTGGAAAGGCTTTCCAGATATCTTACAGGACAACTCTGCACTTTCTCTTCCTTTGGAAAGTGGCTTTACAGAAGTTTTTGGTCACTTCATTAATTTAGAGATAACTTAAAATCAGCTGTCAGATCTGTTGAGGTTCTGTCACAAGAGCAACCTAAAAACTAAGTGATAAGCAATTTTGTAAAGAAATAACACTTTGTTTTATAGACACCTTATGAGCTTATAAATATTATCTATTTTCCCATCTACTTAGATTTTTAAACATTAAGAGCTTTTCTTGGATTGCTGTCTACAAAACGCACAAAACTAGAAGAAGAAAAACTTGCTCCAGCACAGCTTCTTAAAGTTTGTTTGCATTCCTCTTCTTGCTGAGCTTCCTGAAGGGATTAAATGCTAAGATGTAGGAATATTGCAGCTTCCAAGTGACTTCAGTATTCTCTTTTTCCACAGTCTTGTAATACTAGGAATTAGTGAAAAGACAAATGGCATCTCTTCTGTTACAGTTTTTTTCTTTTGATAATTGATTTTCATTCCTGCTGGGTTTATTTTCTTTTACTAAAGGATATGCTAAGGATTAGTCAGAGCCAATTCTTAAGATAGTCTCATGGTCAAAACTGAGAGAGAAAGAATGTGATATTTCTACCACCTCTGCATGAGGTCTGCAAACAAAGCCAGCACTGAGTTGAATAACACAATGTATATTTTCTTTGAAACTTCTGAAGTCCTTCTTTGAACTGGAAGCGTTCCTCCTCAAATAAAGGTACTCCTTGACTTTCATGAAGATGAGGACTATTCTTTGTTGACAGGCAGGAGCAGATGCAGCTCTGTGTGTTTTGGTTTGTAGACAGATTAATGTAGCTTGTGCAGTGCAGCGTGCTGCTTAAAACCTGGCTCAGATTGAGCAGTCAAAATGGATTGGTGACTTACACTATTCATCCCATCCAAAACAGTTTAAAGGAGGTCACTGTCAGTGCTGACAGAGCGTAGAATCCTTTTTCTTCTAGACATGCCTTGCCTTGGATTTTTTGTCAGGCAGGTTCTTTCAGAGGTAATTAGGCCTTCCACTTTATTCATCGGGGATCATTCTGGAGCAGATTCCCTATGAAAATGAGCTTCAGCATTGGATTTACCTGCAGTCTCTTCAGTTATGGAACTCAGAGGGGCTTCTCAAATATTAATCAAGAACACTATCTAGTCACATTTTTCAGAATGAGAGACTTGGGAGTGTAGCGCAGAGAAATTTGGCAACTTACACCATTCTCATATTTGATTATCTGTTTTAAGTGGATTTATGTAATTTTCTTCCAATTATTGAATGCATTGAGAACACTGATAGGGGATGTATGTCATGATGCACAGAAAAAGAACTAAATTCCCTTTGCTTCAGCCTCCCTGGAATTATTCATAGTAAATTAGTTATGTTGATTTTGGGCAGAAACAAAATCCCTATATAGGACTGTATTGTAATTCTGTTTGGAAAAATTAGCTCTGGAAATGCATTCTGTATTTCTAAAGCTCTGATGTTAAATATTTAGCTGTGACATACATGTGATTACTTGAGCAGTTTTTAAAGTACTGTATGTGGACTTATTTTAATCACCATGAGTTAGCAAATAAAGACATTCACATAATTTCATAAACAGCTCATTTTGCTTGTTCTCTTGTGAATATAATTCAAATTAAATCCAGTTTGCATATTGAATCAGTTATTTTCTTACTGTTCAGGTGAGATTCTAAACTATCTGGGTGCAACGCAGACTTCTGATACAGTTAGGCACCCTGACTTTCTAGTAATGTTTATGGAATTAAGGGGGGAAGGTATAGTGCTTAATTGATAATTAGGAAGATTCTAAAAAGTAAAAAAGATTAAGTTGAGAAGAGGATGAAAGATGTTTTTGTAGGTGTGCATATATAAAACTGAAGTGGGAAGAGTGTTGCAAATGGTGAAGACACATATCACAGCATAAAACAGCACTGTTGCTTTGCCTTGGGAATTTTAAGGAATGTTTCCCATGGCAATATTGTAGAACTTTGTACTCTGAAATAATTATGGTTTATCATTTCCATCTGAATGTCTTTATGATATGTCTTCTATATAGACTGACTTAAGAGGCTTACCTATACATCTTAGCACAGAGTATTAACAAACTGGTAATACTTATTTTGTTTCTTCGCAATCTTTTCATAGGTGTTACAGCATATTTTCTAGATGCGTGCAGTATAAAATCCATTCTCTTTTAACTGGCATAAGAAATGCAGTGTTTTGATTTGCAGAAAAACTACGTATTCATTTTGCTTCAAGAATTGAGTGGTCTGTAAATGTAGCGATTAGTGAGATTGCAGGAAAATGCAATACCCCATTGGGTATTGCATTTTGATTGGCATTTTGATACATTTTGATACATTGATGGCAGTACCCCATGAACAGGATCTGCCAACACAATTTTTTTTTTTACCTGATGTGGCTGGGAGTTTGGTTCACTCTGTCCCGGGTGCAACAGCTGGCATCCCTTTGAATACTGTACCATTCATGTTTGCTCAGGGCTCCAGCCTATCCAGATCTCTGCAAGGACTGTTTTTCCCTCCACAATGAACAGTATCTCCCAGTTCAGTAAACAAAAAGAAAACAAATGAAAAATTCTGTCATTTCAGAGATGTCAAGGCATAACTCCTTTTTTCACCTGATCCATGAGTGTCCAATCTTTTGGCTTGCCTAGGCCATGTTGAGTGCAAAAGAGTTCTTGGGCCACATTATAACACAGTTAATGTATATAGTTAACAGAGCTTCCTTTGTTTTATTAAAAGTATTAAAAAAAAACATAAGAGCAACAAAAATGAGTGGTATTTGACTTTGTTTTTGTGAAACTAATGTGTCAGTTTGGTGCAGTATAAGTGGCTGCAATTCTTTGCAATTCTTAGTGTGTTCTCAGGGTGCTCATCAGATACTTTTTTGATGAAATTTTACCTATTTTTCAAGAATGAAGTAGAGGATAGTTGCTGACAAATATTTGTGGTATTATGGTATATTCACAAGTTTACTGCCAGAAAGTGATGATACACATAAGTCATGACTGAAATAAGGGATATTTTTCTCTGGTAAGGTTTTTCTATGGTAAGAGAAGTCTTAACAAAAGTCGAGACATAATCCATTTTTTGAGTTGCATATTTGATTGCAGCTCTATACAATCCATTTGAAATTACACAAGTAATGTGTTCGACTGAAAATGGAGTTGCAAATATTTAGCAAAAAAATAATTTTTTTCAGCAGCCTGAAACAATTTTCAAATTCCTTTTTTTTTTTTTCAAAACTGAAAGCAAAGTTTAGTAGTTTTTTGCTATTCACAGAACTGTATTTAGCCAATTTTAACACTATAATGTGATAGAATGTATACCAATAATAGCAGGGTGGCAAAGTCTTTGGCTGCAGCAAGTGAGAACAAGCTCAAATGCAGCAGCTGTGGATGCAAAAATGAAGACTTGCTTACCTTTAGAAAACCTCAGACACGCAGGAATCTCTAGCAAGACACCCTTACCTCCACTGCCAACCTTTAACTGAGGTCTGGGACGGTGTGGATCTTGGCTCCACCCCTTCCAGTCACTCAGGTGCATTGCATGCAGCTGAGCAACCCTGGGTTGGCCCTGCCTTTCACCAGGTGCTCAATCACTGTTTCAGGTCATGATTTAGCATTTCTGCTACACCAAGGTATCGAAATGCATATGATTATTTGCCATAACTTGAGCTTGCCATAATTTAAGCTTCATTTTGAATACTATTATTGTTTGAAGCATAGCACAGGTGAGTTGACTTTTTTCACCTCAAAGGCATGTGTTTATCTCATTCAAAAGAGCATTCAAATCTAACAAAAATGCTAAATCAGTGACTCATTTTTAATCTTCATATTGTAGTACAAATTTTCCTTTCAATTCTGTGAGCAAATTGATTTCATCTTACAAGTTATGTTTTCATTTTTACCCTGACTTATCCACCTTCCTCCAGGGAAGTAAGTGACAACCACATAATCAGCATGCATACTTCTAAAGAACTCCTGGAATTGGGGATGATTCAATCCCTTGGACTTGATGAAATTCACAGCTTTGGCAATTTGAATAATATTATCCAGTTCTAAAGCTTGATGTGCAATGCAGTGATATTTCATCAAGTGTGAATTGCTGGCGACAATTGCATTTTCTATTAATTTTGTATGTACCTCTTTTTTACCAACCATCTCCAGGGGCACCATCAGTAGCTATAGCAGATATGTTGACCAAGGCTAAAGATTATCACTTTAATGTAATTTTTATGACTTCAGTACAAATCTAATTTTTGTTGTCTTTTAATGATACCCAAGAAGCCATTTCTTCAGTGACGTATTCATTTTCAATATAGCTAATAAAAATAGTGAGTTGCATCTGTAGCATCAGTACTTTCATCTATTGACGATGCATAAAATCTGAAATTAGCAGCCTTACTCTCCAAAATATTGCTTGATAGATTTTTGTTTCTTCAATTTGCTGGGCCATAGTCTGGTGAGATACTGATTTATTTAGTTATTTTTTTTTTTTAGAAGAATCTGTTATTTTACCAGGAGAAATTTTATCTGCCGTACTTTCCATATGTTGCTTAATAAGCTCACTGTAAGTAAATGGTTTTAATTTTTTTTGCAGTCAGATTTGCTACCACATTACTAGCTTTTTGTAATAGTCCGTTTGAACTGTAACTTTAAAAAAAAAAATTTAAAAAAATAATGACAGACTTGCAGTTCTGCTGTTTTATATTGACAAAACACTTCCTTGATGTGCATTGAATTTGACAGCTTGCTTTTACAATTTGAGAAGACATTCCTAGGTTCTGTTTTATTTTGAGACTACATTAAGTAGGTTGAAATATTACTGGTAATCAACATGTTTTACTCACCAAGTGGCGCAAGTGCATGTAATGTGTAAAATGTGCAGGTTTCCATTAGACTGAGTGCACGTGGTAGACACAGGAAGTGGCGTTAGCACTTGTGCTGGTTTCAATGGAGACAGTGCTAATAGCATAGCAGTGGTTTGGGCTGAAGACTGGGCAGTGAGTTGGATTTGGTTGGCTTAATCTATTAGACAATTCAAAGCATGCATACCCTGTTCGTAAACAAATGTTATTAGGGGTGTGAGGGAAGGATCAGTCTATTTGCATCTTATGCTTCTGGAATGAGTCATGGAATAAGATGAGGGAAAAAAAAAGAATGACATAGGGGCCAGTATTAATGTATTGGTTTTTTAAGAGGCGTTTGATTCTATGCTGTTTTAGGCACACAACAAAATTGTTCTGTGCAAGCTGTATCATGAGGGTGCAGAATCCTAAATCTTTGCTCTTCCTAGTCCGTCATGCATTTGCCCTTTCTTTCATGAACTTCATGTTAAAACTTTAACTGGGCAATATTTATGAGGATGAAGTTGCAGTTGCTGTATCCACTGTGACCGTTCTCTCTAGAAGTTGCAGTGTTGTGTTCTGTACAGTAATTTCTACACTGTAACCTCACCCATATCAGGATTTGTGTCTTTCCCACCCTTCCCCCTTTCTGGCCTCACTGTAGTTTTTTGGCTATTACACAAATATGACCTTTTTTCCTGTTTTGTCTTCAGCGGCTGTTTCCTGTTTTCTTTCCCTCTCCCACCCCATTTTTTACTCCTGACTTTATCTCCAGTGTTGTCTTTACTTTTTCTTTCAATGTTTACTTATTTTTTCACAATAATTTCTTTTTTTGTAATAATAAAAAGAGAATAACAGCATTCCTCTACTATATTTCTGTATCAAGACTTCTTGCTGAATTTGTGTACAGTGTCAATTATGTATCATTCATTCTGCTTCCCAAAAGTCAAATCTGTTGCGAGTGTGCATTTCCTGTCTTAACAGTGATAACGGATGTACGTACTTTAAGTGCTAAAAGCTTAGATTTGTTGATGGTATGCTTTCATAGCCTTTTGAGGCTAGTTTGTGCCAGGTTTGTCTGGACCTGAACTTCAGTTCTTAATCTTGGACATCTTGTTTCAGGATCTGATGTTCAAGATCTGTATAGCTGTCGCTATTGTTTGTTGTTTTTTTTTCTCTTGTTTGTGGCTTTGTTTTTAACTTTTATGGAAGTTAAGGATGGGTTAGAAAGGATGGAGCCCCCTACAGAAGAAGGATGTGGAGTTGTCGGAGAAAATCCAGAGGAGGGCCACAAAGATGATCAGAGGGCTGGAGCACCTCCTCTATGAGGGCAGGCTGGGGGAGCTGGAGCTCTTCAGCCTGGAGAAGACTCTGAGGAGGCCTTGTAGTAACCTTCCAGTACCTGAAGGGAGCCTACAGGAAAGCTGGGGAGGGACTTTTTTTTTTTTTTAAAAAAAAAAGGACAGGTAGAGACTGGATGAGGGGAAATGGCTTTAAACTGGATGAGGGTAGATTTATGCTAGATATTAGGAAGAAATTCTTTACTGTGAGGGTGGTGAGACACTGGAACAGGTTGCCCAGTGAGGTTGTGGATGTCCCCTTCCTGGCAGCATTCTAGGCCAGGCTGGATGGGGCTTTGTGCAACCTGGTGTAGAGGGGGATGTCACTGCCTATAGCAGGGAGGTTGGCATTAGATGATCTTACAGGTCCCTTCCAACCCAAACCGTTCTGTGATTCTATAATGGGAGAGATCTGCAACAGTGATATGGACTTAGATCCAAGATTAAATTCAAGATGAGCAAGGGAAGAGCTGCATACTGGAAGTTGAAAAACAAACAAACTTTGAAGCATGTTCTGTCGGCGCATAAACTGTTGAGCCCAAAAGGAGGAGGAGAACTCCTGCAAATCTGTGCAGACTGGGATTTTCATTCAACTAAATCTGTCTTTCGGTGTTTCCCCCAGAATGTTTTGCTATATAATTTTGTAATGAAACTATTAGTTAAGTTGCTGTTTGGGTATGCTTACAATTGTTCCCAAGCTTTCAAAGTTACCTTGCTGTATAGGATCACAGTTAACAAGGTTAGAAACAACACGCAGTTTGCATCTGTGTATGTTCATTGAAAAGCTTTCTGCAGTGTCTGCCCTAGTAAACTGTACTTTGTGATGCATATTTATATAAAAATGTCATTGTAAGTCAATAGCTTTTTTTTGTCTGCATTACAGTCATGAATATTCCTCTCTATTCATTTCTTGACATGTAGGAATTATTTTTTAAATCTCTTCATCTTTTGTTAATTCTCCAAAAAAAAAAAAAAAAACCAACCCCAAAAACACCCTTTGTTTAAATAGTTGCTCCCTTGGGGATTTCCTGCATATCCTGTTATCTGTTTTATATTACAATCTTTCATGCTGGGAATGTCCTTCCAGAAAGCACAAAATGACTAAAGCACTTAGATGACTAACAAATGCAGTAAATACTGAAGTACAGGCTCAAACACAGCACTATTTGGATAAAATTTTTTTGCATTTTTTTGTTAGTGTTGTTAGCCTTATTTCTGACCTCTAGAGAATCATTTCAGTTTATCTAGCTGAGAGATGTTGTAGCGGTCAAAATACTATTAGTGGGGAAGTCACTGCCATGAGAAGTGGAAACCTTTTACAAAACTGCTGATATTTTTGCTCTGCTATTCAAATACCAGCATTCAGAAGAGCCTGTGGGACTCAAGTTTTGGCTGCTAATATTGTTTGCTCAGCTAAGAGGCATCTTTCTGTCTTTTACTGTGTTTTGTTGCTTTGTGGTTTGAAGTGGGGTTGGAAGCTCCCAAAGGAGCAGTAGATGCATGCTTTCTTGAAAAGCAATACTATGGGATATTTGTTATATTCTACAGTAAATGTAAGTATGTAAGAGGAGGTTTGCTATGTCCTGCTTTATGTGTATCACTTTATGTGCTTTGTAAGTATTCAGAAGGAAAAAACATAGTGCAGAGTAGTTCTGCTCTTCCAGGAGACTACTTGTGTTCTGGCAGCACATGAAAGATGCAGTAGGTTTGTACTGGCTGCAAAATAAAAATGCAATTGCAGGACATCTCAGGTGGCTTGCTTGTGAAATTTGAGGATTATAGGATAGCTGAGAGAGGCTTGGGAATAGCATTTTGCTCATTGCAACAGCAATGGTTTTTAACTATTGTTTATATCTGTTGTCGGTTCTGATTTGTTCTATCTTCAGTTTGTGTCAAGATCTCTGAAGGTTCTTCAGCAGTTAATTCACATAATGGCAGCAGCATCCAGCTGCGGTATACCTACAGAAATCTAGAATTACTTCACTGAGAAGCTCAGATTAAGATTACTGGTTAATTATCAGATATGCTGAGTATTAACCAAGTGTTTGAAACTGTTTTCACTGTTGGTAGGAGGTGATGCTACTATCAGTTTTGTATTTCAGTTTGCATCCTGATTCAGGAAATAAGACGTTGAAGAAATAGCAGGAGAATCTTAAAATCTATCACCATTATAAAGTCATTTATAACTTAAATGTCACTTTTTCTGTTTTTATTTCCTTAAACATCAGTATGAACATCTGTGATTACTATTGAACCAGTCTGTTAAAGAGCTGTATAATGAATATATTGACAATGTCAAAAATCTTGAAGTGTACATTCTATCTGAAATACAGAACTGATGCTGCCATAGAAAAAGCACTTCTGTGGTGTCTGTGCCCCCAAAGTTTTGTGAACTATGTTTGTCTGTTGAACTTCATTCTCATACATGGCAGAGCAGACCATGTTATACATTCTCAGAAGGTTTCTACTACTGCTTCTAAACTGGATTACCTGAAATAAAAAGCTAACAGGCCATATTAGTGTGATTTCAGTCTGTGTCTGTGATATTCAGTCTTGACGTACTGATGAAATAAAGTTAATGGCTACATCTGCTCATGAAAGCTACTTGCAAATGTGTTCTGCTTGTAAGATCTGTCACTAGCATTATATCAAAAGCACAGATTAGTCACTTGTCATTTCTTTTTCCTGAGTTTGAGTACTGGTATTGTGGTTATTTCCCTTTTTTTGTATGGTCTTGTACATTTCCTAAACATGTGGAATGGTAATAATTCACTCTATGGCTTCCACTGAGGAGGAAATAGGTAATTGTCAAAATAATCACGTGTGTCTGGGATTCAGGCATCCAGGGGTGTTATTGCACTGAGGCTTCTCAGTGTGCTCAAGGAAAAAAGAGTTCACAGGTATGAGTAAAACAGTGAATAATTTCTTGAATTGGGCAATGCTTTGATTAATGAAGTTATTGTAAGTGTCCTGAAAGCATACTTGCAACAAGAGCAAAATTAATGTTGCAAGTATAAAAAAATTAACTGTTTTTAATCTCGCTGATGCATTAGAAACTGATTTGTGTTGTAGTGGATGCGTGCCACTGTCACAGAAACCAGGTCATTTGGTGGTATGGAATGGGGCTGAAGGAATGGAGACTGGAGAGAAAGCCTTGCTCAGAGTGAACAGTGTTAATTTCATAGATAGGGAGAGATTTCTCTTAAACCGTTGTTCGTAGTTTGTTGGATAGATAACTGGAAAACAGAGCTGTCGCTTGACCTGTGAGCATTTTCTGGCTGCTGGAATGAAAAGACTTGGAACTAAGTCCTGGTTTTTCCACTGAGCGTGCCCTTCTCTAGCAGTGTCAGGGCTTGGGTGGGGTCACTCTTATTCAATAACTCTTTTCAAAAAGACTACTGGATTCTCCTCAGCTTACAGCATGTTTTTCAGTGCTAGGGAACAGCACAATGCTAGCTTGATAAGCAGATTCTGTATGTGTATATGTATTCTGGCGAAGAAATTTCTTGATTCATATTCAGTGCCTCTTTTTGAAACTTCTAGCCTTGATATATTGAACTATTTATTGTAAAGATAATACAGGAGTGAGAGAATCTCATTGCTTCTGTATATGGTATGGATAGCATTGGGATGGGTGAAAGATGATTATTTGCTTAAATTTAATCCCAGAAGTGTTTCAGTGTTGGCTTCACAACTTGTCATCCTGTAGCACTTGAAAGGTATTTACGTTCTTGTTTGTTGAAAGCTTTTGTTATGATAATCTTTTCATACTGTATAGTTTTTGACACAAATGATGCAGTCATCACTGCTTTTCATTTAATTTTGGAAACAGTGTTTTCTAAATACCTGCATATAATATATTATATAATATATTATATTATTATTATTATACAATATATAATATTACCTATTATATGCTTTTAAGACTGCTACCTGGTGTCAATAGACCAACTTTAGCGAAACAGCTTGTGCTGTAGTAATCTTTGCTTTCTGAGTTGTACCTCTTAATACTATTGGTTTTAAAGGATAATTCAGTTTAAGTCGTATATGGATTGCAATAGCTAAGTTACTCTCCAGAAAAAAATGAACTGACGGCCTGCAACAGGTGCACTATGAGAAGATGGCGGCACTGAAGTGGTTGGGAATAAACTTGGTCTCTTTGAATGTTTTAATAGAGAAAAGACTTTGAGAAATAGTCATAATTGCTGAATCTATTTTGACTTTACCAACAGGAATTAGAGTAACTTTTTCGGAGTTGCTTTGGATCAGAAACTTGTCAGCATGATAGCTTCATTGTGAAGGTATTCTATCTAGACTGCAGGTACTCATTGTGCAATTTTTGCCAGAAATAGATTTCTCTGTCTCATTTCTTTTACTGTCTACATCCTTGATGGTTCTGTCTTTGGTGGTCTTCAGAACTATTATAGCACTTACGTAAATAAGTAAATACTCAAAAGTATCTTTTAAGCTCACATTATCTTCCTTAAGGACTTCTCAGTTTTTCTGACGAGTTTTGAATATTCTATGAAAAACAGTAACATATTTGCAGTATTTTTCTTGTGCTCCACCACTTAAACACTTATATCCCAACGTAAGTATTTCCTGGTAATTCAGGTGTATGCTATATTTGAGAGGAGAACATTGTATGCATGCAAATTGCTGTTTGATGACATGGATTTTAACATAAAGAGTAACAGAACACCTATTATTTTAAATAGTGACTTCAGCAAGAATTCTTGCTGATTATTCCTGTTAACTTTGGGACTGACAGCCACCATGTGTGTGTCTGGAGTTCTTTGGAAACTGGCTTTTGTAGAAGACCTAGTATCCTTTGGGAAGATGCTCTTCCCTGCCTTTTCTGACCTTGGAGATGTGTATGCACTTAGCTTCCACATGTATATACTTAAACATCCACCTGCTCGTGTGCACAGCTAAATAATTCTTAGCATCACCAAGTAGTGTGTCACTGGATGCATCTCTGAAGTGCTACGTATTAAAAGTAGTTCATGTTAAAATGTATGTTTTCAGATAATCTTATTGTCACAACTCAAGAACCATGCTTGAAATTTGAATATTATTGCTGGTTTTGGTTGGACCTGTGAATTCTTCTACTGATTTTTAGAACTATTATGGCACCATCTGCTGACCAGTACAAAGACTGGCAATGAGGGTTTTCCACACCTGGCTACTACACTGAAAATGAGCTGACAGTATTGAATTAGGAGGCAGTTTGGGCAGAATTGTAATGATAAAGGTTGATTTTTTTTCAATTGGCTCATGTTTCTAAGAAGTATTTTCAGCAGGAAATATCATTGCAGAGGCTAAATCATAGCACAGTTCTAGTTGTCTAATCACCAGGACTATTACAGAAGGTTCTTCCATAAACTGTTAAGCTTTCAAATAAATCCTTTTTTTGTCTGTAGGGTAGAGTGATGTTATTATTCTGCCCATCAATACTTTATCTTCTGAGCTTACAGGGGGAGACAGATAACAGCTTAAGATCAGTTTAGCCCCAGCTCTAGTGGTCTTGTTGCGACATAAGAAATGTTTGACTTTGTCGGGCTTCTTTGTCATGGGACTGTTTCAAGATGAAAAAATAACATCGGCAGCAGTCTGTCCCTTTAGTTTGTACAGTTAACCTTCTTGCCACCTGCAGTATGTAAAGGTTGAGATTTCGGTTCAATTAAAATAATCTTAATAGTTTGAAAATACGCGGCTGGATTTCATACATGCAGGCACTTTCATGTGGGTTTTTGCTCAGAACTTTAAAAAATTGTTCAGTTATTCTCCATGCTCTCCATCTTTAATTTTCACTATCATCAATTTCTGCAGGAGTATTCTTAAAAATGATGTTAATCTGCACTTCTGGTTATTTCAAAATAAAGTACATACTTAACATTACCTTGTGGTATGAAGGTGGTATGTTAAGGAGAAATCTGCATCTATTAGCAGCCTTACGATTAGAGAAGGGAAAAGTACTCTGTACAGTTGTGCTATTTAGTAAGAGCAAATGCAAGTTCACAGTGCCTCTTTGGGAGCAGGAGGAGAAGCAAAGATGCAGTTGATGTTCAGACAGGTAAATTTAGAGCATAAATGGGTTTAGTTTTTTCAGATTATGCTTTTGAGAGGAATGCTGTCGGGCTCTTATAATGTTTTCTCCAGGTATATCGTTAGCATTAAAAAACAGGGCTGGATGTGATCTTGTAAGTTCTTCCCTCTCAGAACAGAGAGGGGATGAAGAAAAGGGAGTTTCCAAATACTGGTTACTTGCACTGTTTGATTGTACCAGGTAACATCAGAGGCTTCATGACCTGCAGCACTAGACTTCAATTGCAGATCTTCAGAATTCTTGGGAAAACATTTCAGCTATTTTCTTAAAAGAAATTACACCTTTCTTAATCAGAAATGCACAGAGAAGAAAAATAATAATCGCCATATCTACTAACAATGAAATCTCCAGTTTGACTTTACTAAGCACGGTGGTTTATTCTATGATTTCTTTTTCTTTCAGGAAAGTTATTGTTTATATTTGGAAAACAATAAATTTGGAAAACTAATTATGTACAAGCTTATTATAAGGATTGGTACCTGTCACAGCAGCAGTTCAGTTTTCTATAAGATCTGATGGTATAAGCAAAATGTAATTTGACTAGTAGCAACTTTGGAACTAGCATAGTAATGTGTAGTTTTCAATAGCAAATCCTTTCATCTCTACAGCTAGTCAAATGGAAATTTCCCTTTTAGAGACCTGTTACCTCCAAGAAATAATAGGATACATAAATATCAAAACTTTAATGCTATTTATAAACTCTGTTATGATAAAACATGAAGAGTGTTTCATAATAAGTAAAGGAAATAGCTATGTTACTAATATTAATGCTTGAATTATATTCAGAAGTCTCTAATGTAGCAGCAGAGATACTAAATCTTCTTTTGATTTTCCTAATCGTGATTATTTTTGTTTTAGATGGTGAAGGCAATTAAAGTAATGAATAAGGAAATACTCTTTCCATGTAGTTACACTTCTGGTCTTGAGATGGTTGCTTAATATGAATCTGCCCGTACACAATTCAAAGCTCCTATCTCTAAACTTCTTAGTGCAGTAACAGTTAAGTTTTTCCTTTGACCAAATGTTGCCCATCTCTTCTGCCAGAAGGCTTCTCTTTGGCATGTTCAGGCATCTATTAATTTCTGTATCTTTCATTAGGGGTGGTCCAAATTAAGACTTCATTTCTGACTACTTATGAATCTTTGAATGTTCTTTAGGAGCTTGGAGGTACTATCTGCCTTCTTGTGGTCTACATTGGTTTCTAATTGGCTTCCATTGTGATTGTAGTTGTCTCCTCACTAGTAGCCAGTACTGATGGAAGTTGATTTTAATGCAGAACTTCCAAGTTATAAATACGATTGTAACTAATTTGGTAATCCTCAGGCAAATGAACTGAACATTAGTTTTGAAATGATTGTTTGAAGAAAATTGTGAGTCAGTGTCAATGATTTCTAGTAGAATCCAGTTATTTTGATCTTTTCTTGTTAGATTCTTTGGGCCTTATTTTTGTTGGTTTACTTTAATAAATTAGAGGAAAAACATGATCATGTTACGCTTTCAGAGTAGCAAAGCAGCAAAATCTAGTACCACGCAGCAGAGGACAAGAGTGTTGATTTTAGCTGTTTTTTGGAGAAATAACAAATAATGTTAATATTAAAGATTATTTTCATATCCTATTATAGTATTATTTGTTTTTAATTTCAGTTGTTGTTGACAATTGCTACAAATTACTGTGAATAAGTCAGTAAAAGTAGTGATGCTACATAATGCTTTTTCTGTTGCTGCGTTTTTATTTTTTAGTGTAAGCTGTGACAATGACAACTGAAGTTGGCTCAGAGACTGAAGTAAAGAAAGATTCTGAGCAGGTGGGACCGGACAAAGCCAAGGGCAAGCCTGAAGAAGCCTCAGAAACTCCAGGAAATGATAAGTCCAGGAAGGCATCCTCCGAAGAAACTCAAGATTCTCCTGTCCCAGCACCAACTAGCCCTAGTAGTCCAAGTAGCCAGAAGAAGGAAAAAGATTCATCTGAAAGCAAGGGTATTTCTCGTTTCCTTCCTCCCTGGCTTAAGAAACAAAAATCCTATACCTTGGCAGAGCCCAAAGATGAGGCCAAGAAAAGAGCAACAGGGGAAGAACAAGTAGCTGAAGAAAGTGAAAGCCATCCATCTGAGGGGATGGCTCAGCCAAAAAGGAGCTTAGAAACAGTGGCTAAAAATAACGCTAAAGCAGATGACAAAGAAGAAAAACACTCTGTTAGTAGTGCAGAAACACAGGTAGGTGTGAGAAAGTGTGCATGAATGTTTTGGAGCAATTCTGAGGGGGTGGGGGGCTACTTCATGATGTGTATAAACCATGCAAGACTTCATTGGTATCATATAAGGAAAAAATGGCAATTACTCTCTATGAAATCGGGTTGGTATGAGTAAGTTCTTCAGCACAATAGTTACTTATTTGACTCAAGCTGTTTTAGCTGTAACATTAGTGTAACATCATCCTTTGGAATAGTCCAAAGGGGTAGTGAACTGACTATTACAGTAGAAATGAGAAGGGATAAGAGGAGAAGCTTCTTAACCAGATTTGCCTCTGAAGCCTTTGTATTGCACAAATAGCTCCTTAGTGACTTAATCCATTTGTTATCTGTTATAGTTATCTCAGAGTCCTTAGATGTCAATCTTTTGTATTAACCTTAAACCATGCTTGTAGCTATTGCTCTTATTGATTTGCTCTAGGATTCTGGTACTGAGTTTGAAAGCAAGTGTCGTATTCTGCAGTGTTTGAGTCCTGATGTGCACAAGTTGTGTATCAGTTCTTAAACCTCAAACCTCACATTCTCTAGAACAACAGAGGTGATTAAGGGCATAATGAATCTCTCATAGGAGGAGATGTTGAAAGAGCTGGAACACTTCAGCCTGCGAAGGAGAAGAGTTGGGGGGGATCAATATGTCTGAAGGGAGGAAGTAAACAAGGAGGGGCAACTCTTCTCTGTGATATGCAGAGAAATGATAAGAGTCAATTGGTGCAGTGTACTAATACACCACTACTACAGTATTAGCTGTAGTGGTTGTCTGTCAGTGAAAATACTGAAAACCTGAATACTAGAAACAGTCCTAGACAACCTGCTGTAGCTCAATCTGCTTGAGCAGGAAGACTGGACTGGATTTCACAAGTTACTTTCAAACCTGGATTTTAAAAAGAAACTTTTGTTAGTTTGAAAAAAAAGAAACAAAAAACCCTAGTGACTAAAAAGGAAAAGAGGCACCTTCTATGATTTCAGAGCAAAAACAGAAAAACTTTGTGTTTTTTCAGTATCTGGTCCCCAAAGGGCTAGACCTCAATGCTTACACAGGTTACAGCTCTTCCAATATATGCATAAATTTTATTAAAGCTTAATTTCTGAATTAGTGGCTTCTAAAAGCGGTGAACAGGATAAAAACGTTCTCATTTATGAGCTTGAATTGTTACAGAATTGTTTAACTGTATTTTCTGTAGCCTGCCAAAGAAGATGGTAAAGAAATGGAAGTGGAGAAGGTTGCAGAAGAAGAAAAGGAAAAAAGGGAGACAAAAGAAGTGCAGACAGCTGAAAGTATTCTCCAGAAGCCTCCGAAGAAAATTAAAACTGTGCAGTGTAAAGTGGTGCTCCTGGATGGCACAGAATACAGCTGTGATCTAGAGGTAAGATATCAAGTCTTTATATAGAGCTCTCTTTCTTTACGGAGAAAATGCTTTCATTTCATTCACAGTTTAGCAAGTATATTTTTGTTTGCCTAATGAGCACATTGCAAGGTTACATTCCCAGTGCTATATTTGGGCTCCGATAACTGTTCCTTTTTGAACTCCATATCTATTTTTGTCCTTAAAAAAATGCACTATGTGGTATACTAGCAAAGAAGATAAAGTGCATTTAACAAAACAGTTTTAGCTTCCCAGAGATCACCTCTGAGCGGTTGTTTTCTGTTGTATTTGTGTTTTGCAAAGCATGAAGGTTTTCCGCAATGTGGTTTCACATGTATTAGTAAAGTTGCCTTGAGTTCATTAGTTTCAATTAAAATAATAATCTCAGCTGGATATATATATTTAAAAAAAAATTGCTTCAAAATAGAATTCTGTTACAAGTTTGAAATACATGCTTTTTTATTTAAAGCCGTATTCTAGTACCAAATCTTCACAGCTGCATGGACTGTTTACAAATGTAAATCTCAGGATTAGACATTGTATATATTTGTCTGTTAAATCTGACTTAAGATCACTGACAGAAAGAGTAAGCTTACTGGAAAACAGCTTCTTGGCTTTTATGGCTTTGACATCCTCTGAATATTCTCTTTCAGTTCACAGAATCACAGAATTATCGAGGTTGGAAAAGACCTAGAAGATCATCCAGTCCAACCATTACCAATACTTCCCAGCTAAATCATACCCCTCAACGCAACATCCAAACGTTTCTTGAACACTCCCATGGTCGGTGACTCCACCACCTCCCTGGGCAGTGCATTCCAATGCCTGACTACCCTTTCCGAGTAGTAATACTTCCTAATGTTTGACCATAGTGTCCAAACCTTCAGTCAAACAGAAGTTTTTTAATATTTTAGATCAAAGTTTAATTGTGAAACATAAAATTATATGAAAGGAAGAATAGAATTGCTTTCCACATCTTCTGTCAGTGAGGTAATTAGAAGTGTATACTTTCAAATTTAACAGACTTTATAATTTTAGATATGAAAATGGATATCTACGACTGGGTTCAGAGGATATGAATTCAGAAAATGTTTTTTCCCCTCAGTGCATGACTAGATTGCAGATGCTTGATCTATTGATTTCCTTTTTGGTCTGTGTATACGGTTCTACTGTCACTCATTCTAAACTGGGAATATTTAGAATACCTAAAATCAGTCACTTTTTCCCTTTTGTTTCTTTCCACTCAGTACTCATTTTGGTCTGCAATGCCAGAATCCAGTCAAATTTCATGTTTTCGCTGTTTTATTGCTGTCTTACCATAACTAGCTGTAAATCTTACTTTTTAAAAATAGCTTACATGTGTGCTTTGGTGGTTGTTTGATAACATGACAGTGCTCTTTACCTTTAAAGGAAAGGATGCCGTTTATACTCCTGTTGATTATTATCATATGCTCATACTTGATTTTTTTGAATATGCCAGTTTTCTTTTCAATTCTCTGAACTTGTTTTAATGTTGAGCAGATGTTATTAGTTTCTCATAGTTGTTGAGATATCAGCAGTGACCATGTTTGAATCTCCAGATCTGTATGCATCATCTATAAGCAACAGTACATGCATTCAAGAATTAACAGAACAAAAAGCTCCCATGTATATGAAAAACAGAACTTGCAAGAGCAGAGAGGGAATCACAAAAATTTTAAGGATCTCTTCCTATCTGCAGATCTTCTCTGAAGCAAATCCTGCTTTCTTCTTCATGGTGACTTAAGGACAATGTATGGAATGATCAGAGTAGCAGATGCACTCCTGATATTTCTAATGGGGAATTCCTCAGGTTTTTCAGCTTTTCCGGCTTGTTCCTTACTTTTCACTTAGATTGGTGGGCAAATTTTGGATGCTATTGATGGTTTGATTTAAAGGGCAGATTCAAACTAAAATGCTTGTTTTTACATGTAACATAGATGCTGTAAAATGCATTTGTATGATATTGAAAGATTCCATGGCTTCAAAAAGTGGTTATATACATCTTAAGAGGAAATATCTGTACAGGGATATTAACTAGAAATATACTTTGAGCTCGGGAGAGCCTAGAGTTGAGTATTCTAGAGATTTAGAGGCTACATAACTATTTCTACGTGTGATACCTATTATCCTACATCAGCTGTAGGGGTACTGGTCTAGACAGATCTTTTAGGTTTGAGATTCTTTTATTTTAAGAATTTCTGGTAGAATAAGGTTGGAAGTAGATCTGATCAGCAGATTACTTCAGGCTAATGCTGTCTCCCTGAAGAGAGCAGTTGTTTTAGTGCAAAGGCTTGGAAGGCTGTTTTCTATTAGGACAAACAGGACTCTAGCTTTCAGTTCCTATATACAGAGCTACTTGAAATCTACAGAAGAGAACTAATCCTGCATCTCCAATCTCTGTTTGACTAGCTTTGGTTTGATTCAGGGTTCTTGGGAAACCAAGCAGGTTTTTTTTTTGGTTTTTTTTTTTTGGGAAAATCAACCCAACCTCCAGATGCATAAAAGATGAACATTTCCAGCAGCACCGAATGCATGTAATGTGTAAGCTGCATGGCTGGAACTCCTGATACAGTATTAATCTCTTATGTAGATTCAATGCAAATTCACCAGTGCTCTTCCTCACAAATATAATGGAGTTGTTTCCATGTAAAATAATGTCCGCAATTCACTGGGATGTTAGTCTGAAGAAGGAGTAACTACATTGAAGCTCGTAACTACTCACAACTCGTATATAGGTTGAGCATACTAGGGCCGTGCTCACAGAGTGGCCTTTGTGTGATCTGCAGCTGGAGGAGTTAGTAAGATCATCAGTCACTGCCAGTTATGTTGGTAGATACATGCATACTTAACCTGAAATTCATGGTGGCAGGTTGGTACAGTAGCTCATGAGGTCATTCCTATGAAGAGCTCTGGGAACATTTCTCTTGTTGTCTCTGCAAGTGTACAGTATGTGCCCTGCATTGTATAAATAGCTCACAGGCTTGTCCCTGGCCTAATCAATTAAAACTGTCATAATTAAAATATGAAGAAATTAAGTAAATTTAATGTGCTTGACCGTTGTTTTGAGTCTGAGCAAACCTTTGTTATAGTAGGGCAAGTATTAGGCAAGATGATGCTGAGTTAACTCAGTTAACTTTCTTCATGGGAGGTTTCAAATTTGTGTTTGGCTTACTGTGTGATGCATGCAGATGACACCAAGTTGGGAGGTGTTGATCTGCCTGAGGGTAGAGAGGCCCTTCAGAGGGGTCTGGATAGGCTGGATCGCTGTGATGAGGTGAATGGGATGAGGTTCAACAAGGCCAAGTGCCGAGTCCTGCACTTTGGCCACAATAACCTCATGCAGCACTATAGGCTTGGGGTTGAGTGGCTGGATGACTGTGAAGAAGAAAGGGATCTGGTGGTGTTGGTCGATGCTTGGCTGAACACGAGCCGACAGTGTGCCCAGGTGGCCAAGAAGGCCAACGGCATCCTGGCCTGTATTAGAAATAGTGTGGCCAGCAGGAGCAGAGAGGTAATCATCCCCCTGTACTCAGCTCTGGTGAGGCCGCATCTCGAGTATTGTGTTCAGTTTTGGGCTCCTCGCTACAAGAAAGACATTGAGGCCCTGGAACATGTCCAGAAAAGGGCAATAAAACTGGTGAGGGGTCTGGAGCACAAGTCTTATGAGGAGTAGCTCAGGGAGCTGGGATTGTTTAACCTGGAGAAGAGGAGGCTCAGGGGAGATCTCATTACACTCTACAGCTTCCTGAAGGGAAGTTGTGATGAGGAGGGGTTTGGCCTCTTCTCCCAGCCAACAAACGGGACCCGAGGAAGTGGCTGCAAGTTGTACCAGAAGAGATTTAGAGTAGACATAAGAAAGAACTTTTTCTCTCAGAGAGTGGTCAGGCACTGGAATGGCCTGCCCAGGGAGGTGGTGGAGTTGCCGTCCCTGGCAGTGTTCAAGAGACGTCTGGATAAGGAGCTACGAGATATGGTTTAGTGGCTTGTTGTAGCAATGGTAATGGGAGGACGGTTGGACTAGATGATCTTGTAGGTCCTTTCCAACCTTGTGATTCTATGATTCTATGTCTGTAAATTAAATTTAAAATAACTGCATTATTGGATGTAATCAATCAGCTTACAGCTACACAATAGCTAGATGCATGTAGTATAAAGAGGAATGCTTTTGGTTGTTTTTTTTTTTTTTTTTGAAGAGTATGTGCTGCAAACTTATTGGTGAAAAAACAGTTTGAGTCCACTAAGAACCCAATTACATTCTGGATGGAAGTTATTCTACCAGAGATCTCCGTTCTTGATTTTCAGCTGATACTCATTAAGCATGCATTAACATCATTGAATTACTGAAGCTTTTTCTTCTTTCCTGTCATAAACTTTAAACAGATCAGCATAATATGTAGAGGTACTTAGAAATCGATTTAAAGTAAATGTAAGGAGAAATAGCAATCTTCTCACTCACCTGACCTCTTAATCTTAAAGGCTTTAAGAGAAGCCCAGTTTATTTTGGCGTTATAAATTGCACTGTATTCTGAATTTGCAAGAACTCTGCAGGGTGCGGAAGACTGGAATCAGTGGGATATTTGAAGAATTAGTAATGAAATTATTTATTTCATTATTTATGGAAATAGATGAAATTAGAGCATCATAAAAACTGCTTTTTTTTTTTTTCAGAATAACTTAGAAGGACATTTTAAGCAGATATTAAATAAGTTTCCAAATCTAATTTATAAAACTGAATGTTGAGGATATGAAGAAACATGTTTTATTACCTGTTCTGTACTTGAACAGAATAAGGAAATATCTTTTAAAACCTTCCAAGAAATGAAATGTGTAGAGATTTCTAATCTATACTCTGAGAATAAGTTTTTCTGTAATTGTGTTGTTGTATATTGTGGAACATCAATAGATGTACAAGAATCCAGATTGAGTGGAAAATGTCTTCAAGTGCAAATATTTTACAACAGAACCGGCATGCTGTCATTGTTATGCCAACATTTTTTTATTAATTCTTCAACTTATTGTGCCATTCAGCAGAATAGTCATGAAAAATGTTTTGGTCTATATTTGGTTGTTTAAGTTTTGGGGAAAAAAGAAAAAAAAAGAAAACAAAATAATGCATTTTTGGTGTTTGTATGGAAACTGATTTCCCAGGTTTTGGTGTTTTTTTTTTTCCCAACTCCTTTCTCATTCAAATGTGTCATGTAAATTAAAAGCCATTTTCTGTCTCATTCATCATCTCGCTTTTTCACAGCACTGAAGAATTTTTGGGAATTAGAGCCTGCCTTTTATTCCCACAAAATTCATAGGCTTCTGGATAGATTCCTTTCGCTTACTTCTCTCTCCACCGAAGCTCAGCTTGCGCATATTGGTGCTATCTAGTCTCATACCTTTCCTGAATGGATCTTCCTCTTCTCCCTTTAGCCTACATCCACTAGCTTTTTTCTTTCTTTTCTGCTGTATTGCATGCCAAAGTTTCCTTCAGACAACACGATGGTTTTGTGGGATTCTTTGAATTGTGTAGTCAAAAGCTACATTGTTTCCCCTGTACCTCCCTTTTCATTAGGTTTCCTAGTAGTTTAATTAGTTACTGTGTAGGATTTTTAAATTTTGTATGGATGCTATTCAGCTGTCTTTGGATCTTTTGAAACTAAGAGGAAACTGCAGAAACATCTGTTTTTAAGACTTCAAGAAATTTCTTCATGGCTTAGTTTTATCTTATTTCTTAGTATGTTTTTCTTCAAACCTCTTTTTCCAATAAACTTTGTATCAGCTCAGTAATGCACATTCATTGACAATATGAATTGCTCTCTGGGACTATTTATGTTTATATTTTGGATTCAGTTAGTGATAGTGCAAGATTGCTTAAGTAATATTTATCAGATAAGTCCTTCCTACTGTGAAATTTTGGTTAAAACCAAACAATTTCAGTCTATTTCTGAAGTAAAATTTTTCAGCTGTCTGTGGGTCTCTCCCTAATTGTGTAAAATGTACACCACTTCAGCATAAGTCAAGTTCAAATGTGGAAAAGCTGTAGTAAGGCCATCACTGATGTTAGTTATCAACCTGATGTTTGTGCTTTGTCAGCAGAAGAAAGTTTTATTGCAATAGAACATGAAATGAAAAATACAAAGTAATTGCTCTCTAGGAAAAAATTGTGTAGGGTTATACATACTTATATTCTGAAGTAGCAGGAATTTTGTCCCTGAAAGCTCTTAAACTCTTAATATATATTATTTGTACTGATATATGTACATACAATCTCTGTATTATTTCTTATATGTTTTCCATAAATATTTAAGAATTGACATGGGTGATGTAATAAAAGAACCCTGCAGTTGTTTTCACATAAGCCAAGGTGTTTGAATCTGAGTCATATCTCTGTGTTAATTGAGAATTATGAATATGAACTTCCTGGGTCTTTTCACCATCCAATAATGAGATGTCATAAATGAAACAGAGGGTTTCTTACCATAGATTTTAAAAGGCATTTTACATTCAACAACTGGAAGATAACTATCTGCTCCAACCTTGATGATTCTATGATTCTAAATCCACTCTGAATCATATAAATTGGTAAACAAGATTCAGAATATCGTTTTCTAATACTTTGTAGTAAATGTAATAAACAGTCTCTATTTCTTGCTTCTACAGAAGCAAAAAAGTAAGGAGGGGAACAAAGTGGAAATAGAAACAGTCTGTTTTGATTTTTATTTTTTTTGGATCATATTGAGAGAATGTGAGGACTGCTGACTGCAATTTTACAAATTAGTTTATTTTCTTCAATACATGAAGAGTTTTTTTTTTTTTTAAATTCTTCTACTGTACCAAGATAGTAAAATTATCAGAAAGCTGCTTCAACTGATAACAGGAAGTTCAGCTTCTTCTCTCTGCAGTGTATCTTAGATGAGTTTCTGGTACTGGTCCTTTCTTTACTCTTCCTTTAATTTTTAGTGTTTCAGTAGATGTTGATTTATTTCTGCTTTAGAAAGTAATAGTATGAAATCATGGAAGATTTTAAAAGCCAGTGAACAACCTCTGCAACCTAAACAACTGCAAAGCTTGTTGGTTTCCCATGGTTGATTCTTCATTTAATCCAGTTTTTGCTTGCAGCGATCTTCGTTCAGGACTTCCTTGCTGCCTCTTCTAGTTCTTACAATGCACTGTAAACAAATTCCATTTTATTTTGTTAGTGGCACTTCTGTAAATATACTGATTTGTTAATAAGGAAATTAAAACTGGAAGAATACCTTGTCTTTGTAACTGTTATTTTACAGACCAGAAAGTAGTATTTTTCTAATTACTGTCTTAAACCTTCATCATAAAGGTAATTAATGACCAGCATGCATAAAGAGCATCCTTGGCTACTTTGTATTTGGTTTAATTGGGAGTAGTGACTGACATATCAGAGGGCTGTGCTCCTGCCCAGGGGAACCTGGGCAGTCTCTAAGACTGGGCTGAGAAGATTCCAGCATGGGGAAAATAGTTTTGCACCTTTTAGGAGGAATTAATGCACTGGTTCTAGTGGGGAAGCTGACAATAGCCCAGTAGCGTGCCTCCTTATGACGAAGGAGGCTGATAAGTAGGAAGGATGCAGTTTCAGGGAGATGATGGTCCTCTCCTGCTCAGTTCTGGGGAGACAGGTGGAATGCTGGGTTTGCTTCTGGGCTCCCTAGCATCAGAAAGATTTAGGCATACTGAGGCAAGTCAGTGAAGGCTCCACAACATTGATTAGGGGTTTGGAGCTCTGATGTGCAAGGAGGAGCTCACAGAGGTGGAACTGTTTCAGCTGTAAAAGACAAGGCTCAGTATATTTAACATTCTGTGTAAATAACTGAGAGGGTGTAGAAGCAAAGAAAATGCAGCTACACTGTCCTCAGTGCTGCTCACTAGACCAGGTTGCTCAAAGGCCCATCCAACCTTAATAAGTTGATTCAAGGATTCTTTTTAAAGTCCTACTACCTCCAGTTGAATAGCTTGTCCCTTTGTTGTTTTCTGCTGTATTTCAGTTGAAAACATGGATTTTCTTTACAAGTGACAATTTGGGGAGCAAAAAAAAAAAAAAAAAAAAGGCTGAGTTGCTCATAAAAACTGAGGAAAAGCTGTGTTCTCAGCTTAAGTAGTATCACTTGTCCAATGGTATTTGGGGATGATCCTTCTAGGGGAAAAAACCTCCAAATTATCTCTCTTTTGAGAGAGACAATAGTGATCACTCATGTTGTTTGATGAAATACTCTTTTCAATTTGAAATCTATTTGTTTCATCAGGCCTATGCATTTGATTTCCATGTAGTGTTCTTATTTTATACATGTTCCTAGGGTCTTAGAGAAAATTCTTAGATTTTTTTCTTAGAGATTTTTTGATACCAACAATTGGAGCGAATAATGAAGAAGCAAGGGAATTCTTTGGAAGTTTTGGTTTTAGCTTGTATTATGGAGCTATCTGTTATGGCTATCTGTTATGGTTTGCTATGTAACATGCAGTGTTAGCTTATGAGCTGCCTTTATGGTTCTGTTAACACATGATTCTTTAAGTGGCTGTTCTTACAAAGTTTAACTTCCTGGGTTATAACGCGTAAGTAATAGCCAATTGTGAAGGTCTTCCTTCAAAGACTATGTCTAGTATTGAAGTGTTTAACACTCTTGAGTACTTAAGACTGATGCATCTAATTCTGTTTCTTCAAATACTTCATAATTATTTTATGCATGGGAAATTTAATTATAAGCAGTATAAACTTTATTTATGCATAGTTGTAGCAGCTTGCACATGGTATCTTAGGTAACTGTTTCTGGGAAGCTGGTGGTTCTTAACTGAAGAAAAAACTGGCTGCTATTCTATCCAGAATAATGTTTTTAATTTTTATTTTGTTTTTAAATTGTTTAATTTTACTGCTTTTGAATAGGAGTTCTACACTTCATTATTAAAAGTCAAAAACGTCTTTTAATGCACATGACAAGAAAATACTGTTTTATTTGCAGATGATTTACAGACATTTGTTTTACCAAGCACCTGTCACCCACCCCAGCACAATTAGGGTGAATTTCAAGGGCTAAAGTAAGAGATGTGCCATTTGCAGAGGTGAAAATCCAATGCGTCTGTGACAATAACTAGTAGGCAATGGCAGTATCCAGTTTGTGGTATCTTGCCAGCTCTTCCATTCTTTGGTTTTGCAGCTGAGCAGCAATTTGTGAAAGTCTGAGGGATTTGATTTGATTATGGAGTTTCATATCATGCATACTTTATGAAATACTAATGTAAAACTTATTTCTATTTACAGAGTCAAAATAGGGCTGTTCTTTAAGTCCTTATCAAATAAGCAAATGTTAATGCTTATCGATGTTAATATGGAAATGTTAATGCCACATTATGTTCAGGTGAAAGGGCAGTGGTAGATTTTGTGCAGCAGAGTCATGTAGCACATCACTCAGAATTTTTCTGAAATCTTCAGAAATGAGTTGAATGTTGGGAGCAAATATTTATAAGGAAATCTATGGAATCTGTGTACCATCAGAAATAAAAAAAATTGATAGTATAAGTTGCAGTGCAGTTATAAACTTAGCTAAATCAGTAAAGAAAAAATGGCTTTATGTTTTGTTCTAACAGGAATTATTATAGTTTTCATTGAATGAATTAGGTACATATGCAAACTTAGCCTTAATGATGTGAATAGTGTCATGATTTATTACAATATAAAATCTAGTTAAAATTAAGGTAGTGTAACTTCTGCATAGGATAATTTTCTCTTGAAATCTATAATTGAATCAAAGGATTATTTATATGACATGTGGAATGCACTGAAAGAAACTTCTGAGTAAACAGAATCATAATTATTTCTTCTGTGGTAAAATGCTTCTGAAAGCTAATTCCTCTGTATGTCATCTCTAACGTATTGTATCATCTGCTGGTGAGAGCCGCAGAATAGAAATTGATTGGGAGGTGTTGAGCTAGAAGAAATAGAAAAACCTTTAACAAACAGAGGCACCAAGCTTATATTAGAAATTGCTTATGGAAAGAAAAACAGTTCACTTATGGAAAATCAGCATGTTTTTACCTTTTTCTTTTATTTTTTTGGAAGTTAACTACTTACTGTTTTACTATGGAATTATTTCTTCTGCCTTTTTTGGCTTGTTTTTACATGCCTTTCCTCTTGCCCAGGGCATGCCTGTCGTGAAAGTTGTTTGGTTTCTAACATGAAGTACATGTCAGATATTTCTTTTTTGATGGTTGCTTTGTAAATTAATTATCACCTTTGTTCTTTTGCCCTTAGAACTTATTTTGCCTTACTGGATCTTCTAACTGGTATCAGCTTGCCAATTTGACCTTAGCTGAATCCATAATTCTTTTTATCAAGAACTTCTTAAACAGATATTTCAGCTTCTTTGGTGATGCTTTCCTTCGTTATTTTTTCTAATCTGTCTTTGTACTTTATTACTTTGCTTTCATAGATGCAAACTGGAAAGACTTGGTTCATAGCCTGTTTCTTTAGCGTACTTCTAGAATTCACTTGTCTGAACACAGGTGTAGATACATTGCTTACAGTACTGCACTGTCCTCCAGGAAAGTCAGCATAGTGAAGATAAGCCTTGTACCAAGTGAAATCTATTCCTACATTCATTTTAGTTTGGTACTCTTGCTGTGGTGTTTTGTGGTCTTTGATTTTGCAAAAAATTAAACGGCTGTGGATTCCAACATCAGCATCTCTGCTATCTGATCTGAGAAATTAAAAACTTTAAGCAGCATTAGTGCTCTAGTGTTAAAAACTTTGATACCAGGCACTCTCCAAACCTGTGTTTATTTTTTTGAATGTAGAACTAGAAAGGTTTCATAAGGGAAAACATTAACCTCTATTGAACGGTTATTAAAAGGTCCTTTAGACTAAAAATTAAGGAATGCAATTGGTTAGCCCACAGATTCCGTGTTAACACAATAGATTCCTGTGACTTGAAAGTAAAAATATCCAAAGCTATTAATCTCTAGGAAACTTAGGAAGTATGTGAAGGTATCGTATTGTGAGGAAATACACAACTCATTTTCGTTAGTGTAGTATGTAGTATGTGCGTACATGGAGAATGTGAACAGCTTATTACGTTATCTTAACCTTAGAAGTATCCCATCTCTTAAAGATAACGTCCATGTATCCTCAGATTCTTAACAGAAAACTGTGAATGACTGCAGAGGAGGAAAGAGGAAGAAGCAATTGTTTGACTAGTTTGGGAGGAGCATGACTTAAAAGAACTTCCATAGGTTGTGAACTGCTTGTAACATTCAGTTACCTTTTATTACTTCCTTTAAAGTGAGTTAAGTTCATGCGTAGGAATAGCAGCTTGGGACAGAGGTTTGTGAAAACATGAGGATGAAAGATGTCTAGCAGAGTTTGTCAAATGTCACTGAATTGTTGTACTTCCTTGAAATTACATAAACATATGCATGACCATAGCATCGTAAATTCATGTTTAAAAGTGTAATATTTGTGAGATGTAATGGCAGTTTAATTTTAACTTGAGTGAGTAGACTGCTGTAATGCTTGAGATTAGGAAACAGCATGATCTAGGAAACTTTTTATTTTTTAGCGTAATGCAAATTATCTCATTTTGACCAACTCCTTTCCTGATAATTGACATCTTTGAGTGCAGGTGCAAGTTCTCAGCCTCTGAGGGTGACATACATGTTCCTCTTGCTTAGATGAAGTGGAAGTAGCTTTTTTTTCTTTCTTCTACAGTACTTTAGGTAGTTGCAAGGAAACTTCTTAAACAGATTTGGGATCTGTGATAGTCTTATTCAGATTTTCTTCTATAAATGTAATGTGGGTTTTAGTACAGGATAGCAGTTTAAATAAAAAGAAACGCTAACTGAATAATGACTACTGGTTAGAAGGAAATGAAGATCATACTGTGTTTGTTTACTACATTCAGCCAGCAGTCTAATTAAATATTTATAACAAAAAGCATTTAAAGGATGCCAGCACTGACCGCATTTTATGCACGTATGAACAACTGAAATGCATTGGAGTTGACATAAGGGTTCTATGGTTACTTAGTTTGCTTATATAAAATAAATCTGTGTTGCCTTAGTGTGTGCAGTGAAGATAATGTTTTATCCCTGAGTAAAGAAAAGATTGAACTTGAAATGGAATAGATATTTAATTGTCATTGGGTTTTATTTGCGAATCTTTATTTTTTGACTGCTGTGATGTGTAGTCTAGCATTTGAGTAAACCTAAGTGGTCTGCCTAAAGTAAGAACGTCTTTTATTTAGGAAAAGAAAAATAAGAATGAAATAGTTTTGCATGTTTTGAAAATTTTGCTCCAGATTCAACGTTACGTTTAAGTGTGAAGCTATCTCAAAGCCAGAAATGTGCCTTGTGAGTTCAGTTACCAGCACAAACTTCCAGGACTGGCTTCATTAACTCCAGTCCTCCCATGTTGCTGAGAAAGGGGAGTATGACAGCAGCCTGGGGGCACCTGGCAACTGACTGGGGTCAGCCCACCACTCTGACTGTTACTATGCAGAAGGGGAGGCTGTAGGGAAAAGTGGCTACTTCAGACTGCTGGGGAAGTAGTTACCTGTATTTCTGAAGGGTAACATCTGTGAAAGTACCAACTGGCCTTAAGGTTCAGGTCTCCCTTTTTTTAGAAGTGACTTGGACTTCTAAGTCCCACTGATGCTTTGTAGCACTTCGGCTACAAAATTGTGCTTGTTTTATAATTGTATCTTTTGAAAAAATTCTGATCTTCAAGACTGTAATGTCTACTGAACAGTGCGGTCTTTAATCAAGTGGAGGTTTAGATTCTTGGGGAATAAAACAACGCCTTCACTATTTGCTCTGTGCATACCGTTTTCTCTGCCCTCCCAGCCTTAACATTTAGCGCAGCATGATGGAGCTGCAGTGAGAGGCACACTTGAGAAGCATTGTGAGCACTCTGTCACTGTTTGCAGGATACAATCACTTCAGTGTCACCAGGGCCTACACAGAGGCAAGTTGATGGCGTTTCTTTGGAATTGTAGTAGTGTATGGCATCTACTGAAATCTGTAGGATAAGCAAGTGCAGAAATTCCTTTCAGCTGCCAGGCCTCTGAAAATGCCATGTTGTGGCCTCGCTGGTAAATGCCACAAATAGCTGAACAGTCATGTAGGTTCAAAAGGCGAAACTGCATACTATTCATGTTCAAATGTTCCACCAACAGGCTGTATTTTAACTGTGGAAAGAAATTCTGATCTTCCCCACCACTGATTGTGTATTGTAAGCCAAATGAACTAAAATGTTTTGCTTCTTGTCGGTGGCTATCTCCAGTACAACAATTTTTTCCCCTACAACCTGGTGCATGGGAACAGGACACAGGCCAGTCACTACCAGCAATAGGAAGACACAGGGTGACCATGTTTACATTCCCATTTTTTACTATGGAAGTAACAGATAAAGCTTCAGGACTAACTGCAATTTACTTAAGCTGTAATTCTTCAGAGATGCAAAAAGCAGATATTTTATGAGTATGATAAAATTACATTTTTCATTACTATTATAAAATATCAGACTGCAACATTGAAATTAGCATGAAATGAAAATGATGTTTTTTTAATTTTTAATTCCAGAGAATGGTTTGTTTGTTTTTGAGAATAAACCTTTCTAAGACTTGTTTTTGAGTGTTTAATGGATTTTTTTTTGGGTAACAAGAGTTAGATAAAAGGCAGCCATCTTCATTTATTTTCTGCCCCTCAAAATCTCTGTACAGGTTTGACAGACCTATTACTTGTGCTCTGCTTGTTCTTGTATGGTGTTTCTACTGGTTGGATCACTTATTTTTATTGGTCTACTGCATTTTTTTTTTTTTTTTGTTTGTTTCTTGAAAACAAGGAAGGATTTTGGTTTTCAGAGAACCATAGAATGGCTTGGGTTGGAAGGGACCTTAAAGACCATCCAGTTCCAATCCCCCTTCCATTCCAGTCTAGCCTGTCCTTGAACACCTTCAGGGCTGGGATCCTCAGCTTCTCTGGGCAACATATTCCAGTGCCTCACCACCTTCGTATTACAGAACTTCCTCATGATATCTGGTTTTCCCCTTTTCAGTTTGTGTTACATGTTTTCTTGGGAGTTTGTATGTGATTCAGAAAAGTCATTGAGATGTAATACAAAAATGCTAGAAATGCAGAAATTAACTAAAATTAACACAGTGGAAAGGTTCTTGATATGTAGAAGAAGTTGGCTCACATGAAGTCTGTGATTATTTTAAAAACGAAGATCAAGAAAAACTACCTTGAACTATTTAGCAACAACTAAATATGTGAAATAATTAAAATAAAAAAATGGTACTGAGTTTTCCTTGTACTTGCAAGTCAACTTTGCCAATGAGTTGGAAAATAATGGAAATTTTTACAGTGATATCAATAGTTTTTAGAATACGGTGAAGAGTTTATCTTAAGAAAGCTTACAGTTGTCCTGATTGATTGTATCTCCTTATTCAGCCTGTTTTATCAATGTTCATAAAATGAGGCATTTACTAATAGTACTTTTTATTATTTTGTTTTTCCAGAAAAGAGCAAAAGGACAAATTCTATTTGACAAAGTGTGTGAACATCTCAATTTACTGGAAAAGGACTATTTTGGGCTGTTGTTTTATGAGAATTCAGATCAGAAGGTAAGCCTGTATTAGAGTTTTGTTTTTCCCCTATGTTGCTACTGACTGCAGTAGTTTAGTAAGGGATACTGTATTAAATATATACCTTTACAAACATTTGAGCAAACCATTATAAACTGACAATTCTAGTCCACTGTAAAATTGTGTCAAGTACAAGATACTACTGTGTATGTTAACAAAGTTTCTGTTTATTACTTTGAAATGGTAAATATTTGCATTTCCTGGAAAACAAACAATTCTTGGTCTTTATTTTGTTATAGTAAAATATTTTGCCATCCCTACCAGTGGAGACAGGAAAACTCTTTGCCTTAACAGCCTGGCAAACCTACCAGAGTTTTGAAGACTTTCATTTGTTAACCTTTTTAAAAAAATACAGACACACAAATCTATGGATGATAAAATAATAAAAACAAACTTATCTTCTTCCTACCTTTTGAAGAATTTCACTGCCTCTTCTCATCTATGCTTAATAATGCTCTCACAAATAATATGAAGGATATCTTGGCCCAAGTTCCAAAAATGTTAGGCCTTACAGTTACTTTTCATAGAATGATTGAATGACTTGAGTTGGAAGAGACCTTAAATATCATCTACTTCCAACCCTTCTGCCATGGGTGGTGTTGTCAACCACTGGACCAGGCTGCCCAGGGCCCAATCCAACCTGGCTTTGAATGCCTCCAAGGATGGGGCATGCACAGCTTCTCTGGGCAAACTGTTCCCATGCCTCACCACCCTCTGAGTAACAGCTCCTCATAGTATCTTATCTAAATCTCCCCTCTTCTAGTTTAAAACGATTCCCTCTTGTCCTATCACTATCTGCCCAAGTACAATTCAGTCTCTCTCCTGTTTATAAGCTCCCTTTAATTACTGGAAGGCCATAATGATGTCTCTCTGGAGCCTTCTCTCCAGGGTGAACAAGCCCAGCTCTCTCAACCTTTTTTTGTTGTAGAGATGCTCCAGCCCTCTGAGCATCTCTGTGGCCTTTCTCTGGACCCAGTCCAACAGCTCCACATCTTTCTTGTGGTGGAGGCCCCAGGCCTGGATGCAGTACTCCAGATAGGACCTCACAAAGACCCAATTCACAGAATCACAGAATTGTAGGGGTTGGAAGGGACCTCCAGAGATCATCGAGTCCAACCCCCCTGCCAAAGCAGGTTCCCTACACCAGGTCGCACAGGTAGGCGTCCAGGCGGGTCTTGAATATCTCCAGAGAAGGAGACTCCACAACCCCCCTGGGCAGCCTGTTCCAGTGCTCCGTCACCCTCACCGTAAAGACGTTCTTGCACACATTCGTGCGGAACTTCCGATGCCCTAGCTTCATCCCATTTCCCCTTGTCCTGTCCCCACGCACTACTGAAAAGAGTCCAGCCTCACCACTATGGCCCCCACACCTCAGGTATTTATAAACCTGGATCAAATCCCCTCTCAGTGTTCTTCTCTCAAGGCTAAACAGACCCAGTTCACTTAGTCGTTCCTCATAGGGGAGATGCTCCAGGTCCTTCACCATCTTTGTGGCCCTCCGCTGGACTCTTTCCAAGAGATCCCTGTCTTTTTTATACTGGGGAGCCCAGAACTGGACACGGTACTCCAGATGAGGCCTTACCAGGGCAGAGTAGAGGGGAAGGATCACCTCCCTCGACCTGCTGGCAATGCTCTTTTTTATACACCCCAGTATGCCATTGGCCCTTTTGTCCACGAGGGCACACTGCTGGCTCATGGCCAACCTGTCATCCACCAGGACACCCAGGTCCCTCTCTGCAGAGCTCCACTCCAGCAGGTCATCCCCCAGCCTGTACTGGTGCATGCAATTATTCCTCCCCACATGCAAGACTCCACACTTGCTTTTGTTAAACCTCATCTTGTTTCTTACTGCCCAGCTCTCCAGCCTGTCCATGTCTTGCTGAATGGCAGCGCAGCCTTCAGGCGTGTCAGCCAGTCCACCCAACTTTGTATCATCAGCAAACTTGCTGAGGGTGGCCACTATCCCCTCATCAAGGTCGTTGATGAAGATGTTGAACAAGACCGGACCCAGCACAGACCCCTGGGGGACGCCACTAGTTACAGGCCTCCAGCCAGACACTGCACCGCCAATGACGACCCTCTGCACTCTGCCAGTCAGCCAGTTCTCAACCCACCTCACTGTCCACTCATCTATCCCGTACTTCCTCAGCTTTGTTATAAGGAGGTCATGAGGGACAGTATCAAAAGCCTTACTGAAATCAAGGTAGACTACGTCTACCGCTCTCTCCCCATCCACCCAGCCTGTGCCAACTTCATAGAAGGCCACCAGGTTGGTTGAGCACGACCCCCCCTTGGTGAACCCATGCTGGGTACTCCTGATAACCTCCTTTTCTCCCAATTGTCTGGAGATGGCATCCAGCACAAGCTGTTCCATCACCTTCCCTGGGACAGAGGTGAGGCTGACTGGCCTATAATTACCTGGGTCCTCCTTCTTGCCCTTTTTGAAGACCGGAGTGACATTGGCTGTCCTCCAGTCATCAGGCACCTCCCCAGTTCTCCAAGACCTCTGAAAGATTACAGAGAGTGGCTCAGCAATGACCTCCGCCAGCTCTCTCAGCACCCGTGGATGCACCCCGTCAGGTCCCATGGATTTATGGACCTTAGTGTTTCCTAGGCACTCACGGACCACCTCTTCCCTGACTAAAGGGAAGTCTCCCATTGCCCAGACTCTCTCATTAACCTCCAAGGTTTGGGATTCCTGAGGGAGAGCCTTTTCACTAAATACAGAAGCAAAGAAGGCGTTCAGTATTTCCGCCTTCTCAGCATCCCCTGTTACCAGAACGCCCCCCTCACTAAATATGGGGCCCACATTCTCCCTGACCTTCCTTTTGCTGTTAACGTACTTTAAAAAGCCTTTTTTATTATCCTTTATCCCTTTAGCTAGATTCAACTCCAGGTTGGCTTTGGCCTTCCTCGTCGCGTCCCTACAGGCTCTGACTACATTCTTGTATTCTTCCCAAGTGGTCAGACCCTTTTTCCACATTTCATGAACTTTCTTCTTTTTAGATGAAGATGGACCCTTTTTTTGATGTTCAATTATAACATCAAGAAAATTTTCACTTGAAAAGATGAGACTGGAGCTACCCCGTCTCCAATTCTGGGTGCTAGTTTCACTAATGAAGGGGTGTTTTGATATCAGTACATTCAAATAGGTTATCTTAAGTACCTTTTGGTAACATGTTTTCTTTCATCTTTTTACACTTGTTTTTGGTGAGCACATTTAGATTGATTAGTTGAGGAACATCTTAGATCAGCTTTTGGCATTAATTCCACTAATTACTAAGAGCCAATTTAGCTTTTCCCTGCATCTGAATGTTTATGGTTAGTAATGGACCAGCTGTTACTCTGTCCACAAACTAAAATATACCTGCAGTCATCTTTTCCATCATAAAGAAGAGACTAATAATTGCAAATTGAAATGGAAAAAATGTATTTCCTTTAATCTTAATCTCTGTTTTCATGGCAGGAAGTACCATTACATGAGTATTAATTATTTCTTGTGAAGCTGTTTTTGCTTTTTTATTTTTAATACTTTGCATTAATTCTCATTTAATTTTTGTATTTGAAATGAAGTCTAATTTAGTGATCTGAATAAATCTGAGAACTGCAAAAACATAGTTGTTTTCTGGACTTGCTTGCTTTGGAGTTTTTCTGTGAAGCATTGAACAAAACACTCAGGTCTTCTGTGTTAATAATTTCCATGTATAAAATGTATTTTCACTTGGATATTGTATTTTTTTTGTTACTGATATTTAAACCCTTTATAGAAACACGAGTTTTGTCAGTGTAACAACAAAGAGTACTCCATTTGATCCTCTGAGCAATACCATAATGTCATTTATTTTTTTTATCACTTACAGTCTCTTTATTTGTGTTGCTCAGTATGTATACACACAGTGAAATACAGTGTATCACTGGATCATCCAGTATCACTGGAAGAGAGAAAATGTCTAAAAGCACACCTGGGATCCTTGAATTATATCAGGAAGGAGCTCATTTTGGTGATCTTAGGGGGTGGAAGAGTGCCTTCAGCTTTTCAAACAGAGCAGGGAAGTTTGGATTAGTGCAGAGTATGGCAAATGGAGGTACTTTACCTAGATTTCCCATTTTGTTTTCTTTTGGTTCCTTGAGTGTACAGCATTTGCTTGTTAACAGGGATAGTCCTCTATTGCTGATGGTTTTTGAGCTTTTCAATTTTAATCTGATTTCCAAAGTTATTAGAGCAGCTCTTTTCTTGTGCAATTGGCATAAATTTTACGAACATTGATATATATGTGCGAAATAACTGTTGTATTCCTCATTAGTGTTTTGTTCTTACTGATGCATCTAAGAGAACTGATTGCCTGATTTTGCTTTCTTTCCTCAGTTAGCATTCTGTGATCAATATGCAGAAATATAAATAGCAGTAAGAGACTTATTAAAATTCTGATACAGATCTGGCTACTGTACAGCACATGACTTTATAAGGTGATGAGGTGGGGGGGAAAAAGTGGTGATGTGAAAATTGCTGGTTGTGTGCAAAGGCTAAAGAAGACGCAGGGTTATAGAATAACTCAAAGCCATGCACACACAAAAAAAAGAAGTTTGTTTTGTTTCTGACCATAAGTACTTTAAACTTTACTGAGCTTTATGCTGTTAGAGAAATTCTGAAGATCACAAGTTGACAGAAAAGCAGAAAAAGTAGAAATTGAAGTAGAAGCAACTGATGATGTTGTCATCAGCGATTGCTTACAGTCGGAACTCTTTTGTACAAAACAACATTTACAGCTAGATACTCAGCAAGACGTGAGCTCTTGAAGATTCTGGTTTGAAGTACCTCATTTAGGATTGCAGTTTGTTTCAGTTCCTTTAGGAAACAGAGGCTCCCATCAGTTGAAGTATCTCTTAAGTGACCTGTTCGGTTTTCTGCTGCGTGACAAGTGTGGGTCTCTGCTGCAGCTCAAAGTTCTAATTGCGAGATGATTGAGAAAAATCAGAATTTCAAAAAAGAATTTGAAATCCCTAGCTTCGATATGAATCAGCGCTTATTTGAGTGCTTACAGTCTCTTATAGGTTGCAGTCTGTACTGCAATGTGAGCCTTAGTTGTATAGGCTTTTTATTTTCACTGCTATTGTCACTCAAGTTACCAAACTTAAAGCTATCACGTTTGTACAACACAAATTTTTGCAAGTTCTAGTCCTACTTGTGGTATAAATGCATCCTGACAATGTGAAATGCAATCACTGCAGCATCTGAAGTCAGACTTCCTAGTTGTGTGCTGAGAGATTTGTCATTCCCCCCCACCCCCCATCCAATTGATGTTTCTTTTAAGCTTGTAGATTTGAAATAGTACAGCCTCGCAGAATGGAATCAGTAAGATGGGTGCACTTAGTTTTGTTTTTAAAGGATCTTAGGATTTTCACACATCTTGTCATCCTTTTGTTCTTCTCAAAGAAAAAAATAACATTTTATGCATTGATTTATTTGATAGGTGGGGGTAGTGATACTGATGAGTTCTGTTCACTAATATCTGCTACAGAAAGCTTGGAGACTTGGAATTTTGACTGGTTTTAGCCTTCTTTCTTTCACCTCTCTGTATTAAAATCAAGTTTGAAGTCTTTTTTCATCTCAGTACCAGTTCTTTCTGATACATTTTCCTGTTATGAATATTTCCCCTTGAAATTAGAATGCCACAGATCTCTGACCTCCATCCCTGTCAGTACTAAATACTGAATGATGTGTTTTTTCTCTTTCTTGTGTAGTCATCACAGCCACCCATTTAGGAGCCAGCTGTTCAACTAGACAGCAGCTGTGGGGTGTGGAAACTCAATGCCAGGCACTCTTTTGAATTAAAACTGCTCCCTAATGCAACATCAGGGTACCATTGGAGGAGGAGTCCTATTAACTTTCGTCTATGGGCGTTTTGTGCAGCTGGGAGAGATGTTATGTTTTTCAAATCATACTGATTTTGTTAGCTTTAATAGACATGTTAAAGCTATTTAGGTAAAATTACTCACAACAGCTTTTTTCATGGCTTTATAAATGTTCAATGTATTGGTCTAAAGTTTAGTTAGTTATTTCATTGCATTACACCCCCCAAAATTTCATGAATGCTCCATTCACACTGTAATTGGGCTGCAGAAGTGTTAGAAAGCTTGTGCTCTTATGTTGTGGGCACCAGCTGGAAATGCTGCTTTTCTGAATTTGTACAAAATACTTTTGTACTGTTAGAGAACGTTTTGTTGTTCTTTGACAATTCCTTATTTTGTCTTATCTGTAACCTTACCATTCACAAACAAATAGATTTTTGCCTACTGGAGCAATGTAGTGTACATGCGCTTTGTCTTTTGTGTTGAAAGACAGACCTGCCTATTCTGTGCTAAGGGGTCTATTTCAGGGTAGATGTTTTTTTTCAGTGGTGTTTGTTTTATCCATAACAAAAGGCACAGATGCAAACCAAAACCAAACAAAAACAAAATCCCTGTAATTATGCTTATAAATGGAAAACAAACATCTGATTTAATTTGATGGAACAAAAGAAAGTTGACAAAGTTTGCTTCCAATAAGCTTATCTTAGTCTTTGAAAATCAGAAAATGAACTGAATAATTTATTTTAAGAAATTATTATTCTTCTAATTTTTAAGAATATTCTGTTTTGTATTTTCTTCCACTGCTGTAAAGAAAGGTGAAATGTTGACACTGACATATACTCATGCATCCTATTTTCTGCTGTAATAATGCCACGCTATATAAATTATATTGCTTAATTTATGCCATACTTTGTGTAAGATTTAAGAGTTTGTGGTACTTAGTTGTATCTATAATTTGACGAAAAAGGCCATTTGGGAATGGAATTAACATCAAAACTGAAAACTTAGTATGATAATTGTAGCTGAGATTAGTTTCAGCTAAAATTATTCTAAGACTTCTCATGAATTCCAAGGCTTTTCTTTGTCAAGATTCAATTAGCCAGATTTATTTTGAGGAGTGTTTTATATCCTTTTCTTCACAACGATGTTGTGGACTGTACATCTCTGAAAGAGCTGTAATTGTTACAAAATGTAGATGTTGTGCGCTTCCTAAAGCCAAATGAATATGGAATTATCTTTGTATTTTAATTGCAGCTTAAGAAATGATAAGCAAGAAGTTTTTATTGCATTTATTTTTAAGCACTATTTGTCTAATGTGGATGCTCAGCATCAGTGACAAAACTAGCTTGGATCAAGGTCATTTACAACAAGAAACTTAATATTTGGGGTTGCATTCACAGAAGCCATGTCCTCTACCGGCAGAGATCTACAATAAAGATTTGCAGTAGAGTGAAAGTATAATGTAGTTTACATTCTCCTAATGTATAGAGGCCCGTAAAAGGATGACATAGCATATTTGTTTGAAATATACTTATTTTTTAGTGGCAAAGTGTTTAAAAGGACAAAGGTGTTGCAAAACAGTTGTTGGGGTCTGCAGTGTGGCATCAAAGAAGGAAAGTTGAGTCATATTGTACCCAACACTTGGTACTTGGTTAGGTTAGGCAATATGATGCTGATAGAGTTGTGTCTTTAGAAATGTTAGTGCTGGTGCTTGAGGTCCCCTCTGATCTTGAGGGTGCTACTGTCTGCACTGGGCTACTGAAACGCATATGCTCTCCAGAGAAGCAGGGCTCTACAACGTCTGTAGGCAGCTTGTTGTTGATACGAACAACTGACTTGATGTGCATTGCCTAAAATAGAGCCAAGCTTCTATTTTTGAACATTGCCACTGTTTCAGTGTTAAAATCGTGCTTGTTTGTGGAGAACTTTGCTTTGGGGAAACTCAGAAACTTGAGTCATTTCTCTAAGCACCTTTTAGCTCTGATAACATTCAAATGTATGCTCCTTAAGAAAAATGATGGGAATGATAAATCTTTAGATATCCAGAGACAAGTCTTATCTTAAATAGCTCTATACAGGTGTGTAGGCACAGATGTAGGGATTACATAACTTTTCCTGAGAAGTCTGCTTATGTCAATGGAATGAGAGTGAGAGAAAACTGCATTTGTCAAATGTAATTTGCTAGACCACCTCTATTGTAAGAATATTCACTTAGTGTAAATATTCTAAAGCAATAAGACAACCATGAAGTGGATGGCATTACACAGTTTCATTTATGTGCAAGGGCAGGGAGACTTGTTCTAAATTACAACTTCAATTTTAGGATTCTCTGGGAAATTTTAAAGAGAACGGATGTTGGAACAATACAAACTTTGACTGCATTGTATGAAACTGTACAAAATTACTACTTCTTGCTGATAAATGATTTTAAATATTGCTTATTATTTTTCCAGAACTGGCTAGATTCTTCAAAGGAAATTAAGAGACAAATTCGAAGTAAGTACTTATGTATTCGGTTTGTTATGCTCCCTTTTTTTTTTTTTTTTTTTGCTCACAGAAACATTCTTTCTGAACTCAATAGTTTGGATGTTGCCTAAGTTGCTTAGAGCATTAAAAGAGTTTGTCTGATAATGACACATTCAGCCTTAGAACAGAAACTAAAGCTTCTGTTTCTGTCTGCTATCCAAGGAGAGAGAAAGACTTGTGCTGTAGAAGTTAATAATTATACTGGCTGATGACCCACATTTTTCTGTTTTATATTTGACTAATGAGTTGATATTTTTGCATCTCAAAACAGTGAACGTTATTCAAATGTTGCTGCTGATATTTGAGTGATGAGATGGAGAATGTTATCTGGCAAAAATAGTCATGTTTGTTGCTGTTGGGCTCTTTAACTTAAAAGACTCAACAGAAGTATATGAAACTACAAGAAAAACAATATATCTTACAGAAGACGTATTTGTTTTCAAACCTGACCAGTCCAATGTTAGCTTTTTTTGTTTGTCAATTGTGGAACTTCTGAGTACTCTACAGCGTGTTTCAGATTGAATACCTGTGAGAAGTCTGTTTCCCATACTCAGGATAGAATCAGAGAATCATAGAATGGCTTAGGTCGGAAGGGATCTTAAAAATCATCTAGTTCCAACCCCTATACAACAGGTGATTTATTTTACTCTGTTTCCATAAAGTTCAGTCAAGTATTTCAACAGCCATGTATCTTTTATAGTAGACAGTAAATTCAGGGAATGCTCATCCTGACTTTAAATGTCTCAAAATAACCACTAAAAAGGGTTAGAACAGCTCTTAATGAATTTCTTCTCATTGCATTACACATTTGTGACCAACATGATTTCCTTTATTTTTTATTATTATTCAGTGGAAGTGTTCTTTTGTTAGTAGCTGACAGGAAATCAAAGTGGGGACGTAATGCTAATTTTATGAGGAGGTAATGATAATGAAATTTGTGCCTACGCTTCCAACTCAACAAGAATGTATGTTACTTAAGAAACTGACTTTGATCTCTTTTGAGGTGTTTGATCCAGTTGGAGTACTTCTAATTAAGAAAAGCAGTATGTTAATTAAACATTTTGATAATCATTGTAAATTGATGAAATCCCTTATTATGTTAAGGAAGGTTTGTGTTGTTTTTTTTTTTTTTTTTTCAGTGAAGAAATGAAAGTTGCAGAAGTTTTACTAGAGAACTACTTTAATATTCTGTTATATAAACTCCTGTTAAAATGTAGTAATATATTTATATAAGTATAAACCATCTGCAATTATTCTTTCAATGAAAGAAAAGTTGTAGGTATTGTACCTTTTTATTCTGCAGAAATGTCACGCCTTCAGTAAAAACCTATTATTTGTCAAAATGTGTGCTGAAGGATGTTTTGTTAGACTTTAATATTTGGTAAAAAACTGAGGACATTGATACTTTGTGTTATTGTCTTCAGTAGTCATCTGCTTTCTACAGACCCTACTAATGTCACAAATCAGAAATGTAAGAAATGGCCTGCAGTTGTTTTGGATGCACTACTTAACATTTTTTAGTACTGTCTAACATGTACTCCAAAACTATTTGAAGGGAATACAGTTTTTCATATAGCATGAAGATGTGCTTTTATACGGGAGATCAAGTCCAGTTTCTTGAATTAGGCATCATAACTGGAGTTTTTTCTCTGGTCTGTAGTAAGTTCACAGGCGTGGTGTGTAAGGTAAAAAACCAAAGCTGCTTTTGCTGATTTGCAAGTAGTTAACATACTGTTGTATTCTTTGTAATCCATGTATTAAAATTTCCAGATATCTGAATGTACTGCAAAAGCAAATTTTTCTTCCCAGCTAGGTGGGTATCAAGCAAGGGGGGGTTATTTGTTAGGTTGCTGGGTTTTTTTCAGATTTAGTCATAATTAGGGATAGGTATTTTACATATAAAAAATATTCATATAAAATATTCAATTATAATATATTTAAATTACACAAATTACTAGCTGTCTTCTTACTGTTATGAAGGTGTCCAAAAAAAAAAACTTGTCTGGCTTCAGTCAACCTGAACTCTTCAGGAGATTTTTCTTTTTTTAAACACTTACAATGATATATCCATGGTGATAAAAACTCAAATTAATCCAGTTATGTTCAGGAGGCATAATTAAATTTCTGTCACTTTCTTGAAAAGTGGCTCATCTGAATTGGATTCAGGCTTTTGCAGAATTGAGAACTTCGGCTCTTGGATGTAGTAAAGGGACAAACAGTAGGCACTTTTGGAAAAAAATAAAAGCTGAATTTCAAAGGGTATGAAGTTTCACAGTTACATAAAATTTAATGTGAGAACTTCTGTGCAAGACGTTGTATATGCAGTATGTGTATAACGTTCAATTCATTTTTACTTGCATTTTTCTTGACTCAGTCTAACAATTGAATGAGTAAGCTACATAAACCTGGTTTTGTCATGGTATTAATTGTGACTGAAGATCGATTGTTTGTCAGCAGTAGAATCTAAATGTGAATGTATAAATCATATGTTCTAGGAAACTTATTTACTCATTTGTGTAGTTGAAATACGTGAAAGTGAATTATAGACCTGTTTATTCCTCCCTCCATACAAATTTTGAAAATATCACTGTGTCCTGCTTTTGCTGTGGCCATAATTCATGATTTTCTAAATGGAATTTAAAATTGTGTGTAGTGTTGAATAGTTGTTTAAGTCCAAGGCGCTGTTATATCAATTAATTCTTTCAAACTTGCAGCGCAATTAGTATTTTTACTGTGGAAATTTTTAGTTCTGTTATGCAATATGAATTTTTTTTTATATTTCGTATCATGTGTTGTATTTAATAAGGTATAGAGAGCATTTGGAAATGCTGAAGGCAGAAGAGACCGGTGTGGGTTTTTTTGTGCAGTCTCACCTTGTATAGCATATATTTTAACTATTTTTGCTATTGAAATTAAACACTACTGTTTTTGTCATGAGGATACTTATTTAACAAAAAAGATTCTAGAAACTCATGGCAGTACCCGTAATATAATTAATGTGTTCTAATTTTGCATAACTGTGTCCACCTAAGTTAATAGCAGTTGTTTTCTGAAGAAGTGGATGCTTCCAGGAGGTGAGCAATTGCATTCTGAAATAAGTATCTGAGAGGCAAACCTTCATTGGCTATAAAGGGAGGCAGTAGTGTTTTATATAGATGATTAAATTTCAGCAGTCTAGGGTTGAATGGAATCATGTCCACTAGCATCAAAAGAGATAACAGTTGCTGTGACAAAAAAGGTGTTTCCTTTTTCTAAAAAGGAATGATTGGCTGATGGAGGGAAGACAGTAGACCTAATTCACTTGTTCACTGATTCAATTTAATTATTGAGTAAAGTGAAGAAAATACTCTGCTTCTGTGGAAGTGGATTAGAGCAGATACAGTAATAAACCAGTTAAGGCAGCTGGCAGCAAATCTTGGGCTATAAATTTAAATATTTCTTTATATTCATGCTACAGACTGTTCACAGCATCTTTATCATTAATGGGCATCCACTTATTCAGACTGGGGAACTTAAAAATAGCCAGATGCAGTACTGACCTTGAGACATGTATAACCAGTAATTAAGGTTGCTGTGGGAATACCATGGAGTTAGAAGACTCTTGGCATTCTTGGTTCTATGGTATATTCTGCAGATAAGACAAAACTTCTCAACTTCTCAGGATCAAAGATAAGAGGAAATAATGATATGATTAAATATGTGTACTTTCAAATTGCACAGTAGACCAAATGGTGATTATAAATAGAATTCTGACAGAATTCTGTGGCACAAATTTAGAATTTTGCAACACCACGTATTACAATATTTGAGGACAAATTTTCTAGTTTGTACATCAAGTGCTACAGGAAATTAGAATTTATTAAGGAAAAGACTGGCATTTTAAATATACGGCTCTTGCTGTAGGATCTTATTGCTAACAAAACATGTAGCGAGCTCATGTAAGGTATATATGCCTAAAGTGACTCTGTATGTGTGTGTGTATATATATATAAAAAAAACATGGTCACTTGTATGTGTAAGGTAATTTTATTTTATATCCAACTCTTTTATGTAAATAAATATATACATGTGAAATCTGTAGCTAATACAGATCTACCACAGTAGTCCTGTGGAAGTGTTCCCTTGCTCCTGTTAGTTATAAAAATGACTTTGCGGTTTACAGTTGAGTTTGCAAGCTGGGTCTTGGTCCAAAAAGGACTGGAACTGGACGCACTTTATTTTTGTTTATGCAGCTTTGAAAATGTGGAATGGTTACAGATCTTCCCTATTGCTTTTCTTAATTTCATGGAGGATTTTTCATCTGTCTGTGAACAGTGCACCTGTCCTTGTTGCACAGTATAGTAAAAATTGTTATCTGAGGCACAGAGATAACACTGGGAGTAGGAAGGCCCTTCAGAGGGATCTGTACAGGCTGGATCGCTGGGCTGAGGACAGTGGGATGAAGTTCAAGACAGCCAGGCTGTGTCCCCTCACTTTGGCTGCAATTCCAAGCAGCACTACAGTCTTGGGACTGAGTGGTTGGAAGACTGTGGAAGAAATGGACCTAGGGGTGTTGGTTGACGCTCAGCTAAACATGAGCCAGCAGTGTGCCCAGGTAGCCAAGAAGGCCAATGGCATCCTGGCTTGCATCAGAAATAGTGTTGCCAGTAAGGGCAGGGAGGTGATTGTTGCCCTGTACTCAGCTCTGGTGAGGCTGCATCTTGAGTGCTGTGTTCAGTTTTGGGCTCCTCACTACAAAAAAGACATTGAGACCCTGGAGCATGTCCAGAGAGGGTTAATAAAGCTGTTGAGGGAGAGGTCTGGAGCAGATGTCTTATGGGGAGCAGCTGAGGGAGCTGGGATAGTTTAGTCTGGAGAAGAGTAGGCTCAGGGGAGACTTTATAGCTATGATGACCTGAAAGGAGGTTGGGTCGTGGTGGGGTGTCAGCCTGTTCTCCCACCTAAGTAGCAATAGGACTAGTTGTGCCAGGGGAGGTTCAGTATAAATGTTAAGAAAATCTTATCAGAAATACTGGTAAGTGTTGGAACAGACTGCCTTGGGAGGTGGTGGAGACACCATCGCTGGAGGTGTTCAAGAACTATGTGCACGTGGCACTGAGGGACGTGGGTTAGTGGACATGGTGATTGGTTGGTGGTTGGACTAGCTGATCTTAAAGGTCTTTTCCAACCTTTATGGTTCTATGAGTAAAAGCTATAAAATGTGTTTTACTGGAATAAAAACTCACTGATTTAGAAGTTTGAACGAGATGAACCATGTTAATTGTATGTTGCTATTGGCTTAGTTATATTGCATTTTTTTCTCTAAGAATGTGCCTGAAGTTGCTGCAGAAGCATTTTTGAGGTATCAAGCTGTCTAGAAAATTTTTTGACATTTCTTTAGTTTATATTATTAAACATTAAGACAGTTTTGTCAGAGACAAATTGCTAAATGTCATTTTCAATACCATTTAGTTTTGTCTTGGCTATCAGTTCATAGTGCTACTAATAGCATGCATTATTGTGTGAAAACAGTCATGTTTGTGTGCCTCTGTGATGTGATTATGAATAGTATGCTGCATTGAGAACTAGAAATATAGGCTGTGCGTGTTGTAGTGTACTTGTTGGTCTATATTTTGAGGATATTTTCAGTATTCATATAGAGTATAAGGTTATCAACTGTCCAGATTTTTTTTCACAGAAAGTCTACTACATTTTTTTCCAATGATCTAGTTATGGGAATTAGCATGAGTAGACGTGGAGTTTTTCATATAGTCTGTAGATTGAGAGGATTTGTGCTCTTTTCAGTTTTTAGAAGCTTTTTTTTTTCCCCCTTTCTCCTCTCCTCCCCTCACAGTAATGTGTAGGTTCCTAGTTACAGAGCTTTCTGAAAGGTAAAGGTAAAAGTACTCACAATAAGGAGAGATAGGTTAAGCAGGAATTAACCTGTGACTAGTTTGACTGTAATCTTAGACCAGAAAAAATTTCTTCATGCTAGGAATTGTTGCTTTTCATTCCAGGAAAGCATTGTCTGTTTAGCACCCGTGTGGAAGTGCAACTTCTCCCCCATAGCCTCCATTATCATTCAAGTTCCTAACTAGTGTTAGCGTAGGTATTTTAGGCCCAACTATTTGTTGTCATCAATTTGATTTACTTGATATTAATATTAAATGATGGTAAATTCCTGAGAGATAGTTTAGTCCACTTCCATCATATCATTTGTTTCAGATTTCATTACAGAATCACAGAATGACCCGGGTTGGAAGGGACCACAAGGATCATGTAGTTCCAACCCCCCTGCCTAGCAGGGTCACCAAACATACGCGTTTACTAGATCAGGTTGCCCAGGGCCCCGTCCAATCTGGCCTTGAACACCTCCAAGGACGGGGCATCCACAACCTCCCTGGGCAGCCTGTTCCAGGACCTAACCACTCTCCTAGTAAAGAACTTCCCCCTAACATCCAACCTAAATCTTCCCTCCTTCAACTTGGATCCATTTCCCCTAGTCCTGCTATTGTCAGCCCTTTCAAAGAGTTTACTCCCCTCCTGGGTGTAGGTTCCCTTCAGGTATTGAAAGGCTGCAATGAGGTCACCCCGTAGCCTTCTCTTCTCCAGGCTGAACAAGCCTAACTCCCTCAGCCTGTCCTCATACGGGAGGTGCTCCAGCCCCCTGATCATCTTCGTGGCCCTCCTCTGGACCCTTTCCAAAATCTCACAGAATCACAGAATTATCGAGGTTGGAAAAGACCTAGAAGATCATCCAGTCCAACCATTACCAATACTTCCCAGCTAAATCATACCCCTCAACGCAACATCCAAACGTGTCTTGAACACTCCCATGGTCGGTGATTCCACCACCTCCCTGGGCAGTGCATTCCAATGCCTGACTACCCTTTCCGAGTAGTAATACTTCCTAATGTCCAGCCTGAACCTCCCCTGGCGCAGCTTGAAACCATTCCCTCTAGTTCTATCACTGATTACACGAGAGAAGAGGCCGACCCCCAGCTCACCACAACCTCCCTTCAGGAAGTTATAGAGAGCTATAAGGTCTCCCCTGAGCCTCCTCTTCTCCAGGCTGAACAATCCCAGCTCCCTCAACCGCTCCTCATAAGGCCTGTGCTCCATGTCCTTCTTGTACAGAGGGCTCCACACCTGGACACAGTACTCCAGATGGGGTCTCACAAGAGCCGAGTAGAGAGGGACAATCACCTCCCTATCCCTGCTGACCACCCCTCTCCTGATGGAGCCCAGGATCCCATTTGCTTTCCGAGCTGCCAGAGCGCACTGCTGGCTCATGTTAAGTCTCTTGTCCATTAGGACCCCCAGGTCCTTCTCTGCCAAGCTGCATTCTGTTTGTCCTTCTTACAAGTTATTGTTAGAAATTTTTTTAATAGTATTTTTGTCTTAATTCTAACTTAAGTCTTGTGCTATATTTCAGTAATTGATGCATTGAAGGATATTTTACCCAATTTAGTATTATGTGTCCATCACACAAATTAGGCTTTCTCACTTAAGTAGATGTCCTTTAGTTTGTAAGCAAAGCTATCGTTGTCCTAACAAATAATTACATCAAGATACATTAGATTGCCAAGTTCTCTAAAGGAAATAGTGACTTAGCAGCCCTCTGAAATACAAGGTTCTCAGTTAAACAGAGTTATGCAGAAAATAAAGTGCTCCAGTGAGTTCTCATGTCTGAAAGTATGAAGTAATTTTTGAAGTGCTGAGATTTTGACACAAAGTACCTTTTCACTCTAACAGCTTTGAAATTTTAAAACAGTTGGGGTTTTTTTGTATCTGGGAGAACAACCTTAAACAAAAAATGCCAGCATCCATAGTATTATTTTGGAAATGGCATTTTGGTAATTTCTTTTGTTATAATAGATATCTTTTAATGCATGACTTATGCGTATATTGCAGCTTTTGAAAATCTTACAAGAGGTTCAAAATTCATGGTTGACCAGCTTTATAAAATCATTGCCTTTTTTCTTTTTTAAAGTTATTTTTAAATCTTTCACCAAATATATTGTTTGTATTAGGAGAAAAGGGATGAGAGACACAAATAGTCTAGTTAATTTTATTTACATTATTCTTACTTTTTTTAATCTTTCATCATAATTTTTGGCAAATTATACTGTAGTTTTACTCTGTCTGGCAAGACGCGATAAAGCTTAGCTGCTTTGAAACAGCATGCAAAAACTAACTATTAAATTCTTTTTCTGGCTTTCTATTTTAGTACTTTCTTTTATGTATACATGACTGTGCTGTGCCGAATAAAACTTGTTTGAATTTGAAAGTTCTGTATTTTGTCAAGTCATTAGTACTTTTCAGTGAGCATATTCCTCTTGCACATAGATTTACAAAAGCATGACATTCTAACAATGGATTTTCATTATTTGAGTGCCTCACGTTTTTAAGGTTTGAAAGCTGTTTTGAAACTAGAGTTATGATTAAAAGCACCATTTTATGCTTTGTCAAAATATTAGCCCAGTTTTAAGCGTGCTTTGGCATATAAGGTGAACGTGCTGTTAACAGTTTTGACGCATGTTAATTAAAAATTTAAACACAATTGTTATTATAGTTATTAAAAGTATTCTTGTTTGAGAAAACTTAAATTATTTTAAGGGAGAAATGGTTAACGTTTTGTTTTCCATGCATTCAATAACAGTTTACTTTTTCTTTCTGTTGTATGCAACACAGACCTCATTTTGACATCTCACATTAATAATAATTATACAGTCCATCAAAGTACAATCCATTTAAACAGGGAGATTGTTAGCCCTGGAAGTGTTGGTAATAAATGCAGACTTAGTGCAAACAGTTGTGTGTATTTGAACAGAATACCTCAGAAGTGGTAAGAGTGTATGGTTGTTTTCAAATGAAACATTTGTGCTGTTTAAATAACTTGTTGTAAAACATTATTTAAAAAAATAAGCTTCAACATATTAATATTTCACTGTATGATTTAACTGATAATGAAAATATTCTGTGGTTCTTAGTAATATAAAAAGAGGGGGAAGTACTTTCAAGTATTTTCTTCAAGCTTTCATTAATCTAAGATTTACATGACTGCCTAACATTTTTTTCAGTAAGGCTCTTTCTTTGCTTGCCTCATCTGTATCTGAGATTAACGATCGTTTCCTATGTCTAGGTTTACCTTGGCTGTTCACTTTTAATGTGAAATTTTATCCTCCTGATCCTTCTCAATTGACTGAAGACATCACTAGGTATGCATAGTTCATAATTTTAAATGTAAAAAAAAAAAATGTTATTTGATCAAATTAGACTACTTTGGTTCATGGATGCCACAGCAGGTTTGACTTTTACTATAGAGTGCTGAAGTTGTTCTTATGTCAACAACTCTTAGCACTGTTGACACAAAGGACTCCCTTTGTGTTTTCTTAATAAGGTTTTTCTTAATAAGAATGAGAGGCCAGTGTTTATTCAGGAAAAAAAAGAATATAATGGTAAGCGGGGATATGATTTGGAAGGATGTCAGGAGGGGGAGGTAAATAGCGATCGTGTCTGAAGGAAACCTGTGGTTTATTTTTTGGCTACTGATTTATTATAGAGTAAATGAGGGTATGGTTGTGTTGTACTTTACATTTTCAACGATGTAACTTAGTTTAACACGTATGCATTAAATAAAACCATAAAAAGTAGTTATCTTCTTTAGCGCTTACATAGTATCCACTGCCTTCTCAGTGCTTTCTAGGCACCTAAAATACAGCATTGTAAGACAAACATAACCAGTAGATAGAATTCGCTCAATTTAATCTTTTTTTTCAGTAGTTAGGGAAAACATAAGCACTTGCTTTTAATTTGGAATTATTTAATTCTGCTTTGATGCAATATGTTATTGCACATTGCATCCAATCAGTCTTCTGCACAAAACAAGATAGCTTTACAAATCTGTAGCTGATAGATTATTACAGGTAACTTAAGACCTGTAGTATGCAGTATATATTAACTGTCTGTGTTTACTTTGAAACTTTCCAGTAAGTGAGTTGGCCTTTGAATTGCATATTCAATTGATAAAAGCATTTTAATAATAGCTTAAAGCTAAATTCCTTAAAATTTGGGATTCACTTGTAAAAAAAATAAAATAAAATATTTTAATTAAATATCTGTGCTAGGGCATGATGTCTGCTGGTTGTTAACTTGTTATATCTGGTAAAAGATTGCCTGCAGTCCTTGAAATTAAATTCTAATCCATATGTGGTTTAAGTAAGACAGTTAGGAGTTCAGTATTAAAACAGATTTCTACTGTGCATTACATGGTTTGATTAGCTAGTGTGAACTTATATAACTATATAAGTGTATGCTATAAGGTATATAAAAGTTACAGATTTTAAGCCAAAGGGATATTCAGTAGGAAATTAACAGGAAATCCATAGGTTTTATTTGTAAACCTTGAGCAGTTGTAGTCAAGAATGTGAAATGAAGGCATTCTTAAGTCTACTTTTGTTACTAGATATATTTTTTCATTCATTTATGCATTGGAAATCAGATTTTTTCTGCTTTTCAGATTATTTATGGAAGTGATACTGACTCTTAAAAATTGAAGAAATTATCTCATAGTAAATTGATACTCAAATAAAACAAGGTGTAACAAATTGCTAATGTACTCCCTTGCTTTAAAGTGTGCTTCTATGATCATGTGTATTTGGAGAAATTCTACAGTGTCTCATATGAACTCAAATTGGTAACTTTGTCTGTTTTTGTTGTTTTTTTTTCTGCTTTCCTTTGTCTTGCAGATACTTCTTGTGCCTACAGCTTCGCCAAGACATTGCCTCTGGTCGACTGCCGTGTTCTTTTGTGACTCATGCCCTCCTGGGTTCATATACCCTGCAGGCTGAAATGGGTGATCATGACCCAGAGGAGCATCACAGTGACTACATCAGTGAATTTCAATTTGCACCCAATCAAACTCAAGAAATGGAGGAGAAAGTAGCTGAGCTACACAAAACACACAGGTCTATCAGATATAGTGGGGCAAAATGAAATCATGCTTTGTCGTGCCTGTGTCATTTCTCTTAAGAGTTTGTGTATAACTGTTAAACTGAAGTTTATTGTTGCTCTGGGAGTCTTTTGCTATGTAACTGGAGCCGTATTTCAAAATCTTAACTTTGCTAAGATATCAGAAAAGAATATTTTGGAAAAACGCTTTTGTCAAAGCCTATGAATTAGTGTGTTAGGAAATGTTGACCTAAAAATGTTGAAACGGTGAATAAGTTAAATAAAAAAAAAGTATTAAAAGAATATAATATACTCCAAAGTATTAAAAGAATATAATATACTCCAAAAGAACAGTTTCCCATTAGGGCAAATGTACTATTGATGCCTTAAACTCATGTTTTTCTATTCCAGTTAGTTTTGATTGTCAGTACTTTTGCCAGTGAACTCAAGGTTTGTTCAATGGTTTTAGGGGCCTGACTCCAGCACAGGCGGATTCCCAGTTCCTAGAAAATGCTAAGAGGCTCTCAATGTATGGAGTGGATTTGCATCATGCCAAGGTATTGGGGTTTGGTTTGGTTTGAAGACAGTGCTTGATATTAAAGCATGTAGCATATACAAATTACTTCATTTAAAATTTTTCAGAACTTCAGTAATTACATATATGCCTTTTATCTCTGGATCATGGTAATTACATGGTTAACAGCTCTAAAATTGTTAGAATTCATTTTAAATCTACCTTTATTTTATGCATAGATATGCATGCATCCTAAGAATATTAAGAGTGGCTAAGTAAATTTTAAATGTCTGAGTTTTAATGCCAAAGAGACTTGGGACTATAAAGTAAAGCCAAAAAGAAATGCAATTATTTATGTGATACCGTAAGTCTTAAAGAGTATGGGAAGGGGAAGGTCTTGAGGGAGGGTGCTTTTTTTGGTGCTTTCTTTCCACTCCTCTGGATTGCTCAAGTCAAATTAGCATTTCTTGTGGGATTTTTTTAATGTTAAAAAAAAAAAAAAAAAAAACAACAGACCAATTAACCAGCTCCCCTGATCCAACCCCAAACCTGTCCTTCCCCCGAATACAGAGCATCAAATTATTAGGAAAATTACTGCATTGTAAGTATATCGATTCTATATATAAAAAAGAAAAACAAAACTTTAAAATACTGGAAAAAAAAAATCTACTTTTACAGAAATGTTGCACACATTTGCAATTTTCCTGTAGACTTTCTGTATTCTCTTAGAAATGCATGAAAGAAGTACACTTATGTTTTTATTCATGTATGTTCGATATGTCTCTGGTTTCTAGTATGAGTGCTGCAAGGCAATTCATATGGTTGGAAGCACTTTATGAAACTCAAAATATATAAGTTCCTAAGAGCTTTCCTTTGCTGTAGTGAAATAGCTGCAAGCTTTAGAAATGTTGTTTGCCAGAGTCCCCTTGGAGCTGTTAATTGTTATGCTGGTAGAACAACTATTTAATGTTAGTGTTGGCTTTTGCAGTAGTTCATTTGTTGCTTGTGAGGACACAAGATTCTGCTGTGTTAGTATGCAGTGGTATGGCATATCCAAGTCTTATCAGTATTTGGTTCTGTAGCCTCCTAAGCAGACATCAAATGCCTGTAAGTGGCATAGAATGCAAGATATGTTGCCTGACAGTGCTTTGATTGAGATCATTATGTTGTCTTCATCTACTTATCCACTACTTCCCGTATATTTATTTTTATATTAGAAATTATTAATTGCACTCCTACCATACTTCTCCTAGTTGTATGTTGTTGACTTAGTTCTTATCACCAGAATATCTGAGTTTCCCAGAACTGTGGCATATGCAGTTGAAGCAGTAGTAAAGTCATTACTGAAGTCCAAAACGTTTCCCCTAAAATTGTTTTACTTTGCCGTTTCTTCCTTAGGTATCTCATTCACTGTCTTTCAGGTTTGGATATGAAACAAATTCTTCCTTCAAGGTTATACCAGGGATAATTATTCTTTTTGGAATACTATTAACCTGATTTTTATGAAACTGTCTCATACATGATAGGATTCTGAAGGCGTGGATATCATGCTGGGTGTATGTGCTAATGGACTGCTCATTTACAAAGACAGACTCCGAATCAACCGCTTTGCTTGGCCAAAAATTCTGAAGATTTCCTATAAGAGAAGTAATTTCTACATCAAAGTCAGGCCAGCAGAAGTAAGTAGTGTCTTTCTACCTTGCTTTTTTTTTTTTTTTTGTTTTGTGCAAACATTTCTGTCTAGCAACAAAATAACATCATCAGTTTTTACCAGGCACTCTAGCAGGCTTATGCTGGAATTGAAATTAATTGGACTTTTCTCTTCAAATTCTGCGGCTTATTAACCAAAAAGTGTTTAATATGAATGTTATCCAAGCAGAAAATCTTTTTCTTACTAGATGCAGTATTTTACAAATAAAACTGGTACTCTGCCCTCATTTTCCTGTCCATAGAAACTTGCAGCCTTAAGGGAGAAGCCAGACTCACTTCCTCTTCGGGTACAATTGTTCATTAAATGTCAATGCTTCTAGTTTTATGAGTGTAGCCAAAGGCCTGAATTGTCCTGTAGGATGCTCTTTTTGTTAGCTGCCATGGAAATACTGAACTCAACTTTCATTAACTTACAATGGTATCTGAAAAGAAAGTTGATAAAGGAGGAAGGTTTACATTTTGAATACACTTTAACAGGAAATTTTTGGTAGAAACATGCTGAACTTTATTGAATTTTGCTCTGAAATGTTTAGGGTATCTCTTAATGTGTGAGTAAATAAGACAAAAGATGATAGTGAAATTGCAGAGCTAAATAGAAAAAAGGCTTAAATTTATTTCTGAAGTATTCTAAGCAAGGTATGTACTGTATGCTAAAGCAAAATATAAATTTGTTAAAAATTTTCAGTGGCATGCCAACTGTTTTTCCACAGTCTTATATAGAAGCAGTATTGCTACTGTATGCTGATATGAAATCAACCGTGTTTATAAACAGTGAGGCAAGTTTTAAAGACATATTTTAAGTGTCTCAATTTTAGCTTCAAGATGTCTTTTTGAAATTTCCATAAGTTATTAAACATGCAATTTTATAAAGCAACTCATCATTTCTCAGAACAGTTACATGTTTGCGCTCACCTAAACTTCAGAGTAATTTCCAGACCCTGTTCTGTTGATGTACTGAAGTGCAGAACAGTATCAGTTTGAAGTCACTAAAGTATTTTAGTGTAAATAGACTTGAAATGAAGTGACAGGAGCTATAACAATGCTGATGGTTCTTGCATTTCACAAGCTGAAGTAATTTAGTTTGAAGTCTAAATGCCAGCAATCCAGTACAAACATTGTAGTTTTGTAAGTTCTGGAATACAGATGTATAAACACAGATGCAATAGATTTTCTATAATCTGATATATAATGAAACAGATCGGTCAGAGTGACACTACAGTATGGATTTCAGATTAGTATTAGATCCAACAGAAGCATACATCACAACCTTCAGTACAATTACTTCCTGCAGTTTAAGAGTACATTGGGCAGCTTGTCAGAAAATTAACCAGAAAACCTGAAGTATTATTAGGTTTTTCAGAAGAGTCATTAGTACAGATAGGAGGTGATAAAGCAATCATCACCCATAGTGACTAACCCACCCAGTATAATTATATTAAAAGATTGGAAACTATGGTGTTTTGTGTTCTTTTCTTTTGAAGTCTTGTGGAGTCTTATGACAGGAGAATTATTGCTTGTTACACTAATGGAACTATGTGAATGGCCTTCTAATTAATAAACAGCTTAAGGAAATTCTTTAATTTACTTGTGAATACTTTCCAGCTGGAACAGTTTGAAAGCACTATTGGATTCAAACTGCCAAACCATCGGGCCGCTAAGAGGTTATGGAAGGTTTGTGTGGAGCACCATACTTTCTTCAGGTAAGTAATAATTCTCTGCTTCCTTCAGTTTGCCAGCTATACTCATATCTTTCTTTGAAAGAGTATGAGAAAAGTTGAAAAGATTTCTCCCCTCTTTTACCTTACTTTGTCCATCAATTGACATCTTTTAGACAAAATACATCCTACTGGTCATTATCAGTTTCAAAGGTCTTAGGTATAGGTATAATTAACTGTCACTTAAACTTTCAGCGTGCTAACAGTATGGAACTAAACTAGTAATCATACATTGTACTAGCTGAAAGATTGACTTTTCAGAATGAGTGTCTAGAAAGCTGATACATGTCTTCAAAAGAAGCTCTGAGGGTTTGACAGTGAACTTCGTTGAATGCGCTTTTCAGAATCTACGGGTGTGTAAATGCTTACATCTGAATTCTTGCTTGTTTATAAAGTGGGCTGAGTTCACAATAATTCTTTGAAGTAAGAAGAGTGCTTTTTGTTTACATAATAAACTCTTTCTTTCTGTGTTTTTTTTTTTCCTCCAGTAACTAGTAAATATAAAATTTTGAATTGATCTTTGAAACTGTAGACTATTTGTAAATGACCACTTTAACAATAGCATTGTTTCTCTTTCTGTTTTCACCATTGAAAAGTAATTTGATTTCTGTAATAGCACAACCTCCATGAGGAAGTGCAGCTACTCTTGCATCCCAGGAGTCATAGAATCATGGAATTGTAGAATCATAGAATGACTTGGGTTGGAAGGGACTTCAAGGATCATGAAGCTCCAGCCCCCCCTGCTACAGACAGAGCTGCCAACCTCCACAGTTAATACTAGACCAGGCTGCCCAGGGCCCCATCTAATCTGGTCTTGAACACCTCCAGGGATGGGGCATCCACAGCCTCTCTGGGCAGCCTGTTCCAGCACCTCACCACTCTCATAGTGAAGAACTTCCCCCTATATCCATCCTAAATCTTCCCTCCTTTGCCTTAAAAACCATTTCGCCTTGTCCTGTCATTATCTTACCTTGTAAAGATTTGGCTTCCCTCTTAGTTTGTGGGCTCCCTTTAGGTACTTGGAAGGCTACAATTAGGTCACCCCACAGCCTTCTCTTCTCCAGGCTGAACAAGCCCAGCTCCCTCAGCATGTCTTTGCAGGGAAGGTGCTCCAGCCCTCTGATCATCTTTGCGTCCCTCCTCTGGATCCCCTCCAACAGCTCCCTGTCTTTCTTGTTTTGGGAGCTCTAGACCTGGACACAGTATTCCAGATGGGGTCTCACAAGGGCAGGGTAGAGAGGGACAATCACCTCCCTGTCCCTGCTGGGCACTCCTCTTCTGATGGAGCCCAGGATACTGTTCGCTTTCTGAGCTGCAAGAGCACACTGATGGCTGATGTTCAGTTTTTCATCCATCAGGACCCCCAGGTCTTTCTCTGCTGGTCTGCTCTCAAGGATTGCTCCTCCCAGTCTGTATATAGGATTAGGTTGAATCTCTTATGCACTAAATAGGCGTTGGATCTTTAATCACAGGTTCTCATTGTAGCATGGGTAAGCTTTCTCCTTCAGTAGCTTGTCTCTTGAAAGCATTTTAAGATGCTTTCAATCCTGTCACTGCATGCTAGGTATTAACTAAACACACCTGATAGACAGAGAACCTGAGGAATGTGACACCTAATCAATTTATTAGTAGAACTGTCTCACTGGGCAGTTTTCAGTATTCAGATTTTTATTGAATCCAGAATGTACTTGAACGTGACATTTGTTGAGGATGACAATTGAAGTCCTTAGTTTAGAAACAACTATTTCAAAATGCTTGGTTTTTTCATGCTTGATAGAATTCATTAGGTAAGTTTATTAAGATTAATAGCCCACCATTGTTTACTTCAAAAATTTGAAGTCTCCTTTGGCTTGTTTTGTTTGTTACCCCTAATGGCATGCAGATCTTGTCTGGAATAGCAAGATCAAAAGTGCTCTTCAAATAATTCATGTAATGTTTTGCTTTGGCAAGGAAACTGTATTTCCTACTTTTACAGTAATAAAACAGATGTAAATGGAAAAGAAAAAAGTCTTATGGAAGTAAAAAAAAATCCTGAACTGAAAACTACCACTTGCAAGTAGAAAAATTATCAGGAGCATTAATATGTATTAGATAATCTTACTTCAGAAATTCTGACATAATAAAATCAATTGGACTTCATTCCAATCAGAAGTGAATTTTTCTAATCAGGAATGACATGATGATAAGAGTTATGTAACAAATACTTCAACCATTCTGTAAAACCCATACTCTCCACTGATGTCATCAGATTGAAAATCCTCAGAGCCTCTCATCCTAATTTAAAAACAGTAAAATAAATCCAGCTCTGTTTGTCTCCAAAGATAAACAACAGAAGCAATCGCTGCAGTGCAAGACACTATAGCTTTCTCATAGCATGCATATTGCTTAGTATACCTCAGTAAATTGTATTAAATCTAGATGCATATTTTTAGCTTTCAGATCTCTCAGCATGCCCTATATAACATTGAAAATTCTTTACAGTACTTCATGGTGTTTCAGTTTTTCTCAAATATTAATTACATTAAAATGTATTTTCTTATAGAATATTAGAAATTTAGCGTATGAGTTTATTTATATACATCCATCATGAACCATGTTAAAAATTACAATTAAAACACACTGGATTTGCTTGTGTCAACTCAGCCTTATAGGATTTCAGTAACGTTTTCAAAGGTCAACAGCCTGCTTTAAGAAAAATAGTTAGACTATGTACCTACATTAATCTCCTGAGGTAAGTTTGGTCTGCAATTCTGGATCCTAACTAAAACAAGCTTAGAATTCTGCTTTATGAAGTTTTATTTGAAGTTTTCAAGATTGTTTAGTGTTTTCCCAGTGTGTCCTAAAATGGTGCAAACATAGTTTTCATTTATCTTATGTAATAAAACTTGTATTACAAAAAATAAATTTAAATGTCCTTAATCAGGAAGTAATTAGTTCTCTTGTTTTTTTTTCCACATTAAAAGATTAAAAGTTTATCTCAGCAGGGTGGAAGATAAAATTGGCAGCTAATGCTGTAGGCTTGCCAAGACTAGGAAATCCAGAACAGAAAGGAACTTGGAAAAACACTCTAGCCTGCTTCCTCTTAATGCATAATGTCCTCTTGAAAATAATGCGGAGAAATAAATCTGTCACAAATACTGCTTCAGGATGTTTTTATAGATGCAATGAAAGTGAAGTTCCAGATACATGGCCTTAGTGCAGAAGAGTGGATTAGTATGAAAATTGCTTTCTTTAAAAATATACTGTGATGCATTGGGATTCAGGTGCATGTGTATGCATCTTAGGCCTACAGGATTGGATCCTTCTGGCTAGCGTTCTGATGAAGCCCTGAAAATGTTAGCCTTCCTCTCACCATTCATTTTGCGAAGTATCTGAAAACTATTCAGTTTTGTTGAAATATCTTCAGAATGATTTAAAATTTTCAGAACCCAATATTGGAAACGGTCTTAAATATACTGGATCTGATTCCACTTACATAGATATTCCCTATGTAATGACAAGTGGCGTTCCTTGGGGATCAGTGCTGGAACTGGTGCTATTTAGCGTCTTTGTAGGTGACATGGACAGTGGGATCGAGTGCACCCTCAGCAAGTTTGCAGATGACATGAAGCTGAGTGGTGCACTTGACACACTACAGGGAAGGGGTGCCATCCAGAGGGACCTGGACAGACTTGAGAGGTGGGATCATGCCAACCTCATGAAGTTAAACAAACCTAAGTGCAAGGTCCTGTACCTGGGTCGGGGCAATATGTAGCACAGATACAGGCTGGGTGTAGAATGTCTTGAGAGCGGCCCTGAGGAGAAGGAGATTTGGGGGTGTCAGTTGATGAAAGACTCAGCATGAACTGGTAGTGTGCACTTGCAGCTCAGAAGGCCAACCGTATCCTGGGTTGCATTATGAGAAGTGTGACCAGCAGGTTGAGTGATTGTGCCCCTCTTCTCTGCTTACATGAGACCCCACATGGAGTACTGCATCCAGTTCTGGGGCACCCAACACAAGAAGGACAACATCATGCTGTTAGTGTGGGCCCAGAGGGAGGGCCATGGAGATTATCAGAAGGCTGGAACTCTTCCACTATAGGGACAGGCTAAGAGAGTTTGGGCTGTTCAGCCTGAAGAAGGGTAGGCTGCAAGGGGGACCTTACAGTGGCCTTCCAGTACCCAAATTGGGGCCTACAGGAAAGCTGGGTAGGGAGTTTTTATAGGAGCGTGTAGCAATAGGATGAGGGCAAATTGTTTTAAACTGGATAAAGGTAGGTTTAGACTAGATATTAGGAAGAAATTCTTTACTGTGAGGGTGATGAGACACTGGAACAGGTTGCCTGGAGAGATTGTGGATGTCCCTTCCCTGGACAGCATTCAAGGCCAGGCTAGATGGCGCTTTGAGCAACCTGGTCTAGTGGTGGGGGTGTCCCTGCCTGTTATAGGGGGATTGGAACTGGATGATCTTAAAGGTCCCTTCCAACCCAGACTGTTCTATGATAGGTTGAATAAGAGCTTGAAGTCTTCATAAAGAAATATGCGAAAGTTTAGAGAACTTGACATTCATCAAATATCTTGCAGCAAGTTCTGCCAAAATGTTAACTAGGACTTTCTCTAGTACTTGACTCTTAACTCTTCAGTGCGAACATGCATATCCAGCACAGAACCCAGCATTGATACTACTCATAACTGAATCTTTTTCACCCTTTTCATTATCGGCCTTTTTTTCCCCATTCTTCTTGTGTCCAACATCAACTATATAAATCTATAAGCAACGTTGTAACTAAAATGGAATTTGAATCTAGCTTGTTAACCTTTTTAAAGATGAATGACAATTCTACAGTCATCTTGTTGGTTGGTTTTTTTTCCACTTGCTACAGCCTTCTACACAGCTTTGAAATGCCATTCCCTAAATTTGAGGAACAGCAGCTGCGTTATGGGTACCTCAGAATATAGGAAAGACAGTGGAAGTGGGTCGTATAGTTTCCCTTATAAGTAATATTCTAACAAGCAAGATTAGAGAAGTGTTCTGTGTGGACTTACAATGGCCTCAACTATCCAGAAAGAATACAGTTTAATAATGATAACACCAAAAGATAAGGACCCCGGATGCTTATTTGTACTGTTGAAAATGTGTTAATTAACAGCATCGCTTCAGTTCCAAATGCAAATAATAAATAATATGTATTGTTTTAGTTCTTCTCAGATCTTAAGATAGAATCATTTCTTGGACTGCACAAATCATGTCTGGTGAACTAAAGTTGCAATATAATAAGTAGTGTTAGAACTACCTCATTAAGTAGATAAAGAGTTTTTAAGTGACTTTCTTTTTACTTTTTAGACTTTTATCACCAGAACAGCCTCCAAAATCAAAGTTTCTAACCTTGGGTTCCAAGTTCCGCTACAGCGGACGTACACAAGCACAGACACGACAGGCTAGCAACCTCATAGACAGACCGGCTCCCTACTTTGAGCGCTCTTCAAGCAAACGTGTTTCCAGAAGCCTTGATGGTGGTACGAAATTGATGTATTTATTCAGTACAATGATTATATTACGTATGGTCACCCTGATATGAGTTCATATTGAGAGACCTTGGAGATACTCAGAATTCAACTGGACAAGTCCCTGAGCAACCTGGACTCACTCTGAACAGGTGGTCCAACTAACTAATCTCAAGATATTCCTAAATTATTTTGTGATATGTCAGAAGTTATGACAAGAGTACACTGCTGTTGACATCAGCGCAATAAGAATCATAGACTTTGTACATAGCAAAAAGCTGAAAAATAATATCAGTTAGTAACAGGCCTGTATTCCTCTTCGTTGATATCACTATAAAATATTTTATGAAGTCTTAAAAACAAAATGTTCTAACTTACTCCAATTAACCAAGATTATTTTGTTTTTTAAAAGCTCCCATGAGTATCTCAGACCAAAGTCTGCTAAGAGACTTCCATACTACAAGAGGGCAGCCTGGAGGAGACAAAATCATTGACCTTGAAGCTGCTGGACAAGCCAAGTTGAAAGAAGGTGGCAGAGAAGATGATGGAAGCCCACTCAAAACTCCACAATTAGAGTTGATTCAGGATGGAAAGGTATGGATGTCTTTCACACCAAAACTATTTGCTTATGTAGCGTATGTTTGCTTATTTAGAGCCCACCATCTCTGAGCATCATACAGAACACTGTATTAAATATTTAAAGAAAACTGTCAAGTATTTTCTGTAGTTTATCTTAATGTAAGTGTATATAAGCAAAAGTGAGGGCAAACTTGTGTAGCATCAATTTTCCCAGAGTTTCTTTAGTTTCTGTAAAGTTAATTTGAATTTTTCAGTAAGCTTGAGTGAGTTCTGGAAAAAATATTTAAAAGGGTAAATAGTGTTTTTAATTTCTTAGTTTGCACAGACTTATTTGTTAGCATATCCATTGTAGTATGTTATACAAAGCCGGATGTATTATAACTGCTTTTAAATATTTATAGATAAAAATAGTGGTGTTTTTGGTAGTAATTTAGCAGAATTACTTACTCATTTAAAAACTTCTGTGTTGAACTGAGATACAGATTTCTGTTTAAATTTGAGTATTTTGGTCTGTCTCTTTTGCAAACAACCATTTACTTGTTTGTTGGAGTTACTGGGGGAATAGGTTAAAAAAAAAAAATCAGAGTTTTCAGGATTTCGTATAAAAATTTCCTTCCACAGTGTTGGCTAAAACTTTGGAGTTGTGTGATTATTATCTCTCTCTGAGATATTACTTATTTTTCTAGCAGTTCTTCAGAACTTACTTTCATATTTAAAAAGCAATTTTGTTTTGAAAAGTTTTTTGCCAAGTAGCTCCCCATTTGAATCTTAGTGGTGATATTTGGACTGCAGAGTTTCTCCATGCAGATGACATGTTCCCACTACATTCAAGTGTAGGAAGAGAACAAATACCAATGGTTGCGTTTTTGATGTTCTTCGCTAACTACTTGAAAGGATTTTTAAATTAGCCTAGGAAAAGGCACGTGTGAACTTCACTGATGGGAGAAAAGTAGTTAAATTACTGTGTTTTGACTTTGGGCTTGATAAAATGATGATTCTCCCTTGTTTCTGAAGTGGCAGTATCTTCCAATCTTCTAATCGAGAGAAGAAAAAAAAGCAGTATTTTGGGAAGTTTTTCCATGAAGCTGATTAGTAAGGTTTTGTTGCACATGCCAACTCTGTGAACAGTCCTCTTTTCCCCCTAAAGCACTCTTTAAGTCTTAGAGGAAATGGTTATAAACCCAAGAATCAAAGTGCCAGCTTGTCTTTCGTGTACTGCACTGTCCCCTGACCTTTCTGCTAAAGCTCTGGATGTCTGTCTGCTTCCATCTGATGTGACTGCTGCAGTTCAAAAGTGCACAGTTCTTTGCAGCCGGAGAACAGAACATTCATAATGGTTTTGATTTCATAATCCATAGAAGTAAACAAGCTGGCTGCTTGTAAAACGCAAGGGGATTTCTATTTTTATTTGGCATTTCTATTGCATTAGTAGAGCTATCCCTAAATAAAATTTTTCACTAACAAATAATTTCTTTTTTTTCTCCCTCTTTTTGTACCTACAAACTTGCATTTTGTTGTGCTTTCATTTTCCACTGTGCATAGAATTTATTTCTTCAGCGCACTCATATACACCCGCCATCACTACCCATTCTTTCTGCGTCATCCCATCTCACAAACTTGTCACCTATCCCTGAGATGGACATGCTTTCAGATATTTCAGAGGAAGATCCTCTCTGTGAGCCTGTCCTTACCATCCCAGATGTCTCGGAATATAATTCTATGAGAGAAATACCAGATCATAAAGAAAATAAAATAGCTCCACTGAACAATAACTTTGAATCTACGAGAGCCCTAGCTAGTCAAGGCCCTCCTGCCATGGAAGGAAAAAGCTGTAGAAATGAATACAAAAACACTGAATTTTGTGTCTCATTCAACTTTATCAGATGCTTTTCTTTTTGTTTCCGATCGCTGCTTGATGAAGATGGTTATATTAGTTTTCCTAGCCTTCCTGATGTTTGCATCTCTTTCCTCCCGCCTGGTGTTCAGCACTATGTTCCTATCACCTCTCCTTCCTTCATCCCCTCTTTTCTCCTTATCTTCGTGCTGCTTCTCTCAGCTTTCCAGTCTATTCCTCTTTCACTCACATTTTCCCTTCCTCTCGCTCTGTCCCTCTGCTACCTGGAGCCTAAAGCGACTTCATTTAGTGCCTCTTATGACAATGACCTGAATGACAAAGCAGAGGAAGAGGAGGTGTGTAATTCTGTTGATTAAATGTTGACTCCATGCATAGCCATTACGCTAGTTCTCCCAGAGGCTTCCTCAGTTTTGCACACTGGCAGGGATATGTGTATGTATCTTTCTAACTTTTCCTGTTTGTGAAAAACTGCCATTTGGGGATCTTTAGTCAGTAAATAGCTGTGGTGGGTTTTTTGGGGGGGGAGGTTGGTTGATATTTCCCTGAATTCATGCAGCATGCATAGTTTTATGATCTTTCACTCTACTGAGGTAGAGTTGCTTTGTAGTTCAAAACGTTTAGAAACACAAAAAACTGAAAACTGCTGTGAAATAACATACCTAATATTACTATTACCTGATAATTATTGCAATTTGCATTACTTGCGCTGTCAGTTTTTGTGTTAAAATGCATGTTTCCTCAGTGCATTCACTTTGCAATGCACATCTCAGAAGTTCTGTGAAGATCTGAAAAGTGAAATTCCTTAACGCTGAATTCAAAAAGTATTATTGTGATTTCTTTAAAAGTAGCTTTTTCTATTATAGATTTTCAGATGTTTATGTTCTGCAAATATATGTCCAAAGTTAAGTCTAAGATAATTTTTTTTCTGCAGTGTTTTCACTGATCTCTAGCAGTAGCTAAGGCGAAGACTGATTTGATTCCTTAGCTGAGATTTCAGGTTTTGTCAGACTTTAATCACTGAACTCTGAACTGTCTTTGAAATACACTATTATAATTGCTATACAGAAGCCTCTTTCACATTATTGTGCTGCTAATTCTGATTATCTGGAGTGGTTGACAAAATGCCTCCTTTCCTTTACTGTGCATGTTAGAACAACACCATGCACCAGAAAAAGGTGGTTTATTTTGATCCTCAAAGTAAATGTAAAGCAATAGAATGGAATCAAAATTGGGGAAGAGGACCTGTTCAATGTTACGTTTAATGAACTTGGTTAAACCGATTCAGACAACAGATGTAGTATATATTAAAAACTTGCCAAATAGGACACACATATCTGGTTAAATAATGAAAAACATTACTTTAAGGATTTTCTTATTTTTTCAGTGGCCCAAAAGCAATCTGTGATAAAGTTTCAGACAGTGGAATCATAGATAAGTGACAAATGAATAATAATGTGATACGTACCACATATGCGTGCATTCACACAATGTAAAATGCAACAGTACGAGCAATAAGTACACCATTCTTCAAATGTGCATGTTTGCACACATTGACTTTTCAAGATGGTTGGTACTTGTATCTGTGGCAAGACTGAGATGGGGGGCGGTTTGTTTTTTAAAGAATGCCTTTCCTTTGGTCGTTCAGAATACTTGTGGTTAAGATGTGAAAATCACTTCCAGCAGGGTGCACTGCAGTTTGAGGAATATATTCACTTAAAAAGGAGAGTGGAAGCTCAAATAACTCATCTCAAAACAGCAACATTCTTAGAATAATTAAGACAATTTCTAAGTATGTTATTAAGTGTTTAACTTGAGTTTTAGACTGTTTTACCAAACAGAAGTCATGCATTAAATTCCATTTTCCCATCAAGTCATTGCAGGGCTTAAGGTTTTTATCATAGAAATTATACATACCATCTTTTTCTGTCATTCATTTTTTAATATCCGAGATAACACTGAGAAGCAAGAGGGACATAGTGTGAAATTTTCATTTTTCATGCCACATACCAAGTATTACTTCAGCCATTCTACAGCCATATAGGTGAAGGAAGACCAAGGTCGCTTAATAATTTGAACAACATCTGGGGCCGAAACAGTAAAGGTCTGTAAATAATAGCACGCTTTGCAGTATTTACAAAGAGATGATGCCTCTGTTATTCTGTAAGCGTGTGTTAATGGTTCCTTTTCTTGATAATTTACAATATGCTTACATAGGTGGAATCTGAAGAGGAGGAAGCACAAAAGAAGGTGCATAGGTTTTGTTTGTTTGTTTTTTATTTTTACAGTTAAATCTGGCTGTAGCTGCCTGATTTGTTAGCACCCTTAAGTTTCTGTGGGTTTTTGTCTGAGTAGTGCCTTTTCAACGTACCACTTTATTTCCTGTATTTGACAGTCTGTTTCAAAGAGTCTTTTTTCTTTTTACAAAACAAAAAAAAAACTTGCTGATACATTTTATGTTCATTTTGATTGTTTTTGTTTGTTTTTTGTGTGTGTGTGTGTGGCTTAATTTCACAGAGCAATTCGTTGAGAGTAGACGGGGAAAATATTTATGTCAGACATAGCAATTTAATGTTGGAGGTTTGTATATAATACAAGAAACACTTTCTTTTCTCATGGGCTGCCAGGCTGCATGGGATGGGAGGTCACCTGCAGGCTGTTATGTACACAGTGCATGAAGTGCATGGGGAAAAGAAGCTTGGAAATGCTGCATGTTATAATTCTAGTTTCTGAGTTTTTAAAAGTTTTAGAAAAGGAAACCCTTAGCTTGAACGTTCAGTGTATATTTTTCCTGGATGTTTTCAAGGTGGCAAGTGGGAATAATAGCCCTGTTTAGATATATCCAACACATTAGGCTGATTCATCGACACAAATAGGATTTTTTTATACATTACTACCTCAAGTGTGCATTTGCTTTGTTGAGTAACGTTTCTGATTTTCACCAGTAAAATCATCTTTTTTTCAAATGCGTAACCTGAATTAATGGAGCTAGTTAAGGCACAAGTAGTGGTATAAGTATAGAAACACTAACTCTGGTTCTGACAGTTAGGATTTTTTAGGAGCTTTGAGAAATGTAGGTAAGTATCAGATTTTTAAAGTGAATGCTTATGAAATTTTTGTTTTTCTTTTTTTAAATGGAAGTAAAAAAAAAAAAAAAAAAAAAGCAATCTTACTCCCTGAAGGTTGATGCTCATTGAAAATGAGCAACAGCAAAGAGTTCTGAACAGCGTTTTACTGTGTAGTGCTATTATTTGCCACTGAAAAGGAGATTCTTTTTTATTGTAAGGATTTCCATGTAGTCTGTAAACGTGGATTGATCTGTAGTTAAAATCAGCATCATTTAACATTGTCATTAATAACAGAAGCTAGTAACTGAAGAAAATCCAGAAAATCCTACTGCTGTCTTTAACTTAATTCATCCAAATGGGGCTATAATTAATTCCGTTTGTCACAAAAAACTGTCTTTTTAAAAACCATCGTTTTTGTTTGTTAAGAAGGTGGTTTGTGGATCACGGTAACATAACTAATACATGTTTTGGCTTTTTGCAGCTTTTGGTCACTATTTAAACTTTGCTTTTGTGTAACTTACTAAAGCACTGAAAGCGTACACTGCATAACTTTGCTGTGATCAAGTCTAGGAAACATGCCTTGTGTCAAGCAAAGACAGTTTTTAAAATTATGACATGAGTATTTTCACTAGCTTCACTTGTGTAGTGGAATGTCCTTGGTGAGATGTCTCAGTACTCTCTAAGAATAAACACATAAGGAGGACATATTTAATACCCCCCTGATTATTAGTCCTAGATGAAAAGTGAGGCATTGGTCCTGTAAAAATATTATCCTACTGAATTGCCAAAAGGGGGAAAGGTTCTTAGTGTTCACAGTGTCTATGTTAAGATTCAGAGAATTAAGAAATAGATTTGCAGCACTGTTGGTGCTGAACATACAAGTGAAAAGACATCAGAAATGTAGGAATTTGTATTGGTTTTGTATTTTATATGACTTGACAAGTTGTTTTTTTTTTATATACAAATTGCTGTATCTGAGCCTCAGTGAGTCATAATAAAATGTAATTCGATATTGACACTGGTGCCCCTTTTTGATGCTTGCCTGTGAAGGTCCAGTTTAGACAAGACACCCTCGTGGGTTTTGTGCATATCAATATATATACCTGACAGTTCCATCCACAGTCAGGCTCTTAAATGTGGGGAAGACTGATAATAGTCTTTAAGTCCTTACATCTGATTCTTCCAGTACATTTAAAGCCTACACAATAGGCACAATGAGTAGTCCCTCTGAAGTGAATGATGCAGGTGTTAGCTGCTTGCATACTTGGTCCTGTGTTATCATCTTCACAGAAATAAGTGTTTTTCATGAAGCTTGCAATCCCCAAATTTTTGCTTCTCTGCTTAGAAGTTTCAGATGAAAGTAATCACTAGAAGTTATTGTTTCAAAGGGCTAGTAGTTTCTTATTTTGGATGAAAATGGCTATTAAATAACTGTGCACAGTATTATCTTTCCTTTGCATTAAAATGTAGTTGTGCTGTAGTATTAGTTGCCAAAAAATTAACTTAGTTCCATTATCACCTTATACTTTTAATGCATTCCAAAGAACAGCTCTTCAGACACAAGGCACTTTCCTTGGTTTGATTCTTTTCTTTTTTTTTTTTTGTTTTTTAACTGTTAAGTTTGCTTTTGTTGTCGTGTTTTGTCGTACTTTGTTTTACGTTGCGGGTTGCTAGGACCTGGATAAGACCCAGGACGACTTATTGAAACACCAGGCTAGCATTAGTGAGCTCAAGCGCAATTTCATGGAATCCACACCTGAACCACGTCCCAATGAGTGGGAAAAGCGGCGTATCACACCTCTGTCCCTACAGACACAAGGGGTATGTCTCTGTAGACAATTGTCTGCATGCATTTCCATACAACCCTGTAGACGAAGTAGTCAATGCCCTTTGTCCTTTACGTTAATTCTTCTGGCTAATGTAATATTTGTTTATACTACGTATACATTAACTTTTTACTGCTTATCATTGGACCTGGCTTTAAATAATGTGTGGAATTTTGTTCCACAACAACTGGACTAGAGTCACTAGACGAAGTTGGAAGCAATGGCAATATTTTGCTCTGTGTTAACAGCAGTTTAAATTTCACTGATATATATGTAGAGAGATAGGGAGTTAATTTTTCAGTGACAGAAGATTTTACTCCATGTGCCTTTAAACTCTTCCTAGGCAGTCTATGCAGAAGCAGCTGTCTGACCTGTGTTGTTTGCAAAGGACCTTATGTGATCGGATAATTTATGTTGTTGGCTTCTTTGGGACATATTTACTGTGGTCATTAAAATTTATTCACCTTAGGCTCCATGTGTGTATAAAAGGATTTTACCTGCTTTTCCCTTACACCTCCTTTCTAACTAAACATTAAAACAGCAGTTCTGAAAACAGTTTTCCAAAAACATCATCCTAATTGCTTGTGGCAGAAAACCTGCCTACTCAAATTTCTGTCTATTCTTGAACTTCTAAATTTGAGGAGTTAATTGCTGCTGCTTTTATAGAGTAGAACAGCCAATCAGTCCTCAGAAACAATCAGTTTACCTTCTGTTTTTCCCTATTATTTCTACCACTCCCCAGTGCAGGGAAATTACTCCTCTAATTTTTGGGTACTACAGTAGAATCTTTGCATAGTGATACCATGCACAGGTACAAATTTACAAATGTCTGACACGTTGGAGCTATAAATATCTGGTTAAAACAGGCATTTATGTAAAAGTGACTTAATTTTTATGTTCTTGTGTGCATTTTTTATGTTGACTTATTCGTGTTGAAGCTAAGGCCCTTCCAAGTATTGTTTGTTTATGTCGGGTTTTTTTTGTTCATTTAGTATGTCCTGTTATTTTCAGATGGTTTGGTTTTATGTTTATGAATAGTGTGTATCTGTCTCATTGCTTGTTGATTTACACTGGTTTTACAAAATGGAAACTAAATAGAAAAAAGGAGACCACATTTTCCAAGTGAAAGCACTGCCTGGGAAGGAGAAGCAATGGACTGCAATGCCATCGATTGCTGGAACAAAACCAGAGGAAACTGAAAAGGTGGCTGCCCTGAAATCTACTGCCTTTTTGCTGTATCTGCTGTGGGCTAGCTTGAGCACTTCCTTCTTTTCCTTCCCCCTCCCCCCCCACCCCCCCCCCCGCTACCACTACTGCAAAGAGAAGTTTAAGTTTCAAACCAAGATTTGTGTATATGAATCATATGTTAATGCCAGCAACATTCTGTTTAAGCACTAAATATGAAATTCTGAGTGGTTCCTGTTTGAAATGAACAACTTTTTTCGACTGGAAAATAACTGTATTTTATGTAATTTGGACAACAGCAAACAATGTATTTCCATTCCAGGTGGAAATAATTGTTTGCTGTTTGCAGTTATATAACACTGTACACAATAACTTTTGTGTATTTACTATGTAACCATTTCTCAAATCAATAATGCTAAAAATGCAGTCATGTTCTGAGTATCTCCATGATTCAGTACTTTTTGTTAATCCAGGAAAAGGGAGAATTTTTCTTCTCTTCTAAGCTGGTTAACACCTATGCAGTGAAAAGCGCTATATAATTAGTGGGACTGCTAGCAGTATGATAGTGATGATGGAGGTGGCAATTGAGATGTTGTCTTTTTTACATTACTTTTGGACCGTTTTTCACCACCTAGGAAATGGGATGAAAGCAGACTGTAAAACTGCCAATCCTATTTAAGTAACATATATAAATACTAGATTTGGGGTAAAGCATGTTTTCATCCTAAATTATTTGTTGATGTTAGTAGAGAAGTTTGGATTCAAGTTCTTAGTTACCTCTAAATTTAAACTTCCTACTGTTAGTACACATTGCTCAGTCTTATTCCTGGAAGGTATGTTTTCCTGCCTATCTTTTAGGATAGCTGGATAATAGATGAGAATAAAACAAGGATACCATTTCTGATACTCTTTCTTTTCTTCTTTCTTTTGCAAAATAATTGCATTTCCTGTGTATAAGAAACATTGCATTGGATATGTCTCATTTGTATCCCTGTACTCCCACAATTGCACAGCATCTGTGACTTAATTATAATAGAAATTGTGGTGCTATGATACATATGTCACAAAAAAAAAGGACTATCATGTTATGGTTATCCAGAATCATTACTGTGGATGGCTTTTTTAAACCCCAGACCCACCCTCATTCGCTTCCAAACAGCATCGGTGTATGTGCTTATGTGCCAGTAGATTGTTTGCCAGGAAATTAGGCATCTTCATGGTCTGATGCGTTGTTGTAAATACAGTAATTTGTTCAAGAGTGCCAGTTCTATTCATACATTTGGTTACTTGTACTAAATGTCTCCTCAGGGAGCAAGGGTTACATTGTGAAGCAAATTGTGCAATTGGAGTTTTCTTTCTAAAAGATTAGAAGGCCAGAAATCATGAACATAGTTTGCCTTTTTATCCCAGCTACTAATAGATTAATGTTCATTGGATACAGAGAATAAGAGAAAGGAAGTGATAGTGAGGAATAAATTGCCCCGATGAATATCAAACATTGTATGAAGGTAGATGTAATCAACCTATGTTTCCTTAAAATATTCTTGGGCACCTTTGGAATGTAATTCAAATCTTAGTGTAGGGGAAAAAAAAATAAATAGTTTTTTCCTTTTCTGTTCTTCTGCATGCCAAATGTACAGCGCTGTATGCATGGTAGCATGGTGTAACCTGTATAAATGTTCAGATTCTACGTTGCTAGCGCACAGTAAGTCCACCCAAACAGCAGTTACCTGCATGGCTTTTTGGCTTTCCTCTGGCATGTGCTCCTGCCCTGTCTATTACCTGGCAAAGCATATGTTATGTCCATGTTAGGTATCTGTTACACTATTGGCTTTTTATTTTAACTGTTCATACTTGTATTGTAACGTAAGATCTTATGAAAGTAAAGCTGAAATAAAGAACTTTGCTTTTTCAGAAGCTTGTACCCACAAGAATTTTAAAAGCTTGCTTTACCATATGGCTTCATAGTACTACCAAAAATAGATCAGGCTATAAGCAACTTAAACTTTAAACCGTGTATGCTTCTACGTACGTTTGAATAAAACAGGTTTTACCAATGAAGTGGGAAAGGCTTTTGAAAACAGATTCTTTAATAAATGCAGATTCGCTCATTTTAAATATTTTAAACACAGCCTTTATGAGTAAATTCTTTTTAGCTTTGTGGGAATGTATTGTTTCAAGCAAATGTACGTGGCTGCCCGAAGCTGTGAAACAGATGGAAATTACAAAGTGTTCAGAATGGACTTTTTAAGAGGGAAAAATCCTGACAGTGATAGTAATAGTTCAATTAATCTATTCTGTTAGGAAGTCCGTGAAAATATTTAATGCTTTTAATTTTTACAGTGTGAAGTAAAGAGCCGAAGTATGTGCCTGGTGGGCACAGAGCATTAGATCGCTGCTGAGCACTGTGATTTCGGCAATGTTCTGTCGCGTTCTTCTCTTTCTCGCCTTCCCTGGTGCATACGAGGTGTCCCCTGAGCTCGCACAGAACGCTCCGGATCAAACGCTTGTCTTTGTTGTGTTTTCTCTCTTGCCGACCCTTTCCTTTGTAGGCTGCTGCCGCTTTGTCCGTCACCGTCTAATTCTTTCCCTTCTCTAACTCGTCTAGAGCCTAGAAGAAGAGATAGCGTCCATTTTATTTAGCCAAGAGCGCTTTGGCGCCGGCCCGGACCGGCCCTTCGCCGCCGCCTGCGCGGGGCCAGCAGAGGGCGCTGCGGGGGAGCAGACCGCCGCCTCGGCCCCGCCGCCCCAGGTGCTTCCCCGCCCCGCCCTGCCCGCAGCCGCTACCCTGCGCCTAGACGGCCGAGAGAAGGTTGCGGCTGTGCCGTGCTGCCTGAGCCGGCTGACTGCTTGGTGTGGTGGGAGGGAGACGGCCAACGAGCTTAGTTGCGTACTTGCTAGGCATCGGGAGTATTAACTGGCTGTTGCTGTAGCACCGCCAGGAATGCTGGCATGTGCTCTGTAGGTGCTTTGCTTGGTAAACAGCCGTAAACGTTAGGATTAAGTCACAGATGATGTGTTGGTTTTGTACTGTTGCTGCTTGAATTCAAGTCGACATTTCCCAGAAATAATTAGATTTAAAAAGTGTGTAATACATAGTTTTTAGCAGGCTATCAGGCATATCTATCACAATTCATTTTGTCGCAAAACAAATACTAACATAGTTGCTTTAATCTCATCGTTTGGGACTCAAACTAAATCTTAATGGGATCATCTTGGTAGTCACGTGTTGCTATTTTGACAAGATACAAGCATGAGCAGCCTCCCTCCCAAAAGTGAACAACTAATAAAATCTTACAGTAGTTTGTTGTTTTTCTGTTCTTTTTATTATTATCTTGTGTGATGATAAATCAATACCAGAATGCATTTTTCATGTATTTTCCCATAGTATTTTTATTCCTAATTCCTGATTCAATTGAGATAAATAATTGCCTCAGTAGCATCACTGACCTGTGCATTCAAACTTTTATTTTCAGTCTTTTTTAATTAAATTGCTTTATTCTGCCTAATAATGTCCATAATACTTACCTACTTCTGAATGAAATATTGGAATGAAGTAGAAGAAAAGGAGCATAGTTCTAAGTGAGTCTCGCGGTGAATACGCAGTACCTGTCCTGTATCGTGTGTATATATTATTAAAGCTAGCTTGAGGAATGTTATGCTGTTTAGAAAGGTTATGCATTGATTTTTGTTCTCTGATTGCTTTTTGTTTCACAGAAACATGCTTCCAGAGCAGAAGGACCTTGCACGGAAGTCAGCAATGCTGATAAGGTTCTACTGATTTTTCCGTAGTTAAATTTGGCTCTAACTCTTCCAATCCATCTTCATTCTTTCTTTTCAGTTAACCATCACAACCATCTTTTGTCTTCTACATGACATGAACCAACCATCAGCTAATTTTGTTTCCATCACTTATTTTATTCATATAATCTACTTTTGTTTTTCCTCATCCGTTTTTTTGTGCAGAGTTCACATGAGACTCTGGACATAGTGGAGGAGAAGAAGCAGGCAGAGGTTGGGATAGAAGAAGCACTAGTCATAGACGAAACCAACAAAGGGAAAATACAAGTTGCCACTGATGCTGGGGAAACGTGTAAGGTGGAGCACTTGACAAAAAAGGACTCTTCTTCTTTGCCATCAGATAGTAGTAGCAGCAGTAGTAGTGAGAGTGAGGATGAAGAGGTGGGAGAATACCAGCCACAACACAGGGCTGTTGAGGAAGTCATCAGAGAAGAACAGGAAGAAGAGGAAGATGCGAAAAGGAAAGAACATGAAGAAAAAATAGAACACGTGGAAGCCACACCGGAAGTCAGTCAGCTAACTGTACCAGCTGAGCACATGCAAGTTGCAGCTGAAGATTTGGTTCAGGAAAATGCAACTACCGTACTTACAGAGGAGAAGAATTTGTCAGAGGAAATTAAGCAAGACCTAGGTGAAGAGAAGGAGGAGGAACAGCTCAAACTCAATGGAGATGTGTCTCATGTTGACATTGATGTTTCACCACAAATAATTTGTTGTTCTGAGGTAAATGGTAGAACAGTTTGACAACTAGATTAAGCGGAGAGATTTCTTTGGGTGAAAATGTACCTGCCTTTCTTCTTCTCCTATTCTTCAAGCTGTTACAGCATCCAACAAGATTCATATCATTTGGAAGGGGAAACCACTGATGAGCAGTGAATTTCTGTCTCCTTCAGTTATGGTTTCTGGCTTTTTGCTACAACTGGTTGAGCATCACCAGTAAAGCAAACCTTCCGAAGACTGCCATCTCCTTTATATACCCCCTTATTTTATATACATATACATAATGTATATTTATTATTTGTGTTTCTTATGTTTTAAGTCTTGTCTTGTCTATTTGTCAGTTGTTTTTGACACATCCATGACACGTAATTGGAAACGTATTAACAACTGGAATTAGAAAATATCCTTTCCAAATTTTAGTTTCTTTTTTCCCTCATTATTCACTGCTTTTGTTGCTTTTTTTTTTTTCTTTTTAAAGATGTGTTATGAAATTACAGGCTAGATTTAGTATATCTTTCAGTGAGTATATGTACATGTTTACTATTACACTATTTAGGGAAGCATAGGTTAGTTCCGGTCACAGTCACCTGATTTTAACCTAACAAGGTTGAAGGGTACTTTATTGGGTAACCCTCATTAAAAAGAGGAAAAAACAAAGTGTGGGTATGCATGTCTTTGTAATGTGAGCATGGTCTTTCACTGGGTTTTTTCAACTGTTGGGTGTTCTTTTTTTCTTGCTTGTCTTGCATTAGTTGTTCCTTCTCCCCGCGCATGCTTAAACAGGTTTTTATGTCCTTGTCTACTACATGCGTAGTCTCAGGTGTTCGAATGACCTGAAAAAAGTAGTTTATAAGACCTTTAGAAACGGACAGCCCACACTTCCTAAGTCATCGCCTGTTTGAAGAGAGGGCAGAAGGGCTTCTATGTGTGCAGAAGTACTTGAGGGACGGAAAAGACTTTTTTTCATCTGGATTTCCCTTACTTAAAATCCAAGTGTCCAAGTTGTTTTTCTGTTCCAGTAGTGCATATTCAGAAGTTAAACTTTTACATTGTTACTGAAATTTCTTGTCCTTATTTGCAATTTGACTAAGTAAAGATAGATATTTTTCCAATATTAATTCTGATGTGAAGCTTATCCGAGGTTGCTATTAGTTTCTCATTTGATGGAACTTTTATACAGAGACTTTTTCCTACTGATGCCCCTTTACACATTTTAAACACCTTTCAACTGGGTTTTATCAATTACTTTCTGTGATATTTACCATTGGCTGAAATGTGTAATATTGGCAAAGCTTATTAGGGGATAGGAATTTTCCTGCTGTGTATGTCCATTTATAATATCATTTCACTTTGCTTATTACTTGCTTTACAAATGGGAAGAGTCAAATATTTATCTTAATCTTAGACTTCTTATGTATTTATTTTACTTTCTTGATCCATTTTACAAACTTTCTTTTTATGTCCTTTGAGTTGATTGTTTATTTCTTGCACCATAGCCTCCAGTAGTGAAAACAGAGATGGTAACCATCTCAGATGCCACACAGAAAACTGAAATCTCCACAAAAGAAGTTCCAATTGTTCAAACAGAAACCAAAACCATCACATACGAATCTCCACAGGTACAGTGGCAGGGTCATTTATTGCACTGTTTGAAAGCTGGGTTTTATTCCGATAATTTATAGCTCAAAGTAAGTCATATCAAAGATATGCTTTTCGAAAGAGTATACTTTCGCTTGCAACTAAGATTATAGTTTGGCTGTCGGAAGTTAAGTGAAATGTGTGTAAATAGAACAATATTTCTACTAAAGTTCTGAAAGTAATTTTTTGTTGATTGAAGAATTTAGTTGTCTGCAAATGTATAATTCATTTAGTTTTGGAAACACAGAATAGTAACATTGCTTCTGAAAGAAGCACTTAACTTTGGTCATAAAGTTTCCACTATAATAAACCTTAACAGTCTGCGCACACTCTGTAAACTTCAATTTCAAGTTTGGTGTTAAATTTTCAAACTGAACTAAAGAGTAAGTGCATGTATAGTAATTAAAAAAAAAAAAAAAAAAATCTCTGAAAACAAAGCTTTTAAATGGCAAAAATGTCATTTCTTCCCTTACAGTTTGATGGCACTGCTGGTGGCAGTGCCGGTGTGCTGCTGAGTGCACAGACAATTACATCAGAGTCAATTTCTACTACCACAACTACACACATCACAAAGGTAAAGCAGATAAATCTCTCTCTGAGCTTAAACAAAAAAAAAAAAAAAAAAAAAAATCTAAGTCTTGCATGAAGTCTCTTTTCCTTTAATATCTGCTAAACTGACTTGCAGTAGATTAGATTCATTCCAGGCACATGTGGGAGTTGTTTTTTTCTGTACTCAGATGTTGAACAGGAGAGCCTTAATGAATAAACAGGAACATCTGGGAACAGGATGGCAAAAAGTATGGTATTTAATTTTTATTTTTAGCATTTCATGTTGGTCTTATTTCTGTGTTTGGTTAGGAGAACATCACTGAAGTTTTAAGTTTGTCTCTTCTGTCACATGGTGTTATCTTCTTGCGCCTTTGTTAACGTCATCAATTTGTCTCAGGTCCACAGAAACCTTGCTTCTGGCATCTCTTGTAAGGATGTGCTGAAATGATGTTTTCTTAGCCTCTGTGTGTAAACCCAGGAATACAAAGGAGGGTGAAGTGTACTTGAAAACAGACCATACCATTACTCTTCTATGCAGGCATATTTTGGTGTTTAATTATGTATTCTACATTCCGTGCTTGAAAAGGAAAACTAAATGTTAACAGGACATGACATCTATTTTGGTCTCCTATACCGTTTCATGCCAGAATATGATAGAACTACAGAGGTGTTGTTTTAATTCATCATTTATGAAAATACAAATTTTGGGTGTGCCCTCATAAAAAGGTTTCCAGCTCTTGTCTTTAAACTTTTAACATAAATAAAAATTTTCTGTGAGATTTTTTCTATGTGCTAAGATAAGAGTGAGAAATTAAGAAACAAAGCATGACATTATTTCCTTCAGCAATGGAAGATATTGATTAATATTATTAATATTAATTACAATATTAATTAATATTGATATTGATATTAACAAAGATATTGAAAACTTCTTGTCAGAAGAGTACATAAACTACAGAACTGAAAACCATATTATGTTTGTATTTAATGTGGGATTATTTAGAGACTAAGAGGCTCATGCTGGATAAATTGAAATCAAAGAAAAGAGTGCTGGAATTTTTTTATTGCCAGATTCGTATAATGGAAAAGCCCAGAATTCGTATTTATCTCCGTATTGAGATCTATTCAGACTTGGACTCCAGTAACAAAAGGAATTTTCTATTCTTTGTTTTTATAATAAAGCTGGTTTTTTTTTGTTTTTTTTGTTTTTTTTAAGCAATGGCTAGCATGTGGCTAACTGCATAATTGAAGCCTAGTAACATAAAAATATACATGTTTCAATATAATAAAGGAATGCTTGTGGCTGTAAGGACTAATTGCACTAAGATTCTTCCTTGGTTTTTGTGCCTTCTGTAGATGGTTAAAGGTGGTGTATCAGAAACAAGAATTGAGAAACGAATTGTCATTACTGGAGATGCAGATATTGACCATGATGAGGTGAGTATCTAAACTGTTAACACTTGGTATGTTACCAGTAGTTCAGTGAGGTCTAGAAAATGTTTCAAAAACCCAAAATAGGAGAAAGGTAGAGAATTTGAATGTGAAGATGTAGAAGGATCTTGAGATTGTTGATTGCAGCAGACCTTTTAAGCTCTGGTGTTAAGTTAATGGAGTATGACTGAGAGATAAAAGCATTTGTAACTTTGCATTATAGATCACGTGAGTAGATTTCATACTATTTTTAAAAGGATTGTTTATTTTGGAAGAGACCCAATTTGTTTAGTGCTGCTTTTGCCATTTGGAGGAAAAGCATGACTAAAATAATCTATTTTGATACATTAAATCTAGATAGATACGAGTCTTCGCTGCTTTATGTCAGCAACATCTAAATGCAGAACTCAACTAAAAGCTTTGAAATATATTAAGGCATAAAATCTTCAATGTGTAAAATATTTTTTTGCTTCTATTTTCAGAATTCTGTACAAAAAAAAAATATATATTGTTGATCTGCAGGAATCTTGTACAGGTGCTTCTGATCTCTCTTAGCACCAAAGCAGTTTTGTTTTATGGTGCCTTGGAAATAAAGGTTAAAATTAATTCTGTCTGTCCAATTAAGATTGAATTTAAGAAGTACCCCGAAAAAAAATGAGAAAGAACTGTGATTATCTATTCTTTGTAGAGATGATTACACTTTTTCATTGCAGTTTCTTAGGTTAAAAAAAAAGTCAATCAATAGTTACTGCATAATACAAATAGAAAAACTACCTTATACATAAAGTTGCAGTGAATCCAATTCTAACTTTATGAAAGCTGCACAGCTCAACAGAATTTAATTTAACTTCTTAGTATAATATAGTGAGAGCTTTCAGGGAATTTAATTTCAGATTTTGATCTGCTACTGGAAAGTGACTCGTGACAAGTTCAAGCTCATCTTGAAACTTGTAATTAAATGATAGGGTTGTTCAGCATTAGGCATTGCTCTTGTCTGCCTTTGCACAATGCTCTTGGGACATCTGAAAAGGTCACACAATACCTTTAGTATACTAGGCAGTGCTCTTACTAAAACCATTTTCCAAACAGTTCTCTGTTTTGAGATAAGTAGGTAATGGAGCAAAATAAATGAAATTATTATGTATGTATATTTAATCACTGGAATGTAAAGCAGTGAGCAGCTCTTAAGAAATTTAAGAAATCTCTACTGCAATTTCTTCAGTAAATATAGAGCTCTTGAGAAGCGCAGGCTGTTTTGTCTTCTTGCCCCTGCATTACTAAAACAATTTTCAGTAGGAAAGGAATATTTTAGTTTCGAGTTTAAGAATAGAAGTGTTACTAGCACTTTTGATTTAAGAATCAGAGGCCTAAAAAGAGCTAAAGGCTTTTTCATTGTTAGTCATTTGATGATCAACCCTGATTCTTAAGTGTCAGCAGTCTCTTCCTTTTAAATCATTGTTTGTACTGTATGGGTTATATTTGGTATGCTGTAAAATACAAACAAAGTTACAAACAGTTACAAATTTGTAAGATCACATGAGCAAACATCGGTAATTGTACCAACGCGTGCGGTGCATGTATGTTCTCTTAATAGGACCATCCTCATTTTGTCTTTATTTGCCCAATCTGTTGCAAAAGTTCTAAAACTTCTTATGTAAAGTACTGTATGTCTTCCAGATTCAGATGGAAACATGACAGGGAGGGCTTTATGGTTATGTGCTACTTGCTGAAAATAGTGTTACATTTTTGAAGCCATTATATTAGTGTGTTTTGTAGTTGTTGTTTTCTGTTTCTTTTGTTTTGTTTTCTTCCCAAGCTTAGGAATTGTAGACTTCTGAATAATTATTCCCAAAATTGCTGATGCTGTGCACCTATTCTCAGGTCCCTTAAGACCTGGGTCCTATTCTCTGGTCCCTTAAGGCCCCTTCTTTAACGCTTCTTTCTGTTGTTAAGCTATGTATTTGGAATGTGTTGGCAGGCTCTGGCACAGGCAATCAAAGAAGCCAAAGAACAGCACCCTGACATGTCTGTCACAAGAGTAGTGGTGCACAAAGAAACTGAACTTGCTGAGGAAGATGAAGAATAAAATCTAAAATGCCCTCAAGCAAATATTTCAGGTAAACTTATAGATAGAAATTGCAGCATAATTTTATTACATTTTCTACTGCATTGTCTAATAAGTTGTCTAGGGAAAAAATATATTTGCTATATATTATAAAATGCTGAATTTAAATGAGCATTAGTAGAAGACAGTTAATGTAAGTTTTATTTTAAAGTCTAATTTGACATTAAATTCACATTTCCCTCTAAATGTCTCCCAGGTTTCTCATAGTGCTATTATGGTGTTTCCTATGATGCTTGCTCAGGGTGTGGTTTTCACATCAAAGGGAGTTTGGGCTACTTCTGCAAAGCACGAAGATTAAGTGATGTTTTTCTGTTTACGCTACAGTGGGAATGTACAATTGCAGCCCTTGCCTTACGTTTTTCTTATTTAGTAGGAAAACCGCAGTTATCAGTAGAGAGGGCCCACTCAGACGCTTCAATTCAGTCAGCTTATTCTCCATCTTAACTGCACTGAAATATTTACCTTCTGTTATTTTCTCAGATGAGAAGATAGATGCTTTGACAGCTGAAGTTTTTAAACCCTTTTGTCAGTTGAAAGAAATTTGAAGAGATGCCGATTCAGTAGGCTCTCCTTTCAGCTGGAAAACTATTGTACATTCTTTAGTTTAGCACTGTTTAGTTTGGGTCTGGACATCTTTTTTTCCTGTTGGAAAAGGCCAAAGCATATCCCATCCTTACTGAAATTCAAAAATCACATTTTATCATACTAAAATACTTACTTTAGAAAAATAAATTTAATATGAGATATTATCTTAAATTTTTTTCTACTTGAGCAACGGAATCCAGGCCTGGACCGACCAGTCACTCTGAGCTATTTCCAAAAATCTGTGACAGTCAAATAGACCATAATGGCCAGGGTCAAAACTGTGATAATTTTCCTTAAAAAAATTTGCTTTGGTAATCAGCAGAATTCACAGTACCACAAAAGTGCTCAAAGTTTTTATAGGCAAAAGGAAGCAATATTTTTGTCACTAATAATAAAGCCGTGGGAATAAAAAGAAATGCTGTACTGGAAGTATTCAATAGAATGATCACAGTGAGCAACTGAGTAAAATCTGCTGTTTCACTGGTAATAAGCAAATGCTGTGAAGCTCAGTATCAGCTTTGTATTATAAAGCTTCAAGTTTCTTCAGTTTTGTCACACTGATGGATATCATGAAAACTGAAGCTTCAGTGCTTTTGAACTTGATAGGTTGTGTTTACTGTAGAGTCAACTTCAATGAAAAGATGGTTAGAAGGAGTAAATCACAATGAGAGAGATTTAAAAATAAGCAAAAATTTATAACACGCTATTTTAATACTTTATTTTGGGGGAGAATTCTCAGTTTTTACTGATTATTCTCTATATTAAGTTGCAGAGCAGAGGGGTTGCTGGCTATTCTCGTGCGGGAAAACTCTGTTAATGTAGGGAGAGACAGTAAAAGAAATTTGTATTTTTCCAGTAGTTAAAGTTGCTTTGATACTTGCCTTGGTAATTTATACAGTGGTTGTGTCCTCCAGAAGAGAGCTTCAGGTTCTGTATATGCTTGCAGACCTTTAGTAGAGGGTTCCAGTTGCCTTTCCTGGCCTCCTACAGATTGCACTCGAATGAGAAGGGTTGGGTTGGTGGGGTGTTTTTTTTGGTAATGTGAGTTCATAAATTCCTTTTGACTGGTTCTTCTTTAAGCTTTCTGAGAATCTGGAGGCTTTCTGTCAGAATAGAGCAAGTTTGAGCTGCCCCCTTTAAAACGTCTTCAATATTGGTTAGGTTAATGTGTATTTCAAAAAGGAATGAATAACTTTTGCTTTTAACTTATGCAAACCAAAACCAGTATGGGTCAGGTTTGGAAGTGCTGGGTGAATGTCCCATTACAGTTTTTAACAGTAACATCCAGGAAATAACAAAGGGCTGTCTTTTGGTGGATATAGAAGAGTTCTGACCTTTCTAGAATTATCTTGAAAAGTTACAGTGCTCTCAGACAATTCCAGCTGTCAGTAACTAAAAACGCACACTGCTGTTCCTCCAAACATTTGTCTTCATTTGCTATATATAATAAAGGTGATTCAGGCCAGAAAGGAATGGACTGAAGGGCTGCCAATCTAGTACTGTGTTGTGGGATTTGGGGTTTTGGGGGGATAGTGGAGAGGAGTACGTTGTTTTGTTGAGATATTTTGTATGCTTGGGAACAAGTCACTAAATGAGGAACTGTGCAGTTGTTTCACTAACTTTTCTTGGTGTACACCAGGATTTGCCTTGTAGCTTTATTGCTTAAGGACACGGGAAACAATGAGCATGTATGCTCCAGCTTTCTTTTGAAAATCCAAGAGTCATGGAGCTGCACTGACTAGAGATAGTAATATTATAGAAATGTTGTACATGTCCCAGAAGGGCTTGGAAAAATCCACACTGTTTTTGAGAGCTGTTAGTTTGCAGTAAAGTGTCTGTATTCTAGGTAATTTCATTACCCCCTTGGTACGCGGCAGTGCTGAACACACACACTAAAACCATCCTTTCCTTGTTTTCAGTATTTGTATAGAAGGATCTAAGGTAGAAAAATGCACTGAGAGAGCAGAACAAATCATTTTGATTTGTAAGGATTTGTTTTTATAGTATTGTACTGTAATCACAGTACTTACTGTTCAGCATGAATTTAAGGATCTTGGGAGTGGGGACTGCTTCTTTTGTTATATCTGTGCAGAATGTGCCAAATTTTTCACACTATCTCAATCCACAAAATTGCCTTTCAAATCAGTGTTCAACATAATCTGTCCCATATAAGTAATCGTAGCATCTCTTTTGGAGGGACTTTATCGTGGAAGGAAGAAATAGTCCTCACAGATTTGCACTATATTTCTGCATTAGTGACCAACTGCAAACTTGACTGTGTTCTTTAATCAAATATTCTACTACTTGGTAAAAGTTTTATTGAGGACAAAAACTCAAAGAATTGTTTCTATGTCCTGAGGGTGTGCTTTACCTCTTTGAGAAATACATACCTTGTACAATGGTGTTTGAAATATATCAGAGAGTTTGCCAATTGCTTTGCAAGTTTGTAAGCCTTTCAATTAAACGTTCCGAAAAACTTCAGTTGCCCAGACACAAGTGCATGAAATGCTGTAAATGTGTCTGCAGCACAGACTGTCAGAAGACTTATGCTCTTCTTCACCAAGTGAAGGCCAGATGTGGAAATACATTTAAACAATTGTATTTAGACAATTGAATCACACCATGAATCCATGTTTTTTTGTTGTCATGTTTTGTTTTGTTGTTTTTTTTTTTTTAACTTTGCCCTGACTACAGCTATTAAAGTGGTTCTTTTTATTTAGGCTTGTTTTCTGTAATGAAAGTGAAATATGCTGTACTCTCAAGGGTTATTAGTTGAGCAAATATCCTCATTTCTCTTTATGCACTAGATTTTGTATTAAAATTTTAAATGAAGTGTGCGGTAGATTACAGTTAAAAGCCATGAAAATTTTGAGGAGGGAAAAATATACTAAAGCAAGAAAAGCATTGATAGAAACTGAATTGCTGTCCACCTTAGGGCCAAAGGAGATTTGAGTTCATGTAACACTCTTATTTTTGTGAAATAACCCTCCCCCAAAATAACTGAATGGGAAAAATGACTTCTTGAATCTGATGCTGTGTAAATGTCCCGTCATCTGCTATGTATGCTTATGTAATCTTCCCCCTCCTTTTTCTTCCAGAAACAAAAATTATGCTGGCCATGATCATAACCTTGAAGAACTGTGATCATTCCAAGTCATCACTGCTCAACTGAGTACACCAAGCCTAGCAACGAAGATCAGAAGTTTAAGAATGAGTTGCCAATACCAAACTCAATTTTAACATCTTTGGCCTATAATCCCTTACAAGCTTTCTTGTTTATTTTTTTTTTATAACCACTTCTTAACAAGCTTAGTTTTTTTTAATGACACTGTAGAGGGTATGATCTTCTTTTTCACAAATATTTGCATTTCTGAAGCTGATTCTTGAATATGAAAGTGAACAAAAAGAGCAGTCTGGGGAAAGTACAGTTCACTGGAGCAGGTGGTAATTGTGCAGAAAAGGGGATCTTAACTAATTTAGGTGTGTTTTTTTTCCCAAGTATTTCAAATGAAATCTCTTTCTGGAGTAATTCACAGATTTTTTTTTTTTTTTCCAGATTATTCAGGTAAATATATGGTCTCACATAACAAAGTTGTTTTTTTAATAAAAATACACCTTTCCTAAAATTTGAAAATATATATTTCTTTGGATAAATTTTTTACTGGTATCTTCTGTAACTCTGTTCTAACATTCTCCTCTCTGTGGGGCAGAAATAGTGTGGCATTCTGTAGAGGAGAAAGAGTTACAGAGAAATCTCTTTGACTCAGCACTGTGTTCTCTTCGCACTTTGGTGCCAATGCTCAACTTCTTGTAGACATTTTGCTGTCTGCAACATTCCAGATAGGGAGAGAAGGAATATCAAAATATCTTCTCCCAACAAGAGATCTAGGCAGCTTAAAACCTTAGTGCTTTTTTTCTTACTGTGTCCAAACTTCAACACTTCCATTATTTGAATACACGTGTAGAATGCTTGCTTTCTATTAAACCTCACTGCCTACATGTTAGAACTGACATTTCTTATTGAGAAGGTATATGTTTCAGATACTTTGTTTAATGGTTAACACAGGTTTTTAGGACACTGAGCAAAAGCATGAGATGGATTCCATTCATAAAGTAGTATGACTACCATCATTTGAGACTGCCATTGAGAAAACCTGTTAATTATTTTGGATTTCATTTTTATTTAGTTCTTGGGGGGTTGTTTGTTTTTGGGGTTGTTTTTGTTTTGTCTTTGTTTTGCTGTTTGACTCTGTGTATAGTTAAAATGTCAAATTAGATTTATAGCAGCTTGAAGTTGTATTAAGTGATATTTTTGCTTTCTGTAATTCTGTTACAAAATAAAGTTGTTTATTCTCTGTATGACTATTGGCACTCAAGCCTACATTTGGTAAATATTTAACACGAGCATATCAATTTTGAAATAGCGTTCTAGAAGCTAAAGAACCTAAGTATTAGGGATTAGTACAGATAGTTTCCAGGCTTAATTGAAGATCAGCACACTTATCTGTCTTCTATTAATCTCAGTGTGTTTCTTTAAGTGTTTTCCAATTAGCATCTCAGTCTGTAATTTGTAGAAGAAATCTTAAAAACTCCAGAAAAATAAGAGATTTGGACAGCACTACACAAGTTAAAATGCCCCACTCTGCGAGCTGTTCTGCTGAGTTAGGATGTACTATGATTTTAAAGTAACAAAACTAATCATAAAACCTCTCAGTAATTTTTTTTTCTCACTTTCTGAGCAATGTATTTTTGGTGCTGTTCTCAGTTTAGATTGCTGCCATCTGTTGTCAGCATGCTTGATTAACTGAAATTCTTTCTTGTTTGGCTCTGGATAGTTTAGACAATATAGACAAATCAAGATGTTGATTTTTTTTTTTTTTATGTACATACTGGTGTTCTTAATTGCATCACACATTAGCCTGAAAAATAGCAGATAACAGTCCTACGTTTTTCTTAAAAAAAAAAACAACAAAACAAAAAAAAACACTGTCTTTTTTTAAAGAGAACCTCATCCAACCTAATAACTTGAGAACACTACCACAATGCTCTGCGTAAGTAAGGAGACGGTCAAGAAAGCAGCAAGTTTTGGATACATAAGAGGGGGGTCAAAATGGCAATATGTGTGCGTTTAAGGGGATGTCTTCATGGATTTACACAAAAAGTATATAAGAAGCAGCTCTATACAATCTTAGAGGTATTTTTGATGTCATGATATTAGTTGCGGGACTTCTTTGGGTTGAAGATAGGGTATTATTTCAATCGCTTGTTGAGTTGGATCTTCACAATTTGTTAGGTGCTAGATCAATATTGTGGGTTTTTAATTGCAATTGTATTTAATCCTTAAAACCGCAAATATAATATTTTTGAAAACAATATAACTTTCACCGGGAGCTGTATTTTTTCAGATGCTAATCAGAACCTTATGCTAGGAAAGAATTGATACTGCTTTCAGGTCAGCATAGCTTGCGCACAGCTATCGCTTCCATTGATTAAACACATACTAATTAAACAGCCTTTATCATGCAGAAAAGCTTAGGCTCCAAGTGTGATAAACTGTAAAAGTAGTTACATTTTAGATATTCTGGTTGTGTGCATTTATTCAAATACTCTGGAAAATTGTGCAATTCTGATTAGTTTTCATTGTTACTTTTTTTTTTTTTACATATCCATAGCAAAAACTTCAAAATGCAACAGAAGAAATTGTTCTCAAGACATTTCACAATCTGCCTTTTCAATACCTACCTGATTTCACATACAATTATAGGACTATTTCATGAAAATGTGGAGGACATATTTGAGTAAATAATTCTGGTTAAATACTGTTAGAAGTGATTCATGTGGATTCTATACCAAAACACTTAATAAATCTTCTTAATTATGAACACCTGAGGGTTCAAAAATAATTGTTAGAATTGTACTCCAGATTGTTTGCTAGATTAAGGCTTCATAAAGGATAAGCAAGCAACTCTGTCAACAGGTAGTTTAAATATATAGATGTTGCTCAACGCAGTAAGCAATTGCAATGCAGTGTTTCGTAGAATATCCTGACTTGGAAGAGACCCACAGGGGTCATTAGTCATAAGTCCAACCCCTGGCTCCACACAGGACCAGCCAAAATTCAAATCCTGTCTGAAAGTGCTGAACTCTGGCACTTGGGGCTGTGCCCACTGCCCTGGGCAGCCTGTTCCATGCCCACCACCCTGCGGTGAAGAACCTTTCCCTAACCCCCATCCGCCCCTCCCCTGACACCGCTCCATGCTGTTCTCTTGGCCAGATCTCTGCCACAGAGAGCAGAGCTCAGCGCTGCCCTTCTGCTCCCCTCGTGAGGAGCTGCAGGCTGCCATGAGACATGAGGTCTCCCCTCAGCCTCCTTTGCTCTGGGCTGAGCAAACCAAGAGATCTCAACTGCTGCTCATGTCTTGTTCTCCAGACTCTTTAGCATGTTGGCTACCCTCCTTTGGATGCTCTGTAATACCTTAATGTCCTTTTTATTTGTGGCATTCAAATCTGCGCACATGGCTTGAGGTGGGACTGCGCAGTGGGACAATCCCTCTCCCTGCCAGAATGGCAGTTCTAGGACTGATGCACTCCAGAATACGGTAGGCCCTTTGGCTGCTAGGGCATGCTGCTGTTTCAGATACAATTTCTTGTCAACCAGAGTCACCAGATTGGCACCTGCAGGACTGTTGTCCAGCCTCTCACCCCCCAGTCTGTACCTGCGTTCAGAGTTGCTGTGTCCCAGGTGCAGAATCTGGCACTTGCTCCTGTTACATTTCATGTGGTTGGTGATTACCCAGCCCTTTCATTTGTCAAGGCCTCTCTGCCCTTGAGGGAGTCAGCAGCTCTTTACCATTCATCATTTTCCACAGACTTACTTAGTATACCTTGAAGTTGTATATTCAAGTCATTAATGAAAACACTGAAGAGAACTGGCCATAAAATTGAGCGCTGGACAATTCCATTGGTGGCTGGCCACCAGTCTGATGTAATCCCATTTACTAGAACTCTTTGAGTTGACCCATTACATTATGTTTTTGTCTACCTGTATTCTGGATATTTTCTCCTGAAGGATACTGTGAGAAACAGTATTGAAAGCCTTGCTGAAATTCTAAAAGAAAGATTACATCAACAGGCTTCCCTTTGTGGACCAGATGGGTAACCTTTTAGTTTAGTTTAACAGTACTTTCCCCTTATGAACTCATTCTGGCTTCAACTAATTGTCTTTTGGATGTTTTTCAGTCGCTTCCAAAATAATCCTCTCCATAGTTTTGTTTTCTGACGTATTCTCCTTAGCAACTTAGGCTGAAAAGCAACTTTTAGTTTAGCCACAGAAGAAATCAGCTAGATGGGGTGTAGTATTATAACAGAGGTCAGAGTGATGATTAACTGTACCCTTGACCAGGGCAGACCAGGATCTTCTCAAATTTTAGGCGTGTTTACAATGAACATAGGCTACCTGGAGCAGCTGGTGTCCCGTACTGTGGACCTGACACTGCTACAGATTTGAAACTGTTTTGATTTTTCAGGCTGCTTTGTTGTATTTTTCCTTGATTTCACTTTTTTTTTCCTTCTTATATTACACTTGGGAATCCATACACTTGGATTAGAAACATTTGTAAAATTTAGGTATTGGCAGCATTGCTAATGCTTGTATAGTGTTAACTCATTCTGTTTAACATGAAGGAAATCCAGTGATATTTTTGGAGGTGTGTATATATGAATGGCTAAATGACTAACTCTCCCAGAATACTGCTACTGATTGTTGCCTAGGGATGTGTATAACAAGAGAGTAAGTACTGTACTAGAAAGTAGTACTTTTCCTAAATACTCTTACAGCTTTCATCAGTTTTCAAAGACCTCTTGTTGTATTTCTTTATCTTCCTCAGCAGATTTTTGTTCTATACACTTGCTATTTGCTTCTTAAAGATTTTTCACTGTAGTGATGTTTAAATGCATACTTTTCATTTCTCAGAAAAACAAAGTAAGATATTATGATGTTCTTCATGCCATTAGCATGAAAACAGGTGGTTCTTGACACTATTCCGTAATGGGACTGAGAACAGTAAGACCAGAAGATGTTCATGGCTTGTTACTGAGTCCCAAATGACAGATCCATTTGACATGTTAATCAGCAGTTGTGGTGAAGGGGTGTAGTGGTTTTCTGTTATAATCCTTATTTAATATCTCTATAATATTTTCCTCAGTAGCTCTAATACCATTTTACAGAAAAGTAATCTTTAAGATTTATCTCATATAACATTTTATACCTGGCATTTTGTGAAATCAACAAAATTTGGTGTTGTAAAAAGGCTTACTAAACTTTGATTCTGTATCTTTACACGTGGTCTAGGCAAGTCATTCTTTGGGTGTTGTGGGAATAGGTACTTGAAATTAAAGGGTTGGAGTGGAGTGGGTACAATTGCTTTAATCTCTGGTTTTGGCATTAGTCACTGCTTTTGTGCCAGCAGCATGTTTCTTAAATGTAAAATAACAATTTTGTGTCGAATTGACATATGCAAGAACGTGGTCTCTATGAATATCCTACTGCAGAAGACAGGGAACCATTTGCATTTTTAATTATCCATTATCTCTAAGCATGATTTTTCTCTCTCAAAAATAAATGTATCCCATTCAGTGTTCTCAGTGAGACCTATGATGAGGGGCACTGAGTAAGGACCCCAAGCAGGATATGGTTCTTATTCTGTATCCATTCAGGTGACAAACAAAAACTGTTTCTGGCCCGCACCATTTACAGCCTGAGATCTCAAAAGTGACCTGTGTGCTGAATCCTGTCTATGAACCACTTCTACCAGATAGACCGTCTTTCCCTGCCAAGAGAGATATGGAATGAGGAGTACAGCAGAGACTAATCCCCAAAAACTGGAAGACATCCTCTCTCCTTGTTACCCTCTCTCTGGTTTTGTAAGCATATCATTAGAATCAAACTTTCAGATCTCTCTCCTTAGACAGCATACCTGGCTCTAACTTTAGGATCTCAACTGATTGAGGTGTGTTTCATCTTCACCTTACAGGAACATTGATCCTGAAAATGCCTGTATCTGTGTGACCAAGAGAATAGGCTTTTAATCTAGTTTCATTTAGATGACTATGTTCTTTATGTTGTCAGTAATAGCTGTTTGAGTTAGTAGCCCTCTTCTTAAGAATATTTATGTGTTACATCTTATGCTCTCAAGCTTTGTGTTGTGTAAGTATTCATAAATACGTTACTGGCACTGTGTTAACTATCTTGATTTGTCTTTATTGAACGCTAAATACCTAATGACATAAATTCAAGTTTAAAAGCATTAAAGTTAAACAAAGCATCGCATGTTTTTTTTCATCATTGCTGTTTTCATGGGGTCAGGATGCATCTTTCAAGGAAAGCAGTGTTATTTTGGCTACTTAGTGCCAGCGCTTAACAGCAGAGTTTGTTAAAGGTAGGAGCAGGCCAATATTTGAGAGCTTTTGAGACTCTCTGCCTTTATAGTCTGGACGTGCTAGGTTTTAAGAAAAGCATACTCTACGTTGGACTATGTTGCGCTATATCTTCCAGGTAACGTAAAAGCCCAGGTCAGAGAGGTAAGGAAGAGTGCACTCCTTAATGTCCTGAGTATATCAATTTGATGTTGTGAAAGTAAGGTCTATTTAACAACTGGGTGATAGAGAGTGTATTTCTGATTGAAGAACTGCCTTTGGAGCGTTATTCTCCCGGGAGGGGAAGGGGGATTTCTGAGTACGTGAGACACATATGTCCATACTTAGAGAGCTTTTTTTCATTAATTCTTTTTGTAAGAATTTATTCATTTATTCAAGAATTGTCCTCAGAATGAAGTAATGACTGGAAAAATACTGATTGCAACATTCCATTTTTTCAAACTTTGTCACGATCAGCAGTGTCCTTCTGTCTCCCATCACTGTCATGTTTTGTTTCCATACTTAGAAAACCTACAATCTTACACAAAGTATACAAGCTGATAAAAATAAGTCAGTTCCCCCCCCCCATCACCCTTAATTTCTAGATGTCATTGCTTGATATGAACTTACTATTTTTGCATTTTCAATTTAATAAGACTGCCTGCATTGTATATGTAGCTCAGCTCTCCCAGGAGCTTGTTAAATATTGAGTGTCCTTCTCTGCAGGCTGGTGAACGAATGGTGAGCAAGGTGTTTTCTCTCCTGCCAAATCCTGCGCCACGTAAACAAACTGTTGCAGTACATTGCAGGAGGTCTCTGGTGTCTGATGAGCTGATGAAAGTACTGACTTGGCCACAGGTGAGAGAGCAAAACTGCTATGAGGTCTTTTTGAATCGGAGCAGCTGCTTTACTTGTACAGCATGCCACCAGCTTCTCTCCATTTTGTTCTCCTCTATGGTATTTATCTGCATCTGGTTATTTTTAAGCCTGAAGATCTGAGCACTGGTTGTAACCTTATATCCTGAGGCTTGAGACTCCCTTTAATGTCATTTAATTCCAGTATTTGTTTGCTTTTTTCCGGGATCTCCGCAGTTTCTGCTGATCGACATCGTAATTTGGGAGGGTGTTTCTGGGGTCATACAGCATGGCCAGCTCCTTATCAACTGGAAAATAAGCAACAACAAAAATACATCAGATGAATTTTTAAAAGAAAAGGAGCTGGCGTTTATTGATAAAAGTCTATCAGACTGAAGATGCATGAGTGGCACACTAGTACTTGTTTGCATGTTTCTGTAAGTCTTCTGAATGCAAAACAGTAACCATGCCTATTTCCTTTGACATAAGCTCTGTTGACACTGAAAGAAATGCACTGTTCTCATTTGTCTCTACCACCTTTCGGTCAGAATAAAATCCTTCAATGACTACAATAAGAGCATAGAATCGGTATATCCTGAGATAGAGGAGACATACAGGGATCTCTCAGTCCAACAGGAGTTGGACTCAACACAGGACCACTCATAATTCAAACCCTATGTCTGAGACTATTGTCCAAATGCTGCTTGAACTGCAGCAGCTTGGGGCTGTGCTCACTGCCCTGGGCAGCCTGTTCCATGCCCGCTGCCTTCTGGAGAAGAACCTGTTCTAAAAACATCCTGACCCTCCCCTAACACAACTCCATGCCATTCCCTTGGGTCCTTTTGCAGTCACCAAAGAGCAAAATTCAGTGCTGCCCCTCTCTTCCCCTCATGAGGAGTTGTAGGCCTCAGCCTCCTCTTCCTTGGACTGAACAAACCAAGGGACCTCAGCTGCTCCTCATGTCTTACCCTCTCAACCCTTCAAAATGTTGGCTGCCCTCCTTTGGATGCTCTGTAATACTTTTATATCCTTTCTCTGTTGTGGTGCCTAAATCTGCACACGCTGATCGAGGTGGGACTGCACCAGTGCAAAGCAAAGTGCTAGTTAGTGTCTTCTGAATATTTGCTTTCAGTTTTACTGTGACTGTGTCATGACAGCCTTTATCATTGGCATGATCTCCCCTACACCGCTTGTGGTACAAACAGTATAGACACGTAATCTCCACCCCTATATGCTTGCTTTTTCAGAACAAGACAGCACCATCAGAGGCTTGGAGAATATTTAGGGACAGATGGAGAAATTAAGGGGAAAAAAAGTGGAGAGGAGAAGAAAAAAAAAGTCTAGTTACCATAAAGAACTTTGTCACGAGACAGTTCCTTTCCTTCTCATTGCTAGTTGTTCAAAATATTGCTATTTACTCTGTTAGTTTTAGTTTTAAGAAATCTTAAGGGGATTATGCTATCTATTTTGATAGATTTAAATGGAGACTCTCCTGCTTTGTAGAGAAAAACAAAATGCTCATTTGACAATGAAACAAGGCAGCCTTGCTTGTAACAATGCAAATTTGGGTCATTTGTTTTTAACACAGCCTAAATAAATGGGTTTATTAGTTAGGCTTACTAAATTTCTCTGGCTTTGCTGAGAGTGGCAGCTGGCGCTTAAAGGAGTCTGTTCCCAGGCTGATCGGTTGGTTGTGGGGCTTGCCTAATGGTCTGGAGCTGACTCAGCTCACCTGCTCAGGGAGAACTGCTCACCATGGTCCGTGTTAGCTGTCTGAGACTTGAGTGATGGGCTGGTCTCTGGCTGACTCAGAACAAGCAAGGGAAGGTAAAGCTGGGACAGTGATGCCCAAATGGATTAGGCAGATAGGAATTAATCATCTCCCACCCTTCTAAGAATCCCACCCAGGAAGCCTGTGAGAATCTCCTTCCCTGGGTCACTGGACAGTCAGGGGTATCTTTTCTTTCATCCTTCTCATCTAGGAAAGGGAGAAGGAAGAAATATTCCTTTGTCAAATTAGCCTGCCAGCCAGATCATTCATCTCTCTCTTGAAAACTTGATTTGTTATTCTCAGAAAATTTAGGAAATTATGATCCAGAGCTAAAGGCCAGGCTGTTTCAGTGGCTGATCATGCAGCATGACCAGGAATGTCTATGAGGTTTTCCAGATGGTTTTTTTGATTTAATGAAAATATTTTCTGAACCTCAGCAAAATACCCAAACCCATGGGATCTGTAGCCCATCTCCTCTTCCTATTTTGCTCAGTCTTGGCTGGAATAGGAAAGCAAGAGAAATGCCTTGTAAAAAGGAGTGCAGTGTTATCTGAGTTTTGTTTCATAACAGCTGATGTCTAACTGCCACCTGGTCTTGGCCCTGTTGTCAGGATTGACCTAGCCAAGTCCACATTTGAGATCATGGGGGAGATGCTGGATCTGCAACCCACAGTACTTGCCTCGTGAACGTTTGTCCTACACAGGATTTGCATCAAGCTATACCAAGAAACATGTGAAGTTTACTGAGGGAACCTATGATATAATCTTATCTCCTCCAACACTCTCTGAGGAGGAAAGGTCAAAATGCAGCTAATTTCAGGAACAAGCTTAGCCCAGTGTCTGGAGGAAAGGGTTTTGAAAGGGCTGAAGGAAAAACAGGATGAGTTCTGATATGAACACGCTCTGTGACAGGCCTTGGCATAGACAAAACCAGGGAGTTCTAAGTGAGGGTTGAATCCAAATTCTAAACATATTCTTACAGTATTTTTCAAATTGGAAAATGACCTAAAATGCATACAGCTTCAGAAAATTATGATCACTGTTCTCTTCAGTTTAGTTAATAGTACAAGCCTGAAAGCAGGTTGCTAAATGAGAAGTTTTGTCTGCCTACCCACTCTTTCTGCCCAAATTCTGACTCACCTTTTGATAATTGGATCCTGAAATAGGCAATGAGCAGCAGTAGGAGCAAAGTCACAGGCATGAAGATCCAGCCAAAGATAAAGTATCCAGGCAGCTCCCTTGCAAACACCGAAATTATGTAAATTATGCTCATTTCTGCTGCAGCAGTCTAGCTGAATAAGTTCCTTCAGATCTCTAAGCGTAGAACCTATTTATCCTGCTTTCTTCCTTTTTTTTCTGTATCCGCATTCTGCCCTTTGCTCAGACCATTATCACTTTTTGGACTTTGGTTTGTTTGCATAGGCCTGTGATTCCTAATAGGACTGGAGTTCACTTGCAAAGTCACTCAGCCGTGGAGTTGTAAAGTGCTTCTTCTTAAAGTAGTGCTTGGCTTCAAAACCTTTACATATGTTGGGTTTGGCTCGGTACGTAAAGCTGCTTCCTTTTGAGCCGCAGAGGCTATCATCTGCTAACATTGTACAGGTCATTCTGAATAATAAGCATCTTCTTTCCAGACATGTTATTGATTTTACAATAAGCCCAAATTACTCAATCAAAGTGAGAACCCTGTCACACATACAAGTCGAACCACGCAGGCCTACGTGTAGTCGCTGCTCTGAAGAGTTTTCAAACCACTGAGGCAGGCCCAAGTTCAGAGAATGGATATTGCAGCAGCAGAATTTTTTCCAAAGTGCAGCTGCTGAACTGTGAAATTCAGGAATAATTCTTCTTTACAGAAGTCAAAAATATGTGTGTTTTGGGGGCTGAAATTACCAAAGAATTCAGTAACCTTTTAAACGTGCCAGCAAGTCACTGGGTTTGGGGTGTTCTGTGTGTTCAGTTTTTCCTATCCGATCACCAGTTTATTGCAGAACTGTTACGTAGGTTGCACTGGTAAGTTTAAAAAGTAGAGTAGCTGTAATACGTCCCTTCTCTACACTTTCAGGTTTCTAAAGCCATCGGCTCAGTAGACTTGGCATCTTGACTTCACATGGGAACAGTGCAGTATCTTCCTGTTTGAGTTGCCTGTGTGCTTGAACCCCACAGAGACGTGCTTTGGGTTGTCAGAGATCAGGTAAGTCTACCCATCTTCCAGTCTTCGGTATATCAAATCTGATTACTAAAGAAGGAAGGCATCAGGTAGTGCTAAGCATTATGGTATTGTGTCCTCAGCAGGTCGTTATGACGGGGGCAGAAAAATCTGTTGTTTCATATACATTTGAGAGATGCAAAGGAATTTATTTGTTTAATACCTACTAAATCTAAAATGGAACTGGGAGCTAAAAGTGAAAATTACCATTTTGATAGCATCTTTCTGGACGCTGAGTAATGGGGAATAAGATTTAGGCTGGGGTTTATAGTGGTTAGGCTGGAGTTGATGGGAAACACAGTAGAATCATAAATTTTCAAGGAAAATAAGTATTCCTATGTTCACTTTGTATTCTTCACCTGTTGTATCAAAAAGGCAAACAACCTCAAATAACATTTATTTTAAGGTTTTATTTTATTTGAACTGTAACATATCTAGCATGAGATCCTCCCTTTGTGACAATAAGTGATGGAGAATGTCATGTTTCAGACAGATTCCTGGTTATACTATTCATCTGCTGTTTTGATAAATAGAACGAATGGAGTGTGACTTACTTTTTGCTTGTATTTGTTTGGCTTCAGCTTTTAAACGTTATATCTGATTCTGCCTCTTCCCACTACATTTGACCTCATTCATAAAGTGCTTTAGGATGAAAAGCACAGAGGATATTAATATTATTGTAGGGCCATCTGTTGCCAGATAACTCTCTCCTCGCATACATAACTGTCAGCTGCAATCAGTAAATTCCTTGAACTCTTGTTCTACATACAGAGTTAATTCAGATTTTTTTTTTAGACTATTCTGAATGCTGGTGTTCCGATCTGCAAAGCAATTGCGACATTTTGATGAACCCTTTTCTTGGATCCTTTTAAGAAGTCCTCTCTAACCGGTGTTATTAAAAAATAATGGTAATAATTACTGAGCAAGCAGGAATTTATGGTGGAGTGAGAAAAATCTGTGACCTAATTCCAAGTGCTATGGCATTGCAGGGGAGTATTTCTCTTTGATGCACGTGCATGGCTCACAGTGAAGTTAATGGCGACTAAATACCTGCATACAAGGGCAAAGCAGCTACTTGGATTATTTAATTGGTTTTCCTTGTGTGTTTGAGATATAAGTTCTGTCAAATGTGAGGCACAGAAGATGATGGAGCACATAGTTACCTTGCTTGTCGCAGCCAAGGGCTCCGAGGCTGTGTAGATGATGGACTGCAGAGCAGACAGCTTTTGACTGGTTACCTTCTGCCAAGGAAGAATAGGAAAATTATCAGCCCTCCGCATTTGTACAATCTCTTTTTCAAAAGACGGCTGTCACCTTGGATCATAACAGTTATGGGAGGAGTAAAACTTTTCTAATGGCAGCTGACACAGGAAATAAGCTTCTATACTGAGGGAGCACAAATGTAGATAGAAACAAGGTTAAATATATTTTTACAGTGAGGGCACTTCATTTTCAACAGGATCTCTGTCATTAGCAATTCCAAAATCTGACTCTGGATGACTTTTGAGATACAGGTTATGCCCCAGAATGAAGTGCATTTGGGCTAGCCGGTTCAGCTTGGGCCATACTAGTTCATTGCAAGCAGTCTGTCAGAATGTCTGCAAAGTCACACCAATAAAATTCACACCTGTGCTGTCGGCTGTCTCTGCCCAGACAGTGTGCTAAAAGTCTCCATTGTATAACACCACCCATGCCCAGCAGCAGCACTGCCTCACCCTGCAGGGCTCTGCACCTGGCCAGATCCTGTGCTAGAGTGGTAAATGCACTGTGTGTCCACTGTATGCAAAGATGTGGGCATATTTGTCTACCTCAGTCAAAAGAAAACTGCCAGGCATGAATCGGTTCGTTAGGCAGGGACATATGCTTTCCTGAATGATCTGTGAAGCTTGGGTGCATTTTGGGAAATAGATGAGTTCCTGAGCATCACTAAATGTCCCCCTACTTCTCAAGAGCCTGACAGAAGCAGCTGATTCATCCCCCTGCTGGTGCTGCCGACCCTGCAATGCCGGGTGGACTTCTGGAGGCTCACTTTCTGGCTCGTGGGAAATTCTGCCATTTTAAAATTTTCCTTTTGACTTGCACCAGCACAAAAATTTAATTTGCCGTGAAATGGAATTTAGGGAACATTAATTTTAAAGCCACCAGAAGTCTTATTTCATCTGTATCATTTTGATTATTTACATAAAATATGAACACAAATGAATTCATGCAAAGTTTAAATGACTCTTATTTCCAAAACCTGCCAAGTGACGTTAGACGTAATGAACATCACATTTGCCTTGTTGAAGAAATTCAACTTCTCATCTTCGGAGATGTATGTGTGCTAATCAATACTTTCTTGTTGAATGCTTTAATTCAATCACCAGATTTCCAGAAGAAAACTCTCTAGATAGCTTTACTCAAGAATACATAAAGGCAGTGTGACACCACTGAAGCTGAGGAGGAAGGAGTAAGATTTTGAAGACTGAACCACCATTAAGAAAAGAAAGTAGTTACCACAGGTGTTTGAGAGCCTTTTGGACACCACCCAAAATATTCATGTTCCGTGAGGGCAAATGGCCAACCCTCATGTCAGCCAAATGATGGCTGCGATGACAGAGCTCAAATTGCTCTTTCCCAAAGAAAGCACTGAAAAGATCACAGCAAAACTTAGACTTGGCAGTTTTAAATAAATAAATAAATATCTGTAATTATCATAGGAAGGAGGTGGCAGTTAACTCAGGGCATGGTGATGACAGAGCCTTCCAGTATAGACCAGCAGCTCAGGTACAACCCTCGTGTTTCTCCCTGATTCAGGGTTGAAACCCTGTTAAGTTGGTTTGAGTTATTGAACCATCTGACAGGCTGCAAGTTTCTGAGCTTTGAGACAAGGTAGTAACTGGGTTATTTCTAAACTGGATCCTTTTTCTGATGAGCTTTGTTCTCTGGGCATCCACAGTGGGTGCTGGCGCAAGCTATGTGTTGCACGGGGTGGTGGTGAGCACCCATTGAGGAGAGGCCCTTTCCCCGAAGTGAAGTGGCTGTGCTGCCAAAAGCCGAGCTACAGCCTTGCTCAGAGTGCTGCGTGCAGCCAATCCCCTGTGGATGTGACATTTCGGATCTCTGCAGCAATACCTAAATCATTACTCGTGTGCTTTATTGATACAGAAAAGTGATTACTTTTTAATAAGCACATTGTGTGTTACTAATCCAAGAACCTTAGGAAATCTAAGTATATCGGAGCTGTGGTTGCTTTTATCAAACAAACTTGTAATCTCATTAACAAAGTAATAGCTATTTTGCATAAACCATGCTAAGTAGCTTATTTATATTCCAGTTCTCTATCTGACTGAACAATCTTTCCATTCTCTTCGCCTTGCATTTTTTTTTTCTACTTATAACTAGTTCAGATTATTTGAACGCTGGCACGACAAGAATGAATTTCTGGTCTCCTGGATGTTAAACTTTATGAAAAATTATCATCAGTGAAATAATGATGTGCTTGGCCAACTTGTAGTCCCCTTCCAGGATTCTTGATTGCTGAAGTGTTTCTGTTCAACGCTGGTTATGTATGTTTCTGCTTTGTTCTTAATTGTCTGTACAGATGAATGTTAATCTGCCCATGCAAAATCTTCTGGCAGTACTAATAGTGCACAGACCTTCTTTCCAATTATAAATCAAAATATTTACTGGGTAGTAATGCTTCCTATCCACTGCTATTAAAACCATCAAGATGTGGGCTGCAGCAGACATTTCTCTTGCCTATTGTATAACTGTGAAAGAATGAAAAAAAAAAAAATCTTGACCCTTGACCATGGCTTTTCCATGGAAACAGGAGCTGTTAGTGCCACTTTTCTGTCTTCGTGGTCAAGATGTGTTGACTGCAATCCTGGTGTTTTGGGTGTTTTTTTTTTTTGTCGGTTAGTTGGGTGCTTTTGTTCGTGTTTTTGTTGTTGTTGCTTGTTTCTTTGTTGTTGTTGTAGTTGTTTATTTAATTCAGGAAAGACCTTTGCCCAGTAAATAAGATTTCCCAAAAATGTGATTGTGCGGTTGCCGTGTTTGCCCTCCCTAATAACTGTCAGCCAACTTAAGGATCAGGTAAGAGGCACAGGGTACTCAAGTCAAGTCCCTCTCCAATACTGTGGCTCAGCAGGAGACAGGCAGGAGGTAGGGTTCAAGCCAATGGGCAGCAGAGCAGGGCTGGCATCCAGCTGGCAGCAGGACACCAGTTGCCCCACAGCCTTCGCATTTGCTGGCTGTGCTATGCCAGTGTCTGGAGTCCCCATCATACAGCAGGATCACATGGGGCATGTCCATTTGTGGAGTTGTGGTGTGATAAGGGGTCTGTTGACGAAGGATTCAGAGGGGACTGGGCTTTGTTAGTCCCACTGCTTGGTGAGGGAAAAGCATTTCTGCCTGCTGCCCTTCCTGTTCAGCCAACAAGGACTGTAGTTCAAAGTCACGATTGTCCTTGACTGGAAATGTGACTCTACAAAGAGTCAGCAAATATTTCTTTAAGAGCTATCACTTGTATTTCCATTAAAGAAATACGAAATTATCAAGCCTGTTAGACTTTTTATTAACAAATATTTGATCTTTTTTTTTTTTTTTTCACTATGCAATTTTGCTGAAAAATGTCTTTAGTTTTGGGAAATAGGTTAATTTTTTGTGTGTGTTCTTGCTAGAGTGGCCACAGCTCACCTCTGTCTAACAGGTCTGGATCCTGATCACTGCGAACAGGTGCTCTGTCCTGATTTCAGCTGGGACAGAGCTGATTTTCTTCATAGTGTCTGCTGTGTGTTTTGGATTTAGGAGAATCGTGGAATTTTGGAATCCTTTGATTAGAAAGGAACACTAAAAGGCCATCTATTCCAAATTCCCTGCAATGAACAGAGGCATCTACAGCTAGAGACTGCACAGAGCCTGGTCCAGCCTGACCTTGAATGTTGATAGCACAGTAGTGTTTCAGTTGTTGCAGAGCAGTGCTGCACGGTGCTAAAGACATTTCAGCTCTTCTCACCGCCCTGCCAGTGAAGAGACTGGGGATGCGCAAGGAGATGAGAAGAGGAGAGACCCAGGAGAGTTGACCCAGACTGGCCAAAGAGATTTTCCTTGCTATGTGGCATCATGTAAAGTTATAAAACTGGGGGAGTTGGCAGAGGGACAGCCACGACTTGGGGACTGGCTGGGCATCAGTCAGCGGGTGGTAAGCAATTGCATTGTGCATCACTGATTTTATAAATGTATATATAGACACACATACAGTTATCATTATTATTGTGGATTGGTTATTTGTTTTGTTGGTGGTGGTTTTTTGTTTGTTTTTGTGTGTGTGTTTTTTGTTGTTGTTGTTGTGCTTTCCTTCTTTAATTTACTAGATAGTTTTTACCTCAACCCATGTGTTTTACCTTTTTTTCCCATTCTCTCCCCCATCTCACTAGTATGGAGGAGTGAGCAAATGGCTGTGGTGCTGAGCTGCTGCTGGGTTAAACTACAACACTGTGAGCAGCTGCTTTTCACCAGTCTCAGAACAGTGGTTTATTCCTCTCGTGCCTGGCAAAACCCAGTCCCACGCGGTGTCTCCATTCAGCTGAACCTCATCTCTGGTAGAAAACTGGAAATATTCAGAAACCATATCATTAATACTCTCATCCTGAGACTTGGAACAGAAGTGTATTTAAATGGAAGTGTTTATTCTTTTTAAACAAACGCTGCAAGACAAACCCATTCTTTTCTCATCCCGTCGCTTAGATGGCTCACAGCTGCCTCCTGGTGTGCTCTTCTTCTTGATTAGTAACAGAGAAATCAGTGTAACACATAGAAGTGCAGATAAGTGAGTGCTCAGGGGCTGCTATACTCTAATATCCCAGAAGGGCAGAGCAAGGTTGCACTGGGAACAGCTGTGAGGTGGCAGTGCAGGGCTGTCTCTGCCTTACCCACGGCCCACTCCCCCAGCAGTGCTGGCAGTTTGATGCACTAGCATTTGCTGGCTGACAGGTCATTTTTCACCTGGAAACATACAGAGCAGTATCCCTGACAAAATATACATCTAGAATCTGGCCGGTGTAACATTTATCTTGTGCCCCGATTCGTAACTGATCCTGACACTGCAAGTCAAGTAGCTCATATTAGTGATCAAGGCAATTGTAAAAACTAAATTGATGTTTTTTAACCTCCCTGATTTCAAATGTGTTACACTATTTATTGCTTATGGGTTAGCTAATGCCTCTTGATATTACTTTGCAACATCCATGCTTGTGTTGTACTTCTGTAGCACAGTGCAGTTTCCTCCTCTGCCCTCACAAGTAACAGCAAATGGACAGCAGGCTCCAGATGCAAGATGTGCAGTTGTGAACTGCCTGTGTGGACGTAGCCCTGGGCCACCTGCTCTAGATGGTCCTATTTGAGCAGGATGTTGGACCAGATGGACGCAGAAGTCCCTGAATGGCCATGCTGTGATTCTGTGCCTTTCCTGGTGCAGGCTGACCCCAGCCCTGACCTGGTACAGCCCTCTGGGTGGCACTAATACAAAAGCTGCATTTTGTTCTGTGACAAAATATGCACAGGTATGCAGCTGTGTTAGGTTTGAGGCACGGCTCTGGAAAGTAAAGTTAAAAAATACGAGATGTTAGCTATTGGTTCTTCTTGTGTGCTACAAAAGAAGCATGAGCTATGATGCCTCAATTGCTTGTAATGACTTTTAAGGAGGATTTGCCATACCTCAGTTTCAAGGTCCCTGTTTGAAGTACTGGGAATAAAAAGCCCAGGTTTTCATAGAGGTACAACACACCCAGATCCACACTAGAAGTGTCTGTGACACTGCTGCCAGTAGCCTAAATCTCTTTAAATTACTTATTAAAAGTGTGGCAGGCACTTTATGCAGGCTTTCACTTTTCTTTGCATCCACATGTCATAAAAATGCATTAAGCAGGGTTGAGCTCTGATTTATCCAAAACTCTTTGGGGTACAGCCTAGTATAAACTTGCTGAAAATAATTCACTGTGAAGCAGATATAAGAATGGGTAAATTAGCAGTGCTGAGAGCCACGTGAGGGGCTGTGTGCAAATACCTCCTCCAACACTCTGTCTGCAAAGGAAAGAAAATTTGGAGAGAAAGAAATTTTCAGCTTATCCACTGCTGTTAGTGAAAGCCATGGTTAGTTGAACATGTTCTGTCTGTTATTTGTTACTCAGTTAATGTGACATGAAATAAAAAGGCATGAGCGTATATCATTCTCTGTTATACCTTCCTAGTGAATGCTGATTAATTTAATGTTCCACTTTCTGTGCCGTACATTTACACAGTAATGAGCTGTAGCCATCTACTGTCATGAAATTATCCTTTTTTTATTTTTCTCTCCCCAGAAGGGAGAAGGGCAAACAGCCTTTCATGTTTTTCCTGGCAATGTAGCATATACTGAAGACCTTATGCTTAACCCTGACACTGCATCAACAAATGCTAATTTACACAGGAGACTTCCTGCAACTGTGTATGACCAGGGAAAGAGTTTTTAAGCCTGTGCTGATGACTTCAGCTTGTTAATGTGAATGTTTTGCCTTGGGAAAGTTTATGTAATATTTTAACAGAACAGCATCTGCATTTTTTCTTGAATGAGGAATCCACTGTAAGGGATTTTTTACTCATTAGAGTGATAAGGTAAATACAATACGTCCTTGCTAGAAAACTGCCCTATAGGCAGCTGTTTCTTCAGCATGAATGTTTACATGCAAAAATCTGTGGCAGTAGCATAAAAGCACTGCAAACTGATAAAATAGAAATAAGGGGAAAGAATTCAGACAAATGTCTTCTGTTTGAAAAAGGTTCTGCTGATCTGAAAATATGTAACCTCAATTCTGTCTTTTCAGACTGTGGGCCCTATTTATATAGGGCCTTAGTTAGGCCTTTACAAGCTGATCAATAGGATAGCATGACTATCTGTATGGAGGCAAGACTACACAGCCAATTTGTACTTATACTACAAGACATTGATTGAATATTTCATCCTGAAGCATGAGCAAGGGAAAATGAGGTCTCTTTTGCTTTAAATTGTAATTTAAAGTTTAATGACTGTGGAATGGGGGAGATTGAAGGCTTTGTTTTCTTACCGTGTAAAATCTGAAGCTCAAAAATATTCTTTTTCTCTTTTTTATTTTTCAGTGTTATTTTAAGACTAAGCAATAACCCTATGGTGATATGAGTGTTTGTTTGTGATAAAATGCTGAGATGTTTTGGGTTTGACCAGAAATTCAGTCTAGGCTTCAGAACCAATTGTGAAAACCTTTTTGTTGAATTGTGGTTGGTTTTTGTATGAACATTTTCCATAAAAGAATGCAACAGCCCACTTTTATTTTGGCCCCTCTTCATTTTCCTTATGACCTCTCATTCTTGCCAAGGTGGATGCTCAGACACTGACTTTTGTAGGTCAGGAGGAAACCACAAAAACTATCCTTATGATATTTGTTTAACCACTTCAGAGATTTATGAGAGAATACATCCGTTCATACGAGTCATGCTGGCTCTTTCAATTCAGATTGCATTTATCCAGGAATTGGGTAATTCTGTTGTCATGTTCCTTTATTTGAGTTTCTACTAGTTTGCCTAGTGCAGGTGTACCAGTACTTTACCTTAGAGTTCCCAAGGTCTTTCTTGAAAACCAGTGTGGTTTTCACACCTGAGGTACAAAAACAGTTTTAAACAGGCACTTACCCACCACCATTGATAGCTCACCTATATCATCCTTGATCTCTCCTAGAATTTCTCAGGGAATAATGGGGATGCGTTAACAGTTTGTTCAGTAACTTCTACAGTCACTTAAAGTTTAAGACATCTGCTGCTCCTTATTCTCCACTAATGAGTTCCAGCACAGAAATCTCCCCAGCTTCTTCCACAGCAAATACCTATAAAAGGAATTCATTTAACTTCTTTGCAGCGGCTTGGCCAGGGCTTTCCCTCCTAGAGATGTCTGATCTTTATTTTAAAAGTGTGTTGAGTACTTTGACTCTTTGGAGGAATAGAAGTCACAAATGTCAGGAAGATCAAACAGAAAGGATAGACATGAAGAACTGCAGGTGTCTTTAATGTACTGAATACCCTAAGGACTCAAGTACAGTGTGGTATAAAATAAACTTTACATCATGTGAATCGAAAGGGGTATGGACTCAAAGCAGCACTCTGGCTACTCTGGGTATGTGCCTGTAGGCAAATTTTTACCTGTCACGTCAAAATTTGGTGGCTCTCTCGTGGACATATGCCTGGGTGGTAATCAGAATAGTTGTAATTTCATAGACTACTCTACCTGGTGACTTCTTTTTTTCATGTGTGCATGCTTGTGTGGATCCAAAGATCATAATTTATCAGTTTTGAGTGTATGGACAGTTTTATTGTTTATAACAACAGAAACAACATGGCATCTGTAGATCTACAATCATCTATAATTATTGCCGCAGCATGTGTCTTCTATTGTAGATTGAAATGCATGCAAGAAATTAGTGAAAAATACACATTTTTAAGTTTTCAGGCCCATTTTCTTTAATCATCACCTCTATGGGTCTCTTTCATGCAGTTTCTTCCATTCCTGCTGCTTTTATCTTGGTAGCATTATCTGTTTTTGCTTATTGTTAGTCGTATGACGGCAACCTGCTGGTTTTTCAATGGCTTCCAACAGCATTTATTATCTAGCACTGTTCTTCAATCAGTAGATCTCAGAAGCACAGTGCACTCAGGGGTACTCAGATAATGGGTAACAATCAACAACATTACAGAGATGTGTTCTCCTATCTTTCTGTAGTACTTGTTTGTGCATTTGGCAGAGAGTCATAATACCAACATTTGAAGTTGTAATAGGACTTTTTCTCTAAGGGTCCACAAATGATTTTGAAAGCACTGGTGGATTTGCTCTTTCAGATGTGCTGGAGAGTTCAGTGTCTCCCAGTTACACTGGGATTAAATGATTCCCATTTGCACCCATGGAACTAAGATTTCACCGTGTTTTAACAAATCCATAATTAGAAAACAGGTTCTTTATTTTTTAAGCATTTCCCAAGATTCCCTTGATGGGGGACACACAGGACAGCTGGAGTTGATAGATTTCCCTGGATTTGGTTTGGAAGCAGAGGTGAATTCTACATGATGAGAGTAATAGAGTAACTTACTGTCTTTTCAATTCATCACAGCTAAAGAATAAAAAAATCTTCTCCCACATCACAAATCACTGTCGAAAATGTGGGTTGGCATACTGACCAGAAGATAACGGGGGTGCACCTTAGTGGGACTGTCTATCTGAGTACAGAGAAGCACAAAAAGAAGATGGAAGGCAAGCTGAGAGCTGAAGAAGAAGTCATGGTGACACACCTAAGAGAAATTGTGTTAACAGCAGTGCTGGCTACTGAGAAGCAGGAAAAGCAATGATATGTTGTCCTATTGTCTGACTACCAAACAGTCCTATTTCTCAGAAATGCTTAGATAGTCCTCCTCTACTCCACAGTAGAGTGGAGTAGTGCCAACTGGAGATGTACAGGGTCAAAAGAATGGCACCTACAGCCAACTGTAAAGGAGGACAAGGAAGGAGATGCTGCTTCAGTTAACTCCCCGTTTGCCAGGAGCAAGAAAAGTAGTTTAGAGACTATTAGGCAAAAGAAGTAATATTAAAAATAACGCAGGGGATCTACTCCACCTTCGATATTGGCAATATTCTAGCACAACTCAGGGAAATCTACCTAAATACCAAGTGTTCTGTCAGTGGTTAACAAAAAAAGGTTAGCACTGTCAGGCAAAAAAAAAAAAAAAAAGACTTAATTGAAGTAATTGGCTGTACCTTCATAAAAGTTCATAGCGTACTGAGAAGCTTTCAGGCTACAAGTGTATTTTATATGAAAATTTTGCTTGGAAAAATTAGACCTATTTTAAAATGCTTACAGAAGGTGATACTATTACCTTGTTGCTGGTTTGTTGCCTCAGTGAATATGGAATACTCTTGGTTTATAAATTCATCGTTTGTGCTGAAGTGTAGAGGAAGGACTCTTTCCCTGACTTAATTGGCCATTTTATGCAAGTAACTGAGGAGAATGCAGAGATGGATGTTCAGTTTGGTTCATTCTGGTAACTCGTTCCATTTGGAGGTCTGCTCTTTTTAATTGATGAATTTTTTTTATTTTTTTTTTCTCTGCCAAAAAAACATTCTTCGTTTAACCCCTCATCCTCTCCCAAGGCCTTGTGGCTTTTCTCTCTAGTACCAGTGTATCTGATGGTCACTTAGGTACAGTCTCTGGACAGCTGTAGTTCTTACTTCAAGTATTGTTGTCAGTGTTCGTGATTTTTATCAAAAGTGAAAGAAAATAAGTGGGAAAATTTTTCAGGAAGCTGTGTAACCAATGCCTCTCCTCTGAGTCAGTATCAGAAACATCTGCATTTCTTAAACATGTCAAAATAACTTGTCCATAACACCCTCTAACTGACATTTCAGTATTTTCACAAGGGTTTACTTCCCTGGATTACTATGTGACATGCTGAGAATTTCCTAATATCTAACCTAAATTTCCTTTCCTGCAAACACACTGAATTGTTTACTCTACTCTTCAATGACAATCGATCACCAACTTTTTTGACACACACTGTACGCTGCTTCTAGGAGGATCTGCTCCATGAACTTTCCTGGCACAGAGGTGAGACTCACAGGCCTGTAGTTCCCTACGTCTTCCTTTCTCTCTTTCTTAAAAATAAGAGTAACGTTTCCTGTTTTCCAATCACCAAGGACTTCACCAGGCAGCCATGATTTTTCAAATATGATGGAGAGCGGCTTGGCAGCAACATCAGCCATCTCTTTCAGAACCCTAGGATGGATACCATCCGGTCCCATGGACTTATATATGCATTCAATTGCATGAGAAGGTCTCGGACTTGTTCCACTGTAACAGTGGGACAGAATCTGCCCCCCACACCCTCATCTAGAGTTTCAGATAGGACAGGCTTTCTTGTAGGCTTACTTTCAGGCTGTATTCTGAGTACAAAATGGGACTGTACCAAAGGCTTACTAACATCAGGACAGTCTGCATCGGTAGTTTCTTCCTTTACATGAGATTAGTCATCTTTTCAAATAAAGAGGTGAAAAGATTTTTCACAGCTTGTTCCTGATAAATATAATATTGTTAAGGAAGGACCTGCTTTCAGAGTTACAAACTGCACAGTGACATCAGTCAAGATAGTGGAGCATCACCTTTCTTGATAAGAAACTAGTAACTTTTATCCATTCTCATCTTCAGACAGATGTAGTTTTGAAATCCTCCTTCAGCTTATTTTCTTGTCAGACATATACTAGCTGAACTGTAGCCATTTCCTGAAGATGTTAGCCAGCCCATAGATGTTAAAGGGGGATTTTCTATTACCTTAATTGGCCAGAACTATTACTGAAGCCAAGAGCAGCTGAAAGCATGTTTCCATGCCAGCAAAAAAAGAATAATTACTCACAGAAAATATTACATCCTGACAGCTCCAATTGATAGTCTCCCAACCCTGTGGCTTGTCTATTTTAGTCTGTACTGATTCAGTTAACAGTTACTTTATCTTGCAGTAACTGAGGTGGATAGAAAGCTGTTGTCCATAATATTAAATTACATAAATGATGCAAATGTGGTGAAAATATATTTTTTATATTACAGATACTATAGCAATAAAAACAAATAAGGTATTAATGCTTTACATACCTTTCCCATTTTCCACTAGCACATTCTTCCTTCACACCACAGCAGTTGCCCTTCAATTTGTATGGCAAGACATAACATTAAAGCCCAGGCAGCTTTTAAATAATTTCCCAGTGTGTGTTTTCTTCCTCACTTCTTTCCCATTCACCTTGTTTTCTTTCTCTCTTTTTGTTTGTTTCCTTGTTTGTTTCAATCTCCTGTTACTGTTTTCTGATCCTCTCTTTTTCCAGTAAACCATCTCACCCCATCCTCCATACCCGGTATGGCAGAGTGGAAGGAAGGAGAGCACTATGGATTTCTTACATGCCACTGAGGTGCAGATTGCCAGGGCCAGCTCCTACCGGGGACTTTCGCCTTGATAATGGATACAGGAACCAGCTGGGTAAAAGTGCATGCTTTAAGCACAGATGAATGGACTGGAAGTTTCTGATACAGGTTGTTTTGCACTAAATGTCAATTGTAGTTCTGCCTGATCTCTTTCTGAGGTAATATATAAAATCTAGAGTTTCTTTGTGTGCTTTGGAGGACAGCAATGTATGTTTTCAAGATAAGTGTAAAGGCTGAAGCTTGGGTAGCTCAAAAACCTTCCTATGCAAGGCTAAGAGGTAGGTATTTCCAGAGCAAGCCTATAGCCTTGTCAAACAGCACACTGCTGCTTAGAGTAGCTTTTGTATTACTAGGTTTCTCCCTTCCCAATGGGCTACGCTACTATTATGTCTTCCTGCATAATATTTACCCTATGTCTGTAATCACATCTGTTAAAAGGGACGTTATCCTGCCAACAGTACTTCTGATGGCATATGGTGCTCTTTAATTAAATGTAAGTATTCATAAAAGCATTGAGTGTGCTCTGTTTTTTTTTAGGCCTCCAGCTATCCCCCATGGCTCCCTTTATTCATCTAAATGCATCATCAGAAAGTCAGAAGGCTTTCTTCCTAATACACCAGGCATAAAAATGGAACCTGAAAGCATAATAATAGAAGTACATGGTGTAGTTCGCAAAGTTCAGTATATTTAAATCTTGGAGAGGAAACCTGCTTTCGCTTGTAGGTAAAGAAATCAGTTGTGTGTTTCCATGAAGAGAGAAGGTTACCTTTTACTAAAAAATGGATGCAAGAGAGTTGTGAGCTGAATCACGGCTGTGGTGCCTGTAAAACGTTTAGCAGTAGAATAATGTACTTGTTTTTTATTGTTTAATTTTCTTTATTGGGCTCTTCTCTGGGCATGGAGTGAAGCCATTTTCAATTCTTATTTTCATCTTCTTTTGAAGTAACTGTTTTGGAAAATAGAATATTTTTGTTTTGCTCTCTAGTTTTGCAAAGAAAAAAACTACTGAAAAATAGCATGGCTTTACTTTTTAAAGACTTCATAGGTGGATCATGCAGCTTTTTTACACCAACACAGAATGCAGTGTTAGTTGACAAGAGTTTGCTGTGTTGCATTAATCTGCTGCCCATTGTGGACTATACAGGCATAGTTCTGAAAGCTTAAAGTAGAGCTAAATAAAAAAGTGTCTGTAGCCCAAGCACACGACATGGCAACCAACAGTTAGTTGTACACAAAGAAATAAAAGACCTCATTAGTCAATAAAAGAAGCAACAGACTTAGCACAGTAACCATGACTTCTGGTAGTCATCACAGCAAGCAAAGTTTTAAGAACTAGTCTGAATGAGTGAATGAATAGTCTGAGTCAACAGTCTGAGGGAGTTCATAAAGTACTTACATTTGAGTTACCTTTCATACTTAACAGAACAGTGAACCAGGAACATCATGGGTCTGAGATGCAGTTTGGCACTATAAGCCTACCAGGATCTTGGTATTGATCAGAAAGAAAGGGTCAGTGAGGTAAGATAGACTATGGGATTTCTTGAATGGGAAAAGTAGCCGCAGCTAGACTCTAAAGGAAAAAGCAGCATGAGCAGGTAGATGCAAGGTGAGATACAAAAACAACAGTCTAGAAAATCACTCCTTGCAGATACATTCTGAATGGATAAGAGCAGATAAGGGAGAAGAAGTGATTGTGTCTATCAAAGCCAGGAATAGGATGTCATGGAAAGAGATACATGGAGATGAAAGCTTCTCACTTCAGTCCCTCACACACCCCTGGCTGCCTTGTTAGGTTTTTATGGCTTAAAGTGCAGGCTTCAGCTGTCTCAGTAATCTTTTACAGATTAAACTACTGTCACTGGAGAAACCATTAAGGCTAAGATGAGCTCACAATGTTAGACTTACCCTTTGCTGTTAAAGCATAAACAATTCAAGATTTTCTGGTAGGATATTTTAGATGTCACCCTCATCCTTAAGGGATTCACAAATAGAAATTTCTCTTGAAAAATGTAAATTATGGGCCACATCTAAATTGTTCTGCAAATCAAACTGAAAATTCCACTAGTTTTCTGTATTGCAGACTTAGTTTTCCAAAGAAGGAACGAGGTGTTACATATGAAGTCCAATAACAATAAGGGTTCTGGGCCCTCCTGAGAATGAGAGAGGTCAAATCCTCATTGCACTTTTCCTGATAAAATTTACCAATTACACATCACATGGTAGGAAGGAACAGATCAGTCTTGAAGCTCATTAAAGCTCTCCAGTCTGTGGAAAAAAACATTTCTATAAAATGTTTTGGAAAGTAAAACCAGAGAACTAAAGTAAAATTTATGATGGATAAACCTCTATTTGTGTTATTTTGTCTTGGTTTTACTTGGATAATTTTATCATCTCCCATGTGACGTGCTTATTCAGTTCAACCACCAGCAGATCTTTCCATTGCAGTACAAAGAAACTAGCAGTAAATTACAAAGCCCGAACAACTTGCTTTTTTCAGTCCCAGTGGTGTCAACCTACTTCACTAGCTCCATAGTCAATACAGGAATTCAGAGCAATGCATGTATTTGGCAACAAGACCTGGGAAAATTGTTTTGCTTTTTTTTTTTTCCAAGTCTTGGCTTTTAAACAGACCTCTCTCAAGAGCTGCAGTGACTACTTTTCCAGCTATTGATTTTTGAATGGATACATATCCTGTCTCAGATTATTGACTTGTATGCATATACAGTTTAAAACAGGTATTAGAAGCTGAAATTCATGACTTTGCTTCCTATATATCCTCGCACCAAAATATTGAATAACTACATTGGAACAGCAACTACTCTCATTATTGTCCAAAGTTGCAAAGGACTTAGTGTCAGACTCTACCCTAATGAGTATCATAACGTCAGTCAAATCAAGAAGCAGTGTGAAAACTTGCTGTTAAGCTCCATTTAGTTTAAACTGCTAGCTAATTTGTGTTAGCTTTCAGAGGTCTTAAATGTTTGTAACAAAAAAGTTTCAGTAAACCTTGGTATGTTTCAGTGAGATAAAAAATGTTCAGTACAGTCCTCTATCTCATGCTTTCCCACATCAGATTAGCCCAGTCTTGGGACAAAACTGATTTTTTTTTTCTGCAGCTATCACTTGACTAAGACATGAACTTGTATATGAAATAATCAGGTGAATTGAAAAAATATTACATGGCCTGCTACCACTTTCCTCAGCAAATTAGATGTTTTACATTGCAAAACAACAATTCTTAAAATTACTAACAATCTCTTTTCACTAAGGTATTCAAATAAGCTGCATATTTCTAACGTCCTACTGAATGACATTACTGAGTATAATTTGTTATTTAAGAGCATTTTTAAACAGTGTTGGGAGGGAAATGAAGGAAACTAGAAAGGAAAATAATGTATTTGCAGTACCCAGCACTTTTCATTATGTTTTTAATGTTGTAGCATTGTATTGAGGTCCAACTGAGGTGGGGAATTCCCTGTATAAAGCAGTTAATTTCTTGCAGTATTAGGAGCAGGCAGTATAGGCCAACATTTGAAGGAAAAAGATGTATTGCTATCTCCATTTTGCATTTGGTGGAGTGATGAAGGGAGGCCAAAAATACAGGCCGAAGGTCAGCTGGGTGGACTTTGTTAGAGTCAGAAATGGAAGTGTAATGGCTGGAGGCCTTAGTCCCAAGACCAGCCTTGCTCTCTCACATCTCTGATTGCAGCTAAGATGCTTATTTATAACATGAAAAACCTCAGAAAGTTTGGTTCAGATAAGCATTCATTCTTCTGAGTGCTTATCTCAGCCCAAGTCAAACCCACTGGCTCCTCTAAGCCTGCAAAGTGAATGAATTTCAAGAACTTTTAAAAATATTTTTCTCTATTTTGAATTCCAGTTGGAAGCAAGCTATATGAAAATGAAAGATAACATAAGGCAAATAAATTTACTTGCAAATCCTAGAATGATTTGATTTTACTGGTTTTGGCAAAAGTCACTCTGGTCCCTTTTTTCTCTGTGCATTGATGAAAAAAAACATTCAATTACTTCAATGTGTACGAGAACTAAAGCAATAGAAAGGAGTTTTACATGGGCTGCATGCCTAAAATACTGCTGGCAAAGAACTCCAGTCTCCACATCTCTAAAGCAACTGAAGTACTTGTTTGTGAATGTGTTATAAAACATTTAAAATTGTATGTTTATGATAATAGATGTAGTAAATCATGTGTAGTATTTATTAAGTAGTGAGATCAGGCTTGGCAGTGAAAAAAACACAGCACTTTGTTAACAGCACTGTGGCTTAGTTCAGTCTGATTTGGCTTGGCTTCTGGAAAGATTTATTTTATATTCAATATGCCTAGAGACAATGCAGGTATGAGAGCTGCTCTGAAAGTAACGCCTTGTATTTTTATGATATCAGCCTATGATGCCAGAGCTGGATGTTAGTGGTATGGCAGTAGAGGTTGAACCTTCCTACCAGTGTTATGTTTTGTTGCTGTGTGACAGATGGCAGCAGAGGGGCAGTCTGACAGAATAGTGTCTAACATGGCAATGTGTACAAAGCAATGGTGCATCACTGAATTTTTCCATGTGGAAACAAATGGCACCCATTGGCATTCACTGATGCTAGCTGAACTTTTATGGAGATCAAACAGTGGACGTGAGCACAGTGAGGTGGTGGGTGGTGCATTTCAGCAGTGGTGACAGCAACATGAAAGACAAGCCACATTCTGAATGGGCATGCACAGCTGTCACACCACAAAATGAAGAGTGTCTCAATCAGCTCATCCATGCAAACCAGTGGATTATGACCAGGGAACTGTGTATGCAATTGAATATCAGCTTCAGTGAGTTGGAGATGATGGTGGCAACACTGGAACATAGCAAAGTTTGCACCAGGTTGGTCTTACAAATTCTCACTCAGGAACAGAAAAAGCACCATGTGCAAGTTTGTCAGGAACTACTGAACAAATACGAGGTGGAAAGTGATGCTTTCCTGGATTGCATCACTGCTGATGAGACATCATGTCACCACTACAAGCTGGAGTCAAAACAGCAATCCATGCAGTGGTGACATATGAATTCCCCATCAAAGAAAATGTTCAAGACTCAGCCGTCAGTGGGTTACATGATGTGCAGTATCTTTTGGGATAAAAAACAGCTGATCCTTCTGGTATTCCTGAAATCCAGACAAACCATCAGCACTCACTGTTACATTGTGACACTGACTAAGCTGAAGGCTTAAACTTCCAGAGTCAGACCAGAGAAGAAAATAACCTTTCTCTTGCAGCATGTTAATGCTGGGCCCCATACCACTTCAAAGGCCAGTCTTGTCTGGAGTGTCCTACCACACCCACTACTTAGTTCAGATTTGGCGCCTCCTGACTTCCATCTCTTCAGGCCAATGAAAGATGGATTACATTGGCAACATTGTCCTAGCCGTAACATCATTGTAGCAGCTCTGGTTCATCCCTGGGAAAAAATGCCTAACTAATGGGTAGTGACTGTGCTGAAAAAAATAGGGTATTGTAGCTGAGAATTTGCTCTATCAAACAGTGTCATTGAGCTCTTTGTATTTGTTGTAGTTTCCGTGGAAACAAATAGGAGGCATTACTTTTGGAGCAACCTTTGTGTTTGTGATCCATCTCTGTAATAAGTTATAACAGGCTGGCGCTATTATTCAGTGCCAACATCACAGAGATCTTCCCATTACAAAGACCTGAATTTCACTTTCTTCAACTCTGAAAGCCTGAAATGGTTTGGGCCTAAATTTTTCTGCGCTGGACATCAGTAACAAACGGAATAGGATATGGGTAGAATAAAAGTCTTCCAGAGGTCTGCTGAAGGGCAAGCAGTAAGAGCTGGAGTTCTGAAGAACAAGTGGAAGAACTTCAACCTGCCTCAGTTGTCCTTTCCCACACCTGGAATGAAACTGAGATTGAGGCGCTGCAGCCATTTGGGCATGACCTGGCTCAGTAACTGAGAGGCTAAATGTCTGTTCTCCTTTAAGTATAAATAAATTTAAGTAACAGAAATTGTTATGTGCATGGCAGCTTGTCCATGTAATAACCATTTGGAAGTTAGAGCACAGCTCCACAGTTTGTTTTTCAGAATCAGGAGTAATATTTAGCTGCCTTGTGTGAATATACTCTTAGAACATGTTACAAAATCCAGTATGTAAGAATGCGAATTCCCATGGAATTTTAATTAATCCCTGTGTGTCCATTCCAATAGCCTTTAATTATTACAATTCTGAATCTTCACTGGTAAAAGCAGTGCAAATGTACTTCTTAATCTTAGAATTTCTCTTAGGGCAAATGTGTACTTGAAAATATCACTACAAAAGCAATACACAGGCACTGTTTTGTACATGTAGGTTTACGTGCCAAACTATATCTACACTGCTTTATCGTGTCATTGCAAATTGGTCCATAGCCAAGAGTAAGGACAACTATTCTTAAGGGTGGGGGGTAGGGGGGTAAGGGGGGAAAAAAAAGAAAAGAAGGATAAAATATTATTTACTTGTAAATTTGGCGACAGAGCAGACCAACCTGTTCTCTGAACAAAATTGACTTTATCTATGGGAAAAATAACCAGGCTTTTAATGTGCTTTCAAGGCTCCTGGCAGTTTTCTATTACTGTGTACCCATTCAGGAATTCTTTCTACTTTATTAATAGTTCTACTCTGTCCAAGCATGTCAAAAAATTATTCTTTTCTACTGCATGTTGTATTTAAAAGCACTCCAATTGTTTAACTATGGAAACTGACAGGCTTTCAAGTGGTATTTTTAGTGATAAAAAAAGTTGTTGCCTTTGCTTTCCAGAGTATTTTATTATTAAACTAAGTTTAGGAAATTGTATTCACAAGGGCTCCTGCCAGTACTTTTTTACTAGAGCTGTGAATAATCCTCTATTTGCACCATATTAAGAATTTAATCTTCAATGCTTATAATTTAGAGTTAGTTGTCTCCTTACAATTCCTCCCTGCATTCCATCCAAAAAAGATTTGTTTGTTATACTACTTTCATGGCTGGTGAGATTTAAAAACCACTATCTGTCCCCTGCAATGAAATAGAGTTTCTCTTCCTCTGAAAATTCAATACAGATAAAATTTCAGCTGTTTGGCCCTTGATCAAGTTCAAAGGAATCCAAAGTAGCTGCATTTATTTAGCTGGAGTAAATCCCATGCTTGGGTTGAAAGGGACCTTAAAGCCCACACGATCCCAGCCCCCCGCCATGGGCAGGGCTGCCACCCACCAGCTCAGGCTGTCCAGGCCCCATCCAGTCTGGCCTTGAGTCCCTCCAGGGATGGGGCACTGCAGCTTCTCTGGGCAGCCTGTGCCAGTGCCTTACTGCCCTCTGAATGAAAAAGTTCCTCCTAATATCTGTCTTCAGATGCTCCAGCCCTCTGAGCATCTTTGTGATCTTCTCTGGACCAGCTCCAGATCTGAATTTATTCAAGAGCTATTCGGAGTAGATCATAAATCTATGAATTCAGCAGAACCAGGTTCTCTTTTCTGTTTTGACAACCTCCCATTTCTGTGAATGTGTGCATAGAACTATTTCTGGATATTGACTTCTAGTATGGTCTGACAAATATGTTAGTTTGATTCTGGCTGTAGCTACTTGCATTGATCTTTCATTTCCTTGTGCTTATAGGCTAGACTGAAAATTTAAGGGAAGTTACCATTACACTTACCTAAGGCAATATACTAGTCAGTATGTCTCTTAAAAAAATGTAGAAATTATTTATCAAATGGCATGAAATATTTATCACAATTTTTACCTACTGTAAGGAAAAAGCTGTTGCTGAGGTGTCCTGGGCACTTCCTCATGCTTTCATCATAATTGCTGATTTCTAAATGGTTACAAGTGTTTGTCCATAACTCAGATTTATGAACGTCAGAGAGCAACATCAGGGATCTTATGAGAAGATGGGGAACAATGTGTAGATGTTCTGCTGAAAATCTCTATGTTGCAAGTAATTTCTGAGTTTGTGTGCTAATTCCCTATTCTTGGCTATGGCCTCCAAATTTCTGATACTGCAACTTAAGAGTGTGTGCGTGCTCTGGTGGGATTTAGTTAGATTTTCTTCTTCAGAAGTTGGAGTAGCTAGAAGCTTTTACATATTTCTGGAGTTTTGACATGAATCAGTTTGGGTTACAGCAAGAGTGGTTGAGGCTTCAAAAGGTGCACTGCATTAAAAAGAAATGAGTATATTGCTAGAGGAATATTGTAAGTTTATCTGGAAAATATCTGTTGTACTACAACAGTTGGTATACAAACCTGGGAAACCCTTTAAGTAGACCTGGCATATGTGCCAGAGACTATGACAAAGGATGTGAAAGCATTTGTTTGGAAACCAGAGGGATGCTGGGCAGTAACATATGAAAGTGAAGGACCGATATGTACCTGATGGTTACTAATATTAAGAAAAAAAATCCTAGCCCAGAATCTTTCCCTAGCCCCTTACCCTTACCCATTCACTACCCTTTGTCGTCTTGAGTACTGGTACTTTTCACCATGGATTACACAAGGACCAGAAATAAAATCTATTTATAGAGCAAGAGTTAAAGGGGAAGAGGGGAAAGCAGTGTAAGGAAATAGAGCCTCAGCTTGGTCTCTTGAAATGTAGTCTTAAAATATGGGCAAATAGTGTCTGTATGACTCTTTATTCAATCATTCAGGAGCTGATATCCCAGCCAAACTCTCAAGCCCTTTGCTAGCTCAGATCCTCTTGCAAGCAGTTTTACTTCCTTGGCTCTGGAGAAGTAGTGACTGCTGCTGGCCAAGATAGCCTAATAGTTTGAGGAAGAGGAAGTTATTTCATCTCATGAAAGTCTGCTTCAACTCAGTGTTAGCAAGCAGATCCTGCTTCAGGATGCAGCAACCAGACACAATTATTCGCCAAACCTGGTTTTTGTTTTTCCTTATACAAGCAAAAGCTCCTAGCTTGTTGGCAGGTTTTGGCTCAGCTCCCCAACCTTCATTCAAAACATCCTCAACCCTCTTTTTAAACATCACATATGCCACGGCAAGTTCTGGAAAGCAATTCCAAGGCAGACCGTTTTTTTCAGAGGGCAAGATGAAGGGCAAAAGCCAGTTGTGAGAGATATAAACAGATGAGTCGGTAAGTTTGAAAGCAGCATTTCCTTCACTCATAGCTGTATTTCAAGGAGAACCAGATACCATTCTGTGGTTTTGGATAAAATGAGCCCCAAAACTTTCCCATCTTCTTAAGGGCTTTGTCCAATTTTTGTAGCTCTTTTCATTTTCAAGTCTTTTGCCTTTTTCATCATTTAACATGATAGCTAGTGGAAGACTTTGTGGACTCCATGGGTATGGATGAGGTTCTGAGGTTCTTTAATTCTTCCAGTTCTGCCGCGAGCTGGTCTTAGGGAAAGTGCTATCATCAGGTACAGTTTCTACAATTGGAAAATAGGAACTTTCCTCCAGAAGGTATTTGAAGAGCTAGGAATTATGTGTACTGTAACAGTTACTTCATCATTACGGTTGCTCTGTGTCATTGCAGTGCTGGATGTTAGCCTTGTAACTAACATCAGGACTTGAATGATGAAGTCTCATACCTTTGTCCTCATCATACATTTCTAATACTTCCTCACTGTTTCTGTACTTTGACAAAGTCTCCTTTCTTTGCCTCCAAATTACCTTACTTCATGTATAGTTAGATTTCTGGGATGAGCTGTTAAAGACTTGCAGGGTGTTAAATATTCTTGGCCTGTGGTTGAGACTCCATGAATTACTGTAATAAAAGTAGAGTTTAATGAATAAAAAAAGTTTTGTCACTGACACTTTATAAATATTATTTATAGATAGCTTTAAAAGGAAATACAAGTCTGTTTAGCAATGATGTAACTTTATCACCTGTCACCTTCCCATTTTTTACATGTGAAGAAGGAAATAGTATTCTCGGTGCTTAATTAATATTCTTTGCTTCAGACTGATGTTAGCCATTATGCTTAGGATAGCTCATTCTTTTGGTACATCTCCTGAAGAGTAAGCAGGGTTATTCACACATAATTAAGTGGTCAAGGACTAAAGTTTGTCGTATAAAAGAGATTCATTTGGTTTAATAAGTAGCTATTAGATGGATGCTTCCTGAATCAGTGAATAATCCCTTTAATTTTTTCATGACTGCAGTGAGCTGAAGCTCGTCAGCTCAACATAAATCACGGGCCTGCAGAGATCTGCTCTACTAAAAAGTCTGCAATTAGAGGAAAATAGTCTGCTCCTAAGAGGAGATCTAATTGGTTCTATGAGTTTCCCTACCCAAGACATAAACTCCTTCCTCCGTTCTCTGATCTGATGGATGAGAGTTGAACTATTTGGAAAGTTAGTCCTTGAAATCACATGCCTTGGTAAGACTATACCATAAAGACTTTAAAACTGTATTTATTACTATGAATACTTTATTACCTTTGCACTTGCAGAAATAATTTCTCATTAAATGCTGAAGCAGTTTCTATTTTATTTATTTATTTTTAAATTTGAATCAGTATTAGAAGCATAGACTGACAAAAAGGCAGAATAATTATGTGAAAAGCAATTCCAGTTTAAAGAACCATTGAAATACTGTCATGAAACAAGAGTCAGAGCAATGCTTATTGTTCCTAGTGTGCTAACTACACTGAGAAATACATGGCTGAAGAAGGGACATTCCCAATACTTTTGCTTGCCTCTGGAGTGACAATTCGTAGACCTCTCCCATTTTTCAGTGATTTTGCTCTTCCTACTCCTACACAGGTTGATTGTTGGGTTTCCTGGCATAGGATAGAGACAACAAATATCTTACACCACACTATACAAATGACTACATCCCCAACTGCTTCTAAGGTAGCTGGACTCCTGGAAATTCCAGAAATATCCTAGCATCCCCTTCCATGGATTTTCTTCTGTGGGGTAAGACTGCTCTTAATTTACTTATTCATTTCACTTTGGTTCTCAGCTTTTAAGATATGTTTCTCTATGGAAGATTGTTGAGCTCTGTGCATGAGGGCAGGAGATCTGGGCATATTTACAACAGAAGATGGTATGGCTCATCTCTGTAAATCTCTGTATGAGCCAGAGGCTCATGGCAGATTGTGTGCGAGGATAACACATGAGTAATAACTCTGTTCTCTTTCAGAGGTTCCTGCTTAGAAAGGATCAGACCTCAAGAAGAGTCTGGATGACCTTACAGATCCATTAGGAGACCGTCTTAAGGAAGAGATGGGTCTCACACTGTGCTCTGAAAGCTGCGAAAAGGAAATTTATTATGCTGATGCCACTACTGAGTGCCAAAAATAGCAATGGATGCTTGAATTGGTGAGAATAACTCTTTTCACGAATAATTCAGGGCCCTGTCTTTACAAAGCTGCTATTTCCCCAGTACACATTTCCAAACTATCTATGCTCTTGCCAAATTTCACCATGCGTAAGAATGCATGTAATATATCTTTGAAATGTACTGTTGGTATTGTGACTTCAGGGGTTTATGTGGTTTATCAATATTAAGGAGATAAGAAATAATGAAAGGGATAAAAATACTATTTCATTGCATTGATTGGGTTGCAAATTTTCTTTAGGTACTTCTGGACAAACAGGTTATAATGTCTAGAGCTATTTAGAAAGCTTTAGGTGTTGCTCTTACACCTTAAATAAGCTCTCAGAGTAGCATTAGCACATGGGCAATTTAGCACTGAGGTGAGTCAGGCAGTTTACTATGAATATGTGATCAAATATAGTCTCAAAGCAATATCAAACCTGTTCTTGAATCAGGGTGTGATGTTCCTGATACCTGGAAGGGGGCTTTTCCACAGAGGATCTCTCCTGCTGGGCTTTTGTTGCATGGATTCAACTATACTACACACTTCACTTGTAAGAGAGAAGCAGGAATGTGTTGATAAAATATAATGCATTAGCAAAGCTTAGTCATAAGGAAGACAGAAGTTTAAGATTCAAAATGGCAAGAGACTATTGATTGTTTACAGCATAAGCACACTAATCCAGGAGACCTTCCCCATTGAATCATGAGGTTCAGTGTGGACTCCCTTGCTTTCTAAACTCCTTGAACCACAGAGGTAAGCAATGTAGATGCAGCTGAATTCACTCCCTAGTCCCAGACTTTATGAATACTTGTATGTCTGAGGAGTTATAGATGCACAATCAGTCTATGACTGAATCTTAACAAAGTTTGTAACTGTGTCAACCAAGAATCTGTATCAGCAAGGCATCCTGACGCCAAGATGTAAGGGATCTTGGTGCAGGTGTAACCTCAAGAGATGTCCCTCCTCAAGAGGAGAGCCTGTCTTGCAGCCAGCTACCATACAGCAGACAGCTCTTGGTTGGTCACTGTTTATTGGGTAAGATGATTAGCTGATACAGTATTTAAGCACAGGCTTAACTGGCACCTGTTGAACTGAGTGCCTGCTATCAGTTCCTTGAGTTTGAGACAATATTGTGGAAGTTACCAGTTCTGAACAAAGTCTCTGGGGTGTCACTATCTGTCTGTACCCAAGGCCTTGGAAATAACTGCCAGGCCGAAGGAGGAAGCTGAGGGCAGAGGGAGCACACCACCACAGCTTTGTATTACAAAAACTGTTCTGAACTGGACCTGTGTCTGTAGAGCTGTACGTTGAGTCAACAAGAAGAGCTGAACGAACGGTTTGAATGTACACTGCCCAGCCACAGTCTCCAAGGTGGGGCCAAGCACAGCCAGGTGCAGGAGTGGAGAAACTCCTGTTGCCAGCCAGCTGCCTGAGGGGGCTGTCCCATCAGGCCAGTGCAGCTCTTTTATAGCTGCTGTTCATCTTAGTGGATGATGCTAGGGACACGGTGCACAGTACAGGTTTGTGTTTCAAGCTGCTTTCTTATTGTCAAGATATCTCAGTACAAGCCGTGGCTACCTGAGAAAACTGAGATGTCAACCTTCTAAGCTAGCTTTTATAATAAATTATTAAATTAGCATAAATCACAGTGCTAAAAAAAAAAGCTGCTCTTGGATTAAATACATGCAGCTGTTTAGCCTGTTTGTTATCCAGTTTTCCCTGTGGTATCTGGCAATCAGTATAAAAAGGCATCCTTGAAATTGAATTATTTCTAGGGCTGTTATTTGCAAGAGCATCTGGATGCTTGGGTAAAAACGACATAAAATGAACATTGCTTAGATATTGCAGTGCTTATTAAACGATAATTGCTTTCTAGGGATGTGTTTCTGGTTGACATAATCTTGAAAAATCTTCAGAAGACAATAGATGTAGGGAATAACACAGAATATGTGACGCAACATTTCCATGCAATCCACCCTTGCATATAGTGAGAGTACTGTTTTAGGTTACCAATTCCAACTAGTTTCCTTGGAATTTAGAGTTCAATTTACATTCATGGCTGCCCAAAGCTATCCTGAGGAATCAAAAAAAAGGAACAGCCAGACTTGAAAGCTGTCTCAGAACCTAAACAGAAAATATTAAGCATACCTATGGCTTGTGCTTGTGTCATTTGCTATTATCTGGTTTTGATATCTCAGGAGAACTTTTCCTCTGTAGAGTGGTACCTTGAAATGTAAATGTGTTTTCTGAAATGCATTTTGTTATCATTTCTGAGATATTCTTGATCTTACATTTATTTATTTCTGCTTTCGAAACAAACAAACAAAAACTATGGAAAACAAACACGATCTTTATCCTTACAGTAACAGTTTGAGAATGAAAGCCAACAGGGAAACTTTTCAATAACTGTGGAGCTGAAGTAAATGCCATAGTGCCCAATCAGAAATGAAAAGTTTTGAAGGCATTATGAGATAAAAGGCCTTTATTTATTTATTTATTTATTTATTGGTACACTTTAAAAGTGCAGTGGTCCCCACACTAAAACAGGGCCAGCTGTCAGCCAAGTGTGTGTGTGGCACACCATTGCTTCAGCTCCTTTGCAGGGACACACAGAGCACAGGTGGACCTGGTCCTCACAAAAGGGGTACATCTTGCAGTCCCTGCTATGCTGACCAGGTATCCAGGGACTGTCTTCTGAAGTGCCCCCTCTCAGGGAGGCAGGAGGCTCTCCTTTACTGAAGCACTTAGATGCTGTGAAGCCAGCATTCAGTGTATATTAATGACACAATTCGCTTGAAGGGTTCAGTTTTGCGCAGATCTGGGAGCAGTTGGCCAGCACACTACATGGGAACTGCACTGCACTTTGAGCATCCCTAAAAGACCAGTAAGGTTTCAAACTTCAAAAAGCCACATGCTATTAGAAAACAAGGCATGACTGTTAACATATATAGAGAATACCTTCTTGACTGGGGAAGAGGTAACAGAAATAAAAGGTTTATAAGCCTCTTTGCCTTCGGGAGGACCGATCCCTTCTTCTTTGATTTCAGCCAACTCAGTAGGTTTTTGAGTTGCAGTAAACTCTATATATTCTGTGGTCCGTAGGAAGATGATCTCTGCCCCTTTTCAGCAACTTCTTTGCTAAAGTCTCCTCTTCCACTGCCTTGCTGCTCCCACCTTTATGGCACTCTTGGATCTTTGTGCAGCTCGCTTGCCTCTCAGAGGAGAATCATCCCCATTCCTTCCAGAGATTTCACGTAACACTTTTCCTCTCCCCAAGGAAAGGACTAGGAATGCACAACCAATTACATACCATCTGCCAAAGCATTGAAACCACCACTGCTTCATTCAGGTTTCATCAAAGCTGGCAGTCGGCAGTGGGGCAGCATGCAGGCTGTCCACTTCTTCACAGTGGGAGGCTGACTACACCACCGCTCTAATCGCTCTGTGTTCACATAGCAAACTCAGCAATTGTCCCTGAGACATGTAATCCTCTGAAGGAAGTGAAAATGATATGCAGGCATCTGGAAAAGGAACTGGAAGGAATAAGACAAACTTACTTGAATTGAGTGTAAAGACACTCAATTTTAGGGTAACCCTGTTACCCTAAAAGGAAGTCCTATGTCTTCCTCTTTTTTGTCCTGTTTCACTGCAGCATTCAGGAGCATCGTTGGCCCACCCTGTGATCAGGGCAACCTTGATCCCAGCTAATAATACTGGTGATTCCTTTCACTGCTCATGTCACTCATTGTTTTTGAGGTCTGTTCTTAGAGACAGTAGGGTCTCCTGGATCCTACTGAACTCTGTATGAGCAGAAAGGTGCTTATGTTGCACAGGTAGAGGGGATCAGGCAGTCAGCATCCTAGTCTGAGGTGTTGTGACAAAAGCGTCCTAGGACAGCTATTAACACTTCAAGGGCTTCATGTATTCCCATTTCCAGACAGAAACAAGAAGATAGAGTGCTTCTGGTGGCTGATATTCCCTCAATCACCAGGAATTTCAGTGTATGTTTGAATTAGTTGGAAATGTTCATTAACTCAAAGGAATTATAAGGGTAAAATTTGCACTTACATCATCTCTTTAAGGTCCAAAATAGAAGAAACTGCCTTATTAGTGACATGACTTGTTTGAGTTTTTTTAGCCTAGATAAATATTATTTGCATCAATCAAAAAACACACTGAAAGCTCTGTAATCTCAAGTGATACTACTTGCATTTTGTGGGTATGATACAGCTCTTCATGCATTATCTTGAGCGCAGAAATGCAGGTAAGAATTTTTGATCCTCCATCATTTCTCCATAGTTTTCCCACTTGAACTGATTCAGCTGCCCGTGAGCCTGAACTGGAGAGTGGATTGCTGAGATCAACAGAGCTTAAAATTCTTAAACTGTAACTTATTTTGTTTTTCAGTATGGTGGGGATGAAACAATTAGTGTTTAACTTTGGGCAGCAAAGAGTACAGAGGAGGCATGAAGTTCTGCTACCAAATAAAAGGTGCGTAAAACTACCTGTGATTACAAGTTCCCCTGACCTTAAAAGAGAGATGGAGGGAAAGAGAGGTGTGCAGCTCGGCATGATGCATGGTGTACTGGGTCACATCCAGACTCAGTATCTTGTCTCGGGGAGGGTATCAAATTCAGAAGTCTTAAAAGGGAATCACTGCATTTCTAGTTATACCTCTCCACGGTTCCCAGGTGTCTGGGTTAGGCTGGGCATGCTTTCCATGTTAACCCACAAAGACTTTTGGAAGGTCAAAATGGCATATGGAAAGGCAGAAGTCAAAGGAACAAGCCTTTCCCACCAACTGCTTCAGTTCCAAACTGCTGAAATGGAAGATAATGAACATTTCTGGATTTCTTATAATCAGTGTAGAAATTCTGATAGACTACCTCAGCAGACTCAACTCATTTCCAGATTAACAGCATTTTGGAACCTGTCACATACTTTCTTTTGAACAGCAAGACTCCCTCTGAAACTGAAATGCTTGAAAGTGCCTTCCTTCCACCCTCCCTCTCTCCCCACCAGCCTCCCAGTGCCACCAGCAAGGATTGAAAGCAATCCCATTGTCATGCTGCCAAAGTAAATTAACGTGATCCACAATTTTCCATAACTATTTGAAATTAAAGCACTTGGTAATTAAAGTAATCCTTGCTCCCTGGTGACACATTCAGCATGACAAAACAGAAGTAACGTTACAGTAGCAGAACCTGTCTGCTTTATTTACTCGCTCCTCCAGTGCCTTGTTTTGCTGAGTAACTGATCTCTCACTGAATTACAGAAGAGCAACCAAGTTAAATTAGAGTGGCTATTCACAGTGAAAATGTTAATGTGAAAGTAACTGCTCTGATAGACCATAAAATAGAATCCATATACTTCAAGATCTGTCCTGCCTCTCCTGGGTCTTTCATTGATCTTGCTGTGGTTTTTAGGGAAGACAAGGAGTATTGAAATTCAGCCACTGGCCTGAGTCTGCTTGGTGCCTTGATGTGACGACTTCACTGGAAAAAAAAAAGTCTCAGCATTGCGAAAGGTCTGTGGGAGGCCAAAAAAGCACTTCACTAAGACCTGCATTCTTCACAGCTGGAAGACTGTAATCTGGAGAGTTACTGTTCAAAACCAGATATTCCACATGGCACAAAGCAGGTCACCTTGCAGCCCCCTCCACTCGTGTTACATCAGCAGCTTAGGAAAAGGTCTGTTTAAACAGAGAAGCCAGTTAAAACCGGAGCAAGACGGTGGCTTCAGTTCTCTGGGCTAGGCTGGGTAGATCCTAGCAGAGTTCTGCCTTCTGTAGGATATTCTCCAGGAGAATTGATTTGCCACTGTTCTCAGGCTGGGGACATCTTCCTCCCTCCTGCTGGACCAGCTCTGTTTGCATTGCATGCTCGATGTTGGGCTTCGTCTGTATTTTTTTCCAGGCTCTGGGAAACCAGCACTGTAGAACAAACAGAAGTTGGGCCACTTGCCTCCTGGGAATTGATTTGACAGAAGGATTGCATTATTTTAGAAGCAAAAGTCCTAGTATGAATAATAGCCTAAATGCACAATAAATTAATGGAGGATGAAGAATTGTCCTTTTGAGTTGTGAGGTTACTGTCTTCTTCACTCATCCTCCCAAACAAGAATGATGATATCTGGATCCTGTATCCCTTTGTCTTGTTCCAGTGGCATAAATGTGTGCTGCTGTTATCAAACGCAACTTGAAATGCTCTTTGTTCTAAAAGGATACTGTCTGAATTGGGACAAAACAACAGTTTGAGGTGAAAGATGGAAAAAAAGCCTTACTGGTGAGTAATATCTTTGGCTAAAAGGAATTGCTCAGAAAATGTTTGGAAGGTGGAAACGGAAACAAAACATACTTGAGTGGAGAAGTGAGTCTGAGGCAGTATGAAAGGATGAAGAACCAAGCTGTGGTGACAGCAGAGATGGGGATGGGGTTGCACAGATGGAACTGTCTAAAATGAATGCTGAAAAGACTTGATGCTTAGAATTGAGACCCTGGGTTCTAAAGGAGCAATGAAGTGAAGAAGCAGGAAAAGAAATTCATTTGAACTTCAGCATAGTTTGGAGTGTAGATCAAGATGAACACAAATAATCCTTTCCACCTCAATGGTGTTCACAAAATGGTATGGCAGAGAGGACAAAAGCCTCATAATTGCACCACTTCATCTCACAGTCCACTCAGCCACAGCCCTTTTGTACAACTGTGGCAAGGCACTTACCCTCTGTGTGCTTCTGTCTTCTCCCTGTCTGCTGTGAAATGAGAGTAATAAATTCCTAAGGGTAGGAAAGGCATATGTGGATGCATACTTCAGAGCTTATGAAGCACTCAGGCACACTAATGTGCTCTCTGCCACTAAAATTCCTGTACTAATTTCTCTGTTTGCTAATTGGAGTCAAGGCATCATTATTTACTTATGAAAACTAAGTGGAAAATACAGTTTCTTACTCTGGATGTGCGGCTGTGTAAAGACAAGAAGCTTAATTTCAAAGGCTAAAGTATGACCTGCTGATATACCTGGGAAAAGAACAGCTACTATTGTAAAAAATAAAAATAAAAATCTGTTGCTATAGAAACCTCTACAACATGAAGTGTCTTATATGTGAGTAGTATAGAAGTATGGAAAAACATTTTATAGTACAAGACATGGTCTTCCTTTTTGTACATGTGGAAGGAAAGAAAAACATTTTCAAGGAAAGTGTTGTTATGTTAAATATTTTGTTACCGGAATGTTTGTTCTCACATGCTGCCTCCTCTGAGTTTGACAAAGGAGAAGAGCCGGCTCCACTTTGATTGCAGGCAGTATCCTGTGATTCTCTCTCAGGGATTCTTGAGAAACCTTCAAACTGCTTAATATTCGTTCTCTCTGCTCAGAGTTTCTAAATTATTTAAATGACAGGAAGAAAAATGCAATTTAAGCTGCTTCTATATGCGCAGGTACCTGGACAGCAGAGCTCAGCTAGAAAAAAAAAGCACAAATATGAAAGTTCAGGTTTTCTATAAAATGCACCCAGTGCAACTTCATGCATACACAGGTGTGACTATGGTGGGAGAGCAGCTCAAGTAAGCACAGTAAGCCCAAAAAACCTCCCATCCTTCCACTACTAGTCTAGTCAAAATTCTGTGTGGTGTGAGGTAGGCTGATGTGTCTACTTCTCAATTTTCCTAACATCCAACCTGAATCTCCCCTGGTGAAAATTAAGGCCATTCTCACTCATACTATCGCTGTTACCTGGAAGAACAATGCCCACTTTGCCACAGACTCCTTTCAGGTAATTATAGAGAGCTATAAGGTCACCCCTGAGCCTCCTCTTCTCCAGACTAAACAATCCCAGCTCCCTCAGCTGCTCCCCATAACGCTTGTGCTCCAGATCCATCACCAGTTTCATTGCCCTTCACTGGACAGGCTTCAGGGTCCCAATGACTTTGGTGTACTGAGGGGCCCAGTGCCTGTTTGTCAAGGCTAGTGCAGGAGGCAAGCAGCACTTTCTCATGGTTGTAAACAATTGAGTTAAAATTTCCTCCCTGATATCAGCTGTGTGCTATCAAACTGTGTGTGTCATAGCTGGAAATTGTGCTTTTCTCCAGCTGTTTATCTCCTGGCCTTGATGCTGGGAAGGGACGACAGCTATTTGAGCACCAGAAATGCTTAAGGTGTGTTGGGAGCCCTTTACGACAAAACCCTTCTGAAAATCAGATTATCTGCAGGCTTAACAGGGAGGTCAAACACATTTCCCTGGCTGAATTCCCATTTTTGCTGAAAGCAAGGCAAATTACTCAGGACATGAATTGTAGCCCTGAATACAGGTCTTTTTTTTTGCTTCCTAACACTCAAGGGCAGTTGTTTGTCATTATTTTTGCCTTTTTTATGTGATGGAAACTCTTCCAAACACTGTGTTAGCATATTTCAGTTCATAGAGAGCTTGTGAACCTCACTGTGTCCCTGGTTTTCTGCATTTTTTTCTTGCTCCAATTAAATTTTATTCTGACTTTGGCATTTTCAAGATGTTTTCTGTTACTTGCCTGGATAAACAGAACAGAATTTAACTCTTGCTTTATGTGTTATCGTGATGCTCAACAGTCTGCAGTCCATTTCCTTATAAATGCTTAAGTAGATTTTGATATAATTAGCTAAGTAAGCATATGGCAAAAAAAGCACAACCAATGTGCTTGTTTATAAAAAGCAGGCCAATGCTTGATTTAAATCAGAACGCACATGACTTGTTCTGAAACTATTAAAATGGCTATTTCCATGACTTAGTGTTTCATGCAAGCGTCTTCAATTTCTAACAGTTTTTGGCATGTTAGGTTAGGATACAATATTATATACAGAAAATTGAAAAGTTTCCTTTACTTGCATATAGGCAGTATTTTCCTGTTCCATTCATGCCTTCCTATGGCAAAATGTGGAAGTACCTGGCCACCTTCTAATGTTCTGGATATTCCTGATGATCTTAAAGTAGAAGTATGGTTTACTGGGCTGAGGTCCGAACAACCACCTGTTGCTATCACAGAAATAATAATAGTTCATGTTACAAGTCTCGTCCCTGAGGAACATCTGTGTGAGCATCTGTCACCGAATGGGTCCTAATTAACAGGAACCACAACCAGCCTTCTTGGAAATGGTTATAATTAGTGCTGCTGGAGGGACTGGCCCCTCTGCTGATGAACTCTGCGCTAGTCAACCATGGCTCTTGACGCAAAGCAAATGCTTCGCACTGGGAAACATAACTTCAGCAGAGGAAATCCAAGCATTTTTTAACAGACAAATCATGGCAATATTTAACTACCTTACAGACAGTCTGTCATACAAAGAGGTATGGTTTATAACATTTCTATGTGCTTTGTTATAGTGCCTCATATTTTAGACTTCTCCTTGAAGGTCGTGAGAAAAAGGTATTTTTTTTTTCCCTCAGCTGTATCATTTCACTGAATGAAAAGTGGGATAAGTTTCCATTAAAAGAAGCCCTCTCCCATATCTGAAATGGAGGTGGTGATTGTAAGGTACCTGCTGTAGCAAGGGAGCTGAACTCAGTGATCTCTCCAGGTCCCTTCCAACACTTGCAAGTCTGTCCAAATGCTATCTGAGGGCAAACTGCTGCAGGTTCAGCATGACTGTGTTGTCTCTTGGGCTGCCTGAGAAAGAAGCTGGTTGATACCTTTAGAAGAGAGTGAGAGACTGGCATGGAGAGAAATAAAAGACAGGAAGGAGAGCACACCACGCCTCTCTGATTTTGCAGAAGACTGCTTATAGCTTTGTGTTTCTGAGAAAGAATCTTTTGTCTGTCTTTGCACCAGTATCAGTATAAAACATGCAGTTAGAATGGCATTTAAATCATTCTTAATTACATTATCCTAGTGATCTGCATGAATTTGCATGGTGTTTGAAGACATTTTTGCTTTTTCTTAATGCCACTCTTCCTTTACTTTCTCCAAACAGGCATTGTGCAAGTTATCTGTGCTTAAATCCCCTTGAGGTGAAAGCTCAATAGAAATTTGAACTGTGATATCTTTGTGCATGAAGAAAATACACTCATTTATTTATATTAGTGTCAAACTTGTCTAATGCACTTTTTTTCTTCATCTTAATTGAATGTTCCTGCGGTAGCAGACAGGGCGTGTGCTTAAATAGGAAGGGCTAATTGGAAGGAGCTGTCAGGTTAACAGACATTTAGCTGAATAGATTGCACTTCAGTTGGAAAATTTCCACAGGATAAGTCTGAAGAGTTTATGAAGGTACATGATGGATGCAGGAGGAAGAGGGTAGGAAGATACCTGTTTGGGAAATGTGTGAGGCTGCTGTGTAATTACAATGGATCTTTTAATCTAGAATGGATTGAATACTAGATAGATGAGTTCCCCATAGATTATTGAGGACTTAACAGTTTCTTGTTTACCTTATGTCTTTAACCCTTCTACAGTCTAGGCACTGTATTTTGTTTATTTCTTGTGTCACTACTGGAGTAACAGGCAAAGGAAGATATGTTCTCCATCTGTTATGTTTCACTGCTGCAAAGCTGGGAAGGTTTGTTCCTACCATCAATTTACTGGAAAATATCTAATGCTAGACCGAGTATGTAAACACAGGATTACTCATGCAATTCTTGAGTAAATTCCTAGAGAATATAATGAGCTGCTTCTAATGTTAATGTGTCCTTTCTTAAACTCAAATATCTTATTTATTTCTCCCAAGATTGTGCCTTTACCATGTTTTCACATTAACCATATGGTTTAATCTCTTAATAGCGAGTGTCTAAACACTCTTCAAGCCTAGCCTAATAAAAATGGTGGCATTGATGAGGTCTGTCAGTTTGGGATGGCTCAGCTGCTTGCTGCTTTGCATACTGTCCAGCTGTTTAAAGGCTATATCCAGCACAGAGATCTGTAGCGCTAATGCTTGTGCAGTACTTGAGCTTGGCAGTATAGCTGTGGGATCCACTCAGAATGAGTCATGCACAGTCCCAATGGACTGGGAGAAGAGAAATGTCGTAGAGACCCGGGGAAACTGCAGGGAAGCACCCATTGCTGACCTCTGGGGCAGCCAGGACAACTATCCCCTACTGACGCATTTGCTAGCCACAGCCAAACCACTCAAAGCCTGGGATGACCCTCACCCTCACATCAGGAGCCACGGGAAGTGCTTGGGCTGCCCTAAGTGCAGTTATCGACCCCTAGATGATGCTCCTGTGTGGTCTGCATATGATGTGCATTTTATTGCTATGTATTGGAAGATAGTTAACCTATTTTTAGCTTTCGTTTTATACCACTATTTGTAAATAATTAGCTGCTCTATGAATAAACAGAATGAACATGAGGTTTTCCAACACTTCACAGGAAGAATGGCTTTGATAAAAAAAACTCTTACCCAGATTGCTTTGAAATGAGCAAAAGCCATTTTTTTTTCCTCCAAGAACAGGCTACCTGTGTGCACCCACATCCCAGCCCTTACTCCAGCTATAGATGGCCCCATTGCATTGCTCTCTCTTGCTCAAAACAGATTATTCAGAAGTTTCTGAAGGTTGCTTAGGCACTTCCAATGGAGAAAGACTTCTCTGCCATATTTGCATTAGTAAATTCATCCTATGATCCTTATAACATTTTCATTTATCTGGATAGATGGAATGCATCTGCACTAAAAAGCTATCATTTATTTTCTTTTAAAGAATGCATGCAACTATTTTATACTCCAGGCAGTCTTATCTGCAGAGTAGAATCACGGAATCATTAAGACTGGAAAAGGCAAGAAAAGAAATTCTTCCTAATATCCAGTAAACCAGATGTAAATTCCTGTTTTTATTTCTGCACAGATCTAATGGAAAATTATATTTGAGGTGACACTATGATCTGTACCACTGTCTCTCTATTTACAGGCAAAGTTAACATAAATCTGAAAAAGCTGTGAAAATACTTGATTCAGATAAATGCATGATACTGTTGCTATTTAACATTTCCCTTGTTGACTTTCCTGGTGCCTGGTAAAGTTCATGTGCTTACAAAAAGAGTTCAGTGATTGACTCATGATACTGCTGCCATGGTTTAATAAGGAACCGAATTGAACTTTTTCATAATTACATTGTACCAGGAAGAGGTGAATATTTTTCCTCCCATTAAATTATAATGGAACGTGGCATCAACCTATTGGAAATCTCAGCTTCCACTCGGTAATTCTGAATTAATTACCAGTATCGTTGGCTCCAGCTCAGCAAACCATGCTTGTTGAGCAAGACATTGAAATCAGATAGTCTTACATTTAATTATGTGGTTAAGCCCTCTTTCTCCTTTCCATAGTTTTTAGCATATACTACTTGTCACTCTGAATAGAGACTTACAGATTTATACATATTTAAAGGTTTGCTCTGTTGTGAACTTGTTCCCTATTTAGCATTGAAATAGATAACATTAATTTTTATTTGCTTTCGCAAAACCTTAGTCTGAATGACTTTTTTGCTCTTCGTTTGGCACCAGAGTTGGTTGGTCGAGAGTAAAGATCGAAAACAGTAGTGTTGAATTTCTCCACTTGGTGGCACTAAGAAATAACGCAACTGCCCTCGTAACGAGGCTGTGAAACGTGGCCAGGTGGTTGGGGATAACCGAGCACAGTGGCCCTGGGAAAGGAAGACATCAAGTGAGCAGAAATCCCATCACTGTTTTGCTTGTCAGAAGTGTTATAAGTTTTCAGCAGGGAGCACACCCGTTGGGATATTATCTCTGCACTTGGACATGCAGAGCAAATCTCTTCCCTCGCTGTTGAGTCTGGTGACAGATGTTCTGCACTTCTCTTACATTTGCTACTTGCTTCAGTGTGAGGCGTACCTAGGAGAGATTTTGTTGGAGTCCAGGAGGGAGCCACAAAGCCTTCGTCTCCAATGCCTCATTTCAGGCACCATTGGAGAGTTTCTCTTGGACAAGGAGATTTGCATGACTCTCCCTGGGGAGCCCCTCAGTGTAAATATTATTGCCTGCTTGGGAGAAGAGATGCAGTAGAGCCATGTAAGGAATAAACTTGCTCTGAGGGGATGACTTTACTGACTTGTAACCACTGCTAGCACAGAAAATGAACAAACTGGACCTAGCATTTGTCCAGGTTCTTTTGCTTCTTGGTTAATAATACCCAGTAAAGGTCAAGTGCCCTAGGAATGGATTTCATTTGTGGTTACATTCCTGCTCCCTGGTGCAGCTCTTGTTTTGGATCTGCACTGAAATATTGTTTTTTCTCTCGTTCTGCACAAGCTTTTTTTCTGGCTGGGGTTATTTATTCAGAACAGAGAGCTGTTTTTCTGCCTGTATTTTTTTTCTCTTATTAGTTCTCCTTGTAGCGTGTCTTTGAGTCCCGTTAAATCTCCTATTAAAACAAACAAACAAAAAATGATAATAATTAGTCTCTGCCTTTTAAACAGGGAGAAGTTTTCAGAGCTGAAAACTCTTCTGACAAACAGAACAGACATCTGAAAACAGTGCCCTTGTACATTTTCCCTATATTTCCAGAACTAAGGCTATGCCTATAGTAGCAAACGGTATGGTTGAGTAGGAGCGAATCTGTAGCAGCAAAGCAGCCAGTGTTGAGGACTCAGTGTGCACCCATCTATATTTTTGAGGGAGTGACCTCAGGCTTGGGTCTGCCCTGGGTAAGAGAGGCAGCGGAGACTGGAGCACCACTGGAAGGAGTTGCTCCAGCGACGTGAGCAGGAGGCTGGTGCATAAAGGGCACTGGGACATCCCCTACAGGTGTGGTCTCCTGAGCTTCTGTTCAAGCTACATGTTGTGCCTCTCTGGCTGTGAGCAATGCAATGGAACTGTAAATTGCTGCTATCACAATATGTGAGGATAATGAAATGGGCTGGATGGGCAGTTTATTACTGATTGCAATTGTTCTTCATCAATGATTTAAACCTATCTGTGGTGACTGGAAGTCAGCATCACAATATAATTCAGTGTCTTGCTGAGTTAATATTACCTGTCCAGGAGGATGGTGCTCACAAAAAGCACCGCAAGCATTGCTGGCAGTATCACAGTGGGAGGCAGGTTTTTGTATCTTGGATGTTCTGTCTAGAAATTGGAAGAGACAGAGGTGGGACTGCAGCATCGGCAGAGTGGAAGGACAAAACAGATATCCTATGGAGTTAACTTTGGAGCCAACAGAGATGATTAAAAACACCCGAAACCAATATGGATGATGATGTGTGAAAAAAGTAATGGGTGAGTGAGAAGGCTGATGGGGAAGGTAAACCACAGAAATCAGTTTCTGCCATCCTGAGCTTGAAAGTTGTGGAAAAACCCTTACAAATAAGTGCATGGTCATATTTGCACAACACAGACATGATCCAGAAGCTGTGATTACAAACTCCCCAAGTAGAGACTCAAATGAGTCTCAACAGGAACAGCCATTATCACTTGGTTTTTACAACACCTGGCAAGCTGGAACTGAGCCTGCAGCAGCTTATAATTTTTGCAATATATATGTTCGATGCTAAATAAAAACAATCAGATCCATATTATTCTTCTAACAAGCAATAATTGAGTGAAAATCATTCTTTCAAGAGCTCTTCATTCTTTATGAGATTTAGTATAGTTAATGCGTATTACTCTATTCATTTGTGGGCTTTCCATAACCCACTGTAATTAACAATATCCGTAATACATATTTTGTCAGAAAGGCAGCTTGAATATAGTCATGAATGTCTGACTCCTGTGTTGATTTCTGGACTCTCAGCGTCTGGTTTCTAAAGATTATCAGAAACTCATTTTTTGAGTTTTATGACAGTATCACTGAGGCTATATTGCTGTCAGCAGCAAACACCAGCTAAGAGAAAATGACCTTTAAGAAAAGACCTTTCAGACGTTGCTTAATGCATGCTGCTGACACTTTGAAAAGTAGCCAACATCTTGCAAAAACGGCCCTTTAAAAACAAAACCCTGAGAAAAATATCCATTATAATTTCTCACTCAGCAAAAGCAAAATTGCTGAAATGTATTCCTCTACCATGCTCAAGAAGTAGCAGGTTTACTTGGTCGTAAACAAAAGCTGAGGCAATCACTTTGCCAAGCACCATGTTAATAGCACAAACTGTCTTTAATAGTCAAAGGCAGTGAAACAGCAGGAGGGCTGCCATTAAAGCTGCATATTCCTCTTTAAAGCACGGAGCCATTAAAACCAATGGTTATTTGGCAATATCTTCAGTGCAAAAAGAGAAAACAAAATAATTTGAAAACTTCCTAACATTTGAGGCTCACTGAGCATGAAATTTTACCTTGCATATTTGGGCTGAGACTTTCTCTGGTGACATGCTTCTTGTTTACATTTGATTTAAATCTCATTTTGGGGGGGAAAATTGTATGTGTGAATTCTCTTTGTGTACACTTCAAAATGCTTTCATATGTCAGAGGGGTTCATATCATTGTGCAATCATACAATAATGACAAGTAGACCACCAAGAAAGACGTTTGTGACATGAATTCCCTTCCTCCTTTTTGTTAATAGTGATGGAAATGGGCTCCTAAAAATTTCAATAAATTAAAATTACAAGATTACACCTAATCTCCTGTAGTGCAAATCTAATATTTTCATCAATCAGTGTGAGAAGCTAAGAGTGGCCACCCTTGCATTTGTACAAACAAGAGATGTGAACAGGCATGGACCTTCTTTATAATGAGAGCCAGAAATGATGGAGTAGTCTGTAGACAGAATTACTGTAGAGAACATATTAACATATTTTTTTTTCCAGATAATTAATAACCATGTAAAGGTTAATTCTAAAATCAGCTCTCAGAAAATGCTATAGGTAATTGTTGTGAACTTACAAATATTAATTATACCTCCTATAATTCTCCACAGAGCATCCAATTAACAGGTGAAAAACTAGGAACTGAACATTCTAAACGTTTTCATGCCAAAAGCTCTATCACAATGGAACTGGTTCCAAAGATACCAGAATCTTCAATACTCAAGGAGTGAAATGTGATAAATCTGTTAATATTTTAAAACAGTCACTAATCCAAGCAAGTAGAGGTCTCTAAGTCTAAACTCCATTCTAGCAAAGCTTGATGAAACCATAATAATATAAAGAACATATTTATGCAGCGGCATTGAAGATTCATAAAGTAAATTTAAGAGTTTCGGATGGGTACATGTTGCAATCCGTGTAGTTGATGCTCTTGGAGAGGGAGCGAATATAGATATGATGACATTTTTGACTATAGGAAATCAGAGTAATCAAAACTAAGATTGATTGCAAACTATCTCTGAATTGCCATGCATTACTGAAAGATGGGGTTAAAATAAAAAGTCAGATGAAACCTAGGGGATAAGACAGAGGGGGAAATGATGCATTCATGATGACAGACCTTGTTAGCCATTGCTAATCAAAAAAGAAATCTTGTCATCATTGTGGGAGCTTCTGAAAACATCATCCCATTATTCAGCATTAGCCAAAATAATGAAGTCCCATTAATCATTAGCAAAAAAAAGGCAGAAATAGAAAATCCCTCCATGCCAGTAGAGAAATCTCATGTATTTCTTGTTTCTTCAGTGTTTTATACAATTTTAGTTGCTTTCCTTTCTGAGAAGATGGAGGAAAAGCATAAAGAAGGAGGTAAAAATGATCAGAGTTAGAGAATTTCTTCTGCAGATGCTACAGATTGGATGTTTTCACCTGAGAGAAGACTGAGAGAGAATAAGTCTTAGATTTATAAAATCAAGATTAGTATGAGGAATGTGAGCAGGAACGTATACACTGTTCTTTGCAGCATAAAGTTAAAGGACGCTAAATTAAATAGTTTGGAAGCCAATTTTGAAGAAAGAGGTTGAAGGATTTTCCAGTCAGTGTTAGTAAACTGCTGACAGGAGGCTTTGAAGACAAGAGATTAAGTGAGTTCAGGAAAATGATTAGTTAAATTGATGGAATAAGGCTTGTCAGACACTGTTAAATACAATATAATCATGATAGAGTCTTTAATTTAGGAAGTCCCTGAACAGGGGCTAACTGTGGGCTAGATGATGTGGATATATTACCACATATTCGCCCTTGCCTTGTAATCTCTGTTTTATAACATGCTACTGCCCTCAGAATCCTTCCTTTAACAGTAGGCTACAGGCAGACCTTCCACTGAAACTCATGTGGTCCTCAGTTTGTGTTTTAGCTGAGAACTTGCTGCATTTTTTTTTTTTTTTAAACTGAGAGTACCCAAGAATTCAGACTTCTATTTATTTGTCTGAGTAGCCTTTTTTAGGTTGCATTTATGTGGTCATTTCCATTCATCCAAGACTGAGTAGCTGTAATATTTTTGTAATATTATACATATATATGGTAAGAGAAGGAATCAGAACAATCATTCTAGAGGTAAATGAATCTTGTCTTTGTTTTCACATCTTGTTGTCTTAGGCTTTGTCAGTAGGGTACTGTGCTCCAAGGATTTTTCAAGAGTGGGAGCTACATTGTTCTGTAATTGCTGCCTCACTCCTCAGACAGATGTCTGTCACTTTCAGGAGTGTGGGTTTTAGTATTTTTTGCTGCTAGAATATTAAAGTTCCAGTTGATGGTTATAAACCTCTTTTGTAGTGCCCAAGACAATCTTTCTGTTGCTTTAGGACAAGTCTAAACTCATCCATATTTTTATTCTTATCAATTTTTCTAGTACATTAACATACTGGCATATCTATATCTGAAGATACAGAGCAACGTAGATTTCATCTTTGAGTGAGATCTTAGATTTCATCATCTTCATCTAAAATCCATTGAGAAACCTGTCTTTTGGGAAGACAGAAACATTAGCATTTGCCCTCCATCCACTGAAGGTTCTTTTTTTGTAACTGAAGGCAGTATTCATGTCCCCTGATTTGTACATTTATGTTCCATACAGTTCAAATCAAGCTACTTATTAGTGCTTTGTGCTATGCTAAATGTTAGGATGCAGCTATCAGCATAATAAATACAGTTATCTGTGTGCGTGCATTTATCATACTGGTGGATCATTACAACCGAAATGTGAACCTTTATTTTTAGGCATTACTGAAACCAGTGTTTCTTGGCTTTTCAGTCTTTGGCTTGTGGTGGAAAAGAACAAAACCCAATCAGCACATGCTAGGAGCACTGAACTTTGGCTCCCACCTTTCAGCAGAACAGATGAAATTAATGAATGAATCCAGATAATCCAAAATAATACAAAATCAGGCAAGGGGATTTGAAGACTTGCCTTGATTATCCTGTCTCAACTCTTCTCTGAATGTAATATTTTTTGTCACCATACTTCACTGTACATTTTCTGTCTTCAGACAAATGGCAACCATGCTCTACCTTCTCAGTCTTCGTAGATGAAGAGTCAATAAAAATTCATTAGAGATCTGACACTCTTAAACCACTTCAGAAAGGAGCAGCCACATTTTTACTATTACCATTATATTATCAACTCCTGTTTTTCCTCAACCTTATTTCCTTCACCAGCTCCAGAGCTGTCTAGAGAGTGCATTAATACTACAAAACCTTCCATATAGGCCCACCCCTGCCATTTGTCTAGACGGGACCAAAAAGAAAAATCCTGTATCTGTCAAAATATGAAGCTCTTTTATGAAATACAGGAAAGAGATCAAAGTTGGAGTCCTGTACCAAAAGATCTATGTATCTCAATGTATCTAGAGAAGAAAATGAAACAATGGCATGAGAATTTCTAGCACTCAGTTTGTTCTCTCTTGTACGGGATTCAGAGCAAATAATGAGATTTTATCTTTATAGGCTATGTGCACTGTCCAAGTGGCCATTTTGTTCTCCTACAATACTAATAGTTCAGAGATCAAAACCTGAAAGATAATTTCCTACTGAAGTTGATAGGAATTTTGCCAAGTTATTGCCTTGAAATAGTCATGGAATCATAGAATCACCAAGGTTGGAAAAGACCTACAAGATCATCCAGTCCAACCGTTTACTTATCACCAATAGCTCCCACTAAACCATGTCCCTCAACACAGCATCCAATCGTTCCTTGAACACCCCCAGGGTCAGTGACTCCACCGCCTCCCTGGGCAGGCCATTCCAGTGCCTGACCACCCTTTCTGAGAAGTAATATTTCCTAATGTCCAGCCTGAATCTCCCCTGCCGCAGCTTGAAACCATTCCCTCTAGTCCTATCACTAATGACACGAGAGAAGAGGCTGACCCCCAGCTCACTACAACCTCCCTTCAGGAAGTTATAGAGAGCAGTAAGGTCTCCCCTGAGCCTCCTCTTCTCCAGGCTGAACATTCCCAGCTCCCTCAGTCTCTCCTCATATGGCCTGTGCTCCAGACCCCTCACCAGCTTTGTTGCCCTTCTTTGAACACGTTCCAGGGCCTCGATGTCTTTCTTGCAGTGAGCGGCCCAAAACTGGACACAGTACTCGAGGTGCGGCCTCACCAGTGCTGAGTACAGGGGGACAATCACCTTTCTGTTCCTGCTGGCAACACTGTTTCTGATACAAGCGAGGATGCCCTTGGCCTTCTTGGTCACCTGAGTGTGACAGGGCTGTGGAATCGCGCTCTGAGGATATTTAGGCATGGCAGATACACAGAAATATTCCATAATGAGTAAATATACTCAGAAATATTACATAATGAAATGTTATAAATTAGAGACAATTATATTTTCTTCTAAACCATTTCAAAATTAAAACGCATCAAAAAATTTATCTGTAAAGCTTTCTTTCCACCCCTTGTCCTTCAAATGAATCTGTCAAGTGTTTGTTCCACAGTTTGCAAATGTTTTAAGCTGGCTTTTTTTCCTCCTTTTTATCTCCTGTTGGACACATCTATTTAATGCAAATTCTGTGAATGAGGCTTTGCTGATTCTGTGAACGAGGCTTTTCACTAAAAAGCCATACTCATGCTACTTTGCATATTGCTCAGAAAACCTACGTGTAAGGAGGTGGTTTTGCCTCATATTTATTCTGAAATCTGCTTGAAAGCTGGAGTTTTTCTGAATCTTATTGTTGGAGACACCTATCTTTCTGGAAGGTGACATTGCCTGTGACACAGGCAGATAAGGAGCCTCACTGCAAGGAAAAGTTGCCATTCTGCTTTATAATGATTTAATTCCGATGGAAAAACCTGACTTCATGTGATTTACAAGCTGCTGTGTGAAACGTTGTGAGTCTTTTTCCACTAGGCTCTAACCGGTGGTTCCGATGGCTCTATGGATGCAAGATGATCACTGCTATACATCAGTCCTTCAGATGTCTCCACTAGTTGAGATGAAAAAGTCACACAGCATGGTAAAATAATCAGAATATGCAGATAATGGCATGCTAATCCTCCCCTGCAGAGCATATCTGTAGCTCCTCTCTTTGCATGAGTTTTAGGACAGAAAATTTATGCTGTTGTCCATAGCTAGTAAAGATGCTACAAGGGTCTGTAATGGTGAGAAAGGCTGCCTTGAGGAAGAGAACTGAAATATAAAATACACAGAATGTCCTCACTTTAAATAGAGTGAAGTAGTATTCTCATGAGGAAATTGTGGGTGCCGGAGGTTTATATTGTGTAGTGAGGAAAAGGTTAATATGAACCACTTGTCAGAAGCTGAAGTTATGCTGGTATTTCAGTGCCTCTCAGGTAGAGAGGCTGAGATAAACACTGATTATGAGGATTGGCAAAACGATGATTGAGTGAAATGTAATGAGATTTGATGCCCAAGTGATCAGAGTAGTTGATAAAATGGTTTCTCCTGATTTCTCCTCTGCTGTGAGAATATGCAGACTATTGCTCTGGCCAGTTGTAGCAGGGTATCAGCATCTGGCTGCTGAAAATTAATATATCTGGTTAATAATTGTGGTTTGTTTCTGTTTTGTTTTGTTGCTTTTTTAAAAAGATAATTAGACTTCCAAGATAATTAATTGTTAGTTTCTGAAAAGTCTACATGTAAAAATTCCAAATAAGCCAAGGACATTTAGATTTAAATGTTCTCTAAGTATTAATCACAGAATTCATAGTAATTGGTCTAAGCTATAAGTTCTGAAAATTTTGAAACTTCCATATCCATATGAACAGATACCCTTGGTAGAAACAGATATCATGAAAGAGACAAATTTTTCCACAGATTTTCCTCCCTATGAGAATTTCTCCTCCTTTTTTTTTTTGGCCTTAGATATATGTTTTCTGGATACGGATCATTGCTGAATACTGAATAGTCTGAAAGATGTTGGTATTTATTTTGAGTAGAGTGGAGTTGCAGGACTCCATTGATAATTGGATACCAAAACAGGATATACTTTCTCAGACTGGAAATCTCAACACAGAAACAAAAACAAGTACCAAGTCTGCTTCATATTTCACCCAAAAGTGGATGTCTCAAGTAGATACAGCTAGTAGATGTTGGAAACATTCTGTGTCTTGCCTTGTTCTTAACTAAATAATCAGTTACCTTGCCTGAAGAATGAAGATCGGAGCTAAAGATCCTTGGCAATGAGGGCAGCATAAATCACACATACTGATATTGCATTGTGTTTAGAAAGTGCCATCCATACAGAAGAGTGATGCTGTTGCTATTTTTTTTCTGAGAAGCATGACAGCACATTAGTTCAGTATAAAATACATACTTAAATTTAAGCACTTTCCTCTAAAAATTTTACCTAATTCTTTAAGGAATGTAAATGATCACTGCATCATTCTGTGAAAGGAAACTATTCACATAATGTTCTACAAGGGAAACTTACAGAAATTATGAACTGGAAATGATATCACTGAATCACCTTCAGTGTATTTATTAAGAATTTTAAATGAGGAATAGTGTTTTTACCTTCATCAACCACCATGAAATTTCTATAGAAAAGAGTGGCAAAGATCATTAAATCTTGGAGGAAGATGCTAAAATTGACTGCCAAGTACAGCAGTATCTTCCAATTCTACTGTTAGCAGTATAGATATATTCAGCTGACTTTCCTCTAGGATGTATTCATGAAGATTTAGTTTGTGTATTTTAGAAAAGTCAGCCTTTTGTAAGGAATTCGGAACATCATGTCCTGAGACTAAGTAACGTAAAACCATTGACAGGGTATTTCCTTAACTCCAGTGGCATTTTCTTAAATTGTAGTTAAAGTGGAACATGAATAGAAGTAATATAGTTACAGCTGATTTCATACTTGATTATTAAAAAAAAAAAAAAAAAAAAAAAAAAGGAAGTAGAAGAAACTATTTACAAAGAACTGTGAGAAAAACAAGGAATTTATTTCTTTGTATTAGCATGAAGACACAGGTTTCTGACGGAACACTCCATTCTGCAATGACCTGTCATTTATTCACATGAACACAAAATCTCCGTCTCCATCTCTCTCTTGCTGCAATGCAATAGACTTCAGACAACAACTGCTAGAAAAAGAAGGGTTTGGTTGCCCTGAAGCGGGATAACCTTGATAACTTCACGGGGAACCAAAACGAGTCTGAGCTGAAAACTTTTTAGTTGGACTCAATTTCTCCATGAAAAAAATTGGCTCAGTGATCAATAGCTACCCAGATAGTGTATCAATATTAGGATTTTTTGGTTAAAAAAAAAAAAAAAAGAGTAGAAAACAAAGAAAAAAATAGAAGACTGCACAAAGACACAGTTCTCTCCTATCATGAGTAATGTAGGCAGCTCTAGACTTCACATCTCTAAAAAGATGTGGAAGTTCTAGACTCATTTTTGAAAAGAACAGCAACCATGATCAGAGAAAGCAAACATTTTCCATAGGAGAAATAATTGAGTTGTTTGGGAAGAGAAGGATTACCGATTCGAGGAGGTCATGTCAGACGTCTACATAATTATAACAGTCATGGAAAATGAAGATAGATAGAGATTAATTGGGACCATGAAAAATACCTGTCAGGAAGCAGATTCAAAACTACAATGAAAAGGAGCTCTTACATGCAACAGGTAGCAGCTCTACCAAAGGATGTGTGGACAAGAAAGTTAAAGGGCTTCTCAGGCAGTCTGGATTGCAGGTAACCAGAGAGATAAACTACAGAAGGTTCAGGGAAACCCTAGTCTGGAAAAGGCCAGAGTATGAAGGCTGATTAATCACAGGGTGTTTGACTACAGGCAGAAATTATCCCCAATGACCCAGGAAAATCGTTACTTTTCTACCAGCCATGTGTGGACAATGCTGAAGGGGCGTAATGTTTCTAAAGACAGAAAGGTGATGATCAGTTTTTCTATTATTTAAGTAATTTTGCCTTTTAGAGCAAAGGAGTCTGCAAGAGCCCCAAGCGCTGGTGTGTCTGCTGTGTATTTGGACTTCTGAAAATTTAATCAATGTAATCTAATCCCTATGATCTGTTACAACAGGGACGCTTAATTTATTTTTACTTTGGCCCCCAGTGCTCAGAGAAATATTGTTTCTTGGAAACTCACTCTCATAATTATGTTTGATCCTTTTGTCTGAGGCAACTGAATGCACTGAGGGGAAAAATCTGTGGAAATCACTGATGCTGCCAATTACAAAAATGATTATTGAACTGAAGTAAAGCTCTTTTGCAGTGGGAAAAAGTAGAGAAAAACTGTGATGAGACAGCACACTGTACAAAAAAAAGAGCAGTGTCCTATGTTGTACTAATACCAATACAAGTTTTCTTCACAAAATTTTCTAATGTATTGCTTTTTTTCATCCTTGAAATAATCTTTGAGATATAGGAGAGACTATACGTTTTGTGATTCCTTCTGAAGGATACCATAATAAGAATGATCACATTTCTCTTGATTACAGTAAAATGTTTATCTGTCGTTCTTCTCTTGATTACAGCAATATGTGTATCTGTCATTCATCCCCTAAATATCCATTTTCAGCTAAAAGAAATTAAAATTAAATAAAAACTACTGTGATGCATTATAATTACATGTGAATCTAACCTGGTAAATGTCCCTGTTTACAGCCTCTCCTTCAAATTCTACCAGGAACAGCCATTTTGGATTCTATTTTCATAAATAAATTGCATACTTAATCACCCTAATTACTCCAGGTTACTAAGAAAACTGATTTAAGTTTGCAACTACTGAATGTGTAACTACTCATATATACCCAATTACACTACTTCTGAACTGCATTTTGTTTCTGTGGTTAGTCCTAATAACAATGCCAGAAGATCACAAGCAAGTCCTGTTTTTAAAATGAATTCATTTTACATAATGATCTTTTGGGTATGTCTTTTATGTGTAATTGGCCGTTTCTGTTTTCATGCATCAATTAATTTCACAATGGTGCCATTCATGTACCACATTTATCCAAGTATCAGGTTAAGCTCTCTTTGCTATTGACTCTTCTCATGAAAGGTACTTCGTGTTATACTTGCACCTATTCTTACATTTAGAGTCGAGGAACATGAGTGGTAGCAACTGACAAGGAGGAGAAGGGAACTGAGACCAACGGGAGTCTGAATAAACATGGGAGCCACCCCCTCTTCCAGCTCCCCTAAGGGTGATGGCCATGGACTCCTTTCCAACAGCTTCCCTTCAAGCACACGTTGTTTGTGGAAAAGCTATCTGTTTAATTCTGAAGAAAAAGCAAGCTTTTTTTGCCTTTTAGAAAAAAAAAATTGAGATTACTCAGATAAATCCACTGTGTGTATTTTGTGACCTGCTTCCGTTAGCTCTGCTTAGTGGCGTGATTCTCCATGGCTTCTTCATGGATCTCCTTCATTTTAATGCTTTGGCTTTGTAATTTAGCTGTAGTTGAGCTAAACACTCAGCTAATAGAGCTTCTTTGTTAATGTGAGATCTTATATTTTTCATCAAATCAATATGAGATTTTATGTCCTTTAGTAGGAGAGAAATTTGGACCACAAACACCTGTACTAAGGAATTCATTACATCATATGAAGAACTGGTACAAAATAAACTGATGCAGAGATGTGGAAACTAAAAAGAAAATTCTTGGCAGTACCTATAAATTCACTCCATTACAGAAGCCTGTACTCAAAATCCAAAAGTACCACCATTTGTCTCAACAGCTGGAGTGACTGGATCCAGGGATATATGAACACCCTTATGGCAGTTGATACCTCATTATGAGCAGCCACTGAATGTGCCCTTCTGACACAGACTGCTGTGTTGCTGCTGATGCTCTTGACAGGAACAGGGGAAAAGAGGAGGGAGGACAGTCCCCTCTGCAAACCTACAGTTCCCTCATGCCAGCTGCAGCCAGCTGTTGAGATCTTGCTGCCAAAATACAATGCTTTGAATTCTTCAGGCAAGCCTGCTTCTTGAACAGCCACATTTCATCTTCTCTGCAGCAAGGCAATGAGACAGACCATGCTGGCTCTTTTTCTAGCACCTTAGATCTCTTCTAAGTCGGGAAAAGAGGGCATTGGTTGTTTTGGGAGATATATGTATGAAACTGAAATTCACTACAAGTCGTCATTTTTTTTTCCTTCTAATAATCTTTATTTGAATTACTGTAGATATTTCATACAAATAACCTGAACATTAGTATTATAGCCAGTCTGGCTGTATAGCCTTTTGCTGTATTTGTTCTTATTTTAATACTAAAGAGTAAAGATGTTTTCTAAAAAACGTATCTAAATATTTTATTTGGAAAATTATTAAAATCTTCACAAAAACACAATGAAGTTTCAAGAAAGTAACTTGAAAAGTTCTCTTCTGAATTATATGAGTCAACAACACCCCTCAAATGCCTCTGGACATCAAGCAGCCTGTTTTTCTTAACATTTCTATTGGCCTTGGTTTTCTTTGGATTCACAACAGCTTGAGAACACTGGGAGAAGAGCTTCCTGTCTGTCCTGTAGTGGTATTCTCCAATCACTCTTTCATTATGCCCAAAAACTAGTGTCCGTTTTTCTTAAATGACAGGTAGATTGAAGGGAGTTGACAGAAGAACGACAAATGTGATAGAAGATTTAGATAGCTAGATGTGTTAGTTTGAAGGAAAGATAACTGCAAGGGGAAAGGCTTACCTTAAAATAAGCAGGAAAATAGGAGAATAGTTTTCGATCATAGGAAATGGGAAAATAGAGCCTGACTGTTTTGTTGTTGTTGTTGTTTGGCTGCTTGTTTTTTTTTTTTTTTGTCTGTTTTTTTTTTTTTATAGATAATATGGTGGATTAATAAGCTTTAGTTGATTCAACACAAACTTAGCCTAATTTGTTATAAATGAGAGAGGGTATTTTAAGTAATGTGTGAAACATCCCAAGAGAGACGTGGCATAATATTAACGGAACCAACGAGGATTACAAAAATGAGATGATAGTAATAATCAAATTAACAGATTTTAAATACAATATTAACAATTGTGAGAAATCCTGCCCATCCAAATTCTTATTGCATTATGCCTCACCATTGCAAATTTAAACTAATCCTTCAAGATGATTGGAGCAGACAGTGGCACTGAACAGAACTTATGTGCCAATCTGTAGAAGATCCATGCAGTGAAGAAGTATGGAGAGTAGATCCCTCAGAGAAAATAATAAGGAGCAGTGAAAACGTGAGGGGTCTGGAGCACAGGCCTTATGAGGAGCGGTTGAGGGAGCTGGGATTGTTCAGCCTGGAGAAGAGGAGGCTCAGGGGAGACCTTATAGCTCTCTATAACTTCCTGAAGGGAGGTTGTGGTGAGCTGGGGGTCGGCCTCTTCTCTCGTGTAATCAGTGATAGAACTAGAGGGAATGGTTTCAAGCTGCGCCAGGGGAGGTTCAGGCTGGACATTAGGAAGTATTACTACTCGGAAAGGGTAGTCAGGCATTGGAATGCACTGCCCAGGGAGGTGGTGGAATCACCGACCATGGGAGTGTTCAAGAAACATTTGGATGTTGCGTTGAGGGGTATGATTTAGCTGGGAAGTATTGGTAATGGTTGGACTAGATGATCTTCTAGGTCTTTTCCAACCTTGATAATTCTGTGATTCTGTGATTTTGTGGCAATTATGTATGCTATTTAGGGGAAAGGCACCTGGCTACCAAGGATGAAAGAAAAACCTCAATTGCCAGATTCATGGTCACACAATGATAACTGCTTCGCAGCTGGCTAAATGCTATCCTACAGTCTAATCCAAAGCCTTTTGAAAATAATTAGTCTTTTCATTCATTTGAACAAACCTTGGATCAAGCCTTTAACCTGCTGTCTCGGGAGAAAAAGCTGATATACTATTAATGTTAAAAAACAAGGAAAGCATTGAAGTGTTCATTATATACAAAAAGGATGGGCAAACTCTTTTGCACTTTACATTTACAAATTGAAAACTGACAGGAAAACCCAGTGGTCATCTTGGATATTTAGCAGAAACTTAAAACTGCCACTGACTAACACCTTTATTTACTGTGAGTACCCACTATAGACCATAGGAAAAGTGATAAATTTGCCATAAATTTATAGCACCAATTTGTTGTCATGAGCTTTATGCAGTGAGAAATGAGATTTGCATGAAACTGAAATTTATAGGGGGAAAAAAAAAAGCTGTTACTTGTCACCTCAGATCTAACTTTACTGCACAGCACATTTTCAGTGACAGCTTGTAATGCAGATCAGATAATATGCTGAATGTCATGGAAATGATTCAAGGTGTCAAAACAAAGCATAATTATTAAAACAAATCAGAGTGAGGAAGAAAATGTAATAGAACAAGAAATGAGCATACCTACAAAAAAGTTATTTTGGTCTACATCTTTTTTGAGAGCTACAGCAAAACGGTAGCACTTAGCATGTAAGTTTCTTTTTTAGCACTGAGCTCTGTTTGTATCATAGCAAGGTCTGTGAACATACTCATAACTAAAAATGTTTCGGATGTAACAGTCTCAGGTATTTCCTTATCTATATTTTGGACTCTCTTTGAGTTGTGTATATTCTTTATAGGATAGGTCCTTGTGACCAAAGAGGGCATGTTGCCATGGCTTTCAGTTTAGCTTGTGACACATGCAGTTAGCCCAGAAAGAGAGACACACAGCTAAACATTGTGAACAATGCTAGACCAAGCAAGGCTTATGGGCCATCTAGTCAAGAATTGCTCTTATGTGATAACACGAGGAAATGCCTTCTTCAGATGTACTTAAAAATTAAAATATGATCCCCTTTTAATATGGATGATTTAAAATAAATGTATTTTTGTCTTTACTAATAACGTGAGCATTGCTGGAAAGTTTTAGGTCAACAAATATTTCATTGCTTTTTTTCATCGCTATACCATAGAGCTAGATCAATATTTTGCAACATTTATTCTCCATGTCTACTACTGGAATTTCAATAACAAGATCATGATTTTCTTCAAATACAACCACAGCCATAACTGTGCATGCTACTATGCAATGTTACGTACCAGAGAATATGCGTGGTGTCATTGTTCACAACAGATGTTGATTTCATGGTCCTTGTAACTCAACTGTGTGTCCTTGTCAGATGCTACTTGGGGCTTCGGTATAGGCCTCTCAAGAACTGCAGTGAAACCTGTCCAGTCAAAGCAGTGCAAACAGTCTGTGACTGTAACCATTTAAGAAAATAATTTAATGTGTGAGTAATGCACATGCTGTGCTTGCCTGGACATCAGCCTGTATTCACCAAATAAGATCAACTGGCGTGGGAAGGTAACACCCAGCAGATTGTTTCCTGCCATGGAGCCTGGAGTATTGACAGACTGGGAAAACATGACATAAGGCTAAGGAGTGACATCTGATTACTTAAGACAATTTGTATCAGCTGATATAATGGCATTCTTCTTCAAATTAGTAAAATCATACTGATTTAAGGCTATTTGGTCTGGCCTACATCTGAAATTCTTCCGTATTTTACATATTCTGGTGAAAAAAATGAAATTATCTCATTCATTGATGATCTGTTTCTCATATCTATATGAAGGAAATATGAAATGTCTACTTAAGTTTGCACATATCACAACATAGAAGAAAAAAGCATGCTTGAGCAGTCTGCAGAATGGTAATGTTCTCTGAGAACCTTCTGCTCTCTGCTCTCCGGGAAATAAATGCTATCTGCTATTCTAATATTGATTTTTCATTCTTCATCATATTTAGTCAAGCCTCTCCAAACTAGCCATCAGCTATTCTAACAAAGGCTGAACCAAGGAACAGAAGGAGGGTAATACATATATTCAGTGCAGCCTATTCTCTAGACTACCCCAAGTGATCTGTTTTAGCAGTTCTTTTTGCTCCTGGTGAGCTGCATCACTGATGGTGGTACAGATTCAAGCTAAGATCTTCAGAGGCATTCCAGCAATTTAGTCTCAGTTATTATTATAAAAGCATCTTGTTCATGTACTAGTTCAGTTTGCACAATTTTTAGCTGAGTAAATTTTGGTCAAATTTTATATATATATATATAGCTCAACAAGAGAAAGTAAGAAGAAATGGTGTGAGACTAGATGCTGACTGCCAGGACAGAGAAGAAGCCGGGTTGATTGGACAGCACCACGTGCTGATGGCACCGTTCCTGGGCTCCTTATTCATGCTTCCTCACTTCACGCTCTTCCAATCCTGCCAGGGAGTGTACACATGTCAGAGGAGGGTAAAGGTAGACAAGAAAGTAGGAGAAATCCCCCCCTTACCTTTCCCTTTGCCATGTAGTACCTGCTGCAGAACTCTGGTTAGCTGCATTTAGGACAGCATCAAAGTGCATTTGCAGCTAATATCACTCTGAGTGAAAGCATGAAAATGATGTTGCAAACACATCCTGGTGAAAATTTCTGGGTTTTGTTTTTAGAACTGATTTCTAAAACGACACAAGACAATTATCTCAATCTTCATATGGTGCAAATCTCTTAAGGAATTAAAAAGTTAATAGCTTTTTTTTGGCTTGTGAAATGTGTTTTACTTAATGGGCATTCTAAACAACCCCCCAAAACAACCAGCAAAAATGATTTTTAAAGATGCTTTTGAGGTTAATGGGAATTTTGCCAATAGGCTACAATCAGTGTAGCTTGAAGGCATTTTTGGTGGAATCAGACAACTGCTTGCTGACCTTGACTTGGCCTGCTTCACCTTCTGACTCCAGCATAAACTCTTCTCAACTTACCTCACACAATAAAAAAAAAAAGAGAAAATCAAAACAGATGAAAGCCTAGCTTCCTCAGAGAAGAAAATAATGTTTTTAATAGCATGTTTCTGGGTCCTAAATATCTTACACAGCCAGAGTGATCCCCAGGAATTAGAAAGGAGGAGAAAAAAGAGAGAATATTTTAGAACTAAATTCTTCAAGAGCTGCATGTTATAGTCTCCAAAATAGTACAGTGGTTGTTATGAAAGCATCAACATTCATTCATTATATTATTTTTTCTGTAAAGTGATTCTGTGTAATGAATAAAGTAAACTTTGTACATAGAGATAATGGTGGATATTAAAACATCTTTAATGGCAACTATGACAAATTAAGTAGGCCAGAAACAGTTAACAGGTAATAACTGAAGCTACATTAATGGAAGTTTTATTTCTTATTTTTCAGGGAGCTCAATGAAAGGTGTGACTATGGAGAATATTACGGACTGTGAACTGGTTATATGTCCCCACTGGAAACAAAAAGAAGTATCAAATGACAGTTATTAAAAAAGAAAACCAAACTGTAGGCCAGATGCTCAGTGAGCATAGGGAGAAATAAACTACAGGAAGCAGAAGGGACCTGGTCCCATGGCTAAGCCTTTGTGCCACAGGGGAACATTGTGGCTCAGCAAGATGGTGTGAAGGCCAGTCTTTCCCTTCCAGCAGTTTTTATAACTTGAGTAGTTTCAGTAACTATTTCCTGTGCCTGATATTCCCTTTTGTAAACAATTATTAATTTGAGAAAAAGCATTTACCATTTGAATTTTAGTAGTATATGAAGTTCTTTATACCTGGTTTTATATCTGCTCTTCTTGCCCCCTTCACAGAACTGCCTTGATTCTACTTTCTGTGGCTGTGCTGCTGTGTTGTAACTCCCTTACCTCTGCCTGTGCTTCTCTCCTCCTTTCATTTTCAAATTGCCATTTATTTCATCACTGATAAGGACTAGAAACCAAAGTTAATCTGAAACATGCCCCCCTTTAAATGTCCTGGAGTAGTTCATTTTGAGTAGAAACACTGCCGACATTTTCCTTCAGCACTTTATATTAGAATATGTGGTGTTCACGGTTTGATTTTTGAAATGATAGTCTCCCACTGAGAACAAAAGGACTCCTGAGTGTTTGAAATGCAAGTCCTATAATCAGCTTGAGAAAACCAGGAGCCAGAATGCACACAGAATGTTTGCAAAGATCTCTGCATTTCCCCATACCCAGTAGAATTTTACTCCCATTTAATTTTAATTTCCATTGCTGTCTAACTTAACAGAATACACATGCATAGGACATACCCTATGTTTTCATATACGTTCTTCCTAGGGTCTCATCTTATGTCAAAGCTCATTGATGAATGCCTACTGATTTATTGGGAAGAGTTTCTCGGTCTTTTAGAAGGAATGTAACACCAGGAGTTAGTTGGTATGAAATTTTGCAGCACATACAGAACTTTTGATAAATGTTAGCACAAAAGTTAATTACATCTGTTTCATGAACCTGCTGTTTTCTTTCAGTGCTTTCCTCTTCTTTTATTGCAGAAGTTATGTTCATCCTATCCTTAAAAACCTGATTTTTTTTTCCCTTTATTTTCTCATTTCATGTTGTGATTCTGTTCTGTTTCCCCCTTCTTTCATTTTTTATCTCTCACTCTTTGAGCCTTAGGCCAGCCTTTTTCCTTTTGATTTGCATTTCTTTCTCTAAGCCTTTTTTCATTCAATTCTCTTTCTCTCTCTCTTCCTTTTTTTTCTTTTTCTTTTTTTGTAATTAAACTGAAAAATAATTGTTACCTTCCAAATTCTATTTGAAGTTACTTTCTTGGCACGTTATAAGTCAGAATAATTTTTCTTTGCTTTGCTTTCTACCTTTTTTGCTAGCACAAACTGCAAAATTGCTCAAAGAAATGAAGCTTATGAGATTCCAAATCTCTGAAGCAGTGTCTAGGGAAAGAAAACAGTAATTTGTTTTTCCCGAGAGTTATTTTACATTCATCTGTTTTAAAGTATCTCAAGGAAGGAAAAGTCTATACATGAAATCTCCAAGTACAATTCCTTTTTCATAGCGAGCTCTCCTGGTGGGTTATCAGCCTGGGATCAGTCACCAGACACCTTTCTGATGTATGATGTATGGGATCTTCAAGTATGAATAATATAACTTAAACTTTTTCAGAATGAAGTATTGAAACTTATCAAGAAAAATTATTAAATTTCCACTAATTATAAGATGTAGCTTAGACAATCAGTTGCCTGAATGGTTGTGATTAAGCTTACTTTGAAGAAGGCAAGATAGGTTAGAAAATAAAAGATCCCAGAGAAAAAGCAGAGAGCAGCTGCCTTTGCTGAAATGCACATATTTCTGAGATCTCAGTTAGCCTGGGATCACTTTGGAAAAGGTGGTCCCATGGAGAATAGACATAAGGAAATTATTTCATCCATCTTTATCAGGTCTATGGAGATTTCCAAAGACAGGTGCTGGTTTTGGTGCAGGATATATCATGCAGAATCTGCTCCCATGGCAGGATTTATACAGAATGGAGCAGGGCTGGCCAGCAGGAAATCTCCCATTCCAGACATGATGCAATTAGGTTGTTGGCCAAGTGACTAGAAAAATAGCCTCTAGCTAGTTGCCAGAGCCTGCAAGGGCTGTGAGTGCAGTCCCCAGTTGTGGAGATAGAAAAAACTCTGCCACTTCAGTGAGACATGAGTCACTACAGGGTTGGAGGGAGTCTTACAGGCCAGTTGGGATCACAAGGTAGAAGTTCGTTTCTGCAGTGGATACAAGCAACACACCAGGCATACTTTTTTTTTTTTTTAATGCAACTCATTCCTATACTGATAACAAGATTAACAAGGTAAGCTACAGATTTGGGAACCTGCCTCAACCTTGTACATGAATGCTGAGATTGTCACGCCTGGGAGCATTTTCCTTTACACTGGAAATGGATAATATTTAAGGTCAGTATTAGCTGTACTATCCTAGAAACATAGATTCCTTACAGCTGGAAGGGACATTTAACGGTCATCTAGTCCAATTCCCCTACAATGAACAGAGAAATCTCTGAGCAACCTGTTTCAGTGCCTCACTACCCTCACTGTAAAAGACTTGTTCCTTATCTCCAACATAAATCTGCACTTTTTAAGTTTGAAAATATTTCCCTTTTTTCAACCACCACGGACCCTGCTGAAGAGTCTGTCCTCTTCCTTCCTATATCTCCCCTTTAGATACTGAAAAGTCACCTCAGCCTTCTCTTCTCCAGGCTGAACAGCCCCAGCTCTCTCAGCCTTTTCTCACAGGAGAGGTGTTCCATCCCTTGGATCATTTTTGTGGCCCTCCTCTGGACACAATTTAACAGGTCTATGTCTCTCCTGTACTGTGGATTCCACATCTGGACACCATATTCTAGATGAGGTCTCGACAGCACAGAGTAGACAGGCGGGACCACCTCCCATGACCTGCTGGCCATGCTTCTTTTGGATGCGACAACTCAGCCCAGGATACGGTTGGCTTTCTGGGCTATGAAGGCACATTGCTGGCTCTTGTTCACCTTGCCATCCATTAGTACGCCCAGGTCTTTTTTTGGCAGGGCTATGCTCAGTCTTTCATCCCCCAGCTTGTATTGGTAGTGGACATTGCTTTGACACAGGTGCAAGACCTTGCACTTGGATTTGTTGAACCTTTTGAGGTTCTCCTGGGCCCACTGCTCAAGCCTGCCCAGCTTCCTCTGGATGGCATCCTCTACGTCAACTGCAATCCACAGCTCGGTGTCATCAAATGATCTTTACACACTTTAGTGTGTAGAACTTCAACAAAACTAAAACAAAGCTCACACAAGTGAGTTTCCTTGAAGGCCAGCCACTGTGAAATCCTGTGCTTGGGAATGAACTCAGGTGACTCAGTTTACTGCAAGAACAGAAGCTTTTTGTTGTCATCTTACTCAATGGCTTATTGTTCAAACACTTGTTACTCTGCCGTAACTTCTTATGAATGAGGTTGTTTAAACAGAGTCTGGAAAGTCTTAACATACCAAAAATAAGAATGAAAAAAATGAAAAAATGAAAAGAAAAAAAAAGCACCAGAAAAAAAATACTTTAATTGTAATCATCTTTTGTTTACCTTTCTTCTCAAAAGAGCTGATCTAAAACTATATTTGGCTGTGTAGACTGAAGCTTAGCATTCATACCTTCTGAAGCACCACTTATGGTGATAACAGATCTGAATAGATATTCTGTTTAAGTGGAACCTGCACTAGTGTTGTCTTAATTAAGACTCCACCACTGTCATATTGCTGTCAATAGAAAGAAATTCAATTTCCAGGAGCTGTCCCAGTGAAACATTCAGTTGAACATGTGAGTTCCAGCTAAATACAAGCTTTCCAGTTCAGTGTCACTGGGACGTGGGTCTTGGTGAGTGTTGTGAACTACCATTTCCTGAAAGAAACAACGAGTGAGTTCTTAACTGAGTAACTGTACTGGACACAGGGACTGAAGAAACATTTTTAAATGGACCCTAGCTTCTTCCGTTTATTGAAACGTACATTATGTCTGCAGTGATAACCTAAAATACGCAGAAATTGAAGCATTCTTCCTTGAGCTAGCATTAGTCCCATTTATTCTATCACATGCCTTTCATAAAACAACAGAATAAGATTAAAGAACAAAATCTATTGTACTGTCCATATAAATTAAGTGCATTCAGGAACACTGTGTAACAGTAGAAATCAATGATCTCGTTTCGTTAATGGTCAGAAATGGACACAGCTTTCTGCATTCTGTGATTTGTAGTAGGTTTTGCAAAGAACAACTATATTTATCAAACATAGCACCCAAAGAGAAAAAGCAGCATGAAACACGAAAAACCTCTGTTTTTTGAAAAGCAAAGGCATTCTTCAATTTTAGAGGCTGATTCAGGTACATGAGTGCTACAAGTGGGACATCATAGGCTGAGCTTGGAATTAACTTGCTTGTGTTTGTCTTTGGAGTGGGCAGTTCAGACATACAGGATGGCTGGTCCTGAGGCCAGTTTGTATGGGTATGTTCTTTGTGCCTCCAGTGCACTGCAAAAGCCAAGGGGATCTCCCTGGGGTAACACTTGAGCTCACAGTAGATGGAAAAACTAATTTATAAACCTTGCTAAACTAAATGGAAGGTGTTCAAACATCGTATTTCATTTTTTTCTAGCATGTAAGATCTTTAGTCAAAGCACTGCGATAGATTTCTGAGGACTGTCATGAAAATTATACGGTAATAAATGATTTATGTAGATGAGTATTTCTGGACTGTCTGATGAGGCTCACTACATTTTAGGCATAAATCAGGGAAAAAGATGTTCTATAAGCTTAGTTGTCTGCCAGAAGAGACAACGCTCTTTAGATGGTGATTTTGTTTTGTTGTTTTCTTTTCTTTTTCAGATGAAATCCAGCCAGTTAACAAATATTCCTTATTTTGCACCTTTATAGTGCTTTTTAATTAAATACTCCATTAAGCTGAATACTAAATGAATTTTGTGGGTCAGAAGATGAACTATTTGCAGATGATTACTTGCTCAAGGCATGTTTTGAATCCCACTGAAATTAAAACAATTCTTTTCAATTACTTCAGTAGGTTTGGAGCTAGACACCAAAGCAGTTTGATTGGAGCAACTGAGACAACTCCATGTAAGGGACTGCAGTCTCATACGAGAAGGGATTTGTATGTTTCATCCAACAAGCAGATAGAGCCATAATAGTTATTAACATGTAAATGTTATGGAACTCAAAATCATCTAGCATCAATCTGACAAACTATTTTTCAACAATAGAAATGGCTGTTGGGTTGGCTCCAGAGAACAGTAGTTTGTTAGCATCCACTCTATTCTATTTGAGGTTGCAGGAATATTTTTGAATAATTAGGATTCCAGAAAGACTCCCTTTTTATATGTGTGTATATATACACATAAATAGGTATAAGTATATATTTAAAAAGTCCAACTACCCTACAATTACCACAATCAGTAACAAACCTTTTGTAACATTTATGGCTTTTCATTCTCCTGTGTCAGACATTGCTGTCATGTGGATATTTTCATCTCTGCCTTTAAGTGGGAAGATTTCTATTTATACAGACATATGAAATCACTGGAAGTCAATGAATTAAAACATTATTCACTCAGGAGAAAATTACCTTCTTATAAAGGCTGATGGAACAACCACCAGCAACTTCAAGAAATTCGTATCTGTCTATTTCCAACTCATTTGTAGCAGCCCAATGAAAAAATAGATAGATGGATGTTTAATTGTGTGATGTTAAGTCACAAGTAGTTCCGTCTTTTAAGCGTGTACAGGTACAATAATATAAATAGCTATTTTCTATGATTATTTACAGTCATAACCATGGGAGGTTTATTGTTTTTGCTATGTTGTTGTGGAAGAGCTTTAAAGTCCTATTAAAGACCAGGATCTTTTTGTACCAAAATCCAAAATCTGTCCTCACAAGATATAAACAGTTTTCATTCCAGAGAGTTCACACTTGAAAAACCCATTGTGGAGGCTGCAAGCATGTGGTCATCAAAATAAGTTGTAAGAAAAGTAGCCTGTAATCAAGTGTTTACTGATTACTTGTAACTAGTTCCTTAAAGGCTAACAAGCCTATAATTCTGACAGATTTAATACAAAATTATGTTCTTCTAACTCCACAAATTATTCCTGTTATGGAGTACAATAGATAATGATCTGTAGATTCTCATCCAAAGTTTACAGACATCTTTCTCCAAGAACCCTACTGCTTGGTACCAACCAGACTACAATTTACTGCAATGCTTAGGAAAAAAAAAAAAATATTAAAAAAATAAATAAACCCCAGTATTCTCTTCTATCAGAAAAATCAACAAAAATGGCAGGCTCCTGAGCTGCAAGAAAAAGCTACCAAAAAAGGAAATTTTCTAGACATTTTAAAGTTCTCTCTCTCCCCCCTCCTGCTTTTTTTTTTTCCCTCCCAGTTCCACTCTTTGCAGACATTGTGTGTTGTTGCTGAAGGAATCTACAGTATTCTCACTTTTAAAGATTTTGTTTGGAATGTCCAGATATTCAGATGGCATCATACAGAAGACAAAAAGATTGTTTTCATTATAGGGCTGCTTCTCTATCTGCCGGACTGTATAACTTGTTTATTGAACTGTTATTTTTAAGGGAGCCTTTAGAATCATTAAAGATTCTGAGTTGGGTTGGACCCACAAGGATCATAGAGTCCAACTCCTGGCTCCACACAGGACCACCCAGAATCCAAACCCTGTATCTGAGGGTGTTGTCCAAATGCTCCTTGAACTCTGGCAGCTTGGTGCCATGCCAACTGCCCTGGGCAGCCTGTTCCATGCCCACTGCCATCTGGTGAAGAACCTTTCCCTAACATCCACCCTTACCATGTACACCCTGTAGACATGTGGGAGCAGGACGAGAAGCTCTGTAGCCTGCACAGCCCTGCCCTCATCACCCTGAGACTGACATGTTTCAAAAGGTCAGGAGAGATTTTTGAGGCATACATTTTACACAAACCCATGTCACATCAGATCCCTGTTGCTAGGGAAGTTACAGCAAGCTGTGCATGGAGTCTACAACTGCTGGAAATTTCTTTCAGCTCAATATGATTCACAGACATGAGCACTAATAAGAACATAGTGTATTATTAAAAATATCAGCTTGACAGGGCTCAGCAAGTGCCTGTAGCAAGTGTACCTCAGAAATGGGGAAAAAGCCCGACTCCATTAACTCTCTGCATCTGAGCCTTCTTATCTGAGGAGGGAGGCAGAGAAATTACACGAGGTTGAGATTTTAATGAGAAGAAGTGGAGTATTAATGAAATGCTAATGAGATCTACATAATCTAGTGTGTCACTGCAGGCTCTCAGTCCTTTCAAGCCTGGTAAACAAAACAGCAACCATTACTTTGCCTGAAGTAGATTCATGAATTTAGCAATGGAATTTAAAAGCATTAAAAAACACCTTATGTCCTCAGTAGCGACATTAAATCTTAATTTAAAAAAAAAAAAAAAATTCCCAAAAGTAGAAGTAAGACCTCCAGATTTCCTCCTGCTGTAGATTTGCCACATACAGGCACAAGTGACCAGGTGGTTTGCACAGGGGTAAGTGACACCATTTCTACTTATGTAACAAGTCTATCAGAAGAGCTGGAGCTGAAACACAGGTTTCAGTGGAAAGCATCTCGTGGGAAAAGGAGGTAAGTCACAGAGCGCTGTACATGAGTTTGTTTTCCTAGGAGAAAATGTCACCCAGAAAAATGAGAATGGGAGAGCAGTATCTGCATCCAAACAGGGGAGAGTGTCCTAACTGGCAAAACAAAGGTCTCTGTGACCAAAACCTCTTCCCGGGTAAGCTAACAAAGATCCTCAGAGTACAGCAAAATGCAAACAGAGCAACAGAAGCAGCTGATCAGAGCAGTATTTTTCTCTGGCAGAAAAATAACCATTTTGAATGAAGAAGATACGCAAATTTTTCTGTTCGCTTCTCTATGCAGGCTGAGAATGTGATTGCCAGGAGCCCCAGATCACCCTCATTTTCTCATGCTATGAGGGTGGTAGCCAGCTGTAAAGCCAGGGCTTTGACTTCACATTGGTCTGACTCATTTTTCTGCTCAAAGTCCCGGCAGAGGGGCTGGAACTGATACAGGTGTTGCTATAAATATTTCTCCTTTCCTGCTATTCTCTTTCCAGTGTGTTTCCAGTGCTCAAGCCTATGGGGAGCTTTCAGACAAGAGATTTTCCTTTGCAGAATGACTTAACTTTGGGCCCAAATAGGCTGTCAGAAGACTGGAGTGCTAAAAAAGGCAGAAGTAGGTTGGAACTATTTTTATAGCCCTGTGATCCAAAGGCGATCTTTGTCTTATACAGGAGAGAGCAAGTTTCAAGCTGTTCTATTTTGTTTCCTTGTTTTACAGCCTTCAGTAACCTGCTCTGCCCCTCAGGGATCTGTGGGACACAGGGCCACAGCTGCCGCTCATCTCCCTTCCAGCAAAAGGACTCTAATTCACAGAGGAAAAATTTAAGTTAGTTCTCTCCTGGTACAGAAACAGCCAAAGGCACCATAGAAGATGTTCAGAATTACTCTTTACATCACCTCATTTCTTTATACATGGCTCCTAAGAAAACTTTACATGTGAACTGAACTTCAAGTCAGATTTCAGTGATAACATCCACCACTGCTACATTTGCAAGTTTGAGGCCTTACTAAAAAGATCTTAAGTGTAGTTCTAACCTGGAAGAAAATTTCTGTTCTTGCAGCTACCAAAACGATGCCAGTTCACTGAAGTTCATTTGGATCCTCCATGTACAGCATCAAATTGCTGATTCCAAACACCTTCTTCCAGACAAACGACTTAATTCTCACAGGGAGAAGAAAAATGTAGATAGAGAATAAAAGAAGTCGTTCAGCAGCTTCAGATTTTTACCTTGAATCTGTTTTCCTCTAGGTTTTTACTTTTATTCTTCCAAGGAAGAAATGTCTTTCCATTTCAACACTTGAGCTATACATATATCATAATAATTTAGCATACATTCCTCTGATCTTTGATTAATGTCTTACCTTTTCCTTAAATACCCATTAACATGAAATCATCACAGTAATTTCAGCTGAATCCCCATATCACTGACATATTGTTAATGAGAACATGATTAGCATCTGAAATTTTCAAGGGATGATTGCTGAACTGTTTGGGTTCTTCCCGTCAAGATAGACTCTCTAGTTCTTTTACAGCAGGAGAAAAGAGAGCTTCCAATCAGATTCTTCCACATTTCTTTGTATGAAAATTCCCAGTCAAGATAACTGCACAGTTCCTGAAAGTTAGTTGGTATTTGGGTGAAAAATGTGCTCAGGTTACTGTCTGACATGCTGATCAGCATTACTTTATTATTTCTTTATTTTTTCCCAACTAATTTGTATGTTTCCATCAGATCCTTCTCTTCCCTCTGAGTTTATAAGGGTCTGGGGACAGGGATTACCTCTTATGAAAACACAAGCAACAACGTATTTTATCCTCTGAAATTCTGCTTCTGAAACAAAATTTACTTCCATTTACATGAAACCACACATGCAAATTATATACATTCTAAAATGTTCTTTTCAATAAAAATAGTCCTCCATATGCCTTTGTTGATTTTGTTACCTGCTGTATTAAGTTTCAAGTGCCAGAATTAAATTACTGACAGTGCATTTATTTGTTGTGAAAACTTTCAAGATCCACTGAAAATCTGAATAGTATCTGTCTCTGAGAAAATAATACTCTACATTCCCCTACCTCTGTTCTCTTATATGTTAAATGAGGACAACACTGACTTGGCAGAGCTACAATTCAATACTTGAATTCATTAGTGTTTGTAAAATATTGTCCAAAGTGAAGTTTGCTGGAAGTACTATTACCTTAAGAAATATCATCTCTTCCTGTCTTTTCCAAAATCTTCCCAGAACTAGGATAATGCAGTTTTAACACTGAAAGAAAATCTGTGCATGAAGTATTGTTTCACTACTTTGTGCCACATTAGCATTTTTTGTCCCTTTCCTTGTGAGCCTTGTGTTCTTGGACATATAGGTATGGGCTCACATACCTATCCTCATAACATCCTCAGCTAACCTGCTAAACCTCAGCTAATCTGCAAAAATGGGGAAGATAAGTTCGAAGAAAGCCATGTGCTGCTGTTACTGTGTCTTCATGAAGGAACTTAGATACTTTTGCTCTGAATGCAAATTGGGTCAGCTGCCAAAGCAGTCTCCTGATACTTTCCTGTTACAAAGGAGGCTTTGCCATTGCTGCTCCTTCCTGCTGCGCTGATTCACGTCTTTCAGATACTAGTGGCAGAGACCCACCATCTCTGCTAAAGAAAACATCATTATTATTCACCTCTTGCCCTTTCTTTGATTGCCATTGACCCTGTGGGTTTTTATAAGTGTTAATGAGGACTGACCTGTATTTTTGGCAGGGTCTGATAGTCAAAGCACAATGTGTGCAGCACCTGTGCTTTGCCTCGTTTAGCATAGTTGATTGTATCATGAATTTACATGGCTTTGTTACTCTCCTTGCACTAATTGAATAAAAATTACTGGAGGTTCAGTTTATCCCTTGTACAGTGTAACCAGTAACCAGTAGACTTGTATCCTGTTTACTGCTCCTGTTTACTGAACTTGTCTTTCTCCTGTGTTAATTATTGAGATGTCCACTTTAGGTACCCACAACTGTGGTCCTACATCTGAATACTCTTGTCTATGTTGCTTACCTCAAGCATGTGAATAGTCCTACTGAAATCCTAAAAAAAAAGGAACAGCTCAAGTTATGGATTATTATAATGCAGTATTTCAGTTATTTCCAGGTTACTGGAATGTTGTTTCATAGGACTGAGAATGTCATGAGCTTACTCATCTGTACCTCATACTTCATTTTACTCACCTGTAAATAGGATATTCTTCAACTCATTTGGTCCTCATCACAGTAGTAATGTAGCAGTATTATGCAATGCAAATAAAGTATATGAGTCTCTAAATAAGGTCTTAGATATTTAGTAGAATATTAGCTATTATAATAATTGAAGCACTAGGGTGAATTTCACAATAATTGTAATAGTTTAAAAACACTGAAATGTTTTCCTTGTTTGTAAGATTATGCCTGGCCTGTGTAGTATACTGTACAAATGCAATACCTGAGAGCTGAAAGCAGTCAGTTAAATAGTTAAGTAAGCCACAGGGGTTGAGAACAGAGGAACACAATTTGAGGAGCAATTACTGAAGATGAAGAAAAAGCCAATTTAGAAAGCAAATTCAAGTGTAGTTCAAGTTTAGTCAAAGGGAAAGAGGGGAAATGAAAACCAGTGTGTTACACATCTAGATTTTTGTTAGTTCCTCCAAAGACCCACACTTCTGTTTGTTTATTTTTGAAGTCCTCTACAATTAATAGAGAGATCTACCATTCCTGCAAGGGAAGATGTCTTAGAAAGATAGTTTCTAGAAAAGGCTTACTTCTGAATGAATTTACATTAAAAAAATCAATCAAAAAAGCCCAAGGAAGTTACAGATTGCTCACTTACTTGCATGACGAATGCCCAGGCAGCAAGATTTTCTTTTTTGGCAGTTTCCAATACTAGTACAAAGTGAGAATGTTTTCACAGAAACTGTGGCATCTTCCTGATTAATCAATTTTTGCATCAGACTGTACTCAGAAAAATAGTACAGTCAGTGAGAAAGTGGAGTTCAAATTACACATCTCCTGGCTTGTAAATCATAAATAATGGGAGGAGACACTAATGCTGACATCTACTCCTGGAGTTGTAGCTCTGCAGGTTTGTCTCCCAACAGAGTCCCTCCACATCCCGTGCTGAGGTGCTGGTAGCAGAGTGCTTCTGTCTGAACCAAAGACACCAAATCTAGCCAGGAGACACAAAGCTCAAGAATGCCTTGCAAGAGATGTACATCCAATCAGAGATGTGACTCATGAACACCAACACAGGCACTAGCACCACTGTTTTTTTAGAAAGTGAAGTGATGGAAGGGTAGAGATTTGCTGAGAATGGCTTGACTTCTTGAAGAGCTGCAGTGATAGACCAAAAATGCTTATCTCTGTCTTGGGTCACAGGTCTCTTCAAGCCTTGTCCAGCCATCATATGGGTGCCCAAAGTACAGCAGCCACCTGCTGGCTTACATGAGTCCTTCATGTTCACTCAAGATGGCTCTGCGGGCAAGAAGGCAGAGCTTCAGGTCTGCTCTCAAGTAAATAGGAAGAAGGAGATACACTGATTTAATGTTGAGCTCTCCATTTGAGAGCAGCTGAGCAGAGGGGGTGGAAGAGGGAACCAGGAGCAGCTTTGTGTGGTTCACAGGTAAGAGTAATGGCCAGCACCAAGTCACGTTGCACTGTTTAATTGTTTTCTTCCCTTGCACTCTTTCTATTTTTAGATGTTTTAATTTCCTGTAATCTTTCCACGGTCATATGTGAGCAAGTAAACAGATTGTTTTGAATTAAACAGCTGTGCTAATTTATTGCACTGTTAAAAGCATAGCTTGAATGTGCCGTTCACTGCATGTCAGGACCGGATATACTGGTGTGTACAAATGGGCACACATCTCCCTTCAAATTAAAACTTCTGCAGCCCACAGAAGAGGCAGGACAGGGCAGCAGGCAGAGCAGCTGGGGGACATTTGGTTCCACCGGAGTCTGTGCACAGAGGAGGCTATAACTGTGCTTGAGGGGGACCTGAGGCAGCTGTCCCCAGGGCGAGAAGGAATGGACATCCTCCTGGCAGTGCTACTGAGTGAGCCACAGCCTTCTCCTGTTGCTGACCTGCTGCCTGAGGCTTCCAGAGAGCTCTGTTGGTCAAGGCAGATTTTGTCTGATCTCCCGAACACAGGTGCAGGTACAGGAGCTCTCTTTCTTCCCTGTCTCCTTGACAAGGCAAAGAACATTTCCTTCTCCAAGCCCTGTACTAGTGGAATTTTACTCTGGCCAGTCATCAGCCACCCAAAAGGAAAGATAAAATGGACTCTCTGCAGACACACCCACATTCTCATGGTGGTCTATACACTTGAGGCTGGAGTGGAATAAAAGGATTCAGGGAACTCTCCTAAAGCACCAGAGCAGGTAAAACTGGTTGTGAACTCAGTGGTCCCCAGTGGTCAAGGTCACTACACAGCTTATACACCAGTTCTGCCCTTTCCTATTAAAAGACACAATCTCAAACACACTCTTTTTCTATAAATTCTTCTTTCTTCCTGGATTGAATTTCTGGGACTTCAACATAAATGTTAAATGAAAATCATGAGAAGTGGAAGGCTGTTATGATCTTGTGAGCTGATCTAGGAAGATATCCATATTAAATAAGTCAATGAAGAAAAAAAAGGATGTTGCAGTCAACATAAAGCAATATTCTTTTTTATTTTGGGTTTTCTTGTCAGTAATTTGGGATTACTCTCCTTTGTAATTCTCACATCCAAGACCGAATCTTCTAAAAAGCATCCCCAAATTTCTAAATCTTGCTTCACTGAGCATTTCTACCAAGAGCCAAGGAACCAAATTACAATTACCTTTCTAAGGGGTACTTGGGTGAATGTCTTCACTATGTCTTGACTGCCCTCAATCAACACTTTGAAACACAATTTACACATTTCCTATGTATTTATTCTTTATATTCTAGAGCTTCTAGGTTAACAAGTAAGAAACAAATTAGGTTACAAATGTGAATTTGTAACTCTCTCTATCAATATGTAATTTGTAACCTATATATATATACACATATGTATGCATAGATATGTGCATAAGTTGTTTATAGAAAATAATATATTATTTGCTCAATAAACAACTCTCTGTATTAACAACAAGTTCCTATGCTGACAAAAATTGGTGCTTGATAGCAAGGAAACTTGAAAAGAAGGGAGAAAGAGAAAGAAAAAGGAAACAGGTGGCTTGTCCCAGGTCTGCCAAGAACATTCTGGGGCTTTGAGAACATGTACTCCTCTACTTGTCTGAGTGCTGTTTCTGTCTTATCCACAGAAAAATTCCTTGTCTTTCACCTAGCTTGCTTATACCAGCTGCCTATATCTTGCTTTCTGCTCATTTTCTCTGTTCTTCGGCAAGGCCTCTTATCATCGGTTGTCCATCTTTCTTTGTGCCAATTTTTTTCTGCTTCTGGATACCGGGTGCCAATAGATTATTGCTCTCCTTTTGTTCTCACCTTTCCCATCCTCCCCACTTCTCAACTAATCAAAAATTAGCATTTTCAAGTGTTCCACTGTTGCTTGAAAATGTTGCAAATTCTCCTTAATATACTGACAACACTGATGAGTACAGATGCTCAGGGCAATCACCAACAAAGGTACGGTTTCCCTCAACTCACCTATCTTCCTCTGTTCATCTCTGAAATCCAGTCCAGCACTCACAGAAATTTATGATTTTTTCTTTTGATGTCAGCAGCAGTAGAGATGAGTCCCTTGGGCAGCAGCTAGTCCTCTGACTTTAATAACAACGGGATACTTGGTCCATTCCTCATCCATATTTTAGATATCCAGTTCATTCTGCAGTGCAGTGAATTGTAGCATTGACAAACAGATTTATCTATGCTTTTCCTTTCTCATCGGAGGTCCACATACTCCCTATAAAGCTTATACATTCATGTGATTATCTCAGTTAGAGCCCTACCATATTTCTTTAATGAAGTACTAGTACCTTCATATTTCATATTCATATTTCATCTTCAAATTTCTTAAATATATGTTAACTTGTATGTAACAGACAACATTTTCCACTGAGTTCGGTACATCCAGGACCAATTAAACTTTGAAGCATTTCTGCTATTAATTTATGCCCATGTAATATCTGTCCCTGTGGGATTTCCAGATGTCTGAAGCCTAGCCAAAGCTAGATCTTCTGGACATCTGGAAATTCCAGATGAGTAGCCAAATCTGCTTTTCACATGGTCAATGTTTCTGGGGTGAAAGAGTCCACATGCAGAAAACCGGGTGTATAGATATATAGTATTCTTACGATGAAGTGAGAATACTTTCAGGGCTTTAAAAAAGAGAGCATAACAAATAAATAAATTAAAAATATATATATATATCTTTCAGCAGTAGAATACAAGTGCCAAATTCCTCTCTGAGCCTTTTAAAATCTACACTATATCTCACTTTTTCTTGGCTCTATTATGCCTCTTTTTGCTATGTCTATTTAGCCTAAGCAGATACCTTTATTAACCTCTTTCCTTCCCTTTTCACTGTGAAGACATTTCAGATTATCACATTACACAAGTACACTTCAAAGCTCTCATGCTTACATCTGTATGTCCATTATTTGTCCAGTTTCATTGGCTTTTTCTTCTCCTATGGCTTTGTAATTTATGTTTCTCAGGGGACCAGTAGGCTATTTCTTACTGGCACACAATTCTCTGCATGATATATATGTATGTCTGTATGGTATTGCCATATAAATATTTGATGTTAGCTATGCATTTCTTCATGAAACTACAATTTATTAGGCAGCTATTTCAAAACCAAGCCTACATGTCTCCTAGATTTTTTCTAGAGGTCATGAACACACCGTGATGTGAATTTGATTTGTGCTAAACACAGTGTGGTCAGAGGAAACACTTCTACTCAGTTTGTGTTGTTTGAATATGTACGGACACTTTGCTGCTACTACGGGTTTAATCTAACTAACTCCTTATTAATGAATATACCTTCTGTGGCCAGAATGATAAATTAGGTAAAATGATTTAAAAAAAAAAAAAATGTGGAATGTGTTTCCCATTGGGAAAGAAATTATATCCTGAAACCATCAAAGAAAGACTGGGATGCCAGGTGTGGTGAATTTTAGCCGAAGGATTTGCTGTTAATCTGATATACTTGTCATGTAAATTAACAATTAATCAGTAGTATAATAATGCAATAATAGGTAGAACACAGAAATACAGATAGGTAAAATTTAAGCAGGTTTAGGAAAGCAGGAATTATTTCAGATCCTGATCCTGCTAACACACTCAGCTGTAGTTAACGTCAGGAGCTACTTATAATGCCTTGACTTTTTAGATAGATAATTCTGTTTCTTACATGTTGGTCATGTGTTGAACCTTTCTTTACATTTTCCTTTGTAACTATAAATCTATTCTGTTTTTCTGTTCAGTTTTTATATTAGTGTGCAGACTATGAATGACACACTTGACCTGCATCTTTTGCTTGCGAGTGTTATGGTTCAAAGAAAAGATGTTTGTAAGTTTCTTACCATTCTTACCGGAGATGGAATTTCCTTTAGTAGCAAGGAACAATTATGAGAAATCACAAATAGAAACAACAAGCCAAGAGAAATAACTGTTCTATAGTGTAAAAGAATAATTGCAGGAAAAGCACTGCGTAGCCTGCAGGAAGAAAAAATATGTATTAGAATTATGTTCTTGATAAATCAAATAGGATTTAATTTGAAAACTGGAATGTGTTCCTTAATTGTGTGTGGTCACTGGACAATGAGAGTGTCTGCTGAATGGAACTCCATCTTTGTTTAGCCCATAGGCTGAAATTTTTGTTGTTGCAAAATTAGTGAAGAAGTCATCCTGATATTTTCACACGTTCACTTAATGTCCTGTTCAAAAGGAATTTAAGAATAATAATTAGTACTGCTTTCTATGAATGAGAATGAGAAAAGAACATGCTATGGTTAAAAAATACTTGTGGAAAATTTTTGCAGCTTCATCTGGGATTTTTGTTACTACCCTAAGATTTTTCTTGTCTGGCATCTTTTAATGTCAGTATTAATTCCAATCTAAGATTTTCCAGGCTGTGTTCAGTTATCCAACACTTCCAAGCCAAAGATTTGAGTAGCCATACCCTTAGACATTTCAGATCAACTCACTGCATGCCAGCGTTGACAGAAGGAATAACATCTGGAATCAAAAGATAATTTTAAATGAATCTTAAGCATGCCTTAATTTTATAAAAATGGAATAAATCCTTTTGTTGCATTGCTTTGAATTGCATAAGATACCAGAAAGCATAGTGAACACTTAAAGCTTTTTTTGTTTAGTGACCAATGTGTATTTCCAAATCTTCTTATAACTTTCACGAACAGATTAAGGAAGTAGTGCAGTTAGAAACTTATTTCTTCATCCGTAAAATGAAGTTTAAGCCAAACCAATTAGTTCATCCCAAAACTAAAACAGAATGTGTTCTGTATAGGGGAGGGGTTAACAAATTCATTTGCAGATTTAAGATCACATGAAGTATCTTTCTTTTCTTACTTTTTAATAGTAGGTAGAACTAGGATGATAATAATGAGTGTGTATATACATATATTTAAAAAAATATGAAAGCATTTTAACTCAAAGCAAAGGACTGGTTTAATCAAACCAGTCAAAATGGTTTTATTTCTGTTTCTGTGTTGCTGGGTTTGGGGCTGCGTTTTTTTTTTCTCCACAGATTAGCTCTTGAAAGCTTCTTTTTACATCTACATACTTTGACAACAGAATATTGATCTTAAAATGTGGAACTGATATATTTCAGCGGAAGTTGTTACTAAATGCAAATATTTTAATTAAAATGTAGGCATTGTGTATTATTAGTATAACCATCACACTAAGAAAAAAGGAAGTGAGGTTTAAGTCCCAGAATTAAGATTTTCATAGTATTAGGATGGAAAGAAAATGGACTCTGAGGAATGTTAATCTTTTTATAAAATATTTCATAAAGTTTTCTATCTCTAATGAGTAGATGGAAATAATGGATTCAAAAGCAGTTTTGGAATGGATTTCAGATGGATTGAAATCATGTTTGAAAGGGAGAGTCTGTATTATCCAAGAATACATCTAATCTGTAATTTAATGCGTAATAGCTGCTCTAACCCAGACATTACTCTGCCAAAATCTAACTCATTATTGTATAAAAATGAATATCTTGAAAATGCTAAGTGCTGTATGGATTCAAGTCATATTTACTTTCTGAGTGGCAAAATCTTCAGAAAGATAAAAATTTCTCTGCAGATCTTTACCAAATCACACAATGGACCTCTTTAAGAAAAGAAAGTATAAATGTGCCTGCAGAATGATCATTAAAAAATCTGAGCTCCTTTAAGTTAATTAAAAGCTTACTTCTCAACTTACAGGTAACATCCTAGATCCTACAAATGTATTCACTCAAGAAAGCAGATTAGATTGATAGAATGAGTAAGAACTTGCATCGTTGGGCACTGAATTATTTGACAGTAACATTTTAAAACTCAACTCAATTCAAGTGATCTTTCATTATAATACATGGTTTTGGGAAGTGAAAAGTGTTTTCTATCCACTGCTTATTTCTCATAGAAAAATTGTGCCATATGAAGAGCAATTTCCTTCCTACTTAGAATGAAAAAGAGAAATGAGAGAAAAGCAATTTAGTTCTATGAGAAATCCCAGTTGCCACAGTCTGTTGTTCATTTTAGGGGGAAAGATGAACTTTCATTTCTAGAGGTGTAAACTTAAAATATTTTTCTACAGCTACTATATAATAATAATTAAAAAGTTTGTTTTCTTATAAAAATCAGAACTTATTTCTTAAAAAAAAAACTCTGAAGGTCAAATCTTGTCCTCAACCTGATTCAACCAGTTCAAAGTGTTTTCTGTCTTCCAAACTGCCTCTTTTCATAGTTCTATTGACTAATACACTCATTTATCTGTCTGAAAAGCATGGTGCAGTTGACAGTGGAAGACTGTGTTTCTTGAGTTTTTGTTCTGTTGAGTGATATCGATCATAGTATTTGAAAGCACAATGTTCCTTCATCGCCTTTAATTCTTTTCTCTCGTATATTTTGTTATTTTTCATCTTTGAATGTGCCTGTAAAACATAGTGCAGTGTCTTAGAAGTATATTCAGCTTACCTTGGGCACCAAAAGCTGCATAGAAACATTAACAGAGCAATCTGACTAGGTTAATTAGCCCAGCTGAGAAGATTTGTATGTGGAGCATCACAGAGCTACAGGAGCGTTTATTGATCCAGAGCTAACTTGCAGGATATTTCTGAGCAATAGTGCAGTCCTTGTATGTTCACTTCAGGCCTTATTTTTTAACAGTGGCTGTATCAGAAGCTTCAAAGAGGCAAAACCTTCAGCACCTTGAGCAGGAAGATGAGGGTAAAGAGAGGCAGAAGATTTTCACAGAGAGCCCTTTGGTCTGCTTTGTCTGTCAAGTCTACTCCCATAGTTAGTTTATGGAAAGTGTTGACAAAGACTGAAATTAGCTGCCTTGGAAAGGATTATGAAAATCAGATTTTTTAGTCTGTAAAGGATGTTATAGTTTCAGAAACCATTCACATTTTCCAAAAGTCTCCTCTGAAGGATACTGTTCAGCATACAAAATACAAGCATTTTGTTGCTAATGGTGACTGCAGCGATTGTGTTCATCTTGAAGTTAAATGCTCCCAAGATGCCTATTCTTTTGTAGCTCTACTTTCTGGCTAGTCCAAGAAGAGATGGAAACAAATAAGCCATTTGTAGTATCTTGAAGTTCACTGTCTACCATCAGCATTTTCAATTTTGTCCATTTTCAGCCTTGTACAGTACAGGAAGGATCTCTTCCTTGTTATCCCCCCCAAAAATTCTTGGCCACCACTGATGATAACTGATACATTTAAGACCACAGTCATTTTTCTGTGTTATATGACTTTGTGAATGCCACCTCTCATGTTCACTCTATAACCTGGGGTTATCCAAACTCTGGAAGAAGCCACTGTCTAGGAGAAGTCCTGTTGTTGTTCTTTTGTTGTTGTTGTTGTTGTTGTTGTTGTTGTTTTGTCTGTTTGTTTTCCGGAAATCAACTTGCTAAGACACACATGAATTTACAATTAATAGTTACAAAAACAACGGCAACAAAAACATAAGAACTCCTGTGCTTGCTAAATTTTATGCTTATGTTTCCTTTCCTGACACTTTCAGCAACGTATTATCATATTCCTTTTGAAAGGGGAAGGAAGTTTGACTCATGTACTTTAACTTAAATATTCTCTTTCAGCTGTCTAAAATTTATTTAGGTTAAAATATAGTTTCTTATGTCTGATTTCAGTATAATTTGTTTTCTGTCATATATAAAAATGTTGCAAACAGTCTGACTGTAATCTGGAAGAAATTCAAGGTCAAAAATTCACCCTAAAAAACAAATTTCTTTGGTCTTTTAAAAATGTTCTTGATCTCTGTAATGACTGATAGGAAATACTCATGTAGCCAAAAAGCATCTGTAGACTCAACCAGATTCATAATATGCTCATACTTCTGTGAAGAGCTACAAATGAAAATAATTTGATGCCTTTCATCCGTTCTGTGGAACCAGAAATGAAATGGAGAATAGGAAAATATTCAAGGTATGTTACACTTGTGTTTGAGATCAGTTCCAGTAACATAATTGGGCTAGTATATAAAATTATGAATGCATATGTCTGCTAATAACAGGTTGGAAACAACACTTTATCCATGTAGCCTGTATGGATTGTTCCATCTCAGTGTTTCGTATGACTAAGGACTGCAAAGGAAAAGAAAAAAAAAAAAAAGACCTTTTATTTAAAACCTTGTTGTTGCTCAGTGAGCTGTTAGAGTACTCAGGGGTTATGCAGGTAGCATGTAGCAGTTTTTTGCTACAAAAACTTTAATTCAGAGCATTTAGTAAAGTATGGTGGTGTTTGCTGCAGGTACAGATGTTGAACAAACTTCTATTTGCAGCAGGGACTCTATGAGCTACAGCCAAAACAGAATTTAATTAACACAAGTCTTGTTAATTACCACTAGTGATTCATTTGTCTTCCCTTTGGAGAGAAACATAGTTCAGAAAATGGCATTTGCTCTTAAATGATTTCAAATAGCTGTGCTTGCAATAACATTGGCTGGAATTAGAATTGTTAAGCAATGGGCATATGTTGGCAGCAGTTTTACACAGATTGCTTACACCAAAATTATTTCTAACAAGAACCTGGCCAGAGCATTAGATATGGCCTTCTAAACAACCCAGGCATCTCTGCAATGATGAGCTGCTCCCTATCTGTGACAAGCAGTCCTATTCAAGAGGAACTGTTTATTCAAAGTAGCTGCAAGTCCTAGTTGGTTATATTGCCTGAAGTCAGACCTGGTGTGACTTAGGGACCTATCAGAGCACTAAAACTGGGCTTTGTGGCCACATCATAGATATTACTTACTGAGATTTACATGTTAAACATTTCCTGTAGCTCCCAGAAGTGCTGTTGAAAATGGCTTGCAATTATAGTGTGGCTAAGAAATATTGCCCGGAAGGTGAATCAGCAGCGTATGCACTTACAGAATGAACACAGCTATTACACTTAGTGATTCATAGCTGCAGGAGTTCAAACATTTACGTTACCTAATCAGATGAAGTTTAAGATGAAGATAAAGGCAAATGTTTCACATTCTAAATTGGTTTGTTATCAGAACTAACAGGATCATGAAAAAAAAGGTTTATAAATTTTCTTCCAAGTAGGTGAATGTTTTATCTAGCATTTCATTTTCAACCGTGGTACAAATTTTTGTCATCCATAAATGTATTCAGTCTTGTGTACATTTGACACAGAATGAACTCCCATATATAAATAAAGAACAAGATACCTGAAATTGCTGATGATTCTGCAGCAGCCCCACTAACCACTGCTGATCTTGAGATTCCTGTAGATAAACAAGATACCAGTTCTGCTGTGTGAATGAATTAACTCACATAAACTGTGGTTTCTGAAACCAGACACCTATACTAAACCCCTTCAACCAAGTAGTCATCTATCCTTGTCTTGTTCTTGTGCAATCAAAGTCAAAGGGGTAGCAGATCCCAAAATTCAACAAGGGAGATATAGAGTCAACACTGTCTCCATGGAGTCTTGTGCAAGTGAAGCTTTGTGTTGTAACCAATGGATGACAAGGACTTGTAAAGGGAGAATAGATATGATGTAGACTGTAAATTAGTATTTTAAAGAAATATGAAATGGACTTGGGGAAATGAAACTAGGGGAATGAAAGGTTAAGAATGTAATGTGCATACTGAAAAGCAAGAAGAGGAAAAAGAAAAAGGAGGAAAAGGAAAATGAAGGGAAGAGTAAAATAATGAGAAAAAAAGGAGACACCAAGACTAAGGAGGCGGACATTTTCATTTAGTTTGATGTAATTTAGGACAAGAAATGTTATTTCCTATTGATTTGCCCATAATCCATCTCTATGGTGTGAATCAATACCACTTACAGCTCAAATTTTCAAAAGGATCTCTGATATATAATTTTACTTGGGATTACTATGAACCAGATAAATTGAGAGAAAATGTACACGGGTTATTGTGAGCTCTCAGGAATAGCTTTGCTAGACCATGTATTGTCTATAGGGCTTATGTGGAGGTACCCAAGGGAAGGACCTGAATAAAGGCACCAAAGGACTAGAGCAAAGAAGGTAAGCAGATAAATTAGTGTGGAAGCTGCACATCCAAAAACAGTTGGTATGCTTTTTCCTTATCTAAGATGATTCCTGAACCATATCAGGATAAAGAAGATTAACAAAGCCACTAGCTAACCTGCTGATATAGGTCCTACTTGGGAGTGAAATCCCTTATCAAATTATAACATTTAGAAAAGCTCCTAAAATTTATCCTGTGCCTGCAACATTTGGACGCTGATTAAACAGGATAATCAGTACCCAGTTACACAGAGCAGTATTTTCAAAAATTAAATGATTTTAATTTACAAGAGAAGAACTTGCAATGCAATCTGCAGAAATGATCTTTAGTGAAGACCATGGAATGGACACATGGGCTCCAGCAGCCACATCTGAAATACTCCATCATTATCAAAAGCTGAAATGATTTTCTAATTTACTAAGTATCAAAAAGGTAACATGCATCTGGAAAGGTATTTCTTTTCTCTTCCTGTTTATGTTTAAGTAGCTACGGCCATGCACTAATGCGTAGGAAGCACTTCTTAAGAAATAAGGTTTTATTATAAGCACGTATGTCAAGGATTTTTGAGGACACGCAGATTCCAGTTGTGTACTCTTCAGACCAGAATCTGCAATGGAGAGACAACTGGGGTAGAATGATTTGTCTTCACTCCTGCCATCTGTATGACATTTAAGAAATCACTCATTCCTCCACATGCATGTATTCCTGGTGCAAGTGCCTCTGGTCATGCCTTTATTGGTTTCTGAACATTTAGTGTGCATCTTCAAGAGGAAGCCAAAGGCACTGCTCTTTCAGGGAGGTTCACCTGCTGTAGGAACTATTCAAAAGCTCTGTTTGAATTTCCAGACAATTTTTAATTGTTTTGTAGTCTTTTTTTCTTCTTGTCTTTATTTTTCTTTCTTTTTAATTATTTATTTTCATTCAGGGATGGAAGAAGAAAAGGCTTTATTATGAATAAACAAAGATGTTCTTCTGTTGCTGCATGTCACAAGTTTTGCATTGTTAAGGTTTTGGGTAGGCTCCCAGGAACTGCGGTCTATTATCAGGCCAACTCCTGAGTAAGTATATTTACAGTCTCTGGATGATGTGGGCACACAGAATTGCTACAGCTTTGATGTCAGTGCCTGCAAGTAGTGTAAAACAACCTTGGTTTAGCATTTCCTTCTGGGAGGGTTTAAGTAGTTTCCTCAGAATTTCATGCATCTAGTCCTGAGATGATTTTGCCAGATGACTGATTTCACATTCTAACGTTCAGTGCAATGAGCTCAGCCTACAATTTGTACTGTACAATGCTTCCGTAAGATCAGCAGCAGAGGCTATATTCTGCTTGCTACAGATACAAGTATCAGTGTAGGTGCAGTAAACATATTCTGGTATGAATTTGTCTAGAAATGAGATTTTTTCCTATTTTGAGATAGATATTTCTGACTCTCCTTCTGCTCCCCTCCGTTCTTGGGAATACATCTGCTGATGTGACACAAACTGAACTGAGACTAATTCTGTTAATAATACTACTAACTGGAACTGATGGGAAAACAAAAGGACACTGCATAGCACTTTAACTTCATTTAAAATAATAATAATAATAAAAAGCATACAAAGGCTAACATTCCTCAATCTGAGTTTTCATGTGGAAATTTTTTCTTCTAACTAAATTTCAAAGTCTTTCTGGGCATCACACAGTGGTTAATGCCTTGTCTTAGTCAGTGAAGAAAAAACAGGATGTGAAGTAGCAGAGTGTGGTATGTCCATGCACTTGAGATCAGTATGCATGAAATTGTTCTTATACCTTGCCACATGCTGTCTTTGAATGCTGATTTTAAGGAAGCGAGTTAAATAGTTACATTAAGGACCTGTATCTCTGCATTTGCAAGTATGGTCTTAAGATTTCATTCACCTATGTGAATAACAGACTACCTAGGCCACATCCCACTGGGTGATATTTTATGATATATGATTATAACATTATATATATAAAACATATGTATATAACATATATATGATTATAACATATTTATATATATATATACAATATATTCATTAAAAATGTTCAGGAAAAAATGTAAAGCCTGTACAGATAACAATATATTTGTGCTCTTCCTGAAAGCTGTGAGCAGCCTTTTAATGAAATTATTTGCACATGCACAATAACTGAGCAATATTTTTGTATGATATAAATTTTAGTGAAAGTAATTATTTCTGTATGCACACATATGTTTTATGTTCTCTTGTACACGTGATTTAAGTCAGTATATTATTTTGTATTAAGCTTTTAATAGGTGCTATTCTTTAATAACTAAAATTCACTCAATAATTTATACATGTGGGACAGCAAAAGATTCAGTCAGAGTATTTAGAGGTGAAGTTCAAACAATTACATTTTTAACATTTGGCGCTCCTATATCCAGAAATAATTCCAGTCTTTTGTCTTCCACCCAGTGTGTCAATGCCTTACTTCTGTACTGTAATGTAGTGTACTGTGGGAGTTAAGTGGCTATTGCAACATGGAGCTCATTCCCAATACTGCCTAAGGCAAACTCCCAGCTAAATGCTACATAACAAACCTACACAAAATGTAATAAACTCAGCTGTGGACATAATGATGGACAGTCTAATAATTTTGTTCAATATAGCCTGATATTTTCACCCAAACAGTACTTGGGAATGTTTCACTTGGCATTAGAATTAGCAATCAATTCCAGATATTTGCTGAAGAGACACTGAATGACTTTCTCATACTAAAATTTATTAACCAATACTGATATGAAGCATATGCAAGTTTACCTGCCATTATTCTGAAAAAGAAGAAGATACTCAGTATTCTCCTATAGTAATTGGATGAGCCCTAATTTATTACTTAGAAAAAGAGAAAAATCAGCCTATGTTGTAATGCGTAAGACTAGATTCCGCTCAATTATGCTGATTTGAATCCACTGTAATTCCATTACTCAGTGAAGTTTTTTGAGATTAATGTTGAAGTGATGGAAATTCAAATGCTTCTCATAATTTCTATTGTCATCTTGAAGCAAAAGGAAAGGTCTCATAGCCATTTTCTTTCTTCTCACATAGTTTTTAAAGAACTAAGGGAATAATAGACAAAGATAAATACTGTATCTCTATGGGGATTTTAAATATGTTTAGGCAAAATTTTTTGATTCCTTCACAACTATGTGGAAATATTGCATTTCTACAACTTCTGAAACTGGCTAAAAGTGTGCTGCACCTTTCCATGCACGCTATAGCAGACCTGTGCAGAGCCCTGTGCAAGCATGATCATCAGTCTGGTCATATTCCCAGTGGGCACAGAGTATGTTTTCAATTTGCTCTGCTGATTCACAGAATCACAGAATCATAGAATTTTAGGGGCTGGAAGAGACCACGGAGATCATCTAGTCCAACCTCAACACTCAAGCAGGTTCCCTACAGCAGGTCGCACAGGTAGGCATCCTAGTAGGCCTTGAATATCTCCAGAGGAGACTTCATAACCTCTCCGGGCAGCATGTTCCAGTGCTCCATCACTCTGAGAGTAAAGAAGTTTCTCCTTGTACTAGTACAGACCGTCCCATATTCCAGTTTCTGCCTTTTGCCCCTTGTTCTATTGCTGCATGCCACAGAAAACAGTCTGCCCTCATTGACTTGACTCTCACACTTTGTGTAATAATAAACTGTTATGAGATCCTCTCTCAGCCTTCTCTTCTCCAGACTGATGTGTCCCAGGTTACTCAGCCTTTCCTAGTAAGGAAGATGCTTCAGGCCCTTAATCATCTTCACCACCCTCTGCTGGACACCTTCTAGGAGATCCCTGTCTGTCTTGAACTGGGAAGACCAGAACTGAACACAGTAGTCTAAATGTGGTCTCACCAGGGCAAAATAGAGGGGGAGGATCACCTGCTGACCACACTCTTTTTAAAGCACCTGTGTACACCATTGGCCTTCTTGGCTGCAAGGGCACACTACTGGCTCATGGCCAAACTGTTGTCCACCAGGACAACCAGGTCCTTCTCCGCAGAGCTCCCCTCCAGCAGGTCTGCCCCTAACCTGTACAGATGCATGCAATTACTCCTTCCCAGGTGTAGGGCTCTAAACTTTTTGAACCACATCAGGTTCCTGTCTGCCCAACTCTATATTCCCATATGTAAAGGCATATAGTTGGCCTTTTTCCAGATGTAATTGTACAGTATCACCACTGCCGCTTCCCATGTGTACCTAAAGTTGATCAGACACTAAAAGCTGTTGTTTACAGGCCTTTTTCCAAATATGCATAAATTAATCAAACGCTCATCACACTTTTGTTAACCAATTACTCAGGACATGCCCAACTGCTTTTTCTAAACCAATTATAAGCAGTAACAGTAGGTGAGATTATGGCTGGGTTTCAATTATGATAAATAAATCCTTAAGTATGCCAGAAAATTTAGTCCTGATAAACTGAAATGTGCAATTACACATAAAAATGCTGTATTTTCTTTATTGTGAGGTGGTAAATGGCATTCTTCTGCCTGAGGAGAAGAACAGGGAGATATAGGGAAATATTTCCTAAGAATATTTTACATCTAATTATCTTTTAACAATGTACTATTTCAAATATGTATCTGTTTGAAAGAATTTTGTGCACATCAAACATGCTTCTGTTATGCATACCAGAAATTATGTGCACATTTTAGAGGTTTCAAGATATGGCGGAGTTAATACTCTTCCAAGTATTAAGTATAACCAGAGCAAAATGTAATGTCACACTTGAAGCTACATGTTTAAGTCTTTCTCAGTTATACACTGTTAGGAAAAAAGAGCTTTTTAGAAAGTCTTTTACTGTGTAGTTAAATTACAGTATAGCAAAATGAATGCTCAGACTGACTGCTTTCTTCATGGCAATAATGTGTTACTTTATCAGGCAGCTACATGAATTTTAACTTCTATTGTTCACTTGTTCATATCTTTCTGAGGTGAGCTCATTTGGAGTTGAGGTTAGAAGTGTAGTTATGTCAGATTGCTACGAAAAATGTGATCTCAACTTTCTGAAGTGGTTATTGTCATGAAAACTTGAAGGCAGTTGGTTCAGTTCCTCTTTGGTTCTCTGTGTGCTGTGAGAAAGAACTATCTCTTTGCCTTATAATTAAAACCACTGGGCTAGATGCTGTCACTGCATGATATCAAACGTAGAGGTAACATACTTCAAATAGTAATGCTACATGTCAGTTCTAGAAATTGATGGACTTCTACGTTTGATATGGAAATAGGGGAATGACATCACATCATCTCTTTGTGCTTTTTGCATTAATACTTATACAGTGTACCTCCTTCATGTAAAAGCAGCCACATTTAGAAGTAAAAGCAAAGCCAATAGGAACAGTTAGGTGCTTCAGGGTGCTCATTTATTCAGATTTTCCAGACTGATATTTAAAACATGCTTCATGTTCACCTTGAGAAATCTGGCATTTGTTAAGACTTCTTACCTCCCAGCTGGGCTAAATTAAATCATTTTAATTTTGAGTAGACTGGTATTGATGAACATATTCTGAAGTACAAAATTCTAGCTGAAACTGGGAATTACATTAGAAATTTCCTCTCCGTACAAAAATTCAACCAGTTCGGTTCCATCCATTTCTATCAGATATTATTTATGTGTGTGATTGGTTGGTTTGTTTGTTTTAATAACTCTTACTTGTTTTTGGTTTTGGACTGATAAAACGATCTATCGTTGAGCTTCAAAGTTATCCAGCTATGTCAGTGTGCAAAGCAGACTCTTTGTAGATAAGAATTCTTGCCTGAGCAGTGATTGAGAAGATATTTATAACATGCAGAATCAGTCACGGGCATCAGAATTCACTTTCTATCACTGTATATTTGCTGCATTATTAAATGTGATCCTTTCCAAAAACCCTGGCTAGCTTTATCTCCCAGTAAAGTAACTTGGTAATGAGCTGGTGGACATTCTGCTTGCTGACATGGAACAGAGCTTAATTTTCCCAAAAAAGCTGCTGTCACTGGCACGGAATGGCATTCACCTGTCATTTGCACCTGAAGTATTCTGGTATCAGTAATCTATTTCATAGATATGATATGATTCTATTTCATAGAATCATAGAATCACAGAATCATAGAATGGTTTGGGTTGGAAGGGACCTTTAGTATCATGTAGTTCCAACCCCTTCCTATAAGCAGGGACACCTCCATCTAGACCAGGTTGCGCGAAGCCCTGTCCAGCCTGGCCTTGAATGCTTCTAGAGATGAGATGATGGTGCATTCACAACCTTGCTGGGCAACCTGTTCCAGTACCTCACCACCCTCACAGTGAAGAATTTCTTCCTGATATCTAGTCTAAATCTATGATCTTCCAGTTTAAAACCCCTTGTTCTGTCTCTACCTGCACTGATAAAAAGTCCCTCCCCAATTTTTCTGTAGGCTCCCTTCAGTTACTGCAAGGCTGCTCTAAGGTCTCCTCAGAGCCTTCTCTTCTCCAGGCTGAAGGCTGAAATTAAAATTCCGTATTACAGGCATGAAAGCAGCTCTTCAGACTCCTGGATAGTAAGTGCTACACAATTCATTTTCAACAGGAAGCTGATAGATTTTTTCTCTAAACATATAAGTAGAGTTTTCTTGCTCTATGTTTATATTTATTTGTTATTTGATGCATTTGGAGTTTTGATTTTGAGCTGAATGTCTGAGAAGTATGGAAGTAGGACCAAAATCAGTAATAATGTGGAATAAAATCTTTGTATTTCTGAAACACTTTCTTTTTGGTTTCTTTTCATTCTAGCTTTTTATCTAAATTATACTTTGCAAACAGTGAACTGATCAATACTAAAGAGTGTGCTGATGCATGATAACTTATTATTTAAAGAATGAAATGGTCTTAACTTGTTGCTGTCACAGAAACCAAAGTCACTGACTGCTTATCTGTGAGATCATCAGAAAAAGCTTCATGGTTAGCAAAAAGATGGCCATAGACAGTGTTTTCAATCAGCAGGTAGAGTTTTATACTAATTTTAGTAGTTATGGTTAAGCGAGATGGCTAGAGCATCACTGCAGCATTTCCTTCCTTCAGCTCCTGCAGTGTGAAAGGAGGGCAGGGCTGTAGCCATATCTGTCTGTGGTAATGAAAGGCAGACTGAAGCCTTTGCTGCAGGAGGGGTTGCAGTTATGAAGCAGGGCAATGATAATCAGGTTGTGCAGGCACTTTCCTATGGTGTAAGGGGAATCAGGTGAGAAAAGATACAAAGGTGCACTTTCTCCATCTTCTTTCATTCAGCTTCTATTAAAGTTTCACTACAGAGCAAAGCAGGCTGGAGGATACAGAAAACCCCCTAAGGATTTTGTTTTCCATACAAAATTGTACCACTCCTAATCTCTTCACAGTCTCTGAGACTACGGTGATTGATAAGCCTTCCTTGATATCAGTCAGCGATGCTTAATGGGGCGTGCAGCTGACCAAGTGAGCTGTGAAGCTCTCCCTATGAGATTTCCAGCTGGGAAGAAATTCTTGTCAACCTCAAGCTACTATCTCAGCTTGCAGATTAATTTCATTTGGACTGCTGTCATACCACATTAGCTCTCTGAATATTTCTAATGGTAGAAAAATACAGATTTACTCTGTAAAAAATGTCATGTGAGGATATGGATTTTCTGCTATTTGGTGACTCAAGTATAATCATTATGTAAAAAAGATAATTTCCCCAAATGGCCTAATTGGCAGCCTTAAACCACTAACTCGGGATCCTAATGCACAGTTTTTTCATAAAGAGACAGTGGGTGATCAGACTGCCACCAGCTATGGTAGTGGGAGAACTGGAAGGGCCACTTATCTCTTCCTTCATTTATCACCATTCCTGTGCAGAAAATTACTGCCCGTCTGTCAGACCTTGTTGCTGAACTGTTCATTTTCTGCTTTTCGTGCAAATTGTTCCTTGTGTAAACAGCACCTTAATTTGCTTCAGTCAAGATAAGTTAGTTTAAATAGTTTAAGAGTAGGCTTTACTAAGCTATTCCACTTGGTCTAGTTATCACACAAACTTCAGGTCTGAGGAGACCCCAGCTTGCAGCCCAGCAGTGGTCAGGACTGGCCAAGGGTAGCATAAGGGGTGTCAGATTCTTTCCCTGGCTCTGGCAGCATATGCATCTGTGTGTATCTAGACTGATTATTGGTGGGAGAGAAACCATCTTGTGCTCACGTTGCTGGCAGGCTCTGTATCATTGGAAAAAAAAGGAACAAACCAAAAACTTCCTGAAATGCCACTGAAATCAGAAGAAACCAGACATACAGCAGATAGGGTGAGGAAGACGCTGTACTCAGATGATCATTTACCCTGTTTTTGCACTTTAACAAGACTCCAGTATTTATGAACAGATTTTTTGCTGTTTGCCTTTCCATGCTGTGCCCAGGGATAAAGCCTTTAGTTGCATCTCACTCTTCGCTGTGTAATATTTTCCTTTAATGCAAATATCATCGTTTTCCAAATATAGTGTTTCATCAATGGTTTTTTATGTTGTTGCTTTCTGTTTTTCTTTTGTTGTTGTTTGTTTGTTTGTTTGTTTGTTTTTCTGGAAGGCTACCTCCCTCTGTTATAGCACATTTCTACCAATGAAACCATTTTTATTCCAGTCCAAAAGCACTGATGCAACTGGACAACTGGAAAAAAAAATGTAGAGTAAGTGACATTTCCCTCACTAAGCTATTTTTTTTAATGTCTTTTGGTTTCTTCCTTCAGCCCAAAGTGCCAAAAAGGGTTTGTTCAAGGGCAGAGCTCATCTTGGTGCCATGAAATAGTTTGCAGAGGATCTTCAGTTTCTGTATTTTACATCATTTAAAAAAAAAACTAGGGACATTTTCTTGGTTCCTTGGCATATCTCATAATGCCACATCTCTGATCTCAGACTCATAGCTGTGCTTTACTATCTGCTTTTTATTTTAGATTTTTCCTTTTGAAGTATCAAAAGTACTTCAAAAGTATCCTTTTGAAGACCTTTATCATTACGAGTCCTAAGACTCAAAATACACTACACAGACAAGATCTGTGTCAATAACTGCAGGGGAGTTCAGATCTTACATTAAAGGCAATTTTTCACACATCTGTTTTTGTCTCTAAAAGACGAACTAATGTGTAAGAATTTTCATGAATTTCCCAATTGCTTGTTCCTCTTTTCAGCTCAACCTGTAAGTCTGTTCACTTCACCACGGTTACTCCAGGTTTACGCATCAGGCTGAAGTGAAATCAATATGATCTGGTCTTCAACATATAATGGCAAAATGCTGAAAAATCAGAACCTGGCTATTATAGCATGGCCATCCAGAGTCAGTAAATACTTTCAATTTTAAAAGTCATTAGCCTTCAGGGAATGTCCCAGGACACTCAGAGGTGCAGCATCTACTCAGTATGAATAGAAAAACCTCTCACTTTTTGCTATATTTATGCCAAGAGCTTTATATGTTGACAGCTCTGAGACACGTCTGTCCTCCTTGGAAGATCAACCAAAACAGGCTCAACTCTGACACATAATTTCTGGGAAAAACAAGGGAGAGATGTTGGGTAATGAGGCTGAGCATGAGACAGGAAAGGCAAATTGTAGTCCTTGCCGTGGTGAAGAGGTACTTATACAAAGTTAGCTTCATAAGGAGTTCAAACTTCTGAGAGTTCAAATTAATTACGGACAGTACACTAATAGTAAAAAAAAAAAAGCCTACTGAAAACAAAATTGAACTGTCAGCAATGATAGCTGGGGGCTCAGCCCAGAAGTGTGCTACCGAAATCTGCTGGGCTCCTTGTGTCAACCCTTGCTTTGTGTTTCCAGGTGTATTTAAATCCTGAAAATGAAGGGAGTTTTGCTGCACGATCAGAGCATGCAGCTCTCTTCTGAATCCAGTGTGGGGAGCCTAGGAAGGATCCCTGCTTGGTCTGAAAATACCATGACTTTGAGATTAATAGGAGAGCAGAGCGTCCTAGCAAAACCATAAATCCTGTGGATCTGTACAGTCTGCAGGGCTAGGTCCCACCTCCATAGCAAGAATGAAGTAGTGAAAAAGCAAAGGGGGGGTGAGGTAGAAAGAAGAACCTTCTGAGATCTCTTCCAAAGGAAACCTACAAGTGTTGCAATAACTGATGGTGTTATGCCATAGTATATTTGTTTTCAGCTTCAGGATTGTTATATCCATTTAGGATTGATCCCTCCAAAAAATCTAATTAGGCAGAAGAAGGATTGATCTGCATTACAGGATCAGATTCAAAAGTTGCTACCTACAGCTTACAGAGCACAAGGAGAATAGCACTGACTCCATCATCCTGGTGCTGTCATTTAATTGCAGAGGTAGTTGCTTGGTTGTGCATCCTAAGGGAAATTGAAACCTCCCACTTTTGCAAAAATAGTACTGACTCTATCCTCTTCATGACAATATTTTTCCTTTACTAGCTAAAATGATGTTATGTGCTCTGTTTCCCGAGGGCTAGGAACTAAATGGCAAGGTATTTAAAAAACAGATGCTACAAATTACATCCTAAACCCTCCTAGGAAACCAATTCCTATGTCCTGGTTCTCAATTTTAAAAATGAGATAACTGCTCCCTCTTATCTTGCATGAATGTTGCAGAAATGCATTTGGGTCTATGAAGCACTCAGATGCCACAGTGAGGGGAACTGCAAAAAAGCTATAGAGAGTATACTAATTCTGACTTCAGAAGAGGTTGGAGTGTGGTAGATGGCATTTGATGAGCTGTGTGCTGAAAAGCAAAAAGAAAACAGTGTATTAAATAGCTGCCAGCTGAATGGGAAACTTGTGTTGAATGACAGGGAGGTTTAAAAAAAAAGTAATATATCAGAACGTGTGTCATAGTTTACATGAAAACAGTGAATTAATTAAACTTCTGAAGGCTTCCCCTAAATGTCAAATGCTTACTCTTTTAAATTCTAATTTTTAATTTTTCTTCTTCTTTTTTTTTTTTTTTTTTGGAGGAGGAGGGAAGTATTCGCAGTGTTTAGCTTTGAAAATGAACTATATTTCCCAAGAGAGACTGTCTTCACCTTATCCCAAGATAACTTCCTTACACAAAGGTAAACATCAAGGATGCCCTGTTGAGAGAAGGAGTGACTTCCTTCATTGTCTTTCTCTCTTTATATGCCACCTTTCTCCAGGGTGACAGGTGGATGTGTCCTTGCTGGAGTTGTCTGGTTCACACTCTGCTGGGCTGGATCACCAGGCTCCTATGACACCTACCTCTGACATCAGCCTACAAATCACCATGTGTGCACCCTGTGGCCTGGGGACACCAGCAGCGTTTTGAGACAGATCAGGGCAGCATCATGCAGGTGGAGACGTTGTTCATTTACTCACAGACACTGAGCAGGCAGAAAGTTGCTAAACACACATCTGCTCATCTGCATCCTGCTCATCCTTCACAGAGCTCAGATGTCCGACTGCTTCAGGTGCATTCAATGAAGTCCCTCTTTGCTCTTCAGAGCCTCTATCTGTATGTCAAATCTTTCTGTTGTTCATCTCCTCTGATCCCCAGCTGGCAGAAACCAGCAAGTACAGTGAACTGCCACACAAAACTCACTGACATCCTCAATTTTGGGCAGACATTGTAAGGTAGAGCAAGTGTAGGTCTTAACATCTTTCCACAGTTACATTATCATCTCAAGTTCTTTTGCCTTGTAAGATTTACTATTTTGTATTATCAAACCCAGGCTTTGGCCTTGATAACTATAATGAAGACTTTGAAGAGGTGGATGTTGTTTCCTTTTGAGATCGTCTTACTGATGTAAGAGGACTTAAGAAACAGCTCCTGCTCCACCAGGCAGCATTAGGAACAGTGCTGGCTAACTGAACTGGGAAATTGATGGAAAAGAGAAGCTCTTTTAGAGCAAAAGCAGAAGCGACAAATAATTTTCTGTGCCCCTCTTGCATACACACTGACCTTTTGTTTGCCTTTGGAAAGAAGAAGCTTGGAAACATATAATTAATTTGTCTTTCTATGAATTTTATTTTCAAGCTGTGACAGCAAACAGAAAAACAGTGATAAACTGCTATCTGTAGCAGATACTTCAAAGCAGCTTGAAACACACTGGAACACAGCTTCCAGAAGCAACATCAAAAAGCCCTCCAAACCATTTATATCTGTATTATAGATATAAATTCAGGATCTCTGCAGATCCTGAAACAGTAGCCGTAAGATGATGGTCGTGAAGTTCCTGCGTTTGGCATAAGTATCCATGGCAAAAAAGGGACAGCTTTGTTTTGGATTTGTAGAAGACATGCTATGCATCAAAACTGACAGGAAACTGACAGTGAAATATGTACAGCTGCAGCCTCCTCTCACTAAACCAGCCTTCCTACTTCGAGCATGGCATGGTGCTATGACAAGTTTAGCTGGCTTTTCAGCACCCAGCATACTGTGGTCAGAGAATGGAGATAGAGGCCCACTTGTTCATGGATCAGGCATGATCAGCAATGAGTTTACAGCAGGACTTTATTTTAAAATATCTTACAGTGTTAAATACTTGCTAAAGTATTAAGACAGGATACATGGGAAGACAGACACCTATAACTTCAAAGCTTCAATAACTTTCTAAACCAGTGCCTTCTACTTTTGCTACCCCTCCATTCTTCTAACTTCAGATATTTCCTCTTCCTCTCTTTATTCAGTCATAGCCTTTCAAGACTTTTGCAGCAGGAAAATATTTTTGACCGTGAGACTCATCCAAATTCATTTCTTTGTTCTTCTTTCAGGATAGCGACATATAGCATTCTTCAAGATCAACTCACTCAAAGGAGGCTTTGATTTTAATTTTTAACATTAAAAATGCTCCAAACAAGCCTACAGGTATGGGGTGATGTTCTCCTCACAGTTTTTTCAAGGATTGGCAGAGAGTTAATAAAGCTCTAAGCAGGCATATCTAATGATCTTTAACAACAGGTGGTAAAGCTCACTTACACAGTTTACCCGCTGCTGGCTGCAAATGAGGGTCCTTCAGGAGAACCAGCTACAGAATGGCTTACTTCTTTTAATAATACCAACCTCTGTTTCTATGGAAACAGCACATCATGTTTGCTACTTGCAAGACATGTGTTTAGCCCCTTTTTAAAATAAATTGTGTACTCTTTACATTGTTTTTAAAACTGAAAACCACTGCGCTTCAAACACACCAAATTATTAATTCCTCTCCTTCCCCTCTAAATAAAAAAGGCATTGGCTGTATGGTCCATAATAGCTAATTACCATAAGTAATGACGTTTTGTAGGTTACTGTTCCTAATAACAATTATTATCTCACTACCGTGTGCTAGCAATTTTGGAACCATGGCCAAAAATGAACACTATCAAGTTAGAAATGGTAACTGCTTGGCTTCATTAAGCGCACCCTTTCCTGCTATATTTTCTATGCATCTGAATTTGGTGATTCTCAGCACCGCACTTTGAAAGTGCTTGCTCATCAAATTGCTAGCTACTTAAAATTGCTAAAAGGCCATTTGTCAAATGCCTAATGTGTCGCATATGTATGCACGTGCTTACCTGTGCTTGTACTGGACCATCAGTTTTTCAGCCTGAATCACCACTGAAATTAATGAGGCTTTCCCCCCAAATTGCTGATATGAAACAGAACTGGGTAATTATATTGCAAATGAAATCAGATGTTAAAAGCTGCAACTTGTCTATGACATTGATGGGTGTTTAAATCATTCTGAAACAATTTTAAAATCTGATTAGTTTGCCACAGAGGCTGTTTTTATAGCTTCTCATATCTTGAGCAGTGAAAATAGACTGGTCTGTTTCAAACTGTGATGGAATGAAGATTTACAGAGCTTGGACAGCCAAAAGGATGGCATTATAGGGTTGTCAGAGTAACAGGCCTTGGGAATCTGCACTGTTTATGTTTAAAGGGAGAAGTCAGCTGGAGGCAGACATCTGAGGCATGGTGGATTGATTTGTAGCTTAAAAGCAGATTGTGTTTGGGGAGAGAAGAATGGAATTCTGGCTCACATCTGACTTTCAGATGATATAACCAAAAGACATTTCCTTAAAATAAAATTAAAAAAAAGACAGTTATCATACAGCCCCACTTTTACAGCAGCATGTTCAAATATCTGGTGAAACACAGCCCCACCTTTGCAGTAGGTAATGAAGGGAAAAGGCTGGTATCGGGATGGGAAGCAAAGCCTAGAAGACAGTAAAAATTTTTTTAAACAGGAACTATTTAAGGTTTAAAGAAAGATATATCAATCACAATTAACACACCACTTCATATGGCATTTGAATACTACTTTTTGAAGTATGGAAGAGATTTCATCCCACGTTTCTCACGCAGCAAACTGCCCTCATTGACAGGGGCTTTCTTCGATGCTCATGAGGTAAATATAAGAGTATAATTTGCATAGTGAATTTTAAAAAATCAGCATTGTATTGAACAGAGCTTGAAGTGGGATAAAAAAATCGCAAAAGCTGAAATGCATTGTAAGGATTAAAGGAAGGATTTATAATTTCTATAAATTAATTCTCTTGATTCATGATACAACAATGGCTGATAGAAAACTAAATCTTCTGGGAAATGGAAGTTCTACAGTGTTAGGAAGCTTTTGATTCTTCTGTTTCTCTACTACTTCTCAGAAATATTCCTTGTGATTCATTACTGCAGTGGAACCCCTTAGCCAATTTGTGAAGATCTGCAATTTCCCGTCTGTTCCTATTGTGCTAAATTGTACTTTGTTATTACTGTAGCATTTTCAATTCTCTGTAGATCGATATGTTGCGCTGTCATTTAAAGGAGAATATTTACTTTGGAGTTGAAAAGGTTTTCTACAAGAAACACAGTAATTTTCTTTTGAAGTAAGTTGTCTTTCCTCCTGCCTTGTTCTGTGCTATTTTCCTGTATATTTCTGTTGCAAGGAAAATTTTTAATATGTGCTTTTAAAGACACATGCGATGTTTTTCTACTACAGCTGAAACTGTTGATTAAATGGATAGAAATATCAGAAATATTTTTCAGTAGTTGTTTCAATAGCTACCTCAAAGCTACTTCAACTCTCTGTGCCACATAATCTAAGCTACTTCCAGAACCATTTAATCTATAATAATAGAATCTTTCCACTTCTCCATTTCTAATTTATGTTTGAATAAAAACATCTTATGGAAGCATTGGGGCATTCTTATGTAATTCTGTATTGGTGGATGCAGATAACCATCTCACTTTTTTATTTGCCCTGCTATTTTTCTACCATTTATCAATTTTTTAGTTATAGAGTGAGAAGGGTTTTGTAATTTGTTCTTGTACAGTGAATCTTCTATAAATACTCTATCTTTTAAACAGATGACTGCAACAGACAGGGGCAGTGCTTCTGTGTTCAATGAGCAGAGCCACTGTTCTCCTCAGGTCTGCCCCCAAACTCCAAAGCCTGTTTCTGCTGCCCCTCTCCACAGCAGTTCTCCTGTGGCTAGCACATTCCACATCACTTTGGCCATTCATCCCTCTGACACACTGGGCAGAGGCAGATTATATACTGTCCTTTCTAGCATGGCTGTAATAGCATAAATTTTGTGCCCAAACTGCTGTTTAGTGAGCTGATGGTTTATCTCAAGGAGCACTCTCCTTCCTTCTCTTTCCTCTCAACAGCTGTTCAAAAAGTGAGGACTTGTTGAAGAAGAAGAAAATACTTTTCACTCATTACTAAAAAATACTTCTTACTCATTAGGAATTGCCACACCAAAATACTTGCTTTTCTTTTCTCTTCTTTTCTTTTCTCTTCTTTTCTTTTCTCTTCTTTTCTTTTCTCTTCTTTTCTTTTCTTTTCTTTTCTCTTCTCTTCTCTTCTCTTCTTTTCTTTTCTTTTCTTTTCTTTTTTCTTTTCTTTTTTTTTTCCAGATGTTGGAAAATGTAAGCCCCTGAATGAACATTCTCAATGAACAGAAGAGGAAGTATGGTTTTCTAAATGCCATGGGGAATTATTTTAGGCTATAACTATTAAATTACATTTGCAACCTCAGCAAAATTTGAAAGATGTCATGAAGTGTCTGATACACACTGAAAATATTATCTGAAGTGGACTAGAACTGCCAGTTTTTTAAGGACAGGATTGTACTATGATTCTGACAGTCTCTCCTTTAAGATAAATACAGAAGATACTGCCAGTAACTACAAGTTTGTGCTTAAACCCGGCTAGTCTATCCATTCCACTTCCTCAGTATTTCTGACATCATTAATGACAGTATTTCTTGCTCAATCTCATATGACACTTATGATAGCATCAGGATTCTTTTCTCTTTGTATTTGAAATCCTCTTTATTTTCTTAAAACTACAGCTTGTATGATGTGATATCGCAACAGTTAGACTTGTTTTTTTTTATGCTACCTTTGCACAGATTTAAGTGGGATAAAAGGAGGACATGCGGAAATGCTGGTTTTGCCAATCCATAAGATTCACGTAATAAAGTTTTTGGATGATACACTGTAGTCCCAGAGAGACACCAGCTGAAACCTAAGCCAATAAGATAACCAGCTGAATTTTGATATATTTACTTTATGGATATTTTCTTTCTAATTTTTCTCTTTCAAAATCTATACTTTGTTAAAAATCTGTACACTCTGAAAATAAATCTGCAGAAGTAAAACAAACCATTCAGATTTTCTTTTAATCTGTATCACAAATGTCAGCAACCAGATCTTTGCTGCTTCTCTAATTATTATTCTTTCAGCAGCACAATTACATTAATCTTCCCTTCCTGGTTTATGTGAAAAGAATAAGGGAAAAACAGAGGAATATTTTTTTGTCACCCACATATCACAGATTTGCCAGAAACATGCATTTTGACATTGATTCTATGTATATTACTTTATTAGTAGGATAAACAATTGCCGTGATCTCCAGTTACGAGGACATGTTGGTGGTTAGTCCACTCACGCAGTTTTTACAGAGACCAGTAAAGCTCAGAGGTAACGGCAGGCTGGATATTGCCAACGGTTTATGGGCTGGTTTGGCCTGGTTCTGTGACTAGCGGGGCAGAGGGATTCACAAATCTGTGCCTCCGCAAAAGGGGAAACAGGGGACCCCAAGATAATTAAAAACAGCCGCAACGATCAGAGGAGAAACAAACTAATTTACTAAATATGGTATCGGAATGCAAGATAACACACTATAATACGGTACAATTAGAATTGAAGCTAATATATATAATGAGAGAGTATCTGAAAGCTGCAGGCCTTACAGTAGTGCTGAGGTGATGCGTGCTGTTGGGATGAGCAGCAGGGAGGAGAGCCAAAGGAAAAAGGGACAGGTGACCTTGCCAGCGGTTGTATCTCCTCTCTGACCGCAAAGTCCCCTGGGGAATGTAGTTCTTCTTCTCTTCCAAACAGATGCCCAGAACTGGAGAATTAACTCTTTAACTCCCATTGCACTAATGATGTTATGATGTGGAATACCTATAACCAAAAATCATAAAACCATGACAGCTGTGCACCTTGAAGGTGCACACACTATTGTTCTGCAGAGCTGACTTTGCTACTCCTTTTACCTTTCCTAATCACTACTTTAACAGGGAGGATTTCAACCTTGTAACTTGAACTGTGTAATTTCAAAACATTAGATTTGTTTCAGAGTAGATTTCCTGTGGGAGTATGAAGCTGTAATAGAATGTCCTCATTCATCAAGTCTAGTCCTCTGCTCTGTCTGCAGTCTCAGGCAGTCACGTCGTATATTCTTTTAATAATTATTTAAGTGCCATCTTAAAGTTAGATATTTTATACATCAGGAGACTTTCGAAGAATAGTTCTTGGGTTAAAATGCTGTAATTTCTTGTTCTAACAAACTAAGCAAAAGTATATGCATCTGAAAATGTTTCTTCACAATTCTAATAGACTGCTAGCTTGATGGGCTTCCTGACTTAAAACCAAAATGTTGCTTCTGCCTTAGACCATGTCACTCCCATTCACTGCTCTTATTCTCCTGGCCTTTGGCCTGCTGTCCCACTTTTCAGATCAGCCTTTTACCTCCTCCCTGCAGACTCTATGTTCCTAAATATTCTTTTTTTTTTTTTTTTTTTTTTTTTTGAGGTTACTTAAAGAATTTCTGTAAATGTTTCCACTCTTTCATGTGACTCATGTTTCAGGTAGGCACTTTTTGGAATTTTATCATAAGGAAACTATAAAATTCTGCTTTCAAATCCTTGAACATTTGAGGCACCTTCACTAAGTGGGGTTTTATTACCAGTTGGCTTTGCCTCCATTCCACCTCCATGATTGCTCCCAGGATTTTAATTCTGTAGGAAAGGTTAAGTGTTTGAGCTCATCAGGACATAGGCCTGAAAACATTAGGTATGAGGCAGAATTAAATGCCTGAAATAAGTACATTGAAACCTATATTAGCAAAAAGAAAACCAGACAGTGGACCAAGAGATTTAGCTAGATTTGTATTCACTTCATCTTCATGGTTCAGTTTTTAAGTTTTACACTATTTTTATTCCAGGAAAGGGGGTAATGATGACTGACATTAGATCACACAAAAGTCTACCCGTGACAACACGCAGTTGCTTAAAAAGGCAGAAATATTCTCCAGATTAGGTGATGGCAGCTGTTGAGGAAGTATCTGAAAAAAAAATCATAAAACATGCAAATTCAAAATACATCAAATTCAAATCTGACCCAACTTCTGAAATGCTCTAGTTATCAATCCCACAGTGGCTGCATAGTCTAGAAGTCCAGCACTTAGGCAGCTTTTCACCACCTCCACATATAGTCTCTTTCTGCTAGCCACAACAGCAGCTACTATGCCTGAAACAAACTTGAAGCTACATGAGGTATTTCTGTAACTAAATAAAATGACTGAAAATATTTTCATGTCTTTAAGTAAGCTGTGAAAAAACTGGGCTGAATAGTAGCTGAATGAATACTGGGGAGGTGTCATGGTTTCATCTGAAACAGAGTTATTTTCTTCAGTGTTTAGCATGTTGCTGTGTTTTGGCTTTAGGAGAAAAACTATGTTGATAACACACCAGTGTTTCAGTTATTGCTGAGCAGAGTTGTTCAGAGCCAAGGACATTTTGTGTCATCTATCTCTTCCATCAAAATGAACAGAAATCTGGGAAATACGAGACCACCTAACCCAAATCTCTGATACAATCTACTATGTTGTCTTGCTATTTTTAGTAAGCCTGGATGTGCATGGTCTTCCCCACTGCAATAGCTGACAGAGGCAGCGGACACCTCTGCACATAGTGAGTATCACCATGGGAAGAGTGGAGTTTACACTACTCAGAGAAAATTGATTTCTCTAGCAAATGCACAAACCATCATTTGGCTTGTCTTGCCAATATCTTCTTGTGATGATACTATGAGGAGAGAGAATCTTGTGTCAATGCAAGAAAGCTGTTCCCTGATATTCGAGCAGCAGTTGTTTTGGAAAATTTAGTTGAAACAGTCTGAGAAAATGTGAAACAAAGAGCTGCAAATGTTTCAAAGCAAATCAGAATGATAAAAGTTGATACTTCAATCAGGAAAATAAGTTTCACTCTATACAGCAGCATTTATTGCTGTATGCTTAGAAGTAAGTATAGAAGTCCATCATTTTGTCCATAAACATAACAGAAAAGTAATTTTTACATATCTTTTTCAAATAACAAATGACAGCAAATTGTTTTGTTTTGTTTTTAAAATAATAACTGGCTGTCTTTACCAACCCATTTTGCAGAATAACTGATACTTCTTCAATTTTTTATTTTAAATGACTATTTTCTCAGTTTGATGTAAAACATTCACTCTGAGAGGAGAAGGGAACACAGTTTCATTCAATGTGCAAGGAAAACTTCAAAACTGAAGTTGTGAATTTATTAACAAGTACATACTGTGGAGCGAGCGGAACCCCATAAGCATGAAATCACTTTCTATGTGCAATCATAAATCTTAAAAGCACTGTTTTTATCAAGAAAAAGCAGTGATTACTCATTTTGACTTTGTGCATTTGCACATCATCATCTTTTCCTTTTATTTCCTTTTTTGCCTGCATATATTCTCTTCAGAGGATTAGGCTAAAGTATTGTTTATACCTACTTTTATACTCAAAATGCCACTAAAACATACAGGATGTTTAAAGGAAGGATGAAAGTTTTGCATTTAGCATTGTTCATTGTACCAGTATATGTCTGTTTGATGGTCATCTAGAGACACGTATTGACAGGATTCCCAGCAAAAAGAGAAGAGGTGCAGGAACATAAGATTAGCTGGGGAAACTCCAGTAATCTGGCTTAGGGATGCATAGCTTTACATGTGTTCTGTGGGCCCTGCCCAACATACATACCCTAGTGTGATATGGGAAACGCTGCTGAGGAAAAATGGCAGTCAAGAGGAGGATGTCACATCTTCAGCTTGCTTGAAGCTGAATCTCTAAAGGATGCACCTAAAAAGAGGACCAATGGAGTACATTAATTTTCTCCAGGGCTGGTCATGAATCACACACTGTAGACTGGATGCTCCACACCTGAGGTACTGCTTTAACTTCACCATAAGCCATTGAAGGCTGAATCAGTTTCAGCTCATAGGAAAGACGCCACGGTATATATTTAGTAAGTCAAAAGCACTGGTGGATTTTTTGCATCAGTCACTTCCTGTATATTCAGTCTTGATGGAGTTGTCAGGGAAAAAGTGGTTCTAGGAGTGCTTCCTCACTACTGCAGGCAGTGGACTGAAGCGACATTGAATACATCCCTTGTAGTCTGTTTATGTCTGTATTTCCAGTGCCTTTGTTGGACCTACTCAGAGGTCATGTCCACTGAATCTATCTCCAAGTCTTTCTATGTAATTGTTTACCACTCACCATACCTGTCCCTTGTGTGTTTAGTACAAAAGTAATAAATAAACATTTTAAAGGAATATCATACTCCTTAGTTGCCGATCAAGTCAAAAGCAAATGTACAGAATGTACCTGGGAAAGGCACTGCAGTGGGCAATACTTGCACTGTAGTTGTGTTCTCTTACTGTTGACCTTACATTTTTTTCAGACGTGATTCCCTAGGATCTTTGCTAATGTACAGATCATGATATCATAGAATAATTCAGGTTGGAAAGGATCTCTGTGGGTATATCATGTTGTATCTTCATTGAGAAAAAAATACAGGTTGACATTTGCAAATGTCATGAGAGCAGTTGGAATGTTTGTTTTCGTTTCTTCTACATATGGGAAGAGGTTTCAGCAGAACTGTTTCTTAGCAATTGTACTTAGGGTCAGTAGATGAAAGTACACGGTTATTAAGACCATCCCATTCATTCCTGAGACTACAAGGACAAATGTTATTCTCAGTTACACTACATTTACAGAAACATATTTGGAATGAGAATCTAGTTTTCAGTACCTTCATACTTTTTAAAAATTGGCTAAAAATACATATAATGTACAGTAAAACAAGCTAGAAATAGCTGATCTTTTAAAAGTAGTTCTTTGCCTTCCTGCTGTGAATTCTTCCATAGAAATAGTATAAGCATTTAGATTCACAATATTTGTACTTCAGAACTTGAAATATTCAATTTAGTTCAAGGCTAAGTCAATGCCAGGAGTTCTGGAGAAGGTGTTACCCTCTGGACTTTTTAGCCCTCAGAATGTACGCTCTCCCAGCAGTTGTGGGAGATAGAGAAGAAGATTCAATCTCAAAGGCATATCTCCACAACAATGTGGTTAGCTTGTTCACTTCTTGATGAAGTGAACAACTCTGACTTGTCCAGAGAAGGTCCATGTGAGGGTGTACTCATGAGCTTTGCAGAGCGCATGTACAGTCAGTAGGTTTGTAATATGGGGCACAGAGTTTTGCATCACACAAACAATGATGATGATGTGCAATGGAACTTCACACTTACCTTCTCCATAAAGGAGTGTGATGGGAGGCAGTCCCTTACTATTTGACTGATTGCATAAATTCTTATTAGAGAAAAATTTCATCCAATTTTTTCTAAAGTCTGTGGTAGAAAGTGAAAGCAGCGTCACATTGGAAAATATGGTTTCAGCACAATATCCAATCTACTTTGCACACGGCTGTTGCTCAAATGAGAAAAAATGAGTGTCACAAGCCAGCTGGACACATCATTTGACCATCTGTTCTGTATTTATTTATTTTTTCAACATTTGACTTACTGTTTAGTGTTTATTTCTCATATTTGGTACTCAGTAGAGAACTACAAAAAAAACCAAAACCATCAATGCCTCCATCCCTCCCAGCCACCCTGCAATTTCCACAGTCAAACATGGCTGTGAAAGCAAGCATGTGTTTTGCTACCAAGCAGACTAAAGCACCAGGCCTATAGCACTCTCAATAGCTGCTTATTTTCCAGATATCTTCAAGCATAATATTCTCCAGGATGGAATAATGTCTAATTTACTTGGGAGGTTTGTCCTTTCCTTTCAAAGAATAAATCATAGAATCATTTGAGTTGGAAGGGACCCTTAAAGGCCATCTAGTCCAACTCCCCTGCAGTGAACAGGGACTCCTGCAGCCAGATCAGGGTGCTCAGAACCCTGTCCAGCCTGACACTGACCATCTCCAGGGATGAGTGCTTCACTACTCTCATCTTAAAAAACAGGTTTTTCTTATGTCCAATTGTAGGAGATAATGCTAAGTCACGACCGGAAACAGTGATTGAGAAAGTGGGGGAAGGCAGGGCCAACCCAGGGGAGCTCAGCTGCATGCAATGCACCTGAGTGACTGGAAGGGGTGGATTCAGGCTCCACCCCTTCCCAGACCTCATTTAAGGATTGGCAGTGGAGGTGAGGGTATTTTGCTAGAGATTCCTGTGTCCTTGAGGTCTTCTAAAGGTAAATAGTTTTTCTTCCTTTGTTTTTGCATCAACGGTTGCTGTATTCAGGCTTGTTCATATTTGCTGTAGCCTACGATTTTGCCTCCCTACTATTAATGCTGTACTTTCCATAGTGTTGCACCAATTTATGTTTCCCCTCCAATAATTATCTAAATAATTATCTAATATAATCCTAAGGATAGTACAAAGTCAATCTGAAGTCCTCAAACCCTTCCTTCACTCACTGCTCACCTTCAAAAGACAGGAAAAAATAGTATCTTTGTTCCTTGAAAATCTGAAAAGTATTCTTAGAGGAAGAACTGGAGAGGAATGTACCCTTATGCTGAATGTTCATCCTAGGATGTACCTTTCAGTTCTGATTTCAGCCCATCATTACATCTACAGGAATTGTCAAGGCTGACAGCATGCTCAATTTCACAGACGCAGTCTCACTAAATTAGTTTAGTTTTTTTTTTTTACAAGGTAGTTTCTTCATATTTATTAATATGTATATTGCAGCACTGCTGCCTGAGGGACACAAGAAAAAAGACTGGAAGAAGACGTAAGTTACCAAGTGTTCACAACTTTAATAGGCATTAAAAAGTATGAGACATCTCCAAACAACCAACTCTCTTGGCAATGATGAGAGATCAGGTTTTGCTTGGTTTGAACTGCTCAACCCAAAAGTTCCCAAGCCTCTCAGGTCTAGAAGTTCTAGGAGGCCTAAATGCAGGAAATGTAGTTTTGAAGGGGCTGCTGGCCACCATACATGGTTTGTCTTTACTGCAGCTCAGCAGCGTGTGCTGTCACAAGCCCTCTACCATTTCTGTAGGGTCAGGAATACAAACTGATGTTATCATTTTCATCAACACCACAGGGGAATCTGGTTTTCCCTGGAAGGACCAACAACTTGAAGTGTTATTCTATAGGTTTAAGTTCAACTATGTGTGCCATATTTTCATGAGTAAACTTCATGTACCACTGTTTGGAAGACCATAACTATTCAGGTCTTAGTTGTTGCTTGAATTTCTTATCTTGTACCAAATATGTATGTAAACAACTGCGTGTACACTGTGTCTCCTAATTGTTTGTGTGGTGGGAACTGATTTACATCTTTTCTGTTCAGTCTAGTTTTTCAGATTGCTGAAAATCTGGGACAGATTTTTGCAGATGAGGAAACAGTGAATTGTTTAGGAAAAAAAGCCAAGAAATGATTTTCTGGTAAAATATGTCCAGTGCTCTTAAGCTATCAGGAGATCAGACAATGTGGTGAGTCCCAGTGAGACTGGGCTGCTAAGGCAAATGCCCCAAAGAGGCTGAAACACTCACTTTGCTGAGGCAGGTCAGAAGAAACATTACTGAGACAATTGCTTGGTATATTTGCTGCAGAGCTTGACAGTAAATAGATTAAAGCTTACATATATAAATAGAATTAAGTCAAGATAAAAACGGTTATAGGGCATATGCATAGTTCTGTAGATCCTGAGAGTGATATAAAAATATATAGATATTTCTGGCATATGTTTGGGGCAGTGTCAGAGCCACTCATGGAACATGCAATTCCCAGGCAGCTGGCAAGCGAGGTGTTGGGGACATTAGGTTGAGCTCAGTAGAGCCGTATTCCCTGCAACCAGACAGGTGCATTCTACCTGATGCAGGATTCAGCTTTTTGCTTCTTAAATGATTTGTCACAAGTGTAGATGATTTAAAGAAGTTTGGCTTTTTTCTCCACCTGATGTGCATGATGAAGGGTTGCAAGATACAGCCAAGGATCTGTTTGGAAAGAGAAAAAGCTCTGTGACTGATACTGTGCCAAGATTATGCAATTTATGTATGCACAGGGTCCAAGAGTTAATAACATACATTTAATCACTAGAAATCACTTTTGCAATTAAATATATTTGGAATGGTATCTTGCTTTATAATATTGATTTTTTTTTTATTTTTTTTTTTACATCTCATTGGATTGATTGCTATATTGCACTAGAATGAATACAGAGTTTTATATATGATTACTGTTATTAAAGTTGAAATGGAGTTAAAATACCTACTACCTGCCTTGGTTACTACAGGTAACTAAGAGAAAGTAAAGTTGTGAGTAAAAATGAAAATTGCTTCCTCTAAATAACTCCAACTTTCTTGTCTGTCTTCATGACCCTTGCCACAAACTCAAGCATAACTGATTGGATTTAATACATAATGTTAGTGCTTTCTTGCCTCTGAGTTAATGTCCAACACCAGTGTATGGGATCAAAGAAGAAAAGCAAAACTCTGAAGAGAAATTGCTTAAATGGAAAAGGCAAGAATAAGGAAAGTGCTTCCAAGCAAACCTGAGCCAATGCCTTCCTCACCAACTTTCCCTCATGGACTAGCCTAGGTAAGGCAAATGTTGGCTAATGTGCAGTGCTGATGAATCGGCACAGCTCACCCCGAGCTTAGTGAGCAACTGTAAATTGGATTTAATGTACCTGGTGATAATTAAATCTCCAACAGCCATTTAGACAGCTCATGTGGGAGGTATGAATGTCAGTGCAGGGAGAAACATGATCAGATGTTATTCCATACAGTGTTCTTCATATTGTTAAGGGGTGGAAGGTTCTATTGTAAGTTTTACTCTAATGTATTCATTGAAGTATACAGGCACACCCCCAAAAGAATGGAAACAGTGGTTAGAGGGAGTAGAATGACAGAACCACTGTAATAAAAATGCCTGATTTATTATTACCTTTAAAAAAGCCCAGACAAAACTCTGCTTATATTACTGCGATTTATTTTTTTGTTACTAATTCAGTAACAGCCATCTTCCTCATGCCATTCCCAGAAGCTTTATTTACTTACGTATAGAAGCAGGAGCTATGTCAAAGGTATGCAACATCTGCAAGTCAGGCTGTCTCTATGTGCAAATGGGGTGTGGGGAAAAGCAGGGGCTTGGCAAGGCTGTTGGTGGAGGGAGCCAAGCCCATATCTAATCCAAAAGGTGAGGGTGCCACATCCCTTAGATGAGAGTAGCGGGTTGTGTGTTGGCTGAGAACTCCAGGATTTCTCTTACATGTCTCTTCTGCTTCCTCTCCTGTCTGCCAAGAGCTATTAGCCACATACATGCACAAACAAACCAAGAATAGTCAGACGTGTCTTTAAAAAGCCTGCATTTGAATTGCTGCTTAAAAAAGCTTGTTTATACAGCCAACAAAATCCTTCAGCCAGTCAGTTACACTCCATATTTCTTGTGAAATATGCTTTAAATACTCCCTTCTGTCCCCAATCAGACCTCCCACACCATGGTGAAGGACAGCTGGTTGCAGTTTCTTGCCCTTGTACTCTGCTTTGATTCTATCCAGACAGTACCAGAAATGCCACACTCCATCTTGTCCCTGGGCTGATCTCTCCAAAAGGACGACTACATTCCTCTTTCATGCAGGGAGATGCAACAGTTAGTGCTGGGGAGGGGGTAGAAGTTTCAGGTCTAATAGGGTCCTTGGTGAAGTTACTCACATGCTAAATGCAGAGTAGAACTTGCTGTGGCTGGATCCTGCAGAGTAATTAGTGCAGAGCATCCATGTGAGGGGTACTGCACTCCTGAAACATCCATTGCACTTTGACACTTAAGGGAAGTCATTTTAAGACACTTAAGGGACACTTACTTGGAAGTCATTGAAAAGAAAAAAAAAAAAGCAGGGAAACACTGACCAATTTGCAGGACACAAGAGTGATACATCAGGAACTGGTTGGAGATTTGATTAGGCTCATTAGTCAACAGATGTTGGGTCTCGCTAATTAATATTGAGTTGTGATATCAGTTATTTAATTAGCAGTCTCTGGTGCACTTCAGCTGTTGGATTTTGTATTGTAGTTATTTTGACGAAGGAAAGTGGCTTTTCTTTCTTTGTTCTTTGAAACAGAACTAAGAAAAAATTGAGTTTGGTGCAGGGTTCCAGAATAACAATTCCAGGGAATCGGCTCTTCTAATTATTGAGAGCACTGCAGTGCAAACTTTCCCAACTGCCATGACAATGCGTCTCACACTGCTGTGGAGAAGCCCAGCACTAGGTGTTGAGTGGGTGTTTCATGCTCTTTGCCTATTAAAACCTCAGCCTCTGCTCAGACTTTTACAAAGGCTCCCAATTAGTGCCAATTGCGATGATGGCTTTGAACATGTGGATGCTTTATCTCCAGGAAATGGTGTGAGATCCCACTGCAGCTCTGAAACAAATTCCTCAGTAGGAAAACAAACCTGAGTTGAAACGGTTAGCATCTCAGAACGTGGTTTACATTACATATGTGCATTGTAGTAAAATGCTTCAAACATCAGGAATATAAAAAATATAATTTGAAGAAAGCAATGAGAAATAATAATACCAGTATATATCCTGCTCTTTAAGATAGAAGTAGCAATTATCTTGTAGAAATCAGAGGGGAGCATTTATAGAGATTAGTTTATTACTGACAAGCTGCAAGTGTGAGATAACTTTACATAAAGCTACTACTATCATAAAGTATTACTTAAATTTTTTGTTGGCATTCTAAAAATCATTTTATCAGACATACCTGAATTTTAGTGCATATTGGTATCTGCTATTATGAAAATAATTCTTCTAAATATTATTGAAAGAACTTTTTGCATTTCAAAGGGGCCTTGGCCATATTACTTAGGTTACTTCTAAAATTAAGGTATGTAAGTGATGAGCGTTTCTACAGAAGATGAATAACTTGAGGTCACTGCAATTTTGTCTCCATCAAAAGCCATTATACTTGTTGGAAAATGTAACAATAAGAAGGGACTGGGAATCTTCAGGGAATGTATAGCTTCAGTCAGAAGCTTTCATCTCGGCATCATTAGCAAATTCTTCCTCATATAAATTGAATAGAAGGAAAGCAGGGGAGGAAAAAAAAAACACAAAAAACAAAAGGAAAGCAAACTCCTGCATACATGCATGCTAATCCATGTGAACATGCAGAAAGCAGAAGTGTCAGCAGTGGATACATACATTAGGGAAAGTCTGGATGATTTGTAAGCATCCCCCAGTGTGTGTGAGGGACCATATTAGAACAGATAGAAGTAAATTTACTGCTGATACTCAATTTCAGAGGCCTTGACATTCTTCTCTGAGGTTTCAGACCTGTAAGCGTGGACTAGGAGGTAGTATTTGTGGCAGACCAGGAGGGCATTTCATTTTATTAGAACAAATCCATCAGTAGCACACACTATTAATAAATACCTAGCCAGAGGTTTTGAGAAAGGCAGCAGGCAGGCTCAGCTATGCAAGTTCAAGAGGTAACATTTCCAAACGTTTCTCAAAAAAAAAAAAAAAAGCATCTCTCTACATCTTCCTTGCCTGCTGTATATGGAAGCTTCATACCAAAATTATTCTTGTAAAGTATAAATTTCATCCACCTCACTAGTTTGCAGGTTGGAGTTATGTTGATATGTGTAGTCACCACTGATGTTTAGGCAAAAGGACTCTCTCTTCCCACTTGATTTCTTCAAAGCAGAAGGCCCTGTTTGTTGAACTGCTATGAACATCAGCTGTGGAAATGCACAAGGAGGAATGAAAGCCTTTTTTATTTTTTTTGTCCTCATATTAACTTCTTGTCACAGGAACTGTACTGGAAAGAGGATAGTTTAATAGAATGGTGTTGTCTCATGTTCACACCACATTCTTACTGTATGTTTGAACTACATTTGGCTCAGATGATCTATCTAATTGTCCATGCAACTAGTCAAAATAGCGATAGCTTAAAGCAAAAGACAAGCAGACATTACTTCTGGAATAGCTATAGGGTGAAAGGATAATTCAGACCATTGTCTTATTTGTGTTCAGGAATATTTTCAGAGTTTTAAACATTTTAATTCAGTATTTGTTGGGTTGCTGCTTCTATTTTTTTTTTTCTCCCTCACCTTCTATTCTAAAAAACAAAATTAGATTGTCTTTACTTTAGAAAATCTTCGTTGCATAAAAACTTCAGCTTTTCCATGATGGTCAGTTCTTAGCAAAAAAAACAGCTTTGTTTCAGTCTGTCCCTGATCTAAAGAGAACATTTTTCCCTTGGGTATGGAAAAGGTCAGTTCTTTTCAAATATTGCACCAACTTCTTTGGACCAAATCAGCTACTGAGTGGAATTTGTTCATCCTATTTTTCCTCCAGGTACAACTAATACAGTGGGGGAATTATGTCACACAGTAGATGTTCATCCCATCCTTCCCACAGTGAGCTGATCACATTGTTTATGCTCTTGTCCCCACTGAATTACTTCATTGAACTGTGGGCTTTATCTGAAGACTTCTTATCTTCAGGTAGGTGTGAGCAGACAAAGCTGCTGTTTCTCTTCTGCTGTGAATTTTGCTGGAACAGAATCAAATGCAGAAGAGGTTGGGAGCTGGCATCCATGCTAGGTTTAAGCTTTGTTTACCTCTACTAGTTAGTAGACAAAGCAGATCTGAGGTGCTCTGAATTGTCCTTTCATGGACACACAAGAAATTTCTACAGTAATGCTGAACCTTGTCTGTATAGCTTTTGAAAATATGACTCACAGATACCTCTCCTTCTCTATTTGTTAAACAGTCTGACCACCAAACTTATGACTAAAAATTCTGCCATCTGGGTGCTGAAGTACTTCGGTGTTGTTGGACTTAAGACTAAAGATATTTCTTTGCCTTCAGCTCAGGGAGGCTGATGCCCCCAAAAGCCTGGCTGTAGGTACCTTGCCCAACAAAATATTAAATAAGCAACCTACAAAAAAAAAAAAGTCATTTAGTCCAAGAGTGAAAAGCACTAACACTCTGGAGCAGGCAAGGATACATGACACATTACTATTTTTAGGACACAGGGTGCGCTAATATATATGTCACATTCATACGTTGCTCCAAAAGTAATGCCTCTGTGGAAACAGCAGCAAAGAGTACTGGAACGTTATTTGATAGAGTAGATTCTCAGCAAGAAAACTCTATTTTTCAACACAGTTGCCATCATTAGGTGTGCATTTGTATCAGCAAATAACAAAAGCCAGCATGCCGCACTTGTTAACACACACACACACACACACACACACACACACACACACACACACAAAAAAAAGCATAGCTGTCTGGAACATGGCTTGTTTATCACATTGGAGTCACCACTGTTGAAATTCACCGCCCGCTGCTGAACTCACATCCTCTGTTTGGTTTTCATCAGTGTTCAGCAAGTGTTGATGAACGTCAGTGGGTGCCATCTTTTCCTCCTGGAGTAATTCAGTGACACTCCTTTACTTCATACACCCTTCAGTGAAAGATGTCATTCTGTCAGACTGCCTCTCTGCTGCCATCTATCATGGAGCAACAAAATGTAATGCAATGTTTGTGGGAAGGTTTGGCCTCTAGTGCTGTACCACTGACATCAGTCTCTGACATAGTGACAACATAATAAAATAGGAGGCATTACTTTTGGAGCAGCCCTCATACTTAATACTCAGTTACAATATATTTTAAGGGAAAATTTTGAAGTCATTTTCTACCAAAAGTTTCAGTCAGAGTGCACTGAAGATAAAGAAGGGCTTGTGAACTTTGAGAGCTTCAGACCAGGCTGTTAAAGGACAGCAAAGAATAGAAACTCTCATGCTGTGACAAATGTCAAGGACTGCCTTTGTTTTTAAGACCTTTTTTTTTTTTTTTTTTACATAATAAAGTCATCAGGATCATCCTGGGAATTAATTTGCCCCTTTTCTAAAACCAGACAGTCTACTATATGATGTAAATTATGCTTTCTGAGCCTGCAATGGCTTTCAAACTCGGTTATAAATTAGCCACTGCTGAGTTGCCAAGAAGGTTATAAAGAGCTCTGCTGGTCAGCTAAGATTTGAGGTGTGTTGTGTTGAGTAAACGAGCAAAAATAAACAATAACCCCTCCCAAATCAAAACAATATATTTCATTTCTATGTTTTGATCAACCTTTGCTTCTCCAAGAGAGGAGGAATGGAAAATGCATAATGAAAATCTGTTTACTATTACTGATAATTTTGACAGAAAAGTCCTTGAACAAATCTTTGTTTCTTTATCTATATTTTTATCAAGCTGTTTGATCTCTACAAGGAAATAATTATCAGAAAAGTCCTAAGGCAACATCTCAAACTTTTTATCTTCACTTGCCAATGGCTGATTATGTTATAACATGTCTGAGAAAAAAATCTTCCCACACCAAGCAACATTTTATGCCAGGTTTATGTAACTTTCTGTATGATGTTCCCTCTACATACGGTTGTCTGTCTGGAGACTATCACAGTGAGCTTCACAGGGAGCTCTGTTAACTATATTGAATCAAGGCAGGGGAAGATAGGTTTTGTTTTGATGAATCTCCTTTTGCTTTCTTAACTCTGCCATATGTTCAGCTCAAGAAAATATGGTACTCTTCCATTGCAGTTGTTCAAAGCAGAATTTTTAGGTTACCTGACTCTAAAGAATTTACAGATTGAATTCAAATATGTATTTGTCTCAATTTTGGCACAAATGTGCACCCACATGTGAGAAGTATATCCCGCAGCAAGACGCATTTATAGAAAAGGCAACTATGCATATTGTGCTGAAACAATATCAGCAGAAAGGAAAAAAAAAAAGTTCACATTTATGCTTTGCCTGAGTCAAATTCCTGCCTGAGTGGGACAGAATAGCAGTTTGTAGCACTTGCTGAAACCATCCTTTGCTTCATGTCAAAGAAAATAGCCTTATGCAACAAGAATATGTTTCAAGCAAATCTCGACAGTGTCACCAAGGGACAAAAAATCATAAGTCTGTTGCATCCATTCTCATCCTGAAAACAAAAGCCAATAATTGCTTATGGTAGTAGTACCTAAAGTAGAAAATTAAATATTCACTCAGAATAAATTGGTCCTGAAATGAAATGGTGACGCTTGTAGCAAGCAGCTCAGATCTCAACCTTGTTCCATAAGGTTTCAGGTTTTGGCAGGCAACTGTATGTGCGCTTTTCAGATTTCAAAGGTATTGCACCTGTTGTCTGTGGGAGTGAAAAATAAGTGTTTTACATCACTTGGCTGCCTGGGAGAGGTTTTGCGCTTTGAAGTTAGCTGTGCTTGTGTGGCCATACCTTTTTAACAAGGGGAAATATAATGAGAATTATGTTGGGCATTTCAAAGAAAAGAAAAAACTTTGGACAAAGCAGATTGTACAAACCAGTGTGAATTAAGAAGGCAGTTAACTTAGTAGACAGCATAATGCAGCCTGCAGCACTTCAATCTCAGTGTTTGCGAAACATCTCTATTAATAAGGAGGAATAGCACTTTCTAATTACAAGTAATGTAGATAAACTATATGTGTACTACCTTGAGGAAAAAAAAAAATATCCTGCTTAAGATTTTGCAAAATTCTGATCAGAGATTGCTTTTAGTGCGATTCTGAAAGCTTACATATTCTCAATTTGTTAAATTAATTACATGAGGGACATGATTAACTAGGAATTCCACAGTTTCTTCCCTGAATGTGGCATTGACTCTGAAAGGTTTCATCTCATTAAAAAGAAGTATGCAAGATTGGACACCATTGTTATATTACAAGATTTTGCACTCATTATTTCTAGATTTTCAGTGGGCAAGAAGGGAAAGAAGTCATTGCAGCTATATTGTCCCATGAGAGACAGGACATGGTCAGACACAAGTAATGCAACAGATTATTTGGATGGAAATGAATTCACTTTTTAATCTGTTACATGCCTGCAGATACTGATATGTTTGCACATTCTTTCCAAGTACATTGGTGTTCTTTTATTATTGTCTTTAATATTACTGTAGTCTTGGCAGATTCCCATTCAGGACTAGAGTCTAGCTATGTCAGATACTAAAAAAAAAAATGCACAGAGCAATGATGATCCCTCACTGAAACAACTTCTAAACCAAAATTATTCAACAATTTATTTATAGTTACCTGAAATTATTCAACTTTTATGAAGTCACGTGCATCAGTGTGCACCAAGAAGACGTACCAAGATGATACATCTGGAAGATCTATCAGTAACAGTCTTGCTCACATAAGTGCTAGTAAATATTTATTTAAGACGAGGTATACCTTGTCATGTTGCTCATTAGTGAGAGTCCTTAATTCAGACTGGATAATGGTAGAAATTTCTTAATGTTGGCTTATACTTAAGTTACATATGTTTTTGTTGTTTCAGTAGAAAGTTATTTACTGAACTCCATTATTAGTTTTCATTATTCTTTCCCTGATTTTACTCTGCCCACAGGAAAAAGCCCTCTTCAATGTTAGAACAATACTAGTACTGCAGTTTTGGTTCATTAGTTTGGTTAAAAGTAAAACTGACTTGCAATTGTTCCTGGAAAAATAAATGTTGCACCTTATTGCCTGAATAAACAGCAACATTTTATGTTTAAGAAAAAAAAAAAAAAAAAGGAAAGAAAATGTGTTTTCCTTTACATTCCTTATCAGCAAGTATGAACATTCATATATGGTGGTAAGTGCAGGAGTTCAGCAGCTGCTGCTTTCAGATGGAGTATTTGCATGTCCAAAGACATTACTGTGGAAAAGTTTATTTTCCCAATTAGCCATGAAATGATGGAGCAGATTTGATCCTGACAGCCACTTCTGACTAACTGCTAGTGTAATTACAAAGATCAGATTAAAGCTTTTTTCTTCTATAATGGAATGTCTGCAGGACCAAACCTTAATAATTACATGGAGGCGGTGTCTTAATTCCAGACACTCCATCCTATCTGATGTGATGTTATATTTTGGTTCAAGAAGAAAAACAATGTAGATAACACACCAATGGTTATGGTTTCTGCTTAGCACTGCTGTACAGCTCTTAGTCCGTTCCTGGTGAAGGGCCCAAGGAGGTGGGAATAGAATTAGGACAGCTGACTTACACTGGCCAAAGAGATATTCCATACCATAGGACATCATGGGGAAGGAGTTTTGAAGGGAGTGGGAGTTCATCTCACTGTATTTTTCTTCTCAGAGGGCTAGCTGAGCATCAGTTATTGAATATAAATTGCAGAGCAATTGCTTGTGCATCACTTGTTTTATATATATAGTCAAAACTATTATCACTTTCCTTTTGTCTAAGTAAATAGTTTTATCTCAATGCACTAGTTCTACTTTTTTTTTCTTAGTCTCTCCCTCATCCCGCTGGAAAGGTGGGGGGGTGAGTAAATAACTGTGTTGTGCTGAGCCAGATTAAACCACATCAGGGAGAAATGGCTTGCAGATACCCAAATTATTTTCTTGTGCCCATTTTGATAATGAATATGGTTGAGTGGGGGCTGAAGGTGCTCAGGAGAGCCAAAACATTTGTCTGAGGCTTCTGGAAGCACTCATGTAAGCAGGAGGAGGAACATAGACTAGAAGCTTAAGTAAAAATTATACAGGAAGGCTGTAGGTGTCTGTCACGTAGGGGCCTTAGAACTCTTTCAGACTGGAGTCCAAAGGAAGCAGCTGTCTTCAAAGCCTCGTAAACCTTTCAGATACAGTTCTCACTGGATTCCTGCTTCTCTTCCATCTGTGAACTTTCATTACTCTCAGCTGAAACCGTAAATGACTTCAAAGAATGGCCCTGAGTTTTCTAAAGTTCTAGGAAAAAATACTGGTACATTTGATACTGATTAGTGCTGTGCAAATGTTTTAGGACAGAAGCTTACATAAGGAAATGCTGTGGTTTTATCTAAGCATTACAAAATTCACTTAGTACTGTAGTTGCAGTAAGGTGAACTGATGATGTTTAAGAACACAGAAATCAAAGCTATTTGATGTAAAAAAAAAAAAAAGAAAATAATAATAACGAGGTGACATGGGAGTAATGTATTTCAAAGTTTCATAGACTTTCATAACGAGCTAAGGGCTTAGGCTCTCTTTGTTCTAATGTATGATCAATACAACTGCAAGCACTGTTTCAGAAATCACAGCAGACCTTTTTGGGGAAGCATTTAGTTACTTCAAATTCTCATGGTCAACAATTCAAAAGGAGCTAATTCTGTACCTAATGAGCAAGCAACCTTGAAAGCTTTCTTGTTTGTAAACTAGACTTGGTTTAATCTGGATGAGTTCAAAGAAAGCAGCTATGCCTACTGAGATGTGTTGTTAAGGACAATTAAAAGATTTCAGCTGCCTATACTGAAATTCAGATTTGGGGAAACAGCACTGACTCCTCACAACTACTGGATAAAATCTCTAGGACAGAAACTGCCTTCTTGGTTCGTGTTAAGCAAAGACCTAACATGAATTACTGCTCCTGTTATTCTAATTGCACACAGTGTCTATAGTGCTTAGAAGCCCTTGTGAAGATTCAGAGATAGTCCTGTTGTGTCATATGTTTTACAAATGGATAAAAAATGTCCATCCTTGCACCACAGGTACCAAGACAACAGGTTTCAAGTATGAGGGAGTACAAAGAACATGTGAGGAAACGCTATTTACCACAGAAGTTTGTGATTTCAGTACTCCAAAAATCTAACCATAGTCTTTTTTTTTCAGGCATTATGGCAAAAGAGACCTTAGGGAGTATTTTGTGATGATTCTGCAAGTCTTTACTTCTCAGGATGCAGGAACACCCATGATAATAACATGGCAAAGGAGAATGATATTGCAGATGAGTTTAAGCGTGGAGGGTAAGATGGTGATGTGCATGTGCTACCAACACAGTACCGAACGAGACTTGTGATGTCCAGCTCTGTTCAGGAAGATTTTTATAACCTTTACGGAGAATAACTTCAGGAAGACAATGTATTCTGAAATTAAGTTGCATACTTTGGTAGCACAAAATTCTAGCTTATAGAGCAGTGTATTACACCATGATAATTATAGTAAGCAGCACATTTGTCATGGGATATGCATTACCAGGAAATAGTGGGACGAGTTCTGGCATATTTCCATTACGAGAAAATCATTAATTCTTGTGTAATCCCTTTTTAGTGAAAGCCCTGCAAGTTACAGAGAGGTGAACTGCAATGAATTATGCTTTAGTCATTGCATTACCAAAGCAGTTTATACGATTGATAATCCCTGAAGTGAAGGTATTCAAGTATCTTTTACTAAGATTTTAAATACAAACCCATCTCAATTCTCACCAGGTATTTTTCTTACATGGTTTTTAAGTAATTCATTTCTTAAAGTTCCTAAGCATCTCCTCTGAAGTACTGAGCACTGTCAGTTTTCATGGTCATCCATCATTTCTTCTAGCCTAGAAATTCAGAATGCTTTTCTCTCTAAGGCTGTTAAGGTCAATGAGCAGCAGGAGATGGGTGAAGAAGGAGACAAATGCGTGCAGAAATGCCACTGCTGACCTGGATAACCAGGTTCAGGAAATTGGAACCTAACTGGTAAGATAGTCTTTGCTGAGAAACCTGTTGTAGAACCCGTCTCAATGTCATAATTTCATGAAGACGCACTGATTTCTTTTGACACATGGAACTGCAACTCCAATGTAAATAATGTAACTACACTATCTGTTAGAGCATCCAAGGCTTCCACAGTGAGCTGAAGGCTTCAGTGCTTCCATTTGTACCGTATGAATTATGCATACAGATTTAACAGCTCAGAAATCTTATTAGCCCTCCTGTAATGGAGCTTCTTTTCATCAGCACCAAGGTTTGTGAGGTTTCATGTACAACAAATGCAACAGTGCAGTGCGACACCCAAACTTCTCTGCTGAAATCAGTGATCACATGAATTTATTCAGGTAAACTTAATAAATAGAGAGAGAAAATAATTTCTTTGCTAGCTTAAGAGAATGCCTATTATGCCTATTTTAACAGTTCTGTAATTAAAAAAAAAAAAAAAAAAAGACATTATCATTCATCTTCTCCCCTCTAAGAAAGCTTATATCTTTGTATTCAATTGTCAGTCCATGTGACTATTATTGCACACACAGTACTGGATATGTGTTACTCGTTACCTGCTATTTAAGAACAAGCCAAAAATTGGTTACCAACATTTTTCTCCACATGGAAGAATGGATGATCAGAACTCTGGCCTGAAACTTGACTGTATTTACCTAGAAATGTATTCCTAGGACACCTGTCCTATTTCTACTTACTGTCCTAGAATGTCAATGGAATGTGGGCAAATCAGGAAGCTGGAGACAGGAGTACTGGGTTCTGCTTTATTCTGTGGCACTGATTGACAATGGGGTTCCATCCAACATACCTGGAGGCATGTGCAGTGATAACCACTGCAGAACAGGTCTTTAACCCCTCACTGATATCTTATTGTTCAGCATACGGGTAGGCTCTATGGATGTGATAAATATATATATATATTTAATTTTATTTATTTATTTATTTATTTTTGCTGGACTGTGGTTTCATGAGGAGTAGTTAAACTTACATTTTAAGTTCAGTGCTGCATTCACAAAAGTTATTCTGGGAGAGGAGATATTGTTGTTTAAATTCATTTAATAGAATTTAAGTGTGCTCAACTAACTATCCCTAGTCCTTATCTCTATCAGAAAATAAACTTTGTTGTAGGCAGTAACAGGACATGAAAGAATGAAAAATAGCATGAGGAAATGATTTACCTCGAGAAAAGAATATGTGAAAAAATTCTTTCTGCCTCAAAGTGATCTGTCAATAAAAGGTCATCCTGTAGAAGCCACAGTATGAGCACTGGCATCTGCCTGACTACAACTTATCTTCATTATAGTCAGTGAGGCTTCTCATGAGTGAACCACAGCATCTATTTAAACTCCCCTGAAATCCGCTGGGCACTCTTTGAAGAATTCAGATCATCAACTGATGGTGTTCTTGGAACAAAGAGGAATCATTCACCTTAGAGCTGGTAAATCATACTTAAAAGGAAATAGTTTATCAGCCTTTAGGGTGCATTTTCATATAGGCATATGGTTTTCTTGCAATTTTAAAAATAAAGAGAATTTAAAAAAATCTTCCTATTTCATTTGTCACAATATCATAGGATGGCTTTAGGAAACATGCAACATTACACTGAAATATGTAAAGGACTGTGATTTATTTCAATATGTTTTGTTTCCACTTGTTATATAATTAGAATTAATATCAATATAGAATGATCCCAATACTCAGCAAGGAAGCTGATAGGAACCTACAAACAGATTACTGAATTTTTAATAGCTTTTCTTATATTTAGCATACTTATTCACAAAAGTACTTGCTATGGAAGGCACATTAAAAGGTTTAAGTTAATATATATGTATTTTAAGAATTTGTATTCTAAACAGTGAGTTTCCAGAAATGGATCTGATGGCTTGGAGTCATAACAGGAATTGTTGTTGATAGGGAGTTTGGACAACTCCAGGTTTCTTTTTTTTTTCTTTTTTTTTTTCTTTTTTTTTTTTTTTTGTTCTCTGTTGATTAAATTATTTTTGTTTCAACTTATTCAGCACTAAGCATGACCAAAATTTTACTGTTTATTACTTCTATAAAATGTGTTACATCACCACTATACTTCTAACCCAGCAAATGTTTTCTTTTCAGAAAGTGTTGAGAAGAGCATAATTTATGGCAAGCTTAGAAGAGTTTATGCATGTGCTTAATTTTCTGCCATGAGTGGCCCTGTTGAAGCCATTAAAGCTCTTATCAGCAAAGTTCAGTATGTACAGACTGATAACAGCCACACTGATTAACACCTTTTGTGTCCCCCATTTCTCCTCATGAAAAAAATTTTAGCAAGACTATTATGAAGATACATAACATCATTTTCAAAAATACAGAGGGGAAATAGAAAGGTGTGCTTTTTCCACTATGAAGAATGGAAAGAGAATTTTGAAAGAGTTCTCTGTAAGACCTTGTCTTTGCAAGGAGATACGCATCCCCAGACTGCAGGTGGAGGAAAACATACTCAGATCTTCATAAAGTTGGAGCATTTGTTACTTTTCCAGTTGATAAGTTGAAAGAAGGGTAGACTCTAGTATAACATCTATTGTCCTCTGATTCTATGCCTATGGCAAGCATCTGTAGTGGATTCATGCCTAAGTTTGAAATCCAATCCATTTATTACGTAACTAAGAATATGTGAGACACTTGAAGAATAAATTGCAAGCCTCAAGGCACATATAATTTAGCAAAATGAAGTTTTAATATAGCTACAGATATGGAGCTCACAGCTGGCTCATCATGTTAACTTACATTGGAGCAACTCAAAATAAATGAGGGTAACACCAGTGAATATGAGAATGCATTTAGAAGGGATTAGACAACCTCTTCTCAATTTCTAACTGCAAAATTAGAACAATGGTTGTGTTAGAAAAAAAAAACACCAAAACAATGAAAAAGTGTTATGTAGAAGCAATCTGGTATAATTCATAACAACGTCTAGATGTTCACCAAAATATTTGGGGTAGATGTACTTTTAGCTTGAGAGAATCTGGTCTTCATTCCTTCCAGAAAAATAATGTGTTTGTTAGAAATCTTGATGGAAGCAATGTCTACTAGTGATAAGAACTAAATTTAAGAACTTAGAAGATTTTTAATACAGGGTCATAGAATCATAGAATGGCTGGGGTTAGAAGGGGCCTTAAAAACCACCCAGTTCCAACCCCCTGCTTTAGGCAGGACTGCCGCCCACCAGCTCAGGCTGCCCAGGGTCTCTTCAACCTTGCATTGAGTGTCCCCTGAGATGCAGCATCCACAGCTTCTCTGGGCAGCCTGTGCCACTGCCCCACCACCTTCTGAGCAGAAAATTTCCTTTTTATATCTAGTCAGTTAAAATATCCTTTTCTTAAAACTGCAATCTGCTGAAAATCTCTGTTAAAACTTCTCAGTATCCCTGGAGTACAGGGTTAGGGAAAAGAGGAAACCAGGAAATTCATGAAAAGTTGTCAGGAAGGTCATAAAGTTGTGAGCATCGTTTCTTTTTCAGCCCGAAGGGAGAATGGGTTGTGACCGCTGCCTGCGAACCTTCATGGGAAGCAGATGTCATAGAGCATATCTTCCTGAGAAGGAATGAATGTTTTTGATGCAAGGGGTCAAAGGGAAGCAAACGATCCAGAAGGAATTCTTATTTCCAAAAGGTTGCAGAGAAATTGTTTTTGGATACCTACTTACTTTTCAGATTGTTAGTCATCTTCCTTCTCTTTGTTGCAATACAAGTCTTGCTTGCTTCGATTTCAGTTTATTCCATTTTATTCCATACACACCTTCAGTCTTTTCTGATGAGCGTTCTCACTGCTGGACTCATTTTAATTGGACTTGATGTGTCTTGAACCATTGATATGCAGTATGGCCTTGCACTCAGTTTTTCATATAGCTTTCAATTAATTTCAGTAAGAATAAATTTTATGAGATGGGCTGTGTGAGAATGTAATATAACAATGTTGAATCATCCAAGTCATCTACTTTTCTCCCACTCACAAAGCATATTGACTTGTCCTAGAAGGAAGTTAGAACAGTCTGACATGATTTCTTCATGAAGAGTGTTTTTCCTCATTATCTGATAATTTTTCACAGGACAGAAGTTTAATTGGCTGAGTAAAAATTCTGGTTCCCCCCTTTTTTTTTTTTTTTTCATTTTTAAAGATTGTTATATCTAGAGTTCCTAATTCTTTCATAGCGTCACCCAGTTTTTCAGATCACCACTTTCAGTCATGAAGTAGGCATGCTCTGTTCTCGGACTAGTGTAACTAACCTGAGAATTGATAAGCAATCTGGAAATATCTTAAAGTAGCCAGTGAAACTTCCACGTTTTTCATCAAAAAAATTAGCATGAATTTGTACTCTTTTTACTTGACTGCTTATGATTAGTCTTCCAAAAAGCCTTTTCAAAAAGACCCCTTCAGACTTTTCCTTCATCTATTATTTTTCTTTTACTGTTGAATAGCTGACAAACATTTTGTCCTCCTTTTAAGAGTTAACATATTTTTTAAAAGTATTTCTTGGTTTTGTTTGCTTATTTCATTGTATATCTTTTCATACTTATTTATTTTGGATATTGTACTTCTTTAACTTTTAAATGCATATTTCAAAACTGGTGTTTCTGCTTTATCTACACTTTGTAGAGTTTGTTGTTTTGTTTTGTGAGGCCATTGCAGAATTGTTGGCAGAGTTAGTTTGGGTTTTAATACCTTTCCATTGTTTCTTTCATTGGAAAAATTATCATTTGCAGTTTTGGTACTATGACTTTATGGAACTGTATGGAACTGGCTGGAAGTGTCAATATGCCTGGGGGTAGCAAGGCCCTACAGAGGGATCTGGACAGGCTGGATAGCTGGGCTATCCTATGGCCAGCCAATGGGATGAGGTTCAACAAGGCTTGGGGCTGAGTGGCTGGAAGACTGTGTAGAGGAAATGGACCTGGGGGTACTGATTGATGCTCGGCTGAACATGAGCCAGCTATGTGCTCAGGTGGCCAAGCAGGCCAATGGCATCCTGGCTTGCATCAGAAACAGTGTTGCCAGCAGGAGCAGAGAGGTGATTGTCCCCCTGTACTCAGCACTGGTGAGGCCGCACCTCGAGTACTGTGTCCAGTTTTGGGCCCCTCACTGCAAGAAAGACACTGAGGCCCTGAAATGTGCAAAGAAGGCCAACAAAGCTGGTGAGAGGTCTGGAGCACAGGTCATATGAGGAGAGGCTGAAGGAGAATGTTCAGCCTGGAGAAGAGGAGGCTCAGGGGAGACCGTATTGCTCTCTATAACTTCCTGAAGGGAGGTTGTGGTGAGCTGGGGGTCAGCCTCTTCTCTTGTGTAACTGGTGATAGGACTAGAGGCAATGGCTTCAAGCTGTGCCAGGGGAGATTCAGGCTGAATGTTAGGAAATACTACTCTGAAAGAGTGGCAGTGGAATGGGCTGCCCAGGGAGGTGGTGGAGTCACCGACCCTGGGGGTGTTCAAGGAACATTTGGACGTTATGTTGAGGGACATGGTTTAGTGAGAACTATTGGTGATAGGTGAACGGTTGGACCGGATGATCTTGTAGGTCTTTTCCAACCTTGGTGATTCTGTGTAAGTTTCTCAGAATCCAGTCTATCATCTAGCATTTCACTTACAAGGTATAAAAGCTAAAAGTAATCGTTGCTTTTCTGATATTTTAACACCTCCCTGTCCTTTTTGTCACAGATTGATGACATGCATAACACCAAATCGGGGGGGGGGGGGGGGGGGGGGGGGAAGGGAGGGGAGGAATATTAAGACTATATACCTTAAGTTCTGAACAGGAAAATGTCCTCTAATTCTAGGGAGAAATAACGAATGAGGATAAGTACTTTTATTCTCCTCAATTTTCCAAAAACAGATAAATACTGAAATATTTCAACATTAAAAAAAAATACATTATGAATATTTACCTAAAAAACAGTGAAAGCTAATTGCTTTGCTCAGCACTGAAGAAAAATTTGCCATATTTTGAACAAAGTTAACTACTGGTGTCAGTAACAATATTTTCTGTAAATACAAGATGAGTTCCTTTTGGTAAACATATACCTCTTACAAGTCACTGTTAAAATTAAACCTTTTAATGCATCTGGAAAGTAATAGGAAATTGAAGTAAAACTGAGTGCTATGTTAGTTCAATGATAATAGTATACGTTCTTCATACAGCTCTAGCACTTTCATGCAATTTATGTACAAGATTTGTTATTCAGTTTTTACTCAAGTAGAAACTGAAGTACTAAATGACACAAGAGTTTTGTTCAAAGAATACCTAGGTTCTCTGACTGTAGTGTTAACAAGGTCTAAAATATTTTTCAGTTTTTGACAACTGGGTTTTTTTTTCCCAGACAGAATCTTATGAAATAACTTTTTTTTTTTTTTTTTTTTTAGCTAAAACTGTAAAACCTTGGAATAAGATACTGTTCATAAAAATCCACTGTTACATTGGAACCAACTGATGTACTTGGATTAGGTATGAAAACTGACAACACTTAATTTTGCTTAGAACACTATGGATATGTTCACTATATACTTCTACCAAAAAAAAGAAGTTTCAGAATATTTCTAAATAGTCTCCAGTATATCTATTTATGTTCCTGTGTGGCATGCATAGCTCTGGAATGTGTGCTGTATGGTTTTCCATTTTATCTCAGTATGTTCTCAATATAAAAGAAAAAGAATATCCTTTTTGGACCACCATCAAAGAGTAGGAGGAAGAACTTGGGAAATATAGAGTTCTATTTCTTTGGAGATGCTCAGCTACAGTACAGTGGGTCATAATTATATCAGTAGAGAGTGATATCTCAGGAACACCAGTTGTAAGTCAGACTGGTATTAATCATCTCCAAGGTGATCCCGGTTACTATGGGAACTATGATATTTGTTTGTGTTCCTAGCGCTGGCTGGTCGCCAAAGTTTGGCAGCCTCCTTACAGTAATCCAGCAGATTAGAAATGTTAAATCTCTGTCATGAATTTTTCATTATTCCTGTCAGTATGAACCTGTCCTTTACAGAAATAATTACTAATTAATAAATCCTATTCTGTGTTCAGATGGGAAAGGTTGTCTGTGCTAAACCTGCCCTTTTGTAACAAAGCTGTTTAAACCCTTTTGGATTTTGTCAAGCAAAGAAAGCACCATATTTTCAATCACTAAGCTCTTCTTTTGACAATGTGCAAACTCCTTGCCATTCCCTTTTCCCTGTGACTTTTAGAAACATTTATTGAAAAAAGATGGATCATTCTGAAGAGAGGCTTGTCTCAGATATATCATCCCCTCTTGTTTAATTAATTTCCACTCTCCAGCTGCTCCAGAGAATTGCTCTGGTTAATGAAAGGTGTGAACTACTGGACCAGCTCTGGAACCTTTGTTTTCTCCCAGACCCAAGGTAAAGCCTGGCTGTGCTCTCATCACCACAGCCTGGGCTGTCCTGCACCCCACATGTGTCCCTGCCACCCTGGATGCCCCAGCGGAGCCATTCCTCAGAAGGTCTCTGAGTGCTCCTGCTCACTCCAGGTGATCCATCCTGCTTCAATCCTGGAAAAAAATACCTGAGATTCATTAGATCCCATTAAGACTTGCTCCAGAGCAAAAAGACTTGATCCAGGATTGGGAGAAGGCTTGGGGAAACATCCTTAAATTCCCATAAATCCCCAGAAGTGATTTATCGTTGTGGAAAAGCCTTTTTATCCTTAACTCAGAGCTAAAGAAATTACACAAATATCTAGATTAATTATTGATAATGTAATTGGGGGAGGAGAAGGGAAATTGGAGGTAGCTAGAGAGCATTTCATTTTCCTTCTTCAATGGCTATATTTCCTCTCTGTAGATGTCATGCATTACTTCCCCTTTTATTTTGATGGGAGAGATGCAAACAGCCCTTAGAACATCAGCTACACTTGAATCATGCAGAAAATCTGAACTTACTTTACCACAAAGTAGTGCAAACTCTCAAAAACACCTTTATTGCTATGTATATATCACAGTACCTCATGCTCATATTCTTTTTTTCTATAAAGACAAACTAAGGAGTTCAACCACACTATCTCTTCCTTTTATTCTTTCTTTCTTTTCCATTTTGCTGTCTGTTTTGTTTTAACTTTAAAATGTCTGTTTCAGCACCTATATCTAAATCTTATTCCAGTCATAGACATAGGATCTAAGTCAAAAACAGATGAAGTTCAGGGGTTCACTGTGAAGATTTTTTGCTGGAATGAGGCACTACTGATAATACTAAAAAACAGTCCAGGCATCTAACAGGATAGAAGAAGACATAAGAGAACAGCACACAGGACCTGGGGAAGATGAGGCAGTTTCTGCCTCTTGGGAGGCAGTTTAGGCTGCTGTTCAGAAGAGCACTGGTACGCAAAGTGGAAATTTTCATTTGAACTCTGTTGCTGACAGTTTATTTTATCCAAATGTGTTCTCTGGGAGCATTAACTCATTCTGAGAAGTTTGCATCTCCATCTTAAACAGGTTCTGTCTTCCAGAATGGAATCTGAACACAAGATATGAATGCACAAAGGAAGATTTAGGCATTTCCTGCAGGCAATATTAGTTTGAAAGTTTGAAAACCCATACCAAAACCTACAGCAAATAATTAATTAACTAAAAAACCCTGTATTAAGCCGAAACAAAAACTCTTACAGGGATTCTAGAAATATGGTGTTAGAAAATGTGGGGGATTTATATAGTGCTAAAAACTCTTCAAAGTATGACTCCATTTCACTATACATTTTGAATGCAACAATGTAGAAACCTTATCACAACAATCTGATAGAATTAAATAGGGATATACTTAGTAATACCTAAGACAAATATATATATCTTAAAAAAATAAGACCAAAGAATGAATTCATAAAAATATTCTTGTGAAAACTTCAGAATGCTTAGCATTACTCTTCAGAAGTCTTTGCTTATCATGGTTGAAATAAATTTTCATCAATACCGTAGATCTACTACCCAGAGTAGGTAATTTACCCTTCTCCATTGATCTCTGCTACATAATATGTAGGTTATTGTTTACTTATACGAAATATTCATCAGGAAGATTACTTTCTGTTGTTAAACAATTTACAATTCCTTCCCCCCACCCCCTCTGAAAATAGACTTTAAAACAGTGCAGATTTAATTATTTGTTCCTGGAATAAAAGACTTTCCAAAGATGGAAAAAGCAACCACCATACAGGCAGACCTATAGTCCAAAATTACTACCTATTTCCAGTCATTAATCTCACATGCTGGCATACTGCACCTTGTTTTGGGTATAATAAAGTATATATTAAAACCTTTCATATTTTTAGTTTGGAAAGACAAGGCGACCGCATAATCACATCTGCCTGAATTTTGCATGACCAAACAGCTCAGTGCTTAAATGCATGTGTCAAAGAAACGCCAAAGGTTTAGATGAATGTGTTTTTAATATCGGTTCTTTGGCCCTGTTGTAGCTGCTCTAAATTTAGATAAATTATGTGAATCACATGTAGATATGATCAAGCCAGAATTAACTGATATCCTTAGTCATACCAAGTACGCCATAAATCAAAGCAAAAGTTAAAAAGAAAAACATGCTCATTTTCTTTAAGAGGATGCCACAAAATAAGAATGGAGTTAGTTATTCTCTGCTCAGCCTGCCATATTTTATGCATGTGTTCAGTAAAATACTCACAGAGATTTAAAACTCATTTAAGAGGATATCCTTCCTCATCAAAAATGAAAGAGCACATTACATGAATAACGATGAGACTGAAATTAGCTCTTGTTCCTTAAAGGAGCACCAGCTCTGTCTAGTTTAGAGATAGATACTTATGGAAGAAAGGCAGTCTTGGTGTCATGACTGTGTGTTTTAAGTTGATGTTGTCCACAGGGTATAACCACTGTGTATCACTCATATGGGACACTCTTTCCAAAGATTTCTACAGTAAAAGTGGGATCTGCTATAAGGGGAATGATGGCTAAACTGCTTAATCCTTTCATAATGAATTTACTACTTGTGAAACATATGAAAGTGCCTTCAGCACTGCCTACCCAGTTCACAGATATGACCTAACTTACCCACAGGGATCTGGCAGTGTGCCTCACTTCTTGCAAAAAGTATCTTCAAAGGTAACAGGGCACTTCAGCCTTTTCACCCAGCTACATTTCCTTTCCTCTTCCATCTACAGAAGTGATCAACTTTCCTTGTTCATGTAGGAGATGCTGCAGCTTACAGTAGCTTTTGAATAGCAAATTCATTACTATTTGACAATAAAATGTAGTGTAGACATTTGAAGTCTGTACTGCTGGCTGAGACACTGATACCAGGCAAATATTTCTGAAAACTAAGTTTGGATTGTGTAAGAGCTTAAGTACTTGGGAGTTGCTGCTCTTCGTTATATGCTGGTATTTCTATTTACAAATAACACTTGTGCATATAAGTTTATTCAGTATTTGTTTTTCATGGGTCTTCTGTTTAAAAGGTTTCTGTCAACTAATCAATCAGGAAGCATTATACAGTTTAGGTCTGTCCAAAGGTATCTCAGAAATCAACTGTTTGTCTAACAATAGAGTTCACAAATTTATGAACTCTACTAAGAAGCTAGCTTGGATGAACAACCAAACATCTCAAGTATTGTAAAACAATCAATAAATCAAAGAAAAGTTAGGTTGCAAAAATACCCTTGGGACTAACTGCAAAGATATAAACAAAATTGATTTGAGATGAGCATGGTTTTGAATTAGGAGTGGATATTAAGGTAAATATCTGTAGATTTGAATATTTTTTTCCAATTCAATATTTCACAATAAAATCATGTTTACAAACAGCTAGTATACCTTACAGTAGGAAGCAGGTTTAAAATATGAAAGTTAAAAACTTGGGAAAAGAAAGTGGACTATTGTTTAAATCATATCAGGAATGATGTAATAAGTAAGTGCATATGTACAGAGCTTTCATGGGAAGAGAAAGAAGATTCATTTCTTGGTATAGCCGTTGGTAACAGAAGTTAAGTTTAATGAAATTTGATCTTCCTATGGTACTTTTATTGTCCAACAGATGAAAAGATAAATGCTTGCATCTTCTCAGCTCCATGGGTGAAACTGCACTGAAAAAAGACCAAGTGGAAAATTAACCCCACGTGAACAACTATGCTAGGAATAAAAATAAAAATATTAAATGCTCTGCATGTACAGTAAGGCAGCTTGGATATAGGGCTGCACCATTCAGTGTTCTCAGCAAAGATCAACATTGCATTACAATGAATGTCACTTTAATGAGGCAGAAAAATTGGTCTGAAGACAGCCTGCTGAATTCAATCACCTGCTTCACTTGACATGAGAAACTCAGCATAGGACATGCCATACACAGCCCCAGCAGTGACAGTGCTCCCTGTAACAATTTGAAGTTGCAAAAGATTTCAACCTGTGAACAACTACTACAGATGAATGGATCATGTTTTAAGCTCTATTTGCTTTATTAGGAAAAACATGAAATTGTATCTATCGCCATCATCCTTTCCTTTTGGAAGGAGAAGAAGCCAGGCAAATTTCTTGGGGAAAATCATGTGCAAGGCTTACTTTCCAGGACTACATTAAAAAGCAAACAAACAAACAAAAACCCAGTATGCTGCTCTTTGAGGACAGGACTCCAAGAATTCATAAAAGAAATGAATATTGTCTTAATTCATTTTATTTCTGAATTTTGTGTATCCTTTTAAGGCCAGTATTTGTCATAGATATCTACTGATTATAGCTAAGGTTTTACCCTACTAATCAATCATATGTAGCAGCTTGAATTTGTACCTTTTTTCAGTAAAGCTGTAACTATGTGTGCAGCAAAAGAAGAAATCGCAATAGGAGCAGCAGAAGTCTGTCACTGTAGCAGTGCAGGTGGCTCTTAATTCCAACAAAAATGCCATGTTTTGTGACGTACACATGTAAACTATGCCACTGTGCAGATGACTAAAGTCAATATGATAATATGATACTACTGATCCAGTATGATACTATGATTGCAAGTTGCCTCAGAGAGGTTTAAATTAGTTGTTAGGTAGAATTTCTTTATGGAGAGGGTCGTTGAGCATTGGAACAGGCTGCCCAGGGAAGCTGTGGAGTCCCCAGCCCTGGAGGTATTCCAGAGCAGTGTGGATGTGCTACAAAGGGACACAGTTCAGTGATGGGACTCAATAGGTCAGGCTGATGGTTGGACTTTGTGATTTTAAAGGTCATTTACAGCCTCGATCGTTCTGTGATTGTGTGATTCTACTACTAAATGGACAGAATGACCACTTCTGTGCTATCCTCAGCATTTACAACTGTCATATATCCTCTGACTTCCAACAAGTTTTAAATGCTCACACTGCCTAATTAGGGACAGTAATTCCTGACAGTTCCCTGCCCCACTAGCTGAGAGAAATAGGGTCCTGTAGAAGGTAATTAGCTTTGTAGATATGCTTTATCACCTACTGTAAAGTTAGCAGGTTTTATTATTATTGAATATAATACATTGGGCAACCTAAGCTCACTGTCAAGTTTGTTTTAAGTGTGTATAAATCTTCATGAAAAAAAAGGGAAAAAGTTTCAAAGTTTTTGCATAACTGGTAAGTCACGATAGTCTTGTATGACAGCATCTGTTAACTAACTTCTGTGGTTGGCAGCAAGAGCTATTGATTCAAGAGGAAATGACAAACCAGTGAAAGCTTTTCAATTAAAGTAACCCTCAAATCTGTCTTTCCTAGCCACACAGAACATTTTGAAAAGATGGACAGAATTACTTGTCAGTTGGCATTCAAGTCTTATTTTCATTATAATACAATTTATTCCCATTTTTTACCACTGTTATGACAAAGCTAGGTTCAGAGACATTAGATTAAATAAAAGTCAGAATTAATGTCACTAATAAGGGAATATTGTTTGAGTGATAACAGTGCGGTAATGGCACAGATGAACCAGAGAAATGAATAACATAATGGCTCGCTTTTCTCTTTTAATTGCCTTTCCTTCTACTGGAAGACTGAGGCTCTGTTTTCCATCCAAATCTTTTCACAAGTAATTAGTAGGTGCAAACTTCTGTCAGATGTGAATGTTTTTTCCATGGTCCTCAAACCAAAGAAGGCAACAGAACATTAGGTCTGGCATTTCTAATTACAACTCTAATTATACAAAACCTTTTTGCCCAAAACAGCAAGAAACAGTTCCAACTGCTTAATGGAAGTCAAGCTTTTACCAGACACCATTCTGGTATAGTATTCTTTTACGTAAAAGTCAATTGCTGCATGCTACCCACTGCCAACTGTTACTTGCCTGTAGGTAGTGGCAAAATCCACCTATCAGTGTATGATTGTTCCAACTTTCTTTAAAATTCTGACTCACCAAGGTCCTTTCCTTTTTTTAACACGTACATTATCAACAATAAACTAATATCAGAATCATTAGGGAATCGCTGCTGGCCAGCAAGCAAGTTCCATTGTTTGTTGTAATAGTTACCAATGCATCTCTTTCGGTTCTGTATCACTTTATTACTATGTCTGCATCTTATAGCCTGAGAGGCCACTGGTAGTTGATCCTGCTTGCAGCTAAATGCTATATGCTGTTACTCACATACACACACACACACAAAAAATCTTTCAAAGAGAGGAAATGAAGAGTAATGGAACAAAACCAAACCAATACCCAGCACACAAAGTAGCTCCTAGGATGCCCTAAGAGAACAGCTCGTGCTGTGTGGGCAGGACCGGGAAAAGGAGGGTTTCTCATTGATACAGTCTTTTTCCACATTCCACTTTGCTTTCTCTAATCGCCTGAAGAAATATGTAGCCCTAGAGTACAGTAAAATATTGGCAAACATCATCATAACCAGGGTTTCCTACAGTTTCCTTCTTTATAATCAGATGTAAAAGAATCTGTGAGTTCATATGAGTGGAAGACAAAAAGGGAAGGAAAACTTTTCCCAGCAAAAATAGCTTTATGCTTTTGGGAAATACTAAGAAGCTGGACAGGAAGGAAACATCTCTTCCCAGCACAACTGACTCTGCTGCATCTGACAAATGTAGGGCATGATTTTATGCTCTTCATGCACAGTATTTGGATATATGTGAACTCCCATGAAGTTCACACTACCTCTAAGATGAGCATGAGGAGGTAAGGTCTTTCTTACTATTGCCTAGGCCAAACAAAGCTTGCAAAGCAGCAGGATTATTAGCACTGTCTTTACACAGTCATCCTGGCTAGAGTTAGAGGAAATATGCTCACCATCTCATGGAGAACTTATGCTCTGGGTGCCTGTTTCCCACTGCTGCCTTAAAACCTCTACAGTGAACAGTGTAAATTTGGCTTCACCCATATATAGACAATTTTCATTCCTACATTTATGTGACATCAGATCTTTGGGCACATTTCCAGTGGTATGACTGTAATTTCCAGCTGTATTCCCAGAGGCTCAATAATGTATAAAGCTTCTGACAAAAACAAATGCTGATAAGTTGGAAAAGACTCCATTGTGATCATGCTGTAGCACTTCCACATCAAACATTGTTCCGTGATCTATGAAGAGGCTTTGAATTCTGCTGGGACTAACGAAAGTATAGCCCTAAGTCTTTTTCTTACCAGCATGTGTCTGAGCCACTAAAATTCTCATGTTCAAAGAGGCTGCAGAAGTGGTAAATATGTTGTTTGAGAAAATGTGGAGAAAGAGAGGAATAATGCTTTTTTTGCTTTGGCTTGTTTTTTGTTGTTGCCTAGTCCTAGTTAGTAAAATTAGCAAATAGGTCCAGCAGCTAGGTAGCAGATCAAGCACATGCATCAGATAAGCTATAAGGGCCTTATTGGAGATGTACACATAAACCCCAAAGAATAGCAATGAGGGCAAGCTTTTAAGAAAGGAAGCCAGCAGCTTAATTCCTAGAAGATGGAAAGGCATTTCATCACAGGAACTGCTGATCAGTAAACTATCAGTCAGCTAACTGTATAATTAATTCCTTACCCATATTTCAAATGTGACCTTTAAAATAAACTTCTGCCTTTAAGACAGGCTGAAGCCTTTTACTCTCTTCACACTTGTAGGACCTCACTGGAGTTCTTCACTTGCCTAAAAAAAAGGGAGAATAACTGATACAAGAGCTGCTCCCAAAGTAATGCTTCCTATTTTATTGGCTCAAGACTTCAGAGGTAGATTTTGGTGGTATGGCAGTAGAGGCTGAACCTTCCCACCAACATTCCATTACATTTTTTTGCCAGAGGATCATAGAATCATAGAATCACTCAAGTTGGGAAAGACCTTAAAGATCATTGAGTCCAACCATGACTCAACCATACTACCCTAACTCTAACAACCCACTGCTAGATCATGTCCCTGAGCACCACATCCAAATGGTTTTAAACACCATTTAAACACCATCCAGGGATGGTGACTCAACCACCTCCCTGGGGAGCCTATTCTAGTGCTTAACAGCCTTTTCTGTAGTGTTTCCTGATAGCCAACCTAAACTTACCCTGGCACAACTTGAGGCCATTTCCCTTTGTCCTGTCACCTGTCACCAGTGAGACCAACCCCACTCTTTCTGTAAGTACTTTTCAGATACTGCAAGAGAGCAATAAGGTTTCCCCTCAGCCTCCTTTTCCCCAGACTAAACAGCCCCAGTTCCTATAGTCTCTCCTTGTAGGGCATATTCTCCAAGCCCTTCACAAGCCTTGTTGTCCTTCTTTGGACCTGCTCCAGCACCTCAATGTCCTTTATGTAGTGAGATGCCCAAAACTGAACACAGCACTCAAGGTGAGACCTCAGCAATGCCAAGTACAGGGGCAGGATTACTTCCCTAGTCCTGCTCAGCACACCATTCCTGATACAAGCCAGGATGCCATTGGCCTTCTTGGCCACCTGGGCACACTGCTGGCTCATATTCAGCCGACTGTCCATCAGTATACCAAGGTCCCTTTCCATCAAGCCACTTTCTGGCCACTCCTCCCCAAGCCTGTAGGGTTGCCTGGGGTTGTTGTGACCAAAATGCTGGACCCGACACTTAGCCCCGTTGAAACTCATACAGTTTGCCTTTGTCCATCGATCCAGCCTATCCAGGTCCCTCTGTAGTGCTCTTCTCCCTCCAGCTCTCCCTTCCTTAACCTCCTTCCTATCAGTCTGACACCCACAGTCTCTTAGTCATCAGAACAAAATACCAAAGGCATGCATATGCTCAATATGAGTGCAACTGCTACTTTTAATTGGTTATAACATCCTTCCTTGTCATCCATAAATCTTCCATTATTAAAAAAAATAATTAAGTTTTACTTTCACCTGATGATCTTTGCTCCTCCAGCCTGGAGGATCAGCACCAGCTAAGTGATTGCTTGCAGGGATTATCACCCTGGACATTCACCACTGAAACAGTGTAAGCCAGGGCTCTGCCATTCTGTCTCTATTTGGGATGCATTTTCTGTTATACCCTCCAAATGATGACAGTAGCCTCCTTCTGTAAATGGTGATGTCTTGTAGTCTGCATTTGAAGGAAAAATCAAAACACAAATACACTTATCCTGTAACTTACACTTCTTGTGTAAGAATCATCCTTTCTCATGTTGTTTGCCTCAAGATACAGCATGTATGCAATCCTTTCTGCCACAGAGTCTCTCAAGTGTTTTTACTAACTATACAATATCTCTTTGTTGTGTTGTCTCCCCTGTCTCGGGGGATTGAAGGCTGTACTGCAGTCTTCAAGGCGGGATAGCACTCTGTGTGGGTAAGACTGTATATTTAGCTCTCAAGTAACAGTTGTTGAGGAGCCACTCTGTCTGTCAAGTGCAAACAAGGGCCGGATTTCAGGGCAGTGTACACAGAAATGGCAGTGAATGCATCTATTTAAGGATGTTCATTCCACACACATTTGCCATCAACCACCAGCACCAGCTAAAGCAAGTCTTTGACTTGTGAGCTGGGATGGAAGTAGAACAGAGTACCTTGTTTCTTCAGCCCCTTTGCAGGCTGGCATACCTATGGATATCTGGTTTATGCATCAAGAATGCGAATAGCTACATCATGGCAGCCTCCAACGGTGCCATAGGCCCCAGGCACGAAATACTATAGGCGTAGAAGTCCATCTTGAGGGTCTTTGCACACCAAGAGTTAATCCAAATATTAAGCAACCTCACTCGAAAATCTGGTGAACCAATGTTCTGTAGATATTTAAATGCTTCTGATCTTTGGAGCCTGCAGATGCACCCACTCCACGGAGGCAAATGCTCTTCCCTTTTTCTAGCTTACATGTCAACTGATCGTGTTGCTTTATCAAAACTCTTCTTTGAAATAAATAAGGGATCAAGAAGTCAATGAAAGAAAACAAGCAAATGCCATACAACCAAGAAACTCTCATATTTCACCAGCTCCATGCTTTGATCTGGCTCTCACTGAATTATCTGCATCTGTCATATGGGAGTGAAAAACCAGATAATTCAGAAATCCAATCCAGAAATAAATCTCTACACAAAAGCACAGAAACAAGACATTGAAATAAGCTTTCTTTTCTGTTCTCTTCCATGTTCTCTTGAAGGGATACCATAGCCAAAGAAAGCAAAAACTGTGGGAAAAGGCAGTACAGTAGGAATCTCTCCCCTTGCACCTGCAATAGTGTGGTTAATTCAGCAGGCGTGAACCCAGCCCATCCGCTCAGTTAGATGTTATGAATCCTATTATCAGCTCCATATGCAGCCACAAGATAGAGATTCAGCCTTGCTGCTGGGGCACCTGTAACCTTTACCACAAAGCAGAATCACAGAATCATTGGGGTTGGAAGAGACCACAAGAGATCATCAAGTTCAACCCCCCCCTGCTAAAGCAGGTACCTTACAGTAGGTCGCACAGGTAGGCATCCAGATGAGTCTTGAATATCTCCACTAAAGGAGACTCCACAACCTCTCTGGGCAACCTATTCCATTGCTCTGGCACCCTTACCGTATAAAAGTTCTTCTGCATATTTTCACAGAACTTCCTGTGTTCAAGTTTTAGGCCATCACTCCTCATCCTTTCACTACACATCAATGAAAAGTGCCTGGCCTCATGCGTTTACCTCCCATCTTCCTCTAGATATTTATAAACATTTATCAGATCCCCCGTGAAACTATATTTTTATTTCAAGTGTACACAAGGATTTTCCAAAAGAAGCTGACCTCATAAAGCAGAGATCTTGCAGTTGACCACAAGTCTCCCCAGTCCAGGGTCTTCAAAACTGGATTAATTTAAGTTAAAATTTTAAATTAAAAAAAAATATATATATATATTTCGCCATCATTTTCTCACTTCTGAGCATTCAGAGAACGCTCAAACCACACTTCCCAGAGATTTTGCATGACCACAGTAAAAAATGGAGGGGTAGTCTAGACTTAGTTTTCCTCTCCAACCAGAACAGGTTCCCAAAAAGATCAAGAAAATCAGTCTGCAAATACTGCAAGATTTACAGTCAAACCACAGTAGTGTGGTAAGAGCAGGTACAGCAGAAAGTTGTTTGGCTTCTGTTATTTTCCAGGAGTCTTTCAACTAGCCCTCAAGCTCTTTATTCCTGAAATATGTAATTTCCATCTCTCTACAGGGCCTCTGTCTTTGAGGGACTCCCTTGAGATCTGATCTGGGCCAGCTTGCGCTTCTTATGTGGAAAGCCACTCCTCTGACTCCTCTGACAGCTTTCTTGCTTGCTCAGCAACTTGCCCAGTTTACTGTCACCAAACTCCCACCCGGTTCATAAACTAGGGCAGCTGAAATCTGGTATCTCTGGACTTGAAATTGTCTGCTGACACTCAGCTTTTCAGACTGAGCTTCTGCAGTAATCTGCTGTAGCCCTGCTGATTCCCCACCCTTGCTGCCTCGCTCAGAGAACAGTAGTGCAGATACGCTGGTCCCAGATGTAGAGGAGGAACAACAGCACACAGAGATTCAGCATGCTGATGTTCAGGAGACATTGCACAAAGAATGGAGCATGATGTTCTGTTTGCAAGACTTTGCAATTAGAGGCAAAATCAAACCCTGATTACCTGCAAAAATATGCCTATCATACTCTCTTTCGGATTTTTCTTTCAGGAAAGCAGAGAGTGCCAGGTGGGTAACTGCAAGCTCAGGTATGAGCAATGCCCCATTGTGATTGCATAAAGAAGACCTCTTTTAGTGCCTTCTTAAGAAATATTCCCAGTAACATCAGTTCTTGGTTTTACAGGAGTTCACAGTTAGGAGAAACAGTTAATTTAAGGGTGGAAATTACAACGCCAAGTGGCTGAAATAGGAAGGATTTAGTATGGGCAAAATGATTCCCTCTCATTTTCTTGTCTGTTAAAGCCAGAATTCACTGTAACAGGAAGTCACAGAACAGTAACATTGCTAAGAGAAAAGGCAATATAAGCCTTAATTCCTACTAACAGAAAATTGTGTTTGTTACTGTATCAAATTAATTTTCTGCATTACCCAACCACATATATGCTGTAGATGTTCACATACTTTTCAATATGTTATTTACGTCACTTGGAGAAAGCAAATGTTGTTTTCCTTTTAGATAATGCTACAGAAGTTATATGTCTTCTTTGTATTATTCGCGTAGGAGAAAAAACAGATGGTTCCTTCATACTGAAAAAGGCGAATACTGCATTTTGAGCTTGAGAATGATGGCCATAGGCTTGAGCAACAAAAATAAATAAATAAATAAATCTAAAGGAAATTATTGTAAATTGGACTATGCTGATCCCAAACTTAAGTGGAAACAATGAGAATTTCATGCTCTGAATCCTCTGGTTTTCTTGATGGCCTTTTCTGATATTGTCCGGCTCTTCCCAAGTTACTAGAAGTCAAGAAACTGATGTTTTGTCAACTGAAATAGATACCAACTATCATTTTAAAGTTGTTGTTCCATCAGTCGATGTCACGTCTTTCCGCTCTGCTCAATATATTCAGAGATCACTCGAAATTGTGGCTTTGACAAGGGGTGAGAGTCTTTAAAAACCATTTTCATTCTACAGGTTCTGTGACAGAGTTCTGCATCGCAGAGCAGCTGGTTATGAAAACTATTTATTTTGTATTACATTATGACATAATTTGCTTCTGTGTTCTTTGAAAACTAAGAAAAAAACCCACTACATTAGCATTATGAGGAAAGACAACTAAAATACTCAAGTTTGTCCTCCAGGTCTGTATGGTTATAAACTGACTTACATTTTGATACTAGCAGATACTGTTTCTCGTCTATAAATAAGAAAAGAAAAGCATTTCAGCAGAGGACCCTGCCTTGTTTCGGAGGACATTCAGGTAAACATTTTTGCAGATTAGATCTGACCTGAGGTTTCTGGAAGCTTAGAAATGATCCGTCACCCTTCTCACAGCATTCAACCTGGAGGATCTTAAATAGCTGCAGAGAATCTATCAACTTTACTGGATTGAATTTCATTCAGTATCCTCTTCAGATCTTCCTGCGCTCAGGTTTTAAATAATACCAGTCCTTTTGTCTCTCATTGCATGTGCTTGCTTATGCTGAATCTGTATTAAATACAAATGCTTTTCTAAGATAGATTATCATATTATCATGAAGACATTCAAACTGTATGAAAGGTATGTAGTCTTCTGTAGATGCTTATTTAAAATTGAACATTAATGTTATCTGGACATGATCTGTGTATGTGTGTGCTGCATGCAGCTGTACACTGCTTATCCTGGCATCTGTAATGAAAGTACTTGTAAGTGTCACTATTTTCAAAAGCAAATATGAACAATATCCTTGAAAATAAGGTTAACTATGATGTGTTATTTGTTTGGTGAACAGCTCTTTCTTTTCCTGAACCAAGATTTTAGCCATGGTACAGGCTACTATATTTTATGTCATGAGTTTGGCAAGCCACCTATCTACTCTGCTTCTGTTGAAACCTATGTATCCTCCTTACCTAATACTTTTCATCTGCAGATCACTGTTGAAAGCGCAGAATACGTCTGAAGCTCATGCCACTGTTTCTTAAATTAACTCCAATCTTGATGCTGCAAATCACTGTTCTGTAATAATACAGGTGCATATAAGCACGTTCGAATCTGTCAAAGCCTAAATACTGGTATCAGCATATACAAAAAGACTCAGACTTTCTTCACCTTTACACGCTTTTCCCAATGTCAGGGAAGAAAAGAAACCAGAAAGGGAGTGCAGTTCCGTAGAATTTACTATTTCTGTTACAACCATTAACTCTGCAAGGAGTTTCAGTCCCTGACCTTCCAAGATACCTGCCTCAAAAAGGGGGAAAACAAAAGTCACAGTCTAATCACACTGACTGGTTTCAAGCCAGCACACAAGCTTCTGTTCCAGGAATTCAAATGAAAGAGATTTCTCTGCCAAGGAGACTGAAGAATTGTGCACCTTAATAATGGCTTATGCCCCATATTAAGGAAATCATTCCTTCTTTAGTTGGTTTGTTGGTTTCTTTTTTTTAACTAATATCATGATAACAGCAGAAGTGTGTGTGTAAGTGCCAAGTCCGTGCCCAGTAACATTGCTTTCTGATTCAATTCACTATTGTTTTTTTCTGAGGTTCTCCAGAAATAATAAGGGGATCACCTTATTTTTTAAAAGTTCAGAGAATCTGATAATGTCTTAGACTGTATCCTCTAAGACTCAGTAATATGTTAGCCTGCACAGTTCAGAACTTTAATTAGCCATAAAAAGGCACCTGAATCTCATTAACAGTTGTCTATTCTTTCTGAGTCTTTTCTCGTGATGATACTGCAACTAATTCCACTGAGGCAGGAATCGATTTAAGGCAACCCAGCACTTTGGGCTCAGGCATCACGATCTCCTCACCCACTTTGTACCATGTTGCTAGTCCCTGCTGAGCAACAGAATGAGCTTGCTCTGAGGTAATATGCTCTGATGTAGGTCAGTTTTCATATTCAATTAAATATGTTATGTACGTATACAGAGATATATATACATGTGTGTGCAGATCTCGTGCATGTATGATCTCGCACATGATTCAAATGAAAGAATTTAATTCAGAAATAATCCTTTCAATCTGTTCTGGAAATTGGTAAGATGTAAGAGGGCTCAGGGACACAGCAGTAGGCTATTTTAGACAGTTGTTAACAAGCACCCATGCCTACCTTTAGAAATCAGTCTGAAGCTGAACAAATGACTTATCTATAATGCATATCAAATAAACGTATTCTCTCCTCTTTTCAGGAATGGATTTCAATTTCTGCAAATGTATTTATAATCACCAAGAAAGTGATTGTTTGTTAAAAGTAAATGCAGGTAGAAAATCATAGACATGTATTCCATGAATTCCTAGGAAGTCATTACTGGAAAAAAATACTAGAAACCACAATCTGTTGTTTCTCTAGGAACCAGTAGGTTATGCTGTCATCCAAAATGCTAATTCATCTGAGTCACTATGAAATTTTGGAGGAGGCCAAGGTTCCCAATCAGATGCTGCCTTGGTAGTCTAGCTTTTCCTCTGCACTTACATAAGTGAGCACAGAAGCAAACCAGCTTCCTGACCTGACAGTTTGTTTGCTACCACTGGTTGTTTGTTAGTTATTGCTGCTCTAGCTGTTTCTGCTGAGTTTGTTTCAGTTCCTGGTCTGGTTGATCACAAAGCTGTTTAAGGAACACGATCATGTAGAAAGGGTTGGAAAGATGGAAAGGAGTGTGAGTCTGTCCTACATGTTGACAGACGAGTTTTAGTCATCTTAAAATCAATTACGTGTCTAGAGACTGAAGCATTACTGTAGTGTGGACATAACTATCAGAGAACCCTCAATGATTCCCAGAAATGCCCTAACCTGTTCTACAAATAAAAGGAAAATGCAGAGTAAAACAAAATGTTAAGTAAGGGCACAAAAGCTTTGCAAAACTTTGCCAGTCCAGATAACAGGTATTGATGTCATTCATAGGGAAAAAAATAAAAAATACTCATCCAAAAAGTCAGAGGAAAAGAAACAAATGTACTTTATTATTTAGAAGAATGACCAGAACTGTTTTCTCTGACAATAAGAGACCTCCTTTTCAGAGCTAGTTATAAAGCATACAAATGTAGGAGGCACAGTTTAATGAGAATCTAATGTTCAGTGTATTAACTCGCAACCTCTCTTAATCTATTGTATTCACCTGACTCCTCTGCATAAGATTCAAAGAGTACTGTCATTTAATTTAGTTATAATTGTAATGCCCTTCCTGGTCCCCATAAAGAGATAATGAAGAACACTTGTTTGCTGGAGATGATACAATGTGCTCACTATGCATATCAGAGTACTTTTTGTCTGTTAAAATATAATAAATTCTCTACAGGTGCAAGATGAATTTAACTATATTATAACCTCTGTTTAATAATAGCTGATCTTCACATATTTTGAAACCAGTGAGACCTTTGAAAAAACTAGTAGCTTCAATTAGATAATTATAAACTGGAACAATATTCCTTCAAGGTAGAATAGGATATATTTAAATTTAGAATTATTTGAAAAATGCAATGATATGCACCATGGAAAGTTATGTGAAGTGGTTCTGTACAGTGATCATTTCAAAACTAACTGCATTTACACAGAAAAGCAAGACACAGCAGTGTTGGCATCCCACTGGAAAAATACAACAGTCAGACCAAAAAAAAAGAGTGACTCAATTAAGTATGGAGAATAATACTGAGAATAATACTTTCCATTGCGTAACAAAGTTATATTCATCCCGGATACTGTTTTGGCTATTTTCAAGAATATACTGCACAAATATTTAAGCCTCCAGAAAGTCAAAGAAAATAGCAAGAAGGCACGAGAATATTTTTCCCTGTGATGAATGAACTAAAAGCAGATGTACATTGATTTGTGTTTTGTCTTCACTTTGAATTTTTAGCCTTGCCTTGTAGGAAACTTAATTTCCCAGAAACAAAAAGGTTGTGAACAAGTGGTGGTTGTGACAACCATTCACTGAGATACCTTAACAGAAGAGTGAACAGATGTCACCACGAACAGTCATCACAGAAAACACTGACTGGCTTTTGTTAAGTGCCGGGTGTGCCATAGACAAGATGCTCCTACACACTCAAGTACCCCTGAGCTGATCCAATTAATTTCAAGCAACAAGGATAACTATAGGGGACTCCAAGTAACGTGCTGATTTCAGCTGAACAAATTGCAATAGCTTTGGAAGAAAATAAGTTATTGAAATCAGCCAGACAAGACTTGGGGATTTGAGGTAAAGGAGACATTTTTCAAACCAACAGATACAAACATGCACCCCCACCGCAGGAAGCTTCTGAAAAGAATTCAAAACCTCACTACCCTTTAAACTAAAAGAAAAGATAACCATAAAAACATAACAAAAGACAAAGTTCATTCCAGATATAGCCTATACCTAAGTGATAACTTTGTCTCTTTTTTCAGCTGTGTGCAGGATTACAGAAATGGCGTAAAGGTATGATGAATAGTAGGAAAAAAAGTCTGGAAATGGGAAATAGAAGGGTGTGGAAAAATTGAAGAAAAAAGTGTGAAAACAGAAGATGTGCAAATCCTCACCTGTGAGAATGTTGAAGCCTTGAATGCTCTCACACTGCAGAAGCACATAATCTCTGTTACAGTTGCCTGAAAAAAGCGGCAAATGAAAGCACATCATGGCATGGAATTTCAATAAATCTACTGAGTTGAGAGAGAGGGAAGCCAATAAGTATTGAAAATAGTAGCAACAGTAATCTTTTAAACTGCATTTACAGAATGCAGAAAGAAGGACGGGAGCTATCTGGCCACATATAAGCCTGATCCAGATAGGATGGTAGTCTTAAAACAAAGCCTAAACTGAGAATGAGAAATAAGATCAAATGCTGAGATGTGTCAAAGACAGATCATATCACCTTAAATTAATACTTTTTGAAATAATAATAATTTTGTAGGTAAAGTATGTACTATATCTTATCTGTTCTGACTTCTAAAAGGCTTATGATACATGGTGCACTGTAAATACACTGGAAATTATTAGCTAAAGTGTAAATTAAGAGGATTAGGAGAAAAAAAAAAAATGAGCTGAGTATTCACTGTCAAATTCAGAGGTGGCGAGATGGACTGGTAGAGGAAGGTATCAGGTAGCTTCACTGAGGAAATTAATGGGAGTTTTTCAGGGATCCAGCATGCAATTAATCTTATCATATGACATGTGTACCACACTTCAGTTCATGCAATCACAGAATTAAAGACTGGCTTGGGTTTGAAGGGACTTTAAAGCCCATCCCCCTGCCATGGGCAGGGCTGCCAGCCACCAGATCAGGCTGCCCAGGGCCCCATCCAACCTGGCCTTGAGTGCCACAGAGGATGGGACATCACATCAAAGAACAATCTCATAGCATCGATTCGGTTCCTGCGAGAGGAAAAAAACCACGATGTGCTCCAGGACCGCGAGACACGTTTCAGTGGACAATGGACATTCAGTCTAACAGGACCAGGTGGGAGCTAGTTCAAAGAAAACCCTCTGAAATGCATATGCTATGGATAATGGAACCCCATCTCCAGCTGCTGATCTGCTCCCGTTGGGCTACACTGACTGCTAACGTAGCCTGAGTAGGGATGTATTATTAATAAGGGAGTGATGAGAAGGAAAACTGAGTTGTCTTAATAACCTGAAATTTAATAATAAAAGTGAAAAAATGTGTACTCGGAGATTAAAACAAACATTTCCTAAGCATGAACCTATTCTGAGAACAGAAAGATCTGTGTTAAATCTGTTCTGCAGTGAATCACAGGGTAACTGAACAACTAGTGTTGTGAATTTCTTTAAAAATAGAAAATCCCCAGAAATATCAATACCTACCAGATTATTCTAGGTTTGTTGTTTTCTGGTTTTTTGTTTGTTTGGTTTTTTTTTGTTGTTTTTTTTTTAAAATAGCCTATTGAATGAAATTAAAGTGCTGATAAAATCTGCAGAATGACAAAGAAAATATATTTATTGGCAGCTGATAATTTAACTGCTGCAGTAGTTTACAAAAACATTGTATTAGAAACCTGAAGGGCTTCATTAGATTGAGAAATGGTTTAGCTATTACTAAAGATGTTACCCTGAATAATTACACTAGCTGAAATAAAAACTGATAAGAATCAATGGTTTAATGGCTCTTCCTATGGACAATTTACAATGACTCTACACTGCACTGAAGCATCGTCTGCCAGAATTGGAACTAACAACAAATAGATATACTGCTTTCCATTCAATTCCAATATTTTAATGTCATCAAACCACTGTAAAATAAAAGCAGTGTAACTATCAAATTCCCACTCTTTACGACACTTAGGGTTGCAATTTTGCTAACTGTCAACGAGATAAATCTTACTGATTGGGATTTGCTGAATGTATAAAGTATTCCAGCAAGATTAATTCAAAATACTGAGTCCTGAAACATAACTCAGCACTTTCACACATGGAACACTGATGAAAGTATTAATAATTGTCAACTGAATGTTTAACATGTGATAGCTGTGATAACTGCAGCTAATTTGCTCCCCAGTTTCATTTGAAACAGTTTGACAAAGGGCATGAACTTGTCCATAAGTAGCTAAGTTATACTAATTGAAGCACTCCTGTATTATAATAGACCACTTACACAATTTGCATTTTCATGTATGCATGCACACAGTCATGCTAAAGTATTTCTGCTTGTTCGTGATAACATTACATTTGGCATGAAAAACAAAAACAACGAATAAAGGTAGTGCTGGGAAAATAAAGGCAGAATTTCCCAAAAAGGACCATAGAAACACTCCTAGAAAGAACAAACATATCTGTAGGAATTCAAGACTAAAGCAATACGGGAACTCCAAAATCTACCTTAAAAGCTATTCAGAGAGAAGACGCACTGCAAGATAAAACTATTTCCCAAATTTCACTCAGTAGAAACTAAAGGACTAGCACTGCTATATTTTAAAATCGGCATCTGCTGAAGTCTCTCTGATATAGTTGCACCAAAATTAGGTAGTTTTCTAGTATATGTTTAGGAACAGATGTAAATGCTTACCTCCAATGCTGATAGCCTCAAAAATTCTGATTTTATAACATTACATTCCTCTTTCTTTCAGAACCAGATTGGTGAATGCCAGCTTGCCTTTCCATCCTTTACGCAGCATAAGTATCAGAACCACTATCAGGATAAGGAACACCATGCCAAAGTCTTTTTGCTGCTGGGAAACCTCAAGCCAAGACCTTCTCCTTTGTTAAACCATATTATTTGCAGCTGGTGTGCTTAACAGCCTCAGCTGCTGAACTCTGTTCAACTACATGTGTAAGAGTTGAGTTCATTGGCTCACAGGGAGAGTGAACTGGGCTCAGCGGAGGAGCAGTTAAAATACCAGCCTGGCTAGAATGAACACAGGCCCTGCTTCAAGGTTTTTATCCAGTGAGTACTCCATGGGAAGAACAAAAGCAATCTTGGAAGAGATAATACAACTCAATCTTTCTGCTCTGTCACCGCAGTCGTACTTTTTACTTACTGATATCTTGCCCGACAAATGAGCATACTGAAAAAGCTTTGTCAGGAGGAAGGGAGAGATCATAACATCACCCTAAGCCACAGGCTGATTAAGATGTTTATGTTTGAGACAGAAAAAGTGTATTTTTTTAAATGGTCTTATGCAGAGGAAGGAGCTGAGCTCATTGCTTATACAATATGAATGATTTCCTTCTGGATTGTTACATTCAAAATGCTGTACCATAACATCTTCAGAGTGCTAGATATAAGGCTTAGCTTCTTATTGCATGTAAAGGCTTGTTGTGTAGTTGCACACTTATTTTCCCTGATAAGAAAACTAATTTAAAACTTCCTGTCTTTGGCTTCTTTTTCACCCTGCAGTTGGACTGTCATTGTGGGGCTGCACAGAGCATCAGTAACAGAAATGAGCTACATCCATAAAGAAGTCTGTGAACTGAATCAGCAAGACAGTGAATATGACATTTTATGCTCTAAAGATAACAAGATTTAGGACACGTTCCTGTCTTCACCAGGGTCCTTACTTGCCATCTGAACTTGGGCTACAGAGAGTTCAGACTGCTGCACCTCACTGAGGTTTCTGACCTCTACATATGAAAGTGACCGCACCTCTTGAATGCCCTTCATTTCCAGACTGATGCCTAACCTTGTGGTTAGTGTATCTGGGCAGAAATAGAGTCCTGGACAACTTTTAAAAAACATTATATCTCTCATCAGACTTAGCACCTTACACTTTATGCCTTATGAATGATTTGGCACACATCTTTTAAGTCTGGGATCTGAAAATCCAGCAAAACAAGGTTATCATTACTTTAAAGAGTTATCACGTTACTTAATTTTTAATAGATGGGATCATTTCTGGAACTTGTTGTATATGCCATTATCTGAATGAAATGCTCAATTTTAGGGTAATTTGGGAATCTTTCTGTCAATTTATCACACAACTTCTTTATATTTGCTATTTCAATTTCTTGCTAACTTAAGTCAGTAACTTTACCTTGGTTTCCCAAGCAGGTAATTTTCTCTGAGTCATTAAATTTTTCAATACCAGAATCTATGTAATAATTAAAAGCCCATGCCCTGACATACCTACAAAAAGGACAACTATTCTCACGTAAAACAGTGAGCAAAAACAAACAGGCCTTTAAGCTAAGACTTAATTTAGCTATTCATGAAATAAAAATTTGCATCATTTTTGTCTGTTCAATAGTAGTTTCCATTTTTCTAAGCTTCCTTACTGCTAAACTAAAAAGAACAGGATGTTCTTCTAATACAAAATTTCCTTATATCAAAAATGGGATAAATTTCATACTTAAATAAATAAATATCAGAAAAGCAGTAAATTCAGCCTCTACACATGTAGAGGTATCACTGACATTAGTCATAGTCAAATATCTAGTGGCGGGCTAATATACTTAGCATAATATTATTTACAGTATTATCATACCTAACTATACTTCAATATTGAAGAACTGAGATTATTGAGGAAAAAATGTCTTACATCAGATATGTAGATACACATTTTATTTTTGTTTCAAAAAATAGCAAATGTCTTAGGAACACAAACCAAAAAGTTATTAAAAGCTTCATAGCAAAATATTTAGCCAACTTTATTACAATATATAGGCTTGAGGTTCTAATAGTTAACACTATGCCTCAATTCACTGAGCAAGTAGTGCTCCTGATACATAAACATTGCACAGTTGAAACTTGGAGCTGAATATTAAAAAAAAAAGAGTATTTTTATCTTTGATCTTTCATAACCAACTGAAGTACAACAACGTTTTCACGTGTCTGATTCTTTTTGGGAAAAGCCATTTTAAATAATTCCTGAGCACTTAGGTTAAGTGAATATATCCAAAATAACCAATTAAGACCAACATCCTGCTAAGTGAGCCTTGCAACCCAAAGTGACATTCTCTATCATGGCAGTCATGGCAGGATTAAGGCCTAGATACCTTAATGAAATACACGAAAACATTCTGGTATGCGCACTCAAATTCTCATTTTCTTTATAAACAGCCTACAACTGCCAACTGAGGAGTTTGCTCTGATGAGTAAAACATTGTTCTAAATGTCACAAACTTCTGCAAAATCCTGTAAGCTAAGCTTTCAGTGATCCACCATGCCAACAATTACATGAAATATATAAAGAAAAATTCAGGCAAGGGGCTTTCGTACTGTGTTAGTGTGCACATTGAATTGTATGCTTTGTATCAGCTACTTTGACCACAGAGACTTAGTTATTTAGCTTCTTGCTACTGAGAGGCAATATATTCACTTCCCATTATTCTCTTCAGAATTATGTCACAGTATCAATTTACTATATATCATGTTTTTAAAATCATGCTATCATTATGGTCCTATGATTTTAATTGAATCCAAATAGTTTGATTTTAACACTGCTGCCAATCAAGGTGCTTTAGAGAGCTAACCCCAGAAGGATTTTCAGATTTCTTTAATATGTTTTCCTGGAATTACTAGATTAAATTATAATGTATGTAGAAACATTATTGTACAAAGCATAGTAAATAATTCACAACACTAGTATTCAACTTGATCAATTACAATGAATTCACAAAAATGTTTTTAATTATACCCACTCTTCTCTAACCACCCACCTCAATATGTAAACAAGTTTCTCACAATGACAGTGGCAAGATTGTAGTTACTGAGATGTATCATATGTGAAAGACAACACCTAGGATAAAGGCCTGAATTTAACAATAACAGTACGTCCTGCTGCTCACTTCCCATTCTAGACCATAAGTACAATTTTTAGACTCTTGCAGTCATTAAATAAACAGAACTTATAAGTAAACTGAGCTTTTATTCTAATGCAGGCTTCTGGAGTCAAATTGATAGAAACTAACATGCTTATATAGAACAGAAGGAAAAATGAGTTGGAAAAAAACTGGAATAGTTGTACCAAAACTCTCTGAGCACTGATAATGTACAATATTGCAACTGTATGACACTATGACAAAAAACTTGGCCTTATGAAGATGAAGATCTGTTTGCACAAGCCAATTATGCTATTAAGCATTTGGTTAAAAACAGGCTTGTACAATTTTCACTGAAAAGGAAACACTTGTCAAAATGTTTTTTTGTTATTTTTAAAAATACTGTATGATGTCTTGTAAATTCCAATTTAAATATTAAAACCTTGTTTCTGAAGTCCCCCGCTTTAAATTGTTACTCAAAAATTCATCGTGTTCAAAACTCAAATTATTATGAGATCTTGATATCATAAGAAGCTTTTCCTTATTGGTAAAGTCTTTTTTGACCACTGCTTGTGGCACAAGTAGCCTATCCATTGGGTCCTCTTTGTTTTCTAATTTCATATATCCTTTACTGTTGCTCCGATCCAGCCTGGGCCAGCTGGGATGTTTCCTTTGTTCAGCCTGGACAGTGAGTGTAGATGGACCCCTGTCCAAATCCAGGGACTTTGAATGTGAAGACAGAAGATGCAAAGATGTGTTGGAACCAAACTGTTTCCTGGCAGCACCAGGGGATAAAAGCTTTCCTGTGCTTGGTCCGAGGGCCATAGAAGACTTGAACTGGTCATGCTGAGTGTCCACAAATGAATTATGTCGTGGTAGCATGGCCGGCTTGCAGGATTCATTGGTGTCAGTTAATGGAATGGCCAAAGAGTCCATCGAGAGATTTCTGGACCGACTCCTCGTGATCTCCAAGTCCTCTGTTATGTTGTCTATACTGGGCTCATCAATAACACAGTTATTCAGTTTAATTACTGGCAGTGTGAAAGCACTAATGGAAGATGACACAATGGATTTTGTTTCACACTTTATAGAACTAGTGCTTTTGTCATCTGAAGCCTTGCTGGAATGAGGGTAAAGTCCAAAGACTGAACCAGATTGCTCAGTCAGCAGAGGTGGCAGTAGGCTAGCAGTGGTCCTATCTTCACTGAAAGTAATTTCATCTTCTTCAGCAGAACTATCCATTCGAAAACTACTCTTGAAGCCAGAGAAAGGTGCAACTGTGTTAGCAGCCAGGCGTGATGCACACGAGCTCCCACTGTGCCTGAGTTCTCCTTCCCCTAACAAACCAGCAAAGGCACCACTCAACTGCTTTTGCTCCTTGATCCTCAAGGTGTGGATGTCTATGACAGTGGAGTATATGTCTCTCATGTGTATGATTTTTGTTTCCTTGTCACGGTTTTCATGTAGAATGGCATTTGCACAAATAAAAATGAAGATTCCAATGCCCATGGTAAAAGGGCCCAACATTTTCATCTTATCCGAGTGCACATGCTGCTCAAAGAAACGAAGTAAAATGCTTCCTTGGTTTCTTAGGACCTGGGTTTCATTAACTGATACACTATCTTCAGATGCCAAAAGCTGTTCCTTTTGGGGCCAGTATCCGAGGATGGCCATAGCAATTCCCAAGAATGCGATAAGCACTCCCAAAACAAGAAAGAATCCTGATGGAGAATAGAGTCGAATTTTGCCCCTGACAATGACTACATCTGCCCTGGGCCGGCGTCTGACTGGTTTCTTCTCCTCAGAAACTGGTGCTGCAGCAAGATTTACATGTTGCTGAGATCTGGCAGAGTCTTGCCTTTTCAAGGCAGCCAGTCCTGTTATGACTCCTCCAGTTGCTATCATAGTTCTATATTGTGTCCTGGGGGAAAAAGAAAGCAGAAATATTGATGCAATGAAAGTTTGTGTATGCTTTGTTAATATATAAATATTTATTGATAATTAAGTTATTAGTACTTTCTAAAAGCTACCACATCTTAATCCAGTTAGGACATAATAGAAGTTTTAAGATTCACATGGCTTTTTAAAAATGTTTTCACGTATCTTTTATAACTACATATATAGGCAATAAATCTTCCATCAACTATACAAATATTTAATATTTAAATATTTAAAGAAAACTACTGCTCCTTGTGGTGACATATAAGGGTTAAAGACAAAAATATCCATAAATTTGTACAGAAGGTTTATGTGGGAATTGCTCTCCAGGAAAATAAATAACATATTATCACCTTAGAGTTTCAGATCATTTTACCACTTTAGCTAGTAGCTCTTCTAAAATCTTCCATGACAGTTATTATGATTACAGATCATTCCACACATCACCTTTAAGAGATCTTGCCTTTCGCATTTCAGCATATGTTAATATACTCTTATTCCGACATTCAAAGAAGCTTTTATTAAGCCTATTAAGACCACATGAGTCTCAACTACAGAATCACTTCTGTCTTCCTGAATAAAGCTGATCCTTCTCCCTGCATACTGTGCATACAATCTCCACTGTTACATCACAGATTACAAACTCAGTTTAGTTTACCTGATAATCAATCTTCATAAATTTCAAGCTCATGAATTCAAAACTTCACTTTTTTATGAGTTGGTTTTATGTTTTTTCATTTTATACTTTTTACACCTGGGTGTCTGCTATGTGGAAAACTTGAACCAGCATGGGTTTAATAAAAAGTCATGTTTGATCATTTATTTATGAGTAAAAGTAATGAATAAAATGACACAGTTCAGGATTATTAATTATTACTTTAAAAGACATAATCAGACTTGAAAATAGATTCTAAGCTTAATTAATAGATTAGAACGAATACTAGATAATATTATAAAGTACAACTAAGATGTTATACGCTGGGTATGAAAAAATATGTTTTCTTTGAGGGTATTGCTAAGCTCAGAGATAAAGAAAGGCTGATAGTCTGCTGCAGAGAAAAAGGTGAGATGTCAATGCTGGGGATGGTTTAACAAGCAGATAAAGTAGAAGTTAGACAGGGAGCATAAAGTGAAAGACAGAGAAGCAGAAGAAAAGCAAACCAGTGACTGCTTGCAATTTGCAGAAAACAATTTTCATCAGATATCTTTAATATCTGGATTTTAAAAATCCTAACAGTGACATCCATGCAAAAAGATGAGGTCTATTATGGTATGAGAAACAGGCAGACTGTGTTATTTGGACATTATCATGAATTTCCAACAGGTATCAGGCAAGCATATTTCCAAACAGAAGTTGTTCCAGCCTGCTATTATTTCATGACTATGAAATTAATAGGGAGTTTGAGGACAGTGGCTGATGGAAGTACTAATCCAGAAAAAAAAAAATGTACCCGATGTTCATTATTATTTGTTCAGCAGTAATTCAGGTGACAGACAAAAAGTGGCAACCGCAATTCTGTCCCTAGACCATCATTATTAAAAGGCCGAGTGCTCCCTTTCCTTCTGTGAGAAATCTTTCCTTTATGAAGGGAAGAACTGAAAAAAAGGCCTGAGGTACTATGTACACAGCATTTTCTGAATTTATGAAAGCAGACTTGAAAGGATTATTCAAAGAACTTCAGCAATTTCGCTTCTAGTGTCAGGTTTCTGTTCCTAAATTCTCTGGAAATTCTCACTTACTGCAATTCACTTCCATTTTCATGCTATCTGGGCAACATCAGTTGTTTCTTGTCAATTAATTTTTTTAATGCTTCACAAAAAGCCAGATTTTGATGTAATAGATTTTAAAATCCCCCAAAGAAAGTTTTTTAAGGTTGATAGTATTAAAAAAAAAAACGAAAACAAACCTTCTCATATGTCTCACTATAAGGGTTTCTGCCAAAAGCAAAAGATTATTCTTCTGTAAAACAATGTTTGAGTCTCTGGGCAGAAGTAAGTAGAACTTACTCATTAAAAAAGCCATTGTAATTTGTTCTTACTCAATTAAAAGGTAATTAGTTTTCTCTATGAAATAAATTAAGAGAATTATGACCCATCTTTACTGAAATGAATAGATCATTTAGCTATTATCTAATTTGCTCCCTTACTCTTTTTCACATCCAAGATCTTTGCAGGGATAGGACTTTCCATATTCGTGTGGTATAATGCAGCACACATAAGCCCACACTTGTCCATCTCAGGGTTGCCAAGAAGCTGCACAGGGTAGTGCTAAATCCAAGCTCTGACTGTTAGTAGGATTTGATATTTTGTGTACTGTATTGTGTTTATTACAGCTACCCGGATTGCATCAAAGGGCAAAGAGATATCCCATCCCATCCCGTATTGTTCATGCTGAACAAAAAACTGGGAGAGTTGTCTGAGGGCACAGCCACTCCTCAAGGACTGGCTGAGCATCTCATCAGTGGCTGGTGAGCAATTGCATTTGCATCATTTGTTCTGTGTTTGTTTGTTGTTAATATTTTTCCTTCTATTAAACTGTCCTCATGTTGAGTCTCGAGTTCTTCCATTTTTTCCTATGCTCTCTCCCACCCCACTGCAGGGCAGTGAGCAAACTGATGTGTGGGGCTGAGCTGCCTACTGGTTTAGCCACAACAGAACCAAAGGCTTAATACTTCATGGTTTTAGTCTTGAAAGAAACAGTGGCTCAGATTTACTCCTGTATCTAGCACTGCTTTGTACTGTGCTGTTGTTACCAAGTGACCCTTGCACCATCACTGTCAGCCACTCCAAGATAAACTAAGAAAAGCGTATCTTCGTACAGATCCTGTAAAGTAGTTCCTGCTAGTGCTGGCTCTTCAACATATGTACAGAGCAGAATGACTTGGGCTCTTAACGCTTCAGGTCATGGCCCTTAGCAAGATGTACTTCACATTTAAGGCCAGCTGCAGGCCAAGCACAGTCCTGTGCATCTGGCATCGTTTCTAGATGCTCCCAGAAATCTAGCAGCAAGTGGAGTAACAGGTTGTTGTGTGTCCTTTAACTTGAAGAAAGGACCCATCAGCAGCTGCTCTCTATAGGTTTCTCAGCTAACAAGTGATGGCAGCCTCAAAAGGGCCTTTAGAGATCCATGCAGTAAGAACAAAGAAAGTGAGTCTGAGGGAAGTCCTGGATAACACCTGGAATATGTGATAAGAAACCATGAGAGGAGATGCAAGGCGTCTAGAGTATACTTGAGCCAGAAGAATAATTCATACAGGAAAGGTTTGCAAACAGTTGGGTAATTATAAGAGAAGTATCAGTCTGAGATGTGCAGTGACATCTGCTTCTTTCTTATGTTACATTGGCTGCCCAGATCAAGGCTGCCAGAGAGACTGAAAGGGATTCTCCTTTACCACCTTTCCATATGGGCAAAAGTTGCTAAGAAACTCAAGGAAGCTTATCATAAAAGAAAATTGTGAAAGAGGGTAAAAAATGGCTTTCCTAGAAGTTTTTTGTGGGTAACCACTAGACTTGTATCTGCTGATCAAAGAAAGAGCAATAGCAGAAAGTGGAATCTGAGCCAGCAGTGTGTCCTGGGAGCCCAAATGGCCAGTTGAACTCTGGGGTACATCAGGCCAAGCGCTGCTGCCAGGTGAAGGAAAGGGTTGTCCCACTCTGCTGTGAGGCCTCACCTCCAGCACTGGGTGCAGGTTTGGGTGTCACTGCTGCTCATGAGGGGAGTGGAGGGGCAGTGATGAGCTCTGCTCTCTATTAACAGCAACAGGACCCAAGGGAACGGCACAGAGACAACTCATGTTGAGAGATACAAAAAGGTTCTTCACTAGAGGGCAGTGGGCATGGAATAGGCTCGCCAGGGCAGTGGTCGCAGCCCCAAGCTGCTGGAGTTCAAGGAGTGTTTGGACAGCACTTTCAGACATAGGGTTTTAATTTTGGGTGGTCCTGTCTGGAGTCAGGAGTTAATGATTCTTGAGGGTCCCTTTCAACTCCAGATATTCTATTATTCTATGATTCTGTGACTTTACTGATTGAGTCAGAAGGTCAAATTCAAATCAACAAAGAAATAGAGTAGATTCACTCCATAAAACATTGGTAAGGCAGGGATTAATCACCACGGACAAAGTGTAATTTAGCACAGATGGACAAGGGTCCCTATTTTCTATTTTAATTTGTATCAGTATGTCAAGCTTTCATGGATGATTAAAAAGAAATATGGTGTGTTTATGCTGACAGTGTTACCCATATCTGAATTTGTCAGCCTTGAGAAGGAAGGGAGGCCAGAGGCAGGTGACCGGGGGACTCATTAGAGCAGATGGTGTCCCCAGACAGCTGCAGAGCATAGAGCAACTTGAACAGCCTGGACATGTCCACAGGGAGGTGTGACAGATAAGAGGAGTCACTCAGAGTCCCTTTGAAGCTAAGAACCACCTACACGAGTAATGCTCAGTTATCCTCTGGAAGCCAAGGAAATGACAAACTGGGTGGGATATGATTTGGTGGGATTTGAGCCCAGTTGACTCACTGATTGATTACCCCACATATAAAATGTGTCAACTGCAAGAATGTATTACAGACTGCACACTTCTGTTTTAATCACAATTAAGACAATATCAGCTATTTACACAATGGCTCTGCCTCTAGGCAGCCTAGAAAAATTTGAAAGATGTGTATGCAAGAACAAAAATTCAATGGAAGGAATCAACTACACAGCACGTGGTAGTGGCTCCAGCTAACTTCTTGTAGTTCCACAAACTATAAAGTCCTTATTTCTCTCTTTACCCTCTAAAGGGTAATACTCCTCTTTCCTCCATAATGACTGGCATCGTTTTAGCAATATAGGTACCAACTAACTAACATTGTTTTTCAGAGATGGTCAAACTGTTAAGCATCTAATTAATCTCTCAGAAACTGTACTAAGTTTCAACCAGTAGTTAGCTTGAAGCTTGGCATTTCTATTCCAGGTGCCCGAAACTGAAATCTATTGTTTTCAACTGTTTTGGTACAATAAAAGTTATTGCCACTTAGCTACCACTTAGTCTTCTGAATAAATATATTGTCATTTGAATTATGCTGAGTTCTTACAATCGATTTAAAATGCATACCAGCAGGAAAGATGGGAAGTGAAATAAAGGATACTAATATATTTCTTTAATATCACATGTTTTATTCCAGATACATTTCAATGTCCCTTAGTACTTACAACCTTTGCTTTTTGCATGAGTACTTCTTTTCCTATAAAACTGGAACACTTACTGTTTGAAAAATTATTGAAACTTAATTATTTGAAGTTATCAGAACTGTACATGCTATTCCCCATAGTTTAATCTAAAACTTTGTGAAAAAAATCAGATCTTGTATTTCAGCAAAGAATTAAACCTCATCACAGTAAGAAGTGTGAAAAAGACTGGTTTATATTACCATGACATTACCTATTCTGCTATTTCAGATGATTAGGAAATTTATTTCCTGTTGGTACGATTATTTACCATTTAAGTGTCTCAATATCAAATTGAGAGGACAAAATTTAACATGAAGGAAAGTTTCCTTTATCTTTGGTAAATCTGAAGTCCTAGCAATTAAAAAGGCATGTGTAAAAACTTGTGATCAAGAATGCAAATGATAAAGTAATAAGAGAACTGGTAACATACATAACTGAGAAACAAACAAATATTAAGTTGATTTTAAAAGAATACATCTAAACTTTGTTCCTGATGTGTTACACATCCATGTATTACCTACGCATAGACACTGTTATTTGATACCATCTCTTTTTTCACAGGAAAAGATATATTCTTTCAAAGCAATTTTGTAGGCACAAAGAGATTAATCTTTCTGGTAGCGGTAACACAGCAATAGCCAAAGAGCGAGTAGTTCCATAAGAAACAGAATAAACATCCCAAATTCCATTTCTATTTAGTTGCTTAACAAGCAGTCCTCTCCAATTGACTAATACATCAGTGGGTCTACCTTACGAAGCATCTCTCTCCTAACATCTAGTCCTTAAAATATGATTAAAGAAGAAAAGCAAGTAAGAAAGGTATCTTTTGTATTTGTGATTATAGAGTATTTTAAGTGTACTTTAATTGACAATAGGTGAGATGAAAGCATGTGAAATGTATTAAAAATCTTCATAACCTCAGCTGGGATTTTGAAGTCATGCAAGCAGAGCCAAGGACAGAAAATTGCATGCCTATTTAAAACATTAAAGCTTTGAAATTTCCAGCTGAAACAAACCCTTTGGGTTCAAACTCCCTTTAATGTTGCCTCTTTTAGGCTGCAAAGGGATAAGCTTAGGCACTAATCATATCCTTTTAACCTCCCAGTTGCCAGTCAGTTTATGGAAGCAAGCCAAATCATGCTAGCCATTTCACAGCATAAAAGGGAAAAGGCAGGCTGCATGTGGGTCAGGTAATGAAAGAATCCAGGGTGTCTAAGGGGCAGCAGTAGGCAGAAGGTCCATAGCAAGGGTTAAGAGCTCAGGCTCCCCAGATACTGGTAGACCTGTATCAAATGGTCTGTGTTTGCATTACATATCAAACAGTAAAATCTCTGCACTCACAGGTGAAAAACAAAACTTGTTATTAAGGATACATCAAAATCTGTAAGGAAATTTGACATCTGACTGTGATCCACCCATTTAAAAAACCTAGATCTGGCAGCAGTTTCCAAATCTGCATTGTGCTGGTCCAAGCAACGCCAAGGGGCGTTCATCAGTTACCTCTAAAGAATCAGTGGAAGATAACTAGGAATGGCACATCAGAACATCAAAGTATTATTTATAGGCATTTCTTTAAATATTTATATATTTTTTCTACTTGAAGCAATCCAGGGGCTCACAAATTGTGAAGGACAGAAAGCCACTGATCTAGAGAGGGTCTAGAGGATGGACTGAACATATGTTGGGAAGAAAAGAGAAGGAGGTGATTGTGTTCTACTATATTAAGTAAAGTATAATACTGAAATAAGCTGAGTGGGGGAAAATATTTAAAACAAAAACCAAAAACAAATACAAGCTCCTAGGAGAGTGAACAGATCTCATTTTATATATATTTCTGCAGCTACTTAGTGGCAGTACTTCAGAGTACACGCACAGAGGAATCTTCAACTGTGACTACAGAGTCACAGTTCTCTTTTATAAAAATGATTTTGATGCAGCTTTCAAAAGTGGTAAATAACTGTTGAATTTCCCTTATTTTACTATAAGTAGAGACACTCAGGTGGTGAAAATAGAATTGTGCGGTTATTTGCAAATATTTGCTGTATCAGAGAATCATACAGAATCAAAGAATGGTTGAGACTGTATGGAACCTCTGGGTCCATCTGGTCCAACCCCCACTCAATTAGGGACACTGAGAGCAGGGTGCCCAGGACTACATCCCAGAAGCTTTTGAAGATCTCCAGTGAGGAGGTTCTACAGTACCTGGGCAACTTTGCCAGTCCTCCATCACCCACACAGAACAGAAGTGCTTTCTGATATTTAGCCGGAAACTCTTGTGTTCCAATCTGTTCCCGCTGTGTCTTGTCCTGGTACTGGCCACCACTGAAAAGACCCTGGTTCTTTCTTCACTGCACCCTCCCTTAAGATATTTACAGACATTGATGAGGTCATCTCTGAGCCTCCTCTTCTCCAGACTGAATAGTCTCTTAGACAGTCCAGAAGATGCACCGGTTCCTTCATCATTTTTGTGACTCGTTCCAGTATATTCATGTTTCATAGCCACATTGAATGTATCTTATCTCCATTTAGATTCAGGTTTGCTCTATTTCATTAGCAATCGTGAGCTCTAGCATTCTCTATTCTGCCTTTTATGACTATTCTTGCATTAGTTAAAGTAGGACTCTCACATCTGGGCAAGTTCGGGTATGACGGTGAGCAGCCAACTTCCTAACTGAGCCTGAGGCTGTTATACTAGGTGTCTGCATAATGACTCTGTGGACAGGTTATAAAATTAACCAATTCACAAAACAGCAACTCCAAAAATACTTTCATTCTTCACTGTTCCTTTGGGGGGGTGGGGGGCGAAAGAGAGAGAAAACAGTCTTATAAAATAGCACTTCATTAGTGTTTAAGTGAACCTGTCAACTGGCAAAGAACTTAGTTACAAAGGCACAACTGATTAGCACCCAAATTCTCAGAGCTGTTCAGTTTCTGCCCAAAGAATGCAAGATTATTCCTCCTTTAGAAAGCTCATGGAAGTGAGTGTGCCATGCGTTTTTATATTTCAAAACAAATACTGAAGATTCTTCTCAAGTCAGCGGACTCAGCAGTTCAGGGTCTGGGTTCATATACACAATGTGGCTACACTATTGTAAGTTAACTGGTAACTTATAACTAAATATGGAATTTGAACTAAGAACTACAGACTCAGAAATATTGACAAATATAACTGTAGACTAAGAATGCCTCTTACTCAGATTTTGGGAATGTCTTGACTTCATTCTTCAAATTACACAAAAGAAAATCCCTCATGAATGCCTTCATCACCTACAGTATCTGCCATGTACATTAATTATTCCAAGTAGTATGCCAAGGTCAAAAGCAAAGTGAACATCAGGCAATACTGTATGAAGATGAACGCCCAAACTGCTTGTCCTCTTTGCTATTATCTCTTCTCCAGGTTGATCCTTACAGTGGGTCAGATATGATAATTCTGTGCAAAATCAGCAGCATCCAATATTGGCAGCATTACACAGAGCTCGTTAGCCACTCACAAAAGCACAGAGCACACATCAAAGAAAGAAGGAACCTGAGCTCTACATTTTGCTTTCAAAACACTGCTTTATAACTTGGCCTAGATTTGGTCTACAGGCTTTTGCCTAGCTCAGCTGTACTCACTTTTACATTTGCTCCTTCCTCAGTTACATCTACAGACATACTGTGGAAATCTGGTGAGTTTACGGAAGTTCAGAAATTTTATCAACACAAAACATGAGGTTGGCATCAGGTATCAAATGTCTAAAAAAGCTGCTGAGTCACCATACAATGAACTACATGTTCTCTTCATGGCCAGAGAACACCTATCTCATGCATTAACAGCCTATCACATATGATGTCTACAATGTCCAGCCATTCTGCTCAGCATAGCTGTACCAGCTTAGCACAGGTCTTAGATGATGGATTAGAGAAATACAAGTGCTCAGATACTGGACACGTTTGTTTGTGGTATGCCTACTGTAATGTTTGTATTCACTGCGTTAAAGTATCTATAACTTGTTTTCAGAAGTGTGTCCTGAAAACTTCCTCACATGCACAGAATTTTTCACTTATTATGCATGGGTGTATCATGTTCTGTTCCAATACACATTACAGAACTATAACAAAAAGCAAGAGAGAGCTGAAAAAAAAAAAAAAAAGACTGCAGAAATAAAAATAGTAAGAAGCTTTGTAAGACTTGCTTAAGAGCATACTGCCTAACGATAATGCATTATTTTCTTTGCAGAAGAAAAAAATTGAGTATGCACACACCAAAAAACCAACCAAACAAAAAAAACACTTTGATATGGTCGGCTTTTCTTTTGCTTATATTTGCTTGCATTCTCCAGGGGTTCTTTTTTGTGTGTATGTGTTTCACTACTTAAAAAAAAAAAAAAAGAAAAGAAAAAAAAAAGAAGAACCAGTTTGGGATTTTTTAAGCCTAAATTGAGTAAGGTGATAACTGTCCTTAATGACTAAAGTGATAAAATCTGTTTCTAAGCTATGAGGGTGCTTCAAACATAACGTCTCCTATTTTATTATGCTGGCCCACAATCTCACAAGGAGATGGTGGTGGTAAGAGTAGAGGTTGAACCTTCCCATCAATATCCCATCACTTTTGGTTGCTATGTGACAGATGGTAGCAGAGGGGCAGCCTGACAAAATGGCGCTGGACAAGTGCACACGAAGCACAGGTGTGTCACTGAATTCCTCCATGTGGAAAAATGGTACCCACTGACATCCACTGATGCATGCTGAATGCTTACAGAGGGCACAGAGTGGATGTGAGCACAAGTTGGACTGCTGACCACCACTGTCCAAGCACCAATGCTGTCACAGCAGGTGTGAAACAGCTCCACTGGTGCAGATTCTTACATGCGTGGCATGCAGGCTCTTGTTCATCGCTGGTGAAAATGCACAGCTGGTGGTGGTGACTATGTTAAAAAACAGTGTTTTGTGGCTGAGAATTTGCTCCATCAAATACTGTTACTGTGCTTTGCATCTGTTATAGTGAGCATGAAAATAAATAGGAGACATTACTTTGGGGGTGACCTACGTATTTGAAAACTTTCATATGAATAGACCCATTTCCTACTGAAAACAAGTAGCAAAACTGGAAGTAGACTTGGCTTTTTAGCCAAATATTTGGGATTATTTTTGAAACATTTGTTCATTCACACTGTTGGTGTTCACATTCAGGTAATAGAAAAGATTCTAGGACAGTTACGTTTATAGGCTAAATAATTAGTTTATTAAATCTTTTATGATCTTCATCTGTCTGCTTTCAGTATAAATAGGAATAAAAGCTTTTTTATTGAAAAAATTATCATTTTAGGAGCACAATCTAATTTAAAATGCGTATAAGAAGCATGCGGGTCTGTATGTTTATTCCAGTTTGCCTTTTTTTCATTTTACCTTTCAGACATTTCAGAGAATAGGAAGAAGTTTCTTTTGAAGAAAGTGAATGCTGTGAGATAACATCAGAGCCCAGCAATACTAGAACTAAAATCCCAAATGCACGGAATTAATGGTAATTTGGAAACAAGCTTACAGAATGCAGATTAAGGTGCTGACCAGACATTAACCATACAGTCCTGAAATGAATAATGTAAAGGGTCTCCAGTTATTTCTGAAAGACTGAATTTGTAAAAGCTATCTGTCACCTACTGCAAAAGAAAAGTTAACACTCTGGAGCTCAGTGTGCCAGAATATGAATAAGCTCAGTTTCCCTATAAACCAGATGTGAAACAAGATTAAAGATGTTAACAAATATCTTCATTTACAGGCACTAGGACTAGCTGGTTCTTCAGCCCTTGCACACAAAATTTCAAATAACCAATGATTAAACCAGTGGCAGGCACTTGCTGTGAAGGTATATAAGAACAAAACATGTTGTAGTCCTTTGGCGACACATCATCTAGCTTAACCACCAATCTGTTACTTGATTTAGTCAGAGCGAAATCTTGAGGCGAGACACACACTTAATGTGGGCAGCGACCAGCTGTCAGGAGACCAAACAAATGTCCTTATGCTCTCTACATGCTCACTTAATCATGTTAATTAGCATGTTCTAACAACTGTAATTTCTCACTGTGTATACAAATCCAATGACTGTAAGATCAAATAATAGCAGGAACAAAATGAAGTAGTCATTTAAAATAAGGTTTAAATAATATATGTATTAGATATGAGTTCAAATCTACTTGTTTTGCAACTGAGGTGTTTCAGCAGAGCTTTACCCCTGGCCTAGAAAACACATCACATTCTTTTGTTCTGTAAAACATACAGGCTGAAAACTGCAGGAATTATCATTCTTTGTTTACCCTTAGAGACCTAGGACCAGTTTTTCAAAGATATTCAAATAATGAAAGAACCTAACTGAAAAGTTCTTAAACGTAACCCTGCCACTTGTCAATTAGTGCTGGCAGAGTAATTTTAAAGTACTGGCCAAGACATCAGCCTGCGAAGTGGGACACTCTGGGTTCCTGGCCCCTCCACCAACAGGATGCTTTTTAGTTGTGTCATGTCATTTTAATCCATGTCAGTAGAAAAGAACACGCAGGGGGCTCTTTGGAACAAAAATTGGAATCTGGGCTCCCTGAGAGCCCCAGCCACATGATGAGTGTTTACGTATTCGACAGAGACAGCTGTTTCAGCACAGCTGTGGCCCTTTGCTACAGCTATACTCCTCTGGTCTGTCAGTACCTTTGGAAATCTCCTTTGATGAATATATTCCAAGGAACACTGAGAAAAAGAATGGGTTGGTGTTAGAATATTTTTTCTACTGAAGACCTTTGTGCAAGTCAGCTTACCCTGCCAAGAAGAAAGATACATTAGCAATATTAGTTTCAAATGCTAGATTAAAAAATAAAGCAGTATTTCACACAGAAAGGAAAGCATAGTTCAAAAATACTTTGGACAAAATTTGCCCATTAATTGATGTCTGAGAAATAAATCATTATTAAATTACAGTAAAACTCCACCAGGTCTTCAACTGAATGCTGCAGTGCCATAGCCAGACTTCCACATGGGTGCATCATTAGAACATGCAAATATTTCTACCACTCCTCAGTTTGGTGACCCATAACTGCAAAGTAGAAAGTACACATAAAAAGTGCAGCATAAAAAGCACAGAGACTAGCAAATTAATCTTTCATGTATATAAAACTATAGAAATGTCAATATCAGGGTCAAATTAATTCCCAGTATGAAAATTACCCCTTACAACTTCTTTACTTTTAATCATCCTCATTACCATTTGCATTATAATAACCACTTCTTGTGCTCAAACATCCAAAACTAAGAACACTGTAAACAGCAAGAATCCACAGCGAGCCAAGTGATATATCAGTAACGAGATGCTGAAATACTATAGGTCATATTTATGGAATTGTACATGAATCTCTGACAGACAAATATTCATCTACATATAGATAAATGATGTGCTTAGCACATCTCTTTTTTTCCTTAACTCTGAACAGCCCAACTGATGCTTTGTCATTGTGGAGGAGGGGCAGGAAGAATGTTTTGGCTTCTAGGACAGTGGTTTCTAGGACAGTAAAGTCTAACCCTTAAAGTTGATCACCTTTCTGCTTGATTTGTTAAGTATCATCAGCAACCGGAGTTTGTAACTTGGAACCTCTGAAAGCAAAGGAGATCTGATAGGCATCCTGTGGTTTTGGTCAGTTTCCTTCCCACAGAGAAGTGGGCAGTGCATAGCGTAAAGACAGCTAAAAGAGCCTAAGAATGGCCTCCTGTGGTACCTCCTCACTTCTGCTTGCTCCCAGAATGCCCATGTGTTCACACAGAGGATTTCATAGCTATCACAAAACTTTCTTCTGTCACCCTTAAATGGTCTGTATCCACTCCATCCTGTTGGCCTAAATTTCAAACACACAGCTTTTCCATGGCACCAAAGACACTAAAATAGTTTCTGTGACTTCATTTTGCATCTATGAATCAGCATATGTCTATCCTGCTGTTTAGCTCCATCCATTTGTTCCAACTATGCCCTTTGCAGATTGAGTCCATAACAGAGAGCTTGTGTAGAAGTAGGCCATCTGGCCTGACAAAAGTGAGAATATTCCTAATATATGAGGAATGATTAAATGGTACCACTAGCTAAAACATGGTACCCTATTAAAGGATACGCTGCATGGATAGCATGCTAGTACACTGCTCAGTTTCAACGCAGACCATTTATGAGGTCTATATGTCTATTTAAACACATTTGAGCTATCCTGTATAATTTAAAACAAGATCTCAGTCAACCCATACGATCAGGTCAGACGTCAACAATGACCAATGTTAGGTAACAATTTTAGAAGGAGATAGTCAACTATTATTATTATTATTATTATTAACCCCAGGCAACCCTACAAGCAACCCCAAGGCAACCCTACAAGCTTGGGGAGGTGTGGCTGGAAAGTTGCCTGATGGAAAGGGACCTTGGTGTGCTGATGGACAGTCGGCTGAATATGAGCCAGCAGTGTGCCCTGGCAGCCAAGAAGGCCAATGGCATCCTGGCTTGTATCAGGAATGGTGTGGTGAGCAGGACTAGGGAAGTCATCCTGCCCCTGTACTTGGCATTGGTGAGGCCTCACCTCGAGTACCGTGTTCAGTTTTGGGCACCTCAGTACAGAAAGGATATGGAGGTACTGGAGCAGGTCCAGAGAAGGGCAACGAGGCTAGTGAAGGGCTTGGAAAATCAGCCCTATGAGGAGAGGCTGAGGGAGCTACGGCTGTTTAGTCTGGGGAAGAGGCGGCTGAGGGGAGACCTTATTACTCTCTTCCAGTACCTGAAAGGTACTTACAGAGAGAGCAGGGCTGGTCTCTTCTCACTGGTGACAGGTGACAGGATGAGGGGAAATGGCCTCAAGTTGTGCCAGGGTAGGTTTAGGTTGGACATTAGGAAACCCTTTTTTACAGAAAGGGTGGTTAAACATTGGAATAGGCTCCCCAGGGAGGCGGTTGAATCACCGTCCCTGGACGTGTTTAAGAGTCATTTGGATGTGGCGCTCAGAGATATGATTTAGCAGAGGGTCGTTAGAGTTAGGGTACTGTGGTTAGGCTGCGGTTGGACTTGATGATCTTTTGAGGTCCCTTCCAACCTGAGTGATTCTATGATTCTATGATTATTTGTATGTATTACAGACTGTAATTTATTCACAAATGACTTGCAAAAATATGTTTTTTAGCTCCTTGATGTCCTCACTTGCATTGCTATTTTTACATCACCTCAATGCTATTAATATTTTGCGTGCTTTCCCTCAGCCTGTGTCTGGTCACAGTTAATTACAAAGATAGTGTCAGTTTCTTTTAATGGAAATCCTCCTGAGTTGCACAAAGCCAGAATAACGTTCACAATAAGGCACTTGAAATATAAGTAAGGCATATTTAAACTCAGCTGAATGCATGACTTAAGTTAATTGAAGCACCTTGTTAAAAATCGTTGGTTGATTTGCGGTGCAAACATAGCACAAATGACTGAGAGAGAATTTCAATAAGGAGTCAAGAGTCAAGGAGAGAGAAAATAAAGAGCTGTTTTTTTTTTTTACCAGTTACTGTGAAATTTATATTTGTGTCTTATTGCTTTAGGGCCTTCTCAGTCCATCATGGAGCATTTGTAGCTATCTGTCAGTCTGGTACATCTAAAGCTTTAGCCCAGTTTCTAGTTGTATTTCTGAGGAGAAGGTAAAGGTCTCTTAGCAGACTATTAAGTATCAACACATATAGTGTGGGTTACTTTTTTTCTTTTAAGAAACTGCTGCAAAATTATCAGCTATGTGTAAGAAAAGCACAATGAAGAAGGAGAGAGAGGGAGATAAACTGAAAATGCAATTACAGGTTAAGCAGCAGGAAGCTGCCAGTAGTCTACCATAAGGTTTGCAGTTCAGAGTATAGGAGAAAGGGTGAAAAACAATGTCACCAGTTAATTATTTTTTTCAATAGAAAGTGTTACTAAATTACTTGAAATAGAATTATTTAGACAGCTAAAGCAACAAGAAAAAAACAAAATGAAAATTATCCAAGCATAACTGAGGGGATCCACTAAAATTTTGAAAAATTACAGAGTTTCATGTAAGAAATATTTATTCACGATTCGACTTGTCTCACAGTTGAGTTTAAAGGTTACCATTCAATGCCTGTCCCATTCAGCAGAAAGACACCACCAACACCACTGTAATGACAGAGTGAAAGGCAACAGATAAATACAGCAGACATTACAGAACAGTTAAGACTATCAATATTAGTGCCATTAACAACAAGCAAAGCATGCTAGGAGTATAACATCTGTCTAGATTTGCGAGTTACTGCCCCAACACACGTCAGTTCTGAAGACAGATACGCCTTTCCCTTTCCTTGCAGAAGCCTTAAGGGTTTTGATACTGCAGAAAAGGTTTTCTGTGTAGAAAACCTTGGGTAAAGTAAATGGTTCAAGCAGCTGGATTGATACATAAATACATGAGTTTAAGTTAATTATGGGACTAAAATGTGAGGAAAGTAATCACTGCTTGATTAAAGCAAAGAAAGTACTGCAGCAAAACTCAGAGATGCCACAGTAAGCCAGATACATGAGAAAACTGAAGTACAAATATTACTTTCTTCTAAAAATGTGACTAAGAATTTGCACAGCAAATATTAGAGGGAAAAAATTCTGTACAACTTGAACTGAACTTGATATCTGGAATAGTGGTTAATAGAGTTGTAAACAGTAAGGACCACCCAGAGAGAATAAAGAGGCAGATGAGCATGCAGAGAGATGAACCAGATCATGCAACTATGTGAAAACAGCCTGAGATGTCAGAGATAGAATGTAATTTAACCAACACAAATGAACAAAGATAAAGATAACAAATGAGAACATGATAGGAGGCAAGGAGAAAGCAAACAAAATGACCTACATAAAGGATGAAATAACACAACATATGAGACTGAAACCGAAAAGGAGAGTAGGAGAAGCATCTGGTCATGAGTTTGATTTGTTTGATTTGTAGGAAATGTGCAAGGTCTGTGGGAGTTAACCAGTCAGATGCAGCTGCTGGCAGATTTGGAAGTTGATCACATCCTCCTAGTTCAGCTTGAGGATAAGATTTTACAGAGCAAGAAACTTCTCTTCCCTTCACATCACACTGTTGTTTATTCCTCTACTGAAAGGATCAACCATCACCCGCCCAGAGGCCGAAAAAAGCACTTCACGGGCACTTCTTTCAGGCTTCTCATTTATTCTTTGTTTTCATTATTCTAGTGCACACCTAAGATACCAACAAGTAAAAACAGGAAATACAGTCCTCAGAAAAGTCATGGACCGCTCTGTGCTGACTCAACATAGCCAACCAGTACAGCCAGCATTGGTAAGAAGTCTTCTGAACAGCTCCTAAGCATTTACCAGTTATGTAAGCTGGGTCTCTCCGGAAAGTGCTTGCATTACCCTAGTACATGTGTGTGGATTCTCACACTGTCTTGACATCCCAGGGTGTGGTTATAATCAAGGCACATCCAAACCAAGAGTGATCCAAATTCCAGCCAACACTGATGCTACTGCCTTTGAAATAGCTGTGAATTTGAGAAAATGTTTAACACAGGTCGTCTGCAATTTTTCACAGCTGAGTTGTTGAGTGGGTGAAATATGGGGTCAGAAGAGAGGACACTCAGAACATCTATCCTGTTGTCCTGAAAATCTAAATTTGGAGAAGAAAGATCCAAAGATAAGATACTTACCAGATAATCAGGAAGTTTATTCTTCTGTACTATCAGGAAATAGGTTAAATCATGTGGACATTTTTGTTGGTGTTCTTACTGGCAAATTTCCATTAGTTACAGTGTTTTACTAAGGACATTTGAAGGACTTCTTGTCTGTTGCAAATTGCAAACATGAATATCCCTAGCATTGCAGATTGGCTGAAAGCTGTGTTTAGACTTTTCACTTGAACAGTCCCACTCCATCCAGTTCCAAATCTCACTTTCCAAGCCATGGAGATGTTTGTATAGCAGACCTCTATTACTGCATAGTGATAACATAGTGATAACAGCCGTTCTGTGCCACTTACACAGAAGAAGTGTCCCATACATGTAGGAACAGTGAGCATCAATACTAAACCTGATGGTTCCCCAAAGGCTGCCACTAAATGCCTTTGTCATGACAAAAGCACAGAAGTCAGCTCCTCACTGCCAAGCATGCTGAAAGCAGGGACACAGAATTAGAATCTTAGTGGTTGGTATTTGTCTGCTTTATTTAAGCTGACTTAAATCAGCAAACAGAAACACAGCTGTTCCGTGTCAGATCATAATCCATATGTAGATACAGAAATTCAGCCAGAAAATCCCACATCTGACAAGCAAAAAACTGATCAAGTTCATAGGAAGTATGTGCACACACTATATGGAACGAGGGTAGTATCTTAGTGAATGAGAAAATCCTAGATGAGTCATCCTGCTTTGCGACCAGTGGGACAGATTTCTAAATAATCCCCGAATTAGCTGGGAAGGAATTATCTCTCCTCTAGCTCATAGGTCATACCAAACAAGACTCTCTCACATGTAGTCCACACGAAGAATTTCTTGATCAAATATTCTCACTTAAACTAAGATCACTACAGAAACATCACTAAAAAGTGCTAGTGATAATAATGATACAGTCTGCTGGTGCCATAAATTTCCCACGTGAACCACCTCACAGATGACCAGTCTATGCAAGGAGATTACAACTTTCCACCTGAGATATAACATGGATCACATAACATGTAAAGGAGGACCATACTGTCACTCCAACAGCTTTCAGAAGTGCAGATATATTCATGCCACTCTAGAAGCCTCAAATACTAAGAGCTCTGAGAGGTGGCTGGAAGTTGGGATGTGAATGTGTTGCCTTATTCTAGCTTGGAAACTCTCAATCCATGCATGATGCAGTGCCCTACTTCCTCCCTATTTTATTCTGCTATTGTTATACTCCTGAATAAACATAGTGATTCCCGTTCCTAGTGAATATCACATTCCTAACTGCATTACCCCACAGTGTAGTACATGTTCCAAAAAGCATTACTGAGGAACGCTGAAGAAGTGAAGTACAGCCAGCAGAATATTTCTATGAAACCTTCTATTTTCCAGCACTTCCTGATTATCTTCTGATCTGAGCTCTGTGACCCAGATGAGCATTAACATTGATTTTTGAATTTAATTACAGACACTCTGGCTTGGAGAACTGTGACATGCTGAAATTCAATTGAATTGGGCTTGCCCTGGCCTCCTCCTAATACACACTACGCTGATTAATCCAATCCTGTTCTGATTTTCAGCAGTGCCGGCTACATTTATCCTTCCCCATTCCTTTACAGTGAACACCGTTTCCCATTCGCATCTGTGATGCAGCACTGCTTAACTATATGCCCTGCATCAGCTTTTTGTGCTTCACTGAATCAGTCATCAAAGAAGCATACTGCTTTAAAAAAGCAAGGGCAATAAGAACAAGATGAATGAAGGGCAGATAAGAACTCAACATATGTTTCAGAGAGGGATTTACAGATCTAGATTTGTATAAGGCTGCAACAGGTATGTACTATTCAGAACATCTTTATTCATCTACATTTTTATTTCTTTTATTCTTGACAGTAATGTGGTTTTAGCGTAGCTCAGTTTTTACGAACCTTTATTTCACTGATAATGTAACTAGGTTACATTCAACGAGTGCCAAGTCTTGAGGGCTGATTTTGGCCCCACGGGATGATGACAAATAATTTGTTTACTCCATTGGCTCATGGAAAGGGTAAGTAATAGATGCTGTTTCAAGCTAAAAAGTCCTGACTCATGTTTCTTAACCATAAAATTATAAACAGACCTCAGCATACGGGAACTTACTCTTAGTCAACATCATGTTCCAGGATGTCCACAACAGAGCTATGAAAATGTCATCAGGAGATTATCACCAGTAGTATCTATAAAACATATAGTGTGTTTCCCCTCCACAGACATAACCAAAAAATGCAACAAAAAGCTTAGAGCAAAATTCTGGAGAATGATCCAGAACCTTTTTCAGAAGTTACCTGAACGTTCAATCAAAAAGGAAATTAAGTCTCCAGATTACTTGGAAGTTTTTGACACCTTTAGAGTCTGAGCCTGCAAATAAGGCAAATTTTAGCTATAAGCATTTGAGGATTAAAGTGTCCAGTTCCCGTCTATTAACCATGCCATAGCTCCCTACAACACCATCCTCAAATTCCTATTTACTAATCACTAAGTAACTAAGTTCTAACTGTTCCCCTAGACAGCTATTCCTTCCTCAGTCCTGCCTTATTCTTCACATATATCAGCTTTACAAAGAACTGGCTCATAGAACTTCAGGTAAGCTTGCAGCTGATGAATGCGCATCTTGCTATCTATTGATCTGGGCTGTAGGGCTTTACCCTCTACCAGTCTTTGTTAACAGAAAAAGGCAGAAAACCATTTTAAAGAACAATATGCCAGCTGTTTTGTTTGCTTTAATAATATGCTTTAAGGTGATGCTGTCATTATTTTAGACAAATTTTTTCTAGCTTTCAGTATTTATTTCAGCAGTCAAGGGTGATGAACTGCACACTAAAAGCAGATTCAAAATATGCTGAATTATGCCTAAATTTAAAAACTCCTCCTTTAAACTGGAGTAGCCTGTACAACAAAACACAGGATGCACATTTGTCCGTGTAAGGAAACTTCGTTAATTCAGAAAGGATCAGCAAAGTGCCTATTGAAAATTTATCACTCCTTTTCCTAAAGGCACAGTCTAATTGAAAGGTCTACCAATTTTCAACAACACGTTTCCTTGCAATCTACACACAACCTGTGAAATTCTGAAGAATTCTCTAGAAAATATTAATTGAAGGAAAAAAGACTAATAAATCCTAAATGTTGTTGAAAAACACTATTATCAAATATTACTGTGAAATACAAGCAGCAGCAATAGTTTCCTCGCAAGCTATCTGTCAGCTGAATATTCATCCTGGTGAGTTGGAATCAATATTATTAACATGCTTAGTAACAGGAATGTTGAAATATATGAAAATTCAAAACTATGAATCTTTCTATTGTCAAACAAATGATTACACAAGAGATACAGTAGAGCATATTACATTTAGTTTTTATCTGTTTAAACAAAAGGAGAATAAACAAATAAGGCTTTGTTTATTTTTCCTTACTGAGGCTGCTTTGCTGAAATATTCAAGCTGGCCCCCAGACACTGTCTTCTTCATAAGAATCACTTCACTATATTTAATATTCAACTGCTCAGTAACCATTAATTGTGTTCTTTTTCCACACAAAATTAAAATGAAACTCATGCTTTGTACCATGTCAAGTACAACACTTCTACAATACAAACTCGTCTCAATTAAGTGAAAATGTTTCCTCAACTCTTTTAAAATCTCTCTTCAATGCTGCTCCTACAGTCAAACTATAATCTAGAGAGAAAACAAGTAGTTTAGTTCCTTTACTGATGATAAAGATAGCACCAGATGTTGTTTTAAAATGTTCAAGACCAGAAAAGATGTCAAGTTCATTACACTGAAACCAATATCATTTTATAGTATCTTTTAATTATTCTGCTGCCTCCATTTTAAGAGTAAAGTATTTTTTCCCATCCTCCTACTGGGATCACTCTAACTTAAAATCTAGAAATACTCTCCTTGCTTCCAGCTCCATTTTATTCCTGGACAGTTTGTCCTCATTTGTTTTTGTGCCATATTTTCTGAGACAGTTGAACCCAACTACATTTTTGAGACAAGCTGTATCTGTTGCTGAAATAGCTCACTGCTGTTTCTCTCTCTAATGAAATAATTCATTACAATTTCTTTCTGAATTCCCAATGGTATTAAGCAGGACAGACTCATCATTTCCTAAATTCTCTGAGCACTTGATTGATCGATCCACCAATACATTTAAACGCATGCTGAACGTCAAGAATCTCAATATTGAACCTGACCTTGCCATCACTACAAGCTAAAATGCTCCCTGCATTGCTGGGTGGAGGCAACATCCTCCATAACTTGCAGACTGATGCCAATGCAGCAGGAAACCAGGATTGGATTGGATTCACAAGGGTTGAATCCTAATACTTTCCTATTACCTTCCCTGAGAAATCCTGATGATGATATATAAAAGATCTACTCAGAGATGCTAAGGAGCTCACATAAGCAAATGCTATTGAATGGGAGTGGTTCTTTCAAATGGACTGGAGGCATTCAAATTTCCACAGCTTCTGCAATTTACTTTTTTACTAATTGATGAGGACATCTGTGGAAAACTCTTGATCCTGTCACACACAGTTGAAGCAGAGCTACATTTTTCATACTTGTTTCCTTTTGCTGATTTCTAGATTGTTTGGGATTTTGATTTTTCTCCATGCTGCCCTGTATTTTCCTCACTGTCACCTCAGTTATCTTCTGAAACCATTTAACATGTTTAACAACTATGATTAACTTACAATTACATAGAAATAGAAACAAGACTAGTCTTTCCAAATCCTGAAGACTTTTTTTACTCAGCTAACATACACAGCTATTTTCAACAAACCCTAAATGTCTTGAAGTCCTTCTCCAACCATGACAACCTGATTCCTTCATAACAGAGAATACACAACGTCTCATGTTCTAGACTACAAGTCGATAATAACATAATGAAAGCATGTATATCTGCTATATTAACTTATAAAATCCAAGTTCAGGACCATTGTCCAGTTGTAACAGATAAACCTGTGGCAACTTGACTGTAATGCAGACAGAATCTTGATCCAGACTGGTGAATTAAAAAACCACACTGGTGAATTACGGCAGCAGCACACTAAGACTTATATCTTATGCCTATCACGTAACACTTGCAAGAAGCCCTGCGCTGGGAGTTGCAATGCATACAAACCACAGAAAACAAATTTTTCCCTAGCTATTTTTCTTATAATACAAAGTGAGTTTATTTTAATTTTCACTGTAACCGCTAGAAATACTCTCAGTAATTATCTGATTTTTTGAAGCTTACCAAGTTTTTTATTTCAAACTTCAAATATGAAGTATAGCTTCCTTTGACTAGTTGTTATTTGTTTACTGCAGTCTGGTTCTCATGTCGGTCAAGAGGAAACACCTTCAACACTATCTCAAAGATATTCTATAAGAACATTTAAAGTTGGAAGGGACCCACAAGGAATTTTGAGTCAAGCTCCTGGCTCCACAAAGGACCACTCAAAATTCAAACACTATGCCTAAGAGCATCGTCCAAACACTCTTTGAACTCCAGCAGACTGGGGGTACGACCACTGCCTTTCAGAGCCTGTGCCAGTGCCCAATCACCCCCTTGGGGTAGAGTCTTTTCCTGCCTAACTTGACCTTCCCCTAATTAAGCTCCATGTCTTTCCCTCTTTTTACTCATCAATTTGTATATGTTCACCTTGTCTTCTCTTACATGTCCATTACATCTGAGGACCAGCCAGTAGTTTGTTCCAATAATTTTGTCCTTTATGAGAACAGTTCTTACAAAAATGTTCCCACTACTATTCTAAGTCCTGTTTCTCAAAGTCTTCTGCCTCTTTCACTACCAGTTGCCATCCATCAGCACAAAAGAGCAGTAGCTGAATACGCCTATGCTAGACTGTAAACTATGGAGCAGATAAGCTGACTGTGATTCTTTGTTGTCCACCAGGCAGTTCTGGATTTCACAGCTGATTATGTACATCACTACCACTACAATGCAGCAACGCACTCCTTCCCATTTTGCATTCCCTCAAGTTGACAGTAGAATAATAAATCAATTAAATTCGGAATCACTTATGATAAATTAATGAGTGATTTTTACATGTTTTCTGTTGCTAGAAGTATCCCAAATCATAAAGCAAAAGCTCAAAATTAGTTTTGCTTTGACATGAATTAGTTAAATCCTTTGAACAGATACAAAATAAAACTTACGTTCAGTTCCTAATCATTGGACAAAACTGGCATCACTGGAATCATTCTGACTGATATTTGCAAAGTTCTGAGATCAGATCATATACTATACTCTCAGGAGAACATTATTAAAACTAAGATAAATCCATAGACAGAAATTTAGATAGACTCTTCACATTAAGCATAAACACATACGTTTTCCTGAGTCACTGCCTGAGTCTAGACACCTCAGATTAACAAAAATTAAATTCTCTTATCAACATAGACAAAATGCAGATAAAGAACCTTCTGGGTACTCTCATAAATCAAATAACAGGTACTTAAGAGAAAATCTGTTGCATAACAGCAGTGAATTTAATTATTTTGTTTATCTGTGAACAGTTAAGTGAAGATATATATCTTCATATTTGCATCTTGACGTGACTAATGAAAGCACAGGGTTTGTCTGCATCTAATTCATTTTAACTTAATATGGCAATGACTGATTAATTTCATTTTCTGGTGTGGAGGGCACCCTGTAACATAGCTGATGTTGTTTCAGTACCTCTGGACTTAATTATCTCCAAATAGAAGGCAAAGTAATAGGTACAATTTTTACCTCTCTTTTTCTTTCTTATCTCTGAAATCACATGCTGTGAATCAGAACATTTTTCAAAGATTTATGGTTAAGCAAATGCTTCTCTTACTCAATGCACAGTTTTCAACAGGAATACTGCATTAGTAAGGCAAGTAAAATTTGATCTGGAACTGTCTGATAGGATTGTTCTTACTATAATTTATTTAAACTAAATTAGAAAGAGAAATACTCTACAATTAGAAGCCCAATCCTACTTTTTTAAGTGCATATAAAATTATGATTCGCTTTTATTTAAATCTTGAATGTGCAAGGAATACAAAATGATATTAAAGGATATCAAATTTTTCATCTACCATGAAGCAAGGTTATGAATACCAAATAACTACCTTGTGGTCAGAAGACACTGATGATGAGATCCCTTGGATGCTGAGAAAATCTATTCACAAACATACTCTCTCAATAGGGAACAAAGGTTTTTGGTTCAATTTCTAATTGTTTTAAATAGCATTCAGAGTCATTACACACTGTCACCTAAGTGTTTTTCCATTCCATATTTGTGAAATGGAATCTTGAATTATGAGCTATCATCAAAACAATCAATTAAATAGGATGACTTAGTTGCAAGAACTAAGGTGGCTGTGAGACTACTGTGTAAAATTCTAACATCAGTTGCAAAACTTACACTGACTTTAAGAGGGCAAGACACCTTCACTAGTGGGTTGAAAGTTTATTCTGTAGATATTCTGAATCATTCATTTCACACACACTGTCGTACCTTGGAAACTACAAAAAAATGTGGACAACACAACAGAGTAAATGAAAAAATGAGGCATGCAGGAATGAAATTTTTTAACAGTGGTACAGTTTGTCAAAAACAAAATATAACTATTTTACAGAGGACATTCAGCAACATGTGCAACACACTTCAGCATTCCAAATTTTTAGTTGCCTTTATGCTGAGAAACTTCAGGCACAGCAGCCTTGCAGGAATCCTGAAAATACAGTGATATGGAAAGTGTTTAGACATATATAAATAACTTTCAGCTTTCTCACCAAAATCATAATCAACCTAAAGTATTTCCGTGTCAAATAAAAGATCTTTTCCTGAATCTTATCACCAGTTCAAAAATATGAGAACTAAACATGAGCTCTGAAAATAACACCCAGGACATCAGAGGAGGATGTCAGAGGTACGGCAGAAGAGGGTGAACCCTCCCACCAATATTCCATTACATTTTGTGACAAACGGCAGCAGAGGGGCAGTCTGACAAAATGGCATCTGACATAGAAGTGCATATGAAGCAAAGGTGTGCAACTGGAATTCCTCCATACAGAAACAATAGCACCCATAAATTGATCAACATGTGCTGAATGTTAACAGAGGATGTGAGCACAGTGAGGTGGTGGGTGAAGCATTTCAAAGTGGTAAGAGCAATGTGAAAGACAAGCCACGTTCTAGACAGCCATACACATGATGATCCTGCACTTATGAGGGCAGGACACAGGCTCCTGTTAATCACTGGTGAAAATTCAAAGCTAATCATGGTGACTGTTAAAAAAAGTGTTTTGTAGCTGAGAATTTGCTCTATCAAATAGTGTTACTGTGCTCTTTTGTATCTGTTGTAGTTTCCACAGAAATAAGAGGCATTACTTCCATAGCAACCCACATAGTTATTTTTAGGCTGAATTTGAATAATATCATCCTTTTGAGAGGGGGAAAAAAAAAAAGTTTTATTTCCAAAACACAAAAATTATTTTGGCTGCTTCAAATTTTGTTTTCCAGTTGTTATTAATTTAAGCCAAAACCACTTGCTGAATTTAGTATGGACACTCACACAGTTGCTTTAAAAAAAAAATCTAAACCACCTTTTTTCAAATAGCATTAAATAGCAATAATGCTGTTTAATATACATGTAGTATACTCTCTATTTTAGTTTCACCTCATTGCAAATTTTTGACAATGGTTAAATAAAAAGATGATGAAAAGAAACACTACAGCAGCTCTTCCTTCATATTATTGTCAACACAGAGTCTGAGTGAAATGTTTTGCACGTAAAAGTGACTTTTTCAACCAAAATACTGCATGTATGGAATGACTCATGTTATAAATCACACAATTTCTGTCAAAAGAAAAATGCTGCACAGGACTGACATTTGTCTGGTTAAGAAAAGTTAACTGTTTTTATGAAATGTGATTTTGCTCTCTCTGGATCACGCTGCTCTTCAGAAACATCTTCACAATACATAAACCATTTTCAGATGCATGTATTACCACCTGTCATAGACTGCAGCCAAGATTGCTCCCTGAGCTTTTCCAAATTCTTGTCTTTACTATGGAACATCCTACAAGCTTGCCAAGAATTGGAAAGTCGCTGCCCAAATACAGTAGATTTATTAGAAGTGCTGAAGATATTTATGGCAGTGTCCAGTTATTTTCCCTTAATGTATCCCATTGTCCTCTCACTGCAAGCTACTCCTGATTGCCAAAATTTTTGTGTATTCCTGTTTGCTGGGTTTTATGAAGACTGGAATTTTAAGCAGAAGCTGCAATGCTACCTCAACTCAGGAAGCTCTACCAAATGGATATTCTCTAAGGGCAACTGACTTTCTAAACTTTATTTTCACTACAATTTTATGTCAGACAATATACGTCCTATCCTAGGCATAATGTTGCTAGGGAAAGCTTCCTCACAGGATACTGAAGTTTATGGCAGCCTGCTGCATCTTCCTCCCCTTCAGAGAAGGCCATATGTACCCACTGAAACTCCACCTGCTGCATGGGAACTTCAGAACACAACTGAAATTCCATTAAAGTCCTTTTTGTTCCTTGTTTTGAGCTTCCAGCCTGGGATCATATGTGGGATGATAAGCAGAGGAATAGAACAGATGGAGGAAACAGATGCCATCTCCAGACACAGGTGAAAGGCTATCGTTAAATTCATGATCCCACAACTGCCTATATATCATCACAAATATCCCTGGCACTGACAGATGTCCCCTGTACCTACCCCAAGTGTAACTGATAACTGCTGTGCACTTCCATATCCCACCTTTGACACTGGTAACAATATTCAGCTTTCTGATTATGAAAATCGCTTCAATTTGTATAAAATACCCTGTGTTTAACTGCAAATACTTGCCATGGGATAAATGTTAACAAGTAAAATATCACTTAGAACTGAGGTCAAAATATGAAAGCAGTGGCAAAACTACTACAATACTTGGTACAGGATTGGCCTATAAATTGCCAAGGATCAACAGTGCAATGTGTTGTGCGCTTTGGCTCTAGGTGATCTGACATTTTTAGCCTGCAAGGAAGGAAGTTGGCTATGCTGACTTCTCAAAGCACACAAAAATCAGGGCAAGGCTAAAATCTTGATGAAGCCTCTAAAAACTTAACCATGGCTAAAGAAAAAAAAAAAAAAAAAGTTTTTTCTACTACTTGTTTTACTTGTTAAATTAACAACTGAAAAGAAATTGAAAATGGTCTTTTTCAATTTTGTGGATTTTGTGTATTTGCCAATTTTTTTTGTACAGTAGGTTCCTGTTTCCTATGTGATTTTTACAGATTGCAACTTTTAAGCTTTTTTTTTTTTCCATAGTAACATAGAAAACGTAAAACAAAAAGCATTAACATTTTCAAGAGCACTCAGGTTCCAACATTGGAAATATACATTAGGCACTGATTTCCAATGCTTTTTGTCTGCTCTTGTATTTTTGAATACACAGACAATACATATTTAAGCTAGAAGTACACCATAATCACTTGTGCCATAAAATTGGCAATTAAAAAAAAAAAAGTACGTCTTCCAGGAAAAGGCTTAAGTAACTGCATGATGCAGCATTAGTCTATTGAACTGCTGGACAAAAGGCAAATAACAAATCCCATTTTCAAAAGCTAAACTGCTTAGGAAAGACTAAGGCAAAGAAGAGGAAAGCCTGAGCACCTGTAATTCAGCTACCAAGATATTCTTATTCTAGATCAGTGATTTTTGAACTTCTAATATTTTCAGATGCCTGAATTTTTTTCCAGTTCAACCTTCTCTGGAATTTGTTTTCCTATTCATCATTCATGAATGCCTTAGAACTTGTTCATAGCCCATTCTTTCTACTCCCCTTGCAAACCAATGATCACATGCTGAAAACCACAACTATAAATTCTGGAGACAAAATGGACTGACTTTTAAAAATAAAACTAATTACAGTTTTAGTAACTTTTCAAGGCCAAATCCCATTGTCCTCATCCCACCATATGCTCAGATCTCCAAAACTCTTAGGGCCTTGATGGACTGCTACTGAAAGTCACTGCCCAAGCTGGTCTAATCTCTCTCCATGTCTCCACCAAGTAACTCTATAAATCTTCCTAGCAATCTGTTTTTCCAACAGCCAGATGTCTTAAACAGTCTCACTTGTGCTAAGAAGCAAATCTTCCACACAGATGGGTCCAAGTCCTCCATGTTGCCTGTGACTGAATCATGTGCTCCCTATACTCCCTGCTAAAAAACCCTTGGCAGTGTCTGAGATAGACAATTTTCCTTAGCCAAGAAGATGTTTCATATGCATGAAAACATGGCGAGTACTATAACAAATTAAGATGAGAGCATACCTAATCAGAAGAATGAAAAGTGAAAATTAGAAGAAATCAGAGGTAATGAAAAGCCTACTATGAAGCATTTACTCACTCGAATAAAGCAGCCATACGCTGACCTCAAACTAGCCCTGAAAGTTGGTGGGGAAAAAAAAGAAGATAATGTCTGTCTCTAAGGCGACGTTTTTTCCTGTTGTTCAGAGGATTTTTTAAATATATACAGAGCAACCACAACTGTTCACTTTGCTTGCTTATTATTCAATTAATCTGTGTTAGTGAATAAACAATCACACCTGATTTATTATTTTCAACAATATCTCAGAATTCAAGATTCCATTCTACATTTGCAAAAAAAAAAAAAAAAAAAAAAACAGGCAACAATGTAAAGTCTCTGAACGCTACTTATCAAAATAGTTACATCTGAAATTGAATTCAAATACAGAACATCTGCATCCTACTATCATAAAAATCCACAGCTGTATTTCAAGCCATACACATTCTCTCAGGTTGCCTACTGAGATGAGGAAAAATTCCAACAAAGAAAGAAATTCTAAACAAAACTCCTCTGTAACAAAGATATTAATAAGATGCGGGTGAAATCTGTTTTTTGAACATAATCAGTACTTTCCTGGCTGGGGCTAGATTCTGTTGCTGTGACCACCACAGAACGTAACTATACCACAGAAGATATTCTACTGTGATTTACATTCCATCCAATGCAGGAATACTATAGAAGCTCATGGGAAATCACTCTAGAGCCCTTACTATTTCTACTACAAACAGCTCAAGTAAAAATTGAGCAGAGCCACTTACTTGAGTACTTACTCTTAGTACAGATGCCTTTTAAACTTAAGAAAAATACATCTTGTAACACGTAGAACATAATGTTGATTATACTCACAGATTATAAAATCCCTGAGGAGGCTCAAAAACAAGACATACAGCATTTCAGATGTTTCCACTGAATGCCTTTTGATGCTTTTGTAGAAGAAGGTGCCTCCTCACACCACTTCCAGTCCTTCACTTCCCTAGGTGCCATCTTCTCATTAGCATCTCCCAACATCTCCCTCCTTCCTCAAGAAGAGTCTGACTGCCTCTCACTTAGTTGCCAAGGATCTCTCAAATCATACTGCCATGTTTCTTTGTTAGTCCTTTAGGAGACAGTTGCTTTCCCCATAACTCTCTATACTTGGGTCTGTGTGCCCCTAATCCTGTCCGTCATATCTGTGTCATATGCTTTTCTCCATTTATTTTATTCAACCTTCATTTTTTTTCCTATTTAGGAGATGAACCATTCTGGGTGCCGATTTTAGTGGAAGAAATGTAAGATCTGAGATAGAGATCTGTTATGCCAAAAATGCTAGGAGTTGGCATCAATTAGCATTGTAACCACTATGTTTCCCATGCTTCTGATCTGTGCTTGACAGTCAAGAGGAAATCAAGGAAACAGAACAAAAGCATCTCCTCCATTTAACTTTATCCAGTCAAGGATGAAGTGCAAGCAACTGGAGGGATTGGTGAGCGGATTTGAGTAAGACAATCTCTACCAGCCAGAAGGAGGAAGAATCATAGGGGTTTGGGATTTTAAGAGACTTAGCCGTCACATCACTCCTGGGAGTACAGTATGTGGGTAGCTGCTGAAGGCAGCACCCTGCCTACAAGAGTCCATATGATTGGATGTGTCTGAGTGCATATCCCATGGGTAAACATTCAGCCTCACCAGTAGTGGAACCTACAAAAGGGAAAGCAGAAGCTGTGTCCATTGGTCTGGGACAGAGACCCATGGGTTTCAGGACAGCCCAGGCTGGGCACAAACAGTTGGGCAGAAAGAACCACCAAACTCTGGAACTTCTGGGGGCAACGGCCATTCCTAACAACCCTTAACAGTTTGCTTAAATCTGGTGCATAGATGCCTCCAATCCTGCAGTCGTACCAACATTGCTTATATGCCCCATACTATGCCTTCCATTTAAAAAACAAACAAACAAACAACAACAACAACAAAAAAAACACTAATCCATACCAAGAGGAGCTCACCTCTCCCTATAACAGGGCCAAGGATTTTGGAAGAGAATAGCAAAGCAACCCATCTTATTTATTCCAGACAAAACACAGAGGTAAGTCAAGGCATGCTATAAGTTGAAGAAGCTCATGCTTTGTTCAGCCATTTAGTTATTGAACTATTAAATGTACTGACCTAAGATGGGAGAAGAATTTAGTGGGCAAGAGGTAGGGCAGCTAGAAAGTGCTAGGGTTAACATTCTCCTCCAGATTTTACATCTGTCCACCAACTACATTTTGTAAGCTCTGCGTAACTTTCAATCATCTGTCTTAGCAATTAGTTATCTGAATGCTCTCATGTGTGCTTTGAAAGTACATAACAAGACAAAAGGTTAAATCTTAAGTTCAAGCAACAGGAAGCTGCCATCAGTTTAAATAGGATCAGAACGTTATATGTGATTCAATTTTTTTTTTCTTGTCAGTAATGCCTGATGTTTGCCTTGCTGCCTTTTCAAAATAACTGCTACTAGGGTTTATTATTTATAAGCTTAGGAGTCTTTGGAGGCTGTCCATTTCAAACCCGAAGAGATCCATTCTTGTTATTCATTTTTAAACATTCATGCTTCAGCATTAAATTGGCTTATTAAAGAATACAATGATAATTGCTGCGGAACTTAAAAACGCTGATCTTTTCATAACCCTGAAAAGTAAAAGATTCATTTTAATGTACCCAAGGGAATTATGGAACTTAAATTATTATTTCTATAGTGACAAAAGAATGCTTTATGTTTACAAATTTAGCATAAACTTCTACAGAGAGCCTAATTTGTAAATGTCTACTTACCTGCAGTAGCTTTCTTCTTCATTTTGAGGTCATAGAACTATTACAGTAAATTCTTCAGAGTTACTGCACACTGTATGTAAAATAAAATTACAGTCTTACAATTTTGATTTTGGAAGTTTTTCATTACTGACAGGAGAATGCCCTTAGTGAACCCAAATTCCTGAAATTGCCTCCTTTAAAATCAGAGTGATTTTTTTTTTTTTTTTTTTAATGTGACAAAAGGCTGCTAGAACTGGCAAGAACTTGCCGAAGTGAGCCCAGAATACTACAGTTTTCTATTCTACTGTTTGAATGGTGGGGAAAAATTCTGTCATTCCATAGAAACTGGCAGATCTAATCATATGCGAAATTTCATATGGTTTTGCTTATCAACAAAACAGATGAGCTATATGATGTTTCTAAACTGGTACTTTATTTGAAAGAATGACTCAGTCTGTCTTGTCAAAGTTGTTAAAAGGAAACACTTGAACAAAAAGTTGAATAAATATGCTTGTAAGTAGTCCTGTGTAAAGTTTCTACCATTTTTAACGTATGAAAATGATCAGCTATTAAGTTATTAACAGCAGGTAATCCACGGGCACAATGGCACCTATAAGCTTATACATTAATCAACACTATGCTACCAATAAAAAACAAAAAATACAAACCAGCAGTCCATATCTCAAATAGAAGTATTTGCTTCTTAAACCTTCAGTACATTATTTTTTTTCCCTCACCACTTAACACTTCCAATTTTCCTAAAAAGTTCAATTCTAAAAAGTAAGTAAATAAAGAAGAACTTGATAATGCCTTTCATTCACCAAGTTCTGGAGATTGCAGAGAACAACCCCTTTTCCTCCTCAAGACACATCTGTGCACATTCTCCACAAGAAAGGAATATATCTGTAGTTCCCCTGAACTCTCCCTACATTCTCACTTTCTCCAACAGTGCAGTTACTATCCTGTGAAGCTAATCCTAAATATTAGTTAAAAGATGTATCCTAGAATCATAGAATGGCTTGGGTTGGAAGGGACCAGTAATATATATTTTCATGCTTAGCAAGCTGACTGCAGTTACGTACAGTGTGATTGCAGAGAAAAATATTTTCTTAGAATATCCTTTTAACCTAGGCTTGTCATATGCTTCTGTAAACTAAAATCCTTACTTTGGCTTGCTTCCAGACTTCCTTTAAAACAAAACCTGAGCTCTCATTAGGAGGTTATTTTTCTGCGTTAGCATGCATATTCAAATCCTTGGAAATAGGGCTGGTAAGTTCCTCAATTCCATACAGGAACCAGTAAAAATCCAGTGATGGTTTTTATAAAAGTCACTCTAAAATACTGTTAGTATGATATTCTGAGGTATACAATGGAAGCCTCACGTTGTCTGATGTTCCCAGAGAAGCATTCTGCTTAAGACTGATAAGAAGGTCCTAATCCAAAGCAACCTTAAAACAAAGCAAACACTTAAGTCCACTAAATGTATGCAGTATAAAGTAGAACACCTTAAAAATATGAGCAAGTAAACAACATTTTATTACAGGGAGAACAAAGACTTAATATTATTACTAAGTATGGCTTCTCACTCTTCTCCTTAGTTTCCCCTGCTTCTACTTGCCGTGCCTCAGTTTTTTGTCTCAAGACCTGAAGGGTTTCACACAGCACAGTACTGAACAGATTAGTTGGCTGATAAACATCAGTATATACAAAAGCTAAAGAGACTGTACTGAGTTAATGCCTGCTATAGGTGAACGGTAGTATAGCTTTTACAGAAGTAGAAATAAATAAAATGTACATTATACTAATAATCAGTGAATGTGGAGATTTCAAAAAATTAAAATTAATTACTAAATCCTAATGTTTAGATAAAACCAGAAGCTTTACAGATAAAGCTAGCATATATTACCAAACACTTGGGCTTATAACATAATTAGCATATAGTTTACAACAATCATCAGATAGGCTCTGTTGTCAAGCCTTTGAATAGAGAACCAACATCTTTTGAGCAGACCATAATAAGTCTTTTCCCCCTTCATTACAAACCAGAATTGCAGCCTCTGGGCACAATTACATCATGCAATGAGGTGCTGTAACCTGAACTGAGCTACAGCTAACAAAAACAAATAACAACAACAAAGCAGAGTCCTACCACCACAGATAAAACATCACTTCTATATTTCTTTTTGCAGAGGTGGTATTTTCTCCAGATGGCATGATGCAAGTTAAGCAGATAAATAGAATGTCTGATCGCAATGTGTAGACAGAACCAACCACATTTTGCACAGCCAGCTATCAGATGAAGGGCTCTTAGGAAAACTAACAGTTCTACCTTTCACATGATGGTATCAAGCCCAGCCATTTGTCTGAAGAAGGTGCGTCCTAAAGGAAGTGCAAGATAAATCACTCCTTATGTCTGTTCTCACATTCTGAAACCTAGTGCTTATCCACATTCATTCAATGGGAGTTATCTTTTAGCATGGCTTGGCATGATTGACAAAATCCTTATAAACCCACTTGATTAAGCTGGACATGAAGTGAACAGTTCTGAGGGAAAATCTTTACGCTCCACTGCTGTCCACTTGCCGTTTCCTAACATTAACTTAGATTTGGGGCAAGTGTATTAAGTCCAAGTATCTCTGACAGCAAAGTCTAGCAATTCACTAACAGTGAAGTGAATGTATTAAACATAAATTCTTAGATTTTCAGGAAAACTACATTAACCTAAATGTCCATTTTCAAATTAATATGAAAAAATTGAGTCTCCACATCAAGGGTGCTTGATATTGTCTCCGTAAAGCCTCCTACTTTCTCTACTCTCAGCACTTCAAAGTAAAACAGAGCCATGGTTAACAATCATTACAGTTACATGTACTCCAGATGAACAGCCTTTGCAGTTTAAGTCAAACTGAGCATAATGAAATCTCCCATAGTTCACTGGGGGGAAAAAAAAAAAGCATACAATATGACTTGCTTTCCTTTCCCTGAACATTAGAATGAAAAAAAGAGTTACAAAAATTTGTCATTCTTCAGCAATTCTTGTCGTCTCCCTGCAGATATTTTTCAAGAATATCTACTAATGATGTAATACCCTTCTCCAATATTTTTCTTCTACCTTCACCCTTCACTGATGCCTTCAGTTCACAAGAAAGATGAAATTTAACTTAGGAACTTAGGAAACGATTGCAAATGTTTTGCTTTGAAAGGCAATCAAACCTGTAATCCCTAGTGCTTAAAACCATGCAGATCTTTTAGCTATAAGCTAGGTATGAGAATGAAACTTGATGGCTTGACAGTTCCTGATCCAGTAGTTTTTGGAACTGATTCTCCCATGGACCACAAGGAATACTGAAACGATCACTGGCCTGGAAAAAGAGAAGGCTGAGGGGAGATCTCATTATGGCTTTCCAGTGTTCAAAGGGAGCTTACAAACAGGATGGAAAACAACTTTTTACATAGGTAGACAGTAATAGGAAAAGGGGGAATGGTTTTAAACTAAAGTAAGGGAGACTGAGATTAGATGTCAGGGGACTTTTTTTTTTTTTTTTTTTCCCCAGAAAGAGTGGCGAGATGCTGGAACAGGCTGCCCAGAGACGTTGTGGATGCCCTGTCCCTGGTGGTGTTCAAGGCCAGGGTGGATGGGGCCCTGAGCAATCTGACCTAGTACTTGATCTAGAGGCTTGCAGCCCTGCCTGTGGCAGGGGAGCTGGAACCTGGTGATCCTCGAGGTCCCTTCCAACCCAAACTGTTCTATGATTCTATGACCAATGAATACAAAGTGAGACACCTCACACTTTGATCTAACCCAGCAAATATAAAAGCAACACAGTAGTTCTCCTTAGTACTAGCAGCAGGTATCAGTTGGAGACTTTTCCAACTGGTTAACTGTCCCATAAACACGCCAAAACTATCCTTCTGCAAACACAGTGACTTGTAATTTTAGGTCAAAATCTATCAGTTAGTAGCCCTGATGGACTTGCATTGTTAGGTAACACTAGGCATAAAAACATTCTTATTCCACATACAAGAGGCTTTAAGACACAAAAGGAGTGCTCATTGCTGGGCATGGAATCATTCCTTCGATTCCAAGGAGAAGTAAGGCTCAGTTACTCCTGAACTGCTGAGCCAACACAACTGGGAATGCAGGCAGGAGCTCCATTTCACAGGGTGGAAGTCATAACCTTTACAGAAGCGAGAAACAGTGAACCTCATCTCCACAGCCACTAAAAGTGCTCACAGATTCCTTTTAGAAAGGCTTCAGCTATATTTATGTCTCACTACACGTCTTTGAAGGGTGCAGACTTACACAGAAAACAAGCACACATCTTAAAATCACTGAATAATTAAAGCTGGATGAGGCCTTCAGTGGTCATCTAGTTCAAGGTCCTGCTCAGTGCAAGGTGAATACCAACATTCAATCAGGAATGCAATTTCCATTAATTTTCCTACAGGATGCAAAGGAAGACAAAAGAAAGATTTCTATTTCAACTTAGAAACAGTTTAGAGAGTGTTGAAATGATCCAGTTGTGAGCTGTAGAAGACAATTCAAAACTTTGAGTCATCAAAAATAATACCAAATTGCTGGTATAAAGTATTGCACATTAAATGTAAACTTGTAGTATGACAGCTGCTCCCAACCCAACAGGGTTTGTGGAAATTATCCAGCCTTACATCTGGAACAGCTCATCTGCAGTACACTTGTGAAAGTCACCCCATGTCTGGTGCCCATAGTATCTCAGGCATCACAATGAAGAACCAAATTGTCAGGCAGGCTTACCAGCATCAACCCAACTTTCGCCATGCATAAATAACGCACTAAAGGCACAGTGCGATGTGTCTGAGGAACTTCAAAACTACTCAGCCACATTTGTTCCATTCATTATACCAAGTTCGTGCAATCTAAATTTTATCCAAGGAGCTACACAGGAAAGCAGCATTCTCCCATGAATATCAGTCTTTCCAACATCTATTTACCAATACAGCTGGAAGTTTTTGCCTAAAATAAACATTAAGCCATTACGTTTGACTAAATAATGAACTTAAATAATCAATTTAAAATAATACCTTTCATGGAAAAGTACCATTTAAAAACAAACATACAACTGCTCCACAAAAAATAAACATACTCCTGGCTAGAAAAGATCACCATTGTCTGTGTGCTGCACATATAACTAAAGATATTTAACTCTAATTTCTGTATCAAGCCTATAACTTCTCCTGCAGTTAGACCTTCCAGAAAGACAGCATTGATTTAAAAAAAAAGAGACAACTCAGCTCCTAGGAGGCACTTTAAGAATTAAATCTTCTCACTATAAAAAATGTAACCAATTTCAACTGTTAATTTTCATTTAAATATTTTGATTTCCAATACATTTTGGTGCATGAAGGCAGCACCTACTGTTAGACTCTGTTCAGGCACCAACATTCACAGAGCTCTTCTCAGTTGGCATACATAATACTGAATGAAAAGTGCTACAGAAAATCAAATCAAAGGTCTCAAAAAACCCTCATGAGTATTTATGACTGATAAGCCTCATATGGAAATACCTCCATTTTGCAGAAAGGCAAACTGAGGGAAAAGACATTAGAGACCATATTTTCCAAAGGAATAAAAATAATAAATGAATGAGGTAGCTGTGAACTTTTGGGAAGGCACAATCAGGCAAGCCATCCAAAGACACAGCTTACCTCTCCCAGAGGCAAGAGCAAGACCCTCATCGTCTGATTCTTATGCCTCTGCTTCTGTAGTAAGACCACTATGATTTGAACACTATTCGACATACTGCTGTATAAGGCTTAGGTATACAACTCCACATTTAAAACAGCTCAGAAATGCACTATGAATTTAATACTGGTGCTTGAATTACATTAACAGTACAAACTGTTCAGCACAGGAATGCAACAGTTTTTATTCTGCTTAAACAACTCTTTTTTTTCTAAACCTGTTTTCTGTAAGACCACACTTTAAGCCTAATGGATCCCAACCACCATACTCACAGCCAACACAAATCCACCTTGGCAGCCCTTACGTATGGCAGAGACAATGAAGATCTCAGCCAGTGCCCAGTGACACTGTGGGAAATGACACGTGCACACTCTGTCACCTCTTTTCACATCCAAACTGGGGAGGAAGGGCTTTTTTCTGGATCACTGAACACTACTGAGCAGATAAAATGACTTAATAGGTTTACTCCAAAACGCAGCTAATAGCTATCAGAGCACATTCTGAGAGAATCCTTGTTAGCACAGACCTCTTACCCTCACAGCCTCTTAGCACGTGAAACAGCAGGTCATGTTATAGAGGGGGGGAAGAAAATTCCAGTGCTTCTGCTCCAACAAACGGGACTGCAGAGCCAGAAGAAAGAAAGTAAATTATCTGCACATTTCTACACTCTCTCCTACAACTCTAAGCCTACTGCTTAAGCTGACTGGGATCGAAAGGTTACTGAGATTTTTCCACTATTTCAGAAGTAGTGGATATGGGCTTCCAGGAATGGGCAGCTTTTTGCCAAATGAACATCTGACCTTCTGAGATTTACTGGCCTCGGACAGTCTTTCATATCAGTGTTAAAGCACTTCTAGAAATTCTCTAAAAAGTATTCGTCCTGGACCATATGAGACATCTTCTCCATTACATTGCCATTACAATGTTGATTTTCTTATTTGTGATACTCAAACATCTATTTCACACATTGATTAATTTACTTAACCATTCATAATATCCTACTATAATCAAAGAAGGTAGATGGAAATAATCTTTACTACTATTCTAGCCAGGCACATTAGATATGCCATTTAGAAATTTAAAAGACAGACATTTTAAAATCCATATGCTTACGCACATTAAAACAACAACAAAAATACCACTGTAACACAGCTTAAATAAACTAGGAAGTCATCCTTGCAGAAAAATACATTCCAGAAGGCTTCAGGGGCTTCAAGATGGCAAGTGATTAGTGGAAACTGATTCTCATGGCTTTGAACTAAAACCCTTCTAGCTCCAGAGAGCTGTTTTGCCTTACTTGTGTCATGAAGGCATGACTCACAGAAAGCATCTTTGACATTTTGGGGCCACGTAAAAACCAGTACACTGTATTTACTAGGACCATGAGTACCTAACACACTGAATTAAATCCTAACCTTGTCAAAATATATGTGAATTCTGCCTTTCATTTCACATGGTTAGGATCTCACCACACCACCGCAGCAACAGCAACCAAACAAGAATTCAGTCCTTCTATGGAGTTCTAGAGATCACAGCAGGAAAAGATGATTATTAACTTGCATCATCTAGTTCTCAGTGTGTTATCGAACCTTCTAACGTTTCTGTGACATAGTACACTCCATTAAAATTAAAAATTCAGACTGATGGAAACATGAGCAATGACAGCAGAAAGTCCATTTTCATATGTATTAACAGACTGGCGTAAGTTATACAGCTTTATACACTAACTTTGCAGGAGTCACACAGGAGACCAGCATTTATTTCTCCATGCATTTTCTTCTCTTAGTAGCAAAAGAAGGAAAAGGAAGAAGTGAAGCAAAAGAGGAAGGGACAGACCTCTTATTATATACATACAGGACAGAGTGTTGTAGGGACATGGAAAATCTCAAGTGTTTGAAGGACTATTTCAGAGAGGAACACAGTCAGCTATTATCAAGCATTTTGTGTAACTTCATGCTCACAAGACTCTTACATGTTGTAATACACACTGGTGTCTTGTCAATATCTACACAATATGGGACGGTGGTTTCGGTTCACCACTTGATTTACTTTTATTTCTTACAACACAAGGAGAAACAGGTCCCTAAACCCCCCACTATCCTCACAAGACAATATATATAAGGAAAAGTCACTTTTCTTGAAAAAAAAAAAAGAGAATATATCATCAGACGAGCCAGAATAGCCATAGTAAATTCAGACACATTCAAATTATGCAATACTAGCTTGGCTACATAGGTCATGTTTTCCTTCATGCTCCCTGTTCATGAACTATTCAGTCAGAATAGAGATTTGCTGCACTATAACTATGTCAGCTAGTCTTAGCCAAAACAAACAAAACCCATACTGAGAAGGAGTAATTTAAAAAGTCTGACAATAAAGTATCCTGAAAACTAAAACATAAGCCAAATACAAAATGATTAACAAGAGCCATTTATCAGCTTCAATTTTATCATTCCCCCAAAGCTACAACATGAAGTCATTATCTTTAGGGGTTCGATGAAATCCAGGATGGTTTCTTTGTCTGCTTCTCAGACTTCTGCTGTGGCTCATTTTTTGTTTTTACAGTTTTATCATAATGACTAATAGCCACAAAAGCAGACCAGACCTCTTTTCTAGGGCTTTTTTTACTTTTACTGCTATATGTCAAAATCTTTGCTGTCACTGCTGAAGACCTGAGTGTAACCCCACCACATCTTTCTCTTCTGAATTGCTAACCATGGCAAGTGACAACAGTCAGTCTCATCAAGGGACTGACTAAAAGAAACTGTTCTATGATATTAATGCCACATGCATTTCCAGCCACATGACACGGTAAGACCCACTTCTCATAATTCCAGTTACTCAAATAAGAAGGAAGTCTCCCTGCTACTTGTCTACAACATTATTTGCAAATGTGGGCTTACCCCTAGAAAATAATTACAGTCTGTGGCTGCTGCTATAGTACTGACCTATCTTCCCCTAAATCTACAATTCTGTCCTCATAGCATCATTATATTCACAGTCCTGAAGTTGTCAAAGAATGAACTATGTCTGACTATGTAAGTTTCTGACGTAAGGCAAAGAAAGTGTAATAGTTTAGGTCGGTTTCTATGAGATTCCTGTACAGCACAGAGCTACTGAATGTGGGCAACTGGATCTAATCCATGCAGTTAGACACAACACTACACAACACCACAACTTGACAGGACAAAGGGAAATGGCCTCAAGTTGCACCAGGGTAAGTTTAGGATGGATATCAGGAGAAACTTCTTTACTGAAAGGGTTGTCAAGCACTGGAATAGGCTCCCCGGGGAGGTGGTTGACTCACCATCCCTGGATGTATTTAAAAACCATTTGGATGTGGTGCTCAGGGACACAATTTAGCCGTGGGTTGTTCTTTAGGGTAGTATGATTGGGTCATGGTTGGACTCGATGGTCTTTAAGGTCTTTTCCAACCTGAGCGATTTAATGATTCTAAGATTATTAATACAAAACAACAGATGAATCTGTACAACATACATTACTCAGACCTCCAATAACCATGTCTAAACTAAAAAAAAAAAAGCCACTAAGTACTAGAAGGATTTCAGCCACTTGGGTATTCCCCAAGAGTCTCACTGTTGAAGCGCAACATCCTTGGCTAAATCCAGAATAAATGACTCATCAGAAAAATCCTCCAAACCAAATGTTCAATAACATCAGTGCCCCCCGGCTCCGGTTTTACTAACCTCTCTCCCCATCTGATTTCACAGCTTGCACTACTGGAGCTCTCTCCTTTTTTCTTGCCTTCCTCATTTTTCCCCGTAGATGCTTCTTAAAGGAAGAATTACTGAATTAGGAAATAAAGCTTAGAACTGAACTTTGAAGTCCATCATCTCAACAACAAGGTTTAACATATTTAACCTGTGACTGATGCTGATACCAGCTTCTCACTGAATATTAAGCAATCTGTTAGGCTGTTTCCACGGCACTCAATATTCTGAGCTGAAAATATCCTCCTTAGCTCAAATCTGAAAACCATGCATGTCAAGCTTTATTCAAAACACTGTACAATAACAATTAGAATAATGTAGTACTAGGTCTAACTCTTGTACGGAAGGACTGCAGATCATCTTCTGCTCCAGGTGGCTCTCCTTAGCCTGTCTTCCCCATCAGAGTAAACACCTAGCACCACGTACACTGACAAAAAACAGCCATAAAAACAAAGGCTGAGTACTCTCAAAATTCTTTGGAGAAGGCAAGAAAAGTAACGAACTTCACACAACACAGAGCCATATCACAAAACACAATAACAGAACATTTGTATACTTTGAAGGCAGTATAAAAATACCCTGGTGAAAACATTAATGGAAAGCTACTCCGTCTGGGCTCAGCCTCCCATAATGCAATCCTGACTCTGATTACTGCACTTCTTTTACAGGAATTACATGATGTATACAATGACACCTCATCAGAATCTCCAGGTTTCACAAGAAAAAAAAATTCTGAATAAAAAACGTCACTACATTAGGAACTTAGATGAAAAGGAACCTCAGCCTTAGCTATAACCCATTCTCAATTACCATATTTTAACTCTACAGCCAGAGGACAATGAAAAACTACAAATTGGAGTTCTGCAAAACACAACATTGTTTGTTCTTAACAAATAAATGCTTCTCTCTGTAATTTCATTGGTAGGTGTACTGTTTGTAAACATGGTTTGGAAAACAGTGACTTTTGTCTTTCTAATATTGTATAGCCTATTAAATCCATTTCCATCAGCATACATAGGACCTGGCAGTTATTCCTCCACAGGCACTAGCTAATGAGGCCATGTCCCAGGAGAATAAAATTGAATTAGAAGAAGAATAGAAATAAATTCAGAATAGGAATATGCAAAATAATTTGGAAATAAATTTCTTCCTGGCAAAGAACAAGCAAATACATACCTTGCAAGCATTCTAAGAAGGATCTGAGGAAAGAACTTAGGCACCAATTTAACATTAAGAGATTCTACTGTTCTAGAAGTTTGTGAACTGTCTGCTAAGCCTCTGAATGTCATTACTATTAATGTTTGTTGGTTTTTTTGTTTGTTTGTTTTTTACTAGGATACTATTACAATGCCAGTTATTGTGACATAAAGGAACTATCAGTTAGAAACGTATTCCATGTGGAAGTTTGAATTTGTTTAGCAAATTTCTCCTAATCCATTTGGGAGTACAGTGCCCAAAGATGTCCCACCAATTCTAAGTATTTGGTATATCCAAACAATAATGAAAATAACCAGATCAGTCTGACTGGCCTCAAGGCCAGATAATGGGCCTATGCATCACTGTTTTTCTAAGACAGACCTGGAAAAACCATACCGGAAACAAAAATCTGTGCAAGTATGGTAGCTAAGCACTCCCTTGAATAATCACCATTTAGTTTTCCACCATTTTGAAGAAAGTCCCCATTGTTCTTACTGTGCTTATTAGTCTTCTGTGAGACAGAAACAGATTACACGGATTTGTGTGGTGGCAACTTTCAAATTCAAGGCATCTGTTTGATTGCAAAAGGAAACAACAGCTCGCCTAACTTGCAAAAACAGAATAAAATGCCACGGCTTAGTAGTTCGTGTCTTGGTAAACATACTGTTCTCCCTGGCTACCTTTCTTTTATTCACTGAATCACAAAATATCTGGAGTTGGAAGGGACCTACAAGGAATGCTGAGTTCAACTATCCAAAATTGAAACCCTATGTTTGAGAGCATTTTCCAAACACTCCTTGAACTCCAGCACATGAGGCAGTGACTAGTACCCTGTCCATCCTGCTCCAGTGCCCAATCACCCTCTGGTGAAGAACCTTTTCCTAACTCCCACCCTGACCCTCCCCTAGCGCAGCTCCATGCCGTTCCCTTGGGTCCTGTCACTGCCACCAGAGAGCAGAGATCAGCACTACCCTCTGCTTCCCTTGTGAGGAGCTGCGGCCACCATGAGGCCCCTCAGCCTCCTCTGCACTGGGCTGAACAAACCAAGGGACCTCAGCCACTCCTAACATGTCTTGCCCTCTAGATCCTTAAGCTAATCTATTCAAACTATGAAGATGCTGAAGTGCATCTTCTGCAAAAACTGTTTAATGTCATTTTTGTAGATCAATATATTTTGATACACAGTGAAGAAAAATATAAATAATTTAAAATGCACCTTCAGGATACAATCTCTTCATTTTCAGTTCATTTCAGAGTCAAAAGACAGGAACGCATCAGAAAAGAAACACCACCATATATTCTATTTATTATTTGAGCCTATTTCCATCTACGTCATTGAATCTTGCAACATTCACCTTTAAATATGCTATTTACTATCTCATAATTTTTCTGCCTTCATTTCTTCCTTCAACTTCTCTTTTGACATTCACTTTTCCCTCTCCTGTTCCTTCTATTTTTTTCCTCCTTACCTCACACCTTGCTTTCTTCCTTATTCCTACAGAAATATAATCATACCTCAGATGAAACAAGTCAACTGTCAAATACACTGTCATGCAGACCCCATCCAACCTAAATGATTCTATGATTTATAGCACAAAGTACACATCTGCCAAATCTCACACACGGTATCAGGTTTATTCCGTTGACCTCAAACAATCCTACCATGACATGCATGTCTACAAGACAGTATGGTTCCTTGGTGCATGTCTTATTCCAAGACCAGAAAGTAGCCCAACACCTTAAATGCTGTGTGTGTAGCACAAGATGATGCAAAAAAGCTACAGCAGCCAAGTTGTGTACACCTTGCCAGATCCAAGGAACACTACCTTAGGAAAGTTTATTTACTGCAGTAGAACACTGCCCCAACACACGGTGCTACTCTCTTCCCTCTTCAGAAAATAATACATTAAACCTTCATTTCCCTGCAGTGTCAATATACGCTGAATTTCCTATCTGAGCAAGTGAGAAAGACAGATTGTATCTGGGCATGTATCCGTGCAGAGACAGGAAGATACAGAAAAAAATTGGTAACTGGATCAAGTCAACTGCTGGGCTAGTATGTGATTCCATGACAATCCTGCCAACTTGTATGAAGATAAAGCCTTGATGATACAAAGTGAATTCTTAATTAAGAGTTTTCCAGTACATAGAAAAATGGTATAACATTCTAGCAGCTCTGAGAACTATTCATTTACCTGCTGTTTCTTATACACAGAACTCTAATAAATCATAAATAGATGGTTTTCAGTAACAGCATATCAAAATTGATTGGTATTTCTTTTGCTTGTTTTAAATTACAACGTACCCTTTTGCCTTCATTATTCTGAATTACACAAAGGAGAGAAAAAATACAAGTGCTTTGAATTGCATTTTTACACACATAACTGGATGGATGGGCAAGTTACAGTACAAGTAACAGCACTCTTTTTCAATTCAATACATAGCAAAATGTAAACGATAAAATTAATTAGATACAAATCTGTTCTTCAACAATGGGCTGCTGATTACAGATAAGGGCGACCACTTATTCAGATATACTCAGAAGGAAAATCTGAAAACAAAAATCAAATTCTATTACTGCTACCACTACCACACCAAATTCATCAAGACTAAGTAAAGGCTCTCAACTGCCTCCTAATTAATCTGCTTTGATGTTTCAATAAATAAATAATTAAAAAAGAATCAAAATGACCTTTGGAATTCTTCCTCCCCCATTAACGGAGAAGTCATGCTACCATTGCTGTGAATCACTAAACCACTTGTTTTGATTTCATATCCACTCCCTCAGCTGACACCACAGATTCCAGCACAAGTCAAAGGCATCAAAGTGGAAACCTCTCCTGCTTGGAGTTAAAGAATTAAAAGCCGCTAACCAATTCCTACCAGTCATAGGACATTTGTGCCCAACTGCATCAACCTTCCATTGAAAATGACCTTCCCATTTCACAGCCAGAGTGAATTTATGGAAATACGCTGTTTCAAAATGCTCAAATATTAACGCTTTTTACTCATGGGTTTTCAAACGACACCACTGGGATGTCTAGTCCAATGGTCTTTGTGAAACAGCTAAGAAGAAAAAAAAATAAAGTCATAAAAGGAGACTTTTCTTCTTGAGTTCTCTGCCTTTAAACTAGTGGCTGTGAGAATAACTTACACTATGTCATCCACCTCTTGTGATTTCTAATATCTGCTTGGTTAGAGCATGCATCTGAAGTGGAAACAATCAAATCCTCATTCCTCAGAATCAGTAAGAGTATCACTGTGAAGCTCGGTGGGATAGAAATGAAACAAAAAAAATGTAGGAAAAAAATGCCCTTTGTTTCTACTTAAATTAATTGGAGGAAAATAAAAAGAATAATTGAGTACAACTCCAGTGGGATACAAATAATGAGATGTTTATCAGAATGGACACCACAGAGTGAAACAACAACTGCCTAACATTCCTCCTAACAATTCTCAGTGGCCATGCACAAAAAGGCAGTTCATGGCTTCATTTCCCACAAGTCTGTTTTGGCATTACCTTCCCCAAATTCTCTGCTGCATGACTGCATTTCACTGAAGGTGGCAGGATCCTCAGGTGCCCAGTTTCGGTTAGGTGGCTCTGTGCTTCTCTGGCACACTTTTTTAGTTACAACAAACCTTCCCAGCATGAAGCAGAGAAAAATAGAGACGATGACTTCAAGGAAAATCATCCTTCCTTTTCACATCTTCTGCTTATTGAATTATTTTCAAAAAGAACCAAACGTTCTTTGTAATATTTCTATCACCAAAAGATCAAAATAAGAATACTGAGTGATACAAACACACTCTGCCAGTACTGAAGATGAAAGGTTACAAGCAGCTTTTGTTACAAGATATCCATCTCATTTAGCTGGCTGTGCAAAAAAAAATAAAAAGATAAAAAAGAAAGAAAAAACCATTTAATTTTTAAGGAAAAGTAGCCAAGGAAAAACCACAAAGTTCAAAATCACTGATCCTGCAATAAAGTTCTGGTAGGATAATCTAATTATACCTATACGAGGAGACCAGCCATATACTGAATATTTCAGTACTGTGTTCAGCCATCAAGTCTACCTTATCTGCTTCTGCTGGGGTACACAGATGAGAAGAGACTACAAATACAGTAATAGCGCAGGTACCGAACTGTGCATCATATAGAAATGATTGGCAGCGGAACAGAAGAACAAATTTTCTGTACAGTCAGATTGTAGTCCCAAGAAGGAAATTAAGAACAATGCTTATTCTCACCAACTCCACAAAATGAAGACGACTAAAACTAGTGGGTAGGGTAACAGCTGTGCCAAACATCTGTTCAGCAGTTTCATTCACTAGCGCTGTCAGCATTTCACCTCTCTGTGCAATCTACAATCCACTTATTAAGAACCTAATTACCCATAGATTGTGTGGGTGATGTGTTAGTAAGGGGGAAAAAAAATGCTGAAATTTCTCCTTACTTTACTCTTATTTTAAAAGAGCAGCACTAACTCAATATCTTCAATTTCTAGTGGACCAGGAAAGTGCACATATTTTAAAATAAAGGGATGCATATGAACCTTCTAAAATTTCCAATTATTATGTTATTGATTACTCCTCATTACTACTTGAGCAACATAAGGTAGTCACAGTGCAGGAAGCAGTACAAAGATTCTGTTGGTAAATACACACCAGGAAGAACCTCTCTGAATCCTCACAGCAGTGGCATATCTGGGATGTCTTCCCACATCCATTAGATTGCAGTATCACAAATCTTAACTACAAGATTCCTGCAGAATAGATTCAAGTCCTTTTAAAGGCCTCTGAGTAGAATCACAGCATAAACACTACCTAATGGGATTTTCTATCTGGCCTTCAGTTGCCTTTCTACAAGGGGTCAGATTCTCCTTAGACTTCATTTGTCAGCCTCACGCCAGCATCTGAAACACCTTACAGTACCTAAACTGAGACAAGATGCCCATGCTTTCACAAATGAATCCTAGTTTCAGTGTCTGATCCTACACACTGGAAAGCGACTTGCAAGCTTCTCTTTGTTCCAGTGCCACGAGATCAAACACCTATAGAAAAAAGTAATTTATCTATTTAAGAAGCATAATAGCACCAAGTTATGTATACACATCATCACTACCTAGGATATCAAGCTCTTCTTTCCACTACATCTCTACTGCTGTCATAGACAAGACTGACAGCATACTGGGGAAAAAAAAAAAAAAAAAAAAAGGAAGCTACTCATGACAGCAGCTCATAGGTTTCACACTGTTTATATCTTACCTTCATCTAGTTTCAATGATTCTACTGGAAGTCTTCACTGATCTTCAGCATTTCAGATTTTTGGCTCCTAAAATACACTGAACAAGCTACGAGAAGTAGAAGTCTCCTCCTGTTGTTTCCTACACACGTTCTAGTCCTTAACTAATTTTCACTTTTCATTTCCCCCTTTTGTTCCCAGACAGGCATGAGTCAATTGAGATCATACAACCCACAAGACGTGGTTGATGTGAATACTTCTGTATGGCAAAGGTGTTTTGTGTTATATACCTAGCATTCAAGAAAATGGAAGCAGAACCCATGAACCCATTACAATACAGCTTGGTCCAGGAAAGGTCCAGTAATGCTGCTAAAACAGTGAACTGTTCCAATGGAGTTTCTGCCCAATTGTTCTATGCGATGAACTTACACCACAGGTAATCATTAGAGACGGAGCTTGGTACTACTCACCTGTTTGAGGGTCAGCATACATTGCAGTGCTTTAAGAACAGAGCTCGCTCAGTCCTTACTTTACAGGATTAAATCCAGACAGCCCACCACTTATAATCTGATTACAGAGCTTCCATAAAAATGAATTCTGTTGCAATTCCAGCCAGACTGTACTGGGCAGAACTGTTTCTATACATGGAATAAAATAATTCTAGCGTGCTAACTCCTGCATCATTATTCCTTTTCCAGCTTTCCTTTGGATCACTGTTGCAAACCAACAAAGGAGCAACAAACATGCTAACAAAATAAAAATGATATATGATTTTATACTTCAAACTGCTACTTACCTACCACACATCTTTCCCCACATCTCAAATTACTGTCAAAAAATTGTCTGAGTTATCTTCTAGCAAGTATTTTGCTAGAAGAACATTAAAATGTTCCAAACCCAAAAGACCCTTCGGCTTCACTGCTAAATAGTTCAAATCACATTCAGTGGAAATAAAATCTCCAGGGTTTTTTTTTCGTACCTTCTAAGGAGGAGCACAAAAAACAATTAAAGGAAGAAATGCACTGTTGGCTTCTATCTGGGTACTCACTTGGTTTCCCTCTCAGATGGGAAGCACCATTTAGTTAATGAAGAATAACAGAGCAGTTGCCAGAGTACTGATCCTGAAATAGGGTGAGCCAGAGGATACACCACCTTTGGCGGCAGGACTGAACGATACAGCCCTCAGTCCCATAAGCACTATACGTACAGCATCCACCACATGACCACAGGTTATTCTGAAGCTCATATTACACAAAACGACACACTAGAAGAATACTTCTGTCTGAATGCTCTCGTCTCTAAAGAGGAAAAGCAGTTTTATTTTTTATAACCTCTGTATGAAGCAGACAGCGGTGGTTAACAACCATCAGTCCCAGGTGTCAATGGTCATCCCTCCAGCAACCTCAGCCCTGCACTCGCTGAATTCAGCGCCAACACAACAATGGTTGTGGCAATGGGATATCAGGAGACACCGCTGAGCACCCCCAAGCTGCTCCTGGTACTTCCGCTTCAAACCCTGCCCCAAAGCTGCTTCTGGCTGCCCGGGGAGCGATTTATTCGAGCGGTGAGGTGCGCTCACACCGAGGGAGGCGTGCAACCCCCCTGCTGTCCCCGCGCTTCGCCTTTTCAGCACACAGCACACCACCATTTTTCCTCAAACAAAGCTGAAGAAAACCCGAACTTGGGCGGCAATAAAGACGAACGGGGAACTTCCCGGGGCCGGGAGGGCAGCGGGGCCGAGCCCGGAGGCAGCTGCCGGGGCCGGGGCGCTGCGGGCGGTGGCAGCGCGCAAACTATTCCGGAGCCGAAGCAGACAAAAGAGGGTGTAGCAGCTGCACAGGAGAGGCAGCCCCGGCGTGCCGCCGACTCCGCGCGGGAGGAACAAAGTCTATTTCGGGGAGAAAAAAAAGAAAAAAAAAACCGAAAAAAAAGAATCCCCCCGCGTGCCTTCTCCTCCCCTGCCCGCTTGACCCCCCGCCGCCCAGGTCCCCGGGAGCGCCTCCAAGCCCCCCCAGCGCCGAAGCTCGGCCGGGAGCCCTCTCCCCGGAGGCACTGCAATTTCGGGGGCGCGGAGCACCCCTCACACCCCCCAGCGCTTACCTGCGGGGAGGAGCGGGGCGTCCGTCGCTCTCACGGCGGGGAGCGCTGCGGGGCTGCGCGGCGCGGGGAGGAGGACATGGGGCCGCTCCGGTGAAGCGGCGGCTGGTTCGGGCTCAGGCGGCGGCTCCCCTCGCCCGTCCCCATCCGCGGCGAGGCTCGGGCGGGGGCAGGCGGGCGGCGGGGCGGTCACTGCCGCCCGGAGAAGGACGCTCGCCGACCGGGGGCTGCGCGCCCCCCCACCGCCGCCGCGCGGACAGCCGGAGGCGGCCGCCCGCTGCTCGCCCCGCGGCGACGGGCGGGTGCCATAGCAGCGGGGCCGGGGGCAGGGGGCGTGGGCGGGCGGCGGCCACGAGAAACTTTGCCGGCCCCACGGAGGGGTGCTCGGCCGCCCCACGCCTGTCCCCGCCGCAAAGTTTCACTCCCAGAGCCACCGGCTGCGGGTCCAACTCCTTGGGGACGGCCCCTCCATCTCCCGCCGCTCCTCACGGGACGAGGAGGAGGGAGAAAGGGGCAGGCAGCACGCGGCGGGCCGGCGGCAAGAGCGAGGAAGAACTTTCCCTTGTCCCCTCGGAAGACCGCGGCCACCCCCCAAAGAGCCGCGTCCCCTCCCAACGCCGCTCTGCCGCCCGCCCCGCCGGGTGCGGGCTTTGTAGGGCGTCCGGTTCCGCCCCGGCGGGCTGCGGGGCAGCGGTCGCGAGGGAGGAGCCGCTGGGCGGGGGCTCGGAAGTCGGGGCCGGGAGGCTCGCCGTGCTCGGGTGGGAGCGGGGTGAGAGCTGGGTGATTCACAGCAGTGGGTTTTTCTTCAGAGCTCAGGGACGAGAACACTTCCGTGATTCAGCTCTTTTTATTCCTTTTTTTTTTTTTTCTTTTTTTTTTCTTTATCCCCTGCTTATGTTGGGGTTTTGTGGTTGTCCGCCCGCTCCTGGTGTCTAACCCGGGACAATTTGGCTACCGGCTGCTCGCACCTCCCGGCCAAGCGAGGTACAGCCGGCGGATGGGATCGGCGAGTGGAGGGCTCCTACTTGCACGGGATTTTACCCAGCGTGTACGTCGGGTGTCTCTCGTGGGGGAAAAAAAACCAAAAAACCAAAAACAACCAACCAAACAAACAAAAACAAACCTGCTTGTGTTTTGAGTCGGTTTTATTTGATTTTCAAAAACTGACTGGACCTCAAAGTTGCCGTTGCTTTACATACCATTATTCTACTGAATGCTTCTCCTAAAAAGACAGAAAGATGTTGAACTCAGAATCTGTATATCTAAATGTATCTGAGGCTTGAGATGGGCTGTGACCTCGGTGCTCCTGTCCACCACGCAGTAGGACCTCAAACCTCGGGTGCAGAGAGACTGATGGGTTCTCAGAGCTCACATTATGACGACTGCACCCTTGCTTGATGGCTACATCAAAGACAGCCCCCGCTGTCACCCAACCCTAGCAGGGTGACATCCAGCTTAGGACTAGCAAAGGGCAGAGAAACATTCAGCAGAAATTAGAAGTATCACATTTCCAGCTTCAGCATCTTTTGATTTGAGAAGGAAAGAACAGCTTAGAAGTATCAGGTTTCTTCCTGTTTGCTCAGATATTACCAGACCTGTACTTTGGCTTGCCCATCACAGAGCACATTGTGTTTGATGCCAGCAGGGGAGGGGACAGCCTGCAGACAGGGGTGTGCTCAGGTTCTCTGACCCCACTGCATGCTCCTGGGGGTAAGGGAGAGGCTGATGCTTGTGCACACCAGATCTCTTTTTTTCAAAGAGTCAGTGCCTCTGCATTTATTCGGATTATTATTTTTTTTTTTTTTTCAGTAGAATTTATGGGAAATGTCACAGTGGTAAATGTGTGGAAACTTCACACTCCTATGCTACCAATAGATCATGACATCTGGATTAAGGGCTTGAAGTGAGCCAGCACCATCTCCACCACAGTCTCCTGGAAAGGCTGGGGCTGGTAGTGCTGCAAAGAAAGAGATCTGCTCAGTTCTTCCTCTGTCTTTGTTTCTGTCAGATCTCTTTTTTTTTCCAGTCCCAGACAAATGTGGCATCACCACATCCTCTCCATACGTATTTTCATGCCACAAGATGCTCCTCAGGTTCTTTGGAAGTGCTTGGATGATTTGCACTGTCAAACAGCCCCTCTCCACAAAAAGTAAAAACTAACAAGAGTTCGGAGGCTGCATGGTCGTGAGGACAGAGCAATGGGCTGGGGGACAGGTATCAGCAATGCCATGAGGTGGGGAGCATCTCTGTGTCAGACAGGGATGGGCTAGACCCTTGTGTGGTATGCACAAAGCCCACGCTCCCACTGAACCACAAAGTCATGATTTTTCTACACTATCCATAGGTTATATGTATGAAAATAAGATACTTGTGATTTTAAAATGTGAGCAGTGTGTTTTGTGGGAGCTTGCCGTGGGTGATGGCATAGCAAGATCTGCCCATCCCAGTGACTGGGAGACATTTGACTTGCATGGCTTTGCTTCTTGTCTGGTATGTTTCAGTGTTGGTCTGTTCCTTTTTCTACTTGCAGCAGCTTGATATGATCTGAAGACCATTGATTTAAGGGATTTACTCCCGATCTGCAATGGAAAAGGAAGAAAAGAATAAGGCAGCAGGCTCTTCAGATCTCAGTCATCTGCAAATCTCTGGAGTCAGCCAATGTCAAAACCAATATTCCAGGCTTTAAAAGTCAACACGGATATTGCTCATCCCAGTAAAACAAACACGTTAATGTATTAATTATGACGGTGGTTGCTTCTGAGATTATGGCAAGAATCAGTAATTAACCTCATGAGTGAGATCCTCCCTTTTAATTCACTTAAAGGCATGGAGTACTTCTGTTTGAAAATTGGTGTGTTAGCAGCATTATTCTGGTTTCCCTTCCAACCTGCATCTTTCAGCTCATCAGATGAAGTCATTCATTTGCTGCCATAAACAGTGTAGTCGGTGGGTTAAACAGTGAGCAGATCTTCTGTAAATTGAATACATTGAAGGAGAAGGAAGATATTTACAGGAGGTTTTTCAAAGGTCCAGGCTCACTGCTACTGGAATTTGGTTAGAATTTGGGTCACTGAACTGTCTTGTGCTTTAGGGTGATAAATGTGAATTCATGAGTTAAGGTTGTGAATATAATTGAAGGTTGAAGGGATCCCCATGAGCGGTGAAGAGCTGTAGTCAAATCTGGACCACTACAGGAAGCACAAACGTAATTGTTTTTGCCAAGACTTAGTGTAAATAATACTGTGAATTAGTTACCTTACATAGCTTACTTTCCACTCAGTATTAAACTCAAATATTCCTCTAAAGCTTTTATCCCTTACTTCTAATTAAGACATGGAGAAAATCTACTGTCTATCATTTATTCATACTCAGTTTTTTTCAGTGTTATCAGTACAAATTCAGTCTCCATAAGATATCAAGGATTCCGTGGTGATAATAAATGTTAGTTCATAACTGATAATCATGGGACTGCAAAATATGTCTGGATCTCTGGCTAACAGCCGGTTTTAGTCTCTAAAAATACACAGTCTAAGATCTTTAAAATGTGGACAAGACCTGAATAGTGTCTTAATATTAAATCACAAGCCTATAACTTATAATTAGATTATATGAGCTTGTAAGCAAAATTCAGTCATAAAAAACTGAATCATCCCAGTGTTTTCCAGAAGGAAATGGAATAAACAGTGTAAATACTTCTATAACATACACACCCGAAGAGATCTTGCGTGTTTTACTGCATCCCAGCTGTACTCATCTCTGATGAATAAGATCAATCCCTTTTTCTAAATAAAATAGAAAAAAAATGCAGTATGTTTTGTTATGCAAAAACCTGTCTAAGTAATTCTGGGTGGTATATTGAAGCATGTGCCTAGGTGAAGTGCATCATGTTGTGCACATAGAAACCTGCACCCATTTTTGTCCAGAGCATTCTTTCTTGTTGCATTTGCATCATTTGCTACTTCACATCCCTATTTACATATTTACCAACCAGCTCAGGTGGGCATGCAATCACAATAAACAGACACACTCGTAATCTACAGTAAATACTGTATCCTGGGGGTATTACCAGGTGGACTCAAGCCCTGATCCAGAGTTCGTCACTCAAGAGACTTCATTGGCCTGAACACATTTTTCACTGGATCTTCAGTTGCACGGGAATTTAAAACAAACTTACAGTATTCAAATTTGAGTGATATATGTGGTTGGCATGAACAGGAGGCAGCATGTCTTACAGGTACTGAATGTCCTAAACCACCACACATTTTTGAACCACAAAACACAAAGTCATTTTTGGTAACTTCTACTTTTGCTCAGGTGAGTAAATGATGAAACTTGTGTTTCAACAACATTAATGTTATATTGGAACATACAAACATAAAAAACACAGTATTTTAAAACAGCACAATAACTTCTAAAAGGGAAAAACATTAGCAATATGCTGTTAAAAGGCATGATATCTTACAATAGGCACCTATGAACTTGCGACTGGGATCAAGAACTTCTGCTCTTCCGGACTTTCCATGTGGCCTTGGAGACGCCACTTGACCTCTCTGTAGGGAGGGCTTAAGTACTTCTAGAGATTTCTTGAACTTATTTCTTGTTCTTGTCTTATCAATGCTTATAGTTATCTAGAGGGCAGGTATCACAAGGGTAGAACCAGGCTCTTTTTTGTGATGACCGGTGACGAAGGGCAATGAACACAAACTGGAACACTGAAAGTTCTCTCTGAAATTGAGGAAGAACTTCTTTACTTTGAAGGCAACAGAGCACTAGAACCAGTTGCCCAGAGGGGTTAGGGAGTCTCCTTCTATGGAGATATTCAAAACCCACCTGGACACTTTCCTGTGTAACCTACTGTAGGGAAACTGCTTTAGCAGCGGGATTGGACTCAGTGATCTCCAGAGGTCCTTTCCAACCTCTACAGTTCTATGATCCTAATCCTATGCTGTACTAGCAGCTCAGCTCGAGACCTTGGTGCCAGCATCCATCAGCCAGCTGCTAAGATGTTTAACAGGAAACAAATATTTTTGTTGTGGTGCCTTATACTCAAGTACTAAATAGAACTCATCATTAAGTATCAGTAAAGCTACTTTGTTGGTCTCCCTAGAGCAACAGCGTGAGAGTCCTTTCTATATTGACAGGAAAAATCTTAGGAGTGCCTGGGCTGCTGCATCTTTAGCTGATGAGTGCAGCTCCCAGTACTCGTTTGTCATATGCTGTCTTTACCCTGCTAGAAGCTCTCTATGGCAGATAGCACCCTTTTGGTTTGCATCTACACGACACTGAATACAATCAAGTCTTGTTCAGCAGAATTATTGTGTAAATATTTGTTAATAGCAACATAAACGCAAGAAACACAGGATCAAGTATATGTTGGAATCAAAAAAAAGGATTTTGGCATCTATCACTATCTATGTTAACAATAACTGAATACTAGGGTATAATAATGGAATACTAGGGTAGTATATTACTTACTGGCTTGACCTTTACCTTGAACAGATTCTGAAGGCAGTGAAAATGCAGATAGAAATGTCTACTTCCAAATGATTGGCAGGTGGTCAACAATGCTTAATAGTGCTGATTTAATTTCATCCTTTTATGTTCTCACATGATCTAACATTTTTAAAAAGAATGGACAGACAGGATTTAACACTCAGCTTTCCAAGAATAATGAAAATGTGCATATGTTAAAAATATTAATCTTTGAAAATCATATGTTGGTAGTGTCTGTAAATAGGAAGCCATATTTTTCTCTCTGTGAAGCATCAAGAGTCTTTATGTCATTTCATACATAATGTGCTGGAATACTTGTTTGCAGTTGAAGTGATGAAGTGACCTAAGAATTCAGACTTTATTAAATGTTTTCCACTGGTATAATGAAATCTTATTATGCCTGTTTTTGAAATGTTTGTCTGAACAGAAATGTTGTTATGAATAACTGCTTATACCGGAATATGTAATATTGGTAATATGGAATATGTAATATTGGTAACTAATAAAAACCACCGAAATCCTCATCTAAAAAGAGAAATGTTACTTATTATGCTCAGGTAGAGGAAGAAACTCTGAACAATGCACTGAATAAAGAAAGTGAAATGCATATGAATTGAAATTCTTTTTTTAATGTGTGGGATAGTGAAGAAAAAAGGCTTCCAGATGTTGTTCTATTTTCAATTTCTTAGTTATCAATGCAGTTTGTGAGCTTTGGCCTGTGTCTGAAACACTCTCTTGTGCTGGAATCTTTAAATTGCAGTACCATCTTGAAAATATAAAGTAATGTGTAAGCTTTTGTGTCCACTATGGCTGGAGCCCTCAATAAATAATATGTTAGTGAAATATTTTTGTAGAATGAGAAAATATATAGAAAACATATTCTTTTCTCAGATTACTAAATTGTTTGCAGCAAGCACTTGGTCTGCTCTGCATTTAGGGTTTCCTGATACTTAACTAGGAATCAAAATACACAGCTCTTCTGTTTGGGTTGCTTCAAGATAAGTAGGCAGGATGTTGTTACCACAGGTAGCATGTTTCCTTGTTTGCAGAAAGGCTTGTCTCTGCTTATTAAATACCAACAGTACTGCCAGAAAAAGAGAAATGCCATCTTTTCATCATATACTTCCAGGAGGATAACAAAAAGCCACACAGTACATGATTAAACATGAAAGTTTTGCAGTAAGTTTCTCATGCAAATACTGGCATGAGCAGTAGTCATACTGTCTCCCTACAGAATTCCACTGTGGTCTTATAGGAAATCAGGAGCAAGTGAAAAGATAATATATAGAGAAAAATATTGTTGTTCCTCTGAATGAAAATCTGAATAATGACAAGCATACCACTTTTTTCACAATTTTTAAGGGTACTATTGAAGTATTTTACATGTGATGGATCATAATTATCTGTAATCATTTTCACCGTGGTGATAGACAGTAAATTGGACCTTCATGCTATTTTACACCATCTTAAATTCTTCTCACCACTCTTGTGGGAAAAAGCCATGGGCCATTAAGAAAACTGAAGAGATGCTTGTCATTTGTGTATTTGTACCACTGTTGAGACATATTATTAAGGGAAGTCTCAATTATTTCTTCTATCTCTTACTACCCGGAAAATAAAAGTCTACGTTATAAATTCTTATTATGTAGAAGATGTAATTAATTACTTACAAGTGCCAGCAATCCATTTCCTAAATATTATTATTTCTATACAAAAAAAAAATGAAACTAGAATTGGACAATAGCTTCATTACAGTAACATGAATGTTCTAAAAGCTCTTTGTTACATGACCATATGTGCATGCTCCTTGAAAACATGAATTTTATGAAGTGACAAGTGCCTCAAAGAAAGTGTACCTCTTTGTAGTCATTAGCATTTTATCCTCTGTAATCACATGCCTTTACTGCCCATCCCTGATGAAAGAGCTAGATCTTCACACTTACAATATAGGAAATATTTCTGAAAAATGTTCATGTTCCAGAAAAAAAAAATTGCTAAAATATCTTCAGTATAGAAAACCAGAACAAAATCATCTTAATAAATTCCCATTGTGCTTAGAAATTGTCAGGATAGATTTTCAGGATAGTAGCACAATAATAGCACCAGAACCTGTTCTAGAGAGATAAATGTGTGTGCATTACATCTCGAGGGATTCCCTGTGTAATGAGATTGTGCAAGTCCTCTGAATAACTGAGTTCCACCGAGAAACCAGAGGAAGTTAGTTTTTATTCAAATAGTTAAAGAAGGTGCACAAAATCTTAATGGTCAGGTCTAAACATACAGTAAAATGACAGCCATAATTTCCAGGCTTTATGGGGAATAGATGGTGAATGGTTGTTCTGTTAATTTTCATGCCTACTTCCGAATGGCAAATGATGAACAACTCAGCCACAAAGACAACAAAACGTGAAAATTAAAGCAGAATAATTGATGACATCAGGAAATTTAGATTTAATATGAGAATCATGATGAAAATAGTATTTATGCCTAATCCAGCATTTTTAATCCAACACAAATCTATCTGCTATTTCTGCTGATGTTTTAAGGACTTAATGTCATTTACATTTTGATTAAAACTAAGAGAACAGGGTAAAACCAAGAGTAAGTACAGTTGAACTAATAGAATTATCACATTTATATTCAAATTAACAGCAATATTCTCTTTAATTCCAGTGCCCCAAATGTTTGTTTTACTGAAATGTGGCTTGAGCCTTCTTGAGAAGCAGCATTCTGTTACTGTACAGTAAAACATTTTGAGACATATTTAATGCTAAAGTGAATAATACAACTGGAAAACCCATGGACAGTATTCTGAGCATACTGCTAAGCTGACTAAGCAAAGATTATGTGATCTTAGCGCTATCAAAATAACATTGGAGTCTTTATTTTTATTAGAGTTTTACTAAAATATTAATACTACATAACAATTACAATTCTGTAGTTTTGAGAATTCGGTTCAGTTTGGAAATGAGGTGCTCAGCTGTCTGTCCTCAGGAGGTGCAATGAACCAGTGGAGAAATATAGTGAACCCTAGATGAAAGAGGACGGAGTGACTTTGTGCCTTCCTTATCTGGGTCTAAATGAGAGAAATTTCCGTACTCTGTTATGTACCATCATCATATACATGATGCTGTAACTTACTTTTTCCAGCTTCTTAGAAAATATATATCTATATACATAGATAGATATATATAGATATAGATATATAGATATATATTTTCTTTTCCTCTGTTAGGCCTCTTGTACTTATAGTGGATTTTTAATACAAACATATTTATATACATTGATTATAATTAGTGCTTGAAAAAGAATGTTTTTACATTCAGTTTTGCCTCCTTCCACAACAATCCTGTAGTGCTTAAGGATTTAAGTTTTCCTACAGGAACTAAGACGTACTGGGAGATGTGTTATTTTTAGAGGATTGTATACTAAAGCAAATCAAACTGAAACATATAACATAGCAGGAAAATAAATAAATAAATAAATAAAACCTAAATGGAAAGAAACCCTCACAATTTTTAGCTCCTTTTAAAAGCACATTCTTCTGCCTATCTTTTTTGTAGTCATGACTGAGAAGCCCATAAGCAACACTTTCATTTCTGAACCAGTAACCCAGAAAATAATAGATTGTCAGCATAACTTATGTCAGGAAATTGTCTTAGAAGAAACTGCTAAAGGAACTGAAATGAAAAAGGAAAAAATTAGGGATAGGGCAAACGTCTGTACAAAGGTGCCACTGAATGCACCTATTTTAAAAAATATGGTCTCTCTTTTGCTCAAATAGTTGTACATACATGTTAGAGGTGGTTTAGGTACATGCATGCAATCTGCTGCCTATTTCCAGTCAAATTAACGTCATAAGGTTCTTAAGAGAGCATTATGGAGCAGTAACGGTGGAGCCATTCATTGATGTTTAAAAATTCCATTAATAATTGTATAACAATCATATCAATCTACCATTAACCTCAGTTTATCATAATTTTGTCTAAAATCTCATATATGAGTGGGTTATAACTGAGTTGTTATTTATGAATATTAGATTTGTTTAAATGGTGATTAACACGGAAGCTTGATAAAGAGGAGTTTTTTATCAATTATTTACATACATCTCCCAGGGTTTATTATAGCAAAATTATTTTCAGGGGAATTATTTTTGGAGAAGCATTGAAATCTTCATTAAACTACTGAAGATGGAAAGGGATTGTGTCAAAGTGGGTTAATCTGATGCTAGGAGAAATGTGCTCTCAAAAAGAAAAATAAAGTTATTTTCAATTAAATTTCCCAACATACTTAAGTTGAAATAAATAATATGGAATAAAATGCTGTGCAGAATGAGCTTGACTACCTTAGCATATTGTTAATTGCTTCAGCATGCCTGCAGAAGAGCTCACAGCAGGAGAGCTGTAGCCTCTGTTGATGTAGTTTGACAAAATATAAGCTCATTCCTTGTGTTGAAATGAAACATGAGGAACTTTGTCAGTATCTGTTTATTTATTTTATCATCTTTTCAAAAAATATATTTTCTTCTTCACAGCTTAACCAAAGCTGGATAACATCTTCCTTGGGAGAGTTGTTTTGTTACAGTTATTTATACATGACCAGACAGTGTATTATGTACCCATTTACATGTAAATTGACATTGACTTCAGTGTTAATTTAGTGCGCTGGATAGCAGAGAGAGGAGGTGACTAGTACATGTTTTTATTTCATCTGTCATCGAAGGCCTTCATGTAAACACATGGGGGAATGGCACACTTTCTAATATTTTTTCCACCCCAAGAAAACTACTGCTGTTAACCTCGGTTTCCCACTTACTTACATTTCTGCACAAATAATTACTTTTTCTTCTGCTTAGATTTCCTCTACAGTTTCCAACTGTCACAGTGCTCCTCTTCTCACCAGTAGCTGTTACATAGTATGGTTGTACACTGTTGACCAGAGCATAAGAGCCTTTATTTTTCATTCAGTCAGCAGATGCATTTTAGCTCTGCAGTTTATTTACCAAGAGTTCGGAGTGCATCTCACTGTTTCTGTAGAGTTTTTCCAATCAATTGAAGCTTAAATCCATATTATTCATTAAAAAAAAAAAAAAAAAAGTTCTGATTTACAGTAAATCAAAAGTCTATTTGACACTGACTTTGCTGGTTACCAGATTAATTAAACTAAAGCTTCTTAGCTGTGATGTGGTGTTTCCTAATTCTGTGTCTTTCCTTAAAAAGGTTAGACTGATCCTCTGAGGCTGTGGTGGACTGAAGGATATATGAGAATATGATTTCATGAGTGAGATGTCATGATCCTTGCCACAGCCACACTTCCTCCCCTAGGGCATGCAGTCTCACAACAGAGGAAGACGTCAAAAACACTGGCTCAGCCCAGATAGGAAGAATAACCACAATTTTAATTATCAAACTTGCTAAGAAGATGGCGGGAAGCAGTGGGTCTTCCTGCTCTGGGGCATCCACCCTTCAGTCCTTACCAGAGGGAGAGCAGGAGATAGAGCTGGAGGAGTCAGAGAAAGACCATGGGTCTGGAAAACTTCTCAGGAGTGACCCCATGGGGATGGTCCTATGAAACTGAGACCAAGTGTGTAGACTCTACCAAGAAGCCCTTGTACCTGTAGTGTCCTGTTTTTTCCCTGCTGTTATTCCAGTTTTGGATGGCCTCATCAATCCCAGCATCAAGGAGTGTGTGAGATGAAGTAGAGATTACAGTGACAAACAGCCCCATGGTTGACCTGGCTCAGAGTTGACCTAGCTGAGGGATGACTCCAAACCTAGCTGAGAAGCAGTCACAGTACAGGCAGCACCTTTACAATGTAAGAGCTGTTGATAAGAATCTTTTTGCTCTGTTTTTGTGCTACACTCACCAGCTGCACAGAGAATCCTGCTCCGGGAGTAGGATATTGCCACTGGCAGCAAGCATTAATTTTACCTGTTTGTAAGAGTAATAGGCATCTATGCCTGGGGTATTTACATGGGCTTTACCAGATCCATTTATTACCAGTTCAGAAAGTAATCTCCTGTGTCAGGATTCCTCAGGATAGTGTGGAATAATGAACTTTCATTGTCAAAATGTAGGAGCTTGTTAATCCAACTATATATTATTCCCTTCATACACAGTATTAAATACAGAGATTCAGTTGATAATGTTCAAAAATGCAGGGACTAGTAGCGGAAGAATGATGGTTGTCCTCAAATGCCCAGGCCATTTCTTGCACAATAGCAAACAGCAAGAGTAGTTAGAGGTTTGCTGGTATTGGAAATATCCCAATTTTACAAAGTGCTCTAAAAGTGCATGGGAGTAAAAATTGCTGCATAAATATAGGAAGTTATTTGTTTACGGACAATGAGCCTCCAGTGACATTCTAAGTGCAAATTATAGATAAGAAATGGCTATGCAGTGCAGGAAATGGATTCACTAGAGCACATGGCCCCCAAAGAGCTGCTCAGCAGCCTGTATAACATAACTCCAAAGACAACAGGAGCTTGGCGTTCCACAATCGTCAGCCTTATTAAGTCTCCAACACATGCCCAAAGTATTACCATCTTTATTTGAACCTGCTTTTGCAACCAGTGTTTCTGATTAGAATTTTTAGCACGAACTGGAACACAGGAGTTTCTGTCTGACTATCAGGTAGCATTTCTGTGCTGTGTGTGTAATGGAGCACTAGCACATACTGTCCAGATAGGCTGTGGAGTCTCCTCCTCCTTGGAGATCTTCAGAAGCCTTCTGGACATGGGCCTGGGAGCCCTGCTCTGGGTGTCCTCGCTTGGGCAAGGGTTGGAGCAAGCGACCTCCAAGGTCCCTTCCAACCTCAGCTGTTCTATGTTTCTATAGCTATGACTTCTATTAAACTTTGTTTTACTCACTGAAGGAGTTCTCATACAGCAGATGGGTAGAACTATGTTTTGTCTACACTACAGAACAAGGATAATGCTTTTCTTAACTTAGCTATTAATTGACATTTTTCATCTTGAGCTAGCAAGACAGAGTCTATCCTTTACAAAAGCTAGGAAAAAAATAGGCCAGCCTACATGCATTTCTATATGAATTTAAGTTAATTGCAAGTACTCAGAATAGATGCATCAAGTTCCTTAACTGAACTTTATAAACATAGTATGTGTTTGTGACAGTACAGCTGCAGCTACCTTACTGATACATCCATTTGGATTTTCATTAGTTTCTAAACTCTAATATCAATTCCTCCTCTATTTTCTCCACCATTTATATTAGTTTTCTTCAGAAACTTAACAGGGCTTTTTTCACGTGTGTATGTGTATGTTATGAAATACTATACAGCACTTTACACACTACTTGTGGTCTTGCAGCAGCTTCATCAGGAAAACTCTACATCCCAGTGAATATACCATACAAAAGTTTGAGCATATCTTGCAATCTCGGTGGCTTTCTATTCATTCTACAGACTCATAATCATGTACCTTTATTTATTCAAACAACTCCCTTGATCTCAGAAATATTACTTGAATTGGAACATGTTGCAAGGATCACAACCTTAAATTTGAAATATACATCAAATATATTAACATGAGCTTATAGTTTTAAATGTCACATTAATTTTCTACCTTGTTGTTTCTAAAGAAATACCTGGTAGTTTCTAAATATGAATATTTGATTGAATTACTTTGCTTTTTCCTAATCTTTGGGACTCAGATTGATTCAAATCAAGCATATAATACTTTACCTATAACTATATATCTCATAAAATGAAATCCCCTTTCAAATATTCTTATCCACTGACTTGTTGTTCATTGGATTCTGAATCATGTAAGTAATTTAAATGGGAATTTGTTTTTCAATCACTTTGAGGTCGACTGCTTTCTACTGAAAATGAGAGTTTCTTATATTTAACGGTAAAGCAAAATAATACTTTCCCCAGCTCTTACTACCTATTTGCAGGTTATTTTTGGTTTCCAGGTTGCTTATGTTTTAAAGTTCAGCAATTGTGCGTATATTGTTTAAAAAACCTTTGGCTTGTAGGCCAAGGAGAGAAGGCGAAAAGTGGAATAACTTAAGGGTATTTATGGCTGTGCGGTATTAATCAGTGATGTATATTTAAACTAATAGAAGGATAAATGGGTAAGTGAAATAGGGAAGTTCATTGCAGGAAAATAAATTTATCATTTCCAAACAGATGTTTGCTGAAAGAAAAATATACACTTTTATTCAAATAGGTGACATTTCGCAGAGCTACAGATTTAAAGCTTGAAAGCAGGTGTGAATGTGTTTAATGTTTCTGAATCCAAATTGTTTATACAGTTTTAAAGCATATCTTTTGGCAAGCCTTTTGTGTATGGTGTTCAGTTATTCTGCTTTTACAACAGCTGATAGAGGAATTGTATTTCTTTACTCCTCCGTTCTCCTTTGGAAAACACATTAGCTCAGTTCCTATCTAGGTTTTGGTGCACTCTTGGCTCTGCTAGCTTGATTTCATGCCTCTCGTGATGGGGAGTGGGCTAAGTGGTCTAAGAGCACCACTAGTTCTGTCCTGAATCCTATGACACCTCAGAACTTTGATTTTTGAGATACAGGGTCAAGGCGGTGTCCCAGTTAATGAGGGGAGAATCAAAGGTGCTAGAGAAGCTTTACTGAAGTGCAGGAGTAGTACAAGAATTTGATGCATTTCAGTGAGAGCATTATCAAAGCTTGACATTTTGGCAACTGAGTCCATATTCAGGCAAAATGATTGAACTTTCCTCAAAAAAAATGAACTTAAAAATTTACTAATGTGACTTTGAATACAGTATTTCCGATATTCTCATCCCCTGAAATATATACAGGCACTATAAAGATACAAAATCTGTTCAATTTCATTATAAACAGCAACATTTACAACATATTGCGCATTGTTTCTGAGCCATAGGTCTTCTGCTTGCCAAAAGTATAAAAACATGCATCAATCCTAACTGAACACAACCAGTTTCATTGCTGAAGTCATAAACAGACAGTACACAGCTAAAGCGCTGTGTGAATCATTGTCAGTCCCTGTGATTAAACACCAGGACTGGATTTTATCTCAGGTCTTTGATGCTCTGTGTTATCTGCTACTCCCTTTCCTAGTGCAAAGAAAGTTGTTGATGGCAAAAGAAACACCCTGAAGTTTACTGAAAAGTTACCTCAGATAAAACTGTAAAAGAAACCTCTCATCTAAAGCCCTGAAGTTTGAAATATAAAGTAATTGATCTATCAGTCAATAATTAGGGGAAATTAGGCAAAGAAAATGAGGCCTGACTACATGCAGCACTCCTGGGCTTGACATGAACAAACAGCAGCGGTGTTGCAAACATGCTCAAAAAACATTAAGCATGTCTGGCTGAGGCAGAGAGAAGCACTGGAGAATGAATATTATTGGATAGTTATGTTGATTTGCACCAGGAAATGGCTTGCTTGCAGAACATTTCATTAAATCATCATTATCCATTCTGAATTTACTATTGTTGATAGTAAGGCACATATAGAGATGAGGAAGGCCAATCTGTTCATCTGAATTTCCAAAGTTCTGAAGGCTGAATTATTTCAGTCAATTTACCAATGTATTTTCATACACATTTTCCCTGCTGTGAAGCTTTTAACCTAGTTTTTCAGCTGAAGAGAAGGAAAAAATAAACTGTCATTTACAGTAACGCCATGAAATCAGAGAGGATCTTGTAACAAATAAAATCCATTTCCAGTCTCATATCCAGCCTGGAGACTTCAGCTACAAGTTCACAGCATCAGCATTCCTTAGAAAATGGTTAGCCAAGGAGGTAAGCTTCCTTCTCTGTTCCCTCTTCCACTTGGCACCATGCTGTTTGCCCTATGCCATGTTCTGGAGAGCACTGACAATGATGCTTTTCTCATGAGATGCAATCTTGACTAAATATTTTTCTTGGTTAGGATCAACTCAGATCACCCGTAATACCTTTTAATAGCTGGATATGATGTTTTTACCATCTGAAGCTGTGATTTGAATTTTGTCTGCTATAGACTAATTGAAAGCTACGATGTGATCCCTTTTGAGGAATTTCATTTTCTCTGTTCAGTTTCCTCACACTGTAACATATATATGTCATTTGTTTCAGGTACAGAGCATATCCTGATATTAATATGTTTTGAAAGATCACCACCCTTACAATGGTTAGATTTTATTAATATTAGCTTTCTAAAAGACTATTTCTCTGTCTGTGTTCATGTCTAGATTGGCCAAAATGTACCTAAAACACACACAAACTTTGAAGCAAGTTTTTCAGAAAATTGCTAGCTATGCTGCCACCTAGTGAATCTGTGCTGTCTCTGATAATACTTTTGCTCATCAAGAGATTTTTCTCTTTTTTTTGAGGGTGGAAAAACTTTTATAGAATTTTTTCAATAAAATAAGATATGCGTGTAATGTATTACAATTTTATTTAGCATTTGGTTTAAGATAGACAAATACAAGTATTAAAAAATGCATGTGCACTGAATTAGGGCACAGTTGTTAATCATTAAATATTCTTTTCACGTAGGGTCAGCTTACAACAAATCATTTTCCTATGGTGTAAGGTCACTGAACATGTAAACATTTGGTTTCAATCTTTGTGTTCTCTCTGACAGTTAAAATGTCACTGTTTTACCTACTGTCCTGGGTCTGTTCCTGTGCAACTAAAATCGATGTACTTGCCATTTACTTTAATTGAACTGGGTTTCTTCTGTCGCTGCAAGACTTAATCCATATGTTTGCCAGACTGTTTTTAATAGAAATCATCTGTCCTACAAGCTTATCAGCCCCTGTTTGCAAACACATTTTTAAGAAGGAAAGATTGCTTGTAATTCATCTAAGAAAATCACACCTTCACCAGGCTTGACTTTTTTTTTTCATGTTGTGCTGAGTAACAAAGTACGGAGGAACAACAGCAGCTAATCCACAGTGAGATCAATTCTTACTAACAGCAATCAGCAATCCATGAGGAAACCCACAGCTTTTTTGTCATCTAACATTTAGCATCTTTCCCAGATAAGTGAATAATTACATGGCATCTATGCAACCTTAGTGTCCTGCTGATATCTTCTAAATATATCCTGAAATTCCTCATCCTTTACATTTATTCTCCATGAATATAGCAAAATAAGTCCGGGAAAATACAGAGAACAGGCTGATCGCAAGCCCATATCATGGGCTTCCTTGTTTCCAGCCTTCAGTTAGGTTTGCCTAGTTCGCTCTTTGTCTCCATAAAATCGTGTTCTACTTTTGTAATGAAGAGTCAGCTCCAACAGCAAAGGCTTGGGCTGACATATGTTGGAAGAGTCTTACACCAGGCTGCTCTGCAATCTGGTAGACCCATCACCCTCTGACTGCAGACAGTCTAAACACAGTTTCTTAGATAAATCACTGCATGCTGTTGATCTGCGTTTTTCATTTAATTAAGCAGAATCAGAATGAATAAGAAATAGGCTTAGCAGGCCTAAAATGCTGGGAGGTTAGTCCACGTTTGGATGTCATCTACTGCTATGCTTCAGCAAAGCATAAATCAGCACAAACACAGGGGGACATCTGTAGCTCACAGTAAAAGCATTTGTGCTGGAGTTACATATATGTTCCATAAGTGTCATAAGATCAAGTTTAAAGCAAGTTAGCACTCAGGAGCAGGGGAGTAGAAGTCACTCTGAAATTTAAGACACAGAATCTTGAGTAAGACTGGAATTCATATGAAATTTAGATTCAGAGCAGCCGATCCAGTATTGACCCTCCTGGATCACATTCTGAGTGCTTAGAAGTTTTCAAGAGGGGTAGTTGTTTAGGGGAGCACTGCTTTGGGTGCTGAGGTTTCTACAATATTTGGCAGCCCAAGGGTGGTGAGGCTGCATAGCACCGTGTCTCCAGGGGCAACCAGCAGAACTGCCCTATCAGGTACATGTGAACCAGCACACACCAAAAGGTTACACCTCAGATGGATCACAACAGGATCCACTGCTTTCAGAGTTGCAAGACCCAGGTCAAGAGGAGAAGACGATTGCAAAGCTGAGAATGTGGAGGAGAGTGGAAATGCTCCATTCTGATCAGTCTGATCAGGTCAAGATGACTATTAAACCACACGATAAAGAAAACCTGCATTGGAATGAAGCTCAGTGGAGAATTGCCCCTCTACCTTACTAAGCCTGAACAGCATATCATTTTCCATATCAGATGTAGAATGAAGAACTTGAGCACCTGTAGTCTTTAAATACATTGCAGTTCATTTTTGTAAGAGTTGTTGCTGATCAGTATATCCTAGAATTCATTCTAATAAAAGTTTCAACTGAAAGAGCTACTTTTTCATCTCACCTCTGTTAAAAAATGTTTGCAGTACAAAGAAATGTGAAAAAAAGGCTTCTGTGAACAAAGACCTTTTTTTCTGTTCAAAGAAGTTAAAACAGGAATAGGAGGAGAATGAGTGATTCTTATGTAGTTTGTCGAACATTTGGGAACTTTCAGTACATAAAGTAAGCTCTTCTAGACCTGCTATTTTCCAATAGGCAATTATCTGCTTTTATTTCTGGTAGATCAGTAGTAGAATGTGGTATGTAATCCTTAATGTAGGATTATATGAGATCATGTGAACTAAAGAAATGGCTTATAATAATCCTATACAATATGACATTCATTTCCTACTTCAGCAAGAAACGCCCCTGCACTTCAGAAAGCTGTTAATTAGCAGCGATATCCAAGCAGAAAGTCTAAGCTACTCCACATTCACTGCTATCTCAATTCGCTATGGGGTACTTCAGAATACATCCACAGTAATGTTATTTTATTAATAATAATGTCTTATACAGATAATTTCCATGGCATGAAGTTCTGCAGGCACACCATTCCAAAGGACCTTGTGTGCTTGGCCACAAAATCTCTGTTTCTTTGAAGTATATATGGTGATATATATATAATGATTTTGCTCTTACAGAATCAAGCCAGAGCTGCATAAAGTTGGTTTCATTTTTAATCTTCCAAAAATAGAATCAAAATTGTGTCTTAAAAATAAGGATGCTAGAGATGTGGGTCCACCACCAGAATCAATATTTTGGTTGTCTGGTAGCCCAATGGCAGTAGCAGGTAAGAATATGAGAAAATGTGAAGATAAAGTCCTGGAGGAAAATTAGTCTAGTCTGGTGATAACCAAATAGGTGAATATTTGGATTTGTGGCGGTAAAGTTTCAGTGAGGATTTAATGGAGACTGTAGTATGGCAGAGTGATATGCTTGTCACCTGGAGGCTCCAGTAACAATTTCCTAATGATGTAAGTCAGGTGATATTTATGCAGATCCAGATGCTCTTCTAGAGAAATGGAGAACAGTCGACCATGTGAGATCTCCTTCACAGTCATCCAAACATCACAGAATCCTTTCTGCATTGAGAACGCACTGAGTTGGCCTAAGGATAGGCAAGCTGGGGCAGAAAGAGTGCAAAACCATGTGACTGTTTCTAAATAGTTGTGTCAGGATCTCTAAAAGCAATTTTTTCCAAGACTACCTGGTAAACCAGGTCCAGTGCTACTACTGTGAGTTTAAAACAAATGATGGTCTTTCAGCCATACAGATCACGTAAGTATAATTGCAAGTTTTCTCACTGATTATACTTGGAAGATGGAAAGCCCTGGCAGAACTCAGCTTTGGCATAGCAGCTCAGATGTGGCATTATCTAAGTGAAATTTCTGTGTGTGAGGATCTGTGGTTAGCAAAACTTACATCTCACATGAGTAAGAGGTGTTCAATTCTACATCAGATGTAGCCACATAAGGCAGAGGAACTGTTTCAAAGGAAAAAATGAGGAAGTATTACATGTTTTCCAGAAGACTACTCACAATTTGAACAAATCACATCTCTGTAGCCTATCTATGTACCTTTCTGTCCAGTCTCCTTGGACATAGCACATGGCCAGCCACATGACCAGGTTGTCTCTTTGCTTTTCTCTTCCTTATCCTTAAGAATCCTCAGCTACCTGCTAATCAAATATTTCTCTTTTTACGCTCTTCTTCTATAATTTACTGGATGCCGTGTGCCAAGGTTCATGTTACCAACACAAAGGATGGGCAATGAGGTGGAAGAGAGGAACATTTAGCAGCTACATTTTTATACCTCTGCAGACAATCTTTATGTCAAAATTGACGTCACTGATCAATAATCAAAACTGATGCCTATTTCAAAAGTCCCGAAAGGAGCAATGTAAGCATTGACATAACCACCAGTATGGTCCCACCTGATGTTCTTCAGGGATAAAATGTTAAAGCTACCTATTCTGAAGTGAAAAACATAGCAACTCTCTTTCTGATGCCAGAGCTACAGGAGTATTTTTATGCACGAAAGTTCAATTTTTCACCCCCTGTTGGTGTGCACTGAGTTTTCAATGACATGAATAGAATTGCAGCAACTTCTGAAAATCTTAGAAGGTGCAATGACCTGAGCCTGCCATCTTAACAACGTCTTATTACATTGCATACTTATGGGTTCAATTCAAGAGTTGCTTAGTTTTCTATGAGACACCACCACCACTCATTAAATAAGCACAGAATTATCCAGTTGTCCTAAAATGCTATGCTTAGGACTATATGCAGCCTCAAAGATTGTATTACTATACTATACTACACCATATTATTTCACAGAGCTTTATAATGTGATCTTAAAAGAACATTGACCAATTTTTCAGATAAATACAGTAACTACCATGCTTCAAAATGTGCACTGTTCTCAGAGCAGATAGGAAGACTGTACTGGACTTTCCCTTGTGGCTCCATGCTGCAGGACAGACATGACCTGATTAATGAAAACTGGTGGCAGTTTTGTAAAGGTCTCTACTATGAAGTTTGTTTTAACGTGATCACTTCTTACCAGAAGACAAGGAGTCTGGTGGTGCGCTGCTCTGTATAAGCTGTGTTTCTTATCCATGTGATATACCCCCAAATTTGAGTGCTTTTAACTGCAGAGAGAGCTTTCCAGCTGTTTATCTAGCCAGCCCCAGTACAGCAGGGTCCACATGGGCAAACTAAGCAGTCAGTCATATGAGTATGCAAGGCTGGAATACTGCCAAAATGGCAGCCATTGAAAATGTAGGGTAAATTAATGTGCAGTGAAGTTCATATCCCTTCAGACAGGTTACAGAATACATAATTCCTTCCCAGAAGTTTACCACAGGTCCCTTTGCTTGAATAGTCAAGCGTGAATATTTGACTAGTTAATGTGTTGACTAAACATGTTGACTAAAAAGTTGAATGGTTAACGTGCCCTGGAAAGAAAGTTGTGCATTTCAATTTTAATTTACTTAATAATGTATCAATTTGGGAAAAAACTCTTGCAAGTTTCTTGCAATGATGATACAGTTTACTTAAGAAAAGATTGCAATCACTGCTGTGAATCTTCATAAATTTGCTGAGTTCAGGTCGAAGAGGAATCTTTTGACATCATCAACATGTCTTAAAAGCCACATCAACTAAACAGAATTAGAAGATCTGAATTATCAAGAAGATTTTTAAGGATATACTGAGCAAAAATCTTTTAATCATTGAATCCAGTACTTTGGGTTTTGTTTTTTAATACAAATATTTTTTTCTTGAAACACGTTATGATTTTTACTTTTCTTCCACTCATACCTAATTTAAAGTTGATTGTACTCTGTGAAACCTACAATACTTTAGATCTACAATACTAACTTTGCTCAGGAGAATTTCACTTAATGGGTTAAAGTGAAACCAAGAAAATTGCTTGTAAATGTCATGGTTGATATGTTAAAAAGCAGAAATTATTTCTGAGATGTGATACTAGACAATGTATTTCAGTGTTTAACACTTCAAAAATGATTTTTAGAGGCTGAACAAGAATTTGGCAAGAAACGTGGGCTACAAAGACTGATAATAAACTCAGAAGAATGATGAATTTTCTAATCAGGTGATAAATTTAGAAATCTGTTTGTAATGAGACATCTATAAAAATGGCATGGTCATGATTGTCACCAGAAGAAATAAAGACAAAGATAATAATTTTTTTTATTTAAACACTTACCCTTTCCATTGTCTACATACTAGCTGGTTTTGACTTGAGAGCACATGCTACACCCAAGATGAAACATAAAGGCTTAAAACAACTTATCATGACTAGTTTTACTTTAAATTTAGTAATAAGTTCCTTAATATGAAAGTATTGAGAAGACTAACAACAATATTAATTTCACTACCAGCAGGAAATGTAAAGAAAAACAAACATACAAAAGCAACTAAGGCATTTTATCACTGAAACGGAAAGGCACATCATCTACCAAGACAACCATCCCACCAAATTTCAGATAATCTTTTAAAGTCTGCTTCTTTGGAAGACGATTTTCTGTAATAATCGTCAGGGTTTTACAGAGATACATGTTTTGTATTTATTTGAAATAAATTTAATCCCTCATATGATTTTAACATCAAGATTCTTTGAGGATAGACATTCTGTATATCAGTTTTTTTCAGATATAGAATTACTGGTATACGTTTGTTAAATGTTAATTAAATATTCTATCCTTGGGCTGAAAGTGAATCACAAATTCTGAAGAACAAGTAAGTCAAAGCTATAAAAACCCAGGAGTTTTGGGAAATCTGTGCAAATAACAACAAATTGTTTTGACTAACATTGATGTCTTAGCATGCATATAAATAAACAAATAAATGCTATTAGCAACCCACTGAGATTATAGCAAAAATATTTAATGCATAATTTTGCATGGAATTAGGAAAATGTCAGACATAGAAAGGATAACTGGCAAGTGTCCTGCATTCAAAGCTTTATCATGCTGACAGATGGCCTAGTTAACATTTTCTTTTACCAGTTTACTGGATCAGTTCCCATGACCTGCTAGTATTATGTTAGTAATAAATGTAACTAAAACATTTGGAGAAGTTGGACTCAGTGATCCTTAGGGCACCCTAACTTGGGATATTCTATGACTCCTTTGTTACATATGTAGCTTTAGCTGTAACTACTGGTACTGCTATAGAACTAATCTTCACTCATTCAAGCAGTAGACTTTACTCCTCGCACTGGAAAAATGTAACTTAAGAGAAAGCTTTTATCTGTGTATATTTGAAGGATCTGTATTTTAAAAGTTAGATCTTCCTTCTCCATCTACCCAGCAAGATAACTATTAGGACAACCCCTTAGACACACTTCATGCCACTAAAGGACTAGATTTATTCTGAAGTTTATTTTTGTATGGGATGAAATTTTCAAATAAAAGTAAGGAGGAAAGGCTGTCCCCCATGAATGCTGCTATCAGTTGCCATGATTTCACACCAAGGTCAGCTGATTCACCATCACTACAAGTTCTTAGACACTTAACTCCTAAACAAAGCAGTGTGATATAAAATCCCTAGCTGACATTAATATCCTGGTCTCCTATACAGTGAGTAAACCATGTTAGGCATCAAATGAAGACATCTCCACAGACTGCTATCAACAAGCTTAAAGATAACTTTGTACTGATTGTTCCTGACCAGACTGAGATAGCTGTCCAGAATATTCCCTCAAACATTGTATTAGTTCCCTTTCCACAGGCTAGGAAATGTGAAAAGCCAAAACTCTTGCACATGGTGCATGAGGTATAGCTGTAAGGCCTTCAAAACAGTGGTACTGACATTGTCTTAGTCATGGAGACTGCACGGTGTTACTTCAGTTTTGTCACACTAGAATCCAAATTCTCAGCTATATCAAAAATATACTATAATAATAATATTTTTTTTCGAGTAAAAACAGTTTGGCTACATTCAGTACATGAGCTAGCACAGCACTTCCAATCTTTTCCTTTTTTCTTTAACACAGCTTTTCCGAAGCCTGTAAAGCGTAGCGTTCAACTAGAGCTGAGTATAAGGTATTTTTGCTAATTGGCAGTGACTTTCATTTAGAAAATTTCACCAGAGCAATTGCAGATTCTATTTTAAAAAATAGTTGTAAAATAAAGGATGGTTTTCTGCCAGGAGAGGATCCAGCAGGTAGATACGAGAAGCTGGTTTATTTTCTTGCATAAAAATCTGTGGAGCCCAGCAGTTTATTATCGCCGTCACTTTCAAAAGACACAAAGGTGCCCTTCAACCATACAAAATCAGAAATGGGGGAAAAACAGCTAATAGGAATTCATTATCCATAAAAACTTCAATAGAAAACCTGTTTTGTTACCACCTGCTTATGTTGAATATGGCAGTGATCTCCAACAGCGTTCTATGATACATTTTATTCTACTGAAATTCTATAAAATTTAATCACTGCTTGTTCAAAGCTAACAATAGGTTTAAGACATGCTTGGCACAAATGAATACGTTAACATTCTTGGCTATACTGCAATTATTTTTAAAAGTTCTGTTCTGCGTTGCTATTTTGTTTTTGAACGTTTGAAATTGTTCTTTTCATTCCTGTCAGCCTCAGTCATTTTGTTTGTCCTATTTCAGCCTATACACTGTGGTCAAATTTCACCTTCCCACTTGCCCAAAAATTTATTTGATTCCAGTCATCTTACTTTATCCTTCCAAATACAGAATGATATCCAGTTATTTCCAAAAACTCTTACTGTAAATAAGATTGTGTAACAGTGTTACACACACAAATAATCACAGGCAGCTGGATAGATTTTTAAGGGTCTATTTTCTTATATTTGTTGTCTGCACAGCAAAGAAGTGACTGTGAAACAGTTCTTAAACTAATCAAGCTTATAGCTCACAGTATTTTAAAGTACTGCAGGATTAGCAGTGGCTTGCCTTCAGAATTCATCACCCTATCAGGGAAACGCATTAAAAAAAAAAACTGATGAGCTGTTAATCTCTTTGGAGTTGTTTGGTGTAATTCTTTAATGTCAAGAGATCCTAAGAGACAAAGTCTGGAATTTAGCTAATCATTTCCTCTCAGTAAAACTGGATTTGCATAGCTTTCTAAAACATAATTGATAATATACCTCATATCTACTATCATTTAGAAAAATTATGGAATAAATATGATAGAAATATTGCTGTATGGTAGCATTTGAAGCTTCATTTAGCAGTCAATCTTTGTGCTATACTTTGACTGCCTTAATTTCACTTTTTAATAACTTTAAGTACTAACACTGATTATTTTAAGCCTTTTAAGATATAGTTGAGTTTTAGATATTTCGTAGGATTTAAGGTTGGAAAGATACACTCAACCATTTAATCAATGATGTATCTATATCAAGAAAAAACAAGAAAAAACACACGCATTCTGTAGTTGACATAGAGCAAGGCAATGCAGCAGACAAAACTGTATTAACATTGCCGGATTTTCCATGTAAAAAGAAAGAGACCACAAATAATTGTCATGGCCTGATTGGAGGCTACTTGTGCAGCTGTGCTTTCCCCCAGCATCTCCCTGCTCAGTGCCAGACCAAAGGACAAAGAAAATGCTGAACCTTCCCCACTTTCACCTGGGACTCCAGAGGACAGGCTGGTTGGCTACCGATGGCACTGGTGGGTCATGCCAAATGAAGAGAAACACAGTTCCATATTCTGCAGAGAATCACACTCTGTACACAAAGAATCCATCCTGTGCTGTGCCCTAGACACAACTTTACATGGTGCTGGACTGGCACAGAGTTATGATTGGATGTCTGAGCTCCAGCACCCACACTGTGGCAGGAGGACAGCTCAAGAATTTGAAGGTACTAAAGATCTTAAACTTCCAACCGCATTTAAGGCAGAAAAAAAATGTGGGGAAGAATAATAATGACTTAAATATATATATATTTGTCCATACTTAGAAGATTTGCAAGTGTAATGTGAGAAATTCCCAATACCAATAGACTTAAAGAATTCAGGTTGCCTAGTAGTGTTGATTTCAGCCTCCTCACCTATTGTTAAAGATAATCTCATCCACATTAAAATGGTAAGGATGCCTGTGTGCCCACCTTTAGCATATCAGTACAGAGTCCAGCAGCTTGGATTAAACTAACCAAGAGGATTTAAGCCATGGTTTCATGTTAGTGTCACCAAGGGTCATGAACACATTCTCTTCCATTGACTGTCCTAGACTGGGGAATAATGAGCCAATGAATTCCTAAAGGCAGGAAACAGGCTGAAGCATCACCTCAATTTATGGTGCAAATATTTAAATGTAGCCCCAACGACTCACATCAAGCCTGAAGACTGAGTCCGTTCTGCTTTGAACTAGAATCTGATGAATGCTGTTTTCAGGTGTCTTAGTATGAGCAAACAGCAGCAGCGCTGTCACTCTCAGAAAAGCAGAAATACTATGATACTAGCCATTGCCAGGACTGCAGGAACAACCAGGAACAGATAGGATGAACTGTCCATTGGACCTCAGAGGCAAATCAGACCCAAGTCTGCAGGAGGCCTAGCTTTTCCGCATTCCGCACTTAGTAGACTTTTCCATCAATGCTCTCTGAAAGAATTAGTGGAAATATGGAGATCTGGGTGACTCCATATATGATCAAAACTCATCACCCTGGCATGTTAAGGTTTGATCAGAGTCACTCTAAAGACAGCTGTGATAATTTAAGGTGTCACATACACTGTGCCAATGATTACTTACTGCATAGTTGAACTGATATATGGGAATACCCAAACAGCTTGTGTTTAACATCTTTCCTGCCAAGAAACAATAAGCAGGTGGAGGTAATGTTTCACGTCAGGGCATCTCCTTCCCAAACCGCTGTTTTTTTCTATATCCTTATTGAAATCAGGCAGTAGTTTGATAGCTTTTTCAAGCCAACACTGCTACCAAAATGAAGAAGTATACTTCCACATAAACCCCTTGTAGCTCTTTGCCATCTTTGTGTCACCACCTTCTTTTTATCAGTAGAGGTGTTTTTGTGACTCTACAATGAACTAGACAAGGGCCAGGCCTGACAGAAAACTAACCATCTGCTGAGTTTTTGGCTGTGTTTGTCCCATATGGGGCTTGTAGGGTCATAGAAAGCTTGGAGTGACAAGAGGAATGGGGACAGTGGGAGCAGGAAATATGAGGAGGTAGCATTGGAGAGTAAAGACAGTGCACTTCTGTGGCTTGGTTCTGAACAGCATCACAGTTCTTGCATCAGCTGAGCAACAGAGCATCCAGACGGAAGAGGACTTGTTCTTTTATCCAACAATGAGAAAAAGGAATAAGAGTTTTATTTTTTAATTATTATGTGAATTAGCACAAAGTCTTGGACCAAAAACATGTTCATCTTTGAACATATTTCTTCACTAAGCATGGTTTCCATGTCACAATGTGTCTTATAAATGTCCAGTTTTCAGTATTTTCCAGAGCTGTATTTGACAGCTACTGTTATTAACACATATGGAGAGATATAGGAATAACAGTTCCAAGGCAGTTTACTTACATCAAGTTAATACAATATTTTTATTGAGATCTTAGGTCTTACGGGAAAGTATTCTTCTGCTCTTTCATTAAAATATGAAAACAGAACAATTTTAATAAGTTTTTTTGCATTCTGATCACAATAATTATGAATTTACAGTTTCCTAAATATGAACTCGAACCTGCATACCTACTTGTATACTACTGCATCTATGAATGCTCATTAACATATCTTTCTGGAAAAGAAATGCACTGCTTGTGGGCAACTAAGTAGCCCGTACTGTCCTTTGGTATCATGTCAAAGATAACACAAATGTGAAAACAATGACTGGAATATCAATATACTGATTTATGTTTAGGAAGGAAAAATTATTTCAAAATAGAATGTTTCTGGGTTCTGGCAGAGAAAGATGAAATGCAGATGAACACAGCAACACTGACCTTATCTCACATAAGCTGCCCTGTGCTGTCTGCTGGGTAGAAAAGTGACTGGCAGTGGAAGCAGATTTTTAGTATGATGATTCTTTTTTAAATTCTTGGTTTTGCTAAAGACAGCCAATGTGACAAAGGCTTTGGATTAAAAATAAAAATTAAAAAAAAGAGCTTTTGATATATGACTTCCACTTGACTGCTGAGCCATGTGAGCATGACCAGTTTAGGGATTTGAACAAACAGATTATCAAAGTTTGTACAGGTTCAGTAAAAGCTCTCTTTTTTCCTTATCAGCACTACAGCTGAAAAGGAAGCCTGCTTTATAATCAGTTATACAGACAGGCAGAGCAGAAATAAAGGAATGTCAGCCATTTTCAAAACTGGAAATGTGAAATTTTCTCATCTAGATATTTTTTATCAACTAGCATTGTAATACTTTGTGTTTTGTATTTGCAAGATCAAAATATGTTTCTCTGTATTTGACCAGGGTGTATAACTAAATACATATAACTCATGCATTGCTGTTTGGGATATGTATTTACTTGAAATTACCCGCATTTTATCAGTGAAATATTGTTTTGAAATTAACATTCTACTGAAGACATTCCAAAGTATTTCACACCTCTCTTGGTGCTGTATTGCTTCAGTCTGACTGTCTGAAATGCAAACAAGACCTACACTCAGAAAAGATTTATTTATAACATGCGTAGGTTTAGGAGGCACAGAGTGAGCAAAACAAAGTGAAATCGTTGAACTCTTACATTTTCCTACATGCCTCGTAACTGCCCGAGACTGAACCACAGATCTGATGTCTTTTAGCTTTTTGGAAAAAGTTTAACTTCATAAGGTGACCATAACATGAAGGCTATGATTCCTGGTTTCCTGATGGACGATAGGTTGGCCATGAGCCAGCACTGTGCCCTCGTGGCCAAAAAAGCCAATGGCATTCTGGGGTGCATTAAAGAGAGTGTGGCCAGCAGGTCGAGGGAGGTGATCCTCCTCCTCTACTCTGCCCTGGTAAGGCCTCATCTGGAGTACTGAGTCCAGTTCTGGGCTCCCCAGTAAAAAAAAGACAGGGATCTCTGGGCCCTGACCACAGGGCCACAAAGATGGTGAAGGGCCTGGAGCATCTCCCCTATGAAGAAAGGCTAAGTGAACTGGGTCTGTTTAGCCTTGAGAAAAGAAGACTGAGAGGGGACCTGATCCAGGTCTATAAATATCTAAGGTGTGGGGGGCAAAGTGGCGAGGCCAGACTCTTTTCAGCAGTGTGTGGAGACAGGACAAGGGGAAACGGCCAGAAACTGGAGCATAGGAAGTTCCGCATGAATGTGCACAAGAACTTCTTTACGGTGAGGGTGACGGAGCACTGGAACAGGCTGCCCAGGGGGGTTGTGGAGTCTCCTTCCCTGGAGATATTCAAGACCTGCCTGGACGCCTACCTGTGCGACCTGGTGTAGGGAACCTGCTTTGGCAGGGGGGTTGGACTCGATGATCTCTGGAGGTCCCTTCCAACCCCTGCAATTCTGTGATTCTGTGGTTCTCTGATTCTGTGGTATGGGGCTGAATGTGAATAGCAATTTACAGCCTGGGATAAAGTGCTAACTTTCCCTTGAAATTTCCACCATTGAAACCTCTCCTGAAGAAGTTTTGCCAGTTCAGACAGGCAAGTCCAAAAATACAATGTCAGTATATCTTTAGACTGTGAAATTTAAACTACTGTCACTAAAACAAATGATTGATTATATACTATCCTTATGTATGGGGCCTTTGCTTTGATTTGGTTGGTTGGTTGGTTGGTTATTGAGTTGATCATAAATAAGCTGTAGATGAAAAGGGGACAAGCAGGATGAAGCAGTCCTCTGAAGAAGCCTTGTGAATTCTTTTACTTGTATCCCACTTACACTGTCATAACCCAAACAGCAATGTTCAAACTTCACAGTTCCCTCCTTCCATCTTGCAGGTAGAAATGGATGATTGTGTTTCCACTGATAGTTTCAGCTAGAGCTCTTGTATCAGGTGTGGCTTCATCAGCTGTATGCAATGAGACAATAACACTCAGGCAGTGGGCAATAATGACTGATTTTGGTGTGGTTGTATCTGGTTAACCATAAGGGCTACAACCTGAAGAAATGAGCTGTGCATACCCTAGATGTAAGTTAGCAAAATAAATCTAATACATTGCTTGGTCCATCCTTCAGAATGCCCTTATTTAAAGAGTTTGCGGTAAAGAGTGCCAAATTAAAGTGCTGCTACTGGTGTGTAAAATAGGCCAATAAGACAGCCTGTTTTATTTTTACCATCTAGCTCAATCGTATCAACTCACCTGGTTTAACATGCCAACAAAACTCCTTGACACAAAAATCTATGACTGAAACAGTCATTAGGAATTAACTGTAGAAAGCGAAACAAAAAAAAAAAAGTGCATCATGAAATGTGTTAAAATCCAGTTATTCATCATCTCCATATGATAAATAAACTGGAGGAGGAGTGCTGTCAGCAGCTAGTAATCACATAATTCAGCAATCCTCAGTGATGCTAAAATAGAAAGTCAGAGGTACAGGAGGTGATATGCACAGCTCAGTGCTGCAACCCCGCTCTCGGCTCCTAAAATAAGTTGGTAAAACGGGCAAAGGTGATCTGTGGGAGCTCTCCAGACCACACACTGCTCAGGCAGCTGCGTATTTCACATGTCCCTTGCTGCCCATCTGTGCAGAATGAGGAGCACAACCACGCCCAAACACCTCAAGAGCTTCCAGGCCCAAGATCAGGGTGCTGCAAGGCTGTCTACAACCAACCATCCTCAGCAGGCTCCACAGGTTGTTTCCTTGCCATCCCTGCCTTCTCTACTACCCTACTGTGTTTGGGACAGACAAAAGCCTCAAGGCTTTACCTTCCTGGCCCTGACAGGCAAATAAAAATGAGAGATGCAGCAGACTTACTCAGACTTGTTTTCCTGTGTCTTAAACAGTCTCTTTCAAAGAGCTGACAAGCTTTGTGCATTCTGTGAATTCATAAAGTGCGGCAATCTTTAGTTTTCCCAGTTACATAATGGTTACCTGAAAGGGACCTTTGTACAAGATGTCACCATATACTGACTGTGCACAGCCATCTGTCTTTACCAGTGATTGCAATTCATTCATTTTCATGGAGTTCTTGTTTGTCTTTACTGTAACTTTCATCCCTTTTCACAGAATCACAGAATCACAGAATTGTAGGGGTTGGAAGGGACCTCCAAAGATCATCGAGTCCAACCCCCCTGCCAAAGCAGGTAAGCAGTAATGTTTCTGCCTTCTGATTCATGCATCTGGATCACACCAGGAGAGCTCAAAAACTTCGTTGAAGTTTGTGTTACTCACAATTTGGGATGATGGTCTAACCTTATAAACCAATGTTTCATTAAAATAGAAACCTCAATTGCTATAATGCATTGTTTACCTATACAACTTCTAGGTGAATCTAGGAATACAGTTCCATCATTTATTTTCACCCATCTGTTATAGGAGGTGGTTAGAGGGACTGATCCATCCAGAAACCACATATATAAGAATATATATATACAAGTATGTTTTCAGCTTAGCCTGAGCTACTGATTGCACAAGCCTATGAACAACTGTGAAGAAGAGACAGGATTATGGCAGCTGTCAATTAGGTTTCTATGGAATTGTACTGCAAGGCGTATATGTCAGAAGTCTCTGCACTGCTCGGGGATAGATAGTGAAGTCCTTTGCAAAGACACAAGCAGTGACATGATCGAAAGTACTGGTGGTCCTGGTGAGAAATTCATACTTCTACTCTGAGGGAAAAGAAGTCAGTGTGATTTCTCTTACAAGAATAAATGGCTTTTTTCTTTACCTTTCTGAAGCAGTTCCCATGTTGTACTGAGGACCTTCAGCCCAATCATATTTTCTATGATATATGAGATTTCATTTTCGAGGTTTATGAATTTTTAACAATTACTTGATCTTTTCTTGTTCACAATGTGCACTAACCTTGTATTTTAATTTGGTAGGTTTGGTAGTTTGGTAGTTTTTTAAGTTGAAAAGGATGGATTTGATATCACAGTGGCTATATTTCCAGAAGTTGTGTTCATAAAAAATAAAATATTTTTCTTTTATAACTCAATGGCTTGTGCGCTGCTGCCAGCAATAGCAAGGACAGAGACTCATTTGTATGAGTATTAAATCACCTTTAAACAAGTCAAGTTAACTTTCTTTTATTGTTTTCCGATTGCCAAATAACTTGCACATGTCTAACTGGGAGAACTTGGTACTTGGGTTGAAGCGTGACATTTTTCCAGCAGCACAGTAGATAGTATAGATAAAATTAAAGATCGTCTAGTGAAAACATGGATACTAGAAGCTTCATATTTAATCAGAATCAAATACATTAAGGAGAGTGCTGCTGAATTTTTCAGAAATTTTTTTCAGAACTAAATCATAGAGCAGAAGAATTTTTCAACTCAGTTGACAGTCAAGTCTAGTAACCTTTGTATTCTCTTTAGCTCTGACCAAGGTTTAGAAGTGCTGTCTGGTTTTTACCCCTTCATCTGCATTTGTGTTGTGGTTGTGCAAATGCTCTTCCTAGAACTTCTCAAACAAGTGTATTGTGAATTGATGCAGGTTTCTGTTGTGTCTGCTCTAAGTTTGTGTTGCATCTACCTATTCTACAGTAGAACATGGGAAAGAGAACTGAAGTGTGCACTTGGAGATTTATTCCTGCACTGATACTTGAATTTTCTTTCCCTTCCCTCACATTGCTTCATTTAACTATTTCTGCAAGTGAATGCAAGATGGATGTAAGGTGGATGCTGTGTGCTAGCATGTACCTGATAACTGTCAGCAAGAAACTGATGGCATTTTCTTAATTAGGAGGATGGCAGAGGTGCTTTTCCTAGAGTATTTCCCTTTATACTATTAAAAGCATTGGTGAATAACTGATGTCCAGCTAACTGATCACATTTTCATGTACTGTATCCAAGATTAGACATTCTGCTTTCCACATGGTAGCTTGGATTTAATTATTTTAAATAGTTGTATTAGTTTGGGAGTAAGCAGAAGGAAAATAATACGTCTCTGTAATGCATACAAAGATAAAAATGAATTAAGATAGAATCCAAAAATACACACAGGTAACACTTTAGTTTTATTTATGATATGCATCAGTTCCTAATCTTCACACTTGTAATGCTGAGATCTGACTCTGTGCAAAATTTGTCATATATTTGTGACATAAAGGAGTGCATACATCACGTTCTGTACTCTTGTCCTAAAATGCACTAAAATCTTCATTGTGACCTCACTGACAGCCATGTAGAGGTCTGTTAAAGATTAATGTATCAGTAGTCTGCAATGCCATAGATTATTTTTCACAAATGAATGCTGATAGGAGACTAGAGTGCTATTTTCCCAGCTCCTCTATGTGGAATATTTGCAAGGAAGTGAGCAGGCACTTTTGAGACACAGTTTGAAGTTTGTGTATAGTGACCCTTAATATTGTGTTCTTTAAATAAGCTTCTAAACTGTCATCACTTTATTATCCCTAAAGTGCACAACCCACATTTCCATGTGCAAATGGACATTGTGCTGTAGAGTTGGTCACGCAGTGATAAAAGTGTACATGGCTTTGCATGGCTGTTGTTTGCTTGATGCTTTTTGAAATGTTAATATCTCCATGTCTGCTTTAGCAATAACTGTTCTGGGATGCAAACCTTCTACTAGAGTGAAGTAATGACCTTTCCACCATTTTAATGTATCTCTCTACTTTTTTACTGGTTATTGAGGCAAGTATAAAATTCTGCTTTGCATTAGGTTTTATCTTTCAAGGTTTTTTTGTTTCTGTTTTTGTTTTGCTTTGTTTGAGACTTTTTGAGTCCCATTCTTTGCAATGAAGTAAAAAGTGTGACAAGAAGGTGTGATTTTTAATTTACACCAGATTTCTCAGCAAATAATGACTTTTCACACCCTGTTATTGCTGCTTAGCCTGGGGGAGGAGTTGTATGGCTACTGTTGTCATATCAAATTAAATCCACTTGTTTAATTCAGCAAGACATTCCCCTTAAACTTAACCCTTTTAAGTTGCTTAAGTGTACCAGCATAGTCTGAGTGTGTCTGTCTCGGGGATCTCTGCTGTTGAGGGGAAATGGTGGTATGCTACTTATTTTTTTTCTCTGTAGTTCCATGGAATAGGTCCTGCTGAGATTTGCATGGGTTTATCAATGTTGCTCTGACAGCAAACCGAGGCTGTGCGCAGACATAGATTCATAGAATCCTTCGAGTTGGAAGGGACCTCTGAGGGCCACCTAGTCCAACTCTGCTGCAGTGCACAGTTGGATCAGATTGTCCGGGGCCTGATCCAGCCTCACCTTGAAAGTCTCCAGAAATGGGTCACCAACCACAACACTAGGTAACCTAGGAACTAGTAAACTAGGTCGTGTTTTGAGCATGAACACGTTTTGAGCAAGGAAGTACTTGGCTGACAATGTCAGACACTCACGTTCACATCTGAAAAATCTTGCCTGTACGATTTGCTCTAATACTGTTCAGTGCGGATTGCAAGCACAGTTATGGCGGATCAGGTGCTCCTATACGTAGTGGAGCTAAGGCACAATAACATGAAAATCGTTCTCAGAGAGTTTTCTACTGTCAGAGAGTTGGCACTCCGGGGATTTACCCGTCCCGCCACGGTGTCGGTCACCTCGTCCCGGGGCGTTCTGTTGCCTGAGGAATGCGATCAGAGGCTGCCAGCGGGGGCTGTTCCCTCCCCACCCCAGAACCTTTAGTGCCTCTAATTGTCGTTAATTGGCCGTTAAGTGTTTGCCTGGCTACCCACTGGTTATACAGAAGGGGTTAATGTGCCTGATATTCTATAAGCACGCAAACGACAGACTCTTATCCGATGTTTTTGGTTGTCTTTCCTTTTTTTTTTGTGTGTGTGTCTTTCTTTAAGATGTTAACCGTTTCCCGATGAGCGTGGTGGTGGTGAATTTCACACCTTTTTTTTTTTCCTCTCTGTATGGAAACCTGGGTGTTAATGGTGATGGAGTGGGTCGTGTTTTATAAGGAATGAGGCTGTCTCTGGGAGCAGAGGGGAAGCAGCGAAAGGAGAGGAGGTGAAGAAAGAGAGATTCAAGGAAGCTGCCACCCGCGACAGGCATTAGTTGGATTATCCTCGCTCTTTTTTTTTTTTTTTTTCAGAGCATGTAAACAAGTGCATTTGCAAAGTACTTTTTTTTTTTTTTTTCTATTTCATTTTTTTTCCTAGTTCAGCATGAAAACGGTCTTCTCTTTTCGCTTCCTAGTGAAACATCTGTGCGACACCTAAGGATGGAAAGTTGGTCTGTAGATCAAGTCTGCAACTGGCTGAGACGGAGCAATTTAGGAGAACTAGTTCCTAAGTTTCGCGGTAGGCATTCTTGTTGTTCCTGCGTCTTTTATCTTTTTAAATGCTTTTTTTTTAAATTTGTTTGCTTAACTTGTTTTGGGGCTGGCATGCAAGTAATCTAAACTGCAAGTTCGTTATGAGGTCTTCGAGAAGCACAGGGTGGAAAGTCTAAGGCTGCTTGTAAAAAGGTGCGCTTTCTCTGAGAGACAGCTGGCAGGTAACAAGCTAAACGGCCTATTTTAAACCGCTACAGTTGCATTATTTCAGAGGGTGCATACTCTAAATGTGTTTGTGTGTATAAACACTATAAAAGTACAGGAGAAACTGTTAAGCGAACATGCTATATGCTGTGTGCTCCTTGCACTTTTTCATTGTAGAAAAAAAACCCAATCTGCTACAGTCAAAGTAAGGCCTGATTTTAAGCATTATAATACTAATTCACTGCTTCTGTGCATTTCAGACATAGCATTCTCTTACTGGAAGGTAAGAGAACTCTGGACACTGACTTGAACTTCTGGTAGTGGAAAGGACAGTACCTAAAAGACATCATTTCTTTAAAGCAGCTGGAGAAACACATCACTAGTAGAAAGTGTCTTTGACTTTGACCTAAATCACCATCACGTTTTTAGGCATGTAGTATGTCTCTATAAGCTCCAAAATTACTCCACAGTGGTTGTAATCCCCTTCAATCTGCAGAAGAAGAAGTAACCGGAGCAGCTCTGTTGGCTCTGAATGATCGTATGGTGCAGCAGCTGGTGAAGAAGATTGGGCACCAAGCAGTGTTAATGGACCTGATTAATAAATACAAGCAACAGAAACATGGGCTGCAATCCTTTGCATGTGTCTGCGAAGCAGGTTTGCCAACCCTTCCAGAGATCAGTGTGTGAGTACATACAGAAAACATCAATCTGATTGAAATTTTTCTTTCTGTAGTACTTTAGATCTGATATTTACTGGCTCTCCAGCTGTAACTTCAAAAAAAAAAAAATTATTATAAATGTAGACTCTAAATGATCTCTAACAGCATGTTAAATGTGAAATATAGTTATTACCACACGAGCATCAACATTGCTGAACACTACCATTACTTTAACTGGTTCTGGCTGCAGAACCCAGTTTTAATTTGCACAAAGTTTTACCGAACTCCTGAACTTTCACTTTAGCTGAAACTTTCTGTATTTGCTGTATTAAGCTTTTGAGGCAGTTATTTTCTAATATTCTTTGAACAAGGTCCAGTAAGAATGACCTTATTTAAGGACTCCTGAATGGAACAGTATATAGGAAATGCTGTTTTGAAGTAATGTTAAGCTCTTTACCATGAGAGTGGTGAGGTGCAGGAACAGGCTGCCCAGAAAGGTTGTGGATGCCCTGTCCCTGGAGGTGTTCAAGGCCAGGTTGGACGGGGCCCTGGGCAGCCTGGTCTAGTATTAAATGTGGAGGTGGGTGGCCCTGCCTGTGGTGGGGGCTTGGAGATTCATGATCCTTGAGGTCCCTTCCAGCCCCGGCCGTTCTGTGATAATGTAATAATTTCACTCTCTCTGTACAAGAAACAAAGATTCATAGACCCATAGCATTCATTAGATTGCATTTTGTGTTGCTTAGTGATGTAAGTCTGAATTTCAATTTTTGCTGTGTGAGTATTGTTGCCACATGAAGGTTTCCTGCTAGTGTCACCTATGGCTGAGTCTGCAGTTCCATGGTGACAGTGGTGCCCGAGTCCAAGTAAAAATAAACTACCTTGTCTCTCCTGCTGCTGAGCTTTCAAGAGCTGTCAGATGTATTTTCTTGACACATTTCTTTCATGAATACTATCCTAGCACTTGAGGGTGCACTACTGCTTGCCCACTTCTTCATCCTGTCCTCAGTGCATCTTCCTTCTGCATATGAATTGAGTTTAGCTCAGTTCCTTTCCTGGGAATGAAACCAAAGCTGTTGACAGGACATAGTTCCAAGTACAGTAAGTGAATTCTTTCTGTGTAGTAGTAATTTCCAGCAGTTTGGATTAGGACAATTATGAAATAGGATCTTGTGTCCATCACTGGAGAGGTGGGAAACTTCTGAGTCAAGCAGGAGAAGCTGTTTATGTATGTATGAGAAGCTCATATAGAGACATTACCAAGTAATTGTCAAGATGCTTTCAACCTCCAAGTGTGATTGAAGGTAGAAGCCACTGAAGGATTGTATCGGATTTCTCTGATTTTAACTGGATGGCTGGAAATATGCATGACTTAGAGATGTGTTGATTCATGAAAAAGGGAAACTCGCCATACAAATCTGGCCAACAGCAATGTCACTTACAGTAAAAGCATTTCATGTGAGTGTAGTTGAGGCTGGAACAGTTTACAGAGCATGCTCGTAGTTCAGCGCTTCTGAAGAGATGGCTCATAGAAAGAAGTTATGCCTTCCCAAAATAAAAGTGTCATAATTTGTGGAAGATCTAGTGTATCAGAGCATGTGTACTCCTTCCCTAAGACAAGTTCTAGCAATTCTCAGAGAGGTTTTAGCAGCAGCACTTAAAGTAGTGAAACTGGTAATAATGGTGGCTTCATCCAGAAAATATTTTGTGTTTCAGTTAATGACTAGAGAATGACTCATGAGACTCACAGTAGGGTGAATCTATGTTGATGGACATATTCTTAATCAACAGTACATTATGTACAACAATATCTGTTCCTGTTTCCTGCTTCTATGTAGCTTTAACTTTGATGAGGTAAAGCCTAATTCTTTATGGTGAAAATAAAGTATAGGCGAACATGCTTTACCTAACATCTACCAACAAAGTCACCAGCTTCTTCTGATATGTAACTCAAAAAAAAAAAAACAACCAAACATCTGAAGGCTGCTGCTATGCTGGCAGCACTACAATAGCCCCTGTCTTACAGGGTGAAACTGTCAAATGTTGCTTCCTATAAGCTCAAGAAGAAATAACAGTAAAGTGAGGAGGGGAGAGAGGAGGATGCAAAGGTGAAATGAAGTGGTTTGGAGTAGGGATTTCTGGCATGTAGTAAGGTGGGTATCAGAAGTTTTTGGAGCAAGTGGATAGCTGAAGTTGGAGCAAATAACCAGGAACAGACAGATGTGAGACTTAGTAGTGTTCACAGAGGTGTTAGGATTGTTGGAGTAATGTAAAACTGATTCAAAGGTTCAAGATGGGCTCAGCCTTCAAGAGGTGGAAAAAAAAAAAAAGTTCTAAAGTTCTAGCTGAATATAAATTGCCATTGAATACTGTGTAATTCTCTTTCTCTTCCCCCTCCCTGCATACAGTATTAGCTAGTTATGCTCAGTGACTGGGAAATGCCAGGCAATGAAGGTGGCAGTTATCCTGCAAGCCAGAGGTTTTTTTTCTTGGATTTTGTTACTGTGTAGTAATTAGAATATTGCTAGGCAGTATTATTGTTTACAGGTCTCCTTTCAACTTTTCAGAGTTGGGTAACTGAACTGAGTTTGATTGAGAGATGATATCAGCATCATGTATATTTAGAAGACAGCAGAAGCTGAAATGAAGTAGAATTAATGATTGAAAAGGTCAGATTAGATTTATTTATTTTTTTGTCTATCCTCTGTGCTTGCTTACTAATTTACAGTTACCTTGTGCCAAAAGCACAGTATGTGTTTGTTTTTATTAGTTAGTTTTTTTTTTAATTCTTTTTTCTCCTGGTCTTTCAATAACAATCTTGCGAACTATTCATTACTGAGTGGAATATGGATATAAAAATATCCATGTACTAAAGGTGCTTTAAATATAGTACTTGGGAAGGTAGACATGCCCATTCCATTTGCACCCTTATTTTCCTTGAATCAAAATGAGCCTCTTTAAAATCTGGAAGCAAGATGAGGATTTGTTTATCTCCTGTGAGATGCTCAGCTACTGCTAAAGAAGAGTGTGGTTTCTCTTCCACGGCAACTGATTTCTTGTCTGGGAGGCTCTGGCTGCTCATCCCCTTCTGCCCCTCAGCTATTGTTTCTCCCCCATACACGTGACTGATAGCTTCACCATTCCAATACAAGTGGTCCTTCCATAGAAATGTCTATCTTATCACTTAAAATATTAAAAAAGAAATAAGGATAAGACTGTCTGGGAACAGGGAAGGTGGCATAGTGAATCACACAGTTAATGCTTTTAAAATAAAGTCCTACTGTGACCTTCAAGAGAATAAAACTACAACAAAAAAAGCCAATCCCAAAGGTCCTGCCAGTTATTAGTGAAACAAGTCCAAATCATTTAAATCCATGGAATAAGCCATCAGTACTTCTTGCAGTAATGATTTTTGTTCTCTGCTTCTAAAGGATGCTTATTTTTAATTAATAATGAGTAATTTGCCTTGTGTTGTTCAAAGAGTTTCCAGTGTGCTGGGTGAATCAGCCTCATCCAGAATAGGCTGGCTTTGGGAACTATTCTTAGCAAATATTCTCTGTACAAAGATTTCAAATACCCTTAGTGCCCTGTTAAGGTAAAGGGACTGCAAAAGAGCAATGCAAGTTCACCTTTGGGTCAAAGAAGCACAAGAGAAGGAAAGAAAGGCATCTGTAAATGGAAGAGCCCCTCCTGGTGAAGTGGTAGAAAATCAGTGGAGCTATGATGATTTATAATCTTGAAGACTCAAGAAAATCATATGAGGGTTTCTCTTTAAAGGTCAGATGAGTAGCTGGCAAATGTCTTCCTCCTAAACAGCTGTTTTAAAGAAGTGATTAGGTCTGCAGATGGAATTGAACATCCCTGGCATCTATTATCTGTTGCACTAGCTTCATCCCTAGTTAAATACTATTTTTGGAGGTGAATGCTGTTGTTTTGGTATGCCTATGACTTGACCCACTGATTAATGTGCTATTATAGAGTTCTTTTCCCACTCCCACTACTCCTCTATTGCATGTTCAGCTTCTGATGGAAAAATTTTATGTTTTATATTCTTGAGGGAGTTACGCTGGTTGTGAATGAGTTGTGAAGAGTTGAACAAGGTGTTTGCTTTACAAATTTGATTAAGAGAACAGAAAAAGTTGGTTTGACCATAAAGATGAGTTCTTAGCCTATGGTATAAATGTAATCCCTGCTTTATTCAGCTAATATATATACTCTGGAAACTGATTTTCCACACATTCTTCCCCACACACAGTTTTAGTCTATGGACTTACATGCCATGGTAAAAAGCAGTTTTCTGCATCAGAATAATTAAAGCTTTTTTTTTGGGGGGGGGGGGGAGGGGGGTTATCATATTAATCTGCTATTTGTTAGGTTAACTAGTGGTTTTATCCTTTCTTTTTTTTCTCCTTCTCTCCCTTCCCCCTCCCCCCTTTATTGTTTTGAACTTGATCTCTTTAAAGTCTGTGCATTGCTTGTTCATCTGTGTCATTTTTTTTTTCCCACCCCACTCCTATCCTCTTCTCTCATCTTAACAAATGGGGAGTGGGAAACTGTAGTAAGATGGAGAGGTGGCTGTACTAATTACTCTGGATTATCTCCTTCAGAAGAGGAAGGAAGATATATACTCATTTCTCACTAGGCTGGCTAGATTTTGAAGAGCAGCTAAGAGCAATAAAAACTTCCACTCCTCTTTCATGGATGCTCTCACTTTCACCCATTTGTCTGGTGGCAGAGCAGTTCATATGAGCAATCCTTCAGTCAGTTCTGGCAGGAGTTGGTTTAATTCAGTGAGGATGGTTTAAAAATTCAGCTTGATTGACTTGTAGCCTCTGTTTCCTTGTTTCTCCAATCTGAATGTTGTGCTTTTTTTGCAAAAAGACCTGTGAAGGTGTAGCTTCAGTGTGGCTTTGCTTTTAATGAAATAATGTGTTCTTTTATGTATTATTATTGCTGGTGAGTTGGCTTAAAATTTCTCTGTATCTTACTTCTGTAGGTAGTTCTAACAACTGTTAAATAATCGTCTGCATTACTAAATAAGAAAGCAGAGAAGACTTTAAACACAAAACCACAGCAAGTGGCTGTAGCAATTGTATGGCTTTATCTTTCTTGCAGAATAGCTTTTTGTTAACAGATACAGAAATACAACAGGCAGCCTTTTTGTTGAGCTCCAAAGAGAAGAACTTCTTGTTCTCTGGTCGTTTTCTGTGAAGACTACAATATAGCATGCGGAGGGCAACTCAACAAATACATTTCCTCAATACCTGCTCTTCTCTATCAGAGTGCTAGCAGTCTCACGGCTCCTGGCAGCCTCGTGTTTATCTTGTTGCTAAGACAGAGGCTGTCATGGCTTGTAAATGCCTGACACTGCTGTGAAAACCAGCATTTATTGTTTGGTTTCTGTCCTCTCTGCCTTTTCTCAGGGTGGTTGTTTATCAAAGGATACACATAAAACATCACTTCTTTCACTGTTTCTAGTGTGATGGTCCAGATGTTTGCTGTAAGTGATGCCCCAGTACAGCTTTATTTGTACATTTGTTCTTCCTATAAAATTGTGCTCTGTGGCTTTCAAGTGCAGTGCAACAGCTTCACAGTCTGAATACCTTCAAGTCATTTCTGCAGAGCAGGCTTGAGAGCACAAAGAGGATAACAGACCCTCTATCCAGCCTTGACAGCCTCGAACTTCTCATTTGCTGCGGTTTTGGAAGATATGATTGTTATCCAAATAAACCTGGGCTTGCAAGGTGTTAATACATGAACAAATTGAAATATGTATTTTAAATTCAGCTTCATTCACTTTTAATAATTTATATTTTTAATAACTTTTTAATTTATTTAAAATTGTTACTGTGGGCCTACAGAATTGTAAGATGCCATTATCCATACATCAGTATTGTTGGTCTGTATTTAGCGTTTTAAGCATGCATGTAGAAAACAATAGTTCTTAAAAGCAGTTTGACACTGGAACATCCCCACATTTGTGTACTTTAATAGTTTATTTGTTTCAATGCAGAAGCTGCCTTGATGAGATAGTGAAAATTATTTCCAGTGGATATGATATTTTTTTCCGTCTGGTTCACATGAGCATGAAAAACAGCCATTTAAAAAACAACCAGATGTGCAAGGTCTCTGGTGGTCAGAAGCAGAAGAAAAGAAGTACTTTATAGTTTGTTTGGAAGTACAGACATCAGCTGCTTCCTCTGATTACACCTTTCAAAAAACCGACGCTTAGTGATTCCAGGAGCATAAGTTGCATTTGGCCCATTATTTTGAACACTGATTAAGTCTTTCTTCCATGCATTTATTCTAACACTTCTGAATCCACAAATTGTTTTAATAGTAGATTCCACATATCATACTATATTTTATTTTGTTGATTTTAACAGTTCATCGTAACTTCAGTTGTTATTTGATCTTCATAGGAACTTTATCTATGGTTGTGATGGGTTTGGTTTGTATGGGATTTGGTGTCAAATGTCTAAATTTGGGTTTTGGATTTGAGGTTGCAAGAATCTCCGCTGCTTTACTTTATTCTCAGTCTTCTCTTTAAAGTAAGAATTCCATTTCCCTATCTTTGCAGTGGGAGGCTTAAGAATACAAACTTAAACTAAAACAAGAAAACAAGAAGGGCCTCAATATTTCCCGTTTGCTGCCTTAGTATTTTGGAGGTTGTAACAACTGATCTCACAGTTCTTGAACACTTGAGGTCAGCAGTTATGGATTTACTTATATGATGATGTGAGTTGCACACGCACATGCATGCAATAAGGAAATAAACCAAGACTTGAAGGCAATACCTGCTGCACTGCATTGTAAAGATCTAGCAAAGTCACAAAAACAAACAAACATAAAATTAGTTGGATATACTAAAAAGCATCTTATGTGGGTGAAATCTTGATTTAGATGGAAGTTCTACCAGTCAGATTCCCCAAAGAGCATTTTCTCTTCCCTTGTTTATAACCTACAGCTTCTGTGCTAGCACGAACCTGAAGCATGGAGTTTTCACTTCTGTAATACAGCTCTTGAGAACATAAGCCATTAAAAAAATCTTGACTCTCCAGAAGAAGCCTGTGTTTGCATTCTGTAAACTTTCCTTAAGCTGATTAATTTTGTCTGTAACTTCATGCTCATGCTGAGTCTGATGAATTCTGCAGGAAAAGCTGGAACTGCCATGGAAAATGGACAGCAATCTTATGTTGTTTTTCAGCTCCTGCTAGCTTGCTGAAGCGTAAAGTTGCTACAAGTAACGTGTTCAGTCTACTTGCCCCCTTGTTTACTGCCAGCTGAAAAAATAAAAGGCAGCATCAAGTGCTATTTAGATTGCAAACCCCAAGTTCTAGGGAATAGCTATGAAACTGCATTTGTGCTGGAAGTAGGAAATGGCAGTGAAGAACATGAAGAAAAAGCCATGAAGAAGTCTTCAAATACAGACCTTGACACTGTGAATAGAATAGAGCTGCATTTTGAAATAATTGTTCTAATCTTATTGTTTCTTTTGGTGGAAATAACTGCATGTCAATATTCAGCGCTGTAAAGATTAAAAGCATATTATACATATGTTAGGGAAATGGAACGCTTTGTACAACTGCAGAGTCTTCCTTCACATCTGCAGGTTCCAGGCTTCATTGTCTCCTCTCCTTACTCTGTGGCTTAGCAGCCTGGACTGTTTTTCAGCCTACAGAACTTCTAGAAGGAACCTTTTGCTGATGTTCAGTTCAGAGGCTAGACCCGTCCCTGTGGAGAGGAAAAAAGAATCTATGAGACTACTCATGATGTGCCAAACATAGGAAGCCACAAATGTGAATAGGGTTCTGCTTAGCTGATGGAACAAGCAGCAATGAATACCATAGATTTGTGGACTTGGGCAGTCTGGAAACTTAATTGAATGGTTGGAGTCCATCACTGTAGATGCATGAACTGTTGTCTCTTTTGCAATGAGGGAAGATATCCTCAGTGTTTTGGAGTCCCAGGGGTTACATAATACACGTAGATATGCAAAGTAACAGGATTCCCAGTACCAGTAAGGAAAAGGATCCGTGACAGTGAGGGGACAATGGAGACTGCAACAATCATTGGGCAACGTCAAATGTCTCGCAAACTGAAAGACGTAGCAATTTACCTTTTGAGATCTTAATTTTATCTTTGTGTCTCAACTTGGAAGCTGGTCACATTTTTGTACTTAAATCTAACTGTAATTCTGTTCTTCGCTAACAAGGGAGTTCTCAGCTATATGCATAAATCACAGTGCATGTGCAGTTTAACTGAACTGCTCTTCTAGGTAAACAAGTTTGCCAGTGATTGTTTCTGGGAATAACATTTAGAGTGGAGTTGTCATTTTCCAAACAAGCTTGTATTTCATTTAAAAATATTACTGCACATACTGAACATGACTGCCCTAAAGCAAAGATTTTTTGGCAAAAGCTAGTAAAATGTCAAATATTTTGCACCATGGAGATGAAAGGAATTTTCTGATCTCATTTGGAGAGTGAGGAAGTACATTCTGTATTGGGTAAGGGTAAAGAGAAACTTGGAGCATGAGATGGAATTTGGAGAACCTTTTTAGTACTGACAGATGCAGAGGGCCTGGTGGAGGGGAGCATTGCTATGGAACCATGGCTATTAGCCACCTTAACAACATTTTGTTGTTACCCTTGAATTAAGTGACCATAATTATTTGGAAAACTAACTTGTACCTGAGGTGGTAGAGGAAAACTGGAACTGTGTCATTTAAATTCCAGGAGGAAAACTCTAACTTCAATGTAGTGTTAGAAAGTGGCATTCCTTTATTCCTCAGATACACACTGGGTGACTTGACAGATCAAGAGTGCTCTCTCAGAGTTAGTAGTCTAAGGTTTATTGTGTACACAAGCTCAAGGCCCATCCAATCTACTCTTAGTAGATTCCTCAGTTTTCAGTCAGGAACTTAGGATGAGCATCACGCTCAAGTTTGCCTTAGTAATTGCCATTTTACATAGTGATACTGAGTTTTGGAGTGCCCTTGGACTCAAATAAGACACCCCCTGCATTTCTAGATGGAGTTTCTCGATGTAAATGGCCCCAGTCATTAATTTTGAGCAACCTTGCCTGCGGCAGGGGGGTTGGAACTACATGATCATTGAGGTCCCTTTCAACCCAAGCTGTTATATGATTTACATGACAGTTTGTTGAAAGTTGTATTTAGTTACTGGCAGCCTGTCTGCTGTATCAGCATCCTCAGTGAAGCTGGTGAAAGGGCAGGATTCAAATTTGTAGGCTCTAAATTTCCTAACTGATGCTGCACTGAACATATGAACTTTATTTGCATAGTGAGGATTTCCAAGTAATTTTAAAATCACTTCTTTATTTTTGTAATTATTTGTAACCAAAAAAGAATATTAGAATGTGTCTGTGTGGATATGTAATTTCTGTCTTTTTTTTCTGTGTGTGTTTGAGACTGCAAAGTACTTATACAAGTTTGCTGCAGTTTGCATCTACTGTTAACCATCTGTGCCCCACAGAAGCTGGTGAACTTGGAGGTGCTGCATCCCCTGACCATTTTGTACCAATTTTGGATTGATAAACTAGTGCTGTGAATACTACTAGCTACTGTGATTAATATATATGGGGATCAGGTGACAGTATTTAAATTCTTCTTTTTAAGCTTTGCATCACAATTTTCAGGAGTGCTGGAATTGGTACTGTTGTGTAACGTCTGTAGAGGTTTCCAAAGCCTGTAGGCTACCAACTTATATTAAAAGACACCAAGACGTGGTAGCAAGGTAGCAAGGTAGGGAGTTACTGACTAATTTAATCAATAAGGTAGTGAGGCCATAACTATGGCTGTATGGGCCCAAAATGAGTTGCCTCCCAGAAGAATAGTATTTCAAAGTGCTATAAATTAAGCTATTACAGATGCTTGTCCATTGGTATTGCAGTTAATTTTGACACCCTTAAGATTTTGGCTGCCATGGGTTTTTCTTTAGATTCTTCCCTGAAAGAGCCCAGACAGAGAAACCTCCCAGTGAAGACTGCGGGCCTTGTTTAGAAGCTACCAAGGAGAGTTTTAGGAATGAAATACTGACTTGGCTGAAGGAGATCAGAGTGTTCCTCTGTGTCACGGTTTTGTCTGGGATAGAGTTAATTTTCTTTGTAGGGACTCAAAGGATGGGAGCTTTCCATCCAAGCGGTGGTTTACTAACTTTAGGTGTATAAAGTGTAGATTTCAACAACTGTGGTGACTGTTTTAATTTCCTTAAAAGTTACTGGAGAGAAATAGATGAGAACATCTGGTTTGATTTTAGATGTCTTTTGGTTGTTCCATCATCTTTCAATAATATTTGTTTCCTCTCTGAATATAAAGGGAGTCCAGATCATTAGGTCAGATATGGATATTTGTATATTAATATTGTGTGAGCAGAAACTTTTATCATCTGTAATTATAGCATTTTTTAAAGATTATTATTATTATCACAGAATGGTTGAGGTGGGAAGGGACATCCGGAGGCCATCTAGTCCAAGGCCCGTGCTTCTGCGAGGATCACCCAGAGCAGGTTGCTCAGGAGAATGGCCAGATGGCAGAAACTGTTGTTTCTAATGCCTGTTAGTTGCTTCCAAATTACTCTCTGCAATTTAAATTAAAGTAAACATAAATTGTGGAGCTATATGCATAACAGGAATTTTTGCTATTTTTGGTGCCTCCTGTTTTGAAATTTCTTCATTGGCTCTGGGCTGCCAGCACTGGGAAGCTGTCTGGGGATGCCAGGATCACCTTTTAGGTGCTTCAAGCTCAGTTATCCTCTACTTTTTTCATGTGTTTTTCCAGCATCAGTTTGCCACTTCTGTGGAGGAGAGCACTCCTGATAGCTAGTAGGGATTTCCTGTCATGGGCTTTTACCAGCTAAGATGTAACATTTGCACACAGTGCTGATGGCTCTTAGAGTTGTAGGTGTGGGTGACATACAGGCTACTTGTGCTTTGTTTCTAGTTGTTACACTGATTAACTGTTCTTATCCTGTTCATTGCTTTCCCCCTTGGGAGGACAATCTCAGCTAATACCTTGTATAATAATTTATTCTATTAAGCTGTTCATTTTACAGTCACTAGTAAATTAGTAGGACAATAGGAAACACACTATTAAAGAAGGTAGGTGATGGTTATTTCGCAGTGGTAGCGAGTCCCACATGACTACTTCTGCTGTGCCTTCTGCTTTGATTTAGTGAACGCTTGGTGGCAATTCATGTGATGTGGATTGATTATAACATTTCATGTTTGACATCTGATTTTAGCACCACGTGTTTTAAGTGCAGCTTTTGTGAGTACTACGTAAAATGTAGAAATTAAGACAGTCAGCCTTGAATATGTATAGCAATAACTTTCATTAATGTTGAATTTTTTATTATATTTTTCTTTCGTTCTTGTTTGCCTTATCAAAGAGGTGTTCACGATTATATAATCTTTTCCAGTGGAAATCTGGAATTATGTTCTGCAAGATGTAGGACATGTTCTTATACTTTACCAAATTTTCCATATGACGTCAAGATGGTACTAGGAGAAAAAAAATACCCTGATCACAGTATGAGAATAAAGATGGTTGACTGTTTGCAAGCAGACATGACAAAGTACCTAGCAGGATCGCTGTAAGTAAACATTGTTTGGTTTATTTTGTGTCGTTACTAATAGAGTGCAGAAATAAATTTTCAGATGAATGTAAAGATATTCTTCTTAATGTGCTTACTTACACAGAGGAAGCTTAAGGCTGGAAACCTGTTGAAGCCAATAGTAAGATTTGCACAAAGTCTTCAGGATGTTCTCTTTGTTATTTGAAGGGGAACTGACAGTCTTAGAAATACTTTGGGAAAATTTTGTCAGTTTAATATGCATCAGTATGGCCTCCAGACAGTGTCAAATACCATCTAGAGCACCAACTCTTTCTTTGACCTTGTTTGTACAGGTATCCGAACAGCCAGCAGTACAACATTGTTGTCGGGGCTTTGATGCAGGCATACCCGTTCCTGAATGAAGATGGGAATGGCTTTGTAAGTATTGCAAACAGTAATCTATCATTAAAATATTGAAATAACTCTTCCTTTTTTTTTTTTTTCTTTTCTTTCTTCCCAGCATAATCGATCACAAGAAAATAACACTTCAGAGCAAATCAATATCAATTCCTCGTATACTGGATTAATTCAGGGCTGTAAGCTTCACTTTGACATGCCTGCCAAATCACATTCTTATTTCATTGCGTTAATCAAAGGTTAATCCAAAACTATGTGCTATTCTCAAAGCTACCCTGAGATCATTTCAGGGGCATTAAAAAACAGTCCCTGGGTCCCTGGTTGCTCATTGTGTACAGGTTGTTTTTTTTCTGGTTAGAATTCTCCCAAAGGATACATTTGAGTAGTGGTGATTTTGTTTTTCTTTTTTAAAATTACAAAAAAAAAAAAAAAAAAAAAAAAAGCCAAGTCTTTAAAAAAAGACAATTTAAAACAAACAAACAAAAAACCCAGAAACAAATCTTTCTGTACGTGGAATAACAGATGATTTACTTTCCTGCAATGTGTTATAATCATACGAATGTTAGATATGCACCAACATAATGCTTTAGTTTTAGGTTTGTCAGGAATCTAGGCACAGATTAAAAAAATAAAAATGGAAAGGTTTTAAACACTGGTTGGGATCTCAGCAGCCCCATAACTGAAAGCAGTGGAAGAAGAAAACTCAAATTTGAACCACATTTTTTTCCCAGTCCCTTGCGACTTAAAATATGTCCATGGTCTCCAAAGACAGCATTCACCTTCTGATTCTCATCATTGCTTTGCAATGCAGTACTTTTATAACTTCTTGTAAAATCTTGTGAGACTCAGAGGAGATTGTTAACTTTCAACATACATACATATACCATGCACAGTTACTGCAGAAAGCAAATGATTTTGAGAAATTTATTTAAAAAATTGAGGATTAGGTAGTGGATATTCAAGGGCTGGGTTCAGCCTCATCTGTAAAACAAGAGGGATGAAAGAAAACAAACAGCTCATGAAAGGGAGAAATGCAATAGAAGAATGAGCCTCAGGCCAGTGTGGCTTAATCCAGAAGATCTCTCTGCATGTTGCAGTGGGAGACCCCTGTCCAGTTCTGGGCAATGTCACGGCTCCATTGGGCTGCCTGGAGTGCACATCTGGGCCCTCCCAAAGAACTTTTAACAACCTTACAAAACTGTCTTAAAATAGAGATTCTAAGGATGGGCTCTCAGAGGAGTTTCTTTACAGGAGAAGAATAGACTTATTGAAACCACCTATAAATCCATGCTTTAATAACTAGCTTGTAGCTTTGCAGGTCGACCCCCAAAGTGGTGCTGGTGAAAACAACCTGGGAAACTTCCAAGTGGTGGCACAGAGATTTCAGAGCAGTTGTTCAGTGTCTTTTGATATTTCTTTCATGCTTACTACAAAGCAAATGTAGAAAAAAATCACTATCAGTAAGTGAGGAGTTGCAGTTCTGAGTATTGCTAATATAATGCTTCTGGGCAAGCGTCTTCATTGACTGACTTGAGGTAATGTATTAAAGATGTAGGTCTGTATACCAAAGTTTGGAGGAGGGAGAAGGACAAATTACTTATTTTATTGGGCCCACCATCAGACATTTTTTTTAGTTCCTCTACAATCATGGAGGCTATAAATTTAGATAGTTGTGTTCTACAACAACAAAGTCTTAAAACTAACCCAACATCATACACACGTATTCTTTTCCATACACTGGGACACTTTATCAGGAGCAGGTTGTTATTTTTAACTCTCAAGCCAAATAGTTCTGAGCCCTCCAACAGGAATGGGTGTGTCTTAGCTGATGGAATGATGCAGTGGAATCTGTTCTGGGTTGGTCCACGGCAAGCATGTATGTATGTTCGTGCCTTGGGTGGGCAGTGGCAGGCAGTTGTGCTTTGACTGAGAAAATGAGAATATCATCCCTTGAGAGATCTTTACATTTCAGAACAGGTTTTTTTGCTTCTGATCAAGAACATAACATCAAAGTGTAAACAACTTGATGTAATGGAAAACTTCATATTGAGAGTGTCACAACTTCTGTTAAACTTTCATGGAAATGAAACAGCTTAGGAATTTGAACAGAGGAAAGATCTGCAATGGAGCAACAAACCAAAAATTGCCTAATTTCTTGAAGAACTACATTTTCATGACAGGAACAAATTTCCTCATAAATCATTGAGGTTTTTTCTTTCCCATAAAACTGGATGCTATTTGTTTTCATCTCCAAACTACTTTAAGTAATGTAAACATTGTATGCATAATGTAGAAACTGAGTAATATTATCAATCTCTTTCTGTTGCAGAGAGACAGGTTTTAGTAAACGGTTAAATGTTTCAAGTTTTCGTAGATTATAATTCCATTTTCTTGGTTATGATTTTCCATCTGAATTTGCAGTAGGGAAAAATGTCTTTCTGTGCCATGACTAATATAACTGAGTAAGTTTTAGAATAAGGTTACTGATAACTTACCTGTGTGCTATAAATTTAAGAAGTTTAAGAAGGCTAAAAAAGAGAGAGAGAGAGAAAACTCACTTAAAAGGTCTATGGAGCACTTGAAACCAATTTCTCCATCCCCTTTCCAGACTGGCTTTCGGAACGAATTGTTTTAGAGTGATTGTTGAAAGAATTTTTCCCATAACATCTTCTTTGACATAAAGAATAGTGTTACTCCAAATTAACACACTGACATTTCAATATAAATAAATAAATATTTACCTCAATTTAGTAATGAGATAATTTATTAGGCTTTTGATCTGTGAGTTAAAAGTAAAGTTACTTTTCAAGTAACTTTAATATAAAATGTCAGTTTCATAGGCACAGCAGTCAGAAGACGATTGGGGTGATAGTTTCTGACTACCTGCAAGGCATTATTATATTTTATTCCTCCTACTTCAGGAGTATACAATAAACTGTTTGGAAGGAGTCACTGACTCTATTTCATGTTGAAAACTGTACACTTTTATTTGGAAGGCAGAGGGGGGGGTTAGTAAATGCTTACTCCTTTTTAAGCCACTTCTGGAGTTCAGCAGTGCTCTGATCCCAGTGATACCCAGGATCACACTGTTGACATGCTCGATTATGCAACTGCTGCATGCAAAATGATTATTCTCTAGTAAATTACTGCTCTTAATCTGCATGTAATCCGTTCCCTCCCATGGCAGATACACACAAACTAATCCTTGTACTACTTTATAAGCATGGTAAACATTCCTGTTGTTATTTTTTTTCCTCCAGTATTCATAGAAAATAAAATAATTTGCTCAAAAATGCAACAAAAACATCCTTTTTAGAATATATGCTACCTGCTAAGGAAACCACATAAATGTATGCCCTAGCAGTCTTGCTTATGAAAGAGGTATGTGAGAAAGGACTTGCATGAGATTATGAGAATCCTGTTACAGAAATAGATTTAGTTAAAACTCTTAACTTATCGGAGGATGGGCTAAAACAGCTGAATGTTTTGAACTTTGTGAGATATTTAAAGCTGTGCATAGGTATCAGTATATTCATCCACGTACAAGAAAAAGCTAAAATATCTCCTAGTTAAATGAAGGCTTTCAAAAGGAAAAAAAAAAAAACAAATCGCCACAAAACTTCACTAAGAATTTTTAAATTCTCAGTTGTTAATATAGTCTGAGTTGATCATCTTTTAAAGTATTGTAAAATCTGTAAACGTTTCAGAGAAATGTTACATTAGATTTGTTTTTACTAGACTTGAAAATAAAGATTTTACAAATAAATTATTCTAGGAATATAATGCTAGGGTATCTGCATCAAACTGTAAATGTATAAGGTCAGAATTAGAAAGGATGTTAAGGAACATTAATGGTTCAGGCAGATGAGGTGGGATTTCCAAGGCAAATGGTCACTTTGGTTTTGAGAACAGTACTGGGGCATAATAAAACTGATGCCGTAAATGCGCACGATGAGAAGTCTGTACTCTATTTCTTCTCATTACCAAGTGAGGCCAGAATCCTAAGTCAGACCTTTACACACTAGAAACACAGATGGGTTTGTTTGCTTTCCAGTTCTCAGAAGCTTGAGCACGGCTGCCAGAGAGAGGATACTTCCATGAGAGCTGTAGATGGTGGCAGAAAGTGGCCCCCTGGGAGGGTACATCAGCCTTGGTCTGGCCCATAAAAGCTGAGGGAAATGCCACAAGGCCCAGAGCTTGTGTGTGAGCTGCTGCTGACTTTTCTCACCATTAACGTATCTGTTGCTTTTACGAAAAGATCCTCTTATTATCAACTAGCACCCTTGGGAGGTGGGAGCAGCAGAAGAAAGGCAAAGTCACACTACTGCCTAAGTGATACCCTCCCAGTCACCCCATGGGTGAGAAAGGCTGGCATGTCAGATTCCTGCTGCAAAGGTACGGTACTGCCTAGTGCAAACTTGAGTTCAGTAGAAGTACACTTGACCTTTGCTCAGTAAAGGACACCTTTTAGGTAGGGAGCCTGGAGTAATTCTTGTGTTTAAATTGGATTTTAGCAACAGTGAGTATAGGCTCAACTTGGAGTCCATTTTAGAAAATGAAATAACTATCTGAATCTCTTTCAACACATCTTGTTACTTGTTTTGTTTGTTTCTTATGACTACTGAAAACCCCTCAGTAACTAAAATAATCGGTTGTTTGTCAGATCCACAAAAGCATTCTCACTTCTTGCAATTGCAGGCTTTGCCTGCAGAAATGCGTAATAGCCTTTGCTTAGTGGCTTCTTCCCTGTGTGTCTGCAGTTGCTGCTGTGTCCTACTGCGAGGCACCCAGCTGGGGACAGGTGGGCTGCTGTCTCACTATAATGTCATGGATATTGCTGTCCACCCAGCTCTGAGCAGCAGCAGGCACCCTGGTTTTTCTGTTCCCAAATGAAAAAGACAAAAATGTCACAGAAGCAGGGAGTGCATTAGTTCTATCTTTGGCTGCTGAGTGGGGAAGTGCCTTTAAGCTGCAATTTATACCCTTTGAGGCATCTCATAAGCACCAGGACCTATTTAACTGACCCTCTTACTTCAGCAGCAGTAAGTCCAGTTTAATAGCACGTTTGATCCACTGTAACTGCTGGCTCCCTGCAAAAGGGAAATTCTCGCTCTATTTTTCTGCTCCCTTGTATTAGATCTAATACTCATAGAGCTTTGCAACCAGCCAGGTACTGTTTGAAGCAAAATATTAGGTTTTTGTGGCATCAGTGAGCTGATCTGATTCAACATGTAGTTTTGTTACCTGATGTCACAGAGATAATATCCAAAAGTAAGAGCTAGAAAAGGAAAACAAGCTGTGGTTTTGCTGGCAGCCCTGGTGATCTTGTCTTCATCTAACCCTACCCTTAGATTCATTGACTGGGGTACCTGGGGAACTGTGCAGGTGCCAGTAGGCCTTTTGATTAGCAGTCATTGAGGCAGATCATCACAGGTGCTTGTGCATCCCCCAGTCCTGAAGCCACCACTATGCTAATGCCAAAATATGAGCCTTCTCATTATATTTCTGTTCGGTGGCAAAATATTAAAAAAAAAAAAAAAAGAATCAGATTAAAACTAGGTAACCTGCGTTAGGAATGGAGCAAATCCTTACAAGACAATGGAAATGACAGATTTTTATTTGTTTATTTTATTGCGCAGTTGGTATGGAAACGGGCGCTTAAAGATCGTTTCAAATATGTGCGGAGAGCCATCGAAAATGATGAGCAAGTTTTGAAGAACAAATGCAAGTTTGGCCACAGGAGAGGACAGAGCAGGAAATCTTCTTCTGCCGAAAACAAACCTTATGATGTCAAAGCGCAGAAAGAGGTAAGATTCCTGTGATCTCATCCTGTTTACATTTTTCTGAAACAGTTCCTTCTGTAGCCAGACTTTGGACTTATTTTTGTTCCTGGAGAATTGAGCATCAACAGTAGAGCCAAACCCAACATCTGATGCTCTGAACATTTGATATCATTTATAGATGTCATCAATTGGACATAAAATTCTTTTACTTTTAGTGCAGTGTTCCCATTCTGCCTTAGGTTATAAATCTTCAATTGCAATGAAAAACAATAGAGGTAAGAGCTGAAAGCTGTAAAAATAAGAATGCAAAGTGATGTTTGAGAAGGCATGAAATGGCCATCCCCAACTACCACATCACACTTCGTTATATACTAGCTATTTGCATTAATGCACAATATACTTAGGGATGCTTACAAACGTATACGTGCAGATGCAGTATTTCCCTTTAGTTAGAGAACTTACAAAGAACTATTAATGCCCAGTAAGTGTTTGAAGCACGCTAATTAGCTCATACACTTTCATACATTCCAGTTATGCTTTGGCAACACACCACTTTTAAGCACCACTTAAAAGCACCCTTTTAGTGCTACGATTAAAATATGGTAAAAACTTAATTACAGGAATATGATAAAGAAGCTATTCAATCAATTAGTTTATTTATGTCCATACTGCTAATTCTCTACCAGGCATATATCTGTCTTTGGCGGAGCAAGAGTGGTTTGCCTGACACATTTTTGCATAAGTTACACCCTTAGCTGTACTTTTCTACCTAAAAAGCATATATATTTATTAGAGGCTTCAGTGATTTCTGCATACCTTCTCCTAAGTAATGTGTGCATGAACAAACAGTTTCTTCTTTCTGCCTGCTTTAGTTGGAAGGTTTGCAGAGTTTATGAAACAAGAAACAAAATTTGGGTGCAAAACAATAAACAACCTTGCATGTGGGAAAAGAGAAGCAATAGGCTTTCACGTGTGCATCTAGTCAGCCTTAATTTATCTGCTAATGCTTGGAAAAGTCAAGTCCAGGTCTTTATCACATCCACTTCCTATAGATGAGGTGTAATCACAGTGTGCCATATCTATGCTGTGAGCTGGGAATGCTGTTTCCTTTAATTGTGCTGCCCAAGGCCATCACTGATCACTCCTGGCTTGCTTTAGAAGTTAAAGAAGGCAGTGTGATGGGCTTTCTGACTTTGGTTAAAATCTGTGGGTGACCAGAGCCAAATTAAATGATGAAGCCTGGAAGCTTTAACCTGCATAAAGAACCTGATTTAGGGCAGATGTAGGAAACAGTCTTTGTACAAGTCAGCATAGGGGAGCTGATTATTGAAGGACGTCAACCATTTAAGGAGGTGAGCCAGATTATCTCTGTTGTCTTCTTTGCTTTGACTCTTAGTCTGTGTAAAATATTGCTGCTGTCAGACTGATATTGAAGCTGGGGAGCCTCTGGGGGTGGTCTTAGGGCCTACTGCAGGGAGGCAAATGGTGAAACTGATCCTTTTGTATGCCCTCATGGCACTCCACTGGCTTCCCACTATTGTGATCAGGAAATTGTCTTTTCTGATGAGAGAAGTAAACATGAACGAGCACTGCCAACTCTGAGCTGGAGTTTCTTTTGTCTCAATACAACTTTAGATTTGAACCCCTTTTAGACATTTTGTAGGAGTATGTTTGTCTTTGAGGTGATTAAAACAAACGACATCTTGTTCATCAATGTGATTATGCCACTGCAGGAACTGGAAACTTGAAGCAAGGTTTCAAGGAATGCAGAGAGTGTAGGAGTTGGCAGGAGATCCCAGGGTGGGGGTGGAAAGGGAGAAATGAAGGGGAGAAAAGCCATCAGCAAGTAAAAGAGGAAACTAAATTAACTAAATGAGTGCAAGAGTTTCAAAGTTTTAACTTGATGTGCAGGAGATACAGAAACTCTAAGTCACGTGGTTGAGGGATGCTGTTGGCAGCTACGGAATTTCATCTATGCAGTGAATGTTGTACACCGGTGAAGCAGGAGTGATAGCCCATTTTCCCCTAATATTAAAAATCTCAAAATCATGTGTTTGTATGTACACGCAGCCAAAGTGTGAAACTGGATTTACAAAGGATCATTCAATGGTTGTATTGATGTAATGTAAAACTTTGATGTGTGCACATAGTGTGTGGCATTGTTTAGTTAATATTGTTAGTCAAGTGAAAACCTTTGAGCACAAATTGCTGGTGCACACATTATGCCTCACGCTTTTTTGTATCATTCAATATCTCCATTGTTCTGTGAGTTAACATGAAGGGGTGAAGTATGGGCAGTTCCTTGACAGAAGATAACAGATTTCACCCCATTTTGCTTTTGCTGCTTTGTAGTTTGCAAATTAGAAAGCATTTGTGGTCAGAAATAAAATGACTTATATGGCTTTGAAAGTTTGCGATTAATACTGGCATGCAAGTCTATCTCTGAAAGTACCTCAGGAGGGTAATTGTGTATAATTAAAGCAAAGCCTGCTTTAATTAAATATGAGTCAGCGTGGATCCTTCAGTAGGCTACACGTTCATATTGCATGAGAGCAGTCTGTGCTGTTTCCGCAGTCTTTGTGTTCAGCTTTTGGACATGAAGGGTGCCATGACTGTGATGCTTTCTCAGATCAATTTATTGCTTATGTTTCAGATTCAAACTTGCAAAAGATAAGTCAGTTCTTTTTCACTTGATCATTCTTTCCCCAAATAAAATATCTCAAAAGATGTACTTTGTACTAAACATCATTATGATGAACTTCAAAGTTGCCACGGGGAGGTGGGGGGGAATGGCTGTTTCTTGCAATAGTGGAATTAAAAACTCTTCTATACGCTGTTTTTATGAGATGCAATGTGTCAGAATGTATTCCAAAAAGAACAGTAAGACCCACTTTCCAGTACTCGAAGATCAAGACACAAGATTCAGATTATTACATGAGTAGCTACCAATGAAAACCATTTCTTATTCTGAAGAGATTATAAAACCCATTTAGTAGAAAAGATTAGCCCAGGCAAGGGTAACACCACACTCCCAGTGAGTAGGCAAGCATCATATTCTTTGTTTAGGCAAAGAGAAAACACTGAAACGGCTACTGCCAGGCTTGCTTGTATAAGTACCTTGAGAATTGATGCCAACTTTGATGGAAGTAGACTCAGCAATCAAGAACTGTTAAGCAGTTGCAATACTCTAAGCAATAACATGACTTGCATTGGCATTGAGCAAGGAAATTAGGAATGTCTTTTTAAAGGAAATCTTATTATTAGCTGCTGGGAGCTGATGAGAGAACTGTAAACAGCATAATGAAAGGCAATGTAACAGCTATACCAACGTTACCACTGGTCAGCAAGATGGTCCCTGTATCAAAGTATGGTCTAAAAGAGGAGCTCCCATGCTGGCATCACCAGTCCTGCCTGTGTGATTTTTATTACCATCTAACAGTTTCTGCCTTTTCCAGAGAACGAATTAGTGGAGACCCTCAAAGGAATATTCCCAAGGTGTCCCAGGTGAGAGATCCAAATCTGTAGTCTGCAGTGTTTACTGGTTTACACTGTGAGTAAACCAGTCACGTGCAGGGCTCTCTACTGGTCCTATCTCAATTCACTCTCCAAAGCCATAGAGTTAGTGGGTTCTGTTGGCATTCTTTGTGAAAGGGATCTTGATCACTGTTATTAGCAACAGCTAGGCTACATTTACTATTCATGAACTGGCATATACCCTTGGGAGAAGCAAGAGATGCTTGCTGTTCTCACCAGAGGACTTTTCATCCCTCTGTGATTAGTCAGTCATTTTACTTCAGTGTTGACATTAATGACTTCTAGGATTTATGACAGTGGCTTTTAACAGTAACTGAAAGCTTTTATACCTTGGTAATGCACATCATGCATAAAAATTCTTCCCTCCCTCAAAGAGAAGTAGCAACTTCTCTTCTCTGACTGGGACACTCATAAAGTGCTACAGGGTACAAGTTAGGGCTTTTAAAAAGAACCAAACTGCTATTTTTACTAGAATATCTGGCCATATCTTGTGGGGAAAAAAAAACAACAAGATTCATGAAATGGACACTATGGAATTGGGGCTCTGTGTTTAAACACCTATCTATCTCCTACCAAACTACTAACTATCCTCTTGCTTCAGGAAGTGAGATAGGTGAGGCATTTGGACCGTAGTTTTTTAATGTATGCTTCACTGTTCAAAGGTTAGCATCTTAACACAATCTATTTGTATGGGTTCCAGTAGAGCTGTGAATATCCTCTGTGGGAAGGGTGACTGTCAAAAGCCATCTGTGGTACAAGCAAAGAGCCCTATGATCTCTGTGGTTCCCAGATCCAGTGACTTCAGTCACAGATACTTGAGATGCGAAGTTAAGAGTGGTTATGGGCATAGACACTCAAGTATGTGTTCCCTACAACTGTCATTCTTCCCTTATGAAAGGGCTTAAGAGTCTTCCTAGGGCCTCAGGCCAGATCTAGGCTACACTGATGTAGAAGTGCTGGATATACCCCGCTTACCTCATTAACTTCCTTGCTGCACATTTATGACCTCTTTCTCTACTCTGTTTCACATTATTTCTCATCTGCTTGTAGGAAAAAAAAAATAAAAAATAAAAAAAAAAAAAGCAAAACAAAATAAAACCCTCATTTTTTAAAGGTATCTGCAGGGAGTTTATTGTGGGTTTTTTCCTGACAGGTATCAAAGTAAATTCTCATGTTCCAGAAAATTTGTTTTTTGTTTTTTTTTTTTTATAAAAACCCACAATCTCTATTATTTAAAAATAAAGGAATTTCTTCCTATTATTCCTATTATTCAGCAAGTATGTACACTGCCATTAAAACAATTCTATGCAGAACAACATTAAATATCACTAACCAATAGTCTTATCACTCCAATGGAAATCGATGTTATTGGTGACATGACTGAATATCATGTCACGGGAAGGATTACTTGTTTAATTAGACACTGAAAGAGGAGATCTTTAATGTAGATCTGTCCTCAGTCTACATAGGTTTGCTTTTCCACAGTGTACTGAAATAACCAAAGGTTAAAGTTACTGTCACAATTTTACTGGGATATTGCTGTACTAGATGAGCTTTCTTGCTTTGATGTGTAAGGCAGAGAATATTCTCCCGAAATTAGAATGTGATGGGGTTGGCATACCAGTTCAGTAGCCAACTCTCTAAACCCAGTTTGTTCCCATTCACACCCCAAATGTTGAAGTTAACTCTAAAAGATTTTACATCTCACTTGAAATTAGTGCAAATAGGTTGCAAAGTGGTGTCCCACTGAGGTAACATCTTTTTCCCCAAATAAATCCACCTCTCAGTTACCTTTCTACTTACCTTAAAAATCAACCTGTTCACAAATTAAAAACTAAAAGGAAAAAATGAAAATATTCTGAGTTCCACATTTAGGTGTGACTGAGTTAGTGTTCAGTTATTACATTTTTCCAGAAAAAAAGCAAATTTGAAAACAGGAACAAGGGTTGAAGATTATGAAAATTCAGTTACAAGGCAAGTTATGTACTGAAGACATTTTGTTGCAAGCAGTCTGTAAATTTATATATATATAAAAGACAAATTTTATCTTGATCTTAGAATCCAATAAATCCTAAGGTTCTAAATTATTTGTGTAAAATTCAAGTGATGTCATACTCTCCCACTCAATTAACAGCTTTCAGATTGTATTTGAATGGAACCTCGCTTAGAAGTAATGAACAGTATACATTAGGACACTTTCTCCCTTCATATTTTCAGCTAGGTTGCCTGTGTAAACAACTACTCACCCATAAATATATGAGTTTGCTGTTCTCTAATTCCATGCTGGTTCTGCTAAAGGCAGCCACTGCCATTAGTCTTTATATACCAGTGAGGTCCACTGCTGTATGCTGTTCCTGGCTGATAAACACGCCTGCTTGCTCTAAATCAGCTGGAAATAGAAACATGCAATGATGCAGTAATTCTAGCCTTTCAATTACCACCTAATCTGTATTTCTGTAGCTTTGTATATTACAGTATATTGTTTATATTGTTTGTGTAATTCCACACAAAAAATCAAAAATCATTTTTTCAATCCAAAATCATACCAACTTTGGTGTCTAATACCAACTCCAGAACACTGTTTCATTGCAAGAAACATTCTGCACTCACCAAGTGTTCTACTTCAGACTTATCATTAAGCATCCTTTAGATAAACTTTGGCTTCTCCTGCGCTTAAACAACCAAGTAATCTCTGAAGGCTACTAAGGCCAGTAGAAAACTGTCCTTCTTTTCTATCCAAATGGTACTAGTGCAGACTTCATAGGTTTCTGAAGTTCTCTTATTTGACAGATTGGTTAGATGTACTTCACAGCTAGGTATTTTAAACATTATACAGATTACTAGTTTAAACAAGGTATATTTACAAGGTATAATTTAGGATTACCAATAGCTTTCTTCAGCCTAAGAGTGCAGCTTAAAAAGATGAAAAGATTACAGGTGATGATCACTCTAGGCAGGCAGAACACCGCAAGAAAATCACTTATTTCTGATCACGTTCCCTGTAATGTAATGGATGATTACCACAACAAAGTCTGGCTTTCCATCACTTTATTTTTCTTAGTGGGTAATGACAGCGTTTCTTTCTTACGCTGCTGCTCTATTTTTACAGGCACCTTTCTATTGCTGCTTACAAAAATGTCGTATGGAATTGTCTAGCTAATTAATAATGGCATTAACCTAACTAGTTCTTCAGGACGTGGCTGACTACATGCAAAGTTCCTCAGCTCTAGCTGCTTGTCTTGCCAAGGCAAATGGAGATATACTGGAGCCAAGGCAAAGTCTCAACTGGCTCACCATGGTGTTTGCTGCTGAGCACCAGAGTCTTAGGAGCAGCCAGGCTTTTGCTAAGCACCAGGGTTTATTCCGTTCTCCTGTCCCTGCAGCTGCCGAGGGGAGGCAGCCTGGTGCCTCAGGCCCAGTGGCTGAGCAGGCTCCTGCTCATTGGCCAGCGGTCAGGGAAGCAGGCCCCCAGGAGAGGTCTGTAGCAACAGTTGGAGCCAGAGATTCCAGAGTAAAAAATGTGACTGTAATTCTGCACTCTGCAGGCACAGCAGTGTTCACAACATAAAACCATACAGCAAAAACAAACAAAACAAAACAAACAAACAAAAAAAGCAACTATTTAGGCCTTCTAAGAATCCTCAGAAGTGGAGCGCAGGAGATCAGGTTGCTAGGGCCGCTCTTCATAGGCAATGTCAGGGTGTGTCTTAAGGGGTCAGTAAAGAAGTTACACAATAAGAAGTCATTCAAATACGCAGTAGCAAATTCCAAGGAGCAAACAATATTTGTGAAAAAAAACTTCAGATGTGTTCAAGGATAAACCAGCTAAACTTCTAATTCTGATGTACCAACTTGGAGGTAGCTAATTTGATGCCAGTTTCCAAAATTTTGGGAACGTATTAACCAATAAACCTATTGTTTTTACTCGCCAAATTGACAAGAACTGTAATGCAGAGCTAAGTGATGAATAACTTGGGAAAGAATGAAGTTTCTGTAAACAGAAGTCATGCTTCATAAAGGTATTAGTTCTTTGAAGTATTCAGCAACCCCGAGGGCATCTGAAATTCAGCTGATATAGTTCACATTAACTTCAGAAGAGATTTCACCACATGCCTTTCAAATGCTCTTAAAAGATATAATCTGAGGGGATAAACAGAAGTAGTTTGGTTGTACTGTGGAAAAGATTGTTAATGCTTAGTTTATGCAGTTAAATATATTTCTAAACAACGCGGAAAAAGGAGAATAGCTGGCTGACCACATTTGCTGATGCTACTAAGGGTACTAAAGACAAAGGTTGTCTTTGAAGAATGGCAGAAGAACATGTTACTGAGTTAACAGGGCAGAAAAAAAACAGCTGGTAAAATTCAGTGCCAATAGATGCACAATAAGGTACAAGGAGAAAACCCGGTTCTAATAGCATAGACAATCATGGGCTCTAAGCTTATTATTAGCATTCACAAATGATATTTTTATATCATGCTGAAGAACATTTGGCACAATGCTAAGCAGTGGTTCGAAGAAATACGTTGAATGCTCAGAGTTATTAAAGAAAAAAACAATAGGGAGTGCGTTATTCCCCTGTGTGGTATCACAGTATCTCAGCCAGTGTTTTAAGCTGTACTGTGCCTGTCTTGTAAAGACTTTAGTGAAATCAGACAATATGCAAAGATAATAACAGGGATTTTTGAAAGTACAGAACTATTGTATGTAGAATGATTAAATAGCTTAGGACACTCTTGTCTGGAAAATAGATAATTGAGGACAGAATTTGGTGTAGCTGTACAACTAGAGGTGAACAGTTTGACCTCCATCTGACTGAATCCAGTAAGATCATTAGAAGATGAAGGCATAGGTTTTGACACCACGATAGTTAAACTGCTGAACATAATGCAGGGTGTTGTGGAAGGTACAATTTTGCCTGGGATGGAAAAGTGACTGGAAGAAATGATGGAAGAAAAAATTTACTGGAGGCTATGAAATATAACAACATGACTGCTTGAAGACCATGAGCCCTTGTTCATTGGAGTCTTGAAAGGACTCAGGGGGAATGGCCGCTGCTCTGCCATCTCCTCTCAGCCAGCTTGAGGAGGGTATGAAACCAAATCTTTTGATCTTTTGAGAGGAGGACCTCTCCTCCTGGGCACTGAGAAAGAAGACAGGAATGCCTGGTCTAATCGGTCATGCACAAATGCTACTGTTCAGTGAAGTCCTTTATGAGAGCAGACTGTGCTGATGTAACATTGGCCTAGCAAGGGCTAGGGAGTACCTGTGGGAATCATGGTAATTAACTGTCCTGCATTCAGGGCTGTCTTTCTTCTTTGATAATGTTGGCTACTGAAATCCATGGATATATAGAAGGAGGTAGACAATGTTTTACTTCCATATCTTGTACTTGGAATTTCACATACACAATTTTAAAAGGGGTGTTAAAATGGAAAATTAAATTGCATGCGGAGAGCTCTGCAAAGCAGTCTTGAATGTTGTGTTTTTTTCAGCTCTATGTTTTAAATATTCTGGGAAATAAAACAGTGTCTCAACTTGCATTGACTCTGGCCCACAGGCCACCACTGGCATGGATGACAGCTGTATTAATGATGATACATTTGGGAAAAGCTGGTTTAAGTGTAGCGTGAGCGCGGTAATGACATTAACAAAGCATCTCTATGTTTTCTCAGCTTGCTTCAATGGGCAAATTCACTGCTTCCTATGGTAGAAACTAAATAGCCGCAAGCTACAGCCACAGATGTACTGCTTTGGATAGCCACCCCTCTCATTTGTAATTACCGTTTGTGGAGTTACAGCAATGACAATAATAATAATTTTGAGGAAAATCATTAATTAAATCTTCAAGTATGGAATAACATTGCCTGTCAAGTGACTCAAATAATGCTTTCCATTAAGAGGTTTCTTTCTCTTAATTCTTCTGGTTTCTTTCCTGGTAAATGCTTCAACTGTATGAATATAGAAGTTTGTTGCCCTGCTTTTAGTCCCTGGATGAGTAAGAAGAAAATCCTATTTTTCTTGGCAATACAGATCTAATATTGCTAAAGAGTAACACTGAGATACTAGATGATCATTATGGTCCTTTTCAACCTAGGCCATTCTATGATTATTAGAACTACCTATTAATTAAAACAACAAAAATACAAAAAAAAAAAAAAAAAAAAAAAAGAACAGCAAAAACAACCCCCACAATTAGGCAAACTAGGCACAGAAATTTCATGCATTTCCTCTAATGTGTAATTTGAGCCTGGGAAACCTAGCTGGTAGCTCTGGAACCACATGAAGACAGATTCGATGTATATGATAGGGTGACAGCACACAAGAGTCAATTCACAGAGCCAGTACTCAAGCTGCCCTCTAGGACTCTTCTGCTAAGCTTCACTACACTTTGGTGTAGACTCAAGTGTGAACTGACAAGATATCCCACAACAGATGAAAAGTGATTTGTTACAATTCTGTGCTTGATTTGTTGCTAGGAAGAATCTGCTTATCTTGAAGGTGATGCAATGCATGTACACATTAACTGGCTGAAGCAAGAATATATGAAAACTCTGAGAAACTGGAAAGAAGTGAATAATAAAATGAATGCAACAATGCAAATACGAAGGAAGATGATCTGTGATAAGACACCTTTAAATGACATTCTTAGACTATTTCCTTTCTTAAGATGCCCCTATCAGGTAACAGAACTATACTTAATAATGGCATTGATCTATATGATAAATGTGACACAACTGTGGATGTTCAGGGATGTTTCTGCAGAAGTATTGATCAATATTGTTCTCTTTAATATATTTTTGCATCAGTCCTGTGTTAACCATGCCACACGCAACAGCAGTGGGTTGTTGGAAGACCTTTGATGATACTTCATGTACTTCTTCCCTGTTTTGAAAAGAAATGAAGCCATGATATCATCCAACTTACAGTCTTTTTTTACTTATTTTACCTTGTGTCTTCAAAGCATGAACCTCATTTCTTGTTTTCAGTTTTGGCTTTAAGCACTGCAATAATTATTTTATTTTTAGCTTTTTAGGGAGTTCCAACTTCTCACACGCATGGATGTTTATCAGAAAACAATTAAGATTTTGGAGATTTATTCAGAAAGCATATTATCTTTATGTCTGGTGAAGAATAATCCAATTAACATTATGCTGCAAGAACATCTGAAGGAGAACACAGAGGAAAACGTTCTAAAATGTCAGTACAAATCTATGCTCTGCATATCTGTACTAGGTCTGGCTGGGATGGAATTAACCTTCTTCAGAGCAGTCAGTATGGTGCTGTGTTTTAGACTGGTGACCAAAAGAATGTTGGTAACTCACCAGTTTTTCAGCTGTTGCTGAGCAGTGTTTGCACAGTCTAAAGGCAGCTTGTTCCTCATTCTTCCTCCTAGTGAGTAGAACTGGGGGATATGCACAAGAGACTGGGAGGGGGACAACCAGGCAGATGACCCAAAATAGCCAAAGAGATGTTCCATGCCATATAACATGCTCAGCAATAAAAAAGGGGTTGCGAGCTTTAAGGAGGTTAACCATCTTTTCTTCAAGAACTTAGAAGGAAGAACAGTCTTGTAAAAAAAGAATACTTTCCCTTAGAAAGAGAAGGACTGTTTTTAAGCTGGAAGTGAAAAAATGCAAGATGTACTTACTGCTGTCTTTCAAGTACTCTGACTCTCTAGGAGTAAATTTACTTTAGGAGTGAAAGCACAAAATGGTATAGCATAAAGCCTCTGGAAAGCAGGGATCTGAATCATACAGAGAGGTCCATGTCATGTTTGGCTTGCTGGCTGTGAGAAGGGAGCAAGTAACTGCTGCCACTCACCTTCTTTCAATCTGAAAACTGGGGTGAGGGTAGTTCTGTAGGGACAAAACATTTGAAAGAGTTACTCATAAAAAACTGCAGCTATAGATCCCTACACCTCAGCTAAACTCTGTGAGAAGTGCTTCTTGAGAGTTTCATTTGCTGTCCAAACAGGCATAATTCCAGGAGGTCAAAGCAGTTATAAAATAACCCGAGTTGGAAGGGACACATAAGCAGTCCAACTTCTGACTCCACACAGGACCACCCAAAATCAGATCGCATGACCGACAGTGTTGTCCAGATGCTTCTTGAACTCTAGCAAGCCTGGTGCCATGACCACTCAAGGAAGATGTGCATTTCCCAATTGGAATATAAAGTTTGTGACAGCATTATGAATTTGAATGCTATGGCCAATTGCCAGATGAGGCACCTAAGCATTTATTGTGGCACAAGCTATTCTTCAAAATGGATTGAGCAGCAGTTCCACTGCTGAGCTTTTAGTTATTTCATAAGCCACAATCTGCTTTTCCAGGATGATATCACAGTGCCAGAATGTTTTCATCTGTATTTCAGAAAATCCTTGTCTTTCACAGATATGAAGATGACTGCTGCATGTTTACTTCTGCCAGATGTCTTTGGAGATGACTCCAGTCTGTTTGCTGCAGTGAATGAGGAGGTAGGAGACAGCACCAGCAGCTGTGGTCTTGTTCTTATGAGCTGCCTGGGCATATCCCTCAACCTATTGGTGGCCCAAATTAGTTCCTGGAGAAGGATGACATTCTCCTGCCTTTTGGATAAAAGGCAAATATTTGCAGAAATGCTGGTTAAATTCAAAGCAGTGCTACTAGGCTTACTGAATTTTTTGATGTTTTTACAACTTACAGTTCTCCAAATGATGCTGTGATATCATTTGAAATATTCTTTTTCTTAATTTAGGTGAAGGTATTGACACCAGTGTTGGAAGTTAAAAATCCCTTCAATGTGAATTCATGCAGGTTTGCTCTGTACATAGAAAAACAAGAGGTAGCCCAGCTCAGTGACTGTACCACAGCTCTGGCAGCACTGGTAGCTGCATTTCACGTGTTCAATATCCAGTGCCCAAGCAGAATCCAAAGGACGCTGAAATTCCTGGTGTCCCTGATCTTTGAGATGAACATCCCTCAAGCATTCCTTCCAGGTCAGGTAAAGAGAGGGCTAGAGATGCCTAAACATCCCAGTGTTTGCTAGTGTACTCAGGAACATTTGGAATTTTGTCAGATCTCTTTGTTGTGAAGATAAATCAGTGCGCTCATTCTAGTGAAAGCGTCTGTGTATTTCTAACAGTTATGTTTAAAAATGTCTGCTTTTAAAAAACTGTACTGGCTACTTTTTAAAAAAAACTAAAATTGTCCAGAGCAGTCTGGAAGTGTTAGAGCAAATAAAATGTTCTACTTTACTGCATGTGCTATGTGTCAGGTTTCCACACAGAGCATTTTACAAATTGAGACAGTATTTTTACCATCAGAATTAAAAAATGTACTTATGAGTTAATGTGAGCACTTAATGTTCTGAATTTACACAAATTAAAGATTCGTTACCTCTCTCGCTGTATTATCTTCATGTGATCATTGAAAGTGCTTGAATGTATTTCTTTGTTTTAAAATACCGAGCTTGATTTATAATTTGCAGGATGATGAGTTTTCATTCTTTTCCCAATGCATGAAATATCTTCTTCTTTCTTTTAACATTAATCCAAAGTTTGCTAAATAAGGATACTGAGATCAGTTCTCAAAGTAGCAAGAACGACTTTCTGGGATGCTGTCATGTGCATTTGTAACAACAGCTTTTGTGCTCAGAAGCAAATGCCTCATTTTCTATCTGAGCTTTTTCACCAGAACAGATCAGCATTCTCCACATGGTATGTGTCCTGTCTGCCCACGCAAAACGAAGCCCTTCTCTCTTCTTCCACAGTCTCCTTTTCTCCCTACCGTAGCCTTCTTAACTCCTTAAGTGCCTTGCACCCCTGAAAATCCTGATACAGTGGATGGCTTTGGACCAGTGGCTTGAGCACTGTATGAGTTAGTATACACAGGATGGTAAAGAGCGTTTTTAAAAACAAAAACAAAACAATAAAAAACTGCACTACATTCTGCTGAAGAGTTTCATTTTTCACCGTTTCTAGAAGTGTTGATGCAGTCCAAGCAGTATCTGCATTCACCAGTATTCTGCACACTCAAACACATGGCTTGGGAAGCTGCAGGCATTTTCTTAAGCACTGATTGCACAAGGGTGAGTCTAATTCAGAGATTACAGTGGGATAGTGCAGTATGAGGGGAGAATACTGCAATAAATGGCCTGATTCTTGCAGAAAGAAGTTTCAGGATTTTCACTTGCCTCTCACGGAAACTGGGATATCCTTAGCCATGTAACTGCTGGGTCACCTCCAACACAATGTTGAAAACCACTGTGATTACCATTTCAAAGATCCACTATGTTGGAGTATTTTTCATGTACTACTGCTTTTGTTGGGTGTAGTCTTTGTAACAGAATTTGCCATTAACTCATCACATATCATACAAAAGTGAAGAATGTAGTGATTATGCTCTCGCTAAGTAAAGAGAGCTTCATTCAAATGAAGTTTTCTACATCTTGTAAAGAGAATTAACCAGACCATTTCATTAAACCACAGCACCCTATAAGTAGGTATATAAAATTTCAGGTAGTTGCTAAGGTTCCTAAGTGATTTCTGCCGAGTGGCAAAACACTGGTTCTCCCTGAAGGCTCCAGAGCTGGCACATGAGAGAAAATTACACACTGAAAGTGAGAGGTCAAGGAAGTGAACTGCATGGAAGGAAAGAAAACTTAAGAATGTAGCATTTTCTGTTCCATGTCAGCTGTGGCCAATGACAAAATTCAAGTTTATGGATCTAGGAAATGTTTGGGGTGAGGTCAGCTGGCAGTAGCTGAGTTGCTCTTTCAGATGCACAAACACAATGGAATACAGTGAAGAACTACTCCACACCACCCTCTGGAACATCTAGATTAATTTGGGAATCCTGGGCATACATGAATGTAACAGACAGGTCCAATTCAGGTTTTATTTGTATTGTAGTACAATAAGAGTGCAATTTGACTGTACAAATATTGAACAAAATGTAAAAATATTATTTATGCAATGCTATGGAATGAAATTAATAGAGCAATGCAACTTACTTCATACTGACCCTGTTTTACCTCATATTATGGCAGGTACCAGTCACCAGTGTGATCTGGAAGGGGCACAAAGGGTTCTTGAAATCTTAAGGAACTTCAGCCAAAGAACAGCCTAGCGAAATCTGTGGGAAGATTTAAAATTCTCCAAGTTCTGTACAACGGAAACACTGTTCTTAACTGCAGACTGAGCAACTGCCCACCTCAGTACTAAGAAGAGGGCTGCCAAAAGCTTGATCCAACTCTTCTCTCTATTCTTGTAAAAGCAAAATTCTGGTATATTAGTAGCTAGGCTTTCTCCAGTGTAAAGTGCATCCGGTTTACATCTTACGTATATATACCAAGTGCAACAAATTTCCCTGACATAATAAGCCTCCAAGTACCTGCTAGTGGAATCTGCAGCCTTGCTAATGACCTGGTGAAACCCATGCCTTTTACCTAGTTCATGCCTATACACGATATGTGTTTAAATAGCTTTTCCCTCCATGCTTTGGCTTTCTCACTATGCTTCATTCCTTTATAAATCAGATTTTTCAACTAGGAAGTGGCAGGTTAAATAATTCTCCCACCACGAGGAATACAAGCTTACGTTGAATATGAAGCCAGAGTAGCAGTCCTAGCTTTAGCACACTTTTTCTCCACTGTTTTAGTAAGTATACCGGAGACTAGCATGTGCAGCCATGAATAAATATATTTTCTTTTTTTGCTAATAGCCTTACCTCGAAATACATGTATTTTCCTTCATGTCTGGAAGGACTGTAAGCAGGCTCCCATGTAAAAGGCTGGGGCTCTATTGTGCAGCATAAATGAATGTCTTCTATGAAGTCAAACTTTATTTTTCAGTTGCAGCCTTCTCTATACTGATCTTTTGGTAAAATACATTAAAGATGCTGGTGGAAAAACTCACATAACATTTTTGTAATCGTGCAAAAGTAAAAACATTCAGTTATCAAAAAAGCATTATAATTTCAACCCCAACAAGGTTTGTTTTGTTACAAGCAAACAGACAGTTTTATAATCTGTAAAGTTATATGCTGTAGCATAAAGTGTCACATATGTAACATTAACTGTTTCATTTTATAACTATGGCACAAATTTGTATTAGCCATAACAGTCTCGTCTGGCTACCCATAGCCTAATTTTTGGCTAATCATTCTTTATTTTGATGGTAAGAAATAATAGCTACCGAAAAGTAAAATGGGTACATGAAGCAGAATTCAGGAATTCTTAGAAAATATTAATGTTCCCTTATATAATACAGCATAAATAATCAATGAAGGTTTTTTCTTGATGCCCAGAGTGCGTTAGAGATCCTAACCCTCCATGGAGAATTAGCGCCATTAGTTCGGTAAATAAGACTAGCTGACTTGGTTGTTAAAAAGTACCTTCTTAAAAGCGTGAGCACTCCCCAGAAGGATTCAGATGTATACCGGCTCTAGGAGAATATGTATAGTCCACCAGTGCAGAACATACTTTTCTTCCTTTCTGAGAGTCCTTACTCAATAATTCTGGTGAGTCTTTGTGCTTTGAATAAAACATGAGCTTCAGTGGAGGAAGCTGGCTTGTACACGTTTTCCATTATCTTCAAAGTTCATTGTGTGAGTTTTTCTCTGCAGCTTTGAACATCAGAATGGAATTAAAGATTTTTAGGGCTGGTCCCAGTTTAATGCTCATTATTTTGACTATGTCTGATTGGGTCATTAGCAGAAATGCTTCTCCATCAATTTGCTTTAAAAGAAAAACACACAAAGCTATTAACAGGTCTGACAGTGAAGCAGTATAGATGTTTCAGAAAACATAAAGAGAAAATTACCCGACAATCTAAAAGAATGGTTGAACACAAATGCTTTCAAACTTCAGGATAGCTTTGCTATAAACTTCTTAGACAGATTAGCTAGTCCAAAGGAACAGGATGATGATCCTCTTTCTGCTTGAAAACAACTGTCTGGCTAATTGTTAGCTAGCCAATGTTTATTTTCATACTGACTGTATAAAATAAAAGCTACTAAAATGCAAAATACGTCAATGAAGTATAATTCATCAGTACTGCAACACAGTAACTAATTTTGCCACTTTAGCTTTTCCTTCTATGCATGCCTTCATAAGAGAGTCTCCAGATTCCACTCCTAGCTAAAGAACTGGAACCCTCTTCAGGCCACTTTTCTCTGTCCATTCAATAGGAAATTAAAATGAATGCCCCAAATGTAAACATGGGTTAGACTAGGTAAAACTGCCTCTGATACAAACGCAACTTCTGAAAAAACACTTATTTTTTCTTTTGTTGTGTTGCTTTTTTTAATAAACATTACAAATGAATATTCTCCTGTAAGCAAATAATTCTGTCACCAGGATTCTAAATCAGAACATGATGAGCCAAAGCCCTCACATTCCAGAGCAAACTGGGGCAAATATTTATTGGTAAACTTCAGTATCTTCGGTATCTGCAGCAACTTTTCAGTGTGAGTAGGACAGCTAGGCCTAAAAGTCAATCGTGTTTAAATTGGGAGCATTGCTTAGATTTAGAGATACTGACTTGAGATAGAACTAGTGTAATTCACTTCCTGTGAAACCAGGACATGAGCTTTCTGAATCAGACATGCTGTTAAGGCAGAACACTGCAGCACTGCAAGCTGAGAAGCACTGCAGTGAGACCAGCACCACATGGTTATCATGGTTACTGTCAACTCATTTTATTTACAAAGCCAAACTGGATGGGCTGAGAACCAGAAGCACTGCTGTGTGGAGGTGCCCAGCTTTTTGCAGCTTCATAACATAAGGATGGGGGTTCATCTCCACAGCAGAAGTCTGAACCAACACCTTCTACCTACTGAAAGACCTTTAGTTGTAAGCTTGATAGGGTATTCCAGAATGAACATCTTTCATGCCTGTATGTCAGTTAGAATTAGTAGATGGGGTATGACTTCCCTGTGAACTGTACAGATGCCAGCCAGTCTACTCTGGTTGGCATCATTGGCAGATAATGGTCCTGGACAGATAGACAGAGCTTGCTCCCCTATGGGAGGCAAGAATTTTCTTACACCTCTGAAAACAAAAGTATTTAGGATCTGTCCATCTCTCACTTCCCATCTGTTGATTCAATCAGCAGTGCACCAGCTGTTATTGATTTTTAAATTTCTTGGAGAATCCTCCTAAGTGATGCAGGATGAACTAGGTCTGCATAGGAGATACAACTGTAAAATGCCTAAAATCTAAGCAAGTGCAAAATGCCCAGAGATTGTCAGGCCTTTGATGTAATAGTCATTAAAATGTACATCGCAGCCTGGAAACTTCTGTCACAGGAGAGGATTGGCAGGGTCATGCTCAGGAGGTTTATTTACCTTCTCAAGTTTAAGTACCGCAGTTATTCTCCACTTGCAAGGGCTGTTGACATGGGATATTACAGTATCATACTTTGCCCATTCATATGGCCTGGTGAGGATAAGCACCTGAACTATTCACACTGGCAATCTGTGATCAATTAGCCAGTAGAGATTATAAAGAGCGACTGCACTGAAAAGCCCTCTCACTTCCCAAAGACAACTATGGCATAACTATCTCAGATTCCAGAAATTCATACCTGGCATGCTCACAAAGTAAGTACACACTCCTTTTAACCTAGTTAGAAACATTCAAATCACATTCATAAACTGGCTATGTCAGGAGGAAGAGCTTCAAGATTAAGTGTGATCAGACAAGACCTGGTCGACACTTAGCTAGTTTTATCTTCTTTCTTCCCACCCCATTAGCTGCAAAACAACCTGACAGTCCATAGACTTGCTTTTGACTTCAAACATAAAATTCATCCAAACACTTCTTATGCGTCTTTAGTGATGAAATAAAATTAATCTTTCCAATAAGCTTTGTACTCCATATTTTTTTGAAATAAAATGTACCCACCTCATCTTTAAATACCTTGCCATGTTCTTCACATCCTGGTAAACTCCGTATAAATTCAGAGACCTGCCACAAAGAATAAAATGACAGATTTAGTAAGACCAGTGTTTTCTCGAAGTAATCTTAAATGCTGACAAGCATTAAAGCAATGGTTTTTAGCTGATTTTGCATCCTCAGTTTAAGTCCTCCACGTTCTGTCAATGCATGGAGTCACAGAGTTGGACATGTAAGGAGAGGGATTAGCAAACTGGAGCACATGTCACTGCTGTGCACAGGACATCTAAGACTGGAATACAGATACTCCCTCAAAATCACTCAGTTACGCTAACATGAAGATCCAGAATCGTGAGTCCTCTCTTAGTGATTCTCTTTTCACAAACAAAATCAGTTGCTGCCTTCTTCTCCTTTAATCTTTACAGCAGAAGAATTATCAAATCCTCTATCAAATTTCAATTTTCATTTTTCTCTGGTTAGAAGAGATCCAACTGTTTCATCTGCAGAAAGGTGCTTCACTTATAGCCACCTCTGAAAATAAAGCAGGGACTAGACCTTCCCTGCCCAAGCATGACTACCCACCTGAACAGTGGCAGGGCTTTGATCTTGAAATTAAGTGTCATGGTCTGATCATCAAAATACCACTGCTCTCCACACTACACTCTTAACTTTCTAGAACAGAGTGTCATATTCGAACTATGTATAGGGAATAGTCCTCAGTCCAAGCTGACCACTATACTATTCCACAAAATGTTTGCGACGCTGTAGATGTCATCAGTGTAGATCTTGAGCACCCGCTGAGCACTTTCCCTCTCTAAACTCAGTGAATATACACATAAATTTACTTGTTTATATACATATACATTTATCTGTGTATCTCTATGTATGCTTATACCTATATCTATACACATACAAAATGAATACTCACCGCTTTCAGGGCTACATGGCAGCTGCATGGGCCTTTTGCGGATCTGTTGGTCTGGCTGACACTAATCTGAGTACTAAGGCATCATTTGTAGTTTATGGGGTTAATCTATAGCTCCGAATCAACGAAGAATTTGAAAATGTTGGCAGTGAGACAAAAGATACAGGGAAAACCTACCTCATCTGTACTCCACTTAGAAACCTTACTGGCTGGGATCCCAGCTACACTTGGCAGGAGCTTGCTTTGCTGTTCCCAGCGCAAGGGTAGGCCAGGGATTTGTAGCTTTGAAGACACAACAACTGGTTGAGACAGAAGCCTCTGGGTATTGGGTTCTTCAATAACTTCAACAAGAGAAAGTAGTAAATAAGCATTAAATCAATGATGAGATCAGTCACAGTAAAATCATATTAATTTCTATTAATATATATGGGCCTCCCTAAGAAGGCTGTACAGTTTTGCTTACACCAGAATTAGAAGAGTACCATAAGACTTCTTCCACTATGATTGTGATTATATTGGTTCTATAACTATTCTTACAAGGGGAAAAGCTCTTTCAATACAAAATAATGCTATGTCAACACAACTGTTGGCCAATCATACCATAGGTTGCATAATTTTAAATATTTTGATACAATAAATAACACCCACTTATAACATTTAAACAGTACTACTAGAACTAACTTAATGCCAACGCTGAGCTGTAAAACTTCATCAAAGCCAGCACTGCACTGCTATAAAATTCCAAGTGAATCAGATGAACAGTTCCAGCCCACACATTTATGTCTCATCCACAACAAAAAGTTTTTCAGTTCTTCTGAGGAAAAATACCCACAAATGTCTGTAAATTCCCTGCTCCCATTTTAACTGAATGTTTTATTTAGAAAATAACATTTAACTCCTCCATGATGCTACGGGTTTTTTTGCAAGGTCATTTCCCTTTTTATATCAATTATCCATCATAGAAGGAAGGAGGATCCCATCCCACTTGCCTCAAAGGTAATGCACAGGTGGGAGAGTGGCTTCAGCCAAATGCTGCTTGCTGCTGCTGCTGTTTGGAGAGGAGCAGCAATTGCAGATGTACGTAGGAGGAAGGAGTGAAAAGTCACACCTTAAATGATGTCGAACTACATAAGACATCTACATTTATTTAGATCCATGGCAAATGCAAAAGCAATGTCTGCTATGAACTCAGGATAGAATGCTTCCTAGTTGCTGAGTAAAACTGTGGAAAACCTCTGGAATTCATTTCCGAATAAAACAATCATCAACAAATCAATATCTAGTATTCCTTAATAGCAATCATTCATACAATCAGAAATCTATGCTATTCTTGTTTGGATTGCTCACTTCTGTTATGGCTCCATTCTATTTCTGTTCTGGGAAGCTGCTATTATTCACAGATATCTGCATTCTTACTGTTCTAGTTTTCATACATTGGTGGCCAACAGCTAGGACACAAATTTCTATTACAGATTTCTGCCAGCACAGTATGATTGGTTTGGAATATATAATTTATCCCACATAGGAAGTAATTACATTAGTGTTTTAGTTCAGGTTAGCAGCACCTATTTGAAGTAAAAGCTCCCACCTACTGCTTCTTGGTTATAGCAAGAAACAGGCATTAAACACGTATACAAAGGAGACAAAGAATCACTTCGTTAAACAGTAATTAAAGGAAGTATTCTGGTTTTTACAACTCAAATCATGCAGGACCCTCCATAGAAAAGCATCCTAGCCAGTAAACAAAGCTTGGTGAAATTTTACTCAAATAATCTATTCCGCCAAAATCAAAATTCTTTATGAAGCAGTATACATAACTATAGAAAATCGGATAACAAAAACCACATCCATGTTGGAAGGGATCTCTAGAGACCTTACAATGTTCTGCTGAGAACAAAGCATTAGACAAGGCTATTAAGGATCTTGCCAAACTAAGTCCTTTTCTGGGCAGCCTATTTCAGTTTTTCTCAGGGTGAGAAATTTCTTCCTTATATCCAGACCGAATTTCCTCTGAAGCAACTCATGGGCATGCCACTTACTCCACCACCACGCACCGCCATCTAATGATCTTGGTGGTCCTCTACTGGACAGTTTCCAGTTTTTTAATGAAGTAAATATCTTAGCCTTCCCTCTTTAACTTACATGAAAATGACCCATTCTGCACCCGAGTTGCTAGAAAGTAAACTGCACAACAGACTGAGAAGGAGCTTAATAGGTCACCTTAACACTAAGTTAGAACTGTAATGTGTAACTCTGTATCTTCAACTTTTTTCCAGTACATTTTTGAAGCAATAAATGAGCCATTCAGACTGGTTTAATTATCTATTTGTAAAAGTCAGTGAAAGGAAACATTTTATGCCGGCATTCAGTTTTCACTCGTCTTTACAACTGCAATGAAGTTCCTAGGAAACCCTCTGCTATTAGAAAGTAAACACAACACTGGAAGTGCTACTGTCAAAAAACAAACAAACAAACAAAAAAAAACAAAACACAAAAAACCCCCAAAACTGGATAGAAATAGCAAATGTGAAAAGAAAGTTGCAATGCAGTTTCATGAAGAATTACAAGAAATGTCACACTTCTTTAGTTCTGCAGATTTTAATATCGAATGAAGCATTGACGTTACCTTTAATCTCATTTGAAATGAGCAGATTATTTTCTGTTTCTTTTTCTTCACACCCTTTGTTCTTTACAGAGTCCTTTGCCTGCAGTACTCCTCTGACGAAAATAAGACGCACATTTTTATTAACACATCATAAAAATCACTAAGCATGACAATGTTGCTTGCTAACAATGCTAGATCATTACTAACACTACAAGATTCCCACACAAAGGATGTTGTGTCATCATAAAATTAAAAAAAGAGGATCTAATTTCTGACTTACACAGATGGTAACACTGATGTCTACTGACATGAATTTTTGCAATTAAGGCTCAAGAGTAGTATAAACTAAAATTGCATAAATCAGACCAATACATTTTTCTTCATAACTGAAACTAGAAAATTGTAATACAAATGAAGGTAACGGATGTGTCCATGGATGAAGATGGATAGACCGAAAGACAGATGTACAGATGCATCTCCTTTAATCTCCTTTAATTTAAGGCCTTACTGGTTATCCAGGTGATTTTAATGAGCTGCTTTAAACATTATCTATTTATTTTTCTCAACTCAACCATCATCTTCATCCCAGTACAGTACTCCTGTACTGTACTGACATATCGCTGTGCAGCTCTTAATGATCCCACTGAAAATATTTTACTTTTTAGTTTTTGCATTACTTCTTACTGAGTGGTTCTTACAGAATCACTCTTTGCCTGCTAACTCTGGCTGAACCCTCAGCTTTGCCAACCGAAACATTTGCAAGGAGGGGACATTTATTGAGAAAAATGGGGCAACAGAAGGGAAAATAAGAGATCTTTTAAAAGGGGAGGATATTTTCGTTTTAAAGCCACCTGCTGAGAAATTCTTTTTCAAACTCTCATGAGATATTTTCAGCCTGGCTTCTTATAGAAATGAAGATTATACAAACATGCTGACATTATGTGTGCATTACTTCTTTCTTTTAGTAACTTGAGGACACTGGCAAATTCTTGATAAATCACCACAGATGTAGAGCTCTCAGAGATACTAGGTACATGAAGAGCATTTTGTTAAAATAGCCACCAGACTAAAAGTCCTTAAAGACTATAAGAAACCCACTATATGAACTCATGCTTTAATAAATAACAGAGAAGCAATCAACAAGAATATCTTCATCAATGTTCCACTGATAAAAAACCAAACTAGGGCAAACATCCTGTTAGCCATTAAGATTAGTAAACCTCAAAACACAAAACCACAGAAGAAACAGATCTGTTTATCACAGAATCACAGAATAACTTGGATTGGAAGGGACCTTAAGATCATCCATTTCCAACCCCCTGTTGTAGACACACTAGATTAGGCAGCATGACTTAATTCCATTTTAATTCCACTGCTTAAATTTATATCTATTAAAAAAGAGGAACTAGAAATTAGCTGAATATGACTTAGGTTTACAGCAAAACAAATTTGTTGTGTATGTGGTTTGTTGTGTATGTATGTGGTTGGTTCCTCAATCAAGTACTTCTATGAAACTTAATATTACCTGGAACATAAAGATATACACAATTGTACTGAAGACAAACATAATTAAATCCATACAATGAGCTCAGCTGCTGAAGAGGACAAAAGTAGGCATATCTGTCTTCAATTATGCATGTGTACTTTGAATAAACATCTGAAAACATCCTCTGGGTATTGTAATAACCAGATGCTCAATATTTAATAACTCTAGTAGTTCAAATATACCTAATGTTGTGAATACCATTTCTCATACCTGTTTAAAGGGAAGCTTAGTCAACTTAAAGTCCTCTCTGGCTAAGCTGGATACATAAAAAATGTGGAAAACTAGATGATAAAATGCAGAGAGTCATCAGTGCATTCAAACAACTCAAAAAGCCTCTGGGCAGTTCAAAGTTGGCACAAAGCTGTTATTCTCTGAATGAAAATGACTCAACAGAGAGAGCAGATAGCAGATGTATCTGATATTTTAGGGCTTCATAAAGATAACACCCTCTAAAAAAAAGAGACCATATACATCGTTCTTCAATTAATTTAGAGATACCCAGTAAAGCCAATGTTTATTTCCAGAAGGAAAAAAAAAGGGAATTTACTATAAATATAGTAGAAAACATTTGAAATGCTGAACGACAGCTAACACAGGTCATTTCAGAACTACACTGTCGTCATTCTGTCTTTTTTTGCTGTTTGAATTCAATGGAGTATGACTAATTAAAGCTATTTATTTGTGATAGATATATTAACACTGTTTAATGCTCCTAATAGATCTTTTCCAAAAGACGGTAGGAATAATGTGAAAAAATGTTCTAAAGAAAAACCGACAGCAAAGAATAATAATAAAAGATTAACTTTGTATTACTACAGGTCCTTTTGTCTTAAAGGAAAGTAGGAGTACTAGTTCAGGAAAGAAAAATAAATAAAATAATGCACTGATGCTATAACTAATTAAATAAGAAAAGGAATGCTGTTGCCTCACATACTTCCTCACATAAGTGTATCAGATTTTCAGTTTCAAAGATAGCCTATATGTATATAATGACATATAATATCATAAATGTTATTTTCCAGTGTACTATCTCATGTCACTCTTTGTCAAAAAAAGACTCTAAGCATGAGAGTTAAGAGATTACTTTCAGTAATTTCTCTGAATTGTAGTATTTTTCCTATCCTTTCTGATATATATTACTTATTTCTTATATAAATTGTGACACTCCACTCCTCTCTGTTTCTAATACAAAGACTGTTATGCTCTTCCAGTATGAAGAACTTTCTTCTTTCTCCCCAATGCTTCCAAGGGTTCCACAGATAAACCTCTGTACTGCATTCACAGTAAGCTGTATTTTAAATAGACTCTAAACAACCCACACTTTGAACGGAACCGATAGTTACCCAGGTGGCTTCTTTTCTTTCACATCACATGACAGGGGCTTCTTGCAAGGAGATGCACTTTCTCTGTCTTCCTGCTTAGTTGTTTCTGATACAGTTTTCCCAGATGATCGATTATGAGCTGCAGATTTTGTGCCTATGTGACCGGGGCTCGGGCATTTTCTGTCACTGTTAAGAATAAATTAACAAAATGTTTTAAAAAGAGAGGAGTTAAGATATTGTTCACTCTATTTTCTTTATGGATAAAGAATCATCAGTGTAACTGAGAAAAACAGGGCTGTGGGTTTCTTGTTGTTGTTTTTAGAAGAATACACAGAAATTTCTCACTCAGCATCAACAACACAGTAGACGTAGGACATTCAAAAAATCACAAAATGTTAAATCACAAAACATTTCTTATTAAAGTAAAGGTAAAACTTGCAGACAATTCAACAGCATTACTGTCGAACCTGCCTAATGGCATTTTTGATAATAAACTCTCCATTTCAAATATTTGTAACATAAGAAAACTTTAAAGTATCATATTTTCCTCCTATCCCATCTCTTACAATATACGGCTATGCATTTAGGACCCTACAAACATTATGCAATATGCCAAGTGGGACAGTTAAAACAGAAGCGCTTGATGCTGTCCCTGTTACGGAGAAAACTGATGAAACTGTCACTGGCTTCACTGGGACCACATTCAAGCTAGCTGCCAGAGGGTAATTAAGGTCACTTCAGATTTCTACGATCTTAGACATTCAAGAACAAATGAACCAAACAGTGCTCAGTGACAGCTGAATATTTTGTTTTTAACACATGTAGCTGAAACCAACTCTGAGAATCTCATTTGAATACCACTGAAAATATTTGGTCATTACAGAGGAAAATGGAAGGAATCTTGGGATAAACATTCACGTTTTCACATTTACTTTAATATAGTCCCTGAAAAGAATGGAAAACCTCTCTTCTCCATTTCTTCTTAAACTCTCTGTGTTTCTCCCTAACACAAAATGAGCACAGGAGCCTGTGTTCACAAAAGAACACAGAAAATCATCTGTGAAAATCATCACTTGAAAAGTCTCTTGGCATCACATCCATTTGTGTTTTCACAGTACTCCTTCAAGAAGCTTCAGCTACAGAGTTATGCATTGTTCTTGCAAAACTCACACCCAGTAATTCAATTCCCCACTCCAACAATAATGGCAGAATTTATAGTGGTTATCCAAAGAGTAACATAAATTTACATTCATGTCAGTAAGGCCGCCCCAGCAAATGGAAGAAACCCAAATAAATCATTTTCTTGAGTGAAACCAACAGGAAAACAACCCATTTTAAATTCCAGCTAACCACCTAGTAGCTTACATATTTAAACCGAATGTGAAACTGAAATGATGTTAAATCACACATAGTAGAATCAGTATTAGTCAGTGATCTTTTCAGTGAGCACTGATGAAACCATTCCTTCCCAGTAAATGAAAATGCAGATAAATAGACAGGTTTTCCTGAAACTATCCAGCCATTACACAACTACAAATTATGCTACACAACACTGAAATAAAGCACCACGGCTAGTCATAGGCATGGCTCCAATAAGAATTACTTGATTATAGGAGAGGGGGATCTTTCCCTTGCTTCCACTCTTCTGTTTCTAGGGACAGGATTGGCTGTAGGCAACTCCCCGCTGAGCCGATCAGGCAGGAGGCTTTCCTTGTTCAAGTTCATCTCGGAGTATGGGCAGCTGACTGCACTAGAAGGTGAAAAAGAGACATGCTTCCTTAATTCATTCACTTTACAGACTTCAACTCAGTTCAAGTGAAGTGTCATCTGAGACCAATTTTCTAGAAGTGGATGGAATCAATTTGCATAGAAAAGATTAGAAAAAATGCTAGTCAGACATTAACATGTTAATAAATATACTGATTAAAAACTGCAACCTAAATGCTTCTCATATTTCATTTCTACAGCAACTTATGGAATACAAATTATATTAATTTATATTACAGCATACATTCTGGAAAATTGCTTGATGAACATTTAGTCTGCTCTCAAAGCTTTCATGGCATTTTATACACAATATACAGGATGCCTCTGACTATATCCTTCTCACTCCAAATAACACAATCATATTCCTATGGCTGTTTTTCCTGCGAAGGATATTTCTCTTACATAGTGTCCACAAAGAGACTGTAGGCACAGTATGACGTATGGCATACTTTCTCTCACTGCAGAGAGAGAATGCCCCATCTTTGCAAATAAGACTTTTACTCCATTAGAAGTGTGTTTTTCACACATTTTCCTATCATTCAGCATCCCCTGTTTCACTGCATTCCCATTTGCGAGAAAATTTGACACTGTTGACACATAATTTTGCACCTAGGGAGGAATAATTGCATGCACCAGTACAGGTTGGGGGATGACCTGCTGGAGAGGAGCTCTGAAGAGAGGGACCTGGGTGTCCTGGTGGACAGCAGGTTGGCCATGAGCCAGCAGTGTGCCCTCGTGGCCAAAAAGGCCAATGGCATTCTGGGGTGCATTAAAAAGAGCATGGCCAGCAGGTTGAGGGAGGTGATCCTCCTCCTCTGCTCTGCCCTGGTAAGGCCTCATCTAGAGTACTGTGTCCAGTTCTGGGCTTCCCAGTACAAAAAAAGACAGGGATCTCTTGGAAAGAGTCCAGTGGAGGGCCACAAAGATGGTGAAGGGCCCGGAGCATCTCCCCTATGAAGAAAGGTTAAGCATGCTTAAACTTTTTTCTTTTTTTTGCTTAGTGATTTACAATGCTAACTATGAAATTATGCCCTCCTACTTATCTGTACCATGACAAGAACCTCTATAATGCCAAAATGTAAAAAATTCAAAACCTACTTTCTAGGATTTTGCTTATTTTATTTCAAGAATAAAACTGTCTTTCCAAAAACCATGTCAGTGTTTTATTCCACTGATAACGTACATGATTTCCAAGCAGGACTGCCTAATAGAAACAACAGTCTACCTTGCCAGCAACATGCCTTGCCATCTCTGATTTACAAAAAAAAAACAACATAAACCAAAAACCAAAACAAACAAAAAAAAACCCCAAACAACGAACAGTTTTAAGTATCATGTTAATTCTACAAAGCAGAGCATTAGAAAAGTCCTTTTATTCAAAATATGCTGTACATCCTCCCGATCTTTTACCCATGAAGCTTTGGATTCACAGCAAGTATAAATCAATTCCTATCATAAGGTCTAATTTTGGTCCTATCAACCTACCCAGAAAGCTGGTGGCAATTTACATTTCTCTCAGCAGTAGCATAAAAAGAGAAAATTACCTAAGGCTACACAACCTAAGTTAGTCGTATCTTGCTGGGGTTATCAAAACAAGATTCCATCAGCAAATCTGATTTTTTTTTCAGTTGGTTAATTTGAACAAGACAATATCCACATTTTTTAAATCCTTGCATAGCAGTGCGGAACCTGAATTTTGGAGGAAAAGCATGTCAATAGAATACAATTTCTGTTATTCTAATCAACTTATTTAAGCAGAATTTGGCATTTACTTCAGATTTGTTTATATACTTTTCCTTTCATTTTTCTAACATTTTTATCTGTCTGAGGACAGCTTAAAACAATTAAAAACTATGAACTAAAGGATGAGGCAGAAAAGAGGAAGACTAGGGAAAGTTGGTCAATGTTCTTAATCCTCTATATTACTGCATCTATCACAATTACATCTTTTTTAACTTTCAAATGAAGTAGAAGCTGAAAAATAGAGGCTTATTTGGAAACGGTTTTATGGAGCCAATGTAAATGGGATTTATGTACTGGCTGTGACAAACCCATACCACTGTGATAATATACAGTTATCACAAACTTGGGAATTTATTGATCAATCTCGGTTTTGCCATTCTGATAAAATAAAGCATGTAATTTTCTTTCAACTTCCTATGCCCACAGGGATGTTTTGAGCATTTTTAAGGAGTATCTCAAGTAACCACTGAACACAAACAAATAGCTATTTAACTTCAGCTAAGTATTATTATTATTAAATAGGCTTTACATCTCAACGAAATCTGACAGTCAATTTCATCTCTTGTAGATATTCTAATTTCCAAAATCAGTAGTGTGTTTTAAATTAAAAAATTAACAGGACCCTTGAAATTCAGCTTTTCATTGAAACTCGCTTGTTTTGCTTTTTTCCTTTAGAATTTTCTTCAAAAACAGAAGCTGAAGAACAATCTCAGTCAACAACAGTTATAATATTAATGAAATTTTACAGCATTAAATTCAGATGAGTTTTTCTTCATAATTAATCATCTGAATTGCTATATCATGTTAAAAAAAAATCCATGACAGTCCTTTGATGTTTCTATTACTTGGAGCAACAAAATGAATGGTTATGATTTCCTCTGTCAGCTTTGCTGCAACAAAACACAGCATGAATGAACAGTCAGTATAAGCTAGGTGGCTTTAGATCAATCAATCATTCCTGAATCTCAGGGCCTCCAGCCTTCAGTACAGTTAACTTGTATACTACAAAGACTAAAAAGTTAATCTTATTATTCACGCATAAAGAAGTATTTGATTTATACATTACTAAGTTCTAGAAACAACTCAAGTGCTCAGAAGTCTTGATCATTATGTTATTTAAAAATTAAATTAGGATTCTTAACTCTTCTCTCAACTTGAACATGGATTTTCCTGCTGCAGCTTTCAATTTATGCCTTAACACACTGTTTAGAAAACAGCGGAAGTTCAAAGCGCATTTACAAGTTTATCAGACATCCTTGACCGGTGGGTACTGATGTCTTCCAACAGGAAGCATGGCAAGAAGTAGCAGATTCATTTAAAACCCCTACTTTACGTCTGATGGTGCCAGGCATCTTCTTTTGCTGCTTCACATCTTTGAAAACATGAAGATAATCTATTATCATCTGAGCTGCTTTAGTAGGCTCAACCCATATTTCAGTAAATAAATATCCAAATTAACATCCTCCCTGCCCCCCACAGGACAGTAATCAGCTACCTTTCAACTCTGGAGGATCAGCATGTCACAGTAATTAAGCTATCTGCTGTATACTGAGGAAAGGGAGCTACTGTTCTTTTGCATAAGTTGAGCAAAAACCTGACATCACAAAAAGCCTCTCTTGTAGAATCAGGAATGATGAATAAAGAAAAAAAAGAAAACAAAGAATGCACTGATATTAATGAGAAGTAGTGTGTATAGTGTGACCTGCCGACTGCCCAAGAAGTATAGAAAGCAGCACAGGAAACTTTTTGTTCTTACTTCCTACCTGTAGAACCACTATCCAAGTTACATATCACTAGCATTTTTATGAAATAACAGCAAAACTATTCCTGAACATTGTCTTAGATTTATTTATTTTTAATAAAAATCTTCTTTTGTAAGCATTTTTTAAAATTTTTACTTACTGATGTCTTTACTTCAGTTGACTTTATGAAAATATTTTTAACTATCCTAGTAACAAATGATAGAAATGCTTTCTACAACAACTTACAACGTGTGTTTATCACCAGTGCATCCTTTTTTAGCACAAAGTTGCTTCAACAGTATAAACTTGAGTTAACAGTAGCTTGAAACCTATTTGGCTGGGGATAACACCCTTAACATAAAAGAAAATGAAACTGGAGACTCACAAAAGTATCTGATAAGATTTACTTCAGCGGGTACTGAACAAATAGGTGGAACATCCTGGTGAACTGAGGCTGCCAGTGTTTCTGCAGCACAGTTTTCTGAGAACATGATCTCCATCATGGCACATTCAGTTCACTTCCACATAACAGATGACGTTTCTAATAAAATGCTCTCCAAGCTTACATTTTGCTCCTCATGCTCCCTAAACAGTTCAGCATATATTGTTTACTTCTTGTCATCCCTATTTGATGGTAGGAGCAAACTTCTAGTTAATACAGAGTCACTAGTATGAGAACAGTATCACACAAATATTAACTTCTGTTCTTTAGCAATCTGCATGATTTTAATTATGAACTACAAACTAATATTTTTTTCCCATTCTAACTGCCTGAAAATCATGCAGTTGAGAACTGTTGGCTGAAGCAGACTTGATCTTTACTCATGGAGAGTTAATACAAAACACAAATGACCTGCTTGCAACCAAATGTTTTGCATTACAGTTCAGACTTAATGAATATATTAAATATTAGAAGGCATACAATGTGCAACTTAATCATAAATATGTAGGTATTCTGCATGATACTACCGACTTGCACACCAATCTCTGTTTTAAGTGCCCAGCAAAACAAAACTAGATCAACTGGTGATAGATAAATCACCCTTATTAACATCAACTTTCCAAAAAGAAAATAAATGCTTTAGTCCCACTTCATAATTAATCACCCAGGCTTTTATCTGCTTCCTAAGGAAGAAGCTCTCCTGATTTCAGAACTGTTTAGCATTTTAAATTATCATCCCTTCTGCACTCAGAAATTTTCGCTGTAGACATACATACATCATCACGAAAAAAAAGAGATAAGCACAGTTAAATACATTTCAGGGCTGCCAAGATAAGAGACCCAAGGGACTTGAACCTGATGCGGATATTTACACCAATTTCAAAATGTCTTTGTTATTTCAGAAGAAAAGTAATTGTACAATTGTAGAATTTTTTGGGTGACCCGGACCCTCAAATCTGTAGACTCCAGGTAAACAAGAAATTCATAATTTTCCTCATAAACGCTCAAGAAAAGAGAACCCACAAAAAACATCAACACAGAGAGCAAACTAATACAACTGCCGTATAAAATAGTTATGATGCTAATTTATTTGCTATGAAGCAGCAAATTTATTTTACAATCAACGAAACCTCTTTGGCTATATTTTTATCTCTTAGAACTATCATTTCATATGTAAATAAAAGGATTGCTAAGACTGTAATAAAAATAAAACACAATAGATTGCCATTTCTCAGTATTCAGGATGAGTAAGTATAATAACTTTAAATAGCATGGAAAATATAGCTATAAAAGCAAAGAATACATTAAATAACTAAGCATACCTCTCTTACTCATCCTTTCCCTGTGAAATATTAGAAGTTTTAATGCCAAAATGTATTTAGAGAGAAGATCACAAATGAAAAACTTTTCTGACACATAAGTTTCTTCCTATTTTTTATTTTTAAAGTTTCAGCATTGGGCTGAGAATGGTGGTTGTGTTCATATGATTATAAACAATTGAAATAGCACATGTTAGGGAAGATAATACCCTAAATTGGACGTTATTGCCTTAAAGATCAGACACATTAAAAACTCATACAAGATTCACTCTACCAGTATATGAAACGAATTTCAGTTGAGCAACCAGGAAGATTTTCCAGCAAGACTTACTTAAAAAAAAGTGCAAGTACCTCTTAAGTACTGATTAGATTATTTAAGCAGATACCCTGCTAAGATTAACAAAGTCTTTCAAAAGGAAAGGCATAAAACAAACAAACAAAAAACAAACAAACAAAAAAGAAGAAAAATAAAAAAGAACATGAACAGAAAAAGGCAGAAAGAAAAAAGTGAGAATAACCTGAACCAGTGCTGATATGCCACCAGAACCCTGTAGCCTAATTAGAATCATAGAATAGAATCACAGAATCACTAAGGTTGGAAAAGACCCACAGGATCACCCAGTCCAGCCATCAGCCCATCACCGATAGTTCTCACTAAACCACATCCCTCAACACAATGTCCAAATGTTCCTTGAACACCTCCAGGGTCAGTGACTCCACCACCTCCCCGGGCAGCCCATTCCACTGCCTGACCACTCTTTCAGAAAAGTAGTATTTCCTAACATCCAGCCTGAATCTCCCCTGGTGCAGCTTGAAGCCATTCCCTCTAGTTATGAGAGAAGAGGCCAACCCCCAGCTCACTACCACCTCCCCTCAGGCAGCTAATAGAATCATAGAATCACCAAGGTTCTCACCAACAGGATATAATTCTGCCATCAAAAATGTAAATCTCTTGCACTATCTCTTGGATCATGGGAATTTGATAATATTCTTGAAAAATATAAACAAATTACCAAAGAGCAATCCTCTAGTGACAGTAGAGCAGAAAGCACAAAGTGACATACATTAGTGGAACCTATGACTCAGTGAGTATTCCTGTGTGTTTGTGCATCATTCTATTCTCCCACACATCTACCTTCTCTAGGTCAGCTCTCTTGCAGGAGAGCCTGGGAGGTTCACATTTCTGTATTACACTTAAGTGTTCGACAAAGTAAACTTTAGAAACACTCAGAATAAACAGAAATTTGTTCGGGCTGTAATTTGGGAATGTGTGAATCAGAATTTTCTTTAGTATTTTTTTCAAGCCTACAAGCAAATCTTTACCCCTGCTGAACAGAACAAAACATCTGAGTGACAAAAAACATTAGTGACCCTGTTTCAAAAGGTTCAAAAGTTACTTCTTTATACATATTTGTCTATAACCTCTTCCAAATCAAACAGCAAGCCAAGGAATCTTCATAAGAAAATACAGATTAGCAGAATCTATCAATGGTGACAAAACGATGTTTGAAAAATCTCATCTGGTGAAATGAAGTTACAGATTGCTAATGTTTATTTCAGTATGCTCACCATGGCAACTGAAATAATTTCATATTTAGTTTTACAAAATTTAGTATTTTTTTTTTTTTCCAGACAGGATCAGTTTTCTTGTGAAAAGCAATTTAAAATAATGCATGCAGACATTACTAAATTGAAAAAAAATCATTTCCACAGCACATACCTATGATGGCCAATATGTCTTGCTCTTTTAACATGCCCAACTCCTTTGCATCCTGCCGTGGGACATCCTCCATGCTCCAAAGCTTCCACTAACTCCAAGGGACCTGTATGTCAGAGAAATTACATATGACATATGTAATTTTAATGTACTTTAAAAAATGCATTTTGCAAAAGCATGATGGAGATTCAAACAACCTCTTCCAACAGAGAAATAAAACTACTCTGAGTAAATCTCTATAGAAGAGCTACACCTATATAAACAATGCAAATCTTAGAGGAACTGTAAGACTTCTAACCTCTCTCCTATTAAATATCTGTAAGTAGAACCAGGTAGTTTTGCAAGAGCACATTCAAAATAAGTTACCCTGTTGTTCCTACAGAAAGAAATTTGTTCATAATGGATACTGATCTTCTCTGTTTTTTGCTATAATTTTCCAGTAAACAAAAGGTGAAAATAAGGCTGAAAATAAACGTATTATCTCTTGTCATCTCAGAAAAGAGACCAAAAACCTCCTCACTGCAATCTTCCTTCAGGCAGCTGTCTCCAATGAGGTCTCCTCTTAGACTCCCTTTTTCCAGACTAAACAATCCCAGTTCCCTCAGTTGTTCCTCATAACTCCTGTTTTCTAGTCCTTTCACTTGCTTAATTGCTGTTTGCACACACTCGAGCAACTCAACGTATTTCCTGTAGTGAGGGGCCCAAAATAGAACACCGTATTTGAAGTGTGGTCTCACCAGTGAGAGTGCAAGTGGCCCATCACCTCCCTAGTCCTGCTGGCCACACTGTACCTGAGTCAGGCCAAGCTACCATCGGCCTCAGGTTCTTCCGTGAAAACACATACTAAGTGACCAGTAACAGTTCAGGAGCCAAACGAAATAGAAGGAGTTACAACAAAAGTGACTACAGAACAAGACAGGACGTCACTATTCTGCTTTCTCTGTCTGCTGCTCTCCTAAATATTCCTTGCTCATCTAGTCACCGTATCTTAGTATAGCAGAACTGAAATCTTTTTGTCTGTTTCGACCTACTCTCAACCCAGGTATGAAATAGTGCTCTTACGAGGAACGACTAAGGAAGATAGGACACTTCAAATTGGAAACAAATTAGATAAGCAGGAAAATTATGCAAAAATGGGTAGGTTTATACAAGCAAGCTACTACCGGTAGCTTTCAGATTTTCAGCCTTGTCAATAATGAGACATAAGGTGCTATTACATTTGTGAGCTGTCTGATTACTGTCTTCAGACTGACAACTGGCTGTGTTGGAATCTTGCTGGAATTTGTGAAATCAGACCAAAAAAAAAGAAGCATTCTTATTTGAAACTTTGTGTTATCACTTATGGTAGAACTGAAAAAATACATCTAGGCTCCCCAGGGAGGTGTTTGAGTCGC